>OX459029.1:46201430-51001430 GCA_949775025.1 Tricholauxania praeusta
GTGAGTGAGTGAGTTGAGTGAGTTGAGTGAGTTGAGTGAGTTGAGTGAGTTAGTGAGTTGAGTGAGTTGAGTGAGTTGAGTGAGTTGAGTGAGTTGAGTGAGTTGAGTGAGTTGAGTGAGTTGAGTGAGTTGAGTGAGTGAGTTGAGTGAGTTGAGTGAGTTGAGTGAGTTGAGTGAGTTGAGTGAGTTGAGTGAGTTGAGTGAGTTGAGTGAGTTGAGTGAGTTGAGTGAGTTGAGTGAGTTGAGTGAGTTGAGTGAGTTGAGTGAGTTGAGTGAGTTGAGTGAGTTAAGTGAGTTGAGTGAGTTGAGTGAGTTGAGTGAGTTGAGTGAGTTGATAAGTTGAGTGAGTTGATAAGTTGAGTGAGTTGAGTGAGTTGAGTGAGTTGAGTGAGTTGAGTGAGTTGAGTGAGTTGAGTGAGTTGAGTGAGTTGAGTGAGTTGAGTGAGTTGAGTGAGTAGGAGTTGAGTGAGTTAAGTGAGTTGAGTGAGTTGAGTGAGTTGAGTGAGTTGAGTGAGTTAAGTGAGTTGATAAGTTGAGTGAGTTGAGTGAGTTGAGTGAGTTGAGTGAGTTGAGTGAGTTGAGTGAGTTGAGTGAGTTGAGTGAGTTGAGTGAGTTGAGTGAGTTGAGTGAGTTGAGTGAGTTGAGTGAGTTGAGTGAGTTGAGTGAGTTGAGTGAGTTGAGTGAGTTGAGTGAGTTGAGTGAGTTGATAAGTTGAGTGAGTTGATAAGTTGAGTGAGTTGAGTGAGTTGAGTGAGTTGAGTGAGTTGAGTGAGTTGAGTGAGTTGAGTGAGTTGAGTGAGTTGAGTGAGTTGAGTGAGTTGAGTGAGTTGAGTGAGTTGAGTGAGTTGAGTGAGTTGATAAGTTGAGTGAGTTGAGTGAGTTGAGTGAGTTGAGTGAGTTGAGTGAGTTGAGTGAGTTGAGTGAGTTGAAAGAGTTGAGTGAGTTGAGTGAGTGAGTTGAGTGAGTTGAGTGAGTTGAGTGAGTTGAGTGAGTTAAGTGAGTTGACTGAGTTGAGTGAGTTGAGTGAGTTGAGTGAGTTGAGTGAGTTGAGTGAGTTGAGTGAGTTGAGTGAGTTGAGTGAGTTGAGTGAGTTGAGTGAGTTGAGTGAGTTGAGTGAGTTGAGTGAGTTAAGTGAGTTGAGTGAGTTAAGTGAGTTGAGTGAGTTGAGTGAGTTGAGTGAGTTGAGTGAGTTGAGTGAGTTGATAAGTTGAGTGAGTTGAGTGAGTTGAGTGAGTTGAGTGAGTTGAGTGAGTTGAGTGAGTTGAGTGAGTTGAGTGAGTTGAGTGAGTTGAGTGAGTTGAGTGAGTTGAGTGAGTTGAGTGAGTTGAGTGAGTTGAGTGAGTTGAGTGAGTTGAGTGAGTTGAGTGAGTTAAGTGAGTTGAGTGTGTTGAGTGAGTTGAGTGAGTTGAGTGAGTTGAGTGAGTTGAGTGAGTTGATAAGTTGAGTGAGTTGAGTGAGTTGAGTGAGTTGAGTGAGTTGAGTGAGTTGAGTGAGTTGAGTGAGTTGAGTGAGTTGAGTGAGTTGAGTGAGTTGAGTGAGTTAAGTGAGTTGAGTGAGTTGAGTGAGTTGAGTGAATTGAGTGAGTTGATAAGTTGAGTGAGTTGAGTGAGTTGAGTGAGTTGAGTGAGTTAAGTGAGTTGAGTGAGTTGAGTGAGTTGATAAGTTGAGTGAGTTGAGTGAGTTGAGTGAGTTGAGTGAGTTGAGTGAGTTGAGTGAGTTGAGTGAGTTGAGTGAGTTGAGTGAGTTGAGTGAGTTGAGTGAGTTGAGTGAGTTGATAAGTTGAGTGAGTTGAGTGAGTTGAGTGAGTTGAGTGAGTTGAGTGAGTTGAGTGAGTTAAGTGAGTTGATAAGTTGAGTGAGTTGAGTGAGTTAAGTGAGTTGAGTGAGTTGAGTGAGTTGAGTGAGTTGAGTGAGTTGATAAGTTGAGTGAGTTGAGTGAGTTGAGTGAGTTGAGTGAGTTGAGTGAGTTGAGTGAGTTGAGTGAGTTGAGTGAGTTGAGTGAGTTGAGTGAGTTGAGTGAGTTGAGTGAGTTGAGTGAGTTGAGTGAGTTGAGTGAGTTGAGTGAGTTGAGTGAGTTGAGTGAGTTGAGTGAGTTGAGTGAGTTGAGTGAGTTGAGTGAGTTGAGTGAGTTGAGTGAGTTAAGTGAGTTGAGTGAGTTGAGTGAGTTGAGTGAGTTGAGTGAGTTGAGTGAGTTGAGTGAGTTGAGTGAGTTGAGTGAGTTGAGTGAGTTGAGTGAGTTGAGTGAGTTAAGTGAGTTGAGTGAGTTGAGTGAGTTGAGTGAGTTGAGTGAGTTGAGTGAGTTGAGTGAGTTGAGTGAGTTGAGTGAGTTAAGTGAGTTGAGTGAGTTGAGTGAGTTGAGTGAGTTGAGTGAGTTAAGTGAGTTAAGTGAGTTGAGTGAGTTGAGTGAGTTGAGTGAGTTGAGTGAGTTGAGTGAGTTGAGTGAGTTGAGTGAGTTGAGTGAGTTGAGTGAGTTGAGTGAGTTGAGTGAGTTAAGTGAGTTGATAAGTTGAGTGAGTTGAGTGAGTTGAGTGAGTTGAGTGAGTTAAGTGAGTTGAGTGAGTTGAGTGAGTTGAGTGAGTTGAGTGAGTTAAGTGAGTTAAGTGAGTTGAGTGAGTTGAGTGAGTTGAGTGAGTTGAGTGAGTTGAGTGAGTTGAGTGAGTTGAGTGAGTTGAGTGAGTTGAGTGAGTTAAGTGAGTTGAGTGAGTTGAGTGAGTTGAGTGAGTTGAGTGAGTTGAGTGAGTTAAGTGAGTTGAGTGAGTTGAGTGAGTTAAGTGAGTTGAGTGAGTTGAGTGAGTTGAGTGAGTTGAGTGAGTTGAGTGAGTTGAGTGAGTTGAGTGAGTTGAGTGAGTTGAGTGAGTTGAGTGAGTTGAGTGAGTTGAGTGAGTTGAGTGAGTTGAGTGAGTTGAGTGAGTTAAGTGAGTTGATAAGTTGAGTGAGTTGAGTGAGTTGAGTGAGTTGAGTGAGTTGAGTGAGTTGAGTGAGTTGAGTGAGTGAGTTGATAAGTTGAGTGAGTTAGTTGATAAGTTGAGTGAGTTGATAAGTTGAGTGAGTTGAGTGAGTTGAGTGAGTTGATAAGTTGAGTGAGTTGAGTGAGTTGAGTGAGTTGAGTGAGTTAAGTGAGTTAAGTGAGTTGAGTGAGTTGAGTGAGTTGAGTGAGTTGAGTGAGTTGAGTGAGTTGAGTGAGTTGAGTGAGTTGAGTGAGTTGAGTGAGTTGAGTGAGTTGAGTGAGTTGAGTGAGTTAAGTGAGTTGAGTGAGTTGAGTGAGTTGAGTGAGTTAAGTGAGTCGAGTGAGTTGAGTGAGTGAGTTGATAAGTTGAGTGAGTTGAGTGAGTTGATAAGTTGAGTGAGTTGATAAGTTGAGTGAGTTGAGTGAGTTGAGTGAGTTGAGTGAGTTGAGTGAGTTGAGTGAGTTGAGTGAGTTGAGTGAGTTGAGTGAGTTGAGTGAGTTGAGTGAGTTGAGTGAGTTGAGTGAGTTGATAAGTTGAGTGAGTTGAGTGAGTTGAGTGAGTTGAGTGAGTGAGTGAGTTGAGTGAGTTGAGTGAGTTGAGTGAGTTGAGTGAGTTGAGTGAGTTAAGTGAGTTGAGTGAGTTGAGTGAGTTGAGTGAGTTGAGTGAGTTGAGTGAGTTGAGTGAGTTGAGTGAGTTGAGTGAGTTGAGTGAGTTGAGTGAGTTGAGTGAGTTGAGTGAGTTGAGTGAGTTGAGTGAGTTGAGTGAGTTGAGTGAGTTGAGTGAGTTGAGTGAGTTGAGTGAGTTGAGTGAGTTGAGTGAGTTGAGTGAGTTGAGTGAGTTGATAAGTTGAGTGAGTTGAGTGAGTTGAGTGAGTTGAGTGAGTTGAGTGAGTTGAGTGAGTTGAGTGAGTTGAGTGAGTTGAGTGAGTTGAGTGAGTTGAGTGAGTTAAGTGAGTTGAGTGAGTTGAGTGAGTTGAGTGAGTTGAGTGAGTTAAGTGAGTTGATAAGTTGAGTGAGTTGAGTGAGTTGAGTGAGTTGAGTGAGTTGAGTGAGTTGAGTGAGTTAAGTGAGTTGAGTGAGTTGAGTGAGTTGAGTGAGTTGAGTGAGTTGAGTGAGTTGAGTGAGTTGAGTGAGTGAGTTGATAAGTTGAGTGAGTTGAGTGAGTTGATAAGTTGAGTGAGTTGAGTGAGTTGATAAGTTGAGTGAGTTGATAAGTTGAGTGAGTTGAGTGAGTTGAGTGAGTTGAGTGAGTTGAGTGAGTTGAGTGAGTTCAGTGAGTTGAGTGAGTTGAGTGAGTTGAGTGAGTTGAGTGAGTTGAGTGAGTTGAGTGAGTTGAGTGAGTTGAGTGAGTTGAGTGAGTTGAGTGAGTTGAGTGAGTTGAGTGAGTTGAGTGAGTTGAGTGAGTTGAGTGAGTTGATAAGTTGAGTGAGTTGAGTGAGTTGAGTGAGTTGAGTGAGTTGAGTGAGTTGAGTGAGTGAGTTGAGTGAGTTGAGTGAGTTGAGTGAGTTGAGTGAGTTAAGTGAGTTGAGTGAGTTGAGTGAGTTGAGTGAGTTGAGTGAGTTGAGTGAGTTGAGTGAGTTGAGTGAGTTGAGTGAGTTGAGTGAGTTAAGTGAGTTGAGTGAGTTGAGTGAGTTGAGTGAGTTGAGTGAGTTGAGTGAGTTGAGTGAGTTGATAAGTTGAGTGAGTTGATAAGTTGAGTGAGTTGAGTGAGTTGAGTGAGTTAAGTGAGTTGAGTGAGTTGAGTGAGTTAAGTGAGTTGAGTGAGTTGAGTGAGTTGAGTGAGTTGAGTGAGTTGAGTGAGTTGAGTGAGTTAAGTGAGTTGAGTGAGTTGAGTGAGTTGAGTGAGTTGAGTGAGTTGAGTGAGTTGAGTGAGTTGAGTGAGTTGAGTGAGTTGATAAGTTGAGTGAGTTGATAAGTTGAGTGAGTTGAGTGAGTTGAGTGAGTTGAGTGAGTTGAGTGAGTTGAGTGAGTTGATTGAGTTGATAAGTTGAGTGAGTTGAGTGTGTTGAGTGAGTTGAGTGAGTTGAGTGAGTTGAGTGAGTTAAGTGAGTTGAGTGTGTTGAGTGAGTTGAGTGAGTTGAGTGAGTTGAGTGAGTTGAGTGAGCTGAGTGAGTTGAGTGAGTTGAGTGAGTTGAGTGAGTTGAGTGAGTTAAGTGAGTTGAGTGAGTTGAGTGAGTTGAGTGAGTTGAGTGAGTTGAGTGAGTTGAGTGAGTTGAGTGAGTTGATAAGTTGAGTGAGTTGATAAGTTGATGAGTTGAGTGAGTTGAGTGAGTTGAGTGAGTTGAGTGAGTTGAGTGAGTTGAGTGAGTTGAGTGAGTTGAGTGAGTTGAGTGAGTTAAGTGAGTTGATAAGTTAAGTGAGTTGAGTGAGTTGAGTGAGTTGAGTGAGTTGAGTGAGTTAAGTGAGTTGAGTGAGTTGAGTGAGTTGAGTGAGTTGAGTGAGTTGAGTGAGTTGATGTGAGTTGATAAGTTGAGTGAGTTGATAAGTTGAGTGAGTTGAGTGAGTTGAGTGAGTTGAGTGAGTTGAGTGAGTTGAGTGAGTTGAGTGAGTTGATAAGTTGAGTGAGTTGATAAGTTGAGTGAGTTGAGTGAGTTGAGTGAGTTAAGTGAGTTGAGTGAGTTGAGTGAGTTGAGTGAGTTGAGTGAGTTGAGTGAGTTGAGTGAGTTGAGTGAGTTGAGTGAGTTGAGTGAGTTGAGTGAGTTGAGTGAGTTGAGTGAGTTAAGTGAGTTGATAAGTTGAGTGAGTTGAGTGAGTTGAGTGAGTTGAGTGAGTTGAGTGAGTTGAGTGAGTTAAGTGAGTTGAGTGAGTTGAGTGAGTTGAGTGAGTTGAGTGAGTTGAGTGAGTTGAGTGAGTTGAGTGAGTTGAGTGAGTTGAGTGAGTTGAGTGAGTTGAGTGAGTTAAGTGAGTTGATAAGTTGAGTGAGTTGAGTGAGTTGAGTGAGTTAAGTGAGTTGAGTGAGTTGAGTGAGTTGAGTGAGTTGAGTGAGTTGAGTGAGTTGAGTGAGTTGAGTGAGTTGAGTGAGTTGATAAGTTGAGTGAGTTGATAAGTTGAGTGAGTTGAGTGAGTTGAGTGAGTTGAGTGAGTTGAGTGAGTTGAGTGAGTTGAGTGAGTTGAGTGAGTTGAGTGAGTTGAGTGAGTTGAGTGAGTTGAGTGAGTTGAGTGAGTTGAGTGAGTTGAGTGAGTTGAGTGAGTTGAGTGAGTTAAGTGAGTTGAGTGAGTTGAGTGAGTTGAGTGAGTTGATAAGTTGAGTGAGTTGAGTGAGTTGAGTGAGTTGAGTGAGTTGAGTGAGTTGAGTGAGTTGAGTGAGTTGAGTGAGTTAAGTGAGTTGAGTGTGTTGAGTGAGTTGAGTGAGTTGAGTGAGTTGAGTGAGTTGAGTGAGTTGAGTGAGTTGATAAGTTGAGTGAGTTGAGTGAGTTGAGTGAGTTGAGTGAGTTGAGTGAGTTGAGTGAGTTGAGTGAGTTGAGTGAGTTGAGTGAGTTGAGTGAGTTGAGTGAGTTAAGTGAGTTGAGTGAGTTGAGTGAGTTGAGTGAATTGAGTGAGTTGATAAGTTGAGTGAGTTGAGTGAGTTGAGTGAGTTGAGTGAGTTGAGTGAGTTGAGTGAGTTGAGTGAGTTGAGTGGGTTAAGTGAGTTGAGTGAGTTGAGTGAGTTGAGTGAGTTGAGTGAGTTGAGTGAGTTGAGTGAGTTGAGTGAGTTGAGTGAGTTGAGTGAGTTGAGTGAGTTGAGTGAGTTGAGTGAGTTGATAAGTTGAGTGAGTTGAGTGAGTTGAGTGAGTTGAGTGAGTTGAGTGAGTTGAGTGAGTTAAGTGAGTTGATAAGTTGAGTGAGTTGAGTGAGTTAAGTGAGTTGAGTGAGTTGAGTGAGTTGAGTGAGTTGATAAGTTGAGTGAGTTGAGTGAGTTGAGTGAGTTGAGTGAGTTGAGTGAGTTGAGTGAGTTGAGTGAGTTGAGTGAATTGAGTGAGTTGAGTGAGTTGAGTGAGTTGAGTGAGTTGAGTGAGTTGAGTGAGTTGAGTGAGTTGAGTGAGTTGAGTGAGTTAAGTGAGTTGAGTGAGTTAAGTGAGTTGAGTGAGTTGAGTGAGTTGAGTGAGTTGAGTGAGTTGAGTGAGTTGAGTGAGTTAAGTGAGTTGATAAGTTGAGTGAGTTGAGTGAGTTGAGTGAGTTGAGTGAGTTGAGTGAGTTGAGTGAGTTAAGTGAGTTGATAAGTTGAGTGAGTTGTGAGTGAGTTGAGTGAGTTGAGTGAGTTGAGTGAGTTGAGTGAGTTGAGTGAGTTGAGTGAGTTGAGTGAGTTGAGTGAGTTGAGTGAGTTGAGTGAGTTGAGTGAGTTGAGTGAGTTGAGTGAGTTGAGTGAGTTGAGTGAGTTGAGTGAGTTGAGTGAGTTGAGTGAGTTGAGTGAGTTGAGTGAGTTGAGTGAGTTAAGTGAGTTGAGTGAGTTGAGTGAGTTGAGTGAGTTGAGTGAGTTGAGTGAGTTGAGTGAGTTGAGTGAGTTGAGTGAGTTGAGTGAGTTGAGTGAGTTGAGTGAGTTGAGTGAGTTGAGTGAGTTGAGTGAGTTAAGTGAGTTAAGTGAGTTGAGTGAGTTAAGTGAGTTGAGTGAGTTGAGTGAGTTGAGTGAGTTGAGTGAGTTGAGTGAGTTGAGTGAGTTGAGTGAGTTGAGTGAGTTGAGTGAGTTGAGTGAGTTGAGTGAGTTAAGTGAGTTGAGTGAGTTGAGTGAGTTGAGTGAGTTAAGTGAGTTGAGTGAGTTGAGTGAGTTAAGTGAGTTGATAAGTTGAGTGAGTTGAGTGAGTTGAGTGAGTTGAGTGAGTTAAGTGAGTTGATAAGTTGAGTGAGTTGAGTGAGTTGAGTGAGTTGAGTGAGTTGATAAGTTGAGTGAGTTGAGTGAGTTGAGTGAGTTGAGTGAGTTGAGTGAGTTGAGTGAGTTGAGTGAGTTGAGTGAGTTGAGTGAGTTGAGTGAGTTGAGTGAGTTAAGTGAGTTGATAAGTTGAGTGAGTTGAGTGAGTTGAGTGAGTTGAGTGAGTTGAGTGAGTTGAGTGAGTTGAGTGAGTTGAGTGAGTTGAGTGAGTTGAGTGAGTTGAGTGAGTTGAGTGAGTTGAGTGAGTTGAGTGAGTTGAGTGAGTTGAGTGAGTTAAGTGAGTTGAGTGAGTTGAGTGAGTTAAGTGAGTTGAGTGAGTTGATAAGTTGAGTGAGTTAAGTGAGTTGATAAGTTGAGTGAGTTGAGTGAGTTAAGTGAGTTGATAAGTTGAGTGAGTTGATAAGTTGAGTGAGTTGAGTGAGTTGAGTGAGTTGAGTGAGTTAAGTGAGTTGAGTGAGTTGAGTGAGTTGAGTGAGTTGAGTGAGTTGAGTGCGTTGAGTGAGTTGAGTGAGTTGAGTGAGTTGAGTGAGTTCAGTGAGTTGAGTGAGTTAAGTGAGTTGAGTGAGTGAAGTGAGTTGAGTGTGTTGAGTGAGTTGAGTGAGTTGAGTGAGTTGAGTGAGTTGAGTGAGTTGAGTGAGTTGAGTGAGTTGAGTGAGTTGAGTGAGTTAAGTGAGTTGAGTGAGTTGATAAGTTGAGTGAGTTAAGTGAGTTGATAAGTTGAGTGAGTTGAGTGAGTTAAGTGAGTTGATAAGTTGAGTGAGTTGAGTGAGTTGATAAGTTGAGTGAGTTGAGTGAGTTGAGTGAGTTGAGTGAGTTGAGTGAGTGAAAGATATTCAGAAGTTGGAAGAACATTTTGAAACCGTGCTATTAAATTCACCATTGATAAATCTGAAAAAACTGATTCAGTTCGAGATCAGAGATGCAGAATTTATCAACGGTCGTTCAAGTGAAAATACTGCAGCTGTTAGCAAAAGTGTTGCTGAAGAGCCATGGACATCAATCCGTCACCGTTCACAGAAAATAAATCTCAAACCAACAACTTTGTTCAATATTTTACAAAAAGATCTTTATGTAAAGTCTTACAAGAAACGGGACGGTACACACAGCAACGGAATCAATCGATCTTTTCAAAGAAAAGCTTTTTAATTAAATAACTTCTCGAAGGACAGACGTGAATTGGCCAACAAGATCATACAATTTAACACCATTGGATTTTTCTTATAGGATCCCTTGAAGACAACATCATCGAACAAATATCACAAATTGAAACATCATTATTCGAAAAGTTATTCAAAAGTTTGGTGAAAGATTGACAGTCTACCGAGCTAGCAGAGGAAGTTATTTGAAAGGATTTCTTTTTTAATATTAAACGGAATTAATGTTCTTTAATTTCCAATAAAATGAAGTAACGATTTCATACAATTTATGTCAACAATATTAGGGAATAAAAATATTTTGTTTATTTTCAAAAAAACTTAAAATACATCCAATTTTATTACTGCACTTTTCATTTGATTTTACATATTGTTTTAATATTGACTGGAATTTTTAAAAGTATTTTTAAACACAAGCATAATATATAAGTATTATAAGTATTATAAGTATATAAGTATTATAAGCATAATATATAAGTATATTATATAAGTATTATAAATATACTCGTAAATATTTATTGAAATCACCATCATTCATTTTCTGCAATTGCATTGGTTAACCAAGGTAAATACGATGTAATTTTTGTGTTAACGGAAGGTAACGTGGTAGGACATTTGGTCGGACCAAATGAATCAATGCCATATTGTACATATCTTGTACTTTTATTGTATACTGATTGAATGAATAATGGCCCGCCTGCTTCGGATATACATGAATTTATAGGGCTATCGCCACCAAAACATATATGATCATCAGTTATGTTGTAACTCGTATATATATTTTGGCAGAACTCTCTTTGACGATGTGGAATTTCTGCTTTAAGTAGTTTCGTTGAGCCATTTAAGGAATTTTCTGTAAAATGTTTTACTTATTTTCGATGTTTTTATTACGATATTTACGACAGATACATACTATAATGTCTGAAGGCCCAGCCGGCAATGATATAGCTTTGGGACTCAGCTTGTTTTTGCGAATCTTCATGAATCGGCAAACATATCGGTTGAATATGAACTGTAATATATAAAATCAGATGAGTACATTGCTTTATGACTTATATGCAAATATTACTTTTAAAAATTACATCGCGATCAAGACGTATAAGTCCAATATCATGATTTATCTTTCCTCGTTTATACAATGGATGTGGAATTAATTTATCGATACCATAATCTTCTACTGGCGGATTGCAACTAACTTGAGTGCCTTGCTGCTCGCAGTCCTCATCCGTGCTGTAATCATATTCCCCCAAGCGAACGGCATTTCTGAAAATACCAATTTACAATGCAGTAATTGTTTGTTTAGCTACTCGTATAGTTCCTGTGTACTTGTATAGTGTAATTTGTAATTATTTACTTACGGGCTATCGATCTGGCCAACCCAACAGCTTGCCGTGGCTAATACAAAACGATTTGTAATGAGCGTCCCCAAGCAACGATAGATATCAGATGCATCATATTTCAGCATAGCCATAAACGTGAATTCATTTAACTTAGTCTTATTATCATTCGAAGTGAATAGGTTGCCCCGAATTTCTCCACAAACGATGGCATCCAACATTTTAAAGCCACGTTCATTCATTTGCTGATTGCTAATATCTGTAGTTGGTGCTGGTGTGATTGTTAACTGTTGGCTGTAGGCTTTTTCGCAGCTAACAAATTGCTATAAAATTATATATAATATTGAACTTAAGTATAGGTTATAGTTATTTTACTAAGACCAATTTTCGACACTAAAAAATTGCACAAAACAACAAAAACGACTAAAGTTAGTCAGATAAGTTTCATCCTTTGCTTTATTGAATCATAAGTGACCTTTGAGCCGATCAATTTCTTAGCTTGATGTGGTTCCCATTTAATTAAAGACAGGCTACCCTAGTAGCATAAAAAGGTCTTATAGCTTCTTTTACAGGCCTTTTAAAGACAAGAAGAAAGACAACATATTATATACATAAATTCTTTATATGGGCTTATAAGAGCCATTTGGCGTATGAGGTGTAAAGACACTTTCCCCTCAATGTTATCTCTCAAGAAACTCGGTAAAGTATTTTTCTGAGCTGTTTAAAAGACACCTCAAAAACATTTACAAAAAAAAAAAAAAATAATCGTGTCTTGTTAAACTTTGTTATATATAATTTTATTTTATTATCATATTATTTAATTAATATGCAAATTGTAGAAACATTATTATTTATAATTTGATTTGATCATCAAATCTAATTTTTACTTGCGATTTACAAATTTTCAAAGTCAGTCTCGAACCCATGTCCCAGCGATTGATAGCCCTGCGCACTACCTACTAGGCTACCTGTCATATGATATGTTACATGTCAAAAGAGAATCATATCTTTCTTTCATTTGTTTTGGTAAAGCGACAAAAAAATGGGCAATAATGTGTCCTATCTCGTGCTCTAAAAACATCAAAAGTCATGTTTTTCAAGTGACTTATATGGCCACAGTATTAAGACATAAGAGACATGCGGTCTCTTTATCGTGATTTTATATCTTGTTCTAGCAAGATATTATCTATTTAAAAGATATCACTGTTTTGTAAGCTAGATTTTTGTCTTCATAACTTCCCCTGATGCTACTAGGGTAGTGAGTGTTTCCAAGATTAAGTAATTCTGCAGGAAGAGATCATAAAAGTTAAAATCAATTATGTGGGTTTTTAGTTTTAGAAAACTCGATCGTAAGGACTGTTCCAGATAAATTTGTCACTTTTATTTTCAGTTATAAAAAAATACCCAATTGACTTTTTGGTCTTTTTTCTTTTTTTAGTAATAATGGTTAGTGTTAAGAATATAAATAACTAAAAACTAATTAACAATTTTTTTTTTTCATAAAAATTTATAACGTTGTTCTTAAGGCCCTTTATTACATTTTGTACAGGTGTTTCATCGACAGTACGGAACGATCTTTTTCACTTAAGTCTAAAGTCTTGTAAGTTTTTTGTTGTCTTACCACTCTTTCGAAGATTTCTTTTCATTAGAGCCCGATATCTCTTAATTGGGCGAAGCTCTGGGCAGTTGGGCGGATATGCTATTTTTGGTACAAAATTGATCTTTTTACTTTGATACCATTCCATCGTAGCTTTGGAGTAATGAGAGGTTGCTAAATCGGGCCCGAACATCGTGTGCACGAATAAATGGTAGAAGACGTTTTTCGAGGCACTCGTCTATATAAACTTTTGAATTGATTGTGCCTTGCGTAACAAAGAAGATTCTTCTGAGGCCACTGGTACATATGACCTGCAAAACCATATATTGCTTCGAAAATTTCGAATTTTTTTTTTCTTTAAATTTACTAGGCATATGCCTCTTCTTCGGTGACGTATAACATTTGTGCCCAGATAGCGGATTAAAATCTGCTTTGACGTAAGTTTCGTCGTTCATAACGCAGCAATCAAATTTAGTCAGGTATCTTTCATACAATTTTCGGGCTCGTATCTCAACTATCATCTGCTCTAGCCGCCATATCTCGCACTGAGGTGCTGAGATTCTGCTTAAAAAACCCTTCACCTTCGCCACTACCCTAGAGTTTGAAAATTTTGATTTTCTGCCAGAACCATTTTTTTGTGAAACAGGTAGACCCTTCTAGTAATTAGAAATAACCGTAAAAACAGATCTACCTGCTGCACCAACTATTTTTGCTATAGCTGAATATTTTAATTCTGGATTTTTCAGGTATGTGTACAAAATGATTTCGTGGACTTTTTGCTACTTGCTCGATATCTTTGTCGTTAAAAGTGCTATCACCAAGTATTACACATCATATTAAACGTCACTTTAAGTAGAACAAATATTGCGTCTTTTTAGACCTATAAGATTATCAGGTAGACTGTAATCAAACAAAATAAAAGTGACAAATTTTTCTGGGACAGTCCTTACTTGCCTGCACGAACAAGATGTCGGAAAACTAGTTTTCTTAGACGAAATTTATAGCTATTTCAAGCTAAAGAAATCGTCTATTTGATATAATGATTTTTAGAATTACGTGCGTATAACACACGAATCACTTTATTGCGAACAAATTAAGGAATTCCGTGGATTTGAAAGCCGTTAAAATTGAAATTATTTTATGTTGGACGCTGGCCAGTTGTTTCTACAAAAACATGAATTTTGTAACTTAAAACTAAGTTCCCGCAACAGTCACTACCTTATTTTTATTTATAATTCACATATTTTGAAATGTTTGGAGTTTGAAGCCTTCAGAACAGTGATGACATTTGGATTTTTTGGAAATATACTGAATCGAGACTCGGTATGTACTTTTCGGAAGGCAAATGTAGTTTGTTCGCATGGACACGAAAATTTACAAAATTTTATGTTTTTTATTAAAAAAACAAAAGGTCACTCGATTTTTTTGTACTCAATTTCAGAAACACTTATCAAAAAGAAAAAATATAAGATCAAATAAAATGTCATCATTTTTTTTAACGAATATTTCACCAAAATTATGTTAAATTTAGAGAAATTTTCTTACTGAAAATTCGTCCATTGTACCGAATGTACTAAAAATTTGTTGAATGTAATTGCGAATATTTTTCACAACGAAAATGTACTGAAAAAGTACAACTGTACCAAAAATGCCATCGCTACAGACTGCGGCATACGTGAAAACGTTCTACTTAGTTCAAAAATATAAAAATGGCTGAAATTGTTGAAAAATTTTGGAAAAGTTGGAATGAAATTTTTTTTTTTTTTCAAATTGAAAATGGAACCATTTTTCGTTTTAACGGGGATGGTAAGGGCTTAAAAATGATCAAAAAACGTCTTACGTGACTAATTTACAGCTTCTTATCATTTCATAATATTTGGCCAGGTGAAACAACTTTATGCTTGGAATTTCATTCTCTGCAACAAGTTCAAAATGCACTTCAAATGCAAATCACAGTATAACAGCAATATATATATGTATGTTTCCTTGTCGAATGAATTTAAAAATATGATAGAGAAAAATACTTACAACTGCAGCCACAAGCACAACCAGTACGAAAGGAAAGCTCATTGTGAATATTTTAATATTGCAATCTATGTATATATGCGATTTTGATTTAATTAAAAAAACTTAAAAAACAACAAACTTAAGTTACAATTAAGAAATAGAACCGATCTGCTGCTTGATCGCAACACTTTTTGTTTCGGCGTTCTCGTCCAGACTAAACTTATTTTCAGTAGCGTTTGTTGATTTTGTTAATAGGCACCTTTATTAGTGTTGTTCGTTTCAAGACGAATTACTGGTGTTCGGAACATGTTTTGCTCTTAGCTATCTATGGTGTTGTATTTATTAGCACTGTGCTTGAAAAAAACAAGTTTATTAGAGTGTTGGATAACGTAATTCAAAAGTTGTTTAGCTCAAGGATGTACTCGTACAGCTCGAAGCTCTTGCAGCTCTTATAACAACAACAAAAAAAAAATGCCCAGCTCTTTGCGTTATTCGTACTAAATCGTTTTGGTTCGCAACCACCGCATATTATTTGTTGGTGTAATTTTGTCTTCAAGGCACCAGCTGGTTCAGCTCTTTCCGTTACTCAAGTAACGCGGTTAGCCATCGCCGCATGCTTTTTGTTTGTGTGATTTTGCTTTCAAGTCACTGTCACTGTCAGCTCTAATTCTTTCAATCATAATTGAGAAAGTACAGTATTTATATCTTATTTATTTATTTTTATTTATATATTTATTCATTATTCTCTTAAAATAAAAAGTACAAGACTTAAACTATTTAATAACTTACAAATTTAGGTTTTTGAGACTAGTTAGTGACATTTGTATTTTATATAACAAAATAGTGATAAATGTCACAGCATTATAAATTCATTAATCCAGTAATTAGTTGTGGGACGAACATGAAATATATTGACAAAAATTAAAATGAGTCTAAGAACCAAACAATATGTATATATTTATGAAAAATCTATGCATCTCTCGTAGTCGTGACTGTCGTTGAGAATCAGACAGACAGACGGACATGGTTAGACCAACTCAGCAGGCCACACTGATCAAAAATACATACTGGCTTTTTTTGTGTCAAAAAAAAGGGGTTGAAGCTGGAAAATTTATGATAAAAAAAAAAAAATTTATCAAACTGTTTTCTCTGTAAGTTTCAACGCTACGAATAAAATTGTGAAACATTAATTGTTTGGAATGAATTGATCTTTCGAATGGGGTTAATTATATTTTGAGTCACACTTAAAAATTAGCAAAAACTCATATTTCGTTAAATTTTGTCTTGAGAAAGGTAGAAAAATCATATATTGTTTTTGATTGCTTTGACCTATTCTTAGCAAGATTTCCGAAACATATATTTCCGTCAATTTTAACCGATTCCAAATGCAGATTGCCAGATACGGAACATCGTTGGTGACTATTACGAGTATAAAAAAAGACAGTCAAAATTTGAACTGAACTTTCCTCTATTATTTATTTTATTATTATTATTATGTTTATTGTACAATAAAGCTTATGATTTTATTACTACTTATGATTTTATTAATAACTAGCGAAACCCGGCGCGCATTGCTACGCCTCAACAAATAAAACATAATGTGTTTTTATTTTACTTAGTTGGATTAAGTAAGTAAAAACTATTTTTATTGATATTTATCGTATTGCGAGTGGATAAACAACGTTGTATGTTTTTCTATTTGGCTCATAAATGAACAATTGAATTGGCGGGAATGATTGGAATACGTATAATCAGCACCTTTGAATGAGTTTAATTTGGTTACAGTCCATGTCTTCTATATATGTACCGAGTCTCATAGTCATAGTTTTTTCTTATTTTGGAGGCATGGCACTACCCATTTTTTCATTGAATCTTACTTTCTTTCTTTTTGGCTCATTTTTTCCAAACCAAAATATGTTAAGAAACTTTTACAAACAATAAGAAACATGTGTACCAAATCTTATCCATCTGCGACAAATAGTTGTTGATACATAAAAAGTTGATTTTTCCTCATATGGAAGCGTGGTAACGCCCATTTTTGCATGGAATCTTACTTCTTTCTGTACTCTTTATATACATATGTACCAAGTTTCATTTATCTGCATCAAATAGTTGATAAGATATGATGAATCTTATTTTCTTTTAGAAAAGGGGGCGTGGCATCACCCATTCTATTCTAAGCTGTACCTGTTTATATAAAAGCCACGTCGTGTGAATTCCATGAGATCCGATTAAGCGATCTTCGAGAAAATTATGTTCAAAAAATATATTTGCATGAAGTCCACCCTAAATATGCTCCCTAAATAAAAGTATTGCTACGCCTCTTAATATAAAAGTTACTTGGTGTAAATTCGGTATGTCTTCGTGAGAAAGATATTTAAAAATATTTTTGTGTGAGAACCACCCAAAGTGTGAACACTAAGTAAAATTTTTACTATCTAATCTGTGCCCCTTCATATAAAAGTCATGTGGTGTTAAGACCATGAGAATCGATTAAACGGTCTTTGGGAAAATTATATTTAAAAAATATTTGTGTATGAGGGCCACCCTAAATAAAAGTTATGTAGCCTAAGCTATGCTTCTTAACATAAGAGATACGTGGCGTAAATTCGGTGTGAATCGTCTAACCTGTCTTCGTGAAAATTATTTTTAAAAATATTTTTGGGTGAGGGTCACCATAAGTATGCACCCTAAATAAAAGGTTTACTACCTTATCTGTGCCTCTTAATATAAAAGCCATGTGTAGTAAATTCCATGAGAATCGATTGAGCGGTCTTTGAGAAAATGATATTTATAAATATTTTTGTATCAGGACCACCGTAAGTATGAACCATAAGTAAAATTTTTACTATCTAATCTGAGCTTTTTAATATAAAAGTCGTGTGGTGTAAATTACATAAGAATCAATTTAGCGGTCTTCGAGAAGATGATATTTAAAAAATATTTTAGTGTGAGGGCCACCCTAAATTGAAGTTTTGTAGCCTTAGCTATGCTTCTTATTATAAGAAATACTTTTTGTAAATTCAATGTGAATCGATTCACCTGTCTTCGTGAAAATGATATTTAAAAATATATTTGTATGAGGGCCACCCTAAGTATGCACCCTAAATAAAATTTTTACAATCTAATCTGTGCCTCTTAATATAAAAGTCATACTGTGTAAGTTTCATGAGAATCGATTTACCTGTCTTTGAGAAATCGCTATTTTTAAAATATTTGTGTATGAGGGCCACCCTAAATAAAAGTTTCATCGTCTGAGCTATGCGTCTTAATATAAGAGATATGTGGTGTAAATTCCATGTGAATCGATTAAGTGGTCTTTGTAAAAATGCTATTTTCAAAATATTTGCGAATGAGGGCCACCCTAAATTAAAGTCCTATAGCCACCACGTCCCTGGTGTCTAATCCCGTTCATATTTTGTGAAGTGCTTAACATAGGCTATGTGCATCCTGACACCGAATTTTAAGACTCTTGCTATCATATGAACCAAGATATAGCGAGTTAAAGGTTTTAATTGCACGTAAAGTGCCACGCTCCTTGCTTTTATCAAAATAAAATATAGCCCATGTTACTTAGGAATAGTGTAGCTTTCTATTAGTAGAAGAATTATTGGAATAGGTTCTGTAGTTCCAGAGATTACCCTGAACATACAAAGAAACAAACAAATAAACAAACATTACCTCTTTATATAATAGTATAAATATAGATATAGATTACCTTTACATTGGTCGCTATATCTTGAGTATATTTAGCATATTCAAAGAGGTTTATATACGTATATATAGATATATATATATATATAGCTAGATAAGTATTGAAATTGTATTCTGCATAAATTTGCTGCAAACAATCTTTAAATACCTCTAAGCAAACTGAAAGTTCCAACATATCTACTCTAGTATTTTTAATATTAAATGAAATCGCCTACCCGCACTAAGTTTCGAATAAGTTCTCAAGCCTTATTGACGCATCGCACTGATAACCCCAAGCTAACCCGAGTTATTCCCAACAATTAATTATAATATATTTCTTTCTATACCGGCTCTTAATGTATGCTACGGGCGTAGGGTGTCCCAAAAAACAAAGCTATTTTTTTAACACATACCCACTAATTTTGTTTGAATGATGTCAAAACAATTGTAAATAAAGTTTCATGCACTTAGAATCACGGCAACCCATACCGACTTGCATCGAAATATGTCACTATTTGCAAGTAGTCGCAACTCTTCAGGAAGTGAACAGGCCCAGGCAGTTTGAAACGCATTATCGACTCAGTTGCGTAGCGGGGGGGGGCAGGAGGGGCGGCCCGCCCTGGGCGGAACTTTTCAGGGGCGGCATTTTTCCCGGGCAGTGCTTCTTCATAACATATTTATTTATTTATTGCAGTCTGTAGTGATTTATTATAATATTTACCAATTTCTACATTATGTTAAAAAACTTGTTTTTTAATTATAAAAATATTTTTAAGTATGTTTTGATAAAAACTTTGATTTCAAAAAAAAAAGAAAAAATAAAAATTATTATCAGATTTTTTGAATATCGTATTAGATAAAAAACATCTAAATAAAATTTGTTCATAAAAAAAGAAGACGCATTCTTATTTATACTAGTAAAGCGTTTCATTGGTGACCCCGACGAACCACGATGTTTCGAACCCCAGCTAGAGATACAGAAGATGATGCAGTTGGTGCTACTGGAGACCATGAAAATCTTCCGGGTCTGCCTACACCAACGCCTGTATTTAGTAGCATTCCATCGAACAATTTAATAGATGCTGCATCATCACTACAAGTTGCAAGAGTTTCGGTAAAGGTACCGCCATTTTGGAGAACGAATCCAGCACTTTGGTTCAAGCAAGTTGAGAGTCAATTCATTACTGCAGGTATAACATCGGATTCAACTAAGTTCCACACAATTGTTGGATCCATTGAAGCCAGTGTACTTTGTGAGGTGAGCGACTTGATCCTCAATCCGCCTGAGGTCAACATGTATGAAGCCCTAAGGACACGTCTCCAAGAACGCTTCATGGACTCTGAGGAGAAACGATTAAAGAAGTTGTTACGGGATATGGAAATGGGCGATAAAAAACCTTCCACATTAATGCGAGAAATGATTGATCTTGCTGCAGGCAAAGTCTCCGATGAGCTCCTCAAGTCTTTGTGGATGCAGCGATTGCCAAAGCAGTCACAAGCTATTCTATCCGTAAGTAGCGAGTCTTTGAGTAGACTTGCACTTATGGCCGATAAAATTGCTGATACAGCTGAAGCTTGGGAGGTCAATTCAGTTTCTATGGCACCTTTGACATCATACAACAGCACAACACAGACGAACAATTTGGAACTAAAGATTGAAGCTTTGACAAAACAGGTAGAAGCTCTTTCGAGCCGAACGCACAGTCAAAATCATAGACGAACCGGTCGTTCCAGATCACGGAACTTAATTGCAGGTAAACCTGATAAACCACTTTGCTGGTACCACTATAAATTTGGTGATCGTGCCTTAAAATGTGTATTACCCTGTTCGTACACATCAAAATTGAATCCGCAATCGGAAAACCAATAGGCACCTCGTCTCAGGTGACAGACGGGGCTAGCCGAGAAATATGTCGCCTATTTCTTCGTGATGCGAAACTTAAATCTGAGTTCCTCTTGGACACTGGCGCTGATGTCTCGGTGTATCCTGCCTCTGCTTCAGAAAAGCGTCAGGATCCAGCACCCCTACAACTATTTGCTGCAAACCAATCGCGAATAAAAACGTTTGGCAACAAGGTTTTGTTTTTCAACTTAGGACTTAAAAGAAATTTTCGGTGGACTTTTATATTGGCTGATGTAAAGAAACCAATAATTGGTGCCGATTTCCTTAGTCACTATGGATTGTTAGTGGACATAAAAAATAATCGAATAATTGATAATATTTCCAAATCTGAAAGCAAAGGTACTCAGTATTCCGGTCCATTATTATCATCAATCAAATCAATATCCGAAAATTCTGAGTTCAATAATTTATTGAAGGAATTCGAGGACTTAATCATACCACATAAGCCGGAAACTTCAATTAAACACTCGGTGACACATCACATTCAAACTACCGGTCCTCCAGTTTTTGCAAAGGCTCGTCGATTATCTCCTGAGAAGTTACTAATAGTAAAACGCGAGTTTGATATTATGCTCAAACAGGGGATTTGCCGTCCATCAAAAAGCTCCTGGGCAAGTCCTTTGCACCTCGTACCAAAATCAAATGGGGAATGGCGTCCGTGTGGGGATTATCGACGATTGAATGCTGTTACTATACCAGATCGCTACCCAGTACCTCATATCCATGATTTTGGATTTATGTTAAGCGGTAAGACTATTTTTGGCAAAGTGGATCTAGTTAAGGCTTATCATCAAATTCCTGTTGAGAAAGCTGATATTGAGAAGACTGCGATTATAACACCGATTGGATTGTTTGAGTTCCCATGCATGACATTCGGATTGTGTAATGCTGCACAATCGTTTCAGAGATTCATCAATCAAGTTATCAGAGGCCTAGATTTTTGTTATGCATATATAGACGATATACTCATAGCATCTAGTAATCTTGAGGAACACAAGCAACATGTACGCCTTTTATTTGAACGCTTCAGGAAATTTGGAGTGACTATCAATCTATCTAAATCCGTTTTTGGAGTGTCGGAGATAAGTTTTCTTGGATATCTAGTAACTATCAATGGTCTGAAACCATTGCCATCTCGTGTTGAAGTTATTCAAGACTACAAGACACCTGAAACTACAAAGGATCTACGACGTTTTCTTGGTATGCTAAATTTTTATCGTCGTTTTATACCTCAAGCTGCTCAACATCAATCAAAACTTCATGCATTGTACTCTGGCAACAAAAAAAGTGATAATACCAAAATTCAATGGACGCAAGAACTTACCGAAGCTTTTAAAAGGTGTAAGGACCAGTTAGCAAATGCAACACTTTTTACATTTCCATCATTAAATGCAGCAACATCGCTTTGGGTTGATGCATCTGATACAGGAATGGGTGGAGTTTTACAACAACAAATTGAAGGTGAGTGGAAACCTATTGCTTTTTATTCAAAAAAATTAAGCCCAACACAAACAAAATATAGTGCATACGATCGCGAACTCCTGTCTGCCTATTCTGCATTAAAACACTTTCAATATTTTTTGGAAGGAAGACATTTTGCGATTTTCACTAATCATAAGCCCTTAATATACGCTTTTAAGCAAAAGTCAGAAAAGGCATCACCACGACAGTTGAGACATCTGGATTTTATTGGCCAGCACAGTCGATATACGCCATGTATCTGGAAAAGATAACATAGTAGCTGATGCTTTATCCAGATTAGACACTATAGCACTCCCATCACCATTCGATTATAAATCATTGGCTAAAGCTCAAGAGGTTGACACCGAGCTAAAAACTATTTTAAATTCATCTAATACAGCTATTTCTTTAAAGAGAATGAAAATTCCAGAAGTTGAGGTCGAGATTTTTTGTGATGTATCTACTAAACAAATTCGACCTTATATTACGCCAGAATTTCGAAAATCTCTTTTCGATACTCTTCATGGACTTTCACATCCAGGAATACAGGCAACGGTGGATTTACTTAGAAGTCGTTTTGTTTGGCCGTCAATTTCAAAGGATGTACGCAAGTGGACAAGATGTTGTTTGGCATGTCAAAAGTCAAAAATTAATAGGCACACCAAAAGCCCTATTGGTAATTTTGATCTTCCAATACAGCGTTTCAAATATATCAGCATTGATCTTGTTGGACCTTTGCCATTATGTAAAGGATACAGGTATGTGCTAACTTGTATTGATCGTTTTACTAGGTGGACAGAGGCTATACCACTTGAGGAAATAACTGCTGAAGCAGTAGCTTCCGCATTCTGTTATGGCTGGATGTCAAGATATGGAGTGCCATCTCACATTACCACTGATCAGGGACGACAGTTCGAATCTGCACTGTTTCGAGAATTTTCAAAATTACTTGGGATTAAAGTTACTCATACAACCCCGTATCACCCACAGAGCAATGGTCAAATTGAAAGATGGCATCGAACTCTGAACACTCATATCTTATAAAAAAACAAGTTGGGTGGATGCACTTCCTATTGTTACGATAGGATTGCATGCAACTGTCATCCAGGACATTGGTTTTACTCCTGCTGAAATGGTTTTTGGTACTAATCTTCGTCTTCCTGGTGAAATGTTTGGTGATGAAAGATCTTCAAACTATTCCAATCAATGGATAGATGAGTTTCGTGAGAGGATGCGAAATTTCAAATCTACTGCTGCACTACGGCATGGTATATCAAAAATATATGTACCTTCAGGCTTAAGCAGTTGTTCACATGTCTTTGTAAGATGCGATGCTGTTAGAAAACCTCTTCAAAAACCATACGATGGACCGTTTAGAGTAATTTCAAAAACTGATAAGATTTTCAAAATTCTGATAACAGGAAAGGAAAAGGTGATCTCAGTTGACAGATTGAAACCTGCATTTTTATTGGATGATCCTAATTTATGCGAACCCATTTCACCACACATGCTAAGTTCCAATACAAGCGTTTCTGCTCCATCTGATAAGACACAAAGAATGAAATTGAGGTCTGAACGGCGTGTTACTTTTGCTGATGGAGTTTAAATATCGTTAACACTAGGAAGGGGGTAATGTAGTGATTTATTATAATATTTATCAATTTCTACATTATGTTAAAAAACTTGTTGTTTAATTATAAAAATATTTTTAAGTATGTTTTGATAAAAACTTTGATTTCAAAAAAAAAAGAAAAAATAAAAATTATTATCAGATTTTTTGAATATCGTATTAGATAAAAAACATCTAAATAAAATTTGTTCATAAAAAAAGAAGATGCATTCTTATTTATACTAGTAAAGCGTTTCAAGTCTATTAACAATTATTATTACAGACTAGATCTTTGAAAAATAAAAGTATGTATAAATTACATAACCTTCTAAAAAAATACTATTTAATAAAGTTTTCATTGCATTTTTTGAAACTGAGAAATCAGAATCTGAATTTATCTCATGCAAAATTATTTCGAACCGTTTTCAAATAAAAAGGCACACAAGACCTAAGAGCTCTTGGAGGAACATTGAAGTTAATAAGCCTCAAAAGTACAGGACTGTATATAGCACCAGACACAATATCAAACATGAAAATGTTTTCTAGAGTTTTCATGCCAAGAATTATAATAATATCTGACAAACGGCTTGACAGAAATCAAATTACCTGTTTAAGTTGCAATCTCGCATGTAACATGACTTGTGTGCATAACCTCTAGTTAGCGCTTCCAAAACGAGCAGTTCGGTGCCAAATTGGCACTTACAGAAATTTTTGGCACTCTTTGGCACTCTTTGGCACTTGAAAATTTTATTTTGGTATCCATTATTTATTCGAATATTAGAACAGTGGGACTTCAGCATTATTTTCTACTAAGAAAACTTGATGCTAATTCGGATTTGAATATTAATATTTCCGAAAACTTAAATTAAACCAGATAAGTATATTTTCACTTGGTATCATACATATAGGCGGAGAGCCAGCTGTATAAAATTCGAGTGTATAAGATTACAGGATCTCGATGAGCCTAAATAGAATATCTAGGGTTGCCTTGCCAAAGCCTGCCCCGATGGCTGAAAATGCCCGAATTTTAGCCAATTTTGTCGTTCTAATTAAAACGGTAGTACATAACAGTTCGAAATGTATGCCAAATGATAGAACTCGAAGAGGCCGGATTTTTGGGTCAATTTTCATTAATGAAGATAACAGCTTGAAATTTGTGCCAAATGATCGAAGAGCCTAAATAGAACATATAGGGTTGCTTTGTCGAATCATGTCCTAAACATTACTTAACACCCGATTATGGGGTCAATTTTTCTTAAATGAGTGGTAATCCATGTTTGGGGCAGGATTCGGTAAGGCAACCCTATATATTCTATTTAGACTCTTCGATCTCTATCATTTGGCACAAATTTCAAGCTGTTATCTTCATTAATGAAAATTAGCCCAAAAAACCGGTAAAACCCGATGTTTGGGACAGGACTCAACAATGCAATCCCATGTATTATATTTAGGCCTTTTCGAGCTCTATCATTTGGCACACATTTCGAACTGTTATGTACTACAGTTTTAAGTACCAGGAGACCGACCAAAGTTCGGCTTTTCGATTTCAGGTTGAAAAAGTCGAAAAAAAGTGATGCGAAAACAAGTTAAAAAAAATTTGAAAGAAGTTGATTATATATGAAAAATGTTGAAAAACATTGAGAGAGGTTGAAGCAGGTGAAAAAGTTTGATAAACTCGATATATATTAAAATGTTGAAAACGTTGAAAGAGATTGAAAAGCTCGAAAAAAGTTGAAAGTCTCGGAAAAAGATGAATGAGGTTGAATAACTCGAAAAAAGTTGAATAAGGTTGAAAAATTCGAAAAAATATGGAAAATGTTGAGAAAAGTTGAAAGAAGTTGAAAAATGTTGAAACAGTTGAAAAAGGTTGAATAACTCGAAAAAAGTTGAATAAGGTTGAAAAATTCGAAAAAATATGGAAAATTTTAAGAAAAGTTGAAAGAAGTTGAAAAATGTTGAAACAGTTGAAAGAGGTTGAATAACTCGAAAAAAGTTGAATAAGTTTGAAAAATTCGAAAAAATATGGAAAATGTTGAGAAAATTTGAAAGAGGTTGAAAATGTTGAAACAGTTGAAAGAGGTTGAAAAACTCGAAAAAATATGGAAAATGTTGAGAAAAGTTGAAAGAGGTTGAAAAAGTCAGACAAATTTGGGAAATGTTGAGAAAAGTTGAAAGAGGTTGAAAAATGTTGAAACAGTTGAAAGAAGTTGAAAAAGTCGAAAAAAATTGAATGAGGTTGAAAAAGTCAAACAAATATTGAAAGCGTTGAAAATATTTGAAAAATGTAGAAAATCGTTGAGAAAAGTTGAAAGAGGTTGACTAATAATGAAGCAGTTGAAAGACGTTGAAAAACATGTTGAATGAGGCTCAATATATTGAGACCAAATTTTATTAGGATCACTCCTTTAGTTTGTTAAATATGGCATCAACGTTATAAGTTTGTATGGGATGTGCCACGCCCTCTAATGAAATCCCATCAAAATTCATATTATTTCAAAGCTTATAGTAACCGACACCTCTACACCAAATTTAAAGAATATTACTCCGATAGCACACTTAATATAACATTAAACGTTTTTTGCTTATATGGGAGGTGCAATCTCCCGATTTTCATTTAATTTCAAAGCTTATGGTAACCGACACCTCTACACCAGATTTAAAAAATTTGACTCCAAGAGCACACTAAATGTAGCCTGAAACATTTTTTGCTTGTATGGGAGGTGCCACGCCCACAAATGCAATCCCGTCGAAATCCATTTAGTTTCAAAGCTTATGGTAACCGACATCTCTACACCAAATTTTAAAAAAATAACGCCCATAGTACACTAAATACAATACTTAACATTTTTTGCATGTAGGGGAGGTGCTTCGCCCACTGATGCAATCCCGTCGAAATCCATTTAGTTTCAAAGCTTATAGTAACCGACATCTCTATACCAAATTTAAAAAATATTACTCTCATAGAAAAATAAATGTAGCATTTAACTGTTTTCGCTTGTATGGAAGGTGCCACGCCCACAGGTGCCGTTTCGCCCACTTTTGGTTACATGATATCCAATAGCCAGTATATTTGACATGTCAAATTTCATAACGATTGCGTTGTTAGTTCTCTTATTATAACGTTTATAAATATTGTGGGCTGTGCCACGCCTTTCAACGAGTCTTTCCAGTATAGTGGCATAACTTGTTATAATGACCTCATTCAGCGGTATTAGCACTAAAATTTTTATGAAAATCGTCGGTGCCGTTTTCGAGTAATATCGAATCAAAGTTTTCAATTATTGGAATATGCCACGCCCACTATTCTGATTCCGCCCACTTTTCATAGCATTTAAGATATTTATGATATGCATCCGTCTACCAAATTTCGTTGCAATACCTTGAATGGTTTGCGAGTTATCACGAAGTAAAAATTAAAATTTAGGGCTGTGCCACGCCCCTGTTAGAAACTTGAAAACTTTAAACCTAGTCTAATCTTAATTTCGTTCACATATGAACGAAATCCCGAAGCTTTATCAAAATCGCTGAAGCCGTTTTCGAAATAAAGTTCAGCCATATATAAATAAATAAATAAATATACAATTTTAGCTAGATAGATAGATAAAATTACATAACGATTTCATACAATTTATGTCAGCAATATTAGGGAATAAAAATATTTTGGTTATTTTCAAAAAAACTTAAAATACATCCAATTTTATTACTGCACTTTTCATTCATTTTACATGTTGTTTTAATATTGACTGAAATTTTATAAAAGTATTTTAAAACACAAACATAAAATATGTATTATTAGTATACTCGTAAGTATGTTCCATATAAATATTTATAGAAATCATCATCATTCATTTTCTGCAATTGCATTGGTTAACCAAGGTAAATACGATGTAATTTTTGTGTTAACGGAAGGATATGTGGAAGGACACATTATCGCACCATTTGAACCAATGCCATATTGTACATATCTTACAACTCTATTGTATGATGATGGCACGAAAAAGGGTCCACCAGATTCGGATATGCATGAATCTATAAGGCTATCGCCACCAGCACATATTTGATCATCAGTTATGTTGTCCCTCGTATATATATTTTGGCAGAACTCTCTTCGACGATGTGGAAGTACTGCTTTAAGTAGTGTCGTTGAGGCATTTAAGGAATTTTCTGTAAGACGATAAAGCCTGAATCCCCAGCTAGCAGTGATATAGCTTTTTAAATCATCTTGTTTTTGCGAATCTTCATGAATCGGCAAGCATATCGGTTGAATATGAACTGTAATATATAAAATCAAATGAATTCATTGCTTGAAGACTTACATATATGCAAACATTACCTTTAAAAATTACATCGCGATCAAGACGTATAAGTCCAATATCATGTAGATCAATGATGTTTCCGCGCTTATACAATGGATGTGGAATCAATTTATCGATGCCATAATCTTCTGCTGGCGGATTGCAAATAATGCTTCTGCGTCGTTTCTTGCAGTCCTCATCTGTGCTGTAATCATGTTCCCCCAAACGAACGGCATTTCTGAAAATACCGATTTACAATGAAGTAATTGTTTCTTTAGCTACTCGTATTGTTCCTGTGTAATTATTTACTTACGGCCTATTGATCTGACCAACCCAACAGCCTGCTGCGCTTAAAACAAAACGATTTGTAATAAGCGTCCCTAAACAACCATAGATATCAGATGTATCGTATTTCAGCAGAGCAACAAACGTGAATTGATTTAACTTGGTCTTATTACCACTTGCAACTTTGTTAACCGCAATTTCTCCGCAACGGATAGCATTCAAAACTTGAAAGCCGCGTTCATTTATTTGCTGATTGCTAATATCTGTAGTTGGTGCTGGTGTGGTTGTTAACTGTTGGATATAGGCTTTTTCGCAGCTAACAAATTGCTATAAAATGAAATATAAAGTAGAACTTAAGTATAGGTTATAATTAGTTTACTAAGCACCAAAAACATTTCACAAAATAAATAACAAAACAACAAAAATGGCTAAAGTCACATAAGTTTCATCCATTGCATTATTGAATCATCAGTGACCTTTGAGCCGATCAGTAAACATTTCTAAGCTTGATATGTTTCCTTTTTTGCATAGAAATGTTAAGAACCCAAGCAAAAAGTGAAACAAAGCATAGCCAACATTTTTTTTTCTGTCGTGTGGCTCTGTTTTTGTAACTCATTTCAAATAACAAATTTGAATGCTTAAGTGCAGGAAGGATCTGGATCTGTAAACTCTTCTAAGGATTATTATTTTCGATTTTGACAAGCTCCATTTTACTATCGAGGGGTTGTACAACGGGGAGTACGCAGGCCGAATCGCGGGTACAGCTAGTATCATCGCGGGTACAGATAGTACATTTAAAAAGCCCTAATAGTTAAGTATATAAAAATAGATTGTGCAAAGCTCAAAAGAAACGACACTTATTAAAACTAAGTAAGCGATGGCTTGAATATGCTGTACAGTTTGTCAGGTAATTGTTTGCAAAATAAATTATGAAACACAACTTTCACTTTCATATTGAATTAAAATAAGAAATGTATATACATATTTTTTCAAAATTTTTTTTTTTATTCAATTCTTTTGCTCATTCCTCATTAGAAAACCACAAAAAAATTATTAAATATAAACAAAAACAATAGTTTGTGGAACAAAAATATAAAAAGGTGGCCATTTCAAGGTGTTAAATAATCCTTTGCAAAATGCAAGGAACATATGAAGAAACTAATAAAGTTATAAAAAAATTTAATATTTGATGTGTCCACCACGAACATGAATCACGGGTTGTATCCTTCTTGGAATAGATGCAATAAGTTTTTGTAAATCATATTTTTTCGGTATATTTTGGTCCATTCCTCCATAATAACTCTTATTAGAGCCTTGTTATTTGTTGGAGCTAGAGGTCTGCATAAGTATAATCGTTAACTTTGCGGTGAGCAAGATATCTGGAGACTGGACTGGTTCATCCGAAAAAAGAAAATTAACTTTTTTTCGGGTAAGCAAATAAGTAGTTAGGGGGCGTTTGATCAACCTTTAAAACCTTTTTTTTACTTTTTCACTCATTTTTTGAAACGAAAAAATCAGAAAAACTATGGAAAACAGCATGAAAAACATTGAATCGTTTTTGATAAAAAGTGATGTAATATAAGTACTTTTAAACGAAAAAGATTCCGGGTTTTTTACTCTATTTCCTATAGTTTTTGAGATATTTCGTTACAAAAAGCGTATGTGATTTATTTATGAATTATGTTTATTTATATATTTTGTTATTTCTTTTATATGGACTGAACTAACATTTTTGTTTTATCGTTGTGATTAATAAATTATTCTAAAAAAACTTTGGACTTTGTAAATGTAAATATAGGGCAGTAGTTATAGTCATTTTTCTAGCATCATTCTAAAGATAAAACTACCAAAAAGTATTTTAAACACAATGATGGTAAAAAATTAATATAATCCCGGACATTCGTTTTATTTTAGTTTTCAGATAAATAAATAAAAAAGTTGCGCATTTAAATCTTCTGGCAACGCCTTGGTGCATAAATGAATTCTCTCTTCCTCACTTTCATCGAATAAATTAGCGCGTCATTCAGTTCGATTCATTACCTTTAGTTTTGTTGTGCGTACACATACACGAAGCTTATTCAACTTTTTTTACTTTACGCTATGGTACTCAAAGGAAATGTGTACTTGTAATTGGAGGAACAGAAAAGTGAACGAGTACTGAAACGAGTAAATTTTTGGTATCCGTGCAGACCTCTAGTTGGAGCCCGTCTTGGAACTTTTTTTTAAGTGTGCCCATTAATTTTCGATGAGCTTCATATACTTAAGTTTCCTAGGCTTATAACTTAATTATACAGCACCCAGATCCTGCATCGACCGATTTGGGCTTAGGATCATTGACCTGATACAATTTTTGTCTTAACTTTTAGGCCTTTTGAGTATCAGTGAAGCCAAAATTCTGAGCAATTTTTTTTAACTCGTTTTGAAAAGTATTAAAGTAAAACTCCTTCGTCATGATATTGGTAGAAACTTTCAATTAATCAACGCCTTCCCATGATACTCGTATGTATCTGCATATCATCACGGTCAACTTTCCGAGCTTCACAGTGGGTATTATACTCTTCCCACGCACGTTTTTTTTACGAAAACTTAAGCAATTAAGAAACTTATTTTTATAGTTTTTTATAGTTCATACTCATAAATAACTTTCTTAAATAACTGTACTAAACCATCTTTCAGTGTATTGAATCTTTTCAAAACCATGTCTAGATCTATAGACTCAAGTCGTTAGTGTTCGAAGGCCAGAAACGGTTAAAAAAATGTTTCAACCATAAAAATGTTTTTTTGCAATTTGTTTTGTACAGAGCTTTTATGTATGTTCAGTACTTCTAGTGCAAAAACCACAAAAAAATTACAAGCGCAAAATGCATTAAAATGGACAACGAGCTGCTTATAGTAGTTTCAATGACCGCTACGTCATATCATCAGTAAGCTTTGTTAGCCGAAGTTTGGTAGCCTGCAAGCATACTATGTTCTATTTCTTGCGTTGATCAGTTAAGAATCACAGCAAAAAAATATCCCCATGTGAAGAATTGCAATTGCTTTTGTAATCTCTTTGATGTCACACATTTCTGACGAGCGCTCCGTTGAAAGCTTTTCTGACGATACGAACGAAGTTGCAAGTGCTGCATGTAAATATCGGCGAGCTCACCGAGAGTAATATTTTCATTTGTGTTTTTGGAACAAAATTTTATAACAATTTTGTGTTTTTTTGTCCTTTCTTAAAATTGCTCTAAGGATTTTTTGGAATTTCAGTGAGCTTTGATTCAAAAAAAAAAATATTAATTTAGGACAAGTTTTGAATCAAAAAAATATTGAAAAAAAAAAATTTTTTTGGGACTTAACTTAAAATAATTTAACACGAAACCTATTTTTCAAAATTCGAGCCCCAACAATTGGCATTGTAGTTGGCTTTTATTCAAAAAATAAATTCTTCATTTCCAACCAAAATTTGCACCCTCTAGCATTTTTTGAAAAAAAAAAAAAAATAATAAAAAATCGAACATTTTTGTTTGGGTCCGCTGATTTGTTTCGTTGAAAAAGTAAATTGTAAATTTTTGACAAAATTAGTCCCTAGAAATTTTTGAACCAAAAAATATTTAATAAAATTTTGTTTTCAGCTTGTTCCAAAAAACAGTATTTTGTTTTCCATATTCGGGCTCCGAGGATTTGTTGGAGTTCTAGTAAGCTTTAATTAAAGGAAAAAAATTGTGATTTTGGACAAGATATGCGCTCTCTAGCCAGTTTTGAACCAAAAAAAATTGTTTTTTTCGGAATTTACCTTAACGTTTTTTCAAAATCCGGGCTCCGGCGATTTGTTGGCATTTTAGTTAGCTTTCATTTAAAAAAAATTGTTTATTTTTGACAATATTTCCGCTCGCTAGCGATTTTTGAACCAAAAAACACGATTTGCACCGTCTTAATTTTTTTTTCTTCCGGTTTTTTTCAACATGTTTGATTGTTCATTCTTCGTACGAAGTCCATCTACTATGTATTCTTTGGCAATTTTGAGCTCAATTTCACTTGATAATTGGATGCCCAAGTCGGCCACTGGCCGCTGCTTTTCCAAATCCATTTTATCAGATGTATCGATATCTGTGAGAATGGCATTGCTTGTAACAAAACGATTGGTCATTTCAATTATTACGATATCGATTCGATTTCGTAGAATGTTGATTTCAGCATGATGGCCGATTCGCTTCGTTTGCCCAGTGTATCTCCAACAATAGCCTTCTTCAGCATTTTTGACTGGTGCCTACCTATTCCGAATTGGACGACTTGATTCGTGAGCTGATTCTGTGGGCTTTAATTTCTCCAACAGATCTGTTGTTTGAGAATAGTATTTATCGAAACTTTTTTATGATCTCATTTTCTCAATCATCGTATAAACAGCTCTAATGTGTGGTATAGAATCTTTGTTTCCAATCGCTCGGCCTTACATCGTCATTATTAAATACCCTGATGTGCATCATAAGCCAAAATCGCATTTCCCTTGATTCTAAGACCGTTGGTTTTACTCTTCGCAAAATAAGAACACATTCCAATTACCGACAAAACCGGGAGTGAACCTCTTAGGTATATATTTATTTGCGGACTGCTGAATATTTGGTTGAGAAAAAAATAAATTCAAAGAAGACGTTAAGTATAGTAAAATTCGGGATGTAACGGGCCTGAAAGGTACCGAAAATGTCATCACTACAGACTGCTGCACTCGTGTAAATTTTCTACTTAGTTGTATTTTCAAAATCGGTTGCTATATTACTTAAGAAGTTTCACTTTAAAAATAAAAAAATGGCCGAAAACGTCTTACGTGAATAATTTATAGCTCAAGCTAATTGGGGGTGTCTCGTGAATAAAAATTTTAGTTCGTATCAATTGATATCCATTTTGGTAGAAATTTGGTTGTATTTTTTTGTTTTAAAAAATTTTATCATAATTTGAATCCCTTCGAGCAAGTTGTTTAAGTATAGATCCTTCTGGTATACCAAACTTAATTCAATACAGCATTAGTCTATCTTTGCCACACACTTTTTACTCTTTCATAATATTTGGCCAGGTGAAAAAATAATTATGCTTGGAATTGCATTTTCTACAACAAGTAGACAGCAATATATGTTTCCTTGTCGAATGAACTTAAAAATATGAGAGAGAAAAATACTTACAACTCCAGCCACAAGCACAACCAGTAGAAAAGGAAAGCTCATTGTGAATATTTCAATATTGCAATCTATATATGCGATTTTGATTTAATTAAAAAAACAATAAACTTAAGTTATAATTAAGAAATAGAACCGATCTGTTACTTGATCGTAACACTTTTAGTTTCGGCGTTCTCGACCAGACTAAACTTATTTTCAGTTGTTGATTCTTTTCCAAATGCTGTTCTCGTTTCAAGACCAAATACTGCTACTTGGAACAATTATTTCTCTTATTGGCTAAAGTGGTAGCATTCATTCGTATTAAAGTTGAAGACAAAAAAAAATTTTCTCGAAATTATTTGAATAAAAAAAGTGTTGGATAACGTAAATCAAGAGAACTCACAGCTCGAAGCTTTTTTAGTTCTACCAGCTCTGACAACTATACGAAAAAAAATATCCAGCTATTCTCCAGGTCTTTCCGTTACTCGAACTACTCATTTCGGTTTGCAATCACCGCATACTTTTTGTTCGTGTAATTTTGTTTTCAAGGCAAAGCTCTTTCCGTTCGATTCACTGTCGCCACATTATTTTTATTTGAGTGGTTTTGCTTTCAAGTCACTGGCACTTTCAGCTCTCATTCTGTCAGTCGTAATTGAGGAAGTAACCTGTATACCAAATTCACTCTTGTATATATATCTTCTCTCGTAGTCGTGACTGTCGTTGAGAATCAGACAGACAGACGGACATGGTTAGATCAACTCAGCAGGCGACACTGATCAAGAATGCATATTGGGCTTTTTTATGCCAAAACAAAAAGGGTTGAAGCTGTAAAATTTACGATAAATAAAAGAATAATTTATCATACTAATTATTGTCTCTGTAAATTTCAACTCTACGAACTAAATTGTGAAACATTAAATGTTTGGACTGAGTTTATCTTTCGAATGGGTTAAATGATATTTTGAGTCAAACTTGAAAATTGCCAAAAACTCAAATTTCGTAAAATTTTGTCCATAGATTTGTCTTGAGAAAGGTCGAAAAATTATATGTTGTTATTGATTGCTTTGACCTATTTTTAGCAAGATTACCGAAACACATATTTTCGTCAATTTAAACCGATTCCAAGTGCAGATTTTCAAAGCTTCATCGTTAGTGCCTATTACGAGTATAAAAAAAAGACAGTCAAAATTTTAGCTGAATTTTCCTCTGCTTGTAGTACAATGTTAATTTATTTATTATTAATAATTTCCTTTACATTGGTAGCTATATCTTGAGTATATTTAGCGTATGCAAAAGGGTATATCGTTAGACAAGTATTCAAATTGTACTCTGCAAAAAATAATCTACCTATAATAATCTACCGTAAACTCCAACATATCTACTGAAGTATTCTTAATATTTAATAAAATCGCCTACCCACACTAGGTTTCGAATAAGATCTTAAGACTTTTTGGCGCATCGCACTGATAACCCCATGATAACCCGATTAGTTCCCAACAGTTGATTATAATATGTTTCTTTCTAAAACGGCTATTAATGTATGCTACGAGCGAGCTGCGCAAATTCTTAGGAAGACTAGGGAAATGAAATGAGATAAATTTTCAGAACAAACAAAGATTTGTTGGTCAAAAAAGATTCCATCAAAATCAAGATAATTTGCTAAAAGCTGCATTATCATTTTCATTATTTTTAAATCTTATTTATTTTCAAAAACTTTGTAAAACTTTTTTGAACTTAAGAACAAATTCGGACTCAGCGAATCCAAATCAGCCTAAGTAAACTTTTTTTTTTCAATACCACTACCCACCAAACCTTACGAGCGGCACATCCGTCTAACATTCGGTTTGGGGACCGATTATATCCTTCTAAAGTCCAGGCTGACCAGTCCTGATATATTCGGTAGCTGCACACGAGTATAAGGTATAGATCAATTGATTGTCAAGATATAAAGCCATCAATGTATAAAAATATTGAAAACATTAGAGCGGTTCAAAATAAAAACTTTTTGATTTTTTCACAATGTGTCAGCGGATTACAGTAGCCTTATATGTCTGGACAAAGCCCATTACTACGATTAAGAATAATATTGAAAACTGGATAAGCGCCCTCTGTTTTAAGTAGACCCATTTTCCAAAATATTGATTTAAAAAATGGTGCAACTTACAGAGGCTATAAAATTTTCCAACAAAGTCGGTATGGTTTTCGGGAAACTATCGATCGGGGAATTCAAATCCGTGATCTGTATTTCTTCTTCTTCTTCTTCTTTCTTTCTTATAAAAAAAATTAATAATTGACCGGACAAAAGTAAAAAATTACCGATTTTCCACTTTCTAGTTGCAACTTACTTACTTAGATGGCCATAACAACCCATTGTCAGGTTACGGCCGACCTCGACTGATTTGGTTTTCATTGGAAATGAAGATAATGTGTGGTGGGACCCAAACCCTACGCACACATTCCAAGTTTTAAGTCTAGGAGAGACTCGCCTTCTCACAACTAGCTCACCCCCGGACGGGTGTCCAAGGGATCTCCAGAGGATACTTGGCCAAAAAGGCCGGAAGCTTGCGAGCTGCTTGAACCGCTTGCAAAAGAATCATCGTGGACTTCTACAAGCAGCTCCATCCAGTTGCAACACCTCAAATATTATTTTACCGCCGATCCCGTGGTACATCATTTTTAATGAACTGTTATTTGCTTAAAAGGATGCCGAAGCCGCATATCATTATCTTATTTCAAAATCAGGATATTTGCATTTTTTTAAATTAACAGACTTGATTTTTTTCGAATAGGAAAATAATTTGCATATTAAGGTGAGTCAAATTTTTTTTTTATTTCAAACAGTTATTATTGATCGAAGAATTTGGATCCGTGATTAGTTTTTCTGTTACTTCTTTTTTTCTTATAAAAAATTAAAAATTGACCGAAAAAAAATGAAAAAACTCAGATTTTGTGCTTTAAGGTTGCAAAATCACTCCATTTTATTTTGCCGCCGATCCCGTGTTATATTAATTTAAATGTATTGTTATTTGATTAAAAGAATACCGTAAACCGCACATCATTTTCTTTTTTCAAACTCGAGATATCTACATTTTTCTAAATTAACAGAACTAGCATAATTTGAAATTTTGAAAATGGTAGAAATATCTATAGAATAGTTAAAATTATGCCAGGTCTATTAATTTAGAAAAATAAAAAACGTTGAAAAATGTAGAAAACCATTAAAAAAATATTGAAAATTTTGAAAAATTCGTTAAATTATACAAATGATAAAAGTCGATATATGGTATGCTCAATAAATTAAAATTGCCGAGAAACGTTACAAATTTTTAAAAAAGTTGAAAAAGGTTAAGGGTATTCGATAAAATTTTTACAGGTTGAGAAAAGCTAAAAGTTTTAAAATGTTGAGAAATTGAAAAATTTGAAAAATTTTGACAATTATGAAAAATTTGATTGTTGAAAAATGATGAAAAAGTCGATGTCAACAAATACATATATTAACAAAGTCGGAGAATGTTGGAAAAGTTGAAAAATCAGTAAGTGTCTAAAATTGTTAAAAAATACGAAAAATGTTGAAAAAATTGATAAGTTGAAAAATTCGAGATGTATTGAAAAATTCCATTCGAAATGTTGAATAAAGTCATAAGCTATTAAAAATGTTGTAAAATCTTCAAAAAATCGAAATATGAAAAGTTGAAAAACTTCGGTGAATTCGATAATGCTTAAGCATTGAAAAAATCCTGAAATATTATGGAAAAGTCGAAAAATAGTTGGAATGTCGAATGTGTCTAGAATGATCAAAAAATGTTGAAAAAAGCAATAAAAAATAAAATGTAGCACGAAGTAAACAAAACTTCATTGTTACGTCCAATTTATTTATTTGGTTGTATGGAAGCCGGACGACATCTCTATTGATTTATTTTGTTAAAGTCTTATCACATATTTAAATATTATCAAAGGAACAATTTTTCAAAGCCTCAGAAGTCAACTATTTTTCTTTGCTTTAATTCATTTTTAAGTAAGCAGAGATTTTGATCAAAATTTTAACCCCTAACTTTTTCTTTCATTTCTATATTTATTTATAAAAATTTTTATTTTTCATATGGACAAATCACGCATTGACTAAAACAATTTTTAAAAAAAAATCGCTTTTTTATTTTTGTGACAAATACAGTATTGATAACAAAAAAACATACATATATTAAAAATAATTGATAAATTTACTAAAGCTGTGCAATGTATAAAAAGCTATTAAATAAATTAACAAAACGAGATGTAAATTAAGTACTACTCGTATCTAGCTGAATCATCATGTGTTACTTAGTCCAATTTAATCAGTTTCATCACTATTTGATGGCATCTTTAGTGCCATCCTCTTGAGGTTTATTCTCTTGATCCTTGTTTTCAACTGCAGAAACAAAAGAAATTTTTAAGGAAACAATTAATATATTGCAAGTATTGCATAACAATTTGCAATAAGAAATATCTTACACAAATGGCGCCAAGCTGATTGGAAAGAACATAAAATTTTTCATAAAAAGTATGCAGTCATTTTTTTTCATGAAGATAACATTTCCTCAGCTTATTAGCTTTCCGAGTTTAGGAATATTTTGAAAATCGAGGAAAAAATATCAATTATTTTTTGTTTTTTTTAGTATTTTTTTTTTTTTGTAAAAACTCATCCAATGGGCTTGGTACACGAGATATAGACGAAAATACCATATATATAAGATTACATAAAACATTTGTATTTCAGTTTGGTAAAATTTCAGTTATTATTACTTCTGTTCTTATTTTTTTTTTTATCCTTTAACTTTGTATACCTTTAAGTTAATCGTTTGTTAAAAAATTTTAGAAAGTCCTTAATAAACTAACTGAAACTTTGTTCTAAGCTATGACTTAACGAGAACACCATTTTGATTTGATCAATGGAAACATGCGATGCAAACAACTTCATTGTGGAGTGCGCAGTGTGGCATGACGCGGCATCTTGTTGGAATCAAAAGTCTTCCAAGCCTTTTTCACGCACTTGCGGCAAGACAAAGTGTGCCAACATTCACCGATATCGATCGCCAATGATTGTCTCATCAGTTCTGAAGAAAAATGGCCCAATGATGGCTTTGGAGCCAACACCGTCTCAAACAGTCACTTTATCAATGGTGTATCGTGAACTATGTGAGGATTGGTGCATCAAAAACGACAATTTTGTTTGATGACGACGCCAGAGAGTGTGAAATGAGCCTCGCCAATCATGAGAATTCGTTCCCAATAATTCGGCTCAGCTTCAACCATTCAAATGGCGGCAATTTAATTGATATTGTTTTACAAAACTATTTGTACAAATTGTTAAGGAGCAAGCTGAATAAAAACACAACATTCCAAAACCTATTGAGAATTGTCAAAGTTATTCAATATTTTCATTGAACATAATTAAGATGGCGCACCCTGAACCAATCCGATAGATAATGCCGGTCTTAACACCGGTAGTGCACTTGTAGTGTTATATACATACTATGTGTGGATGTGTAAGTGTGTGAACGTTAAACCAACTAGAGATGTGAGGGTTAGTTACCACATGTGTCGTGGAGTAATTTAGTTGGATCTAATGGGCGAGTCTTCACATATGGCATACGTGGCCATGCCCACGTTACTGGCAATGAGCTTTCATAGTTGACATTATATAATTGCTTCTGTAGCCATTTTCGTTTATCACATGGCTCTGGATATGTGGATGCCAGACCTATAATGCATTAGCAATATACTTAAGTTGTTTTCATTGCAATTTTTAATGTCCTTAATACGTACCCTTGTCATAAGCGCATTTCGTTACGCCTATTGCAATACGCATAGAGATTTCTTTGATAGCACTAAGAGGTGGATACAGCGAACCACGCTCCAAATCATTTTGTTGAACAAAGTTCGCTAGTTCACGTGCAGCAATCAGGAACATATCATCGGGAATATGATGTGTACCAGAAGCTATAACACCTAGCGCTATACCAGGAAAAATATATGCGTTATTACCTTGCCCGGCGTAGTATGTTTTGCCATTTAACTCTGTTGGTGGGAAGGGTGAACCCGACGAGAATATGACACGACCCTGTAAATTAGAATCGTATAATTTTTGGTGTTTTAGAAAAATAAAGTAATGTTCCAAATATATATTAACTTACATCAGTATTTGTGTAAGCTTGTTCAGCGGTACACTCAGCTTTAATTGTTGGATTGGACAGGGCAAACACAATTGGCCGCTCGTTGTTGTCAGCCATTGTACGCAGAATTTTCGGTGTGAAAAGACCACCAGCACCTGATGCACCAATTAGGACCTATTTGGATAAGGATTTTATTTTCTGAACTTATTCTACATTTTCATGAATCATATTGAGAATAACTTTATGGAAGTAAGGAACTACGCATGGAAATATTTCGAATTTCATAAATCACCACCACCTACAACTCATTTTAATATTGACATATTCTTTCTATTCACAACTTACACTTGGCATAATTTGAGTAACGATTCCTTCAAGCGAAGCATTGGGCTCATGTTCTTTTGCGTAATACTCCATTTGAACCGACATATCTTTAGTTTGTTTGGTCACAAGCCCATTAATGTCGACCATCCAAATCTTGCTACGTGCAACCTGAAAACAAATAGAACAATATTAAATAACAAAAAAATTAAAATATAAAATTAGTACCTCTAGTGGAACACCTTCTGTCATCATCGCCCGTACAATAAGATCCGCTATTCCCAAAGATGCGCCACCAGCTCCCACAAACAGTATTGTATTATCCGCAAGATTTTTGCCAGTTATTTGTTTTGATGCATACAAACCAGCTACAGCTACAGCTGCAGTACCTTGAATATCATCGTTAAAGGTGCAATATTGATTTCGATATTTATCGAGAAATCTGAATGCATTGTGATTGCCGAAATCCTCAAACTGCACCAGTGTATTTTGCCCATATCGCTTAGCAACTGCTTGCATGAACTCTTCAATTAATTCATCATATTCACGACCTAGCATACGTTTCTGTCTCAGGCCAACATAGAGAGGATCATCCAAGAGTTCAGTATTGTTAGTTCCAACATCGATCAAAATTGGCAAACATTGATGCGGCTTAATGCCAGCCAATGCAGTATACAGCGCAAGTTTACCTACAGGAATACCCATACCGCAAGCACCTAGATCGCCTAAGCCTAAAATACGTTCACCATCAGTTACAACAATGGCACGCACATCAGGCTCTGGCCAATTTCTTATGATATCAAAAATATAGCCTCGATCATTAATAGTAATAAAAAGACCACGTGGTCTTCTATAGATGAGACCAAAACGTTGACACGCCAAACCGACTGTTGGTGTATAAACAATTGGCAATATTTCTTCAATGTTTTCGATCACAAACCGAAAGAATAAACGCTCATTACGCTCTTGTAAGTCAATCAGATACATATACTTATTAAGAGGATCAGTGTAGCGATTAATTGCAATTTTACACAATTCAACTTGCTCTTTTTGTGTTTTAAGCCGTGCAGGCTGCAATCCATGAATACCCAAAATTTGTCGTTCTTCAAGCGTAAATGCTAAGCCCTGAAATTTGAAGTGTATTAGGGCACTTAATAGATAAGTTTCCTTTTAAATTACACACTTTATTCAAACGGGGATCCCTGATATAATCGATGCCCTTCACAAGCGAGGGACAGATGACATCACCGGTAAATTCATGTTCTTGCAGTAAATAACCTGGTAGTGGAGATACTGGAAGTCCAATGGCAGTCGCACATATATTTGTACATTCGGACATATCCTGTGTGCTGAAACGTAATCAAAAAATAAATTAATGTAGTTTTGTAACATGAATCTAATAATACGTTTTTTTTTTTTTTTTTTGGATATAACACAAATTCAAATAATTACATTTTGAAATCTGCATATATAAAATCACTTTAAATCAATGTGGATAATTTTTGAATCTAAGTCAAAAATGAAACATAAATTAATAATTTTTCCCCAATGTGTAGTTTCCTTACTATGAAAGTTATGATAGAATCAACCTTAGCTTATGACTACTCTAAAATAACTTTTTAAATGGTCTGTGTCTCGGATGATGTTAAAGATCGGCCCCCGTTTCATTTAATTTTTAGCCCGCAATAATCCGTGGAAATAGTTCTTTATCTGTATACTAAATCAGATCACGCTGTATATTAGTATTCAGTGGTTTTATATTTAATGCAGTGCTGAAATGATTAATTTTTTATAGTTTTTACAAAAGCTATAATTATATAAAAATAATTTTCCATATAATTTAATTTCAGCGTGACCATATTCAAGACGATAAGTTAACGAGACTTTACAATCGCAAAAATTCGTTTCGCGATAACATAAGACCCCCTTCCATTTCTATATGTAAGTTTTTGGAATATCATTTTTATTAAAAATATATTAAATTCTTTTAGAAAATCATAGTTGCTCTTAAGTCACTATATATTGGAATATATGAAGATGCACTAAATATATTCACATATAATTTTTTAAAAAAATTTTTCACAAAAGTATAACCATATGGAAAGATAGGTCTGCGAATGCGCAAAACGAAACTGAAAACTTTCACATGGCAAAAAGGTCGGAGAGAGCAGCGTCCAAGCCAAGGATTTAGTTATTTCATTTTAAGTTTCGTAGTTGGTCTCTCAAATTCCAAGCAGCTTCAAGTCAAGTGATGGAGATAAACGGAACTTTTACCTATTTTTGAAACAATATTTTTATTTTGGCTTTCGAAAAACCAAAAAATCCTTTTGTATTATAATATATATAATTAATATATTTTTAAGCATTTACTTATCCATTGAGCTTAAGTTTTTTGCTGTTGTATTCTGTTGCACTTCACAATAACTAATGTTACCAATTCTTATCTCGAAGTGAATTTTTCACAAAACTTTCCATTTCTTATAAGTGTTAGAAGCGTTCAAATTGTAATTTTTACCTTTTACCAATGAGGTATGAAGTTGACGCTACGAAGTCCGTCAGAAGCAATTCGCTGCTTTCTCTTGACAACTTTTATTTCCTACAAATGTATGACAAACCTATAATATTATATAATGATAAGCAAAAAAAAGTCATTCAAAATATTTTTTTTATTATTATTATTTTTATTTATTTACAATGTGTCGATATTAACAATAAATGAATTTTATGAGTGAAATTTTGATTAACAGAATAGGTACACTCCATTGAGTGGAACTATATACAGTGAAATTCCCCATAACCGGACACCCACCGTCGCAGTATTTTTGTCCGGTTATGGGAGATGTCCGCTTATGGGGGAGGAACAAAAATTTTTTTTTGAAGCTGCCGTTTACTGAGGTTGCTGAACGAATTTAGACACTACAGGCATTTTACACAAGTTTACATACTTATTTGGTTAAAAAATCTAGTGAGAGTAGATTGTTTTAACTTCGATTGGCTCAACTTAAGATATTTGGTTTCAAAATGCGTCTGTACTTGATGTTATTAAATTCTAGAAAATCATCTCTGGCAAAATACTTCAAACGGGCAGCTTACTTCAATGCCTCATCATATGAAGTTATGGAGTCAGCAGGTTCTTCATCAGCTTTGTCTTGAGACTCGGTTATCTCTAGAGTGGCTCTTTGATTTTCAAATTCCACTTCAGTATTGTTGTCTTCAGTTAATAATCTTTCATCGATTTTCGAAAATTCATCAAAACCTGCGTATCCTTTTTGAAATTTCGCAAAGGTTGCCGGGGGTAATTAATCTTAGGCATCAAAATCGGAAAGATAAATATTAGTTTCAGAGAATCGACTTTACGGAAGCAGTTTCTTATGTTTGTTGCTTCAACTTTATCTTTGATGAAGTACATACAAAGCTTCAAGAACATTTATCGATTTTGACAACTCTGATTCTGAAGTCGCTGTGTCAACTTTTGGTAGTAGGTGTTTTTATAGAGAACAGCTATAATAAATCTTAAAATTTTGTATTATGGGTTGACAAACTGCAGTTGTATTTGGAGGCAAAAAACAATGATTAAATTTGCTAAGTTTAATTTCCTTAGACGAGATACTACGTTATTCAAGAATGTTTTGTTTTTAGATATCATTTTCATCCATGCTTTTTTGTTAGATTTCAAATCAACTGGCATTGCAATAATAGGAAGATCTTCCAATGCTCTAGGGCGAGCTGCTTTACCCACGACCAAAATCAACTCTTTCTCTCCAGCCATGTTTGCACAAAACAAAACTGTGAGCCTTCCTTCGAGGACTTATCACCGATGCATTTTTCGAATTTAAGAGCAAGAGTCTTATCAGGTAATGCGCGAAGGATAATACATTATTATTTAGTGTCATTTTATGGCTCTGAGATGTTAAAAAGAATGAGTAACACGAGCTAAGCAACCAAACTACACCAAACTTCTTCACAGAATGAACGAAAAAGTCCATCTCTACTCAACATTTTTGACAGGCATAAATGTGTACAGTTCTTATTTAATTATGTCCGTTTAAGAGAGATATTTTGATCAAAATGATATAGAATATAGTGTCCGCGTCCGGTTATTGGAGCGTCCGGCTATCGGAATAAATTTTGTATGGAAAAGTTAATGAAAAGTGAGTGTCACTGAAATGTGTCCGGTTATGGGAGCTGTCCGATTATGGGGGCTGTCCGTAATGGGGAATTTCACTGTATAGAGAAAGAAAATTCTACAGTAATTACAAATTTATAAATAGTTTTTGATGACCTTAAGTTTTCATTTTTGATAGTTGAAAAAAAAAATACATTTCATGATGAAATTCCTGGCTAGGTCAGGTCAACCTGATCACTGATCGGTCACTTGGTAACCTTGTATGAGGTATTCAAAGAAAATGACTTTTTTTAAAAAGAAATTGCAAAAATCAGCGTCATTTATTTGCCTTCCTTTGGGGATTTATGTTAGAGCAAACAATTATTCATTTGATTTTATTATTTAATTTTAATGAAATTTCTTATGAGGCTAGCTTTAACTCAATTTTTCATAAACATGCTATGTATTTAAGAAATATATTTTGCAATATCACGATAACATGTAATGGCTAAGTAGTTATGTTTAGTGAAGTAAAAATCAGTTTTAAATTTTAGATGGCAACTCTTGTTTAAATTTTTTTTTATTACGAAATATTAATACTAATTAATAAATATCACATGTTTTTCTTAAGAAAATTTTATCAAACGGATATGCGATAAAACTGCGACGCCATCTGTTGACAATTTTTGAACCTTTTTGTTGCAGTTTTATGTAATTTATTGAGTGGGATCGGCACTTAACGTTTCAGAAATAATACGTAGCGCACGAGAAATGTTTCATTTAAAATATTGCAAAAGGAACGTTACAGAATTTTTTTTATATATTTTAATTGGAATATTTCGCACACAATCATTCTGAAGTATTACTGAAAGGTTTCGGATTCAACATCACTTGAATTGTTCAAATCATATCTTTCAGACACGTTATGTATGATAATTTTCACATGTAATCAACCTGAAAGGTGGTTGATTTAACGTTTATTGAATTTCTCTATTGAAATTTAAATATCGTGTTATGATTCGATATTACTTTTTGGTTAGCTGCATTTTATATACATATCAAATATAGATGCATGATTGGAAGCTAAGAACTCTGCGAATGTTGTCAGGCTGGCTCTCTGTTTGATGCTATGTTGGTCAGTATAGTTAAGATATACTTTCACTTACAAATTATGAAACCATCTTAAGCAATAACTCCTAGCAGGTCTGGCAGACGTTTTTATGCCCTTTCTGTAGCTGACACGATGAGTTTAATTTGGTTGAAGTCCTTGTCTAAAAAACTGTTGACAAGAGCACCAAAAACTGGCTGCTCCAATGAGCAGACACAGGATAATGCATGTTAAGTTTTTGAATGATAAAAAATTAAGTGTTTCTTGATATATGTATGTATAAAATGGAATATATGAATATGACAAATTTGAATATGACAATTCAAACCGTATATTGAACTTTGAAAATAAAACACTGTATTTTGAAATGAAACGATATAAGACCTATCCCATTTTTTCATTGATCTTATGCTGAAATGACAAGTTTTATTTTATTATTTTTCAAAATACTCGAAAGTTACAAAGGAACCATCATACTTGCTCAAATTTTATATATGAATTTAATAAGATTCGTGCGACACCAAAAGACTTATAGCTGAAATAAATTGCAAAATCGCCAGTTGCAAGTGGAAATGGAAACTTATTAATTTTACTTAGATCCAATGGCATATTCTGTAGAACAATATCACCCTGAAATTATTCAAAATATTAAAGCAGAAGGTGTGTAATGTACATTTTTTTTGGGCAATGCTTCCTCAATTGAGTTCCAAATTTTACAATGTCTAATTTTTTTTTAACAATAATTTTTGAAAATATATTGCTATTTGAGAATAATTTGAAAGCATAGTTTTACGATTTGTTCTTGAAACATATTTTCTTTCGTTACTAACAAATTTCAAACAGAACCTCTTCTATTACTTTTCAGCAGACCTCAGCAATACCAAATTAAAACCTTCGAAAATTCACAACTCGTTTGAGGAAACTTCGCACAGTAGTTAAAACAATACGCACACTGAGAGGACATGTACCGTTGACATTTGAATATTTATATGCAAAATCGTAAAAAAAGTTAACAATTGGATTAGATTTAGGATTGCGTAAAAATTTACACAAATCAACTTCTACGTTAAACAAATAAGGCTTGTAGATGTTCTGATGTTTCCCATATCCACTAAGGCTAAGCTAGTTAATGATGATAATGGTTTTATTAAATACACACTTACATTTTTATATTAACATAGTGAGATTTCTATGAATACATACAGAAATGGGTTTGTTTGGAAATGCAGCAAATTCTGGCATCACTGCTGCAGAGATGCAAGCTGATGCGATGCCAGCTGATGCAAGTTGCTGCTTAATAAGATTCCATTTTAATTTTTAATTTTTCCGCCAACCCAAGTAATTTTCTGCAGTTCCTTTTTTGTTTATGCGAAGTTTGCGCATCTACTTAATCAGAGTTGCATTTCCAAACATTCAACTTTTGCAGTGATGCCAGATTTTGCTTTTCAAAACATTATGCTCATCAGATGCGACGCATCAATGCATTTCCGAACAAGCCCAATATTACTTAATGGTGCTCCCATTAGCCTTATTAATTGATATTATTTTCATATCTTTTTTGAATGGCTTCAGGCGACAATATAGAACGCGTGCAACGGTCGGATCTAAGAGTTTGTGGGTTAAATTGGTCAAACTCACCTTGACTGCAGCATCAACCTAATTGTTAAATCATAAATATTTAAATATAAAAAACGTACTTTATGTAATGCAAATAGAATAAATAATGTTACAAGGATCGAGCAGGTTACAGTTCTCATTATGTGCGATCTTCCAAAGAAATTCAACTTTCGTATTTGCAAAGCACTCAAAACACAATGGTGTGTTATTTAACGCTGTGAAAAATCGATAGTTAGTTAATGAATTTATAATGACTCTTTAAAAAATTATAGCTCTAACGATATCAAACTGAAATTAAATAAAAATTGACATTTGCGTACTTTCGATGGAATTCAATAATCATTATGATATTAAAATTAAAAAAAAAAAATGTGTTAATATTGTAATAATTTGAATTCCAATAGAGCATAAAATTAGTGCATTATGAAAACCGTACATATATATTGTATATATCGGTCATTCTTTTAACAACTGCACACTTTGTTTTTTTTTGCCGTTTTTGAACATTTTGAATGAAATATCTCAAAAACTATATTAGATAGGATAAAAAATCATTTAATCATATTTGTTAAGAAAGACTAAAACTTTATAACAAAAGTTAAAAAAATTTAAATAAATTTGTCAAAACTTTTTTTTTTTTTTGAAGTGAAAACTTCTTATGGCACTTTGTGCGGCTGAGGAAAAAAGTATAAACTCGCGACACCGACCGTCATCGGGATTCCCCGTCATGCATGCGATAGTAAAATTTGGATGTTCTATTGTTTCTTTTAAATAAATATTCCAAGTGGAAGACAAAAAGCAAAGCAGACACACTATCTGACATATTCCATTCTCATTCAACGATTGTTATGCTTACATGTTTGTTTCTTTCAAATTCCGCGTTGTTGCCAGTGTTGCCGCAGCATTAAAAATAAAAGCATCCCTCGAAATTAGGGCTACCAGATGCGATACTAAAGTAGCAAAAGTGCTACTTTTGCAAGGGCTTTGCTACCTTGTTTTTGGTTTTGCTACTTTCCATGTTTGCAGTGTAAAATAAAATATTTGAACTGAAGTCATGACCTTTTTTTTTTTTTTTTTGCTCATCAGAGTTATTTAAATTATTGTTTTAATTAGTTAATTTGTTGCTGGGGTTTTTTGTTAGGAAGTGATTACCTTTTTTTTTTTTTTTTTCCTCATCAAAGTTATTTGAAATTATTGTTTTAATTTGCTGGGGTTTTTGTTTTTTGTTACGAAGTGAGGACCTTTTTTTTTTTTTTTGCTCATCAAACTCATCAAAAATATTTGTATGAAAATTAAAAAAAATTAACGTTTTCATTTACAAAATTCAAAATTAATATGTGCTACTTTTGTACTAAGGATGTGCTACTTTTGTACTAAGGCCATCTGGTAGCCCTACTCGAAATGCCAAAAATGTATCCAAAAGTATTCACATCAGAGATAAAAAGTATCAAGTTAAATAGTATACATACGAGTACCTATTTCTTAAGATGTCTAAATTTTACTGTCAACTTTCCATTATGGTACACCAGCGACAGAGATGAAGGTATAATTGAAATATTAGTCGATGCAAGAAATCTTAGTATTCATTAAAAAAACAAGATAAGCTTAGGAAACAAATTACAGAACTTTATTGAGAGTGTTATTGGTGATTTTTCTCTAAGCAAAGATGTATTTTGTCTATAACTAAATTATAGTTTAGTAAAGCTAAATTCTGCATTGCGCACCTGTGTCTGCAGCAATGTTTCTTGTTGAGTGATGAGCATGTCACCTATTCGTGCTTGATCCTTTTTAAGCTAGTGGTTTTTCTTATGTATGCCTCACACATAAGCCTTTACTCCCCTCCCTCCTTCAACCGTAATGTCACAAAATTATATTTGCCTTGCAATAACTCAATACAAATATAAAACTATAATTGGTAAATGACATTAATGTAGTAATATTCAATCTAAAAACCCTGAAATATGGCTCAATCGTTGAATCATAGCAAAATATGCTAGACACATGGGAAAAGATTTGGATTTATTGTAATTTCAATGGGATATCGGTCAATATTTCTTGTAACAAAAAAAAAAAACATGATTTAAGCCCGGAGCCAAGAGTCAATACCCATAATATCATTCAATTTTTACTGGGTGTTGTACAATTAGATATTGATACTATTCGGTGATGGATTTTTGCGAATTGGTGGATTTTGCAGTCTATTATTTATAAATAAAGATGGTTTCATAACAGCTGCTAAGGTAAAAGAGTGCACATTTTTCAGCTCAGCCATAGAAAACACAGAAACCGAAGAAAGAGGGCACAGCGAGAAACACCGTCAAGTAACGCTTTCGAAAGACACCTCCCTTCTACTGTTATTTACCGAAACCCCCTTAATAGCGTTACGTAATATATGAACATCCCCTATAATAAATAAAAACTTTCGTAAAGCAAGTAGGAAACCGCTTTTTTGCGTTTCTCTGCCAATGGGTATACCCATTTCGCCATCAGGTAACCACTGATCAAGATAACGACAGTTGCGTTTTTTGCTGGTGCACGTAACTTTTGGCCTTAAAAAACGTATTGTTATTTTGTTTTTAAATTTTGGAAATATATGTACGGACTCTTCTTCAGACTCCGAAGACCTAAACATTTCAGCATCATTGCTGGCCGTTTTCTTTTATAAATCTACATTTTATTAAAGATTTGTAGTAGCCGAGTGTCTGTAAGGCTTATAAAAAAAAACTATACTGTCCATTTTTCAGTTTTTGTTTTACTTCAGTAGTTTGATTTTCCTCCTTTTTTATATTTGTTCAAATCAAAATTTATATCTGGTCAGCCAAATTAAAATTGAACGAATCAGAATGAGATGTCAAACATTAAGAGTGCACCCAAGCACCCAACACTGGTTGTTGCGTTGACAAATTGAGAATGAGAGCGAGAGTAAAATTTGAATACATATTCCGTTTTTGTCTTCCATTGCATTGCCATATAAAAAGAAAACGCACACATACCAACTAACACACTAACTTGCCATTAAACGATTTGTTTTCACTTCTGTCGGCACTCCCGGAGTGCAACCCGCCTTTTTTTTTTTTTGGTTTGTTTTATTGGCTTTCTTAATAAATATTAATAATTGAATGATTATTGAACCTAAGCCATTTTTCGCAGCGATCAACATTTTATGTAAAATTTTACAAGTTGATAACAATGCTTTATGTATTAAACAAACTTTGATAACAAAGGAAAAAAACAACAACAACTCTAGAATATAGACATATATTTCGAATCTTAAAATCTCATCAGTATATTTTTGGTTAATGTCTACGTCAGCACTCAAATTGCAGCCCCCATATTAATGAAAAACAATCGAAAAGGTAATTTTTAATTTCAAGCAAATGTGGTTAAATTTTAAGTGAATTTTTAAGATCACACCATTGCGATGAATTTTTTCAATTAGCTGTACCGTTTTCTTTGTTTTGTTTACATCATTAAAGCGAGACGCCACGTGAGTGGATTAAACCGTAGTTCTCCTTTGTTATCGCAGTTTCTTAAATTATTTGTTTATGTTGTAATGCACATCCATTGGCTGTGAGACAAAACAAAGAAAACGGTACAGCTAATTGAAAAAATTCAACGCAATGGTGTGATCTTAAAAATTCACTTAAAACTTATCCACATTTGCTTGAAATTAAAAATTACCTTTTCGATTGTTTTTCATTAACATGGCGGGTGCAATTTGAGTGCTGACGTAGACATGCGGTAGGCAGGATAACTTATGACTGCGTCAATTGAGTAGGACTAGGGGCGGCATTGCCCCTCCCCCACCCCAAGGATATGATATTACTATACATTACATCGATTCAATTCAAAATATCATCGATTCGATATGTTATTTAAGCTCCCCCCTAAGCTTTTGGTGAAATGACTCCACTGTATATGATTACTTCTTCAAATGAACGCTCGGACTCAATTGTCTGGAACTCGAAAAGTTTAGCTCCTAATAACTTCAAATTTTCTGACAATATTCCTTATGACTTGTAGTATCAGAAAACAAATTAAGAAAAAAAATTGATTTTTTGACCTTTTTCCTCATTTAAGGGCCTAATCAACATTTTTTTTTTAAATATTTTTGGGTTCAAAAAATGCTAGAGGTTGCAAATCTTATCGGAAATGAACAATTTATTTTTTTAATAAAATCCAACTAAAGTTCTAACAAATCGTCGGGGCTCGAATTTTGAAAAACAGATTTCTCATCATAAAAGTAATTGATTCAATGAAAATTTTAGCCCAGTTAAGCCTTTTATCTACAAAACTATGATGCACTTGGCCAAGAATGACCGATATGTATAAATAGATATGTGTCAAAATCGTGAGTTCATATGAAATTATCGAAATACATACATGCATATATGAATTTCCAAACTTATTGCGCTAAAGTTTTCTGAGTCGCAAATAATTTTAAGACTTAATTTCTGAATAAATCAATGATATTTAAAAACAATTCCACTGACAATTCACTTATACTGTGGTGATAAGTTTTATTTTATCATATTATCATTAGAAACACTTGCGAGATACAAATCATCATACCGGATCGACTTTTCTATATAAATTTAAGTACCAGGAGACCGACTATTTTTTTTCGCTTTGTGGTTAAAAAAAAGTCGAAAAAAATATGGAAAATATTGAAAAAAGTTGTAAAAGGTTGAAAAGTCCGGAAACATCTCAAAAAAATATTGAAAAAGATTGAATAGCCGAAATAATTATATGGAAAATGTTGAAAAAAATAGAACACGTTAGAAAAATATAAAAGAGGTTGAAGAATGGAAGAACGTTGAAACAGTTGAAAAATACTAAAAAGTCTATAAAACATGGAAAATAACAAAAAAGTTGATAGGGTTAAAATTTTGAAAGAGTTTGCTCGCAATACTCAGAAAAAGTTAAATCAGATTAAAAAGTCGAAATAAATTGAATAAAAGATGAAAAATTCGAAAAAAGTTGAAAATCTCGATAAAAATTTGAAATGTACAAAAAAAAATTGAAAGGGGTTGAAAACTCGAAAAAAAAATTGAATGAGGTTGAAAAATACAAAAAAAAATTGAAATATGTTGAAAAACTCGAAAAAAGTTGAATGAGAATTGAAAAAGGATGAAAATCCAAAAAATGTTGAAAATTTGAATAAATGGAAAAACTTGAAAGGGGTTGAAGAATGTTGAAAAACGTCAAAAAGTTGATATACTCGTAAATGGAAAATCTCGGAAAACTTGAAAAAAATTATTAGAGGGTTAACAAATTCGAAAAAAGTTACAAGAATTTAAAAATTATGGAAAAAATATTTAATAAAATCAAAAAATGTTGCGCTTCCATTTTTTTGTTAATATGGGAAGTGCCCACTGATGCAATCCCGTCGAAATCCATTTAATTTCAAAGCTTATAGTAACCGACATCTCTATACCAAATTTTATTAAGAGGACACGTATTCCCCGATTTAAATGGAAAAACATATTTTTACGAAGCTACATATGACACTTAAATTTTATTTGTCAAAAATCGAAAAACTGCCGAAATTGTTTTCCAAAGAAGAAAGAATTTCCATCCAAATCAAAATAATTCATTTTTCTTTCTTGATTTGAATAGAACTTCTCATTCTCTATCAGAATTTTGGAAATTGGTTGATTTTCTCAAAAAACCCCACCTTGTGTTTTTCTAAAAAATTTAGAACATATTTGTATCGATATGAGGAAAAATGATATGAGTTAAATGCTGGCCAAACAACATTTAACGTCAAAACAATTTTTTTTTCCTCAAAATCGATATTTAAACTTTTTTTTTTCAACATTGCCAAGCATTCAAAGTAAATTACAAAAGCAACATTGCAACTTACTTTTTGAAAATCGTTTTTTGCTTTTTACAGCTTTGATACTGGCTTCGCAATTTATCGTTTTTTTTTATCATTTTTTACAGAGTGTATTGAGTGTGTATTGAAATCATAAGAAAATGCAATGATCCTCTAGCAAATCGAATAATCTTTATATCAGGTGTTCTTACGTAACTTCGACCCTTATTCGATGCTCAGCAGTGATTATTCTTACCTCTAATCGACCTTTAAGACGGTATAACTAACCACGAGTTCGAGGGTGTAGTGGAAATGTGACATGTTGGTTAGTATGACTTTACTGCACTAAACAAAAAATCTTTACCGCTACCAACAGCTTCATCAATAAATTCTTCCTTCACTGTCATCTTCAAAACACTGGTCTTACACCTTGCTGTCGCTTTCCCATAACTAGGACTTTTCTTTTGCTGCAATGTGAAAGAGCTGCAATTTCACTACCTTAGCACTTGTCATGATATTCCAGCAGAGAATAAGAAGAAGAATTATATTAATGGTGTTTGCAATTCCACCACATGGTGATAAATTCATTGGAGTGTGCTCTATGCGATTGTAAAAGTCTTTGCGCACAATTATTGTTGCATACTTTTTGGCTTACGCAAAATTTGACACTATTTTTCCCAGCAAGCATTTGTAAGATTTAAGGGCCAACTAAACCATGCACGCTTTGACTGCAGTCAACTTCTGCAAGTGTGCGAATACACACAAATCGTATATCAAAGCTACAACGTACTTAACAAAAAGTTTCGTTCAATTTCCACAAATGTCATTTGCTTAAGGAAAGAGCGAAACTGAACGCACTTTCTGTACGGAATCAGCTGTTTAAGCATTGTATACATAAGAAAAAAATTTTGCAATGGAATCTGAAGTGGAAAATACTATTATTTTAAAATTGATAGAAAATGAGGAGAAAAGAAGATGCTTATACAACAAAGTAGACGCATTTTATTACAATAAGAATGTGAAGGAAATGGCTTGGAGTGCAGTTGCAGAAATATGCATTTTAATATATACACACAATACATACAACAATTTGTTTGACAATTCAGTGATGCCACGCTTTGCTTTTGCCAATACTTTTCCCCACAATCTACACGCATATTACAAAATGAGCAATTTTGTTTTCTTATTGTTTTCTTAAAATTAGTAAAAACAATATTTGGATTGCATATTTATTGCTTTAAGTATTTAAATAAATGTCATTGAATAACATTTTGTGAATGATTTCAATTTATTTAGGAAATATAAGAAATAAAATTTATGCAATTGTGGGAATATTTCATACGCTTGCAACTATGGCTACATCGCTTCTTAAGTTCAACGAAGTACAACATAGCCACTAAAAGTCTACTCTGAATTTCTTAAAGCTTAACCAAAATAGACGTGACGAGACGGTAGCAATTGAACGAACGTTTGAACTCGTTTCGTCTGTTTTGACATTTAACCCAAAATGTTACGCTAGCCAACGAACCAAAAAAGCTGTTATGACGAGTAGCAACGTTTTGAAGTTCGGTTCTTACGGAACAACTCTCGTCAAAATGTTTCGTTTACTTTCGATCAATTACGTTGGTTCATTTTGGCTATCAACATTGGTTTACATACACTCGAACTTACTCGTTACGTCTCGTCTATTTTGGTTTAGGCTTTAAGCATTTGACAGGCTTTTCGTTCAAATTTGACAGTAGGTTACCTTAGGCGATGCATGGTTTAGTTGGGCCTTCAAACTACCAACGGTCAACTTATAACTTTTCCAGAGAAGTATTACGAGACAGACTTCTGCGTGAAAGAACAAAAATGAAAATAATTGATTGAATTGAATAATTTCAACGGTGCGCTTGTCAAGAAATGTGTAATATCAAAAGAGTTATAAAAGCAATTGCATGTAAAGGGAGAAAAAATGTAGAATTTTAGCGCATTGTGCTTAAATTTTTGGCTATGATTCTTAAGTGATCAACGCAAAAAGTAGAATATATTATGCTTGCAGACGTCGGCTAATAAAGCTTACTGATGATGCCACGTAGCGGTGGTTGGAACTAGTATAAGCAGCTAGTTGCCCATTTCTTCCCCACTGAATGAATTTTTCGCTAATAATTTTTTGTTTTTTTTTTTTGCACTAAAAGTACTGAACAAAAAGCTCTGCAAAAAACCAGAAAATAGTTGGACTTGAATATGTATATAGAGTTGTTTAGCAACTCTTCTGAAAGATTATATAATTTCATCTCTCAAGCCATGAATTTATAACTCACCTATAAAGAGCTAAATTGGCTTTTTAGGTATTTTTAAAATTTCAAATATTAAAATGTTTTGTGATTCTATGGACCGAATCCATTTCAAATGGGTTGCTTTAATTTTTATAGAGCGTTCAATAGAACCAAAATGAATCAAATTGGGGTAATTTAGCTTACCTCCGCATTATGTATGGCGAAACAAGTGGGTGACTGATAAATGACGCGCTCACTTAGCTTATAATTTAGGAATTTCTTCGAACTTTGTGTTCATTTGAACTCAAATACCATTACATATTTGAAAAAAAAAAAGTTATTAGCTTTAGCATTTTCGTGATTTCGGTCAAGTGGAGTTTCAACTTTCAACAATACGTTTGTTGTTGTACTTAACTTTTTTATTCCAATCTTCAATAGATTCTTAATGGAACTACCTTTGTCCTGAGTGTGGCATATTTTTTCCTCACCATTTTTGTTACCATTAGTTTTCAATAATTAGATCAAAACGACTATATTTAATAGGATTTTTTTTTTTTTTGTTTATTTTAAAAATAATTTATAAATTTACTAAAGCTGTGTAATTTATAATTAGCTATTAAATTAATTAACAAAACGAGACATAAATTAAACACTATGTAGCTGAATCGTCGTGTGTGGTTTAGTTCAATTTAATTGGTTTCATCACTTCTTGATGGCATCTTTAGTGCCAGCCTCTTGAGGTTTATTCTTTTGATCCTTGTTTTCAACTTTTTTTTGATCCTTGTCTTCAACTTTCTTTTCAACTGCAGAAACAAAAGAAATTTTTTAAGAAAGCAATTTACACATTACAAGTATTGCATAACAATTTGCATTATAAAGGAATTATTCATTAAAATATTGACATCAGCCTCTTTTTCCCAAATATTGGAGACACTAGAAATATTATGATAAGCTTAGATTAAAGTTTTTTACATGTACTTTCATTTAAGCAATGGCCCAAAACCTAACACATAAGTAAATTGATTTATTTTGGATTTAAACACAATTTTTGAAAGTAGAATGTAACTTGATATAAAAACTAAATTTTTACTTCTTAGATGACACAAAAGACAAGAATTTTGGAATTAGTCTTAATTTTGTATAACTTTAGTGCTAAAGTTATTGATTGATCATTATTTTCACACAGTACGTATGGCTATTGAAAATTACTTCTCATATAACCTATTTAAATAAAAGCCACTCATCCGTCAAATTAGATAAGTAAGAAATATTTTCAATATAAAAATAACAAATTAGTAACTTAAGCAGCTTTTCAAACATAAAACTTAAAAAAAAAAACTAAATTAGAAGTAAAATTAAATTATGAAGTCGGCTAAGATTTTTAGGTTATCGAGTCTCGATTCACTCCGTTTATATGTTTTATAGTATAATCTTTCAAAAGAAAGCATTATAATCACTTTGATTATGAAAAAAAAACATTGTTTTAAATTCCATTTGGGTTGCTAATTTTTTTTTATGTGTCATTGCTTAAATTAAGAGCATAGAGCTTTCATGTAAGCTTATTACAATATTGACAATGGCTCTAATTTCTGGGACGAAGGATGGGTCAATATTTTTTTTTTTTTTTTCAGAATTCACCATATACATATATTTTTAAATTAAATACTTTAAGGCCAATAAGCGGATTAATACTGAAATTTGAAAAACAAAATACTTTGTGGTTAGTCAAAACTATGGTGACTACAAAGAATAGAGCGCTAAGCCAATAGAAAAATAAATAGAAATACAATAGAAACAGCTATCTTACAGACTACACTTTAAAACGTGCAGATGCAGTGTTACTTTGCAGTTTTGTTTTTTTTTTTTTTTTTTCTTGATGTCTGACATTTAATTATAATACACACATTATTGTTGTACATTGTATTGTTTATGAAGAAAAAAAATATTTACTAAATACTATCAGCATAGCTTTTTGACTAGTATCAATTTGATTTAATAACAAACATTGTAGTTTCTTTATCAATGCAATAATAAAATAAATACAATAAGTTAGTTTACAATAGGAAACAATATAAGGAACATATGACATAATTTTAATAAGAAAAATACTGCATTTCGCCTGTTTTATATATGTTAATCAGAAGGTGCCACCGTTTTATACTAACTTTAATGAGATTTTATTTTGCAGATTACGTACATACATAGAATTATATCGATAGTTATTTTTGACTCGGAGTTTGCTAATTTTAAACACTTTGACAATATACATACTTAATATATTCTATTTTCGTGGTGGGTTGTAATCTATTTAACTTTATAATTATAAAAAAAAGTGTAAATATGTAGTATCTAAAATAAAATCTAATTCAAATTGCAGTTTTAAAACGGTTGACGCCCTTCTTGATGTTTATAATTTGCAACCAAAAACTATTACGAAAGAAACTTAATATGAATGTATACACTTTTTAAGTATCAAGTGAAACCTATCACTCCTACATTATTATTATATTAATTATTTTTTATGTACTTTCGCCATTTTGTTTACAAATTAGCTAGATCATTTTGTTAGTACTAGACTTTAATTACAATTACAATTACAACAACTATTAAAAACAATTTAAACTTGCTGATAGCGTTTTGTTTTGATTGTTTAAAAATACTCATAATTTCTAATAAGTGTTAGTAAACATAAGCAATTAGTGTTAGTTGTTTGTGTGTGGATGTGTAGATGTGTGAATGTTTAGCCAATTAGATATATGAGGCGGCTTATGTGCCAAGGATTACCAGTGACACTTTTGTGTATTTAATAAAATCGATTTTAAAGTTAAAGTTCTGTCGTAAATTCTCGCATCAGCTATAAGTCATACAATTGTATCTCTCTACCATAATAGTTTAACATAGGTAGGTAGGTATTCATTTCTGCACTTTACTTGGTTGGGCCTAAAATACCACTTGTACACCTTGGCACTTAACCCCGACATATTATATTGGAAGGGAAATAAAAAATAATTTAGTCACTTGTATCTTGGAACAATTTAGTTGGATTTAATGGGCGAGTTTTAACATATGGCATACGTGGCCACGCCCACGTAGCTGGCATTGAGCTTTCATAGTTGATATTATATAGTTGATCTTGTAGCCATTTTCGTTTATCAATTGGTTCTGGGTATGTGGATGCCAGACCTGTAATTTATTAGTAATGTACTTCTATTGCAATTTTTAATTAACTTATTACTTACCCTTGTCATAAGCACATTTCGTTACGCCTATTGCAATACGCATAGAGATTTCTTTGATAGCACTCAGAGGTGGATACAGCGAACCACGTTCCAAATCCGTTTGTTCAACAAAGTTGGCTAATTCTTGCGCAGCAATTAGGAACATATCATCGGGAATATGATGTGTGCCAGTAGCTATAACACCTAGCGCCACACCAGGGAAAATATATGCATTGTTACCTTGTCCAGCATAGTAAATTTTGCCATTTAACTCTGTTGGTGGGAAGGGTGAACCCGACGAGAATATGACACGAGCCTGTAAAGTAAATTCGGAAATTTATTTTTCAAATAAGTGCTATTGAAAATACATATACTCGTGAACTTACGTCCGTATTTTTGTAAGCTTGTTCAGCGGTACACTCAGCTTTACTTGTTGGATTAGACAGGGCAAACACAATTGGCCGCTCGTTATTGTCAGCCATTGTACGCAGAATTTTTGGTGTAAAAAGACCACCTGTTGCTGACGCGCCAATTAGGACCTATATAGTTAAGAGTTATTTTAACTTTTTACATATTATAATTATCAATTATATGATTAGAAATTAACTAACAGCCAGTTAGGAGCGATCAATATTCATGTACATTTACAAATTGATTCAATCTTAGCACTCCAATTAAATTCCCTGTTTAACTATGTAAATATAACGAAAAATTTATTTTTCAAATATGTATGACAGACATTTTCGACAGAGTGTAAGTTGTCACAACAGGTTTGTCTGAAAGAGCATGCAATTTCCTAAAAATGCTCTAACTAAAATCAATTTCCGCGATAACGGCAAAATAATATTTTTTTATAATTTCACTATTTCCGACTAGAGAAACCTTGTCATAGCGGGATAATGATTTTCGTATGGCTTTCTACAGTCAATTTTCACTAGAATTTTAAAAATCAGCGATGTCTACACTACAAGTTTCATATGTTGTTCTGTATGAAGTTGTTTGAGTTCTAAGCTTCAGAGCGGAATGAGTCGTAATATAAAAATTTGATGTACCAGTACCCATTCCAGTCGAAATTTTTAGTTTTTTTAATGTGTCAATAACTTCTTTATTTTTCAAAATTATTATGTCACATAATTCAAATTCAGAAACTTCGAAAATAGGCGATTATTTTAATTTGAACTCTAAATTTTGCTGCATTTTGATGGTCTTGTTTATATCGCAAGTTGGACTGAAAAAGTGTGTCGTTAAAAAATAATCAGCTTGAAACACTATATAGCCAATGTTCGTTTAATTTGTATGATAAATTTCAACCGATTTTTGCAAATTTTGCTTAAGTGTAGAAGTGTAAAAGAGGCAAATTCTAGGTTCATGCAAAAATTTAACTTTTTTACTTGATATTTCTTAGAAGCCAGCAAAAGCAGTGCATAATTTCAAGACATTGTTGGAAAACTTTTTAACCCAATTTATCTACGATGACAAAAATCTTACAACTTTCTCTAAGCGGTTATGTAAATGAGGTATTAAAAAATATTTTGAATTTCAAAAAATGGAATTCGACTCATCCACAACTTACACTTGGCTTAATTTGAGTAACGATTTCCTCAAGCGAAGTATTGGGTTCATGTTCCTTTGCATAAAACTCCATTTGAACCGACATATTTTTAGTTTGTTTGGTCACAAGCCCATTAATGTCGACCATCCAAATCTTGCTACGTGCAACCTGAAAACAATAACAATAATATTAAATAACAAAAAATTAAAATATAAAATAAGTACCTCTAGTGGTACACCTTCTTCCATCATCGCCCGTACAATAAGATCCGCAATTCCCAAAGATGCGCCACCAGCTCCCGCAAACAATACTGTATTATCCGCAAGATTTTTACCAGTTAAACGTTTTGATGCATACAAACCAGCTACAGCTACAGCTGCAGTACCTTGAATATCATCGTTAAAGGTGCAATATGTATTTCGAAATTTATCTAGAAATCTGAATGCATTGTGATTGCCGAAGTCCTCAAACTGCACCAGTGTATTTTGACCATATCGCTTTACAACTGCTTGCATGAACTCTTCAATAAATTCATCATATTCACGACCTTTCACACGTTTCTGTCTTAGGCCAACATAGAGAGGATCCTCCAAGAGATCAATATTGTTAGTTCCAACATCGATCAAAATTGGCAAACATTGATGCGGCTTAATGCCAGCCAATGCAGTATACAGCGCAAGTTTACCTACAGGAATACCCATACCGCAAGCACCTAGATCGCCTAAGCCTAAAATACGTTCACCATCAGTTACAACAATGGCACGCACATCAGGCTCTGGCCAATTTCTTATGATATCAAAAATATAGCCTCGATCATTAATAGTAATAAAAAGACCACGTGGTCTCCTATAGATGAGACCAAAGCGTTGACACGCCAAACCGACTGTTGGTGTATAAACAATAGGCAACATTTCTTCAATGTTTTCGGTTACAAACCGAAAGAATAAGCGCTCATTACGATCTTGTAAATCAATTAGATACAAATATTTATTAAGAGGTTCAGTGTAGCGATTAACTGCAATTTTACACAATTCAACTTGTTCTTCTTGTGTCTTAAATCGCGCTGGTTGCAGTCCATGAATACCTAGAGTTTGTCGTTCTTCTAGCGTAAATGCTAAGCCCTGAAATTTACGAGAAATGTATTAGTTATTTAATAGACAATTTTCTTCTTCTAGCACTCACTTTATTTAAACGGGGATCCCTGATGTGATCGATGCCCATTACTTGCGACGGACAGATGACATCACCGGTCACTTCATGGTATTGTCGCATATAACCTAGGGGTACAGATATTGGACGTGCAATGGCAGTCGTACATATTTTTGTTAGATTGCCCTGTGTGCTGTAATGCAATAAAAATAAATTATATTTTATTACAAGTTCATGTAATTGATATATATGTACATTTGTGTAAACTTTCAGTAGTATAAATGTTTATTAGTATAAGATACAGTAGATAAATTTACGGCGAAAAAATTTTAAAGCCAAGTCAGATTAAATGTTTTTACAGCTTATTTATAATTATATATAGTATGAACCTTGCTTCCTTGTGGAGATAACAAAATATCAAATACACATATTTTTAATTCATACAAAAGTAGTTTAGTCTATGGTCACAAGACAAAACAGCATATGTCTATCTGTGATTACAAGGCTTTTTTTCTTGTAAAAATACTCAGTTTTATGTTTTTTCAATTGACTTTAGTTTTTATCAGAAAGGTAATAAAACATAAAGTGTTCACGGAAAATCATTGCTATCTGAAGTTATAAGTAAAAATGAGCTTAATTAATTTACTGGAACTGTAAAATATTTTCAAACATAATGTTATCCAAAACACCGCATTTTACAGTGGAAAACAACATTCCTCCATACTTTACCATAAGTACTCCGAAATACCTAGTGCTTTTTAAAATGTTCCTATTTGTCAATTTTATAGTTTGCACTATGTTTAAGTGATATTTCAAATGGATATCGTTAGCATTGGCACTAAACAGTTTTTGAAAGTATGCTGAATTTTTACTATGTACTGGGTGTTTTTTTTAGAGGTTTGTTTTTCGAATAGAGATAAAACTGGCATTTTATGGTCAAATCTGGCAACTCTAATGTCATTTATGTTCAGTTTGGTTTGCCATTTCATCATGAACAGGTTGACAAAAGAACAACGCTTGCAAATCGTGCAAATTTATTTCGAAAATAATGGTTCAGTTCGCGAAGTTTACTGCAAGCTCCGTCCATTTTATGGTCGACATAATCGTCCATCAGAGCAATTAATTCGGTTAACCATGGGTCGTTTTCGCACTACGTTTACTCTATGTGATAATACGCATCCGCAGAGACGTCGAACAGTGCGCACCGAAGAAGCAATTGCCGCTGTAGAGCAAAATGTTGAAGAGGACCCGAATGAATCGATTCGCCACCGTGCACAGCAATTGGAGCTTTGTCCATCAACTTTATGGAAGATTTTGCGCAAAGATCTTGGCTTGCGACCTTACAAGATCCAGCTTGTGCAAGAATTAAAGCCGCGAGACCATGCAATGCGTCGTGATTTTGGTGTATGGGCCGAAAATGAGATTGATCTCGATGCTGATTTTCATCGCAAAATTTTGTTCAGTGATGAGGCTCCACATGAGACCCTTGAGACGCCATTACATCCACAAAAACTGACTGTTTGGTGTGCCCTATGGGCTGGTGGAGTCATTGGGCCATACTTCTTCCGAAATAATGCTGGAGAGTCAGTTACCGTTAATGCAGACCGGTATAGAGCCATGATAACCGACTATTTTGTTTCCGAATTGGATGGCATGAATGTGGTTCCAACAAGACGGCGCTACATGCCACACAGCGCACGTCACAATCAATTTATTGAAGGAAACATTCGATGAGCGCATAATTTCGCGGAATGGACCTGTCAATTGGCCACCAAGATCGTGTGATTTGACACCATTGGATTATTTTCTTTGGGGATATGTGAAGTCGCTCGTCTACGCCAACAAACCAGAAACATTAGGGGACTTGGAAGCCAACATTCGTGGCGTTATTGCCGACATACGGCCCCATATGCTCGAAAAAGTGGTTCAAAATTGGACCTGTAGAATTGGCTTTATTCGAGCCAGCCGCGGCGGCCACATGCCCGAAATCATATTTAAACATTAATGGCATAAAATTATCCTTCCAATAAAGCCAAATTGATGGACATTAAAACGATTTTCTTGTGTTTTATTTCAATTCGAAGCTCTATACCTCTAAAAAAAACACCCTGTATATACCATACATTATTTATTGTTTTTGTATTTCATACGAAGTTTTGGGCTAAACTGAAAACAACTCCAGTTTAGGTTTCAGTTTGATAACTATCTTCCAAAACGCGATATTTTAGAAATTTTTTAAAAGGTTTTCGGTAAAAAGTTTTTAAAAATGTTCTCACTGACCAGACTTGGGAGTAATCAATTACATTTGGTAATTAATTACATATGCAATTACAATTACTTGTAATTTTGTAATTGAAATTTTTCAATTACAATTACATGTTTATGTAATTGAAAGATACGCATTTACAATTACTCATAATTGTAATTGAAATATTTTCGTCGGAAAATATTGTAATCCAAAATATGTAATTGAATAGCAAAGTAATTGAACCAAATTTGTAATGGATTACTTTTACTTGTAATTTCCAACTGTTTAAGTAATCAATTACAAGATATAACTAATTAATACTAAACACAAATACGTATCCATACATCTACTATTATTAAACGAGCTTAAATTGTATGTTTATAAATATACACAAATATTCCCAGACCTCAACCCCATCGAAAACCTTTGGGCCAATGTCAAAGAAGCCGTGGGCAAGGAATGACCTAAGAATGTCAAAGAATTGTGGCATACTGTAAGGGCAGCATGGAAGGCCATTCCTGTAGAGAAATGCCAGCGTTTGGTGGATTCCATACAGCGAAGATGTGCATCCGTTCGTTCTAATAAAGGTCATTCCACTTATTGTTAATAGACTTATTATAAATAAGGTTTAGATACTGAATTATACTTTTTTTAGTTTTGTTTTTTTAAGTATTGCTAAGCACTGCTATTATTTTTCACACCTGAATTTTGGAACGTTCCCTAATTTGTCCCTGTTTGAAGTCCGAATAAATCTTAATGTTCAAAAAAATGCTTGTTTAACATTGGTGAAACATAAATGAAGCAAATAAATTTGAAATTTCATTTTTCCTATGAATAATTTTTATTTTTCATAAAGGCAAAGATTATTTCATATGACACTGCTATTTTTTCGCACACAGGTGTATGTATATATATGGGACGTTCCATGTCAACCGGGACAGTGGTCTGCCCAAAATTGAGAGAAACCGAAAAACGTTTTCAAGGTGTCAAAATGTTCGTATGCTCAAGAGCTTTCATATGAGAACGGGTGTTTTCTAATTTTTTGTTTTTAAGAAAATGGCGACCATAAAACGTCGCCTACCTTTAGATATCTATGTGTAAATTGGCAGTTGGTAAGCAGCCATAATCATAATCGCTTAATTTTTTTATTTTGTAGGAAGGCTGTGAAGAGACGGAGTGCAGTGTATACTTTTTTTTTCAATAGTAGGTGGTACCACGCCCCTAACGGAAAATACATTGCCACGGTTAAACTAGTGAACCGATTTTAATAAAGTTTGGTGTGGAAATAGACTGAACCACAAGAAAAGTAATTAGAAGCTCTTAATTCTTAAATGGGGCGCGGCATCACCCTTAATACGAAAAAGCGCTGTTTCGGCTGAACCGCGTCATCGATTTTGATAACCTCTTCAACTAATATTCTTTGAAAAAGGTTAACAACTTAACACCCTTTTGAGGAGCTTTGTCGAGACATATAACGCTATAGCAATCCGCGAAAAAATAAAAAGTTTTTTTTTGAACCGCTCTAATATATATAAGCATATTGTTGTTGGTATACCTCTACCTCTACATTATAAGATGAGCCCACAAACCAAATCTTCTTAACGAATCGAATTTTAAAAAATTTTATCGCTTGTAAGAAATTTTTTTCACATTTTAATAAATGTAATTGCAGAAAAATGTGTAGTTAATTACATTTTTGTTTCAAATTACTTGGCAAAAATCAAAAGGATTACATTTTTATGGATTACTAATCCAATTACAAAAGTAATTGCAATTGCATGTAATTGTAATTTTAAATTACATGTGATTTAAATTAATGTAATTGAAAAAAACTTCAATTACAATTACTTTTAATTGATTTTTTCAATTACAGGGAAGGATTACTTGTAATTGTTATTGAAAAAAATGTAATCCAAAAATTCCCAAGTCTGTCACTGACTGTTGTTTTTGTAAAATTATCTAATGAATCGAATGAATGTTTTTAAGCAAAAAGAAAGCTAGTTGTCTATCGCAGGGAAATTAAACACAACTTTAAAAAAAGCTGAAGGAGATATTGAATCTGTTTGGTTCAGTACCACGCGCTTAATAAGATTAAATAATCAAATACATATTGGCTTATTACCAGGCCTGGATTAACCTTACAGGCAGAGTAAGCACGTGCCTAGGGCGGCATGATTTAAAGTGCGGCAAATTTTGAAAAATTGTTGCTTTTTATTGATTGAAAAACTTTTCAAATTTAGTTTTCATTTTGCTAGTGTTTTTCGTTCAGCAACGAGGACCTTTTTTTTTGTTTGCTCAAAAACTTACAAAAAAAAAATAATTTTTTATCATAAATGAAGAAATTTTGAATTTTTACAACTGCCTTGGGGCGGCAAATTTCTTAATCCGGAACTGCTTATTACCCTTTTATAAAAAAAAAAAATATCTTGCAATGTCTTGTTAAATTTTCGAATTTTTTTACAAAAAAATTGATCTGGTCAAATTTTACTTTTGCATGACTCTTGTGCCACGAACGCTCACCAACATATGTACATATGTATTTTCTTAGTATTTTTCGTTACCTCCCAGCAGGCAAATGAGCAAGACCTGACTCGGAGAAGGCCTACTAGCACTGCTGCGATTATATAAGGACTTTTCAAAACTAGATTTTCTTGCAAATAAAAATACAATCACAGAAGGCATAATATGCCTTCCCACAACAGACGTGCTATCAGACCTGATATTAGAAGGCAAAGAAGAAGGACCAAATTTACTTTAAAGCATTTCTGTTTCTTTTTTTTTATTTCATGTATTGCAATGTTTTATGATTCGGCATTACTTTTTTGTCATATGCATTGTACATATACGACATGAAAAGTAGACACATGGTTAGAAATTAAGAGAGGTGTGCATATTGCCAGACTATTCTTTCTATTTCTATTCTTTCATGTTATGTTAAGGAGGTAGAGTTTTGTGTATTCTTTGTCAAATTGTAAATTAAGAAACATCACAAAAAAAAAATCATTAAAAAAATATCAACGCAAGTGAGATGGCGCGGATTAAAAAAAAAGAAACAATTAATATTTAAAGTCTTTACGATGTTACAATTTAATTTTTGCCAAGTACTTCTGAGAGTGCTACTACGGTAAGCGGTCTTAGAAAGCCTGCTTAGGAAGGCCTGTTTTCTTCGGCCATTTCATATAAAAAAGAAAGTACGTTTGAAAGGAGGGTGGAAGGCCTTATACTTACCAAGGAAGGCCTTCTAGAAGTACTGTTAGCTCCTGCTCTTGCCTACTGGGTTTGTTTAAACTAATACCCTCTCATAACCCACAGTACGCATAAGCCGTATGTTGGTCTAATGAAAAATGCTGAATGACGAAGAAACTTTCAATAAATGTAATTTTGTTAGATTAAGAATGAGAAAAATGTACTACTTTCTACAGTAGAAATAACTTTTGTAAATACGATAGTCAAAAGAGAATGGAATGGTATTCACAATTTTTTGTCGATTCTCTTTTTTCATCGAACTAGACTAATCCTTCAAAACGAAATCGTACATATTACTTAATGAACAAAAATTTTCTGTCTGTGGCGCTATTTCCTGTATAAAAGAAAATAATTTTTTTTTTTCAAAACTGCGTTATATTTCATTAATATTTTCTCAAAATCATAAGGAAAATATGACCCAAATTGTTGAATGTGAAAGGTTGATTATGTAAAATTTTTGAAAAACTCAGTTCTTCTTGGTTCTCTAGTAACGCCAATGCCATGTACATATGTTTTAATCACAGAACACTTTTTCTGGTCATCAGCTTTACCGTATGAATGGAAAGTTTCTTTTCTAAAGGGCACAAATATTTTTCGGCTTAACTTCAAATTGCGTAAATGTGGCGCTACATCAAATAATTTTTGATAATGCAAATATTTTTATATCGATAATAAACTTTTAAAATTGATTAGCTACATATTTTTGAATTTAACTACAAGTATGTGTAAATAACTTATCCACAATTTGTATTTTACATTAGTTCAGTGAACGAAAAAAACCTTATCTTTTGATAACGCAAATATTTTTATATCGTTCATAAACTTTTAAAATTGCCTAGCTACATAACAAAATAATATAGAACTCAAGTCACACGTCATATGTTAATTATTACTTGATCAACCGCAATTAGTTGGTGATTATTAATAACAAAGCGCCGCAACTATTGATCATAAGACAATAAGTAACCAGATGTTGAGCTGTCATTTTTAGTGATGACTAAATTGACTTTTAATTTTTTATTTCAGAAAATACAAAACACAAAATGCCTGATTAAAATTCTAAAAAAAGAAAATTCGTGCGCCTAAAATATACAACTCTATGACTAAAGACTAGGGATTACAAACCCCAAAAGTTTTAGACATCGCGGGAGTTTCGAGATTCCGTGATTTTTTGGAATAAAAATAAATGCAATGATTTAGTGCTCAATAAAGTACAACACAGTCTTCTCAAACCTTTGAATATGATAGCAATATTACTATCTCTTGAAGATTCTAATGCAAGGTACAGACGCTTCAATCTGCTGTACAACGAAGCCTTGTTGTACAACGCATTGTATCGTTTTTTGCATGGTTGTACAATCAAATTTTGTGTTGGTCTAACGGTTGGATGAAAATCGAAATGATTTGATTTTTTGTGGGCGGAGTTAGCGGTTGTACAACGAGTTGCAACGTTTGTAGCGTAGTTGAAGTAATAGCATAGACCCCCTCCCATACAGTTTTTAACTCGAAATAAGCCGGGTAATCAGGTCCTTAAATGTATGTATCCCGAATCGGATCACCCTGTAAATTAGTATTCTGTGTTCTTATATTTAATGCAATGATTAAATTGATAATTTGTTATAGCTCTTACAAAAGTAATAAAAATTAAAAATAAACTTTCCGTGTAATTTAGGTGCAACGTGTCCATATCAAAGACGATAAGTTTACGAGACTTTACAATCCAAAAAATTCGTTCCGCAATAACATTTTGAATGCTATTTTTATTGAGATTGTAAAATCTTTTAAATTTATCATCTTTATCCATAAGTTGACATCTATTTTTTTTTTAGTAAAAGTTTTTCTCAAAAATATGGCCCAATGGAAATAACATCTATGAATGCGCACAAAATAATGCACTTTTTCGATACAGACAAGATTGAAAGTTTTCATGAGCAAAAAACGTCGGAAAAAAATAACCATAGCAATGACCTTAGATATTGGTGAGAGGAGTCTTAAAGTCATCTTTAACTCACCGATTAGGATTAAGATATTTCACTCTAAGCTGATTACAAGAGAACATTTTCGAATTTGGGTCAGATATGTGTGGGCAGTTGGTCTCTCAAATCCTTAACAACTTCAATTCAAGTTAGTGAAAAGTGATTGCGATGTAGCTAAACAGATAAATGGAATTTTTATTCTATTTTGAAACAACTTCTTTTTTTTTTTTTTGCTTTCGAAAAACTATAGTTTTTTGTATAATACATAATGTACTTATTATAACTTACTTATCCATTTAGCTTTATAATTTTTGCTGCTCTATTCTGTTACACTTTACAATAACTAATGATACGAATTCTTACTTCGAAATGAATTATTCATTAAATTTCTCATTTATAATTAGTCTAAGAAGCATTGAAATCAATTTTAATCGCTAAAAACAAGGTGCACCATATATACAGTAGGTGGCCAAATTATAAGGGATAGTAGTCATATTTTTGTATTTTCTAGCTTAAATTATTTTGTACAGTAAATAATTGGTTCTAGGTCTAGTTAGTAATTATTATAACATTCTATTTAGATAATCAAATCAACATATTACGTAGTGTACATTAAATTAATTTTTAGTAAAAGTAATATTTACGTTCTCTGAAAATTTTATGCAAATAATTATAATAGCTGCAATTATGGCTTGTATGCGTCGGGCATGCTCTGTATACAATTTTTTTGGATGTTGTTGGAGTTCGGTGTTGTTATGTCATTCTCTGACGAGTGCTTCAATCAACTATCGCTCGGTGGAACGCCCGTTTTGTTAGCTCCCAAATATTCTCAATGGGGTTCAAGTCAGGTGAGTTCCCATCCAAGGCAAATCGCTATTGTTTTTGTCTGCTAGAATTGTAGTTACACTGCTGGCTTTGTGGCAAGGTGCCAAATCATGCATAAAAAGGTACTCTCGTCACCAGGGAACCATTCTTCGAGCTGTGGCAGCAGGCGAATTTTCAGTACTCACTTGTGTCGGTCCTGCCTCATGGTCCTTATCACGATGTATCGGAGCCCCATGCCCTTCGCTGAGATCATAGGTCACACCATGACGCTAGCCATCTCAAGCTTTAAACGGCTCCACTACAACAGCACGTTTTACCAAATGAAAAGTAATCTCACTTAGCCTCACTTATATAGTAGATGACGCAGACTACCAATGTTGCCGCTTATCAAAAACAACAATAATGATACCAGCAGCAAAAGCAAAGTAAGAAAATTTACTAATTTATGTGGTCAAAAAATACGGTTAAACTTGAAAATACAAACATTTGAGTACTGTCCCTAATAGTTTGGTCACCTACTGTGTATTTAAGAAACTAAAAAACAATTTCAATAAAAAATATCAATATCGGTTGAAAGTAACCAAAAGAGCAACTCTGATTACTACTTTTCATTTTTAAAGATTTTAATTAATTGTATTTATTTAAATTAATTTGGCGAAATTTCGCTTGATGTAAACAACATCTTGAACGCTGACATAATACGAGAATGTGTATGGCATCAAGAACATTAATTTAAGAAGAGAATTTTGTTGTTGATATAGTACGATATACTATTTGCTATGAAGCATGTTTGTACGAGTCACATGTTTTCTATTATTTTTGCTACAAATATTGAACAAAACATATTTGCACAAGTGTGCGTAAACAATGTACTACGAAGAGTTTTTTTTTTCTTTTTAAAGCTAAAACCTTTTCTACTATTTTGCAATAATAATAAAATGTTCATAATTTCGATTTGATATTGTGATCATTTTGCTGAAAACTTGAGAATAAATAAATTATCTTTTAAGTTTCAGACACATTTTGAGATTTTTAATTAATAGTAATGCAGATCTACAACTTTTTTGAAACCATAAAAATAACCAGAATAAGATTTAAGTTAGTATTAAATTAAGCATCGCAAAAAGAACAACTCAGAATTTCCAATGACTTCTAACAAAGCCTGGCATTTCTAGAAGGTGGAAACATTTTTTTGTATCTCGTTTACAATTTTAATAAATATTAAAAATGAGTTCTTTTATTTGATATAACAATTATTCATTATTCAAAAATTTGTTAGCCAATATATGTAGATTGTAAAAATAGAAATACAAAAGTTCAGGTAATAAACGAGCATTTCAAATAATTTATTTTCATTTTATTTACTTGGTTGAATTCAAAGTTATCGGTTGTTTTAATTGTTGCTCAAATAAACAACTTTTTTTTCTTAAAATGAACTAGTTATAGCCTAGATATAGATTACATAAAGAATATTAAACCTTCCCAATGGCATACATTATTAAAAACTCGGACACCCAAAATAACTATAATTGGCTTTTTTGTGATTGAAAAAATTGTTCAATTTTAAGGAATATTTTTAGAAGTGGCTTCATAAAATTTATTATTGGTAAGGAATGTTATATTAATCGCTGATATTTCTATCTTGTTTGGAAAAAATGTTCACAGTCTCCAATTTTTTTAGCGACTAATGGGATGTGAGGTTGTTCCAGTTCTAAAGGTGTTTTTTTTTTTTCACCAATCGATGGAAAGAGGTCGAAAATGGATTTTGATCATCACCAAAGATGGTCCCGGGTCTCAAAAGTGCTCAATTTCGGTCCATTTCCGAAAAATTTACCAGGTAAATTTGGGACCCGGGACCACTTTTGATGATGGCCAAAGTTCATGTTCAATCTCGTGCCAACAATTTGTGGAAGAAGAAAAACTTTTCAAAAATGCACCAAATCCAATTTCGACATTTTTCATCGATTATTTAAAAAAACATTTCGAAAATGGACCAAAATCAGCCACCTTCAGGACCCGCAACCATTCCCATTCCATCGGTTGGCGCTAAAAAAATTTACAAAAATGGGAGACTCTGAACATTTTTTCGAAATAACGTAAGAATTTTTTTTTCGAAATTGCATAATAGTTATTGCGCATAGTTATGAATCAACGTAAAAAATATTTATTGAAAAATAACAATTATTACCAATTTATATAATATTTCTTACCAATGATTATTAAAAAGCAATTTTTTTGACAAAAAACTACATGGGATTCGGAGTAACAGGAACTAATCCAATACTTTTCTTGGATTGCTCCAATTTCGAAACCTTGAATTATACCCATCGAGAGATGTCGAAGTCGCCAAATAAATAAAGTGGCTTAAAATCGGTTTTTCACCATTCACTTTACGAAAAAATTGTCCAAGTTGTGTCTTAAAAAATGTCCTATAAAATAATTGTAAAATCACCTGCTGTAAGCAGCACCTTCGTAATGTAGCAGGTCGTTTTAGGCCAAATATGTTTTGATATAATTAGTTCAATTAACGGTTTGCAAAACATGGACTCCTTTTTTCAATTGATATAGTTTTTATAAATTAATTTTTATCTTATTTTATACATACTTAAATGTTATTTTTGATGACAAAAATTATCAAACATAAAAAGAAGCTCTGACAAATTATTATCATCCAAAGTTGAACAGTGCTTTTCCATCTCAGTATTCTCAAAGATGTTTAAGTCGAGAATGCAAACTTTGGAGCGATTTTTCGCTTAAGTTTATTGGGCTTAACCGTAACTTTAGTCAATTTTGTTGTAATGGTTAAGAAAATTGAAATTAAATTAAGTTGCATTGTAATAAACACATTCGATAGCCATAATTTCAGATATTTAAACGTTAAGCAATTTGCTTCACTTTAGTATCAGTTAATTATCAAAGTTTTTAAATGACTTCAGAACTTGATACACCATTAAAAAGAATAGTCCGGGAGGTAGCATTGAATTTTTCGTAGTCATTTCCTCCCGCTTATTTTTTTTGCAATTGATAGTTTAAGTATGGCTGATAACACAGGTCAACAAATCGAAAAAAAATTTTAGTGCCGAGATATAGTTAGTGGTTTTGTATTAAGTACCTATGATCTGGCAACATTAAAAATATTTTTGATTTTTTTTTCCTACGTCAGTTTTGAATATTCGCTGTAATCGACAGATTTCTATTAATAAATTGATTTTTATATCATGTCTTCATCGCGAAGAAGTTGTCTCAATGATCCAAATGTGTTTTGTTATATTTGTGGTGAATACGTAGTGAAAAAGTTCAGAAAACCTATAACAGATTTTATTAAAAGTGCTTATTTTGCTTACTTTAAGTTAAGTTAAGTTAAATTTTTATAAAAAAAAGCATATTAGGTTAGTCGGAAAGATTTGTGTGCATTAAATTAAAGCCTATTTCCAGCACACAAAATCTTTCAGACCTTGGCTTAACTTTTGGGTAAAAATCTTGTAGGCTTGTGTAATTTTAATGAGAAAAACTTAAATAAAAAACTAATAAGCAAAACAAAAATAAATGCATATAGAGCGTACTGCATGAATATTCAAACTCATAAAAACTATGAGATTTCAAATAAAAAAATTTTTTTTGCGATTTTCACGGTTCATAGAATTTTTATGCGCTTACACAAATATTCTTATTCATTTGTGTAAAAGGGTGGCCACGGAATAACAGAAGAGTCTGAAAATGACATATCATGTTCGTTTTAAATTTTATAATTTTTATGTTCTTTGTTGTTCCATGCCAGATCCAATGAGTGATGATGATGACAAACAAAGCTACAGATTTTGAGGCACTGAAAAATCTTGCACATGGCATCATCATCAGTTGCATTCAAAATACTAAATACTAAATCCTAATAACGGTTTGGTGAGGTCTTATGACTGAAAGAGTTATCGGCTATATATCTATAAAAATTTAAAAATTGAGAATATCAGCCAGAAAGACTCAACGGGCGCTTGAAACAACACTTTTTTTTTCGTCCAGCGGTCGAAGATAGTAAGGTTTGGTTTCGACTAGATGAAGCTATCCTGCGTTCACCTGATTCATCGGTATCAGACTTCTATTTGTGGGGCTAATGGAAAAAATATGTTTGCGTAAATAAAACAATTCCAGAACTTAAGAGGAACAACGTGCCAAAGCCCGACGTGCAGGACCTAAAACCTTGCGTAAGGATTTTGGTACGAGTCACATGAGATGTTGTTTCTTACACATAATACTATAAAAGAGTTCATTAATTAAGCTACCGAATAAAATAATAAAAACAGCTATTTATGTTTAACATCATTCAGTGATTGTGCAGATGTTAAAAACAAAAATGTTTTACTTTTATAATGAATTTAATATTTTTGTGTTTAAGTTACTTTTGAACGAAATGTTACATGAGCAAGGCAAAGGGTCAAACTTTTTTAAAAGCAACAATTTACTTTTATTTTTTTGCTGTGTACCTATTTACGAATCAGTTTATTATCACTCTTTATTATTAATACTTCTAAGCAAAATAGCGATAGCGAGCTAAAATTAATCAGTTTGTTGTTTTTACTTAAGTACTCGATAAACTCACAACAGATTTTATAGATAAATTGGTAGCTAAACAATTTTTTCTAGAACTGATACAAAAATAAAAAACAAATGTATTTTTAAAAGAAACAATCTTAAATAGTTTAAGACCCCAAATATTTTATTTTTCTTTTGTTTGTAAATTTAATCACAGATGATTTAAGTTATGTATAAGAAGTTCAATGGACTATATCTTGAAAAGGGAGCATGTCATTGAAAAGGTCAAAGCTAAAATTTGTATAGAAAGGTTATTGTTCTTTTAAGCAAGGATATCTTAAAATTCGGACGTGTTGAAAAAAAACTGAAAGTTAGGTTTTGATTAGCACACATTAATTTTTCGGAACTAACTGGTATGATCTCTGGATATGGCTAAAAATGTGTTTTGAAAAAAGGCAATATATAGTAGAGATTCAAAATTAGGTTTGTAAATTATGTACACGAATGTCACGAATTGTAATATTATTTACATAAACTCTTATCATAACTTTTTGATTGAACACATGGGATTAATCTTTCAATTTAATGTTAAAGTATACATGCAAACAAAAATACTTTTTTTGGAACAAACAAAAAAATGACCTTCCGTAAGTCAAAAGATGTATGTAGACCAACTCTTCAACCCCGCACCGCACTACATAGTGTGTTTCTTGTTATACTTAATTATGTGTTGGTATATCAAAATACCTCAAACAGCATTTAGATACATCCTCGATCTTGATAAAACAACAAGAAGCGAAGACAAATTAAATTCAAAATATTTTAATAAATTTTAACATTATTTGCTAAAATTAGATATTTTGCCATCCTAACGTCGACAATTAAAAAAAAAAACGAAAAATTCTAAACGCGCCAAACCATGCAACACAGTGCTATGACAGACGCAAAGGTAGGCAAACGGCGTTAGGGAATGTTTGCTAGATACTCTTCCACGCAAAACTGCTGTTGACGCCGACGCAGCTGTTGACGCCGATGCTGCCTCAAAACAAAAGCACTGGCGTATGCGATTCTTATTTAGAAAAGGGATCAATGCATTTCAACAAGTAGTTTAACAAAAATTCTTATTTAATTTTTTATAAAAGAAAGGTAGACATAAAAAAAGGAAAAAAAAAATCTATTTAAAAATTAATTTATATTAGTTTTTATTTATCTAATGTGACCGCTTGCATAAATTAGTTTCGATGTTGAATTTTGAAAGGCAATCGAAATCAATTCGTCTTAATAAAAAAAAAATTATCCTGAATATGTTAACCAATTCTAAGAACTTTTTACTCAGTGCGACTTTTACTGAAAGTTGATAATTTAGGAGATAAAAGAGATGTGAAATTTTGCGCATTTGGTTACTCATCGGTCAATAGTTCAAACATTAATGAATTTGACACTTCGAAAATTGGTAATAATTATAGGAAAAAATTTCAATCTCTCTATTAAAATTATTTGGAAAAAAGTAGGGAACTTTCTTAAAATATTAAATTATTTTTTCAAAATTTTACCTCATTTTTTTTTTTATAAAGAGTTATATGGGCATTTCCACGAAAACGGAAGTTTTTGTCCCGTGCGACACCTTGGCTTTTTGCAATTATCTTGAAAACGAAAAATTGCCCAAATTCAACCTTAGCACAAATTATAAAGCTAATTAGGAGCTATAAGTTAAACTTATTGTCAAAATGAAAATCCGTTTTATTTTGACTTTTTTTTTTACTTTAAATGTGTTCGACGGTCGAACGGGACCCATGGAAATGCCCATATATAACTCACTGAAACTTAGTAGAAAAGCTTATTGAAAACGTCTGAGATGAATTTTTTGTGAAGGCTTTGCAAGAAAATAAATTTTTGGATTGAGAAGTACCATCTAATAGGACAACAATTAGTCTAATTTTCAGTTTTATCGGACCTTTTTTTTGGAATGAGACGATTGGCGAACTATATTTGATTAATTTAGTTAAAGCCTGTTTTATAAAACGCCCCAAACAGTTCTTCTAAATTTTTCTGAGAGGTCTTCTTTTATAGCATAAAAAAATTGAGTCAAGCATCAAAAAACTGTAACGGAACTGGAATCGGAGTTTAACATAATAGTAGTTGCTCTTTTTTATACAGTGCAATCACATAAGGTACAGATTTTTTCATATAAATAAAAATAATGATACACGAATTTGTCAAGTCATAAGACTCTTGTTGTAATACTTGATCTATCCACTTTATTTGTAAACAAACAAATTAAAAGAGTCTAAAAATTAAAATAGTTTGGTAACTGACCATACACAAGCTACGAAGCACCACATGAATTTCTCAATTAGTTAGATAATTTAAAAATGAAAGTGTAACTAATTCGGGTTTAGCGATTTCTCTAAATATGTGATAATATCCGGAACTTATTTACAAAGCAAGCGCGTCAACTTACAAAACTCAACGAAATCCTATTGAACTAAATACTAATTGCAATCGAGCAAGTACAATAACACCAGGGGCCCAAACCTGTAATGCGATACGAAAGCAAATGCGATTCAATTGTAGTATAAATTTCTTCAAATGCGATACGATTTACGAATGTTTCAAATCGCATTGCAGAGTAGGGCTTCAGTTTTCATATTATTTTCAGAAGTAGTGTGCGTACTGAGGTTATGGAGGCAGCATTTCTCCAACTTGCTTACGGGCGATGATCCCACCAATTCCGCCCAGAGAGAATGCAGTACGATACCACCAATCGATGATAACGCAGTGGAAGTACCATCACCTAGCCATGAAGAGGTTCGAGTTGCTATCCAGCGACTCAAAAACAACAAAGCAGCGGGTGCTGACGGCCTGCCAGCTGAGTTGTTTAAAGCTGGTGGCGATGAATTGATAAGGTGCATGCATCAACTCATCAGCAAAATATGGCTAGCGGAAAGCATGCCCGACGATTGGAATCTCAGCGTGCTTTGTCCTGTAATAAAGAAAGGAGACCCGACAATCTGCGCCAACTACAGGGGTATCAGTCTTATTTCCATCGCATATAAGATCCTCTCGAGCGTATTGTGTGAACGATTGAAGCCGTATACAGAAACGCTGATCGGATCCTATCAGTGTGGCTTTAGACCTGGTAAGTCCACCATAGACCAGATTTTTACACTACGCCAAATCCTGGAGAAAACCCATGAATATCAAATCGACACTCACCATCTCTTCGTCGATTATAAAGCTGCGTTCGATAGCCCAGTGCGGGATTGCCTATACGCAACAATGTCTGAGTTCGGTATACCTGCAAAGTTGATAAGGCTCTGCAGGATGACGTTGAGCAATACGTTTAGCTCCGTCAAGGTAGGGAATGACCTCTCCGGAACTTTTAATACCGAGCGAGGTTTCAGACAAGGCGACCCGCTCTCGTGCGATCTCTTCAATTTCATTATGGAGGGGATCGTACGAAAAGCCGGTGTGCATCATAATGGCACCATTTTCTTCAAAGGTGTTCAGCTCCTTGCGTACGCTGATGATATTGATATTATCGGTCGGAGTAAGAGAGATGTTACTGCTGCTTTCACTGCTATTGAAAAGGAATCAGCCAAAGTGGGTTTGACGGTAAACGAGGGCAAGACGAAATACATGATGTCTACTAACAACACCAAGAGAGCACGGGATCTAGACTCTCATGTTACAGCGGGCAACTGTAAATTAGAAGTTGTCAAGGAATTCATCTACCTTGGCACTGCCGTAACCAGCAACAATGATGTCAGTCTGGAGATTAAGCGGAGAATAACAATTGCTAATAGGTGCTACTACGGTCTCAGTAAGCAATTACGTTGCAGAGCTCTCTCTCGATCGACAAAGCTAACACTCTACAAGACGCTCATTCTACCTGTGCTTCTTTATGGCGCTGAGGCATGGGTAGTTTCGACAACAGGCGCAGCCGCTCTTGGGGTGTTCGAGAGGAAAGTTCTCCGCAAAATCTTTGGTCCTGTTCGAGTTGGCGACGACTATCGCATTCGAATGAACCACGAGCTGTATGAGCTCTACGCCGACATCGACATAGTTAAGCGTATAACAATACAGCGACTACGCTGGCTGGGTCATGTCCATCGTATGGATAAAGAAGCTCCAGCGAAAAAGGTATTCGAAGGGAAAGTCCCCGGTCAACGACGAAGAGGGAGACCATGCCTCCGGTGGATAGACCAAGCTGAGGAAGCCCTAACCGCGCTTGGCATTAACGATTGGAGAAGGCGCGCGCAAAGCAGAGGCGCCTGGCGAGAGCTAATGAGGTCGGCCGTAACCTGACAACGGGTTGTTATGGCCATCTAAGTAAGTAAGTAAGTAAGTGTGCGTAATCATTTTTTTAATTAAAATATCGGAACAATTTTTATTTCAGAGATCTTGTCGATAGCGTGAAAACTATTCTTTTCGCCTTTAGCAATCGTTTGATTTGTTAGTCTTTACTGATTTTTACGTAAGATTAAACTGTAATTGATGTGAGATTTACGTCCGAGCTGACTTATGTAAGCAAAACAAGTTCATAAGATCTAAATGTACGCGCGCTAGAAAAAAGTGGCATAAAATCACATGTATACATGAGCATCTGTTAAGTTTTCACATGGTCTTTAAGAAGCTGACGGAAACTTTGTTCAGAGCTCTGGCATAGCAGTCCGTCACATAATACCAGTCATATGACCGGTCACTTAACCGGAAATATACTCGAAGGGGTACACGATGTATACGTGTATATGTAAAATATATGTGCATACAATCAAGAGAGCATCATCATATCAGTGGGAGAGAATCATCGTAGCTAACGAACACTAAACAACGGTGACTGAACTGAAATTGTAAATGATTATTCAAAACGTAAACGTGACGTCCCGTAGTGTGAAGTTCTATTCTCAATAGAATTTTACTATAGGTCACGTTCCGGCCTTATGTTGAAGAGAAAAAAGAAACTGAAACGGAAAACTTATGAAAAATAAATTAAATAAATAATAAATAACAATGAAATTTATTTTTCAGAAGAATTGCAACAAAGTTGGTTACAATACGCCACTGTTCGATACTAGGAATCTGATCTCATTAATAACAGTACTTTTTTTAATTGAACAGGAATTATACAATTGGTGCCATTTAAAAATTGCCAAAAAAATTGGCCAACTTAGGGGCCGTTCATAAATTACGTAAGACGTTTAGGGGGGGGGGGGGGGGGGGGGTCGGCGGATTCTTACTACATCTTACGAGAAGGGGGGAGGGGGTGAATGATCATCTTACGTAAGATTTAAAATGCGTATTCATACATTAAAGTCGTATTAACGCATCGTCATTTGTGGCAGTAATGAAATATATTTGAATTTTCGACAGTCACGAAAGATTCAGAAATATCGATTACAATCGATTTAAGTAATCGACTCTAACTTCTCTTCTGTTTATGTATTGGAATATATGTATGTTGTTTACACGCAGGGTCGACTTGTAACACCGTCTCACAAGTTTGCTATTATTCAGGCTGTTGAGGCACCCTGTGCATCTATTACATTTATGCAGTCGTCGTTTTCATAGAAGCCAGTTGCCGAAAGTTAGCCGCCACGAACGCACATAAAATACAATCGAATAACATAAAATAACATAACAAGCCGGAACAGAACAAAACATAACATAGCCGTAGCCGTATACATAATTAAACACATTAAAAATAAGAAACAATAGAATTTAACTGTAATATTAATAATATCAATCAAAGTGAATTTAACTATTAAATACTAAACATAATAAGCAAACTTGTTTGATTTTGCCATTATTAACGCCGCCTGTTTGTCGCCTTACATCGTTTATTCGATTTGTACGTTCGTGTCAGTTTGAAAGTGCCACGATTGATATTTATTGGTATTGCAAATTCAAGGACAAGTTTCATGCCATCTCTTTTTGATACACAAGATATTGGGAGGAAGCCAGCCGTTGAAAATTTGAAAATTGCCTTGTGAAATTAAAATTCATTATTTAAATAAATTTGAAAGAAAAAGTGGATTCGTCGTTGGATAGCACATTGACACCAGAAACGATATCACCTGAAAATATGACCGACACTAACGCAGATAATTTGGCCAACATTCTTGCGAGTCTAACTGCACTCAAAAATGCTGTCGAATCTTTACAGAGTAGCACCTCCGAAAGCCAGCTAGATTTAGAGAGGCTCCGCAACCAGATAGAGACTATGCCAGGCCAACCTAATCCTTTAGTTGAACAGCGGTCGAATTCTACATCTACAGAGGAGGAGAATCAGCCAATATTGCCAGTGGTGAGTGATTCTTTGCACAAATTGTACGACCTACCGATATTTTCAGGAAATGCCGAGGAGTGGCCATTATTTATAGCCAGTTTTAATGACACCACTAACATGTGCAGATACAGTCATCGCCAGAATCTTATGCGTCTGCACAAATGCCTGGTAGGTCCTGCTAGAGAAGCTGTTACGTCAATGTTGATTTATCCAAATGATGTGCCAAAAGCGATTGAAGAATTGGAGTTCCGTTTTGGACGCCCTGATTTGATTATACGATCACAAATAAGTAAAATACAGCAATTCCCGGATATTGGTGAAAAGAATTTGGTTCAATTAATTGAGTTTTCAACCAAAGTTCGTAATATCGTAGCGTTTATGACGTCAGCTAATTGCCAACAGCATTTGTCAAATACAACTCTTCTTGACCAATTGATATCAAAGTTACCAGCCAACAAACAGTTCGATTGGGCTAAGCACGCTATTTCAATCAGGCCTTTCCCCACAGTTGCTGAATTTTCGACATGGCTCAGCGACCTTGCCAGAATAATAAGTTTAATGCCGCCATCCAGTACAGCTAGTTCCAAAGGAAATATATCATCATTAGTACCAGTCAGTGAAAAAAGTTATGTGTCACAATCAGGTCCAGCCGGTTCAAGAGTTTCAACACAACAGCCACGTCGTGTCATGCATCTTAACGATAACAATCAGAAGAGGTTCAAATGTTATCAGTGCAGTGGAGAGCACTCTATTTCCAAATGTAAGGTCTTCAATGAGTCCTTAAATGTTCCAGCCCGATGGGAGAGGGTCAAAAGTTTGCAGCTATGTTTTTCCTGTTTAAGTAAGGGCCACAACACTGCCAATTGTCGAGCCAAAAAATTCTGCGGAGTTGATGGTTGTCGTAGATATCATAATGCAAGCCTGCATGAGTCAAGCAACGCAAATTTAAGAGATCCACCACCCGAAAACATTGGTGTGCAGCCTGTGTTAAGTTGTCGTACAACACAAAAAACAAGCAACTTATTATTTAAGATTTTGCCAGTAACTTTATTTGGACCCAATGGAAAGGTAAATGTTTTTGCAATGTTTGATGAGGGCTCAGCAATTTCTATCCTAGAAGATAGTGTAGCAAATAAATTGGGACTAAAAGGTCAGCCGCAGCCGTTAACTCTGCAATGGTATGGAGAAAACACTATTACTGAAAATTCGTCACGTGTCAATTTGGAAATCGAAGGAGTAGGTGAGCAATGTAAATTTTTTGTGAAAAATGTATGCACAATCGGAAATTTGGATCTACCAAGACAGACATTTGTAAAAGCTAATTTTGAACATTTTAAATCTGTACCAATAAATGACTATGCCAACGTCAAACCTGTCATGTTATTGGGATTAGATCATGCCTATTTAGCTACCTCATCGGAGGTTATTCAAGATGGGTCGGCCAGACCTATAGTTGCAAATACCAGATTGGGTTGGGTTGCCTATGGTCCAACCAGCATGCTACCTCTGTCACGCCCAGTAGTATTTCATATACGCCAGAAAATTCAAGATGAACTTCATCAGTTGGTTACCGAGTATTTTTCAACTGATAATTTTGGCATTAATAATTCTCAGACACTTTTACAATCTGAAGAAAACAAAAAAGCAGAACGTATTATGAATGACACAGTGAAACGTATCGGAAAGCGTTACGAAATTGGTTTACTTTGGAAAAATTATCCTCCAATGCTACCAAACAGCCTTGAAATGGCAACAAAACGCCTAATTGCTATTGAAAAGAAAATGAATAACGATAAAATATTTGCCGGAAAATATCGCATCGAAATATCGAAATATTTGGAAAAGGGATATGCTAGAAAAGTTTCAACTGAAGAACTATGTAATAAAAACCAAGTACCAGTTTGGTATCTGCCACATTTCGCCGTGCACAACCCATTCAAGCCAAACAAAATGCGTATAGTTTTTGACGCTGCCGCCACTGTTGATGGAACAGCACTTAATTCAGTTCTGATTAAAGGGCCTGAAAGGGCAAGGCCGCTTATGAGCGTTTTGCTTAAATTTCGACAAGGAATCGTTGGTGTAGCCGCTGACATTCGCGAAATGTTTTCGCAAGTAAAGATACGACCAGATGATCAGCATGCACAACGTTTCTTATGGCGAGATGGTAAGACATCGGAACCGATTCAACATTATGCTATGGAGTCTATGATTTTTGGTGCTGTATGTTCGCCCTGCTGTGCAGAATTTATTAAAAATCGCAATGCTGAAGAATTTAGAGAGAAATATCCTGATGCCGTGGATGCCATAGTCAGAAAGCATTACGTAGACGATTTAGTTTGCAGTTTCAAGAGCGAAGAAGAAGCATTACAAATTTGCCAACAGGTTGTCAAAATTAATTCTGAAGCCGGATTTGAATTGAGGAATTTTATTTCCAGTCACAGAAATTTACAAGCAGTTATGAATGTTGAACCAGTAATAAATGTTAGCACCCAATCAATAAATATGGAGAGACAGCCAAGTGTGGAAAAGGTTCTCGGTATGTATTGGGATACAGCCACTGACACATTTCGATTCCAAACATCGTTCCATCGTATTCCAACACAAGTTCTGCAAGGTTTACGCCCGCCAACAAAAAGAGAGTTATTAGGAATCGTCATGGCCGTTTTTGATCCATTTGGACTTTTAGCTGATTTCTTGGGTTTCTCAAAAATTTTAGTTCAAGAGACATGGAAGTGCAATTTGAATTGGGATGAATATATTCCACAGGAGTTGAATGAGAAATTTATCGCTTGGTGGCAGGAATTTCAGAAGGTCAAGGAATTTAAGATTAATCGTTGTTATTCGCCACACTTACATAGATGCAGCATAATTGAGTTGCACGTCTTTGTTGATGCAAGTCAAAAAGCTTTTGCAGCTGTTGGCTACTTCAGAATCGTTCAGCCGAATAGTGTCGATGTAACCTTCGTCGCAGGAAAGTCCCGTAGTGCACCTAAAAAAATGTTGTCGATTCCGAGATTGGAACTCCAAGCAGCAGTTCTTGGTGTACGTCTTTACAAGATAATCAGAAATAACCACGACGTAGATATAAATCGTGTGATTTACTGGAGTGACTCACGCACAGTGTTATACTGGATACATTCGTCTCATCGAAGGTATAAAGCATTTGTTGGCCATCGTATAGCCGAAATATTAAATACATCAGATCAGTCACAATGGCGGTGGGTTCCAACTGCGCAAAATGCAGCAGATGTCGCAACCCGTCCGACCTTTCCGCCAAAATTTAAAGTCAGCAACAAATGGATATGTGGTCCAGAATTTTTAAAATGCAATGAAAATGAATGGCCAAATTCACCAATAGGAATGCCACCAGAGATTCTAGAAGAAGAAATCAAGCCATTGCATGTTATCGATTTTAAGGCAAGTACCAGTTTAATTAAATTTAATCGTTTTTCATCTTACTTAAAGCTCAAGAGGACAATGTCATGGGTTCTGCGGGCTAGCAAGATTTTTAAGAGCACGCTAAGAAGATTTAAGGACTTGTCAATTATGGGCGGTCCTCTGACAGCCTTTGAAATTATAGACGCCGAAAAGTATATTTGTAAAATTGTCCAAGAGCAATCTTTCGCCGAGGAAATCGCTGCTTTAGGTGCTTCGCAACAAATTTCGAAAAGAAGCCAGCTCTATACTCTTACGCCATATTTAGACAAAGAAGGAATGTTGAGAGTATATGGGCGCATTTATGAAGCGTTATATCTGCCGTTTGATGCCAGACGTCCTATTTTGATGCCAAAGAAACATATCGTTACAGAACTCATAATTCGTCATTTCCATGAGAAACAACACCATCAAAATATTGCCGTAATTATAAACGAAATACGCCAAAAATTTTGGATACCTGACATAAGAAGAAATTTGAAAACCATTCAGCGTAGTTGCATGAAATGTAAAATTGACAAAGCGAAGCCAGTGCCACCGATGATGGGTCAGTTGCCAGCTGACCGAGTTACACCTTACGTTCGGCCATTTACCTATACAGGCGTGGATCTTTTTGGACCCTTCAATGTTGCCATAGGTCGCCGCAAAGAAAAGAGATGGGCCGTCATCTTTACATGTTTAACCGTCAGAGCTGCTCATCTGGAACTAGCCGAAAGCTTATCTACTGATGCTTTCATTGTCTGCCTGCGAAATTTCGTCAATCGCCGTGGAACCCCTATACGATTGCGTTGTGATAATGGAACAAATTTTATCGGAGCGCAAAAAGAATTAAAAGAAGCCGAGAGGTTATTGGATGTAGACCGCATAGTTAATGAAGCCACCAATAGGACCATTGAATGGAGATTCAACTGCCCATCAAACCCAAGTTCAGGGGGATGCTGGGAGCGATTGATTCGAATAATAAAGGGATTACTGCGCAAAGCTTTACGAGAAGTGACACCTAGAGTTGAGACTCTTCAAAGCGTTTTGATTGAAGCCGAAAACATTATAAATTCGCGCCCACTCACAGACATACCATTATCATCTGAAGAAGATGAACCACTTACACCCAACCATTTTTTATTGGGGTGTGTAAACTCAACACAGACACCGCATCCAGTGGATGAGAAGATATGCTTGAGAAAGCAATGGAGAATTGCACAAAATTTGAAGGACCGTTTATGGAAACGATGGACAGTTGAGTATCTGCCACAGCTCATACGTCGATCTAAATGGCATGATAAGGTAAAACCGCTAAAAATTGATGATTTGGTGATCATTTGTGACTCTAACCAGCCGCGCAGTCATTGGGAAAAAGGACGCATAACAAGGGTTTTTAAAGCAAAAGATGACCAGGTACGTTTTGCTGAAGTATGTACATCCCATGGACTACTACGTCGACCAGCCACAAAACTAGCTGTCTTAACAATTGATGGAGAATCCTCCGAGAGTGATTTACGGGGGGAGGAATGTTGAGGCACCCTGTGCATCTATTACATTTATGCAGTCGTCGTTTTCATAGAAGCCAGTTGCCGAAAGTTAGCCGCCACGAACGCACATAAAATACAATCGAATAACATAAAATAACATAACAAGCCGGAACAGAACAAAACATAACATAGCCATAGCCGTAGCCGTATACATAATTAAACACATTAAAAATAAGAAACAATAGAATTTAACTGTAATATTAATAATATCAATCAAAGTGAATTTAACTATTAAATACTAAACATAATAAGCAAACTTGTTTGATTTTGCCATTATTAACGCCGCCTGTTTGTCGCCTTACACAGGCATTTACACGCAGATACGTCGACTTTGAAATTTTATTGATGTTGTCCCGGTTCTTTACCACCCCCTTGCACTTGTCCTCTTCAACAAGAAGATTCGCTTTCGATTCCTTCTTCAACAGGAGACCAAAACAGCAATCAGTTTTGTCCTCTATTTCTTCGCTTAGCGTTAAATTACGATTGGTCAAAAGTACATCCACAGTTCAAAATCATGCCTTACGATTTTTTTTTGTCCTTCCCTTGCAAACGTCTTAGCTGATCGAGTTTGTAATATTTGTGACCAGTACTTTGCCTCGAAAAAAGCTACTGTAATGCACAAAAAACTACATGGAAAAGACTGTAGTCGCACTCACATGATTCAACCAGTTTCAATTTTGAAACGTGGACAGGGGAAAAGCCTTTGCATTTTAAAACAATCGGAGATTTGTCAAGTTGCAGAGTGGCATGACGACGAGGATATTGATGTTACAGGGTTTGAATGTGAATCAGAAAATTCAACAGACGAGTCGGGTGTGCCAATTGTAGGTTCACTATCGGACTGGTTGAAAAGCGCATGAACTAACGATGACTTACGATGACTTTTTTTTATTCATATTGAAAAACAAATGTATAGTTTGCAATTTCGTAATATTTATTTAATATGTAACATATGTACTTATATTAAAATTAAATATAGTAATATAGTACATCACATGAAAAATACATTTTTTGACTAGTTTCACCTTAATTATGAATCTTACGTAAGATTTCGGAAGGGGGGGAGGGGGGGGTAGTGAGAATCTTACTAAATCTTACTCGGGGGAGGGGGGGGGGTCAAAAAGTCATGAAATTGTCTTACGTAATTTATGAACGGCCCCTTATCATCGCACATAAATCTAATTTAATACCTGATTTGCTTATTTTTTTTCAACAGATTGTAAATCAAGTTGAAGAAAAATATAGCAAGCAAAAATTGTTCCAGTCGGTCAGTAATAATTTATCGGTGAATAATTGCAGACCGACTAATTAAATTAAACACAAATAGTTGCACAACTAACTCAAATTATATGTATTCGCAGGCCCTTGATTCAAGTTTTCAAACACGCAAGCAGTATTTAAAGGCTCCTTTAAATAGGGGTGTAACTGACTCTTCAATAAGCCCGCTGTATTCGCCACTGGCCAAAAGACCGAGTACACACACTTATATCGATTTTTTTCTTTTTGCTCCGTCACTCTGCACTACTGTTCGTCACCATTGCCAAAATTTTGCGATTATGCAATTAGAGAAAAAGAAAATCAAAGCCACATTGGCAACAAAAAGTAAATAAAATAAAACGCTGTCAATTTCAATGATACTACACATCGCTTAGAACGAAGCTGAAGGAGGATGGGTGGGTCAACACAGGAAGTCAATACAAAGTAAACGAAAGCAGACACTGCGACGTCAACTATGCTACAATTAGTAGCGTTAATTCCTTACGAATTCCTGCACAAACTGGATCATGGTCAGTGGGACGAATCAGCTGGTTACATGCCGTAGTAGGTCAGTAGCTGTATGAATGTCGACCATTGTTACCACCCTCCGCAGTTTCCAACCGACTTTCGTTTTTCATTCGCAAATTGCATAAGCATGCAATAACAAATTTTTGTATAAAAGACTTGCAATTATATTAGTTTTTTTGTTTATTTATATTTTTACTTACATTGGCCGTGAAAACATTTTGTTTTAGTTGTTTTTATTTTCTATGTTAATACTTTGATTTTGCGATATTTTGTTTGTTTCCGAGCCACTGTCCTCTGCGTTTTTCTTTTTTTTCTTTTGCTGTTACTGTCAATTTGCAAAATATAAACAATTTTACAATATAGAAATTTTCTTTCCTTCCCGCAAAAGCGATTATTTTTATTTATTAACTAGGTTAGGCTAGTAATATGTGACAGTAACCGATTTTTATTTTTCACTTCATTGATAAAACTCCAACGGAAAACACACTATTAGTATAATAGAAAATTCAACCAATTTCGTTGAATGAAAAATTTCAACTGAAAAGTACTTGCACGATGTGACAACAAACGTCAAAATCAGTTGTCAGTTCGCATGCAGAAAATTACAGTACGCAGAATGCTGGATTCGCGTACACTAAGTAGCAAAATTGGGTTAACGCTTATTTTTAACATTCTGTTAGTTTTACAGTGGAAGCAAACTCAATTTTTGGTTTAAGTGCAGTTTTCTGACTCTTAGTCAACGTCTAACATAGTTTGAATTACTTAATTCCAGTAAAAGTGTCTGATTTCGGACATACAAGGACTAACCTTTACAGGGGTGATCATAACCGCAATATTTACATATTGTGAGTAAAAAACAGCTGTAATGTAAATACACTATAACCATGGTAAAGCAAAATGGAAGAAAATTTAAATATTAAATTACCATGTACCAATGTCAGGTTAAAGATCAAGTTAAGTTATATAAAATGAATTCAAAAGCATATTTTTACTAGTGAGCAACATGTATTTTATTTTATAATTATAGATTGATCGACAAGTGCAAGGAGGGACAGTAAATTTAGTTAAGAGATTTCATCCGAAAATTTTAAAAAGAAGATAAGAATCGTTTTATACAACTTGGAATAATTCACAAATAATAATTCTTCAGCTTAAAAAAACCCTTAGAAATTATCTGTTTATTCACCATAAAGCCCAATTTCCATGTGATCTTATTATGTCTTATTTTATCCCATATCAGGGATATCAAATCAAATTTTTGTAAGAAACAAAAAGCATGCGAACAGAACCTAATGCGCTTAGAGAATGTGAGAGTGAATAGCATACATTTGTTATCTTAATAGCATGTGATGTCCTCCCTGATATTTGATAAAATAAGATAAGATAAGATCACATGGAAATTGGGCTTTAGTCTCACTTTTTGGAAGCATTAAGCCCAATTTCCATGTGATCTTATTTTATCTTATTTCATCCCATATCAGGGATATCAAATCAAATTTTTGTAAGAAAGAAAAAGCATGCGAACAGAACCTAATGCGCTTGGAGAATGCGAGAGTGAATAGCATACATTTGCTATCTTAATAGCATGTGATGTCCTCCCTGATATTTGATAAAATAAGATAAGATAAGATCACATGGAAATTGGGCTTTACGATGTAATTTGAAATTCACGAATTCCTAGTCACATAGTGTTGCCAAGTCAAAAATACGCAATTTCCGGCCAACTCAAAGAAAAAATAAATGTTCGTTAGCAAAAAACTTATGTCACAAACATATTCCATTTTCTTGCTTTTTCAAAAATTTTTTAATTTCTACCAGGCCCCGAGATTTGTCATGAAATTCTGAACTTGGGCGGCTTAATTAAATTTGGAATGTTTAAATAGTTTCCATAATGTTGATACTCTGCTGCCACGTTTTTCAAGAACAATTTCGTCCAATCGAACTGTAAGTTCACATGTATGTATATCGAATCGTTGCTACCTAGCTTTAAGTTATTATTATTATTTGATTAATGTTAATACAAATAAGAATATCTAAATTTTATTTACTTAGAATTTAATTTCGTTTAGGAATAAAAGTTTTAATTTTTATCACAAATCCAAGGCGAAAATTTTGAAGGCCTTATTGAAAATAAAAAATAAACGCATCGTTTGTGGTTTTAAAATCAAAATATCAAAAACAAAACTTTAACATATAAACAAAAACTTAATTTAAATAACATTTTTTTTTTTATATTGAAATCAAAAAGCTCTGTCAGCCTGTTCCATTAAGAAGCTAGCAAGATTTGAGATAGAGCAACGGATTCGAGTGCCGGTACGCACAAAATTATTCTCTCTCAAGATTACTAGCGATTTTTATAAGGCAGCGCACAGAGTTTTTTTGTAATGTAACGATAAACACTTACGTCATAGAACAAACAATGTTAAAATAAAGCGAAGCTTCTTCCCGAGGAGAGCGTAATCACTTTTTTGCTGGAAAATAATCGCTTGCTTAGGTCGCTATATTTCCCTTATATGTACTTAAATTAGAATTTATTAAATTTTTAATAAAGTCTTTCCTTCTATTTAAGGTATCTATTTCCAAAAGTAAAAATAAAATAAAAAGTTCTTGTTTTATACAAAAAGTATTTATTTTGCTCAATTAAACTCTATATAAATGCGTTTGAAATAAATAAGTATACTGCAAAGCTGTAGTGCGATATAAATAATTTTTGACTGCAATCACCAACGTAGCTTTGTACTGAAGTAATATCCACGGGTATGTTTTTGCTTTCAAAATCATATAGTGCACGGAAGCCGGTTTTATCAAAACGATCATTTGTATAAAGTGTAATACGAAAAAATCTACCATCTGACTTCACCTCAAATTTATCAAGTTTACCACAAAACCTAGGATACTTTCGGTCAGTGCTAATAAAATTTGAAAATTCAACATAGTCACTAGCCGACTGAAACTCGCATCTGAAATAAAAATAGATATTGGTCATTCAAATTGATTTTGTTTAATTAATAAAGAAACCGTACGTGTCAATGCCTTCCACATCAAAATATGTAAACTGAATGTGAATGTTCTCTTCCAACTCACCATAGAAATAGTAATTACATATTAAGTTTTGTGGATATAATCCAGGATAATTTGGTGATCCAAACCATCCAGACTTTTTTGATGTACTATTATAATTAAAAGCACATTCAATTCCTTGTTGGATGCCTGTGGTTATACCATAATCTATATTTAAATATTGTACATATTTAAGTAATATTTATTTAGATTTTTAAAAAAATCTTACTTGTTGTGAACTTATACTCCGCTTTAAATCCATGATAATTTGCTTTGCTACCAATCGCAGGATATTTTCCTACGTATTGCAAAAACGACTTTGGTCCATTTGACATGAGTGGTTTTGGAATTGATGATCCACAGAAGAGCTCTGTAACTTCATACTTGCCACGAACTTGTGTCAACAGCTGAAGAGAGTCTGAAATCTTACAGTCACTAGAATTTTTTGGATCAGTTGGTATATTAAATTCTAGAAATTTTATCTGAAAAAGGGAAGTAGAATGATAAATTATCTAACTATTTTTCATGATCGTTGTTTAGCTTTGAATTTATTAAGTCAACGTTTACACGAGAAAAGTCTTGCCGCAAAGTTTCCTTGTTTGTAGGCAAGAGGGGAAAAGCGAAAGGGACGAGGTAAAAAATTTGTCATATGTTGCAAACGCGAAACGAAAATCACAAAAGAGAATGGACAAGAATTTGTCTCTCAGACTTTCCTCGTGTAAGCGCAGACTAATGAAATATTATGAAAATAGTTTTGTCGAAGAATTAAAATATGTTGTTGTTCGACGCACAGCTACTTTCAAGTAATTGTGTTGCTTATGAAAGAAAAAAGCCGTTCTAAAGAGCTAAACACAACTGGGACGTGCGATTTATCTTCAGTGTCAAATCGCACCAAAAAATAGAATTTTTCCTATTTCTCTGCGATAAATTTTCTAGTGTCAATTTTGTACTCACTACAAACGTATAGGAAAAACAGAAGAAAAATCGCTCGTCCCAGTTCAGTTTAGCTCTTAACGTAAAGCCCAATTTCCATGTGATCTTATCTTATCAAATATCGAGGAGGACATCAAATTCTATTAAGATAGCAAATGTATGCTATTCACTCTCGCATTCTCCAAGCGCATTAGGTTCTGTTCGCATGGTTTTTCTTTCTTACAAAAATTTGATTTGATATCCCTGATATGGGATAAGATAAGATAAGATCACATGGAAATTGGTGATCTTATCTTATCTTATCTTATTTTAACAAATATCAGGGTGGACATCACATGCTATAAAGATAGCAAATGTATGCAATTTACTCTCGCATTCTCCAAGCGCATTAGGTTCTGTTTGCATGCTTTTTCTTTCTTACAAAAATTTAATTTGATATCCCTGATATGGGATTAAGCCCAATTTCCATGTGATCTTATCTTATCCCATATCAGGGATATCAAATCAAATTTTTGTAAGAAAGAAAAAGCATGCGAACAGAACCTAATGCGCTTGGAGAATGCGAGAGTGAATAGCATACATTTGCTATCTTTAAAGAATGTGATGTCCTCCCTGATATTTGATAAGATAAGATAAGATCACATGGAAATTTGGCTTAAGATAAGGTAAGATAAGATCACTTGGAAATTGGGCTTAATTATGTAGCCAAGGAGGAGGTAAAAAAAAGATTATTTTTTCAACGTTCACACGAGCGTTTTTTCAACGCTTGATGGCTATCGCGATTTTACAACGCACGTTTTGGTACTTTTCACACGCGCGTTGATGGTGTGGCTTACTGCATATAATATTGTGTTATGCTAAATCGCGCATTAGCTAACGCATTTTGAAAAAACTCTCGCGTAAAGCCCAATTTCCATGTGATCTTATCTTATCTTATTTTATCAAATATCAGGGAGGACATCACATGCTATTAAGATAGCAAATGTATGCTATTCACTCTCGCATTCTCCAAGCGCATTAGGTTCTGTTCGCATGCTTTTTCTTTCTTACAAAAATTTGATTTGATATCCCTGATATGGGATAAAATAAGATAAGATCACATGGAAATTGGGCTTAAGCCGAGGCTTAATTTTCAGAGCATGATTTTAGGTTTTACGACCCCATAGAGGTGAAAAATAGCATACCTGTACTCTTTCAAATGGTTCGCCCAAAAATTCATATCGACATTGAACACGACCTGGAAGAATGTTTGACACTTGAATGATGTTCGCACTTGGTATGACAGACGACCAAGTGTCAAAATAACCACTTTTGTTGTTGCGCGACTCGAAAACTTGCTTGCAATTTTCTATAAAGTTTAAAAAAGAAATTTAGATAAAATTAATGTTAAAAATTTGTTGTACATTTAATAACAAACAATACTCTCTTGTAAATATTCTTGTTAATTGTAAATATTCAATAAAAATGTATAAAAATGCAGACAATCGCTTGGAGACTTTTCGCCGTGTTTGTGACGAAATAGCTGCGGAAAGTGGCTATAAAAACAAATCTCGTATATTGGAAGAATTTTTGCGCAAGGTGAGCCTTACCAGATAAATACAAAAAACTTTAACTGCAATCCAATATGTTTCCAAAGGGTTCAGACAAAAAAGGTTTCAAAGGTGATACTCTACTTTGGATCCAAATGCTGCTGCCTAGCACCAAACAGCGTGTCTACAATTTGCAAAACAAGCAGATGCTGAAATTGTTCTCGCGGCTCTTTCTCTGGGAACAACAGGACATGCAGTTGAATTTGGAGCAAGGTAACCGTGGGCTTATTAATACTAACAATTTTCATTCATTTGTTATTTTTAAGAGGGTGATGTCTCCGAGACGCTGCGAAAATTTTTTGAATCTTCAAATAAGTTGAAGCCACAATCTGAAAGCACTTTGTACTTGCAGGATGTTGAGGAATTTCTTCAAAACTTAGAGCAAAAAACTAAAGAAGATGAGCAGAGTGATGTTTTGCGTCAGCTTTGTAAACAGACTACCGCTGAAGATTTGAAAATGGTATGGCTCATTTCAATTTCAATTTTGTCAAACATTTGTGTACCTTGTACAATTTTTGTTCAAAAACAGAACCAGCGGCGTATTACGTCTATATTAATAACTCTTGAACTGGGTATATAAGTATAACGAAGTTTTTTTTTTTACTTACAGATCATACGAATAGTAAAACAAGATCTACGCATTAACGCCGGTGCACGTCATATATTGGATGCATTTGGACCCTTTGCCTATCCTGCGTATCAATCGTCAAGAGATTTGGCCGCAGTTGTACAACGATTTTCAAAAACGGATATGGCAAAAGTTAAAACGAGTGATTCTCCAATCAAACAAACTGGAACAAAAAAGGTTTTTGTGATAATTTATTAATAAATAACCAACATTTTAATTATTTTAATCGATTGCAGACTGCCGCAAAAGTTGGGCAGGTACAAGTAATGACTCCAGTTAGTCCCATGCTTGCTAATGCATGTAAATCTGTGGAGGATGCCTTTAAAAAAAGTCCGTCTGGGTTGTACAGTGAAATTAAATACGATGGTGAACGTGTGCAAATACATAAACACGGCAGTGAGTTCAAGTATGTTGTAAAACAATATACATATTATGATTTATTCTTATTACTTAACATTTTTAGATTCTTTAGTCGCAACTTAAAGCCTGTGATGGATCATAAAGTAAATCGTTTCAAGGAGTTTATACCGAAAGTAAGTAAAATGTTTAAATTGAAATATGTAATTAAAATATCTTAAATATTCTTTATAATTAAAAAAACACTTTTTATTTATTTTCAGGCCTTTCCCGGAGGTAGTGACATAATTCTTGACTCAGAAATTATACTAGTCGATACTGTTACGGGTGAGCTCCTGCCTTTTGGTACGCTAGGTGCACACAAGAAAAAGCAACATGCACAGGCTGAGGTTTGTCTTTTTGTATTCGATTGTATACTGTACAATGGAGAGGATTTAACGAGCTTGTTAGTAAATAAATTAATAAATATATATTTGAATATTTTTTCCAATTAATTACACTAACAGTGTTTTGCAACAGAGCAACCACGGCTTTTTCCTGAAAGAAGACATTGTCCTGCTCAATTTTGACGAACAAAGATATAGTCCAGCACTTCATAGTTTTTTAACTGCATTTGAAGGTTAAAGAGGGATCAACTATATTATATGTTTTGTGCGATTTTAAAATTTTTCGTTGATAGTTTTATATACTTGCGAACTCAAATGCTGATATACAAGAACCAGAACGTGCTGGACTATGAGTTTGTTCGATGAAATTGATCAGTAAAACGTTCACTTTCAGGATTACACCGCAGTTACTTTTTTGCAACAAAAATTTTAAATTTATTGGACTGTTTTATTATTACGTTAATTCGTTAATTTTCTTTTTTCAGAACCTTTAAAGAACGCCGTAAAATTCTTGAGGATAATATTAAACCTGTTAAATCTCATGTACAATTATCAGAATCTCATTTTCTGAAGACTAAAAATGAGTTATCTTTGATGACAGCAAAGGTTTGTTTTATATCACATGAAATATAAACAAACCATTTTTTGATATTCAAATTTTTAGGTACTAAAAGCCAATCTTGAAGGTGTTGTGCTAAAAAGTCCAACCGGTACTTATCAACCTGGTAAACGTGGTTGGTTAAAAGTTAAAAAAGATTATCTTTTTGATGGTAAAATGGCTGATACCGCAGACTTAGTTGTACTGGGCGGTTCATTTGGATCGGGTAAAAAAGGTGGCATACTTAGTATTTTTCTAATGGGTTGTTATGATCGCAGAGATCGTCTATGGAAAACTGTCACTAAAGTACATACAGGACTTGATGATGCTACAAGTGAAGAAATTCATGAAAAACTTATGAAACTTATGGTGCGCTCGGATCCAAATAAAGTTCCGAATTGGTTATTGTGCAAGAAGTCTTTAGTACCCGATTATATAGCTAAAAACCCTAGCGATATGCCTGTTTGGGAGATTACAGGCGCTGAATTTACAAAATCTGAAGCACACACAGCCGGAGGAGTGTCAATACGTTTTCCACGTATTACTAGATTACGCGATGATAAATCAGCAGAGCAAGCCAATGACTTAGAATATTTGGAACAAATGTATGAAGCTTCAAAAAATAATGTTAATGTGGATTTGTTAATTAAAGGCTGTGAAGATATGGACGATGATGGCGAAGAGCGTCTAAAAGTTGATAGCAAAATTAATTTAAATGTAACGCCAACAAAATTACAAGTCAAAAAAGAAAAACAAGAGGGAAGTTTAAAGAAATCTAAAAGAAAAGCACCTAGTGATGAAGAAGATGAGTCAAAATTTAGAAAAGTTAAACTTGAACCAGAGAACGAGCAGACAGCACCGATTAGTAATGAAACCAAAAAAATCACGCACAAGGTTGAAAAGCAAGCCAAATTAAATTTTAGCATTAACAAGAGAGACGATGTGAAGAATGAGAACATAAAAAAAGAAAGTGGAATATTTAAGGATGTGGTAGCTTATTTTGATGAAAACATCAAAAAGATTGATGAGAATTTGTTCACAAAAAACGGGGGCACAATAACAAAAGACTCAAAAAAAGCAACAATTGCGTTGAGTGATGCGTCGGCGGTACCAAAAATTAAATTGGACGATTGCAGGTTAGTTAAAAGGAAAATTGAAAAAATACACTCATTTATTTGTATTTCGTTATAGGCAAAAGTTCCGAAATTCTTGTCGCCATTTAAGCATCGAATGGGTGCGGGACTCTGTGACTGAACAAAAATGTGCAAAATATCCTATGTATGCTATGGTTTTGGAGTAGAACATTTACTTTAATTTAAGTAGATTTGTTTTTTTTTTTCTGAACAGATTGTATGGTTCTCATTTATTTATAAAACTAAAGTTATAAAAATCACCAATTAAGGCTTTTCAATAATAAAATTAGATATATTTTTTAATAAAAAAAGGTACCAGATTATTATTTTTTCATCAAACTTAGATCCAATTTAAATGTGCTGAATCGTATTTAGAAGGCTGAAAAATTTTTCAAAACATTCCCATTTTTTTAAATTTACTTACGTCAAAAAGGCCATGAAAAAAGGAATCCAAACTTGTAGAACTAAAAATAATAAGTAAATTTAATTTTCGTCAATTCCCCAGCCTGAGAAAAGTTTGGACAACCTAAGTATGATGTATGTGCGTCATAGTACTTCAAAAAAACTTTGTTTAACTGAATTTTCTAGACCGAAACTACACATTTTAGGATAATAATTATGTCTTACTTGATTGAATTGAAAAAATAAAAAAATACTTGTTTACGGCACGTTGTTATTATTTAATTCAATTGGGTACTTGTCTGTATTGCGTTGATATCCAAAATAAGAGACGTTGATGCAATTTGAGTCGCAAAGCCAAAAAGTGATCTCATTTTAATATCTTCTCTCTCACATTCGTTTCGGTTCTTTAATTTTTGATTATACCAAATTCCTTGTCATCATCATAAATTAAAAGACTTAATAATAAACTTTACCATATTTTAAAGCAAAATAATTTAAAAGTTCAATGCCCAATAAATAATACTTCATTTCAGATACAATATAACAAATCCATTGATCACCCGAAGCGTTTGAGGAAACATATTAAGATAAAATCAGCTGTAAACCTACCCCATTTTCATAGACAAATCGTAGTCGAACTGATACAGAAATCTGCTATTTGTTTCAAGATGCACCATATTCTGTTTATAATCAAAATTTTTTGAAACTTTTTTATTTTTTGCTTAGATAATTTCAAAAGATATTACAAATTTAAGCCATGTTGTGAAACATCCATTTATTATTTACATTAAGCGAGTGATTATGTGAAAGAGCTTTCACAACATATCGCTGATAAGAACTGAACATTTGATTAGTTACTAAAAGCTTCGCGCCTATTGAACCAATCTACAAAAGCTTACAATGCATTAAAATAAATAACATCCACTTGCTCGTTATTCGAATCAGTTTTGCTTGGAAATATTTTGTATCAAGTGTTTTAAGAGTGCTGCAAAATGATTTTGGAGTTTATAGTATTGGGCGTTATAGCCCTATTTTTATTTTATCGTTGGTCTGTGGCGACCCACGATTATTGGCTTAAGCGCGGTATACCCTCTGATAAGCTATTTCCTTTATTTGGATCTCTTCAGCCTGTGGTGATGCGGAGGATAGCAATGTTTGATTTAATCACAGAGCTGTATAATAGACATGATGGAAAGTAAGTGCAAAAATGTAAAAAAAAAAAAATTTTGAAGTGTAGTGATTAAAATTTGCATATGCTTGAACTTGATGTGATAAGCTCATGTCAAAACTAAGTAAACGTTAGTGAAGGTCATGTAAAGATATGTACATTAGGATGATTCAAATTTTTTTTTTTTTTGCTTCAAAGAGGTTTAATAGTTCCAGGTATACAAAAGAAAAATTCTGGTGCAATGATAGCTCATAATATTAATATTTACTGCAGGCTCAACGAGCTTTTTATATAGAATGTCTCATTTGTCTATATCTCGTAAAAGAAAATTCTTTCATGAGCGGGACCAAGTTCATTGAAAAGAACATTAAATTTTTCATAAAAAAGGTATCAGATTATTTTTTTCGTGAAGATAATATTTTGTCAGTTTATTAGCTTTCAAAGTTTAGGTTTATTTCGAGTAATGCAAAAAATATAAATTTTTTTTTTTGATTTCTTTTCGGTTATTTTTTTTTTTTTGTAAATAATTTTATGTTCTTTCCGAAGGTCTTGGCCCTGTTCGTGTAAGTTTTTTTTTCACGAGATTAGATGTACATAAAATTGTCTAATAAAGCATTCTTTCCCACATAAATCGTATGGAGCACTAAAAATCTTGATGAGCCACTAATAAATATTAATATTATGAGCCATAATTGAACCAGAATTTTCCCTTCGTGCACCTCCAACTATTAACACTTTGACGACCATAGGACACATGTGTCCCAAATACAAAAATATTTTTCAAAAAAAAGGTTTAACACGAAATCATTTTAATTGTGTTACAAAAGCAAGCAGAAATGTCTACTTTTGAATATATTTAACTTTAATTCGACATAAAAATGAATTATAATGGTTTATTTTTAGTTTGAAATAAGATATTAATAATTCATGCAACAATAGAAAATAATTTTCAAATTAATTGGACCCTATGTGCCTGCAGGGCGCATATTTTTGTCTTAGTAACAGTCCAATAGAACATACTCATGCTTTGATTTCGTCGGATCGCATTTCAAAAGCTTATGGTCCTCAAAGAGTTAAACCTGTTTGAAGAAAAAAACAAAAAAAAATTGAATCACCCTAATGTACATACTTATATGATATGCTTCAGCGAGCATACAAGTTCTCGATGAGAATCTTATTTCATTGATAAACTTTATTATTAATTTTGTTCACATCTTAAAAGCAATATACACATTGACTGCACCTTTAATAGACTCAATTACGTTTTAATTTATAAATCAATTAAAATCTTTGTAAAGGGTGATTTTTTAAAGTGATAGAGCATTAAATTGAAATAAAACACGCATATCTTAAGTTTCAATACAATTTGTTTTACTAATATACGTATAATGGACTAACTTATGACATAAAAATAATTTCCGCCATATGTTCGCCTCAATTAGCTGTAATAAATCATATTCGCTTAGCTCAATTTAAGATCACTTGCGGCATTTTTTTTCGAAATAAGACAAGTTATGTTGTTATTCATAGCGTTAATTGCTGCTGGCTTATTAGCTCAAATCAGTGTCTGCAAATGTTTCCATAGAAAATAATCCAATAATCAACACTTTCGCATAAGGCACCGATATTTTCTTTCTGAATGATTTGTTTGAATATAACGAATTATATTTGATATAGAGCAATTAAATATTTGATCCAAATACAACATGTTTGACTCAAACAAATATTTGATTGCTCTATATAAAATATACATTTGTTATATTCAAACAAATCGTTTTCTCAGTGTTGTTGCTGTTGCATCGAGTAGAGTAAATATTCGAAGTTCATATACAAAATATCACAGCTAGCTATGATGAATATGAGTATACCAGAAATTGTTTTTAACCAAATGCCACAAAATAATCTTTTGAATAAAAACAAAGATCGATTCAAACTATTGACAGTAACAACGGCACTGGATTAATTTTTAGCTAAACATAGACCAATGACAACTGTCGAAAAAGAACATAATTGATATTTTATCTTTTTTGGCCATAATCTGATAGTCTTCAGTCCTTTTTTTCTAAGTTAATCTGAATCTGGTCCCAAAATTTTTCCAGCACGTAGGAGTTTCACCATGCCAAATGCTGCCTCTTTTTCGTATTTTTTTTTTTTTACAGTTGAAAAAATTAGCCTTTAGAGCAAAATAAAGAGCAAAAATTCGTTCCAAATATCCATGTATTGCTTTTGACAGACATTGGTAGAGTTACGGTGTTCCATTTGTTGAGTCTGACCGCTTTATATTTTTCTTTTTTATCATCATGACTTTAGCCATGTCAATTAAAAAAATCTTTGTCAATATAAACTTTCTGTAGCTATTACAAATTTAGTTTCAAAAAAGAGCTTTTCGGTCTAACCTTGTGCAATATGTCCTAAAAAATATAGTCGCAAAAGTTTTGTATAAAATAAATTTTTTGTTAATCTATTAAGGCCCTAAGAGTCAGTTATCTCATTTTTTTTCTAGCTGTATTTTTATCTAATAAAAATAACTTATAATTAAAGATAACAATTATCAATTACAAATAACACCGTGAAACATTAAAAAATGTATTTAAATAAATGGACATAATTTCTTAACATTTTATATAACATACATAAATACATATAGTTATCCGTTCGTGATGGAAGAAATCCTCTTTTAATAGATTCACGTCGATCACTTGCACATTTAATTCTCTCTCTTCGTTAACTTCTTTGTAGCTGAATATTTTTCATACTTCCAACTTCCAAGCATCTTTCTTCTTGTATTTAGAACGCGAAAATAATATTAAGCATTATTTGGCTTGGAATGAAAAAAGTCTTAAATGCTATTGATCTTTTCATTTTGTTAAAGAGTAAACTAACAATAAGTAAATAAACAATAAGAAAGCTTTTCTGTTCGTACTTGGAAACTTCGTGAATGTTAAAATTTTGACTATTGACTCCAATCCAATAGCTTAGTGGGCCTATAATTTCACGCTGATAATGAAATAATTGTGGACCAATAAATAAGTTCAAGACTGATTTGAATAATTCGGGGTTTTTTACCCTACACTCAGAGTATATTCACCTTGTCATTCCGGTTGTAATGCATAGAATAGGGCAGGCATAGAAAAAGTGTATATGAGGCATTCCATTCCAAATCACCAAGGTTTTGGCCCGACCCTCTTCGAATTCGCTCATTAAAGCAACAAGCACACCAATTTTCAGTCTTGTGTTCAAAATTGTTATTGAGTAATCAGTTTTTTAAATTTTAAGGCAAAAAATTTTCAATTAACGATAGACTAGTAATAAATATCGATATCAATAAAATGTGGGGCATCATTTTTTTTAATTTGAATGTAGTTTCTGACAAAAAATTCAAAAAAAATTATTCAAAGTAATTATCAGTAAGTTATTAACGTTTAAAGATTAAAATCGACATTTTCGAAAAGTGCGATCCCTTCGATTTTTTAAAATTTTCCCAAAAACTTTACTTTATATTATGCAACTTTTAAGTTACAGTTCGAGATGTGATCAAAATGTTTTCTATTTTTTTCGAATTTTGAAAATTTTGTACTTGTTTTTTTTTTTTTTTTAATGATTGATAACTATATCACTATCTTACACAAAAAAATATCTGGTTTCTCATATATTTTTGTATGTATTTCGGGTCGTAAATTCCAAAAATGCCAACCATGTTTTTTTATTTTAAGAATCGTTTTCGAGTTATCCCTCAAAAACCAGTTTTTTCACTTTTTTCATTTATTTGGCCATTTTTCCATTAATTTTTTTTCGAGCTAAATCAGTTGCACACTGTTCAAAATGTATTTTTTTTTCTTACTAACGGTTTGAAGTTAATGAGAATCGAATAAGATTTGGTGGAGTTACAAGTAATCAAAATCCGAAAAAGTTGATTTTTCATTTTCAATAGTCACTAAATTTCAATTGCTTTGTTTAACTCATTCCAGACTATTGTGTATTTAAATACCCAAAAGAAGAATGCATTTTAAAAAATCCTACCAAGCGACAGGTAAAAGGTGTTGTGGTTTTTAAAGCTTTTTTGGATAGAGGAAGGATTGGTATAAAATGAATATTTTTATTTTTCCAAACTTCTTTGATTAACCTGTATTTTTGTGAGGTAGAATTTAGGCAACATAAAATTTCCAAAATTTTGATGGAAAATCGATCCAGGCAAATTTGAACACTTCAAGAAAAAAGCTCGTAACAAATTCAAAGATCCTATGTGGGATGCTATAATTAATCAGATTTGTTTGAATGAAAAGTTGAACGGTCAATTTTTTTTGTTGTTTTTTTTGTCTCATAGAGGGCTATTGGGCAAAAATTTACCCATGTCATATCTCCGGTGTGCCGATAGGGAAAAATTTCATTTTTTCATCAGCAACTTCTATTGATCCCCTGACCTCCCATACCAAATTTTATCGAAATTGTACGGGCCCTTCTGGTAGCAGTCTGGAATGGGTTAAGTCCGAAAATCTTTCTTTTTCATATTTTTATCAAATGAGCGAAATCGAAGAGGGTCGGGCCAATACCTCGGTGATTTGGCATAGAATGCCCCATATATAATATTGATCAGCGTCACCACCTGAGTTCATTTAGCTACATCCGTCTGTCCGTCCGTCTGTGTGCCTGTCTGTGGAAATTGAAAATGGGCGTAATCGTTTAAAGGACACGCCTACAAGTGAAACCTTTAAGACGCTGTACTGAGGGATTTATTTAATGTTATGGAACAAAATTTCACATAAACAGTTAAAATGTTTTGGTAATGCTCTGGATAAGAACTTGGCGAATCTCTACAAGTATAAATGGCACTCTTTATAGAGCCAAAAAGTTTAAAACGCTAAACTGAGAGATTTATTTAGCATTAGACAATAAGTTAGCGAATTTCGAATAGTGGGTGTGGCACCGCATGTACAAGTATTAGCTTTATAACGCTGCAAGCAGAGCTTTTTAAGTAAATATTGCCAAGTGTGGCGGAAGAGAAACCGTTTTAATAAAAATGTTTAGCTTACGCGCACTTATAAGTTATATGGGTAGAATATAGTTATTGGCAAGGCCAAAGGTAACACCCATATTAGTTCATAGCTAAAATATTTAAACTATTCAAAAAAATAATAAGTAGAGAAAATCAAAGCTATTAGAAAGATCAAAAATAAAATAGGAATTTCTTTTTTATAAGCAAATTATTTTTGAATCAATTAGTCGGTCGACTTTCGCACAACTATTTAGTTGATGCCAATTATTCAGGGCCTTTTTGAATAAAAATCGGTCAACTATTTAATTGTAAGTAGGCACACACTCATAAGACTTAATAACTCTATAAATGAAAATCGCACAACTATTTAGTTGTAGGTACACGCAGATCTTAACTGTATACCCTAAATCGTTGTTAAATAAGAGAAATAACTCATCGTTCTTTCTAGGAAAAAATTAAGCAAGAGTTGCTTAAAAAATTTATGCAGCAAATTTATGCAAAGTTCTACAGTTAACTGTAAAACAAAAAATAAACAAAATGAACTTAAATTTGTGAAAACCCAATAAAACAAACTAAAGTGTTGAATAAAATCCGAACTTTGTTCTGAGTTAAAACTTGTTTTGGCAATCTAAGATTTGGCGATCGCAATAAAATGGGTCTTCTGTTTTTGGCTGTTGGGCAAATTTTTTATTAGTTCTTTTCTGTTTACTTATTGTAACAATTCCTCTCACACTGTCTCAAATGATTTAACTAGGGATTTAATAAAAAGTTCAACAACAATCAAAAACACAGACAGCTAATTTTTTTTAAAGAAAAAACCACTAATGAAATTAAAACATAATTGAAAAAATTTAAAATTGAATTCATTTCAAATTTTAATTAAGAAAAAAAAACTTTCAATAGAATTTTAATTTTTCAACCAGTCTACATCTAAAAGAATTATTTTTAATGTCCAGTCAACCCTAATGAGTAAATTTTTCTTATTTAATTTATTTAAATCTAAACTTGTTCTAAATAATACAAAAAAAATGAGCAAGTATGAGTTCAATGGGTCTTTTGATTTCCTGCGCACCTGACTGCCATAAAAATAAATTTTTCTTGAATACAACTTGAAAGAGCCAAGCCAGAAACGGTTTTTTGAAATTAAATTTTTTGATATTTTTGGAAAGCGATATCTGAATTTTTAATTTTCTGAACATGTGCTCTGAGAGTTCAAAAATTCTTTCACTTACTAATCAGGTTAATTGAGGCAGCTCAAATGTTAACAGTGTTAACAGCGCAACTTTTTTATTTATTTTTGTTGACTACTGTAATTAATCGTTGTTGGCCAATGTTATTTTGCCATGACTTGGTATAAAATAATTTGTTTTGTTTCACTATCTTTTAATTATTTCATGCCACTAACCGATAAGTGCCTTTGTCATGTTAAGGTGCGATGATAACAAATTTGATCGATTTAACAACAAATTACTGTAGCGATAATAAATTTATTAGTTTTTTATATAAATACTTTTATGTATATAATTTTTGTCCATGACCTTATATAATTTTTGTCCCTGACCTTAGGATATATGGTGTTTTTGATCAACGTCAACCTGTACTAATAATACGTGATCCTGAAATAATAAAGCAAATTACAATCAAGGACTTTGAACATTTTGTCAATCATCGCACCATCTTCAGTGAAGCAGATCATGAAGACATCTTTGGTAGCTCATTATTTTCATTGCAAGATGCCAAATGGAAGGATATGCGTAGCACTTTAAGTCCTGCATTTACAGGCAACAAAATGCGTCAAATGTTCGATTTGATGAGTATAGTAGCTAAAGAATCTGTGACCTATTTAAAGGAAGAAGAAGGCATTACTACAACAAAAAGCTTGGACATGGATATGAAAGATTACTCTACACGTTTTACGAATGATGTAATTGCCTCAACAGCTTTTGGATTACAAATTAATTCGTTCAAAGACAAAGACAACGAGTTCTATAGAGTTGGCAAGAAAACAACAGTTTTTACAAATTGGCAAAATTTGAAATTCTTTTTATGGTCGAATTTTAAAGTTATCATGAAAGTAAGATCTGAATTTTATCACAAGAATTTTTTTTTTAACATTTCTTCTTCATAGATATTAAACATGAAAATATTCGATCAAGCGATTACCAATTATTTTCTGCGCCTGGTGCTCGATGCTATGAGGTATCGCCAGCAGCACAATATATTCCGTCCAGATATGATCAATATGCTTATGGAGGCACGTGGTATGATCAAAACTGATAATCCCAGAGTGCAGGGTAGAGAATGGTCCGATATCGAAATTGTGTCGCAATGTTTCATTTTCTTTTTTGCGGGCTTCGAAACCGTATCGGTTCTGACTTGTTTTATAGCACATGAACTTATGGAAAATCCAGATGTACAGGAAAAATTGTTCCAAGAAATTGAAGAAGCAACTGAAACATTAGATGGAAAACCAGCAACTTATGATGTTATACAAGGAATGAAGTATATGGATATGGTAGTATCGGAAACTTTACGAAAATGGCCACCAGCAATGGTGTTTGATCGCGTTTGTAATAAGGACTACGTTTATCAGTCTGATGATTTTCGAGTAGAAATTAAGAAAGGAGATGCCATATGGATACCAGTTAGTGGCTTACATCGTGATCCAAAATATTTTCCGAATCCTATGAAGTTTGATCCAGAACGTTTTAGCGACGAGAATAAGGGTGACATTCAGCCATTTACATATTTGCCGTTTGGTGTTGGACCAAGGATTTGCATAGGCAAGATCAAGAGAGAAATTGCTTTTTTTCAAGATTTATTTTTAAAATATGCTTTCTTTACCTGAAACAGCATCCAGATTTGCACAACTAGAGGCTAAGGCGATTATCTTCTATTTATTGCGCGAGTTTCGCTTGGAAGCTGGAGAAAAGACAAAAATTCCAATTGAATTGAAAGTCAGTGGTTTTAATTTACAACCGAAAGATGGATTTTGGCTTAAGTTGACAGCAAGACAAAAATCTTAAGAGTTTTTTTTTGTTAATAATGCTTTTTTTTCACACATAATTGTTTTTTTAAGTAAATGTATAAATATTAAAAAGTTAAGTATATTTTAACGTTGAATAAATTTAGCAAAAGCAAAGCGTTGGCTTTATAAGTAGTGCCTGATGAAAATTTAGTAACAAATTCGTTGATTATTACATTACTTAAAAAAAATCAGCTAATTAATAATATTAAAAAAATGAATAAGTCTTAAATATAGCCCTTGTAACAGGTCAGATTTTAAGAAACTTATTTCATCATAGCTTTTTTTATTACTCGATATTGCCAACCCGCCAGTAGAGACATTCACACATTGAGAAATCCACATATGTAATCTACTCGTTCATGAAGACAGCCACTTTTTAAAACTTTACGGCTAACAACCCATGTAGCATTACGGCTCGAGTTAAAGTAGTATTTCATCTCTCTCGAGTTCTTTCCAGTTTTCTAGGCACAGAACCTGGTATGGTTGCAAGCCTCGTTTCTAAAAGTAAGTAATCGACTTCGGAAAATTTTGGTTTTGTTAGAACAAAAACATGAGTCAAAAATTTTGTGGATACAATCAGTTCACGATGAGAAATATTGTATAAATTGAAGCTCTGACCACTTATAATATCTGAATTTGAAAAAAACATACATATGTACATACATATGTATTTAAAACGTGATACAATCGAAATTATAGCATTTAAAGTTCTTTTAAAAATACAGATTCCAGATTTGATTCAAATCATTTAGACATACGTATTACATAATTTTTCAGTATTTTTCTTATATAATTTTATACTCCACAATCGAATTTGTTATAATTAGATGGGGAAAAGTGGATTTTTTAAAATTTTTGTATGAAAAATTTGAAATTTAGAGTACAACCAAGAACAGAAATATGACCTGATGAACAAAAATATTGTTTGGGAAAATTAGATCCACTCAAAATTTTACTTAGGATTGGTCACACCTTTAAAAGTCTTATATTCTGGAAAGTAATAATATGAATTATTTATCACCGTCTTGGTCATGTATAGACAAAGCATTTGGCGAAAATTTTTTTTTCGACTCTTTCAATATGGCTCAAAATCATCGAGGTGAAAAATTTGTTACTGAAAATTGTTTTTCGATGAAAACGGCAAAGTTTTTATAAGATGTATATGTGTATGCAAAATATGCTAGGTGACCAGAAATGTATATATGTTAGACATTTCGAGGCCATCGGATTCTGCTCAGCTAAAATAAATTTATAAAATGGTACAAAGTTAACTTATTGTCTGCGAAAAAGTTGATGATCTTTTTCAAGTCCATATCACAAAAATCGTCCAATTCCTTGCAATTTTAGAAATTTTAGAATTGCCATCAGGCCCCCGGTTTGACATGAAATTCCGGGCTTGGCATGGTCAATGGCTCGAAAAAAATGTTTTTTTTTTTTTTTTTTTACGATGTGTCAGCGTATATCTATAGCGTTATACATCTTGACAAAGCTCCCCAAAGGATTTTCATTAATATTTTTTGAAAATTCGGATCCCCTCCTCTCCCTTCCGTGAGACTTGCCTTATAATTTTTAAATGTAATCTGCTGTAATAATGTATATAAAAAGTTGACATGGTATTTTTATTGGTCCCCCAAGACTTTGTGAGTTTCCAGACCCCTCATATTTTGACTCACGTAATTTATGGACGTCCCCTTACTTAGAGTGCAACCGATGCTAAATTACATACAGCAACATGACAGTATATGCATGAAAGTACTGCAGCGAAAAAGGAATATGTAAAACTGTGCTCAGTACATGTCCAAACGCTTCTGGAGATATTTTCTATCTCTTAACTATAGCCATAAAATATGAATAAATTAGATAACATAGCTGTACGGTCACAAAATACAAGCAAATGACATGCAAGTCCCTGGGTACCTTGTTTGTTATTGACGTCATAATTGGCTTCGACCTGACTAATATGATAAAAAGTTTGACGGAATCGTATCATAACCGATATTAATTGCTTTTAAAAAACTCATTTACAGCAGAGGCTCGAGCCATTCGGTTGTACCGTATTGAAGTCCTGCAAGGACTTGTAAATAATCGGAGGGTTAAGCCCCATATCATAATCTTATAACTCCGAACCAAATTAAATTTTTAAATTTCAAATCGATGCTGGCAATATATAGTACATATTGAAGTGATTTAAAATTTCAGGCAAGCACATGAAAAGAACTTCTAGTTCAAGGAGAGCTCATAATATTCATATTTATTGGCGGCTCATTGAATTTTTTAGTTTTCCATAGGAACTACATGGGAAAGAATGCTTTGCTAGACAATTTCGTTTATATATCGTAAAAAGAAAAAAGAAAAATTTACTCAAATGGGACCAAGTTCAATGGAAAGAGCATAAGATTTTAAAAAAAAACTATCCTATCATTTATTCGTGAAGATCAAATTTTTTCAGTTTATTAGCCTTCAGGACTTAAGAATATGTCGAATTTTGAAAAAAAAAATTAATTGTTTTTGTGATAATTTTTTTCTTGTCTTAAGAATTTGAATTTTTTTCTATATCCTAAATGAGGTTAACGACGACATTTCGGTCTGATATTTTAACATTGTACTATTTTGGTGCTCTGAAACTTTTAAAAGATGGATGTGGCTATAACTCATAAATATGTAAAATAAAGAGCTGTATGCAATGTACTCAAATATATATAGAATCTATGATCAGTCGAATTTTTCACAACTCGTGTTGAAAAGTCGATTAAATCTTGTGATATAACAGTAAGAAATAATCATTATCAAAGCCAAAAGTTTGAATGCAAAATAAATTTCTCAAGTTTTTCAAGTTCAAAAGTTCGCAAGTTCATACATTTAACATTGTAGAATCTGCAACAATGTAGATTAAATACAAACTTTCCTTCACCGATCGTAATAAATAATTGTTGTTAAGCAAAGGTCTGCTAATTTTAATTGTTAAATGTAATGATCGGTGCGCATTTAACACTAAGCCATACAATTTAATTTAATTAAATCACCCTTAGTTATTTTTTTTTCGCACATTCGTTATATTTGTAGGCTCAAACGACTGTTTTTTATTTCGTGTCTTGTGATTTACAATCAAAGTACCTACATTTTTAATTGGACTAATCAAAAACAGGTATACCTAAGAACTATTCTCAAAGAGAAGTATAAAGTTTACTATCTTAATAGGCAAATACTTAAAAAGAATAGCGGACTGTTATATAGTACAAAATATATGACGTCATTTGGCTTAGCAGACTTTGCTAGTTTTAATCATAGCCTGATCTTTAATTACATAATATTAATTAAAGATAGATATTGAAATAATTATACACAGAATAAATAATTTTCCACTTAAAGAAGAAAGCTTGTATCACTTTGTATACTTAGAACAAAGCAGGTATGTGAATTACAAATATTTATTGGAAACTTAATAGACTTATATTGACAGAATTTATATCAGATTTGCTTTTTTGATTCATCAATTTTATTGAGAGAGCAACATTAATATTAGTTAATAAACAATTAAATAATGAACATAAATATTTACTTCATAAATCATAATAAAATGTTGAAGTTTTTACCAGAAAAATAAATATCACGTGGAGTTTTAAGATACCTTAAGCCGGACATTAAATAAGTCATTCGGGTTACTTTAAAAATCTGCTCACCTAGATTGGTCTTAAACACAAACTAAATAATTATCTAAAAAAAAATATTTATATTATATTATCTAAAAAAAAATATTTATATTATTTTCTTAAGAACATTTTTTAATTGGCTTCGAACTATTGAAAAGTCTGAATCATTTAGTATATAAAGCATTTGTTTGTAAAATTTTCCAACCCTCACAGTTTTGCTAAGACTTGGGTATTTTGCCAAACTGTGGGGGAGTAAGCTAAAAGATTATGGCTTGCCAACGAACCTAAGTAGACTTAAATATTAAAATTTTCGGACTAGATATACAAAGCTGATCAAAAAATAAATACCCTCTACATTTTTATATGGAAAACAAAATGGACCTACACTTGCAACGGAGTAATAAACTTTTTCTTTTTTTTTTGGGAAATTATTTATCTTGTATTTTAAGCCATACTTATGGCGGAGATTACTAAAACTCTCAAATAACATATTTAAGGTCCACCTTAATATACTAATGTACGAGTAGTAGTTCAATTGCTGAATTTTTATATTTATCTAATAAAGTAATAAGTTTCCATTAAACTTACATGATGGTGGTATAAGTTGATTACATCATATGTATTATAAATATTAACACAAATCTTAGATAAAGATAAATTTCGGTATTTTGGGAACCATTTACAAAATACAGTGGTAGCCGCAAACTTGAATGAGATCAATTTTGTGAAATAAGAGATTGTAAAACTAAAAAAAGAGCTCATACAATTTGATATTGTGCGATACTTTTCAACTCATGATAATTTTTCGATGTTACTGGACTGTATCGACATTTTCGATACCATTTCATAATACTTCTTCGAGTCTGTTGATATATTTTGTTATTTTCCGAAACTAAATATTTAGTACTCTTCGACTTTGCCAAAACTTTTCAATTCAAATCGGTACTTTACTCTATACCAGTGGTGGGCATCGAAATCTAACAAAAGAGCTAAACAACAACATCAAGCAACAACAAACAAAATTTTAAAGTCTTTTTGCTGTCATTTCCAAATTCGCCAACAGCACAAAAAAAAACCAAATTGCACTATAAACAAAAACAATTGCTACATTCGTCAAGACACAATGCGGCGCCGTCGCTTATGCCTTTGTGTTTTGTTTTTGTTTTCATTTGAATTCAAGTCAACGCTGTGCCTCGACAGCGTTGAAATTCTGCGAATTTTTTTTCGCTTGCTTGTGCGTCGAATAACGGTGAGGGCAATGAGAGCAAATAGAGCCACTATGTGCCCATCACTGCTCTATACAAACGTTAAGAAACCTTATTAAGTTCACACATCACGACGTCAACACTTGCACTCATCCGCTACTGTTAAGGGGGGAGATACATGTGAAATTTTGAATAAATATTTATTTTTTTTTTTGCATAAAATGTTGGTATAGGCCTTTAAAAATATGTCACCAAATTCTTAGAACATAATTTCAGGTATTTCTTATATTATAGCATTTAAACGTGACGCTCCTATTGTTGAGCGATTTCAAACTTTAAACGCATTTTTCTCAAAACCATACTTTTCATATTTGCAAACACGATTACTCTAAAAGTTATGATCGATCTTCCGTAAATTTTGCACACATCTTTTTAATGACATTACTTTTTCTGTGAATCTACACGTTTAAATTTTTTGAAATAATAATTTTTTCGAATCAAAAATGATCGAAAAATTCGGTCGAAAATTCAAATTATCTTTTTACTGGAAATTTTTTTATTGGCTCATTGTTAAATTATGACCTTAATGATCTCTCAGAATATTGTTTTTTATTTTCAAATCCATAAAACCGAAGCTACAATGCTCGTCGATCAAGACGTCTAGCTTCGACCTTCTCCGAAGAACGTAGTTTACACCGGCTACTTTGAGTAATTAATAAAAAAAATGTTTTTTTTTGTGTAGTTTTAAAGTTTGAATAAACCATATCCCAATTTTCAAAAATATATAGAGAATCACTCCTTTAAAAAAAAAATCATGAAAATTCTTCCTTCTACATTTATCTCCCCCCTTAATAAGTTTCTCACGTTTTTACATAAATTTTATTTAAAATTGAAACAACAACAATCAGTTTGTTGACTCTACTGTTAAATGCGTCAGGAAAAAGGATCCAATACTTATAAAAACAATAACAATAATACAACAAAGGGTCAGTAATCTTGATCAGATTCCAATAAGCACACGCAAACCTAAGCGCACATGCGGTTATGCATAAGCGTGCGATTTAGCGTTGACCTTAATGCAATAATTTAACGCTATTGAATTGAATTCAGCAAACATTTGGGGATTCTTAAGTTTTCCACATTTAGGGCGATGAATTTATAACTCTTTTAGAAAATTTGTACGCTATCAAATTTAAGCGCGATTAATACTCAGATTAAGACTTTGCTGCCTAAAAAGTAAAGTAGTAATGGGATCCCAATTAAACAAGAGTTTCTACATATGTATGAAAAAAATAAGATATACTTAACATATTACTGATGAGCGCAAAAAAAAAGTCATTCAAAACATAAACGGAGTGACCAAAACAAAAAGATCCTCCTGTTTTATTTCTCCTAAGAACACCACGTCTTTGTCCTATCTTACCCATTAAATATTCCACTACTTGAGTGGCCTCCTTGAGCTCGGGACCCGGGGCTACATACCCCTTTAGCTCAACCTTAACCCGCCGCCGCTTAGCACTTTTTAACAAAATAAATACATAACAGCAAATAAAAGAATAATTGATTTTGAAGAAATGTCTCTGATGAGTGTTAACTTTTAGATTTCATTGAACTGAAAAATCAATAAGATGCAATAAGAAAAATCAATAAATGAAATTCGGAAGCAGGTCCAAGCATCAGGTAAATTGAAATTTGAATAAAAAAAATAACCCAATGTTTTTCCAGGAAAGCGCAAACAATGTCAGGCGAAAAACTATTAAATACCAGTATCATCAGATATACTGCAAGTGAAACCAAACTTTTTTTTTATGAAGAAATTACACACCGCGACAATTTTTCAGCATGCGCTGGTTGGCTTGAGAAATTTAAAAAGTGACATGGGAATTGACGTCTTAATATTTGTGCTGAAATATATCTGGTGATATTGCTGCGGTACAAGTTTTTAAAGAAGAATTTCAGTAAATTATTGAAGAGATTGAACACAATTATATTGATGAATCTGCAATGTTTTGAAGAGTTCTTCCAAATGCGTCACACATGTACATATGCGAATAAGATACTTCAGCTCTCGACAAAAAAAGTTTCAAATTACCGCTTCACATTCACACCTTGCTCAAACGCCGAACAAATTGCCACTCCTAATAATATGGAAATTAGCTAATCCACACGCCTTCAAAAATAATAATCTACCTGTTATTTATAAGGCTACATGTCGACATTTATATATACAGAGTGGTTTAAAAATTATTTTATTCCGCATGTCAAAAAGTTTTAGGGTATTTCTATGCGCTTTTATTAGTAGACAATGTTTAATCTCACGCTAAAAAAGAAGATATAATTTTAGTTCGAATATTACAGTGGTGTTCCTACCATCGAGTTGTACTGCAGTTATCTCAGAGTGATCAGAGTGTCATTCAAAATATGAAAGTTTTGAACAGAACGGCTCTTTAAACTCATATTCTTCAAAAAGATGGTGAAAATGTTTCTGAGATATTAAAAATCTTAAATTTATGCAAGTCCGTATGCATTTTCCTTTTAGCTTGGAACGGGATTAGTGAAATAAATTTAGAAAAAGTTTGTTCAGTTTGTTGACAAAATCTTTTGATGAATGGAATAATGAGTATCTTATTTTTCAGAAAATAGGCGTGACTTGTTCGAGTTCTCAGAGTTCTATATGAGCCAATAATGGCTTTTGACTCTGATGAATTTTTTTTTTTTAGAAAATTCAATTTTTTTTTTGATTAGCTATTAAAGTTTTTTGATTTCCATTTTAGACCTATCGTATGACTATATAATTTAATTTCGGCTGATTTTTGAGCAAACATTGATTTTGTGAGCCTATAAATTTGATTATTATTGACGACATGAGTGGATGTAGATACCATGTTATATTTTTTTCAATCTGCATTTTATGCCACGAATATAGACGTAATGCTTAAAAGCACTTCAGGAAGTGCCCGAGTTTTATCATAAAATTGAAGGAACAAGTAACACTTTCAGAGAAAAATATGTCAAAATAACTAAACCACCTAAAAATTAGCCACTTGAGTACTTCCTCATTTCAAGCACAAAGTTGATGCTCCCATATATTTTTATATGACAAGAGTTAATCGACCTTAACTGACTTCTTAATATTTGAATTCGAAAATTTTCTTGGCAGTGGATTTCTCTTTTTATATGCACGACCGGTAATGTTAAATTATCAGAACAAAATAAATTCTAAAAAATATTAAGCACTCTTTTAAGAGATAATTTTAATGAATTAAAACATTTAAAAAAAAAATGTATAATTTTAAAGTTTATTTTAAAATAATAAACAGAAATTAAATTTATATCCATTACTATCGTTTTTAAGTAGTTTATTCTAGCTCAAGTGTGCGATTAAGAAACTGAGACTCAAACAACTGTCATTGTAATATTTTTAATGTTGACATTTAAATTTCGGTTTCTTCTTTTATCTCCTTAGCTTAAAGTTGAGACAATGAATGGTGGGTGTGATTATATAACTAATTTTTCGTTTCTTAACGCTTCAAAATTTAAATTGCTGCACACTTATAAAGTTAGCTTTAGGCATTTTAGCTTAGAAACAGCAGAGAATTTGTCTGTTTCTGAAAAATCTGGTAATTTGGCGACTGTTACAATTTACTTAGTATTCGCACTAAATAGTGTATTTCCAATGTGGAGTGAAAGTAGTCATGCCAACGTTTCAACTAATGTACTTAGCAAGGGTTGAAGATTAACACAAATAAGCCCGCATGATTTTCATAAATAAAAATTCAATATGGTATGAGTATGGTAAAAAAAGTAGAATAATTTTTAAGTAGATATTGCTCGTATCATTCATATATCCTCTGACCAATTTGCTGTCACTGAATGCGAGTATGCAAATTAGCTCTATTTTTTTTTTTTTTTTAATATAATGTTTATTGTGTCAAAAACGTAAATTTTTGGCAAACTCGTATATTTATTTTGTCCAATATTTTCAATTATATGTATGTATATTATCGTAAAATCTTGACACTGCTCTTCGAAGTTCATTCTTTCTAAAATAGAATTTGGCTTTAATTGAGTCACTTTCAATTATTATTTACAAATTATTTGTTTAACAAACACAAAACTTTCCATATTTGTAAGACTTTACCGCAAATGCAGTCAACGTTATACTATAAGTAGATCATTACAATTTATGTGTCAATTTTTTGAGGTGGGATGGAATTTTATTCTAAACAAAAAAATTGTATTAAAATTTTACCAAAGCTTGAATGTATGTATATTGTGCGGAACTAGCACATTATAGAAAAAATCTGTAGATATAATTGTAACGATAGTACATATTTTATTAGAAAGTTATGAACATGGAATTAAGTTTTATCTACGAAAAATTATTTACCTAGTTACTGGGATGGTTTTTGGAAGTTTGCCCAATATGACCTTTTTTTTCAATGGGTGCTATGTTTATTTGTTCCATACAAAATGGTGCACTCTTTACACCAAATATTTGTCCCATAGCCCAGAGACATACATATATGGCAAAAGTCCTTAAGCCGCTCGAAGTTTTGCTTTGTAGTCTTGCACAAAGTTGTAGATCTCATTATTTATGGGAACTTTATCATTAACACAAGCCCAAAAACATTAGTTTTATCGACTTTCGGTCAAACCGTTTAGAAATCGGTATTATTTGTATATGTAAATCATTTGAAAAATATGTTTCAGTACAACAAGTAAACTCATAGATTCTACATGAGATGTCCCATATGTCAAAATTTATCCCCATACTACCTAAAATTCATAGCGCTAGACAAATGCAACTTTGAAATTCTGAGGATACCAAATACGATATTTGAACATGTCTAATGTACATACATATGTTATTTTTGTAAAAAATATGTTTCACGTTATAATTTAAATCTTTTGTTACCTTTTTACTTAACTTGTAACCTTTATAAGATTAAATATTTAAAATATCCCTTAGTCGTTATAAAATCAGTGCTTTGCAAGGGCCTGCTAATAAATAATTCATATGATTCTATTTTGGACATAAAATATGTTTACAAAATAAAGAAACCACTTCACATGAAACTATTTTAATTTTCTATTTTCACTTGTAAAACTTTAATCTAAAAATATAAATACATATTTTATTCGCCCGCAGTTCAGAATTATTATCATATACCATAGTTGGTCAAAACCGGCTTCGCTAGCCAAAGTACTTCAACTCACGATTTTTTTTTAAATATTGTCATTATCTTTCAATGACGTCTTTCAAATGATACTCATTGATAAGATATTCTTTTTATTTTAAAAAACCACTCCTTTTTTTTTTTAAGTAAAACAAACATCTAAATGGATCGCATAGTAAAATTATTCCGAAAACAAAAAATTGTAAACAAACAGCTGTCAACAACAATTATCATAATTATTCTCTCATATTGTTTGTGAACCGGAACAAAACAAAAGGATACTAAACAACTGCAAAAAATATTCTTTTTTGGGCACTATGTAGTTTGTCGGACACATTGAAACGTAAGTACATAGTGAAATAGGATATCGTGAAACGGATTTGCAGATGAACGGAACTGAAATTATACTCTCTTGTGTCCTTTATCTCTTCCATCGTACATAGTATTTATTGAGCGCCCCAATTAGCTCCAACATTTGCCCGATTAAAATGTTTGAATTTCTTCAATGGACGGAAAAATTTGGCTTAGAAGTCACCAACCCTTATAAGGTAATATTTTGATCCCATTTTTGAAAAAAAAAAACACGAAAATCGAAGGAAAAAGAACGGTTATTGATTTTGAAAGTCACCAGTAGCGGTCCCTTACCTATACAATATACTGTATTGCTTTATTTTGAAAAGAAAAAAATAAAATTACTACCATTATAATTTAGCAGTATTCTGATGAATCATGAGTTCTTATAAGTCACCTAGACAGTAGCCGAACTTATAATTGATATTCTGGTCGATCGGTTCTTCTCGTTTTTGCCTCATTTTTTTTACTATATCGAACTTTGATTTTCCAAATATCTCCATAGGATGGAGAGAAAAAGTTAATCGATGCAAAACAGAAGATTGTGGGATCAAGTAACGAACTTGCTGATATCACAAATCCAATATTGAATTGTACCAAGCCGCCGCCTTGGTACAAAAACAGGCTTAGATTTACTTCAGTACAAATCCTCCAATTTTTTTAAGGTTTCAAAAAAAGGAGCGCTATAAAAATAAAAAATAAGTTTGCAAAAAAAGAGGGTCGGACGGATCTACTTAGTTTCGGAGATATAGCTGTCGGAAGTTCCGGACATAGCTTTTATAAAAATCAGTATAAGTTGGAAAACCCTGTATAAATATCCAAAATATTGGTATCATATGAAAGGTAATTGAATAAGGTATAAAATTAGCATGTAAACCTTTAAAATTTGTTCCACAGTTTTTGAGATATAACGATTTTTGTAAAATTTTGAACCTTTTCTTTTCTAAAAAACGCTAATTTTTCCAAAAAAATATGGTTAGCTAGGAAAGCTCATTCATTAGCTTTAAAATAGTGTATCAGATGTACCAAATTTTTTTTATTTTAACCCATTTTTTCCGCGAAAAAATTAAAAAATTTGGGGCATTTGTACTAAAGTAAAAACATTTTTTGTTGGAAAAACTATCACAAAACGGATTTTTCCGGAATTCAGGATGGCTTCTAAAGATGTTTTAAAAACAGTTTTCGATCCTTTTCAATGAAAGAGACCATGGAAAATCGAGATATCGTTTTTCATTATAGACTTTCCTTCTTGTTGGCTAATTGCAGAGTGAATGCTGGAAGGATGGTAGGCATCTTGGACGAATGCATACAAAGCATCTTACATGGGCAAGTAGGCATGAACAAACATAACGCGATCGATTAATGCGTGAAGAGTTGCTGCGGTGCTTCGTGACTGTTGATGAAGTTTGAACTCATGAGGAGTGAATTTCAACTGACGGGTGTACCCCTAAGAAAGCATAAACAATACCATCGGTCTGTAAAGTCATGATCACTATTTTTCAGGGCTAGCAGGGTGTCGGTTTTATCGACTATTTGAAAAAAGGAAAAAATTATAACGGGTGCGTATATTAACCAGACTTCATGAAAAACTGAGTTGAACGAAATCGGTCTAAGCTTAAAAAAAACCCATGTTGAAAATATAAATCTTTTAGTAAAAAGTATTTAAACACTATCTGATATTTTACTATACCCTCATGAGATCAATTGATGATGAGACAGTACTTCATAGTGACGAACCAAATTAAGACTACATGGTTTCCTCTTTAGTTACCTCAGCTTTGGAAAATATTGGATGGGTTCATTAGTGAAATACTATAATATAATAAACAATTTTAATTAGAATTATTTCTATCAAAATTATTGTGTCACCTGTCTAAAATTAACTCAAAGAAGAACGCATAAGAAATCGGCCAAAATTTTCAATTTATATTCTTTTGGCAAAAAACAATATATAATATCTTGCTCATATCAAACACAATGTTCCAAATTGGGAGCCACCCAAGCGTCACTTACATATACTATTATTATGAAGTATATATTTTTTTTTCTCTGCAATGAGTAAACAATGCTTTATAATGCTAGTGCAGCTCAAGTAAAAACTATTATTTCAGAAATTCAGCCGAAAACAGTTAACATAAAACAATCGCAATGCATCGAGCGGTTAGTGGAACGATTACCAACAAGATCAAGTTCAAGTTCATCAAAATGTTTTGTAGCTGTTGCTTACAATTGAACTGCACAGTGCAATATCTTCTGCCTCTAGCTGATCAAAGGTCTACAACTTTTGAAAAGCCCGACACATTTTTGTAACTTTTTTCTGTTTTATTCAAAGCTAATAAAGAATAAATATATTTTTCTATGCAGCTTAATAGGGTGTTCCGAAACATGAAGTAATTCTGAGAATTTTTAAAAAAAAAAAAAAATTTTATCGATCCGATAAGTGTTTTTATAAAGCTAAATTTTTATTAACAAGTAAAACAGTTTACTTTATTTTCTTTAATATGTTATGACATATGACATACTTTTTATGTAAATAACATATTAAGGATAATTTTGTCCGTCTTTGTGAAAGTTTTTTCATTTAAAAAAGACTCAAAATCTGATGTTATTTCTTATATTAAAAAAAAAATTATAATTAAAGGCACTTATTTAGAAAAAAATATATCAGTAGGCAAATAATTTTAGATTTGGTTAGTAACAATAATAAACATGAATAAATTTTTTAACATTTTAAAAAATTGGTTTTAACTTAAAAAACTAAGGAACAGTCTTTTATGTTTGTAGGGGAGAGTGGGGTTGGTTTTAACACTTTTTGGAAAATTAGCTCTAGCTTGCGAGCCAATTATAATTTTTTCAAACTTGTCTTTCTATACGATATCTACATGTTTTAGTTAGTGTGTGCGGAAAATTTAGATCCAAATATTTTATTTTTTTTTTTAAAACGTTGATAAAGAATAAATGCCAGTTGTTAATTTTAGCCCCGTATGTGGGGTTTAAATTAACATATCTGTGGTAAGTTTTAACATGGCAGATAGTTTTCAATACCAGTGCAAATTTTAAGCAAATTCTTTAACAAGAACGCAATTTAAATTTTGTTTGTACTATAAATTTATTTGAGAACATATATAATCATTTTGCATACGCAAATGGAATGGGAACAAGTTTAAACAGTATTAACCCATCGCTTTGTTAATACTTGCCCCATCACCGTTTCTTGTGAACAATATAATTTTATAAAAAACGCCATAAAAGTAATTATTAACAAAGTATCAAAACTTTAAACTGAGTCACTAAGCATACATTAAAGAGATAATAAATCAAAGAAACACTATAACTTTATAACGCCGGTGGATGAGCTTGTTTAACTCAGCCAATGCATAGCCATTACAGTAATCCCTCCTATAACACGGTACTCTTATAATGCGTTTTCATATTAAGCTATTCACGTCCCTCATATAACACGTGTTTTGTTTTATATAATGCGGCGATTTCCCACTTTATATTTCTGTACTGTGAAATTTATAATGACTTGCACTGTTCATAAGCAATTTTGCGTACGCTTGTAAATGGTGTCAATTGTGTTCTTACAAAATTTGTACATAACGCGTTATACGGGGTCATACGAGCGCGTTGTACGAGCATTCTCTTAACCCGGTTAAGACCAGCCCGCGCTCCCCTACAGCATTTCCATAGGATATTGAATTACCTTTAAAACAACAATCATTTTATTCGAAATCTTTTGAAGAAAATATATTCGCAGTGTCCGATAGTCAATCAGCCAATTTTCATTTAGAAAAATAAAATATATATAAGAAATTCGGTGAGAAATGTTTGTGTTCTTCTAAGAACACTTTCAAACTGTGCGCCGGCGCAACTTATTTTGTACCACAGTGGAAGAATTATATCACTTAGCGCTGAAAGTGTTGATGATTTAAGCTGTTTCTATGATTTTTTTTTTTTAATTTTTTAATTTCAATACTGATAGTGAATTAATTATAGTTTTTGGATCAGTTAAAAATAACAATAGAGATTAACATATTCTCGAAAATACTTTTTGTTTACAAACATCAATATGATGTTGTGCGAAGATGAGAGCAAGAACTCCATAAACACCAATCATAAGAATTAAAAACCGGGGCAATTCATTCAAAGTCGGAATAAATTGCGGAATTATACTGGCGTAAATTAAGCAGCTCTCAGTCGAGATCTCTCACGATGCTACGGCATAAGACACTCCTATACTCTCACTAAGTTATGATGCTTGAGTGCTCTTCTCGAGAGCTTAGCCATTGTTCTAAACTTTTATAGTTTGTTGATTTTGCTTTGCCTTCTAATATTGAATGTATCGTACACATGTACGTACTCGTATGTATCACTAAATATTTAACTTTGTATATGTCATTATTAGAATGTATTAAGATTTGTGATATTGGAGAAAAAAAAGAACTGCAGCATTTATTTGCTTTAAGAACACAGCAGTATAAAAGCCGGCAACGCTGAATATTGTGTTTTTATTGACAACGTAACCTTAAAAGTGACAGTACATAACGGAAACGTGAAGTGCAAATTATTATAAAAAAAAAACAAATTTAATTTAAATCAATGAAAAATGGAGACGGAAATTTCAAATTTTTATAAAAATAAAACAATATTTTTAACTGGCGGCACAGGATTTTTAGGAAAAGGTAGTGAAGAAATGTTGGAAAATTTTAATGGCTAATAAGTGCTTAAAGTCATTATATTGATTCAAAGTGATGCCAAAGTTTTTGTGAGATTACACAAAAAAGTTTTAAATTATTAGAAAAATGAATTTTGTGTCAATATATAAAAATATATATTTTACTAGCCGGATTTTAAAAGTGTAGTTTTGTTGTGTTTTTTAAAATTTTTTTTTTCAAATAAATTTTATGAAAAAACAAAAAAATATTTAATGGTCATATCCGATTGAATAAATTGTGTAAGGCTTTTAATAGCAAGAATCAAAAAAATCAATTTTTGTGTTGCAACTTAAAAAAATAATAATATTTAAAACTTGAATTGAATTCACAAGTCATTATTGTATTTTTATTTAAATTTTGTTGTTGTATTATTTAATTGAGAGTTTAAGAAAAAAAAATGCTTTCATTCAGTTCAATATGATGAAATAACATTAAGAGACTTAATTTAAAACAGGTGTTGACAGTTGATTACAGTAGGGTCAACCTCCTCTTCCAAAACAACTTAACTGCTACTCTATTTAATAAAGATCCTTGCTATCCTAATCATTTTTTACATCGAATCATTCGTTCGTCTATTACAGCAGTTTTCTTAGTTTCGGATATGTTTTTGAGAATGAAATACTAAGAATGCTGAATGGGTGCTAAAAATAATCCTATTTGATTTTGATATTTTGTTAAAAAATTTATGTATTTTTTCATTATATATAACTAATACAAAGATGACTTTAATTCGCATCGGTTACACAGGGCAACAAAAAAAAAAACAAGTTTTGATCGGAGAACCAAACTCACTTATTTTTGTGTAAAAATCTTCGCTGAGTACAAAAAAAAAAACAAAAAAAAAATTTTTCAGTGGGATTCCCCTCATTTCCCATTTCCTACGCTCTTCTCACCAAATTATTAAAAAAATAAATTTTTGTTTCTAAATATACCTATCCTTTGTAATATTCTTGAGGGGAATTGGCTCCACAATTTTTTTTTTGTGATGACTGAGCGAAGAATTTTACACAAGAATATGAGGGTTTGAATTTCTGACCAAAACTTATTTTCTTTTTGGCCTGTGTTATTAATCATAAGAAAATTAAAAACTTACTAATTTTGACAAAATTCGCGCGGTTTTAACATTGGTACCGCGGATACTGCTTAGTTGTACCCCATTTATTTTAATTTCGACAATAATTGACATAAATTGACTAAAAAATTATACCAGTCATACCAGATTTGAGATTCAGATACTGCATAAAATTCCTTACTGTATTTTCATATCTCTAATATTAATAATTTTCGCAAATTGCGTACATTGCAAAAAACCAATGACCCAACCCAACGCATCCGTTAAGCGCCAAAATCGAACATTTTTAAATTGAAGTGAAACATTTTTGATTTGAATTTCAAAACTATTTACATTGATTTAGGTGATTTCCTATATGATCCAAAGTAACAAAGTGTTTAATGTGAACAGGCCCGTGCGCAAGGGGGGGGATTTTGGGGGTTCAAACCCCCCCCCCCCACTGGAAATTTTCGCACATAGATTTTTATTGACATTTGAATGAAAAATCAAAAAGACACAACCAATTTTCTTTTTTTTAAATAAAAGAACTGAAATGCCAATAAATCGTCAGAGCACGAGTTTTTTATTTTCTCAATATTTGCGCACTCTAGCTATTTTGGAACCAAAAAACACGATTTGGGACCACTGCGCTTCGCTAAGGCTATGTAACATGACCTTTTTTTCAATGCGCGTTTAAGCATAGCTCCGGCATCAATAAAATCAGCTTAAATGAAAATTCATGCACAAATTTATTTGCACCATATCATTCAATTTTGCATGATAGTTCACGTGACATAAATGAAGTTAAACTTTGACGTCAACGCTTTGCGGAGCAAGACATCAAAAATGCTCCGTGTTTTGACAGCTTTGCCTGTGACAACAGCAACAAATGAACGCTCCTTTTCAGTGCTACGTCGTCTAAAGACATGCCTCAGATCAACTATGTCCAAAGATCGGCTGAACGGCTCAACCTCGCATAATATACATCACGATATCGAAATCAAAGTGGAAAGAGTTTTGGACGAGTTTTTTCAAGTACCTCGCAGAATAAGCTACTTACGTAATGATAACTGAATATCTAATCATATCATTAACACTAGACATGTTCAAATAAATGGCATGTTCTAGAATACTTCAAAATACTCGATTTTCGAAAATTCATTCACATTCGAGTATATCCTCATTTAAAAAAATTAAAAAAAATAGTCTTAGGGTTACTACCAGAGCTGCAAAATTTTAATTTTTTGGAATTTGGCCAAAAAAATGAAGAAAATTTAATTTTTTCCTTATTTTCCTTATGTACACTAAAGGAAGAGTCGAAAAGAATTGACCGCTATTTTTGAAGCCTATACATAAGGAGAAAAAAGTAGAGCTTTGGTGTTTCTTGTGTAACAGCTCAAGTCCTTTGTTGTTTTGAAATTTGAAATTGTCAATGCCACTACATGAATTTCCATCAAAAAAATAAATGAGAAAAAAAATGTTTGTATGTTTGGCCCAAAAGTTATCAAAATTAATTTTTTTTTTAATTTTTTTAAGCTAATCATGCACTGACTACACGGTTAGAAATCTTGGAACATATTTTAATACAAGCGAAGTATTATAAAGATTTTTAATACAATTTTGATTACAAATTGAATAGATTACAAAATTTTGTAAGACATTTTGTATTAAATTTTAATATCGCAAGTATTACATTTGATTTTTAAGCCATGCTGTATTATATTTTAATACTTTCTTTATTAAATTAAAAAAAAAAAAATATGTCGTATACACTGGGATTCGAACCTGGTTCCCTTTCAATACAATGGTTGCATGAGCAGTTTAACGACATCAGCCAACGTAGTATCATATTTCGTTTGGCGAAAGTATATTTAAATTATCAATTGACAACAACATAAAATGAAAGTTCAATATTTCATTTTGACGGAAAAGTCAGTAATTGAGATTTAGTCGTTCATAGAAATGATGACCGTAGCTCAGTTGGTAAAGATGAGCGTGTATGAACAATGGCATGACGCAGGACGACAACATAGGTTCAATTCTGATCGGTGATAGGTAAAAAACTTAAGTTCTCATATAAAGTTTTAAGAACGCATCACAAATACATACATTATTTACCAATTTATACAAAGACAGTGTGTTGTAAATTTTTTTTTTTAAATCTTAATAAAAACGAGTATTAAATTTAAATTCAAATTTGTATTAAAAATGAATTTTAATATCTAGGCAGTATTGAATTTTAATACAATTCTGGTGTAGTCATTTTATTCCAAAATTTCTAACCGTGTAGTTATTGAAGCAAAATATTGTAATTACTTGCTTATAAAATACTTTGAAAATTTTTGGACCAAAAATCAAATTTTATTTTTTTTTGTCATTTATTTTTTTAATGGAAATAAGGAAAATCGAAAAAAAAAATTTAAAAAAAATATTAAAAATAAGAAAACAAATCAAATTTTCTTAATTTTTTTTGCCAATTTCTGAAAAGATAATAAGCACCTGTATTTATGTATTTAATTATAATTAAATATCTATATTAAAAGTAAACCGTTGTTTGACGTTTTTTATGAAAATAATCTAACAAGAAATGTTCGAGTTAAAACCCCCCCCATGGATGATTCCTGCGCACGGGCCTGAATGTGAAACAAAAAATAATAATTTCAAATGAATTGCAACTTCAAAATGGAATTTAAAGTTTTTTACTATGAAGTAAAGTTAAAAAATGTAATTTTCAATACATTTTAAATTTAAAATGAATTTAAGATTGTTTATGTTAAAAATAAATGGAAAAATGTTAATTTTACTATTTTCATTTTCAAAATTTGCCGTTTTGAATTAAAAATAAAATTTTTGAATTTGGAATTTCATCTTTTCCTGAGTAAATGCATACACATTTGAAAGTAAGGAATGTTCCATTCAAGCACTTTGCAATAAATCCGCAACGTGGCGCCACAGTTTTAGTGTATGAAATTGGCTTTTTTAACATTAACTTCTCAATGGAAAATATACTCTAACGCGTGCCTGCAGTTTCTTTATTTTTACAAGGCAATGAGCTCTTCATGGGCTTTTTAATAACGAAAAGATTGCGAATCTGCTTTCGGATACCTTTCGATTTGGTTCGGTTAAATTCCCAGAGGTAACGATTAAATTTATCGAACAGCATTTGCAAAAAAGATCATAACATATTTCTCACCATCGACGAGTGCTTTTAATGTCGTAAATGCAGAAAAATTGTTTTTGTCAACCCATTGGGTTAACATTAAAAATAATTAACGCCTCTTAAGTTTCTGTTTCCGGTAAATTAAAGCTAATCCTATTTAATTGTGTGAAAGTATCCAGATAAATTTGAGATATTAGATTAGTAAAAGAGCATTTGACGGATATGAAAATAAGACCGACAATATCCGTTTTTCGATAAATGAAATTATGCAGAAAGCCTCATTTGTGTACAAGAAGTGATTTTTTAAATGATTGGTTTTTAAACATTAAAAAAAACAAAAAGTTTACAAAAGTGAATAAAGTGCAATTTATTTTTTATGGATTATTTTATGGAAATGTTACCCGCGGTTATGCCTGAGGTGGTCCATCCGTAAGCTTTAATTTTGGCATACTTTTTCCAGCATCTCACCAATGGCAGCTGTAATGTTGTCTTCTAGGGCTGCAATTGTGGCTGCCTTGTCCCCGTACACGAGAGACTTCACAAAAAATAGTCCAGTCTGTGGTCGAATCGCATGATCTTTGTGGCCAATGGGCTGCTCCAAGACGTGACATTAATTGCACACCAAACTTGTCTCTCAATAGGTCCATGGTATCGCGTGCCGTGTGGCATTTGGCACCATCTTGTTAAAACTACATGCCAACCATGTCCAATTCTTCTAGTTTGGGCACAAAAAAAATCGGTAATCATCTCACGGTACCATACTCCTTTGACTGTAAAGTTGCGATTTTCATTATTTTTGAAAAAGTAGGGTCCAATGATACCGTAGTCTCACAAACCGCATCAAACAGTGCATTTTTCAGGGTGTTTTGGCAGCTTTTGAGCTGCACCTGACTGCTCTTCAGACCAAATTTGGCAATTCTGTTTGTTGACGTACCCATTGAGCATAAAATGACCTTCGTTACTGAAGAAAATATTTCGATAAAAATTACATTTCTCACAGAGCACGAATTTTGATAATAAAATTCAATAATTTTCAAGTGCTGTTCCTTTGTTTGTTTATATATGATGAAATGGCAAGCTTTAGTGAGCATTTTTAATGTTAACAAATGTTACAAATCATACGTAAAGTGTCAAAAAATTTACTCTGAAAAAACAAATGGCAAAAAAATCACCCACATGTCCAACGAACTTTCTCTAGGGTATATACTACTAGTTGTTCACAATCACCTCATTCATATAAATTAAGTTTTAATGGTATTGGTATTGCTCAGGCTCTATTGAATGAATAATACCTTAAATCCATTGAGGTTCACGAGACAAAAATCCATAAAAAAACTATGAAAATGTTTTGTATTTTATTGGATTTAACTTTCTGAGTACTAATTTATTCTATTACCAATAATTATTATACGATAAATTTGTGCAAAAGGTTCATAAAATATTAACGGTTTCAGATTTACACCGTGAATACCGTACAAATTTATATAAATCCATTAAGTTTGTTTAATTACAAATTTAGGATTAAAATCATTACTAACTGATGCTTTCATTTGAATAGAATGAAATCAGGTTTTTGTACAATTTCAATATTCTAAAATACACTTCAGATCTATCCAAACATTTTTATATTTATTTGATTGTAAAATTTGCAAAAGTTGGGATTCAGATTAATTGGAAAGTTTAAAAAGAAAAACATATAACTTTTTCTGTACATATGTAATTTTTAAAAAAATAACAGAAAGTTAAAGGCAATCTAAGAATATTATCTCTAATAAATGAGATATTTTATGTATCAATCAATTGGGATCTTTAGAGCCCTAATATAACAAAAATATTATTTTTATTACATATTTATTTCATGTGCATATATTTTATGATTTTATATTTTTTTCTTGCAGTTCTAATGGAAAAGCTCTTGCGCGTAACGGAAGTGCAACGAATCTATGTGCTTATACGCAATAAGCGTGGACGTGACATAAATGAACGCATCACTGACATCTTTAATGATCCTGTAAGTCTTTGTCAGAAAGCAAAAAATATTATTCGGTTTTCTGTGCTTTTGATTATGCTGTGTTGTCCCTTCTGGCTTTTCTTGCACTTAGGGAAAAAATCAATGATTGTTTGATTTAACCATAAGTTCTTATGATTTAGAGCCAAGGTAGAATTGTTTAACATGACGACAAACATCTTTGATTTGGGTTCTAAGAGAATTCACATTAATTTAAAATGATTTCATATAGGTATAATTCAAAGTGTCAATGGGTTAAGCCACAATATCGTCAAATTTTTAGAAACCACGTGGGTGATTGTTTGACGACGGTACTTCAAATCTTCATTGAATCTGCAACATATTTGCACTTTATACGTAACATACAACGATTTTTTCCTATTTTTTTAAAGTAGTAAACTGAACTATACTGCCGTACTAAGCGAAAAAGACGTATCTCAAAAAAATTCATTTCGATATAATAGATGTTTTGTTTATGTCAATTTGTTGAAATACCTGTAAAATTGCGATAAAGGAAATTTTCTTAGTACATTTTTTATATGATTGAACTAAGATGCCGACATTTGGAGTATTTCATTAGACGCGTAATTTCATAAGCTATCCGATGCTCGGATATTGTTTTTATATATAGGCACTACAATTTTATTTAAAAATTTATATGAGGGGATTTATTCTGACCTCGGATCAAAATTTTGAAAAACCTTGAAAATTTTTTAAATAGTGTCTGATTTCTGGCTAAAATTGATTGAGTTTTCAATTAAAAACTGTCATGCCTCTCAACTCTAACAGGATATACATATATTCTCTAATAGGAAATATATCAATTTGATTAATGTTTTTTGTAGATTCCAATCCCAAGGCTACCAAGTGAAGAATGTTTTCATTTCCCCCAACCGGAAGTTACTGATTTGGGAGTAAAATTTGGCGTGAAAAGCTTTTCTTAATTATCGATGCTCATGGCGGGCATTACACTATAGGCCCCCGTCATTGAGTAAAATTGAAATAGACACAACTAAGTCGCATTGAGAAATTACCTAAGACGAGGTTTTTTATAGATTATTTCATTTAAGTATATGGGTATATCATTATTATTAAATAGCGCCCCAAGTAAAATGTATTTAATCTCCTGTTTTTTTTCGACAACAAATTGGAACTATTTTTAAAATAAAAAAAAACTTTCGCAAAATTTGAATTTGATTTTTCTGAAAACTTCGACCAATCTTTAGTGCAATTTTTACTCAAAAATTGATAGTTTAGGAGAAGAATGATAAAATATGAAATTAAGCCCAAAACTGTTGTTGTAGGCAAAACATATCTATTTTTTCCCATAAAATACAAATGAGTTGTAAAAAATATGGGTTTGTACATTTAAAATAACCTTGAAAAATCTAAGCTTGCCAAAACTTAAGTCTTAAAAATTTATTGAACTTTTTCATTTAACATTTTTTCTAAAATCATTTATTAAAGATTTTGCTACCTTAATTTCTGAATAAATAAATACAAGTACACTGTACTATATACTAAAAATTATTATGTATTTTCGAAGAAAAGTTTTAGAACCCTTGAGCACGCACGGAGTCGATATCAAGGATTTTTTTAGTTAAACGCAAATTTTCCATAATGAAAAAATTTGTCGATTTTATTTTCTATTTTCTATGAATTCCGGTCGCAATATTTCAATTGAAAAATATTTTTATCCATTTGCAGCTATACGACAATTTGCACAAAATCAAACAAAATGAGACTTCAAAGGAACGCATTACACCAATTTGTGGTGATTGCTCGTTGCCCAATCTGGGCATATCTATTGCTGATAGAACAAAACTTATAGAAAATGTCGACATTGTGATACATAGTGCCGCCACGGTACGTTTTAATGAACCAATTAGCAATGCTTTGACGATAAATGTACGTGCTACATTCGATCTGATACAATTAGCCAAAAAGATGCTCAAACTGAAGGTAAGTTTTTAAAAAATCTTTAAAAATTATTTATAGCCCGGAAAAATTATGCCTTATCTTGATGTTCGGAAAAATTCAGCGAAAGTTTCCGTTTATAATATGTTGCGATATCTTTTAAAAAGATCAAGAATATTAAAGCTATCAGTCATTTGCATTTGCATTTGCATTAAAACAACGATGGGCAAAATATTAAAAAAGAGTCAATTTTGGCTCTTTACAACACGTTTTTTTTAAGAAAAATAACCAAAACAACAAAAACATGCACTCACCACTGCTACGCACATTTTTATCGTTGTGTTTTTTTTTATTACGCGCTATTCACGGGATTACTGTTATTGTTGCAACATTTAGAAAACAACAAAAATTAACTGATGCAAGTGAACAAGGAAGCAACAATGCGCACATTGAGGACAGCTTCTCTTGTTTCGTTTGATCAGTGTATGTACTTTTATTGCTACACTCATGTTGTTCTTGCTTAATTTTTGGAATTGGCTTTTAGCTTATTGCAGAATTTGTTTTTCGCTATAGAGATCGAATCTATGGCGGGTTTTTTTTTTTTTTTGTTGTAAGTACTTCATGATATCAAAATTTTACCCATCAAAACAGCAAAACCAAAAAATTTTTGAAAAAATTTACGGGCTTAGGCCCGTGTGGGTTGAAATCACTCTCCATGGTCAAAGTTAGGTCCACTGTGATCAAGTCCAATATAAAAACCTTTATACTGCAAGCAATCGCAATCGTGACATAAAAAAACTGCGAAAAAGAGAGGGTCTCTGTTTTTAGATGTAGTCTGAGAAAAGGTTAAGAAGTCTGAGTACATTTGCAACACTACTGCATTCGGTTTTGAGGGGTCCACCAACAGAAAAACTTAAAAGCGCTGTGAAAATAATGACTTTGTAAAAGATCAAAATTTAGAACTTGAAATGACAATGTTTGAAAAATATTGGAAATGGCCAGAAAGTAGAAACGTTTTCAATTTTTATTTTGATGCGATTATTTGCAAAATCAATATACCAACTAAAGTTAACAATCGCAGAGCATATGAAAAAGTTATGTGGCCGGAAATAGCACAAGCTAAGTATTTTGCTTAATACCGAGGACATGAGCACTTAAAGGAAAGTAAAACGTAATTTTTGTAACAAAATCTACAATTTCAAAAATTGATTTTTGATTGCGACATTTCAGTGTTACCATTGCGTTTTCTGAATGACTTCAATGTATAGGCTACTTTATATTAACTGAATAAAACATTTCTACACTCTATCTTTGATCTTCTGAAGTTGAATTAATAACTTGGACTTAAATTAAATGTTACCTGTCAATTATAAATTATTGTTAACTGTTACATATTTCATTGTCAGCATATTTAATCAGCTATTTGTAACTACAAATCGTAATCAATAGCTTGCAAATAATTTAATCTTAATCGCATTTACGAAGTTACTTCATAATAGTTACAAAATGATTTTTATTGTAAACGGAATAAATTAATGCGTTAATAAATTATGATATTTTCCTACACAGCAGTGAAATGTCGTTAATTTGAATTTGTTGAAATTTAATTTACAATCTGATATAATTTAATCATTTTGCGATTGCTTACAAGCAAAAAGTGAACAATTGACAAGTACTTGCTTTCATAAAGAACAGTAGGCGTTTGCACAAATAGACTTAGCGAACTGTATAAAGGAAGTAGAAATAAAGTACAATTTTCCCAGTTTGCAATGTAAAGCTTCCTGTGCATAGGGCAAAACCTACAGCGAAGAGCAGATAATTCCCAAAGGATTAATTTTTGCAGCATGAATTCTATTAAATATCCCAAGTGGTATAAAACAGAAAACAAAAATTGATTTTACTGAAAGTCAACTTTTTTGACTGAATATACAGAATTTGGAGTCGGTATGTTGTTTTTGGGGGTCGAACGCAATTTTTTGGCAATTTTTCTGAAAATTTTCAAAAAATATGGTTATTATTAAGCAGATATTTTTACTATTCCTATATGAAACCTTCTTCCACTATTTCCACACCAATTTGAATTCTTTAATTCCTTTAATTCCGTGCAGTGAGCCCATGACAATTTTTAAATGATTTTATCATGCGGCAGAGGTAGAAAATTATGAAGCTCTAAGCCATATAAATAATAAAAATAGTCCCTGCCATTCCACTGTCCCTGTGTTTTTAATTGAGAGCCATTTAAAACTTTAGAAAAAAGTACCGTAGACAATTTTATTGCGTCTGCATTTTGTTTTAAAAAATGTATCAATGCACAAAATCAGATAAATGCAAGAGGCAGACGTTTCTGTTACGAGTAATTAAATTTTTATATATTTTTTAATATATACATACATATGTACATATATACAATTTAAGTGATTTTATCGTTAGGCAGATTGCGATATTTATAAAGATTAAGTCATAAGCAACGAAAGAAACAGCCTCTGCCTCTGTTACAGCTGCATTTAAAAATGTTACAATCATGTTAATAAAAAATGAGATACTAAACCATTTTATGGCGTCTGCTTCTTGGATGATTGAGTCTTTTACTTATAAAATCATAAAAAATAGAGAAGGCAGACGATTCCAGCGCTGATTATTCAATGGCAGACGTTTGCATACTATTGAGGATATATCTATATGAGACTAATACCATGGAAATTTTGTTATGCAAAATTTACTTTTCTTATTTTTCGGATATTGTAAGTGGGACATTATACACCAAATCAGACACTATTTTGCTTTTACATCTCCTATCTTTTAGTACTGTTTCAGACTAGCCTCCAAATTTTATTTAAAAATTTTTTTTTCTCCGAAATATTGTAAATTGAAATTTATTGCACAAGCATACAAACGGCAAGTTAACTGAAAAATTTCGATATTTCGTTGAAAAAAAAGGTATCGATATAATTTAAAATGAATTTTGTAGTGAAAAGGTTGAGCTTTTCTACTACATACTCAGAAAAAATTTGGTGTCTCTAAAATAAATATACGAAGTTGATCAAAATCGACGATTTTGACAAAAGCAACCCCACTTTTTTTTTGATAAAGCAGAGACCTACACGTTTGCCTCTTGTATTGTCAGCTTCTAGGACCAATACTGAAGTCAATGAAATTCTAGAAAAAACGATAACATTATTTAATTTTTTTTTTTTTGCTGATATTAAAAATTCAGCAGTGTGGACGTCTGCCGGTTATATTTTTGTTATCTATACTACGCCCTTAACACAATATATCAGAGGCAGACGCAATGAAATAATTTATTAGGGTCTTTTTTTTTTTTTAAATTACAAAATTAATTTTTTATGATAAAGCAACGCTTTCAGTTTACTCTTAGTTTTTCTAATTCGCATAAATATTAACTACATTATCACACATATCAATTCCAATGACTATGAAATCACATGCCTAAAATGTTCACCGGCTACCTAACTATCAGAACATATTCAAATACGAAACAATTACGAAAACAAAAGTTTCTTATTAATATAATTCTTAATATTTTCCAACAGTCCTTTTTGCATGTCTCTTCGGCTTTTGCAAACTGTACAGTGCGCACAATCGACGAACTCTTCTATGTGGACAAGATCGGTATAACCGCAGATAAAGTACTTAAAATGTACGATATTTTAGGACCAGAAATTTTAAATCGCATGAGTAAAGAACTTTGTGGTGATTTTCCAAACACATACTGCTTTACCAAAGCACTGGCAGAGGAAGTCGTCTTGTCACATGGCAGTGAATTGCCAATTACTATATTTCGACCAGGGATAGGTAAGAACAGAATTTGCGTACAATTTCAATGGAGCAAAATAATATGAAATGCATTTTTTAATTGCAAATATGCACACAGTTATTCCCACCTACAAAGAGCCTGTGCCCGGCTGGATAGACAATCTTTATGGACCCACAAGTATTCTGTTTGGTGTGGCGCATGGTATTTTGCGTGTAATGCATATGCGCATTAATTCAAATGCCACCATTGTGCCAGTCGATTACTGTGCGAATGCCATGTTGGCATGTGCATGGAAAGCAGCTCATGTGGAGCAATCGTAAGTACATAGACTAAAATATCGTGTAGTGTAAGAGGGGTAAGAAGGTTGACAAAATATGAAAAAACATGCACTTTCATGTAGTTTTTTTTTTTTTTTATTTAAATGCCTCATGAATATGTTGCTTCATTTAGTTGCTAAGACAAAGTAGTGCGCACATACAATTGACGTGTATTCACATTCATTTCATTACGAATTTCATTTGCAGCCCCATTACGCCGCCATCTATCTACAATCTGGTACCTGATGAAAAGAATTTACTTAAATGGTCAGAATACCGTAACGTAGTAGAACTACATGGTACAAAAATGCCGCTTACACGTATGCTCTGGTATCCATTACTTATGACGACAGAATCGAAATTATTTTATACATTACTCTCCTTCCTGTGTCATACATTGCCCGGTTATATGATGGATTTATTCTTACTACTGCAGGGTAAGAAGAGACGGTAAGTGATGAATATATTTCTTTAATTTTTTTGATATGTGAAAATCTTTACTGGGAGGTAGAGTATATTGGCTGTTGTGCAACCGTCACACTTCACGATAATGCTGAGTTATATTTTATTCATTGCTCGTAAGCAAATGTTTTAATTTTGAAAACAGAGTGCCACTCTTTTCGTAATACCAGAATTCAAGGAATTGTTCACAGCAGACTCTAAGTCGGATCTAAGCCACTAAGCTAATTGAATTCGGTCATTCGTTTTGTTAGAAGATCAATAATAAGAAATTAAAATTAAAAAAAAAATGTTAAATAGGACACGATTATTCTTTTGCCAACATCCCTGGAACTAATAATTCTATACCATTTTCCATATATCGATTTTTCGATGCGTATCGGCACTTAACGAATTTTATGGACTTTTTTAACATGTGAACTTTTATTGACTTTCTCGATACTTTTTATTACTATTCGAAATTTTTGGGCCTTCAATGATACCTACTACTCACCACGTTCTCGAAAATTTTGAACTTGATAATTAATTCACTTTTATCGACTTTGTCGACAACTCGGTGTTTTTCGGCTTCTATTGAATTTTTGAATATTTTCAGAGTTTTACGATACTTTTTGACATTACTCAAAATTTATGCACTGTTATCGACATTTTCGATACTTTTTGATATTATGTATGTATATGACATTTTTCGGTGGTTTCGACACTACTAATTACATTTCACTCTTGACATGTGTCAAATACTTCGATATCTTTCAACACTGTTCGATACTATACATTGTTAATTTTAGAAATAATTAAGTAACACAAGCCGATCAAAAATTATGCAGTGAATTTATGTTTATGACATCAGATGAAGTAACTTTCTTACACTAAAAGAATTAGAAATTTTATTTAAATAAATACTTTTTTGACATTTAAATGCTTCTTTTCCTGCATTTCGCACATCAAAGTAACACTTATATCATTTTCCTTATTTATTTTTGATAAACTCTTTACTTGATTTAAAGTTTCAAGCTATATAGCTAAGAAGACTAATAGCGTTGGTAGCTAATTCTATTATAATTATTATTGATTCATTAAACCACAGCTTAGTTCTCTGTATGGTATCAATAATTTCAATGGAAATATATCAAAAATTATTCATCTAATCGGTTAATCGAAAGCTGAAGTTTGAAGTTGTTGTCATAAACATTAATCAGCTAAACAAACTCCTTTAAGTGGGAGACAACCTCAAATATGCCCAAGAACAGCGTTATTATCCACATTAAAATATGCACCTGAAAAACCTGGCGGGACAAATCAGGACGCGTTAAGCGCATAAAATCCTTTGACATCTGTCAACTTTTCTTAGACATTAAAAATTTCTTTATATATTTGCATGCTTGCACATATATTTTAATAATTAAAAACATTATAATTTCAATCTTTTTAGCATGGTGAAGATGTACAATAAAATACACAAACAAACAGCATTGCTCGAATATTTTGTAGTGAATCAGTGGAACTTTTCTACAGAGAATACTAAGAGCCTCTATAAATCGCTATCGACAGAAGATCAACAAATGTTTCCGTTCGATATGCGAGATATAAATTGGCCGCAATACTTTTACAGTGGACTGCGTGGAATGCGTTTGTATTTAGCCAAGGATGATCCAAAGACAATACCGAAAGCCATAAAATTACTGAATCGGTAAGTTTTTGAGGAAAACAGATCTTACGGTTTCCTAAGCGCCAGTGAACTAATCTTGCATATATTTTCAGATTTTTAATTATTCACAGAGTCTTTCAAACATTTATCTATGGGGGTGCATCACTGCTTGTGTACTGGACAATAACTCGGTTTATAGGTTTAATCTAGTTTATATTCATTGTATATAAAAGTAGCTTAAAGTTGGGAACGAATGTGATTTTACTAATTTATATTATGAAAAAATCATCATAATAACTTGTTTATGTTTTAAAATAAAGCCAAATTGTACAAAAAGTTAGAAACATGGTTTTTTTTAAGTATTTATAAGCTGCTAGAATAATTTCTTTTTCGAAGAAATAATAATGATAAAGGTCATTCAAAACTTTTATTGGGACACCCCTTGTTAGAGTCAACGATTGCAAATTGTTCTTAATTATATTATTATAGATGACCAGAATTCATGTCCTGTTTAGGAATTCCTGATGTAGTTCGATTTTTTCGTCTCTACTGAGCATTATAAAATAATCAAACGATCAGGCTATTTTCAAAAAAAAGGAAAAAAAAAACCATAAAAGCTTTAAGTATTGAAAAATTAAGACTTGAATTCTATGTAGTCCCAATAATATGTGTCTCATGTGAAAGATCCTCTTCAGTACAATGATGCTTACTACAAACGGCAGGGATCAAAACAGGTAAAATATTTTTCCACGAATCGTAGTCGTAATTAAATTTAAAATACGACTTTTTAGTAATTTAATTCTTGCAAAGGGACCAATCAATCCTGTAAGTTGCGTATGTGAGAGACAATATGAGTCGAAACAATTCTGAAAATAATTTTTTGATTTCAAGCTTTCTATGAAATTCTCAAATTGTCTTGTTAAGTTACAAGGGGGATCTATCTCTTGCTCGCATCGCTCGCCAATTCCCCGCCTTCGCACACTTTGCTGCGGTCGAGGGCTATGGCTCCGTCAAAACGCTTTTCCTTTATCGTGCTCTTTTTGTAAAAGAAACAAAAAAAAAATTACGTCGATTAAGTTTGTAAGTTTTTCCTGAAGTGATTCTCCAAACACTCATTTCTCAGAACTTTTGATTTCTTCTTAAATTTGTTTTGTTTATCCTTGACTTGCACCGCTTTTTCGCTGAAAGTATGCAATGGAATTTTCGATTTCTTCTTGTATTTGTTTTGTTTTGATCTTTTAACATTTTGTCTTCATTACATGCAAATCCTTAACACCGAAAACTATTTTTAATATATTTTGTCTGTACTATTTATATAAAATTGCTTATATGGGGATGGTTTGTAACGCATTGGCGCAAAATATACTAAACCAATTTTAATAATTTATTTTTAAATAAACATAACGGGTGTTTTTTTTAGAGGTTTGTTTTTCGAATAGAGATAAAACTGGCATTTTATGGTCAAATCTGGCAACTCTAATGTCATTTATGTTCAGTTTGGTTTGCCATTTCATCATGAACAGGTTGACAAAAGAACAACGCTTCCAAATCGTGCAAATTTATTTCGAAAATAATGGTTCAGTTCGCGAAGTTTACCGCAAGCTCCGTCCATTTTATGGTCGACATAATCGTCCATCAGAGCAATTAATTCGGTTAACCATGAGTCGTTTTCGCACTACGTTTACTTTATGTGATAATACGCATCCGCAGAGACGTCGAACAGTGCGCACCGAAGAAACAATTGCCGCTGTAGAGCAAAATGTTGAAGAGGACCCGAATGAATCGATTCGCCACCGTGCACAGCAATTGGAGCTTTGTCCATCAACTTTATGGAAGATTTTGCGCAAAGATCTTGGCTTGCGACCTTACAAGATCCAGCTTGTGCAAGAATTAAAGCCGCGAGACCATGCAATGCGTCGTGATTTTGGTGTATGGGCCGAAAATGAGATTGATTTCGATGCTGATTTTCATCGCAAAATTTTGTTCAGTGATGAGGCTCATTTTTGGTTGAATGGCTACGTCGACAAGCAAAATTGCCGCATTTGGAGTGAAGAGAACCCACATGAGACCCTTGAGACGCCATTACATCCACAAAAACTGACTGTTTGGTGTGCTCTATGGGCTGGTGGAGTCATTGGGCCATACTTCTTCCGAAATAATGCTGGAGAGTCAGTTACCGTTAATGAAGACCGGTATAGAGCCATGATAACCGACTATTTTGTTCCCGAATTGGATGGCATGAATGTGGATGAGTTGTGGTTCCAACAAGACGGCGCTACATGCCACACAGCGCACGTCACAATCAATTTATTGAAGGAAACATTCGATGAGCGCATAATTTCGCGGAATGGACCTGTCAATTGGCCACCAAGATCGTGTGATTTGACACCATTGGATTATTTTCTTTGGGGATATGTGAAGTCGCTCGTCTACGCCAACAAACCAGAAACCGACATACGGCCCCATATGCTCGAAAAAGTGGTTCAAAATTGGACCTGTAGAATTGGCTTTATTCGAGCCAGCCGCGGCGGCCACATGCCCGAAATCATATTTAAACATTAATGGCATAAAATTATCCTTTCAATTAAGCCAAATTGATGGACATTAAAACGATTTTCTTGTGTTTTATTTTAATTCAAAGCTCTATACCTCTAAAAAAAACACCCTGTATTTACAATTAAGCCAAATTGATGGACATTAAAACGATTTTCTTGTGTTTTATTTTAATTCAAAGCTCTATACCTCTAAAAAAAACACCCTGTATTTATGCCAAAAAGGTTATTGCATACTTCATTTTTGTTAAAGATAAAGATCCTTTTTTTAAGGATTAACTTTTTTGCAAAACTTCGCCGAAAAATTGTATTTGCTTTTGCTTATGCTGCTTCTTTGTTTCTTTGTTGTTATTGTTGTTGTTGTTTTCTCATTTGCATCATTTGTACATATTTCCCTGCGACCTTCAGAGGACAACCTCTTTTTGAATTATTTTGTTGTTACTTTTGAAAAGAAAATATAGAATGTGATAAACATATATGTTGTGATATCATTATGGAAAACACAAAAGAGTGTGCGCGTGCGAAGCCGCGGGTACCTTTAGTATTTTAAATAAAAGAAGAATAGTGTTTATGTTTTCCATATGAGCAGATCCATAACAAAAGATTTATTTGAACTTGCGTTGAATAAGAAATTTTAAATAATTTTGTGTTATTTTGTAAGTGCAGATGTAAAAGTTACCTATTAGTGTGGATCTCCACTCTGAAAAATATTTGCTTTTATTTGGTAAGTTAATCCTTTTTGAACTCTATAAGGTTGGTTCAATACACGCCACAACTCTTAACCTTTTTTGACTTAAAAATTCATTTTTCACGAACTTATAACGAAGTGCGAATTTTAAAGAAATTTTCCAGCACTTTATAATAGGGGTTTTACAATGTAACACCACATCTTTTTTTCAATTATATATTTTTGTATTAAAAAAAACTACCAACTGAGCCAAAAATATTCCAAATATTATAATCGTCATTTGCTATGAAATAATTCAGAGCTTTTTGTTGTTGATTATTTATGAATATAACTTATATGGCACATATGTATGTATCCCAGAAAAATCGTGAATAAAAAAAATGATAAGTCACTAATTTTTTTTTTTTTTTAAAAAGCAATATTTAAATAAATGGCCACGCTGTTTCGTACAATAGCGCCCTTTGTAATTGAATAAGTGCAAGCTCGTGTACGTATTGATCTTCCTCACAAAAAATGCTATTAACAAATATTGATTTCACGATTATGTTCCACGTAAGAACATCATTTACAAAATTTAGAAAACAAAAAGTTTGAATTTATTTATAACAAGCGATGTCCGGCCAAATTGAGAAATGTTGTTTCAATCGAATACAACACACACAGACTGTGAATAACACTCACTGTGGTGCAAAAAGCACGCATCACCTGAAGGGTTAATTGGCATCACAGTCACATGCCCATCAGCGGATGCAGCCAAGTGAGCTTCCGGTTGCAATGTTTGCCAACATATTTGCAGCAACAGCATAAAACGGCATAGAGCATTTACTGTGCGTAACATTTTGCAACAGTTAAGATACACGCGCACGTAGAGGAGTTTATTTATATACGTAAATTGAAAAAAAATTCAAATAAAACTGTGTGATCCTTTAAAAACTTTTTATTTTTTTAAATACGATCGAACGTTATGTAGACAAACGAAGACACGTTCCTTTGGCTTAGCCGCACAACCGTTTCACTCGATGTTGCCTTATAAACTGAATTCAAATTTGTGTGTGAAAAACCACAAAAACACAATGATGAAAACAAGGATTCAACTTTAAGAGCAGCGCAGCTAACGATGAAGCATAAATGCTGCCGCTTGCTGAGTCAATCGCAGCTTCAGCTCCATACAGCTACAGCAGTCACATCCTTTTTGCTTCATTTCCTTTTCCGTTTAAAATTAAGGCCAAACGCGTTTAGGATAACGTTCAAAAAACAAAAAGCAAAAATGATGAATGAAGAGCATAAAATGAATGCAATAAAAATCAAGTTTTCTCTTTACTGAGCTGCCTTAACTTCGATAAATTTGTTTAACTTTAAGATTCTTCAATCGGCAACCAAAGTATCTCTGAGGAGAGCAACGATTGTAGCGGAAACGGAAGTAGTTACGCAGCTGCTGGTCAACGTTATTACACATACATACATACATACCATAAGTAAGTGTGCGTATGTTTACAAACTCAATCTATTTCCTTTTCGCTTTCATTTGTAGTCGGTGTCATTGGAGTACATGTATTCCGTTTTGCCATATTATCCCTATATTATTTATTTGATTGTTGTTGTTTTGTTTCTTTATTTGATATAAATTTGTTAGTATCCATCCCATTTGGGATTACTGTCATTAGTGGTCAAACTTTTCAAACTTCTCGGGACCATCACGTACAAAAATTTCGTCTCCTTGTTCAAACATTCATACTAATTTATACATCAAACTTTAGTTCACGGGGATTCGTAAGTCCTGAAACCCTCACCGTTTGAAGGCCAGATACTGTTTTTTTACGTAGCAGTTGCTTAAGGCTAATAGAATTTATGAAATGCGAAATATTTTCAGGTAAACACTAGGATCCGCACTGACTAAATTAATCGCAATCTGTCTTCTGATAACAGCAATTCATCCTGAAATTATTTAGTAATCTCTTAAGCTTCGACGTGAAATTGAAGAAAGACTATTCTTCCTTAACGTAAAGCAGCTATAGTAATTTGGCTTTAATCGAAGCAAGATACTCACGCCAACTTCATACAATTAGAATGATGTCTTGAGGCATGATTTTTCTGATAGAAATTAAATAATCTTATAAATAATAATATTTGGGCTCAAATTTAATTCAAAGTTTTTTTTTTTCAATTTAAAACTCAATCGTTCTAAAAGCATAGCCTATCACTTTACTATACATATTATATATAGGGTTCTTCCATTGATCTGTTACTGCTACTTAACACTCAACTAAAGTACGATTTTCAACTTTTTTTCTATTTTTTTTTTTTAAGTAAGTGATTCTGTCGAATTGGCGTAAATGTAAATGTAATTCTTTGATGTTCCCTCCTGATATTATTTTTGAAAACTGACACTTTTAAAACTTCAAAGCCAGCCACCTTTTCTTAACTAAATCATATTCTAAACTGCAACTTGGTCTTAATTGCCGATTAGTCTCAAACATCGATAACTTATGTCGTGTAATCGGATATTAATGTGCAAAACGTCGATTAAAGTTTATATGAGAAATTTCACCGAATAACAAAGTTAACTCGAGTACGTTTGACGCTTGTTCCTTCAAATAATTCAATCAAAAATTTCAAATTGAGTAAATGTAAAATATTTTGCATTTATTTTTTTTAAGGGGACCAGTAACTGGTTGAAATTGTAAAATGCAATGAGACAACTTACTAAGAAAAATAGGCAGCGTTCAACTTTGTCGATTTAACCTTAACGCTGTCTTACCGCTCCATATTCACTTTACAAAAATCCCTGCGGTTTGAACGTTCCTGATGAGCATAATGGAAAGATGTTTGTTGCATTTCTGTTTAGATCGAACCTTTACAAAAAGAAAGTCAATTGCCTATGATCTTTTTTGACAAAGGTTCCAAGGACAGATTTCTGCAACGTAGGATACAAGTTGCAGGCTTTATTTTAGTTCAAGAAAAGCTGTCAATCAACTTCAAATTTATTTTTATGTGAAGCAAAAAATATCGAAAATGTAGGAATAAACGCTACAAAGTACCATTAAAAAGATAAAGGGAGTTATGGACAACAAATTGAAGCAACAACCTTTCCAATCATTGCAGTAATCGAATGTTTCTGAAATATTTTTATTGTCTGCCGAATATACTATTCTCAATTAACCTTAAATGTCTATGTGAACAATTCACAATTGACTTTATGTGTTGTATTTTTCGTTAAACTGAGATTTCTTAATACTCAATAAATTCAGAGATTAGTTACCAAATGTAATTCGAGATATAATCGCAGTTTATAAAATCTCCGATTAAAGTGGTATTAAGAAAAGAAATAAGTTAATAGGCCCAAGACTTGGATTGATTAATACTTTGACTTGCTATAGAAACTCCGCGGACATCAAAAAATCTACAATAAATGTCTCAATAAGTTGAAAATTTTTGTTGAAGTGTGTAATGAAATCAAATGTGATTTTCCTAGCCGGGTGTTGTGTGCTTAGCAATTTTATGTAAACATTTTTTCGAATTAACCACTTATTCAGCCTCTTCGGCGCTCTTCGATTATTTACAAGTACTTATTTGATTTGCTTCATTTCGTCACACAACATGTTTGTGTGTCCTATAACTATTCGCACTTAAAAGTTATTGGGCATATCCATATGACGGGATAAGCGTAAAGATTTTTTTTTATTATTCCAGACAATTAGATATTAATAAAGACATCAAAGATTACAAAAGCCATATAGAGGTTAAAAAAGTGATAATTTTAAATGGGTTTCAACAATAGACAGAAAGACCCGTTTGAATAATTTTGATACTTTTGATTGTAAGATCATCTGTAGGTACCTCAGGTCAATGTGCCAAATATGTGAAAACTACAAAATGACTTTTTTCAAATTTTCTGAAAACTGCACATTTTTGAAATTTTCTCAGCAATAAATCTAAAATCATTTTTTTTAAAATGGATTTTTTTTTTTTAATCTAAGAAATATCAGACGCTAATTTTTTAATTCATCAGGCACAGGGAGTGAAATCATATTTGGCAGATATGATTCGTGAATGACGATTACATTATTTTTTGAATCCAAATTATTACATTTAATCATCATCTTATTTGGCCATAACATAAGATCGTCAAAAAAATTTTTTTGGCAATTTGCTAAAAAGAAATTGCAACAACTCATAACTTTGGTATGTTCGATTGACTCACCATTTGATTTGTAAAAATGTTTGTTATCCACCAGAGTATTCAGTATCGTCGCTTGTTTTTTCATCGAAAGTTTTTCCAATACAATTTCAATTTCTAATGTGAGTAAAATAAAAAGAAAATTAAAAAGAAAATTGTTTGTATGTTTTTAATTTACATATAAAAATACCCGTCGATGCAGCAAATGTGCCACCCAATGATGTCGTTGCGTTGCCAACTGTCGTCTTTGCCGTGTTTGTCGTCATGTCACTATCTTTGCTTTCCGGACGTACTGCTGTCGCTACCGCAGCGCTACTTTGCGGAAAACGAAATTTGCCACGAAAGCCCTTGGCGGTTACATTTGAGCTCGCATTGAATTCAATGAGCAAGTCTGGGCCGGAACTAATAATTTTTCGCGCTGGCAGAGCATCACAGATGACATCAATCACAGCGTTCATATTGGCCGATTCTGAATCGAATATGGTCAGTTTGTCCAAGTTGCAACTGTACTTGCGTGTAAGAAAAGCAAGGCATCATCATAAAAAAATTAAGTTGAACAGGGTGACTCAGTGTTTTGCTTAACTTACCCTTGATGCTGACGTGGTATATGCAGTTCTTCGAAAATAATTTCAACACGGTTTTCAGGTCTGAAAAAAAATGTTACAAAAAGTCTTCAGTTTTCGTTATATAGATAATTATTTATTCTTAAGGTGCCCCACATTTTACTAAAAGTGGGTAATCATTTGAAGGTATTCCATTCTAAAGCTGTCAGTGAAAAAAAAACAGATCGAACCATGGAGATCCCTAGCACCCACACAAATCTATTATTAGGGGAGAAGTGGGGGTTGTGGGCACCGGGGGGGTTGTGGGCACCCCTACGTATCTTTTCACAAAATGAAGATTGAGTTTCGTTGGTAATGTCATTCGCAAGGGTAATTACCCTATGTATGATTCATGCCAAATATCAAAGTAAACGGACGCGTTTGCTTTTGGAAATGAACGAATTGGTTTTTTTTGGGCTTTGAAAAGGTGGTGAAGTTTTTTTCAAAATCAAAGTGGATCGATTGGAAAGGTAAGTGTAATGTATTTTTATTTAGTCGAAGTATTATGCTGAATGGAACAATATCGATTTGAACCAAAAAATTTATGCATAAACATTTTTTTATTACTTTTTAAAATGTCTGCTAAAGTTGGTTGTTGGCACAAAAATTGGGTGGGTTGTGGGCACCCGTTTTTTTCCACGAAATCACAAAAAATTCCACCAAAAAATATGAACGGTGAACGTAGCCTACTATGATTGATATTGTTTTTTAAACTTTAGTTCCATAGAATTTTGTTTTGTTTGAAACTTTTGCCACGCCAATTGACCGCAGCCAACTCCATCAATTGTAACATCTGCGATCGAGCTTTTCATTTGAAATGTGCGGGCATGCGGGCAAGCTATTATACATGTCAAAATTGTATTTCCGACGATGAATAAATCCTATGCAGGCTTTGAGATTAATAAACTGTCATTTTGTTCATATTAGCTGTGGTTTTTTTTTTCATATTTTTCCATTTTTAGCATTTTTTCTAAGGGTGCCCACAACCCCCCCTAAAAAAATTTTTTTCTCAAAATGACGATTTTAAGAAAGTCCATGTAAAATTTTTTTGCATGACGGAATCGGGTATGTTTCTTTATAATTAGTTAGCTTAGGTGTCTAGCTTTACACAGATACCCATATGTCCAAATAATATGCACTAGGTCGGTAATTATAAGAAAACAAAACTATGCCCACAACCCCCACTTCTCCCCTACTTAAAATGCTTGGTTGCTTAGAATAAAGCTGAAAGTTTTTATAAAAATTTTAGAACCGAGATTTTTGGTTCCTCTCTAGTTTTGTATAATATCTGTGAATTGTTGTGAAGAATAAATAAAGCAGTACATTTTGTGTATTGGAAAGTGAATAATAATAATAGAGTTTAGCTACTACAGCTATTATAGCCTTCTTAGCTATTTAGCATTAAAGCTTTATACCAAGTAAAAAGCTTATTCAATAAAAAATGGAATAGAAAAAATTATCATGCACATTAATTTGTTATTTATTTTATAATTTTTTCTTAGCTTTATCGCACTTTCTCAACATACCCACTCACACCATGTAAAAATAGACATATAGATATTAAAATAATTATATGTATAAATTTACGTGGTCCAAGGCATAAATGTTAGAAAAAATTTACCCAGCATGCTGTGGGGCTCGGACAACACAAACAAAAAAATTCACACCACCATTAAGCTACAAATTTAGCTACAGTTAGTTTTCAGTCTAAGCTTGAGTTGACCTTTTGACAAGCTAATGTTATAAACTTCGCAATTATTAATAAGAGTTGTCATGCGATTAAAAGGAGCTGTAGCCATATAATTAGTTCTACTAACCGGTTGATAAAATAACTGATAAGAGTTACGAGTACTCCTCCGATTACTATTAAAATGTATATAGTTAAGAAGCTCTGGTGCAGCAAGAGACCCAGTTACAAGTTGATGCAGATAAAGTATATCCGCAATATTTCTACGCGAGCTCAAAGACTGCATATGTAATAACTTTAAACGATCCTCATAAGGAGGAAGGCTTAAAGGGTCAATCCAATTTAAGCCATTGAGAGCAAAACGAATAAAATTTTTTTGAATTCTTTCAATTCTATTTATATGAATATTATAAAATGGTGACCATACTTGGCTAGCGTACTCTAAGTGAGGGCGCACTATTGTATTATATATGGCTATTAAATTCTTTTGCCCACCTCTTAATAAAGCCAAGCAGAGATGAGGATTTTTTACAAATTTGATTAATATGCTCATTAAAAGTCAACTTAGTATCAAAATGTATACCTAGGTCTTTGACTACATCGACACGACAAATATTTTTATCTTTTAATTTATAATCAAATTCCACAATAGTCTTCTTCCTGGTAAAAATCATAGCTTGGCATTTATCAGGATTAAGATGTAAGTTATTCTTAGAACACCAAACTTCAAAGGATTTCAAGTCAGACTGAAGTGGAATAGTGTCACCAACCCCCTTTACGTTCCTGTAAATTTTCATGTCATCTGCATATACTAACAGATGGGAGTTTTTAATAACATGTGTAACGTCATTAATTGCTAAAATGAACAGGAGCGGCCCCAGGTGGCTTCCTTGTGGAACACCTGATGTCGCGCTAAATGGGGAGGAAAACACTCTCCTAAATTTTATTTGATACGAGCGATCAGATAAATAAGATTCAATCCAGCTGATAAAACTTAAGGGAAATCCAAGTTTCTTTAACTTAAACAAAATCAAATTATGTGGTAATTTGTCAAATGCTTTACTGAAGTCAGTGTAGATGCAGTCAACTTGCCCACCAGAGTCTAAAGAGCTTAATGCAAAAGAAGTGAAATCAAGGAGGTTAGAAACTGTAGATCTGCCATTAACAAAACCATGCTGACGAGTTGTTATGACTTCACCACAGCACACCTTAACCTGATCGTATATAATATGTTCAAAAATTTTCGGTATTGATGATAACTTAGCCACGGGCCTGTAGTTTGAAACATCATTTTTACACCCTTTCTTGAAAATGGGGCTAATGTATGCATTTTTCCAAAATTTAGGAAAATAGCTTTCTTGAATTGATCTATTAAATAAAATACTGAGGGGCTGACTCAGCACAGAGCTGCAGTTTACTAAAACTGTCGCAGGAATACCATCCGGCCCGGAGTTGAAGTCATCATCAACAGATGAAATATATTTCTCTATGAGGTCAGGAGAGAAAGATATCTCATTAACCGAAATTAAAGGGTCGTTATCCATATATTCAAAATAGTTGATTTCAGGGCTAAATAAATCCGTAGAAAACGATTCATTAAACAAATTAGCAAACAACCCGGCTATAACTTGTGGGTCGCTAGTGAGCCCATCAACTGTTTTAAACTCAGATGGAAACCCGTCAGATTTTTTGAAGTGAAAACTTCTTATGGCACGTTATGCGGCTGAGGAAAAAAGTACAATTTCGCGACACCGACCGTCATCGGGAAGACTTGGGAAACGAACTCGATTTTGGAATTTTGAAGACTTGGGAAACGAACTCGATATTGGAATTTTGAAGACTTTTGAAACGAACTCGATTTCAGAAATTTGAAGACTTGGGAAACGAACTCGATTTCAAATTTGAAAGACTTGGGAAACGAACTTGATTTTGGAATTTTGAAGACTTGGGAAACGAACTCGATTTTAGAATTTCGAAGACTTTGGAAACGAATTCGATTTCAGAAATTTGAAGACTTGGGAAACGAACTCGATTTCAAATTTGGAAGACTTGGGAAACGAACTTGATTTTGGAATTTTGAAGACTTGGGAAACGAACTCGATTTTAAAATTTTGAAGACTTGGAAAATGAACTCGATTTCAAAAAATTTATAAAACGTTGCCTACTTTTAGGTGCTATTAATAATTTGCCCCTAAAAGTAGGCAACACTTTCTGACAAATTTCAAAAAGAACGCCTAAAAGTAGGTAACGATTTTAAAAATTTCAGATAATGTGTCCTAATATTAGGTGCTATTTTTGAAATTCGTCGGAAAGTGTTGCATACTTTTAAAGCGGCTCTCACACGATCAATATTACTGACAGTATAATTACTGACAGTATTTACATTACTGTCAGTGTACCACTCACACGGTCAGTATTGTTTATTGTCAGTAAGGGGCCGTTCAAGTATTACGTAACGCAATTTTCGAAGATTTTTGACCCCCCCCTCCCCCCTATGTAACGCGCCGTAACGTTTTCCTCTACCCCCCCCCCCCCCCCCCCCCTTAAACGTTACGTAACACCCAAGTGACCATATTTACCTTAAAGTCACAATTATGTTGCGAAAAGTACCGGAAATACATGCGTATGTTGTTTATTTTCTTTATTATACCCTACACCGAGGGTATATTCACTTTGTCATTTTGTTTGTAACGCATAGAAGAGGGCGGTGGTAGGTATGAAAAAGTATATAGATATATTCTTGATCAGCGTCACCACCTGAGTTGATTTAGCTATGTCCGTCTGTCTGTCTGTTCAAATCAGGTTTACGGAAAAACCAAGAAAGCTAATTGAATGAAATTAGCACACTCAGGTCAGACCTTCTTGCAGGCATCTTGCTATTGAAAATGGACGTAATCAGTTCATGGACACGCCTATCGCCCATACTCTATGTATATTTGCCCAATCCCATTTTGAAAAAAAATGCAGCGATTTTGATGAAACTTGGTGATTAGGTGTACGTTTGAACTAAATTAAGATTAGGCTAGGTTTCAAGTTTCCAAAGATTTGCGTGGCACGGTCCTAAATTTTAACCTCTATACCACCATATCTCGTAAACCGTGCAAGATATTGTAATGAAATTTCTTTATTTTTTCGACTTTTTCATCGATTTTAAATTGTTTAGACTTTTTCAACCTCTCTCAACATTAACATTTTGCATATACTTACGACTTTTTCAACAGTTTTCAACCTCTTAAACATTTCACACTTTTTTCGAATTATTTAACCTCTTCAAAGTCTTTTTTTACTGAAATATATGTACCTACATTGAGTGCAGTGTAGGGTATGTGAGTTTCGGCCTGACTGAAGATAACACCTTAACTTGTTCATATTGTTATTTAATAAAAATCACACATAATGTAATAAACATTAGCTTAAAATATGTTAAAATGGCGAAAAATGAGACGAACATATTTTATTAAAATGATAAAAGTTGATGGGATCTAGAACTGCTACAGCAATAAATGAGAAAAATAGGAAATCTTTCCACGCTTACATCTCTGGTTTTGGTTAACCAATCTCGAAGATGATAGTTTTAGGACATTCTGCTTGATAAGGTTCTGCTTATCTAGATCCCATCAACTTTTATCATTATAATAAAATTTTTTGGCTGTAGCTATTCAATAAGCATACACATAAAGAAAGCGTTTCATTATACTTACATACCTCATTTCAAATCACCACCCGCTAAAGTAGTTTCACTTCTAAAACAATGTTACGTAACGCGTTGTTCGAACCCCCCCCCTCCCCTGTAACGCATCGTAACGTTTCACAAGACCCCCCTCCCCCCCTAATTGCGTTACGTAATACTTGAACGGCCCCTAATCAGTTTTTTTGACATTCGACTGGTGAAGGTGCGAACTATGCTCCGGCTACGTGACCGACAGCCGAAAATGGCATGCCACTTTTTGGGGCAGATTCCATCCAAACTTGCACCACGCCTCCAGCTAGGCATCGGACGACCATACCCTTGGACGCAATGTTCCATGCCACTGAATGAGGAACTTTTTCAAGTTTCTTTCAAGTTTCGCTGCCTCATCGTCTATCTGCCACAAAATGGGGCATGCCACGCCCCCTCCCAGGATTTTGCTGTGCCGTGCCTACTTGCACCCTCTGACCAACTTTCAGCACGATCTGCCCCAAAAAGTGGCATGTCACTTTTCTGTGCAAACAATACTGATGAACTGTCAGTATTCACCTCACACCATCAGTATTACTGTCAGTATTTAAAAACTTCGTCAGTAATATCCGATTTTTTCATCAGTCATCAGTATCGTTTTTCTATACTGACAGTACATCAGTACTCACCTCATACGATCAGTAATACTGTCAGTATGCAAAATACTGTCAGTAATATTGATCGTGTGAGGGCCGCTTAATACTGATGGTGTGAGGTGAATACTGACAGTTCATCAGTATTATTTGCACAGAAAAGTGGCCAAAAAGTGGCATGCCTGTAATGTAAATACTGTCAGTAATTATACTGTCAGTAATATTGATCGTGTGAGGGCCGCTTTACTGTCAGTATTTAAAAACTTCGTCAGTAATATCCGATTTTTTCATCAGTCATCAGTATCGTTTTTCTATACTGACAGTACATCAGTACTCACCTCATACGATCAGTAATACTGTCAGTATGCAAAATCCTGTCAGTAATACTGATCGTGTGAGGGCCGCTTAAGGGTAAATTATTAATAGCGCCTAAAAGTAGGCAACGTTTTATGAAAAATTGGTCCATGAAAGTATGTAATTTTGTGGAAAAAATTTTTAAATTTGTAGCATACATATGTTGACTTCCGGTTAGTTGTTGCTCAGTAAGCAAATTTTTCTCTGCTAGCGCAGCCGAGAGCAGAGCCAACAGCCCAAAGCAGAGAAAAATCTGAAATACCAGGCCACCTTGAACCAGCAGCAAGCAAATTTGGTTTTTTGAAAAACTTTAAAACGTTATATCTCGGCTATTACTAAACCGATTTAGACAAATGAGATGTAATAGTTTTTTTTAAGAACAAGCAGATTTTTTTGAAGTCATTTGTATTATGATTAACTGTCACAAGATGGCGTTTTAAGCAGTTTGAATATTCTAACAGCCAGAACTCGGCAACGAATAAGCCGATTTTGATAAATGTGGTGTCTTAGTGTCTGTTAGAAGAAGCAGATTTTTATCTTAAGTTTAAGAAAAATTATGTTTAAGCTATTAAGTCACAGGTCCAGGTACTTTTTTTACCTGATTTTTTCTTATACTTACATAATTCGCAATGATGTGTCTTACTGCAATCAGAATAAATTTTTGTTTTTAAACATAAGGAGTACTTAGCTCAAATTTAATTATTCACAGTTGAGGCTATTGAGCCGAATATACTTCTTCCAGCAATTTTTGAAGTGAAAACTTCTTATGGCACGTTGTGCGGCTGAGTAAAAAAGTATAAACTCGTGACAACGACCGTCATCGGGATTCCCCGTCATGAATGCGATGGCAAAATTTTAATGTTCTATTGTTTCTTTTAAATAAAAAATATTCCAAGTGGAAGACAAAAAGCAAAGCATACACACTAACTGACACATTTAATTCTCATTCAACGATTGTTATGCTTACATGTTTGTTTCTTTCAATGTCCGCGTTGTTGCGTTGACAAATTGAAAATGAGAGCGAGAGTAAAATTTGAATACATATTCCGTTTTTGTCTTCCATTGCATTGCCATATAAAAAGAAAACGCACACATACCAATTAACGCACTAACTTGCCATTAAACGATTTGTTTTCACTTCTGTCGGCACTCCCGGAGTGCAACCCGCCGTTTTTTTTTTAGAATTAATAAAACCCCAAAAATTCTTGGGGTCATGAAGAATATTCAGCCTAATTTTATTCAAATATTCAGAATAAACCAAAGCTGACATATCTTTAAATTCAAGAAACAGTCGCTGATAAGCAACAAGGTCATTACGGTCCTGGCTACAAACGTATTTATTCCATGCCCTATTACGGCCATTGCGAACTTTTTTTAAATCCTTTGTATACCAGGGGTACGAGGAATTATTAACGTACCTCCTTGTATATGGAACCGACAATGCTATGGCTGAAAAAAGTTCACCATAGAAAAATTCAATGCAATCATCAAATGTATTGTTATTAAAAAAAATGAGTAAGTCGTCTAATTTATTTCTTAAATTTTCATTCAATTTTAAAAAGTCAGCTTTCTTAAAATTGAATTCGTAAATATTAATGGATGAACATGCATTAGTCAAATTTTCATTGTCAGATTGGTACACAATACTCAAAGGTGGATGATAGGAATCTACCGTAGACAGAGCATGGAGAGCATTTCTTACAACAACATTGCTACTATTTGTAGCCAAGACTAAGTCAAGTTGTCGTCCATGGCAAATGAACTTTCAATTGCAACACAATTCAGCAAACGAAATCATAAGTAAAGTAAAAGTTGTAGATTTTTCAACTACATTAAACCCTAAGGAGTGCCCCATAGGAAATAATACTTCGCTAGAAGGATAAAGTTCCCCGATGCACATACAAATATATCTTATAATCAAATCATAGAGTACACCTTCATAATTATATAAACTCTCATTAATGAACTTACCTTCCTATAAATTTATAGGAACATTTAATGTGCGCCGGATAATTGGCGGGAAAACGTGGTGAATGAAAGTACTGCCAAATATCCGGCATTTGTGCATTTCCATCGGCACTGGCAAAATAATAGTAATCGCAATACGAACCAGCTATAAGACGTCCATCATTACGGAAATTTTCTGCGACGAGAGGAAGTTGAAAATATAAATTATGAATTCAAATTGGGTTAATGTTTTATTTTAAAGATTTTGTAAAAAGTTTGGCGCCAATCTTTAGTGTTTACATACCTTTTTTAAGAAATCGATATTCACCCGTTATATTTAAAATTAACGAAGTTAAATCATTCACTGACGGCTTTCTAAAACGCACACGTATTCCTAAAACTTTTGCAGCGCTATAAATAAACTCATTCATCGATTGTAAATCATCGATAGACAGCATGCTGCTACTCGTACTGTTTTTATTGTTTTTGCTATTGAAGTTGGTCGTGGTTTTATTATTGCTGGCAACATGACTACGATTACAGAGCACATATTCAGGAGTTGTCGTATTTTCAATGACAGCATCTCGTAGATAAGGAAATATTTCAATGAAGTCCTCGCAGCTGGAAAAAATATACGAGAGGATATTAAGAAAAGAAACTAATATCCTGAGCATACACTTTTTTTTCAACTTTTAAATTGAATTTTAAAAAAACTTAACAAGCTATTGGAGTATTGAAAACACCATTTGAATTAAATTAAATTTTTATTTATTAATTGGATTTTCGTTTTCTTATGCCGGATAAAATTCGACAAAATGCTGGATAATCTATCATCGGTGGCTCTTCTAAAGTTTTCGGCTTGGCTAAGGGTGCATGAGCAAGTGCTTCTCCTGCTTCAGCTGAGCTCATTTTATCACCATAGTTTGTGAGCTCTATAAACATTCTGCAAAAATGTAAAAATTATTATTAAGGACATAATGCATTTATGTTTATTGCAATAAATTTGAAATCTTGAAAAGGTTAGGAAGGGTTATTTGAGCTTACTGGCATATGTCTTCATTTTCAAACACTTCTTAAATCATTAAGTTTAGTTTCTGGAAACTCTTACCTCTGCTCATCTATTTTTCCCGTCCCATAATCATCCCATTTGCTCCAAGCTTCAAGTAGCACATCTTCTGGATCCAATTCAATTGTGCGATGTGTCATGAGTTCAACAAAAGCATCATAGTTTAAGGGCTCCTTAGCCTAAGGCAAAAGAATTGATATAAGTACCAATTAATTTAATTTTGTCATGAAAAATAGCCAAACGATTAAAATTGACTGGAACTTAAGTATAATCATAGCTGGGCACAGTTAATCAAATAGTTAACTTCGTTAATCCGTTACTAAAAAAGTTATCTTCGTTAAACGTTAACGTAATGTTACATTTCGGAAGATCTAACGCAAGTTAACGTTAATCGTTAATCCATTAAAATGTTATAAAAATTACATTTTTATATCTAGTGATTTTCTTATAAAAACTGTTTATTTGGGCTCTGGAAGTTAACAGGTTAGGAACAAAAAAAAAAAGACGTGTATAATTTATTTAGTCATATGGCATAGGTAATGTGAATATTCCTCTTCATGAAAATTAAGGTTCTCGTCTGAAAGTGAGGCTCGTTTCGTCGTTAAAATATCTTTGTCCGGGGGAAAAAGATTTTCAACTGCTACGCTTGAGAGTATAATTGTATTAGATTTAATAAACAGATTTATGAATATATGTTCCCCGAGGAATGGCGCATCGCTGAACAAGTTTTTTGATTTCATGTCTAGCCACATTTTGATGAGATTTTGAGATTTACTCTTTAAGAGCCAGGTTTTTCTTTAGACTGAATCAGTGGTGTGCACGTAGTGTCCCTATCCGCCCTCACTGCCCGATCCGTTATTTGACGCAAAACCAAGCGAAAAAAAAAATTCGCAGAGTTCATCGCTATCATTTTAGATGAAAACAAAAACAACACACAAAGAAATAAGCGACGGTGCCGCATTGTGTCTTGACGAATGTAGCAATTGTTTTTGTTTGTAGTGGATATTGGTTTTTTTTGTGCTGTTGGCAAATTTGGAAATGACCGCAAAAAAACTTTGAAATTTCGTTTGTTGTTGGTTGATGTTGTTGTTTCGCCCTTTTGTTAGACTTCTATGCCCACCACTGGACTGAATGACAGAATTGAAAAAGCCTTCCTCATCATCGTCGTTGTTACTAGCGTTGCTGCCTCCGCTATATCTGTTCTTCGAACATTTGACAACTTCTTGTCGTAAAGCCTCCTCTACCTTTTTTTTTCATGCATTACTGCATCCACTCTATTGCTGTCATACTTTTTCAGCCATATCAACCGGAACGTACTTGTTATCAGAACGTGTTTTTCGCGAAGCGACGCGGTGCATGCGGGATCTTTTTGTCAAATAGTAGGTACTGGATTAACGATTAACGGACATGGGAAATGGGGATTAACGAGTTAATGCCCAGCTATGAGTATAATGTAGTTGAAATCAAAAGTTACATGGTCACAAGTATAAGTTATGAACGGTTACATAGTTAAGAAGGATTAAAAATTGATTATATGGCTAGTTTATGTCGGTTCTATTGGATTTTGATCGCCTATATATATCCACAATGGCCAAATCGCAGACATATTCCTAAATGGACCAATAATTACTATGAAATTCTGAAATTTTTTGGCCAAATTGACCTAAATCTATTTAGGTCAATATTTTTGGTTGTTGAACAAAATTTTTAATTTTTGAAATACATAAATAAAAATTCATTTTTTATCCTAAGGGCTAGTCATTTAAGATGCATATTAGGCTAATTTGATATATGCAATGAAAAATACAATTCTTTTTTAAACTATAATGGAAGTTGGATTTGGGTAAACATTGATCTAAAGAGATGACCATTAACTCATTAAGTCACAGCGGCCGATTTTCCGACCAGTAAATTTTTACATTTTTTGCAGGTGAGCCAGAGAGTGGTATCGCCTAAGAGCTTAGCTAATACATATGTTAGTTTGGATTTTTGCCAGCATATATTATTTTTTATTTGGCGTGATTCGGTTATTTAAGAGTTTTTTCTTGCCTTGGAGCGGACGCATTCTCGTTTTTTTTTTTTTTGAAAATTCGGTAAAAATTTTTGCAATCAGGTAAAAATAATTTCTCTCGATTTCAACTGCTATTCAGGGTATATTTATTACTTAAAGTACTACAAGTGCAATACGTCAGAACTGATTTTCGTTCATAACAGAAAATATTAATTTTTTTTTTATATCGTTTGTGGCCAGTGGTCGATAAATCTGCCACCCACCTGAGCCCAAACCAGAGTAGATAAAAAAAAATTAAAAATCAAAGCTCAGACCTACGATCCAAATGTTGCCTCTGAATGAAATTTCATCGATTTTTGTCTAGCAGTTTAGGCTTGGGACTTAATGGGTTAAGTTGTTCTCTCTTATTATTTCTACTAATACTTCTACTTCAATTATGAGCTCAGTTGTTAAGTTCAACGCACCTCTTTTGATGAAAAAATGCATTGAAAGAATGTTGAGGGCTAAGTTTAGAGCCAGAGTAGGCGTTTTTGTCATGGAACTTGTAAGTAATATTCTGAAGGTTTGTCTTTGCAGTCCTGCTCTTCACGATTTAGCTTACCGCACCAAACATTTGCAGTTCCGACTTTACTTATCAGGTTTCTAAGAGTCCCAATGCTGGATATTGATGTGTAGATCACGTTGTCAATATGCATAGTCCAGGAAAGTTTTTCATAACGGATAACACGCAGGTACTTGGCATTTTTGACTCTTTTACTAAAGGGTGAAGGTCCTTGTATGGCGGTTTTGCATCTCTTATTGTGATTGTTTTTGCTAGTATGTGCTTAAATGTATACTCAAAGATTGACTTCGTAGATCGAGGGTGGAGGCGTTTGTGAAAGTCACAAAAAAAGAACCCATTAAAAAGAGTTATGTGCTGAGAGCTAATTAATGTTCATAAAAATATGAAGTGAAATCAATTCAGAGTAGGATGACAAAATATTTAATTAACCCAGCCAAGTATGTTTACTCCACTCAAACAAATGTCAATAAGCAACACTTTAACTTCCAATTCAGGACGCAGTAATATCATCGAAATACATTTACTTGAAAGATGCCTATATTTTTCTCAGTGTAAACGAAGTTGTAAGTCAATAAATAAAATAACTAGTAATAAGAGAATGCTAACATCATTGCATATGCTCACCTCTTTTAACATTTCTTCCAGCAGCTCCTCAGGTACCTCGTTACCTAAAGCAATGAATGTAAAACGTAAGTCGTCCTTCGATATTAATCCATCACAATCAGTGTCGAATAGCAGAAAAACCTTTTCATTAAGTGCACAGTAGAGCAAATCCAAAAAAAAAAAAAAAATCACAACACAAAAATTCATTACTATTCTGCACACACTATGGAGTCAAGGATATTAAAAAATCCTTAGCATCTCAAACACAAATTTCACTATGTCATTTACTTCTTTTAATTCGGCCAACTTTTTCACATCCAAATCTTTCAAAGCTTCCACGTCGTCGAGCTGCACTGCATCGGGTATCCTATAAGGACCAACTGTCTCCGGTATCTTTAAACTGGGATTGAAAATCTCATTAATGACCTGCATCGATTCAGAATCATGTTCACTATGTGTCGGCACTGCCACTGATTGTTTGCGAGATGCAATTGATTTTTTGCGTCGCTATAAAAGGAAATAAAGGATGTTTGTTTTATGTCGTCCTTGCTTTATAATTTGTTTGCTTTTTTATTTTGCACAGAATAAATACCCGATTCAATTCTTCAAATGGTATTGTATTTTCCATAGACATTTTTATTAAAGTGGATTTTCCGGAAACGCGCGCGTTAACGCAAAGATAACCGTTATTTCAAAGACGTACGATTCCTTGTCCGTGCACTTGCAATTCTCTGACTGAAAGTTTATTTGTGGTTTATAGCTGGTTTTATTGACGAATCGATTATGATTTTATAAAATTTACACAAATGCAAAACAGAAATCATGTTCACAGGTTGACATAATTTTCTCTCTTGCAAATTTAATATTTTTAGATGAAATGGGCGTTTTTTGGACCTACATACATACATGTTTAGTTTTTTTTTAGTTAAGCAACTAAGCATGATCCATCGTAGTCGTCCATCCGCAATAACAGATGCGTTTACATGTGTGAGAACATAAATTTTAATATGATTTACTAAAAATGCAAAATTTCCTTTGCAATCAATTATTTTGATACCGTAAGCATCAGAGGTTTTAATGAGTGACACCAGGTAAAATATGGCAAGATCTAATACGGTGACAGTGAGTAAAAAAAAAGTTTCTAAATTCAGAATAGAACATCTGATTTTATTTTCGATGACAATTACTGGCGATCTGTTTCATTTGATATTTTTTTCATGAGCGAATTTTGACATTTTTGAGGTGAAATCTGTATGAGTCCCAAGGAAAAGTGAACATTTTGACATGAGAAAAGAAATTGTGTCAGTAAGCAGAAAAAAAAATGTTAATTCACAATTTATATTCCAGTGTAAAAGTTTTCACTAGCTCTTGGGGCTATAATGGAATTATTTAAGGTGAAGTCATTAAAAATTTTCTTTATTCACTGTTGGTCACATTCCAATTATGGCAGGCAAACCATGTGACTTATATTGGAAATTCTCCTTTATTTTACATTGGTTTTGTTCTTTGTTTGAGTAAAATTAAATATATATCCCATATATATTTAAGACAAATAAATATCTTTTTAAAATATGGGAATATAAAAAAATATTTTCAATATTATCTCAGAAACATTATTTTGAACATTTTCCCAGAGATTGAACCCTCATCACTGGAATGAAATTGAACACTCAAGCTTTAGTCCAGATAACCCAATTCAGTCTATTCTTATCCAGTTAGATATCTACTTTATAAGGCTTCTAGAATTCTCGTTGCATTACATATATAAATCTCTTCAGACGACGGTAGCTCTAATTGGACTTAAGAACTAAGCAAGCAGGGCTAGCAAAAAGCGACCAATTTGAGTACCGATATGATGGACTGGCATGAGTAGAATTAGCTGGTCCTATCATTAGACTATATTCTTCTTTAGTTTTATTGACTAGTATCATTGCTAAGGCTCTCAAAGGAAATATCGCTAGCTAGCTGCAGAAAAACTTAGTTCTTTTGACTAGGGAGTAAGATAAAAAAACGTAAGAAACTTGAAATACTATCCGACGATAATTGGGACCAATTCCAATGATTACTACTTAACATTTTGTTACAAGAAACATAAGACCCAACGATTTCTTGTTCACAAACGAATCAGGCCAACTTCACAAAGATTTTTACTGCTTCAGATTACTGTCCCAAAATATGTTAGATTTGGAAAATGTTCGAAAAATAATCTATGGAAGAAAGAGTTTAAGAAGACGCTTACATTTCACCATAACTCATATGTGAAGCTTAAAGCCCCTTTGCCTGCTACTAACACTTCAAATTCATAGATCTTTAGCAGGGCAGGAAAGTTTTCTGTCTAGAAATATTTTCAATTAAATATGATTATGGAGTTAAAAGTAGAGGAAGGCACATAATATTGGAGATTCCCTCGTATTTTCAGATATAACTTTTTCAAAAACCTTTGTTAGTCGGAAACTTCTTAATATGGGCGTCATATGAATGAAAATGACGATAAGCTACTTATTAGAATAAATCAAAAAAATTTGAAATCTAAGCTACGGTTTTCGAAATATATGGATTTTTTGAAAAATGTTTACGATTTTGCAATTGGTAAAAATATGAGATAAATTGACATATCTCGAAAACTAAGTGATCATTAACTTTCGTGTTTGTTAAATTTAACAAGTACATATAATATTAACGTGCATAATTTTTATGTCAGTCAGAAAATGTTAGCGATATAATATATATAGATATGTTTTCTAAAATTTTGACCGGTATTTTTCCATTTCAGTAAAAAAAAAGAAAATGGGGAACAAATTTAATATGAAATGAAAGGAAATATGGAGTTTTCTTAATATCCAAGCAAAATTACAAGTTAGTAACATCATTTTTGGAAAGCAAATAGGTCAACGTTTTATAAAAATCCTCGTATCTCAATTACTATTAGTTTGATATCAAGTCTTTTGCGGAATTATTATAGTTTATTGAATTTCTTTCGTATGATAACAAGACTTAAGTGGTACCAAACTTATAATAATTTTTAGAAAAAATATATCCGAGACTTCCGATGACTATATCTTCGACATTAGATGTCAACCAAACTTTTCATTCCATGCTCTTTAAATGGAGCTTAATAAAAAAGCAGAGGAGCACATGTAGCAAACTTCAATCAAATTACAAAACTTCAAGGCCGGATCGATCAGACTGCTTTACTTATTGCGCTCTCCCTCTTTTTTTACATTTTCTCTTTGGCTATAGTTCTTGATTGCAAACTTTGAAGTACATCGTTTTACGGTATCTTTACTGCTTAACGGCTGATATACTACCGCAGCTGTGTGCGCTACGTAAATGAATTAATTCCCCGATCATTGCACGCTGTAATTCCAAAGATTGATTGATCCAAATGAAGTGAAGCAAAAAAGGAAATTTTGAAATTTATTTCAAAACTTTTTTGCAAATACAAGATGCCATCAATAAGAGAAAATCTATGTATAGACGTGTAGTAAAATGGTTTAAAATTTTTGTTTGGCATCATTGGACATTGGATATTCAAATGTCTAACGTCGATAAAAGCAACAATCATAGTTCTTGAATTAAGAACTAAAATTTTTATCGCATGATTGGAAATCTAAGTTTTTGGGTAAAAGAAAAAAAAAAATAAAAAAAAAACAGAAAAATTTAGTTTTTATTTTTTAATTTGTGTCACATGTACGAGTATTAAAAATTCCGCCTAGTTTTTGCTTAGCATTTGCAACATTTTAGCATATGTCGCTTGTGAACTATTTTTAAGACTATTTACAATAATTATAAATTTAGCATCTATGTTACGCTTAATTGACTGCAATGGTTTTGAAATGGTCGCGCTATAATTATTACGTATAGTTACATTTACTTATGTATAATGTGAATTTTTGTTTGAAGAAAAAATGTACTGAATATTTATGCAAATATTAAAGAAAAACATAAAAAAAATGTTTATAAAATTAATTGAATTGACTTTTTGAATGAAAGATAAATAGTTAAATAATTAAATTTCGAAAAAAAATGTTCGATTCTTATCTCCCTATTGTTTAGTATATAAAAGATACCGATGCTTACCCTTCTCTCAACTGAATATCTTGAAAACGAAAGGATACAATTTCATCGCTAGCGCCCATTATAAAAATCATATAGCAATCGTTTTTAGCATTGCGCGTCACGGAGCTGTTTACCGAAATTGTGCCCCAGCCGCTGGAATTGCGTTCGGTGGAATGCATGCAGGAACAGTCTGGATAAGAAAGAGAAGAAAATATCATTTACTTTTAAAATAAAAAACAAAAGCATTTAAAAAGTTATCTATTAATAAGGAGATTTAGTTTTTAATTTCCAAAGGTTAGCAATTCAAAATTTTAGCCAGCAATAATTTTTCATAGTTGAGAAGATATATGTGCATGTGAGTCGTTTATTTCCAAAATTCGACCTGATCGATTATTTATGATTTTCAGTTAACTACAAATTCGTTATGTAAATCATCCGAGGAACCCAATGGTGCGGGTTATTTTGCTCCAAGTCCAGCGCAAATGTCTTCATTTTATTTAAGAATTTACACTACTTTCCAAAACACCGCCTGAACAGAGATTATTTTGTTCCAAAATGACAAATTACCCTAAGCGTTCAGTTTGCGTTTTAGGTAAGTAATAATTCGGAAAATAGCACACAAGTTTTCCATTCAGTTAGTAGTCGCACAGTAGGATCAAATTGATTATCATTGGGCGAAACTCTTTTCTCTGCTCAAAATAAAATATAACTAATTGAAATTTGATTTTCCAAAGATTTTTCGTTTACTGAACGCATTTCCTCTTCAAGTATTTTGCTGAAACAGCCGAAGTTTTTAGTTTTCATCAATTTACTCGAAAGGTATGTTCTATGTAGTAAAATACATAAAAATCAGAATTGCAGATCAAAATGAATTACTTAGCAATTCCCAATATAGTTTTCAGAGAACTCGTTCTACTGATGATCTCTTTACGTTCCTTATTGATTAGCAGATTGCTTTAGATATTTCCAAAGTGTCGAAAGAGTGGCATAGTGCTCTCTTTTCAAAATTACAAGCGTATGGTGTTGGCTAGGTAATGATCGTAACCAAATATATTAGGTTGCCTTCAAAGAACTTTCAGGGTGTAATATTTATGGAGAAAGGTAATTGCTACAACAAAAAACTTCCTCCAGGAATGATTCATATTAACAAACTATTCTGATACTAAAGAAATTGCAAAAGTACTTCTTTTTGGAGGAAAGTAATTGGTGACTTTTTTCTCTCTATATTTTAACACTATTATCTAATCTTAGAATATATGTACTTTAGAGTAGCTCGAATACTTGCAATTCCCATTTTGACTGTTTAAGAAGCATATCGCACATTGATCATCAGAATGTCACAAGTCAATCTCTAGTTTTAGTATTTTAAAGAAATCTGTACAGCATACGGGTGCGTCCATTGAGAGCAAGCCAGTTGGAACTGCGCTGCGCTTTGTTTTCGTCAAAACCCGCTGTGATCGCGAGGAAATGGTTAAGAAAATAATAGAAAAACATAATTGATATGCTAAAAACCACTTTTTTCGTGTCCTAAAATTAGTTTGAAGTTCGGGACGTTCTCTGAAAATCGCCATAGTTTTTTAAAATAAAGTTTACATAAATCAAAAGAGCAACTTTTCAGCAAAATCCCCATAAATTTTTAGAGTGGGATATCAGGAACTGCGTAAAAGACAAGCAAATAAATACGGCGGCATCTAATTTATGTACCCGGCTTTTTTTTTTTTTGGTTTCATTATTTTGATTTATTTTAGTATCAAAGGCTGAAAATGGTTTAAAAACTGGATGGTCTGGGGTATCGAATTTCAAATTTTTCGTATCGGTTAGTGCAAACATTTTTTTTTCGGAAAATGGTACAAGATACTGATTATGTCATAATCCGTTTTCGACCTAGCATCATCATCGGATGGGGCCATATTTCTTTGATTTTTTTTTGTTGTTAGAAAACCTTATGGAATACGTTTGCCTTTTAACAAATATTTTCTTGTAGTGTCATCAAAAAAATAATCCAATTTCTACATGGTTTCCTTGAATGAATTCATTTTAATCTTCATGGAGTTGAAAAAGCGATTCTTAATTACAATTCTTTGATTTAAAGTTAAAATATTCAAACATTTTGATTTTTTTAACTAAAGCAATTGCTTTTGCCATGGAATTGAAAAGTCAATTCTTAATTCTCATTTCTTGGAATGAAACAATTATTTATCAATATCCAATTTTGATTCAGCATAGACAGATAAATAAACTTCTTTTGTTATGGAATTGAAGAAGTTGATTGCAAATTCAGTAATTGAAATTGGAATTAAAAATTAATCATTCCCTGCCAGCACTGTCCATTGATTTTGTCTTGTAAGTGCCTCGTTTCATGTGCTTTTGTCGTAGCTAGAACTATTTTACAAATTGAAATGAGAGCTCATACATATTACTTATATGTGCGTGCCACAAGTGCTGAATAGTGTCAATTTATTTTTAATACCAAATGCACAGATTTTTCCTTGTTTTCTTGTCGTAAGCATACAAATTTCAATTCCAATACATATGAATGTTAGAATTTAAAAGAATAGAATTCATATTTCATTCAAGCCGTACTTACCGAGAAACAAATTTTGCTGCAAGGCGCAATCAACTTTGCTGCAGCAACATATAAGAAAAACCAACGCACACAACAAAATAATTAAAAAAGCGCGCAAAGACCGCCAACAGCAACAATAAAATAACCACGAACTCATGATTATATTTCTGAGAAACACAATATATATTTAATTTCTTTTAGTTATCACTTTTTAGCAAAATAAAAATGAGCCACTTTAACCATAATAAAAAGTAAAACCGTTGCGGTAACTCAAACCACACGCTCAAATGTCTCGACAGCAACTGTCGCTAAATGCTTGCAGCATGTTGCAAGTAAAGGTGAATATGAATTTGTTGTTTTATTACTAAAGTGGAATCCTTTCAAGTCCACAGGATACCATGGCAGGAAAAAGGTTGAACGGAAATTTATAAAAATAGCGCATCAACAACAACGACCTACTTTATCGGAATCATCATCAACATCAGATTTATCAGCAGGAGCAACATCTTTGTAAGCGTCATTATTGCCATAATTATTGGGCGTAGTAGTAGTAGTAGTAGCCGCAGTCACTGTGGCCACATCGTCAGTAGTTATTATGAGTATTTGTTATTAAGTTATCAACACAAAAAAGTTATCAAAACACCTGCACACCAACACACTTAACTGCTGCAGTCCTTTCTTTCTTTTTTTTTTTGAAATTTTGACTTACAGCATCCTTTGAGTTTATTTTTAGAGCAGTGATTACGTTGATAGCATTATTGTTAATAAGTGCTGAAAAAACAAGCTTAAATGTGGGTGATGGTGGGTCGCTTGGCAATATTGGTGTTGAGAAATGTGTGCGATTGTTTTTGATTTATTTTGATGCGGAAATTGATTTTGAGATAATTAAATAAATCGATAACTTTCATTATTAACGTTTCAATAATTGAATGATTTTGAGTGTAATGCCCTAAGCACCCAATTTTTGTTTTATTTTTAGTAATCACTTAATGTTAAAATCAAAGTGAAACGAACTTTTGTTTTATTCAGTTTACATTGAACTTTATGGAATATGAAAGCCAATGGTTTTTGGACTTGGATATAGGATATTCTAGAATTTCCAGACGCTACCTTCAATAAGTCGTCTGACGGTTCGCTTGGTTTTACTTTGAGACAAGGACGGGAAAAATATAATTTTGCTTACATCAAAACTCTAAGTTCTGAGAATATTGATTACAGTGCAAAATTCGGAATACAGATACTGTTTTAAAAATATTCTCCAAATGCCGGCAAGCGAATGAAAAGCAACATCTGGAAGACCTCACTTAAGATGTCCGACATGCAGGAAAAATGCATTACCATGAGATCTTCTTCGAAAACAGTAAATCTGAAAATCAACATAAATAAAACAAGCGAATTCAGAATAGAAGAAATCGATAATTTCACTTATGGCTAACCCACAATATGGACGGTTGATGGTATTGCCGCCAGCGGTTAGTCGATGCGAAAATTACAACACACTTCACTAAATGAAATGGAACAGAATTACGGCATACGACGTAAAATCCACTACCGCTGACGGTGAACTTAAGTAGACTTAATTTTAATTTTACCGTCGCGTCAGACAGATCAGTGTTGCATTTCAGCTTGTGCCAGTTCATTAATTTAAGTTTGTAGTGTCAATTTTAGTTTTATGAATAGGTATTCTTATATAAATAAGAATAAACATTTCACTTTATCACAATCAAAAATATTTCAATACAAAACCTACTTTCTTGTGAATACAAAATAACAGCTGAATTTGCTGTCGTACGTCGTCCGTCGCAATTCTGTTTACTCGAACGGATTTTACGACGGTTTTTACGCTGACGGGAATACTCCCGTCAACCATCCGCATTGTGGTTTAGCCATTACTTAGGCAGCGGAATAACACTTGGTGGCGGTATCAATAAGGACATCCATGCTAGAATCAATAAAGTGAGAGGTACCTTCGTTCAGCTTCGTAATTTCGGGCAGTCTTTGTTTTTTTGTCAACGACAACGAATCTCAAAATCTGTGAGTCAAACGTGAAGCCAGTTTTTCTGTACGGCTGTGAAACTTGGCTTACAAACAGCGCTCTGCTACACAATTTACAAGTGTTCACCAATAATTGTCCTCGCCAAGTTCTGAAAATTTGGTGGCCTAGGTCCATGTAATGTCAAATTAAAAAATAAATTTTTAAATATTAAAAACGTTGTACTCGTACTTAATACAAAAACTGGATTCTTTGTGTATCGATTCGACACCTCGCAGCACGCTTCACAGTGACTGGCTTAAAATGCGAGACAGGCCAAAGACTGAAAGAGCAAGAACAGATCCTTCGGCGGCTAATATTGTTGCTGTACACAATGGGCATTTCCAAGTGGTCTCTGCAGTATATATTCATCAGAGGGTTGAAGGTGACGCTCGTATGATTGATAAGTCGCTGCCCTCAGACCTTTAAGCCCGCATCGAACACAACCACAGTGATGAACCATGAAGTGGACGATTTTTCATCAGAAAAGGATGCTTCACACAGCACTATTGCATAATCTTTCAGTTACGGTGTGATGTGGCGTTTATACTGAAAGGGTGATTGGGCTCCTTTTTTATCGAGGACGCTGATCGTAAAGCGATAAAGCTGGCCAAAATGTTAAAGCAATGCATTTTTATGGAACATTTTTCATGGTTTGCCGTTGAAATGGACAAAAACCGTTTGACATCGAAAATTGTGCTACTTTCTACTTTTTTTCACTTTTTATGCTCTTTGACGTGAAACCGCTGACGGAACTTTTAGCTATTTCAATTTCAATGCCAATGGCGTGTAATTCCAAATTTGACCAACAATTTTGTGAAATCCTTATCTCTATTTTTAATTAGTCTCTCTTTAATTTCACTAAATGAAAATTGTAATGTTTCACATCAGACGTTTATGGAAGAGAAGCATAACGCGTGGCGTAGAATTTGCAATGTCGTAAGGTTGCAAAAGTTTGAAACACGTTTGCCATCGAAAAGTTACTTCCGTGGAAACGCATGATCAGGAGTCTTAGCTTAACTTTCATTGCGATAAGGAACAAAGATTCCAAGGACAATGGGCAATTCAATACGTATATACCTAATGCTTATCTGAAAAAAAAAAATACATTCTCCAAGTCCCAAAAACAGATTCGAAAAAAGAAACACATCATAAATCGTCATTATGTAATTTTTATTGTTGATTGGTTCAAGTCTATAAGTGATATAAAATTTAACAAATTTAAGAAAATAAACAAGTTGTGTAAACTCTACTCTACCATGTGTAATTGATACTATTGGGCTTCAGCCTAAGCTTTTTCCAGACATAGCTCTTTACGATATGTAGTATGTACATTAGAGTGATTCAAATTTTTTTTTTTTTGAAACAAGTTCAAAAGGCACACGATAGGAAAATTCTGGTGAAATTATAGATCATAATATTAATATTTACTGGTGGCTCATCAAACTTTTTTGTTTTCCATACGATTTGTATGGGGAAAAATGCTTGACAAGACATTTGTCTCTATATCTCGTGAAAAAAATGTTACATAAACGGCACCTAGCCTATAAGAAAGATTATAAAATTTTCAATAAAAAAGCTTATTGCATTTTTTTTTTGTGAAGCAAGCACAAAAAAGCTCGATGAGCCACCAGTAAATAGTAATGTTATGAGCTATAATTTCACCAGAATTTTCCTTTCAGGTTTCAGCAACTTTTGAACCTGTTTCAAGCAAAAAAAAAATTTGAATCACCCTAATGTATGTACATATTATGCCTGTTCTCGTACAATAATGCATTAGTCTAAGCTTACAAGAATTTCTCAGACTTAGTCCGAAAAATTTCTTTACACGATCGCTTTTCGGACTAAATCCTGATAGATTGTAATAGATCTTTTTCGAAATATCAAAAGCAAAACGGATTGTTGTTGGCTAACAAATAATTTTGTTATATTTTCTTAGCAGGGTATGACTTTCACATTCTACTTTTGTCATAAGTCATACTCGTACATATGGTATTCAAATTTAAGATTTTATTTTCAAAATTAACACATTTCTTTATTTTTTTTGTAAATATTTAGATTGATTAAAATGAGTCAGCGCCAAAATAATGGTCAATATAATATTTAAATCAAATTAGCACTTCATTTGAAATTTGACGTCAGAAAACATTGCAAAGCTAAATTTTTTGTTTTATTTTTGTAAATAAATTAAGACCTGTTCTTTATAGTTCTTTCTGTCTTTTTTATTTAATCTGTGATTCAAATGTCGTCAAGTAAGAAAACTGTTTGTTTTTATTTATTTGTCCTTAAGATTTGCTTACAGCCAATTTATTCAATTGTTAACAATATGCCTAAGAGTATGCAACAATTTTTGCTAAAAACAATGCAATCATCTACATATAACAGTCGCAACTAAAACATTACTACGAGTGTGTAAAATTTATTTGAGCAAAGAATGATTTTGTTCGTTCTACGAATAACAGATGAATACAAAATGAAATTATTCGAATATTGAACAAAAAATCTATTTTTAGTTCGAATAAGAAATAATTCGAATAAAAATTTGTAAGCTTATGTTAAACGACCTTAGTCAATATCCAAAAAATGTTTGTGCACTAATGAGTATATGTCGAAAACGGGTTTATGTTTGTAATGAGGGATTTACCCAAACGAGCTGTGTTGTCTTCATTAAAAGGAAAAAATTTTGCTAGAGCAATCAATGGGAAAAAGTTGGAAACGAATTTTGGAATGAATATTATTCGGTTGGGCAATAAACTTTTTTTCGAGACGTGCAAGAAAAAAAAAGTTTTCTTAACTAGGATCAAAACATGCCTTTGCGGCATACTTCTGATCATTCCAAAATCAATTTTCGTCCATTTCTTATCGAGTGGTGCATTTTTTTTCTCAAATACTGTCAAAATAGCTCCTTAGGAGAGTCTCTCTTTCTTCACTTTCTGAAATAATTTTCGCACTGATTGATGCAAATAATTTTTTTTTTTTTTCATAATTGTGGTTGGTCAAAACGAGGACTTAATGGGTATTGAAGATACCAAAATCAGTTTTAGAGCTTTCCACAATGATTGGAGCTACATAGATATCTATATTTTTTTATTCGAAGCATTTTTTTTTTTTTCGAAAAATCAGGTTAAAATGTTTCCTTATATATCGTTTAACATGGATTTGCAAAATTTTATTCAAATAAAAAGTTATTCGAAAAAAAAAACTTAAAAATTTATACGAATCAAATAATGCTGAACTCTGCTACAAAATATTATTCCTACTAACTTTATTCGTATGGGGAGGGAGGTACTTAAATTCAACTTTTATTAATCTTGGCTTTTAGCATATCAGCCAACATGACCGCTTTGCTGCCATTGATTTCCTGTAAAAATAAATTTTTAATTGATTATTTATATATATTTGACTTGATTATATATTTGTTAACCTCATAATCATGTTCCTGCATTTCATCTTTACAGCGTTTAAGCCACGTCTTTATTCTGCCATAGGCGTTTATTTCAAAACCGAAAGCTTCTATTTGGGACACCGTAACTGCTAAAGTCAAATCGGCGATAGTAAAATGATCCGTTGCCGAAAAGTCTCTGCCTTTGAGGAGTGTATCAAACCAGCCCATAGCTTCACGTAACTTTACTTTCTTGCTTTCTTCCAGACTTGCACCAAGAAAGAGCGTAGGGAACTGTTGAATAAATTGGGTATGGATATATGAATAAGAAGGTTTTGAGCAGTAGGCGATCAAAACGCAACATTTCCACTCTATTTTTACCTAAGTAGGCGTAAGCTTAATAAATTTTTAGTTAACTAAATACTGTTTTGTAATGATTAAAACGCAAACAAGTTTTTCCATTGATTGCCAGCGTTTCTGAATTTTTAATATTTTTATAATATGATAGAAATAGCGTTACCATATATACTTGAAATCGATAAAGTGTCCTCCCCTGTGAATGTCATCGACTTAGATACTTAAAATTCATCAAAAATAAGATACATAGGAGAACTGCTTAGACAACAGGGTTCCGAGCTGGAATTTTTCTGAACGCCCACAATTTGCCTCTTAATAACCTGGTAATCGTTGATAGTAGAGCTAACACTGTCTTAAAAATGCTGCTTATTTATGGGGTTTAAAAAATGCCATTTTATTGGAAATGCTTCAAAATATAACATTCTTGACAAACTTGTCGCAGTAGCGTAGCGGGTGTTAAAGAGGCCGTCGCCCCAGACGCAGACGCTTAAGGGGCGCCAAAATAGTCTTTGCTCTTCATTGAATTGTGTACATAATATTAAATCTTCTAAGTTTTTTTTCAATTCTATTCGAATGACCTCTTTTTATAAAAATTTAAAAATCTATTGCAAGGTAGTGGGCGCCAGATGTATCGATTTGTTGTTAGCGTCTTAATCATAGCAAACTTTGCCTTAATTGTCAAATTCAATGTGTTTCCAAAGCCAGTCTCCAACTTTTTTGATCAACAGTTTTACAGTATATAGCTTAAAACTGAAATATTTGAAACTATTTGCAACTGCTATGGTTTGTAAGTCAATATAAATAGTAGTGTGATCAATGTTGATATATCCAAGAGTATAAAGAGTATTGCCAGTAGAAAGCGACAGCAAAAAAAAAAAAAAAGAAAAAGAAAATAAAAAGGAAAAACCAAATATTTCGCTTTGATCTTTATAATCAAATTTCCCTGAGCCAAATTGAGAGTTTCGCCGCCTTTGGCGAATGTAGTAAAAGATTTAAAAGATTATATCACAATTTTCTAAGAGAATCTACTTTATTTTATAAAGCAAAAAAAGGTGTCCACTATCAATACGAAACTGATCATCAAAGAAGTAATTAGAGAAGGGTCTCTCGCGAACTTGTTTTCCTTCCCAACGTCTTGAAATTGATGAGCAAGAAAACATAGGTAGAAGTGCCTAGCCGGAGACGAGTAGCTCGACTCGCTCTCGTTACCTTGGTTGGGCCATGAAATTTAGATAAATTCAACCATAGGAATTTATTGCATTTAACACGTTGAAAATGTGCTTGAAGGAATATATGTATGTATGTATGTGTTTAACCCTTCTGTGTGTAATATAGGGTTCCCATTTCATTTTCAAATCAAAATTTTCTATGGTTGCTTATGGCTTACAATTCTGAAACTTCATGAAATCTCCTGACATTATATTAATGTTATTTTGTCATAAGAGTGGTTTCACCTGATCCGTTGGAGAGATGCCAATAATTTGTTCAATTCGAGCCAAAAAAATAGAATTATTCATACAATTTGTATAGGAGTACTCAGGCACCCTGTCACCTTGGAAAAGATGATATTTTTCACGCACAGAAAGGTTAAGATTGTTCTCTTTTCACAACTTCCTATTTTAAAGTTATGAATCTCTAAGTACTTGATTGAATTTGAATTTATTTATATACTCTGAATTTTCATGTATGAAAAGCTATACCCTTTGTGTTGTACATATGTTTCACAAATGAAATTGTTACTGTGATATTTTGTTTATGAGTCAAAAAAAAAGAAAAAGTCAAACGGAAATTTAAAAAAAAAGGTCAAACGAAAATAATTTACAGACTTATCTAATTCCTGTCCGCTAGCTGACTGCCTGCTTTGTATATGGACTGTAGGCAGTCTGTTTGTTGGCTGCCTACATTGTATATGGAGTTGTAGGCAGTCTGTCTGTTTGCTGTCTGATTTGTGTATGGAGATGTAAGGGGTCTTGCCTGTTGGCTGCATACTTTGTATGTGTAGATGTAGGCAACTCGGTAAACGGCACTTAGTTAGCGATATTTTAAGGCAATCTGCCTTTCCCTTGCTACACATTGTATATAGAGATGTAGGCAAGCTGCCTACAAAGCGGCCATCCCTTCGTAAAAAGCATTTACAGTTGTGGCTGGGGTTGTGAGCATTACTGCCTACAATGATTATAGCTATTAACCGATGTTGTGTATAACATATTTGCCGCTGGGATATAGATATTTTTATAACAATAGAGTTTAGCTATTGCAGCTATTAGCCTTCTTAGCTTTTAGCTAAAACTAAAAGATATAACTACTGTACGACTTTACTAATTTTTTTTTTGTTGAGCATCAGCATTAATGGCATATATCAGATCTCCATTTTACTGATCCTTTTTGTGGCAGTGTTTGAACATAAATCGCACAATTTTTACGCTATAATTTCTAAAATTTTTTGTATAAAAAAAGTTTATGTTTAAACTTTTTTATCTCTGTAAATATCAACTCTAGCAAAAATTCTTAGCACATAAGCAACCATTGAAGTTATTTTTTTAGATGCACCCGATTTTGAAGAGAGCACTTATACGATTAATGTGTTTTGTCTCATATATAACAGAACAAACAGAATATCATTTTAACAATTACTTACATAGTATTCTGTCATGCGAGAATACAGCGTTCCTAAATCAAACTGCATACGCTGATCTACTAAGGCACGCACACGCACATCCTTGGGGTATAAAGTATCATCCTTTCCATACGCAGCGACCATATAAGACAAAATAGCACGACTGTCAAAAATAATCAATTGAAATATGTGAGCAGTTTATTTTGAAAGTGACATAGCTCCAAACATGGAAAAAATGAGTTTGTTTTCACTGATCAAATTTTTTTACTACATATTTTCAAAATATGATATTATCACCTATTCATTTGATCGGTGATGCAAAAAATCTACATTAAAATTTCAATTACAGTTAGGCGTGAGAAATTTAAAAATATCACCAATATCTATTTTCACACTTTGTGTAGAAATAATAAAATATTACTCGATTCTTTTAAATCAATTGAAAAGCAAACTCTTTGATATTTTACAACCACAAAATATAAAGCTATACCACTTTCAAAATAAAATTTGCTCATATTAGGAAACTGAAATAAACATTAAAAAATATCAAATAATACTAACCTCTCCCACAGTACAAGACCCTGATCATCCATAGTTGGCACACAATGTTGTGGATTCAGCTCGACAAAATCTGGTTTCATTTGCTCACCTTCCAAGATATTGATCACTTTTAGCTCAAAATCGATACCAAGCATTTTGGCCAATAATAAAATGGCACGACATGGTGGACTTGGAGGTAGGTAATAAAGCACTGGAATCATTTTGCCACCCCTGATAATTAAAAAATAAACAAACTCTTTAACAATTTGAGCAGTGTCCTCGAACATAATTCATAAGCAACAAAAATTCAGATTATAGCGCCGATAAAACAAAAGGAAACAAATGGGCTAACAGCAACAAATAAAGCGAACACAACTGTTCAACCGCTTCGTTGAACGCAATAAATCGATTGATAAGCCCATATAAATCGAAACTTTGTTTTGACCAACCAACAACAGCGATTATTGTCAAGGTCACGCACTTCGATTATGTCAATCAAACTCGTTCATACTTCAAATTATGTCTTTCGAATTGCAGCCGCGATTGCAATACATGAGGGCTTACTGCAGGATATCTTTGCTGTTAACTTTCACTTCATCCACCCACTATTATAGTGCCTTATTTATACACACACACACACACGCATGCACTCACTCACTTTAGTTGATGCACGAGTTTATGCTGCACAACAGCGACCGTGTCAATGCAGTTCCCCAGTGTGATGTCTAATAATCAGACTGTTCTTCCTTCAGCAACCGAAGTCTACAACGATTTAGCTTTGACCAAAAGTTTCAAGTTCACTGCGTCTTCTTCTTTACGTCTGATCCTTTGAATCGGCTAATGTATTTGTATGTATCCAGTATATTGCTGTGTAAGCAAGGCGTTTACTGTAGGAAGTCCTTTGCAATCGCCGCTGTTGACATTTTGCTGGTTTTCTGCTGTTTCTACTGATGATATAATTAACTTTGTTGTTTTTCTTGCATTCGTTTGTTTGTTTGTTTTGCCTTATTTCTGGTTCACTTTATTGGTTGCCAGGAAACGTTTAAATGGGCCAAACAAAATTCGCGCATGGACGCACAGCACACAATGATTTTTCATGGAATTTCGCAGTGAGGGCAGGATTTGTTGTGTCCATACGTTTTCATTGATTGCTAGCGTCACTCTTATTTCATCGCACTTCAAGTGTAAGGTACTCAGCTTTTTTGCTGTGTCATGTCAAATAATGGTTTGAGTAGTGAAACGATTTTTTCTCCTGTAAATTCGAAATAATTGAAATGACAAATGATTTGTTGATTTAAGACATGAAAGCTTTAGGATACGGAAATATTTTCCAATTTTTAAGACTCAGTCCAAGCCAGAATATTATGAAATTAATAAAAATGACTAAAACATCGGGTAGGGATATTATCACTTTAAATGGGTTACTAGGTTAAGTATGACCAGCGAATCCTTTAAGTAGAAAAGAAATTAGAGATATTCGTTAGTTTTGATGGCTACCATTAAAGCATTAAAGTCTCATGGACCCATGCTTGCCTGATACAAATAATTTTGTGCAAGTTTTTTGAATTACAATTTATTTTATATCACAGAAATGTTTTCTACGACTCAGAGCCGTCTCAAGACTTTGCCGTGCCCAGAGCTAAAACATGGAAAGGTGCTCTTTTTTAAAAAAAGTGCTTTATATCTATTAAAAATCTTACAAATGAGTGATTAATGACCAAAAAAGGTACTTCTGTCCAACCCCACCTTAATACATTAAATTATCGCTTGTTTTTGGGACCCTCTTTGCAGTTTGGGAGATTGGAACCAAAGCCTGGTAGGCCCTTACCTAAAAAAGGCACTGCCCCGACTGAGTAGCTTCTCATTTCGATAAATTTTCCGAATACAAAACTGATATTGTCATTCGAAAAAAGTTTTCCTCTCCAAGTTCATACTCAATTTATATTGAGACTTTTTGTTTTCCAACTGCAGTCCATTGAAAGTCATTAATATCATCTAATTTTTTGTTTCTGTTTTTAGTAGATTGATTGAAACAGGCGCTCATATTCTGCATTTAAACGAGGGAGTGAATCAAACTTTGACTTATTTTTTTTTTTAAATGGGGAAATGGTATTCTTCACCGCAGGATAGTAGTTTTACCCAAAAAACATCAAATATTTGGATCTATACCCCTTGGCAATTTATAAAATGGGATTGCTGAACATTCATCGTAGATGGCATGGTAATATTCCGGAGAAACTAAACAAGGTATCATCAGCAGCAACACACTTGCTATCGAATCTATAGTTTTTCTTGCAACAGCTTTGAAGAGAATGAAATTTCGTAAACTTTTCAAAAGTTGGTTGTTAAAATAAAATCGTTTCTCGAGCAGCCGATTGTTAGAAACTCCGTGACTACTTCATTGAATTTGAGCACAACCTGTTGAAGTATGGCTTTGACCATAAAACATAGGCAATTAACGTTTTCCAATGCTACTCGGTAAATTTTACTCAAACCCATAATGTTAATAGAAGATTTTTGAATGTACGTCTCAAGAAGCCCACATTCATTTAGTAAAATATGTACTATGTCTGAATCAGAATCTTTAAGAATTTTTTTGCAAACGAGTTGCAAAGACAATCAGCGTATTTGTGAATAATATAATGTCGTGTAAACGTCAACCCCTAAGGATACTTAAAGTTTTTTTGTTGATATAGTCTCATGGAATTGTTTTGGAATTCAATAGACACATTATGGTCCAAACTCTCCCACGAGATGCAAAAATGCAGTTAATGGCAAGTGCATTTAAATATATCTATTTCTAGATAATCATCACGAAATATTGAATCCACCGTGTCGTGGTAACTCATCATGGTGCTACAGCTATCAGATGCACATCCTACGATATTGTTCCTTTCCCGGCTATTTTTTGAAGCAGCTTCGGCATCAGGCATGTCATCAAAAACCTGGCATCAATCCAAGAATTTTCCCCCTCTTTTTGACCAAAAACAGATTTTCCATGGTTCACGGTATTTTCATAACAACAGGTACATTTTCTATAATGTTTCTTGAGCTGTGCGTTGATTCAATTGTAGATTACAATTTAAATGTGATATAAATCGCTATAAATTTTGATAAATTGTTGATATTTTTATTTATGTTGAATGCTATCGACCAAATTGCCGTATCATTTCTATTTTACTTTTGGGCATAATTTTTGCTGTAGTTCACGAGTCATGCGACAACTTTCGCTCTTTAGCTCTGGAAAAAATCGATATCACACAATCTTATCTTAGCCATTGCACAATATGAGCGAAATTTCCCAGGCAACAGTTATGTTCATTGGTGCCCACTACCACAAGCAACGATAAGTATGGCTTGATGATTCTGTATACGTGCACGCTTTTTATGCTCTTTCAGCACTCTCTCCTTCTCATTTTTACGCTCTTTGAGCTCCTGCTCGTTCTCTGGGCAGCACCGGTTATTATAATCCATTACTTTTAAATATATATGTGGAAATTTACCTACCAGAATAGTAAATTGATCGCGGAAAACCCTATTAAAAGAGTTATAAATTCATCACCATGATTGTGCAATATGTAAGATTCTTTCATTTGTTTGCTGGGTAGCTTTTGGTGGTTTTCATAATTTCATATTTATGTGTGTATATGTAGTAGAATGCATTTGTATGCGAGCTTATCAGATAACTAACCGGCAAACAACCGTTATCTATAAGCCGGCAAATGATATAAAAGCTGCATCAGACCACCCGGTTAGTTTTGTAGTCGTTCGAACTTTCAACATACGGTTACATTCTTCAAGCAAACTAGTAAGTTTTTCTTAAAATATTATTGAAATTGAAATGTGAAAAAAATATATAAAAAAAACCTTAATTCATTTCAAGAATAAAATTGAAAATAATGGAGAAAAATTATTCAATGTCGAAACTTTTCTCGAAGTTTAAGTAATTTTTTGCTAGTGTAAATTGTTGAAATTGTTACGAGAAAAGAAATTCAGAATAAAAAAATTTTAATTTAAACTTAAAATTTCGATGTATCAAAAGTTTATTTAAAGAAGTCTTAACAAAACATAACATATCAAATTTAGTTTTTTTTTTCTAATTGATTGGTGCCTAATAATCATTTTATTTAATTTATTTTCTCTAAGGCTTAACATGGATTTTTACTACTCACCTGCTTCAGCTCCCTGTCGCTCCATCATCATGACAGCCAAGGCTGTTGGTGTTAAGCTCAACAAAAAATTAGTGGACGTCCGAGCTGGCGAGACTCGTACTCCAGAATACTTGAAGATTAACCCTCAACATACCATTCCCACAATTGTGGACGATGGATTCCCATTGTGGGAATCGCGTGCAATTTTGGTCTACTTGGTTGAGAAGTATGGCAAGAATGACGATCTATACCCCAAGTGCCCCAAGAAACGCGCTGTGATCAATCAACGTTTATACTTCGACATGGGCACATTGAACACCGCCTTTGCTGAATACTATTATCCACAATTTCTCGCTAAACAACCTGCCGATCCAGAGAAACTCAAGAAAGTTGAAACCGCATTCGATTTCTTGAATACCTTCTTGGAGGGAAAAACTTATGTTGCTGGTGATAGTTTGACTGTTGCTGATATTGCGCTGGTTGCCACAGTGTCGACATTCGAAGTTGCCGATTTTGATATTAGCAAGTACAAAAATGTAGCCAAATGGTACGAAAATGCAAAGAAAGTTGTTCCCGGTTGGGAAGAAAACTGGGCTGGCTGTTTGGAATTGAAGAAATATTTCAAATAAGCTTAAGCTACAAGTGTTGAATGTTTATTAAGTTGTATTGTAATTGATTAGATTAACGCACATATTCTTTTGAGTGCACACATACTATTTCTGTTATTAGAAATGGATTTATTTTTATGAATCTTTAATTTATTTAAATAAAAGAAAAACAAAACTTAGCGGAAAATGTTACAGTTGTTTTGATATTTTGTATAGTTTGGTTCATCATCAAAAAGTCTGAAAAATCATCTATTATTTTGACAACATATCGCTCATTACTTCAAGACTGGCATAACTCAAAAAACGTGATTTCTGAGTTAATGATGCAGAAATATTTTCCATTTCATGTTTTATTTTGTGTGAAAAAATCAAAAAAATATCGCATAAACTTGCCTTGTGAGAAGAGTTTATGTAGACTCATTTTTCATAATTTTCATACAAAAAGTAACTTATTGAAAACTTTAAATGCGTTTTTCTCCCACTTTATGTTTTTTGAGTTATGCCAGTCTTGAAGTAAGTGAGCGAAATATACATTGAGTGTTTCAGCGTCACAAGATTGTTTCCTAATCAATTTGTAATACCAAAATCATTTCACATCATAACTTTGTTATTTGATACCCGATCAGCAAATAGAAACACTTGTAGAAAAATTTCAAAGAGCACATGACAAGTGATATTTATAATTCAATTTAGTACACTAATATTATATTTTTTTCTCTCTTAAAATTAAAGTTCTCAAAGAATTACTTAGGTTTTTTCATGGTACTATTTTGTTTAAATAATAAAAAACGTTATATTGGATGAAGTTGTAAATGTTTTCTTATAAAATTTCGAAAATAAATCATTAAATTGATTCGCAGTTCAGCATTTCGGCTTTTGCCACTTTCATTAGTAACTTCCTATTTTGTTGAATATTTTTAGGAGGTTGGTAAAAAACATTGAACCAATTAAAACAAACAGATTAACTTATATAGCATACTAGCCGGACTAGCAGACTTTTTACATATAAGAAAGTTTGGACAGAATAGGTTATTGGCATGATTGGAGAATAGACAAGGAGAGCGAAAATCGCCGCGCCAGATTATTTGAATGAAGAAAAATGAAGTGCTTGACAATTCAAACTTAAAGTTCGTACATTGAATTTTGAAAATAAAACTCTAGATAAAACGATATAAAAATGTCAGATTTCTTCTCATATGGTAGGACTGGCACCGCCCTCTTTTTTTACAAAGAAACTTACCTTTTCTCATACCCTTTATATAAAAGATATGACGAATTGGATGTTTCTCTTTTTCGATTCAAAATTATAATATAAATTCCAAAATCATGTTCTAGAGGGTGGGGCTATTATAGAACGTAAGCACGCCACTACAATTATTCTATATGGAACAAGATAACACAACCAGATACCTTATCAATCAGAGGTGGTTCGTCACGTCCGCATGCCATTTCATTATGACGAATCTTGATCGAAAAAACAAATTAAGAATCTATGACGGTTTAACGACAGGGTGATCCATATTCTTAAAGTGTTCGTAGGGGTAGTACGCAACCAATACCAGAAAGTTTGGCATACTCCACTGAGGCAATTGCAGGAGCTGTAAAGATAATGAATAAATAGAGTTCTTCGAATTCTTCACTGCGAATGTCCTGTGGCAGACAGCGCGGTGATTTTTGCTTCCAAGACCGAAGGTTTGAAAATTTGAGCGCTTCATTCAAAGCACTAGGTAAATTAGTTGTTTCGAGAAAGAACATGACATGGGAGCTTAGCACACACATATATTCTGGGAGATAGCGTTGCATTTTTCATAGTCATTTCCTCCCACCTAATTTTTTTGCAATTCATAGTTTAAGTATGGTGAAATAAATGTTAGTAATCGCAATCGTGGTGAGCCTGGTTGTGAGAAGCCAACGATAAGCATTTCGCTCAATAGCTCGGAAAGTAAGCCACAAGTAGAAAAATGTCTATACAACAAAATTTGGCCCACTTTTTGTCGTTTTAAAGTTTCCAAATAAATACTGTATAGTAGTTATTTTGGGCGAAAAATGCGATTCTCAGATATGAACGAATAATTTTAATTCAAGACTTTCAATAAAAACCATATATGTTCGAAAATTAAGATTATTAGTATTTATAAAACTATAAAAGCTGAGTCAAATCTTGTCATACGGAAAAAATTAAGCGGGTGGAAATGACTCCGAAAAATGCAACGCTATCTCCAGGACTAATAGCGTTGATTTTAAATTTATGTTAAGCTTCCGGAACTTAACTAAATTTTTATCTGGAGAGATAAATTGCCTATTCCCATTACCCTTAACATGTATCGTTCTCGAAATATTTCTGCTGTTGTACTGTTTATTACAAGGCACTTAGCTGTTCTTTTAATCACTATAAAGATGGTCATCTATTAATTTTAAAAATCTACAAATTTTTCATTGATCATGTATAAGACGACTATGATGCCTTTAGTTAACAAAAAATTAAAAATCTTAATTGTTTCATCATAACTATCTGTCAGCATTCCTTTCTATAAAGAAAAACATTTGCTGTCGCTTATATTTGCATACACTGCCATTATCAGATAGCCACTGTGACACTGCAGTTTTGCTAACATTGTAAGATCATGGACTCTATGTTCTAAAAGGAGTAGTATGAAAAAAGTAAATTGTCATCGAAGCCTAATGACTCTCTGCGTTCGAGGCAATAACTCCGGAATGAAATGCAATACACCCTGTAATTAGAAAAGCAAAATTAAAATTATATCTATCCAAGATGACATTGAAAACATCTTTATGCCTAGCGAAATGGTAGGCAAGTTTTTTTCCTATTGTCGGATAAGTAGCTAGAAGTAGAAGTAGCAAGAACAAATGAGTCGTACAGTGGTGGCTAAGATAAAATATATACTAATAACAAGTCAATCATTATTAATCTGATAGTATTCTAGTTGAATGATGAAGAAATTTGTCATAAAAGTGAAACATTTTTCATTATCTTCATGAGATTTCCGTCTGTCGAATGATAAATGTGACCATCCATGGGTAAGAGCCCTTATCTTTCACATCAAGAATCGATCAATCGGGTCACTATCGATTGCTTAGGTTATCTAATATAGTTTGGAATTCAATGGTCTGCTTATCAAGATGTTATCGAAAACCAACTGAAGAATTGGGGTCAACGGTGTCTTTTTCGATACATTAACGAATATTAGAATTGTGAAACTTCGATGCCAAGTCTCTCGGAAGGGAGGTGGGGGGGGGGGGGGGGGGGGGGTGCTCCCGTCAGAACTCACCAAATTTCACCAAGGGGAGGGAAGGGGTCTGAATTTTCCAAACAACACCTCACGTAATTAATAGGCGGCCCCTAGTGTTTCAGTCTCAAATGAGTTTTGAAAAAGGTAGCCTTTCCAGGAATGGTCACAAATGTCAGCTTTCACCAAAGTGACAACTATTTTTATATCAATTGCTCAATAAAATGTAAAAAAACTTGTATTTCTCTTACAAATTATTTGTTTTATGCTCAGCATATTTTAATAGCCACCACTGTTTCTTTATGCATTTATTTGCAAAGTTCTTGCAATGCCTGTAATAGTTACAGTTGGTTATTTGACTGCGCAGCATAGACGCATACCTGTTGCACCTTTAGAGAAAATCAATCCTAAAATCGCTGCTGTAGTCTATACCTGTGCGTTGGAACACACGGAAATAGTCTGTGCAAAATTAAATTCTTTCCGCTTGAATCAGTGTAAATGAGATTTAAAAAGGACTTTCTACGAATTGCAACTATTTGAATAGCAGGACTTCCGGGAAAACTCTGTTGCTGTTGTATCCTTTTTGGGTTTTTGTTTTCTATAGTTGTGCTCTTATAATTCTTATACAAATGTATGTGAAATTCACCACACGAAAAACTATCAGTTGGACATGCGTAATCGAACATATAAATTTGCCTGGATCAACGGCCACTCAAATAGTTGTCCTTTAAGCGTGGTCTGTACGAGACGTTTGCAATGCAACTACAGTTTTTAGTTTACGTGTTGCTTTTAGCCTTAAAAACACGCGTGGAGGCATGGCCAGTGGATGGCGTAGAAACAGTGGAAAATTCAAGTGACACTGTAAATGCTACTAAAAATGCTACTGTTGTAGAGGAGCAGCCGACTTCAGCGCAGCAGTCAACAGATTTAGAAGCAGCCAGTTCAGAAGAGGCGAACAATCAATATGTTGGCGCTGTTGGCACTGTAATGGTAAGTACGGATTGATTTTAATTGTGTATTGAAAATTATTTGAAGATATTTTGTCGAAACAATGCTCGACCATTCATAAATTAAATGTGCAAAAACTCAAATATGTCTGCATTAGGTCAGTTGATAAGTTTACTGTCCGTGGTCAGTGAGCTTCAGCTCTTGAGTCAGTTACATAATTTTTAGCTTAGAAGTTTTGTGTGGAAGATAAGATTCCTTTTCCTCATGAATGGTCAATTGAATAATTTAAGAATATTCATATAGCTATAGTATTTCATAGTAATATCAACATCAATATTCTTTCAGATTCCCGATCAGTCAGCGGCTTCGTCAAATACCTTCAATCCTGGCAATTACGAAGAGTATATTAATCCATACGGTGCCATACCATATGGACCTTACGGTGCACCCTATCCTGCACCAGTTGGATATGCTCCACTACAAGCTTATCCCAGTCCGTATGTAATGCAAACAGGCACTGAAGGCTACTTAGTACCCACTGCTGTAACGACATCTTCCAGCGATAGTGCTACTTCGTCAACATCGAGCGGTGTAATTACCTTCCTGAATGCACTCTTCCCCAGCTTAATGGTCTCGTCAGTCTTCAGAGTGATTGCTGGCATTATTTCAGCTTTGGGTGTTGTCTTATTTGGGGGCGCTATTACTACTGCTATTTGCTCGTTTACACCACTGTGCGACATAACATTTCGGGCAGTCACATACATGAGACGTAAAGGTACTGCCGAACGTGTTGGCAAAATTATCGCAGAAGATTTGACACCAGAAAGAGTAAGACGTGCCACAGAATTCGTATGGAAAGCTATACGCAAGTATAAGGAACTACAGAAATCATTGGATGAAAGTGATGCAAAATAAATTGTAGTTGCCGAAGATGGGGGGTAATTTTATTAATAATAATATAAATTATGGCAAAAGTGACAAATAATATTTTGAAAATGTTTGCAAATTGTAAAAAAAAATATATTATTGGAAATTATTTTAATTTCATAAGGTTATAAGCTTAGTGACAAAATAAGGACAGCAAATTAAGTACATTTTTATATGAAATTTTCATATTGTCATGCAAAGTTTTTCGAATAATAATAATATTTATACGAAAAGTTTTTGTTTTTAAATTAGCGAGAGTATCTATTTTCATGGTTTTTAATTTTGTCATTTTAGAACCATAAAATTAGTGAGGTTCATTTGGTATTTACCTAACATGTTTTTAGTAGTAAAACTGTTAATAGTCGTGTTTTCAAAAACACAAGTAAAAAAAAATTTTATTTTACAAAAATGCCCTAGTAAGCTCTGATTTTCTTATACAAATTTTAGTTCACCATAATACTACCTACAAGTTCACTACACTTTTGCATGTATAAATTTATTTTTATTAATACCAAAGTGACTTCTTAGCTACCTACTCCACTACCTACTTAGTTTCAAAAAAAACTTCCTTCCTTTCTTTTTATGGGATCGGATTGTAATCATAATCAGAGCTGGGCACCACTACACGTGTGTTTCTCTTAAATGTTCTTCAATGCATGTGTAGTTGTGTTTTGTACGCTTTTCAAAGCAAACTGAAATAAATTTTACGCTCTCTGCTTTATATACGTATATGATAAGTTATTCTCTTTCTACCGCAGTCGCGCGCGCGGTATGCCTTGCCCAGCCACGGTCATAATCAGTGGTGCCCACTACCACAAACAAACACGCTTACAATAAGCATGTGTTGATGATTTGATCATCAATTCTGTATACGTGCACGCTTTTAACGCTCTTTAAGCGCATACTCGTTCTCATTTTTACGCTCTTTGAGCGTCTGCTCGTTCTCTGGGTAGCACCGATCATAATAGATGACGGATTACTCACAAAAAATGCTATTGCTCTGATTCTTATAAAGTTATTTATTTATAAAATTATGAGATGAAATTTGTTTGTAAGTACTACTCCACTCTGCTCTAAACACCCTTTAACTCATGGGATGTTTAAGATAGAACCGGCAATTTTCTTCTGTAAAGTAACCAAGGAATCGAGTTTTTCATATGGCTGTACGGATCTGGACTACCTTGTATGTTATTACTTTTAATCTGCACCGCTCTGCAGACTCAGCAAATTACCACAATTTTTTAAACCAGAGGTGGTATTTGAGATATTTGAAAGAAACGGCTTTCTAGAGTATAGAAAGAATGAAGGCACTAAAATTTTTGGCAAATCATTTTAATAGAAGCCCGATTTGGCCAAAAAATAGAAAACCACATAATTCACACTTCTCAAAAAATTAAATATTATAATGTTTTTTAATTAAAATTTCGCTTTTTTTAACGCTGAAAATATAATACCACAAACAATATATTGATTCGTTAAACTTCAAGGACTTTTTTGAAGCATTGAATTTCCAATTATATTAAGAAAAATAAAAAAATACCCGGAATTGAGTTCTCTTCGATTGCCACTGTATGGAATGCTCTAAGTTGTTTCCCGAAGGACAAACGGTAGAGTAATAAGAACAAGTATAGTGGCTGCTCTGGCAATGTGGATCACCCTTTTATTTTTCTAATTAATGATCGTGTGGCAACTCTGATTGTTTGCAAACGTAAAAACTCGAATGACATAGGTATTTATTATGCTTCTTGCCTTTTCAATTATGCTCTATGTCTATGTGCAGTTTCTCCACATACGATGTGAGGTGTAGTTGACTTTTTTGGTGGTGCATTAAAGAGATCAAAATATTTCTCTCAAAAGTGAATTTTTAAAATTTGTGAAAGCTCTACTTTAATCGTATAACTATTCCACAGCTATGAAAGTCATATGGAAGTTTGGTTTAATGTTTTATTTATATATTTTAATATTATTTTCAGCAAGTGATGTGCTCTGCTAATGTGGACTAGCCGAAGGCGGGTAATGTGAAATTGAAACCCACATACCGAAATAGTAGCTCACATTACCCGCTTTGATTTTGTTAATTTAATGTTAATTTTTAATTTTAAGGCAATTTTCGTTTATTTTATTATATGTAAAATATAAAATAACACAAGTAAAGTTTTATATAATAAAGTTTATCACTTACGGATCAATTTCAGATAACTTGGTATTGTAGCCCGCATTACCCAAGTAGAAATTTGTGACTTTTAAGGTCACAAAATTCGCGTGCGAGTCACAGCGTGGTTATTGTGACTAAATTTTGTGTAAATAAAGTAACTTTTCCAGTATTGAGTCACATTAACCTATTATTAACTGAAAAAATTCTGATAAGGTCAGTTTGACTTTATGGTAACATTTCAGTAATTTTTGTGTACCAAATTGATCCTATTTGGGTCAAATTTTAGTAACAATAATTACACAGTTCCTTTTTATATTTTTAATATATTACTAAATATTTGATATTTACTAAGCGCATAAGTTTTTCGTTCAACAGAATATTAATATTTACCATAAAAATGAGCTTCGTTTGAATTTCTACGCATAATATGCAGAATTTAGTTATATAAAAAGTAAATATTATAAGTCATAATAATACGCACACATATTAATGCTTCTTACCATTGTATTCATTTATGTATGTATACTACAATGATAAAAGTAACTTAAAAGTAAAATATTTTCTACACAAAAACGTCTGCGTGTGGGTCGCTATAACTACAAATTGTGGTCACAAATCAGTCACAAATTCAGTAACAATAACTACACATATCCCTTTGTCTTCCATATCCCCACTTGGTAATGGTTACGTAACGATTACGTAACATAGCGGGGTTTGAGTAGTTATCTACACAAATACTTAACCGAAAAAAACCGAATGTGTGGTCACAGTGACGGAACGCTGACCGAAATTTCTACTTGGGTACCCACCAGTTTTCTTTTCGTCTGTTTTCAAGGTAGTTGCAATTTTTCTTGATTACGCTTTAAAATGTTAATATTTTAGTTTATTATCAATATAAAAGTGAAAACAGTTGAAAAACTTACATAATAACTGAATTAACTTGCCATCATTACTTTGGTAGAAACGAGCAACAAAGTAAAAGGTTGCCCACAGTAAGTAAATTCATAGCATTTTTTAGGCGCAAATAAGCGTGAGAACATCTGCTAAAAACGATATGATATCGTTTCACATTTTCCTGTACCCGAATATAGAATTTTAACACTTCGTGAAAGGCGCTTTGAGGCGGTTGAAGCCATAAAGGTAAATCAGCATACGAAAATTTATGAACGGAAGGTTCTAGCGCTGGCGTAGTTGTATTAGAAAAAGTGGGGTCTACTTTGAAGGCGTCAAAATAAATGTTGATATCGAAATAATTTTGTTTTCCTTAACAAATTCGAAAACTTTTTCCACAGAAAGTTTTTGAACAATTGGCTACGATTTCCCTCATTTGAAACAAAAGTGATGAATGTTTGGTTTATCACATTTTAAACGTAGAAGAACTAAAAATTTTGGCCATAAATTGACTCGATTTTGTTAAAAAATAAAAATATTTGCGATAAAAATAAAACGTTGATTATTTTTATTTATTGCTTGTTTTTGAAAACTGGTGCTTTTTAAATAATGCAGATTAAGAACAAATAGTGGTCATATCTGAAATCAGTGGCTCAAGATCACTGAAGAAAGTAATTTTAGAGTTCTGCAACTCACAATTTTTTTTTTTTGTAGTGCAGTGTTATTAAAGAAAACAATGAATCAACATTAAATCAATGCAATAAGTAATCACCAACAAGTATGTAAGTAGTCATGCCCACGTACTGACAATGTCAATAAAAAGCAAACTATTGTGCAATAAATATCGACGTACATACAAATGCATACAAATGTGCATATTTATTTTTTATAAATGTGGGTAGCCATGAAAAGGCGCGGTCATTGCATTCTATGGCATTATGAAAGTATTTGCACAAAGAAATCTAAACACCGGTTGCAATTAAACACTTGCACTCGTATTACTGCCAAGTTACCTACAGCAGAAACACATTGCACTTGCAGTGATGTTTTTTCTTTATATTGCACATATAGAATAAATTTATAGAAAATATATATGTACATAAGTGTATACACTAGGGTAGTTTTCTTTTCTGGTATTTGAATAATAAACTTTTGGCACATATATGGAGAGAAGAATCCATACTCAAGAAAATTTCAGAATTTGAATATCTATCGGTCGCTCAAGACTTATAGAGCCATTGATTTGACATGTTAGACTATGAAACTTTTTATTTTAAGAAATGATTTTATTTAAAATGAATATTCCATTTAAAATAACTTAGTATATGACCCAAAAATAATTTTTAAGGAGCGTGATTTAAAAAGTTTTTAGCAAAAACCATTTTATTAATAAAGTTTTTAAAACTCAAAACGTTATCTTAAAAAATGGTACCAACCATGGACTTATGCACATATATAAATGCTGCTTTGATGTTCACATTTAAAGCAAAAACTGTGTTGCTCTAGTACATTTTAACATTAAAAAAATTTAATCGACCTTGATCGACCTTTAAATATTTGAATTTGGCAATTTCCTTAACTGGTGGGTGGATTTTTCTTTCGTATACATTGCATACCAAAAAATTATGTTGTAAATTTAATTGAAAAAAAAAAACTGTTAGTGAACCACCCTAAGCTAATTTTCATGAAAAGTTAATACCGCAATATAATATTCATTGAATTTACAATTGCAATCGTTGTTTTTAGTTATGATCATGAAATTGCTTTAATAGATAAGGTTATTACAGCAGAATGTAATCAATTAAAAACGCACACTCATACACAGATTTTTCCAGTGATGCTATTTGGACTTGAAGGTAGAGCGTACTTTTTCTTAAGTCCTATAAAAAATTGCAAGTAGCAAAAAGAAATAAATGTCATTATGAGTGACTGAAAATGAGAACAAAATACATTCGAAGAGAAATTTGTTTTTTTTTTGCGATCCCACAGGCCTATGTCTTAGCATTGGACCTACAGAAAAAACTCCCAAAATTTCAGCTACATACATAGATCAAACCTGTGAACGGCGCAAAAATCTTTGAAAAATTAACATTTTTTAGAAAAATAAAAGGCTATGCAGCCACTTTAATCGTTCCTTTCGAAGTGATTCCTCTATAGGAATAATTTGATGTGCTTTTTGTGCCTTTCCTTTTATCCATGCTAAATTTGAAAATGTTATAGTTCTTGAACTGTTAGTACGTTTATAATAATAAAAAGAATATAAGTTCAGAACATTTATCAGAAACGTATATTGGATATATGTACATATGTACTGAAAATATTGTGCATGTACTAAATGTGGCCCATTGTACTTGCGTACTTTTTAAAGCGCAAATGTACTTAATATGCCATCACTTATATGTACATATAGTATATACATGCATATGTATGTACATATATTTCTATGTAAATATCTTGCAAATGCTAATGAACACAGTAACTACTTTGTATTTGCAATACAACCTTTTTTACTTATTAAAAAATGCAAATCAAATCAATATATATATTTTATTTTTAAATTTTTATTTTTTAAATTACAGCGACAAGCCCACCATATCGTCACGAGAACGTCATTTGACGTTAAAGGCAACCAATTAGGAAAAAATTCATCATATCATATCAAGTCAGAGTAAAAAAAATATGATTTTCTTGAGCAACTCCTGGAAAAATTTAGATCTGGTGATGGTAGTTTGTGGGTACATTTTTTTTGAATTTGGCTACCACTATAGAAAAAGAAGTTGATCATTTGCAGAAAAAAAAAATTGTCACATGATGAGCTTCCACTCAATAATAGTTCGAGCTGCATTATTCATATTCATTTTCAAGAGAATTTGTGCCCTGCAGGATTTCTTCAACCAAAAAATATTTAAAAATTTTTTTTTGGCTTTAACTTTTAGTTTTTTGGCTTAGAAAATCCTAGAGAGAATAAATTTGTGGCAACAAGGAATAACAGCTGAAGTCGATCTGTGATTATAAAGCAAAACAGTATAAGTCACATGCTTATGCTTAAATTTTATCTTGCTTTGCCTTGAGATCACAGATCGACTTAAGCTGTTATTCCTTGCGGCCAAATAAATAAATATCCATTTCTTTTTGGTCCCAAGACTTCGAGCTCCGAGGACTTGTTGACATTTTGGTAAGCTTTCATTTAAAAAAAAATATTAGTTTCTGAAAAGCCATTTAAGAATCAAAAAATATTTAAAAAAATTTTTTGTTGGACTTTAACCTTAAATAGTGTATGGTACATTTTTTTTAGAAATTCGAGCTTCGACGAATTGTTGGCATTTTAGTTAGCCTTAATTTAAGAAAAAAAAAATGTATATTTCCAAAAAAATTTGCGCTCTCTAGCGATTTTTGAACCAAAAACCTCGATTTGAGATTACTGTGCGCCCGTATGCACTGTAAGAAACGATTAATATATATATAAACAATTGTTGTTTCGTTGCGTTCGCAAATTTTGATTTTGTCAAATTTATTCAAAATGTTTATAAATAGAGAAAATTGTATTTTCTTCGAAAAACTTGACTATATGTTCGCCCTTTGACATTCACCAAATTATGTTTTCAAGCTATGAGTCACCACTGAATTTATTTCTACATGAGAGCTACTGACTTTATTTCCACATGAGAAGCTACAGATCGTTGCTTTTGACGCTACTACATAATCGACATGTGCTTGACTCACAAGCGGGGCGCAGTGGTGCAAAATTGAATTTCTATTGAAAAAATTTATTTCGTGCTTTTATCGTATAAATCAAACAGAAAGTGAAGGAAGCTTATGATCAAATTTGACCAATGCGAGTACTACTCAATGAAATTTTTTCATGCAAGAGTTTGTATTGAATTAAGAAATCGACAAATTTTTACATAAGATGCAGGGACGTCGCAACCAGTGGCCCCCCCCAGAAATTTTGACAGAGGGGCAGTGTAATAAGTTTGGCCCCCTACTCAGAAATAAGCTATATCATAATTCGATCAACATTTTTAGGAGTCAGCAAATCTTTTTATTAATGTGATTATCTCACATATTGAGTCTATTGAAATGTGACAAAATAAACATTTAAGAAAGAGTGTTTGAACTGAGCTTCAAGCAAACTTTCCATTAGTTTGCGAGTATTAGTTATAGTCACATCAACAGTAGTGATCTTTTCTAGTATCGACGATATCTACAATTATTAAACGAGCTAAAATTGTATGTTTATAAATATGTTTATATGTATATATCTGCCGTACTAAGCGAAAAAAACGTATCTCAAAAAAAAAAAAAAATATCCGAGATTCTTATGGCATCGGATAGCTTAAGAAATTACGCGTCTAATGAAATACTCCAAATGTCGGTATCTTAGTTCAATCATATAACAAATCTACTAAGAAAATTCCCTGTACCTCAATTTTACAGGTATTTCAACAAATTGACATAAACAAAACATCAATTATCTCGAAATGAATTTTTTTGAGATACGTCTTTTTCGCTTAGTACGGCAGATATGTATATGTCTGAACTATGAAACTTGGGGATTTCATGCATATGTTAACAAAATTAAGATTGGGCTAGGTTTTAAGTTTTTCAAGACTCTAACAGGGCGTGGCACAGCCCTAAACGTTAATTTTTATAACGTGATATCTCGCAAACTATTTAAGATATTTTGATGAAATTTGGTAGACTGATGCAAATCATAAATATCTTCAAATGATCCAAAAAAGGGCGGAATTGGATGAGAGGGCGTGGCATCTTTCAACAATTAAAAATTTTGATTCAATATTACTCAAAAACGGCGCCTACGATTTTCATAAACATTTTGAAGACAAAGCCGCTGAAAGCAGTCATCATAACAAGTTATGCCACTATACTGGCAAAACTCGTTGAAGGGCGTGGCACAGCCCACAATATTTATAAACGTCATAATAAGAGAACTAATAACGCTATCGTTATGAAATTTAACATATGAGATACACTAGCTATTGGGTAACTTGTAACCAAAAGTGTGCTATGAGAGTTATCTTTTTGAAATTTGGTGTAGAGATGTCAATTACAATAAGCTATGAAACTAAATGGATTTCGATGGGATTGTATCAGTGGGCGTGGCACCTCCGCTACATGCATGTAGTTTGGGAATACAAGCTAAGACCGTTTAAGGTTACATTTAGTGCTCTGTATGAGTGATCCTAATAAAATTTGGTATAGAGATGTCGGTTACCATGACCTTTTAAGTTTAATGAATTTTGATAAGATTACATTAGCAGGCGTGGCACCTCCCATACATGCCAAAAACATTAATAGTTATATTTAGTGTGATGTGGGAGTAATTTCATTAATATTTGGTACAAAGGTGTCGGTTACTATAAGCTTTGAAATTAAACGAAAATCGACGAGATTGCATTAGTGGGTGTGGCACCTCCCATATAAGCAAAATACGTTAAATGTCATATTAAGTGTACTATTGGAGTAATATTTTTAAAATTTGGTGTAGAGGTGTCGGTCACTATAATATCTGAAATTATATGAATGTTGACGGGATTACATTAGTGGGCGTGGCACCTTCCATACAAGATTAAAACATTTTATGTTATATTTTGTATACTATATGAGTGATCCTAGCAAAATTTGGTTTCAATATATTTAGTTTCATTCAACTTAGTTCGAGTTTTTCAACCTCTTTCAACTGCTTCATTATTTTTCAACCTTTTTCAACTTTTTTCAACCTTTTTCAACTTTTCTCAACATTTTCCAAATTTTTTCGAAATTTTCAAACCTATTCAACTTTTTTTCGACTTTCTCAACCTGATTCAACTTTTTTCGAGTTATTCATACTCTTTAAATTTTTCAAGTTATTCAACCTCTTTCAACTGTTTCAACATATTTCAACATTTTCCATATTTTTTCGAATTTTTAACATTATTTACACTCTTTTCAAGTTATTCAAACTCTTTCAACTTTTCAAAATCTTTCAACTTTTCTCAACATTTTCCATATTTTTTCGGCTTCTTCAAACTCATTCAACTTTTTTCGAGTTTTTCAACCTCTTTCAACTGTTTCAACATTTTTCAACCTCACTCAAATTTTCTTAACATTTTCCATATTTTTTTGAATTTTTGAACTTTATTCAACTTTTTTCGAGTTATTCAACCTCTTACAACTGTTTCAACATTTTTAACCTCTTTCAACTTTTCTCATCATTTTCCATGTTTTTTTGAATTTTTCAACCTTATTCAACTTTTTTCGAGTTATTCAACCTCTTTCAACTGTTTAAACATTTTTCAACCTCTTTCAACTTTTTTCAACATTTTCCATATTTTTTCGAATTTTTCAACCTTATTCAACTTTTTCCGAATTATTCAAACTCTTTCAACTTTTTCAACATTTTTCAACCTTTTTTCAACAATTTTCATATTTTTTCGAATTTTCCAACCTTATTCAACTTTTTTCGAGTTATTCAAACTCTTTCAACTTTTTTTAACACTTTCCATATTTTTTGCACTTTTTAAACCACATTCAACTTTTTTTGGCTTTTCAACCTCATTCAACTTTTTTCGAGGATTTGAACTTTTTTCTAGCTTTTCAATCTCCTTCAACTTTTTCAACACTTTAATATACTATCGAGTTCATCAAACTTTTTCACCTGCTTCAACCTCTATCAACGTTTTTCATGTATAATCAACTTCTTTAAATTTTTTTTTAACTTGTTTTCGGGTTTTCAACTTTATTCAATATTTTTTAAATATTTCCGACTTCTTATTCAATTGCGTTACATTTTTTCGACTTTTTTAACCTCAAAGCGAAAAACCGAACTTAGTCGGTCTCCTGGTACTTAGTCGAGGTACGAGACCAAACAATTCATCAATTTGACCGACAAAAAAGTATATGATGTCCCATCCTAAAGTGTAGAATAAATCCTTTTTTTTCAGAAAAATTTATCGACCTTTTTCTACTTGAGTTTGCCCCCCGATGAAAAATTTCATTGCGATGCCCCTGATAAGATGCTATTTGTTCAAAGGAATACTTTCAATAAAGTGCTGATTTCGTTCGAATTCAAACGGAAAATGAAAAATGTTGTAGTGAATTTGTGTTCAGCAACAATTCGCTCAAAATAATGTTTCCAAAATCCCAAAGTGAGCTGGTAAATGAATTTTGTCTAAGAAAACTCAATTTGACACCACAGTGCGATGGCGTGTTTTGTTCACCTGTGTGTTTGCTATGTAAAGTACTTAAACTTTGCTCAAATGACGACGGCAAATTCTATTGTCTGAACCAGTATTTAATGGGTTTTTCCTAAAATTCTACTTTTGCTTCGGCTTTAGATTTTATGCTTTGGGTTTTATTTTTGTTTGTCTGCCTTCTTTTTGTTTATGAGGCTGTTTCTTTTTGAAATTGTTTTAGGTTTTATCATAAACGTTTTATCCCAAATGCGGCATATACCATATATTTGTCACACGCAATTCCATTTAACGCTCAAGTTCACAATTTCACAATTTCTGATTCATTGTGTTAGTAGGTTTGAATGACGTAGCAGTTTAGTTTTAGTAGATTGCGATTAAAATGAGACACGTACCCCTCATACACTTTTTTGGTTTTATTGATTGTGAAACCTAAAATGATGCATGTTCTTCTTCTGTTAACCGACTTCAAGGTCATACATAATTTATTGAAACTCATTGCTTAGAACTTTAAAAAATCTGAAATTGATAGAAAATGTACGAAAGATAATTATGCTATCATCACTTTTTGTTAACTACAGATTGATATCATTGATATCTCAATACTAATTAGACTTTTGGATAAGATTGTAACTGATATAAAGCTAATTATTAGATAAATTTGTTCTAAATAATCAGGAATAAATGTTGCCGAAAGTTTTTCTTTAATATATCAGTTTCAGCCGTTACTCTGCTTTAGACAAAATTTATGAAAATTATTGTTCTTGTTCTTGATTGATTGATTGAGAATTGATAAAGATTTATTTTGAACTTAAAGCGTCTATTGAGAACCCACAGCATACGATTTCTTAAAGTGTTTTTTGTATTTGAAATTGAGATAACGGTCAGAAACAGCTGTGGATTATAATTTTGTAGCGCCCGGTACAAACGACTCAAAGAGCGCCATTTTCAGGACAAATTTTCTCAAAACCACCATACTCAAGCTAGTGAGAAAAAAGCTTATTACTTTCCATATCGAAAAACATGCATCAATACTCAATATCAATACTTTTATATGCAATGTAACATGAATTAAAGCGCTTTATTAGAATGGAAGTGGCGCCGCTAAAAAGAAATAAAAATGTTTATCAAAAGGCATACATAAGTTTAAAAAAAAAAAAAAATTCCACTCATTTCATACAATTAATGCAATGTTTGTTCTACAAAACATTTATTTATGTAATTTGTAATCGTAATTTTAAGCAGCACTGAAGTGGAACCATTTTAATTAGCGTTTTTTTTTTCATTTAAAATATTTTGCTTGTGATTATATTTTGAGCTTAAAACTACATACGTTTGTATATTTAATTTTGCTAAATTTTTGGATATGAAATGAAGAGACCTGTATATTTCTTTATTAAATACTTTGGGCTTAGAAATGGCCCATATATAATTTGCAAAAAGTATAGCAAAAATTTTTTTATTAAAAAAAATTATTTAATAAATGTCAATTAAACTAGACCAAAAAACTTTATACTCGAAGGCATCGTTTTGCTCCAAAGGTGCTAAAATTGATGGATAAACCAGTTCACACTATCCATTTATAATAAAAAAAACATTGAAAGAAATGCCATACTTCGGTTTTCAACATTAGAACTTTTTAATTGGGCCTCAGTGAGTAATATATCTACAGAGGTATGTATAAGCATACCAACTGTACTTATTTAGTAAGTACAGTACTTATTTTCAGCTTGCCGTACTTATTTTTTAAATCGTACTTAATTTGTACTTGTTTTTCAAAGCGTATTTAATTTGTACTTATTTCGGCCGAAATCTGTTTCTCAAATTAATAATAAATGTAGATAGCATTTGCGCTGGCCCGATGATTGCGAAATAGTTGTAACTAGAATTCCTTTAATTAGTATTTACACACGAATGTTTCCAAAAATTGATGTGTTGCATCACTTAATTTGAGTTTGACAGCGCAGACTTGTCTACTTTCAAATTTTTGTAGGCATCGAAGTATTGACACATTTTGTGTGAGAGAATCGTATGGGAAAAGAGAGTGACAAAAACAAAATTTGTAAACAATACATATTTGCTGAGAAAATCGTATGTGTTTCGCCTTATATGCTTCTTATTTCTATTCATTAAATGGTAATGGCGCCGCAACGCCGTAAGTGTGCGACGCGGAACTCAACATCGGAAATGCCAGAAAGAGTGAAATCGAAAATCATTTGGAATCCACGAAACACAAGAACGCGTTGTCTGCCAAATCGAACAGCCGCACTGTTGCGAACTTTTTTACTTCGTCAGCCGTCACCACCCTTACGGTATGTGAAGGCGTTTGGTCGTATCGTCGTATCATGTCATAATAGTTTCATTTCATCGGACTGCGCTTCCAAAATATTCCGCACAAGCTTCGAAATGCGTAATTCTAATTGAAGAATGGAAAGAGAAGAAATTGTTATCTGAAGAACGATGGGTTGAGATCTTTAAGCAAATGGAAGCTTCACAAGTGCCTTATTTTGAATTTTCTCGTCTCGTCGTATTCATTCTGTGCCTACCTGGAACGAGTGCACCAGTGGAGCGCGTTTTTTCACCAGCAAAAAACATCTGGAAAACCGAGTTCTCTCGGCTTGAAATGAACACTCTAAAACCGATTTTGCTTGTAAAAATAAATTTGCAGTATAAATGCGTCGATTTTTACCATTTTTTGAAATCGCAACCGCAGCTATTACGACAAATTTCGTGTCAAGAAAAATACAATTTCAAAGAGCAGCAGCGCACCGTGGCTGCTGTCGGTGAAACTGCTGATGCTCATGCTGCCTCATCCAACAAAATGTCGATTGGTAGTACACAGAGCGAACATTAATTATCCTTTAAATTTATGAACATGTTTTCAACTTTTAATTTGTACTTATTGTTGACAAATACAATTCAATAAAGAAATTTCGATATAGAAACAATAGCTCAGAATCATGGTGTAATTACACAACTCTCTTTTTACACGGTACTTTTTTACACGATTTTGAAATAACACGGTTCAAAAATAAGAGCAATAAACTTTTTTACACGAATTTTTTGTTCTTGCACAAATCTCAAAAAAGATTTTTTTAATTTCAATTCTACATAAGTTTTACAGCTAAGTTGTGTATACAGCCACAAACCTGCAATTGGGGGAATACCCGAATGTTATAATCAGTTTTTTTTATCAGATTGCACTTCAACTTGAACACAGCATTAGGTTATTCAGTATTTATTTTGTGTTAAAGCGTTCAGTTCGTAGTTTTAAAAGTTGATGTTCAAATTAAATTTTTTTTAATTCGATGGTGAAATTTGAAGTATAATTTGCATTCATGTTAATATTTTACTACTAATAAAGGTAATGCGTTAAATATTCGGCTTAGATAAGTCCTATAAATATATTATATTATTTAACATCTTTGTTATGTTTAGTACACACCCGAATAATAAAATGCATAAACTACAACAAAATATACCAAAGAGAAGAGCAATTTCGTTAGAAACTAAAATGAAAATCTTACTTAGACTGTCTAAAATTTTTTTTGTACATAAGTATATATTTTACATTCCATTGGAAAAGTAAACTCATGTATCTTCCCTGACAGCATTTCTCAGCAGAGCCGAAAATCAATAAGGTTACTATCGATAAACTTATGAAATATATACGGAACTGAATAGTTTCAAATCAAATACTGACTGATCAATTTTTTTTGATATATTTTGAACATTTTCCGATACAATATATTGTATTAATATTATTAGTACTATTCGACTTTGTCCATACTTTTCAATTCTATTCGACACTGCTTAGTACTTTACTATACTTAAATAACAAAAACTTCATTAAGTTCACACATCACGCAACGATTGCTTGCACTCACCTGTTTTTTTTTTTGTGAAGTCGTTAAACAAACTCTATGTATTACGAGCATAAATGAGGTTCTCTGGACTATTTGAAACAGAAAACAAAAAGTACCACGTTATTTTCTAATATTGCACAAAGTGCCAAAACGTGATTTCTATAGGAGTAAGAGGCAGGCAGTAAAATTGTATTTCCCATTTTACATCTTGATTCAAAAAAATGATTATACAAAAAATAAGTTCTTTTTTTACACATTGGGCACGCAAAAAAAATGCTCATTACATATTTTATTGCGGTAATTAAATCATGTGAACTCTATGATTAATTTAGAAATAAAAAAACAAACTTTTTTCCATACATGTACATTAGAGTGGTTCTGAGGAAAAAACAAATTGAGGACGCCCCTCAATTGCTTCAAAATTGGAAAAAAAATTTTAGGAACTTTTTTCAAATTTTTATCTTTAAACCATACTGATCATATTTCAGTATGAAATATGGCCAAAGTCGTCATTTTTTTAAACTATTTTTTTACAAGGTTTTTAATTTTAAAAAAGAATATGTCAAAAATAAATATTTCTCAGATCTAGTTTTCGAGATATAGCCATGGAAAGTTTCGGTTATGTCTTTTTTAAAAATCAAGTTAAGAATGCCTGAATAAATTTTAAATATATTGATGTCACTGAAGGTAATTTTACAGTCTATAAAATTTTTCCACTAAAGTTTGAACGCAGTTCCATATTTTTGAAAATGTTCACCTTGTTTTTTAAATAAGCGTTATTTTTTCTAAAATTTGTGCAATTAGGCTGTAACTTTATTATTATATTATGAAAGTCCGAATAATGTTCTTTAATTCAATATGTTATTTGATACTAGTCTTTTTCCAAATGTATTAGATATATACAAAAATAATAACTAATGTCCTTTTTAGAAGGTATTTATTTCAATTAACTATTAAAGGTAAGAAACTTAAAGAGATCGACCACTATCGGCAAATAAGATGAATTCGTAAATTTTTCACAATATTTATTAATAACTAAAAGTGGTGGTTAAGACCAAATTTCACATTCAAATAGGGTCAGTATGGGTCAAAGATAAAAATTTTGAAAAAAATTCCTAAAATTAATTTATCCTATTTCGAACCAATTGAGGGGGCATTGTATTTGATATTTGCAAAAACTTTAAATAAGAACCAACTTATGTACATATGTATGTATATAAATGTCAAAGCTTCGTTCTATAAAGTTTCATACTTTGGGCGCAACTAGGGTCAGCAGAAGAAAAAATAAAAAGTCCTTTCATGGACCATAAGTTTGGATTTGTAGAAAAGTGTTCGTTGACTTGTAATTATATATTTAAAGTTGAATTTATTTGCTTAAATCTACTCTGATTATGAACTAACTTAAAGCTTTTTGAAAATAGACTATAGCTATTCATTAATTTATGTTATGATTGAGAACGTTTCTAATTAGAAAAATCTTTGGATAAATATAGATATTTTTGGAAGTTCCATCTCTATCCACAGAAATCTAGCAAAATAATAGTCATCTCTTTTGCCTTATCTCTCTGATCAAGCCAATCCTCCTGGACATTTTTTTTTCAACTGCCTCTGATTTCTGGAAATCTTCAATAAGTTATTCAAAATGCGCTAACTCTAAGAATGCGTAACAATACATGCACATAGCAACAATACATTTTAATTTTAAACTAATATTGTACAAATAAAACCAGATACTTCGCACATATTGACAGTATTAGTCGAAAGTGTTTTTTTTTTATGCGGGGGAAATCGTAAAAAATAAACAGAGTATGATAAAAACAAGCGGAGTAAAAGTTTTACACTATTTTTATTCATTACAGCAGATAAAATACTCATTACTCATGCATGCCCCACATGAATTGTATTTTCTACATAGTTTAAAAACAAAAATAATAATATATTTAGCATTATCAACATTGTCACCATGACTTGGCAAGAAAAAGCTAAACAAACTCATATCAGACAGTATATACAGCCGGAGGGAAGCAGAAACAAATTTGATGAAAAACAACCGAGAATGACATGAATCGCGAATACATCTAGAAGAATTCCACTTGAAAGCGCTCTCAAAAGACGCGGTTCAATTGTTGACATGCGAGATATATGTACGAATATATATAACGTAAATACATACGTGTAACGCAAACAAGCGCAAATGAACAATAATTGCTCTCACTCTCTTATTTTGTAGTTATCAGTTTGTATACTCTAAAAATTATAAAAACGAAATATTCTTTATATGTGTGAGTCAATACATTTCTTGGATTAATTAGAAATAAAGCGTTATCATATCCCAGTATGCGATTGAGCAATTCAATATCAAAATATATACCAACATTACTGCACACGTATCCACGTAAGCACTTACGTTAGGTCTTCTCAAAATTAGCTTTTTATGCAAATAGCACGCCTGTTAGCACAGTCAAAATATTTGCCTTATTTTAGTTCCCTTACCCTAAACAGGAAGCCAAAAGATTTGCTCTCAATTTATGCTTTCATAGTTTGTTCCTTTTTACAGATCTCAATGGCTTTTGCTTTGACATGCAATTCCAGGTTCGACCGGGTTAAAAGCGGCCACTTGGCAACCCATATAATACATAGATGTAAACGTTTGCGAAAACACAAAACACAATATGGAATCATATCGACATATCATTATTTAGCGATTATTAACAAGTAAATGCTTGCAACAATTGCTTGTTTCAATTAAAATATGATTTGATAATTATTACTATATATATCATTGTTATAATTCACCTCAGATGAAGGTGTGACATATTAACTTATAACAAATATTTATTTCACCTATATTAATTATGTATATAATTTGTTACTTATTAACAAATTTTGATATATAAAAATAGATCGTTTACTCTGTGTAGGAATATATTGAGAAATATCGTCATTCAAATGTGTCGATATTTTTATTTATCAATTTTAAATATATCGATATTATCTGTTCGCCCCCGGGCGCCCAGTGTGCACGGTACGCCACTGCGTGTCAGACCGACTTTCCTTTTAAGTTGAAATGGTCGATATAGATTTATTATTATCCTTTGCTATTGTGGCAAACCAGGATTGGCTTAGTGGAAGTTACTATGATAACAAGCCCTCAATGCCCTTAATCCTATTTCCTTCAATAGTTGGTTGTGGCGTTTCGTGCTCGTTGTATGACCTTGACAATTAAGTTAAATTTGTTGAACTCCAAAGCAGCACCAAAATGAGCTATTCTTCTTCTCATTGACGTTTTCACAACACTTATTGCTATAAATATATGTGCATACATTACTTATTCAGATTAAATCCAAAGTAGCTACTTTAATATGTGTTACCAACACTTGCTGTCTTTCCAATCGATATCGACCACATTAAATAAATTGACATTATTATAATAATAGCTCTATATGCTCATAGTGCACAGTACTAACAGTTCATTGTTCCTTTGAAATTTATGGTCAACACCCATCCGTAGGTGGTAAATAACTGTAATTTACAAATGAAATAAAAAAAGAATAAAGTAAGAGCGGGTTTTTTCACATGACCCACGATAAAAGAAACATTAAGCAAAGAAATTGTCAAGCGATGTTCGATAAAAACATTTGACATATATAGTAATTACTGTCATAATTATTATTACTTCTAATTAAGAATTTCATTATTGCGTTTTAAGAATTTAATTCGAATTTCGTAGGTTTTATTTTACTTTATAATCAACTTCTTTATCTGTTTTGTCCTTTTTAAAATTTTTGCTTTTCAAATTTATTTTTGACCTGACTGGTACATTTGGATAAACCACTTTTTTTAGTGGGTGAATTCTTTACTGGCAGGTATAAAACATAATCTGTACCAGAGAGAATCAGTTCAAAGCTAATGCTAGAAGTAACCTGAAATATTGAAAACAAAATTGGTGTTTAAAAAAAAAAATAATAAAAATATAAAGTTAAACAGAAATAGGGCTTTTGGCAATGAGGCAGTATTAATTAAAAGTTGTGGGTCTCTTTCTCACTTAAAAGACTTGGAGAATACCAGAAAATATCTGTAATATTTTCCATTGTACGTTGAAAAATAATCTCCAAAAGCTTCTGAAATGTAATTAGCTAAAATTTATATTGTCTTCAATATGAAAACAAAACTCAATGCAAGACTCTCCGCAATCAAAACATTTGTGACTTCTACTGGATCAGAAATATCACCACTTTCATTCGAATATTTTGGAATCATATCGACTTTTTCAATATAGGCTGAGAGCCGGCTGTAGAAAAGTCGAGTGTATAAGATTACAGGAAGAGATGTATGCCAAATGATAGAGCTCAATGAGCCTAAATAGAATATCTAGGGTTGCCTTGCCAAAGGCAGTCCCGATGGCCGAAAATGCCCGAATTTTAGCCAATTTTGTTGTTCTAATTAAAACTGTAGTACATAACAGCTTGAAATGTATGCCAAATGATAGAACTCGAAGAGGCCTAAATATAGTACCTGGGATTGTATTGTTAAATCCTGTCCCAAACATGGGTTTTCACTGGTTTTTTGGGTCAATTTTCATTAATGAAGATAGCAGCGTAAAATTCGTGCCAAATGATAGATATCGAAGAGCCTAAATAGAATATATAGGGTTGCCTTGTCGAATCATGTCCTAAACATTATTTGACACCCGTTTTTGGGGTCAACTTTTCTTAAATGAGTGGCAACTCATGTTTGGGACAGGATTCTACAAGGCAACCCTATATATTCTATTAAGGCTCTTCGATATCTATCATTTGGCACAAATTTCAAGCTGTTATCTTCATTAATGAAAATTGACCTAAAAATCCGGTGAAAACCCATGTTTGGGACAGGATTCAACAATGCAATTCCAGGTATTATAATTAGGACTCTTCGAGTTCTATCATTTGGCATTCATTTCAAGCTGTTATGTACTACAGTTTTAATTAGAACAATAAAATTGGCTAAAATTCGGGCATTTTCGGCTATCGGGACAGGCTTTGGCAAGGCAACCCTAGATATTCTATTTAGGCTCGTCGAGCTCTATCATTTGGCATGCATCCCATCCTGTAATCTTATACACTCGACATTTCTACAGCCGGCTCTTGGACTAATACTTTTCGAAACACTTCGCATTTAGTGCTCTTCAATTTTGCCGATACCTTCCAATTCTGTCATAAAGTTATGACACGCTTGATATTTTTCTCTCCACCAACATAAGAAAACATCATTAAGTTCACACCTCGAGTGACTGCATTCACCTGCTTTTTTTATTATTTAATGAGTTGCCCAGTCTCTTAGTACATCTGGTGAATAAAGTTTTTTATTCAAACAATCCAGTAATTACTGCGGTACATAAACGTATTAAAAACAAATGTTGAGTACACTACATACAGCATGTATGTATATACATTTTGAATATGACATGACCTGAGCTGACGTGTCCAATTAATCTAAGTGGTAGTTGTCCGACATTTCGCTGCTCTCTTTCCAATTTATCTTAAATGAATCAAAGCGAATTAATAGCGCACTGCTGCCAGGATCAGCGCCTTTTCAGGCTTGCACTGTTTATGCTACACTTTCGGGATATACTTTTTGGATTTTTTAAAAGTGACACATGAGCTTTTATTTGAGATAGGACTTTTTTTGGTTGTCAGAGTGATGATGCAGAATGAAAAGCTGAAAACCTTAATTTACTTATCAAATTAAACATGTCAAAAAAAGTTCAGATCCCGAACCTCTTAAGTTATGTAATTATAAGTAATACAGTTTTAAATAAAAGTACTTACATTACAATTAATGTTTGTGTTTTTTTATGTATAAATGAATTGAGGCGGTATATCATAAGGCCCAAATGCAATACGTCCAAATTCGCATGTAACGCCCAAACCTCAGTAAATTCATAGACAATACATTTCAAGTTTGCTCTTCGACTTTCAGTTTAGGATCTACAGCTTTTAATTTAGGTATTTTGTCAGAAAATTTGAACGTTATGACATGCATTACATGACTTTTGCTTGGAAATTTTTTGAGCCATGAAAATTATTATTATTTTATTCAAAAATGTTTTCGGACACTTTTTGTACAAGGAAATTATTGTTTCCCAATACACAACAAGTCTTAATTTTTTTAAACTTTTCAATCATTCTAAACTTTTTATAATTAACATTAATTGAATGTATTGTAAAGGGACATCAGATCATTAATTAATTTTTCGGACGAAATTTAGTAAAAGAACGGTGGACCAGTGTAGTTGAAATAGACGTTGAGAATGTCACTGACTGCGCAGATTTTCGCCATTGTAAGTTCCAGCGCTCTCCTTTGAAATTTCAAGTATTCTTAAAGCGTTCTATTATGGTGGTATATACAATAAGGGTATCCACGTGATGATGCATAAAAGTGAACTTGAAAAAAGTCAAAATTTGCTTTCCTTTAAGTCGAGAAATTCCTGTGATAACTTATGCTATGCACTTTCCTCAAACAACGAACGGACAAACGTCAGTGGAATGTATGAAACAGCTGTTAAGTAGTGAGCAAATTTATAGAGTTGTTATGCTGAAGCAAAATTTATTAATCAATTTGAAGAGAAATTTAATGAAATCGAAGATATTTCCCAGGAATCTGGTGTTTTCTATGACTTTTGTAACAATCTTATCTTAATTAAAACTGAGAAATTCTTTTAGAGAACAGATATATCCTACAAAGGTTAACCGTAACAACGAAGTAGAGTAACTTCGGATATTGTGATATGGTCGGGTAATGTAATATATCATCATATTTCCTTAAATAAACAACTCTCGACAAAAATGTTTTTGTCAGCATATCAGTAACGGAGAAAGATACGTGCTAAAAGGTTTTGTGCGTTCGCATTCACTGTTTTTGGACTCAGTGTGGTGAAATTGACTTAGCGACAAGTCAAGATTTTATTTGTGTGCATTTCATGTGTAAATTATGCCCAAAATAAAGTAAGGATATTGTCATAAATAATGTGAGTTATTTATTTGCTGAAGTGTGTTTTAATAAAAATAAGCTGAGTGCATTATAACTGAAATTCGGGTAATTTGCTCCACCCAGTAAGGACGTTACCTGTGCTTTTTGCAACAGATTCTTTCAGGGAAATACATATAATCAGATCTGAGTTCAATGCTTGCAATGCGATTTAATTTGGGCTCACAATGATTGTCTTTCAATTTTTGTACGTGAGTCATCTATCTGACTATAATATGATTACCTTTTCGCTTATTGATTCAGTTTAAATCTAGTTTCCTTTTTTATGGAAATTCTATTGAAAAATGTTATTGTATATTTAGTTCCTACTGTTTTATACTTGCTATACTTTTCATGATGGTATATCACATTATCCGAACACTATATATCACATTACCCGAAAATTTGTTTTAGAGGTGTCACTTGGACTTTTTCCATTTTGCTGAAATAGCTTCAGATTGGCATGTGCTATAGAGCTCCGAAGTCATAATACACTGCACAATGCATCAACAAACCATAATACATAAAGAAGTAGAAGCTATGCTATAAAAGTTACGTGTAATTTAAAATACAAAATAATACCCATATCACAATACCCGAAGTTACTATATGCTGCATTTTTGTCAATGTTGAATAAACCCAAATGTGATTTTTTGGTTCACTACGTAGGAAATGTTTCTACATCAAAACTCTTATTAAGACAAAGTTTGCATATTTCCATCTACAAGGATTTTTTTAGAATTTCGAACGATACCTGCATTTTTTATTGGACAATAGACAATGCTTGCCAGAAATGAAAGAAATTATCCCCAATAGAAATTCCTTAACTGGCACGCCGTGATAGTAACTGCCGCTGTTGACTAATTCAAAAAACATGCCAGAAGATAATCTTCCAAAAATGTTATATTTCTTAAACATTTATTATCACCAAAAAAGTTATGAGTATCATTTTAAAGCCAATCGACGACGGTTATCTAACTAAAAACTCTGACGCTTTGCTAATGCCCTAAAAAACCCAATACGCCGACTCATTTAGGCGTAGCTACAATTATAGCCAATGCATGTTGGTCGCTTGGGAGAATATAAAACAAATTCAGTACAAAATACAATTCAGTCGTTATTTGAGCTTACAACTAGAAACCAAGAAGCTCCGTTAGCACATAAACCAGAAACAACAACAAATCAAACCGGTATGTAATATTTGGCATTTTAAAAACAAAGAAAAAATTGGCTGTTATTCATAGTAGTGCAAAATTAACTCAAAAATAAAAATCTGGATTTGGCAAAACTCAGTGTAAACCTTCATGAATATACGACACGTACAAGAGCCGCTTTGTGATTAATCAGGTCTCATTCAGGGAAAGAGTTTTTGGAAGCTTATACTATACTAGTTCATACTAAATACATATAAGCGAGAAGGTTTTCATTCAGTTTAATCAACTCTAGATTTTTACTACACTATCATCCATTGAAAAATGATGTGTGTGTCATTATAAAAAAAAATATTAATTTATTTTGAAATTGTACGTTTATTCTTTTCTAACTCATACTTCATTTTCTTATTTATTATTTTTTCAATAGCTTACAAATGGATTTCTACTACTTACCCGGTTCAGCACCATGTCGTGCAGTCATTATGACTGCTAAGTCCATTGGCATTGATCTTAATAAGAAATTATTGAATTTAGCTGGTGGTGATCATCTTAAACCTGAGTATCTTAAACTAAATCCTCAACACACTATACCCACATTGGTTGACAATGGATTTGCCTTGTGGGAATCACGTGCTATTATGGTTTATTTAGTTGAGAAATATGCCAAGACCGACTCGCTTTATCCCAAGTGTCCTAAGACACAGGCCATCATTAATCAGCGCTTATTTTTCGACATGGGTACCTTATATAAATCATTTGGTGAATATTACTTTCCTCAAATTTTCCAAAAAAAACCTGCTGATCCAGAGAAACTCAAGCAAGTTGAAACAGCTTTCGGATTTTTGGATACATTTTTGGAAGATCAAACATATGCTGTTGGTGATTCACTAACACTTGCTGATGTAGCATTTTTAGCCACGATATCGACCTTCGCTATAGCCGATTTTGATTTTAGCAAGTGGCAGAATGTAAGCAGATGGTATGAAAACGCCAAGCAAGTGACACCTGGTTTTGCTGAGAATTGGGAAGGCTGTTTGGAACTGAAGAAAAAGTATATGAGTTAGATAGTATTTTGTTTGTAGTATAGTTTAAGACATTATTTATTCAAAAATTTTTTGTGTAGTAGTTGAAAAATAAAAAAAAACTTAATTGTCACCTAAAATATACAATGCGTAATTATCTTTATTGTGTGGCTGAAATGAAACTACATGCTAATTCATAGTGTCACAGAGGATATGCTGAAATTATATGATTTACATGCTTCACATATTTTACGTATTTATAATTTACAATTTCCAAATCTTTCGATACTTTCGACGTACATATGAATATTGACTTTTTCGACATTGTTAAACATCTTTAGACATTGTTCCACATTTATCGAATATTCGACATTGGATATTTAACATTTTCAACGTTTAACAATCTTCGTTCTTCGAAATTTTTGGACCTTTTCAACAGGTTTCAAAATGTTAAAACTTTTATCGATGGTATTAACATTTCCGAAATTTTGTAACTTTTATCGACATTATTAATTTTTAAGATTTCATTCGACTTTTTCAACATTTTTTGACATTCTGCGGCTTGAACAGAATTATAAAAAACGTTCAATAATTTTCAACATTTTTCGATAGTATTCAACATTTCTATACTAACGCAGTGAAACATCAGTTAGTTCACACATTGCATGCGAGTGCTTGTACACACCCACTTTTTGTTCAAAGAGAGACTCACTATTTTGTAATTGATATAATCGTGAAATAATTTTATTTTATATGTAGTACATCCATATACAAATTTTTTCGGAAGGTGTTAATTACACAGTGGAACAAGTTCATATATCTAGAAAGATAATTTTGTGCTCGCTTATACTTGTACTGTCACGTCACGTCATATTTTTTTTTTAAATGCACTCAAAACCTTTTATATAAATTTCGATGATTAAGTATATCTCAAAACCTAAAAGAAAACGCATAATTCTGAGTTTGAAAAACTCACCTTTTTATTTATCTTTTTAAGCTTTCTACAATAAAATTAACATTATTTAGTTAAGCAAATTTTGATTCTCTTAGATTTTTTTTTTAAATCTAATGAATTTATATAATGTCAATCCGCCGAAAATTATCTCTTGGAAAATATAGATGTACATATATGTTAATACTAGCTCTGCCCATCAAAAATTTTTTTAGAATGGTTTTATAGTGTTATTTTCCAAAAGGTGAATTATGAACAGATCGAATTTACCTTTCCATTATTTGAAAAAAATTTTTAAATGCACTCAAAGTATTTCCAGAACCCAATATGAGAGAGGAACTTCAATTTTAGATTTCAAATCAGTGCATTAACGTTATTGAGACATAATTACATATCTACATTAAAATATACCGAAATAACGTCTCCAAGATCCACAATCTAAAACTTTGTGGAAAAGAGAAAAATGTTCATCGTGTAATTAACTCTAAATGACTTTAAAATTAACTTACATTTTTTTATATATATTTTGATATACATACTAACGTACATTAATAATAATGTATTTATTTCTTAACATGTAATTTTTAAAGCCAACAACCATAATTTTCTTTCGACAGCGGGATCAGTTTCAAATTCGCTCTTTTCCATCGCTCTTTGTATAACTGGTATTATTTAATACCGGCTTTTTGTCATGCATAAAAAATAATATAATTGTTGTACACACAACATGCCAGTATGTATGGATTTATATACTCTGTACGTATTTCTTATCTACCCAAACAAATTCGTGTATTTGTATATATGTATGTACATATGTCAACATCGCGAGAATGTATAAAAATTTATTTACAACAAAAATACAAACTAATGTACATGATGTCAGCTTTCAAATTTCGCGAATTAACACTACATTTGGCATAAGCGGCTTTGCTCAGAAGTTTGACACAACTGTTTTCAATATTGAACTCAAGGGTGATCTTTAAGAATGTCAAATTTAAGATTCTTTTTTCTAAAAGGTACATATACCAGGTGTATTCATAAGTTTTTCTCGGTTTTTTTTTTTCAAAAACAATATGTAATTTTATAGGGAAATTAATTTTTTTTATTCAAAATATTGGCCATCCGCTTCTATACATTTCACATGCCAGAAATACTGCTTGTCTTTTGTGGCAAACCATTCGTTGAGCCACTTTTCATCTTCCTCGAAATCTCTGAAGTGCTGCTCTACGAGCGCGTGCCTCATTGATGCGAAGAGGTGATAGTCAGATGGCGCCAAGTCTGGGGAGTACGGCGGGTGCAGAAGGATGTCCCATCCAAGCGATTTCACGGTGTCTTTCACTAGTTTTGCTAGACAGCGCGTTGTCGTGTAACAAAATCACTTTGCCATGTCTTATGGCCCATTCCGGTCGTTTTTCGATTAATGCATGGTTTAAATTAATCATTTGTTGGCGAAAGCGTTGTATATTAACGGTTTCGACGGGCTTCAAGAGTTTCTTTTTTTTTTTTGATTAAATAAGAAAAGTAATGCGTGCCTCAAATGTTCTTTTTCAGGCACAAAACTCGACATGATCACTGAACGATAAAACAAAGACACAAGTTTTTGGCGGACTCAACTTTTGTGTGTTTGTAGTTGAATGTCAGACGAATAAAATGACGCATTTGTCAAATTAATACGCTGTTATACCGGAAAAAACCTATGCATATACCTGGTACATGAGGCGCCCAGTTGCAAAACCGACCAAGTCCAAAAAAATCAAATTTTAAGATATTCTCATATATCAAAATCTAGACCATGCTTTATCTTTCTACTATGGTTTTAGATTAAAAAAAAAATTTTTTTTACAGAAATATTTCACTTCTTTCTTCTATTTTTGATGCATTGATTTTAAAACCGGCCAAGTCCATGAACTTGCTTTTAAAACCAGTCCAACGCCTTGGAATCAAAACCGGCCAAGTCCAGTACATTGGTATCAAAAACGGCCAAGTCCACTTTTTTTCAAACAAAATTTGATAATTACTATGTCAAAACCGGCTAAGTCCAGTTCATTGGTATCAAAACCGGCCAAGTCCAAAATTGTTTTCTCAAAAGCATAAGCAAATAAAACTTGAAAAGTCTGATCTGACGTGCTTTGAGTAAGAAATTTAATAAGCTATTATGTGGGGAATACTTTTCAATTTTTCATGAACATTGATGAAGATAAATGTTTTTCGTTGTTTGTCCAAAAGTATAAAAAAGGGCCGGTTGTGCAACTGGGCGCCTCATATGCTCTACATTGATACATAATATTGCGATTGAATTACTAGATGACCAAGAGACAAATCGAGGACGTTCCAAAAAATTTCAACTTTTTACTTCGATTGCCTAAAATGGTTATACATATGTATATTTAGTTAGCGAGCCCGCCAGCTGTTTTCTTTCTGAAATTTTTCAAAATTGATGAAAAAAAAAAAAAATTATTTTAACTTTTCAATACATCTAAATCATGACATTTACAGACAAATAGCTTCAAATCGAAAACATTAACAGGTTTTCGGCAGTGCAAGGCCATACCAGAACACTCATCAAAATCGTGATGTAATTTTTTTTAAGCTATGACGGTCTTACAGCAAACGAGCGATATGAAATTTTAGTGCAAAAGTACTGTGGCTAGCAAAACCGCTGTTTGATATGGAACTATAGAATGGAAACCTTGAGCTGCAGCCAAAGGTTGCCAACGTACCCTTAATTGTGTGCATAAAATATAAATAAAAAACCCCTTTCCCATCTCAAATTATATATTATTACAATACAAAACTGTCCTAGATCGCTAAAAAATGTTTAGAGTCAATTAAGGCTGGGGCTCGAACAAATATATTTTATTCTTTGTGTATTCGAGTTTTGCCAACACTTTAATTTTATTGACAGTAAATCAAGTAAACACTTTATTTCAAATTTCAACCTTAACATTTAATTTAAGGCAGTTTTTTTTTAGCTATGGCAAGTACTTATAATTTGTTCATGAAATTAATTAAGAAATGAGTACTATCTGATTAGATATCTTCTCAATCATTAAGTAGGTACTTATATTGCTGCTGATAGCAAAAAGCTCATTAACTTTGTAACAACTACAACTTAGTAATATCGAGCTGTGCTATTTAGATCTATAAATTGAGTATTGTGGAAACGCAATAAATACGTCAGTTATAAAATTATGGAAAAGGAATGCTACACTTTGCCTAAAGTAGGGTGTTCACAAGACGCGAGAAGCGTTTGTGGCAAAAGTGCAAAAATTGGACGAAAAAAGTCAAACAAAACAAATAAAGAAAACAGAAAAATGTTTGGCATCATATCAAAAGCCGGCCGGAAAGACGCTAAAATAAAAAAAAATGTATATTTAATCTTTCTTTTTTGTTTGTTCAATTGCACTTGTGTGTTTGCTTTCTCTACTCATTCTGTTGCAAACGTGCCATAAAAAATCTTACGTTAAATTTAAAATAAAAGATTTTCTTATCAATTGCTTCTTAATTCGAGTTTAAGAACAGATTTCCAAGGTCTTTTTCTAATAATCTTTAAAGCGAAAGGTAATCAAAAATGCCGAAAAATGATTTTAAGCGAATATTCTAGAAAGACTAATTAGCTGAAGGTATAGTGAGGTTAATGCTACACAAAATATGAACACCCATCTTGGTAAAGAAATTAACAACAACAATAGCTAATTAATAGCTCTTAGTTTTTTTAGCGATTGCTCATGCCAAATATAGAGAAAAGATTATAAGAGTTGATAGCTTGTTCTTCTTGTTTTTTTTTTTTTTTTGTTTTGGGTTTTTTCTTTGTAGTTGTTTTTTGAATTGTTTGAGTCGTGTTATAGTGTGTGTATTATACATATATATCTTTTGCACTCAAGCATTTTTGTTAGTAAACTTTTTCATATTTTGCGGAATGTTATGGCGCGTATTCATAGTCCCTTTTAGGCTCAACTCTAAGCTAAGCGACAAAAAAAGATGTTAAAAAATATTATGAATATTCGCCTATTGAAATATATTTTGTTTATTAGCTATTTGTTTAAGGCAGTTAAGGTAGTATTTATTACTATGAACATAAGAAGCTCAATTTACTGTGAAAATTTTCTGAAAATATCGTTCTTTTATGTCACATGATTAATAAACGAGAAACATGTTAAAAAAATCCACTTTTTCGTTACTTAAAAAGTTCATAGCTGAACAATTTTGCACACCCTGTCAAAATAAAAAAAAATGTGGTTGACTATTGTTGTAAGTAAAACAGAAAGAAAAAACATTTCGAGCAAATCTAATGTTTAGGAGTGAATATTTCCTGCAATGTCCCATGTACTTTCATGAGACAAATCATTTTGAAAAAATAAATTTTTATTTCTTAATTTGTCAATGAAGAGTTAATAATATACTTTGGGGACGTCCATTAATTTCGTGAGGTGTTTTTTTTTTCGAAAAATCGGATTCGGTGAGTTCTGACGGGACCCCCCTCCCTTCCGTGAGACTTGCCATATAACTTTTAAATGTATTCTGCTATAATTATGTATACTCTCTACATTAAAAAGTTGACGTGAGATTTTAATGCCTCCTCCTATTTTGCCTCACGTAATAAACGGATGGCCCCTTTTTCGAAAAAATTAAGGTATTCTAAACAAAGTGCCCAAAAATTAAAAAAATTAGTTTATATGTTACCGGCCAAGCTAGTTTTTGGGCCAAACTAGTTAGCTTAAGCCTAAAGATGTGCAATGACATTTTAATGCAAAAGCACGACAGTAGCAAAGTAAGAAAACAAAATTTGTCAACTCCATCATATACTTGGCAAGTTGTAAGTGGGGGTAATTTGGCGGCCTTGGGCCGCGGCTCAGGATTTACATCCTTTAATATGTCCAATTTCGGCTTCGCGGATGGCGCGGTTCAGTCTATAATATGTGCAACACTGACTTCGCTATTCACAGTGCTCTTGCATAAAAATTAAATTCCATACTTTAAGGCCTTCAAATTAACTAGTTTGGCCTAGGATAAACTAGTTTGTTCTAAAAACTAGTTTGGCCGGTGGCATATACATACATGTGTATGTATTTGCTAATAATTTAGCCAAAATAGCTTGGATAAGTTTCGCATACAACGGAGGTTTACTCCAATAAATCTGAGATGCTGTATACTTTGCAAAGATTAACATAATACAAAAACAAAATTCTATTATATTCGTATTAATATGTAAGTGCAAAATTAGTATTTTTTTTTATAAAATTTAAAGTTTCTGCTAGGGATGCAAAAAGTTGCTGCTTAACGTTATAAGATTTTAGAGAGAAATTGCAGAGAAGGTGGTCTTATATAGTTTATACAGTTCCCTGTTTCAAAACTTATCAATTGGCCAAAATTAGGTTTCATGGTCTTGACTCTAAATTTTAACTGCTCATACAATCTTAAATGACAGAACAATTCGCAGTCACATATGCTATTATTTTTGTCGGTGTGTAAGACTTAATCGATTTTAGATAAGACAACCCAGTATATTCAAAATAAATTGATTCCCTTAGTCAGAACGAGTACAGTTTGCTATTCAGATTGGTTTCTGAGCACTATCAAATAAGATATCATATTTTTAGGATGGGCTTAGTATCTCACAATTGGTACAGAAACTGACACGAGCCCGAGCTCTTTTTACTAGCAGGATGAAAAACCTTGTTGACCGATTTTGACTTTCCTGAAAAAATGTTCAAGCTTATTGTCATACACCTTAGTGATTTAAAAAGATTAGCTACAGTTTTTCGTTTAAATAAATTTTATAATGAAATGTCTAGTATTCAGTATGACAGTAATGGAAAATGTTGTACAGGTCGGCAGCACTCTACCTTAAAAGTAAATTAATCGCGTAAAACTCTTTAAGAAGGGTCATAAATTCATCACCATATACATATCGCTCACTTACTTCAAGACTGGCATAATTCAAAAAACATAAAGTGGGAGAAAATCGCATTTAAAGATTTCAATAAGTTGCTTTTCATATGAAAATAATGAAAAGTATGTCTACATAAACTCTTCTCACAAGTAAAGTTTATGAGATACTTTTCTGATTTGCTCACATAAAATAAAACATGAAGTGGTGGATATTCCTGCATCATTTACTCAAAAATCACGTTTTTTGAGTTGTGCCAGTCTTGAAGTAAGTGAGTGATATGTATGTGATATATTAAAGTATCTACCAAATGTTTGCTGGGAAGTGTTCGGTGCTTTTCATAATTTAATATGTTGTAAACATAGATAACATACATATGTGTATGGACATACATATGTACATATATAATAGAATGCATTTGTGTGCGAATTTTTCAGATAACGAATCGACAAATAAACGTTATCTGTAAGCCGGAAAATGATATAAAAGCTGCATCAGACACCCGGTAAACTTTGTCGTCGTTCGAATTTACGCCATACGGTTATATTTTTCAAGCAAAGCAGTAAGTTTTTTTCTGAATTTTATTAAAATGACATCCCATTAAAGTGTATGAATTGAAGTTTTCGTAAAAAAATGTTTTAATTTGATTGTGATAATTTAAAAAATATCTTTCAGTTATTTAAAAATTAATTGTGTTATGTTTATCTAAAGCTTTTGCCATTATATTTTCGCATGGCATTCCAGCTTTTCTAATAAAAACATTACGTGGCCATTTCAAGAATAAAATGATAAAATAAAAAAATTAATTTTTTTTGAAGTTTAAAATTTCTTTTTGCGTGAAAAAAAATTGATATTGAAAATATTAGATGTGTATATGGGAGAAAATAACCAGAAAAAAACAATTTAAATTCAACATACATAAATACTTAAATACACAAATTGATATTTTTTTTAAAGTTGGATTTCTAAAAAAAAAAGTTTTTTAAGTAAATGATGCAATGCACAAGTTTTAAAAACACGAAACTTTTAAAACATTATGTACATATGTTTTTTTTAATCAAAAATGAGATTGATATTTTTAAACGTTTGTTGCTCAGCATAGTTTTCATTTTATTCATTTTTCTCTCAGGTTCAATATGGATTTCTACTACTCACCTGGTTCAGCTCCCTGCCGCTCTGTCCTCATGACAGCCACAGCTGTTGGTGTTAAGCTCAACAAAAAATTATTGAATCTTGATGCTGGTGAACATCTCACTCCTGAATTTTTGAAGATTAACCCACAACACACCATTCCCACACTTAACGACAATGGTTTCGCACTGTGGGAATCTCGTGCCATCTTGGTCTACTTGATTGAGAAATATGGCAAGAATGACGATCTCTTCCCCAAGTGCCCCAAGAAACGCGCTGTGATCAATCAACGTTTATACTTCGACATGGGCACATTATACAATTCCTTTGCTGAATACTACTATCCTATTATATTTGCTAAGCAACCTGCCGATCCAGAGAAATTCAAGAAAATTGAAACCGCATTCGAGTTCTTCAATACTTTCTTGGAGGGACAAACTTATGCTGCTGGTGATAGCTTAACTGTTGCTGATATAGCGCTAGTTGCCTCAGTCTCAACATTCGAAGTTGCCGATTTCGATATTAGCAAGTACAAGAATGTAGCCAAATGGTACGCAAATGCAAAGAAAGTTGTTCCCGGTTGGGAAGAAAACTGGGCCGGTAGCTTGGAATTCAAGAAACATTTCGATTGAGCTGAAGCTGCAGACAAACGTTTTAGTTGTATTGTATTTGATTAGATTAACGCACGATTTGTTATGAGTGTTCACCTATTATTTCTGTTGTTAGAAATGCATTAGTTCTTATGATTCTTTAATTTAATTAAATACAAAAAAAAAAAATTAAAATAAAATATTACGGTTATTTTCCTAAATTATTTAAGTTTTGTTGAGGTTGTCCACAAGAGTGTGTCGAGTCCTGACATAGAAAAGTTGGAAATGTCATCTCTTATATTGCCAATTTTTCCCGTCGCCCTTTGTAATAAACCAAAATCAACTTTTCATGATTATGAATTTTGCCTAAGCCTATGACTGAGAGGAACTTATATTAGAGCGGGTTAAAAAAAAGTTTTTGGTTTTTTCACAATTTGTCAGCGGATTACAATAGCCTTGTATGCCTGAACAAAGCACATTACTAGGATTTAAGATTTATTGAAAACTAGATTAACGCCCTATATTTTAAGTAGACAACCCATTTTCAAAAATGTTGATTTAAAAAATGGTGCAAGTTACAAAGGTTATCAAATAATATTAATTTACCGCCGAACCCGTGGTACATAATTTTTAATGTACTGTTATTTACCGAATACCGAAATCGTATGTCATTGTTTTATATCAAAACCAAGATATCTGCATTTTTCAAAATTAACAGACCTGATTTTTTTCGAATCGGAGTCGACAAATTTACATATTAAGGTGACTCAAAAATTTTTTTTTGTTTCAAACAGTTATTATTGATCGAGGACTTCGAATCCGTGATTAGTTTTTCTTCTTTTTCTTTTTTCTTATAAAACAATTAAAAATTGACCGGAAAAAAATGAAAAAATTCTGATTTTGTACATAAAAGTTGCAAAATCACCCCATATTGATTTGCTGCCAATCCTATATTACATTATTTTTAATGTGTTGTTATTGGCTTAAAATAATGCCGTAAGCCGCATATCATTTTTTTATTTCAATCCCGAGATATCTGCATTTTTCTACATTAACAGAACTGGCATAATTTGAAATTTAGAAAATGGTGGAAAAATCTATAGAATAGTTAAAATTATGCCAGGTCCATTATTATAAAAAAATTACGAGCAAAAAACACGTTTTTTTTTTAGCCAAAAAGGACCTTCAGCTGAATCAAAAGTGCTCCATTGGCTTTTCTCGGTACGAAAAAAAATGACGCAGATCGTTTTTAAGAGTCCTTCTATTTCTTGAGTCGGTGTCTGGCTGAATCTAAATTTCGACCTGGTCTGATCTACATGTATACACGAGCGAAGATTCGAGAGACATAATTGATTTTTGAATTTTTTCGCTCAGAGCAAGGGGATTGTTTTTAAATCACCCATTATGTAGCTATCTGAAGAACAAATTGATCTAGTAAAACATTATTTTATATGATATATAATTTGATTTATATGATTATAATTTATGCAATTGTGTGCGAACTTATCCGATAAAGAACCGACAAATAAACGATATCTATAAGCCGGCAAATAATATACATAAATGCTGCATCAGAAACCCGGTAAATTTTGTCGTCGTTCGAACTTACGCGATACGGTTATATTTTTTTAGCAAAGTAGTAAGTCTTTTTCTGAATTATATTGAAAGGACATCGCATTAAACTAATCATAACTTTTCTACTAACAACAAAATTAAAAATTATAGTGAAAAAAGTTTAATAGTCCAGGAGAAATAGGGTTTGAACAACAAAATAATTCGTTACAGCAATCTGACAGCGGAATATTGTTGAACAAGCTCTTGTAAAAGCGGACAAAAAAATCGAACCGACAGCAGCTATCCGGGGTGGAATGGGGTGCATTTTTAGAGGTCGAACACAGTTTTTCACGATTTCTGGCTAAACTGTTCATCATATCAAAAAAAGTTCAATGCGAAAGTTGTAGGAAATAATAAGATCTACAACTTTTGCACTTTTCATTTTCACCTTAACCTCAAAGTTTTTCGAAAAAATGGCTCAAAACCGGATTTTTGGTTTTTAATTTTTTTCTTTGACAAAAAAGTTTCTATGGAGCTGAAACTTAAACAAAAGATAAGAGGAATCGCAGTTAAAAATTTCAGTTTTCTTAGCTTAAAAATTAAATTTAACAACAACCTCTGAATATTTCCGCCCGAAAAAATTACTGCCTTTGTGTAACACTGAAGAGAGTCTTTTACCCAAGTTTCAGCTTCATAGATACTTTTTTATCAAAGAAAACAATTTAAAACCAAAAAACCGGTTTTGAGCCATTTTTTCGAAAAAGTTTGAGGTTAAGGTAAAAATGATTAGTGCAAAAGTTATAGATCTTATTATTTCCTACAACTTTTGCATTAAACTTTTTTTGATATAATGCACAGTTTAGCCATAAATCGTAAAAACTGTGTTCGACCTCTAAAAATGCACCCCATTCCACCCCGGATAGCTGCTGTCAGTTCGATTTTTTTCGAAACTCCTCTTTTACAAGAGCTTGTTCAACAATATTCCGCTGTCAGATTGCTGTAATGAATTATTTTTTTTTTCACATTTTTTCGACTAATTCTACTGGACTATAAAACAAAAATTAAAACTTTGCCGGAGTTTTTTTTTGTGGAAAAAAATTGAATTTAAAATACTACATATGGGCATTTCGGCGAAAACGGATGTTTTTGTCCCATGCGAACGTCAATGATTCTTTGCTAGGCTGGTCTTTCGTTTTAATGCAATGTTAAACACATATATATTTTCTTTAATCATTTTCAGTCATAAATAAAATAAATAAATAAAACATATATACTTATATGCACACGCAAGTTCCGTGAATAAAATGAAACCATACTCGCAATGACGAATCAGATAACATAATAAATATTTATATTTCGCCTCTGACACAATCACAAAAGACTCTTTCTCATGATTCATATTGGTCATTGCTTGAAAAACTGCACACTTTATTTTGTTTTTGACTTTTGAGAAGCTTTTGAATTTAAATATAATACTCCCCATAATAAGAGCACATATTATAAGTGTTATGTTATTCTTCAATTATTCCTAAGATTAAATTTAAATCGAAATTCCCGACATAACTTTGGAAAATTTCATACAATTCGGAATAAACAAAGTCGCGTCTTCAAAATAATTTTTGAAATATTTATATATTAAAAATTCACATTTTTATAAGAACTAAACAATATAGAAAAATCAGAAATAGTGGAGAAAATAGTCAAAAGGATGTGTAGTTAATTAAAGAATGACCAATATGCAAACCTCAACGATTGGAATCAAAATCTTCTGCGATTAAACATTTTTTTTGGATCAGGTTATATATGCTAACATTTTTGTTGGCGTGTAAGACTACAAGCAGTGTTAGAAAAAACAACTGTTTGGTGCTTTTCATAATTTTTTATATACATATGTATGTGCGTATGTGTATAGATATGTATGTAACAGAGTGCATTTGCGCGCGTGTTTATGAGATGATGAACCGGCAAACAAACGTTCTCTCGAATCCGGCAAATGATATAAAAGCTTCAACAGACAGTCGGAAAATTTAGTCGTCGCTCGAATTTACACCGTGTGGTTATATTTTTCAAACTAAAAAAAGTAAGTTTTGCTCTGCATCTTATTGAAATAGAAAAGTGAAAAAACTATTTACAAAGAAAGACTTCAGGATATAAATGACATCATATTAAATTGTGCGAACTGAAGAGTTTGTGAAGAATAAAATATTCCAATTTAATTGTGATATCTATAAAATAAATTAGTGTTAATTAAAAATTCATAAATTTGTGTTTGGCTTAAGTTTTGCAGTTATTTTTTTCGCATTGAATGTAGCAGCCTCTCTATTCACAATATGAGGTGGCCATTTTTAAATTAAATTTGAAAATTATAGCGAAGAAAAAAAGATTAAAAACTAAAATTTTTTCCCGAAGCTTTAATTATTGAAAATATATATTGACGTTATTTAATATTTAAGAAAAAAACTAAAAATTAATATAAAAAAATTTTATTGAAAATAAAATAAGTCAATTTTAGATTTTTTTTTCTTTTTTTTTCTTATTTTTTCTCAAAAAGTATTTTTTTTTTCCAAACGCTTGTTGCCTAACAAACCTTTCATTTTCTATTCTTTCAGCTTTCAATATGGATTTCTACTACTTACCTGGTTCAGCTCCCTGCCGCTCTGTCGTCATGACAGCCAAAGCTGTTGGTGTTGAACTCAACAAAAAATTGTTGAATCTCCAAGGTGGTGAACATCTCACTCCCGAATTTTTGAAGATTAACCCACAACACACCATTCCCACAATTGTCGACAATGGTTTCGCACTGTGGGAATCGCGAGCAATCTTGGTCTACTTGGTTGAGAAGTATGGCAAGAATGACGATCTCTACCCTAAGTGCCCCAAGAAACGCGCTGTGATCAATCAACGTTTATACTTCGACATGGGCACTTTGTACACAGCCTTTGGTGATTACTGGTATCCACAATTGTTCGCTAAGCAACCTGCCGATCCAGAGAAATTCAAGAAAATGGAAAACGCATTCGATTTCTTGAATACATTCTTGGAGGGAAAAACATATGCTGCTGGTGATATCTTAACTGTTGCTGATATTGCGCTGGTTGCCACAGTGTCAACATACGAAGTTGCCGATTTCGATATTAGCAAGTACAAGAATGTAGCTAAGTGGTACGAAAATGCAAAGAAAGTTGTTCCCGGTTGGGAAGAAAACTGGGCTGGCTGCTTGGAATTCAAGAAATATTTCAATTGAGCCGAAGCTGCAAACGTTGAACGTTTGTTTAAGTTGTATTGTAATTGATTAGATTAACGCACATATTGTTGTGAGTGTACACCTACTATTTCTGTTATTAGAAATGCATTTATTTTTATGAATCTTTAATTTATTTAAATAAAAGAAAAACAAAACTTAAAGCAAAATGCTATAGCTGTTTTCATATTTTATTTAAGGTTGGTCGAGAATGTTTACAACAAATAGTTACATATATTTTCTTTCTGCATCCTTTATGTCTTTCTTGACTATAAGACCTTGAAAGATTATATTTTTGGAACTTAATATCGGGTTATACTACTTTAATGCAAGCTTAGCTTGAATTGTAGTACTATAGTTTGGTCTTTAATAGATTTATTTTAAGTGTTTACTACTACAAACAAATGTTGGGCCCGTTAATGTTGTAGCGTTACACATAGTTACCAGAAGTTGTGGCGTTGTCTTCTCTGAAAATATCTATAAGTATGGAAAGTTATTTCAAAATATATAGAAATGTTTAATTCAATATTGAAATCCGTGCTGAAGCTTATGAGTTACTACCAATTTTTAACTATAAACCAATTTCGTTTTTTAATAAAAAATTGAAACAAGAAAATAATTTATTGTTCCACTTATATTTTTATAATTTTTTTTTGTTCCATCATGAAGTGTCACGTGCCATTTTAAGCAAATGCATATCTTGTTTTTTTGATAACTTTTTTTTGTAAAAAATTAACTCAGAAAATCTTTTGTAAAGAATTTATCAAGTGTTTGGCAATTCTTCACAAGGAAATATTGCCAAATTTGCAGAAGATTTTAATGATCAGCGGATTTGTTATAATTTTCTTTATGTACAGCAAATAAATTATAAGGTACATCGCTTTTAAGGAAATAAATTAGATTTTTTAATCTGCTAGTAAAGATGAAAGATAAAAATAACAATTCTTTTGTTAAAGAGTTGGTCATATTCTCAAATAACTTACTTAATAACTTCTAAGCTGAATGAAAGTTGCATGCTGCATTTTAATGTGATACCTATTTTGATAAAAAAAATTAAAATTACAGAAATTTGGGCTTTGGCCATTTTAGATGTTTAATCATTTACCATTATAGAAAATTCATATTAAAAAAAAAACACTACCCAGCTCGTTATTTCTGGAAAAAATTGTTGCGCAATTAATGAAATCATAAACATGAAAAAAAAAACATGTAACTTAGTAGTTCTGTACAATGTTTTTTTTTTTTAATCTCTTGCTTAGAAAAGATTGTGGATGACAAGTATTTTGACAAGGGTTACATGCAACTCTTTTAAAATTGTCTAACTGTATGAACTTTGAAATCTTTTTCTCTTATAATACAAGTGATTTAAATGAAATTAATTTTTTTATTAAAATGCTTTTCTTTTGAAATGATATTTTATTTTTTAACATTTGTTTCATGTATGTACATAAATTATGCTTTTTGCAAGAATTTATCAAAAATTTTTTCAAAGTGTCAGAGTACGAAACACTGCAAAAATTTAAAGAATATCAGCAAAACTAATTAACTTTTATGCCTGAAGGTATGCAATGAAATTTAAATGCAGAAGTATTGATACTTCCGACCGACTTTCTTTAATCGGAAAGATTGGTGTATCAATTTTTTTGCAAAGAAGTATGTATATGGCAATTTCCACCAAAAATGTCATTTTAGCTGGCCTCGTTTTAAATTTTTTTGGAGCACATTCCTCAACCATGGTTTTTCTTGAAGCTCAGACAATCTTGGATTAATATCCAATGTGAAACAATTAATATTCAAGGACTTATTTTTTTTATTTAACTTTATATGTAACTTTTCAAGTTTTTTTTTTTAACTTAAAAGCAATATCAATTATGTTTCCCTTTGAATTTCAATTGTTCCTCCTTGAATATTAATTCAAGATAGTCTTAACTTCAAGAAAAGCCATGTTTGAAGAGTGTGCTTCAAAAAAAAAAAAAATCGAAACCATGACCGGGCTAAGATGACAATTTCGGTTATGATGCGTTTTTCAGTTAAAACTGAAAAATAAATATGAGCTCACACTATTATCGTATGAGCACATTAACCACAATTATTTTGTTTTTAGTTTCTCAATTATCTGATAACTTAAAGATGACACCTTAGAATTGAAAATTTCAATTTACTGTTCACGTATGATGTCGCTTGAGCGCATTAAACTCAACTCCTTTGTTTCCGAAGTTTCTCAATTATTTGATAATTTAAAGCTGACAGCATTAAAGCATTAATTTTCAATTACTTTTTCATATCTGCTTAAAAGCACTATTACCATGCGACATCACTTGAGCGCATTGACCGCAGCATCTTTGTTTTCGAAGTTTCTTAGTAATTTGATAATTTTAAGACAAGCTCATTGCATTGAAAATTTAAATTAATTTCTCATATCTGTTTACACCATTACCGTATGAGCGCATTAACCACAGCTATTTTGTTATTAGATTCTTAATTATTTGATATTTTAAGGATGACAGCATTATGTGTATCATTAAAAGTTTTAATTAATTTTTCATATCTGCTTAAAAACACTTACTGATTCAGTCCTACTGATTGAATTGTTCTTATATAATTTATTTAGCCAAATGTATATAGCCAAATAGTACGAAAATACCGTGAAATAAAGGCTGGCTGTGTGGAACATACGAAATATTTCGATTTTTTTACTATACATACTTACATATACCTTTCTTTTATCTAAATTTGATTAATTAATAGAAAAACTGAATGTTTAAATAAAATATTAGATTTTTATTTTAATTTATTTGAGTTTCGTTAAACTACTTAATGTGCTTTGAAAAAACTACGCTAGGATTTCTAGTTTTTTTTCTACATTTGATGAACTAATAATTTACAGTATATCGATTACATTGTTGCAGCAGGTACTTTACATATTGTTTGATTCAGAATTCGTTACAATCATGGATTCTTACGCTCTTAGAAACTATAATACAGCCCCACAAAAGAAAAAAGAAATAATAATAATAATAATGCGTGGATTATTTAATACAAGTAGATAGATTCTGTAATGTTGAAAACTAATTGTTGGTTAGATTTAGGACTACGACTTTTCCACACAGGAAAACTCAAAAATGTATACTGAAATTATTTAGAAAGAAAAATACTTAACTCAACTCAAATACCTACTTTTATAAAAAAAAGTTTGTTACACGATCCAAATTACATTTTCGTACAGATTTTGGGTCGAAGAATCTATATGCGGCGAGAGTTTCGTCTCATCTCTATAAGTTGCTTGTAGACAGTTCAGGCTATCATAAAACATACGAGAAACAATATTAGGCTCCATCAGATATAAAGTCCAAATTTAATATTAAAATTAATGGCTTTCTCGAATAATTTACGGAGAAATCATAAATTTGTAAAAACTTCTTTCTTCATCGAAAAGTTCGCCTTTTTCGAACCCGCCTTCGATTTCATCTTTGAAAACGTTTTCTAGATCTTTTTAACTTTTTCACTTTTAATTCACAATTTATTTGCATCGGTTTGTGATGAACGCTCTTAAACAAAAACTTTCGAAATTTTATCAAATGATGAAAAATATCGCAATTCCATCGTCATAAGGAAAAATTTAAGAAAATAACTTTAGAGAAGACTTTGTATTGAACGAAGTTTCATTTTTGACGAAATCGGATGAGTTAATTGGACGACAACTTTCTTAATTCCCGGATGAAATGTTATGTCGCACACAAAATTTGTTTTGATAAAAAGTTTTTACTTCACTTGGAGTAGCAATATCAGGCGAGCTAAGCAAGGAATTCCATAAAAGTGAAAACATTTTTATATACACAGATTAAAATCGCAAAGTGAAAAATTCTCAATTCTTGTGCGGAACGGTTCCAGCCACACTTTAGTTTTCAACGCCTCAAAATTCACATTTTCATACACATAATGCTTTTTATTTTTTGCTGGGACTGTATCAGTTGTCACTTAAATAAATTAAACCTATTATATTGAATTTGATTTCCCCAAATCCATAGGCCTACGAAATGATTCTTCCAGATTATGTAAACGTTCCTCCAAATCATTCATTGAGTTTCGCAGCAAATGACCGCGCGGCCTCAATGATATTTGTGGTGAATTTTGCATTAGATCATCCTTAACACCCGAAAATGAGTGTCGCACACAAGAACGTTTCTCGAATTTTGTATTTTGATAGTCATGTCGATGTAGATTGCATGTGCCACCACCAACACCACCAACGCTGAAATTATTGCGACAATGTGTTGTCAACGATTCGACATTCTTGAGTGAGTCCTCGTAGTTATCGCTGAAAATTAACATTTTATCTATCTACTAATGAATGCACATACGAGCTATTGTCACTTTCAACCCACCTGCTATCTGTAGCACTAAAGTGATTAGCACTAATGCTATTGCTGTTGTTGTGATTTTTGTTGTTGTTTTTTGTCGCCACCTGTTCGCTGGCATGACGTGGACATAATTGACCTATACTTTTTGGTGTCGCTTGTGATGTATTGAAAGAATCAGGCGATGTTTCATACAACTCGCGACTGCTGAGAAAATCAACGCCAGAGTCTTGACCGCTTGAGTGCAATGAGAACATTGAGGCCTCATAAGGGTTGGTGGAACTAATTTTAAAGAAGATTACAAGGTTGTTGACTTTTAAGTGAAACAATTTAAATTAAGAAAGCTTACAGATTATTAACTGGCTGACAGGCATTATATTTTAATACAAATGATGTTGGTTGCTCCTGTTCCAGAGAAGCGCTACGACTAGCGACTGCTTTAACTATTGATTTCGGTAGTGGTACATCGATGTATTCACGTGCTCTTTGGCTGGAAAATAAAATAAATTCAATTTTTTTTTGGGTGATAAAATTGGGTTAGGAGCCAGTTTTAAAACATTTTCCATGTGTCAGACGCATTTGGACAGCGAATAATATTACAAAAAGACTTTTTAGGCATTACATGCCTGTATATTTATATAGATTTTATTAACAACACTTTGAGGTTTCTAAAAAGTTTGTAAGAGGTCATTCAAATCTTAATCAACTTGATTCTTTGATGCCATGGGCTCATAAGAACTAAGTATTCTAAGCTATGTACGACTCGATAATTTAGTGATAGACTGCGGGGTAGGACTTTTTCTCCCAAAAAATGTGCAGACCATTAGAATTTTAATGAGAGACTACTATGGCAATAACCTTTTTTAAGAAACATACAATATATGTATGTAAGGGTGCGTCCATTTCGTTCATTTTCAATGTCAAGAGCCTTGTTTGAAGGCGTAGCCTGTGTTCCGAATATTATTCAATTATTTGTTTAGTTTTCCTGATATCGTGATTTCCAGGCAGACAGACAGACAGACTAAGATGTATGAATATAATATATTTACTTTTCCATACCTGCCACGCCCTCTTACATGCATTACAAACGCATTGACAAAGTGAGTATACCCTAAGTTTAGTACCTACTAAAGCCACAATAGTCTAAACGACTGCCTTTAATAATTTTACAACTTTCCGATTGCTTTAAAATGTTTTTCGAATGGCAGACCTTGTATAAACATGAGTTCAAGTAGAATAGCATCATGTGATGAGTCCATAAATGGTTATGCAATTTCTCCTAACATACTCACTCGTTTAGCGTATGTGGCTGTTGCTGATGATGATGATGTTGATGATGATGCTGATGATGCTGATGCTGCTGTTGCTGATGATGATGATGCAGTTGCTGCTGCTCTAGGTTTTGTGTAGCTGCTGCTGTTGATTGTGATGCCGCAGAAGAACACACTGATTCTGGAACAAAAGAAGTGATTGTCTTGTTTGATTTACCGCATAGTTGTTTTTGCTTTTGTTTTTGTTGTTGTTGCTGAAGTCGACGACGCTGACGATAGGAGTCGATACCAGCGTGCGCAATTGTGTAAGTCAGACCAGTTTCAGATGAAGGAAATTCTTGTTGAGACCAAACGCTACTAGTGGATTGACATGTTTTGGAATAGTAGCCAGCCAGCCGTTGACAAGTCAGGCGCAGACAATGTGATGATGACATGAAAAGAAAATGCGAATACGGTAATCATTCGTTATTGGATTCAAAATAGTGAGAAATAAAGAAAAAAGGAATAATATATACTCAGATAAGTGGGCTTTTAAAGGTCTAACTAGAACCAGTTGCAATAAAGTCCTAAGCTGTTAGTATACTAATGTTAATAATTTCTTCTATTGAAGCACACAAGAAGAGGTGGAGAATTCAAAGAACTTTTTTTGAGCTTTTCAGAGAGACCAATTTTAGATTATATTTTCAAGTTAATTAATGGACGCTAGCAAGCTTAATTATTGTTGGCGCAAAACCTCAGCTGTTAGAAATTGCCAGTATAGTGGCATCCAACAAGTAGTGACACTTTGGTCATTCAATACTAGGTGTCATTTGAAATCGATAGAAAAATGCAATAGTTTTGTGAAAAGTGATGATTATTTTTTTTTTGTTTGTCCAAAGTACAGTTTACAATATCTGCTAAATGTCCGTTTCCACTCAGCTTCAAAAAATTCATACGATTGATAAAATTTTTCATCTCGTTTCATCACGTAGTTTCGGCTGTATTTCTTGAATATCAGCTTTGATATTTTCTTTTAGTGCTTGAGTCGCTGGTAAAGTATTGACATAGACTGTATCGTTAACGTATCTCCAAAGAGAAAAGTCTAATGGCGTTAAGTCGCTGTATTTCGGTTTGAAAGTTTCATTTTGAGAAATCAGTCGTCCATTAAATGTATAGTGAATTCAATATATCAATGTCTTAAGATGTGAATCGGTCCATATTTAATAACCCAAATTTTATTTATAAAAGTTATCTCAATGAAAGTTGAATGTTGACAGTTCAAAAATGGCGCGATATTTAAAATTATACCACTTTGTAGATGACCCGTTGCTGACACTGAGGCTAAGTACTGTGAAAAGAGTATGTTACCTTCAAACCTGACATTTTCTTAAAATATTTACTAGCAATAGCCAAAATTTAGCAAATATTGAAATGGCCTGAATTCAAGTATTGTTTATTGCGTGAAACATAATGTTTGCTTGTGAAGTTGAATTGATCTAGCTGGCTTAGTGTTCTTTTTTTTGTTTGACTTTCATCGGACTGGCAAACAGTTTTAAATCTTTTCTGTTGTAGATAAATACAAATCAGAGCCACGAAAAACTGTGATTATGATTATCTTCTTCAAGCTTACTACATTTATTATATTCGTTGGATCAGCAATTTAGGAGGCATTACGGAAACAAAAAAATTTATTTTTTGCTATTATAACACCTTTGCAAAGCAAACGCATTTTTTCTCACTACTACTTACTGGGCGATTCAATAAGTTTTGAAAATTATTTTGATAGTAAAGTTAATTAAAATTATAAATATAACCATTACAAGCTTAACACTCATTTTTATCAAACCAAAAAATTTAAAAAAAGAAAATATAAAAATATTGTCCTTACAGCTTAAGTGATTTTCAATATTATGCAGCTATTTGTATATACACATGAGTTAGTGTTTGTGTTTAATTGTGTATGCATTGGTATGCTTGATTTTTATTTACAGTTATAAAATTAAACTACTTAGATGCATGTATTGATAGAATAAATAGCAACAGGTTATTGGTGCAGTGCAACCATTTAGTGCGCAATCAGGTCATAAATGGCCAACTAAGTTATGCTTGGTATGGCAGTGCATAGGCGTGCAAGTGAGAGGTAAGTGCTTCAATACCAATTAAGAAAAACGAGTGTTAAATTTGCTTTGCAATGGTTTTATTAAGAAAAAATTATGTTTAAAAAATTGTATTGTACGTTAGGCTTATTGCAAAAAATACAAATATCTACTATGGCTAACTTGCTACCTTAAGTCTACTTTTAGGCGCATAAGCGCAACTATACGATGGCTTGCAATGCTACAATAAAATCAGTCTTAGAATATCAGTGCTGTGTTTGTATTTGTGATTGTGGCTGTATGTGCAACATAAAATGTAGTGATGGTTCTTGTGGTTATTACCGTTTTTGACGCAGGCATAAAAAACACAGCGCAGTCATCCCGGCTCCAAGTACACACAACGCAATCAACACAATGCTGATGATCTCAACGCCACCCATTAATGAAGCGGACGCCTGTGAGCTACGCGACAGTTGCCCAAATTCTGCCAACTCAATGATACGTGGCATTGCGCTGGTGTCAACGTTACCGGCCGCTGTTGCTGCTTCTTGCTGCTGATGTTGATGCTGGAGTTGCAATGTATCTAGCTGCAGGCTGGCCAATGATCTGCAAGTAGATAACAAAATATGTGGTAATTGCTCCCATTTTTGTGTTGGCAAAAAGTCGTTGTGCATGCAAACAACTTACTCTTGTAGTTGCTCCATTTCCATTATGGAGTTGGTCCGGAAGTCAACTGCATAAATGTAGGCGTCAGTGCTGGAAGTGGGAAAAATTACAAATTGCGATTACCTCATAAATCGATGCGAGTTTGAAATTCATATAATCGAAATAGGAAATATAAATTAAGTTTTATTAATGGAGACTCCATGTAAGCTATAGATGTGAAGTGTAGTTTGAATTCGATGCAATTTTTGAACGCAAAAATTAGCTAAGCTTCATTACGATTCAATCATATGGATAAGGCATTTCAGTTTGAGCTTCATAATTAGCAGAATCGTGAGGCAATACATTTTAAAGTTTAAATATTAGCTCAATCTACAATTTTTGTCTGACGTAAATAAGTGGTCGACCTATAGGAAGCGCGATATTAGCAAACATGCCTTTTGTAACCCTTAACCTTGAGAACAGTTGAGAATCTTTCCAGTGAATAATTGTTTTACATATACTGCCCTCAGAAGCGAAAAAGGCGAGAATCGAGAATATGTAGGCGAGTTTGACAAGAACACGTTGCAACTACCACAGAAGAGAGAGCTTTGAATAAAAGATATTGATCAAACTTGGTATTAAAACTTTTAGTGAAGAAAGTACAAAATAATATTTCATAAGGTTCAAAAAGCAAGTTTTGCAAGTCCCAGACTGGCACCTAGCTCATTATAAAGTCCCGAGGAAAACCTTAATAATTTTTTTAAAGGAAAAGCAAACAACCTCTAAGGAAACTACTCTTATATATTTTAAGAAAAAAATTTATTGCATTAATCGACAGCGAAAGTTCAAAAATTAATTTAAGAAATACCATGGCCAACCGTTAACCGTTTCGAGCTCATTTAAAGAATACATTCTAACTTTTCCCATTAATTGTTATAGAAAAATTGATTTCCTAAAAATAGGTTGAAATGGGCCTAATCGGTGTCCTAGGCTGCTCTTAGTAATGGCGTGAAACCATTTCGAACTTTTTATCGGTTGAAGAAATCTTTTCCGGAAATTCTTCAAAAATGGTCCTGCGTAGGACCTTCGCCGAGCATCCCTAATGTTGTCCAAAACTTATTTCCAAGATTTTCCAATTATTTGATGCAAACATATCTCTTTGGAAATACTGCAAAAGTTCAAATTTTACTAATCTTTGTACTAAACTTTCTGAACTTAACCAACCCATCAATTGGTAAGAAACATTTTTATTAAAAATATATTCAAATCGTAAAGTTCTGGGGTTCAGAACTCGTTAATGTTTTAAGTATATATTCGTTTTTTTCTCAGCGATTGAAGCAATGAATTGTTTTTATGTATTGGGCATTTTTTTTTTGGATTTGAAGCACAAAGTAAAATGTAAAGTACAATACTTTCCAATAGATTTTTTATTGCTTCAGTAACCAAATTATAATTTTTGGATTATTATACTATAATTCGTTGTTTGAATATCAAGAGCAAAATCATAAGTTAAAGTAAAAACAAAACTTTCTCACATGTGACTTTTAAAATAAAAATGAAAGTTTAAGAATCAAAACTTGTAAAACTGAATTTTTAAAATAAACGTCAAAAACAATTGCTTTCTTCCCTTAACTTTTTGAAATAGAAGCCTAAGGAAGCTTTTCTTATCTTCTAATGGAAAAAATTATCTCAACATTTATATCCGTATGCACTTTCTTTTTAAAAGTTCCAAGTCTTTCAACTGCTATTTTAGAATTCTAGGTCTGATTTTATCCTAAAAATAACTCCTTTGAGAGTGAGTTTCATTCACTGAATCATAAGAAAATTTGGTTGATTAAATATAGTACATATTAAAAAAATTACGTTTATATTTAGATCGTAAATAAATTTAAAACTTACGCCGGCTCCATTCCACCAACATGTGGTTCGAGTAACCGAACACGCACTTCCATTTGTATGGCATCGCTAAGTACGCTCATGAGTGCATCAATTTTACGTTCAACATCCACTGGCTTTCCCGCCACAACAATACGCACCTGACGCAGCTCATCAATGACATAAACAAACACATTCGCAATACTACTATGGCCATCATCAGCACCGCTACGATCGGTGGCCTTTACGTCGAAACCATAAACGCGTTCATCCATCGGCACGTTTGCCACCAGACGTATTTTCCCCGTCAATTCATCGATGTTGAAGAGCCGAGAATGTTCATTCAGCAAACGATACTTTATCTCCGCGTTTATACCTTCATCAATGTCGGTAGCCTCAACTGTGGTCACAGGATATCCAAAACTAGCGGTGCGCGGCACAACTGCGATTATAGGACGACCATTACCCTTGAATTTGGGCGTATTATCATTCTCATCCAGCACATGCACCACAATTCGGCATTCATTATATTCCAAACCTTCAATACGTTCATCCATCACCGGATAGGCGAGTTTCTTGTAGGTGCGTGCCTCACGATTTGCTTTCTCGGCGCGTACACGCAACTGATATTGTGCCATATTTTCACGATCGAAACTCTTCAGTGCATAAAGTGTGCCACTCTTTGCATCAATCTCGAATGGGGCACTGTCTGATTCATCCACAACGGTTTCTAGGTAGAGCATCCAACGATAAAATTCCGCACTTAGACCTGTGGTGAGGTTCATTTTCAAGAGCTCTGTTGGTATCTCATTATTTTCGGTAATTTGTACTTCATAGTATTGGTGCGGAAATAGCGGAATGCCACTTTGTTCCAACTTTTCATCGACCTTATAAATAGATTCAGTAACTGCTTGGCCTTGCAGATTTACTAGGACAATTGCCATTGATGAATGCACCGGACTGCCCAAGTCAGAAGCAACAACTGTGACATTTAAATGCTCGTAATCATTGTAGCTTTTAAAACTGGAAACTGTTGAGATGGTGCCATCTCTGGAGTCAATTTGAAAAATGGGCGAATGTGTGTCTTGGTGAAAAATTGAATAGAGCACTAAGCCATTACCATTGCCAACATAATCTTTATCGATTGCTGTCACTTGCTTAACAAACATGCCCGCGTTGGTGCTTCTATCCAAGTAGGCCTTGTATATGGGCAGCAATAGGGACTTATCTGCTAGGTCAGCAATATACTGTTCAGCTGTTATCATATCGTCATAGCCAATGAATTCGGGCTTATTATCGTTTATATCAAGTACATTTATCTCAATATCCACTGAGCTAGACATTCTGTACAGCGGATCTGCATTATCATTGGCTATAACTTGGAAGTTATATTTTGCACGTACTTCCCTATCCAAGAGACCGTGTATTTTCAGCACACCTGACAAAGGTTTGATTTTAAAGGGGAAATTCAGTTCACTCAACGAATACGTTATGTTTGCATTTTGTCCATAGTCCAAATCAACTGCGAGCACTTGACCCAAAACACTATCATTGTATTCACCCTCTTCGCTATCAAAACTGTACCATGATTTTTTAAAGACTGGTGCATGATTGTTGACATCAATGACAGTAAACCGCAAACATGTGGTGTCTTTCAGACCATCAATATCGGTTGCACTTAGATTGAGAAAAACTTCGATATTTGCAGAGAGCGGATAGTTCACCATAAGCTCTCCAGTCAGTTTATCGATGAGAAAATACTTGACGCCAAGCACTTTTGGTATAAATTGTGAACCCGCTGGTCGATCCACATGTTCGCTCGTAATTTCGTAATGTATTTGCGCATTTTTACCAAAATCTTCATCTGTTGCGGTGACCTGCAGCACCTTGGTGGTAAGTGGTATATCTTCCAATATAGCAAACAGCGGACATTTCTGTGGAATCGCACGAACGTTACGTAACCTTGATCTACCGCGTGAATGCAAGGCACGTTGATGTATGGACGCATTATAGCTAACATCCGCATCAACATTGTTGAGTCGCGGTGATCCAGGCATATGATAAGGTGGAGGCATAATAACTGTTGAGGGGATAGCTAACGATGATGGAACTTGCGCCATTGCAACAGAGCTTTCAACAAAATATATTTCCATTTCGGTGGTATATTCACGTATTTCAATTTTCGCATCTTTAAATACAGATATGCGTTCAAAAATCGGTGCATTGTCATTAACATCGGCAACCAAAATGCTAAGCGTTGCATAACCAGACAAGCCACCGGTATCCATGGCGAGTATTTTCAAATTGTACAACTGATCCTTTTCACGATCGAGAGAACGTTTGCCCGTGTAGGTGATGCGAAAAGCCGTACCAGTATTTATCTTCAGACTAGACTGCATAAACATCGTTTGCATCTCCTTGAACTTAAGTTCTTCATTCCATTGTTCGGTTAGATTGAAAGCATTAAAAGTCTCTACAGTAGCTAAGCTATGTCGACTGCTGTTACGTGAATTGAAGCTCATGTTATGCTTTTCAATTGTGAAAACATCACTGTAATCTCCCTGCAAAACAACATGGAACTCGGAATTTTTTCCTTCATCTGCATCGGTAATTTGTATGGGTTGATTCATAGAGACCTCACTGCCACTTGGACTATTTTCCACAATTAACCCAACATACGCTTGTCCATTGAATTTGGGTGCATTGTCATTGACATCATCGACTTTGATATTGACTTGGTAAATACCCGCGCCGCTCATGTGACCAGTAGAATACTCTACTATGACGGTCAGATCGTATGCATCTTTCTGCTCACGATCGAGTCCCGTTAGCGTTAGCAAAGTTCCATCTTCTGTCATGCTAATTTTATTGACCACTTCCTGTTGATTGGCTATGATGTAACGAAGTTTAATGTTCGAATCGCCAATAAGACGCCGTGGCACACGTCGTCTGGTTTGGTGACGTTGATTACGACTGCGAAAGCGACTACCCATGGTAACGTTGCTGGGTGCTTTCAGATCCCTATAGGTACCGAGTTCATTGTTAACAACGTTGATGCCATTTTTGTAGAGTAACTGTCCAATAACACCACCGACAATGTTCTCCTCCACATGGAATTTTATGATGTTCATGTTGATCTCTCTGTTGGGAGAAAATGTTTACCATGAGTATATTGAAAAAAGAAAACACTTTTTTAGAAATAAAACATCCGGACTGCAGAGTTTCTTTCTACATAAGTACACACTGAACAGAAATTTAAATAACGATGGTCGCAAGGATATTCCTCTTGTGAGAATTGTTCCGGAACAGTCTGATAGATACTTAAGTTGCAAGAGTTCATATGCAATGTAAGTACATTTGACCAGATCAAGATTATTATGAGAGGAGAGTACGAGTTCTAGTTCGTGTTCCTGTTCCGTAAAAGTCGAAAATAAATTTCTAATCAAGTTTTTATAGAAACATGCATTCTACCTGAATAGGTAGTACTTAGCATGTGGCTTTCGAATATATTTAACAATAAAGCAGAGTGCATGAACTATGATTATGACATCGCATAGGTCCTACAATGGTTTCATATATTCAACCTGGTGAAAAGATTTTGTTAAAAAACTTAAAAAGCAGATAGTTATAATTTTGGGTTAAAATTGACTTTAGTCATTTGTGAATTACTATGAAATTAATAGCCCGAGTGACGAGATCAACAATGCCGAATAAAAATTCGGTGGATTTCAGAATTGCACAAGAATGGTTGAGTGTTTTGGAGAAGCCAGCTGTTATAAAAGCAAGTCTGTTTCAGGTAGCCAATTGAAGCATTGTCTTGGCTATATTACATAAAGAGTTTTAATTAAATTGAATTATTTTTGTAAGGACTTGAACTATTTCCAAGTTAATTTCGTAAACCTTGGTATTATTAAAATTTGCAAATAATAGGGAATTTGGGAACTAAATATGGCATCAGAAAGGATCTTTACCTGACCTATGTTTTACGTCTACTTTTTGTAATATTTTGCCCCTGTGTATTTGGGACAGTTTTCTTCTTATGGTTTTCCTATGGGCAGTAAATGGGACAACGCAAATATATCATAACTTACTCAATAACAGGACGCAATGGTACCCTATTTTCTGATTTCATTATAACATGTATGGTGACATTTGTTATTAAGACACCTTCATCGGTCAATTCAGGCGCTGGCGCTGTGGTTAAGGGCTGTGAACTACGTGACATCAACAATGGTTGTGTGGAATTTGCAAAAAGCTGTGAGAGTGGAACTTATTAGTAAAAGTGCTATTGTTTTTATTTTCTAAAGAACATACGTAATTTGCCACAGCCTCAAAATTATATGTGTGTCTCGTAAACTCTTGTAGCTCTCGTATGACGGTTATAATACCAGAACGTTCTTCAATGGCAAATGGCACTCCCTCAGAGTAGGTATGAAGCAAATCATACATTATTTCTTCTTCTCCATCATAAATTAACGTCGTACGCACCTGACCCACAGATGTACCAAGTGGCACATTTGAGCCAACCCAAAACTCATATGGTGCGCCAACAAAATCTATAGCTTGATCATCAACAGTGGTATATACTTCAATGGTAATGACTGCCAGCGAGAAGCGACGCTCAGAAGGATTTGTGGGCTGCAAAAGAAAAGTTTTAATGATAGCTTATTTTTTTAAAATATCGCGGCTATTTTAAAAATGTCATCATCTTAAGTTGACAACCCTGCTGAACCAGCTGAATTACTTTCTTAATATATTTTTTGCCAGAAAGTTTGTTAAATTTCAAATGTTTTGTTAAAATTAAAATGACCACATTCTTAAAATAACACCCCTTCATTGATTAAGTCACACTTACCTGATCACTCGCTTCTACAAATACCGCTATGCGACCTCTTCTCAAAGGACCAGCAACATAAATTGTACCATTTTTGCTATCCAATTGAAATGGTATGTAACCACTACCTTTTGGTCTTTGTAGTTCATAAAGTAAAAGACCATTTGTACCCTCATCGGGATCCAGTGCAACAACTTGTCCAATTTTATAGCCCACAGGTGCGGTAACTGCAACCTTGAACTCATACAAATTGCCATTTTCGAATTTTGGTGTATTGTCATTTGTATCGAGTAGCGTAATTTCAACTTTAACCGAACTTGGTCTTGGTTTTTTGAGTTGATTATCCATCAGAAAAGGTGGGTTTCGCTCCAGCGCTTCGACAACTAAATGTATAGATTTTCGGCGCTCACGATCTAATATTCGATCATCACGCACCGTTATCCAACCAGAACGCGAGTCAATACGAAAGGCGCCAGCAGATGTTTGCTCTTCAACGAGGTTGTATAGGAACTCAGCATTTTCGCCTTGATCGCGATCGACAGCATTCACTTGAAGAACACTAAAGCCGGTCGGTAAGTTTTCTACTATCGAAATATTATAGAAATCGGCCTCAAATTCGGGTACATTATCGTTCAGGTCAAGAATTTCCACTTCAATTCTGTTTAAAAAAAATAATGACATGGCAAAAAATTTGAGATTATTAAATTATAAGCGCTTGCCTGGCTAAAGCTTTCTTTATTGGATTATTCTTCTGACGCGCCTCGATTTGCAACACAAAGGTATTGCCAGGTAAGCTTTCTTCCTCCAGATCGACTTCTTTTTGTAGATAAATAATGCCATTGTTGGGATTCACCCTAAACAGCATACGTTCGTTACCAGAAATGATATCATAGACAAGAGATGCGTTTAGTGAATCCTGATCGAATGCCATAATCGGTGGTGAGAAATACAAAGGTATGCGTATTGGAATGCCCTGTCAAAGTAAAGAATATAATTATGTTGCACGAAAACTTACGGGCTGTTGTCTATTAAACTCACCGTCATCGGATAGAATTCATTGAGTTTTGTACGATAAACTCCCTCTGTAAACTTTGGCGGTAAGTCATCCACATCACGCACATTTATCGTGATCGTTGTATTCGCCTGATTAGCTGGTGTGCCGCGATCCCAAGCAAATAGTGGCAATTTAAAGAGTCGTATGCCATTATCAAAATCCAATTCACGTTTCAAAACTAAAAGTGGACGATGTGGACTCTTGAGCGCAAAAAATGGGCTACCATCAGCTGATAGTTGTTCTGGAACAGTTGACATACTAAAATGCACTTCGGAATTAGGAGTATTGGGCTTATCACGATCAAAGGCTTGTATGCTTTCGAAAACTATTGTGCCTGGTGCTGTGTTCTCATCTACATCAACAATATATGGCGTATTGAGGAATTCTGGCACATTATCATTGACATCCTCAATGTAAACTGTTATGGACATATAGCTGGCCTGCAAAGAGAATTCAGAAGTATTTAAAGCTATTGGAAAAAGTTTTGGAATACAATTTCCTACAGAAAAAGTCTTATTTTCTGCTATAGAAATTAAAAGTTAGAGATTTTAATTTAAAATGTCTGTCGAAAAAATCGTGTTTTCAAAATTTACCTCTTCGATTTTTTCATTTTTGCCCGCACACATAATACGAAACTTAAGCAGATTCCTGGGAACATCTCTATCTACCAGCTGTTCCAGTGAACGCGCCAATGTGATAAGTACCGTCGTTGTATTCACTTCTGTTAGCGCAAAGTATTTGTGATCACCAGTTACTGCTTCAGTGCTCTTAAGCAAAACTGTAGAACGTGGATAGGCGCGCAACCAAAGGATCTCTTTGCCAACTTCAGCATCCTCGCGCAGGCGTATAAAGCGCACACCTTCACTTTCGGCAGCAACGCCATCTAGCGTATGAAATGCACAACCTGGTGTAGCTGCAATAATAAAGTAAAAGTGGGTGAGTGGGTGTGAATATGCTGGGAATATGAGTAATTGCTGGTTGCCTTTTGTTGCTACGAGTATTACTGTTGTCAATGTTGCAAGACGACATGATGCTTTGCTAAACAAACTGATTTTTAAAACTGTGACAAATAGTGGTTGCAATTCGAAACACAAATTGTACGTATTCTCAAGCAGAAAAACTACAACCAAAAAAATCTGCAAACAATAAAAATTATAATAAACATTAGATCGTGCGAATTATCTTTTCGTTTGTCCAACTGTCTGTCAGTCTGCTTGTTTAGCTGACTATCAAGTCTGTATGTTGTTAAGACGTGATTTCCATTTTTAATTTCCTTCCAACTGCAAACGCATCGCTGCCATGAATGCAACACAAAAACTTTCTTTGCCACATTAGTGACACGCTATGAACTGAAGCAAAGTCGATATTCTTGTTAAGCATCGAATGAAGAACGGATACTTGTAAGTTCAATGAATTCAGTGTTGAAAGTCAAAAATATCGATATTCAATAACACGATCTCTAACTGTACGAGCATTAAGTTGAAACCATTCCATAAACATTTAGTAGCTCTAAGCCTATATCTTGTACCAAGTAATTACCTCTACCAAGTTTTATAAAAATTGCAGCACTCAAAACAAAGTTAGCAATTTTTATGTACGTAGGCCCATTGTACCGAATTTTATTATGACTGCTTACTTAGTACACTAATAATATTTGAGTTGCTGAAGTCTCATTTAATCTTGATCCAATAAAACTGTAAAGCAAATAACATTAAAGTAACAAATTTCTATACCGAATTACTCTTACAGTTCGCAACATCTTTATCTTAATAGTTTTTTGATTGTGTGGAAGATACCACACCCACTGATGCAATTCTATTTAATCTTATCTATTACAAAAATCAATAGTTTCCGACATCCTTGCACCAAATTTTAATATGATCGCTCACATAACTAGTACACATAAGGGGCCGGAAAAATCTCACCAAGCGGTAGGGGGGTCAACGAAAATCTCATGTCAACTTTTTAATGCAGAGAGTATACATTATTATAGCAGATTAAATCTAAAAATTATAAGGCAAGTCTCAGGAAGGGAGGGGGAGGGGCGGTCCCACCAGAAATCACCAAATCTCACCAAGAGGAGGGGGTCCGAATTTTCAAAAAAACACCTCATGTAATTTTTGGACGTTCCCTAATATAACATATAGTTTATTGTACTTGTATGGGTGGTTGCAAGCACACTGCTGATATTTGGCTCACTTTAAGCTCAGAGATATGGTTATCTTACCTTCTATTCTAAATTTTAAAACGACTATTTAGTTATTTCTCTTTTTAATATTGTTGTAGGCGGTGCCAACCCCTTCAGTCAAGTAGTTGCTTACCCCATATTAATATGGAGTAATATGTCTCCATGGATAATATTTCTTAAGCTTTTTTCATTAATCCCATAAAAACATTTTTGAGCAATATGGAATCAAATTAATTTACTGTTTAGTGATGCCCCACTCACTTCCAATTACACCCACTTTTGGTCCAGAATATGATATTCGCGATCAACATTGCAATTTCGTCATTAAGTCTTGTATGATTTGCGGGATAAGACGTGATTAATCTTAAAATTAACTACATTGCCGCACTCCCTTAAGAGCATTTAAAAGATCAAACCTAACGTTTTCAAAATATTTATATGCAATGTATATATGTAAATATATATATTATACATTATACCTACTTATATATATAAATATATAAGAAAGGATCATCGGTGGCTCTTGGGTTAGAATTTTTGGGAATTATTCCGGAAAGAAAACCTTCTGTGAGGTGCAATGACACCCACCCACTTTCACCCAAATCTTCGTGGTCCAATCTAAATTTTTTGTAAAAAAAAACTCCTTTGCAATAGTTTGATCTATTCACTGACTCACTGTTACATGCAGTGTCTGGATTGGAGTTACGAGTAAATCAAAGTTTGTTGAATATGGAACTTTATGATCAGAGAACACTGCTGATTCTAAATTAGCAAGAAAATTCTTTATGCAAGAATCTTTGTTTAAACTCCAGTTCAGGAGCAGCATGGTTAGTGTGAGAAGCTTTGATTATTTTGTTTTTTAGGCTCACAAAGCTTTTACTTTCGAACATACTATGTTTTCATACATAAAACGCCCTCCCTTATCATTCGATTCTTGGGATGCCTCATTTATTTGCCCATCTCGTCCGTTATCGGACATATGTATGTAAAAATTTTTTGCGGATATGCTTTCTCCCAAAAAAGAAAAAAACTCAGACTGGCTAAGAAATTACTCACAGACCAAGTTCACAAAGGATCTTTTACAATTTGATTCGAAAAATCATACCGCACCGATTAGAAAAGCTAAAATGCACAACTTTCATGCAAAAAATACCTTTTCTTGACTAACCAGCCGTTTGCCCCAGTAAAATGAAATTCGGAATGTGAGATCCCCATACAAGTTCATAGCTACTACGAAAGAATTTTGCGATATTCGAGTTTTATGAGTCTTGGTTCGTACTTTTAATTCATATTTTGTTAATAGCAATACAATGGATTGATATGGAACATGGTACATACATAACGTGACCATTTTTTTTTGCCTCAAAACGGGACGCGGCCTTTAAAAATACATAATAAAACTTCAAATCATAAAGCATGGAAATACTATATTGGAAAAACACTTTCGAATTAAAAGAAATTAAGTTGTTTAAGCAAATTCGGAATGATATTTCTAAGAAAAAATTACATCCAACTATACTGGGTTATAAGATGAGAACCATAGTCTTTAGATAAAAATCAAATTTCGAATGAAATACAAAATAAAATACAGCAAAATTTTGATTTACCTGCACTGCAAAAGAAATAAAATTTATAAAAATAGTCGATTGTAATTTAACTCGTTTTATCCGGTTTGATATATTTTTCAGAAGAGCAAATTTTCTTCAAAATGTAGCGCCTACTTTTTAAATAAGACTTGCAACATAAACATCCCAATTTTCAATATAAATGACACACGTTTTTGCTAATATTTGAGCACGAGGCGGGTAGACACAGTTATTCGAGTCGGCTCGGGTAGCCAATCACAGATTTCAAACAACGACGTGACGCTTTGTTTTACGCGTGAAGTACAGCTATTACATGGATTTAAAAATTCATAAAAACATTTTCTGAAAACGGGACGATCCTGTCTTCTTTCGGGATAGGAGGCTTAGAAACGGGACTATCCCGTTCAAAACGGGACGTATGGTCACCTTATACATACATGGCTGCTGAACAAAAAGTGCGGGTAATTGGAAACGTCAGAGTGGCACTTCCTTTATAAGTAACAGCTCAGGTCATTATTTTCAGAGAGTTTTCTATCAAAATGTAGTGAAAATTTGTACTAGGACATAAAGTAATGAAGGTATTAGAATGATAAGTGGAAATGTATGGACGATTTGTGATGGAGCTCCCGTAGAATAAAAACTTTAAGTTATCATATTACGTAGGTTTTCTAGAGTACCTGGTGAAACTCGAGAAGGAATCCTGCTCATTTTTTAATTTTTTTAAGATTTCATTGTATGTCCGTTAAAATGTATGCATTTTGTTTTAAGACTTCAAACGTTAAAAAACTGTCCTATTAATTTGGTTCATCGAACCAGACTTAGTACGAGTAGTTCATACAAATTTGGGGTTGTTAATTAATTTGTTTAACAGAGTATTTATGTACTCCCAAGTATGGCAGGGCTATGGTTTTGTTATTGGTCAGTAATAATTTAGTTCATTGAAATGGATAGTTAATTTTAAGACATTCAGACAAAATGTACCTTTATGAAGTTTCACATCTGTATGTCATAATGTATGAGGCAAAAACTCATTATTGTATGAAAAAACTGTTTAATTCTTATTCTTGTCACTTTAGTTTTTGCAAAAAGAAATGTCTCCGTTATGACCCAGAGTAGAAGTATTTAGCACAAAAGCATTGAGAGCAGAAGTGACCAAGTATCGATAGTTACTGCATCACTGAGATCGTATTAAACAGTTAAGGCAGGAGGCGTGTGTCGGATTAACAATTTGGTGCAATATCTATATGGTTGGTCGGTGCAACATTTGTAAAATTTGATGCTGCACCGACTGCGGCTGATGTTGATTTAACTGCATTTTATTGCAACACAACTACAATGTGAGAGTACCTACGTGTAGTTGTTTTCATCAACAACGTGCAGCAAAAACAATGACATGAAATCGCATGGTATCTATCTGTAACTTAACGTACGACATAGCGCAAGTCTTAAGAATAACAGCAAGAGCAGCATCAACATTTGCAGCAACACATGAAAAACGACAACCACTAGATTTGAATGTTTTTCCCACCCTCATGACATAATTAACTCATTTTTGCAGTTTTTCAGATTTTTTTTCTTCTACTGCTTTTGTTTCGCGAACTATTTGATACGATTTTTTCGTTTGTTGCTCAGCTACGCGGATATTCGTATCATTGCGATTTGTGACTGACACAATGCAACAGATGCATATTTCTGCATCTTCCTAAGTTAAGAAATGAATATCTTCAGCACTACTTACTGTGAAGGTTTTTCCTTGTGGTGAAATTTAGAAGTGATATTGTACGAAATTTTCACTTTGAAGTTAAGTTTTAATTTTTTTATTTTCAATATGAATCAGCAGGTGTGGCAATGCACTTTTATTGCTTGGCGATATTTAATTTCTAATTAGGAGAATATAATGAAAGTTAGTAGCGATCAGCAGAGCTGTGATTTTCAAGCGAAAACAATGCATTCTAAAATAACTTCCAATATCTTGCTTATTTTAGCAAGCATATTTTGGAGTTCGACCGTAACCAGAAATAACATAGCGTGGCATTGTTAGAATTAGGAAATTATTAAAAAAATTCCAGTTTTATTCCATAGGCAAGAAAGATATGTTGGTGGGCCCAAAAAATCTTTGAACAAACTTCGAATATTTAAATGAAATGTCCAATAAGTGTTGCTTTATGCAAATGATTGTCCCTCACGTGCACACTGACGAGACAAATACAAACTTTTGTAAATTTCTGCTTCAGATAAATATTGTAGATTCAGTGGCCTACACGTTATCAAATCGTAAACTCAACTCAACTTCGATTTTGGAAGGACGCTGACAACGGATAGGCCACATGATCAGGAAATGCGCTAGGGAAACAAGTCATTCAGAGCTTTGGTGGAACCAAATGATAGATGCGGAGGAAGGCCCAATACATTACAGCTCCGAATGATAGCAAGTAATACAAAAATATATCAAAATTGAAACAATTTGTTGCTCAATAAAATATAATATAATCGAATTTATTTCGGTCACTTATGAACATAAAAGTACCGGGCAATAAGATCTAATGTGCCATTACCTTATTTACATTCAAAAGGACGTTAACGATTCAGGTTATAATTATATAGTGCATATAAGTACGAAAACCATTAGCTCCAAGTTCCTACTAAATTTATTTGACAAATTTTCGACTTTCAACCTTAATAATTTTTCAAATATTTTCTTCTTAAACAAACAGCTTCTATTTTCAGACATTTCAAAATTTTATACAAAATTTTTAGTATACAATTTATTTTTTTTTTTAACCCTAATCCTGTAAGAAAATAAAGTAACGAATTCTGTCTTTTGGGCAAATTTTGCCAAATCAAATTTTATAACATTTTCTTAAGACTTGATGCAGTTAATAGAAGTCATTTCCACATGTGAATGATGTTTAATTAAAAATAATTACAATTTTTACATTTTGAGTTATACTTAGTACTGTTTGACAAATTTGGACAGAAGTCTGTCTGTGTGTTCTGGACAATGTTTCTGTGTTTGGACAATCTGCTTTAAAACAGAGCCATGCGGTTGAGATATTCGTTGTTGCTTTTCATAATACAATAGATTAAAACCCATTTGCTCAAGGAAAAGTTTGCGATGAAAATGTTTTTTTTTTTCTTATTTCACTCCGGGTTTATCGATGTCCAAATTACAAAAGCATTGCATGCAAAGATGTCAACCATATTGCTGAAGAGAGCTATTGGCCATCTGTTGGTCTTTCGTTGTTCAGGTGTATGTTCCTACAAGTTGGTCCACAAGCCTTTGTGTGGTTGTAGTATTTTATAATATCGGGTTTCTTCTGCTGACTATCTTGTATTTTTGTATCGTGGTGCAATGTATTTGGGAGATAAACGTAGCGATTTTTTTTGAAACATAAGCGACTAGTGTGGATTTATTTTTATATTCGAAAAGGAGTTTCAAATAAAAGATAGTTTCAAGCCGATAGCGTTTGCAGCTAGTGCACCATTGTTTTTTATAAATTCATTTATAATAAATTTATAATAATAATAATAAAATATAGGTTTCTTCGTCATATCTAAAATTGTTGGAGGTAAAAATTCCATGTTCCTGCGAACCGTCCTAACTACATTAATTTTTCTTTTCCATAGTTAAGCGACAAGATCATATGATGTGAAAAAGTTATCACTATATTTCACATATTTCGACCTTTGAGTCCCTATGCTAGATCCAATACGACTCGCATGCCCTGATTTTTTGGGTGCACAATTACGGTCTTTCCCTGTAGAGTTGCAGATTGTCCAAATTTTTATGCCGTTCCTCCCCGGTTTCGATGGTATGAATTGTTTGAACGGACATGTTCCACGAACATACACTAACTGCTCATCTACAGTGACGCACTCCAATAAGCAAATAATCGTAATTACAACCAATTTATACGAACTGTTTCACATGAAAGTGGGCTCGCTTCGATACAAGACAACACGCTTGCTAAGATAAGCGACTGTTGACAGTAAATATTGGTATGCAATCAGTATAAAATTACTAAAAAATACATTGGGCAAAATTTGCACGAAACACAGGATTCGTTACTTTTTCTGTAGGGGGTCCCCTGATAAAACCACAAAGTTAATTTTATTTATATCGCTTAATATGTGTAAAAAAATAATTGTCAAGAAGTTTAACATTCAAAATATAAGAAACACAAGAGATATTAAAAGTTAAACAGGCGTTTGGGCAAACTTTGTCCAAAATACAGGATTAGGGTTAAATGCCATGGGAACGACAAAAAACAAAGCACACACACTAACTAACACATTCAATACCCATTTAAAAAGTTGTTATGCTTACATGCTTGTTTCTATGTGTGAAATTGTTTTTTTTTTTGCAATTTTAAAACATTAATATTTTGATATTTAACAGGAATATCGTTTCAATTTTAATTGGAGATTGAGACCAAGCATCCAAGAAATTACCCTAAATAAATTTGATTGATATTGATCGAGCAGTTTTTGCGTGATATGCGAACATCAAAAACAGCTTTCATTTTATTTATGTATATAGATGTATATTTTGATATCCTATATATTTTTTTTTTTTTGTTCAGACAAAACTCTTTCTCAGTTTATTAGCTTTCAGAGTTTGGGAATATTTTTGAGATTGAGAAAAAAGTAAATTTTGTTGCCAATATTTTATTGTATTCAGTCATTCGTTATTTGCCCACACCTTTTTGTTTATGGTTTAAACATAAATGTTTTCATTACAAAGGATTTATGATGACACCCAAGTACAAAATTAAGTAGTCGTTGAAACTTATTCAACGAAATTTTTTATATGTAAAGGAACATCAAAAAACAAAGTTTTGACGAAAAATTGATTTTGATGGTTTTAAGTGAGAGTCTTAGAAACTTTTTGTGATACTGAAACAATCTTCAAAATTTAGTTAAAGAGAAACTACTCGTATTACTTTATGGTTGGATAAATTTTTGAACCTTATCTTTTTAAAGATGAAAGGGAATATTCCTGCTAGTAATGTTCTATTTTAATTACGATGGATTTCGTTAATTTAGATTTTGTAGGGGCCATCTGCGTGTGAACACTCATCTTTAACTTAATTGCATTTCGATTTTTTTCTTTTGACATTACCACCTTTATCAAAAAGTCTTAGGACTGCCCTTAGTGTGACGCAGTCAGTCATTCAATTGGAATTCTTTTGTTGTTAGGTTACCACATCTGTCATTGACAAATTTCTGTCCTTCCAAATTTCAGCGTCATAGCTTGACATTCGCAAAATTTACGCTGTACTGGGCAGGCCCGGATTAAGAAATTTTTGCTGCCCTTAGGCAGTTACAAAAATTGCCGCCCTCCCTCCTCAAAATTTCTTCATAAACATTTTTTTAATTTCCATAAAAATATTTTTGATGAGCAAAAAAAAAAAAGGTCCTCGAAAAGCACTAGCAAAATGAAAACAATATTTGTAATACACTTCAACATTCTCAATCAGAACAATTTCTCAAAGTTTCCGCCAATATTTGCCGCCCTTTAAGTCTCGCCGCCCTAGGCACGTGCCTACTCTGCCTGTAAGGTTAATCCAGGCATGGTACAGGGTACATCCGCCTCTGTGCTCATTTTCGATTTTTTACAAGTTTGAAAATGGCAATTTTGTGTGATTTGTGGCCAAATCCTACTCAAGATTTATCATCACTGAAAACGAGACATGGATTTATGAGTATGACAAGCAATTCAGACATCAAGCGGCACCGAATGAGCCAAGACAGAAAACACCACGTCGTTTTCAATCAAAATATAAGGCAATGCACACGATTTTCATGAATTACAATGGCGTTGAGCATCATGAATTCTTTCCAGAAAAACAGCCAGTCAATAAAAAGCATTATTTGGGAGTTATTAGATGTCTGCGGAAAGGAATTCGCCAAAAAATGCCGAATTTGTGGGCAAACAACACGTGAATTTCGCACCACGAAAACGCATAATGCGATCCTAGTCGAAGAGCTTATAACTAAAAATACCACGAATGCCATCCAGTAGCTTTCGAATTCATCTGATCTGGCTCTTTGCGACTTTTCCTGCTTAACCGACTTATAAAACTATGTACTTCGCGGAACGCATTATGTACAGCACCCAAGAGGATACCGAAAAATTAGTACCAGCGGTGTTTCGGGTATTGGATCAAGCGCTAGTGTAAGTACTGTGAAGCGGATTATATCGGTTTTGTTGAATAAACTTGTTTTTTTTACGATTTTATGAATAAAGTTCTAAGACTTTTGATTTCAGCTGAGCTAAGGCCCTTCACCACTATATCAGTGATTGAATTCGAGTTTTTGTGGAAAGTACTTTTTAGAGGGCGTATGTACTTTGTTTTTGAAATACATACCAAAATTTACTAATATAAAAAATAGGTCATTCTATTTTATTTTTGGCTTGTACTGGGTGTTTTTTTTAGAGGTTTGTTTTTCGAATAGAGATAAAACTGGCATTTTATGGTCAAATATGGCAACTATAATGTCATTTAAGTTTAGTTTGGTTTGCCATTTCATCATGAACAGGTTGACAAAAGAACAACGCTTGCAAATCGTGCAAATTTATTTCGAAAATAATGGTTCAGTTCGCGAAGTTTACCGCAAGCTCCGTCCATTTTATGGTCGACATAATCGTCCATCAGAGCAATTAATTCGGTTAACCATGGGTCGTTTTCGCACTACGTTTACTCCATGTGATAATACGCATCCGCAGAGACGTCGTGCAGTGCGCACCGAAGAAACACTTGCCGCTGTAGAGCAAAATGTTGAAGAGAACCCGAATGAATCGATTCGCCACCGTGCACAGCAATTGGAGCTTTGTCCATCAACTTTATGGAAGATTTTGCGCAAAAATCTTGGCTTGCGACTTTACAAGATCCAGCTTGTGCAAGAATTAAAGCCGCGAGACCATGCAATGCGTCGTGATTTTGGTGTATGTGCCGAAAATGAGATTGATCTCGATGCTGATTTTCATCGCAAAATTTTGTTCAGTGATGAGGCTCATTTTTGGTTGAATGGCTACGTCAACAAGCAAAATTGCCGCATTTGGAGTGAAGAGAATCCACATGAGACCCTTGAGACGCCATTACATCCACAAAAACTAACTGTTTGGTGTGCTCTATGGGCTGGTGGAGTCATTGGGCCATACTTCTTCCGAAATAATGCTGGAGAGTCAGTTACCGTTAATGGAGACCGGTATAGAGCCATGATAACCGACTATTTTGTTTCCGAATTGGATGGCATGAATGTGGATGAGTTGTGGTTCCAACAAGACGGCGCTACATGCCACACAGCGCACGTCACAATCAATTTATTGAAGGAAACATTCGATGAGCGCATAATTTCGCGGAATGGACCTGTCAATTGGCCACCAAGATCGTGTGATTTGACACCATTGGATTATTTTCTTTGGGGATATGTGAAGTCGCTCGTCTACGCCAACCTACGGACCTGTAGAATTGGCTTTATTCGAGCCAGCCGCGGCGGCCACATGCCCGAAATCATATTTAAACATTAATGGCATAAAATTATCCTTCCAATAAAGCCAAATTGATGGACATTAAAACGATTTTCTTGTGTTTTATTTCAATTCGAAGCTCTATACCTCTAAAAAAAACACCCTTTACTAAAATACAAAAGGTACAAGTGTCCTGAAAATTCGTACATTGTAAAGAATTTACTACAAATTACTGAGATGGACGACTAGATATCTTTCCAATAAAATTTATATAGCGCATTGGTTTCGACTAGAACTAGATTAGTAAATCAGCTTAGGAAGTTTTGTTCATATGATTATTGAGCAATTTTTTATGAAGTAAATTTTAAACATGTGTAAGTTTTCATTGAATGCTTTTTCATTCAGTTTTTTTATTTTAATGAAAGTTTAAGTTAAGTTAAGTTTAAGACAAAATTGTATTAATAGAGTTCTTGGCGCTTGGATATAATCTTGATTCAATAACAGAGGCTCAACTGACTTGTAAAACTAAAAACTAAGAGTGAGTTTTGATGACCTATGAGTTCTGATGCCGAAATCATATGAAACATCAGGTTGCTCAGATTGTGGATTTAGTTTGTATTTTTGATGATTATTTCAACATTTTGGAGAAAAAAATTGTGGGCGAAAATTCTGCGAAAAAAATTTGTTTTTGAAAAAAACTCTAAGTTATAGTTGGCAGCATAACATACTTGTCGTTTGAGGACTAACATCAATCACTCTATGAATTGAATAAAATATGTAATATGTACATTCCATATTTGTCCACTTTGAGAGACAAGCAAAGTTTTATTAAGAAAGTTTTCAAATTTAGAAGAAAATAAAGATATGCGTTGGTACTTCGGTACTGGGCCGAAGAGATATTGCCGGTCATATGAAAATTTCAAAAAGACAATGACCCTTAATACACGTCTTGAGTTGCTAAAAAATTTTTTCAAGACCTGTTTTGGATTAGGCATCCTCAAGCGCGGACTTAAATCCAATCGAGCATCTTTGGAATGACGTGTAGAATGCACTCAATTCGCAAAATATTACGAATTTTGACCTGTTATGCGAAAGAGCAAAAGAAGCCTGAGAGGCTATTCGTGTGGAATGATGCAGGGCCTAAATTGGATCGACGCAACGGTGTTGTGTGGCTGTGATAAAGTAAAACGGCCTTGCAACAAAGTATTGATCATATTTTTAATATTTTTTAATTAATTTTTGATATTTTACAATCAGTGTTTGGATCGTTCTTAAGTATTTTTCGTCGTTATTTTTGATATTTTTCACATTAAGTAGATTTTTTTTTTGTAATTGAAGCAAAATATTTTTTTTTTTTTCGCTTTAATATTATTGAAATATCTTTATTTCATGAATTTAAGCTTTAATTTTTAAGAAATTCCGATAATTTAAATGAATAACTGTTAATACAATGAAAAATAAACACTGTACTTAAGTATTTTTCAACGGCTGTATGTATATTTTTATATACATCTCATATATTAAGTGTTTCTACTAACTAGTAATATCCTGTAGCCTCTTGTTCATTGTCTTATGCTCTCATTTTCTAACAAACGTCGCTGTAAAAATAATTACACAGGCCCACAAAAAAAAACTTTCAACGTACTTGTTAGATCCGGAAAAATTTTTTGTGCTAAGGAACATATAAGGATTTAAAGATATCCTTACAGTATTATTGTAAGTTTTAGTCAATGATAAATTTTTAAATGAGATTTCGTTAAATACACTGGTAATGCTGTGTTATAATGAAAACATAAAAATTAAATATATAAACGCTGAAGAATTAAATTTTCATAAATCTTCATTTTTGGAAAAATTCTTAGAATAAGATTGAGCTTAAAAAATATTGAGATAAAATTTATAAATATTATGCTCGCTAAAAAATTCAGTTAACTCGAAAAAATTTTTCACGAAATAATTTTGCGACTTAATCTGATCCAATGCTATTTCAACAAAGCCATTTTTGTACAGGAGCAGACATATTATTAATTGCTAGAGTTAAATGCAACACTTTGCATTCCATTCTTGATTTCGACAGTTTCATCATCAAAGTAAAAAACTGCACTAAAGATAACATTTGGGGACAGTCCAACCCAACTTATTTAATCATGGAATTAGCTAATTACAAAAATATTTTATACAAAAAGGAAAAAAAAGAATTGCCAAATTCATAAAGTTATTTAACACTTAGATCGCATTGCAAAAGATTGTTACGTCTTTATGGTAAATAATGCAAAAGTCTTTACTTCCGCCAATTTTATTTTAATAACTTTTGCTTAGTTTCCTTTCCATATTAAGTCGTTATTTATGACGTCAAGTGTGTGTTAATTAAATTTGCAACACTCAGTGAATTAGGCAGCTTACGTATGCAAACTTCCTCCATACGACAAGGCACAATGAACGAAATTTTTATGCAATTTAGCAGGAACCGATTAATTCAATTTTTACTGCAAGTCAAAAAAACTATGGAAAATTCAAATATAACACCTATTACCATAGTTATGTATTTAACGCTTGCACACTTTGCTCAACAGGCGCACAGTAAACGCGAGCATATGAACATGGCTCATATCATATCATGAAGCTTTTAATTTTCCAACTTAGACATAAAAAACGAGTCTGCGTTTAACGCGAATTGAGGTTATTTAACGGATCATTCAACAGAGCATTCAACGCTTTGAACGTGTGACGGCGCAGTGCAGACCTGCTTGAACCTGAAGTTGGCTGATGCCATAAAAGAGCATTAATTACAACTTAAGCAGCCAACAAGCAACGCGCAAAAGAGAAGAAGAAAAACTATGATTAACACTTGCCTCGCACTATATTAAAAAGTCCACATCCAAAAAAGACAAAAATAATGCAATAATTAATCCAAGGATTAGCAGCAGTCAAGTTCATTTTGCGCGTAATCCTTTGCTTGAACTGCTTTCTCTTTATTTTGTTGAAATACTCCAATAGCGATTTAACCACACAGCTGTGAATACACCTAATATCCTTTACAATTTCATATTTCATTGAATAAAGCACGAAACGCTGCTTTTGTCTAATATCCTTTTGGTAGCGGAGTTAATCCTTTTTTTTTCAAGCCAGCGTTGTTCGTTTCACTTATAGTATACAACTGGTTGCACCGGTGCATCCAGACACATCTACTTTTTCATGGCGATAAACCAAAATTTGGTATTCGTTTTTTACACTTTTTCAAACGCTTTTCCAATTTTATTCCAATGATTTTTCCGCGAACACCACCAGCGACGACCGCACTTGAAGACGTACTGAGCAGTGTCTTCAACTGCACAGCATAGAGAAGCCAAGCCAGATCACAGCGACTGGACGATATCAGCCGCTGCTGAATGAAGATGTTAAAGTCGCATTGTTGTTGACTTTGTTGTTTTTTGTTTGTTTATTATGAAAATGTTGTTGGAATTATTCGCTTTTGTGTGGAAACTAAATCAAAGTAAATCCAAAAGAAAACGGCATTATGTTGTTTTGAGCCAGCGGCAATGACGACGGCTCCACCTCAGCGAGGTTGGATGCGCTTTGATGCAATCAATGGTGGAAGTAGCTGCTGCGTATTATGTTGAGGAACATTTCCGAATTTTAATTTTTATGAAATGTATGCTAAATACCTGATTAGAATGGAATGATTGTTTCGTATGAGCACAGTGGGTAAAAATTGACAATTATGGATATGAAAAAAATTTTACTGCAGTGAGTTGGTTGAATTATAACGCTAACGCTATGCTTTGAAACCATTTATAGGAAAAAAGTATATTGCATCAATACTGCCCTCAGAAGCGAAAAGGGCGAATCTAAAGGAAAAAGCGTTTCGAGACAATTGATGTTTTGTTTATGTCAATTTGTTGAAATACCTGTAAAATTGAGACAGAGAAAATTCTCTTGGGAAATTTTTTATATCCCAAGCTGCAAATCGATGAAGTACTCCGATTTTTCATGTATGAAAAGCTATACCGTTTGTGTTGTATATAGCACAAATGAAATTGTTACTGTGATATTTTGTTTATTTGCTTGATGGTTGCCTTCCTTGTATATGGAGCTATATGCAGTCTGCATGCTGGCTGCCTGCATTGTATTTGGAGCTGTAGGCAGTCCGCTTGCTTTGTATATGGAGATGTAAGGGGTCTTGCCTGTTGGCTGCATGCTTTGTGTGTGGAGATGTAAGCAACTTGCAAAACTATGCTGGCACTTAGTAAGCGATGTCTTAAGGCAATCTGCCTTTCGTTTGTTATACATTGTATATAGAAAAGTAGACAAGTTACATACAAACGGCCATCCCTTTGTAAAAACAATTTACAGTTGTGGCAGGAGTTGTGGGCGTTACTGCCTACAATGCGTATATCTATTCAGGAGTAATTCATTAGATGCGTAATCTCTTAAGCTATTCGATGCCATAAGAATCACGAACATGAATTTTTTTTAGATACGCCCTTTTCGCTTTTGAGGGCAGAGTAGATTTGAAAAGGTCAAATGAAACGTTTGAAACCACCTAAGGCGGTGTTTTGACCACATACAAAATACTTTATTATTATAACAGTCGATGGAAAAGAAAATGCTCTTCCTAAGGAGAAGTTTTAATCACATTTATAGCTAAGAAAAAAAAGTAAATTTACTATGTTAGATGAGCAAAGGTCAAACAATTTCTTTAGATCGACTTGTTTAGACCAGTGATGGCATTTGGGTTTTATGGAAATGTACTGAATAGAGACACATAGTTTCCCGTATTTGATTATCTAACATTATTTTCTTCTTTGAAATGAACTTGCAGCCAATCTGACGTTGTTACCAAAACCCTATCTAAGTAATCGTTTTTTAGCGTATGTACGTCTAACTTTTCAGACCACGTCGGGCTGACGGTTTTGCTCCATACAATTTGACTCAGTCTAATAATTTGAAAAGTGTGATCTGGTGGAAAAATTCAAATCCCTGGATCATTATGAGTATGAAACCGTATAAGAGAGGGGACCTATTTTGAACACGCTATGGGCGCATATATATATGGAGTTTCTAAAATGTTTCAATTATTATCTATGCTTTAAAATAAAATTTGGAAATTTTTCCCACTGTCTTCCAAGTTCGAGTTTAATTTAAGTCTTGTGCAATAAAATATTTAATTCTTAACTAATTTAGGTTTCTGTCTTGTTATTACGAAGAATCCGGTAAATATTTTTGTTGCAACAATAATAGAACAACAATAACAATGCAAATTTATAACAAGAAAGACACAGATTCGTGAGGACGCGTTTTAAAGTTGTTTGACTGCTTGCGATTTTACCAAATCCCAACATAGAATACTGGACTTAGTGGTAGCAATGGTAAAGTTGTGTTTTGTTTGGTTTGTAATAATCGTCACTTTTATTAGCATGAGAAAGACACGAATAACTGAAGTCGAAAGAGAAACCAAGCAAGATAACAAAAGAATCAAAAGATAAGCCAGCAACAATAGCAAGAGCTATGTTGTTACAAGACCATGTAGGTGCTTCATTCAAGAAAACTAACGGTGTAGCGCATAAAAACAAACAAAAAGATACAAACTTCGAACCTCTTTTCAACACAATACCTGGGAGAGTCAGTTTGCATTGCTGAGACTGGCTGACCAACGCTGGAATATAGCGATCAAAACAAAAGCGCAAAATGCAGTTACCATAAAAGCGTTTATGTAATCCACTCAAGCGAAAGCCTACGTTTATCTATTGGATGGAATGATGTTATGAAAATTGCAGCAGCTCAACAAGAAAATAGAAGATTCCAATGCCAGTGCCTCAGCTGGTTTTAGTAATAAGTTAAGCAGGACTTTGTGTGAATGAGGTTGGAATAACTTACGTACGAAATATTGAAGTTTAATTTGAAAACTGTAGAAATATCTACATCTTCAATCGTAGACCTCATAAATTCAAGCACCAAGTTCAAGTTTTATTTGCTGATTTTCTTTTGATTCGTTTTTTATATGCAGCTACCTATAGACAGAATGCTAGCGACAACAACTTGTTTGCTTTTTAAAGCTACTTATGGCTGTATCTGCCAATCTGCTCTTAACCCGAATTTCTAACGACTAAAAAATCACTTTTGGCAATTTTTGCTGTAAGCCGTGCGCAACGTTGTTATTTGTTCAAGGCAGTCGGATGGTCTTGTGACCCACATTGCAAGTTGCAACTTTAAATTGCTGGTATCGTTTGCATGGGTGCAACTTTGTTGAGATTTCCTGTTTAGAAGCAGCACTTAAGATTGAAATTCGTAAACCTGGTCAGCATAGAATGAGGTAGTTGTTTGCATAATTGATTGGTTTGAAAAATCTTTAGGTATTAGAAAGTTTTAAGGGAGGTTTTTAGCGGTCGATATGAAAAGTTGATATGTATCGTTTGTTTTTGTTATAGAAATTAAAATATGAATCGCAACCTAGTGATGTCTTTAGAGTGAGTTCCACCCCTTTGCTGAAAATCAGTTGTCATCCAAAAATTAATAAATTTGCTGTTAAAGATGCTCTAATTTTTATTAAGAAGACAAGTCCTTGCCTTCCAAGTCCATGGCTTCATTAAAAATTTTAGATAAAAAGTCACAAAAATTTAAGGTAAGTGCACCTAGTTCCAGCTTAGTATGTATATAATTCTGGGAGCTTCTGATTCCAAAACGTTTTTTTTTCTGTTGAAAACGAAGTAATAACTGCAATTTAGAACAGATAAGTTATTAGAATTTTTTTATAAAAGTTTCGTAACCCATTAACGCCGGCTCCTTTATTCGTGGACATGAAGGGTTGAAACATCGAGGAGAATGCCTTAGGGACACTCGTATTCCGCGCACAAAAAATTAGCCCCCTATCCCTACTCACAACCCATGTAGGGGGTGGTGCATTTTCGCACCCGTCGGCGTTAGTGAGTACATTTTTACTAGTGGAAAGAGTGGTTATGAAATATGTGGATTATAAAAGAAATTAATGGATCAAGTCAAAGTTTAGATTAGATTTATTTGAAAAGTAGATAATAAATGCGTGTCGGAACATATTAATTCAGAGTTTTCGACAAAATATAGAAAAAAGTCATGAATATTCACTAGAAAGCACGTTATATCTAGTTCCCGACATGGTTTGCCACTTTGCTCTTGGCACAATAGTAGATGGTGTGGAAAGCACAGTGGCAACAGCGGAAGCATTTCGTCTTCTTTTCACTGTTGTGGCCAATGTTATCCACTCCCAATTGTTTTTGAGAGGGTGTGTCTTAAGTTTTGGGACCATGATGATGTGCCACTATCTCACTTTGCGCCAAGGAGTCAGTCACTATGTTGCGGAGTTCGAAGTGGCCCATCTGCTGAATTCCTTTTTGGAGCTATCCCTGTTAGACGTTGCGTTTTTGCACTGGTAATAGTGGATGGAACTATGAAGCTTCCAAGCATTGACCATGGCAGTGTCGAGACCATTTGTTATCAATGGCCAATAATATTTTTAATCACGAAGAGAAATCCGGTAATTTTTCATTGCATTGTCGAAAAGATCAATGCCTCGCTTTCGTTTGCTTTATTGATGAATGATGTCTGGCTCCTCAGCCATTACTATCTAACGTTGATTTCTTTTATAACGCCACACGTGATGTTTTGGTTCGACTTGCAGATAATTGGACAACACAGTTACGGGCTGCAATTAAGTAAATAAACCAATCAATGTCGTTCCAACGAATTGCTGACCATCAATTTTTGGGACGGTGTCTGAGCAAGGGCAAGTGCGACCACCCGTTGCTCCAAAGCAAATTGATAGGGTATATTGTTGGCGTCCGGGTACTCAACATACATTTCTGTGGTACCAAAAATCTCGGGCATACTTTCCAGGCACCATCAGTATCGGTAGGCCCATCATCATCACAGAATATGTGATCGTCTGAGACATCTACAATATACGTCAAATCTTCCACAGCATCTGGCGGCATCTGGCGGCGAAATAACTATAAGAATAGCCAATACATTCGACAATTGTTTTTGGTCTTTGCGGCTCGGTTTCCTCATCAAATTCATGAATTAAAAAGACTTCCATTCTCGAAATCACACGAAATACGTCGCCATAACTCTCCCCGAAAACACAAACATTCACAATCACAATCGTTTGTACAATTACAACCGACTGATGCGCAAAAAACGCATAACGTACGCACGTGCAGCTGCAAAATTTTCCCTAGCAAAAATGTACTGCCTAGCGCCGATGGGTGCGAAAACGCACAACATGTACCTGTGCATAAACGGTAACATGTAGAAACTTGAAATTATTATGAGATACACATAGGCCCAATGGCTACCGATCCTCATCATTATAAATTCTCTAAATATTTTTTTTCTGTGTGTTTTCTATGTTAAAATGGTTATTTTTCCACATGCCGGAAAACCTGCATCTGACGATGCAGATATCATTAAGTAGATGACGTCATATGACTTACCTGTCCAGGACGCATATGTTGTCCCATCCATGTATTATCCACACCAAAAGACGGCTAAGCAATATCAACCACCTAACATTTCCTATGAGTTTTCAATTACACCTCTGTTTTATGTTGCGTTTTCGCACCCGTCGGCGTTAATGGGTTAAGCTATATGCTAATATTATTTTCATTTACTTTGTTTTTTATTAAATTGCTTCCGCAAATTGTCGGTGCACAGTTTTTAGATTTAGCTTATTGCTTAGAATTGTGTTCGCTATTTTAACTTAAAAGAGGGTTGCCAAGTTAGAAACAAGGAATTACCAACCTTCCCATAGTAAATATTTTTTCCTTGAAATGTTGAAAAGTAAAACTTATTTTGGGAAAATTTTGATGACTGTTATTCACTCATGGATGTTATTTTCTGTATCTTTCGCAAAATAACTTATTTGGATTAAAAAAAATAAAAAACAAAATTCACTTCCAATTATGCAAATATTTTATATAGTAGTGCTATGTATAGTGGATCTCTTGTCACAAGTTGTTAAATACTGCTTTCATTTTCAAAATTGACTTTAGTTTTCTGCACAAAAATCCTGGGAAAACTGCTTCAAAACCTTTTGCAAATACATATGCTATTTAGACAATCCTTAGAAAATTAAAAATTAAATTTATATTGGTATTCATGAATTTCGGTATTTATTCCACTTTTGAAGCATTGTGCGGTGTCTTCATAGCTCCAAGACTTGCGCTTGTTGAATACAGTGTAGTTATAATACATACATACATACATTGACAATGAGCAATATCCCAGTAGGCAAGGGCAGGAGCTAACAGTGCTTCTAGAAGGCCTTCCTTGGTAAGTATAAGGCCTTCCACCCTCCTTTCAAACGTACTTTCTTTTTTATATGAAATGGCCGCAGAAAACAGGCCTTCCTAAGCAGGTTTTCTAAGACCGCTTACCGTAGAAGGACTCTCAGAAGTACTTGACAAAAATTTAGTTTTAATAAATTTAAAGACTCTAAATATTAATTGTTTTTTTTTTATCCGCGCCATCTCACTTGCATTGATATTTTTTTAATAACTTTACAATTTGACAAAGAATACACAAAACTCTACCTCCTTAACATAACATGAAACAACAGAAGACTAGCACACCTCTCTTAATTTCTAACCATGTTTATACTTTTCATGTCGTATATGTACAAGGCATATGACAAAAAAGTTATGCCGAATCATAAAACATTGCAATAAATGAAATAAAAAAGAAACAGAAAAGCGCTAAAGTAAATGGAGTCCTTCTTCTTTGCCTTCTAATATCAGGCCTGATAGCACGTCTGTTGTGGCAAGGCATATTAGCCTTCTGTGATTGTATTTTTATTTGCATGAAAATTTAGTTTTGAGAAGTCTATAATCACAGCAGTGCTAGCAGGCCCTCTCCGAGTAAGGCCTTGCTCATTTGCCTGCTGGGATATTATAATATTTGTATGTATGCATATTAGGGTGGTTCTGAGGAAAAAAAAAATGGGAACATCCCCTCAATCGGTTGGAAATATGGTAAAAAATTTTTAAAATTAATCTTAAGTTTTTATCTCCTTTTTTATGTACTTTTTTATTTTAACGTTTTTCAATTTCAACTGCTACATACAAAGCTAGCTCACAGCTTAGTGTATACACAAACCACCCATTGGTGGAGACTAGTAGCACTATCTGCTGGAAACCATAAAATGTTTGCACAAACCAAATAAGCTATAAAAACAGTGTGCACAGTAAGAAAAACTGTGTTGTGCTAAGCAAACTTGAAAATTTTTTGCTCTCACAGAACTTTTTTTTTGTATGTTCACCCAGACCTCCTTTTTTTCCATTTTTGCAAAAAATTTAGTACAATTTAGTACAAATTTAGTACAATTTTTTTGTCAATTATTGTGCGAGCATTTTTTAAGGATCTTCAACCAAATGTGGACGAAATTGTAATTGTTGGCTTTAGTGAACTATTCTAGCAAACGCCACGAACTTTAGCTCATTTTGTCATAAGCTTTCACAGGAACTAACTTAAATTTGCGTGGCATTCTCCAAGAGGCACAAGGTCTTAAACGTTATGTTTAATAAAGTATGCCATTATAAAAAATAAAGGTCTGAAAAAATTCCACGAAAACTATTTTCATTATATATATTGTACGCTTAATGTTTAATACCGTGCATAGAAACATCATACTTTATTGTTAATACAATGCAATATACGAAAATTTTTGCTGCATCAGTTTTTTTTTCCCCAGCAAAATATCAAAAATGTGAGATATGTCCTTTAAGTTAGCGATAAATGATTAAACTGTGATAAAAAAAAAACCCTGATCAACTGGGGTTTCAGAGGCTTAGTTTTTTGTACTTATCTATGTAAATACAGTAAGCTGACTGCTGTTTTCGATATTCACTCATCGCGCAAAAACTACAGGAACAATTCTGATCAAATTTATATATTTTTATTCTCTAGAAATTTCGTCTCAATTTCTTATAAAAATTATCACGACTTCCTTATCAAATATCAAGTTATAAAATTTTTAAAATTGTGTAAAAAAAATAATTGCACAGAAAGAAACAAGCCAACCAAGATATCGCAAATTGAAATTTATTACACAGGCCTCAATACAATCTGCCTTAGGTTCAGTTCGGCAGGATAGCTAAAAGAAATATCTATCGATATAATTGAAAACAGGATTTGAAGTGAAGAGTAGTACTTTCACACACCGTAACGAGCTTTGGTGAGAAAAATTAATTCGTGGTGTAATATACTACCTAATATATAAAAGTCCTGATTTATAGATTATGATTATTATATTTATAATTAAGTTTGAATGTGACGTCATATCGCCTTTTTCCCATACAAATACCCGTAAACGTATAGGGATTTAGCCAGACCACATCCGAACATTCGAGGTAATACAAAATATATAACCTTTTAATTATCCTTGTGTTTATTTTTTTGATTTAATTTTTTTATTGATAGATAGTCAATAAAATCTTAGACATAATCAAAGAATCTCAAGTCATTAGCTCAATTGGAAAAATACTTTAAGTACATTTTAAATACGAAGAGTTAATGTATTTGTGTGTGTGTGCGTTTTATTTTTTCTATGCCAATACAATGGAATATTTATGATAGAAAAATAATGGAATATTCAAATTTTACAATCTCCCTCTTTCCATGTGTATATATTCCATTCAACTACATCGATGTTGTTCAAGAGTTAGTACATTTTTTTATACCTTGTACGATCCCTTCTATGCGTTACAAATGAAACGATAAAGTGAAATTACCCTGAGAATAGGATATAGAACTTGGATAATTTTTGAAAACTAAAATGTAAATTTTGAAAGACTAAATTCAAATTTGGCCTCAGAATTTTTCAATTAAGCTATAATTTTTTGTCCTTTTAGAAATCCTTTTGTGATACAAAACCAGTAACCAGTTCGGACAGGTCAAAACCCATAGAGCAGCATTGTTAGCCTCTCAGACTTATAACACCGAAGCCCATAATACGCAATGAAATTTTTTTCAACTGTCAGCTTAAATTATACTAACAGATTTGGAGGCAAAATTAGTATTTATTGGTATAATTAAGATTTGTGAACATTTTCGATTTAAGCTTGATAAAAAGTAAATTATTTATGTATGTTGTGAAAAAAATAAGGACTTAACAACGTATAAAAAAAATTAGTAAAATCTGTCATTATAGGTTTCATTATGTAACCTTTTCCAAGTTGTTTTTCCAGTTACATATATATTATTTCTGTGATGAAAAGGAAAAACTGTTTAAGTCTACTTAATTATTAATTGAGTTAAGAACGCCATGATGGTCTCCGTATTTAAAAACTTACCCTGAGCTAAATTTGAATCATATTGGATTATATTTGTATCATTTAATCTACTTTTGTAAGTTCAAACTCTACTATTATAACACCAAAACTAATGCTATATGCCACAATAAATAAAATAAAGCTATTCTTTAGTGAGAATAAGCCCAGTACTGCCAAATCCATTTGCATGGGTAATACTTGTTGCCAACGCTCAAGTGAGAGATAATACTGAAATTACAAAATGTCAAATATTTTAATTTTAAATTTTCAAATTAAAACTTACCATATTACTCTCAGCCATTTCTGTTTCCAGGTTCAGAAAAAGCCAGTTAACACGTTGTGCGCTATCTATGCATAACTGGGCTGCCAAAATCAACAGACACAAATCCGCGAATATACTCAATAAATAAAATATATTATTAGCCGATGTATAGTGTATGGTTACAAAAATCTCCAACAATGCATATAAATTAGCCAACATATTAAAAATTAGGTTGGCGAGCTGTAGAAATATGCCCCATTGAAAGGTTTTCATAAAAAGTTGTACAATACGTTGCAATGCGCACTCAATGCATATGATATCATCAAGAGTAGCAATATCTGGATATGATATATCAGCTTGGATCTTTTTTAAGATACGTTCCAATTGCCGCATAAATGCACCGATAAGCACAAATATTGTAAACATATTAACTGCAAAAATAGCGCTGAATTCCTCAGCACATAAGCTGATAAGATACAGTATCGATTGTGAAAAATTGGCATAGAATACGAGGTACGGTAAGTTGGTAATGCACTTATAAAGCGTAAGCAATAGACGCAGCCAAAGTAACACAACTGTCTGTCGGTCAAAGATGTCTTCGCTATAGTTCAACAATTGGCGATATACTTGTAGCAACGATGTCAAAATTTGCGCCAGCTGGCAACGCTGCAAGAGTAATAATCCGAACAGTAATACCGATAGGGCAACATCTATGCTCAGTGTTGCCAATGCAATGACTGAGAAAATCGTATCGACTTTGAATCTTGATATAAAATGCAGCGATGTACTGAAGAGCACCAAAAATGGTGAACTGGAAACCAGTGCAACAAATATAACCAAGGAGCAGATTATGGATGGCTGATGCGTGCGGAATTCGTGAATGGCGTTGTTGTAGCGTATAGGCGCCAAGGCCATTGCTTTGTTTATACAAAACACCAGTTTGATGGTCGCCAATGCGACTGTATTCCAGAAGTGCGGATGCGACGACATCGCGAAACGTGACTTATTAATTGTAAGAGTGACTGATTAATGAACGAGTGACCGTGCTGAAGGGTTGAAAGTTCCTGCTGCGCGTGTTTATATTGCAATTAAATTAAATTGCAAAGTAGGCGGCGTCATAGCTTTAATTTTTAATGATTTATGGTTAAAGGCATAGGGTGGAATGCAACACTTTGAATTGAGTTATATGAGACACCAATAAGTATTAATAAAAAAAATAAAAATTATTTTTTTAGTTAAACATTGGTAGATGTAGTTTTATGGAAAAATGACTCCTATGGCGACAGTAAGAATTTACATATTGACAATTAAAGGTTGATTATTTCATGAAAACTCTACTTACACGATGTGTGGTTGCATTTACTTTCTTGATCAAAGGGGAAAAATCAAGTACAAGCAAATTACAATTAATTAATTAATGTGGGTTTTTTAACATACACAAGTTTGGATTTGGTTTTCATTTTTGCAACTTGTGTTTTTTTGGTTTTTATTTTTTTGTCTTGTATTGAGAAGATTTCACTTCTGACATGAGTCGATAGTGAAATTGTACTGTTGGTCCTTCGGCCTTCTAACCTGAAGACCGTGGCTGGGCAATGCATACCGCGCGCGCGACTGCGGCAGAAAGAGAATAACTTATCATATACGTATATAAAGCAGAGAGCGTAAAAATCAATTCAGTTTGGTTTGAAAAGCGCACAAAGCACAACTACACATGCATTGAAGAGCATTGAAGAGAAACACGTGTGTGTTTCCAGCTCTGCTGAAGACTCATAAGTTATTGTTATGAGTCATAACAATATTGGCAAAAAACATCGATACATCATGCTTAAAGATCCGACTCTAAATACCAGTGATATGACGAAAAATTTAATAAGAGAACCCTACATATGTTCGGCAAGTAATTATAAAAATTTTTTAAAACAGTTCTAATGGAATAATCGAAATATTTCCGTTGGAAAAGTTTACTGATTTTTTGCAAGCTTTGATTTTCTGACACTAGAGTGGTACATTAAGATGGTAAGAACTGAGATCTAGTGGGTAAGTACTAGAACGGGGTCCTTGATGTCAATGACCCTTAAAGCAAAAAATTGATCTACTTGAAACGAAAACATTGACTTATCATACTTAAAGATCGGACTGTAAATGCTGATGATATGAAGAAAAATGTAGATGCGCGACCTCTATTTTCGGTAAAAAGATAATAACATTTTTTTCAAAATTGCCTTGCAAAAATGATTCAGATTTGATGGTGTACGGTGGACTTAATTTTTGCCTGTAAGGTGGTACGGTCTAATGTACATATGTCAATAAAAGCCGAAATGTATGAGAAAAAAAAACGACTAATTGTCGAAATATGTATTAGTATGAAAATTTGGAAAAGCGAAATCCATAAAAGTCGTAACATGTCGATTAAATCGGTACAAGTCGAAAAAGGCGATAAACGTTGGAATGAAAGTTCTTAAATGTCGGTGAATGTTAAAACTAGTGCTTCACCGAGTGCCGATAAATATCGTTGTCGTTATCGTTATCGGGGACGAGTACGATAACGAAACGATATTCAAAAAATTATATCTCGTATGACCGAGGGCGAGAACGAGAATGGTCTGGCCGATATCTCGATCGCGGCGATAATTGAGTGTGTATCGTGCGATAAGCACTTGTTTATTGTGCGATAAACATTTAGTACATTGAACGCGCATACACCATACATGTTTGCTTAAAAAAATGTTGCACTATATTTTTAATAAACGTAACAAATTTTTTACAATAGAATGAAAATTTTTTTGGTTGTGCTCGCATCACGCAAAAACTATGTATGTAAATATAAACTAATGTCTATCTGCATGTTTTGTATAGACCTGGAAACTACTTAGCAGACTGAGCCCTCAAATTTAAAAACTATATTTGCTTAGATGTCGAAAGGTTCAGAATATAGATCTTATTTTTTTGAACAACTAGGCGTGGTACATTTCTACAACAAAAGCACTTAAAACACTATATATTAGCATCTATTGCAGCTACAATTGCGAAACCTTGTACGTAAATGCAAATTGTTTGTGCCAAGCAACTCGGAAAATGAGAACGGGGTTACATAATGGGTCTTAACTTCTCACATACAACAAAATCTCTTAATCTTGGTCAATTCAGTACGCCACTGGTCCAGCTAGTATTAAATATATAAATTTAAGCGATAATAACTGAGAAATAATGGCGATAACTAGACAAGAACGAGACGATAACGATACAGATCAAAAATTTTTCGTGCGAGAACGAACACGAGACGAGAAGTTTGGCGCCACTACGAGCACGATACTATAATTTTTGAATAATTGTATCGTTCTCGTATCGGTGAAGTACTTGTTAAAACATGTCAAGAAATTGGCTATATTCGATAAATTTCGAATAGTATCAAATAAGTCGTAACATGTCGAAAATTCGATAAGGTCAAATAATGTCGAAAAGTGTAGATGATGTGAAAAGTCAATGAATTTCTAAGAAGTCGGATTAATATCGAATCTAAAGCTTGGAAGTTATGTAAAGAATGTTATGCATACAAATCATGTATAATAGGTAAAGTATGTAATATACGTCTACATATCATGTTAACTAAAAATTCAATGACATAAAGCGTTAGAGTTACACTAAGGTCAGCTATAGTAAGCGAACGATTTTTGCATAGCTCACTACTCACAGCAATTAGTACAGCTAGTAGCTTCACTATAATCACCATGTCATACAATCAGAAAATTCACTTCAAGAGAGATTTTCTTCCATATCTGCCAGTTAAACTGTTCACACTTCAAAAAACCGAATTGCAAAATGCACTCATGACATAAAAAAAAAAATTGTACTTTGAGTTGACCCATTTACTTCGATAGATCTAATGCAAACAAACATTTGTGAACCCCCCCTCCCCACTAATTAATTTGATATAAAGATAATTTTTCTTGTTACGCGATAAATCACAATACTGTTGAGTCAACTAAATTGCAGAAAACTGAAGTTGCACAATAAAAACACAAAACTATCGCATTCATTTCAATAATTTTAACAAATTCCCATAATTTTATCACTTGAAGAGGAATTATGTTTTCAGAGATAACGAATTGCAAACTGGTGCATTTTTAAATTTTAAGTATTTACAATGTTCATAATAATTTCATCATAAACTTCTTCGCTTAGTCTTGAGGTAAAAAATTTTTGTCAGAGTTGAGAGAAAATTTGGCATCTCTTTCATTTCATTAAGAGCCTCAACTTTGGCATAAGACTGATATTCATAGGCCACTTTTCGATTGACTGCTGTTAATAATCGCAGTAATTCAGCTCCCTGTGTGCTGGAGTTAGCCGCTTCTGCGGCTGCACTTAGAACGGCGCAAAGACTCTGTATGAACCAGGAACCATTTTCGACATTACGGAAAGAGTAATATTCTATAGGGAAAAGGAAAGCCTTATTAAATAATTCTTGCTGACATTAGTAAGGAAGTACTTACTTTCAAATGTGGAATACATCACAAGCATATCGGCAGTACTTGGTATGGCATATTTGACTATCGTTTGTTGAGGTTCCACGGCCATTAAGTTCAGTTCTCGTGACATAGGTGCGAAAGCTGAGAATACAACAGGCTTTTCTAAATTTTCACCACGGCAAGCCTGAAATTAAATGAAATAATTAACGTTCAAATTGTAAAGGGTAGTCAACTCTAGAATTATTTCGAATTTTTATTGAAAGAGTGAACTATCGAAATTTTTTCTAGTGGCTTTAAATTTAAAAAAAATGTACTCTTTTAGAACTACAAGCTGTGAACGCAATTTCAAATTGTGACGCTTAAAGTCTCAGTACCAATGGGCATGTTAAAGTAAATCATGATGGAACAACTACAATACCACTGCTGTACCACTGCGATACTTTTCGTTGATTTTTGATACAATGACTTTTCGTCTCTTTACTATTCGATAAAGATGAAATTTTCTCGGCTCCTTCCTTTATTTTTGTTTTGATTTATTTTCGAACGGTCAGAAAGAAAAAAGTTGCGCTGTGCAAACGGCTATAAAAAACCTGCGAAGCAAGGATATACTGTATGACTAAAAGTCACATAAATTGGCTACCGGTTTTTTCTTTTGTTCATAATTTAGGTGAAAATACAAAAAAATGTTCGACTACTATTTCTGTAAGAAATTAAAAATTTTTTTTTTTGCCAAAACAGGAATCAGGATAGTTTTTGCTGACAAAAAAAGATAAGAAAACATTGTCGAAAAAATTTCGCCAAGTTGGTATGTTTAAGCCAATTGGTAAAATACTAAAATTTCAAAGCATTACCACTAGGTCAAATCTTGTCATACAAAGAATTTTTGGTAGTAAATCGATTTACCTTTTCCTCTCTTCAACTTTGTTTATCTACCATTTAATTTAAATGTTCTAAAAACAATTACGGTCTCTTCAAACTCTTTAAAGGACAACAAGTAAAGGTGTTATCTTCGGTCAGGTCGAATATTACATATTACTACATTTAAAGTACTTTTTAAACTCATTAAATTTATGTGGTTATGCTTTTGTCTAAGTGAATTTATTTAATTATTAGTATAAGTATGAATTTATAAATAGTGTAATAAAAAACATTATAAATCTCCTCAACATAGTGTCTAACAGGTTTAATTTGCATGTAGGCGTGTCCGTGAAACAATTTCATTGATTATCAATTCAACGAGTTATGTTTGTCGGCGTTCCAAATTTCATTTATTTATCACAATTGATTTTCCCACAATCGTAATTTCCACAGATAGACGAACATGGCTAAATCGACTCAGGCAATGAGGGTGATCAAGAATATACGCACTTTTCTATATCTGTACGCACTCTTCTATGCGTTGCAAACGAGTTGATAAAGTAAGTATGTATACTAGGGTGGTTCATAGGAAAAAATAATTGGGGAAGCCCCCTCAATCGGTTCGAAATATGATAAAAAATTTTAAAATTAATTTAAAGTTCTTATCCTTTTAATACCTACGGACCCGATTTCAAAGTAAAATTTGACTTTTCTTATTTGGTTTTTTTTTTGCGAAAATCATATGGTTCGAAAAAGGGTAAGAAAATTTTTAAAATTACATAATCTAAAATTTGTATCTTTAACCCCTACCGATCCGATTTCAAAGTGAAATTTGACCTAAGCCTCGGGCATTAAGTAAATAATTTCTTTGATTGAACTTTTTCTATAGGCAGCAAACATTACTTGTATGTTTTGTTGTCTAAAGATTAATTGCGATATGATTTTTAAATGACAATGGTGAAACAAGAATTTTATAACTATTCCAAAGATAATGCATTGATATTTTAAACAATCAAACTAAGCACAAAATAAAATGTTATTGATAAAATCACTGAGCAATATATCAAAAATCAAAATAGGGACAATGTGCAGCGTCACAATATTCTTAAGTGTGTGGAACATGTCTTAGGCACTTTTGAAAGATATTTTGTTAAAACAATCAATGGAACAAGTTCACGAACGAATTTCACTGCCATAAGCATAAAAGATATGCTCTTATATGCTTACCTGAATAAAAAACAATTTGGGCTTGTCAATTAAGCTCTTGCAATTATTGCCTAAGAATGGATTCCATAGACGCTCCACCGGATAGGACATATCCCTGGCATATACTTTGCCCTCCGATCCATGCGACATGACAACCAAAACAAAGCAATCGTTGTTGCTGTGATCCTCATTGGCCGCTAAAAATAGAAAAATATTTAAAAATGCATACAAGTTTTGAAACATACTACATATATAAATAATTTTTGTTAAAAAAATTTTATTTAAAACACTGTTAACACAAATTACTATAAGTAAAATAATCCAATTTTATTGGAAGCCGTTAAGTAAACAATATACTTTTATTGTTTTTTATTGTTATGACAATTTTTCTTATCGCATCAAATGCTTTTTTTTCGAGCTTTATCACTGATAAAAAAAATTATAAATTGATAAATCGACATAGTATGTACCTACGACAATCGATTACAAGATGTCGCGCCCATGAGTCATCATTAACATATGCTTAGCTACATAGTTGTCAAAGACAGCTGAACGTTTGTGTATTAATCGTACTTACTAGATTTCAATATCTCCACAACCTTTTCGAAACTCAGATCATCGTAAACTCTCACATCAAAACCATAACTTTGAAATGTTTGCTTCATGCAATCACGATCTTTTTCAGTCCCAAGTCGGGCTGATTGTCCCTTAACTTCTTTGTGATTGAAGATCAGCGCAATGCCCACATTTTGGTTATTTGTATTATAGGTGTCCTCGTCGGTGGCACGCGACACAACTATTGGTTTTTCTATTATTACTGGCCCAGCATATGCCATATCTGAGGGAAATTTGGAATTCTTGCCGGAGGCATCTGCCTTGTCATGTTTTTTATCTTTCTTACTACCAAAAAAGGAAATATCAGTCTCATCCATATTGAGTTCTTTTGATGGGTGCTGTTTCTTATTTTGAATGTTCTCCACACCGGTGCTAACAAATGACTAACGTTTGGAATGTATGGTAGTTTCATGCCACCAAGTGTGGGTATTTGTTGTGCTTATCTTATCATTCCAGTATATCATCGTTTGAGTTTAAAATTTGATAAGAATTTTTATTTTTATTATTGCTCTGGCAATAAAACCACATGCAGAGAGACTTTCCTGTGTTGTGATTTGAATTATTGAAATAAATGTTTTTTTTTTTTCGAATAAAAACTTTTTATGTTCAAAATTTGAATTTTGTCTAAGGACTCAAAAATATTCGCTGTATCAGCGAATTTAATGCAATTCAAATTTCAAAAGAAAAATTTTGTAAGTTTTCAATTCAATTTCAATATGAAAAATATTAAGATTTAGTAAAATGAAAATAAATATTTAAAATACATGTAAAAACACAAACAACAAAATTGCTAGGGTAGCAATACTTCATTTGCCAACATGGCATTCATTCGATTTTCAATCCATAAATACTTTCTCTTAACATCCGATTAGCCTGCTAAGGGAAATTTATTTATTGACAAAAATGATTTAACAACCGGCATTGTAGGCGTTGCACAGACAATCGAATTGAAAAGTAAATTGTTGGCTCAAATGATTGTGATCCAAAGATTTGGGGGATGTGAGTCAAAAAATCCGCCTGCAGTATGCAAAATAGGAAATTATCAACATCCGCTTAACAAAAATCAAACAAAAACCAAACATTGAACTACGCAACAGAGTCCTTAGAAACAACAGAGCAGTCAAAGGAAACCCAACAAGAGTTTACCTATGAGCATAAGCCTTTCCAAAAAGATTTTAACATGAAATGTGTCCCCCAATTTTTTACCGTAAAATATCAGCAGCAAATATTAACAAAACTACGCATTACCCCAAATGACGAGTAAATTACCAAGCAAATAGTCGTTGTTATCCTTGCAGTCATAAATGTTACCGCCCGGAAATCGGAAATGAGAACGGATGCTCATACAAACATATCGGAGTTGAAAATCAAATTGGCAGCATTGTCTGCAGACATAACAAGAACAGTGTCAGCGTAAGTGAAAAAGTAACGAGTAGAGCTCTTTAGAGCTACCAACTACCGTGATACATTTTACAATATATTTTTCAAAAATTATTTTTTTAAGTGAAACTAAACTAACAGCCCTATTCTGATTGTTAACTTAACAAGGAATAATAAAGGTGCTCTTGTTAATCTAATTGTTATGAAATGTAAATATTGGTATTCTAAAAAATCATTAACAATATAAAAGCTTTTGAATTCCCCACACAAAAGCTTCCGTGGTAAACTTGTCAAATTTCGACTTTTTAATTTTAAATTAATAAAATAATAAAAAGAGTAATAGAAAACTAGAACACACAAGGCAACGTGGCGAAATAGTTAGGACTGTGAACTCATAGCTCACGTGCGTGGGTTCGATACTTGCAAATCCAAAATTTTTTTTTTTATTGATATCAATGAAAATAAAGGTTTTTTAAGACATGGCTGTAAATATTTAAAACCACGTTATCCTGTCATTTCAATTTTATAAAAAAAGCATTTTTACTTATAGACCGGCAGCTAGCGACAGAAATTTGGTGTTGATCGAACCACGTATGCCTTTCAGGACTCTAAGCATATTACACTTGCTGAATAATAATTTTGTAATATAAGGGTTGGCGTCTGGGGCATTTCGAAGAATAGCGAATTTGAAATTGCAATAAAAATAGACATTTTTAACCAATCGAACCACGTATGCTATGTGTATTACATGAAATTTTAAGGCAAAATAATCCATCAGAAACACTTGGCATACGTGTTGAGCTGGGTCTAAGGGCCAATGCCCACTCTTACACATGCAAACAAAATTAGGATTTTAAGTCAATCGAACCATGTATGCCATATATATTACGTTAATATTTATGGAGATATTTTTATCGGAAAACCATCGGCATACGTGTAGAGCAGGGACTAAGGACTCTTGAAGACATGTGGATGTGCAAAAGAAATACCCATTTTGGAACAATCGAACCGTACATGCCTTCGTAATATAATTCAAGTGACAATGTCATTTACAAGATAAACATAAGGGCATACGTCTTCAATGGGACATAACTAACGGCATACGTTTTAAACACGGTAAAGTTTGACCAAATTTTGAAACAATCGAACCACGTATGCCCTTAAGGCTTTCATTAAATAATCATATTAATAAGTGATTTTTTAAATGACATACGAATCCGCCGGGGCAATCGCGTTAAACAATAAAAAAAACCAATGTCATATTTTAGGTAATTTAAGACCAATCGAACCATGTATGCCCTTAAAGTTTTCATTCAATAGTTATGTAAATAAGTGATTTTCGAAATGACATACGAATCCGTCGTGGCAATCGCGTTAAACAATAAAAAGTATGAAAAAAATATCCAAATAAAAAGCATTGATATGTTCGCAACAAGTAAATTTTTTCAATTACATATGTGAACCAGCGATCCCCAGCGCCTAACCCTTTCCACTCTTTTACCACAACTTCGTATTGTTGTAATTCGCCGAATCGCTCACAGGCGCAGCTGCACCACTATGCTTTGCTTTTTGTTGGTAATTTTGCGTTGTGTTTTGTCACCAGCTTTTTATCTATATATTAATACGTGAACATCGAAACTTCCCAGCAGATTTTGTTCATCGATAGTAATCTAAACTTTCATCTATCTCATAAACTTTTTATCGCCTCTAGAATGCATGATTTTTAGCACGGCGATGTCATAGAAAAAGTAGTGTATGACTCTTTGCGTTACCGAGTATGTAAACTTTTTATCGATATAAAAAAAAATATAAAAAAATGTTTGACCGAGTATCAAACGATTTTGATTAAATTTGATGTGAAGATAGATTGAATTTTAAGTAAAGATATTTGTTTATAGTGGACGGTGCCACGTCCCTAACAAGAAAAAACGTCTTTACGGCTAAACTAATGGACCGATTTTGATTAAATTTAGTTTGGATACAGATTAAATCCTAAACATGATTTCTAAAAACACTGAGTTCCTTTTGGTGGGCATGACATCGCTTTTAAAAGGAAAATCGTTTTCACTGCTAAGCTAATGGACCGATTTTGATGGAATTTGGTACAGAGATGGAATGAATCTTCAGGAAAAGTATTCGGTTTAAAGTGGACGGTGCCACGCCCCCAATATGAAAATATGTTTTCACAGTTAAGGTAATGGTCCGATTTTGATGAAATTTGATATAAAGATAGATTGTACCCTAAAGAAGAGAAAGAGTGGGGAATAAAACAACATGATACCCTGATTTTGATTTTTCGGATCGATGACAAAAAATAGCTCTTTCCAGTTTAGTTTTTTAATACTAATAAGTATTTTTTGTTACTTTATTTGCGCTTCATTAGAACATACATATCTTTATACTTTGAGCTATAACTAAATACTTTCGTAAAACGGTGCTGTAAACAATGAAATAATATGCATACATATTATGTATTTTCAACTTTGAAAATTGATAAGTAATAAAATAAAATAGTGATTCTATTATCTGGCATTTTCCATTATCCGGGATGAGATCGGTTCCAACAATCACGTATAATCGAAGTTCAACTGATTTATTTTGAGTTACAGTTGCGATTTCGCTTATTTTTTAAAATTATTGTTATAAAATAAGCGAAAAACATAGTTGTGTTATGCTTTGAAGAAGAACGATAACGGGTCGGACTGAACGGTAAAGAGCTCCTTATTTTTGAGTCAAAATCAAATAGACAACGTAATAGAAATTATGTAGTACCAAGAAATTGATAATTTTATGTTGTTTTGCTTTTAAATGTCCATTGAATGTAATTTCAAATGTGTGGTGAAGTGATGTGATTTGTGAAACTAAATAAGATCGTAGTCAATGAACAAAAACGTTTTGATATTAATTGGCCGGCAAAATTTTTCCAAGATTAAAATTTAGTACTAACGGTCGACCTCAGGCGATACTAATAAATATAAATTCACTTGTGTGGATGCATTGAAAGAAATCAGTGAATGAAGTAGGAATTGATATAGTATTTATTTTTCACGTTTGAACATTCTCTATAATTCTGAAACTAAGGACTGTCCCAGAAAAAACTTGCTATAATCTTATTATGTTTTCATAGGAATGGTTTCATCTGATCAATTCGAGAGGTGCCTTTATTTAGTACAGTTTGAGTTAAAAATATTTTGAAATTTTTATACAATTTGTGAAGGGATTACCCCTTTCACCTGGAGAAAGGTGTATTTTTTGTTACTCACAGAAGGGTTAATAATATTTGTTACAATATTTGTACAATTTTGCAATAACATGATTTGACTCATGCCATTTGACCTGAATATCAGCCCCCCCCCCCCTTTCCCCTTAAGCTCATCAAAATTTTTGTGTGATATTATTGCTATATAGAAGGTGATGAAAATTAAAAATGACTTTGTCATCATTCACCAACTTATATAATAAATTTTTTCCGAATTTATTTGGTTGACTGTGGCACAACTACTTATTTAGTTAAGGCCAATTTTTCAATGGTTTTTTAAAATAAGTTTTGGTCAACTACTCAACTGTAGCAATTTGCATTTTCATAAGGTCCAGAACTTTTTAGTTGCATGTAAGCGCAAGCTTTTTGCAAAGTTTTCATGAGCTAATTTGTAGATAACAGGCCTAAATTATTTATATTTCATATTCCAGGTTGATGGTAAGCCTTACAAAAATAAATGAGATAGAGAGAGAGATTTCAAAAACAACTGGGAACAGTTAGAAACAACAACTTTCCATTGTTACTCGTTGCTGAATGGCACTGCAGCGAATACTGGAAAACAACAATACTAAAAAAGTACATTATGCAAACAACGAGTGTGATGAGAATCAAAGAATCGTAGGGAATTTTGGTTTGTTTGGTTGGTTCGACGACGAACAACAGCAGCGTCAAATTCAGTCGCAAACGAACGCAACTGGAGTTACAACTCGTAGTCGAAAAGACGGAAGAATCGTATGTGCGTGCTCGTATGTATGTGAAATCGTAGAATCTACACAAAGTGGACGAATTTAAATTCGGCACGGACGTTGAGGCTCAACGAGGAGCGCAAAAGAAGAAGACGAATTTAGTTTTGATTTAAAATTTAGTTAAACGACGACTAGCACAGAGCGCGGTGCACAGACACGGATAAAAATCGGGAAATAGTGATGTGATGTGAAAATAAAAGAAATAATCAAAAAAACAGGAAAATTATGTTAAATAAAAAAATGTGAAAAGTTTTATAAAGAAAATAAATTAAATAAAACATAAGGAAAGAAAAAAAAAATTCAAAAGCAAACAACAAATACGTTGAAGTAAAAACCTGAATAGTACGGTGAAAAAAGTGAAAAAAACAAAAAAATAAATAAAAAATCCCAAAAAATACAATTCCTGTTTTTGCTGTTGTTTTTTATTTTAACGACCAACCAATATTTTGGGGTGGATTACAACAATTCGCACGTACGGGTGGATATACGAATAACGGTATTAAAGTGAACGCGCGGTGCCGAAGTTAAGCGGTGCGACGAAGTTGTGTGTTTTTCAACAATTTGTGAGTGTTTTTTTTTTTCGTTTTTGCCTCAGTACGAAACAAAACGACGTAAGTTTTTATTGTTGGCTTACAGGACCAAAAACCTGTGTTACGAGCGAGCGCCAATGTAAGCTAACATGTGAAGGCGTTGTGTGGCGGGCGGTGTACCACCACATTCATGTCATTCGTTGGCTTCAACTAATTTCTATTGTCCTTTTTTTCCAATTTTTTTTGTAAATGTCAACAAACGTAAAAAATTGAATAAAAAAGAAAAAAACAAATAACACAGAAATTGCAAATGCAAGCGAGGATATCGATACACAATAATAAACGTTGCAACAAAAAACTATCGCTACCAAAAAAATTTAACGAAAATTTGCATAGAGACGAATTGAAAAAAAAAAAAAAATTTAAATCCAAAATAAAAATCAACAAAAAAATGGTTCTATTTACTCTGCCAAATCCAGTTGGAATTCCGTCATCATGTAGATCCTTTGAGCAGTGTACGAACCGACAGCGAGTACATTGTGCACCACTTGAACAGCAGCAGTATCTGCCTGCTGATGCTGCTGCTGTTGAACTGATGCGACAATTGCTGCAGCTTGCAGACTCGACATGCACTTGAAACAACTTTGGCTGCCAAAGTGCACAAGCGTCTGTTGTTGGCTTCTTACAGTCATCGCTTCTTTAATAGTGGGACTCTGACGAATTTTGTCTCATTCAAGATGTTCTTTAGTGTCGAAGTCATCAACAGCAGAGTGCTGCATATTGTCGCTGTTTTATCTTCACTTTCAGCCTTTTGGCATTTCCAAAATAAAAAAAAAAAAATGGGTTATCATTTCTTTATTTAAGAGCTAAAACTCAAATTTCCACTAGAAAAACTTTTTAAAGTTGAATGACTATCTCATTGCTGCATCATTTAAATCTTGTAGCCAAATATCATTTCAGTTCTAGGAAATTTTGTTGACAATTTAAAAGTATTTTATCTTTATAAGGAAAAAGTAAAAGCAGAAAGATGAAAAAACTTTCAGTCAGTCGAAAATGTATGTTGTGCTTCAAAACCGAAAACAACGTTTCTACTGAAAATATGTACACGGAAAAAACGATTTAATTGTAGAAACGCATTAAAATTTGGTAGTAATTACCAAATGGTAAATTTGATAAGGATGAAATAAATATTTGATAAAAGTAAAATTGGCACATAATCCGCAGAACTGAACAATGTTATTAGTTTAATCGAGTATGTATTTTTAAATAACTGCCAAATCATATATGAACAATTAAACCATTGTATATTTAATATTTACCAAATCACATTCAAGTTGAAAGAAATTTTTCTTCTCTGTCGAAAATAAAAAAAAACCACAACCAAGTTTTGCTGAAAAATATTCAGAATTATATAATTTTGATATCAATTTGAAGTGAAATGAAATAATAATAATTTTATTTAATCATTTGATCCAACTAAATATCTTCAACCCTCTCAAACAAATACAATGTTTCGAACAAAAGTAGCGCTTTTATTGCCAGTTTTGAGCATATTGTTACTTACCAAATTTTGTTTATTATCAAAAAATATTTTCAGAAGCTATAAACCAAACAGATTTGTTCAAAGAAAACATACGGTTTTCTGAGTGTAGAAGGTATGATTCTTTTTTACCTTTAAAGTGATTACATGAGAAAAATGTCATTGCACATAAAACGAATGCTTTGTGCAATCTTTCTGTGAAAGATACTTTTAGCAAACGTTGCCATATCAACAGTGATTGTTTTTATTCATAAAATATAGTTATTTAGCTCATTTTACTATATAAGTTTCCTGCTACTGTGCGTAAATAGCTTTTCATTGTGCATTTATTAACTGCGAATTAAGGCTGTTGACTTTGCATACAAACAGACGAATATACTTAAGCACTATCGTGCTATTTTACAGAATTAACAAAATATTTATTGCTAAATAAGTTTTAATGAATTAAGTCTCTTTCCCTCCACAACCTGCATTTGGAGTTAACAAATTTCTTTTCAAATATTTTATTCGAATGAAATCCTTAGCTGAATTAACATTTATTCTGGCTAAACGCTGTGGAGCAAAGCAGCGCTAATCATCTGTTCTCTTATATTCATGGAAAGAAAAATAGAAACTTTTTCAAAAACTATTAAAGGAAGGAATAAGCTTAAAGTTATGGCAGAACTAATTAGGGGTAAATTTAAACAAATTAAACTCCTTTACAGAATGAATGTCTCCAAGGTTACTAAACAGAGTCGGATATATTATCTATGGTGCAACGGGTAAACGGCACCCAGGTGGCAGTCACATTTGTTTCATAAAGTGTACTCAATGTCTGCAGTATTTTTTTGCTTTTAGTTTTAGGTGGAGAGCCCGCTATCAAAAAGTCGAGTGTTTAAGATTACTGTATGTGATGTACGGGAAAGATAGAGAATCCATGTTTGGCGCAGAATTCGAAAAGACAATCCTATATATTCGATTTAAGCTCTTCGAGCTCCATCTTCTAGCACACATTTCAAGCTGTAATCTTAATTAACAAAAATTTACCCAAAAAATCGGTGGAATGCCATGAATTGGGATTCAGTATATTTTATGCTTAGGCTCTTTGAGTTCTATCATATGGTATGCATTTTAAGCAGTAAACTTATTTATTTTTAATTAAAATAACAAAATACGGGCATTTTTGAAAAAGGTCATCAGTTTCTCAAAAAAAATTTTAGTCCTGATATGAAAATATATAAGGAATACTTTTTATACTTTTACATGAGGCAACAAGGCACATCCACTGACATAAAAATCATAATTGTATGTTGTCGAACTGCCGCTCATCACTGTCCGAACGAATTCATTGCATTATGATATTCACTGTTGGCAACTGTGTAGTTACACAAAATATATAGTACCAGGAGACCGACCATAATTCGGTTTTTCGTTTTGAGGCTTAAAAAGTCGAAAAAACATGCAATATGTTGAAAAAAATTAAATAAAAAATATATGAATATTTTATAATATGTTTAAAAAAGAACGAAAAATGTTAAAATGGGTTGAAAAGCTGAAACATGTTGGAGAAGTCAGAACAATATGGAAATGATTGAAAAAAAAAGTTGAAACGAGGTTGAAAAAGTCGAAAAGAAAGTTGAAAGAGGTTCAAATACTTTAAAATCAATAATGAAGAAAGTTGAAACAGTTGGAAAATATTGAAAAAAGTTGAATGGGATTGAATAAGTCCGATATATTTAAGAAATATTGAAAAAGGTTCAAGAGCTGAAAATAAATGAAAAAAGTTGGAATAAGTTGAAAAAAATGTCAAAATACATAATTGAAAAAGGCTAAAAAGTCCATAAAATATGGAAAATGACGTAAAAAGTTGAATACGGTTGAAAAAGTCGAAAAAAATTGATTGGTTGGTTGATAACATCGATAAAATATGAAAAGTATGAAAAATTATGAAAAAAGTTGGAAGAGGTTGAGAGGTTGAAAAGCTCCAAAGTTGAAAATTTAAAAAAAAAATTGAAACAGGTTGAATAAGTCAAGTTGAAAAATCTCGGTAGTTAAATTCAATGAAGTTGAAAAAGTTTAAAAAAGTCGAAAGAAAATGTTGAAAAAAGTTGAAAAAGTCAAAAAATATTTAAAAAAAATCAACATTTCGACATTTAATTTTTAAAGGCCCAATAAAACTGATGGATTTTAAAAAAATTTTTCTGCTTTTTAAATCTTAACTATTCGCTATCAAACCTCGAAAAAAAGCTACAAAATAAGAAACTACATGACCGTTTTTTTAAACTTTCTCCAAAAAAGTAAAATTTTGTCAAAATTACCACAAAGTGGGATATTTTGCATCTCGAATTCAGTCACGCAAAGGGTTTTGAAAAGTACTTTTTTCCTTAATAATCAATACAATTGATTTTATAAGAGTACCCAATTCTTCATTCTCTTTGGAGGCTGGTGTGATGAGTGACCGACATTTTCCACTTAGTACGTCATTTTAGCATTCCGACCTATTTTTAGGTTCCAACTTTTATATTGACAATGAGTTAAAAAAAAAAATTGATGCAAAGTGCACAAATTTCAGTGTTTGTATGAATATTATAGTACTGATGACATTTTCAGTACATTCGCGTTGTGAAAAATCATCTTAGTACATTCAATATAATGCACGAATTTTCAGTATATTTTTTATCTTTTTTATGTTTTTTTGTTAGTAAATTTGATCTCAATATGAACATTTTGTTCTTCTTTTATGTACTCTTTATTTTTAAGTAAACTTTGGTGAGATCAGATCTTAAATGTAATCAAAATAGTTCAATATACTCATAACAGATACCTGATTTGAAAGTAATGTTGATCAGCTATTTGCTACCATTACTGCTGTTAATTATGGGAGAAAATGTAATGAGAAATGGTAATGTAAAGTTTCTGCTATTGTCATAAGTTCATTATAGGAAAGGAATAACTGTAACACATGTAAGGCTTTTAAAAGCTAGAAATACATGAGCCTACCTATATATCTATCTAGTGAATATCTATGTATGTAAACAAAAATGTAAAAAAACAATAAAAAAGATTTTTTTCTCAATTTTTGAAATATTCCTAAAACGAAATAAATTAATAGATATTTTTTTATGGAAAATCTTTTTTTCTTCTTTCCAATGGGTTAAGTCCTGTTTTTGTAAGATTTTTCTTTAACGAGATATAGACGAAACTGTTTAGTAAAGCATAGGTGGGAAAAGTAGGAAAAAAGAGTCAATTTTAGCTCTTTACAACAAATACTTCGTTTTTCTAAAGAAAAACAATCAAAATTACAAACCCAAGCACTCATCACTGTTACGCATTTTTGAATCGTTGTGTTTTTTTTATATGCGCTGTGCACAGGATTTGTATTATTGTTATTGTTGCAACATTTAGAATAAAACACAAAAGCCGAAGCTTGCGAGAACAAGGAAAAAACCATATGCACATTGAGAACAGCTTCTTTCGTTTCGTTTGATCAGTGTACTTTTATTTCTACAGTCATGTCACGGTTGCTACACCTAAATGTCTTGTCCAGCATTTTTCCACATACAAATCGTATGGGAAACAAAAAAGCTCGATGAGCCACCAGTAAATATCAATATTATGAGCTATAATTTCACCAGAATTTTCCTTTCGTGTGCCTGCAACTTTTGAAGCTGTTTCAAGCAAAAACAAAAAAATTTGAATCACCCTAATGTATATACACATCTTTTACTATGTCCGCTTTTAAATATATCGGTATACGTTAATCTAGCTTTGGCGTGATTCGATTATTTAACTGTATTTTCGCGCCTTGGAGCGGAAGCATTTTCGGTTTTTTTTTTTTGGAAAATTCGGTGAAAATTTTTGCAATCGGGTAAAAAATAATTTCTCTCAATTTCAACTACTATCCTTATGTATTAAGGGTATATTTGATGTTAAAAATACTACGAGCGCCATACGCCATTTTTATTGCGAGCCATGCGCGCGCAAAAGTGAGTTCTCGATTCTTCGACCACTGGGCACAAGCGATATCGAAAAATGCAACATTTTTCTAATGTGAACGAAAAACTTTTTGAATGACAAAAAATTACTTTATCGAATTGATATTGATGAGAATCGATCTTTTAATTTGTGAACAACTCCGACAACGCAACTGTACATCGCATTTGGTGCATTACCATGACGCATGTCTCTGGAAAACCTTGCAACGACGTGTCTTTGCGATCTTCAAGATTCAATGTCCCTTTTTTTCAGTACGGATATCGTTCAAGGTGATGGTTTTGGTCAAATCGGGTGCTTTGACGATTTGGTTCGAGTATTCTTTTGATCAGTCAAGCTGGTTTATCACGCAAAATCGTTCCAAACGATGTCTTTTAAGCTGACTTATCGACTTGGCATCCATTTATATTGAAAATGGTACAAGTTTCTCTTCTTTAAGAAGAAAAAATCAAATAAATTTCATACAATTATTTAATTTATTCTTCTCAACGAAGAGGGGCATGCACCACTTAGAAAATAAAGGGTTCCAATGTGAGAGCCCATTGCAACACCGCTTCGGCTTCGACAACTTCCTCACATCCCATTTATTGATGTGCCATCTGCCTGCATTGGGCCAGCGGCACCATCTGAGAAAAACCAACAAAGGAAGCGCATCTCACTGACCTTCGATCGACGCGTCCAAAGCAGCGTCCTACATTGGATTACGCGTTCGATTAAACTCAAAAGATCTACATAACACACTAGATCATCAATGTTGTAGTCACTGTTGCTTCCAACGTCGACTTACGTGGAAAGGAGTGGTACTGGTCATTATTGATGAACGCACTGCACTCAGCAATGGTCAATGCTTGGAAGAATCATTTCGCAATTTCCAAATATGAAGACGCTGCCAAGTCGATAAGCCAGCTCATATGAAATCGCTTGCAAGGTTTGCCAAAAGAATGAATCATGGCAATGCACCAAGTGCGATGTGCAGCTACGTAAAAAAAAAAATTAAAAATCGTAGATCTACGATCCAAATGATGATGGATGAAAATTCATCGATTTTGATCCAGTGGCTTAGGCTTGGGATTTAATGGATTAAAAATGTTCTCATAATTTAATGCAAGTTTTTCTCTTTTTCTGTATGTTCGATTTTAGGTAAAAACTAGGTTTTAACTTAGAGCGCTTTAAATTTTGCTACCATAATTATGGGCCAATGTCTTTAGCATGAAATCTTTATGTAATAAGCGCCATACATATGTATATAAGAATGTTAATTTTTAATACTTCTCAAAAAGAAACAAATCAAAAAAAGAAGGACCAGCGGACCAAACATAAAAAAAGGACCAGTTTTGGTCCAACTGTACCAAAGTGGCAACCGTGAGTCATGTTCTTTTTGCTTGATTCTTGGAATTGACTTTTGGTTTATTGCTGAATTTGTTTTCCGCTATTGAAGTAAAATTCATGGTGGGGTTGTTGATTTTTTTGTAAGTAGCTCCTCCTAGGAAAACTAAATAGCTTAAGGAGCCACCAGTAAATATTAATATTATGCGCTCTCTTTGCAATAGACTTTTTCATTCATATACGTGCAACTATAAAACCTGATAGAAAAAAAAAAATTTTATTATTCTAATGTAATTATAAGTTCTTGGTTCAACTTTTATAAGTCTTTGAACGAACTTCAATTTATTGAAATCATGAAAAACTTTTTACAAATTAAAGCAGCAAACCAGATTTTATCAGCTGTAATCTTAGATATTTTAATGGGTAAATTTGATTTTTGTTTCATATTGAAAATTGTACATTGTGTTAGTATTAAAAACAACAATCTAACATTAAAGTTATGAATACGATATGTAATCTAAGAAGCTAGCAATAAAAATAGATTCTAAAAAAACCACAATGTACAATATGCCTCATTAATTTAACACTATTAAACCGTACTTACAAAGGGTGTACTTCCATTAAAAAGCATTCAAAATTAATGACACTGACCACTCCCCTCCAACATTCATTGGCTAAATGTTAACCCATTTAGTAGATGCTTGCTTGCCGCTTGTGTCGACAAAAGCGCGTTGAACCATGTAGTTAACTTTTTTCGTCGATTGACTACAATTGATTTGAGTCCAACTGTGCTGAAGCGAGACGAATTCAGTAAAGGAACAGCACGCAATGAAACGAGAAAAAGCGCGTACAAAATTTGATCATTAAAATAAGAAAACACGAGCGCTAGTTTAAAAAGCGTAGCATCAAAAGCAATGCAGCAAACGCTTCAAAATCAATTGAGCAGCAAAATTAGAAATGACTACCGCAACGACAGTCGCCATTCACTAGTCTGACAAATAAATTCCAGCATCCCAGTGAATGGTGGTTTCGACCGAATTCAGTCCATTAAATGTGCGCGTTATAATCAAAGTCATCATCAACAACAGCGACACTATGTAGTTACAATGGCAGCAACAATCGCAGCCACAACAACAACAACAACAACAACGACGACGACGACAGCAATAATAATTTCATAATATTAATAATAATCATAAAAGTCACAATAATAGAAAATACGGAAATAATTTGGTAGTCGACAACAAGCTCTAGAATTGCTGGCATTCTGACAGCAATAGATGCTGCTGCTGCTGCTGTACTGCTACTGTGCTACTGCTGCTGATTCCAGGCTGATTCGTTTTGTTGGTTGCCAACAAAACTTTCGCATCCACATACATCCCCAAACTTGTTCATGTGCGCCCGTTTTCATTCACTCTTGCGTACATTTCTGTATTCGTTCTTTCATTCGTTCATGTTTTCATTCATACATTCAGCAAATTGCTTGCATTGTAAGCTGAATGATGGAACGGAAGGTGAAAATTAAGAAATTAAGTTGCTGTCGTTGCTTCTTCTGTCGCACAATCAGTTTAAAGTGGCAGTCAAATTGCAAGTGAACGCAGAAGCGGGCAGTAAAGTAAAAACAATAAAAAAGTAAAAAAGTGCTTGACAGTTGAGTTAAAATTACTGCACACTTGCGTTTACTGTACCAAGTAGCAGTAGCAGCAACAGCAAGAACATCAACAACAAAGTCTGACAGCTTAAGCAATCGAAGCGTTGCAAATGAGCAACTGTTGCCGCTATTGACAAAGCTAAAGCCAAAAAGCTTAATACCCTGCGTTAAATTGTGCACGAAAATGCGTTGAATGTAATTAAAATTTTGCTGACAACATTTAAGTTGGCTTGCCTGCCAGCTTGTCTGATTGCAATAAAAAAAAAATACAGGGAAACCGTAAGTCAGCGTCAGGAAGCGTGGCGGAAATGCTTAAAATAATCGCTCAGCAGAAGCGATAGCGACGTCTTCGCTGTATAACAGCAATTTAAAGTGCAGCAATCACAGTGTTAAGAACGCGATCACAGTGTAAAACCGCAAACATGGAGAAAAAAAAGGGATTAACTAAATGCTTATGTATATATATTGCTGCTACTTTTCTCTTGCAATCTCTGCTCTACTCTGCCACTACGTGCATGTCTGCCTTAACGTGAGTCTGTCTATTTGTCTCATTGTGTTTGTGGTTTTTTGTCTTTGCAAATTGTTATCTACAGCATCGACAGAGTTGATGGGCAACGCGTATGTAATTACGTGGTCGACAATGCACAGTGGGTTCAATTACCCAAAGATAATTAACATAATTTATGTATGAACACAGCTCTAAAATTAAAGAACATACTTAATTAGTTGGAACATTCGAAATGTTATATAAGCAAAAGTCACTTTTTCAATATCCACAAGAAATAGTTGAAGTTATTTAAAAAATTATGATTTACCTCTCTTAGAAAGATTTAGACTTTATATACTCGTAATATAGACGCAACGTTAATTAGTATACTTAAAATTTCTACTTCATTGCATTTCTCTGTAAACAGCTTTGCCTTTATATCAGCTGATGCTGGCTTATACGAAAACCTTATATCTTGAAAATTGCCGATTTTGCCATTGGACAATACTGATTTCATCGAATATCTCGTTCATGCATTCGACATTTCTCTAGTCGCTGTTCGTTCGCTTTGTCGGATCCGTTTCGCATTCAAAACGAACTCATATACGGATCCATTTCGGAATCGTGTTTTGTAAATAAAACGTATACGTTCCGGATTCCATTTTGGATCCGATTCGAACTCGTTTTCGTATGAAATTCCTTTCGAATAAACGGAGGATCGTCCGCTTTGTCGGATCCGTACAGTTAATTTTATTTAACTATCAAATTATTTAATATGCAAATTGTAAAACTTTATTACATAAAATTTTATTTTATTATCAAATTTAATTTTTACTTACGATTTACAAATTTTCAAAGTCAGGCTCGAACCCATGTCCTGTCATATATTATAATATATTTCAAATGGGAATGATATCATCCTGTAATTGGTAAAGCGACAAAAAATGGACAATAATATACCCTATCTCGTGTGTCTCTGAAAACATGAGACGTTAGGTTTTATAAGTGACTTATATGGTTACAGTATTAATCCGTTTTATTTACAAAAAAGCGAACCCGAAACGGATACGTTTTACTTACAAAAAACGATTCCGAAACCGGTCCGATTTATTCACAAAAAACGAATTCGGAACGGATACGTTTAACTTACAAAAACCGAATCCGAAACGGATCCGTCGAAGCATAATAAAATGGAGTCCGCACTGACGGATCCATAACGGGTTCGAAACGAACCAACAACCATATCGAGTTCTACTTCTGCTGATGTATATAGAAACTTGTGCCTATCTATGGAAACTATACATAAATATCAATGGAAAGAGAAATCTACTGAGGTTATATTGAAAGTTCTTCCTGCAGCACTGTTTCTTTCGTAATCGATCGATAAAGAAAATCGATAAACATAAGTCTTAAGCATCTTTGCACATTGCCATGATTCAAAATCAAAAGACTTACTCTCCGCAATTACCTTGCCATCAGGAAGTTGTGCTCTTAATGCAAATGGTGCTTTTAAATCGATGGATGGGGTATTTTACTAAAATTAATCAGTATATTGGCTTTATATAGATATGCAGATATTAACAAATGCATTCATTTGCAATAACACAATATTTCTTCTAAATATATGACATGCAAATTATTATGAAATGAGAAAAAATATTTGTTTTAATCAGAATATAATAATATATTATTACCAAATAGTTATATGTGAATATATGATAAGTCTAATAGAAGTTTTTATTGTATAATTTCGTAGTTATTACCAAATTTAAATGGCATGGAAGCTTATGTCAAATATTTATTTGGCCCACATAAAATTTGCATATCATCTGTAAATTATTACCTTAACTCAATATATACAATTAAATTGTTTTTTGATACCATAATTGGAGTTTAAACAACAGAAATTCATGGAACCTAATTAAATCATAATTTATCCGTCCTTACTAAACGTCAAGAATTCTATGCATACATACCCTCAGTAATCATAAAATCTCTAAAATGTGTTCGCTATTACTTTGCATTATCTTTTAAGCACGTTACTCTTGAAATACCAGAATTTTTTCTTCAAGTGAAACTGAAATGAAAAAAGTTTTCTGAAATTTCCGTGCCAATATTCATTATAAGTATGTAAGTATGTAGATGCATTGCATATTCTCCTTAGGATAATAAATACTAGCATTATATTGCGAAAGTTCATCAAAATGTTTATACTTCAATTTACTGCCTGCAACTTTTGCTGTGCAGCTTAGAGCCCGCACTTAGGGCGTATGCGCTTGTGAAATTAAAAAAAAAAAACAAAAGAAAATGTTGCATTGACCGCAAAGAAATGAGCAAATTGCTTGCAAATGCGACTCATTGTTGCTCATTTCTGTCTATCCGCAGAGCATTAAGCTAAATACCCCAAGTTACCACAATACCTGGCTATATGTCTAACTGCTGATTGCTTGCCTACATGCAGACAGCACTAAGAACCACGTAACCACTGTCTCGTAACGTGTGTCCAGCTGTGTGTGTTTATATTTGTTTTTGCACGCTGTGGTTAAGAGCCTGACTGGCTAGCTGACTGCTTTTCCAACAAAAAACAGCAGCGACAGAGAGCTGACTTAAACTACGGCCTGACTTGGCCTACAGACACCTTTTGACCACCTTTCCGTCTGTCAACGTGCTCGGCCGGTTGGTTGGCTGGCTTGCTGCCTTGGCCTTTTTAATAACACGGTCCTTTGTGTCGTTTGTTGTGTCGTTGAGTGAGAAGATGCTTTTGTTTGCTCATTAACAAGTTGAGTTAACCTTTTTTTGTTGCCTTATGTGATGCCAGCACAGTTTTATTCTTGTTGGCCCTTCATAAATAGAGATAAATAAGAAATTGTATAAAAAGTATCGAAATCGCATAGTAGCCTGAAATCATGTATCGTACAATATCGAGATATGATATAAAGAAATATGGGTGATTCGACTTTGCTAGCTATTTAAATGTTAAATCAAATAATATGATGTTGAAATATGAACATAATACATATACGAAAAATGGAACTGGCTATCCTGCGCTAGTCCCTGAAAAACGCAAAAAATTTCAGACTATAACTCTGGAATTGTTTTGCGATCATTGGCATAAACCAATACTGATCCGGTTTTATTGTATTTTTTGATTGATTTTTTAACTAACTATAGCACAAGATTAACAATTATGGATAGTTAAGTGTTCTACACTTTGGAGATATCTAGGCTTTAGCAACCAAAATGCATTCTTCTGTTGAATACCGTTCGATAGCGGCACAAAAATTAATAACACAGGACCACAAAAAAAGGTCTTGTAGTTAGAAGATGAGGTATCATACGGTATGCATTTTGGCGTGCTAAACACGAACCCGAGGGCAGAATTTTTCCATCACCTTCAGATTTTGACATAACCTCAAAATTACACTTTAAAATACGTTAAAAAGAAAGTCCCAAAAAAAAGAATCAAAATCCAGAAGGTAGAACTTACTTATATTACGTATCTAGGTGTGCCAAAATAATACCTTAAAATAAAAATTAGTTTTGGCTGTCCACTTTTCCCCCAGCACCTCCATTTCCCCCAAAGGGTTAAAAACTTATTTCTCATAAAAATTTTAAATTAATGCATATCCGTAGGTACTTTGGTACCTCATCTTCCAACTACAAGACCTTTTTTTTTTGTGGTCCTGTGTAATTAATAATACAAGTTGCCAGATATGAGCTGTATATTTTTGGCTGAGAAAAGTGCTGTCAAACTTTCATTTTAACTCGAATGTAATCACTTTTTATGTGATTTACAGAGCATTACTGAGCAGTAACAGCCTTACGTAAGCAATATTTCACTTAGCAGAAGGTTAAGCACTTTTGATGTCTTATTTGCCAAGTCTAAGTTTCCTACTCGCTGTTAATGCTAGTACTCGTTGTTGATCTTTCTACATTTTTATCTTATTTTGCCGCCTGACGCTTTGAAATTTTTTTTTTTTTTTTCGCGAAATATCTCTTATTCTTTTCATTTCATTATGCACAATAGACAAAATATAAATTTAGTGGGTAGCACTGGCGCTTAAGCAACTTGCTATTTGTACATAGCAACTATTATTTTACTCGTTAAGCTTGCAACGTTGTTTATGCTTTCCCATACAGCTATCGTTGCTAGCTATAGATAGCTAGCTATAGATAGCTAGCAGTGGATGGCAAATAAAACGCAGCTAGTATGAATAAGATTATAAAGTCGATACAGCTCTAAAACTGAATTGTCTACCGCGTAGAGAAAAGCCTTCATGAACTCATCAAATACGGGACTCCGGGTATTGAGTAGTACGATATTGAATTAGTGAAGTATCAACAGAAAGTATCGTCGCAAGCAGATAGAGATGTATTGTTCTACTACTGTACCATACTAACTCCATTTTTCCGACATCAAGTTCGTGTTTCGTGCATTGTGTGTTTTCTGTTTGTTTTGTGTCTCCTGCGACTAAATGTTTGCTTACTTATTGTTGTTTTAGTTATAGCTTTTTGCTTATTTTGGTGTGCAGTTAATTGTAATTCCTCTTTTCTTTATTAAACACCTTTTCAGTTACAAAAGCAACAACAATACAATAGAACAACAAGAACAACAACTAACAAGTAAAACGAGTGCGCACACAAAACAACGCACAAGAAAAAATCCGACAAAAAAAAAAAAAAAAACAAAAGAATCATCACAAAATATAAACCAGGAAAAGGAAAAAAGTTGATGAAAAAATGCGTGCCAAAAATTCCTAAAATGTTTGCAACGAGTTCAGAATTGAAGTCATGTGATGAAACGTAACATAACGCAATGTTATGAGATGAGAGCTAAATAAAAAAAAGGCACAATTTTTGAAAATTCCAAAATTAAGTAATTCTAGCAAAAAGAAAAATAAAAAAAAATACGCACAAAACAGAGAAGCAGAAAAGCCAACAAAAATGGAAAATTGAAAAAGATGAGTGCAAAATAAAAACCTTTGGGAAATGTCGTAATAAATACGTATACGTAAAAAAAGTATCAGCTTCGCATCACTATCATCATTTGAGCGTATTTGAGTTTGTGATGTATAAATTCCCAACAGGAAAACTTAGCTTCAGCTTGGCGTACGTTTTTGTAAAATGTGATATATGTATAGTGGCTTCATTAATTCATATAAATTTCAACGAAATAGGTCAATTTTACATTTTAGGACAATAACCTGAATAAGGAAAATTGGCTTAAGTAAAACTACACTGTGAGAAGTACAAGTTTTCTTTTCAAGAAATAAATCATTTAATTTCAAATTACTTTTGCGCTACTAAAATTATCTCTCTTAAATTACAAGAGGTGTTTTTTTGAAAATTCGGACCCCCCCCCCTCCCCTTGGTAAGATTTGGTGAGTTCTGGCGGTACCCACCTCCCTTCCGTGAGAATTATAATTTTTAGATGTAATCTGCTATAATAATGTATAAGTACGCTCTGCATTAAAAAGTTGACGTGAGATTTACGTTGACCCCCCTCCCCCTTGGTGAGATTTGGTGAGACTTTGCCGAACCCCCTCCTCTCCTATTTTGGCTCACGTAATTTATTGACGGCCCCTAACATGGGTATGCTCTTTTGAGAACCATTGCTATTAGCCCAAGAGCTCGCTGTAGAACAGTCGAGTATATAAGATTACAGGAAAAGTCGAGTATGTAAGAATACAGGATCGGATGTACAGAAAAGATAGTGAGCCATTTTGGAGAAACTAATGAACTAAGGTTGCCTTGCCAGAGCCTGTCCCAATGCCTGAAAACGTCTGAATTTTAACCAATTTTGATGTTTTAATTGAAACTGTATAATATTATGCTGGTATAAAATATATGTCAAATTATAGAACTCGAAGAGATCTATATATAATATGCAGGGTTGCATTGTTAACGATTTTTTTGGGGCGGCGAGAGCTTAAATCACATATCGAATCGATGATCTTTTGAATTGAATCGATGTAATTAATAATAATATCAGATCCTTGGTGGGGCCAATGTCTCTCCTCAGTCCTACCCAATTGACGCCTCTTATCGCAAATCAAGTTCAATGAACTTAAATCTTTGCATATCATTTTCGACAACGAGCGTATAGAGCATAGACCTGTTTTATCAAATATCATGTAGTTTGATATCAGATTATGGTTAAAACCCAAATTAAATGGATGGCGCTTTTCAAATCAAACCGAATTAGCTGAAATTGAATAGCAGATAAGTGTAAGGATCAACTGGCTTTTGATCTGCAATGTCAACGTACACCTTGCTTTACGAAAAAGTCATTAGTATTGACTTATAGCAAATAATTTAGGGATTGTACCAACAGAGATGTAATCAAATATATAGCAACGGTCGTTAACTTTATTTCAAAAACTTATGAGGAGTAACTTTATTTATTCTTAATTCTTACTTATATTGGCGTAAAAAAATCGAAAAAAAAAATTTTTACTGAAATGTGATTCAGTTTTTCATAATGGAAACGGTTTCAAAAAAACTAAATTGGGGAAAATTCCCATTTTATTTTGAACTACTGAAATTTGAACTTTGAAGCTTTTTTGACATTTTACGAAAGCCACAATGAATATATTTTAGGTATTTTGTAGAAATGTTTACCCCTGCCAATTGCCAAAAAAAGAACGAATTAAATATATAAAACTTTTCTCTACGGGATTTCCATTATATGATATTCTTGTTGTTGTTGTTTTTGTTTTTTGTTGGGATTGTGCATTTGTGCGAAAATAATAAATTTAGCAAATAAATAACATCAATAATCCTTTCTTTGTTTGTGTGTGATTGCGTGTGTGTGTAACGGTGTCGATAACACTTGGTTTCAATGTTTGTATTTTCTTGTAACATACACTACTTCGAAACGCACACAAACTCATAAGAAGACCCTGTTTTTCGATCAACTCTGGGAAATTTCTTGTATTTTTCCTTTTGATTTGCATTTGAATTGATTGAAAGACGGACGGACAGACAGACATTTAAGCAAACATATCTACACTTACATATGTTCTGGGATAAAACAACTTTATTGTTTTTGTTGCCAACAATAATCTTGGCAACATACGGTACAAAGCCAAAGCTGTTGAATTTTGAAACAGAAAATTATTTTATGTTGTTGAAATAATAAAACCCTCTGTTAAGGTGGTGAGCATTTGATTAGGAACATAAGAGAACACTCACTCAAGTGTAGACTTAGACATTAGGTTTCTATGAATACAAAAGACAATGCTCTAAAACAGATCTATTTTTAGCATCAATCAGTAAAAAAATATTGGCTTTCCTTTAAATTGATTTGAACACTTTGTGACAGTTACTTGCCATTTATTGAAAGGAAGCTAGAAAATGACAAATATTTAATGAAATTGACAAATTTTGAACACAACTTTTAATTGGAAACATTTACTTGTAATTCAATTAAAAAGTTTTTTAAGTGCTTTTAGCAAAAATTTTGCTTGAAGATGGAACGTTGTATGGAGCTCAATAATTTTTTATAATGTTATTTTTGTGCTAACTTTGCTATTTTTTTTTTCTTACGTAAAGAAAGCCAAGATTGATGATATGTTTTTTAAAGCCTTTATTCTATCTTATACTTCTGGGGTATTTTTTTTTTATACATAACATTCAAGCAACCTGAACGGATTTATCGAAATGTTTGCTTCACTTGAGTTGATAGAGATGGGTTTTTAGTTAAGGTCACACACGTTGAAGGCAGTAACGTAGCTAGAGTGGGGCGAAGGGGATATTTTTTTGGTATTTTTTTTTTTGTTAATGTAAAAATATTTTCGAGGCAACCTAGTGTTATTTTTTTAAGAATATTTTTCCAAGACGGGGGGCGGCACATTGGTTCTTCGCCACGGGCATTAAATGCTCACGTTATGTGACTGGTTGCAAGTAGAGTCCAAGCAAGCATATATGCCGAGTCAAATTGCACGGGGCACAAAAGCAGCTGTTCGCACAGTCACAACAGCTGTTCTTTAAGTATTGTCGTTTAACTTTACATTCGCAAATTCTAAGAATTTATAACTGGAGTTAACTATGTTATTTCTTTGATCGTAATATTTTACTTTTTACTCTTGAAAAGTAACCTATAACTATGTTACTACATATTATAAAAATAGGTAAAATTTGTTTGTTTGTTTATGTGTAGGGGATAATCTCAGTAATTACGGATCCGATTCTAAAAATTCTTCTACTAATAGATAGCTGCACTCTCTCTGAATAACATTATTTATATTTTATATTGATAATATGCGTTTTACCTTCCATGCAACAGAAACACTTAAAATGCCATATCTTGGCACTTTTGATAGCAGGAGTTTTAAAATTTTGTGTTAAGATGAACATTATCTATGCTAAACACCTAACGAAACATGAACGGGTGACACCTCTCATACAACAAAAACACTTAAAACTCCAAAACTTAGCGCGGGAGATTTGAAATTTTCTGCTATGCTATGATCATGAAATTTTGACGTGATTGGGCAATAGGGTGTGGCTCCTCCCATACAACAAGAAACATTTATATTGCTATTTCTGGTACTTACATAACTATATCAAGTTATAAAACTTGTTACATGGATCCAATTATCTGCTGTAAGTACTGCGTAAAATGTTGAGGGGGGGAGATTGTACGAGTACAATGAGGAGTGCACGGGCAGAGCTGCTGGTACAGCTAGTTAGTTATAAAAAAACATAAAAATACTTTGATAGCAATACAAGACAACATGATAATTCTTAAATATAGAGTCTTTCATAACATGTTTTAAATTGATATCAAGTTCAAGTTGTTGGTGGAACCATAACTTTTTTTACTTTCATCCTAACAGGGTATTTGTATAACCAAGTAGAGTAACTTCGGGTATTGTGATATAGGTATTTTTGTATTTTAAATTACACGTAACTTTTATAGCATAGCTGCTACTTCTTTATGTGTTATGGTTTGTTGATGCATTGTGCAGTATATTACGACTTCGGAGCTCTGTAGCGTAAGCCAATCTGAAGCTATTTCAACAAAATGGAAAAAAGCCAAGTGACACCCCTTAATGAAATTGGCGTTCGGATAATGTGATATACCATCATGAAAAGTATAACAAGCATAAAACAGTAGGAACTAAAAATACAATAACATTACATCTTTCAATAGAATTTCCATAAAAAAGGAAACTAAATTTATACTGAATCAATAAGCGAAAAGCAGAACATATTAAAGTCAGATAGATGACTAACATACATAATTGCTTACCGTCTTGAAAGACAATCATTGTGATCCCAGATTAAATAGCATTGCAGGCATTGTCTGGTCTGCATCTTTGTAGCCCTATGGAAAGATTTGTTGCAAAAAGCACAGATAATGTCCTTGCTGGATGAATCGAGCTATATCACATTAGCCAATATTCAGTTTTAGTACACTCAGGTTATTTTTATTAAAACACACTTCAGCAAATAAGAAACTCACATTATTTATGACGAAGTATACTCGCCCACTAACAAATTTAAGTACTTCGGTTATAATACTTACTTTTTTTTGGGCTTAATTCACGCATGAAATGTACACAAAGAAAAATCTCGCCTTGTGGCTAAATCAATTTCACCACACTGAGACCAAAAACTTTGAATACGAACGCCCAAAACCTTGCAGCACGTATCTTTTTCCGTTACTGCTATGTTGACAAAAACAATTTTTGTGTAGAGTGGTTTATTTAAAGAAATATGATGGCATATCACATTATCCGACCATATCACAATACCCGAAGTTACTCTACATACTTTCAAATTTGCTGCATGATGGAATACGAATAATTGCAAAGATGTTTTTTATAAAGTTGCTTCTACTTGAACGTTTGACATCTAATTTTTTCTTTTTTCGCAAAAGAGAACTTACAAAATAAATAAATATTTAGTGATGCCAATACAAGAACTACCCTCAAATAAAATCTGGAATGCTTATATTTTTTAGAGACTTAGAAGAATGTTTCGAATAGAAAAATTACTACATTGTTTATTTTTAAAGCTTCTTAGCTAGCACTGCTTTCTTTAGCTAACAGTTTCCACTTATTTTTTTTAAACAATGGATTGCAATAATTTCACTTATGTTACGTTCCTTAAATAACTATTGAGAAAAAATCTTAAATCAGCTATCTTGAAGCAGCGAGGTGCATTGTTGCCTATTTGTATTGTGGTATTTTTCTAGACAGTAATCTGAAAAAAAAAATCCCCATATTTTTGAAGAATCTTACTTAATGTATTTTCCATTTAATTTCTAAAGGATTTGTAGAGTAAATTAAAGCCGAAGACTTTTATAGAATTCATATTTATAATACAATCTCTTTCATTTAGAAAATCAAATCCAAGTGAAGCTAAACAAGTTCAAATGAAAAAGATAAACAGAAAATATGAAAAATTTATGAAAGAAAAGTGATCAAATTGTGCAAAAACAAAAATAAAACACCAAAGACCTAAAAAAAGCTGCAATTGACGCAGTCATTGCAAGAAGACAACGCTGTCAAAACTTGTCAAACCAGCAAGGCTCAAAACAGAAGAGCACACCAAAAGCAGAAAAACAAGTAGCATCTGAAAAGAGCAACCAATACTTATAAATCCTACAAGGAGGAATAAAACAACAACAGCAGCTAAAAAAAAAACAAAATAAAAATTCAACTTTGTCTGGGTGCAGAGTAGCATGACAAACGAGGAGTAGTACGTAACTGCTCAAGAACGCAGAGGGAACAGCGAACAACGCAATTGTCATACTGGTACTTTAGTGAAGCAAGTGTTTCATGTGCGGTTGTCATATGAAGCAGTGGTGAACATACACAGCGCGACAACGCAAGGACATTTTGTGCGCTCCACCGCTGCTGCTGTTGCTGCATGCTAGCGACAACAAACAATAAGCAAAGAGCAGAATTACAACATGTGGCCATGTAGATAATCCAAAATTCCGTACGCACAACGAACGACGAACTCGCAACGAACCCAAACTGTTTGCAAGGACATTGGAGCAGAAAAGAAAATATCCGAAGGATAAGACTATTGGGGTACACGAAACATTTAACAATATAACAAACGTCAAGTGAAACAGCAGGAGCAAGTCAAGTTGATTTGGGGAGCTACTACATGTGATGCCCGCAAGGACTTTGGTCCTTTTGTTTGCTGCTAGTAGCATAGTTTGCTTATGCTTGATTTGACATAACAAAGAACAAGAAATATTTAGAAAACCAAGGGAGGGAAAATAAAAAAAGAACAAGACAAAGAAACAATTACCAAAAATAACAAGAAAACGACGAAGGAGTGTAATTGATAGTGTAAGCTCAAGATAGCAAATAATGCGCAAGGATAAAACATTGCGACCGATTGCGGCGGCTGGGTGCAGAGTGCCACTGGCAGACACAAAACCAACAACAACAGTTACCGAGTCAGCAACGGCGACTCCAACACAACACAATACCATCATTACAAGTAGCTATCAAGCAACAGCGTTAACTGCGCACGAAATGTCCTGCTCGACCATGTCAAACCAAGAAGAAGATTCCTCATCGACGACAAATGCAGTCACCACAAATAGAAATCCAAACACTAGTCGCCTTATTGAACTCAATAACAAGATGAATTCCAATACAAACGACAATTCAGCCAACTCAAATCCCAACTCCGAATCCAACTCCAATTTCAACCCCAAAAGCAGCCTTCACAATGCCGGCATACGAGCGAAACAGAAGGCTACCCATCTGCTATTCAACAGTCAACAGCAACAGCAGCCATTCCATATCCTGCAGTCAGTGTCCTTGTTCAATTTATTTTTCTACGTGATGTGTATCAGTTCGCTGGGATTCTCGTTGTATTGCAACGTGCGACAAACAAACGCCGAAGAACGCTTAAGACATTTGCGACATCTTGACGATCGAATAACCACAATCGAGTTAAAGCTGCAACATAGCTTCCAGCAGCTGTTTACTGGCAATTTGAATACGAAAAATAATCAGCACGCAGAGCTACGGCAGCAGACAGAGGCAGATAGTGCGGAACTGGATGCGCTTAAAATAAACGAGGAAAATAACAACGATGACATGTCGCATGAAACGATGCGTAGGCTATCACTATTACAAATGAGCGATTTGCATCGGTTACGACGTGATGTATCACAACTTAAATTGGCCCGTAGGCAACAACGTCGACAGACCGCTGGTGGAACGTCAACAGAGCATCAACCAACGGAATGTTCCTGTACTGCAGGTATGTGTATACTTTATTAGTTAGTTAACTATGTTGCCATATTATTTCGTTTGAGGTACACTAGCATACTTACCTTCCTGCACCTGCTTTAGTCCAACTCGAAGTTCGTTGTACGTTGTCCTTGGTAATCAAGGCTATCAGTTTGAGATTGGATACTGATTTTTAGTTATCAATATTTGCTATCCAGCTGAAACATGTTTTACAAGTATCGTTTAGTGGTATGACAATTTTTAGCCGAAAATATCCAATGATAAGGCGTACACACCTTCCCCAACTCCTTTCGTTTGCTTTGGGGCCATTTGCATGGCAAGTACGATTGTGGCTTGTACACCTGATCCTATACTGTTCATAAGTAGTAACTCTATTTGGGTATGATACCTTGAAGGTGTTTGCGAAGCTGCATTTGGAAAACAAGAAGTTGCTCATCCCATACAATCTTTTCCATAAAAGAAGGATGAGTAAACTTGTGATCGAGATAGTTCAGAACTTTTCGCAGGTAGTGTTGTATTTGAGCAGTAGGGGTTTGCTCCATAAATTGCTGGGATGTACATTAATCTGACTCTGACGGTATGTACACAGCCATACAGAACACAGTAAGCAAAAGCTGTATGTAGTCTTTCAATTCAGTACAGATGATACAATTGGATATATGTTAGTGGTCTCTTTTGATGGGAACTCTCTCTTCCGCTCTCTCTATTCTTCCCGTTAACTAAAACCAATATTTTATATTCGAATACGTCTTATTTTGATAAAACTACCTTTATTTGGAAAGTAACAAGCTGGTCCCAAGGTCAAATCTAATAGAATTTGTGGAAACATCTGCAGTTGAACTGACAGCTACTTAAAATCTGGAATTTCTGCATATCAGATTACTAAGGCTCTTTTTATAATGTACAGAAAACTCGCCTAACCAACATCCAACACCCATCTAACAAATTCGCCCATCTGTTGTGCTGTCATGTTTGTTTAAGAAGAATGCATTGATCGATTTGTAAAATTCACAAAAAGTCTTTGCTAATGACTCTAAGTTCAATCGCAGTAATGTTCAACTGTGGTGTACAAAAAACTAAATCCTAACCTTGTAAAATTTACTAATCTGGTCAACTTATCTGTAGATACATAGTTTGTCCTTTCATTTCATTGTTTGCTCACGTACCGAATCAATGATTATTTGTTGTGGCATGGCCAACCTGACTCATCTAAGCGAACTGCTGGCTACTCACTCTATTTGAAATTGTCGAACTGTGGCGTGTTGGCATTTAATGTTCCATTGGGGGTGGTAGTGTCGGTCACCAACTCACACGGTGGCTGCACAATTAGCACCGACCATGAGTAATGAAAATATTTTGTGGCTGCTACTAATAGATTGACTTGAGGCTGGTGGTGGTGAATGTTGGGTTGCCATACCCTATCCGCTTATATGCTGCTTACTAGGTAGGGGTTTTCTTTCTTCCCTGCTGCATTGCCATCGTGTTTGAGTCATGAAATTTAATTATTTGGGTGTTGAATTTATGGCAGATTAGAGATTTAGTTAATTGGAAAAGTGTTTCATCCATAAAACAAATCTTCAAGTTGTCTTGTTTCGTCAATAAACGGAAGTTGAAGGAAAAGAAAACTAAAGTTTTTCATGCGATTATGTACGAGTACATGAGGACAAACTGGCGACGCAACTGGTGCGATAAGATTTCTATCGTAGCTCTCTTGAGATATTTTGTGCGAACTCTGCTACTAAAGGACTAATAAAATTTATGTTGCTGATAGCTGTTCACAAAGATAAAGTTTGATTATGGGAGGCTTAAAGTATTAACACATTTGCACAAGTTATTGCATTAAATGGCAAAGTTTTTCAAAGGAATTAACAACACAACTTTTGATGACATTCAGGCAATTATGTTTGGTGCATGAGTGGAATGAGGCTATGTCCAGAATAGTAAATCTCTTATGATGACACAAACGATGTGTGCTATTTAATATTGGCGTATTTTATGCATTAAACGAATTGATGTGATTTTGTGGTGGTGTATCATTTTTATTTTTTTCCTTAAACGAAAATTTATATCCAAATATGTTGACAAAATATGCATTCAAGAAGGACACACCCAAAAAGTACGTACCCATATAAGACTCACCATAATGGAATGCACCTAAAATATATGTAACAAAGAAAGGTACTCAAAAACTGCTAAAATTAAACTATTATGGATAGTTGCAACTGTAGAAAAAAGTGAGTTTTTTTAGGTACCTTGGGATATGTTTGGTTTTAAATACGATCAATAAAAAGGATAACGATTTTGCTACATCGAGGGTATATCTCCAACAATATCAACCATTAACTTTTATACAAAGGTTTGAAAAAAAGTCTTTGCGAAGCCAAACATAAACAAAGCCTCTGAGCCCAATGGCATAGAAGCTCAGGTGTTGAGACAATCTTTTTCACATGTCCTGCAATAGCGGAATTCTTGCATCAAGTACGAGAGTTGCTAATGTCAAGCCAGTTATCAACTAGGCCACCGATTTTTATAATTAAGAGCCCATTTCGGGATGCTGTATGCTCTCCAAAGTTATAGAAAGAGTTATGTACTTCCATCTTGCCAATTATCTGAAGAGAAATAAATAACTTGGTAATTGATATTATGGTTTTCGTAGAGCACGCTCTACTGCGGACTTAATAGCGTTCCTAAACGAGAAGCTGAACAAAAAGATGTTATCAAAATTCGGTATTTGTTCGCTATGTTAAGTTGTGTTTTTACATTTAGCACAATATACGTAGGGATACGTCAATTTGCCGTCGGTAATTCTTTCTCTTGTTGGATAACGAGCTTCTGTTGCGATCGCTTTATCCGTGCTGTAGTACACCGTTCCACTACCCACTTTAGTATTTTGATCAATGATCTACTATCATCGGTCTCCAACTAACTTGATTAATTTGCCACTCACAAAAACATTTGTTATTCGTATTCCTTAAAAAATTTCATATTCTCTAACTAAACCACCTTAAAACTATGTCGGAATAGAGTTTTGTAATCAGGATAATTTTCATGCCAAAAAACTCCTTATTGTTTGTTGCCTTAGAAACGAATGCATTGTTATTCTTCTGCCTTTATATGACTGACGTAGATATTAAGAAATAGACATTTTTTGATGCTCTGGATAATTTTTCATCTATTCGGTTCAAGTCAGCAAGCGGCCAAGAGTGTAAGCTTATTTGGATCGATACTTTATTCTTGTTGATTTTCAGACAATTTATTTCAATCAAATTGGACCCAAACCTGAGTGATTTAGTTCAGCATCATATGATGAAACTATTATGGGATGAAAATAACGTTTCCTCAATTTATGCCCTTCTTGAGTACAGTCGCAACCTTGATTAGCTATTTTATATAAATATTTATTAAAACGGGGTGTGCTGTAGAGGGATACTTGAAATGATACCCTCATCCTGAATTTGCTCTCGCAGCGCTTCGATGTTTTCTCGGGACCACCCATTTTATGTCCCACCATGAAACGTTTCACTTTTGTGATCACTCGTTTTCAGGCTACAGGAAACAGTTATGGGAAAATCTCTCTTTTTCGCGACAGAAATGACATCGGTAAACTTAAAAAAAAAGTGTTCATCGATACTACTCCATATATCTCCATCCCTCTAAACTTTCCCTTTTTTTTTTCTAAAACCAACACTGCACAGTAATCATAAGATGTATTCCTTAAATATTTGCTCCAGCCTAATGGCAATTTATTTGTTCGGAAATCTTCTAAATAAAGTATTTTTTTGTTAGAATTTGGCAATTATGAACATAAGCGCAAATTATATTTTTCATTTCCCTAAGAGTACGCAAAGCACAAATATTTACTTCAATTAAATAGATGTATATAAATCTAAAATATTTAAAGTCTTGTTTAAACACAATGAAGTCTCAAAGTTCTCCAACTCATTTTATTTGTTATGTTAATGTCAAAGTTCACTGAAATTCATAACCATGTTATGTGCGTAATTTTTGTTTGCCTCAGGCTGACACTTTCTTAATTCTTAAGTTGATCAACTTCACATATTCTTGTAATTTAGTTATTAGCTTGTATGAATTCCTCCTACATTTGGTTCTGTCAGTAGTGGTATCAGTAACACACACTTGATTAAAACTTAACCAATTATGAGTACAACTACTCAGGCTTTCTCTTCATCAATACCTGCGCACATCCATTCCTGTACTCCCCTGTATTTCGGAAGCTCACTTCAATAATTATGTCCTATGAAACAACAAACAGCACTACTACAACTACAACTGAAAGATATATGCTGACCATATCTAATCCGGTTCTTGTCAGCTTTGAAATCTCTTTAAAATGTCATTTCCGTGTGCTGTGTGCAAATGACATTTTCATTTTGGTCATTTCAACCTGATTTACACGTTGCTGCTGCTTCTGCTTCGGCTGCTCGAGGACTATGCCCTTAATTTATTATCTTTCTCATGCTGCTTCACTTGAGCTGTTGTCCAATGTTGTTCGAGTCCTTTTAACCAACAGCAGCATCATCACCATCATCATATACAGCATTTGCAACAACATCCTTCACCATTTGCATCTGTGCCATTTTATTTTATTCCATTGCATTACATTTCAGTTCGTTCCATTTGATATCACCCAAAGAGTCAGTCAGTCATATGCTTTTCATGTATCTTCGTTTGTATCCTACAACCATGGAAATTCCCAATTAAGGAATAATTCGTTCAAGTATCTCTTCCAAACATGCACTGCATACATACTTGTGTACTACATCGCAACAATAACAACACAATGGTAGTAAGTACTAGGGAGTTCAATACCAAGATCGGAATACCGGGACTTGCTTTATTAATAAATCGAAACGAGAATCAAACAAAATATGCCCTCAGAACCATGTTTAATTTGAAACCGTGATAGATAAAAATAATTTATTCGGTGTTTTAAGGCAAAACCATCAAGTGAAGCGCAATTCATGCTGAAAGAAAATTATAAAGCAAGATAAAGCACATCACCTATCGTTATCACTTCGAAAGAGCACAAAAAACTGTAGTTTGATTCGTCCTGAGGAATTTTCCTGAAGTTTTGGGTAGGTAGTTCATATTTCTACACATATACTGTTAAGGTTCAGCGTTGGCAAACTATTGAAAACAAATTAACTGGTTTGGTTAACCTGAAATTGATTGTCGGTTTCATATATAAATAAATAAGTATAGCAAAAACTCTTACCGTTAAAATATAATTGTCTCACAATGTTATTTGGGAGTTCCCTATGCTAAATGAAGTCTCACTACCCAGGGTAATTCAAAAAAGTAAACTTTTTTTCTCATTAAGCTAAACACGTTTGTAGTGACAAAAATCTTATATCGGCAACCTCATTTGATCCCGGGATTGAAAAAGGATCCGGTATGAAACTCCCTTGTTAGTACGTACACAACCATTATTCAATACATATGAGTAATAGCTACACTGAAATCTTTTTTTGTACCACTTAGGCGGCAATGAAAAAAGCTCAGCCACAATTGAAGTGGTAGTTGCAAATTTGTATGCTGTTTCCTTTTATACTGCCAAAAAAAAATTATCTTAAGCTTTCACTACCAATTTGAAATTTTTCTTATTCGATGTGAAAATTCCCACCAAAATACGGTAGAACTTAAGCCACCTGACCAATTGCTTATAACGGGTGTTTTTTTTAGAGGTATAGAGCTTCGAATTGAAATAAAACACAAGAAAATCGTTTTAATGTCCATCAATTTGGCTTTATTGGAAGGATAATTTTATGCCATTAATGTTTAAATATGATTTCGGGCATGTGGCCGCCGCGGCTGGCTCGAATAAAGCCAATTCTACAGGTCCAATTTGGAACCACTTTTTCGAGCATATGGGGCCGTATGTCGGCAATAACGCCACGAATGTTGGCTTCCAAGTCCCCTAACGTTTCTGGTTTGTTGGCGTAGACGAGCGACTTCACATATCCCTAAAGAAAATAATCCAATGGTGTCAAATCACACGATCTTGGTGGCCAATTGACAGGTCCATTCCGCGAAATTATGCGCTCATCGAATGTTTCCTTCAATAAATTGATTGTGACGTGCGCTGTGTGGCATGTAGCGCCGTCTTGTTGGAACCACAACTCATCCACATTCATGCCATCCAATTCGGGAACAAAATAGTCGGTTATCATGTCTCTATACCGGTCTCCATTAACGGTAACTGACTCTCCAGCATTATTTCGGAAGAAGTATGGCCCAATGACTCCACCAGCCCATAGAGCACACCAAACAGTCAGTTTTTGTGGATGTAATGGCGTCTCAAGGGTCTCATGTGGATTCTCTTCACTCCAAATGCGGCAATTTTGCTTGTTGACGTAGCCATTCAACCAAAAATGAGCCTCATCACTGAACAAAATTTTGCGATGAAAATCAGCATCGAGATCAATCTCATTTTCGGCCCATACACCAAAATCACGACGCATTGCATGGTCTCGCGGCTTTAATTCTTGCACAAGCTGGATCTTGTAAGGTCGCAAGCCAAGATATTTGCGCAAAATCTTCCATAAAGTTGATGGACAAAGCTCCAATTGCTGTGCACGGTGGCGAATCGATTCATTCGGGTCCTCTTTAACATTTTGCTCTACAGCGGCAATTGTTTCTTCGGTGCGCACTGTTCGACGTCTCTGCGGATGCGTATTATCACATAGAGTAAACGTAGTGCGAAAACGACCCATGGTTAACCGAATTAATTGCTCTGATGGACGATTATGTCGACCATAAAATGGACGGAGCTTGCGGTAAACTTCGCGAACTGAACCATTATTTTCGAAATAAATTTGCACGATTTGCAAGCGTTGTTCTTTTGTCAACCTGTTCATGATGAAATGGCAAACCAAACTGAACATAAATGACATTAGAGTTGCCAGATTTGACCATAAAATGCCAGTTTTATCTCTATTCGAAAAACAAACCTCTAAAAAAAAACACCCTGTAAATGTGCGAAGCGTCAAGCAGAACGGATTCATTCAGCTGTTTGATTATAAATTTCTGAAATAAGTTGGAAACTTGAACAGCCATGGCAATTCATTCGCAATGTCAAGGAAATTCCGAAATATCGCAAAACTAGAGCACGAGGCATGCGATGGCATCAGTACTGCTGAATTAAAATTTCGGTTGTTTTCAAGACGGCACGAGAATTCCGTCGAACCGAACCGAGTCTATTTAGACATGATGTCAGATGAAGATGCAGTTTAGATGTGCACTGACTTAAGTGGTGGCTATAATATCTGATGAAAAGGTCAAGTTCAATATATGTGAAGACGTCAATCTCAGAACTAAATGTCACCAAGTCTCACCAAGTGGGAGTGGGGTCAATAAAAATCTAAATTCAACTTTTTAATGCAGAGACTATACATTATTATAGCAGATTACATTTAAAAATTATAAGAAAATTCTTAAGGAAGGGAGGGGAGGGGGGAGAGGGAAAGGGTGGTCCTGTCAGAGCTCACCAAATCTCACCATGGGGAAAGGGGGGTCCGAATTTTCGAAAAAACACCTCACGTAATTCATTGACGGCCCCTAAGCTCCTTATAGCATTTAATGTTCCCCACACTTTTTATGTACCGGTAAATGGAATATGCGAATGGTATGCTATAATGCCTTCAGACGATGCGACTTAACCAAGTTGTATAAAACGTCTTAGCGTCTGACAGCAAGTCGTAAGAAAAAATTAAACTATTTTGATATTTTTATACGACTTGGTCGTACGACTGGTAGTAAGAGAAGCTGTATCATTTGAGAGCAGTATTACACTCATTGTTGAATGCGCAGTACTGGATTCATTCCAGCGAATTTATAACGAATTATCCTGGGCTATACGATTAACAATTACGATCACATTTTGCTTTAATAAGAGTTTTTAAGCCTCAATTTTGCTTTGAGAAAAATTAGTTGTGGGCTTGTAAATTGCTGAAAGGGAGCTGATCTATCGTCCTTAGATAAAAATATGTGAGAAAGCGTGTATTTTCGAAGCTCTTATGAATCTTAAAACTCTCTTCACTTGAAAGACCAAGTGAGCAGAGTTTCGAAGCATGAGAACGACGATGTATGAGGGAGAATATTCAAAAGAGCTCGATACATGAAATTACGTTTGATATTTTCGGAGCCGAATCATTTTCTTTATTCATCATGTAAAACGAATCCCAACGATTTGAGTTCAAAAGGTAAAAGTAATGGTTTATATTAGCGCAATTACATAGATTAAAAGAAAGACAATGTTCCTGCTAAGGAAATTTTAGATTCATAAGTTAAAAAGTAAAAGCATCTTGCTTCAAAAATCACAGATACGAAAACATTTGGTCTTAAATAGAAAAAAATTGTACGGGATTGAGAAAGGCTTTATGAGCTCAGGCCAATAACCTCGATTGGCTGGTATCCGATTGCAGTTCGTTAAATCGCAGCATTTTGGAATCAGTTTCGTTCTGCAGATTAATTTCACTCCAATCCTTTTCATGGAACAGATATTAATTCCTGTGGTCATTTCATTGCAAAATTCATACTTTTTGATCTGCCATTTGACAGGTTAAATTTCATTGTGTGTTTTTGTAGGTGAGTCTGTGTGTATATTTGCGTACCTGTGTAACTGTTGCGGTTTGTTTCACATGTGTAAGTACGTGTAACGATTTGTTCGCCTTTGTAAAATCAATTGATTTTATTTTATTTTTTTTCTACTCGCCCAACACAACCAACGAACACATTTCATTGAAATCCTCCTGATGTCATCCTCATTCCTACCTTTGTGGCACGCTCCACACATACATTCCCCCACACACACACAATGTGGTGTGTCGTCGGTGTAGCGAAATATTTCATTATACCGACTGGTTGTTGTTGTATGTTGCCATTGCGTGACTCGGATCGAATCAGATCGCATCGGTGGCGGCTCTTTGCCGTTGAGCTGTTACGCCCTCGTATTAAATGTTTACTAATAGCCAATAAATAATTCATCATGTTATAAAAATAACAACAACAATAAGAAACAAATAAAAACAAATAATTAATTAGTAAAAACAAATGCGAAATGCCATCATTTGTCGCCATGTGTAGAAAGGGGCAGCAGCATGGTTAGAGTAGGGTGAGGTAGAACTGGCTGGCTGGAGTAACACAGGGCTATGACATCGTGATTTGTTTCCTCTTCAATTTATCGTATGGCAGAGGATCCTACGCCATTCGCTTGTATTCCGTTTGTTCTTTTGGTTTGATTTCGTTACGTTTGTTTTTCATTCTTTGGTCGTTGTCATCATTGTCGGGTCGTTTGCTGATGACAAATTTATTTCATTTTTGTATTTTTTATGAGAATTTCTGGCTCATGGCCCATGGAACCATGCATGGCACATGATTGTATGCTTGCTTGTCGTTTGTGAAAATATTTTACTCGCCATTTGGTTCGCTTATTGGTTGCCAGTTTGGTCATTTGGTTGTATGTTGGCATGTGAAGTGCACAAACTTGAAAATTATTGACATTTCAAGAAGAATTTCATAAATTTTATTTTATTTGTAATTTTATATTATTTGTAATGCAAAGTCAACTGCTGCAATTAATCGGAAGCAGCTTTAGCAGAGGACATTGTGTGTAGTCGTAATTTGACTTACAAAACAACAAAAGAGTTCCGGAAACATTGGGTTCGTTTTGGAAATTTCTTTGAATAAAAAGTCCAGTAAAGCTCAGCTCTCAAGCTGCAGAGACTAACCTCTTTCACGAATGTTTTTTTTAAATAAAAGTACTGCTGAAATACTTAAAGTTCAATAACATTACCCTTTATTTAGACCGATGCTATTAAAATACTTTCAGTACACCTTCCTTCGTGATTCAGTCTCACTCCCATTCGTCTTACGTCTTAATATAAAAATAGTAACACTGCCCTTATTAATATATCCCCATATGATTTCATAAGAAAATAGCATCAACAAATTTAATATAAGCTAAAGCTTCTGTTTAGGCTTGGGTGAAATATATCAATTATCGATATTTCCGATATTTGTTTTGATACTTATCGAAGATATTTATTATTTTGATACATCGAAATTCGATTTTATTTTTCGACTATGGAATTTCGATATTTTTTTTTAAGGGTAGCTCTGATCCAATTGATTGCGTCGCATATAAATCTTCTGTTGTGTTTGTGTAATGACGTTAGCTTAGGCGCGTTGAAAACCACTCATGTGTTTCCAGACTAAAAAATAGAATTTTTTGTTATACTCAAATAAATACAAACGTGAAAAGTTACACCAACGCTGGTAAGAATTGAATTTTTTCAGCAAAAATATCGGTTTTCGATTATCGATATATCAGATGATTTTTTCTCGATATATTTTGATACTGTTTTGAAATATCGATCATCGATATTTCGATAAAATTTTTTATTTGCCCAACCCTACTTCGGCTGCGACTCTGCTGCATATAAGGAAAAAAAACATTTTTGCCCTTAAAATGCATTCGCTATATTACTGCTAGTGAGAACTTATCTCAGCAAGTTTTGGAAAACAGTATGGATTAAATAGCCGCCGCTATTTGTAAGACAAAACCGAGCTCTTTTTCTGGCACTTACCATCACATTGGCCAGCATTTTGGGTGAAATTGCTGCCATTTTAAATCGAGTGTTGTCTGTGAGCTTTTCTATGTTCTTTAAGTGGCTGGGATAAACTCTAAACTGCGAAAATTTCCACAAAGGGAGGTCAGATGGGATCAAATCCGGAGATCTTGGTGACCAATCAATATCGTCGTTTTTCGACAGCGTACGTTTCGAGAACCTCCTGCGGAAAAGTTCATAGTTGAGCGCGCAGTAAGACATGTCACGCCGTCTTGTTAGTAGCAAAAGACTTTCAGACTTTTTTCGATCATCGTTAAAATGGTACTGAATTAACGTTTAAAAAACATGCTTGATGACAGTGATCTGTTGCGAATTGTCAAAAGTATTCAATATTTTCACTGACCACATTCAGATGGCGCACTCGTTATAATTTCAAATACTTCAAATACTACAAATACCACGAATACTGCAAGAGTACAAATACTACAATACAAAAACTATATAGTAGTTTGCGCTGCATTTTTATTTTAAATCAAAACACAGTGCTTCCTTCCCATCGCTCGGAACTATTAATATGCATTGCTACTTCGGACATGTGCAGAGGAATGCGTTCAAAACGTGACTCTGCGTGCCATTGCATTTCTGGATGATTTACAAATATTTCGTAAAACTCTTTTGTTTCGCATCACTATTTTTGGATGCAGCAGATTTTGTCGCTTCGGCTGCATAAATATTTTGTTAATGTCGTTGTTGATGTTGTTGTTGTTTTTGTATTTGCTGCTTTGGGTTACACACTGCCTCGTGTCATATTTTTGGTGTAGGTACTTACCACAACGCTGTACCGCATTTTTGTATGCGTTTTGTCTGTGGTCGGTTTGTCGCTGCCACTTAACTTGGCTTCCAGTAGATTTTCTTCTCAATTCTTCATATCTGGCTGAAGCATTGGATCTTTTTGTTGTGGTTTTACGTGTAATATTTGTTTTAATATTTTACTCTACGTCCGTCTGCGTCCATTCGCTGGTTCGACCTTCCGTACATTCGCTCGTTTATTTGTCTGTCTGTCTGTCTGTCTGATGATTTATTGTGTTGTCTGTCTGTTTGTTGTCGCAACCGACTTCGACGAGGTGGTAAAACCGACATCCACATTAGCACAGCAGCTCCTTTTTTTTCTCATACGCTGCAGCGCCTGGTTTTGTTTGAGAGTCCGCGTGCGTGCGAATTTCGCCTGTATGGCATCGTTGAGGGATTTGCAACCTTCATATTTAGAGATAAATACTGGTTTATGATAGATAATAAATGGCTTCATTCTCGGTGACAAATAGTTAAATCTTTTTGCTTTTGTTTTTTTTTTTTCATTTTATTGTTCTCGTTTGCTGCTGCGTTGCTTGGTTTTTGGTATTGTTTTAGCCAGTGAGATATTGTGACAGTCGGATATGAATAAGATAAAAAGTAGATGAATCACAGTTGTATAAAATATCACTGACACTTTTTCTTGTTTAAGATGCGATCTTGCAGAAATCAGGTGGGTTGCTTTTGATGTGGGAAAATTTGAATCTCTAACGAAGATATAGTAGGAAGTTTGCGGACAATAATGAGGACAAACAAATAATTTATTGGTGAAGAAGTTTTATTTTTTGATTTATTTCAATTTTTCATCATCAATTTACGCTTCGCTAGGCAAATGATTTTAGCAAATAGTGAATGGGATTGGAGTAGGCTTAGTATCTCCCATACTTATTCAGAAGATCTAAGAAAGGAATCATTTAAGATTTGTAAAAATTTAGTTTTTCGGTAAATATTTTAATAAAGTGAAAAGAACCTATTCTGGGAATATGAATTAAAGCACCTTGCACCCCTGTTCCACGTTTCGCCTCCATCTTTTATTTTGTCGCTTATTGCGGATGTTATTACATGGTTTGGTTTTGTATTCTTTGGAGTTTCATGTGGTTGTAAGCACTACTTAGAAGCAAGGGTCATGAGTCCTATATTTTAGGTCGGGCTAGGCTAAGAGAGTCGCTTACATATCGACAATTTCACTCGTAAGCAGTTTGCCCATTGTGATACCCTAAATGTGTATGTACTATATATGTAATCCTCTTCCTTCTCCTGAAATTATCTCACTCAATGGGCGCAAACTTCCCAGAAACCTTGGTGAAGTTGAGGATGTTGAGGAGTTCCAACACAGCTAGTTCTTCAAGACCACCAAAGAACAAAGAAATTAAGCTTCTCATCCTCTTTTTCTTCTTCGCAATTCCTGCAGAAATCTCTGAAAGGGGCACCATATTTGGCAGCCAATGGGCCAATGACGGAGTGCTCTGTCAGCACTCCTACAATAGTTCTTAACTCTGCTCTGCTGAATCTTAAGAGAGTACTTCCTAGGTTCAATTTAGGCCACACTTTTAGAGATGTTCCTTTATTCCCGTAGCGACTTGATCTTTCTTGTTGTTCTAATCCTATTTAGGCACGTTCGTCAGCTGCATGTTAAGTACGCCTCGATTTGCACTAAATTTGTCTAATTCCTGACCTCTACCCCAACTGCGATTTGGTACTCGTGTCTTACCTCAAGCAATAGTACTTGGAATAGAGGTTCTACAACGCTGTCGTACTAAGCGAAAAGGACGTATCTCAAAAAAATAATTATCCGAGATTCTTATGACATCGGATAGCTTAAGAAATTACGCGTCTAATGAAATACTCCAAATGCCGGAATCTTAGTTCAAATATATAACAAATCTCGTGAGAGAATTTTCTCTATCCCATTTTATGAGGAACGCTCTTTTCGCTTAGTACGGCAGAACGGTAATACACATTATTTTGTAGAAGAGTCTACGCGAGATTAACTGATAACTGTCAAGTGTATTTTATTTCAGAACACTCTGAAGCATTTACATGTAGTGGTAGTAGATAACTGTCAAGTGTATTTTATTTCAGAACACTCTGAAGCATTTACATGTAGTGGTACGCTAGGTAGCATATAAGAAAAAATCAGTTCAGATCTTTTCTAAGAAATCAACGTTTGTTTACGAGTTTGATATCAGATGACCCAAAGAATGATCTTTAAAATCTTCATGTGGCCAAAGCTTTCATATATTAATATCAAAGTGAGCACCATCAAGAAAATTTTTGTTATTTCTAAAACCCAGGTGTTTCCCAATGTTTCGATTTCAAATAAATGATATTTTTTTTCAGCATAAATCTCGAATTACAAGAATCCAATATTAACTAATTTATGCTTATTACCGAAATCAACATTTTTTGTTTTCCCATAAAAATTCTTTCATCTCAGCAAACCAAGATTTCAGGTATGTTCACTCCATGCATTTGATCTGAAAAACCTTGAACGTGGTAATTCAATAGCCATGTAACCATTATAATATCCATTATGTTAACAAAGCGTCGAATGCAACTTAATTTCGATGTAACGAAATCAATCTTGTTAGTAGTCTGCGACATATGGGTCTCCCTTTTAAGTTAACAATCGGCATCTAACTGCTCATGTTAAAGAATTTTGATTACTTTTGAATACCTTTGAGAGAACAGCGAGACAACATTCAATGTAAACACAACATAAAAGAAAAAATAAAATCCAGTGCAGCCAACATCATCAGTCATCGATCATTGTCAAGTAGGGCCAAAAAAAATTTCTTTTGAATTGAGTTGTTGTTGTTGTTATTAATTACATTACAAATCTGGCCACCTCAAGAGTTTTAAAAAGAAACCAAAAAGAAACATTTTTTTTCCCTCAATAAATACAAAGAACTTGTTGCCATAGTTAACAATTTCACCGTTTCATTAGAAATCTCTTGTGCGAGCACGTCGTCGTGACTGCTTTTTGCTCTCTCAAAGGCATAAAAGTGTCACCATTGAAAAGGGACGGGCGTGTGCTGCGTTGTTAATGCCATGATCCCTGTGGAAAAGTAAGAACCTGACATTTTGTATGTAGCCTCTTTTTAAATGACACAAATTTTAGTAAATTATTCCGCAAAAGAAATGCTCCCATTTAAAATGCGATCCGAATGCTGGGAATTTACTAAACCGTACTTTTTTTAAATGCCCAAATTTTTTTTGTTACAAAGTCTATCTTTTTTCAAACCATTTTTTCAGTGATTTTGCTTTGATTTTTATTAAAATCTATGACTTAAGCCTTAACCAAAATAGACGTGACGAGACGGTAACAATTGAACGAACGTTTTCACTCGTTTCGTCTGTTTTGACATTTAACCCAAAATGTTACGCTAGCCAACGAACCGAAAAAGCTGTTATGACGAGTAGCAACGCTTAGAAGTTCGGTTCTTACGGAACTCTTACGACTCGTCAAAATGTTTCGTTCACTTTCGATCAATTACTTAGGTTCATTTTGGCTATCAACATTGGTTTACATACACTCGAACTTACTCGTTATGTCTCGTCTCGTTTATTTTGGTTTAGGCTTTAGACGTCAATTCGTACTCAAAGCTCTCTAAGAAAAGGATCAAAGATGAAGTCTAAAGGACATTTGAAGCTAACCATCCAAACCAATCTCTGCGGATGTATCAAAAATTTACAAAGAAACAGATGCGTGAATCTTCTCCTGGATCAATGCACCATTCTTCAACCAACAATGTGTGTCATACGCGAAAGGCAAGTCACACTGAGGGAATTACATTTATCTAATTTGACTATAAGCATATAACCATAGCTTTGACACCGCGAATTCGAAAAAATTATTGAGATATCGCAAATCTCCCAAAACTTACAATGTACTGGTTACCGTGATATCAAAGAGAACTATATATGCAGATAGCTAACGAATGTGACAAATTATATATATAAAAAAGTAGCAAATTTATCAAGTTTGAAATTCTACATTACGACTACTGCGGAATAAAGAGAAAGTCCTTAATATAATCATTAAGTGTGTTGACAAACATTTAGTTTTGGATTACCACTTTTAAAAGGAGAAAATGGGCATTGAATGGCACAAAAAATGCGTTTTAGCCGAATTTGGATAGCCATGGGAACTAAAGCAGGTATCATAGAAGCTTCTTAGATATCTTAAATTGAAGCTAGTTACTTCCTCTTTTGACTTCAATAAACCAAAAATCTGACCTTGATGTCCTGGGAAACACAGAATCATCAATTGTGTGAATAAATTATCCTTAGCTTACGAACTTTGTGAGTCAGAATTAAAGGGTTGTTTGTATAGGGTGAAATGTACGCCTATTCTTCCGGGATTTGTTCGTTGGTGGCCATACAAACTATTCTTGATTCAGTTTCTGACTAGGAACTCTTCAAAGATTTTAAGCATCACAAAAACAATAAGAGTACGTACATTAATCAATCATAGAGGGTGCGGAATTTTCTGGTGTCTTTGAATTCGACTAAAATAAAATTCATTACTAAAAACGGATAAACTTTCTGTACTCAGAATAATGTTCACTGACATGACTACTTCAAATGGTGCAAAGTTAGACGCGATTAAATTTTGGTTTTTGGGGTCAAAAGAGGAAATGACAATTTTTAATTTGAGATATTTTTGAATATCTTAGGGTTCCGAGTTTAGTGCCCATGGCTGTCGAAAAATGGTCCAAAAAGTTATTTTGGAGGTTTCAACCCCCATATTTTCAAAAACTTTGCGTGACGAATAGTTTTTGAGTCCAGATTCGTCTTCAGCGTGCAAAAATCTATGAAACCTTAAAATAATTTTAAAAACTATTAAATTTTTTATATATTTCCGATTTATTAATATCTCTGAGAAGAGGCCAAAGTCGAAAATAATGCCACCCATCAAAAAATAATTAAGGCTGTACAACGAGCTGATCGAGCAGGTTTGAACTTTTATCATACGAAACAAGTCAAACTCGAACAAGTCGATTTGTTCGATTCAACTTATTTTCATTTGGTTTGTTTTCAGTATGATACGATTGCAACTCGTGAGTTTCGAGCTACTCCTATGTTCGAGCTTTGAATTGTTGCCCTTCGAATGATTTTTACGCAGGCACAAGCAGAAGCAAAATAACGAGATGTGAGCGAACTCATCGAACTAAACGAGCTGAATTGAGTCAAGTTAAACAAAAGTTTTGAAAAGCTTGGGAGTTTTGAGTTTGCTTGAACGAGTTCGGCTTGTTGCGAGCGATGTCTTTAAAATATAAGAAGTGTAAGCTTGCAAAGGAGATAAGAAACCACGTCTTATTAAAAAGACATCACAAGTTTCGCACTCAAAATAATCTTCGAAATTTACTTTTAACTCCACTTAATCTCAAACCGTTCGTTTTTCGCACAAGGCTTTTCACTAAAAATAATGAAGCAAATAAAAGAACATAACTACTCGTACTATACATTAAGGCTTTTACAAAAATCATCACTTCAATCTGTAGAAAAATTTCCTACTGGGTTCATATGTGCACTACTCTATGCAATGTTTTTGATAATGTCACTTGGCCATCAATGCGTTTGTTACCAATTTAAATTTAACAAGTCGTGTTAAATACGTGTCTGCTGCACGTGTGTTGGTTGACAATAATTGCAACAACAACAACAACTGGAATAAAAGCCACAATTATTGTCTGCTGTTGCTTTAGCATTCGCGTCTTTTTAGCCAAGTTAAGTCAAACCTAACCCTTTTGTAGACAATTTTACTTCTTTTATGTGTTGTCTCATGCGTCTGTCTATTCAACAGCCGGTACCGCAGTAATCTACGCCTTTAATAAACTTGTTCGTAGGCGCTATTTAAAGTTGTAGATTTGCGTAGACAGACTACAAACGAGTTGCCTCCAGCAAGCGAACTTCTTATTTATGCAATGCGTTGCTTCATTGCGCGATGTTATGCCCCATATGCCAGGCCACTTGGGATTTTCCAACGTGTGCACTAATTTATTCTTCCTCTTTAACTAAAATGCTCGGTGGGAAGTGTGTAGAATTTTGAAAAATATAAAATTTCAACTTAAATGTATTGTCTGGAAAACATTTCTTAAAAGCAGATAGAAAAATTGTTGATAAACTAAAATGATGACCTTAAAAATTGAATAAGCGCCTTGAGTTTTATGTCACTTCTTATCAGAAATAGGGCAATTTTTCAATACTTTTTTGTTTTCCAAATTTTACCCACATTCGAAGTATCTCTTTTGGAATTCAATATATTGTGGAGTTTGATTTAGAATAAACTTTTCACAAAAATTTACAACTGGAGCTGTGATATATTTTCTTTATTGCATATTATTTTTTTTTGCATTTACCCACTTTTTCCCATTGGGTCATCATTGCTGTACACATTAGTGCGGCATTTGTTTTGCGGTATTTCGACCCATTGCATTTCGCAGCATAAGCTATGTCCCATCGCGCAACATCAAGCCAACTACTAAATTAATCCTGTGATGACTACGACCATTCACTGTGATGAGCAACTCAGCGCACAAGTCACAGCTCACATGCTCGTCTATTTGCTCATTCGTTTGTTTATTTGTTTGTTTTGTTGCTTTGTTTGTCTGTGTTGGTTTTGGTGGTCATTGAGTTACCTTCTGTCCCACACCGTAATTCTTTTTTTTTGCTTTGCGCCGTTCGAACTAAATTCGTCCATTTAGTTGTTTGCCCCGTCCATCCATGTCCAATGCTTACAAATTTAATCAGCATAAAACACCAACATCGTGGCGTAATGAATCCGTTGTGGTCAGTGTGGGAGCCACAAATACGCATGCTTACAAAAGTATTAACCATTCACCACATATCACTACATCGCAACATCACAGCATATCGCATAGTATCACATGCTATCATAGTGTATCGCAATCGTCATTTGTATTATAGGCAACATCAGCAGCGGTGGTCAAGTTCGTTTGAATGTGGTTGCAAGGAAGGCACTAACAAAGTCTAACGTGACACTTTACTTTGTGTTAATGATAAAAGTCGGCAGTGGCAGCTCACAAAAAGTGAACTGAGGGGTTATAGAGGTGATATATGTAGTTGCAAAAAAAAGCTAGCACATTAAAAAAGTTTTCCAAAAGCTTACAAATAAATGAAAATAAAAACGGTGCTATTAAGTTTTTTGTTAAAAGTGGTATCCGCCAAATGTCTAAATGTTTTTTAGACTACTTCAAGCATAAAGATAAGACTTGATCGTACACTTTTAATAAATGTCGGAACGAAACATATCGTTGGGTTTTCTCTCTTCTATAGTATAACTCTGTGCTCAACTTAATTTTTAAAACCTCGTTAGATTATATTTTCTATCCTCTATAACATATAATTCTATCGAGCTTATACTTTGGAATAATTATTTCAAAAACTGACTTGTTAAACTTTGTTTTTTATCTTCCAAGATTTTTAACCCTTTGTAATTTGCGACACTGCTATATTACAATACTATTAATGGACTGCCAATGTCCTCAACAAAGTGTTTTAATGTTTGAAATTATTGCTTTATAGCTGTCATATACTAGCGTATCATTCTAGTATGAGATTAGAAATTTATGTGATAATAAAAAATATATTTTTTCATTTGACTTAAAGAGTTTTTTTTACATGTTTTATGAAGTTAATTGAAATTCTTTCATGTCGTAAATTTTTAATGTTAAAGCTTCTGTTTTACAAAATTTGATATTTTTATATCCTACACTCACGGTATATTGATTTTGTCTCTCCGTTTGTAATACGGAGAAGGAGGCGTGGCAGGTATAGAAAAGTATACTATAAGTCAACTAAAAATAGTTATAGCTTCGCTGTAATTATACCAAAGATGACTATTTTAAAGCTAATTTTAAAGAGAAAAGATAGTACTAAATAATGTCTTTATTATAGACTAGCATTACCCTGTGCGCATCGCCTCACTTCAACCGTGGTGTATGTAGATTCGATGTGCGGTCTGCGTGAAAACTCTATTTAAAAAATACTTTTGTATGAGTACTACCCTTAGTATGCACCCAAAATAAAATTTTTTTGACCTTATCTGTGCCTCTTAATACAGAAGCCATGTGGTGTAAATTCCATGAGAATCGATTTGGCGTGAAAATGATATTTAAAAATATATTTGTATGAGGGCTACCCTAAGTACGCACCCTAAATAAAATTTTTACCATCCAATCTGTGCCCCTTAACATAAAAGCCATACTGCGTAAATTTCATGAGAATCGATTTGCCTGTCTTTGAGAAATCGCTATTTTGAAAATATTTGTGTATGAGAGCCACCCTAAATATGCACCCTAAATAAAAGTTTTATAGCCTATGACACCCGCCCGATCGATACAAACATTTTGTAAAAATTTCATCAAAATCGGCTGGATAGTTTCCGCGTGTATAAGAGACAGACAGACGGACAGACAGACGGACAGACAGACAGACAAAAAATGAGTTTTATATAATAGATAATCAACAAAATTTTTAACTTCTATAATCCTTAAAAGTATGCAAAAAAAAGCCATTTCCTAAGTACTTTAGCTAAAACAAAAGAACGTAAAAATCGTTCCTACTACGAGGAAGAGAATGTTTTCAGTAAAAAAATGTGGCTTTTCTGAGAAATTCAATAACCTTTTTTTTTTTAGATAAAAATCAAAATTATGGAATGAAAAGGTTAAAAATTAATTTTTTATTAAATTACAAGAATATCGTGATAATTTGAATTAGAGATACAGACCAAGCGTCTAAGAAATAACCTTGAATAAATTTGATTGAATATGATCAAGCAGTTTTTGCGTGATATGCGAACATCGAAAACAGCTATCATTTTATTTACAGAGATAAATATTTTTGTGAAATCTCATGCAAGCTTTAATTAATACGAAAACGCCTCTATATGGTGAAACACGGCCGAAAAACTGAATTTCAGTTTCTGATTTTTGAAAAATTCAATATGCATCAGCTAAACTTCAAAAATGAATAAAACCCATAATTTCGACAGACATATTAAGCTGACACAGCACATTCGGCACACTCAAGTGTGAATGTCGTAATAAAGTAACACACATTAATCGCTATTTTAATACCACATACAAAATTTTTTCGCTAAAATAGTTTTCGAGATACAGTGTGTGTGCTGGCTTAATTCATTAAGCTGGCACACTCCGGTGATTAAATATTTTTCAAATACAGAATGCATGAAAACGATCAGTCGCAATTTAATACCAACAAAATAATCAGTTTAAATGCAATTTGGGCCTTTTTTTGATGTGTGTGCTGGCTTGATTTTCAAGCTGGCGCACTCCAAAAAATTATCATTTTGTAAGTCCTAAAGATTTACTGATGATAACACGCTTCAATCACAAATGGTAATGTAGCGGGTAGGGAACATGCCCCGGTTTTAGAATAGAGTCCAATAATCAACAAAAATTTGAGCGATTCATCTACATTCAATGTTACAAAGAGACGCATTATACTTTTACTATTTAATTATTATTATTACCATTTTAAAATGTATGTAGTTTTCTTAAGTTTTTCTTGATTATCGAACCTTGTTTCCAACCAGGGACAAGTTTCCAACCCGATACATGTAGCTCATTTCATTACTGCATTGATGCAATACATTTCGGAACACAGAGTACCGAATGGGCTTCGTAAAATTCGATCATCAGTTTCCATTATCTTTGTGCAGCAATGCGGATGATATGAATATTTGACGAAATAATCTGTGTTTTGTGAATGCACTTAAGCTTATTCGGATAAGTATTTTGATATCAGAATTTCACAATTCAAAATACCAGATCCAGATGATCAGATGGCTGACAATTTAATGATATTATCAATTAATTGTCTAATGAAAGAGTATATATGGGTTGTTGGGATTGGTGACGATTATTTTAATGTAATGTTCAGAAAATTGAAAAAGGCAGTTCTGTAATAACCGCCATCTTTACGGAAGCCGTCTTTACAAATTTGGAAATAGAGCTTCGACTTTGATCCCATAATGGTCCAGTACCAATTCAGTCCATACAATTTTGTTGAAATTTTATATACGACCTGTTATTGGCTTTAAATGATCATAAAAAATTCAGCCTCATATCTTACTGAACAACTGAGATATTTACTAGGTATTTTTCTACCCAATGGGCCGTCGTGGTTACTATTTTTTTGTATTTTTTATTTTAAGCGCGAGAATTCATTCTGTCAGTCTATAAAATATCCAACACCTAGTTTGCTAGCCACAGTAATTCCACATAAAAGTCAAGGTAAGTAGGCGGCCTTCGGCCGCAGCTCAGGATTTAAAACTCCAAAAAATCCAACACCGGCTTCGCGGCGGCCTTCGGCCGCGGATCAGCCTATAAAGTATCCAACACCAACAGCCTTCGGCGGCCTTTTGTAATCCCACTTACCTTAACTTTTATGTGAAATTACTGTGACTAGCAAACTAGGTGTTGGATATTTTACAGATTGATCCGCGGCCGAAGGCCGCCGCGTAGCCGGTGTTGGATTTTTGGGAGTTTTAAATCCTGAGCTGCGGCCGCAGGCCGCCCACTTACATTAACTTTTATGTAGAATTACTGTAGCTAGCGAAGCCGGTATTTAACATACGGACATAATTCCAATGGTGGCTTCTGAGGACTTACATCCTCGAATATATGCAACTCCGGCTATGTCCATTCTTAGAAGTTGTTATAAGCCCAACACGAAGTGGGGATTGTGACCGAAAAAAAAAACGGACATTAGGCCCAAAACTGTTATCATTAATTTATTTTTTCGGACATAACCCCCACACCAAAAATGGGGATTATGTCCGTGGGGATTATGTCACGGCACCGACAAATCATATATACTCCACACAGCACAATATCACAACTGAAAATGTAAAACTTATTTTCAAATCAGCCGTTTACTTAAAAGCAAACTTATGTTTTCAATCTCAGCCGTTGAAAGCAATTAAAGTAATCGGCGCAATTTTTGGCTGACAGGTATTGCCACAGAATGAATTCTTGCGCTTAAAATAAAAAATACAAAAAAATAGTAACCACGACGGCCCATTGGGTAGAAAAATACCTAGTGAATATCTCAGTTGTTCAGTAAGATATGAGGCTGAATTTTTTATGATCATTTAAAGAAAATAACAGGTCGTATATGAAATTTCAACAAAATTGTATGGACTGAATTGGTACTGGACCATTATGGGATCAAAGTCGAAGCTCTATTTCCAAATTTGTAAAGACGGCTTCCGTAAAGATGGCGGTTATTACAGAACTGCCTTTTTCAATTTTCTGAACATTACATTAAAATAATCGTCACCAATCCCAACAACCCATATATACTCTTTCATTAGACAATTAATTGATAATATCATTAAATTGTCAGCCATCTGATCATCTGGATCTGGTATTTTGAATTGTGAAATTCTGATATCAAAATACTTATCCGAATAAGCTTAAGTGCATTCACAAAACACAGATTATTTCGTCAAATATTCATATCATCCGCATTGCTGCACAAAGATAATGGAAACTGATGATCGAATTTTACGAAGCCCATTCGGTACTCTGTGTTCCGAAATGTATTGCATCAATGCAGTAATGAAATGAGCTACATGTATCGGGTTGGAAACTTGTCCCTGGTTGGAAACAAGGTCCGATAATCAAGAAAAACTTAAGAAAACTACATACATTTTAAAATGGTAATAATAATAATTAAATAGTAAAAGTATAATGCGTCTCTTTGTAACATTGAATGTAGATGAATCGCTCAAATTTTTGTTGATTATTGGACTCTATTCTAAAACCGGGGCATGTTCCCTACCCGCTACATTACCATTTGTGATTGAAGCGTGTTATCATCAGTAAATCTTTAGGACTTACAAAATGATAATTTTTTGGAGTGCGCCAGCTTGAAAATCAAGCCAGCACACACATCAAAAAAAGGCCCAAATTGCATTTAAACTGATTATTTTGTTGGTATTAAATTGCGACTGATCGTTTTCATGCATTCTGTATTTGAAAAATATTTAATCACCGGAGTGTGCCAGCTTAATGAATTAAGCCAGCACACACACTGTATCTCGAAAACTATTTTAGCGAAAAAATTTTGTATGTGGTATTAAAATAGCGATTAATGTGTGTTACTTTATTACGACATTCACACTTGAGTGTGCCGAATGTGCTGTGTCAGCTTAATATGGCTAATTTCGACCCAAAACAAAAATTTAAAAAATACGGTTTCATGTATTTTGAGTAGAGAATAATGTTGGAAGTTTCTACGAAAACCTGAGTGTATGGACACAGCTTGGTTCGAAATGAATTCAGCCTTAAACGCTTTATTAAGCGAGCTATATAATATAATGTATCACACAAATGCTGGGAATATCTTCGACAAGCTTTGTATGAAAATTTGGCGCCTCTGTTTCAAGCAAAAACTTTAAAATACTGTACTGAGTATAAGTATGTAAAGCTATGTGTAAAGAATTTTGCTTTGAACTACGCCAAATTAGATGGTTTCTAGTATATATCTATGAATTTTCTTGAGTTTTCGAAAATTGATGAAATTTAGTTATTAGGTCTCAAAATCTTTGAAACTGAGAGACATTAGACCAAGCCATTATAGTTTTGTTGTTCATGTCTTTAGATATATCCATGCAAAATTTTTATTTGTAATTAACATCGGAAATGGTATTGTCCCAAAAAATCTTAAATTTTACTAAATTGTTTTCCAAATGTCTCGATGTTATAAAAAAGCTAACGATCTGCGTTTAAAAAATAGCAAAGGCATACAAAGTATTTAAACCAGAGAAAAGTCCTGGTAGGCTTAAAATATTTTTGTGCACCTAAGAAAGGCATATGTTTCATTTTTTTTTCCTACACGTTAAGATTTTCAGCTATCCTTGCTTCAAAGATAATTTTGTGAAATTAGGCAGCAATAAGCTTCCTATTTAAATTCTACTCTTTAATGCTGTCTTTATACGAAGTTGATAAGTAACGGATATATTCAAATGTGCCTCAGTATTTTTCAAACTTATATACTCTTAATCTATATATTATTGTAATAAAACTGCGCTTAAGTGCCAACAACATATTCAGCAAAACTTGTCTGGATACATTAAAAGAAATTTTTTCAGAAGAAGAAATTCCTCGAGGAAACTTTTTCCGTAAAGTTTCCTTATTTGTAGGCAAGAGGCATAAAAGTTGTCGAGTACGAGTAAGTCGCAAACTCTAAATGAAAATCAGAAAAGAGAATAGACAAGAATTTGTCTCTCAGACTTTCCTCGTGTAAACGTCGACTTACAAAATTAAGGAATTTGAAAATGTCGCGAAAATTTTGAAAAAAGGCGAGAATTTTGAAAAAGTCGAAAATATTGAAAAACTCGGGAAAGCATCAAAAAATATTAGAAACTTTGAATATAAAGAATTGAAAATAAATGGGAAAATTTTAAAAATTTCCGAAACATTGACAAAGGCCTAGAAGATCGATAGATATTGCGAAAATGTCTGAAAACTCTAGTGTTGCATGAGCGTGAGCAGCTATTTGCATTAGGGATTTCTACAACATCCGCTAGTAAAAAGTTGTGGATATCAAAAAATGTTTGATATTCGCCAATAATCTGTTTCTTTTAGATCAACACAATCTGTGGCTGCTACAATATTTTCTTAAAGTTATTGACCAAGCAATTTCAAATGACATTTATGCATCTTCTGTTTTACCATCTTACAGCATTAAGGGTTTATTCTTATCGGATTTTTTTTTCTGTTCGCCCTATCTAAGGCTGCTTTTCTCTCTTTATGCCTGCAATTAACTTTAGTTTTTCTTTTTTCATTCTTTCTCCAACAACTTTGCGCAGCAAATCAAACCAACTTTATCCCATAGTTACAACCACTGGCTTTTGTTGTCCCATAATAAAAATGTTTTAAGCTCTTTATTGCACCATTTTATGAAACACGTTACGATGTCAATTCATTTTATTTCATTCGACCGACCGTCTGGTGCCTTTGCACCATATCCACTTAGAGACACCAACGGGCAGCGTTCGTTCGGTCGGTGTACAGTCTGGCCCAACTATAGAAACCGGTGATCTGATCGTACAACCAGAACCGGCATCATTTATTATAGTTAACAATTTATACGATTTTTATGCATGTGTGTATAGCAACAACAACAACAACAACTACAATAAAAAAAGGCACCTTTTAAAGTGTTATGGCTGTTGTTGTAGTTATTGTTTTTTTAATGCGCGTTTCACACTATATATATTTGATTATGGTTTATGGAACTCTGCACTCTATTCTGTACGATAATTTGATAATGGATGCTAGCGACAATAGCTATAACAACAACAACAACAACAACAACAACAACAACAACAACAACAACAACAACAACAACAACAACAACAACAACAACAACAACAACAACAACAACAACAACAATAGCTATATTAAGAACGACAGAAACGCCATACGTTTTGTTGTTCTTTCATTTATTTTTCTATTGTTAAAAGCTCCGGCTTGACATTGAATGCGCTGCTCCCCCATTGCTATAGCTCATACTACAGATCTGCCCAGTACAGTCTCTAATCAACGATACATCGATTTAGCCAGGCAAGTGTTGATGATGGCTGTTTCATTTGGAACTTTGCTTGGATAGCATTAGCATTCGCAGCAGCGGTAACATCGTTTAGAACAAAATTTGTCTGATTCATTGAATCACATGCGGCGCATCCATTGGGTGTCAACGTCGCGACGTTTGGGATGCATCAGTCGGTTTTATTTTTTTATTTTTGAGAATTCATGCATCAAACTGCTAATAGATGCACTCACGTAGTAGAGTAAGCGCAGTAGCGCGTGATGTTTGTTGCTTCCATTAGAAATGTCGTCAGTTGCTACATAAAATGCAATTTTCATTAGAGAAAGTAATGGTGTGAAAATTTGCTTGGTCAACTTAATAGAATGATGTCAAATCTCTGAAGATAATACTTGATAATGATAGTGTCTTGAGAATTTCAAATAAACACATTTTTTAGTAGATCTTCTTAAGTGCTGAGAACTTTCCAAAGCATTTTATTAAAAACCGGGGCCAGAATATCAATGCTCGTCTTATACGTAAGTGAGACTTTTTGTTTATACTGCAATGCCTGTGGGGCATATATCAACATAGTTAAGTTAGCTAGGAGTGGCAGCCAGTTGTGAACCGACTCAAATGTTGGTCCATTGTGATACCGCAGGGTACTTGACTATACCCTCTCATTAACCAACCAGATTTCGTAATAAAATTAAGTAGCTGACCTATGCTAACATGTCTAAGGTCATCCAGGTTATCAAACAAAAACTAACCAAGTGTTTTGTGACGTTTTCTAGCAAGTGCAGAGTCGGAGCAAAGAAAATGTTTAAAGTTTCTTCCTCCTCCTCTACATAACTACAACCTCTACAGTTGTCAAAAGACCGAATAGACTCGATAAGTCAGTGGCCAGATATGACTGCAACAACTGTCGAGACACTATGTCTAGTGCGGAATATCAGTTCTAGAGATCGCTTCGCGTTCCATTCCGGCCAGATTTGCCTTGTTACATTGCAAGTTGACCCCTGGGTCAAGATGATAAACATCTTTTGTTACTATAATCTTTTTTATGATGTTTTCTTCATGCAGTAACTTGCAGGTAGCATACCAACACCATCTTGTCCTGAGGAATTTGTGCAGTAGTCCCCTGCCTAGCAAGTTGATCACCTTTGCAATTGCCATTAATGTTCCTATGTTCAGGCATCCAGATGAGGCGAGTGTTGAAATGCTGAGCCATCTCATTATGAGACGAGCGGCATTGTTGGGTTACTAGTGAGTTAAGGAAGACTAATTCCAGGGATTTGATAGCAGTCTGACTATCTGAATCAATGTTTATATCCTTTTTGGATACGACATTTATCCTCAGCCAGGATGCTAATTCTTCTATTGCTATAACCTCTGCCTGATAAATGCTATAACGGTCTGGTAACGTCGTTCTTCAGTTCTGTAGAGTAAAAACCATAACCTACTTGATTACATAGCTTGGAGCCATCCGTGTAGAAATTAATATGGTTCTTTCTCCCCGGGATTTCTCCCATTTAGTCAACCTTAGACGGAATGTGAGTTATATAATCCCTGTTAAATGAGATTACTAGAACAGTATAGTTCAATTTTGCGGGTACGGAATTCAAGTTATTGAAGAATGTTCTGTTCTGTTCTTCCCTCGGACCTGCAAGCAGTTTCCCTGAGTCTAATGGCGTTACATGCTGCCATCCGTTTATCAAACAGGTCAAGGGGTACGAGACGAAAGAAGACCTCCAAGGCATCAGTCGGTGTGGTCCTCAGAGCACCACTGAAGCAGCTCTTTGAACCTTCTGCAATTGTCTGCAATAGGTGACCTTGTCTAAGACAGGCCACCACACCACAATGCTATATAACAGAATCGGTCGAAGTATCGCTGTGTAAAGCCATTGAATGATATGAGGTGATAGCCTTCATCTTCCACCTACAGCTTTTTTACAAGAGTATAGTGCTACAGTTGCTTTCTTAACTCTCTTTACAACATTAATTTTCCAACTCAGTTTCCTATCCAATACCAAACTAATATACCTTGCACTACTTTTGAAGGCAAGTCTAGTGCCCTTTTGCGAAGGTGATTCTATAATTGGAAGTTAGTGACTCCTAGTAAAGAGTACTAGTTCAATTTTGTTTAGATTTACACCTAAACCAGCCTCATCTGCCCATGAGACGAGTCTGTTTAAAGCATCCTGAAGAACTGCACACAGTGGGTTTGAGAATTTGCCATCAACATAGTTACCCCAAACAATTTCCAAATAAAAAGTTACATAATTCTTAAGAGCTTTTGGAGGAACCGAAGACTATAGCGCAGTCAAAGACCCCAGAAACAATATTCAATAAAAACAGTACCGATAAAATATTCCTTCTATTTTCAAAGGTCTTAAACCAATAAAAGGCATCTAGAATTATATGAACGAAAAAAATCTTCAAACTTAAATGAGTGAAAAATTTTTGTATACTTTAAACCGCTTCATATAAAAGAGGTATATTCTAACTTTTACCTAACAGAACTGCTGAATAGAACTTTTACGTGCATGGATCCCGAAAAGCGACACTACTTATTACGTCTAATAAAAGCCAAGATAGCATAAGCCTTTGGAATTATATAGTAGTCTAGTTGGGGACTCAAAGAAAAAATAGAGTCAAAAACTACACCAAGATCTATAAGTTCACGAACAGACCAAAGTGGAGTGTTGGAAATTAAATAAAAGGAGTGATGAAGAATATTGGACTTATAAAAAGACATGAAAACACATTTATGCATTAAGATTTAAAAGGAGCAAGTTATTAATGCACCAAACATGAAATTTAATTATTTCACACTGTGGAAGTATTAAATCGAACTCATTTCAGAAGGAAAAGGACAGATTGACGATTTATAAAATAATGAAAAAAAAAAAAAATTATGTATTGATAAGAAAAGTTCCAAAAGGTGAACTTAACAAAAATCTCGGAAATTATTAGAGATTTCGATAAAATCATTTACTTAAAAATAAAGCTAAAAAATCTATGTCGACTTCCAAAATTATCAATTATTTTTGTTTCTTTGAAAATATGGTCTACGACAGCATATTTCTGAGGAAACTTATTCTACCACAAGACTTCGGGTATGTTCTCGGACCTAATGATATTTTCTCAGAAATTGCGTTCTATGGAAATTATGTATATATTTGTCTGCTTTAAAATATTCTCATATCTTTTCTGAATGTTTCCATAACATATTTTCAAGGCACAGTTAAAAAGTAATTTTTCTAAATTAAATATTTTAAAAATTATTAAAAAAACAAAAAAAAAATCATCTCTAGACTCATTCGCTTTCACATAAGTGGCCAGCTGCTTGAAGTGTATTTTTTATCAATTCAATGATGATTTTACTTTGCTCTTCAATTGTTGTTTATTTATATCGTAGATGATGATGATCAAGTGTTTCTGGTGTTGTTGTTGTTGCTATTATTATTTGACTTGATCTCTGTCAAGTGGTTAAGCAATCGATGATGCGTTGTTCCGTCTACTGCTGCTGCTGCTGTTGCATTACAATTTCAGCAATTAACCCATTAAAATCGATTGTATTCTCAATCGTCCGCCAATCTACTCAATCAAATCGAGTGACAACCGCGCATCTTCGGTATTTTTTTTGTTTTATGGATTCTGTTCTCCTTTGGGGGGTCGTTTTTATTTGGTCTTGTGCTCGATGTATCAAAGTGTTGTTGGCGCAACTAACTGGCGACTGCTGTTTGGTCGAGTGATTGGCTGGATGGATGGCTGGTTATATGAATGAATTGGCTGAGGTCTTAGTTTACATTTCAATTTCATTGTTGATCTTAATTTGCTGGCGCTGCAAATTGACGTTGTTGTTGGTGCATTTGTTTTTGCTGCATTGCAAGGAGTTGGCTACTGTTTACTGCACAGTTCTTTCTGTTATCTTAGTTTATGATTTTTCTGTTTATTTGTTGTTTGAGTTTTTTTTTTATAATTTTCTTTTTTCTGCCGCAGTTGATTGAAAACAACTCCGCAGGTTTCTTATATCTTGTATCTTTTCGTATGTGTAGATAAGCGAACAAATTTACTCATTGAATTAAAAGAAAAAAGCTTTTAGCGTTATATGCAGATTTTTAAGTTTTTTTATTTTTTATGTAAAGCAGGTGAGTGCAAGCAGTATCGGATGAATGTAATGCCCGAAAAAAGTTCGAAAGTCATATAATGAAGAAGTCGAAAAAATTGCAAAAATTCAATAAAAATTTGAAATAGTCTTAAAATGTTGAAAAAACATTTATAAAATTGAAAAAGGTTGAAAATATTGAAAAGAGTTCAAAAAGAGTCGGTATATATTGAAAATTTCGATTAATGCTTAGAAAGTTGGTTGAATTGAAAATTTTTGAATAAGTTACAAAAGTCGAATAAAGTCGAAAATGTGAAAAACTAAGTAGAAGAAATTAAGAGATGTAATGTTGGTTCGAAACTGTGGACAAATGTTGAATAAAGTGAAAAATGCTGAAAAGTCGAACAATGTTAAAACGGTTAAAAATTTTGAAAGTTTAAGAAAAATATTGTAAAATGTTGCATATTTAGTAATATGTTCAAAATGTCAAAAACATGTTCAAAGTTTTTAAAAAATGAAGAGATATTAAGAAATAATTTAAAAAAAAGAAAAATGTCGAAACTTTCGAAGAATGTTGCGAAAAAAAAAAAAATGCCGCAAGAGTCGAAAAATGTTAAATAAAGTGGAAAACTTGAAAAATATCGAAAAATTTGTTATAAAAGTGAAAAAATGTGTGAAACTTCGAAAAATGTTGAATAAATAGAAAAGTGTTAAAAAATTGATTATGTAATGCTGAAAATGCTGTCTTATAAACGTCGAAAATTCAAAAAATGTAAAGATCGAAATAAATCGAATAATGTTGAAAAAGTCGAAAAAATGTTGAAACGGTCAAAAAATGTTGAAAAGGAAGAAAAATTTTAAATAGACTTTATCAAAAATGTTGGAAAAATCGAAAAACTCCAAAGAATGTGGAAAAATCGTCAAAAGTCGGAAAGTACCGAAAAATTCTCAAATGTAACCGTAAACGTGAGTATAAGTATGACGTTAACGTTGTGATGTAACGTTAGCCAATCCACTACAGTATAGATTTTCTATCATACCAGCCAGTATTCCCGCCAGTTAAGGTGCTGACACATGAAAAACGTATTTTAAGATTGCCCACAGTTGTCTATCCAATACGTTGTGATAAATATCATTAATGGAAAATGTTATTCTCCGAATGTTGTTGCAAAACTTAATTTGCATGCCGCAACCAACCAGCATCTCTCATCGCAACGAATGTGCTTGAATTATTCACATTCTCGAAAATACATTTGAATAAGAATGTCGTTTTAAATTACCACGAATTTTCTTTAAAATACTAAAATCCTACAAATACGATCGCACCCAAAACCTTTTCTTCACACTTTTAACACATGTAATTGTGGTGCTGCACATAGTAACTCAAATCAACAGCAGTAAAAATGCGCTGCTCTCAACTGGTCTATGTGTAAGAGACCTCGACATAATAAAAAAGAAAAGAAACCCAAAAAAAAGGAGTAACACAATAATACTTAATAACACAATAAGTAATCACAATAACAATACAAACTGTAAACGACTAAAGAATGAAATGAGAGAACCTGAATGCAGGTCATAAACACGCAGCAGTTGCAGACGCCTTTTGTGCAACGAAAAATTCCAAGATGACTATAAGCAGGGTACTAAAAGAGGATCAAGCGGTGAAGTAGCTTAAGAAAAATCTTTAAAGATCTTCAAAAAAAAAAAAAAAAAAATAAATTGAAAGAGAAAAGTGGACTGTTATTGATTTTATTTTTTTGCTAAGGTAATTCCATGTGGGACTGTCCAAAAATATAGCACAGTCGAAAGGCTGCGCTCTGACTTAGCCGATATCTCTCTTATAGCGATTCAAGAGCAACTACTTTTTAAAGATTTTTAACAGGGACGTCCCTGTATGGACGAAGAAGCTCCGGCGAAAAAGGTGTTTGATGCGGAAGCCGCTGGGCGACGACGAAGAGGAAGACCATGCCTCCGATGGAAAGACCAAGCCGAGGAAACCCTATCCACGCTTGGTGTGAATGATTGGAGAAGGCGTGCGCAAAGCAGAGGCGCCTGGAGAGAGCTTTTGAGGTCGGCCGTAACCCGGTAACGGGTTGTTATGGCCACCCAAGTAAGTAAGTAAGTAACAGGGACGTGAACCGGGTGAAAAATTTGGTCGGTTCAAACCGTTTTTGCATTTTTGGATTGGTTCGTCAAAACGGTTTTTGTTTTCTTTGAACCGGGGTTTCCGGTGCAAATTTGTGTTATTTTTATTCAGTAACAATCCAAAAGAATATAGAAATATATATGACCATACATATAATTTATGAAAAAAAATTAGTATTTGATAAAAAATTTGATTTACAATAATCAGTTGAGATGATTGATGAGAAAAATATTTTCTAACAAGTGCTCGTCAATATTTCCCCGCTGGTCTCCGAGAATAAATTTTAGGGTGAAAAATGTCCTCTCTATCAAAACCTGGGTTGCTGAAACATCGTAAATAACTTGAGCTAATTCAGATAATTCTTTGGCAGGGTAGTTATTCCAAAAGTTCAAAACATTAACATTATTTAAAAGCCGCTTTATATTATCAAACAATTTTATCTATTAATGATTTATTTTTTAACTCTGTCTCATTCTTCCCTATTTCTTTCAAAATTTTATCAATTTCCACACTTAACAAAAAAAAACAACAAATGGGGAAAATTTGATCATTGAAAATTGGTCAGAGTGAACCCTCGAACCGTTATAAAAAGTGGTTCGGTTTTCGGTTCGGATCAATCATATGTCGAAAATTTCGGTTCGGTTAATAGCTCAGTTAATTATTAAAAAAAAAAGCGGTTTTCCGGTTCAAAACCGGTTCACGTCCCTGATTTTTAATAATACAGGTGTGGCAGCTACCCCTGTATAAGCCAAACGTTTAATTTGGAAATCATCGTATTATGATAACTTTGACAGTTCTGAAAAATGTATAATATGAAGAGCTGAGATACAAAACCCGCGAAGTCCAAAAAAATTAAAATGTGTGATATTGTTGGAAGCCTACATACTCTGAGTTGTAAAAAAAAAAATTCCCTGTACAAACTTTTGATTGCAAAAATTTCTGATAAATTCTTTTTATCAAAACCCGCCAAGTCCAATTTTATTTGATATTTGGAGCGAAACATTCTTTTTTGAAAAAATTATGGGTATCCCAAAAGCTGTGAGAAGTAATACAAATTAAAAGTAATCAATTCTTATTAATATGATATGAGAGTATTAAAATCATGTAACCACCTTAAGAATATTAAAATCACAAAATGCAGAAAAACTGTAAGAATAAAGGTTGTTTTGAAATGAATTTAAGCTTAGCCATTTTTAAAAAATAATTTCGAAACCTTTTACTCGAAATTTATGCCAAATGATAGAACTCGAAGAGGCCTAAATATAATACATGGGTTTGCATTGTTAAATCCTGTCCCAAACATGGGGTTTCACCGGTTTTTTGGTTCAATTTTCATTAATGATGATAACAGCTTGAAATTTGTGGCAAATGATAGAGATCGAAGAGCCTAAATAGAATATATAGGGTTGCCTTGTCGAATCATGTCACGGTACTGGATAGTATAGAATAAGAAATCGCGGATAATAAAAGAAAATAATTCAGATAAAAGTAGGAAAGTGCATGCTGTGTTGTACAATTGAGTAAAGAAATGTTCAGGACAAATATGTTAGGGTGAAAAAAACTCAGGAGAGTTGAGTTGAGTATACCAAATTATCCGAGGAAAAGTAAAATATCAAAGTTGTAATGGGTAGCGAAGTGGAGTAGAGTTAGACGAATGTTGAAAAGAAATAATATAAAAATATATCGCGCCATTTCCGCTCGAATATTGTCTTTGAGCTCTTCTGTGGTCTTTGGTCTGTTGGCATAAACTTTTATCCTCAAAAAGCTCCACAAAAAAAAATTGGTGGCTAGTTAATATCGCCGAAACCAAAATTCCCGGAACCAGCGACGCAAAAAGTTCATTGTGCAGTTTGGCATGTCGCGCCGTGTTGTTGAAACCAAAAATCATTTTCATGCATTTACTGTATCACGAACTAATTTTGATCGCGATTGACTGCTCTGAAGAAGAATATTTTTGCAGCAATCATTGATCAATCTAGTCTTCTTCTCATTATGCAATGGTATTTCGTGAATTATGTGAGGATTTCCTGTGATTTCTGAACTTTTTGATTTTTGGCCAGCTAGATTGCAGACTGGCTCAGAGTGCATTGTTTTTTGTTAAATTTTGATTTTGGAAAATTCTGCACTGATTCTTTTAAATGTCTCTTTCTATGAATTTAATTTCTTCTTAATCCGCTTTTGTACATGCTTTTGTGATATATTAATTTTTGAAATTGAAGTAACAATTACCTTCGACAATCATCAATATTATACCTTAAGGTTTTAAAAATATTGCAAAATGTTAAACTATTGCATGGAATTGCCCATAAACACTTTTTTTTTTTTTAAATTCACATTAAAAGCCAAAGGCACACAGCTGATCTTTATCCAGAAAATTATGCATATAAAAACAATAAAGCTGCAGGGTTGCATTGAAAAAACATGACAGTACAACACAAACCGTCTATGGTACGACAACCGACCGATCGACCGACCAACACTCATCATCACGAAGTTGGCATTTTTTGAATGAATAGTTAAATATGAGTGGGTTTTACCAGAAGAACAAAAAATACACTTCAGGGGACTTGTAGTTAAACTGCAGCGCAGCAGCGCGTTGTGGTATTGTGCAGCATGTTGTCGCTGTTGCTTGTTGCTGTAACTGCTGATGCTCAGCTGCCGCGAAAACCAAAATAACCTCAACCATTCAAAATGCAACACCAAATACAAGTGGTACCTACCTATCAGAACAAAAATAGATACAAAATTAACATTTTTAAGCCGCAGGTAAATTTTGTATAATTTTTCATTTGGAATAATAAAAAAATCGAGATTTAAGTTAATCTTCTATTATTGCATAGTTTTGTTTACTACATTTTGAAAGGTACTCATATTATAGGAATAATTTTTTAAGTAAAAGGGGTTTTAAAAGGTTTTTAATTTTTAGGGATGCAACTGGGTCTTTTCAACTTATAAGCAGGGGGCTTATAGATCTCTATCAGTCTACGATTGAAGACAGTTAGGGGCCGTTCAAGTATTACGTAACGCAATTAGGGGGGGAGGGGGGGTCTTGTGAAACGTTACGATGCGTTACAGGGGAGGGGGGGGGGTTCGAACAACGCGTTACGTAACATTGTTTTAGAAGTGAAACTACTTTAGCGGGTGGTGATTTGAAATGAGGTGTGTATAATGAAACGCTTTCTTTATGTGTATGCTTATTGAATAGCTACAGCCAAAAAATTTTACTATAATGATAAAAGTTGATGGGATCTAGATAATTTACAGCAATAAATGATATGTTAAATCAAAGCACTTATCAAGCAGAATGATCTAAAACTATCATCTTCGAGATTGGTTAACTAAAACCAGAGATGTAAGCGTGGAAAGATTTCCTATTTTTCTCATTTATTGCTGTAGCTGTTCTAGATCCCATCAACTCTTATCATTTTAATAAAATATGTTCGTCTCATTTTTCGCCATTTTAACATATTTTAAGCTTAAGCAAATGTTTATTACATTATGTGTGATTTTTATTAAATAACAATATGAACAAGTTAAGGTGTTATCTTCAGTCAGGCCGAAACTCACATACCCTACACTGCACTCAAAGTAGATACATATATTTCAGTAAAAAAAGACGTTGAAGAGGTTAAATAATTCGAAAAAAGTGTGAAATGCTTAAGAGGTTGAAAACTGTTGAAAAAGTCGTAAAGATATGCAAAATGTTAATGTTGAGAGAGGTTGAAAAAGTCTAAACAATTTAAAATCGATGAAAAAGTCGACAAAATAAAGAAATTTCATCACAATATCTTGCACGGCTTACGAGATATGATGGTATAGTGGTTAAAATTTAGGACCGTGCCTCGCGAATTTTTGGAAACTTGAAACCTAGCCTAATCTTAATTTAGTTCAAATGTACACCTAATCACCAAGTTTCATCAAAATCGCTGCATTTTTTTTCAAAATGGGATTGGGCAAATATACATAGAGTATGGGCGGTAGGCGTGTCCATGAACCGATTACGTCCGTTTTGAATAGCAAGATGCCTGCAAGAAGGTCTGACCTGAGTGTGCTAATTTGATTCAATTAGCTTTCTTGGTTTTTCCGTAAACCTGATTTGAACAGACAGACAGACGGACATAGCTAAATCAACTCAGGTGGTGACGCTGATCAAGAATATATCTATATACTTTTTCATACCTACCACCGCCCTCTTCTATGCGTTACAAACAAAATGACAAAGTGAATATACCCTCGGTGTAGGGTATAATAAAGAAAATAAACAACATACGCATGTATTTCCGGTACTTTTCGCAACATAATTGTGACTTTTAGGTAAATATGGTCACTTGGGTGTTACGTAACGTTTAAGGGGGGGGGGGGGGGGGGTAGAGGAAAACGTTACGGCGCGTTACATAGGGGGGAGGGGGGGTCAAAAATTTTCGAAAATTGCGTTACGTAATACTTGAACGGCCCCTTATCCAGTGCGTTCGTGTGAGCAAAATGAGCACGGTTTTGCTGGGGTCATCATCTTTAGTGTATTTGATTGCATCTCATGACAGTTCTTTTAACGTTAGTTACATCTGGTAACTGATTTTTGGCAGAAAATTAGTTGGGATGTTACTTTTCTTACATCTTCCTCTTCACTTTTGCAGCAATTGAACCTATTTCCCAGAATTATTCTGACCCGTCGAGTGATGTCGTAATTAGTACAGCAGCAAACAAACCATACATATTACCTTATGCAGAGCGGATTCTGCTGACTAATCTATAAGGTAAGGTTATTGATTGTTACTCAGATTGTCTTTATTGAAGAGTCGCCTAACGCAGAGATCCAGCATTCGTTCTAGAGTTGTAAGGCGAAACGACAAAGGTCTGTAATCATAAGCTGTTGGCTGTGTCGCTCAATTTCCCGGCTTTCAGAATGCAGTAGCTTTCTTTCTTCTTTATATATATTCTTCATATACATACTTTAAGGTTAAGCTTTTCCTAAACATTCAGTTGATTTCAAGCTCTCTGTACATAATTTCTTCAGTGGTAAGTTGATCAAAATTCTTTTTGTCTTGGATATTCGAAAATATCTCCGTCTATATGTGCAAAAAAGACAGTTCCGACATGCAGCCTAATTTCAATTTTCGAGTAATCAAAGCTTCAATGACAAAATTGCGTTCTTAAATAAGAACTATCACAGTCTTATTGCTTCGTTAATATCTCTGAAGCTCTCACAAAATATTCTCTTTCTTGTTGCCCTTGTAGAATTTTTTGAAATGTTTAAGCTAATTAAATAGTTGCATCAATGCTGATCAGTTATAGTGGAAATGACCCTATTACATAGCTGTCTCGTTAATACGCAGAAAACTTTACAGCTGTCCACCAAACTGTCTTGAATTGCTTTGAGTATTGACCTTAAGAAGATTCATAAAATACTGAAGTAAAGTTTGACAGTAAAGTTAATTTCAAAAAATTGGCTTCAGCCTGCTTTTTTTAGTAGAGTTTCTAAAAGATTTTTGTTTCTTTTAAATAAAATCGATACTGAGGGATATTCTGAAAGATTCGTTAAGGAATATACTGACGAAATTCTTCAGCTATCAATTGCAATGGGCAATCATTTGAATGACATTGATACTGAGGGGGATTCTGAAAGATTCGTTAAGGAATATTCTGAGAAGATTCTTCAGCTATCAATTGCAATGGGCTCAGTATTTAACCCTTAAATGCACGATTTTTTTTTTTAGGTGAAAAAAATATATTTGGTAGACGTGATCATGTTAATGCAGGAAAAAAAAATTTTTTTCTTCTTAATATTTAATATCTTTTTATTTAAAAAAACAACCTGTTGAGGATATGCAACACCATGCCTTTTAGTATATATTAATATAAAGGATATAAGAAAATTTATCAAAACTAATAACTGTAGTGAACAATAGAAGAGCTTTTACAAAAAAAAATTATATTACGTATCTATGTATTTAGCTTAGAAAATCACTTTTTACACATCAAAAAAAAAATGTAATTCTGACATCCAACGAACTTCTGCGAATTTTCTCTTCGTCAAAGTATAACTCATATTGGAACTTCGCGCCAAAAAAAAAGTGTCGCCACTCGATAGAATACATGTCCGTTAACGTGAAAACCTTACAACAGCACGGATTGATTACATACCGAAGACTTCGAGGCGGTTTGAATGGTATGTTGCCGTTTGGCTACAAAATGCATTTAAGGGTTAAGACAAAAATTACCTATTTATTTATAATTTCCCAGGTCAAACAAATTAAATTTTGTCTCATTTCTTTAATTAAAGTTTTGAATTACACTACACTTCTGGAGTGTTCCATACATCATATCGGAAATAATGTTAATTTTCTTCTATAATATTATCCTAGTATTTTCAGGAAACTAAAACAGAAAATAGGGGTCACATCAATCAAAAATTATTTTCAAAATGTTTAAAGGCAGCCAAATCAATAGCAATAGCTTTGCGAATTTTCAAAGAGATTTCCTAGCCCCTGTTATAAGGGCATGAACGTATTGCTGAAGTGTTGTTGTATGAGTATGTATAAACTAAGTGTTTCAAGAAAAATAAACAAATGTCCGAACAACACAAAAGTTGCAAGTTAATATTTCTTTTTCTTTTCATAATGGAATTGAAACCAGCTGCATAGAAGTAAACAAAATTAACAACAGCAGTAACCCAATAGGAATATGTGTACATAGGTAGTTGCTTAAGTGCAAAGTAGAACCAATTGAAATTTAAAAAAAAAATCAATTTGAATAGTGATGTCTAGAGATAAAGAGCTGCAAAACTCAATAAAATTGTAGTTTGAGTGAGCCACTTTCAAATATTCAATCACTAAAGATTTCAATTCCCTTTAGGATTAAAATCCGAACTACAAAAATACTGCCAATTCAAAAGCACACCAGTGCACGTAAAATTACCACAACCACCTCCACAGTGTTATGCGCCGCAGCACATCCTACAGCATCGAAAGTCCATTCTCGTACTGAATCTTTTGATGATGAATGCTTCGAGCGGTTTCCTTGCTTCGCTGCTTCATCACTTTGCATCCATCGCACCGCACCGCATCGTATCGCAATGCATTCCATTGCATTGCATTAAAGACGACGACGACGACGGCGATGACGATGGTTTTCAATCATTTGAATCCATTAATCAATTTATTTCTTTACCCCCGTACTCTATTTTGCTTTTCATTTCCCTTTTCTCATTTTTTTTTTCTTCAATGTTTTAGTTTAGCTCTCTCTCTCTCCACACTTGACGAGACGAGAAGAATATCGTCATGCTGTTGACTTTCAAGAATTTTGCATTCTTTCAATACCAGACAACTGCTATGATGACGACGGACGACGACGACGACGCTTAGCGGCGGTATGTAGACCAAAAAGGGACGACGGCGAGGACGCGCATATTTGAATTGTTTTCGGCCACTATACGTCAATTCCTGCCTTTGTTCAGTCCCTTTTGTCTGACCCAAAGATTTTGATTTGTTTGCATGTTGGAGATATGCACTGAAGAAAATTGTGGAAATAGCGAATTTAGCAGTGTCACAAACCAATTAACTTTAATGTAGAAATGTTAATTTAACATTGAAGATGCATAAAAAGCTAAAACAATAAAAAAGTGGTAAGCATATATTGTAAAGGGCTCCACCTGAAAACTTAAAGCTGGTTTTATTTTGGAAATTTTTAAAATTATCAAGTGGGAATCGGGTCATTTAAGAGGTAAACTCAGCCTGATCAATGGTCACTGCTGATGGATAATAACAAAAATTCAAGTACATCAAGTTAACATTTCTCTGTTAGTGTTCTGTTAAATCGAATGATTTGAGTTTCTGTTTCTTTCTTTGCTTTCTAGTACCAGACTGTCTGCAGTCAGAAAGTATTTAACTAGTCCTTTGAATTTTAAAGTAAGCGAATACGTAATTTTTTTCGTAGTAAAACTTTTTGAAATTGTCACACATAGATACAGAATCAATAAAGAAATATACACCCATAACATTAAAACTACTGAACCGACTATTATAGTGTCATTCGTTTTGTATTACCAAGAATATTGATGCGGCAATAGTAAAGTATCGAAAATTTGCCAGTAGACTGTACACGAAAATTATTATCATTATTATTATTATTATATTAATTATTATTATTATTAAGTCTGAAATTAGCCATGTATTGGATTTCAATGAAACTTTGATCCTTATGGTTCGATATTTCCAATATAATCCAACCTTTAAATGTTTTTGATATCATTCTATGCTCTCATACTTTATTAATTTTTTTTTCATACTATTTACTTGATACTTTTATATTTTTCGATATTTTTTAAAACGTTTTTTTGATACCTTTTGACTTATTTCATGTTTTCCGACTGATACCTCTCGACATCTTTTTACATGTCTGTTTTATTCAAAACTTTTTGACTTTTGTGCAATTTACTTTTTAACTTCTTCGATACTATTGGAGGATTTTTGATATTTTTCGACACCTTCCGACTTTTATATCCCTTAAAAGTCAGTGTTTTTCAATACTTTTATGAATTTTTTCGATATTTTCCAACTTCTACTGCTGTTCTGCTGCAATATTCGCAGTCTTTTTCGATACTTTCCAATTATTTCGATAATCTGCTATCATGTTTTTCGATACTATTGGTACTACGCATTTTTTTCGATTTTTTGATACTTTTGAAACTTTTAAATCTTTGACAGATTTTTATTGCAAACACACAATTTTTCTCGATACCTTTAATGCTTTTCGAATTATTTCAACAGCTCGGTACTATTCGAATCTTTTTTGAGAAGACGAGTGTTCTCGACAATTGTAAGCTTTTTCAACGCTATAGAATAATTTTCAACTTTTTCGATGTATTTAAATACCTTCAGACTTTTATTAAATGTTTTGTTATTATTGGTAATTCTCGATACGCTTTTTAGTAGTGCTCAAATTTTTCGAAAATCTCTGACTTCATGTTTTTCGATACAATTCATACTGTTTGTCCCGTATGTACATTTTTTCAGAAAATTTCATTAAAATGCTCCATACGGGGGGGTGGTGTTAAGGAGTGGTGCTAGAGGGATAGTGTGAATGGAAAGAATTTTTATCTTTTAATAAGAAACAACTTTTTCTCGGAAACTAAACTTTTCAGACTTGAAATAAAAAATTCGCAGAAAAGCATTTGTAACGCTTTAAAGCTTTTTTCCAAGACCTTCTGACAAATCAGCAGTATCATATTTTTCTAGCAAAACGTATCGTATGCTTTAGAAACACAAACATAACTCTAATCTTATCACTAACTCTTCTCCGTGTAACCCTTGTCATAGTTTTCCTAAATAAACTAAAAGACGGAAAAGATGCTACAAAAAAAAAGGCCAACAACAATAAGCTTTCTTGTCTGCTCTTCTATTCAAGAACAATTTAGGGTGTTTTTTAAGTGATTTGGTTTTTTTTCTCATTTTTTTTTTGTGCGGTTTTGTACGAACAACGCCAAGTAGAAGAATTTACAAAATACCAACCGACCGTTCGACCGCTCTACCGAACGAACGAATTCTTTTGCTTAATAATAATTAAACTTTTGAACTCGGGACGCAACAACGACGTAGATAGAATAACAACAGCAAATGTATTGCAGTCAAGTACATACGCAAACTCTCGAAAACAACAGCAGCAGCAACAAAAGATGTAATCCGATAACTTTGCTGCCACACCTTTTCATGAATCAAATGAATTAACTTCGGTGTTGCGGCTGCTGCAGCGTCTTCTTTTCAATTTTAGTTTCTTGCTGCTGCTCCAATTTAAGATCCTTCCTTCTCATTTTTTTTTTCAACTGAAAAAAAAGGTATTCTTCTAAGCCACTTTTTTTCTAACTTTCTTCATTATTTTTGGGTTTTTGTTTTTCACTAAAATCAACGCATCAACGAATTTCTGTTTAATCAATTGCTGCATGAATGTACTGAATGTGACCCAAAAGATTGTAAACGTTAATTAGTGTTGTTAGGTTTTTTTATTTGGGAAAATATCCATCTTGGTATCCACTTGAGTGTCGTTCGACAAAAGAAAAAACAAGGAAAAGCGCTAATTTACAGGCGATTGCATAATTAATGGGTTACTTGACGCAAAGTAAATCAGTGTTGCCTACCACATCGGGACCTCAATGCACCGTGATGTAGGTTGAGTTAGTGGTGGACATAACAGAAGAAACCTTGAAGCAACAAAAGCTGATGAAGTAGACTGAATTCTAAGCGCATGCGACAGTTTCGGCTACCTTATGCAGTGGGCAGTTTTGTAAAGAATTTATTCGAAAATTAATTTTGTTTTTATTTGTAAATGCAGAAAAAATTTTCTATTTCTCTTACGATTATAAAGCGAGTATTAATCATTAAATTCTATTTAAATGACTCGTCCTTTTAATTTCATTCAACGATAGATTTATACTTCAATGCAATATGTTATCGCCAATATCATCCGATACCGCAGGTAATCGCTAAAACAAACTAACAATTTTTTTTAATAATTTGAGTCTTATTTAATATGAAAAACACCAAAAATTTTTAAAAACTAAACATCTCTCACAAAAAATACTGGTAGCTGAAAAATTTTGGAAAAAAAATCACTTATGAACGGGAACTGCACTCTCATCCAAAAATAAATGAATAATAGTAAATATTTCCAAAAAAATTGATTTATAAATTAAATTGCAGATTTTGGACTGTATTGTCTTACAAAAAATAGCTCAAGAAAATATATTTTTTTTAATTTTCAGTTCATTATTCTTTAGAAAATTCGCCCAAAAATCAAAATGAAAAATTTGTCCGTGAATTGATTGAAAAATTAATTTTCGCCCAAAATTATAAGAAAAATTACCCAACATACCTTTTCTAAATGTTTTTTTATATGTATATTTTTTTTTCAAAGTCTTTGAAAAAAATTTTCATTTGAAAGTTGGCCCAGAGCTAAAAATATTTTTAATGAGATTTCGTTACATTTTTTGGAACTGAAGTACTGAAGATTATTTGAAAAAGTTTCGGTAAGAAATTGATGCTGAATTTTCGAAAAAAAATGTTCATCTCCAGTAGGACACATGTTCTTATATTAAGCAAAATTTTCGCAAATGGAATATAGCTCAGAAGAGTCGATTACATGCCCAAAAGCAGAACTGTGAATGAATACATTCATTTTCAATTTCAATTCATGAGAAATTCTGCATTCAGAGTGCTGCTATTTAAAAATGAAGTCACTTGTAGACTTCAATGCCATAAGTTTGCAGCCTTTTCTATCACAAAAGAATGCAATTATTTTGGTGACGTCACATTTTTGATTGGAATCATGATTGGAAGAATTTTGATTGCACTGAAGTCACCTCAAATCACTTTTAATTCTTTGCAATCACTTGAAGTCGCTGCAATCACTTGAATTCGCTGCAATCATTTGAAGTCACTGATGATGTGGGCAAATTTTTCATTAAGCTTATCGATCATATACATATGTATGTATATACATATGTATATACATACATATATACATACATATGCACACACATTCACTTTTATATATATGTTTAGAAGATATTTGTGTAGATTTTCGAGTTAATTCAGAGCAGATGACTTCAAGTGTCTTCAGTGACTTCAAATGATTGCAGCGACTTCAAGTGATTGCAGCAACTACAAGTGATTGCAGCGACTTCTAGTGATTGCAAAGAATTAAAAGAGATTTGAGGTGACTTCAATGCAATCAAATTTCTTCCAATCATGATTCCAATCAAAAATATGACGTCACCAAAATAACTGCATTCTTTTGTGATAGAAAAGTCAGCAAACTTATGGCATTGAAGTCAACAGGTGACTTCATTTTTAAATAGCTGCACTCTGAATGCTGTATTTTGGCAGTGACTTCAATGGATTTCAATTGCAGATGTTGCACTCTTTCACAGCTCTGCCCAAAAGTGCCTACTTGGTGCGCATTGTGACCAGAGCTTGAAATAAACTTTTATAAAAGTTTTTTTTTAGGTAAAAGTAAACTTTAAACTTTTTTTTTGTGAAATAAAAGTAAAAGTTTCCTTAAAACTTTTATATCCGAAAATAAAAGTAAAAGTTTTTTTTAACTTTTATTTCAAAAAGTCAAAAAAAACTTTTTAAAAAAACTTTTATTAATAAAAGTTTTTTTTAAAAGTTTTTTTTGACTTTTATTAATAAAAGTTTTTTTAAAAGTTTTTCTTAACTTATATTTTTAACAGTCACATGCAAAGAGTTTTTTTTGACTTTTATTTTTCAAAAGGCGAAAATAAAAGTTTTTTTTGTATGAAAGAACGAGGAAAATCCAAAAATAAAAAAAATCTTGGATCACTAAGCAAAAAATTTCAAAGGAGAAAACTTAGGATTATTGATAATAAAGTCCAAAGGAAAATACTTAAGATGTTTCTGAAAAGAAAGAAATTTATGATAATTATGCACTTATAATTTTTAGAAAAATTGTGCTTAACGCATCAATGGGAAAAGGCCGAAAATGGATTTTGGGAGTACAGGGGAGGTTCCTGACCCTCCAAAGAGGTGTTTTGGACCCATATTTCGAAAAAAATTTTATTGCACGAATCGATGGAAAAAGGCCGAAAATGGATTTTGGAAGTGACAAGTGAGGTCCCCGACCCTCCTAAATGGGATTTTTGGACCCATTTTTCGAAAAAAATTTTATTGCACGAATCGATGGGAAAAGACCGAAAATGGATTTTGGAAGTGACAAGTGAGGTCCGCGACCCTCCTAAATAGGTTTTTTGGACCCATTTTTCGAAAAAAAATTTATTGCACGTATCGATGGGAAAAGGCCGAAAATGGATTTTGGAAGTGACAAGTGAGGTCCCCGACCCTCCTAAATGGAATTTTAGGGCCCATTTATCGAAAAAAATTTTATTGCACGAATCGATGGGAAAAGGCCGAAAATGGATTTTGGAAGTGACAAGTGAGGTCCCCGACCCTCCTAAATGGAATTTTTGGACTCTTATGAAAAAGTTTTTTATAAAAGTTTTTTGAAAAAACTTTTATGTAAAAACTTTTTGAAAAAGTTTTTTGGAAAAATTTTTATTCAATAAAAGTTTTTGAAGAAAGTTTATAAAAACTTTTATAACAAAAAAGTTTTAAGAAACTTTTATTTTGAAAACTTTTTGAATAAAAGTATAAAAGTTTCAAGGTCTGATTGTGACAAGGAGGCGTCAATGAGCCTTATTTGAACTGTAGTAACTGCTTATTATTTAACACGAAAATTAAGATTTTAATGTGAAAGACATGTGGTAGAATAGCACAACTTGTCAACTAGCAGGTGAAATATTTCCTAGGTCGAATTGATTCACATTTTGGCGACGTCAACTGTTTTCAAAAACTGCGACTGTTGCGAAAGTCCTAGGTGCGTCAATATCGATTTGAATGAAATTTATTTTCATATGCAACGAAATTGGTCATACTTATGTTCGAATATTCATTCAAATCGAAAACGTTATGCTTCAAGCTTAATAGCTAAGGAGGCTAATAGTTGTAGTAGCTAAATTCTGTTATCATGATGTTAATATATCAATACAAATTGTAAAAGTTTTTTTAATGAATTAATTTTAAATTAAATAAATAATTTATTTTCTTCTTTATTTGCAGGTATGTTACTCGTAAATACTAAGCATTATTAGTAAATTGGTAAGCTAAGGAAATGCCTGAATGCCCATGTTTTATCTCTAATTTTTTTATTTGAATTAAAGACGTACTAAGTTTTTAAGCGAAGTTGCAGCATGAGCTCTTAAATGCTCAAGCTTTTGTCCTATATATTTTCTTAACAGTCCCACTGTTCAATACCGCCAACCAAGCCAGCCGCCAACTTTAGTCATCAATACCAATGCAATCATTAGTTATTGACTTAAATTTGGGTCACGTGATGATGATGCTAATTGCCTTACGTCATTAGAAAGTGGCACAGTGTAATTACGTAATTGAAAAAGGATTTCATGAAGCATTTCGTGATTCAACTGTAATGCAATCTCTAGAAGGCGAAAACAAAAAACAAAAGAGTGCCGCAGCGCTCGAGGGGATAAAAACCAATCCGGGATTAAGTGTACGCAGCCAAAGTAAAGCATGATACAGCACAACAACATGATGTACTGTAGCTAAATGGGTCACCCTGCAGCGATGACAACTTAAGACCTTGGATCGAAATTCGATTGATTTATACACTGCCAGTCACTTAACAAAGTAATAAGAAATACACAAAATCGAATGAAAAAGAATTTAAATTTAAGCAAAAAACTTAAGCAGAAAAAAAAAGCTCGCCATACGTTCACACAGTTCGGTTGACCGCGCGCTAGCAGCTGCTTGATTAATTTGGAGCCCGAAAGAGTTCCAAACTGAATTCGGTGCAGAATTGAAAAAAAATCCCAATAAAATTGTGTCAGCGAGCCATACGGCAGTGCTAGCACAGAGGCCAGTCAAGGCTCGTATTTGTGCTGCATACTTTTTGGCGCAAAAAAATTAAAATTTGCAAAACTCAAAAAAACAGTGCTTCACTCACACTTGTAACCCAAAGTTGGGCCGTTAGTCAGTTTTCTGTGGACAGTGGTGACAGAGTTGGACTGCGCAGCAGGGGATGGTCGGCAGTGTGTAAATAACTGATTCGTGTACTTTTCACACCCCTCCGTCTATCCGTCTGTCCGACTGTCTCTCTGTAGCAAGTGTGAAAATAACAAAGTTTTCTAAGTTCTGTGAATTTTTTTAATATCTGCACATAAAGTTGAGCTGCGTAGATGACGACTACGACGACAACGACTGATTCCAGGAAAATATTTGAAAGTAAAACTTTTTATACTTTTTTATTTGCTTATTTTTATTCATTGTTTTTTTGTTGCTTTTGTCGTTTAAAAACAAATGACAAACAGATGAGTTGCTAAATAGTTTAGTGCTTTTTTTTTTTTTACTCAGCCGTTCACTTTTTGTTTTATTATTGAAAAAAACAAAAGTCAAACAAAGAGCAAAACTTGCGCATTTTGGACGTTAGAAGACAGACATTGTTTTCAAATATTACGCTTTTTTTTTTAATTTACTAAGCAAAAAGTATAAAAAAAGTTTATGTTTTTTGTATAAATAAAACTATTTACAAGGTGCTTAGTCCATGAAAAATAGACTTTTTGGTCAAAAAGTCAGGTATCCAAGGTTACTCAGTATAACATTTCTTATATACAATAACTGACAACGCGATTTAATTTTTTTTTTTTGACCTATGTCAATGTAGCGATCACATGCCGCTACTGGCGAGCATGGAAGATAATCTGTGTTGACAAATTTGCGGAAAACGGAGTTTGCCATATTGTCTTTTGCAGTTTGAAAACTCAGAAAAACTTTGATGTCTCGACGGCAGAAGTCATTTTTACGTATTGTATTGAGTTTTTCTAAATGTAAATTCTTTTGATTTTCACAATAGCTACAAGATTAACTTTGTGTACTAAAAGATAAGCTACAAAATGATATGAAAAATCATTTTAAAGCGACTATTTTTGGGGGCGTGGTACCGCCAAAAATGTGTTTGCTTTATTTTTTAAGAACTATGAGATATAAAAGCTGCGTTTTATTCGCTATCTCTAACTAGCAGAGAGTCAAAACAATGTTCATTGTGTTGATTTAAGAATTCTAAAAATTATCAATATAAATTTAACTATACGTCGGAAAAAATTAAAATAATTTGACCATTTATAACGTGGCAATATTATTTATTTTAAACAATAAATAGAAAATTTAAAAACTTCTTCACAAAAGTAAAAAAAAAAAATAACATAAAAATAACATAAATTTTATAAATTTATTTAAAGAAATCAATTCTTTTCTTTATGAGGAAATATTTTCATAAAATTAAATTCCATATAAAAACTTGCTATTCTTTTTTAAAATATAACCTCAAAAATAATAAAGCATTCAGTGTATCATACTCCAAACGTGGAGGATGAGAAGCACCTTTCTGCTTCAACACTTGTCGGCTGAACTGTTGCCAGGAATTTAAAATCTTTTTGTAAATAGAAGCCCCTGTCCCCATCATTACAAAATATATCTATTTCTTTATTTAGAGCATCAACTCAGGAATAACTTGTCTTATTAAAGGAATTTTGCGAAGTGATATTTCAAACAAAACGTAATGTTTCTTTTAAACTTGCAGGTAGATTTAAGTTTCTTATTTCAGTGTTATCATTATCATCGGTATTGGAGTTAGTTATATAGTCATATAACTGTTTTTTTTATAATTGTTAGTGATGAGGCTTTGGAAAAGTCAAACTTAAGCTTATAAATATTGTCAGTATTCATTAAAAATAAAAAAAAAAATGTCAGATAAAACTGTCCTTTGTTTGATTCTCTCTATAACTTCATTAAATAAAAGATTGCTAAAGGAGATTTATTTTGCTTGATTTTATCTAGCATGAATGCTATATTGCATTTACATATCGCTCAATTACTTCAAGACTGGCATAACTCAAAAAACATAAAGTGGGAGAAAAACGCATTTAAAGTTTTCAATAAGTTGCTTTTTATATGAAAATGATGAAAAGTATGTCTACATAAACTCTTCTCACAAAACAAGTTTATGAAATAATTTTCTGATTTTTTCACACAAAATAAAACATGAAATGGCTGATATTTCTGCATCATTACCTCAAAAATCACGTTTTTTGAGTTATGCCAGTCTTGAAGTAAGTGAGCGATATATAGATCCATATCACGAGCACATAGATATGGCTTCAATAGTTGCTTTAATGGATTGAAGTACATTTATAACATCTTTTAAGACTTTAAATCCATAAACGAAGCAAGTTTAAGATCTCCGGTGGCTTTTTTATACATACTTAACCCATTAGTGCTCAACGACCTTTACAAAGGACGCGCAGTTTTTGATTTTTTAAAAATTTGCTAGAAACATTTTTGCCCTTTTGAGCATTTAGATATATTGTATGGCAACACTTTTGCTTACCATATTTTTTACGTTTCAAAATATTGACAATTACAAGTTTTGCGGGCGTTCAAAGTGAATTTTTCAAAAAAAAAAGAAAAAATTAAAAATGTAGAAGAGGTAAATATTTAAGTACTTTATTTTAACGCATGATATTTTGAATGGTGGTAGGCTTTTTTTACTTTTATTATATCTAGTTTGCTTTGGTATGCAACAAAATTTGTCTTTGCATTTCAGTATACATGAATTTTTTACAGCTAAATGGTTTTCAATGTTCAGTGTCCTTCTAAAAGGGCGTACCGGAAAAGTAGGAAAATGAGCTTTCCGAATCGGAAAAAAATTTTTTTTAGCTTATTGAAGCCAAAAGAAGCAATTCTGTCGAAGCAGATTTTTGACATCACGCCTGGATCGCCGTGAGCACTAATGGGTTAATTCATCCCAAGATTCAATGGAACTAATCCTGATTTTTTTTGGGACTGGAAAAAGGCCGGTATCCCAGAATCCCAGGATTGGCATCGCTATTACACATACTTCGACTAGAGCGACGTGACATAATAAGTGACGTCCATAAATTACGTGAGGTGTTTTTTTGAAAATTCGGGCCTCTCCCCTAGGTGAGATTTGGTGAGTTCTTGGGTCCCCCCTCCCTTCCGTGAGTTTTGCCTTATAATGTTGAGATGTAATCTGCTATAATAATGTATACTCTCTGCAATAAAAAGTTGACGTGATACTTTCATTCAACCCCCCTTCCCCTTGGTGAGATTTTGTGGAACCCCCACCTCCCTATTTTGATTCAAGTAATTTATGGATGGCCCCATATACGAAACTTGTTTGTGCGCCGCGTATCACTAACGCCCTTAGGGTGTTAGTGATGCGAAACAATTTTCTTTTCCAACGTGATGTTGGACTTTGAGATGTACATGTCATAGCCAAAATACCATTGCAGAGACTCCGCGATATAATTAAAATTCAGCTTCAAAAGTCAATATGAACTTTATAATATCAATAAAAAAAAAGTATATTTCGATGCATTTTTGGTTTAATTTATTTGTTTTATTAGACTTTAACAATGAAATACTATAATTTTTAGTACTATTAAACACTTTTCGAAATTATCGATTCTATTCGCATTTTCGTGTTTAATAAATTTTTTCGAAACTTTTTACTTTTTCTATGCACTTTGATAGTTTTTGAATCTATTCGAGCTTAACCAACTTCATGACTTTCATCTGCTTTTTGAAAGCCTAAAGTCGGTACACTTTGAAACCAACAAATCTAAATTATAACCCTTACACATGACGTCCCTCTTCTCAACTAGCTTGAACTAAACAATTACTTTTACATTTATTGTAGATTTTAAATCCAAATTCCTTTTAATTCATGTACGTATGTACGTCAGGATTTTTAATCCATATATATAATAGAAACTCTAAGCAAAGGTTTTGTGAATGTTTTTAATAATATCAAATAGACAATAGTCTAGAATTATCTCAGAAATTAACATTAATATCGTTCCATTATTTTTTGCTCATATATCCCCAGATATCTAAAAATAAACAATTAGGGTTAGTCAATAGAAAACCCTTCGTCAAAATGCCTTTAGTTATTAAAAAAACATAAAATTTCAAATCGCTACCAACAGCAAAAACAAACAAACAAACTGCCGTTAAATTGAACATACGAAAATGTGTGAAAATTCTTAACTTTAATCCGGGATAATCTTATGGAAATTTCACAATTAACAAAGCAATGAATGTCAAAACAGCAACAAAAACTACAACAATAAAAAGCACCAGCTGAAACAAAAAAAAACACAGAGTAATAAAATAAAAATACAACAATTGTTACAATTTAAACAATAAAAAATTTAATCCCGTGAAATAAAAATAAAAGAAATGAAACGTAGAAAATGTCGTTATATCATAAAAACCCATGTTGGGGTAAAACGGATGCATGCAACAGCGGTAGCGGTAACAAAAAGAAATCTATGTACCATAGTAGGGGTGCGAAAAAATGCTCAAGCCCCACTCCCGTCTACTGACGTCGGGGGCTGCACAGAGCAACAAAAGTTTGAATTACCATATTTTCATGTTCATTTTCAATAAATGAAAATCTCTTCCACGCAATTTCATCATCAAACAGCAGCAACAAAAGAATATGGAAATAAAAATCAAAAATACAAACCGATAGGATAAAAGAGTAAAGAGAGCTGATAGGGGATGAGAAAATGAAATACAAATTGTGGGTGTATAAATATGAAATGTAATAAATTCAGGGGTAAATCAAAAGATTAATCCGTTCAACGGCAACAACGGCAACAATATCATGAAAAAAAAATGAAACGAAATATTAATGCTACGATGCTGTTGATGATGGAAGCAAATAATAAAGAAAAAACATGACAGCTATAGCAACAACAACAACAATAACAACAACAAATAATGGAATATTTTTTGGCATACAAAACATCAATGAATGATGTGATGAAGAATGATATAATAATAATAATAGCAGCAACAACAGCACAACTGCAATTGATACCAAAAACCAAGTAAATATCTGAATATGCAAAATCACAGCAACAACAAGCCAACAGTGTTGAGTGACATACGAGTAAAGTCAGATAGACAGATTATTACGCAGACAGCACAGATTGCATGCAGCAAAAAAAAAAAGGCAGCTTTGCATCCAGCAGCAACAGCAATAATATCTGTTGTTATTAACTGTTGCTGTTGCTGCTGTTGCTGCTGTTGCTACTAGCAACTATGGCTTTGCTTGTATTTGCTCTTGTTAGAATTTAAAACTTTCTGAATGTTTTGAGCGTTTTCTTATACTGTTTGTGTATTTGGTTGTGCATTTTAAGTGGATTGATTTATTATTGCAGCAGGAGATTGCGAATGTTCCTTTATTACGAGTAGTAATTGTGAAAAAGTACTGAGAAATTTAAAATAATTGAGTTGTATCAAAGTGCTTGGAAAAATGTCAAAAAGCACTGAATAGTCGAAAAGTATGGATGGAAATTTTGAAAAGTATCAAAACAAAGTACGAGTTTTTTGTTTTTGCGTCAATGTGCTTAAGTGTTGATTCGGCGTATAAACATATTTTTTGGATTTCGTAGTAACAATAAAATAGTAGAAGTAATGTATTCCATTATTATATGGCTTCATTTACCAAACGCAAGCAAATCAGAAATTTATCCAAGATATTTTTGCGTTCAGACAGTGCAAAGGCAACCGTTTCGTACTAAGATGAGTTCTGAATGTAACCAACTTTTGAGTAACTGCTTATGTGCTGAAGAGAAGCAGGTTGTGTAATTTGTTATTGCTTTTTAGCAATTTTACATTTCAACGCAAATACAAGGCCACCCCTAGTAAAAAGTAAAAAGAGAATAACTCGAATAAACAGCAGAAGTGAGACTATATGATGAGTTAAAATAAAAAAAGCAATTGAGGCGATAGAAATTATCAAACTGTATAGAATATCACCGATGATGTCATTAAAAGTCGAAAACAATTGGATACCACCAAAAAACAGCAATTGTTGAAAAATATCGAGCAGTGTCGAATATATACAGAAATCTATAAAAGCCGAATAGTCTCGAAAAAGTTGAAAAATATCTATGGAAAGACGCTATAATTTACAAATCTTATCGAAAAACATTGAAAGAATCAATAAACATTGAAAGAAAAAATAAAATCATATTCGGAAAGTATTGAAAAACATAAAAATTCAAAACGAATAATCGAATGATGCCACATGATGTTGTTTAGTATCGAAAAATAAAGAAAAAGTATCAAATAGTATAGGAAAGCTTCGATAAATTCGGAATGTATCCCACAACATGGAAAACTAAATAAAATTCGAAAACTTTTTGTTGTTCCAAAATATATCGAAAAATCTGATAAAAGGCAAAATTTTCTCGAAAAAAACCATTAGAATCAAAAAGTATCTATTAAAAAAAATTTAAAAAGCTATCCTCTTACCAAATTTTATTGAAATCCAATAATTAATTTCTGCAAATTGGCAAAAGAAAAATGTTTGTGCACATGGCCATTAAACTCTCAGTAGCTCAAAAGCTATAACTTATGAAAGTATAAATAATTGCTTTGCTTTACAGTGCCACCTAGGATAAAATTTTTGTGTCTTTAATATATTTATACTATTTTTCTACTGATCCAAGAAGACGACCCCTTATTTGCTTAAGTGTTAAATAGTTTAGATGCTATGAGTCCTTATAAGTTTATTTGCTCCTTTACCCAGATATTTAGTTCCTTTTCACTATTTTATTTATCTTGAAAAGCTTAAAAACTTTCTGCCTTTTAAAAAGTTTTATTTCAGAAAGCATCGAATAGTATTACGAGATATCAAAAAATTTCGAATAAATATTTAAAAGAATCAATAACATTCGAATAAAATAAAAAGTAGCAAAAAAGTATTAAGTAGCATCAGAAAGTATCAAAAAGTAAAATAACAGCGAAAAATATCATAAAATATTAAATAATATATTAAAAGCGTTAAAATAGATAAATATGTCGAAAAGTATAGTAAGAAATGTTTCAAGAAGTATCAAGATGAATTAAAAAACCGTGAGTCTTATCAAGAAATATCGACACGTTCAAAAAGTTTCCATTGTATAGAAGAGTTTCACAAAGTAAGAACAAGTGCCAAGACGTCGATGAAATTAGAATAGTAATGAATAAATTAAAAAATTATCAAATAATATTAAACAAATATATAAAATAATAATATCGAAAAGTATCGGAAGGTATGGAAGAGTATCAGAATGCATGGAAAAGTATCAAAAAGCGTCGAAAAGTCGATAAGACTCGAAAATTCGGTAAAACTCGAAAAGTCGATAGAAGTCAAAAGTCAAAGAAAAATATCGTAAAAAAATAAAACAAACATTATAAATGAAAAAGCATTAACATAATCGAAGAAAAAAAATATTCAAAGTCTAATAGCACTGAAAGTATGAAAAAAGCCTATTGATTTTCACAGTCTTTAGAGAAAAGAAGGTTATTTTACTTTATCGAAAAAAAAAAAATCAAAACCTCTACAATTTCAAAACTAAAAAAGCATTTAAAATAACTTTGCCTACTGTAGTCTGCCATGTGTTTTCAGTTTTTGACAGTTGCTGCAATTGCTAATGAAAAAGTTTCTCCCCAATTTCTTTCACACATATACCCACCTACTCACTCTCTCTCCTCTGATCACTCCACTTTTTTGACGTTGAATACCCAATTATGTTGACGATATGAATGATGTATGATAATAACGTTGTATATCACACGTTTGGGGCGCAAATATGACAACCCTACAATGTTGTTGCCGGTAAACTACTCAGCCACTTGTGAAGATGGGCTCACGCTGCAATACAGTGAAGATAGTGGGGTAACGAAGGCAGCGTTGATGTTGCTGTTGATTCAGCGGCATGATTTAAATAATTGAGAGTTTAACGCGCTGCCATGGTGTAACTGAATAAATACGATATACATGCTCAAGCATGTTGCTGCTGTTTTTCATCACACCACATCACATCACATCACACTACTAAATGTATAAATACGTGCAATTGAGGAATGTCCATGCATCTGTCCACGAGTCAGTCTTTACGGGATTTTTGTGCCGTCTACCCTCAGAGCAAACAGTAACTGCAGTAGAAACATATGTGACAGTGACATCTGTTGTTGTCGCACAGTGATGCCACGTAAAAATGACAGCAAAATGTAGAGCTGCGAAGAACAACCACAGCAACATCATGTAGTATGCATTTAATATGATATATCATATCATCAGCAACATACGTAGCAATTTTATTTCATTTCATTTCATTTCATGTTGCTGCTGCTGATCTTTTTGTTTTTCATCATTGCGCGACAGACATCAAGTGTCGATGGTTGAACGGTAGGTTAGCTATAAAGTACTTGCACAATTGGCGTAGATGTGGAGTTGGAAAACAAAAAGTACCCGGCAACAATTGCAGCTATTTTATGGCAATAACGCGTCAGTTAAATAAATTTGCAATAACAATTGCAGCAGTTACTGTAGCAATGCAATGAAATTGTGGATGGAGGAATTAAATTTTACTGCAGCTGCTCAACCAGCCATCGGCATCAATGTCAATACATGCGAATCAAATTATCTTACAGTGTGCATTCAGCGTTTTCGTATCGGCTGAAATTCTCACATGCGATTTTTTTTTTGTATTTCACATTTTTTGCTGCTGCATGCAAAAAAGTGCGGTAGGCAGAGTCATCATGTTGTGGATTGTATTTAGAGTCTGGCACATTAATTGTTGAAATGAATTATTGTTGGCGCTGCCGTGTAGTGCAACTGCGAGTGTTTTTCATCAATATTATTATAATTTTTTTTAATTACGTTAATCGATTGGTTGACTTTAGGGCAACATGTTGCCATGAGAATATAAACCACTATAATGGAAAATGTTATTAAAAAAGTTTTTTAAACTCAATGACGAATGTAATGTGTTACATTTTCGCATTATATTTGCAAAAACAAAAAAGATAATGCAAACTAATTAAATTATATTAATCATTTTAATGTTTGAAATATTAATTAATTATTCATTTTGATGACTTAAATAAAATGTTGCTACTATGATATTTTATCAATGATATTTTGTTGGTAATGAATGGCAAAGAATTTTGCATGTGTCGTTGTGTACATACATATGTACTATGTGTGGCATATTCTATAACAATAATTGTTCCAAACAATGGGATCAAACAAGCTTGCTATATGTCTCTTCTATTGTTGTTAAAACATACTCTTAGTAAGGACTGTCCCAGAAAAATGTTTCCTTTTTTTTATTTTGTTTGATTATACTCTACCTGATAATCTTATAGGTCTAAGAAGATATAATATTAAATCTATATAAGGTGACGTTTAATATGATGTTTAACACTTGGTGATAGCCAGCAAACGACAAAAAGTTCGCGAACTCATTTTGTACACATACCTGCAAAATCCAGAATTAAAATATTCAGCTAGTTATAGCAAAAATAGTTGATGCATCAGGAAGAACTATTTTGACCGTTATTTCTAATTATAAGAAGGGTCTACCTGATTCACGGAAAAAAGATTCTGGCAGAAAACCTGAATTTTATAATTCAAGGGTAGTGGCGAAGGTGAAGGGCCTTTTTAAGCAGAATCCCAGCACATCAGTGCGAGATATGGCGGCTAGAGCAGGTATATCAAATTATACTGTACAAAGAATAAAGGAAAAAAGTAAGCTGAAGACATATAGAGTTCAAAAAGTACCAGACCGTTCTGATGAAAAGTAGTTGATGACTGAGATATGAGCCCGAAAATTGTATGAAAGATACCTGACCAAATTTGATTGCTGCGTTATGAAAGACGGAAGTAACGTCAAATTTTAAGCCTTTACCTGAGCACAAATATTAAACGTCACCAAAAAAAGGGCATATGCCTAGTACATTCAAAGAGAAAAAAATTTCGATATTTTCGAAGCTACATATATATGGTTTGGCAGCTCATATGTACCTGTGGCCTCAGAAAAAGATTCTTTGTTACGCAAGGCACAATGAAAAATTTTCTGGGACAGTCCTTAGAAGCCATTGAATCGAAGGGAATTTCGAGTCATCTGGAAGAACAATATTACTCTCCTTTAGTCCGATATCTAAACCAACCTTACTAGGCTTAGCCATTATATTCGCATTAAAATTGTGTAAATCGAAGCAATATACACGAAAACATTTCTTCCAAATTTTAACATATAAAGAAACAATGAAACAATATATTCATCAGTACATCCAGGCTCGGATTAAGAAATTTGCCGCCCCTAGGCAGTTGCAAAAATTTTTGTATAATACCCCAATGATTTTTTAGAGTTTTTGCATTTTAGTGGGCCGTGAAAAGCATTCTACGACAGAGCAAAGTAAAATTATTAAGAATTCCATTTCGCAAGGTGAGACTTTTACGGGAATTTAAAATTTTATCGGATGCGCGATAACGCCCAGTTTTCCAAGATTAACTATACTAAGAACATTTCACAAACCATAACAAAACATTGGCTTCATTAGGGTCATACCATTGTCTTAGCAATCCGATATGTAATGAGTGTTTCAGTAACAAAAATCGGCATCGGCCTCGGAGATCATTTCTACTCTGAATCCAGTGAAGTGCATTGTATGCCGTTATAATACATTAGTACTTTCCTTGTGTGCCTAATATGAATCAGAAAACCATTTGGTGCTGTTGAGAAACTTTGTCAACTGCTCCATTCCACCCTGAAAATATCAATCAAAAGACCTTGCTACCCTAATGTGCTCCTTATTTCGTTTATTTTGTGTTGATGTACTTGGACGTTTCTAATTTTTGATTTGACATATAGAGAAATATTAAACGATCTTAAGTGTCTTCAATAAAAATGATTAATGAATGAATTATTGATTGGTCTGTGATCCTTTGCAGTAGTATGGTTTTGTATTCTTGCTTTAGAAACAAAAGCCGCTTTTCTTGTAGCAATGAGTTCGTAAATAAATCTACTAGGCATGATACGATGCCTATACAGAATTGGGTATTTTTGAATTACATTTTTTTCAATTACAATTACAAGTAATCATTCATTTTAATTGAAGAAAGAAATTAAAAGTGATTGCAATTGAAGATTTTCCAATTACATTACTTTCAATTACATGTAATTTAAGATTACAATTACATGGAATTCTAATTACTTTTGTAATTATTGTATTGATTAATTGAAATATTGGTAATTACAAGTAAAAGTAATCCATTTCAAATTTCGTTCAATTACTTTGCTTTTCAATTACATATTTTGGATTACAGTAATTTCCATCGAAAATATTTCAATTACAACTACAAGTAATTGAAAATACGTACACTTTCAATAACATTAACATGTAATTGTAATTGAAACATTTCAAATACAAAATTACAAGCAATTGTAATTGCATGTGTAATTAATTACCAAATGTAATTGATTACGCCTGAGTCTGTTCTTGTAGCACAACAAGTATAAAATGATACAGTCGACTTGAAGATTTCAATATCCTTGCAATTTATAAAACGGAATGCTACTAATTACTCAAGTGATTCCTTAAAGAACTCTGCCCACGAGCCATTCGATTTGAACCAGATTTTTCTGAGAATTTCACTCAAAAAAAGGATTGTTTAGAAAGCGTTTGTGGCAAATTATCGAATGCTTAATATAAGCACTTATTATTTCAAGCAAACACTTAACTTTTGTCTTAAACTATAAGTATTTGTAGACAATATAAGAAAAACCAGGGACATAACTATTATAAGATTTATGTCAAAAAATTGGTTTATAACTATTATGAATAAGAGATATTTTATTAGTTGTCAATAACTATTATTTTTCAATGGATTTTTTTTACATTGAGTCATAACTATTATGCATAAGAGATATTTTATTAGTTGTCAATAACTATTATTTTTCAATGGATTTTTTTTACGTTGAGTCATAACTATTAAGCATAAGAGATATTTTATTAGTTGTCAATAACTATTATTTTTCAATGGATTTTTTTTACGTTGAGTCATAATTATTATGCATAAGAGATATTTTATTAGTTGTCAATAACTATTATTTTTCAATGGATTTTTTTTACGTTGAGTCATAACTATTATGCATAAGAGATATTTTATTAGTTGTCAATAACTATTAATTTGGAAAAAATATTTTTTTACGTTGTTTTGAAAAAAGTGTTCAACAGATTTTCATTTTTGTGAATCTTTTTGCACCAATCGATGGGGAGGTGGTTTTTATGACATCACCAGAGGTGGTCATCGGTTCGAAAATGAACGCGATTTTGACTCATTTTTGAAGTTTTTTTTTGCTTCAATCAATGAAAAGAGGTCTAAAAAGGATATTGGCCATCACTAGAAGTGGAACCGATCCTTGAAAGTGCTCGATTTAGGTCCATTTTCGAAATTTTTTTTGCAAAAAATCGATGGAAAGAGGTTGACAATGGGCTTTGGCCATCACCAGAGTTGGTCCCAACTAAAAAAGTGGTTGGTTTTGGTCCGTTTTGAAAAAAAAATTTTGTACCAATCGTTGGAAAGAGGTTGAAGTCGAAAAAAAAGGTACCAAAAAGTGCCCGATTTTGGTCCATTTTCGAAATTTTGTTTGCACCAATCTTTGGAAAGAGGCCGAAAATAGATTTTGGTCATCATCAAAGGTGGTTCCGAGTCCCAAAATGTGCCCGATTTTGATCCATTTTCGAAATTTTGTTTGCACCAGTCGTTAAATAGAGGTCGAATATGAATTTTGGACCTCATTTGAGGCGGCTCCGGACCCTGGAAAGAACCGTTTTTGACCCATTTTCGAAAAAAATCTTATTTTTTCTGTAATAAGTGGGAAAAGGTCGAAAATGGTTTTTGGTCATCACTTAGAGTGGCTTCTGAGTCCGGCCCCGAGAAAGAACCGTTTTTGACCCATTTTCGGAAAAATTTTTTTTTTTCTGTAATTAATGTGAAAACGTCGAATATAAATATTTGACATCATTTAGGGTGGCTCCGGGCCCTGGAAAGGACCGCTTTCGATAATTTTGGTAGTTTTCAAGTTCCGGAGCTACTCTAAAAGATATACTAAACGCATTTTCAACCTTTCATAATCGATTGGAGCAATAAAAAATTTTAGGGTGGTTCATAAAAAATTTTTTTTTTGTTCGAATCGATAGGGAAATGTCGACAATAGTCATTTTCGAGCTTTATCTATGCATTGGAGCAAAAAAAAAAAATTTTTTATGAACCACCCTAAAATTTTTTATTGCTCCAATCGATTATGAAAGGTTGAAAATGCGTTTTGGATATCTTTTAGAGTAGCTCCGGAACTTGAAAACTACCAAAATTATCGAAAGCGGTCCTTTCCAGGGCCCGGAGCCACCCTAAATGATGTCAAATATTTATATTCGACGTTTTCACAATAATTACAGAAAAAAAAAATTTTTCCGAAAATGGGTCAAAAACGGTTCTTTCTCGGGGCCGGACTCAGAAGCCACTCTAAGTGATGTCCAAAATCTATTTTCGACCTTTTCCCATTTAATACAGAAAAAAGAAGTTTTTTTTCGAAAATGGGTCAAAAACGGTTCTTTCCAGGGTCCGGAGCCGCCTCAAATGAGGTCCAAAATTCATATTCGACCTCTATGTAACGACTGGTGCAAACAAAATTTCGAAAATGGATCAAAATCGGGCACATTTTGGGACTCGGAACCACCTTTGATGATGACCAAAATCTATTTTCGGCCTCTTTCCAAAGATTGGTGCAAACAAAATTTCGAAAATGGACCAAAATCGGGCACTTTTTGGTACCTTTTTTTTCGACTTCGAGCTCTTTCCAAAGATTGGTGCAAACAAAATTTCGAAAATGGACCAAAATCGGGCACTTTTTGGTACCTTTTTTTTCGACTTCGACCTCTTTCCAACGATTGGTACAAAATTTTTTTTTCAAAACGGACCAAAACCAACCACTTTTTTAGTTGGGACCAACTCTGGTGATGGCCAAAGCCCATTGTCAACCTCTTTCCATCGATTTTTTGCAAAAAAAATTTCGAAAATGGACCTAAATCGAGCACTTTCAAGGATCGGTTCCACTTCTAGTGATGGCCAATATCCTTTTTAGACCTCTTTTCATTGATTGAAGCAAAAAAAACTTCAAAAATGAGTCAAAATCGCGTACATTTTCGAACCGATGACCACCTCTGGTGATGTCATAAAAACCACCTCCCCATCGATTGGTGCAAAAAGATTCACAAAAATGAAAATCTGTTGAACACTTTTTTCAAAACAACGTAAAAAAATATTTTTTCCAAATTAATAGTTATTGACAACTAATAAAATATCTCTTATGCATAATAGTTATGACTCAACGTAAAAAAAATCCATTGAAAAATAATAGTTATTGACAACTAATAAAATATCTCTTATGCATAATAGTTATGACTCAACGTAAAAAAAATCCATTGAAAAATAATAGTTATTGACAACTAATAAAATATCTCTTATGCATAATAGTTATGACTCAACGTAAAAAAAATCCATTGAAAAATAATAGTTATTGACAACTAATAAAATATCTCTTATGCTTAATAGTTATGACTCAACGTAAAAAAAATCCATTGAAAAATAATAGTTATTGACAACTAATAAAATATCTCTTATGCATAATAGTTATGACTCAACGTAAAAAAAATCCATTGAAAAATAATAGTTATTGACAACTAATAATATATCTCTTATTCATAATAGTTATAAACCAATTTTTAAAAATAATTATTAAAATTGGGCAATTTTTTCAATCTGAAAAAAGAAAATAATAGTTATTTTGGGTCCCTGAGAAAAACCAATGTATTTGACCCATGTAAAAGTTAAGTTGTGGCAAGTGATTCAATTACTTCTATGGAAAATTTAAAAAACATTTCATAAAATGTTGCTTCTAAATGATATAATTATTTACGACAGACGTCAAAATTTTTCCGTAAAACAATTCAATTTATGAAAGTGTTTCGACAAACATTTGTATTTTGTCCCAAACACTTGTCTTTTGTCCCAAAAACTTATTCATTTCAACAAACGATTTATCACTTATAAAACTAAAGTGATATTCTTGTCATGTTTTTTGTATTTTGTATTTTGCAGTGCTATGATTCGATATAACTTTTTTGTTACTTACATTGTACATATACGATATCAAATGTTTATTAGTGTTTATGTTAGAAGCAAAGAATGATGACGATGTTGCCAGGCTGTAGTCCTATGATATGTTGAGTTTTAAAGAGTAGTTTTGTATAATATTTCTCAACTATCAAGTAGTTGTAAGTAAAATAAAAAGTTTATGTGACAAAAATTTTATTATTTTGTAAGTAAAATCAAAAGTTTTTGTGACAAAAATTTTATTGTTTCACGCAAACACTTGAAGTACTTAGTTCCATCTATATAATTTGTGGCAAATACTTTTTTTTTTTTTGAGTGTTTAAGTTACCTATGCTTAAAAGTGCAAAAAGTATTCAAAAACTGTTCGTTGTCGCATTTGAGCAATGATATCTTAAAATCTTGACTTGATGGCAAAAAACTAAATGGGTTACATAGTGTGATTTCTGAGCTTAACAAAATCTAACTCATTGTGTAACTTTCATACTTTACTATAGCTTCTCTGAAGTCATTTGAGAAACAACTGCCTCATAAAATCCTAATATCGAAAACATGCTCTGCAACAAATTAAAACAACGTGAGGTCAAAATAGAGTCATTAATTATGTTTTTTGCCAACGTTAGCTAAGCCTGTCATAACTCAAAGAGTAAACAAAATGAAACGCAACACAAAAATTTAGATTTATAAGGGCGGTTATTAGAAACACCACATCCTACTAACGATACTGCGCGACAATCGTTCATTTGAAACAACCAAACGGCGTACATTTCAGCACCTGTGGAATACGGAATACGCTCTTCGACAGTCAGTGCCGAGCTGGCCGTCAACGTAGGAAGTATAAAACAAGTCACTTCCGGTGCGCCTCAATAACAAGAATCCATCCATGCACACAAACATAGGGGACGCGCGAGTTGTAACAACAACAACGAGGAGTTACTCTCATTATCAAGGGCTTCAAGGAAGCAATGCACAAATTTTCAAATTTCACACAAATCATTGCAGTCATAAATTTCAAAATTGCCATTCATTTGTGCTGTTGTTGAATGTCGGTTGGTTGGTCGGTTGATCGTCGGTCATGTAGCATACAGGTAGGCGTCCATTCTAGGCAGTTTCGTTGGTTAGCTGTTGGGCATTTTGGTTGTTAGTCGTTTGGTTGACTGTGCGACTCTGTTTGGTTATGCGGTAGTTGTGGGTGTAAGCAAACTGTCTGACCGACTAAAAGCATCAGCTGAATGACCAACCGACTGACGGACTGACGGTTCGTTTGTAGTATGCAACGTGTATTTATTGAAACATGACACGTTATTTGTTTAACAACGAAGTTGGCTGCTGTGGTAGTTGAGTGGCTTAGCGCTTAAAGTAAATATAGCAACATTGATGACAGTGGCGTCGTCAATGTTGAAAGGGGCATAAATAAAATATCTGTATGTCAGTTAACACTCAACTGCGGAAATGCTGAAAAGGTTTGAATCTGGCTTTCGTTGATAAGCGTAGGTTCGTTAAACCTAAATTGTGTTATTGTAAGTTGTAAAAGTTGAATGGAGACCTTCAATACTGACGTTCAGAACCGATTTTAAAATAATTTCAATGTCAAAACCACCAAAACTAAAAAAGAAGCATAGCATTTTCGGTATTTTCTCCATCCTTGAATAATTTTTTTGAAACAGTGCTATGTAGCAAAATCCTAGATTAGCTTTTTATCGGCAGTTATCATTAATGACTTTATCTCGAACGAAGCCGGTGAAAAACGATTTTTCCATTTTACTAAGCATCCGTTCATTGTGGCACCCTGTACAGCCTGAGACACTGTGTAAATAAACTTTGGCCAGTGTGGCATGATAAATAAATAAACTACGGTTCGTTTTGTGTTGGTGTTACGTGAATTTATGCAGTGCTTATGTATTTAAAACCTAAACCCCTCTGTTTGTTTTTAACTTTCGACGAATTTTGTTGATTTTTGAATTTCTATATTCGATGCATCTTTAGCTTGTTTTCATTCTGGTATTTGTTTTCTTTTTGTTATTTTTTATTTTGCATTTTTATTGTTTTCTATTTGTTTTGTTTCGCTTTATCACCACGAAATAGAACTCATGTTCAGTTTATCGTCTTATGGTGGGGTGTTGCAAAAAAAAAAAAACAAACATTATAATCAAAGCGTGAACTCAACATAAAAGGAGAATTTGACATTCCTTATTATGATAACATTTTTTTATATTATTTTTAAGTGTCTTGTAAAAAAATGTTAAATGTTTACTTTGGTGAAATGTAGACATTGTTTTAAAGATTTTCAACCAACTTCCACAGTTTATTTTTCTTAAATTTCTTTTTAACCGAAGTCACTGAACCGAATTTGATAATAATTCATTTTTGTAAAATGCATCTTTCGGAAAGCACTTAGTATAAAACTCTTTGAATTCTAACGAACCGGAATCGAGTTATGATAATATTGCTGAAAATAGTCAATTTAAAATAAATGTTACTCATACGCTTTGCTGAACCGATACAATAAAAATATTAAAAAAAAAAATAATAACATTTAAAAAAATAAACTCTCTTATGTAGTTAAAGTCTTTTTTGCCATATTTGTTCCATTAGATTTTTATGATAAAGTGCTGTAAGTTCATCACACTTTTGCGATGGAGTCATTAAATTTTATTAGAGTAATCCGAACTTTGATCTTTTTTCATACACTGAAATATGAATTAAATGTTAATCGTATGTATGAATGCTTATGTCAATTAAAGTCCTTATATATTGTGCGATGCTACGCCCCACAATTTAATCCTTTTTTGCCAATTTAGTATTTATCTCGTAGGCTAACTGTTAATCCTCCAGAAAAGTGTTTCACATGTAAAGTACTTGAATCGGTAAGAATATGTACTTGGCATATTGAAGTCACCTTGAGAATTCAGAAGCTATGACGTGACTTAAGTTTGTAGTTCCGCAGAACGCAGAATAGGGTCTGAACTTGAGTCCGTTTGACTTTTTCTTGGTTTTTTGTTACTTTGAAAATTGAGTCGCAATGGTGATAGTATGAACGACTTTTCGAAATAGCCTTTTTGGCCGAAATGCATAGAGTGGTATGTCAGGACGGGAATATCACTTAAGGTGGTTTTAATCGGTTTTGATAGCTTTTCGTTGAGCTATGGGATAATTTTTGGCTTTTGTATGGCAACATTTATAAGGTTTCATTTATAGCAGTGGTGGGCACGTAGTGTCCCTATCCGCCCTCATTGCCCGCACCGTTATTCGACGAACAAGCAATTGAAAAAAAATTCGCAGAATTTCAACGCTATTGAGGCACAGCGTTGACTTGAATTCAAATGAAAACAAAAACAAAACACAATGGCATAAGCGACGGCGCCGCATTGTGTCTTGAGGAATGTAGCAATTATTTTTGTTTGTAGTGCAATTTGGTTTTTTTTTTAGTGCTGTTGGAGAATTTGGAAATGACAGCAAAAAAACTTTAAAATTTTGTTTGTTGTTGTTTGATGTTGTTGTTTAGCCCATTTGTTAGATTTCCATGCCCACCACTGATTTATAGCATCGAATATCACTTTCATTCACTTCTAGCAGTTAATAGGGATTTTATGGAGATTTAAGATACTCTTGATAGACTCACATTACCGATTCTGTGTGTACGTTGAACATTTTTTTTCAAATTCATATATGATAAAATTCAGTTCGAACTGAAATTTAATTCGTGGTCAAATTGTAGAACAAAAATTAAATGTCATAAGGATCAGAAATTTTTTCTAATAGAAACAGACGTTCCATGATCATATTAATGGTCAAAGGTCAAAATGATTTCTATATATATAACGTCTTAAATATAAGTTGTCACGCCCACTTCTTCAAGTCTGCCAATTTTTATAACGCATGCTGCTTTAACTTTTCTTTTAACAACTTACAATGGTGATCTCTTGGAAAACTGTCTGAATATATTTATTTGCAGTCTTTGAGTCTATGAATGATATCACGCCTACTTTTTCAAACTTACCCGGTTTCCCTACGAAGCAACTTTTTTTAGTCTGCACAAGCCAATTCAATAAGTTCATTTCCTAAACTATTTTTTTTTTTCATAAATTAAATTATTTACTTCTATGTAAAGTGTCACATATATTTCAACAAAGTGATGCTTTTTAATGTTAACCCGAATCAACCTGAGTTAATTTTTACTTTTCTCACTTTGTGACACTCCAGCTTCAACAAACAATTTCTCACTGACCCCGTAACGATTTTTTTCTAAGAGGCGAACAATTGCGAATATCAGTTCTTGAATTTGTTTCCATTTTGTGATCGTTTGAAAGTGACGACTTTGCGTTGCCATATGGCAACGCCAGGTTGTTTCGAGTTAATGAAGAACTTTCCAAGTGCCACACGCTCATTTGTTCCAAACAGCCCATTTTTTTGTTCAGTTGTTTTTAATGTCACAAAAAATGTAAAATCTCTTTTCTTTTTTATTGGAACACCCATAGCTAAGCTTATGAAATATGGCTGATTATCTGCCCACATTTACTCCCCATGAAGTCAATCGTTGTTATGAAGTAGTAAGCGAAAACATTTGAACGCCAACTCCAACGCATTTTTCGCATTGAAGTACCTCGTGAAGCGCTTTTTTTTTGCATCAGCACTATACTTCACTACATGGGCGTTTGGCTGGCTTAGTGTCTGCTGATTATATGGGCGCATCGTATGCGCTCTTACAGGGTCATTAAGTAGTTGAAGTGGTTATTCATTAATTAAAGCTACCAGCTCATATAACCAGTAAGCATACGAGTGCACTTTGAAATTTGTGAAATTAATTGCATTCCATTTGAACTTGAGAGGCGTGTAAATTGCTGCGAATAACGAAAAAGGATGTATGTCCTTTTACATAAATTTAGATGACAGTGAGCTCAAGTGGCACACTGTTGAATGTAATAAATTAGAGGAAATATTGTGAGCTAAATATTAATAAGACTTTTTTTTATAATGTCAAAATCTATAGTCATAATTCAGAGAGAAAAAGTTGTGCTGACAATGTTGACTGAATAAAATTGTATAATGGCACATCCTTGTTTTTTAGAGGTGTCATTTGAAGCCTATAGTAAGTATGTGTACTTTGAAAAGCCAGAGCAAAGAAAAGAGCGAAAAGCTTACAAAGTACAGTACTGAGAAAAACTTTATGTTGCCTTTAGTAAAAATATTCATCACCTTAAAGAAAAGGAGGAGTCTCTAAACAACAAAATATCGCATCACTGTGCATTTCAAAGCATAAATTTCTTGAGTTGTTGTATGCCTATTTTTTTAATTTTATTTTTTTTTATTTATCCCACTGTCATCTAAGTTAGCACCATATTCTAAGTGACGTTTATAACTCTTTTTTTTTTTTTTTTTTTGCTACGCTCCCTTCAAGCAAACTGCTTTAATCGGTTTTTGTTAGTCTTATTGCCAATGATATTTTTAAACGCCTTCTGCTGCAGCAACAATTGAAGTATCGTCAACATAGTCATCAACAACATCGTCCTCATCATCATCATCATCATCATCATATTGCCAAGAGCAATAACAACAAAATCAACAGCAGAAACATCAATACAAACTAAAACTGCCTGCTTGAGCCCTAATGCGCCTCCAAGCATATGGCAAGCATCCATGACTGGAATTGAGCCATGTATCAACATCAGCAGCAGCAGCGGTAACAGCATAAAAATCACCATCAGCAACAGCAGCGAAGAGGCGGTAATTTAAAAATAACAACAACAATTTATTTAAAATTTCAAATTCTGTTAGCAATTGAGAGTGGCTGCTGGCTGCCTAAGAAAATTGAAGCAACACAACCGTAAGAGCTGCAGCAGCAATGTGGCGCTTTTCCTATGCCGCCGCCTTCACATTGACTTTATGCATTATTGTTGTTGCGTTGTTGATGTTGCTGCTTATGCAGCAATTGTATTTTTTTTTTTTTGCTGATTAACCCATTTACACTATTTGATGTCTAAACAGCAGCATTGATTGCACTAATGTGAAAATAAATTGTGTGATAATTTTTCATAGTCTACATGGCACAGCCGGGTAATCACATTTCAATTCCAATATCAGGGAATTGAAATGAGGAATGAATTTTTCAGTTCCATACCATAATATAAAAAAGGAATTATTTTGCTATTCCATTCAATGGAGCAAAATTGGAATTAATATTTTTTTTGCATTGCAAGGGATTTTAATAAGGAACTAGAAAAAAAAACTCAAGAGCCTTTTATGAAAAGCCGTCGAAAGTGGACTTACGGCAGCAACATAAGTGGTTATTCGACCGGGCCTTCGAAGAGCCTCTGAAATATTGGATAGCATTAAAAACTGACGAAAAACTCACAAATATCGAATGATATAATAAAATCGACAAACGTTAATACTATGAAGAGTAGCAAAAGTATAAAAAAAAACGAAAAGTATCAAATGACATCAAAAAATGTTCAAAAAACATAAACAGTCCAGAAATATCGAATAGTATCGAAATTATCAAACATCGGAAAGTCTATAAAAGCCGAAATGCTACTATGTTTTTGATAGGAAAACTTTTTAATACAAAGTGGAAGATCTGAAGCGGGACACACGCTTGACTGCTCCCGAAATACTTTGAATTGATCTACGTAACTTTGTGCATGTTATATACATATTTTTAAATATCTTAAATATTGAATCGAGCAAAAAAAAAAAATTCAATTTTTTACACCTCATAATTCAGGTTTCCCCCTTAAGTGCTCTGCGATTTTTCAATGGAAAAATCAGTTAAACAAAAAGTTTGCCTTTATTTTTGTATAACAATCAAAATTTCATGTGCCGAATCACTCAAAATATTGCCGAAGTCTTTAGTACCGTGTCTTGGATCCGCGGACCCTGGGCTGAACATTTGGTGCAGGCCAAAAAAACACAGGTATATGGATCAGTGATGGCATTTTCGGCTTTTCGGTACATTTGTACTTTTTTCGGAACATTTGTGCCCTGAAAGGTCTTCATCAGTACATTCAGTACATTTGCCCCATTCTTAGTACATTTGGCGGATTTTCTGCACATTTGCGGTGCATTTTCGGAACATTTGGACAATTTATAAAAATAACCTTTTATATTTTTTAGTAAATGGAAAAACTTAAATTATTAAATAATCGCAATGTTTAGTCTTATACTAATTACCTTTTATAATGATTATCATTTTTTTTATTTAATAAATGATAAAATCAAACTAAAGTAATCGCTTTGTGTAGATTTGATAATTTAATGTGATTTGGTAGGGTTTTTGAGATGTTAAAAGTGAGGACATAGTTTTTTTTTTGTACATTTTAGTCAAATTGTGTGCTGAAGACAAAAAAGTACATTCGGCCTCTAAAAAGCACATTTGAAGTCTCGATTCAGTACATTTTCACAAAACTCAAATGCCATCACTTATATGGATGATGTATGGTAAAGCATACAAAAAAGGTCGACACGGCAAGGCAATTGATTCGTCTCTTGCTCGTTGACCTTAAGCTACTACGAGCGATGAAATCATTGACAAAATCATGCTGACCGTTTTCTTCGATTACCGTGGTGTGGTGCACTATGAGTTGTTCCGGAATAACAAACGGTAAATTAGGAACTTTATTTAGTCATCGTAAGAAATCGCAAGAACGTCAGCCGACATGTGGAAGGAAAAGTCATGGAATTCAACAAATGGCATCGACCGAGCACTGTATGCACCTGACATGGCTCCGTTAGACTTATTTTTGTTCCCGAAGTTAAAACTCCCACTTCGCGGAATGAGTTGCCATAAATTCAAATTTGCTGCAGGAGCTGAATCATGCGCTGGCGTAGTTGTATAGCAAGCGGTGGGGCCTACTTTGAAAGCGAAAAAATAAATTGTGATATGACACAGCCAACTTTTGGTTTAGGAATACTCTAAATCAAGTTTATCTCTACGTTAAGTTCTGTAACGATTCTGAACCGAAATTTCTGTGTGTTTTTCTAACACATATCAGAGGCCAAGTCTATATATGTAATAAAATCAAAGTTCTTGATGAAATGTTGAAATTTTTCACATCTACTGGTACTCAGCTTCTTGTACTAAAGCATAATATGACTGTCGCAATATCTTGTACAGTTTGTGAGATAAGCTTAAATGCTTCGTGCATCCTAGACCATATTTTATGCAGTTTGTACCCCTGACAATCTACACCTTCCAAGTTTTATTCAAATGAAGCGTCGTTTTCAAAAAAAAAAACTCAGCGGTTGCAAATGGGTTAATGTCTTCCACACCATTCTCTTTATATTTTTGTCTCTCTCGCTTTTCTTACGCAAAAACTATTTGTAGTTAAGTTGTTGTTGTTGTTGTTTTAACTTTGCGCGCCTCCTAACGTGTTGATTGTAGCCATAGCAGCAGCAGCGGCAACAACATTTGTTGCTGCAATATTTTTCTTGTCATTGATGTTGGTAGAATTGTTTTTGCTTGTTGCTTCTTTAAAGTTGCCGTTGCCGTTGCCGTTGCTGTTGCTGTTGTTGTTGCTGCTATTTATTTTATAGCGATTGCAGCTCGTTGCATTACATTTTCGCCTTCACAATTTGTTTGTTGTTACATTTTGTTGCTGTTGTTGTTGTTGCTGTCAGTAAATTTAATTTTCATTGCTTTTCATTTATTTATTTTTATTCTCTGCAGCGCGCACACTTAATTTCTCATTCATTTTCATTTTCACAGCATTCACCAAGTGTTTTCTCTTCGTTTTGTTTATTGTAATCAAATTTGTTGCATTACGCTTACAGTTGTAATAGTTGTAATTATTGTTGTTGCCATTGCTGTTGATATTTTTTCTTATTTTCCGCCCAAAATAATATTTGTTCTTCGTGTTATTGTAGTTGTTATTGTTTTAATTTCGTGTTTTTTTTTCATTTTGTTGTTGCTGTTGTTGTTTACTTGTTGCTCTACCGGCTTTAAATTAAGTGCATTCAAAATAAATTAGACGCCCTACCTTTTCCTTTTCTTAGTTCAAAGAATCGTTTGTCATTGAGTTGAGAATTATTTTGTACTATGAAGCTTAGGTAAATTTTGGGGAACTCTCATCTTGTTATCCAGTCTAAATTCTATGAAGTGCTTTGGGCTGCCTTAGCCCACTAAATTTTGTTTAAATTTTTCAAAATAAATGTTTTTAATTACATGGTTGACAATGGCTAATGGCAATGTAGTTCAAGAAACTTTTTGTTAAAACGTAACAAATACTCCTAACTTCTATGATGTGTGAAGTTAAAAATTTTGCAATGAATATTGAATTTTTTTGAGGAAATTTTTTTATTTTAGCTTTTTAGTCGTTTACCATTTATTTTTGGGTGAAATTTCGCTTGAGTTTTTTGCTGAATTTTCTTTTTACAATTAAGCTCGAATTTGTATCTTTCATTTATACTTTTTATATCAAATTGATTATATGGAAAGTGTTTGTAACACTTTGGCGCAAAATATACCAAATCGATTTTAAAAATTTCTTTTTTTAAACAAAATATTTGTGCTAAAGCAGGTTATAGCATACATATTTTTTAATTTTTTAAAGGGCTATTGGTATAGCCCTGGCTGTAATCCATGAAAATTTAGGTGAATTTCGCAAATTTTTTTTAAAAAAGTACTCGATAGAATGTTTTGAAGTTTTGGACATAGTGAGGAATATTTTCTGCTATATTTTAAGATATTTTTTTTACAAAAATATTGAAAAACAACGGAGTTACATATGTGCTGTCTTCGGAGGTGCCAAAAAAAAAAGAAAAGTTCTGCTGACATGATTCCGGATTCAAAAATGTTATTAAAGTTGAAAGTATTTCTTATACAATGACTTAAGATTTTGAAAAATATCAAAAATTAACAAAATGGCGTAGTTCTGAAAAAAAGTGTCGTTTTTTTTGGGGTAAAAATATAGTCGTTTTTTTAATGCTAAATTGACAATTTTCAAGTAGGTCATTGTATAGTAAATATATTCAAAAATACTCAGTTTCAATTTGAAGTCGATCGGTCAATTTCTCTATGAGTTATGATGTCAGCAATTTTGAAAAATGTCATTTCGAGAAAAACGCGTTTAAAGTTTCAACTATCGGCGGTTTTACCTGCGAGCGGTCGCTCACAACCTTTCTGCTTTCACAGGATATTTTTGCAAGTATAAACTATCGAATAAGCCAAAAAAATCGATTTTTTGAAAATATCACACTGGTATAGCCCCGTAAAGTAAAATATTGGCCCCTATTATGAGTGTCAATAAAAACGAATTGACTCGACACTTGTCGATTTCAGTCAATGCCTGTATTATGAGTGTCAATATTTGTCAATAGTCGACACCAGTCAATTTCAATCCATTGTGCAAACTCCTATTATAAGTGACAATTTTTTCGACTGGAGTCAATAAAATTGACTATTATTTGTCTATCAATCGAAAGTACTCGACTGGGGGCACAAATCAAGGATAGCGACAAATGCCCGATTTTTTCCCTTTTTGGGAAGCAACGTAGTAAGGGTAAACATAAAAATGCAACCAAAGAGTGTTGCTCGGATCCAATGTCAGAGAAATACCTATTGGAAGTTGATGATATAGGTTTTCTAAAAAGCACTATACGTTAGGAATTCCTCGAACGATTTTCACAAAATTTATGTCATATGAAAGGTAATTTAATAGGCTATATTATTGACGTAGAATATTTTGAAATCTGTTGCATGGTTTTTAAGGTATGGAGGAGTTTTTGTTGAGCAGTGTAATCTCTCCATATAAGTTCAGTTTTTTCTATGAAAAAAAACTTCCGATGGCTATATCTCCGAAACTAGATCAGACCGACACTTTTAAATTAGATACTTATTCTTAGATTTAAAATAAGCTGAAGTAACTCTTCTTAAATAATGAAAATATCAGCACTTCATTAAAATTAGGCAAAGTCTGCTACAAATGCACTCTGGAATTTTTCATGCAAAGCTGGCAGCAATAAATTTTGCTGTTTAATATGCAGTCTAAAAACAATGTAAGACTTTAGTATGGTCAGATAGTATAAGTGTTCAAAAGCATTAAATAGTGGAACGGCAGTACATACTTATAACTTTATTTTTGAAAACATTGAATATAACAACCTCATACAAATAATGTGGGTACTGGGACATAAGGGTATTTCTGGATATTAAAAGGCTCAGACTGCGGCGAAGGAGGCTCTCACTTTGCCCCTTGTTTTTGTAAACGCCTAATCTAAAAAGAAGAAATGGAACTTGTCTGGGAGTTTACCTCTTATATGAAAACGCACTAGCTAGAGTTAGACTCGGTAACAGATTATTTAGCGTAAAACATCTGTTCACAAAAACGGAGTATTATGAAATGCAATGCTGAAGCAATGCACTGTTGAACTGCGCACTGTCGAAATGTTACCAAGAACTCAATTGCTTACTGGATTGGATCAAAATAGAATCTAATAATTTTGTAAGAGGAGCACTGATGAAGCACAACCTATTTTATGAAGTCCAGTCGACTACCGATGTAACACGGCCACGTTGCGCAGCAACATTCCATATTTTATAAAATTATTAGTAAAATATATTACAAAAAATAAATTGTCAAATAATTAGTTTTTCAATTTGAAAAGCAACATCAGTTGTCATATGTACTTTGAAAAATTCAGAATAGCACTCAGTCAAGTCAATATGATTATATGATACGGTAATTGAAATTATATTGACTCGCTTTATTTCAAGTCAAGTCGTTTTTATTTACACTCATAATATGGGCCACTCTTTTTTAGGATTAAGTTTTTGCAAAATCGATTGATTTTTCGTTGCTTCTTCTTTAATTGTGTGTTATTGTTTTTTTTTATTCTCTCATATGTACCGTTTTTATTTGGCTTCGAAGTTTAAAGATCAAACTCTCTTTCAATTTTTTTTTTGTTTTGTACCTTTTAAAGAGAGAAAATAGAATGAGATATTAATAGAGTAATTTAATTATGAAAAAAAAAAAAAAAACAACAGCTGTACGTGCGCGTGCGAATCCGCGGGTACCACTAGTATTTTCTAAACTTTCTTTGGCAATAAGCATAAAACGATTGCAAATAAATGAAGATTCTACCACTTATGGTTATCTGACTAAGTTGTGAAAATTTTTGTGTTGCCTACTTTAAGGCACTATTTAAATTTCCAAATGTTGGTAAAACGAAGCATTGAATAAGAAATGAGCTATTTTATTGTATGCAGACTACAAGGCGTGAAACGTTTTATACGAGCAAAAAATCATGTGCATAACATACAGCGTGAAGGCGTTTGGTGATACAAACTGGCATTGAATAAAAGTGGACTAGTTTGAGCATGTGTCCTATAAGTATACTAGTGAAATAATATATCTTGTACACAATACATAAAGCGATTTTCGAAACTTTTTTACCGCCCTCCCCAGTAACGATACACATTTTCACTTTTGCTTTAGAAAGTAATTTGTCTTACGCCAAAAGTTAATCTTTGATCAATTGTTAAGAAAGCTTGGATGTATAAGTATCCACATATTTATTAAATAAATAAATAAATAAAGCAAATTTTATTAAATTTATTTCTCATTCCATGGTTGGTGTCGCCTAATGGCTTTGTTCATAAGATCGCAATCGGAAAGTGTTTTGATGTGGCTACTTAAGGGCTTTTTTCCATTCCTTTGTTTCACTTTGTTTCAATGACCTGAGTCTTATAGCACTCTTTTGCCAAAATTTCGTTGATGTAGTTAGTTTATTTTGAAGGATTAATGAAGGAAGAAAGGTTTTTTTTTTGTCCTCTGGATAAAGTGTTTGCGTACATTTGAATTTAAAAAAATCCTGGTTTTATGATGATAATATTCTGCAAGAACCACTTATTTGAAACGTCATGTTTTTAGGACGAACGGTGTGGGCTTAAAAAGCTTACATTTTTTATTTTAATCCTTCAGTGTGGCTTAGCATTCAAGCTGACACATCATGTCACACATCTCCGCCTTTTCGTGTTACAAAATATTTCACACACCTCAAATAATAATAATTATTAATAATAAATTAATAATTGGCTTATTTGTTCATAATAAAATTAAAATTGTGTTTTGCATTCGCAATTTAAATCAAATTTACGATTTTCTCCAATAACTTTCCATGGAAAATTACATTTTGGATTCTGTGTGAATCGAATTTCGTAAACTCCTAATTAAATCATTATTAAATAGGATTATTTTTGCGTAAAACCACAGGCTATTTGGGAATTGAAAGCCATATTAAATATTTGCTCATTCAACTGACACCAAAAAACAAGGTGCAGGTATACAAATTATCATAACCCAGTTTGGCCAATTATGTCCCTTCAATATGACGCCTAAATCATTTCCATATGCGCACCCATCTGCTGTTTCTCGGCACAAAATAAAATGAAAAAATCGATGCGGCTGAAATAAAAAACCTGTTGACAGTTGACACTACAAACACACTTTGACACACACACTCACTCACCAACTAGAGACACAAACACGCACACTCTTCAAATGAGTGTGTGCTGTATTTGTATACACAAGTATATAAACTATGAGTGTTTGTTTACAAGTCTGTTGATGTTAGTTACAAATTAACACATTCGCACATCCTGCAGACAGATGGCGCTGATTATTTATCAAATTTATTGCCCCGAAATGACATTCGATGGGGTTGTGTTGTGGCGCGGTGCGATACCGTGCAGAAGTTGGCTGTGATAAATTTATAACAAATTCGCCACTTATTGTAGCAACATGTCAACGATAATGTTGCTGTTGTTGCTGTCATACAGCATATATGTAACATGAACGCAGGCATATTTATAGGTATACCGCTTATTGTTGCTTTTAGAGTGGAACATTTTTTTTAAGTTTTATGAGAACCAAACTATTTTTTCGATTCAAAAACTTAACTGCAGATCTCATTGAAAATTCTACCAAAAGTCAGTATAGGAAATCTGAAATCTGAAGCTAAATTTTTTATGATTTAATTGTGAAAGCATTTATTTTGGCATTTTGGAAACAGTTTTCCTACAAAACTTTCAGCAATCTTTCTCATGAAATTTGGCCTCCACTACACCACGTTTTTTTTATTATTGACATACATTTTTTGTCCATATTGACATAAATAAAAAACTTTTAATGAGATTTCGTGTGATTTTTCATTTTTGTTTTCTAAATTTTTAATGAAACAACTTTTCTAATTCCCAGAAGTCCTGCAAATACCCACTCTAATCTGACGCATCATAAAGTAGTCTTTGTGTATGTGAGCGTTTTATTACTCGAGGCTACTCTTATTAAAAGTTCGTCATAACATATTTGCCATATTAGCTGCTTGCTGGCTGGCTGGCATATCAAAATAGAACAATAAGCGTAAGAAATAGCAGTCATGGCAAAAAAATGGGACAGTACTGAAATAAGTAGTCAGGCGCTGAACCGTAGTAACGTTGATATTGTGAAAAGTAAATAAACAAAATACGCAAAACGAGTATTTTATGTTGTAGCAAGGATGTGTGACGCATTGCAAAAAAGGATCACATGACATCGCAGCATCTGCATCCACAGTGAAACTTAAACGATGTGAGAATGTGTAGCGCAATGCACACAGCAAGTAGCTGCACGAGTCTTTTGTCGCACATCTGGCATCCAAGCATTTGAATAGGCGAAAAAAATGGTATGTCCTTGTAAGCTGCCTTGTCTTCCAATTTACAGCAACTTTAAGTTGACGTTGAACCGGAATCGCTGTGCTTTCCTATTTTGTACATAATACTGCTGCGCATAAGTTTGCGTACTTAAAGTTGAATAACTACCCAATGAGAAAGTAAGCTTTTCAAAAATTTTAGATAGAATTGAAAGTAGTTGAGTTGGGTTGAGTTGAGTTGAGTTGAGTTGAGTTGAGTTGAGTTGAGTTGAGTTAAGTTGATTTGATTTGATTTGATTTGATTTGATTTGATTTGATTTGAGTTGATTTGAGTTGAGTTGAGTTGAGTTGAGTTGAGTTGAGTTGAGTTGAGTTGTTTTGTGTTGTGTTGTGTTGTGTTGAGTTGATTTCAGTAGAGTTGAGTTGTGTTGTGTTGTGTTGTGTTGTGTTGTGTTGTGTTGTTTTGTGTTGTGTTGTGTTGCGTTGTGTTGCGCTGTGTTGTTTTGTGTAGTTTTGTTTTGTGTTGTGTTGTGTTGTGTTGTGTTGTGTTGTGTTGTGTTGTGTTGTGTTGTGTAATGTTGTGTTATGCTTAAAAGTGCTATACTTAAAAATTCACTGAATATTCTAAAATCAAGCTGTACTTGGCGTACCGCACATGTTTACGTTGCTCAACTGATATATAATTGGTCAAAAAAATATCTCTTCGATTACCTGACAATGGGCAAGCAAGAATCATGTCGCCAAACTAAGTAGTTGTGGATAGAAACTATCGACTTCCATTATGAAAGATCTTTTTCTACCTGGACCAAACATTTTTTCAGAGCAAGTCTGCTCTGGTTTTAAATACATACAGAATGGCCGTTTTTATTTTCAAAAATTTCGTTGAATGGTTACCCTTAACATTTTTTTCATTGAAAATTGTTTTCTTAACCAACTTGAATGTAATACAGTGAAATTCCCCATAACCGGACACCCACCGTCGCAGTATTTTTGTCCGGTTATTGGAGCGTCCGGCTATCGGAATTAATTTTGTATGGAAAAGTTACTGAGTGTCGCTGAAATATGTCCGGTTATGGGGGCTGTCGGTAAAGGGGAATTTCACTGTAGATGCTCATTCCTTAATGATGGCTTCAAATTAATCTATTAAGAGACTGCTTGCTTTTTGTGGTTTATTACGTCTCAAAAACAATGTTTTCTCATCATTTTTTCATCTTTTTATGACCAAAGTTTTCTTACTCTTATAAATATTTAAATTATCTACGAGAGCACCCCGCAAAGCCTACACTCTCTTAGTTGAAGCTTAAACGCATCATTCGTTTGAAAAACCGCTAATGAAGAATTTTTTCTTAAACCAAGATATCCCGTCTTAATGGGTTATTTAACACGCATACATACGCGCTTGCTTTAACATTCACGCAAGGACACAAAACTCATATACATGCAACACATTGAGCGGAACTGAGGCAAAAACTTTACTTGTTTGTTTGTTTACTGTGTGTGAACGTGTGTACGTGCCGATGTGTGTTTATCTTTTGCTATATTCTTGTGTGTGTGTGTGTGTGCGTGAAACTCTGCATGTGTTGTATTTTGCAGATGCGTACGCTTGTTGACGTGTAACCGAAGATACTTCACATCTGTTTGATATTTATGTACATTCCAAGTACCCGAGGAGTAGATATTTATGACTTTTTACAACTTGACATAATTTCTTTCCGTCTGTGTCTCGGTCGATCCATTCATCTGTCAGTGTGGCCAGAGTTTCGCAATTTAAACACTTTCTCCCGCTCTATCTACGGAAGGTTGTTTTTTTTTCTAAACTTTTTCGTTTATTCATTTGTACGTGTGAGTAATGTGCCTGTGTCTATTCCCATCGTTTTACTTTGCTCCGCGCCCTCCTACCTTGAACAGGCGTTACTCTACCATCCATTTACTCAATTGTCACCATCAAAAAAGTTTGCCTTCATAACTTTATTTCATTTTCATTTTACTTTATTTCTATTTGTTTTTCATACAGTGGCATCGGCGATAACAAAATGGAATTAAGAATCTCAACGATGATGCTCTTAGTTGTAGTTTTGCTGATTCCGATGATTTCCCTTGATTATCTTGATGATGATGTCGCTGATGATGTGAATGATATTATGATTACACAATTAGATTATGTTATTTGTTTGAACTTGCTGGTTTTTTTTTCGCTTGCAAAATCTGTCCCCCGTCTGTGTTTAGTAATTGGTTCCTACAGAAGTTTTCATACTTTTGTGTGATTTTCTTTCGTATGCATTGGATACACAGTGGAATGAGATTGAAGTCTTTAAGAATTAAATTAACTTCTTCCTTATGGAGTTAAGAGGAACAATTCATACTACTGTTGGTAAGATCATAGCATAATTTGTTCTGCTTTTATGGGGCGTATAACGCGTTCATGTCAAAATATTTTTTTCTTGTGTTGTTCCGAACAAATTTTAGTAATTGTGTTCGAAATTTTGACGGCATTATCTTAAAAAATTCTTTCTTGAAAGCCGAAAACATCCTCTGAAAATGAATTAAATATTCCCTTATTTCATGTGAATATGGCCAAAAACTTGGAACGTTTGTCTTTAAAAAAATTGGATACAAAACTTTTTCTATGACTAAGTAAATAGTTATTTTTGTTATTGATTTTCTAATAAATGTCATTTTTTTGTTCTTTATTTCCTTTTTTGGACCTTAATTCCTCTTTTTTGAGTTATATTTCGCACAGCTTTGTAGATATACTTATAAGTCCGATTTGGTCAAATAGCTTAAAAAAACTGTTGTTTTAATAAAAATTGCATAAAAATTTCATATAATATAAAAAACTGTTCCGTGTTTTATTCGCTTTGGTCAAACTAAAATCTCGTATTTACAAATATGTGAACTAGCTCAATTTCTAGTTCAATTGATTCAACTTTGTTTGTCTTTGCTAAAGTTTAAAGCACCACAGACACAAACCTAAAATAATCAAAAATATATGGCAACTTTGCTGGAATTTTGAAGAAGCATTCTTAGGTCACGCGAGGCCAAAGGCACTCAGTCAGTGCTAGGCCCAAATATTAAAATGGAAACACATAATAAAAATAAAAACAGTGATGAAAAAACAGAAAACGAAAAGAAAACTTTGGTATTAGCGACTGCTACACCACAAAAAAATTTTCAAATCATTTGATTGCGAGAATTTGAAAAAAAAAAATAAAATATGTATTGATACGTGAGGCCCTTTACCGTGCTAGGCCCCGTTCAACCACCCGACCATAAAGCCGGCTCTGATTTTAAAATAGAATTTCTGTCAAACACTGTCATGCCACCTATTGGTGAAATGTAGAATTATAAAAGGTTATTCACTTTCAGGTTCAACTAAAGCGAATAAGACACGGCTATTGTCGCGGAAGTTTTGCAAAATGATTTCGGACATCATTTTCGGACAGCTCTGATATCCCTAAAAGCCCGATTTTTGGACAAATTCGGCCGTTCCATATCCATTGATGTAAATAGCATTTTTGTAGGGCTGGGGAAAAATCGATTAAAATCGATATTCATCGATTTTTTTTGACATAGCTTACTATCGATTAATTTTGAACCCTAACGATTAAAATCGAAATCGAAATTAGGGTTCAAAATTAATCGATAGTAAGCTATGTCAAAAAAATGGATGAACATCGATTTTTCCCCAGCCCTAGGAGGGGAGAATTCCGATTTTATCGATGATAATCGATTTCATTACCAAAAAACATCGAAAACATCGATGTTTTTTTTAACGATTTTTCCCAGCTTTTCATTTTTGAAGTTGAAGAGCAAACCAAGCCCTGCCGATATCCGAAGTGGGCGGTGCCACGACTTTAAAAAAACTTTCCCATGCTAAACTAATGAACCGATTTTGATTAAATTTGGTACAGAAATAGTTTGAACCCTGAGGATAGGTATAGGACAGTGCCACTCCTCCAATAGGAAAATATAGAGATATGTATATTGAATCGTATAAAAGGGATATAGATAGCGATAGATAAAAAAAATTTTACCATGATTTTTATTTTTGGAAGCGATGGTAAAATATTGTTTTTTTGAATATCAGATTTTTAATACCAAAAAACATGTTTTGTTTCGGTTTTTCACTATATTGGTTGAATTTTAACTACTGTCGATTTCTAGTCATTATATCATAATTAGATGAGTTTTTTTAACATTGATCCAACGCCAACATCTATCTATTATGTTATATAGGAAAAACATTTTTTCTTTGTTTTGAAAAAATATTTAAGAGTGTCCCATTTTTCTAATTTTTTTTTTTGCTGAATGGATATGAGCTGATCCCAGGTATCAAAAGTGTCCGATTTCAATTCGATTTCGAAACTTTTTTCAGGTACTCTCTGCACCACTTTTGATAATGATTAAAATTGATTTTCGACCTCTTTCCATTGTTGGGTGGAATAAAAACATTTTCGAAAAGGGAACGAAATCGGAAACAAATTGGAAATCAATAATAGTTGTTAATTAACGTAAAAAATATTTATTTAAAAATAATAATAACCAGCCATTAATAAAGTATTTCTTGCTTATAATAATTAAAAAACAATTTTTTCACATAAAATTTATAGTACGTTCCCGAATTCAGCTCTTTTGTATGTCTGAAATGTCTACATTGTAAATATGGCCAAACAAATTTTTTTTTTTTTAATTCTTTTAAGATTCAAATTCCTCATTACCTTTCATTGGAATCGAATTAAAATGTTTGGATTCCGAATTTTGATTTCTGTAATGGAAATGACAAAGGAAATTATGCTTTTGCAATGGAATTGGAAAATGCGATTCCAAATTTTAATTTCTTAGAAATAAATCACCTTTTTTCAATTCCAAATTTTGATTACTGTTATGAAATTGATACGGCTTTTATTCCTTTTTTCATCGAATTGAAAAATACGGATTCCGGGAACTCCGGTGTATTGGAATTGATAAGTTTTCATTAATATTCGGCTCTAGTTGTCACACAATTTTAACCAACACACACTATGTAGAAATTAAACTCTCTAAAATTAGATGCAGGTACTAATTTCCGGCATGCAACAATTGTCACATCCAACATTCAACAATGTTTTGTCCCACTGTAAACTATTTAAAATTACTTTCCTTTTCTGGTAATTTCTATGCCATTCGTAAAAACTTTTTCCACTACTTTCATTCGTTTCATTTGAAAGTGTTTTTTGTGTGTTTGAGCTTCGCAAACGTCCAGCCCCATACTGGAGTCAGTGCATATAAGTAACTGTATTTTTTAGTTACTGCTATGTGCATATCCTGCAAACTTCTCTAAAAATGTCTGTCCTTGTTAGGTTGTTGTAGCTATTGAATGTTGCTCTTTTGAGTGCCAATTATTATTACTTAACAGGCCCTTAAGAACATAATTCTCGCTTTGCCTGCTCCTCGTGCCTGTGCAATGCTGAAAATCTTTTAATTAAAGTCTTTATTCAGTTTGGAAAAAAAAACTTTTTTTTTCTTCTACCAACAGCACAGTTCAAAGATCGTTGAGAATTGGGTTTGCTTTTTTCTCGAGTACATAATGAATTTAAATGAGTATCCACGGTACTTATACTCCCTTTCAGTGTTAAATAGGAACAAAAAAAAAAAAACAACTTTTTTTGTGCGCTTTGTAACAACATTCTAAACTGCGCTTAGTAGGGAGCATTTCTCGATGGCAACCCGTGGAATTGCTTAATTACGACAATTATAAGACCAATTCAGAAAATCCAATTTGGCTTCTTGCTGGCAAGGAGCGTGTTGCCACCATGGCCAACACCAATGCCACCACCACCATCACCACCACCATCATCATCATCATCATCATGATAACGTCGTTTAGATTATGTTGCGTTGGTATTTGCGCGGTAACCTTAACGCGTTGCTTGCTGCTCGTAATCAGCTTCATGTTCATTCGATAATGAGCGGGAAGCTCTTTAATTGGTATTAAATTCGACTCTATTTTGACTGCTGCTTATTACCACTGCTGTTGTTGTATATTCAAGTTGTTGTTGTTGTCGTTGTTTAATTAAATATTTTCACACCTACTTAATTTAAGCTGTGACGGATTTCATTGTTTAGTAGCCCATAGAAGTCCTTAGATACCGTTGAGCGAGTGCTTGAAATACACGAAAGCACAGCATGATAAAAAAAAGTTATAACATGGCGTGGCTTATGGCACCTCTTGTTTTTTTGTTTTTTATCTGGATAGAAACTCGCTAAGAAGGATAGAATAAAGAAACAAAGGGAAACAAAGTGCAAAAATTATTTATCAGATAAAGTTTTGTAAGGTCGAAAAACTGAAAACAATAAACCCTACAACAAGAACAATAATAACATCCAACACAAAAACAAGTGTAATTAAGGCACTGGCAGCAAAAAACATTGGAAAGTGAGGGATTTTAAAGTAGATCATGGTCGAATTCAACTATATAATGGTACACTACATATCTTTCCAAATAATACTTATATTGAATCACGCGAGAGACAGCACCATTTTAATTGACAAGATAAGGAAATCGCCAAACATTCTTGAGAACTTTACAGCAAACGTTGAGGCAGTAGCCGAAAATTTTATTCATCCCTAGTATGAATAAACATTCCTTCGGAAGTTTTGTCCAATCCTCTGTTTTGCGGTCGAAGAAGATTTTTGGGGAATGGGAACAAATTCCCTGGAAAATGAGGTTATCGGCAATTTTTTTTTGGGAAAGTACATGGAATCCAATTCGGAAACTATCAAGCTATGCTATACTATATTTTATGTGTTTTTTTTTTGTGACATATATAAATGCACTTCATTTTTATTTATAAAATTGTTCAGCTGACAGGTAAGCTAATGTCAAATATGAAAAATGCAACTGTGATTTTGGACTGAATGGAAGTAATTGGAAATATTTTGGCAGCACTGACTGGATATGAAGTTTTTCAAACCGCAATTATTTATGAAAATACTCCTCTCGAGAAATAAAAAAAAAAAAGAAAGAATTGCTTTCCTCCGGATATTCATGATAGGGGTGATTGTTTACTACATGTGGGTGTATATGTTAAATACTTTACCAATCTCATTCGTAAACTTTCACCAAAAAACCTAAACAAAAATTCCCAATTTAGAACAAAAAAATGTAATGGGAAGAGCATTTATTTGAAACTCGGAATCTTCCTTAAACCGTTCTTCAATTCGGTAACCTTTTTTGCCGTGAAGACTTCGATCATAGCCACGATCGATCGCTTAAAAATTGAAAACGATTCCAGTCCTAAGCATCGAACAAATTGCAGCTCAGCTGCCAAAAACATATTCATTGACATCAGACAAAACTTGATATCTCCTACTCTCCCAAGTCGGAGATGAAAAATACTTGCCGGAGGACTCGTACATCAGTGAGTTACCACAGTGAGCGTCGGTATTATCGAAAGAGCTTAAACTTATCTACTTATATGAATCCCCTTAATATCTTTTTTGACTATTGAAAGTGCAACTCCATTTATTAAACAAATGTTCCATTGCTTAATTGGTAGAGTGTCATGAGGAATTTAAATCGAGAGAGTAAACCACCACACACATTAAGTCTTCGTCGAAGTTGGTGTGACGAAGTATGCAAAAAGTCACTACCGCTCGAAGAAGAAGAATAAAAAAATCTTTTCCAAGTGGACCACAAAAGTCCCATTAAAAGTTGTTCGTGCAGGAGAAGAAGCTGCCACAATAAACTTTTCACTTGAACTTTTAAGTAGCTTTCATTTCTTTTGCGTAATTAAAAAGAAAAATAACATCAATTTAATTTTTTTTGTTTTTTGCAAAATCTTACAAAAGAACAACAACAACAAAAAAGAATGTTTTATAACAATTTCTCTTTATATCTTTGCAGGACCACCCGGCCCACCGGGACCACCTGGTAAACGGGGGAAACGTGGTAAAAAGGGTGATCCAGGCGATAAAGGTGATCCAGTAAGTTGTAACGCACATATGACGATCTCCTCTGCCTCCTTTCAGCATTAATTCTTTCACTTTTTTTTGTGCACAGGGTCTTAATGGTAACAACGGTGAGCATGGTTCACCCGGACGACCTGGTGACAAAGGACAAAAAGGCGATGTTGGTCATCCGGGTATTGATGTCTTCCAGACGGTGAAGGTAAGTAGTTGCTTTTGTGGACACCATAATGCTCTTAACGCTCCTAATTTATGCCATCTACTAAAGAACATTTTTTATTACTAAAATTTAAAATACGCGCGTTAATTATTTAATTATAGGGTTTGAAAAGATCCGTCACCACGTTACATGGCGGTACATTAGGTTATGCCGAAATTGTTGCTGTTAAGGTACTCCTTTTTCAAAATACTATCTTGAATGCAGTTTGATGTTTTTTATTAGCTTTTGGTAATCAATATTGCTGTAGAGTTGTATTATCTCCAAAAATTGAGTATTTGGTAGTTGGTATTTATATAAATTTTTGCAGTTTGACAAGTACATACTTTGTTGCGGTTCATAATCTGTAGTTTCAATAAAATTTGTTTCATTTTTGTTTGGTATCGGTTATTTACTAAATTATTTATTTATTTTAATTCTCTTTTCTCAATAATGAGACAGTTTTTTATTACTTATATTGATAAGCAGTACAAATATAAAGTTTTCGAGAACGCATTCGTAACAAGTTGAACTCACTCAACTTGCAATGGCATGTTCTTCCAATTACTTGCAATTGAGACATAAGTCTTGATAAAATGAATTTAACTTAAACGAAAACCCATTGATTGGAGTGTGTCCGAATTTTCGAAACATAACTTAAGTCTGAAAGTACATATAAAGCGCTCAGTTTATAATACTCTTTAAGTCAAACCTCGATAAGTCAAAAACTTTCCAAACTCGAAAAAATGTTGTGTTCCCTTGCCTTCAAGCCCCAAAACCTCCATTGCTCGAAAACTGACCCCTCTATAAGTTGAAACAATAAGTGAGTTCCGACAAGTATATTCAGCAATGTTTGATTTTACAACCCTTACAACTCGATTATTTGAAACGAATTACCTCTATAGCTCGAAGAAAAATAAGATACCGTCATGCCGACAATGTATTATGCATCATTGTTTCTTAGAAATCAATGTAAAAGTCTACTTATACAATAAACCAATTCTGTGAAATGATAAAATAATTTATGACTGACGTTAACACGTGACTTAATTTGAACTTTAGTGAAGTTACTTTATTGTTGTCGATTGAAAAATTATCAGAAATAGTTTGGTCCTAATACAATACCCACAAATTTTTAATACCACTATAACCAGAATTTTTATTTATTTCACCTCTCTAACTCAAAATTAATTGGAATAAATCGTAACCTCTACAAGTCGAACATTTCCTGACAAAATTCGCTTAAGTCGAAGTCCTCCATAAGTCGAAAACTTTATAACACAAAATTTTTGGCGTCTCCCTTCAAGTTTGACTTACAAAGTTTCTACTGTAGATCAAATTCAGACAATATAATTATGGAAAACTTTGAGCTGAAGTCAACTGACCTTCCAACACATTGTGAATATGTCAGTTATTATGTTCTTATTCATAATTGTTATAACTTAGCTATCTTTATACAAAATCATTGCTTTATATATAATATCGTACTCCCTGAGTGCTTATGGAAAAAAGTCTTATTTCAAGAGTATTTCACCGGAACACAAACATTTTTTCCATTAATCCTGTAAAACCATCTAAATCAATTCCTCAATCATCAATCAATGCCGGAGCCTTGAATTTTTAAATTCCCCAAAAAATTGGACTAAGGAATCAAAAGCTGAAAAAATGCGTCTTTGTATATCTTTATTATGACAACACTATGGAAAAAACTTAACGAAAGCTTAAAGCTTATTAGCTAAGAAGGCTAATAGCTGTAGTAGCTAAACTCTATTGTTATTAAATGAAAATCTTATTAGATTTACCATGCTCAAAGCGCAAAACTTTTAATAAAATGAAACTTTTTCGCAGACATGAGATTTTGTTAGCAATTCTGCCTTAACAGTAACTGGTCCCAACCAGCCGTTCGCGAACATTTTAGTTTGATGTTCACTTAACTTAATTTTCAACAATTTGTTTTATTATTTTTATTTTTTTTTTATTTTATTTTTCTTATTCTTTGTTGTAAGGGTTTGCAAGAAGCCGGCGTCAATGTATCGTCAGCTACTGTAATACAATTGAAGGTAAGTCAGACACTACTCTTTCCAATTATGCATGTAGTGTTTAGATTAGATTAGGGTTTAGTAACATAAATAGATTTTAAAAAATACTAATGGGTCTGTAATCGCCTTGCTCATCGGTCCATTATATCTACGTGGTATGGTATGAACAACAAATTCATTTTTCATTTTATCGTACAAAAACAAAACTCTTTACTCTAAACTGCATGTTAATTAGATTTTGTTGTTATTATAATTATTGCTTAAGGCATGTTTGCTGCTGTCTCTCTCTGAACTAAAAACATTTCAACGCTTGTTACTAAAACTTGGATAAAAGCAAAGCCTCTTACCAAGCAAGTGATGCATGTTGTGTCTTAAAACACTTACGTAGTAGACGTTTCTTGCAAAAGGTTTGCTTTGACACATTTCCCCAACCCATTGAAATGTTAAAATACTTAAATGGAATTTTCCCTCTCTTTCGCTCATTTACCACTTAGGGTGAACCTGGTGAACCAGGCCCACCCGGACCACCTGGTCCGCCTGGTGATGTTGGTACGCCTGGTTTGAATGGTGAACGTGGACCACCTGGTGAAACGGGACCGCCTGGCCCAGCTGGACCTCCTGGTGAAGCGGGACCAATGGGACCGCCTGGCGTTAATGGTCCAGCAGGCGGCAGAGTAAGTATTTATTTTTTATTATCAAAGTCGGACAGTTTAAGACGACGTGTGGACGAAGAAGCAGAAGAAGAAGAAGAAGTGACAAAAAACAACGTACGGATAGTTTTCAGTTTAATTTATGCGTTAGTGCGTTTGATTGTTATCTTTTCTTTTGATTGTTGTTTTTTACCTGCATTCATAAGAAAACAAAAGTGTCTCAACTCACACCATTATTGACACTGATGCAATTTTCGTCTGTGTGATTAAAATTACATGGGAAAAAAATATTTCATTACTTTTTTTTTGGAATAGATTCATTACATAGTTGAACAGGTTGTTGATGGCCTGAAAATCAATAATAAATGGAATTACCTACTGTGCTGAAGCGATTTCTCAGCGGATAGAGACTAGTGATATCATTTCCGGTACATTTCTTTTAAAAGATATGAGTAAAAGCAAACTCGAATTTTTGTTTTTTTTTTTTTTTTTGTAGTAAGCTTTAGAAACTTTTTGTAAATTTATTTTAGAATATTTCGGTCTCCGTGACCAAAGAAAAAGTACATTTGTCCTCTAAAAAGTACATTCAGAGTCCCTAATCAGTACATTTCTACAAAACCTAAGTGTCATCACTGATAGAGACCACATAAAAATTGGAACAGATTCCTCAGATTTTTCTGTGAGTCAGTGCAAAGCGTATGCATTCATTAGCCTGTTCAAGGCCGAGTGCTTTCAGACATTGAGAGATATACAAGTTTTTCATCCAACAAACAGGAACCCCAGTAAAACAAAGAAACATTCTTGTTTGAACATTGATTTCGTTCCTATCAAGAGTATGCTAGAATATATCCCAGTAAGCTTCTTCGCCCTTATTACCTGCATGCTCAGCCATTAACCCCAACGATACATGTTCGAATTTTCTTAAAATTTAAGTGAGATAGAGTAATGACCATCCTTGAACTTAAATGAGTGCCTTGAAAGCAGTCAGACTCAACATCTGTAATGAATATACTAAGTAGTGGTTTCTATGACGAAAAATACGTCTTAAAAGACGTCGAAACAAAATCTTGGTATTGGGTTCAACGACACCAGCACTCACGCCACAGTGCATCGTACTGCCGGAAGTACATAATCTCTGGTTATTGATCTCTGTTAAAATCAGAACTTCTGTAGTATGATTGTTGTTGACTTAGAATTTGTTATCAAAAGATTGAAACCAATACATGCAGTGTTGAAACATAAGATCTCGCACAATTGTAGGCTCTAATTGATCCTGGATTTCAATTCATGTGGGAGTTGCAGCTTAAGAAAGCGTTTTGCAGCTATTTATCATAACATATTCTAGCACGTTTCGTTTGAAGTTAAGTCAGCTGTACTTTACCTGTTTTGTACTGAAACTTAAGTCTGCAAAAAAAGAATTACATGAGATATGATGCGGCTATCTTCTTAAATATATGCTCTTTGCAGCTATATAGTATTGAAGAAGTTTTCGACACTAAATTCTAAGTTAAACAAGAAAAAAACTTTGCTTAAATGGTATCAAGGTACGAAGTTTGGAAATGGCTTTCACGAAAAGACCAAGATAGAAGATTTGATCGGAATATCGTTTGTGTCAGAATTGCATAGTTACCTTGCTTAAGGATATGAACTTGACATCTGTTCATGACATGGTGTTTTTCGATTAAATTATTAAACTTTGATTCTTTTAGGTTATGATTAAACATGTGCATTTAATAAATCTTTTCAAATAAAAAATAAAATCCAATATTGAGCTCTTAATACTGGACCCATAAATACCGAAAATACCAAGAAGATCAATTTCTCTTCATCATCAGTAAGTCATAGCCTTTTCACAATTGAGTTATTATTTCTCATAAATTTGGTGGTGCTGATACCAAATTCGGTCACATAATTTAATTAATATGTCAGGATATTTAAGAACGTCATACTCATTTAACCAATGAAAAATTGTTCCTCATAGTATGTAATACTTAACCTCACATTTTTTTGAAATGTTGAATCTCAATTTGTTTGCAGAATTTCTCAATCTTTGTAACATTGTAACCTAATCAAAAAAAAAAAATGTAATGCACCGCAGATCAAACTAAACTTTCCTTATGGTTTTAGAAGTGTGGATAAAACCTAGAGAGCTTTTACTCAGGCTAGTGCGGACAATGTTCGTTTGAGGAAATTTCTAGCAAGTTGAGGTCAAACAACTACTAGTCCTCACCCTCTGGAACATGAAACTATGCAGAACGACTGTCGCAGGTTGTATTAAAAATATATGGGGATAACACATCATATATTATGTACTGTCTTGGTCTGGTAAGAACCAGACTTCGTCACCTAGGGTCACCTTTCATTAATCCCTTCGAAAGAGGTTTGCTAAAAGCTTCCAAAGCTTTTTTCTTTTAATACACAAATAAGTGACTATAGATCTTTTAAGCCCGCAATTATTTGATGACTAGCGCTCACCATTTCATTAAATTTAATTGAATCCTTGCATAATTTTATATTAAACTTTTTCGTCCTCATAACAAATCTAAATGAAATTGTTCACTGTGTATTCCATAATTTACTGTCCGATTGCTTTGTTCCTGTAACTGTGTTTATTTTATCTTTTAATTTATTTATTTCCCCCCTCTAATTTCTCACTTATAGGGTGACAAAGGCGACCGCGGTGATCGTGGCCTCACTACTACAATTAAGGGTGACGAATTTCCAACCGGTATCATTGAAGGGCCGCCAGGTCCTCCGGGACCACCTGGTAAGTGTTTTTTTGTTGTTGTTTTTGTTTTTGTTTTTGTTTTTGTTTCAGAAATTTATGTTATTTAACAAACGATCGAATATTGATGATGCTCTCTTGTTTGTTTGTTTTTGCTGTTGTTTCTGTTGTGGTCGTGTGTGTTTACATACAACAAATATACACTCAATTACAGCAAATGCAATAGCAACAAAAACTGCTGGTTCTTTAATTTATTGATGATGTGTGTCACACTCACACTCTTTAGGTCTGTTGTTTATTCGAGCGTGTGTTTGTGTTTACACAAATATCCACACAGAGAGTGAAACAACACACACACACACACGCACACATTCGAATTGCAACAGAGTGTTAGGATAACGGCTGCAAAGGTTGCGGAGGCAGCCAGCGCTTAATTGAGTCACTAGAGAATCATTCGAAATAAAATCGATGAGTCCCAATTAATGCGATTTGGAAAATCGTTGTATTTTTTTCACTTTTCTTTTTTTGTTTTTTCTTTTTGTTTTTTTCTAGTGTTTTCTTAATTTTGCTGCTCGAGCACTTAATTTTGTTGTTGTTATTTTTTTCTATCTTTAATTAAGTTCCTTTGACTTTTCTACTTTGTCTGGGTAAAGTTGTTTTTGTAATTAAGATTAGTGTTTTTTTAAATGTTTCCGTTTGCATTTAAGTGTCTGCTTTAATCTGAAAGGAAAAACAAATTCTTGAGTTGAATAACACATGCCCACAAAGCATATGGACGTGATTGTATCTATTTAAAATGAGATGTATGTTTGAAAATGAACTTCAATATGTAATCATTACTAACAAAGTATTTCGAAATCGTCACGTAAATTTGAAAATGATATTGAATACAAAGCTAAATCATTAGAAACTGGGAATCCGTCGCATACTTGAGTATTTCGAAATCACTAATACCATGGAGTTAAATTGATGCTGTTAATTATATGAAAGTTACCAAAGTCATAAAAAATTATAATCATAAAATAAACATAGCCATATTATTATTATTTATTTATTTATTAGTCTTCAAATTCATAGTTTTCGTATTACATAGATCATGGTATGAGATTTTACACTTAGGTATTACAACAATTGAAATCAGTTAAAATAACTTACATAAAAATCCAATAAAAATTATCTAATTAATTAAGGAAAAATAGAGTATGAAAAAACCTTATATTATCGCCATAGGAAACTGACGAAACTTTTAAAATACTCGAATTCAACAGAACTATTAAGTTCTGCAAAATTAAGAGTGCATAAAGGTATTAAGACTTTAAATTACAATCAAATAATCCGAAGTCGATTCCCAAAGTAGCAAAGTAATAGGAAATGCTATAGTAACAAAAAAAAATTTTATAGTTTATTTAACCTTGGAACGTTATACTTCGTCGAATCGACGACTAGCTCTCACTCTTTGCTCATAACTTTGTTTATACCTCATGTTATGCTTTAATTTTTTTAACAATGTTAATCTATGTCAAGAGCTGGTCGTAAATGGACGTTCGTCGCGTAAACAGCCACCAAACGTGAAATTCAGCGGTACAGCGTAGTAAAACCGAGACGCTGAGTTTTGTAAGTCCTGCTCAAATAAGCTTTATGATGGATTTTTCTTTTTTTATATTTTTTGATATGTAATGTTAAAAGACTGTAAGTGTACTAAGTCAAATTTGTTTTTGTTTTCTTATTTTTCGTACTATGAAGAAGTTCCCTTAATTAGTAAAAACACTATTGATTTTAAGCCAAAAAAAAAAAAATTATTTTTAAATTTTATTTTTTTGTTTGTTCCTGAATAAATGAGTTAGGTGAAAATGTTTTTTGTGAATTTTTAATTTGAAAAGTTTACCCGTAAAAATTTTTTGAAAAAAAAAAAGTTCGTCGATTCGACGAAGTATAACGTTAACGTATGTAAAATAAGTATAACGTGTCAGGGTTAACATGCCTGGGTTAACGTGCCTTTAAAAGACAAGTAGAGAGACTACATATTATATTTATAAAGGGCTTTTTTAAGAGACATTTGGCGTGTGAAGTAAAATGACATGTTCCACATTCGCTACAAAGGCAAAGTATCTTTTTAATTACGATACCATCTAGGTATTTAAAGACTTCACTGCCTTGTAAGCTAGATTATTGTCTTGATAACTTCCCCGTTTTCTATTAGAGTACAAAAGAGATTGAAGACTTTAAATAATCAAAACGATGTTAAGTTAAACTATTACTATTTAGTTCTAGTTACTTTGACTCTAAAACCAATAAGTTAGGGTTACCAGATTACATACTTTAGTAGTAAATGTACCACTTTTGCAAGGCAAAACTACTTTTCACTTGAAATGGACTACTTTTTGGTGATATTACATATTTTTCACTACCTTTGATGTTTGCATTGTAAAATAAAGTGTATTTCAAATATTGTTTTCATTTTACTGGTCTTTGTCGTAGAAAACGTTTTTTGCTTATCAAAAATGTTTTTGAGGAAATCAAAAAATTTTTGTTTTTTATTAGAAAATTGGAATTTTTTCACATGCACCACTTTTGTAGGCAGGGCATCTGGTAACCCTATAATAAATGCGTGAAAATTCAGTCCTTCGTACATTTTTCGTGTGCTGGTTGAGGAATAGCCTTAAGTGCTTTTAGCGAATTTGCTTTTATGGCTTCAATCGACTTAAAGCGCCTTCCTCGAAGTGGTAATTTTGGCTTCGAGAACAGAAAAAATAGATGAGCCGTACTAAGTGAATACTTGATCGATGATATTGTATGAGTTTTTCGCTTAAAAGTCTTGCAGAATGATAACTTTATGCGTTGGTGCGCTCTCATGATGTAAAATCCATGAGTAGTCCTTCCATAAATCTGGCCATTTTCATCAGACATTCTCATGCAAGCGCTTAATGACGCCTAAGTAGTATTTTTTATTATAAGTTTTTGTCCTTCTGGAAGGACTTTGGAGTGCACCACACTGCAGCAATCGATAAAAACTTAATTTTACACAAAATGTATGATTTTTTATGTTAAAACTAACCACTTGGTTTCGGTTGTACATGGATAAAACTAGCTGGATTTCACAGATAATAGAACAATTATGGCACTGGTTTCATTGGATTTTGCTAAAAATGCTTTGCTGAGTGAAAAGGTCTGTGAGTGCAAGCACTTGCGTTGTGATGTATCCAGAACAGCAGCCAGGTGACCATTTCTGAATTCCTTAATTAATAGTGAGCGAAATTTTAAATGAAGTTTTGGGTTGCAAAAAGCTGTGTGCACAATGGGTGTTGCATTCGCTAACAATGCAACAAAAACACATTTGAATGCAATTTGAAAAATCATTGCTAAAATTAGCCAACTTGCCAGATTTATTTCCCTCTGACTTCTAGCCCTTCTCACGCATTTTCGGTACATTTGTACTTTTTTCGGTACATTTGTGTCGTGAAAAATCGTCTGTAGTACAATCCAGAAGTTTTCAGTACATTTGGTACATTTGACCCATTTTCAGTACTTTCGGTGCATTTTCAGTACATTTACAGTACACTTCAACTATTTCTAAAAAACCACCAGATTTTTAGTAAATTTATCGCGAACACTGCCTTGAGTAGAGTAACTTCGGGTACTGTGATATGGTCGGGTAATGTGATATGCCATCATATTTCCTTAAATGAACAATTCTCGACAAAAAATTTTTTGTCAATATAGCAGTATCGGAAAAAAAACGTGCTGCAAGGTTTTGTGAAGATATAGCCATTGGAAGTTGCGTATATAGCTTTTACCAAAATCAATATAGATTGAGATACCTTGAATTGATAAAGGCAGTTTAATTAGCCACTTTATTGGTAGATGAAATTTAATTTATAGTTTTCAAGATATGACGATTTTTCTGAAATTTTTGGCGATTTTTTTTTACTGTTAAAAATCGAACCAAGTGTTTTGTGACATTTTTAACTTGAAAATTTTAAGAAACAAATTCATATATTCAAAGAAAAATGCACCAAATTTATGTATCGACAGACTGATTTGGCAATCTGATTTTATTGGATATTCTGTTTTCTTTCGCATTAATTCTTCTGCAGAGTCTTATTAACATTCCTCTGGTAAGCAAACGGTTTGGTGTTATATTAAACTTCACGCCCTTGACAATTATTCATATATGAAACATTTTTTAAATTATTGCCCTTAAAAATGGACTTTTTAATTTACTATCATATTGTAATCGCAACAATAAGAAATTAAACCAAAAAAACTGTTCCAATTTAGCATATATACCTTTTATATGTTTCCACTGTAATGATACAGAAATGATGATGAACAACTTTTTACCAACAATTGTTGGATTGTTGTCCATCAAAGCTATTGTTGTAGCCAGAAACTATAAAAGGTTCTATGTAATCTGCTCTGTAGATTACTAGAGATAAAATATTTCAATGGAATATATTTTTTTTTTTCTCAAAATTTTTGAGAAAATCTAGAAGCACAATTTTGAATATTACCTACCAGCTAATAATATTTTTATTTCCAGTAATCGATGTAAAAGCTCAAAAGATAATTTTCAGCATTTCCAGGCATTTTAGCCTTTAAACTGAACTATTGTACTCACTGAAAACACCCGCCATTAAACAACAAATTTCTCTTGTGATACCCTACAAAAGCCTTAAATCAATGAGTAATTTACCAAACACAGACAATAGAAACAAAAGACTGCTGGTCTAAGCCGCATGTTGCTCGTAGTATTATCCAAACCGACATATAAATTGCCTAACACAAGTGATGTAGTATATCACACGTACACAGACACATAAATAGCTGTAACACATAAAATATCACAGCAACATTCTTCAATGTAAAATAACTAATTACAGCAACAATACGATAAGAAATCAGACAAAAACTTCATTCCGCATCCAGACTGGACAGTGCCAATGACGACGGATCAGGTTCAGATGTGACGCAATTTAACAAATTAAACAATAGAGGCATTAGAAAGATCTGCGCTGATAGGCTGTTGTTATTATCAACAATACTTACTTTGAGGCGGGTTAGTTAGGGTGAATCACAAAATAATTTTTATATTGTAAATTGAGCTTAAGTTTACTTGAGCGACAATTTTTCTTTTTTCCTTAAAAAAATGTTTTATTACATATCTTTTGGTTCTAAGAGAGACTATTTAATCAAAAAGTCTCGCACTAACAGTTGGCTTAATGAATTCGCTGAACATCATCTATTTATTAGAAGCAGAGCTTGAACTACGACGCCATTTTAAAATTCAATTTTACCGAAATATAACTTTTTCGATTTGATTTCTCGTGCATAAATAATATTCTTTGTAAAAAGACAATGGAATCTTATACCGAATTGACCGAGACAAGTTTAGTAAAAGTTCTAGGCATTTCAATAGTCATAGTGAGCAAAATGTTAAGTGAAGTTTTGGGTTGCAAAAAGCTGTGTGCACAATGGGTGTCGCATTCGCTAACAATGCAAAAAAAAAAAAACACATTTGAATGCAATTTGAAAAATCATCGCCAAATTAGCCAATTTTCCAGATTTATTTCCCTCTGACTTCTAGCCCTTCTTACGCATTTTCGGTACATTTGTACTTTTTTCGGTACATTTGCATCGTGAAAAATCATTTTCAGTACTTTCGGTGCATTTTCAGTACATTTTCGGTACATTTACACTTCAACTATTTCTAAAAAACTACCAGATTTTTAGTAAATTTATCGCGAACACTGCCTTAAGTAGAGTAACTTCGGGTACTGCGATATGGTCGGGTAATGTGATGTGCCATCATATTTCCTTAAATGAACAATTCTCGACAAAAAATTTTTTGTTAACATAGCAGTAACGGAAAAAGAAACGTGCTGCAAGGTTTTGTGAAGATATAGCCATTGGAAGTAGCATCAAAATCAATATAAATTGATATACCTTGAATTGATAAAAACAGTTTAATAAGCTACCTTATTGGTAGATGATACTTCGAAATTTAATTTATGGTTTTCAAGATATGACGATTTTTCTGAATTTTTTGGCGATTTATTTTTATTCTTAAAAATCGAGCCAAGTGTCTTATGTCATTTGTAGCAAGTGCAGGGCTGGATCAAGGAAAATGTTTTCGGTGTTTTTCTCCTCAACATTCCTACGAATTCAATGGAAGACAAAAACCAAACTACTAATTTTTCCAAATATCTACTGAAAAGAGAGACAGTGGCAATTTAAGAATAAAATGCAATGTTCAAAAAAAGTTCCATTTAATTAAAAAATTGCTAACTTTTCTCAAATGCCAAGTAGGATGAATATATTTTCAAAAAAATTAATTTTTTAAATCACCCATTTGATAAACTCAGGCATATTTGTTGCTAGAAAATGCCTTGCCTGCTGAACGACTATGGCGGAAATAAATTGCAAACCTACTGCATGTTAATGAAACAATGGCGTATCATTTGGAAAAATCACTGAAAATAAAAATTAACGAATGCCACAAAATAAAGTACTAGAAATAAAAATAATTTATGGGCTTTTCGGAAGAGCAATAGCAGCAACAACAACAAACAGCATCATTTAAATGTATGCCTCAAATGCGGGCCTTCATGCGCCACTTTAATGTGATGTGTAAATTAAGTGTTTAATTGTGTTTTCCAAACAAATTGAATGCCATTTCTTGGCTTTTTAATATTCCAAATGCTTTGCATGAAAACCAAAAACAAAAAACCACTAAAAGAATAATTGACATAAAAACACAATTTAAAATCTATTTGTAATTTAATATGATTTTTATGGAGATTAAGTGGAATTGCTGCCAAATAAATTTTTATTTTCATAAAAACAGAACACACTAATACAATACGATGGGGCCGAAACTCACTTCCGATCTCGTAAAAATTTCGAGATTTTCACGCTTTGTTTATAATAACAAATTCAAAATCGTAAACTTTTTCAGCGTTTTTTTCGTATTTTTTTCTTTTTCCACGCACATTCTTTACAAATTAATTTTTCTCTGTAAAGTTGCTGATGAATGAAATGCATTTTGAAAATATTTTCAGATTTATGGAATTATTTTGTGAAAACAAGTTTGGGATGAGGGGGGGCTAAAACTTTGAATCCCAAATGCTGTTGCTGTTAATGCGACTGCAGTTGTTTGTTTATGTTGCAGCATCAGCACCGGCAACAGCGAGCGGTGCTGGTGTGATGTTGCAAAGTGGCCATAAAAAGTTGGTGAAAATATAATGCAAAAATGTTGCACACAAATGGATTTGCATGTTTGAATATTTTTGCAGAAATAAAAAAAAAAAAAACAAATGTTATAAAAAATACATTTTGTTTTGATACAATAAAAATGGAAACGATTTTGATGGATTCGTTTTATTGTATGAAAAAAATAAAAAAAAATATATAAAATACCCTACACTGCATTGACGCACAAAGTGCGGTTTAAAGTCAAGATGTGAAATTTGATTTCATTACCTCAAGTTTTTCCTTGTATACTTGTGACACGCCCTCTCGTTGAAATTTAACATGGTGCTTTTGAGAAATTTCATTGATATGCTCTCTAAATGTAGCACCTTGGCGTTTTTGCTCGTGAGTGAAATGCCACGCCCAGTTACTTATGACCATTTTCAGTATTTGTTTGAAGTTTGTTTGTACTAAATTTAGTAGCGTAATTGATTTAGTGTTTAAAAATGTTTGTTTGTATGTTGGGTTACGCCCCTTTAAAATATAAAATGCACTATAACCATTTTGAGTACAAATTACTTACTTCTTCTAACAGTGTCAAACTTTTAAATTTGGTGAAGTAGTTTTAGAGATAACTTCTAAGGACTGTCCCAGAAAAATCTTTCGGTTTTATTTTCACTTATAAAAAAATACACAATTAAACTTTTTGGTATTTTTTCTTTTTTTATTAATAATTGCTAGTGTTCGCAATATAAATAACTGAAAACTAATTAACAATTTTTTTTTATATAAAATTTTCTAACTTTTTTCTGAAGGCCTTTCATTAAATTTTGTCCAGTTGTTTCATCGATAGTACAGAACGATATTTTCCACTTGCAGTCTGATGTCTTGTAAGTTTTTTGCAGGCTCACCACGCTTTCGAAGATCTCTTTTCATTAGAGCCCAATATCTCTCAATTGGGAGAAGCTCTGGGCTTTTGGTCGGATTTGCTATTTTTGGTACAAAATTGATCTTTTTTCTTTGATACCATTCCATCGTAGCTTTAGAGTAATGAGAGGTTGCTAAATCCGGCCAGAACATCACTGTACCTTCATGTGCACGAATAAATGGTAGGACACGTTTTTCGAGGCACTCGTCTATATAAACTTTTGAATTGATTGTGCCTTGCGTAACAAAGAAGCTGCTTCTGAGGCCACAGGTGCATATGGCCTGCCAAACCATATATTGCTTCGGAAATTTCGAAATATTTTTTTCTTTGAATTTATTAGGCACATGCCTCTTCTTTGGTGACGTATAATACTCATGCCCAGGTAGCTGCTTAAAATCTTCTTTGGCATAAGTTTCGTCGCTCATAATGCCGCAATTAAATTTAGTCAGGTACCTTTCATACAATATTCGGGCTCGCATCTGAGTCACCAATTGCTTTTCATCAGAACGGTCTGGTATTTTTTGAACTCTATATACCTATCTTCAGCTTACTTTTTTCCTTTAACCTTTGTACAGTAAATTTTGATGTACCTACTCTAGCCGCCATATCTCGCATTGAGCTGTTGGGATTCTACTTAAAAAGACGCTTCACCTTCGCCACCAACCTTGAGTTTGAAAATTCTGATTTTCTGCCTGAACCTTTTTTTCGTGAAGCAGGTAGACCCTTCTAATAATTAGAAATAACCGTCAAAACAGTTCTATCTGATGCACCAAATATTTTTGCTATAGCTGAATATTTTAATTCTGGATTTTGCAGGTATGTGGACAAAATGAGTTTGCGGACTCTTTGTTGCTTGCTAAACATCTTTTTCGTTAAAAGCACTATCACCAAATGATATTAAACGTCACTTTATATAGAACAAATATTGTGTCTTTTTAGACCTATAAGATTATCAGGTAGAGTATAATCAAACAAAATAAAACCGAAAGTTTTTTCTGGGACAGTCCTTAACATATGAGAAACATCTTGAATAGATTGAGATTTGTGTGAACGATATGCAAGTTATTCAAACAATTTCTACTATTTTCAATCCAAGAGTTGTAATTGAATAAGTAGTTAAGTGTACCAAGTCTCATGCGCATATATTTTTTCAAAAACATGTCTTACGCAGACTGACAGGCAGGTCGACTCTGTATGCGATGCTGATTAGGAACACTTAGAGCAAACATTTTGTTTTTCAAAAGACTATCTAATTTTCAACATTTTATGTTTTAAGAACTTTTTTCGTAGAGTTGATTTTTACAGCGATTCAAAATATTTTAGTTAATTTAATATTTTGTTTGAGTTTCGAAAAATCGCAGCAAAATGATGGTATTTTATTTATTATTAAATCATAAGTCATCAGCTAGTGAATTATAACTCACGAAAAAAAAAGTGTATAAGCCCCGTGTGTAGGGTATAGTAATCGTAAAGTTGCATCACCCACACATGTAGTGTTTATTAAAATGTGCGCAGTTTTACTGTAGAGCAAATTACTGCCTTGTTAATATTTACGTATCATTAATTTAGAATAAAATACAAAATATTGCTGCGCTTTGTTAGTTGTTGATTACTTAAGTAATACCATATATAGCTGTTACTCTATTTTACACATATGTATGTTAAGGTGGCCCCCGAGTGTATGGGAACATTTTGTTTCAGTGCGATTTTTGATCGATCCCCCTTAAAGTGTGCGAATAGATGAAAAACGATAAAATGTGAAGTTTCAGATCAATCCGAAAAGATTTGGAGGTCGCTCAAGCCGACCAAAATTTCGAAAAATATGATTTTTTTTTTGCATTTTGTTCATTTACTCACTTCTGAATGTGTCAAACCATAAAAATAAATGCTAATTCATATTATAATAATTAATTACCTTTCTAACAAGCTAAAAATCATAAAAATCGGTTGAAAAATAAAGAAGTTATGGCCATTTTTTTATCATTATTATTAGGGAACAGTGCCCGAGACGAGCTAGGTCCCGGTACAAAGTCCACTTTGCAAAGAATTTGGAATGCTTCTATCGTTGCGTATGCACATGCTCAAATGGAAGTTTCACGATCGATTCCATTAAGCATGGAGGATATATTTATAATAGCTGGACGGTCAAACCTTTTTAATCGCGAATGTGCTGAAGCGTTGCCAAGTGGCGTAGCTAATGAATTGATGTGATTTTGCAGTTTTTGGAGGTATTTTCCTCTTTTCATCCTTAACCATAGGTATATAGAGATCTTTATGGATATGCTAATTTCTAATGAACCAAGGTGCTCCTGTTGTTGTCCTTAGTATCTTTGCTTGAACTCTTTGTAGAATTTCTATATTTGATGAACTAGCGAATCCATATCTTGGAATCCATCATATGTCCAGATAGGCTTGATGACACTATTGTATAGTAGAACTTTATATTCCAATTTTAGAAGAGAGTGTCTGTTAATTAACCAGTGTAAGCTAGCAGCTTTGAGTTTGATTTGCGTCTTTTTGGCTTCGATATGTTACATCATTTACTTCTGGAACTCGAATACCATTTAATGTTAAGGTTGAAGTTGGATTTCTATTTAATGTAAATATAACATGTCGGCATTTTAGTTCATTCAACTTGATACGCCATTTTGATAGCCAGTTTTTAATAAGAAATAGATGATTTTGAAGCTGGTTGGTGGCAACCACAGCATTTTTGTGACAACTTAAAATTTCCGTATCGTCAGCAAAAGTGGAGGTGGCTAGCTGCTCATTTGTCGGAATATCAGAGATGAATAAAATATATAAAAACGGACCAAGAACACTACAATGAGGAACTCCAGCCCCAATCCAAAATTTAGATGTATTAAAACTTTGATACTTAACCCTACAGCACCTTTTTGCCAAGTATGACTCTAGGACTGCATGGACATTTTGAGGTAGGAGCTGTCTGATTTTGTAAATTAGACCTTCATGCCATACTTTATCAAAAGCTTGTTTAACATCGAAAAATATGGCGGAACAGTTTCAATGGTTCCATGATTTTCCCTAAAGCCAAACTGGTGTGAAGGAATAAGTTAATAATCTTGAAGGTATGACCTAAGCTTTTCTAAGAACACTTTTTCAAACAGTTTTGAGAGGCAGAAAAGCAAGCTAATAGGTCTGTATGAAGATGGTAAAGTGGAATCTTTGCCGGGCTTCGAGATCATTTTAGTTATTGCTTTTTTCCGATCATCAGGATAATGGCCAAAATTAATTATAGCGTTAAAGAACCTGGAAATGAAGACTATAGCTGTTTGGAGTACATTTTTCAGCATTATGGGGGTAATGGAGTCATGGCCAGGAGCTTTTCTGCAAATAAGTTTAACGTTTATGACAGTAGCTACCTCATTTAGAGTAATATGCATATTTATATTTTGGGTGTTACTTATTTGCGAAGGAAGATCAATAATGATTTTTTAGATGAAGACTCTTCTAAGTGGAACGTCAATGAAGCTTATAAAAAATTAAGTAATATAATTCATAATATAAATGTGGTAAATGATGCAGCAGAACGTGGAGTAAAATTAATTGAAGAATACAATAAAATTTTAACCAAGAAAGAACAAGAAAAGCAATATTTATTGCAAATGGTTACTGACTATCGGAAAAACTTCAAGTCACATACTAAATCAGCCTTAACTTAAATATTAGTTTTGTATTATTTTTCCTGTTGAATTTTCTTATTGTTAAAAAAAAATTTTCAAAATGAAAAAAATATTGATAACTATTATCCTTATATGTATAGAAATCAAAATGTTTGGTTTTCAAATAATATAAATGGCCATAACTCCTTTATTTGTCAACCGATTTTTATGATTTTTAGCTGGTTGGAAAGGTAATCGATTACATAATATGTATAAATATTTACTTCTCTGTTGGTTTAATAAACCTCAAGGGTGGGTAAAAGGAAAAAAATAGAAAAAAAAACATTTTTCGATATTTTGACCGGCTTGAGCGACCTCTAAATCGCTTCGGATTAATCTAAAACTTCACATTTTATCGTTTTTCATCTATTCGCACATTTTTAGGGGGATCGATTTAAAAAAACGACACTTGAAAATAAGGGCCACCTTAATGTACAGGGTGTTGTTTTTAGAGGTATAGAGTTTCGAATTGAAATAAAACACAAGAAAATCGTTTTAATGTCCATCAATTTGGCTTTATTGGAAGGATAATTTTATGCCATTAATGTTTAAATATGATTTCGGGCATGTGGCCGCCGCGGCTGGCTCGAATAAAGCCAATTCTACAGGTCCAATTTTGAACCACTTTTTCGAGCATATGGAGCCGTATGTCGGCAATAACGCCACGAATGTTGGCTTCCAAGTCCCCTAACGTTTCTGGTTTGTTGGCGTAGACGAGCGACTTCACATATCCCCAAAGAAAATAATCCAATGGTGTCAAACCACACGATCTTGGTGGCCAATTGACAGGTCCATTCCGCGAAATTACGCGCTCATCGAATGTTTCCTTCAATAAATTGATTGTGACGTGCGCTGTGTGGCATGTAGCACCGTCTTGTTGGAACCACAACTCATCCACATTCATGCCATCCAATTCGGGAACAAAATAGTCGGTTATCATGGCTCTATACCGGTCTCCATTAACGGTAACTGACTCTCCAGCATTATTTCGGAAGAAGTATGGCCTAATGACTCCACCAGCCCATAGAGCACACCAAACAGTCAGTTTTTGTGGATGTAATGGCGTCTCAAGGGTCTCATGTGGATTCCCTTCACTCCAAATGCGGCAATTTTGCTTGTTGACGTAGCCATTCAACCAAAAATGAGCCTCATCACTGAACAAAATTTTGCGATGAAAATCAGCATCGAGATCAATCTCATTTTCGGCCCATACACCAAAATCACGACGCATTGCATGGTCTCGCGGCTTTAATTCATGCACAAGCTGGATCTTGTAAGGTCGCAAGCCAAGATCTTTGCGCAAAATCTTCCATAAAGTTGATGGACAAAGCTCCAATTGCTGTGCACGGTGGCGAATCGATTCATTCGGGTCCTCTTCAATTTTTTGCTCTACAGCGGCAATTGTTTCTTCGGTGCGCACTGTTCGACGTCTCTGCGGATGCGTATTATCACATAGAGTAAACGTAGTGCGAAAACGACCCATGGTTAACCGAATTAATTGCTCTGATGGACGATTATGTCGACCATAAAATGGACGGAGCTTGCGGTAAACTTCGCGAACTGAACCATTATTTTCGAAATAAATTTGCACGATTTGCAAGCGTTGTTCTTTTGTCAACCTGTTCATGATAAAATGGCAAACCAAACTGAACATAAATGACATTAGAGTTGCCAGATTTGACCATAAAATGCCAGTTTTATCTCTATTCGAAAAACAAACCTCTAAAAAAAACACCCAGTATTTACTAAAAAACCAACTTAAAGTCTTATTGATACCACCTTCATTTTAGTCGAAGTCAAAGTTCAAACAATGGGGTAAATAATGAATTACGATGAATGTCAAGGTTGTTATTGAAAATTGGCTGTATATCGCAAAATTCCGTACCAATATTGTTATTTTGGCTGATTTATTGTCATCGGAAATTTGACGTGTATTTATTACTTTATGTTACTCCGACAGATGAAATTCAAAACAGTCAAATTTCTAAATGAAAAACTAATTCTATCTGTTTTAAATCATGATAGAAACAACATTTGATAGAGCAGGATAATACGTGACTCAGCATAGTCAATGTTAAAACATTTATTTTTGAATTACAAAATTATTTTGCATTAAGTAAAAGGACATTCATGAAGGTTATTTTATTATAACTTTGTGCTTTCAACACTTCCAACTTGAGCAAACGTATTGTATCACAAATTGCATCCTTAATTCCACAGGTATACGTAAAGTAAAACAATCTACCAAAACTTTTCTTCATTCACCTTGTTGAGATAACATCAACCACCGCAGCAACACTTTCTCAATTACAGAAACTTTTTCAAGTTCAAGATGATTCATGCTCTCAGCGCTCCGGTTGTGTTGTTGTTGCTGCTGCTTTTGTTGTCAGCCACAACTGGCAATCAATTTTCTTCTTGTGAAAACTTCAATCATTTTTAATCTTAATTTTCCCCCAGTTGACAATTTCGAAAGTGCATAAAATGAGCAAATCCTAACCACTTGCAAGCAAAAAGCAGCAGCGGCAGCAACAAAAAAAAAAGAAAAGTTTTAATAGCTCCCAATGTATGTATGTTGAGGTTTCGCCCTTTCTTCCAAACTGATAGAAAAAGTATGAAAGTTAAAGGGAGCAGTAAAGAAGCAGCGTTCAATTTTATGTTTCAAGTCTTAAAAATGAATTTAAAATTTAATAAAAATAAAAAAAAACGCAAAAATTAAGAACTTTTTTATTTAATAGCCGAATAAAATTCTTCTTCTTTTCAATTATTCCCTTAGGTGTGCCAGGCGTGCCCGGTGAACGCGGTGAAGTTGGACCAGCCGGACCAGCAGGACCACCTGGTGAGAAAGGACCACGCGGTAAACGCGGCAAACGGGTAAGTTAAAATGTCATTATCATTTCCAAATTGCTCCAAACACACACTTAACCACCAACACACATATAACCAACAAAAAGAAACCAACGCATACATGAACACCCAAGTACTTTACACAAGAAATTGTGTAAATTTTGTATTTTATTTCTCTCAAGCATAAAATGTAAAATTAATATATGTAAATATAGGCCATAAATTTACATAATGTAAATAAATGCGAATAAATGTAAATAATCTCCTGTACAGCTTCCATGTCCTTTGGACGACGTCAGCATCCTTTTTAATCGCGCTTGCTTACGCTAAGTCGCGTTCCGTTGCGTTGCGTTGCGTTGCGTTGAATTGCATGTGTCAACTGTTTGCTTGTGTTTCCCAAAGCCCTCAACACCATTCATTCCTTCGTCCTCTTGAGACCCCGCAGCGCTACTGTACAGTTTGCATTTCATCCATCTAGGATTCCTACTTACTTACTTACTAACACACTTAAATTGTTGTCAGAATTGAATTATTGCTTGTAAACAGCGCGCGCGTTATGATGAGCGACAACTTCTTTCAGCTCGTGTAAATACGTGAATGTGTGCATGCAGTATTTGTCTACAGGAATTTGTTGCTGCAAGGCGAACGAGAAAGCAGGAGGATTAAAAATCGTCACAGCATCGCTAGAAGGTGAATTTGGCGTAGCAGCAGCAGAAACTTCTACATCGACAGTCAGCGTATGAATTTTGCTCTTTGGTTGTGATGGCAGCAAGACAATCACCTGATGCCACGCTGTTGCTGTTGCTGTTGCCGCTTTGGTGCTTCACTCGTAAATCCCACGGGCGTCATACAAATAAAAGCGTTATGAGTTCATTTGTAATTTTATTTTCCACGCTGCATCCCCTCCCGCTTATCGCTATTGATGTGGGGTCGTTGGGCTACTTGGGGTTATTTTGTTCTGCTTTCTGTTTGCGAAAAGTACGCGTCCGTATCTAATGCTAAATCAGCCAATTTGACGCGATTAATCACTGCTACGCTTTTGTCATGGCTTCAGTTTACAGTGCGTCGTTTGTGTTAAAGTATTGGACTTAAATGAAATGAATTATCACATTTGTCTGAAAGGATATGTGCTCCAATGAATTAAAAACGAAAATTAAAAATAAACATAAGTACAAGAAATTTGAAGTGTATTTCAATTATCAATTATTTGATAAAACAACTATTTTTCAACTTACGTAATCTGATACTTAAGAAAGTTTAGATATAACAGCTATCACTTGCAGGAAAAGCCAAAAATTGTTGTCTTGAACAAATTGTGTAACTTGGGGGAAAATTCACATCGCTGCTACTTCTGGAATACGTAAACATACCATTTCCAAAAATTTTTGAAGTGAAAACTTCTTATGGCACGTTGTGCGGCTGAGGAAAAAAGTTTAAACTCGCGACACCGACCGTCATCGGGATTCACCGTCATGAATGCGATAGTAAAATTTGAATGTTCTTTGAAGACTTGAGAAACGAACTCGATTTTAGAATTTTGAAGACTTGGGAAACGAACTCGATTTCAGAAATTTGAAGACTTCGGAAACGAACTCGATTTCAAATTTGGAAGACTTGGGAATCGAACTTGATTTTAGAATTTTGAAAACTTGGAAAACGAACTCGATTTAAAAAAATTTAAAAAACGTTGCTTACTTTTAGGCGTAATTAATAATTTGCCCCTAAAAGTATGCAACATTTTCTGACAAATTTCAAAATATCGCCTAAAAGTAGGCAACGATTTTAAAAATTTCAGACAATGTTGCCTACTTTTAGGCGCTATTTTGAAATTTGTCGGAAAGTATTTTTGAAAAAAAAATATGGCCCATCAAAGTATGCAATATTTTGGAAAAAACAATTTTAAATTTGTAGCATACATATGTTGACTTCCTGTTAGCCTTGTGTTCGATCGATAATATAAGTAGTTATTGCTTCATCGAAATGAAGAAAAGCTTCTTCAATCTAACGACAAGATGGTATTGCTGAAAGAATAAATTTCCGTTTTCTGAAGAAAAATGTACTGTCGTAAGGAAAGCCGGTTTGCTCAATTAAATGCAAGTTATGAAAATCTACTTTAATTTAAAGCAGAAATTTACTAAACCTTAATAATTTCTTATCTATTTTAATACTCTACAAAAGATATATTCCCATTTTCTTGTAGGAAGAAGTATATATGCTTTATTGGCATTACCTTCAAAGGTCGATGCAGCCGTATCAGTCTGTTTGTGAAAATCACAGAGATAAATTGATAAAATTTGTTTATCAGGTTACATTTTCATTAATATTTTGTTGAATTGAAAATGAGCAAAATTGCTTTACGGACACACCAACAGCTCAAAAAAAATTAAACCCATATTGATATTTTTCCCGTATATTTGAACTTATCTCATTAACGAGTGAGCCAAATTTAAAAATGTGGAAGCACACGTGAGATGTTGTAGTATAGATAACCTTATCATGCCCGTTTGCAGGGGGATTTGGAAGTTCAAACCCCCTCCCCCTCATTAACTAAGGTTACACGTAAACAGTTTCTTGTCTTTTGAAATATATTCATAGAATAACATGAAATACCCGAGTTCAAACCCCCCACCTTTTGGATGATTTCTATACACGGGACTGAACTTTATCATATTTAGAAGAGCGTTCTTTTTCCTGCAAGCGAAATTTCCAAAATTATATACCGGATGCGCAAAAGTATTTAAAATTATGTAAATAATTACAGAAAATGGAGTTGTGGAATAAATACCTGGGAAAGAGAGCTTGACCGCTTCTGCGCCCATTTGGTATAATTTTTTCGTGAGGTAATGCGCATTTTGAAAAGGTGGGTCAAGTCTTGGTATACGCAAATTTTTCGGGCAAGAAATCGATGTATTTTCATCTCCTCAAAAAGATTGGTCAAAATATATTTTTCTACTTACGGCTTACTTTTCGAGATATTGAGCGAAATTGTTTTTTTCGGCCTCTCACAACCAGGCCGATTATCAGCCTTACTTAAGGACTATGAAAATATGTATAGCTACAGTATTGCTCGAATTAATGTGAACACAAGTGATAATTTGCAAAAAACAACTATAAGTTGTAGACGAAGAAAAAAGAGAAAAGAATACAATTTAAATTTTTCTAATAAGAACCATATCCCCCCTTGGCTTTTATAACTTCCTTAACACGTTTTGGCATAGAATCCACTAGTTATGTACACATTTCTGATACTTGCTGTTCTTGAAACCATATGTATCTCATGTCTCAATCATTTTTGTTTTTGTTGCGAAGTCTATTTTACGAAGTCTAGCCTCTACAATAATCCAAAGATTTTCAATCGGATTAAGATCCGGTCAGTTTCCTGGCCATTGAAGGCATGATATCTTCTTGAGAGGCATTTTTTGGTACAAAGACAGCGATGTAGTTTCGTTAAAAATGGGACAACGAAAAACTTACGACAGCTCATATTGACCAAATCTGTTAAAAATGTTTTGTGGCTGCTTTTCTTATAAAGGTACCAGATCCCTTGTACCGACCGAAGGCATGATGAACTTACAAAAATATAAAGACTTGCTAGAACAAAGATTGGAAGCTAAGTGGTTTTTTACAAATTATCACTTGTGTTCACATTAATTCGAACAATACTGTACCTCTCGAGCTATATGTTTTTCTTGCAGATATTAGGCCGATAAGCTCGAATCTGGACTAAGTTTTCCAAAATACTTTGATGTTGTTAAATCCCTAGTAATTCAATTTAGTTTTTAATGTAAAAGTTAAAATCACTAACTTACTTAGATGGCCATAACAACCCGTTGTCAGGTTACGGCCGACCTCATTAGCTCTCGCCAGGCGCCTCTGTTTTGCGCGCGCCTTCTCCAATCGTTAATGCCAAGCGTGGTTAGGGCTTCCTCAGCTTGGTCTATCCACCGGAGGCATGGTCTCCCTCTTCGTCGTTGACCAGGGACCTTCCCTTCGAATACCTTTTTCGCTGGAGCTTCTTTATCCATACGATAGACATGACCCAGCCAGCGTAGTCGCTGTATTGTTATACGCTTAACTATGTCAATGTCGGCGTAGAGCTCATACAGCTCGTGGTTCATTCGAATGCGATAGTCGTCGCCAACTCGAACAGGACCAAAGATTTTGCGGAGAACTTTCCTCTCAAACACCCCAAGAGCGGCTGCGTCTGTTGTCGAAACCACCCATGCCTCAGCGCCATAAAGAAGCACAGGTAGAATGAGCGTCTTGTAGAGTGTTAGCTTTGTCGATCGAGAAAAAGCTCTGCAACGTAATTGCTTACTGAGACCGTAGTAGCACCTATTAGCAATTGTTATTCTCCGCATAATCTCCAGACTGACATCATTGTTGCTGGTTACGGCAGTGCCAAGGTAGATGAATTCCTTGACAACTTCTAATTTACAGTTGCCCGCTGTAACATGAGAGTCTAGATCCCGTGCTCTCTTGTTGTTGTTAGTAGACATCATGTATTTCGTCTTGCCCTCGTTTACCGTCAAACCCACTTTGGCTGATTCTTTTTCAATAGCAGTGAAAGCAGCAGTAACATCTCTCTTACTCCGACCGATAATATCAATATCATCAGCGTACGCAAGGAGCTGAACACCTTTGAAGAAAATGGTGCCATTATGATGCACACCGGCTTTTCGTACGATCCCCTACATAATGAAATTGAAGAGATCGCACGAGAGCGGGGCTCCGAACTCAGACATTGTTGCGTATAGGCAATTCCGCACTGGGCTATCGAACGCAGCTTTATAATCGACGAAGAGATGGTGAGTGTCGATTTGATATTCATGGGTTTTCTCCAGGATTTGGCGTAGTGTAAAAATCTGGTCTATGGTGGACTTACCAGGTCTAAAACCACACTGATAGGATCCGATCAGCGTTTCTGTATACGGCTTCAATCTTTCACACAATACGCTCGAGAGGATCTTATATGCGATGGAAATAAGACTGATACTCCTGTAGTTGGCGCAGATTGTCGGGTCTCCTTTCTTTATTACAGGACAAAGCACGCTGAGATTCCAATCGTCGTGCATGCTTTCCGCTAGCCATATTTTGCTGATGAGTTTATGCATGCACCTTATCAATTCATCGCCACCAGCTTTAAACAACTCAGCTGGCAGGCCGTCAGCACCCGCTGCTTTGTTGTTTTTGAGTCGCTGGATAGCAACTCGAAACTCTTCATGGCTAGGTGATGGTACTTCCACTGCGTTATCATCGATTGGTGGTATCGTACTGCATTCTCTCTGGGCGGAATTGGTGGAATCATCGCCCGTAAGCAGGTTGGAGAAATGCTGCCTCCATAACCTCAGTACACTCTGTGTATCTGTAACCAGATTTCCATTTTCGTCTCTACAAGTGGATGCTCCGGGCTTGAAACCTTGAGTTAGACGCTTAACTTGTTGATAGAATTTTCGTGCATCCTTCTTGCCCTGGTACACCTCAAGTTCCTCACGCTCACGCTTTTCCTGCTCCCTTTTTTTACGTCTGAAAATGCGCCTCTCTTCCTTCCTCTTTTCGCGGTAGTTTTCTCGCACGGCACGCGTTGCGGCTGACTGCAGCGTCTTCTTGAATGCGGCGTTTTTTTCAGCAGTCGCATCGCGACACTCCTGGTCATACCATTGGTTTCGAGGTTGTGGGCGTCGAAAACCAATGTCTTCCTCGGCAGCAGCGCTCACACTCTTGAAAAATATTACATCCACTATGGATTTATTTTTCAAAACATCCTTCCGATATGAATATAAGCATTGTTTGGAAATATCATATTCCGAATTTATTATTCTAGAGTGAAAGGCTTGACCTGGGCGTTGATTGTTTCACAAAATAATGCCGTACGATACACAATTATTGTGTGGAGAATATGCTCTATTGTAGTACATACATATATGCTATACTCCTTTAGAATTCGAATTTCAAAAAATTCCTTCATCCCAAATTTCGTTGCGAAAGCTAACAGTTTTGCCTTGCGTTGATTTTCAGTCAATCAGAACATATAATTTTATATTTTAGTCCACAAGTGTAAGGACCTGCTATGTGGTAAAGAACAGAATTGTGAAGAAATTGCAAACCAATTGCAGTTTCCTAATAAGTTATCCTCAATTTTTTTTTATTTTATAAAATCCGAAAAAAATACTTTGTTGTTCACTAAGACCTCAGATTTTAAAAACAGTGATATTTTGGGTTTTGATATGAAGAGGTGGGAAAAATTCAGAGGATTTCAGAAGTTTTATTTTCAACTTTGGTCTGATTGCAGGATTTGCATCTGGGCAACACATATCGATATATCTTCTTAGCTTTTGCATTTAGACTTCTTTTCATTTCACTCTTCTTTTCATTTCACTCTTCGAGGAATAAGTTTTCCAGCACGTCATAATTTACAGTGGAAATGCATCAGTTATATACCAAAACTAAAAACTGCATTAAGATCAGTGCAGTAGATTGAGATCGAGTTGTAAAGAAAGATTAGCATAGAAAGATGGACGGATGAACTTACCCGTAGTATGTGTCGTATTCTGGTATTGATGTCAACACAAATGAAGCATCACTTATGGAAGTTTTTTTTTCTTCAATTAATTAGGTCAAAAAACTTTGATTTTTTTATTGATAATTTGGTCACAGTTGTAGACAAAACAAAAATTTATATTTCACTGCATATTTTGTAAGGCATTCGAGGTCAAATTGTTTAATCATTAGCCTCAACTTTTTATCTACTGTGCTACGCTTTATTACGTATTGCATTTGTTGAAATGACTTTTAAAGTCAAGATATTCAGTCAATTTGGTGTACAACACCACCACCAACAGGTGACATTCAGTCAGTCAGTCAGTCAGTCAGCGAGTCAGTTACTTAGAGCATCGAGCATGGAGCATTGAGGGAGGAGCGTAGCGTAGCACTTAACATTTTTATTGGCACTTGAGTTTATTTTTGAAGGAGTCTTGAAAATGGCTCATAATAGCAACAACAAAAATAAAAACAACAACAATAAAAATAATGGCAAAATCGACAGTAGCAGCAGCAGCAGCTGTTTTATTTGATGCCAACCAAACCCGATGACAATTTAAAGAAACGATATATTTTTCAAGCATGTGCCAAGTTGAAACAGATGAGATCCAAAGAAGTAAAAAAAAAAAAAAAATCAGGATTGTATTTGTACAGAAAATAAGAAAAGTTCACAAAAAGTACAAAATCGAAAGATATAAAAAATGCATTACTTGAACTTACTACGAGTAATACGAAGCTGACAGTAGTCATCAGGAATGACAACGTTTAGTCGATTACGGTATGCTGCAGACACTTTTTTTTGATAGAATGTCATATTATACTTTAAGTCTCTATCGGGCTTAGAGTTTTCATTTTGAATGATATATAATTTTGTCCCTCAAAAAAGCTTATAGGTTCAATTTATATTGAAATTTCTTAAACATTTTTGTTTGTGCTGAATGGTCCACGTGATACAGAAAAAAATATATTGCTTTCTTAGATGGACAAAAAAAAATTGGTTCGAAGTTTAACTCGTATTTTACTTTCAAATTTTAACATATTGTTCCTAATGCAGTTTTGGAAGGACTGTGCTTTTTTTGTCAAAATAAAATATTTCTTCGAGTTATGACAACATTTATGGTCGCCAAATCTTTAAAAAAAAATTCGAAAACACCCGTTCTCATATAAAAGCTCTTGAGCATACGAACACTTTGACACCTTGAAAACGTTTTTCGGCTGCGCTCAATTTTGGGCAGAACACTGTCCCGGTTGACATGGAACGTCCCATTTGTATGTATGTCTTGCTCCCGGGCCACTTTTAGAGATATTCAATATTCATCAACACATTTCCTTATCGATTGGTGCTTGATTGCTGATGTCATAAATTTATTTCCGACCTTTCATCATAAGATCGTGCTAGCATTCAGAAAAAAGCACTAACAAATTTTTTTTTTTTTTCAATTTTTAAGGAATCAAACTCCTTGGAATAAAATTTAAGTACTTCGACCATATATTTGAAATGTAATTCTTCTGCCTTGCAATTAAAAAAGTCGATTCTGAAATCCAATTGCTTGTTGTTTAATACGAATTTTTTGATATCAAATTTTTATTCCTGAAATCAACTTGACAATGGAATATATTCTATTTGTCATGGAATTGAAAGGGCGACTACAAATTCTAATTTTCCTGGAATCGGAGTTGAAAACGAAAAATCTTTATTATTGCTCAATTTACTTTTTTTTTTTGCCTAAAATGTTGAAAGAAGTAAGTGAAGCAGTCATTATAGTCTTTAAAGACTACACTTGAACAAATATTTCTTTAAAATACATTGAAAAAAAAGTAACCATATATTAACAGATTGCAAATAAAAAGATTACATTAAAAAAAATATTTTTGTTGCAACTATTCGGAGATTTATTTTTAAAAAGACATTTGATTCCATCAACTTATCATCCCTTAAAATAATTAAACTACTTAGAGCAAGTAAACTCTCTATAACCCAGGTGAAACTTTTTTTCCTCAGGATGTAACTGGATTATCAATATTTTCTTTCATAAGCCATGTCTTTATTTAGAAGAAGTTAAGCATCTAGCCATTGATATTAATTTTAATTTGAAAAGCGAACTATGTTTTATTGGACAAAATTTCAGCTAAAAGTTAAGCACCGGTTTCAAAAAATTAATGTTAATTAAAACGTATGATCCTAAAAAACATTTCTTGTTGTACATTGCAAGTAGTAACCGGTTGAAAACGGGTTGTTTTTTGAAGGTCATTAGTAAAAACAAAAATCGATTTCTGGTGATAAAAGAAATAAAAACTATCTCCATATTGGCTGTAACTACGAGTATTTAACAAAGATTTTCAGGCTGCTACGTTTGTCCTTAATATTCCCTAAGCCCTCTAATACGACTTGGTCAACATAATTCATATCTGCAGTCTGTCTGTATTAATCGTGATCTCGGAGTTATCTTTGAGCAATTATTTCCTTTATTTTAATTTTTTTTCTTGATTTTTCTGCAGTATTTTTGGATGCTTTTGATTGGACCCTACATATCATCGGAAAATACCCACAAAAAAATTTTATAAAAAATCGAAAAGCTCTGCCGATATATTCTAGCTATGCATATTTTCATAGATTCGAAGCAGCGAACCTTCTATTGTTGAGTTCATTGTTGTTTCAGAGGTTAAACAGCCTTTTTTAAACAGTCCTTTCTTGCTATGTACCAAATCATCTCAACAGTAAATAAAAAAAATAATAAATTTCCGTCTATGATTTTCAACAAAAAAATGTGCGAAAAAGTTTTTTAATTTCCAACAGCACTGATTCCAAACAAAAAAAAAAAAAACGCTTCTAGCGTACCGTGTTCACTTAAGGCGCAGCTCAGCTTAACTCATCTTAAGTCTACAGTGCTGAAACCCAGCATGATGACTGCTTGTGTTCCAAATGGTGCTTATTATTACAAATGTTTTTACTTGTTGTTTTTCTTCTTTGCTTTCGGTACATGTGCCATACTTTTTCACCACCATGATGCGTTATGAATCCAATAAAAGTTTTGTTTCAAAAAGAGATCAGCGCAAGCATGGATTGATGGCTTCGAAGAAGAGAAAAAAAACGACATAAGCGACGCGTTAGTGTCAAAACGTGACATAAAGATTTTTGGGTAGAAACATTTTGCAAGCACACGCACACACGCCCCATAAGAAAGACGCACATATGCGCCCCCATATAAATATTCAAACCTCTACAACAACAACAAAAACAGAGCTTCATCACTCCTACTCCTATGGGATACCATGCCCGCCATCATGATTTTCATCAATCGAAACCGTTGATGACGCTGTGATTACTTTTGGCTTAAACTGCGATTATGTCGTTCCGTCTGTCGTCATAAGTCAAGTCAATGCAACGGACAGTGGGAACATATTTTCATAAATTTTGTTGTTATTGCTGCGGCTGCTGTTTCGGCTTTTTATTTTATTTTTTTCATGTAAAACGTAATAAACTTTTTGAAAGTGTCGCCAGCACCCGCATTATTGGTCGGTCATGCCGTTATGAAGTTATAAAAATTGCGCCATAATTTGTTTCCATTCCAATGTACGAATTTATGCGGAAATGTTGTTGCTGGTTTTTGTGTTTTATTACGCTGACATTAGAAATCGAATAAAGTGAAACATATTGTTTTACAACTTCATTTGGGTAAATGCGTATGGATTTTTTTCAATAAAAAATATAAAATGCATTCGGGCATCGATTTGCGCAGCCTTCTAAAAGTAATGTATGTTTTTATAGTGAAATTATTGCCATGTGAGTTGCAATATTGCGTTGATTCAATTTTCTCTTAAATGTAGATTTACATTATTGCCTGAAGTTCCAATGCAATTACGTTTAGGTTTTAATGAGGAAGAATTAAAATCAAAAATCTATCATTTTCAACAAAATGTTGCAATTATTTAGATGGAAATATTTTACTGTGAAAAATACTAACAGGAAATAAATTCGTGTAACATGCTTTTTATTTCCTCCGAAATCTTCTTTACCTATTTGTTGAATAATTTAATTTTAAATCTGAGTCTTAATTGTTCCTCCTTTAATATTGATTTATGAAGTCTTAGCTTCAAGAAAAAAGAAGGTTGAAGGTGTGCTCTAAACCATGGCGAAATTAGCTTAACTTCAAGAAAAAAGAAGGTTGAAGGGTGTGCTCCAGAAAAGAAAAATTGAAACATAGCCGTGCTGAAATGAAAATTTCGACATGGTTTCGATTTTTTTTTTAAGCAAACCCTTCAGCCATGGTTTTTCTTGAAGTTAAGACTGTCTTGAATTAATATTACCGGAGGAACAATTAAAATTCAGAGGGAGACATAGTTAAAATTGCAAAGTAATAAAAAAAACATGAAAAGTTACATATAAAGTTTTGTAATCTAATAAGCGTAAGAGCATATAAAAAGTGGAATTGCAGCGAGTTGGACAATCAAGCTTTGCTTTTTTTAAGCCTAATATTTTTACCAAAGAAGCTTTAATAGGCGCTTCAGGCTTCTTAGAAAAATCTCTGCACTTGGTAAAATGAATATGAACTGTAGATATTGTGTCATAAACTGTCAACTAGGAAGTATGAGCTATGCACCTAAAGTGAATTATATCGTTATATTAACTAGACAAGAGTTCTAATCCTTCTTCATTTGTATTTAGTTCTTCTTCTTCATCTTCAACTTCTTCAAAATCAGGAAGTTGATATTCATTTCTTAGGAGTTCAATGAAAAATGTCAAAGTAAATAAAAACCAAAAACAACAAGTAATAATCTTGCTTGGAGCAAACAAATTCTGTTTAATATGAGATTTGAAATTTGAAAAACTTCTGTAAAATATATAATCTGAATTACTAAGCCCAATAAAAATTGAGCCTGAACCAAATTCTTGAATGGGTTTGGGTTCGAGTTCACATAATGTAAAAAAAACATTGTTCCGGAGCGGGTTCAGGTTTCGGTTCGGATTTGAAACCTTGATTAAAACCAATGCTGACACATGCAGAACCCTAAACATTTTCGTACAGTCCTGAAGTTTACCGATACTTCTATATGGCTGTGCTATTTTCGTTGACTATCTCGTTCACTTTTTTCTCGCGGTCATTTTCGTCGGTACTACTCAAAAATTTTTGAATTTTTCAATGCTCCTAGAATATCCGCGTCTACAATAGTTTTTCGATATTTTTGAACTGGAATCAAATCAAATGGTTTTGATACTTTTCAATAAAATTCCAGACCTCTTGATTCTTATGACACCTGCATTTGATTTTTTCAATATTTTTCTATACCTTACGGTACAATTTGACTTTTGTCGATTTTAAATGCATTTTTCGATGCTAATCTATGAACTTTTGATTTCTAATTAATTTTTGAATGTGTTGATACATTAAGTCTTTCTCCACATCACTCGCTACTAGTCGGCACTCTCCAATTTTTTTATATACGAATTCGATTTCTTCTAAATTATTCGATGCTTTCCAAATTTTATCGATAAGTTCAATATAAGTTCTCTTGATGCTTTTGAACTTTTACCGGTTTTTTCGATACTATTCGATTTTTTTTGATGCTATTCGATTTCAATGAACTCTTTTAATTTTTTTTTGATAAAGTAGGATACATCGTCAGTTTCTGTTAGCCTTAAAAACAATTTGATACTTTTCGTCGTACATCGAATTTTTCGTTACTATAAATGTTGTATCGATTCTTTAGTAATGTAAACAAACATTCCTTCTAGTATTGGCTTTTTATATATTCCAATTTTATTTTATTATTTTGCAATTTTTCAAAACTATCCGATCATTTTTTAATACCCTTTGCGAACAAACAACGGAAAATTCATTATTTTTTCGACTTTTTTTTAAATATCTGTGTTTTTTCATAGCTTTTGATACTATTCGATGATTCTTTTTGACTTTTCCGATTTGTTTTTGTACTGTACTGTACTGAATTTTTCAACACTTTCGATTTTTTTGGATACTGTTCGATACTCTCTGACTTTTCCATAAATTCAATTTTATATGATCTATTTGCACTTCCGTCGACTTTTTCGATATCTTTCATTGCTTTTTGATAAACTTTTTATCTTATTTGATAAATTTTTTCCCGACATTCTTCGACTTTTCAATACTTGTGAAGTTGAAAATAAGAAATAAGAACACGAAGACGGTTAATGTTGAACTAATTGTAAATTCAGGTGACATAGACTATATAATTTCATTTGCAGAAATAACTTCATATTTTAAATTATCAAGCAAAAGCTATCAAACTAAATTTTTCAAGGATCAATTGGTTTCTGGCAAAATTTTTCATAACGAAATGCAATAGAAAAAAATGCCATTCTATTAAAAAGGTCAAAGTCCACAGTCCACACAAAAACATAAATTTCTCTCTTGGTTTTACAAATTTCTTATCAAAATATTGCTTACAATTTAATTTCAAAATTATCTTTTTGAGAAATAAGTACTAAGCTGCCAGTGTGCGGAGACCTCTGCAGAATATATATATTTGAGAAGAACACTACTTTAGCATAGGGTCAATATATGCACATAAAGCGTTTACGAAATACCGAAAAAATTATTTTACGCCACCCTCATGTAAATATATCCATAATGTAGTTATTATTTCATTTGTATTTTCATAAATGCAAAACTATTTACCCCATAAAAATTGAACTTAAATATTTTCTTTATTTTTCAGTTTTCCGCTTCTATTAATTCTGTCCTAGCATCACTCTCCCAAATAACTCAATATTATTTTGAATTGATTTCCCTTGCTCGCTTATAATCGGCTTATCAATGCGGCAAATAAAGCCATAAAAAACCACAAAAATTTCAATTTCGTTCCACTATCTTAACGATGCACCAATATGGGGGAGTTGGTGGGGGAAAGCCACTCATACTCACCCAACTCGCCGGCGTTTCAACATTTACAAGATGCAAAAGTAAGGGGGGACAAAAAAAAAAAAAGCAGCGACCGACCAAAGACGTGATATAAAAATCAAAACCAACTTATGACTCCGCATAGGCACTTTGTGACGAGGGTTTTTTTTCTGTCGCTTTTTTTTTGGATTTAATATGAGGAAAAATACATAGGTTGTGGAGCATTATGAAATTTTCAACACTTGTGAGCACACTTTTTGTTGTAATGTTGTTGTTTTATTTTTTCTGTTATAGTTTTTTTTTTTGTCTTTTATTGGGGGCATCAACAACGCGTTGATGCCCCTAAAGTTCGATCACATTAAGTGTTTTGCAAGTATCCAGGACACATTATTATATGTACCCATTTGGAAAATACTTAGTGATGTCATTGATAAAATGACATTGTTGTTAATAAACTAGCAACTCTTACAGTTTTTTAATGTCTAAGCACAACTATTTTGAGTTTTATTACAGAAATCACTACATAATCATTATAAATAGATTTTTATTTATTTGGATCCAAAATTATGGTTACTATGGATTTTCATATTTTTAGATCAAAATGAATCGAAGTTTTTGATTTATTTTCTTTTATTTTTTTCAAAAAATCGGATATTCCAAAATAACCGGATTTTTATTTCGTATACACAAGCCATATTTGTTCGAAATTTTTTTGATAACTTTTGACTTTTATCGATGTATTTCAGAAGCTTTGGATTTTTTTTTTTTTTGATTTTTTGGATGGATTGCGAACATTAGAATTTTTTCGATGAGTTTCAACTTTTTTTAATATATTTCCATAAGTATCGACTTTTTCGATATTTTCGATATATTTTGAATTGTACGATTTTTCCAATGCTATCCAATAAGGTTAGATTTTTTTCGTTAGTTTCGATATGGCTTTCAACGAATATTGACTTTTCGATAAGTTTCAATAATTTTCAATAGTTTACTACTATATTCGATAACTTTCGATATTTTTATGGCTTCCAAAAACTATTGATTTTTTGAAAAGTATCAAATAAGTTCAAAGGTATCAAATTGTATTGAAGAGGGTCGAAAGAAAAATTGCTCTTTTATATGCAAAAACGCAGGAAGAACATAGAAACCGTGAATTTTTTCTAGAGCAAATATAGCATATAAAGCAAATTATTGTTGGAATGCTATGAAACTTGATATGTAGAAGTCAGCTGATGCAGAAAAAAGGCATTCAAAAAGCTTGCGAGATTGTGCATGTAGGCATGGCAACAAAGATTTTATGTATATTATCTTTAATCCTTAGCGGCACCACTTCATTTTTATAACATTACGGCACATTGGGGTCTTTCACGAAAAAAGCAAATTTTTAATTCCAGGCTTCATAACTGTGAATGAGTGTTGAGATGACTCTACTTTATGAAATTTATTGATTATTAGGAATATTTTTCAAAAAATGTTTGTGCTACATGAGGCTAAACTGATTTCAATATTTCCGTGTAGTCCTTCACGACCCCATGGTGCCGCTAAGGGTTAATGAAAAATGTGATTAAACTTGAGTGACCCAAAAAACGTTTCAGAAAAAATGGACGAGATCTTAGAAGTGGGCGTGTTTATTAAGTTGAAGAAAAAGTAGTCGGGCTTGGCAGAGTAGGCGTGGCATCACCCATTCTTTCAAGTATTTTTTATCTAATAAGCTATCAAGTTTCTAGTAACTTGTGTCCAGCAAGTTTTACTCATCATCTCATGAAAGTGCCGCGTGTTGTCATACCGTCGTGCATTATCTAAGCCTTAAATATGCGACCTCAAGTTCAAGTTCCAACTAGGGCTTAGTGCAGTTAAAAGCACTTACACACACGCGCACACGCACACACACAAACACACATTTATATGAGACTATTGCGCGTAACGACTTCGTGATTCTAAAATAATGGATTTGCTTGCGTTGTTTTTGTCATTGTAGTTGTTGTCGAATGTTTTTGCTTTTTTTTTGTTGCCTATAGAGGAACATGAGGCAGCTTAGGATGGGAACGTGCTATCACCACCGCATCATATGCTCGATAGCAGTAGTAGTAGTCGTTTAGACAGCAACAAGAACAATACGAAAAACTCTAGCGACAACAATGGAAAAAAGTTTGTGGCGCTTTGTTTGTACGCGCCATGCTGTGCAAAAGTATGCCGCCGCACAGCACGGCAGTAGCGGTGCTAAGCAACGGATGCGGATGTGGCGGCTAAGTTGAGTATTAAACCGCCCAATCCCGCTGCCGTCATCAGCCCGCTCCCTGAGACAACATATCACCATGCCGCCGCATTAGAATGCGCCCGTTACAACCTCAGGGGAATAAGTTAGAGAGTTTCATTTTATGGTGGTTGTTGATAGCACAAAATCAGGGATCCAAAGGGAGGCTGCTGGGGAGTTAACAACGAAATTCATGAGAAAAAAAACGTCGTTACAGTGAAAAAGAAAAATGCAAAAAAAAAAAAACAAGGCAATGAAGACTATGCGGTATATAACATGACATAAATTTAGAAACACATACTTAAACACAAACACACATACATGTAGCTTAAACACACACACACAATATTTATTGTCAGGGGAGCTAGAAATTCGTAGCAAGTTTAGAAAAATCTTTTGCTGCTATTTTCCTAAATACTTCCGCATTTAATAAACATTTTTACGCATTTATTTGTTGTTTTTTTTTTTGCTCGCACTGTTCTTTGTACGACTGCCACGCCCCCGCCTCTTGGCTTATGCTTTACGAACACGCCAAGCATGTAAATGAAAATCATGAAAAGTTTTTCAAGTTTTCAGTTGGGCTTCCTTTTTTGGGTTCACCACGATTATTTCACATTTGGCGTTTGTGTTGTGGTGTAAAATAAATGAAATCAGCTTCATAAGTGCGGCGTGTGCGGCAAACGCAAAGCTTTAAAACTCATGACACACTTGCGATTCATTGCCGAGTAGCATTCGAATGCGTTGTTGTGCGAGCACAAGCATATGTTGCCGTTGGGGGGGAGTGTGGGAGGGAGTTATGTCAAGTCAAAGGTCAAAGTGATTTTCATTTCAACGCTTTGCTGCTACGTCATGCATTTCCCCCACTTAAACTCCAGTTAAAACGCTTTCACGCCAGTGTTGCCAGCGCCCGTATCACTCACTATCGCTTCCCTAAACAAATTGAGTACAAAAAGGTCAAAGGACCAAACGAATCGCAATTAATTTTAAATTATTGAGTTCCTGACTCATCAAAGCGAGATAATTTTTCTTATCAGAGTTGTAAGTTGGACCAAAACGAATAAAAAAATCTAAAGGAAGAAAACTTCAAATTGTAGGGTGTGCTGATTTGCCTGGTGAATCCAACAACAAGCACAAAAACAACTCAGCACTTTGGTACGTTCGTTGGCGTTTGATAAATTTTGAAAAATTACCTTTTATTGATCCATTTCATTATTTGATTTCGTCATGTTATTTTCCCCACTGCTGTAGTTGAATTTTCTTCTCTTCCTTCGAGGGATGAACCACTTGTCAAATGCACGAAATCATCATTTAACCGGCCGTCCCACTTTTTTTCGTTTATCACTTCAAAAACAGCCGTTTTCTTTATCAATTTCTTGCCTTTAGGCATAAAATGTGGACAAATATTGATACGGCTTTAATGCTTTGCGCAAAAAGTGTAAAAAATGTAGGAAATAAAATGTACCCGAAGGTAGTTAAAGTAATTCCTTCAATTAGGATCTCGAAAATGGGTAAATTGCTTTGAGTGTTGTTGCGTGAAATCTTCGAAATTTGAAGAAGGTTGAAGCCATTCGCATTGTCTTAGCGTATTCAATTCAGCTTTGCTTTGCTTCTACCACATTGAACATGAGGTACGACTCTGCAGTAGTAAATTGTGGGCGAAGGTGCAAAGCGTTTGCAGCATTTCTGTTTGTACAAGTTACCGCTTGAAATTAGAATTTGTAAATAATGTGTTTTTAATGTTGTCAAATTAAGGGTAAAGTAAACTTAATTAAATTCGAGTATTATGTGAAGTTGCAAGTGTTGCGTTGGATTGTTAGTTGAAGCATCAAACTAAATTATTTAGTACAAAAAGTAAACGTTATTTTAATTTTTATATACCATAAACACAATGTATGTTCAATTTGATAAAGCATAAAAGAAGATTTAGCAGGTTTTGAAAAGTATATATTTCTTGATATGTTGTCGTCATCTGTTTATTTGTCCGTCTTACCGAGAAAATTACTATTATGGAAAAACCAATCGAAATAAGACAACGGTAATATTTGCTATCATAGATCACGGCATTGAAAATAAGCGAAATCAGTTTACGGGCACGCCTTGCACCTTCCAGCTATTTAAGGTAATTCTACCTAATTTCAGATGAATATTACTATTTGTCTGGACAAGGTAATTGAGGTCAAACAGTAAACAAATTTAAGGACACAAATTAAACAGATATGTTCTTTTGCGATACCCTCAGGATGAAATTAACAGCTCAATTACTCGTACATCTAATGAGATTCTTTAATAAGAAGCAGGCCTGGATTAACCTTGCAGGCAGAGTAGGCACGTGCCTAGGGCGGCAAGATTTAAAGGGCGGCAAATATTGGCGGAAAATTTGAAAAATTGTTGCATTTTATTGATTGAAAAACTTTTCAAATTTTGTTTTCATTTTGTTTGTTTTTTTAGTTCCGCAACGAGAGCCTTTTTTTTATCAAATATCAAATTTCATTAGCATAAATGAAAAAAAAAAATTATTTTTTCTAATAAATGAAGAAATTTTGTGACGGAGAGCGACAATTTTTGCAACTGTCTAGGGGTGGCAAATCTCTTAATCCGGGCCTGATAAGATGGGTGATATGATGTAACATATTGTTGTCTAAGTTATTGTCTATACCTACTTCTGCAGAGAGCAGGACAAGTCTTCAATACTGTCCATTTCTTCTTCTTCGCAGCAGCATCTAGAATAACACAGGCCGACAAAATTTAACCGAAACTCAGATCCAGAAACTAGACCATTATTTCCAAAGGTTTTTGATGCGGTGAATCCAAATCTGGCCTCGGAAATGCTCTATCAGCTCTGGCTTTTGAGTTATCCTAACCTAAAAGTGCAAATAACACCTTTTTTGCCCATTTTTGAGGTTATAGGTGAGCTTTCTTTTCTTCAAAAAACTATGTATAAGATTTTAAAATACAGTTCTTCTTCTTTGAAATGCCGTTGAGTTTTCTGAATCGCATTTTGAAATTTTCAAATCTTTTGACATACAAATGTCCCTAATGAATTTGCCAGTGCATATAAAATCACCTGCATCCTCTCGAGCGTATTGTGTGAAAGATTGAAGCCGTATACAGAAACGCTGATCGGATCCTATCAGTGTGGCTTTAGACCTGGTAAGTCGACCATAGACCAGATTTTTACACTACGCCAAATCCTGGAGAAAACCCATGAATATCAAATCAACACTCACCATCTCTTCGTCGATTATAAAGCTGCGTTCGATAGCCCAGTGCGGGATTGCCTATACGCAACAATGTCTGAGTTCGGTATACCTGCAAAGTTGATAAGGCTCTGCAGGATGACGTTGAGCAATACGTGTAGCTCCGTCAAGGTAGGGAATGACCTCTCCGGAACTTTTAATACCGAGCGAGGTTTCAGACAAGGCGACCCGCTCTCGTGCGATCTCTTCAATTTCATTATGGAGGGGATCGTACGAAAAGCCGGTGTGCATCATAATGGCACCATTTTCTTCAAAGGTGTTCAGCTCCTTGCGTGTGGTGGGTGGGTGAGTTTGACGGTAAACGAGGGCAAGACGAAATACATGATGTCTACTAACAACAACAAGAGAGCACGGGATCTAGACTCTCATGTTACAGCGGGCAACTGTAAATTAGAAGTTGTCAAGGAATTCATTTACCTTGGCACTGCCGTAACCAGCAACAATGATGTCAGTCTGGAGATTATGCGGAGAATAACAATTGCTAATAGGTGCTACTACGGTCTCTGTAAGCAATTACGTTGCAGAGCTTTTTCTCGATCGACAAAGCTAACACTCTACAAGACGCTCATTCTACCTGTGCTTCTTTATGGCGCTGAGGCATGGGTGGTTTCGACAACAGACGCAGCCGCTCTTGGAGTGTTCGAGAGGAAAGTTCTCCGCAAAATCTTTGGTCCTGTTCGAGTTGGCGACGACTATCGCATTCGAATGAACCACGAGCTGTATGAGCTCTACGCCGACATTGACATAGTTAAGCGTATAATAATACAGCGACTACGCTGGCTGGGTCATGTCCATCGTATGGATAAAGAAGCTCCAGCGAAAAAGGTATTCGAAGGGAAGGTCCCCGGTCAACGACGAAGAGGGAGACCATGCCTCCGGTGGATAGACCAAGCTGAGGAAGCCCTAACCGCGCTTGGCATTAACGATTGGAGAAGGCGCGCGCAAAACAGAGGCGCCTGGCGAGAGCTAATGAGGTCGGCCGTAACCTGACAACGGGTTGTTATGGCCATCTAAGTAAGTAAGTAAGTAAGTAATACAAAATCACAAACTTGAAAATTTCAAAATGCGATAGTTAGCTCGGCAAAAAAAAGAAGATATTTCAAAAAACTCATCGACATTAGAAAGAAGATGAACTGTTATTTAAGATCACACATATAGCTTCTTGAAAAAAAGAAAATTCACGAAGCTACATAACCTCAAAAACGGGCAAAAACGATGTTTTTTGCACTTTTAGCTTAGGATATCTCAAAAACCAGTGCTAATAGAGCATTTCCGAGGCCAGATTTAGATTCAGCTAGGCGTGTGTAATCATTGTAAGGGAAAAATCAAATCAATTGCCATGGACAAGATCTTCTACTCATTTTAGCTTAGGTGTACCATGAGATTCTTGTTCGCTTATGATCCAGCCAAGGACGGATTAGGTGCATAATACCGCAAGTCGCTTTCACTTTGTTAATCCATCTAGTGATCGCTTATAACTAAGATTTACTTTCAATATTGGACTGGCAAGTGGAGTTCGTTGTGTCGAGAAGCTCTATACAAAAATTTGGCCAATTTTAAACAGAAAGCACCTCTCTTGCAAGCAAATATTTCTTAAAGCTATACTGAGACAATTCTTTAAAGTAATGCAACCAAATTTCATACAAATAATAAGAATGGAAAGTGGACAGTTTTTTTGCAAAATTACTGACAGTTCTTATACAAAATATTCAAATCTTTATTACTGAAGGGCATTTAAATTTAAAAATTTGGAAACGTTTAGAGAGCCCAGGCAACACATGAACAATAAAATATCGTATTAACAAAAGTTGAGTACTAAAATATTATTGCTCTGGCCGAAACGAGCTTCGAGTACGAAATGGCTTTTATTTTGAATACTAAATGATTTTATAATTAAAAATGTCATTCAAACAACTCTCAGATCAAGCAACTTAGGGTTTTCATTGAAAAATATCTACTTAAATGAAGTTTTCTTCAAATTGTCTTAAAAGACACTTGCGTTTGGAATGATATATTGAACGGTGTAGAGTTACGAATTTGAAAAAATGTAGACAATGTTGAATTCTAGCGCATGGAAGTGGTTAACATTTTAATATATCTAAGTTTACTTTCCTTTAGACGCTATGTTGGTATTGTCATCAAAATGTCATCGTATAGCACTCTGATTACAAAATCATTTTCTTCCGAAATGTTCAAATGGGTACTTTTTCAAAAATAATTGAATTTTTAAGTAACAAACTCATAGAATATTAATTTATTTAACCAATTGCAACAAATTTTTGCAAAGGGAAATTTAAATTTTTTATAAAAATGTAAGAATTTTAAAGATTATAAAGCAGCTGCTCAACTTTTGTTTTAATTATAAAATCTGCTCTGCATATTGCTGATTGGTTTTTTTTTTAACTTTCAGCTATGTACATATGCTATTTTTAGCCTAATACACTTGAGTGATTTTCTTAAGGAATTTCCTTAAACTCATATTTTTAAGTATCAAATTTGGCTAATGCGTTCAGTATATTTTAATATACGCAAATTTTATACAAACAATGACTATGCAAAGTACCGAATCTCTCTCTGGGAAACAAAGCCATTCGTTAATTAGAAAAATGCTAATATCCTTTTTAGATAATCATCACACATACGACAAAACTCCAAACTTTGCCTTTGAGTCATAAAATGTTTGAAATAGCTGAGCAACACGAGCGTACAACCTTAAGCAACATATTTTTTTTAATACCAGCAATTTCTTATTTGCAGCAACATTCTTATGTTGTTGAAAATTTTTAAATACGCACAGAACCACACACACACATTATCGCACACACATGCATACGCACACACCCAGCAAACGTTTGGGAGATTTTTAACCCTTGCACACTTATGACGATGATTTTGTAATTCTTCTAGAAGAGTGCAAATACAAATCACAACATTTATAAAAATTAATGGATTGGCGACTCTTCTATAAAAGTTTTTTATGATAATATGCTTACGCAAATAATAAGCGTTTCTGCTGCCAACATTTAATAGGTTGTTGAATCCACTGAATGCATTTATTGCTCTTTAAGATTATATTGGTAAAAGAAAAAAATTATTATTGCATTTTTTTTGGTTTTTCTTATATGAATTTATTTGATGTCTTATAATTCTATATAACTGTTTCGATTTTCGCATTGGTTAAAAGCACAGAACAATATGTCAATGTTGCCAGACTGGTACTCTGTTTTGATGTTATGTTAAGTGTAATAGTGCTATTATTTTCAATTAAATATTTAAACGCCACTATAAATAGTGAAGAAAATGAAATCATAATTCTGAGTCTCATACATTTTTTATTTCGTTTTCAACATTCTTCTTAACATTTCGTGCCCGTATCGCTTTGGCGATTCGCTATCTTCGGGCAGTTTCTCTTAAGCAAACTGACGCTTCTTCTAGTGTCTTTTATATCTTCTTGGAGCATGGGGCCTCCACAAAACTCGTCTAACGTGCACGATCAGTGGCGAGTGCCTTGAATTTTCTCCAAAATTTACCCAATTCCTGCTTTAGAATTCGTTTCCGCTGGGATATCTTCTTTTTTTTCGGACGGTCGCGTTTACTGCCACCCTGAGTGTTCTACTCCAATGGAAGACTTAAAATTGTTATTTCCACAGCGTTTGCCAAGTCTGTTGCCACTTTCGTCATTTGAATGGTAATTGGATTTTGACGGCATCTGGTGAGCAATTTGGCAATGGAAATGGTTTTGGGCTACCAAATTTTCAGATTTCGGCAAAAGACAGTTGTTTGTGGACACTTGTAAATTGAGTAGCAGAGCGTTGATGGTTAGCCTAGTACAACATAACTGGCTTCACGTTTGACTCAAAAGTTTTGAGCTTATTTTGTTTTATTGAATGCCACAATTTGTAGAGTCTAGATCTGTGCTCATCCAGTGCTATTAGAAGCAAGATTGATAACAGTGGACAATCTTGCCGCGCATTTGAGACGAATTCAACAGGATTATAAAGCTTCTCATTATGTTACACTGTACATTTAAAACTTTCGAATTGAGTTTGGATGAGATTAATGATCTCAATTGTTGCATCTCGCCTGTTCAATGCATCCCAGTGTCAATTGCGGTCGATGCTGTCAAAAGCGATACTATAATCGATGAAAGTTAGATGTAACGAAGGCTGCTGCTTGTCATTAGTAGATGAAAAACTCACGCGTGATCGAAACCATTGCATCGGCGATTGATATATAGCTCCTCCACGAAAATGTTTACTGGGCAAATAAGCGTGCAGGCAATGTGTGCACACTGTCAAAACTTAAGATACAAATTAAGCAAAATAAGATGCATTTTTGTATTTAGCAGCAAAGAAAGGATCGTATAGGGAAATCCTTTGGATACAACGGAGAATGTTCTATGACTCTTTTTCTTTTTTGTTGGCATTGTGCACTTTGTTGTTGTTGCTTTAGTTGTAGAAACTCCGCTGCGTTTTATTTATTTTTTTATGGTTTTTTTTTTTCAAAAAAAAATACTCTTGTTATTCTGGGTCTTTCTATTTTGCTGATGTTGTTGCTTCTTTTTTTTTTGCATTTTAATATCTGTAAGTATGCGCTTTAGTTTGTTGAAGTTCGTTTTCGTTGTTCTTCTTTGTTGTTGCTTTGCTATTTCCTTAAAAAACACTTTTGTTGCTGCTTTAAGTAGTTTGAACAATTTTACGGACGCACGACGACCGTCTTTTTTACATAGAAATGCAAAACCAGCCCTGTAGGAAATTTTAGTATGCTGATGTTTTTCGTGAAAGATTTATTTGTTTTTGGAAAAATTTTTCATCCCAATATGGTAATTATTTGTGGAAAACATTTGGGTAATCTTTAACTGTTTAAGAATTTTTGTTGATGGCGACTATTTAAAAAAAAAAACAGTTTATTTCGCTGCAGTTAAAAAATGATAAGAAATTAAGCCGGTAGTATATTTCTGTTTCATTTTCGTTTTTCATTCGAGTCACATTTGACTTAATTTCCAGTTCGGATACCTCAGGAAGGCTACAATGCCAACAAATATTTGTGTGCGCATACAAATTTGCAGAAATGAACATTTCCACACGCCAACACGTACACACACACACAATCGCATCTCATGCGCTTGCATATCTTAGGATGCACCCCAAACTGCAGTTATGCAAAAACTCGTATCTTTGAAGTTGCTATTGCTGCTGCCGCTACTGCTGCGGTTTTTGTTTTTAATTTTCTTTTTCGTGATCCGCTTGTTATTGTTTTATTTTATTTTCGTTTTTAATTTCTAAAACTTTTCTACTGTTATGGAAAAAAAAAGAAGAAAATTGGAAAATATGGAGCGCAGTGCAACGCCCCATAGCTGGCGAAAATAAAAACAACAAAAACAGCGTTGGCAGGCGGTTGGGCAGAAACGGCAATTAATTGACAAATGAAGGCACACACAAGACGACGTTGCCATGAATGATGCTGCGGCCTGCAGAGAAAAACTGAATTTACTTGTGGTTCCTTGTCAGTGTTCATGAAGTAAGGCAGACGCCAAAGCTCCCCAGTTGGAATTTCATGTTCTAAATGCTGTCAAAAATTATAAATGAAAACTAGTGAAGGTGTTATCTTTGGCCTTGCCAAAAATTAAATACCCTACACCACGTTAACAGTAAAGCCTTAACCAAAATAGACATCACAAGACGATAGCGATTGAACGAACGTTTGCACTCGTTACGTCTGTTTTGACATGTAACCCAAAATGTTACGCTAACCAACGAATCGAAGCAGCTGTTATGACGAGTAGCGACGGTTTCAAGAAAAACACGTCTCGTCAAAATGTTTCGTTCACTTTCGATCAATTACATACGTTTATTTTGGCTATTAACATTGGTTTGCATATACTCAAATTTACTCGTTATGTCTTGTCACGTCTATTTTGGTTTGGGCTTAAGAGTGCCCTTGAGTCTTAAATTATTATTTTAAGGGTATTTCTTTCATCTTGATACGTGGGGACTGGTTTAACTAAGCCGTATTCACATTGAATTTTGCAAAATTTACTTTAATAGCTCTCTGTGTAGCGTTTTGAAGCTTATGTTTGCATGGGAGGTGACACGCCCTCTTTTAGAAACTCACCAAGTTTTTGTTTGATACTAGACCAAACCATACTTGAATTTGTGTGAAATTTTTGTATTACCTTAAATAACTCTTTTGAATTTGCGTTTCGTAGATTTTGCTTGTATAGAAGATGCCACGCCCTCTATTCGAAATTTGACAACTTTTTATTCAGAGCGTTTGTGAAAAATGTGGTTACATTACATCAAATAACTCTCTCGATATAGCGTCTTGAATGTTTTACTTGTGTGTATGAGCGATAGGCGTGTCCGTGAAACAATTTCGCTTTCAAGCTTGCTAAAAGTTTCAGCCTGTATGCCAAGTTTCCTTTAATTGTCTTGCTTGGTTATTCCGTAAATGTGATTTCCACAGACAGATAGACACAATAAAACGACTCAGGTGGTGACGCTGATCAAGAATATACATATATATATTTCCATACCTGCCACGCCTCCTTTTATGCGTTACAAACGGAATGACAAAGTGAATATACCCTCTGTGTAGGGTATATAAAGTGTGTGTAATTAAAATCGACACAAAAAGTGAAATAATAAGCTAAACTAAAATTAAAGAGTGTCCCAAAATTCATGAAAGAAATAATTTTGATAGAAACTACAGGTTTTCAATTAAAATTGAAAACATGTGGCTTCCATCAAAATTTGTTTTATTGATTCATAAAGTATATAGTATAAGATAATGAATGAAGCAGCATATCGAGTAACTGGCTACAATATTGTCGAAATTTTCCATGACCGTGTTGCAAAAATGTAGCTGAATTTCGTTTATACAGTGCTCAATTTACTCCTTCAAGACGTTGATCCTCGTAGGCTTATTTTCATAGGCCTTAGACTTTAAAAAGCCTCAGAGAAAAAAGTTCAACAGCATTAAATCTGAGCGACCAAAACGGGAAGTTACGCGATCATGAAATGCATCATGCAGCGCTTAAATTGTTTCTCGAGCTGTATGGCATGTGACACCGTCTGGTTGAAACCACATATCGTCCACATCCACATCTAGCAATTGAGGTACAAAAAACTATATGATTGAATTCTTGACCACGGTACCGCATTAATTTCCCTGGACTCTTAGTAACACTCTCACGAACTGCTTCGATGTTTTGTGATGAACGTTTTGTCGAAGGACGGTCAGTATGTCTAAGGTCTCTAATTGAAGCAGTCTCCCTGAATTTTGTAATTAATCTTTTCACAGATTTTTCACGCTGCCTTCTACGTAGAAGTAGGTGTCTGCTTACTTTGTACATGAAATCGTTGGTAGTCAATCAGTGGACAATATAGTGGGCTCAACAATTCATTTTCAGGGGTTCTACTATTTTTTAAAAAAGTGATAATTGAAAAAAATCGCGTTTTTTGTATTTTTATTTTGAAGCAGGAAACTTGCCTATTTTCCCATTTTTTTTTAATTCATTAATTCTGCTGAAAGCAACCAACATATATCATATGCAACGGTTTAGAGAAATTTGCCTACTGGGTATGCACAACCGAAGGCACACTGTGGCAGTGTGCCACCAATACAAGAGCACAAAGGCACATGCACACACATACACACATTTAAACGCACATGCTTTGAAGCGCACTTGTAGAGTTGTTAACACATATTCGTCAACAATAGGACTTGAGAAGAGTAGCAGAATTTGCCTTTTGGCTCAAGAGCTACTCCGCGCACGCACACACACACACACGCACACAATTCTATAACCTAATGCAAATTCAAGTACCCGTTTCGGAATCAGTGTTAACATTGCCGTTTTGCGGCACAATTTTTATTATAGATTTTCGGTCCAGGTGGCGCCAAAGATGAAGATTACGATGATCCACCGGTGACACTATTGCGTGGTCCACCAGGACCACCTGGTCAACCGGGCAAAGATGGTCGCGAAGGACGTGATGGCTTAAATGGTGATCCTGGTGAGCCAGGAGAACCGGGCTCCTTAGGTCCACGTGGACTCGATGGCTTACCGGGTGAACCAGGTATTGAAGGTCCACCCGGATTGCCGGGCTATCAGGGGCCACCAGGTGAAAAAGGTGATCGTGGCGATATTGGACCACCAGGTTTGATGGGTCCACCTGGTCTGCCAGGACCACCAGGCTATCCTGGTGTAAAAGGTGATAAAGGTGATCGCGGTGATTCAGTGAGTATTTGTGAATCTATCACTTACGATGTAATGTTTTCTGATTTCCTACACTTTCACCTAGAAGTACAGAAAAATGAGAAGACGACAAGATGATGGTATGGCTGATGCACCACATATGCCAACTATTGAATATGTAAGTGGCGAAATGTCAAGTTGAATAAAATGTACGCGTTACTGACTTTCATTTGAACTATAGCTTTATGGTCCACCTGGACCACCCGGTCCTATGGGTCCACCAGGACATACTGGACTGCAGGGCGACCGTGGTTTAGATGGACGCAAAGGTGATTCGGTGCGTATGATGGGTGAAATTTTTCAACTTTCCTAAATAAAATAATACTTTAAATTGATTTTATTTCCATACAGGGTGAAAAGGGACATAAAGGTGATCAAGGCCCAATGGGCTTGCCGGTAAGAAATTATTGAAACCACAATATATATATATTAAAATTAAATTAATTGAAGTTGTATTAAATTAGGGCCCCATGGGTATGCGTGGTGATTCTGGCCCCTCTGGTCCTTCAGGCAAAGCTGGTATACCGGTAAGTCGATGAAACAGTATTCAGGTTTTCAGTTTTAGAAGTTTTGCTGTTACTTTTGTTTGCTTAACTAACCTTAAAATTTGCATTAGAATTAACTTCACTTTTCAATTTTATTTGTCACTAATATTAACGAATTTTTTTTTGTGTTTTCTTTTCTGTATTCTAACAGGTGTGGGCCTACTAATAAAACAAAAACAAAACAAGTAAAATACGCTGAAAATAACAAAAAATTGCATTTTAGAAAAAATTAAATATGCAACAACAATAACAAATTTAAGACAGGAAAAAAGTCAAAGAAATCTACAAAAAAAAAAAAAAAAAACTGCTTCAAGCCAAGAGTTCACTTTAAAAACTCGCACTCTTATAAAAAAAACTCCCTTTATTTTGAGTTAAGGTTTAGCTTTTTTCAGATTTTTCTTAAATTAGACAGAATTGGAATTGAGTTAAAAGAATTTTACCTTAAATATTGAAGTTTTTCTTATATTGTTTATTTATTTTTTTTATTAAAAATTATCTTTTTTGCTTATGTATTTATAAGATAGTGAAGCCAAAGACTGTTTTTCGATTTTGGATATCCTGTTTGAGAATCTTAAGTTGATATTTACAGTAAACTGTCTGCTAGGTCCCTTAAGTCGAGAAGTTATTATGTAAAACTGTTTTCAGTGTCAGAAAATAAGCGTAAAATAAGGAAGAAAGGCAAAAGAACAAAACAAAACAAATATGAGAAAATAAATTCCATTGCATACTTTTAATTGTTAATTTAAATGCATGAAAGTGGTTCAAGTCAAGAATAAACAAAACAAATATAAGAAGAAAAAAAAATGTATTTGCTCTGTGTTGCTATGGGACGAAATATAAATCGAGTGTAAGTTTGAAGAGAAGAACATATAAAATATAGTACTTACGAAAAAGAACATTTTAAAGAATAAAGGTTTAAGCCAACACTCGGGTAAAATAAAAATATTTAAATGCAAATACTTTTTTTTTTGTCCTGACTTTGACTAAATAAATTCAAGATTTACTATATTCTTGTGAAAAAATTTTGGAATGATTTTTTGTTCAGTGTACTTTCTTTAAATCTCGTGAAACAGTTATCAAGAAAGCTTGTAGCTTTTTTTCTCTTTTTATTAGATTTCGTAAAAGAGTGTAAATGTAATGCGATATTTAAGTGCACGGTAAATTTAAACAAATATATAGATTACATGCAGCTGTTGGATTAAAAAAACAAACAGTTCCTCATGCAGCATAGTTTGTCAAAAATGCCTCATGTTCTTGAATTTTTCGGGAAAGCTTAGAATTCGAAAATGTACACGTTTAAAGAAACATTCTTTAAAAAATATCAACAAAAAAATTGCGTTTTTAAATTGAGATTTCTGTAAAAAAGTGACGAAAACTTTTTTTTAAAACTATTTTTGATTTACCATCTCAACATGGAAATTTGGGCATTGCGAAAATGCTTGCAAATTGTGGAAATTTACTAAACTCATTTACTAAATGGTGTAAAATTTCTTACAAAATAAAACCCAAATTCAGATCAGACGAACATTTTGTAAAAAAAATATTTCTTGTATCGCGTAAGTTATACAGTGTGACCCATAATAACTTCCAGTAAATAAAATTGCTATAAAAATTAAAGTCGTCAACGATATTTTATTTTTTTTTTATTTAAACGTTTACCAATATTGCGAAATTTCTTAAGTTAACTATACATTTCGAATCCTTTTTCTTTAATTACGAGACGTAGACGTTTGAAAAACGGTTCACATGCGGCATGTACCATATTCTGGTCCATTTCGTCCCAAATCGTTGTCAAACGCTGCTTGAATCCATTAACTGTTAAGCCTTTAGTAGACCCAATTTTACTTAACATATAACGCCATACACAGAAATCCAAGGAATTGAGATCCGGAGATGATGCTAGCCATTCTTCAGCAGAAAAACTTTTCTCGGCACCAGTCTTGATTGCGCTTTGCTTTATGGGATGGTGCAGAGTCTTGAAACAAAAATACTCATCTTCGTATAATATCCTGGCGTGGGGAAGAAGATGGTCTTGTAAGACGTTGCGAGGTAGTAGTTGGTATCAATTTTGACACCCTGATAGACGAAAAACAACGAAAATTTCCCTTTTTGTGATACCGCTCCCCATATCATGATTTTGGTCACGATTTGTAATCGCTCAACAGCCAATTTATCTTTTGGAGCACTCGCAAGACTTTTTGCGTACACGCTGTTATTCTGCTGCTTGTGGCTATCTTGCAGGAAGAACAGTTTTTCATCTGAAAAAATTATTTCATCGCCACCGTGCCAGGCAAGTAGCTCCTTACTTTTTGTAAGACGTAATAGCTTTTGCTTATCTGTTAGCCCATGAACGCGTTGCTTTTTATAGGCCTTGAGATATAGGCCATTTCTGATAAGGCGCTGTAAGGAAGTCTTGGATAGTTCCATATCTTTTGCCATAAAACGGGCCGATTGAGCAGGATTTCGTCGAAATCGTTTTCGAACTTGTTTTATGACGTCATTTGGCATCCAATTTTTTTTTTTTCTTTAAGTTTCGAGCTTCCCGCTTTCTTATATCGTTTTATTGTCCTACATATGAATCTCTCTCCTATTCCGAGTGGTTTTAACTTTTTTACAATGTCACAATTTCTATTATTTTTTTTAAATAAATCCATAACTAAGTAACATTTACCTTCCATGGCGCTTCTGAGTTTGATATAAAAAAAATATTTTTTTTTGCTGTGAACTTTCGTTGTGCACAATTAAATTCTGAAAAGCAATGCATACTTAGATTATCAAAAAATTCAGATTTTCAAATTTTTTCGGTACAGTGAAATTTACTGACAGTTTTTCTGTGCTACACTGTAAAGAATATTTTTATTATGTTGCTCGAACCAGACTATATCGAATATATACTAATATAGTATGTAGAATAAAAAGTCACTATCTACATTTTCATGTTTTCGAGTCAGATGGCTGTATGCTTTTAATCAGTTGATTATTCAATATATTTGTTTCGGTTTTATTAATTTTTTAATGAAAAATGTCTTTTAAAAGCAACCCAACTCGATAGCATGAAAATGTAGACGGTCACTTTTTGTTCTTCATAGACAATATCTTTTTAATGGCTTTTGGATCGTTGAATTTCGTCATTTTGAATATTATTCTTAAGGTGTTAATTTTCCAATTTCAATTCAAGAAAATGAGGTTTTGTTATTAACTCTTATGTAAAGGGTGGCTATCAATGGCTCATCAGATTCTAAAATTATAATCGCCAAAATTGAAATTTCTTCAGTTCTTACATTTTAGAAATTTTTTTAATCCATGTTTTTAATTTTTTTGTTTTTTTTTTTACTGAACAAACAATTAAAATTTAAACCAAATCCAAAATTGAATGTTTTCGTAATAATAAAATGAAGTCTCTTTATAAATACTCAAACTCTGTCATGTCTCTTCCCTTCATTATTTCAGCAGAAATTTTCAAAAAGGTCTATACAGCACACCTTCCTTTATATTGAACTCATAACTTAGGATGTTATTTTTATGTACGAAGAACTTTTTCAAAATCTATCTATATGAATAAAATCATAGCTGTTCACGATGTTCACGCATCACGAAAAAACTACTGGAGTAATTTTGCTAAAATTTGTTTTGTTTTGTTTCTTAGACGCTTGGTCTCGATCTCCAATAAAAATTATAACGACATTCTAGTTAAAGTTTTATAATTAGCGTGCAAACATAAAAAAAAACGTTAAGTAGCAAGTCTATGTGTTTGTGTGTGTGCGTTTTGTTTTTTCCATGGCAATACATTGGAATATTTATTGAAGAGACTACGGAATATTCAAATTTTACTCTCATTCTCTATTTATCAATTTGCATTAAAGGTTTGCATGAGTGCAATCAAAACTATCATCATCGAGTGCTTGAACTTGTAGAACATTTTATTTGCGATTTATTTGCAAATGCAGCACTTACCTCTCCTGTTTAGTGTTTCAATTTGTTTTAATTTGATTTGTCGTTTTAATGCACAAAAGTTTGATGGACTCGCAACGTAGCGAGTGGCTTGATGGCCGCTTCGAGTGCACTCATGCAGACCTCTAATATATATTACAAACGACAATTCGGAATTTATAAAGAATAATCAAAAAAGTAGATCTTCTAAAAATATTTAAATTGTTTGCTTTCGCAGAAAAAACTAAAAAACAGGCTACGAGTACAAAGTTGCGGGCATCAGCTTGTATTTAAATATTTAAGGTTTCTCATATAGGATTGGCTGATTTCGAAAATAAAAACATGTCTTGGTCTCTCTCTATTGTATGCATATCATTTTACTAAAACAACTAATAACTACTCAATATCAAAAGTCTTGAAAGGAACACATCATCTTTTTTGTTTTGAATTTACCAAACATATTAAAGCAACATATTCATACATAATCTTGTAATTTTTTATGAAAACTCTTAGGCGTATAAGAAATTAGTAAACATAATTAAATATCATTAAATGATCAGTTGAGCAATTGCAAGCAACAGTTTAGTTATGTATGGTATTGTTTATTGAATTGTCTACTTAGGTATTGAATTTTTAATTTTAAATTTTTTAACGGAAAATTTTGCGCAAGAACGAAATCTTTATTATTCAAGCAAATTCAGGTATCGATTTTGTGAAGAAAAAAGTTACGAACAAAAACCACGTTTTTTTTTTAGCCAAAAAGGACCTTCTGGAAAATCGAAAGCGCTATATTGGTTTTTCTCGGAACAAAAAAAAAAAATGACACAGATATCGTTTTTAAGCATCCTTCTAACATTTAAGTCGGTGTTTGGCTGAATATATTTTTCGATGCGGTCTACTGTCGATATTTCAAGATCAGTTATTATTTAGTGGTCGCCCAAGTCGTACAAAACGTGAAAAAACGCCGTTCAAAGACAAATTTGAAGTTATCTTAAACTCAAAGTTAAGCTAAGCTAAGTTAGTATACGCACAATGTATTTCCGACTTATGTTTCTGTGGTTAACCTCTCCAGCACTCCCCTAGTTATGCAAACGAATATTTCAAGACAAACACAACCGTATATACCTACACTAAACTGTTGTTTTATTTATTTTTAGTTGAATATTTTTATCAATAAAAAATGTCTTAAAGCAGTTTTAGGTACCGTCCATAAGCTTTGTATTACACCAAATAATGCAAGAGCTTAATTAGCAAGGATATTGACAAAACAAAATTTAAATCAAAAATACAAAAAAAAAAAAAAATAAAACATATATACACATACATTTACATTGAAATTACGTATACAAATCTTGAAGAAAATATACATAAATATTTATTTTACAAAAACACAAAAAAGGATATCAACAACATACATAAAATAAAAGAATATCAAATATAACAAGATTGTACAATACGCGAGTATGAATTGAAAAGGAAAAATAAAGAGAATATCTTCCATTTTAAAATAGATATTTAACAATATTATCTAAGTATTAACGTAAAGCTATGAAAATAAATAGTATATTTTTAAAGTTTTCGCATTGTATGGTAAATATTCTATGACAAAATTTCATTAGCTAGGCTAAAAATCAATTATCAAAACTGCAGTCTTTTTTCTCTTCAAAAGCTATTAAATAGTCTACTGGCATAGATATTTAAAAAAATCATATATTTAATAATAATATTAACAACAATAACTAATCCATGTTTTATTGGTTTCATATTTTAAATTAGATATTTGAAAAAAAAAAAAAAACTTTTAAAAAATAGCAATTACTAATGAATATTAAATAATGTTCTTATATAAAAATAGTAGTCAGAGAAGTGTATATCAATAAAAGTATGTTACGAAAAGTGAGTTAAAGTAGACGGAATTTAAATGAAAAAAAAATAAAAACAACGTATTGTACATTTATAAGAAACAAAACAACCAAAAAATACATACACGTGTCATATGTTTACAATTTCCAATTAGTTAAATCAATAAATGTCAATTCAGTTCAATTAAATATCAAAACAAACAAAAAAACTCCAAAAGTTACTATACAAATGTAATAACAAGTAAAAATCAATTAACCGCTGCTCTAGATTGTGAGCTTGTCAATTTTTAATTTTATACTTTTATCATACCAGTACTAATAAATGTAATGAATGACGTCAATAAGCTACTTAAGCTTATAAAACGTAAATTTCTTTTAAGCCGAAAAATATGCTACAAAAAACATTAAAATTTGCATTCAAGTAAAAACCATAATCAAACACATTTGAGATAAATTTTGTTGCATAGTTTTAGGCACAACAAATTATTGTTGTTTTATAAGCTTAAATATATAACTAAAAAGTTATTTATATGCATGTAAATAACTAAAAAAAAAACAATTTTATTAGTGGTTACACAATTTCTTACTAATATTGCTTCTCCTAAATATGTATGTACTCTAATACTCTGTATGCATAAGACCACAATAACTTGAAACTTAATAATCTTACATTAAAATGCTTCTTTCGATTTATAACATTCCTTTACTAATTACCATAGCGATTACTATGCCTGCTGAAATTCCATGCAAATAAGTTAGGTTAGAATAATAAATAAAATATTATATACATATGCATATACATATACATATTTATAAATAAATCAAATACTATAAATATTGTACATTGTTAAATAACAGCAAAATCAATGTGTTTTTTGACTAAATGTTATTTGTTCAAAGCCAGACCCCCTAAAAGCTATGCCACAAATATGTGTACAATTTCCGGAAAAAATTGTACCAAAACAAATTAAACCTCTTTATGTTTTATTCTCAAAATTTATTTTGATTTTATGCATTTTAATAAATGATCATTTTTTACATAAAAATATATTTCAAGAAAAATAAAAAAAAAATTGCTTGTGTTCTTATTGCAATCAAAAACATGTCACTTAAATTCATATTTTCAATTGAATTGGTAGTCCGCACAAAGAAGGCAACAAAGCGCAAGAAATCGACTTTTGTTTTTTGCGCCAAATGCAACATGCAGACTAGGGTGGAGTGAATAAACTATTTTGATTATCAAATTTTAATAGTGCTGAAAAATTCGTACAAAGGGCCTAACAAAACTTGTAAAAAGTATCTTCTGTTTTTTTAGTAAAGCTTATTCTTAACAAACATATTGATAAAATATTGTGAAAAGAAAATTTACCAGTTCGCCATTGTGAAATTAACGATTTAGCTGTGCATCAGAAAAGCATCATCTAAACTAGTGATGCGCAGTTTGCTTTTTTCTGCGCATCATGAACAATCGGTTGACGTTTTGGGACACATAAAAGACATTGAATGACTGCAATGCAACTAACGTTTAGGAACTCAGGCAACCTGTTTCATCTGATCCCGAAATTTCAGATAGTAATTGTGTGATTGTAAGACCCTTACTAGAATAATTTTTTAAAATTCGAATATATTTGAGATTATGCTCATTCAAATCAGTAAGAAGCGACTCACTCAACTTCTTCATTAATAACTAACTTCGTGGTGTAAGTGCGGGAGAGACGACACATGTAATGTTGTTGCAGTATTTATAGAAAAGTTAATGTGAACCTGTTTTATGTAGTTCTGACTAATCATTACTGTTGTTGATCTTAAAGTGAATCTTAGCGAAAAGAACTTGACGTTAAATATAACATAGGGATTGAACGAGCATATCTTACACCAAATAATCGACAATATCGATTTAGTTATGATGAATTGTATGAAGAAGTCAAAAATCAGTTAATGGTTGTTCCCAATATCCAGCTAGATACTGTGAGAACTTTGACTCTATGAAGAAGCTATTTTTCCAGTGTACGAAAGAAACTAAAGATAACCACAGAAAATAATGAGGATACCATAATGAAGACATTGGGAAAAATCTATTTGTCGTCCGCTCCAATGTTGCAAAGCGTTATATCTCTTTCAGTCCTACAGTGCAGTTTAGCTTCCTCTGGAGTGGTAAAATCTGATGAAATAAAAAGACACAGTTTTTTCCAATATAAATAGGCCAATGTATCGAGAACTAATTGTAAGTAATGTTTTGGCCAAAAGATATAAGATTTCTAGAGTGTCAAATAACAGTGAAACAACAGTTGCCTTTGAAAATTGGTTTCAAGTCAAATTCGATGTCGACCTTGATTTTTCAAAAAGACATAATATTTTTTGTTGTAGATTTGCATGATGTGGGAAAAAATCGAGAAGATAGATAGAAAATTTGTTTCAAAGTCAAAGACTAGGTCCTAGAAACCCCATATCTTTTGCCCAACATGTATCAATATCTTGAGCAGGCTATATGTGTGTGTATATTAGACCGGGACGATTTGTATGAAGCAAAATAAAGTCAGCCAGACACCAACTCAAAAGTTAGAGGGACCCTTAAAAAGGATCTGCGTAATTTTTATTTTTTTCGTTCCGAGAAAAACCCATGAAGCACTTTTAATTCTCCTGAATGTCCTTTTTGGCTAAAAAAAGAAACATGTTTTTTGCTCGTAACTTTTATTCCTCCACAGAATGGATACTCGAATTTACTCGAAAAATAAAGATTGCGTTCTTGTAAAAATTTGATGTTTAATAATTTAAAATTTTTTTTTTCTGTTAATATTTAACCCCAAAATTCGAGTTTATCACATTTTTTATATAAAAAAATCGAATTTTGAGACAATATTACTTATAACAGGAAAAAACGTCAAATTTTTTGTAAGAACACAATCTTTATTTTTCAAGCAAATTCAGGAATCCGTTCTGTAAAGAAATAAAAGTTACGAGCAAAAAATACATTTTTTTAGCCAAAAACCACATTCAGGAGAATTTAAAGTGCTCCATTGGTTTTTCTCGGAAAAAAAAAGAAATGACACGGATATCGTTTTTAAGGATCCCTCTAACTTTTGAGTTGGTGTCTGGCTGAATCTAAATATCAACCTGGTCTAATGTATATGAATCTGAAAATTGTATGTAGATTAATTAGATGTTCCTTGGTAGGGAATTTATCATTATTGGAGGAAAATATTTGACCAGATGTACTGCGGAAATGATCCCTAATACACACATGTTATGAAGATAGTGAAGGTGTCTCATGATCTTGTGCGTGCAAAATGTTGTTTTAATATACATATCTAATCACCAGATGGCTGAAGCCCAAAACTCAATGAAGCTGAGAACTTTTAATGGTAGATTCCATATTAAAGATGGTTTGATAATGCATGAGGGTAGTTAGGCGGAATTTATTCGAATTGGGTAATTGGCATATAGGTCGCTCATTTTGTATCAGGTACAATGAGAAAAAGTGAAGAGAAGAGCAGGGAAAAGCATCTTGCAACCCGCGTGAATCAAGTTGTGCTTGAGGAAGAGTTTGTGGTACCAAAGAAGCGAGAAAAATCTAACATGCATGCAAAAGGGAATACTTTGGATGAGGCAGTGAACAGGTTGAAAAATTCTTTCAAACAAATGATTTGCAAGGTGTTAAGCTGACACAGGGCAAACTTTACGATGTTTATATAATAAGAAGAGATCTGCAACTTTCATGCAGATTAGAGAAAGGATTGATAAAAAGATGAGCAATCTCACAACATGGTTATCTTAAAAAACAAGTTAAGATACTGGTCAAAGTGAATTGGAAACTGAATAAGGTCATTGGAGCCTGTATGTTTAATGATCTTGTTTTATAAATCTAATTTCTTTTCAAGTGTCTGCTATTGAAAGTAGCTTGAAACAGCTGTAAATTTTATTATAATTTGTGTGTGTTTTTTTTTTTTGTAAAATAGAAATTACTTTGCATGAGAAACAGTTTTTCAATAACTACTAACTTTTTGCTTATGAGCATAATACAAAGCATCTTCCAAAAACTACCTATGTACATTTGTAAAAACATAAGCATTTCTGACTAAACCATCACTACGCTATTTCATTAGTTGCTTAAGCACTATATGGGACTTTCTTTGCCAAAGCGAAATAAATCATTTCGACATAAGTCGAAGCATTGTTGCGCTACAAATTTGTTTAAAATAAAGAATTAATTTCTAAAATATACTTATCTCTGTAAATACCATTTCAAAAATTATTAGGACATAAAATATTGGGAATTAATTGATCTTTTGTTTTCATCTCTTTTGGTGATATTTTGAGTTTAATTTACCCTACATGAGATAAAAATTCATAATTTTTTTGTTATCGAAAGGCCATCTTATTCCTCATTATTTAGCTTACAATTAGTACTAACCAAAAAAATAAAACTCAGCAAAATTGCTGACGTCAAGGTCCAACTTCTTTCGTTTTGGCAAAAAGTGCCCCATTTACATACTTATATTGTTGCAAAATAATTTTCAATCAATATAGATCTTTTAACACATTAAATTTTCTTGATAAAATTTTTATATACAGGGTCCACCGGGCTTAGATGGTATGAAGGTAATTTAATAACAAAAAAAATTTTATCTCTTACATCCACAATTTAATGCCAATTTTCTCTTTAACTTTCAGGGCGCACAAGGTGAAACCGGACATAAGGGCGAACGCGGCGATCCTGGCTTACCGGTAAGCAAATGCAATACGTATTGACACTTTTTTTTTCAATAGTAATGTCTTTTGTGTTAAATGTTTTAGTCACTAGTGTATTGTTGATATATTTTAGTATATATCTATATCTATTGCATGTTTTTAGCACTGAATTTGTAACACTATCTCTTTCTCACAACATCACCTCTGTTTTCCTCCCAACTTTTTGGTACTAATTCAAAACAACTACATTTCAATTGAAAAACGCAAATCCACAACACTTAGGGCACCGATGGCATTCCCGGCCAAGAAGGACCACGTGGTGAAAAAGGCTCACGCGGTGATGCAGGACCACCTGGTAAACGTGGTCGAAAAGGCGATCGTGGTGACAAAGGCGAACAGGGCGTGCCCGGCTTAGATGCACCATGTCCATTGGGTTCAGATGGTTTACCATTGCCTGGTTGCGGTTGGAGACCACCAAAGGTTAGCATGATGTTGAACTAAAAAAAAAAAAAACACTACCAACCAATAGTAGATAATAACAACTACGGTTTTGGCACAAAATCTTAACATTTCGTGGCAAGTCAATTTTTGCATGCAATTGTTGTCAGCATATTTTTTTGGGCTTTTTAATAACTTCATTGACGCACTCACAATCATATACTTACACACACCCTGTATCGGCTACTAACGCTTTGCCCACTAATCCTAGGAGCCTGTTATTTCGACACCCATTCACAAAGATTATCTACCCGATGTGACGGCACCAGAGAGCAACGCTAGTGATTATGAGCATGAGGATGAAGAAGATGAGCAAACCGAGGCTGAAGATGAATACGATGAGTACCAAGATAATCTACATAACTCCGATTAGCAGTCAAAGTGGCACGAATTAGGAATTCGTGAAATAATTGTTGGTAGCATAGGCGAACCAGCGGGAAGAAAGAGAACTTGAAAGGGTCTTTTTTTTTAATAAAAAGGAAGTTTTTTCTACGATTTTCATAGGAATTTATTTAGTATAAAATACTCACTAGCGAGTAATGTTGATATTTTTAATTGTATTTATTGGTATAACAGAGTTAAACTTAAAGGAATGATACTGTTTGTTTAATAATTTTGGAAATTATTTAAATTTTTGATTTTAAATTATAGGTACTACATATCTATAAAATTAATTTTTTAAATTGTATGACATATGCTAACTTAGAATTTTTAGCAGTAAAAAGTATTAATTTTTGTATTATACTCTGATCGTAACAATAAGGACACGATATCGAATTAGGCTTTTAGCTGACTGCAATATGTTAGGACTACCTCAATATTAGTCTTCCGAGTTCTGATATTGAATTTAGTGTGTGACTGGAATGAAAATCTAATTTATTTTCAAATTTTCAAAACCATTATGGAAATTGGGAAAAGTATGCACTTTAAAAAGTCCTTTGAGATAAGCAAAAAAAGAACGCGAACATATAACTTTCAGTTTATATTTCCGTCTTGTGGAAACAATAAGTTGGGGACACACCTAATATCTGAGGTATAGCTAACGAAAATCCCAGATACATCTCTGCTATGAATTAAAACTGAGTTTAATCAAACCGATGTTCATGTAAATTTTGAAATCGATCAATACATTTTGTCAAACAAACCTAACAAGACAACAGATGGTGTTGAAAGGGTCACGTATGTTTCAGCTATTACCATATATGCCCATATTCATATACATAGCCTCACCAGACCAATTTTCGATCAATTTGAACCAATTTTTAACTCTTGCGCTGTTGGGTTATTGGCCTTCAGCTGTATAAAAAAAAAATCTTTTTCATAAAGCAAAATGACCACTATCATCTACATATAAATTATTCTATGTTGGAAACCATTGAATCGATTTCAACATTATGTTTGACATACATACTATGTATATGAGAGATCATTCTACTGTGTTCGACTATTTGTTAATTTCCAAGTTTTTTTAATCAAACAGCTGGAACATTAACATTTTTGTTAAATAAAAAGAAAATTTTTTAAATAAAAAAACCGATTAACCGATTTGTAAAATTTCACATGAATATCGGTTTCTGCAAATGACTGTAAAATCGATTAAGTAATTCTCAATTAATTAATAATAATAAGTCGTCTAAAAACAAATTAAATTTCTTTGTATATATTTTATATACTCGAAAAATAGTATATTCACAGAAAAATGGTTACGATTTTTTGTTTATTATTTTATGAATATTAAAAAAAGTTAAAGTTAAAAAAGTTATTGCACGATTTTTTTACATAAAAATTTTTTTTCAAAAAAAACTTTAACCATATGGCAAAGAGGAATAACTGAGAGTATTTTTTCTGTAAGTCTAAAAGTTTTTGAGTAAAAAATAAAAATAAAAAAAACTTCAAGTGCTAAAAAAAAAGTTTTTTAGATAAAAAAATTTATCTATTTATTTTTTTTTTTCAAAAATTTCAAAAAGTTGTAGGACACTGGTTATTAATATTGGAAATATGGGTAGTCTAGTGTACATGTAGAAAGTTTGCATTTGCGAGAAATTCGTATTTCGAGAAACGCCGTTAATAAAAGTTGCGAAGGACTTTTAAGCAGTGATAAACTGTTATATGTGATAGCTACCGTTACCATGTGTCCTTTTTTCCGAAATGTCAATAATGTATTCTTGGACGAAACTTCAGACCATACTAAAGCTGTACACAGAAAATATTTTCGGATGGGGTCAAAGGATCATAGTTTCACAAGAAAAATTACTCCATGGGCTACTGAAATGTAATATGGCTAAAATTATCCGATTTTCACTGGACATTACTTTATTCAATGAGCATATAAAAGTCCCCACAGATAAGAAGCTAAGAAAATTGTTTAAAGAAAACTACTTAGAGCAGCCTTTAATGATATCGTGCCCCAAGTTTGCATTAGCATAAATTTTATACAAAAACAGTGTTTATGTTAAGTTGTATTTAGCAAAAAAAATATATTTATATTTACTAAAGTAAACACACGCAATTGCTGCCGGTTTAAAGGACACACACTCACTTACTCGTATACCTCACATTAGCAACTGCAATTTTAACGCTTTTTTCGGATTATTGGCGCTAACAGTAATTTTGCTTTCACTTGCATTTCAATCTATTTTTTTTTTTAAATTGAAATTAATTGATATATATTTTACTTGTTTTTAGGATAAATTGCAAGTTTGGCTACGTGAAGAATTTAATGCACTACAAAAAACGAGAAAAAACTGACGAAAATACTGCACAGCAGCAGCAACAGTTAGCAACAGCGACAGCAACAACTACTCTATTCAATTGAAATGCAGTATTTTCCTACGATTTAATTTAATACTTTTTGCTGTTATTGTTAACTAACTTTAAATAAATATTTTAATTTTAATTTATTCATAAAACATTAGTGAGCAAAATTCGTAATAAATATAAAAAATTGTATACCAAAATATTATATACATTTTATCATAATTTCATCTTTTTAATTAAAATAAAATTATTTTTTTTGTAATAAAGTGCTAAATTATATGTATATCTACAAAAATATTGATGTAAGCTTTCTATTTTAAGTTAAACATTTTTACAAGCTCTGGTTATTAAAATTATACAATATGTATACCTACTTTAAAAACTATTAAAGGAACTCTATGTTAAACGTGAGTGTTTTCATTTAAACCTTTCACATTATACATACCTATGGGCTTTATAACCTTTAAAAAATGCAGGTTTGCAAGCGTGATGTCTGAGCTGGATTTTTCGTTATTCTATTGTAGAAAATTTTGAGAAAGTCGAATAGCGTTATAAAATGTTGCAAAAATCAAAAATTTTGAAAAAAAATTTGAAAAATATCAAAAAAGTTGGACACTTGCAAAATTTTTAAAAAACCTTGAACAAGTCGAACAATGTAGAAAAATTCAAGAGATGTTGAAAAATTTGAATATATTGAATAAGTCGAAAAAAGCTTCAAAAAAATAACGAAAAATGTTGAGATTCGAAAAATATTGATGAAGTTGAAAGATTGAAAGAAAAGGTCAAAATGACAAAAATTGAATGAATTGAAAAAAATCAGCAATCGCCAAAAATGTTTAAAAAGTCGAAAAAATTCAGGAAGATTGAACGAAATGCATTGTAAAATCGAAAAATGTTGGGAATTCCAAAGAATGTTGAAGTTTTCAAAAACGTTAGACCGTATTCATTTCAAATCATGCAATCTGACTGACTTCAAATTGCGAAATTGGTCGCCGGTAAAATATTTTCTTTTTCAGAGGATATACATAAAATTAAACGTATTTCCCCAATTTGAATGAAAAACATTTTTTACGAAGTTAATCGCATTTTAATTTTAGGTGTCAAAAATCGAAAACCCGGCGAAATTTTTTTCAAGAAAGCGGCATTTCCATCCAAATCCCATCGGCAACCAATTCCGCAATTTTAAGTCAGTCAGACTACATGATTTGAAATGGATTCGATCATATGCATTTGTATGTACGTCTAAAACCACTTTTTGTAAATAACTCGTTTATATTTGTGGAAAGAGCAATGATCTGAACGGATATTTAAGATTACAATTGCTGGATAAAGAACTTGTGCATATTTTTGTTAAAATTTCTTAGACCGATATTTCGACGGCTGAAGATAATTTTGCATATGTCCGTATGATGAATTCATTTGTTTTACTATTTGAATCGAATTGATTCAATGCACATTTTTCAAGTCGATATGAAAAATTACCTATTATGGCATTTTACGCGACCATTAGGCTGATTGGGCTATTACCAAATTCAACATTTTCTCAGAGTTTTATAGTATTTAATTAATTTTTTTAAGCAATATTGTGCTCTACAGCGTTTTTTAAAATGAAGTTTTAGGTAAAAATATTTCAATTTGAATAAATTTGTTTTATGTTGAAAAAATGCATCAGTTGTTGAAGAAAGTTTTTCATTTTGAAATATATCCTCTGAAATATATGGTATAAGCCTCTTACGTAGGGCTACCAGATGGCATACTTTAGTAGCAAATGTGCTACTTTTCACTTGAAATGTACTACTTTTGGATGGTTTTGCTACTTTCGATGTTTGCATTGTAAGATAAAAGTTATTTAAAATATTGTTTTAATTTTGCTGGGGTTTTTCGTAAGAAACGAGGACCTTTTTTTGTTTTTAGCTCATCAAAAATATTTTTATGGGACCAAAAAAATTTTTGGTTTTCATTCGAAAATTGAAATTTTTTGCCACACACTACTTTTGTAGGCAGGTCATCTGGTAGCCCTACTCTTACGCTAAAGTCACGATTATTGACTTCCAATATTTGATAATAAAACATCAGATATTGCAGTATCTTCAAACAATTTAACAAAAGGCATTTTGATCTTCAAAAGTCACTAACAGTTTTACAAAAAGTTTTGCATAAAAGTTCCTTTCAAATATCCGCCATTAAGCTCTTGGCCCCTACCATTCAGTAAAAATTACATACACAAATATAAGAAAATTTAGGAAAAATCAAGCCTTTACTAGCGACTTGACACAAGTCAATTGCACGTGTTACATATAGTACCTACGGATTACTTGTGTCAAGGTCAAGTCAATTTTAAGGACAACCATAATTGGTAGCATTATCATTTATATTGAGAGATTCAGTTTTTGCACTACAATGTAACTTGAGAAAAAACTAAGAGGTTATTCTCAAAGTACATTGATATAAAATTAATAGAAAAGTGAAATTTAGTTCTGAACTTTTGTAAAGTCATAAAAATTGAATTTGGCTACTTATACTTTATTACTTTAATAATTTCAAATGTTTTACAAACTTATGTACATCTTCCTTTTTATAGGGTTTTATGGCAATGCAGGTGGGAATGTTCTCCGGTTGCTCAATCCACATTTTATGTTTTATGCCGTTTTCTTTTAACTTCTCAGCCAATTTGATAAGGCTTGCATCATCTTTAGACTAAAATTAAAGTAGGCACATGTTAAATATTATCACTGCATTCAATTCACAGCATTATTTACCTCCAGGACAACCTTATGCATACTATCCAAATCCTTTAAGTATTCTATTGTTTCCGTGTCATCAGCATACTGATGCATCACTGCCGCGGTGGCATGGCAGCACTGAGTAATTAGTGCACCGAGTGGCCAATTCAGCACGGTGCGTAAGTCGCTGCGAACTATGATGTATTGAACGATATATGACATTACTTTGACTTATTTTCTTAATATTAAATTAAAATTAAACTATTCGAAACTAATTTAAATGCTTTTTAAAGCAGTGCAAACATATGCCGCCACCTAACAAATGCTGTTTTTTGACATATCACAACAAGCTGTTAAATTATTAAATGTCAAAAACAGCTGTTCCAAATGAACAGGAAAAATGTGTTAGTGCGCTGTTAAATTTGCCAATTAACATTTCGTTTAACATAAAAGCTTCGGGAAAGCTTTCTCACAAAGCTTTTTTATTGTCGCTGTTATTTATTTTTTAATTTCACAGAAGTGAATTTAAATTTTAAGAACAACTTTCGCAAAGTAAGAGAATAAAAGTGCATTAATGCATTAAAACCCAATGTTCAAATATCTGATACTTGTGGGTAAGTTGAAATCACATTTTTATTCGATAGGATGGTTCATCGTAGCACTGAATAGTCAACCCTTAGTTCGTTAAAGTTGATCATGGATGCACTTCTGCAATGCATTAAAATCTTATTGTAAGCAATACTGCCCTCAGAAGCGAATAGGGCGTATCTAAAAAAAACGCGTTTCGAGATAATTTATGTTTTGTTTATGTCAATTTGATGCAAATACCTGTAAAATTGAGATAGAGGAGATTTTTTATAAGTTTGAACTAAGGTACCAGCATTTAGAGTAGTTCGTTAGACGCATAATTTCTTAAGGGGGGAAAAGGTGAGAGACAAAAAAAAGCGTATTTTTGTAATTTTTTTATCACAGTACCTTCTTTATTGAAATTTTTACAATTTGTAAGATTATTAAGCATCATTTCAAAAATATTCTGCTAAATTTTCTTTAAAAAATAAGCCAGTTGTAGTGGGGAGAACTAAGTAACCTCAAAAAAAAAGTCATCATGCGGTAAGCAGGATAACTCATGACTGCTTCGTCTGAAATCAAAATACCAAAACGATTTCTTTAGTATATAAGTTCATCTTGGATGAACGAAAGAATAAACAAAATATTAATTTTTGAATTTTTGATGCAGGTTTTATCAAAAAACTCTGATTTTTACCAAAAACTGCTCCTTTTGTTAAATTAAAAAATAAGTAGTAATTGAAAAAAAAAATCCTTCGTTCAGATCCGAGTATTAAGTATCGAAAAGAAGTGTGTAAGATTTTGGCAAAAGCGGTCAACAAGTTTTTGAGAAATTTTGACTGCCGAAAAAGAAGTTTTGAGAAAAACGCGATTGAAGTTTATATATGATAACTTCTTCATGTGACCGCTCGGACTCTATTGTCTGAAACTCCAAAAGTTTTGTTCCTAACGACTTCAAATTTTCTGACATTATTCCTTATAATTTGTAGTATCAGAAAAGATATTAAAAAAATTGACTTTCCGACCCTTTCCCCCCTTTAGCTATCTGATGGCATAATCACGAATATGAATTTTTTTGAGATACGTTCTTTTCGCTTCTAAGGGCAGAACAGGTCATAGGGATATGTCGCTCAAAAATCAATCAATTAATTTCCAATATTTTTTGGGCCGCGTTTTTTAAGCTATAGAAAGACGTATATCATCCAAGTTTGAATGAAAATACATATTTAGAGCTCTGTTTCGTTATCTAAGTTACAGACAAATCGTCTAGTTCATACGATAACGAAATATCACCCAATTCTATACATGATATATTGCCCAAAATATAAAAATATCGCTCAAAGATTTAACTATTGCAAATATTTAATAGTGGAAATGGGCATAAAATATTTAGAATTGTGCAAAATTTCAAATTCAGAATTGTGCGATTATATTTTCAAAAGGCAGCCAGAGCTGGATTAAAACTTTACGGGTTTCGGAGCGCTATAAAAGGGCCCCTTATAACCTGAACATATAAAATTACAAATTTCTGACAAATAAAAAAAAGATGCTCCTGTTACAACAGAACATCCACTCAACCTCTAGTTATGTTGGGGACCCCTTGCGCTTAGGGCTATAGCCCCCTCTAGTTCTACATTAATTCAGTCTTTATGCTCACTAATTAAAAAAGAGTTGAGGACACTTTTACTTGAAGTACCCCTTTCTCTACACACAAATATGAAACCTCCTATTGCCTATGCAAACGCACTTGAGAAAGTTCTGAAATGCTTACTATTCTACACGGCAGTCTTGCACGTGAATAAATATGCATACGCTAACGAAAGATTCGGATAGATGGAATCGTTTCCTGAACGCTTTGATAATAGAAATCACAGCCAACAAAATCCCAGCGATCGTCAGTTTTTTTTTCTGATATTCACCATATTTCATGGAAAAAAATTGTAATAAAACGTTTTTTTTTCGGAAAAATTTTTGAGCCAGAAAATTCGATTTGGGATCATTGTGCACCGTTTCTAACTAGGTTGTTTTCCTAAATAATTTTTATGCCAAAAAGTTTTAAAATATTATTAAGGTCAAGAGACACTTACCAGCAGTTATTGTTTCTTAGGACAACTTTAAAATTTTTAGTGAACCCATTTCAAAGAACGTCAAAGCAAATAAAGTGATTCAAAATTCCAAATATATTAAATCGTATAATAATTAAAATCTTAAATTCTATAAACAAAAGAAAAGGATTAGAAGCCAACGTTGAAATATTTTACGATGATTCTCAAACTACTTTATCTATTGTATGTAAGTATTTATTTTTATATAAAATGAACAAACAATGCCCATACTACTCAACAGTTGACCTATCCATAATGTTGTAATAACAAAATTGGCAACAGCATACATGTGGTATGAATATATGTACATAAAGTAAATATATACAAACAGCATTAACTTATCCTAATTTACATCGCATCGCGTAGCATTTTGTTGGCATCAGACAAAACCACTTCTGGCTGTTGTCCTCTATACGAGAGGATACAATGTCTTGCTATTGACCTTCAGAAAATAATGCAGCATGCAATATTAAGCGCTAGTACTAGTGTGTCCTACCAGGACTTTAGTGTAGTGTAGTAGTATAGCAATGATAGCTCATGCTTACAGCATAGGGTTACTTACGATGTGGTTGCATTATCAGATTTACATGTTAATAAGCAGCCACCGGCCACTGAGACAAAGTGCCTGAGGTAGGAGTCCTTGTATAGTAGACTTAATTTAGCATAAAAATGTTTAAGGATCTGATTTGATATGTCTGAATTTTAATACAACAATATGCAGATGAAATCAATTTTTTTTTCTCTCTACTACAAAGAACAACAAAATTGTGTCATTGGATTGTGTTTACAGCGTAATTGAATATTCATTTAAGAGTCATAACATATTCATATGGCACTGTTGAAAATGTTAGTTGTTTTCTGAATATATAGCTGCATAATTGCATTTATGAAAAGTAACATTTTAATCTGAAAGTCATCATTATTCAGTTTTTATTTAAATACAAAAATTAAAATACCAGAATGACCAAAGTGTAGGAACTAAAATACTCAATAACATTATTTGCTATATTTCTGCATCTTTACCTTTCCAATTATCTTTGATATTCAACACACAAATTTTTCCCATCTTAACTATTCAAGTGCTATAAAAATTGGTATCTCAGGCATTGCCCTGCAAAAACTGAAATGTGTTCCTCTAATCTTTATCATAAAGAAGCGCAATCAGAACTTAATTAATGACAGCCTCTATAAAAATATCTTTCAAACCTAAACATATAAGACAGCGATGGGCAAAATATGAATAATGAGCAAATTTAGCTACAACACACACATCGTTTTCCTCAAGAAAAATAACCAAAAAACAACGAACAGATGCACTAACCATTGCAACTACGTTGTGGTTTTTTTATACGAGCGGGATTTGTATTATTTTTGTTGTTATATCATTCAGAAAAAATTAAAGAACCGAAGTGAGCAAATAAGGAAACAACAATGCGCACATTGAGGACAGCTTCTCTTATTTCGTTTGATTAGTGTACTTTTATTTATACACTCATGCTGATTTCGCTTGATTCTTGGAATTGACTTTTGGTTTATTGCAGAATTTTTCTTTTGCTATCGAAATCGACTTTATGGTTGGATTTTTTTTCTGTTGTTGTAATTGTTGTTTTTGTTGCTTTTGTTGTAAGTAGCTCCTGCTCTAAATCTCTGCCCATCTATGGCTTAGAGTGTGCGGTATTTTAATGTTTTTAAATTTTCTTTGTAATTATGATTTCAGGTTCATCAAAAGCTTACTCACTTAATATACAGAATGTAAAGCAAGAAATATTTGATAATATAAAATAAAAGTTTTGTTTTGAGATGTCCTCTTTTTGACTCTTACTCAGTGTTGGCGTTTTCGGTACATTTATACTTTTTTCAGTACATTTTGTGTCGTGAAAAATCGTCGTCAGTACATTTGACAAGTTTTTAGTACATTTGGTACATTTGGCGCATTTTCAGTACATTTCAACAATTTCTAAAAACTTCAATGTTTTAGTAATTTTTTCATTCAGGACATTTCTATTAAACCCAAATGCCATCACTGTTCTTACTCCATATGTAAGTAAACTTTTAATTTTTTGAAAAAATATTTAGAAACTTTTTTGGAAATCAAAAAAATTACCTTTCAAGTGATGTTTAGTCAGAGACTTACGTTTAGTACTTCAAATGTTTTAGTGAATTATAAGTGACCCATTTATTTAAAATTCAGAGATTCTATCATAGTTGAAAGCTCCACATCTTGAGAGCCTCTAAGGCTTATAGTCCTAAATTTTGTGTGTACCATAATTGTTATCAGACATGGGAGTAACACGTTACGTTACAATTGAGAAGTTTCCATTGCCATTAAATCCTTTTAATTGTAATTGAAAATTTCAATTACCATTAAAATCATTTAATGGCAATAAACATTTTTCAATTATCATTAAAACTTAATGCAAAAATTTCCATAACCAATAATTTTTAATGATAATTGAAAAATGTCCATTACCATTAAACTAAATTTAATGGAAATGAAGATATAATGCATTAAATGCATTGCCCCCATGTCTGGTTGATACTGCCTTAACAATATTTTGTCGAAATCGGAAATGTAAAAGACCGCATATAAGCATTATGTTGGTTGGCTTAATAGTCCAGGAAGTAGTGTCGTTTTGAGCTGGGAAATAAAGTTTGTCCAAGGATACTCTATTTGGGCGCATTGTTGCACTTACTGAGATGTACACTGGTGGCATTGTGCTCAGACGATCATAAACTAATGAAGGGAGTTAGTTTTTGTGACGCTACCTCCTGGATTATATTGTCTTTTATTGGAAGGCCTAAGCCCTAAACAACTTTTAAATTCAAAAACATAAAAACGAGTACTCACATAGCTTTATTTATTTTTTTTTATTAATTTTTTTTATTGCTACACATAAATAATTTCATTTTTAATGATTGAAACATTTCCATTTAATTCCTATGTACTATTTTTTTTTTGTTTTTTTTCGTTTTATAATATTCTTTATCATTAATCTAGAAAAAAGTCTAATTTTACAAAATGCAATTTTAAAGTAATCATTTAATAGTGTTGTATGCATCTAACAACGATGAAAAATCTTCAGTAGTATTGTATTTCAATCATAGACGGAAATCTAGGCCCAATTGAGCTTGCAAATCGTTGTTTTGGCAAACACGCAATATTCATATATTCTGTTTAGATTTCTTAATTAATTTTATTAATTTTGTTTAGGATATTCTCCTAATTTATACATTGATTTAAAGTTAAGTTAAAATTTTTTTGATATACTTAAGTTTTCTCTGTGTAATTTATTAATTGAAAATTTCAAAGGCATTTAGAATAATTTTATTAGATTTGGTTTCTTTTTTTATTTTGCATCTATATAATTTTCAATAATACAAATTATTTTTTATTTGCTTACTACTGCACGCAGCGTCGTTAAAATGAGGTCTTGCCAAAAATGAAATTTCCGGGAGCGTTAGTATCCTCAGCGGCAAAGTATTCTTTCCATAAAGCGGAAAATTGTTCACGTGTCACTTCGGATTTGCCCTATATCGAAAATTATTTTGAGAATATTTAAGTTTTAAATTATAAGAATATATATATATGATTTAAGCTTTTACCTGTGCCATTTTCTTGAAGGCATCTTCACACTCCTTCTTATCAAGTCCATAGCTGGAGCACACCAGCGAGAATTCTTGCACATCAATGCCACCATCATTTGATGCATCCTCCAGATCGAACATGAAGTTCATGTATTTATTTTGCCAGTCCAATACAGTGCTAGGATCTTTGGCGTAGGCGTCCCACATATTGCACCATTCTTCAACGGAAACCTTTAGTGAAAAGATGGAAAAGGAATAAGACAATGCCCATAATACTTATGTAAAAATATCTGAAAGCTTGAAATTATTTCTTACTTAATATTTTGAATACATAGTATTTGAAAAGTTACTCTGATAGACTTAATATCGATTTATTCAAAACGCGTTATATTGATTTATCGATAAATGAAATAGTTTTGTATATAGATAAAAATGAAATCAAATATCGATGCTCGGAAATATCAATAAAATCCAATATCGCTTGATTGAAATATGGAAAAACCATATGTCGATTCATGGGCGTATAGTAGGATAATGTCTTATTTATATATCGATAAATGCATTGAAATATCGATGAGATAAAAAATATAAATTAATCATCTACAAGTCTATGGATATACATACATATGTATTGAATTAACGAAAAATATATCGATAAATATTTATATCAACATATTGAAATATCGATATGCTAAAAAGCTATAAAATTTTTATGAATCTAAATGTCGATTTAAATAATATATCGATAGTTCTAAATATCGATAAAATGAAAAATCGATTAATTGATACATCCATACATTTTAGTATTTAATGAAAATGTAGGAAAATTTGATGACAATGCACTAAAATAACAACATATCCATAAACTTAAGTATCGATGCATTATAATATCGATAACTTGATGTATTGCATTGAAATATTGATGAGTTCATTTATCGAAACATTTAAATTTTCTAAAATTCTTGTATCGATGTATCAGAATACTGGCAAATCCAAATATCGGTAAAATGGTAGTTTATTAAAAATCGATAAATTCAATTATCGATAAATACAAGTGTCAATACAATTAAACACCGTATTATTATAAAGTGGTGCCTCATAATTTTGATTTAATAAAATATCGAAAGATTACAATTTCGATGAAAGCAAAATAATTATCTTCATCTCCAAATTAAATATCTTCTAAAAGTTACAGCCGAATTTATGGGCTACTTAATAAAAGAAGAACCGAAATTTTCTCCCTCCAGCATGCACTTTGAATTTCCAAAAAAAAAAATAAATTGCTTTCAATTAGCAGCCAAAACTGTGCAAAACCATTTGATTTAGAAAACTTCATACCACTTAATCTTCTACATTCATTTTATGCGATCAACACTTAAGTCACAAATCAAAGCCTTTATGTGCTCCTTGAGAATCCTTACTTTCCCCCAAAAGAGCATTCAAAGTTAGTCATAAAAACTAGTAGCGCTGACCATTAAAATACGTGTGTTTGTGATGATTATAATTGCAAAAAATAATTTATTTCCAACACGACCCCAACACTAGTACTTGCCTACACCCCTTATAGAAGGCACGACAGCAAACAGCCAAATTGTGCCCATTATTCAAGGTCAAATGGAGCTAATACTGCAGCATCAACACCAATGCTAAAAGCCATAAAATCAGTGTCAGCATTGTTTGTTGTTGTATTGCTTTTGGCTTTAACCCGTAAAGTGGTCAACAAATAATCATTGCCAAAAATGTATAGGCCTTCAACACAATAACACACACAGTATGCACACAACATAAAATGGACAAGTAGCCAACTCTTGAACCTATAAAGCAGCCCACTCTATGTTGTATGGTACAAATACATAAGTATACCAATAACCACAACAACAAATACTACCACAACTACATAGCATACATTATAGGAGTTATAATAAATATGCACTTGAGTACGAAAACTGAAATATTTGGTTTGCTACGGTTTAGATTTTTTGGTTAACAGTGGTAAATACAACAGCAGCGTTGCGATGCCAACGGAATTTCATTCAAACCCAGCCAAAACTCTTAAAAAAGAAATGCATTAAATTTGTTTAAGAAATCGCTTTGCGAGAAACAGTAGAAAATTTTATGCTCATTTAATCTCAATTTAAATTGCAGAAATTGAAGGATTTAACGCTAACTCTTCCGTATAAAGAGAAAACAATCAGAACGTGATTTGTCCACTAGATAGGAAAACGAGGAAAACGCAAAAATTTAATTACGACATAAAGAACAGACAACGTTGGAATTTAGATTTTTTGGAGGGTATAAAGATATTTAAAAAAATTAAATTTATCTAAAATTAACATTGGGAATATGCTGAAAATTATCTGAATTTTCAGAAAATCAGTCAATTATACTTTGTGTACTTTTCAAAATGTAATTAAGAAAGAAAATACTTAGAATGCCATCACTGGTTCAGTATTGTTGGAAGTTGAGATTAATTGTTTTTACCCATTCTGGTCTAAATTGGATGTCACGTTCGCTTGTCAATATAAGCCCATTTCTAGCGAATGCCACAAAGTTTGCTTGAATAGCCGCGTAGGTTTCACCTTCAAGTAGAGCCTTATGTCCAATGTCCAAATGGGCTATTTACTTGTCCAGTGAATAATTTTTTGTATCACTAAACTTCTTTAATCGAATAGAGCTCTATTATCTGACTTACTCTACAATTAAAGCGTTGAAAGTTAAGTATTTTCATACCTTCTATTCAAAATCTTCCCACTTTTTGTATATCTGTACGTATTTGAACCAGATTTGGCTATATTAATTTAATTAATATCTCATTTGTTCAAAATTGAATTCTTTGTGTCCAGTCATTTGCTGAATATACGGTACATTTTAATGTCAAATTTGACTTCAGTATCCCCAGAATTGCGTCCAGAGATTTTTACTTGTACGCTTTCTTATTCAAATATGTCCAAAACTCGAACTCAGTTTACTTCAACTCTTTGAAAAGTCATAATTTGACAACAAAGCCTCATACAAAATAAACTATTTTATGTTTATATTCACACTTTCTAGAAGTACAATTAGGCCGAACGTGAACGAATTTCAGAATGTCACATTGTATTCCTTATCCGCGTCAAATGAAATGCTCGAAATACAAAAGAAGACAGCAATACATTATGCAAAATGACAAAACCTTAGACATCGCTGCTAGGGAAGAATATACAGAAGTGAGTTGGCTGAAAAGTAATGCCCAACGCAAATGTCCGCTATCAGCACCTGGCAATATGTTTGCCAGATAGAATAATTGGGCGTTGCACCTCCCATATAGCAAAACACTTTAAGCGCTATATTTATTTGATATGTGGATGTATAATACCTGTACTAAGCGCAGAGGAACTATAAGCGGGATTGGACAATACGCATGTGCGAACGGAGCCGCGAGAACAGCTAGTATTTCAAGTATTTTTACTCATTATGGATTGGGCATTGCCAGAAACTGTGGAATTTAGAAAATTTGCAATCAAAAATTTTGATTTCTTTGACTTTTGCCTCGTTAATTTATGTTAATTTTTTTCTTTTAATTTTTCAGAAATTTTTGATTTTTTGCAGTCAATTTTTTTTTTTAATATTAAATTATGCCTCATCATTCCAAACTACCACAATGGTGCAGACCTTTTTTTCCCACTGTATTGTACCTCAAAAATATTAGAGTCACCCTAGAAAAGTAGGTTAGAAAGTCAAAAGTTCTATTCGATAAAATAAAAATAAAAATAATAAAACCAGACAACAAACGAACAACAGAGACAAACGGCATAAAACGTGACCGAATTTGACTTTTCTTGATTTCTGCAATGCATTTTGAAATAATTTTTACTGTCGCTGTCGCTGTTGTTGCTGTTGCTGCTGTTAACCAATTCTTGCGGCTTGCTTGCTGTCCAACAAGACATGCCTACTGCAGCAGCAACAATGATTATATTGTTGTTGCTTAACATTAAATTATTGCCGATGTCCTCCTACGTTTTTCATGAAAATTTTCGTTGAAAAGTTTTTTTTTTCCATTTTCATTTCATCATTTTGTTGGCCCTTTGCCAATTGGTGCATTTGTGTTGCTATTGCACTCAAAACGAAAACGAAAATCCTTTTTGCAAGGATCTGTGCCTCGGTTGTAATACAAGCAACTATATCATGAAGATAGCACTTTTTTTTGTTGCTGTTGTTAATGTTTTTTCGTTGTTGTTGTTGATGTTAATGTTGACGATGTCAACAACAACGTTGATGGTCGCATAAGACAATTGTTAAGGGAAAAGGGTGAAGAAAGAAGCACAACAACAAAAATTCAAAATAAAATTATAAATAAATGAGAAATGCACGTTGACAATTCAATTAGGCAATTTATTGTTGTTGTCGGTTTTTGCTGTTGCAGCAATAATTGTTGTTGTTGTTGTATGCTGTTTGTGAAGGCAACACTTTGGGGAGGAAAAAAAAAACATTTTCTGTTTGCTCACTCGTTCAGAAGTGCTTTTAAATTTTATTAATGTTTCGTAATTGTGGTCATTTACAGTGATTTATTGCACTTGGTCATGCATGACGTATGAGTAACATTTAAATTTCGTATTGAATTAAAGCGCGCGAGTACGCCCAGGCTATGATGCATAAACTGTTTGTTTTAGTCAAGCGAACTTTGTACAAACAAAATGTGATGATACTGCATGCCCTTGAATGGTAGATAGTGGAGCAAAACTGTTTTGAAAAATTCGGAAAAGTAATAAAAAAGTAAAAGCAGATTTTACCGAGCTTTTCAATAATTTTTGATATTTTACGAATCTTTTTGACACATCTCTTCTTTTCTTATGATATTTCACGACTTTCAACAACTCGATGTTCTTCGCTTGTATTCGATCTATAATTCACTTTCTCTATGCTTCTAAATACCATTCGATATTCTCTTTTCTTTAAATATTTTTATGTTCTTCGATACTACTCACAATGTTTTCAATTTAACCGACTCATTGGCTTGTTCCTAATGCTATTTAAGTTTTAGATCAATTTTTTTCTTCATATGCACACTTTCCTTCGCTTGTGGTTTCCTCTTAATGTAAAAGTAGGTCATGCAAAGTTTTATACTGAACTTTATTTTGCTTGCGAGTTGCAGGGCATTAATTTCTGCAAAATTTTATGCATTCCAGTCTATACATTGTATGAGAGGAATTTTTTTAAGACTTTCCGCAAGCCAGTGCCGAGATATCTATTAATTTGTTGTTTTACTTCATTAAGTAAGCATAGGCTTACAATCCAAACCTTAAAATTATGCAATAATTTTGATATTGAACTTCGCTTTTTAGCGATTTACAAGACACTAATTCTCTAGTGGATGTAAAGGTCATTAAAAAAGACCTCTGGAAACTTAAATTTTTTTTCTTTAAGAATTAAGAGTGTTCTCGTTAAGCACTGGAATGACAGCTCGTTAAGTTTTAATCATAAATTGGCGTTATTAAACTTAAGCTAAGTAGCTATTACATTTTTCTAAGTTTCTTCTTCAAGGTAGTCACAATAATATCGAATTTCTCGTGTCAAGCGTTATGATAAAAATCAGCAGAAAACTGTGATCGTTAAACAGTCCTGTCTGATACAGAAATACAACCAACGTATGGGCTATGTCAACTTGTTCGACAATGCCATGAATAATTAATGCACACAATTTTGTGATAAAAAACTTTTATTGGCCACATTTCACCAATGCAATTGATGGCCAACGCCTAGAAAATGTATAGTTTCTGTCAAAAATATGATAAGCAACAGGTGCTGTCTCAATTCGTCACTTGAATCTAGGCTCTAGGTGAATGCGGCGGGAAAATAAAATTCGGTTAGTTACCATATCTCAGGTTTTCAGCAAGAATTTAAAAAGGTAATTTTAACTACTAACTTTTATGGCTTATTTTTGGTTTCTCCTCAAAATTTCATCAAATTCATATAGGTTCTTTTATGCGCAATACGATATGGGTTTATTTGTTATTAATCAATTTTTATGTTAAGTCTTAGATCCTTTGATAAAATTTATTATCTCTCAAAACTCTCTAAGTTTCTTGCGATTTAAGTAATGGAAAATTTAGTCATTGAAATCTTGAAAATATCTTATATTCCTACATGAGACATTAAACATTAAATATTTTTGCTAATTCAAGGTGTTTTGAAAAGTGTTTTAATTTTTCACTTGAACCGCATTATTTTTAAGTCATGGATGTTTAATCGCTTAATTGAAGGCTGCTACCTCTTTGTGGCATTAACTCGAGATATTTTGCCTTTGGAAACACAAAATTTTGCTTCTAAACATTTGATTATATATTTTTATAGAAAGCATACATTATCATAACCAAAGCCAATTAGTAAACTTCAAGATATAATACAAAAACTTTAAGAACTTTCAAAAAATTGGAAAAATTGTCTAGCATACAAACCAATTTATGAAATTTGTTCATATGAAATAACTCCCCATTTTACCTGTGATTTCAAAAATTTATTTTTACGAATAATTGTAAATAATTTTTCTCATACCCTTAACTATCTGCGACTTGCTTTTCCACAGAAAATACACATTTCCTAAAATAAATTAAAAGCGTTTTAAAAAAGATCTGAATATTTCAATCCTTACGAAATCGAGTCCTTTGGTATGTTATTTTAAATACTTAAATTAATCTCATCCAAATAATCTATTTTTAGCGTTGTCCTTTCAATTTTAAACGCAATGTGTTGGAATAAAAAAATTGAGAACAAAAACAAAAAACGCTAGCAAAAAAAACCATTTAAATAATTAATTTTTAATATTTCGTTTTTTTTTTCAAAACATTTTCTCTTTTATCCCAGTCTAATGCGAAAACTGCATCTGCGCATATTAATTTTTTTTGCAACCTTTTCAACCAAATTGAATGCTATCGTACGAATTTATTTTGACAGCCTTTTAAACGCACTTGACTTAGGCATAAAATGAAGCTTCATCTTTATTACACTATTTCCATCTGACCGCCCTCTCTGCCTGTCTAACACGAACAAATGCTGTGCCTTCTGCAGTACAACAATAGGGCGCACACACAGACGGACGAACGCATTGAAATAAGATCAAAAAAAGCAGCCATGCCCAACGGCATACCAATTTATTATGTGCATTTCTTTTTTTTTTGCCTTTTTTTGTTTGGGGTCGACTTTATTTTCTTTATGCATTCCTCGAATTTGCACTTCCTTCACGCAAGGATATTTTCATTTTTCGTGTGAATATGCAACGAACAGAAGCGAACGAACATTTGTATGAAAAATAAAAGAAAACAAAAAAAAATTGTCAAAGCAAAAAGGTGCATAAGGAATAGAAGATAGAAAACGTTGGACTTGGATTTGAAGTTTAGCAAAAAAAAAAAAACGGACGAACGCCCACTCAATGTCTTGTGCATTTTGATGTTTTCAAAGAAATAAAAAATTTATTTGGTCCTGCATTGACAGTGTTTTATTGAGCTGAGTTGTTGACTTGATTTTGATTTTGAGTTGTGCTCCTTTTTATTTGTGGGTGGGTTTGATTTGAATGGCACTTTCGGTACCCTACATTGCGGGCAGCTGAATATTAAGTTTTAAGTGGCTGTGATATGAGATTGAAATTTATAGTTTTTTCAATCTTTTCAAAGGTTTTAGATATTCAATTTCCAACAATTTAGTTAAAGTTATATTCCCTTAAGAACGAGTACCTCAATAAATAATTATAATTTTCTTAAAAAAAAACTTTGGAAAACAAGTAATGATTTTTAGGCTATTGAAGCAGATGCGCATATCTTGAAAACATTACTTTCGAAACATAAGTTCTTGAGTTAAGTTTGCGAAATATAAGGAAATATTTGCCGAAACTCTAAACTTAGAACGAAGTGAAACTTCCTTGAAATTCAGCATTTATAATTTTTCACATAAAAACTCCTTTTCTTAGAATGACTAACAATGAAACAACGCCCAGATCAAATTATTTACTTAAAAAATATGGTGCTCGGCGCATTGGATGTTAATATCTTGCAAAGAAGAGTTTTTGAAATTTTCCATACCAAAAATTACTTTTTTCTGACTTCGTAGGGATCGAGTGCACATCAAGCAGTTTTTCTAAAATGTCAATATGAATTTATGATTATGGTATCCCAGCAGATAGCGTAAATGTAATTTTGATTGACTTTAGTCTGACTCGGAAACATACAATCTTAAACATGGGATCTTCAAAATCCACCATGGAATGCTATTTCGAATATAAAGTTTTAAAAAAGCGTGATACCTTCCATAAAAATTCAGCTCACTTATTTCGGAAGTTATGCAACAAATGACGAATTAGCGTTTGTTGAATAAAAAGTAGTTGAGATTGATTAAGTGGGCGTGACATAACACTTAGAAGTAAAAGCTTAAATGTATGCCAACCATTAAAATTTCCCACAGAATACAATGAATGTAAAACACCATCGTGGCGAGAAGTAAATAAGATTGAATAAGTAGGTGTGGCACCACCAATAGATGTAATATCTTGCAAATATTATAGGCACATTTAGGGTACGAAGCTGAAAAATTAATGAGTATGGGGAAGTGGGCGTGGCATTTCTAATAGAAATTAAAATTTAAAGATATCATTACCAGTAAGTTTTCCCACAGAAAGTAATAAAACTTTGCTGAAAGATATGAAGTACAATAACCATGCAAAGTAAAAGAAGGTGTGATGGAATAAGTGGGCGCGGTAACACCCATGGCAGTAGATTATCAAAGTATATACATAGCAAAAAAGTACTTGAACTGAATATAATAAAACATCGCTCAAAGTTACGCTGCAAGAAAAGTAATACTCAAATAAATAGAAAATTGGATTAAAGTAGTAGGCGTGGCACCTCCCATTGAAGTTATTAAATTAAGTTTCATATCAGATTTCAGAGGGAATGAATTTTTTAGACGAAGCTAGGTTGGGCTTCGACAAGTTAGCGTTACGCATTCCATTGCTGCAGAAAACTTAAATTATCATATACAAAGGTTTTTGAGGAGAATGCTGTGAAACTCAAGAAGAAAGCTCTACTTAATGGAAACACTTTCTGAACAGAAAGCGGATGGCTTCAGAAATATAGGAAATTTGAAGTAATTTAAAATGGGTTGCCAAGATTGGAAAAAGCGCTGGTACAAGTGTATTATATCTGGAGGGTATTACTTTGAAGGGGAAAACACTGCTGTTGATGAAGAAGTCAAAACTTTTTAAGAAAAAGGAAAATTCCCACTATTTTCATCAAATCTCTATCGTACTTGTCATGTAGTGGAGTACGCAAGCTACTCCAATTTTTCTCAGTCGTATCTCTTGAGAACTCTTGGTCCTGCTAAAATTTTGTAGAGGATTATTTTTATGTAAAATTAGCTAAAGAACAAATTTTGTATGGCTAAAATTTTCGTAAAACTAATAGTAAACTTTAAGCTTGAATAACTTTTTTAGCGTATGTGATATCGATGAGGACTTTGAACACGTTAATAATGAAGCCAGACTTAAGGCTAATGAAAAAATTTAACTTGCCATAAATTATTCCGGAGCTTATCTTTTTTAAATTCTATTATTCCTGGACTTAAAATAACGTGAAAAATGTTGTGTAACATCATCAGAAAAAGTATTACCTATCATACCAGTAAGTTTTCATAAAGAAATGTAATGAACCCCGAGGTTAGGTACACGGATGTTATTAAATAACAATAGCTTAAAGTCTTCCTATTACGAAGATTTTCCAACAGAAAGCAATGAACTTCGATAAAAAAAAGCAATCTACGGTCGATATGAGGGTAGATTTTGGCAGTAGTACTTTTTAGTCAGTTTTGACCACACCGAATTTCTTTGCAAAAATCAGAAACTTTAAATTTTTCTAGTTATTCACTTACCTGTCCATCATTATCCTTGTCAGCTTTAGAGCGCAGACCCTCCCAGATTTCCAACATGACAGCATGAATTTCCTTATTCTTTGGTGTATCCTTCGCCCAGCCACGTAGTTTGCAAACGCGCTGCAATTGCCGACCAATAACACATACGCAAACAGCCGCAGGATAACAACACGTATATGAGTGAAAGTTAGTGTAGATGCCGACGAAAGTGAAGCCATAAAAAATTGAGTTGAATAAAAGGAAAAAAAAAACAAATAAAAGTTTGGAGAAAAAAATATTTTTGGCAATTATTTGCATGCGAATAAATTTTGTTGCTGTTATTGTTTGTATTTTTTTGTTTATATTTTGTAAATGTTTTTTTTTATTGTTTTTCTTTTTATTCCTACTCGTAACTATTGTTGTGATTGCAGAAATGCTTTCGCCTTTTTCTCTTTTCATCTTTTCATGTCAGTGGCTTAAGCCAACAAAAACAGCAACATTTTACATATGCAGCAGCAGCAGTACCTACCTCAATGGCCAACTCGAAGTCCTTAACGTCAATTTCACCGCTTTGGTTCACATCTGGTTGTAAGTGGTAGTGGTAGTGGTAATGGTTATCGTCGGATCGTAGCAGTTATTGTGATGATGTTATTTTTTTTTTTGTTTTATTGGTGGTGGGTGTAGTGAGGCGCGCAAAATTCATTTGTTAGATGTTTGCCAAAAAAAAAAACAGAGAGGTTGATCCAATTCCATGTAAAAAAGTGAGAGTGTTGAAGTTGAAGTGAAAATCGTTGGAGTGTAGCGGCAGCATGAAGTGGAGTAAAAAGTAGAGTAAAAAATTTTGTGTGAAAATTTTGTCTTAAATTGAGATTTACGAGTTTTGTGCAATATGGCAGCTTACTTCCGTTGTGCAAAGGAAGTTGTAACAGACAATGAGAGCAAAAGTTTCCAATAAAGCTATTGGGGGAGTTCTCTTTATTTTTTTTACAAAATTAGGCGGTAATTAGGAAGTTTCTTCTTTGCGCATAAATTTAGTGCACATCCGCTATTGGAACTTTGAGTAATAAATACGTTTTTGGTGAACTGATAATTCGTTTTTAGTTTTGAGCATACGAGTTCATCTCTAAGACTTCAAGTACAAATCTACATTTCAAGTACGCATTCAGTTTTCAAATACAATTTAAGGTTCCAAGTTTAGGGTGGATTTTAAAAATAAAAAACATTAAAATAGGAGTATACTGAGTATAATGGAATCTGAAACTTTTCTGTATGTGATAAGTCAGCAACTTACTATTTAATATCATAGAAATGCGCTGAAAACGCAGGAATCACAAGAGAAAATTAGTAATCTCTTTGAGGTTAATATGTCATATCGAAAAATGCATTATTGGGAACACTATAAGATATGGTATGAGGTAAGTTGATTCAAAAACAAACTCTGCAAGGTGTGGTAAAAAGCAGTTTTGAATTTTTGTGACAAATGTCATGAGACTTAGATTGAAATAAAAATGAAATAAAAAATAAGCCTGGCATGTTCCATTCAAAACATGTATATTTTTGTGATTTTGAAATGGAAATTTTGACTCATTTTTGGCGTGATATAGTCCGGTTCGGTCAATTAGAATGTTTGATCCTTTTAAAGTTCTTTGAGCTTTTATCAATGCTCTGGCATCTACAGCTGCTATGTAATATAAAGGGTGTTTTTATTTTCAGAGTTTCGGTTTTTTAATTTTGTGTAGGGTATAATATTTCCGAGAAATTAAAACATTTATTGAGATTACAAAGTCTCCTAAATATATCATCCCAGATCCAAATTTACAGCACTGCCCTCAAACATTTCAATTAAAGTTACGTATACGTCATGTTTGACTAAAAATTACTTTGCCGCCTTTAAACCACTTTAATTATGTGAAAATTGAGTGGGAAATAACAAAGTTGGTACCTACAGCATTGCACACAAGCAACGGACATCCGCTATTTTTGCAAACTGACACACAGATATACACACACTCACCAAAGAAAACATTGAAAAGGAACAAAAGCTTCTTCTTGCGGAAGTCCGAGATTGACATGTTGCGGCTGTTAGTGTTGCTATTGACTAGACAAGCGTTGAAACCTGTAAGAGGGAAATGAAAAAAGTTTAGCAAAAATTCAATTTTAAAAAAATGTGTAATAAAAATGATGCTGTTTTAATTAAAAATACAAAGGAATAGAAAAAAAGCCACAACCGTATTGCACTTAAAAATTTGCATAGATAACTAAATTTGTGCAATTTTTTCTTTTTATTTTTATTTTTTTAAGTATTCGTTTTGCTTTTCATGTTTGCAGTAGTGTAACATAATTTTCACAAACAGCAGCACGTAAACTCAATGAACGCGGATGAATGTGCAACATTTACTAAATGACTGACATGTGCTCTTCAACAATTCTAGTGTTGATTCAATCTAAATTTTCTTAATGTCTGTGTATTTTTCTACATAAGTATTGATGTATGCATGTGTGTTTTTGTGTGTGTGCTCATGCTCGTAAATGTATGCTTAGTTTTCTATTTTATGCTACATTAAGTGCATGCTGCATGCAGCAGCGTCTGCAACCTTCAATCATTACAAATGCGAACCGAACGGGAGAATGAAAAAAAAACACTTTTTCTTTTAACTCTGCTTTATTAGCACTTTTCTCGTTTAGTTTGTTTTCACATTTTTGTTATGATTTAGTAATTTCTTTTCAATTTAAAATGGGGTATCGGAAGCTGTGCTAACGAAGCAACCTTTTTGTGTGATGATAAGTTGAAATTAATTAAATAACCGGTTTTTAAGGAACTTTCTTCCATTACTGCAAATGTATTTATTTCAAGTAAAGCACGATAAGCACATAAGTCAAAAATTCTGAGCTCTTCATCTCTGCAAATAAAAATTGTGCTGAAGTTGAAACTGTTGTAATCTATATAAAATTGTAACCTTTGACTAATTTGAAAGCACTTCATAAAGAAAACTGTACACCAAGGATAAATATGAGAGTGCTTTGGGTCATTTGCTCGAAGAAAGAAAACACAAAAACCATGAAATTTTCAAATGTCTAAGTCAACTAATAGACAACAAATATATTTAGAATTTGAAAATTTCATGGAAAAATGGTATATAGGAGTATTTTGGAGCAGTACCTTAATTCCTGAGGTGGATGAAAATAGCGAATTTTCAAATCCATTTCTAATAAATACAAAAGTTTAAAGCGTTATAATTTGAGAAAAGCATGAATTCATATACATTCTACATTACATAAGAAGAGTTTTTGAGAAGAACATACTTTTGGAAAGTTCTGAAATCGATATTGAAATGAAACATTCAACTAGAAATAAGAGGTGAATAAGAACTACATCCCTAACAGGCATTTTATTTCAAATTTGATAAAAAATGTTCGATATCCGAATTCAAAATAATCTCATGTTCTGGAATCTTTCGATAATGCTTAACAATCGATAATTTACTCAATCGAAAACAAAATAAAAAAACTTCTTAAAACAAAAATAAAAAACTTCTAGGGTTGCTACCAGAGCTGGAAAATTTTTATTTTTTCAAATTTGAGTAAAAAATGTTGAAATCATTCAGAATAGAGTAGCAGGATACAAGGCTCTAGACTTGAAATGTGAACAAAATTTTTTAAGCAGAGTTGCGTAATATCAACAGATGTGTATACTTCAATACGGCAAGAAGTAGATTTATATCTAGTTAACTCGACAGCAAGAATGTTAGGGTAGATATGAAAAGGTGAAAGTACTCAAAAGAACATGTTTCCTACACTGTTGTGGTACTTTTTAGTCATCACTCTACTAGATGGATTGCAGAATATCCGTCTAATGTATATATTCACTTATAAGTAAACAATATGTGTCTACTGCTGTTGAGATAGTTCTTAAGGACTTAGTGTTATGAAATGCCAAAATATACACAGTTTGCAAATAGTTAAATATTCAGAGTTTTATATTAGATCAAGTAAAGAAAGTTTGCATCCTTCACAAGAAAACGTAAAGAAAACGAGACGACTTACAGCTTCCAACACAACCACAAAGGTATATTGAAGTTTTGTGAAAGTCGCATATCAAACAGAAAGTTAAAAATGCATTAAAAGGTTTGCTTGGCAATATCATAAAGCCTTCAGCAAAACATAGGGCCTAAAGGAAGCTGTGATTCACTGGGTGTATATAGGTCTTATAAGACCTATTATCACATATTCTTCAGTGGTGCATTTGCATCGGATTTTGGTGTAAGCCGCAAAGGCTGTATAAGAGCACTGCAGAAAAGTTAAGTTCGGCCATTACCCGTGCAATGAGTCATAGTTTTGCGGTACCTCTCTAAGTATTGCGTCATCTACTACTTACCTTTGGATTTAATCTTTCAAAAGAAGTAATGACAGCAACCTTTAGACTCAAGTTTAGTGGGACTTCCCGTTGGATTTAAGCTGATGTGTCAAGAACCAACTAAGCAATTACAAAAAGATGATTTTGTTCAAATTTTAAGTAAAATAATGAGGAGCGTTTTCCTGAGCGACACCAACAAAGCAATCTCGAAAAAGTTATTTCATTCCCATCCATTTTCTGCAATTTTAATTTAGCTGACCATTGCATTGGAAAGTTTGGCAACGTCTCTTATTTGTGTGATAAAACGCAGTGATATTTATCTTAATTAAATACCGGGGCATTGTAGTGTCGACTGTAATGTAAAATTCAATGAATGTAATGACCAATTTCAATTAGGTGTTTGCTCCACAGCTTAGTTCCTGCTATAAACAAAGCGAAAACAAGGTCTCGACAGTTAGTTTTCCAAGTTGTTGACATAAACTCAGATCTTACGATTTTCTTATCGATTCTTTATCGTTTCATAAGAGAAAGTGGTCAAGTGGTTAAACTGATATTCAGAATAATGAAAAATCTTTAAGGCTTGTAGATGTTTTCACGTCAGAAATTTTGAAGCAACATTAAAATAATAAAAAAATTTAACCAAATTGAGGCAGATTCGTTGGTTACTCAAAGTGTAACCAGAAATAAGAAAATAACTTTTTTTTTTGTAAGATACAAAAGAATTGAAAGAAGTTCGTAATATAAGAAGATTGAAACTTTATACGCCAAAATCGGCTTATTGTATGCACTCTGTGATTTAATTTTTAAAAATTTGTGTCCGCACATTAAGCTACCTTGTAATTCAACACTTTGTAAAGAAAAAGAAAACTAATTTTCCAAGCTTAAGTTTAAAGTAACGCAGCTACCAAAACACTGATTGCGTGCATAGCAAATCTCAACAACAAATCTGAACAGCAAAATTTGTCAAATATTTTCAAAACTTAATGACATACGTATGTATTCTTAACGACAAATCAAATCTTTCTAAAGTAATCGGTTTCAGTGGCACTACAAATCTATAAAAATTGTGAAGGTGTTACGTAGCAGACTCGCACCGCATCGAAAATTGTTTTTATAGCTCTATGCTACGTGGCCATTACATGCTGCTGCTTTCAATGCGTTGCCTGCTAATGTCAGCACTCGATATGTTGCATGTTCGTCGCGGCTTGAATGCTTCATCTTCATTTTGTGTTTATACAGCTTTTGAATGCTATGCACAGCAAAATTTTAAAGAGTTGCAATATATTTCTTTATGCTGCAGATAAAAGCAACTTTGTTTGATGGGTTGCTTCTCTTTGTTGCATTTTTGTGTTTTTCTTCTTTTTTTTTTTTTGAATTCATTTCATTGAAAACATTTTAAAGTAAACGCAGTAAAAAATAAAAGCTGAAAATATAAATGCCAAAACGCAAATTAGCAGTCACATTGAATATAAATGAACCGATTTGATTGCTCTTAGTTGATGGATTTCTGAATTTTAAAAAGTTTTTTTTTTTATTTAAAAAAACTATCGATTAAATGATTTAGATAAAACTAAAAACATTTGCTTGATGAATAGTTGTGCCACAATTATCTGAATAATCGTAAAAACCTCAATTGTGGTGTGCGAATGAATAACCGCTGCAATAAAAAATAATGTCGCTCATACGTCATGGTGTACAATGAAAATGTTAAACAATAAAACTTTTAATTTTTACGTACTTTAAGTCGTTTACTTTTCTACGTAAAGTTATTCTTGTGAGTTTTGCATTTGAATAACTTAAAAAGTTTTATCACAACTCAAGTGCTGTAAGAGATGTTATGCTTTTGCGACTTTAAATTCAAGAGTACAAGCGTAAAACTGCACATCATAAACTTAAATATTTTTATAGTGAGACTTTAGTGTCATTGCAAAAAGTTGTTGAAATTAAAAATGTAACAGCTTGATCTCATGAATTTGTATCATTAAACTGGTGAATATTATTTACATTAACACACGCCAGTATGTCATTTAAAATTGAAAGCCACACACAAATAGTCAAGCTCACACATATGCACACAGGTATTATTAATACTTATAATCCAGATGTGTGTGTGCGGTTAATTAAATTTGTATGGACTTAATTTAGCTTATGGTCATCAAAATCATTAATACATCCGCACCGATGGGAGCAAATAACGCAAACATTAAAGGGAGCAAGTTAATTACACTGAAGAACAATTCTCAAATCAATTTTGTTTGACAATAATATGTATTCTCTGGCTGTTAAGTTTGATCTTATGAACTTTATCGAAGATTAATTAAATATTCAGGTTGCTAAGGAATATCAAGAATCCATCCTCCTAAGCCCACTAGTGGCTCAAAAATTATGTACATCTTTTGATGAGATGGCTCAACACTTTAACATTCACCTAAACTGGGCATAAGCACATTGATGACAATTGGCAAGATGAGTAATCTGCTGGGTTAGAAACTACTTCACCAATTTCTCAGGGCAAGGATGGTGTTAGCTAGCCACTTGCTACTTGCAACTTACTGTTGATAAGCGAGATGCTAACAAAGGCTAACGCAAAATGAATCAATCTGGCTGGAAGGTGCTCCCTTGAACTGATATTCCGCACCAGACCTAGTGTCTTGTAAGTTGTTGCAGTCATTACTGGCCACTGTCTTATCGGCAGATAGTTTAATTACGAAAAATTTCTTAAAACTTAGTATTTTCATACAAAGATCTGAGAAAATCTACATTTCCTTTAGCTAGTTAATGTTTATTTGAATGCACAAATTTTAAATGAGAACAGAAGCAGCCTACGTTTTTATAGGACTCTGATGTGGTAAATTTGAAGTTTGTCATCGATTTGCTCTGATAACTTTATTTGATTGGATTCTGTATAAAAATGTGTGTAAGATCCTCAACTTTGAGTGCATTTAAAATGAAAACTAAAAAGTTTAATAGTCTTTAAAACATATACCTTATAACACAGAATGAGAAAATACATATATCAGGTGTAGACAAAAGTTTTAAAAGATTTTTTGGAGATAGCATCACAGGTATTAAATCGAATCAAATAATGTTGCAACTAACTTAATTTTGAAGCCTTAGAATGAGGTGAAACGATCACAAGGCAACTATACCGAACTCAATTTATGTGTTTGAGACGAGCATTGAAGCAAAAATTGCCAAAATACGAGCAAAGGCACGACAAAAGGTAATTCTTCAGCTCTTTTGAAGAACTCAAAAATTGGATCGATTCGTGGATTGCATCAAAAGACGCATCGTTTTTTCGATATGGTATCCAAAAATTGCCAGAAAGAGGGGAACAAGTAGTGGCTAGCAATGGACAATACTTTGAAAAATAAATTTGTAACAAACTTTTCACAATAAAGCGTTAAACTTGAAAAAAAAAAATCCTTTAAACTTTTTTGTACACCTGATAATAAATTTGTTTATCCTCGCTATGTCAAGGCTTTGGTCATTTAATCAGTACATTGCTTGAAAAAATTAAAAAAAAGAAATGTCTCCACGGTGTTGGTTCCGATCTAGAATCTGATAGTTTCGAACACTCTGTTCGATGAGTACTTTGATTTGATATGTCATTTATTGCTTTAGCTATTCTAGATCCCGTCAATTTGTATCATTTTAATACAAATTTTTGTCTCATTCTATTGCAGCTTAGTTTTCTTGCATAAAGTGCTTGCCAACATTGTGACTTACACCTACGACCTGAGAAGTTTAGTATTTAGCTTAAAACTCAGGTAGCACCTGCTAACTTACCCAAGTGAAAAAAACGCGGTGCTCGATTTTTATTGGTATTTTTTGTTAAAAAAGAATATCATTATGTGTATCACTTCAACTTAAAGTTCTGTCACTCTAAAAAATGTGAGGGCCTATCAATTTGAACTGTCTCTAAAATGTATTAAGTTTTAAAATATTTGGAGTAAGTTTCTCAAACTTACAATATATTCTTTGCCTAATTAAATGAAAAGTTGGTGGAAAGTTGCCTTTAACTAAGTTGGAAATTTCTAACATAAAATGTTTTAAAACACCACTGGCGTGTTTTATTTGCTGTTTATTCTGAACCTTCCCCATATTCGAATACTACTGAAACGTAATTTTGAGTCTTCGACGGATTGTATAGGGCATGTACGGATATCGAATGGCGCTCTGCCTGTTCTTTTTCTGAAGAAGACCACGACACGAGCTAGTCCACTTGCTGATCCAAGCGACCTTTAAAAATCAACAAAGGCTTAAGTAAATTTAGTATATATTCGCGTAAAGCAAATTATAATTTAAAAGTTTAAAATAATATCGCGTCTATAAAAGTAAAGTTGGTCAGAAAAGAAGAAAAAAATATAAGCAGAATCAACAAAAGAACGTGAAAAAAATTTGGACGGACGAACGTATTGAATTGATGTACATACGTACATACCTCAACATAAAAAGTTAACGTCCAAAGATCGATGTAAAGAGCACAGATGAGAAATAAAAATTGAAGCAGCGACGTTCCAAAAGGAAAAAAATCCATCCTAATGCAGCTGAAATTTCATAGCAGTTATACCAAAATTACTTAGAAAAAAAAATTTAGTTCAAGAAGTACAAAGTTACTATAGAAAATTTGATAGAAAAAAAAAACAAAAGAAACATAGTGAAAAGATACTAGAAACCAAAATTTGAATTGAAAAATTTATTTCATAGATTAAAACTAAATTTAGAAAAGTGTCAAAGTCATATTGTTAAAAAAAAAACAAAAAAAAACACTTGCAAAGACATACTCATGAAAAAAAAAGAACAAAGAAATACCCAACAAACAACAGAAAAAAATGCATCCTAGCTAGAAAAAACAACAGATAGAAGAAAAAAAAAAGAACTTAAAATTTAAAGCAAAACATTCTAAATCCCAATTACATGTTGTACGTAGGCTAGAATTATTGCGTTAGTAGGTACATATTAATTAGAAATAAAAATCTTTTCAAATAGCACACGAAATATCACCGCCATGGAGGGTACCTTTCATCGCTGGATGTAAAAGTAAGTGTTAATGAAATTTAATAAAAAAAAATTAGATGCATATGCATGTCAAATTTGTTTAAAAATACTGTTACGAAATTTCTGTCTCTTTGACGATAATTTCGATCTCTCACACTTTTCTGAGTTCGATCACTGGATTGTGTAACAATTAAAAACACACAAACTTATTTAGTTATAAAATGGTTTATTTTATTAACGTTCAAATTCTAATATTAATTTAACACTGTATAGAAAACTGTTTTGTTCTACTACGGATCACACTGTATTCACTTTATTGCTTACTGCTTCGCTGTTCTAACTCAACTGTTCTGCTTCGCTGGTTTAATTCTACTGTGTGTTCAGCTCAGATGACAACCCTTTTTATACTGCAGTCATCACTCTCTCGAATAATCCAGTACCTTCTAAGTGGCGTATATTCTACCATTATCTACAACCCACCAGTGCTACTTTGTAGCGTGCATTTTACTACTATCCACATTTCACCACAATACACCAGCATGGCGCACTGACGTTGAGCTAGCTATTATGCTAGATGTTAGATGGCGTTGTACGTTGTACGACGGCGATAATTTCTCTCGGTTGTTGACTTTTTATTGTTTACTGCAGCGTCTGTTCGGTTTATTATTTTTAGCATTTTGCGCTAGATGGTGCTAATATCGTTTAGTTTCTTTCGTTGGTATTTATTTCAAGAGTCTTCTAGCATAAACCAAATTTCGCTACAATACGATAAGGTTGCATAACAACAGGCGCCTAACAGTGGCAGATCGACGGTTCCCCTGCAACGTACAAAGTTTATTTTTGCAGTGGGTTTGTAGTTAAATGTGCGGCGCAACTCGACAAAAGAGCGCAAACAGTAATCATACCTAACCACCGTGGTTAGTATGCTTGTTGCGAGTCTACTTGTTTGCTTTCGATGATCTGCTATTGTTAAACCTTAACCAAAATAGACGTTACAAGACGATAGCAATTGAACGAACGTTTGCACTCGTTTCGTCTGTTTTGACATTTAACCCAAAATGTTACGCTAGCCAACGAGTCGAAAAAGCTGTTATGACGAGTAGCAACGTATTGAAGTTCGGTTCTTACGGAACAACACGTCTCGTCAAAATGTTTCGTTCACTTTCGATCAATTACGTAGTTTCATTTTGGCTATCAACATTGGTTTACATACACTCGAACTTACTCGTTACGTCTCGTCACGTCTATTTTGGTTTAGGCTTTAGTTTGTGCGTGTGAGAGTATGAACATGGGTGGCATCGAACCTGTTCGACGAGCGTATTTCTCTCTCTCAAATTGGTTTTGCTGTTGGACTTACTAACCTTGACAGTCTGCAAAATCAATGTTGACGCTGAGCAGAAGTTGAGATGCATACCTATGTTAATGCTATTATCTGTTGCAATTGATTTTTTTTTTTGTACATTATTTTGATTTTGGAAATTTGAAACATTTGTACAACATTTTGAAATTATTCGGTGTAGAGATTTTCGTGCTGAATTAACTTTAGTTTTAGTTTGCTTGAGAGCTAGATATGACTTAGGTTGCTATATAGAAATTAAGAACTTGGTAACCTCCTGAATTTGATATTAAGATATATTTACAATTATAAATGATTCTCCCCAGTAAAGTAAGTTTAAGAATAACATGAAAAAAAAGGCAAATATTGGTAATCATTGTTTAGTTTAAGCGAGGTTGCATACAATATAAATTTTTTTTCTTTGTTCAGCAGTCACAATTTGTGAATATATTTATAAGCAAAAATATGAATTTTGTTAAATAAAAGAAAAGGAAAAATGAGATAAATTTTTTTTTTATTTTTCACATGTAAGGCATCGGAAGGTAAAGCTAGTGGGTTTACTTAGGGCTAAAAGCAAAACGCGGAATCTTTTAGCAGGATGGGCGGGTAAAGGACACGGTGGCGATAACATCTGGCGTCACCATATTAACTTTTGCGGTTTGTGATTGTTGACCTTAATTTAATCAGTCTGTCGGCTTCAACAATGTATTTGTTAAATTTTTTTCGGTAAATCTCTGTTTCCTTTTTATTTCTGGTAACCTACCTTAACAATAATATACGGAGCAAAACCCACCCCAATGCCCTGAGCACGGTCGGCACCCGAAACAGAGTACGCTCCTAAAACATGTTTAAGTAGTCGGTACGTTACAAAAATAACCCATTATAATGCATGAATAATAAATTTACATACATATGTTTATGCATGCAACACCGATACACTTTTTGTTATTGCAAATATGTGGAAAAAAAGTCATTATATAAAAATGTCTGCCCGTATATATGTAAATTTAAAAAAATTAAAAATTCTTTTGTTAATTTCAAATAAAAACAATAAGTTACAATTTTGATTTGCATACACGAATAATAAATATTTATATCAAAATGTATAATATATAATAAATATTTGTAAATATGTTTTCACAGTCGTTATGTTCATCAACATTTTGTTTGTTTCAAAATGATTAAATATTTAATGGCAAAAATTAAAAACATCATTCAAATTAATTTCCACAAGAGATTAAAACATTTAGCTGTAGAGCTTTTAAAATTTAAAGCAAATAATATTTAATTGCTTAAAAAAGTTTAAATAATAAGCAAAATACAGATTTTTGACTATTTCCTATCATGAACTGGCAAATGCATTGCATCAGAACTATGCTCTTGTATTTATTATTAAAAAATAAATAAAATCATTTCAAAAAAAAAAAGATTTTGACGCAAAATGTTTTTTATTTTAGCCTAGCGTAGATCAGTGATGGCATTTTCGGTACATTTGTACTTTTTTCGGTACATTTGCATCGTGAAAAATCGTGTTCAGTATACTCGACAAATTTTCAGTACATTCGGCGCATTTTCAGTACGTTTTTGGTACATTTTCAGTACATTTCGACCAGTGTATCGGGTGTATTTTGTCCGCATTTTCAGGCACACGAAAAATGTGGGCATGGTTTGACAACAGTGAGTGGCATCTCCCATATAACTGAAATACCTAAAACGTTATATCTTGGCACTTAAGGCAGTTTTTTTCTACGTTTTATTAAGTCGATTTTTCGTGAAATTTTAACGAAATCGGACACAAACTCCGTCTGCGCCATTTACAAGTTTGAGCTAAGAAGCTATGATATTGGATAAAAAAAAATAAATTACAGCTACAAAATTTTCAAAATAAACATCTTTGATCAGCGTCTCCTTCTGAATCGATGAATCATGTCCATATGTCCACTAGTCTACCCGTCTGTCTTTATGTCCGACGGTCTGTTTGTGGTAAGTTCCTACTTTGTACTGACCAGATGTTTTCTGGTACTGCGGATTATCAGAAGCCTCATTGGACGGCCTGGCAATGCAACCTGAAGCAATGTCTCGTCTTACGTTGGAGGTATTAAAATAGGCCTCAACCCAAACCAAAGGTGGAGTTGCGTCATTATGCATAACTTTAAATAGAACCAGTAATTTTGTGGTTTTTTCCCATATCATGAGGGTGCTGATCGATATTGTTACTTCAATCCCCCTGTCCAGTAACGTAACTAGAGTAAGCGAATGGGGGTTGCCCCAGTTGCAATAGTTTGGGGCGTTTCAAAATGGTCCTTCATCTTAACCATATTTAATCAATCTTTTTTTAGTAAATGAAGACAGTGAATTGCATTGTGAAGGGGATTTTGTAATGTGAAAAATATCTTATTTTGCTGGGGTTTTTGCATTGCGAAAAGTAATAAATTTTTTTTTTTGTAAACAGTGAAGTTTTTTATGCTGCATTTAATAGGTAGGGGTAGCAAATTGCAACGTCTTTTAGCCTGGCTGCTTGTGAAAATCACAAAATCTTCAAAAATAGCTCGTGGCTCGAATTCAATTTACGGACACGCCTACAGCCAATTGAAATATAATCAAGAAAGAGCTATGCTGGAAGATTTATTTTAGGTAACGCAACCAAATCTTACACACATAATTGAATAATTGATAAAGCTTTGGGTAATTGGAAGATTTTTGGCAAGAAGACTTGGCACCTCCCATACAAGCAAAAAGCTATATTGAAAGATTTATTCAAAGTAATGAAACCAAATTTCATAAAAATACAAAAAATGATCTGGACAAGAGGGCGTGGCAATAAAAGCTAAAAAATCCTGTTCAGTTACAGTTAGTTGATTTATTAAATTTTAAAAAAGTTTCGCCTTACTTTTCTCAAATGCGAAATTCACCCAAAATTTTGAGTTTTTATGAACTTATGGAATGAAGATGTGAAAAATTTTCAATAAAATCCTCACAATTTTTAATGAAAATGTTTTATCGTTGATTAATTTTATCATAGCTCCAAAGCAATTGTTTTTTTGAAAGTTTTTATACTCCTCGTTTATTTATGGAAATAAGTGCAGTGGTCTCCAAATATCGTGTTTTTTATTAAGTCTTAACCCATGTCAGACTGCTACCAGAAGGGCCCATACAATTTTGACAAAATTTGGTGTGGGAGGTCAAGTGATCAATAGAAGTTGCTGATGAAAAAATAAAATTTTTCCCTATCGGCACACCGGAGATATGGCATTGGTAAATTTTTACCCAATAGCCCTATATGAGACAAAAAAAAAACAAAAAAAAAATAAATTGACCGTCCAACTTTTCATTCAATTAAATCTGATTTATTATAGCATCCCACATAGAATCTTTGAATTTGTTTCGAGCTTTTTTCTTTAAGTGTTTAAATTTGCCTGAATCGATTTTCCACCAAAATTTTGGAAATTTTATGTTACCTAAATTTTATCTAACAAAACTACAGGTTAATCAAAGAAGTTCGGAAAAATAAAAATATCTATTTTAGACCAATCCTTCCTCTACCCAAAAAAGCTTTAAAAACCACAGCACCTCTTACCTGTCGCTTGGTAGGATATTTTAAAATTCACTCTTTTTTTTTGGTATTTAAATACCCAATAGTCTGGAATGAGTTAACCAACTCTTTGAATGGTTATTGCATCGAAGCTATATCCAAGCAAACTTTTACTCTAATAAAATACTATTTTTTCTGAAAATCTGCAAATTGCAGCTAAAACGAACCTGTGGCTTTTCTGGGACAATATGATGTCCATGTAATGAATCTTACAAAAACTTTTATTGTCAGTAAGTATATATTAAAGTGTCTTGATGAAGTTTGAACAGCTGATATTAGTCTGATATTAATTTATGAAATATCAAAAATATTTCTTGTATCTATTATGGATTTTAGTATAAGCACTTTCTTTAAATATTTTTATATAAAATTTCCATTTTTTTCTTGACAACAAGAGTTGATACGCAAATTTGGTACCCATAGAGCCCTGAGAAATGAATTTACTAAAAAAATTTATAAAAAAAATCAAAATCTGTCTAGAAGTATTGTAAATAATTAATAGTTGTCATGTATGTAAATTTAATTTATTTGTGAGTAACAAAGGTAGCTTCTTAAAGATGTTTTGCCATATTAACATCTCACTTATGGCTTATATTGATAAATCATTACTTTTGAAAATAATGTCGAACTACTTAAAGTAAAAAAATCATAGCAAATTTCAAAACTGAATAAGAAATGTTGAAATCCTTAACGATAGGAATAACAAAAGCTTTAGGAATGCTACAATCTTAATCGACAACAAAACTTTATTCAGAGCACAATAAAAGAACTCAATGCCAGAATTGAATAGTTCCTTTACAGAACTTAGCGCTAGTACGAAATATCCAATTTTAATCTATCCAATTAATAATTTATGAAATTAAATCAAAATTTACCAGACAATTAAATAAATAACTAAATAATATAAATTCAATGCTTTGTGCACGCACACTATACAAAATTTTATCTGTTAATTAAATGTCACTCATACGTCCTGTAATCCGTTGCAATAAATTCGCTTACAATTCGAATTATTCACAAAAATTGGTTGGGAAATTCGTAAAAACAGACATGGTTAATTTGAAAACAATTGCCTCATTTTATTATTCATCCCATTTTCCACTGGATTCAGCACAGATCTTATGCATTTCATTGTCAACGAAAACTTTTCACATTTAAAGCCATGATGCTGTACAGAGTTTTTACGTGCTGTTTCGGTTTCTGTTTTTTTTTTTTGTTTTTCTGAAAAAGTTTCCATTTTAATTCACATTTAATTGTTCATTTCACAAAATGCAAGAACACTTTGCAGTTGTTGTTTTCTTTATTAACAAAACAAAAGCGCTGCGCTGCACTGCACTTCCTTTTTGTTCGTGAAAAAAATAAATAAAAGAACTATGACAGGAAGCGACACTTTCGGTGCGCGCGACATATCGTACAGTGCGCACAAATCCTTCAAAAATTGACAACAACAATGAAAACTTTCACAATTTTTTTTTTTTTATTTAAAAACACACACTCACCAAAAAATAAATACACAGTCGGGGCTCGTTGACTTTGAAACGGGAAATCTTTGGCTTAGACTGAGTAACAACTCACACAACACGACCACGAAACGTTGGAATTCTTGAGCGCGTTTGAAGCGTAAATGATGCTTGCTGCTATGTGCTACACGCTTTTATACACTTAAGCCACAGTAGAACCACAATGAGAATGAGAATTCTTTGCTTTGCTTGTGAATGGAACGGAATGAGATGTTGCTGTTGTTGGTATTAGTGTTGCTTATCTGTTGTGATGATAGTGAATTTACAACGTTAGGCTGCTGCCATAGTTTGCGTTTGTTATCTGGCACTGCAAACAGTTTCTGCAATTTTAAAAAGCACGTGCAATTCTAGGTTTTGCGGCATTTTTTGCACAAGTTACACTGATAAAAAAAAGGATGTTAAAAAGAAAATGTCTTAGAAAAATCATAATTGGAAAAATCACTAATTTTGTTTGTAAAGCTTTAAATGATATTTAACATATACCACGCCTAAAATGAACTTTTCTTACGGTTGATGTCATTGCAAATCTTTATTAATGTTCTGGCTTTAATCTATTTAAATTTAAAGTTTTGTGCTTTTAATAACGCTAAAATTATGGTACTGGAATGTTTGTGTGAATTTTAATGAATTTTCGAAAAATAATCGGTTTGGCAAAATTTCAAAGCTTAGGCTCATTACGAAAAAACTGCAATACTGTTTCCTTAGCCTTATCCTAAACTATGCTCATGCAAAATTTGAGCCTTATAAGGGAAGAACATCTCCCGAAAGTTTTCGATTTTGTTAAAAAAAATTTGGAATGTCTGTGATATCAAAATCAAGGTGGAACAAAACTTTTGCTTGAAAACTAAATAAATTCGATAGCAGAATTGGAACTCCACATAAAAAATTATCTCTAATTCCCATAATATGTACCTCATTTGAAGGGAGTTTTTTTGTATTACAACCTTAACTAATGACCTGAAGCTATCAGCTCTATATTATGGACAGAAGTCGAAATATTATATTGCTTTAGGATAAAAAAAAAACTTTCAAAATCTATAAAAAAATTTTAATCAGTGTTAGGTTGAATTTAAGACAGGTGACTTAAGCAATATCTCTGCAAAACTGCAACTGAAAAATATCGTTGAAATTAAATTGCTACGTAGGCTTCAATATAAGCGGCATAAATTGGAATTTTTTGCGGGAAAACTTTAAGCTCTTAGAACTTTTTTAAAAATATAAGGATGCCAGAAAATAGAAATACAATAGCTGCTTGAAAAACACTTTATTTTTGAATGTTATACTTTAGCTCCAATTAAAGGGCTAAAATATGAACTACTGTTCTTAGTGGTACATTTATATTGAGAGCGCCTACCCAAAACAAAAATTCTAAAAAAGTATTAAAGCGATCAATACAATTATACAATTCTCAACAGTTCATATTTAAATCTACACATAAATGGTTCTGACATAATATGTACGATATATCTTTCTTGGACATTTAAAAGGAATTAATCAATGTTTTATTTAAAGAAAACTGCTAGAAATATTCGAAAAAGAGTTTCTGGTCCCTGGTTTCGGAAAATTCTACATCGAGATATACCTCGTTAATATCTTGTTTCTGTTGTTTTATTATAAAAACTATTTAAATATTATTCAGAAGTTGCAAGAAAATTCCGCTCAAAATATGGTAGAGAAATTATTCTGACAATCCGGAAACAGAGTTAATGTTAGTCAGCTGACATGAAGTCAAATTAAATTCCGATGGAATGCTGTATGTGCGCCCAAAAACTGGAGAGCGTTATAGCGACGAGTGCATCCGAAAAAGACTTAGGCAACCGATAAGTAGAATGGTCTGGGGATGCTTTTCTTATTACCAAGTTGAACAACTGATCTTGACTGAAGGAAAGAAAACTTGGAACCTTCTAATGAAGAGCATTTTTCGCATGTAGACAACGTGATTTTTCAAGTTGATTCTGCGCCTTGTCTTCGAGCGCAACTGGTAAACATTAGTGTTTTGTAAGTTCTTATTATGTACTTAATAATAATTCACAACTTTCAACCTGTTTTTTTTCTTCTTCTTTTGCAGGTAAAGAATTACTTAAGTGAAATTGGCATTTGAACTTCATCGTGGCCAGACATAATAAAGGTACAGAAACAAGCCACAAGCCTGAGTTAGACAGAATAATTCAAAATATTTGGTACGAAGATCTTTTAAAAAATTTGATTTCTTCCATGCCACAGCGACTTGTGGAGGTCACAAAAGCGAAGGGAGGCACAACAAAATATTGATACCTGTTTTTTTTTTATTCCTAAATATTATTTCTTAAAATGAATGCTGTAAATATTTTAGAATTACTTCCATAAAAATAAAATTTTATAAGATTTTACCAAAAAACTATTTTTATCAATAAAGAACATATATCACTGTTTTGCTAAAAAAAGATGTTTATGGTGTGGTTTTCCGACCTACAGCAAAATATTTTCAGTAAAAATTATTTGCTTCCCTGACCCTTGCATCAGTTTTTTGATTCGATAAAAAATTAAGATCCTAAAGGATTTTATTCAAATTTTTTTGTTTGTCCGTATTTCACTGATCGCCACTGTATCTTCGATTTGTTGAAAAAGTGCCTTGTCAACTATTATGAACAAAAAATCTAAGCTCTCATCTATTGCAATTTTTTCAGTGCATCCTCCAAGCTTTAGATGAAATCTCGTGTAATTCAAATCCCTACCCTCATACAATTTTCAATGTTAAAGCTTTAGCAGCATGAAATATGAAAGCTCTGCGCTCACTTACATGTAACATTGCGAGAGAAGATAAAATGAAAACAGAGAATAATGTGCAAATGCGCTCCAATAACATGCGATGACTACTTGCGGAGAGAGGTGCGGGTGCCAACCCCTACTGCCGCTAATAAATAATTTTGGTTTTTCTTTTATTTGAATTTTTAAGTGGCCGCATTTTGGTGTTGTCTTCTTTTGTTGTTGACCACCCGCATTTAATTTCCGCAGTGGTCAAAAATGTGCAACATCCACACGTCCCACATCCACTTGCAACACTTCACTTGACGTTCCCTTGGTGAACTTGTAATCATGTTGTTGTTGCTGTTGTTCTTTATTGCTGTGTTTCATTTCTCAACAATTCCCACTGCAGCGCACTTTGAAGTCACATGTGTTTTGTTAGCTATCATTGCTGTAGTTATTGTTGTTTTTGCTGTTGTTGTTATTAGCGCTAGCAACGTTGTTGTTGTTGCTGTTATCCTGCTGCTCCTTTTGTTCGTGGTTGTCGTTGCGGATGGTCCAACCGATAGCAAAAGCGACCAACGTTTCGTTCCACTTGCAGAGTCACCTTAACAACTTAACACCAATACACTGGCAAAATGTTGGCTTTCTTGTGTTGTTGCTGCTGCTGCTGCGGTTGCTTCTTCTTTTTACTTCCGCTGTTGTAGTTACCTTTTGCAATGATTACGGATAGTAAATGACATTGACATGGATTACAGCAATTGCTTAGGTTGTTGCTGTTGGTGTTGTTGTAACAGTTGTTGAAACGCCCAATTGTCATGGGATTTCTTCTGCTTTGGATGCTGCAGCTGCAGAGTGTCTTCCTGCATTTAACACATAAATAAATTTTGTGCGCGCTTTTATACGAAATTCATAGGTGAGTGTGTTAAATGTATTGGTGAGCGTGTGTGTGTGTGTGTATGTTTTGAGTGTTTCTGTATTGGTATGTGCATTCACCAGGATATTCCGTTGCCATTTTGTGGCAAAATCAGCAGCTGCAACAGCGGGAGCTAACCTACTTTTTTTTTAATACTCAGCGCACACTTTAGTGCTATGCGCTACGGTGCGATGGTGCATTGCTATTGTCAATGCAATATGTGTTATTGCAGCAGCTATAGCACGGTATGCCTCAATAGCCTTGATATATTTTCTTATTGGAATTGCTAACAATACAATAACAAAATATGACACAAAAATTCGGCAATTTTTGTAAAGTTATGGGAAAAAATTGCCAGTGACTTATTTCGGACGTACGCGTCAAGTGCGACTTGAATCATTTATGTTCTTTTGTAAGTCTTTATCGCTGTCTACAGTGGGATATGTATATTTCTTCAAGAAAAACTTAGTTATTACTCCAGCTATTACAAACCATTTATGACTTGGAAGCCTTTCCCCTTTTTTTTCTACATCCCAGGTAGCAGCATACCTAGGGTTTTTTGTTCCGTGTGGCAAATCTACTGAAGACTTGGTTTTTCTGCAGCTTAGAATCAATTGAGCTCTGGATGTAAGTATACTAAAATCTTCTTATTTCATCGATGAAGTTTTCCTAAAGACAGGCACACTAAAGCGAACTTTTTAGTTTTTTACGGAAGATGTATACCATCTTGAGCCGCAAGAAGATTGTAATCGAAGCTACTCCTTATTTTCGCATCCAGAGGGCATACAATATCATAATTTAATTGGAAAAAACTGCGCTTAAGCCAGAATAGAGTCTATAAAATATAAAAAATTATGTACAAATACGATAACACCCATAAATACAAAACAGCCACACCGTGATCCGTTCTTGCTGTTTTAGTTGTAGCCAATGCTCCAGGGAATAATCGTACATTGCATGTGCATTCGATGCAACAGCAAAAACGACAACAACAAAATTAATTACAACAAAGTTTACAACAACAGCCACAACTTTGTTAGACAAACACACCGAAAATTACGCGGCACAAATGAAAATTTTTAGTTTCCTTTAAAGTGGATTTTTTATATATTTCTCCATCTACAGTTGTTGAAATCTGAGAGCATTAAAAGTTACCTAAAATGAAAACAAAATATTGATTTTGAAGTATTATGGAGGAATTATTTGCCCTTATAAAAAATATGGAAAAATCAATTATCAGTAATTTTCTGGAAAAAAAGTTATGAGATCGAGAAGTTCAAAAGTGGCATGCAATATATTGAACTCAATTTAAAGATAATTTATTGTACAAAAATTCTAACAACAAATAATATCATACTTTAATTATATGATGATGATATAGTAGTATGAGAACTATCAAGTCAAAGTTTAAACAAAGTTTGAATGTGTTAAAAGGTCAAAGCTTGCCGTTTGTCATTCATTTTGAATACATCACAAATGGTCCATTTCTGGGCCCATGAACAGTTCTCTGAAGATCATCAACAAGTCAGTTCTGCCTCATGTTATTGCTAGGAGCTACTTTAAGATTAAAATGTTTGATGTCTTATGTAAAACCTACAAAAAAAATAAAGCAGATTGATAACGACAAATTTGTGACTTCTTCAATTTGTTCAGATTTTTATTAGCCATTTTATAGAAGTTTCAATTTAATACATTAATACGAACCAAATAAGAAATAATACTTTGGGCACCTACTTTTTCTTTCAAAAATGTAGAGTTTCCAAAATTTGAAAAACTCATAGTTGTGCGGGTAAGAGCAGTTATATCGCATATAAAATGGATCTTACTTATTAACAGACAGACTCCCAACGTTCTCTCATTATGTCAAAAAGCATCTATAGTTGAATATGAAATACATGCTACGGCCCGAAAAATAGGCGATCAATGAAAAGTCCGGATAACCCAAAAATGGAAACACTTTATATCGGTGGCTTTTAAAGCAACGTAAAGGTACGTTTCAACTGATGAAAAAAAGATATCGCTCACTTACTTCAAGACTGGCATTACTCAAAATACGTGATTTTTGAGTTAATGATGCAGAAATATCTGCCATTTTATGTTTTATTTTGTGTGCAAAAAAATTAAAAAAGTGTTTCATAAACTTGCCTTGTGAGAAGAGTTTATGTAGACATACTTTTAATCATTTTCATATTAAAAGCAACTTATTGAAAACTTTAAATGCGTTTTTCTCCCACTTTATGTTTTTTGAGCTATGCCAGTTTTGAAGTAAGTGAGCGATCAGGTCTAGCAAAACATATAAAACTTGAGTGACGAATGGCGACTTCTGACTATAAGTGGCGAAAAACTGAACAGCCGATTCTGGCAGTGTTAATCCATTTTCAGAATGCCTGAAGAAGAACATTGCTGAAATTCGTCATACATTTGTTTCCCCCTGGAGTAACAATTTCAAAACAACAAATCACTGGGCCACTAGGTATGAACGCCTCTGGAACACATAAATCGACTCCGCTGGTAATTGGTTAATCCAAAATCCGAAAATCGCTAGAAAGTTTCTATATGCCAGTAGAGTACGAGAATTCCGCTTACGCTGTCTCCAAAAGCAATTCCACAATAGCTTTGTGCTCAAGTGGAAATTTTTTCAAAATAACACAATCTCTTGCCAAAAGCTCTTCAGGTTATAGACAATGATCCATGTCATAATGTGGCAGTGGTGAAAGGTGAAAATTTGTCGCCCACTGAACTTTCACCAAAAAATTATTTATTATAGTCATAAAATTTTAAATCAGAAAAATTTAAGCAAAATGAAATATTTTTCACTTGAATTTATAGATCGGAAATCTCTTTTTCACAATAAATCTAAATTTACTAAAAAAAAGGTTCAGCGAACTTAATCAATTTTGCAAGTTATTGGTCAAAACAAATTTCAATTTAATAGTACGAGGATCATTTTGCTGCCTCCCAAGCCGTTGCGCCCAAGGTGACCGCCCTCTATACCAGGGGTCGACAAGGATTTTATTTCAAGAGTGCAACAACAAAAAACCAACAACAACAACAAAAGCAACAACGCGCATGCCGGTAGCGCACACGGCAGCGCACCAGTTCGCAAAAATACCAACAACAAACAAAAATTACCAACGACAAACAAAGCATAGCAAGAATTGTGCGCAGTCACAAGCGCTACGTATTTACCACCAACGACATGCAAAACAACAACACGCAAGGGTTGAATTGTTTTGGTGCAGTTGCGCCTGTCAACGATTCGGCGGATTACAACAATACGAAGTTGTTGTAGAAGAGTGCAAAGAGTGGAAAGAGTTAGGCGCTGTCGACCTCTGCTCTATACCCCCTTAGATTGAATTACGTCACGTAATTACCCTACTACAATGAGTTTTGATACTTGGAATCCTCGATAACTTGACAAGGCTTGGTTTTCTAAGTACGTGACCAAGTTACCGCAACTATACTTTATTTGAAAAGTCTCTGTAAATACTACAATTCTTATCAGCAACGTAATGCCATGTATCGTACAAAAGATTCAATGGCTTGTTAGATTGTTTCAAGATTTATGATGATTATACATAGGTGAGATTTATATTTTATATATCAAAGTCGTGCTTTGTTTTCGACAATGCCCAATACCGTGGCTTAAGGTACTTTGTAAATTTTCGAACTTTTTCTAAAAGTGGATTTTATCAAGATTTTTTTTTTCGCTTACTTCATATTCTAAAAATGTCCTCCAACAATAGTCCGTTTTTTGTCGACAATTTTTTTTCCGAAAAAACTCTCACATCCCAATATGTCTAGTTTCGTGTAGACAGTTTTTTTGACGAGCATTAGTGCCATATCATCATCATCGTCGTCATCAACTACATGCATTAGTTTGTCCTACAACTACTGCTGCTGCTGCTACTGCAATCTCGTTGGTTATGCTGCACGCTATCCAGGCAGGTGGCAAGTGGTTCCAAATTATATCCTTTTGAAGGAAACTTTTTTAATTTTGTGCTTTTATTCTGAAATTTTTTTACGAGGAATAAAATCTTTTGTTTTTCATGATGTAGGTTGGTAAGTTCTGAGCGAGCATGTACTTGTGTGCATGTGTTGGTGAAATGTTTTGAAATTAATTGTTATTTTTAAGGACACACTTAATTTGCTGCTGCTACTATTAGAATGCAACTTGATTGTTGTAGTCGTTTTGTTTTTAATGAAACAATAAATTCTACAATTCGCTTTTTGCTTAAAATTTTTTGCAAGAAGTTTTCTTAAATCTGAAATGGGCTGAGCTAAACGTTAGAGGTCAAATTTAGGAATTCGAATAAAGTTTCTCACACTGCAAAGACATAGCTTGATTTTAAATATTTTTTGCTTTTAATTTTTCTTGCATATCCTTTTCAACAACATGCTTGTATGTATTGAAATATATTCTCGTAATTGCTGCAAATTTTTTGCCTAAGTAGAACCCACAGACTAAAAAATGCCAAAATTTTAAGTGCAAATCTCTTGAATTTCGTAATAAGTGCAATAAAAAGTCATTCGTTTTCATTGATTTTGGCAACGATTGCCACATTTTGCATTTTCTGACACAATTTGCTTGTCGTTGCAGAGTCATCGTTGTCCTCTTATGTTTTTGTAGGCCTAACAACAGCAGCAGCAACAACATAATCTGACAGCAGACAACAAAATGTTGCAGCCTAATTTATTCGCTGTCACATATCACTACCTCAGTGTGAGTAGCAGCATCAGCAGCGCTCTAAGGTCAGGAAGCTTGGCGGAAAAGTTTCTTTGTGTAAGTGAAAGTAACAAAATGGTGGCGCTGCTTCAATGCAAAAATCATAATTCAATCAGTGTGGTGTGGAAATGTTTGCCAATTAAAGGAAAAACTCGTACATACTGTAAGGTTTATTACTGTTTGGCTCTGTTTGTTTTCATATTTATGAGCTAAATGTGTTTATGTACCCAACGGGAAAAATGGACTGCTCCATGATGTATTCTTGGTCGATCTACTTGCATATCGACTTAATTGCTATATGTACTTAACTGGAGCAACTTGTTCTTTCAATTTTTTTTTTTTTTTTTTGACGCAATAACTTCTTTAATAACATGGACATGACAGGAAATCTATGCTGGATGGAATTGGGGGACAAGGTTTGTTATATTTTTGAATTTTATCGAACTTGCCAGTGCTTTTTATTGAAAAAGAAACTACTTTATGTCAACTCAGTGTCGAACCCACTTATTTTTTCGAATAAAATATTTCGACTATACTGTAGTTTGTGAGGCAGAGAAGTTTTTAACGCTGTTCTTCTTGGTTGGTAGCCATATATTTCTTTTATTTTTTCAAGTAAAAAAAATTTTTCCAATAAAGATGCATCGAAAACTTAAGGATTATTTTTAATGATTTTTTTTCTTTTTTAAATGAAACGTATAGGAAACATTTTAAATTAAAAACAATATGAATAAATTTTAAAATCATGCCGAGTAATACTCGATACTTTGGATGTGTTTCTTTTGTCAGTAAGCAAAGTAGAAGTATAAAAAGCTGTTAGAAAGCCCGCATTGGAGAGCAGCAGGCTTTTGCAACTCTCTTAAAAAATACTTTTTTATCTAATTGTGTCAGAAGATGATTTAAGCCGCAGTCTTACTGGGAATCTTGAGGCTTTTGTGGCTATCTGGATGTTCTGGCTTATACCGATTATATCGATTTGTTGTTATCAAGAACTTTTCTTACATGAAAACTACAAGGCTTGACGATCAGACGATCTACTATTGAATATCATATTTACACTGTGAAAATGAAATCGATTCTCCCAAGCTTTGACATATAATGGAACAATATAACCATCAATACATCATTCTTCTAAATTGGCAGCACAACTAAAGACGGTACCGCAAAAGACGTTGTAGCAGCAGTTGTGTCCTTACACAATTTTAAAAAATATTAAAGTCAAATATGATTTCAACACAGACCAAACTGCGAATATTTAAATCAAATATTCAGTCACTGTTGCAAATTACCTCACAAGCACACTACTTACACGACGAATACAAAACTTTGTAAATTCCTGCTTGAGATAGATATTGAGTTTTTGGTGGCATGAGCTCAAATCAGAAATTGAATTTGACTAGCAAAAATACTCCTATATCAACTAAGATCTATGTATATAATAATATAATATAATAAACAGGTCACACGATCAGAAATGTTACTAGGAATATTTGTTGATCAACGCTTTGGTATAACCTGCAAGACAACATATGCAAAGGAGGACTCAGAATATCATGGTGCCGAATTATTGCAAGCTATGTGTCGAAAATCGATACGAGAGTTCACAGCAATAAAACTACGAGCCACTGTAGAAATTTTTTTACGATTTCAATAAAATTAAGAATAGTAAGCATAAGAAAGAAAATATCTTAACTGTATTCAGAGTGTTTGTTCTAACTTTTTTTGATGACTCAAAACCTCATAACTCCAGGGGATTTTTATTCCGCAGCTGAATTCCAGCAAAAAAAAAGATGCGTTTCATCAGTCGTGAAGCATCTACTCGATGGCGTATAGTGGACTTTTTTGAAATGGTAAACTGAGCAATGTTATCAAATAAGATGTGCCATTTGATTATACTTTAGCAAAACAGTGATATGATTCAGGTCAGAATATATATGTTGGAGCAAAATACTGTTCCTAGTTTATCAATTATTTTATCTATGAATTAAATGTCATTAAAAAAAATGATTTGATGGAAAATATGAATTATTTTATTTTCGTTTAATAAAATTTATATTTCTCTTGCTCATGAATCTCTGCTCTTCTGAAGTAAGAGCGAGATGGCAGATCTACACACGGGATATTGAGAAAAGGAGGAAGAAGACTTTTTGGGGAGAAAAAGTAGATTTTGGAAGAAAGAAAAACGTTCGTGTGCAGAATTGCTTTTCAATGAATAGAAAACTATTTTTTGAACAAATTATCAAAACTCTATCATCAGAAGTGGGATTGCTCACCAGTCTATTAACAAAAACAAAAAATAGATTTATATAATAAATTCAAGAAAACGAATTTGAAATTCAAAAAAACGAAAATTTTTTTTCTTGGTGTTAAATTCAAGATGGCGGAGCATGATATGAATACTACAAGTTTGGTAAGTGATGATTTAAATGATTCAACAGTGGAATCTGAGCCTGTTATAAGCACAAAATCTGAAAATTTTGTTATTACTGTGGATGCTATAAATAAAATATTAGAAGCTACTCAACGTCAACAAACTTGCAAAGAGTTGGTCGGTTTTCCAAGTTTTGACCCAGATCATTCTCGCGTTGATATTCTTAAGTGGTGTACGGATATCGATGCGAGAGTACAGCGTGATGGCATGGAAAATTTTGATGTCATACCCAGAATTAAAGTTTCTTTGCTTGGAAGAGCGAAATCATGGTATGATAAATATGGGTATCAACATTATAGCTGGGCAGATTTACGTGCTTCTTTGGTTCATGCATTTTCTAATGACGCAAATATTGTTGTACAATTGCGGAGAGTTGCCAATGCCGAAAGCAATGAGTTCGTTTCATATACTGATTTCGTGATGAATAAAGTGTGCCAAATTAACAGACTACCTTTTGAAATTCCGGAAGACAAAATCGTCAAAATCATCATCGGTTGCATATCTGAAGTAAGTTTGAGAAATTCATTGACGTTTGTGATGCCATCTTCAGTACAAAGTTTAATTGACCATCTGTCCTCAATCCGAGAAAAACCTCTACGAAAACAAGAATTTTCAGCACGTCGCTTACATGAAGAAAATAGTTTACATTTTGGTTCAGCTTCCACTATAGGAGTAGATGCTAAGTTGCCTGTTCCACTGAAACGTAAACGAATGGAGGATGAAAGACGATGCTTTGAGTGTGGAAAAAAAGGACATATTAGGACTAATTGCACCGAAAAATGCAAGGTAAAAGAACTGGCTGCTCAGAGCACATCGAAGAAAGCTATGGAAAAAAATTTCAAGTGCTCTTTTTACGGAAAATCTGGTCATGAGGAAACAACTTGCTGGGCTAAGCAAAGAGCTGAATGTAAAAATGTTAATCTCTGCAAAGATACAGTGCTTTCAAACAATTACACTCCAGTGATCATTAATGGAAAATTGTATCGATGTATTCTTGATACTGGTTCAGATTGCTCATTAATAAGATCTGATATTGCTGATCAGATATGTGCAAGAAGGGAGGCTCATTTTCTATCGGTACAAGGAATTGGAAGAGAACCTGTTTTACTCACCGAGAGACTTGAAACATTTGTTGAATTTGGGGATCTTATTGTAGAAGTTACTTTTTACGTGATCGATGAGAAACATTTACACCATGAAATTCTTATTGGTAGAGATGTGTTTAAAGATCCTACTTTAACAATTACTGTAAATGTAAATGGATCAACTTTACACCGCAGTAGGTCAGTTTTGTGTTCCAAAAACAAAAAAAGTTTTACCCCAACCACAGATTTGTCGAAATCTAATATGGAAAAACTAAATATTGTGTTAGCAAAATATTCGCAAAACTTTATAACTGGTTTTCCTACTTCAAGGGTAACCACTGGCTCTTTAAGAATTCGTTTACTCAAGGATTCGAATATTTATTATAGACCATATCGAATGGCGCACAGTGAGCGGGAGATAACAAAAGAAATTATTGCAAATTTGAAGTCTAATGGCATTATAAGGGAAAGCCAATCTCCATTTGCGAGTCCAATGATTCTAGTGAAAAAGAAAAATGGCCAGAATCGCCTTTGCGTTGACTTTAGGGCGCTGAACAAAATCACTGTGAGAGATCGTTATCCGCTACCAAGAATTGAGGATCAGCTTGATGAATTGACTGGAAATACATTTTTCACATCATTGGATATGGCTTCCGGCTTTCATCAAATTCCGATTGCTGAAGATTCTATTGAAAAAACCGCTTTTGTTACACCTGATGGGCATTATGAGTACCTGTGTATGCCGTTTGGTCTCGTTAACGCACCTGCTGTTTTTCAAAGGGCAATCAACGTGGCATTAGGAGAACTAAGGGGAAAATTGGCTTTAGTTTATTTAGATGATGTGTTGGTAGCATCAAAAACCATCGATGAGGGCCTTGAGAAGCTTGATGTTGTTTTAAAAGCATTAGTGGATAGTGGATTTTCATTAAACATGGACAAATGCAAATTTCTTCAAACAACTATTGAGTATTTAGGACGAGAAGTATCTGCAGATGGTGTCAGGCCAAGTAAATCTAAAATTGATGCATTAGTGAGTTCTCCTTCTCCAAGTAATGTTAAGCAAGTACGCCAATTTATGGGCCTGGCTAATTACTTTCGAAAATTTGTCCCTGAGTTTGCAGCAAAAACTTCATGCATTACTTCTTTAACAAAAAACAACACACAATTCTTGTGGAGTGAAGAGTGTCAAGCCGCAAAGCGTTATATAATAGAACAACTTACTACTCGACCGTTACTTGTATTGTTTAATCCTGAGCTTCCAACAGAGCTGCACACTGATGCGAGTGCTCTTGGTTATGGAGCTATTTTATTTCAGCGCGTTAATCAAAGATTGCATGTAGTTGCATATTATAGCCAGGCAACTAAAACGTATGAAACTAAATACCACAGCTATGAATTGGAGACGCTCGCCGTTGTAAATGCGGCAAAACATTTTCGGCACTATCTTCTAGGTGTTAAGTTTTTGTTAGTCACTGATTGCAACGCTCTGAAGGCAACAAAAGAGAAAAAAGATTTACTGCCTCGTATAGCTCGTTGGTGGATTTTTCTTCAAGATTTTGAGTTTGAAATTGTCTATAGAAAAGGAAAAGCTTTATTGCATGCGGATTACTTCAGTCGTAATATGCCAGCAAAGCCATGTTACCAAATAAATAGTCTGTCGGAGACGTGGTTACATATTGAGCAGCAAAGAGATCCAGCTACACTTGAAATTATTGACAAAATCAAGAGCGGAGATTCTAACATATTAGCGCAGTATTTACTCAAAACCGGGATTCTGTATAAAAAACTGGAAAATACTTACAAAATTTATGTACCACAGCAATGCCGGTTGACTCTAATGAGGCGATTTCATGAAGAAAACTGTCATGTTGGATGGGAAAAGACTCTGATTAAAATGCAGGAATATTTTTGGATGCCACACATGACTAAAAATGTAAGAAAATTTGTTGAATCTTGTTTAATTTGTCTTGTAGCTAAAAGACCGTCAGGAAAGAAACAGTGCGAGCTTCATCCAATTGAAAAGAAGCCAATTCCATTTGATGTGGTGCACGCAGATTTTATGGGACCTTTCGACGGAAAAGATCATCGATATATCTTCATTTTAGTTGATGCATTTACAAAATTTGTAATATTATTTCCTTGTAAAACGATTAAAGCTACTGAAACTGTAAGGATGCTCTATAACTATGAAATGTTGTTTGGTGCTCCAAGCAAGCTCATTAGTGACAGAGGCACTAATTTTACCAGTTCTGAATTCAAAAATCTTTGCATATCTCTGGGAATAACACATCACTTAAAAGCACCCGGTGCCAGTAGAGCGAATGGGCAAGTAGAACGGTATGTGGATACTGTTGCCAATTTATTAAGAACTAATTTAGGAACTAATATCGAATGGACTAGCTATGTTAGTCGTATACAACTAGTTCTTAACACTACAGTTAACAAGACAACCGGGTTTTCTCCATTGAAGGTGTTGACAGGAATTTCAGGTCGCTCTCCAGATGTTGGCGCCCTTCTAACAGAGTTAGAAATTGAACCACAATTCGACGACGTGGAGTCAATACGCAATCTAGCCCGTGAACGAACAGAAGTAAACGCTGAGCGGATGAAACTAAGGTTTGATCTGAATAAATGTAAGCCAACTCAATTAAAAATTGGCCAAAAAGTTGTATACTGTAGTAACCAGATTCGAAAATCGAAATTGCAAGCCTATTATCGTGGCCCTTATGAAATAGTGGGCGTTCTTTCCAATGATCGATACAAGTTGAAGAAAGAGAACTGCAATACCATTGTTGTTGCTGCAAGAGAGGTCATTCGTCCCATACCTGAAGCCGAAGATGAAAAGCATGTTAGTAATTAAAAAGGTAAATTTTACAACATTCAGTTATTATATTCTAATAAGAGTCGAATTCATAAGCATGCTTAAGATTGCCTCTGTTTAATGATTTTTATTTTGACGTCGAATTCATGTACAAGCTTAAGATTGCCTCTGAGACATGTTGTTCGGAATTAAGTTTAGCATTTGGTTGAAGTTGTGGACAAGCTTAAGATTGCCTCTGAGCCATAACGTTGACAGATGTTGTGTTGACATGCAAACAAGCTTAAGATTGCCTCTGAGTTGCGATTCGAAAAGTCAAGTCTGAAAAATAATCTAATGATTCTTGTTACAGAATTTGATGTGTTGCATTGGCTGATTATATCAGATAATTAGATGACCGTTATGGAGTTTAATATTAATGAATATTTCGATTCTGTTGTTTTTATATTTGAAAATGTTGTTTTCTTTTTCTTGTTTGTTAAATGCCTACTGTTTCTTATTTTGTGATCTTGGACTTAAACTAGATCATATTCATCGAGAGCGATGTTTGAGCAGGATGGCCGTGTTGGAGCAAAATACTGTTCCTAGTTTATCAATTATTTTATCTATGAATTAAATGTCATTAAAAAAAATGATTTGATGGAAAATATGAATTATTTTATTTTCGTTTAATAAAATTTATATTTCTCTTGCTCATGAATCTCTGCTCTTCTGAAGTAAGAGCGAGATGGCAGATCTACACACGGGATATTGAGAAAAGGAGGAAGAAGACTTTTTGGGGAGAAAAAGTAGATTTTGGAAGAAAGAAAAACGTTCGTGTGCAGAATTGCTTTTCAATGAATAGAAAACTATTTTTTGAACAAATTATCAAAACTCTATCATATATGTGCAATAATTACTTTGGTAGCGTCACTATGCACTGGGTTGACTGTCGTAAATAAAAAAAAAAAAAAAAATTAAAAAAAAATTTAAATTGTCATTCTACCAAATAATTTGTACAATCTGGTACCTACGATTATTTTTGTGTAACATTGCACGGCAGCAAGGTTATGACAATGTTCAAAGATATAATTCGATTTTCGAAAATTTCATGAGATTGTCGGCAGACACGTGCAGGGATTTTTTTTTTGGAGTTTCCGGTTTATTTGGGGAATTGATCTTTCGTCTTGGCTGAGATTTGAAACGATCGAGTCGTTGTTTAAGAAAAAAAAAGTGATATTTTGTTTTATAAAGCAATTGCTTTTCCTTAAAAATAAAAAAAAATAATAAGAAAAAAACCAGTTTAGTTTGATTGTGACGCAACATAAAGACATCAGCCAAAACAGCTTAATATTGGTTAGCTAAAAATTACGAAATCCGAAGAAAAAGTGGATCGTAGTCAGCAAAAGGTGTCTACGCAAAAACAAAATCAAAAAAATTTTTGATGCGATTATAAAATTCACATCAACGATATGAATATGAAGAATTCATCTACGCTCGGGAAAACAAAATAACGCAGCCCAAGAATACTAAATTTTTCAGGAGAGAAATCCAAAGTTTTTTTTTTTGGGGTTATATGCATAACCTCATCTTTTTTTTTAACCACGTTCCAGTCAACTCCAGAATATCGTCTCACTGTACCTGGGTGCGCTCATCAGAGAGTCGATTAATTTAGCTGAAAGAACTTCATCATAAATTATCACTAAATTCTCAATTTATTTTAGAATAACAATTTCTGCTTTAGAATTCAAATACAAATTTTAGCTCATAATCTATTTTAAAATTTTGCAGAATTATCCATTTATATAATAATTGGAGTCTTTACTTTCTTATATACATATATATATGTATATATAATATTTCATTTTTTTTCCATTCATTTTGATATTGTGTTTGGTTCATTTTTTTTTTTGAATTGCGAAAAAAAAAACCAACAAAGGCAATTGTTCGAAATTGCGTTTTGTAAAGAAAATACCAGACAATTCAGAAACCAACTCGGAGAGCATATAGTAACGTAAAGACAATAACAATTTATTTATAATTTCGAAATTCTCTTTCCAGTTGATAAGTCATAAATGCAGCTTTAAATTATTTTTATACTGTGATTTTTTTTGGCAGTTTCGGTTGACATATAGAAGCGTCGTCACACGATAGTCATTAAAGTGAAATATATACATGTATGTGGGAAAAGTGAAGATTCTAAAGGACAAATTTAGGGTAATAATAACTTATGCAAAATGTGTAATTATCGATTAAGTCAATAACTTAGAATCCAAATTTGTTCTTTAAAAGCCGTTGTTTTTTTTTCTTCTTTTTGTGATGAAATTTGGCTCAAAAGCTTAAATTTTACTGTCAGGTAAAACAATTTAATTTATAATTTAAAATTTGACTTCATCTGCAGCAGATCATCGAAGGCCTTCAATGGATTTGTTCCAGACCTTGGAAGAGATGTAAGTTTTTTTTTTTTTCTCCTTTTATATTGTCTTACATGTAAAGATTTTTTTTTTGATAGCCTAAAAATTAACATAATAGAAAAAAAACAAAGAGGTTAAAATGTAGAAATTGAATTTGGTATACAGTAAATGAAACAAAATTTTGAAAAAAAAAAAGAAGAAACAAAAAAAAAAAAAAAAAGAAAACAAGCATAACAACATAGAATATAAGTAAAATTGCTATTAAGTCAGACTGCTGCAAGTGAGTGAAGATCAAAAAAAAAAAAAATTAGATAAACAAAAATGTTTACTTATTTTTTTTTTGAGGAACGAATGAAAAATGGAGCATTCGGACAAAGAAATGATCTATTGAGACAATAAATCCTGACGTTATTGCCCAATGTTATTGTTTTTTTGTTTTGGTTTTGTTTATTTTTATTTTGTCACTTCTAAATTTTCTTAGATCAATTTTTTTTTTTGCATACGTTTCGGCCTCAATTCGATTTTCACGAATTTCTAGTAAGCTGATACTAAGTCTAAGATTAGTTGTAATTTTTTTTTCTTTGCACTATGCTTTTTACAAATACTTATTACAATTATTGAACTCAAATAAAAAGAAATATTATAATGAATTTCTAACTTAAAAATATGGTGGTCTGAAATCATTTAGCTGGGTTGTTGTTGCGGATTATTGGGGCTTTTAGTATAATCTGATAAGAGCCAAGGCTTTGGGTGCGTTAGGAGTAGCCACAATATGACTGCGCTACTAGTTTTGGTTTCAAGGTGTTAAAGTGCAGAAGAAATAGTTTTTTTTTTGTGTCGTTTTCTCGAGGTCATACATTTTTTTTGTCGTGTGCACAAATTTTCTTGTTTGGGCTACTAGTCTTTCTGGTTGCTTGCGAGTCCATTCAGCTGCTAATAAAAACGAACCTACTATACTGAAGCTCCGGGATGAGCCAGGTGCACACGATAGCAGTTGGAGGATTATAGAAGCCTACTTAAGTGCAAATAATTTATTTACCCCACTAGTAAAAAAGCAAACTTCCATTGGTGACGTTCAACAATATTTTCCACCATACGCGTTATCCAGTAGTTCCATAACAACTAAAACTTAACTTAAGGACTGTACCAGAAGAAACTTTCGGTTTTATTCTGTTTGGCTATACTCTACCTGATAATCTTATTGGTCTAGAAATATATAATATTTGTTCTATATAAAGTGACGTTTTATATGATGTATAACACTTGGTGATAGCACTTTTACCGACAAAGATGTCTAGCAAGCAACAAAAAATCCGCGAACTTATTTTGTTCACATAACTGCAAAATTCAGAGATTAAATATTCAGCGGTAGCAAAAATAGTTGGTGCATTAGATAGAACTTTTTAAGCAGAATCCCAGCACCTCAGAGCAAGATATGGCGGCTAGATCAGGTGTATCTACTGTAGATTTTTAAGCCGCTACCTGGACACAAATATTATACGTCACCAAAGAAGGGGCATATACTTAGTAAATTCAAAGAGAAAAAAATTTCAAAATTTTCGAAGCAACATATGGTTTGACAGGTCATATGTACCTGTGGCCTCAGAAGAAGCTTCTTTGATACGCAAGGCACAATCAATTTTAAAGTTTATATAGACGAGTGCCTCGAAAAACGTGTTCTACCATTTATTAGTGCACATGAGCGTACAGTGATGTTCTGGCCCAATTTAGCAACCTCTCATTACTCTAAAGCTACGATGGAATGGTATCAAAGTAAAAAGATCAATTTTGTACCAAAAATAGCAAATCCGCCCAACTGCCCAGAGCATCGCCAAATTGAGAGATATTGGGCTCTAATGAAAAGAGATCTTCGTAAGGGTGGTAAGACTGCAAAAAACTTAAAAGACTTCAGACTTAATGTCATTTAAATCCAATTGGATATTATTCAACACTTTTCAACATCATTAGACTTATGGTGACATTTCGAAAGTTAAGATATTAAGTAGTCTGTGCTTTTATTTTATCGCCCCTTTCTAAACTATTCAGTAATATCTTTCAATAAATCACCATATGCTGAACAGTTAAGAATCAAAGTGCAGGCCAAAGTATACAACTCAAAATCATGAATTATATCGTATTTGAGCGCTAAATTACGTGTATTCGTGTCAAGAACAAAAGGTTAGTGAGATTAGAGAAAAGGGAATGGAACCTACCAATGATATCAAAACTTAACATTATACTACGCATAGATTTTACAATGGAAAGATTTTACAGAGATAAGAACGGTCAAAGGCATTATCCAGATGAAAAATATATTGATTGAATAAGTGGGTGTGGCAAAAGACTTGAGTTATCATGTTGTAAAGGTTATTCAAAAGAATGCAACGATACTTGAGATAATAGCACCCACTATATGAATTAGTAACTTTGAACAAATTAGCGTGTTACCTCTCAAAAAAGCCAACAACTTAAATTATCATATCACAAAGTTTTTCAAGAAAACACAATGAAAATGAAAAAGAAGGCACTATAGAATAAAACACCAACAGATATACAGATGTACTTTCTAGACAAAAAAAAACGTGGGAACCAGTAAGCCTGGCACTTTCCCTTAGAAGCGAACTATTTAAGTAATCGTTCTGTAAAGTTTTGCATGAGAATGCAATGAAAATTGAAATGGAGCTCTATTTGTGACGATCATTTTTCGGTCGAAAGGCATACTGGCTTAAATAATTTGGCGCAGCACCCACCATAGACTTTAAGTTATCGTTAAACGAAAGTTTTCCAAGGCAATACTTTGGAGTTCGAGACAAGACAGAAGTACTTTTTAAGCGAAATCGTATGGGTTAAAGAAAGTTGAACCAGCCACAGAAGCAATAAGCTTAAGTGTTCATTTTTACAAGATAATATAGACTTTTTACAAAGGCACTATATGACGCAATCATCGTTGAAGCAAGTACTGAGAGACTTTAATGAAGAAAGTTAAAACGGCAGAGAGAATGCTATACTTTTTAGAAAGTGATGCATTTAGATTTATTTATTTATTCAGTCCATGAAAACAATACTTTACAGACTATAACATAATATCTTATGACTAATATTTAGACTAAAACTTAACTAAAAATCAAATAACCAACTTATTAATTAAGCAGATCATAAAAGACTTGAATTTACATTTTGGAAGGCATAAATCAATAGTGCTATCTTTGTATAATTTATTTAACATTAAAAGAATTCTATTAATTGGCTCATTATTGGCATAGTTTTATGTATGGCATTTTATAAAGAAATAGTAAAAAGAACGTAAGTTTCTTAAAAGAATATTGATCGAAATATAACTTAGGATAGTCGGACAATCAGTGTAACCATTAATAATGTCATATCGGTCATTTCACGCCAAGCGGACAGGGAAAATAGGGTCATGTTTCCAGTTTCAGATATATTTGCATATGTTGTACCTGTATATGTCCTCGACACAGAAACAAAATATTATTAGAATGGCAACACTGGTTTACAAAATATGGGTCTTTGAATATTTGATAAGTCGTAAGGTATGTACTACTTCAAATGCCATTATTCATTTTAAAAAAAGTCTGGTAAAATGAATTAACCACTGGATTTTATACTTCATTTATTTTTTTTTTTTTTTTTTTTTTTTTTGCGGGTGAGGAAGGTGAAATGCTTTTCGCACCATCAACCAGGTCGTCACCTGGTCGGTGAGTGGGACTTCCGTAGTGGTATACCCACTAAAACACCTCCCTCTTTGTCCGGGAATTGATTCCCCCACTGGGAGGCTCTCTTGAGCATTACTTCAGTGGGGTTCCCTTTATTTAGGCATCCAATGCCATTAGCTGCTTTCTGAGCCTGCGGCCAGGCCTCCGCCTCCATCTTGTCTTCTTTGAAAAACGTCAAGGTCCCTTCTCTTTATTCGTAGTACGCTTTCGACGTATCTCGTTATCAGCATCCAGTACTCCTCGCTTCTTAGCATCGTCGGGACGATGTTTTCGACTGTTAGTGGGCCAACTTGTCCTTCTAAAGTGCTCCTTCTTTCAGCCCAGTTCTTGCAGTTGAAGAACGTGTGTTCCGCATCATCAACGTCTGCGTCACCATATATGCAGTTTGGTGCCTCGGTTTTTCCCATCCTGTGCAGGTATTTTTGGAAATACCCGTGGCCAGACAGGAGCTGCGTGATGTAGTAGCCCACCTCTCCAAAACATCTATTATACTTCATTTATTGGCCTTTTAAGCCTCATACTTAGTTGGATTTTAAAAATAAAAAAAATACACTAAAAAAAAGGGAAATATTTTTCTTTATCGTTTTTTTCAATGTTCGCCTAAAAAAATTTTTTTTAGTGCATTAAAAGAAAGCTTATATTATGATTATACTTCGTGCCAAGTTTGTTAATGGATCGTCTAGCTGTTTTGGAGCTACATGCATCAGTTGATTTTCACCGAGTTATCAAAAAAATATGAAGTCTGCAAAGGCACTGCAGTATATATTTAGCAGTAAAGAAACTTAAAGAAAGAAAAATGAGCGGAATATATATGATAATCTCCCTCTCTCATTGATTGGGGACGTCCATAATTTCCGTGAGGTGTTTTTTTGAAAATTCGGATCCCCCATCCCCTTGGTGAGATTTGGTGAGTTCTGGCGGGACAGCCCCCCTCCCTTCCGTGAGAATTTCCTTATAATTTTTAGATGTAATCCGCTATAATAATGTATATGTACTCTTTGCATTAAAAAGTCGATGTGAGATTATCGTTAAGCCCCCCTCCCCTTTGGTGAGTTTTGGTGAGATTTTTCCGGACCACCTTCTTCCCTATTTTGGCTCACGTAATTTATGAACGGCCCCTTTTATTTATCTCAACGCGGAGCATAGGGTCTCCACAAATCTCCTTCTAAAGTGCACGATCAATAGCAATTCTCTTCAACATTTCGTTGACTTGCATACTTCCTGTCCTTGCGATAGCTTACAAGATGAAAATATGGAAAATACTATTTAAGTAGTAGTCGAAATTTTGATATCAAAAATCAGGAAACGGGCTTCGGGAAATAATTTCTTATTTTAAAGCATGGAAAATACACAAATCAAGAAAATTATAATAAAAAAGTTCATGTTGCGTAATAACATTCGTTGCATAGCCGTAGCATTCGTTGCATAGCCATAGAATTCGTTGCATTAAAATAGAAACGAATGATTGAGCTTTGAGTGAATAGTAATTGTCTTTTGTAGTGCGTTCGTTGCCTTCAAAGAAAACAAAGTCAAGCAACGACAATGGGATAAAAAAGTAGTGCACGTCAGCATTCGCATTCGCTTTGAGTGAGCAGTGTTTTCATTCGTTTCACATGTTTGATGCATAGTGTTGATTCACAATTCGTTTTTAGTGAGTGTTTCGCAACTGCGTATGAATGCATTCGTGCACATCTCTGTTACGTATCATAAGTTATTCACTCAAGAGATGTATGTACAACAATACGCTATATCCAAATTATGTTTATTTCTGAAAATCTTTTGGCTGCTTCATTTCTTTGACTAATGGAAACCTGTTGTCGCTTTAAGAAATTAAAATTCAAGAACAGCTGTTTTCAGCCACTTCCTCATAAGGTACCAAAGTACGAAACATTGTTTCTGCTACCTTTCAAATGAAAATAGCTATAGTCCCCCATCATGTGTCTATATAGCAGCTATATCGGCGCTTTTGCACACAACTACAAGCACTAAACCTTAAAATTTTGCCGCATTAGTATCTTTATCATGGCAATGATTTTGTTGGTTGCGACATCTGCAACTTGCTAAATAAACAAATAAAAAATGACACACTTAGAAATAAAACCAAAATAAAGAAAAAAAAAATTTGAAGAAAAAACAAATCAAACTAAACATTAGCGATAAGATAAAATTTTGCAAAGTATCTGAATTGTCGTCAGTGAATTTAAAGTTTTGCAGTTTGCTTACCTATTGTCAGCGCAGCAGCTGATGTGGGTATTGCAAGCAGTAATCTATAAATTCACTGAAACTGCCATAAAAAGTTAAAGCTAAAGATTTTAACTAAAATTTAAGATGACTCGCGTGCATCGTTAACTTCGTTTCATGATTCACTTTTACCTGTTGTCCGTATTATTGTTACTCAATACGGCTGCAGTTGTCACTTTTGTTGTAGTTGTTACTCATAAAATTGTGCCGGCTCAATTTTTTCCAATTGTATTTTATTTTATTTACGGCGCTTGCAGTCTCCCTACAATTAAAATGCAATTAGTATTGTTGTATCTTGTAGATATGTACGTAACTATGACAGATTTCGCAAAACTTCGACAGCAACATTTTATTTGTTTTCCTCTTTTCTTTGCAGTTCGTTTCGCTCATTTGCATGATATCAGCTTTATGGGATTTATATTTTACTTTTTTTCGCTTTTCTTTTCCTTAGTTTTTTGCTCATAAAACAAGATAAAAATGTTAGCATTTCGGTGCAAACTTAAAGATAAATTTTGGAAAATAAATATCTTAAAGATTAGTGTGAAAGTTGTGTGCTGTCACCTGTGAATAGTTCTTGGGCTGAAATGTAGAAAAAAATAAAAATGATTTGCATACAGAGAAGTTATGCCACCAACGCAGCTGTGATAAGTTATCATTTTTTATCAATTGTTTGCTAACGTTTTTCAATCTTTTTTTCTCTGCGTTATCTCAGCGATATTTTTAACTTGCTTTGGCCTTGGAAGTAACAAGTCTTTGTGGACACAAGTAAGATTGATTAAATATTGTTTAAAAAAGTGTGCAACATGTCATGTTCTTAATTAATATTACAGAAATCTAATGCGCTCTACTCAAAAACTTTCGAAAAACTGACAAAAAGATCACCCCACATCATAGGCTTAACTGCATTGATGAATTCTTCACCAGACATCAGTTTTGGCAGTGAGTGATACTTCAATATGCTTTTTACCTAGGAACAAAAAACCCTAAGTGAACGTCACAATCTGAGGAGAGGTCGTGGAGTTAAGTAGAGCTGCGAAATGCGCATGTGACAAAGCGCGTACAATCTCATTGTAAGCGTTATTGTTATTAAAATATCAAAGGCAATGAGAGAGAGTAGTAAGTTTTTTCTCTTCGCTATGACAAGGCCTTGGTAGTTCATCAGTGTTATGCTTGCAAAAATTTAAAAATAGTAAATCTTTCTACGCTTACAACTCAGCTTTTGCTTAACCGATCTCGACGCTGATAATTTTCAGGCACTCTGCTCAATGAGTACCTTAATTTGCTATATCATTTATTGCCGTAAATATTCTAGATCCCATCAACCTAGCCTTACCTTCGAGGAAAAAACTATACTAAGTGACAGTACGGCTAAGAAAATAGTGCCGTGTTTTGCGTTTCAGTAAACACACTCAATCTCAAAACACACCCCCATAAAAATGCTTATCTTCAAAAAAGAATTTGGCTTGCTATGTTTTACTTTTTGTTTGGAGTCGCAACAAATCCATGCAAAAAGGAAAACATCGTAGGCTTAGAAATCAAGTTAAAGGTCACTGATGATTCCATTTTGTAATGGATGAAACTATCAAAAAAAAAAAGTACAAAAATTGTTCCATGTCAGAAGCTGAAAATGCGAAACTTACTAAAAATTCCCAGACATTTTAAAATTTTCTTATCAAAACGAAAATTTTCAGGACATATCCTCCTCTTTTCATATTTAGTTCATAATTTGCAAGGTTCACATTTTGCAGTTACTTTTCGATCGCTTTCTCAAATTCTATGAAATTCAGAGCGATTATGAACTAAGTGATGGTAAGAAACATTTTTGTAAAAGCTCTTTTGTGGCGTAACAGCGAAAAAAAAAATTATATTTGAATGCTATCCTGAGAACTATAATAGATATTTAACTTTTAATGAAAATAAAAGTTGTTGCGATAAATGTTTCGAAATTGAAACTGTTGATAATTTTAAATATTTGGGTATTATACTGGATCAAAGGCTAAGTTGGAAAAGCCATACACATTATTTAAAGCAATACGCGAACAAAGTTGTGAGACAAATGTTTCATCTTAGTCTTTATTGTAATAAGAAAATTTTGAAAGTTGTTTATGATGGTCTTTTGAAGTCTAAACTTCAGTATGGCTTATCGTGTTGGGGTGGTGTATATTCTAATAAAATAGATCCTTTAATTATTAAACAGAAACAAGCAATTAGAATTATATGTAAAGCTAATAGAAGAACCCCAAGTTTTGATCTGTTTAAATCTCTTAATATTCTTCCACTGAGACATCTTTACTGCTTTAAAGTATTAAAAGTATTTTTTGAAAAATCCGGATTTTATTCTGTAAGACTTCATGAAAATTATAACCTGAGGGTAAACACTGGAAATTTTGTAACTATTCCCACTATTTTTAAAACGCATTTTTCACGTTTCTACTTCGTAACAGCTCCTAGATTGTTTAACTTACTACCAGATAGACTTAGATGCGAAAGAGTAAAAACACTTTTTCTCAATTTCGTTAAGAATTGGCTTTTCACTTTTAATTACTCAACCATTGATGATGTTTTTAGTCCCATGGTCTAACTTATATATTGTTCATTGCATTTCTTTTTATTGTAATTGCATTTCTTTCTTACTTTTAACATTCTTGAATTTTTTTTTGTTTTTTTTTTTGTCTTTGCTATTCAAATATGTAAAATCCACATCAATATTCCATTTATATAAAATAATGTATTTTAACTGCTAAGTGCATTCGCCTCTTGTCTTTTTGGCAACTGTTTGCACTTAACTATTTCATACAAACTTAATCTTATAATGTATAGTTAATAATTATTGTAAATAGATTTAAGTTGCTATGAAATAAATGAATTATGAAATGAATATTTTGTTACGAAATTTGGTAGGTATCTGGCAAAAATCTAATAAGTTGTGTGTCATTTTTTTTGAACAAAAGCAATGTGCGCTCTATCGGGAAATTTATTTCAATACAAGTAGATTCAATTGTTATTTTATATATTGAATATGTTCTTAATTTGAATTTCAACAATACTAAGGCCAGACAACAACTTTTCTCTGGACTATGGATAATTGAGCCCAAGCCTAGTAAACGCATTTTTATGCCGACCGGGTTGTTTTTGACTTTTTTTTTATCTTGTTAGATACCACGCACACTAATTTGATAATGCTTATTTCCTGCACAGGGAGAGTTACTGAATTTTTAATTTCGACTTTTACTTGAAATTAGTTTCTTTGGTATATGGGTCATCACTATATTGTTTGCCAGATGAAGCCTGCACTTCGTGGCCGTAGTTTATTATAACTATTAACAAAATATTTTATTCCGTTCATTGCAATAATTTACATTTTGTACGGCCCTGTTGTCTTCTATATTCCTTTATTTTGATTTTTCAAAACAAACCCAAATTCTCAGAAAAAAAACATAAAAGTTAAGTCATAAGAAAATTTGCTCTCTTATCGCCAATACTCTCATGCTCTTTATGACCTAAATTTCTTTTCCCTAATGAAAAAAGCAAAAACAAAGTGAACAAACGCAAACACTTTAATTTGCCATAAAACGGTTTGTTGTACTTGCATGTTTGTTTCTATTTGCGCAAATACAGAGTGTTTTTTTTAGAGGTATAGAGCTTCAAATTGAAATAAAACACAAGAAAATCGTTTTAATGTCCATCAATTGGGCTTTATTGGAAGGATAATTTTATGCCATTAATGTTTAAATATGATTTCGGGCATGTGGCCGCCGCGGCTGGCTCGAATAAAGCCAATTCTACAGGTCCAATTTTGAACCACTTTTTCGAGCATATGGGGCCGTATGTCGGCAATAACGCCACGAATGTTGGCTTCCAAGTCCCCTAACGTTTCTGGTTTGTTGGCGTAGACGAGCGACTTCACATATCCCCAAAGAAAATAATCCAATGGTGTCAAATCACACGATCTTGGTGGCCAATTGACAGGTCCATTCCGCGAAATTATGCGCTCATCGAATGTTTCCTTCAATAAATTGATTGTGACGTGCGCTGTGTGGCATGTAGCGCCGTCTTGTTGGAACCACAACTCATCCACATTCATGCCATCCAATTCGGGAACAATATAGTCGGTTATCATGGCTCTATACCGGTCTCCATTAACGGTAACTGACTCTCCAGCATTATTTCGGAAGAAGTATGGCCCAATGACTCCACCAGCCCATAGAGCACACCAAACAGTCAGTTTTTGTGGATGTAATGGCGTCTCAAGGGTCTCATGTGGATTCTCTTCACTCCAAATGCGGCAATTTTGCTTGTTGACGTAGCCATTCAACCAAAAATGAGCCTCATCACTGAACAAAATTTTGCGATGAAAATCAGCATCGAGATCAATCTCATTTTCGGTCCATACACCAAAATCACGACGCATTGAATGGTCTCGCGGCTTAAATTCTTGCACAAGCTGGATCTTGTAAGGTCGCAAGCCAAGATCTTTGCGCAAAATCTTCCATAAAGTTGATGGACAAAGCTCCAATTGCTGTGCACGGTGGCGAATCGATTCATTCGGGTCCTCTTCAACATTTTGCTCTACAGCGGCAATTGTTTCTTCGGTGCGCACTGTTCGACGTCTCTGCGGATGCGTATTATCACATAGAGTAAACGTAGTGCGAAAACGACCCATGGTTAACCGAATTAATTGCTCTGATGGACGATTATGTCGACCATAAAATGGACGGAGCTTGCGGTAAACTTCGCGAACTGAACCATTATTTTCGAAATAAATTTGCACGATTTGCAAGCGTTATTCTTTTGTCAACCTGTTCATGATGAAATGGCAAACCAAACTGAACATAAATGACATTAGAGTTGCCAGATTTGACCATAAAATGCCAGTTTTATCTCTATTCAAAAAACAAACCTCTAAAAAAAACACCCGTTATGTACATTTTCTTAAAGCAATTTTAAAACTTTAATAACTTGTTATCAAATGCAGATATCTTTAAAATTTTTATTTGAGATTAAGACCAAGCGTCTTAAGAATAAAACTAAACAAATGTTACCTCATTATTTACACTTTTAATCAAGACTTCTTAAATTTGTTCGAAGTTTTTAACTTACTTAAAGTATTTTTGACACATTAACTTTTTTCAAGATATTCAAGCTTTCTATAAATGTTTAATTTTTATCAATTTTTTTTCAAATCTTCCAGTTTTTTTCAATGTTTTCCAACTCTTCAACATATCAATCAATCTTTTTTTCAATTTACTAAGCCATTTTTCAACATGCATATTCAACAATTTTCCACAAATTCAAACTACTTCAAATTTTTTTCAAAACATTTTTCGACTTATTTGGCCTTTTACAATTTCCTTCGAGTTTTTCAGAATTAATAAATTTTTTTCAAATTCATTCGAATCTTTCAACCTTTTTAAGCTTTTTTTCATCATTTTTTGACGCTTCTCTACTTTTTTCGACTTTTTCAACCTTATTCAAGTTTTTTTCGGATATATTTTTTAGCTTCAGATTAGATTAGATTTATTTTTATTCAAATTTTTTTCATCCCTATATACATTAGGCTGGTTCAAAATCGTATGGGAAAATTAAAAGTCGTCAAAATTCTGGTGCTCAGGTTTGAAAACATATCTTGATACCATGAAGCTCTTGTGCCAAAATTTCACCTCAATTGGACCATGGGAAGGCGTGGCAGTGGGTCGATTTGTGTGATGTTTGTGCATTTTCGAAACGATTTAAAGCATAAAGATTTTTTGTACCAACGATGCGATCTGGAGAAATTATTGATTAAAAAAAGCAACAAATTGATTCGACCATTGATAATATTTAAGATCAATCTCTTCCAAGTGTTTTGAGCGTGTTGAAACATTTCTTTCATTTCACAAATGTACGGAAGGAATCAATTGTACAGAGTGATAATAAAACCATCGATGCCGTGACCGAAGTTTGGCGGAAATTTGGAAAACCTACACAAGAAAGAAGAAATGATGTGCCAACCCTTTTGAATAAATACAAGGAATACCGATAGGTGACTATGCCGAATTTTTGAGTCTTACAATAATATTTTTGGGCGGAATTCCTCGTCACGATATCAAATTTTATGAGAATTCAGGAACAATTCGAGCACGCTACATGTGTCGGCTGTTATATACACATAAAAAGTATATGTTCGGAAGAACAACAACCGAAGATGGCTTGTGCGATATCGATGAGAATACCGAAAATGACTGTCTGAACTTAATGAAAATTGACAATATGAGCATAAAAATGCCGTGTTTATAGCCAAAGTGTTTCAACTTTTTACATCATTTTGTGACGCTATTCAACTTTTTTCGACAGATTAAACATTTTTCGATTATATCATCTTTCTCAACTTACTTCAACTTTTTCAACTCTATTCAACTCTTTTTAAATTATTCAACCATATTCAACTTTTTTTGACTTCTGCAAGCTCATTCGGATTTTTTTGAAGATCTTAATATCAATCAAATTTTGCAGCTTCTACAACTTTTTTCAACTAATTTTTAATATTTTCAATATCTATATCAATATCTTCACCTTTTACGATTTTCTTTAACCTTAATCAACATTTTTCGAATCAAACAACATGTCTGGGTATTCGAGAAATCGAAAAATCTTGATTTTTTTCATAGTTTTCGACTTCTTCAATATTTATTGACCATATTGCATATTCAATACTAACATAACGAAATTTCATTAAGTTCAAACGTTAGATTTCAATTTTTGATCAGTTTTCTTTTTCTTTATTTTTTTCTTTCACCAAAAAACTTTTTTCGACTTTTGATGAATTTGATTACTGTGACCAAATCAAACACAAATTTTTTTGAGTTTCCACATTTTGCCAGCATCCCGATTTTCTTTAAGCAAAACCCAAAATTTATGACTACAAAATGATAAAAGCTACTGCTGCATCACCATAATATTTTGCCAACCACAAACGCTGCCTCAACAAATCGATTGTTTTGTGCAAAAAGCATAAAATCTACTGCCAATTACAACAATCAAATAAGTTTAAGCAATTCAACATACGAATTAAATGTAAATATTTACAAATCCACAAAAAAAAAGTTCATCAAGGTTCAAAATGTTTGCTGCGCTCTGTAGCAAAAAAAAGCAACAATAACACAGCCGTGTAAGCAAATGCTGCAAGTCTTCATTGTTAAGGATGCAATGCAAAATCACATTGAATGGCAAAAAAAAAATGCAAAAAAAAATCCCAAAAACAACCGACAGCAAAAAAAAGCATCTGAAACAATTACTGCTGCGCTTTAATTTCCGTTAGTGTCTTATGGTAAAAACATAAATGGCAAATTTATTTCTAAATAGACAGCAATTTGAAAACAACAGCAACTGCATGCAGCAACTAAACTAAATGTTGCTACAACAAATTTATTATTTATTTATTTCGAAAATGATGGCAACAAGACACTCGTACAAGAGCAGCAGCAACAGCAGCAAAATCAAAGCAAAACGATTTATTAAAATACAAAATTTACAAATTTACAAATTTTTTTTGTGCAACTTAAGTTGCACAAAAAAAACACCTATAAAACCAACAAAACACAAAGTATGCACGTTAAGCCAAAATCGTTTTGCACAAAGTATCGCATAGATGATGATGCAGCAACAGTAACTGCTTTGGCTGCCGTTGCTGCTTCTACCGCATGCCACATGCTTCAAACTTGCAGATACAGGAAACTTTTCAGATTTTCAACTTTCGTTTTCATTTGCGGGGCGCACACTTTGGTGCCTCGGACGGACGAATCACGACGTTGCAAACGAAATGGAAAGGAGAGGAGGGGGGATTGAACGCACAAAGACAAATCTCAACTAACGCCAACGTGTAACGCTTATCCCCATCTGATGATGACGCGAAACCATCCATTCAGTCAGCCAGCCAGCCAGCCAGTCAGCCAGCCATGCATGCTAAAGTGAACACCGTGCCAGCAGATGCCGCCTGAGTAGCACAAGTGATACTCATCAGCTGACATGAAGTATTCAACGTATCTATGCGATACCATCTGATATCAGCGCATCTGCAAAAGATGGCAGCAACACCATCATGTTGCACACTGGGCACATTTATGTGAGAAGGACTTAAAAAATACCTTTGGAGGAATTGACAAATTGGAGAATTTCTGAAGATCAAAAAGTATTGATTTGCATCGAAAATACTGGAAAATTCTATGAGGGTCTAAAATTTTTGAATATTTTTAATTAATATTTGAATGTTTTAGTTGTTGAAAATTCGGGGAACGCTGATAAATGTTGAAAAAGTCAAAAATATGTTGAAAAATCAATTTGGGAGATGTTTTTAGTACTACAGTTCTAACTCGGCCGGCCTTGTGGTGCAGTGGTAGTGTACTGCACTTACAACCCAGAGGTCCCTGGGTTCGATTCCCGGTGCAAGCATTATATTACACTTTTCATATTTCCTTATTTTCCTTTCTTTCCAATTATTTCCTTCTACGAGCCCGATAGCTCAAAATATATCAATTGGGAAGGGGTCGGGAAAGCCAGTCAAAAAAAAAGCCAGTCGGAAAACCGTTTGAATGAACACACTTGCGGCGGACGACTGCTTTTCACGACTGATTTCTTGTGAGTGAATCGTATGGGAAAAGAGAGTGACAAAAACAAAATTTGTAAGCAATAAATTTTGCTGAGAAAATCGTATGGGAAAAGAGAGTGACACATTTTAATACATTAGAAATGCAACACTGATCCGACGTAAAAATTGAATTAATTCCAAATCAGTGACAAAGAGCGAAACTCAAAATTTTCCTTGCGCTCAAAAAAGAGGGAAATCAAAAGCGCACTCACCACTGAAAGAAATTCTTGTATGTTTTAATTTGTTTGCATATATGTATTCTTAAAATTTTCATATTGCGTTCGCAGTCCTTTGTTTTTAGCTCTTTGAATCTATTTCTTACTGAGTGGATAGGAACAAATTATTTAAAGAAAATTCATTTAAAATTTATAAAGTGAAGTTATAAAAAAATGCCGTTTTTAATAAAAATTATGATAGTTTTTTTTAATTGAATATGTGGCAAGAAAATCGAGTTTTCGCGAAAAATAATCTAAAAACTGGTAAAGAGTCAAACAATTTCTTCGCTTCATTTTCCTTTTCACCAAAAAACTGCAGAGCCTCGTTGCTTACATCCAAAAAAAATTTCAAATTCAAAAAGACGACATTGTTTCTCTAATGATAACGAAATTATGTAACTGGATTTTCGTTTTCTAAAAATTAAATCTGTTTCAGACTTTGTCTTATTTTCACTAATTGAGTCGCTAATATTTTGCACAAAAAAGAGTTTTTTCAATTCATTAAATAAAATTTCCCTCTCATTATCCTGTTTGTTATAAAAATCTCCATGAACAGACAAGAAATGTCTTTCTATATTCCTTTTACTTACGTATTTCCCCTAAAACGCGCATGCAAATCAAACATCTCAGTTGACCAAACAAATTTTCTGCAGAACAATAAGGTTTTTCCCATTCCACGTTAAACATTTTTCGCAGTGCACTAAATAAAATGAGCAGCGCGAAACTACTCATTCAACGTTTCAATTGAAACTGAAGTGTTGAATTCGTTGAGCAAAAGCGAATGCTTATGCTCTTCGCTTGGCCGCGGCCAGATGGGCTGCCGGTCACTGTTCTAAATCGAAGGGTACCCATCGTCAGGTTATCAGTCGTACGCCGCAGTTCTGTTCAATTTCACATGATGTTATAATTTTTGACAGCGTGTAATCGTCGCCGCTTTCCCGACCCCGTCCCAATTCTGTTCAACATATAATACGAAAAACTTATAAAAATATTATTGTGAGACTTAAAATAATTTGAGATTACTTTTCAGATACAGACGGCTGCTTCTGTTAACTCAAATATATTTTTTATTATACCTAATATTTCTGCAGACAAGTTAGTCATGTTTAATCAGGGTTGCCAAATCGAAAAGGATATATACCCAGCTTTCTAAAAAAAAAAATATGTTCCCTCAAATGGTAAAAAGCAAAATTTCTTTGAAAACTTGATAAGCTATTTTTTTTTTGTTGGTCGTACCTAAATCAAAACTTTGAAGTCTATGTCACATAAGTTTCCAAGCTATTTCACCAATCTTAGAATTCTTACCAGAACCCCGGCCTTAACATAAAATTCGAGGCTTGACTGGGACAATTCCGCTCCCTTCATAACCCTGTGTGTAGTTTGTGAATGAGTGACTGAAAAAAAAAACGCAATTTAAAAAATTAAATTAAAAATTTTGATTTGAAATTTTTCAATTTTATTTGATTCAACTCAACGCAATTCTTGTGGAAAGTGATACGAACAGTGGTCAAAACGTTGGCGACGCTAAATGAGTGGCTGTGGCACCTTCCAAAGAAGCCAAAGCTTTGAAACCCCATGCGTGTAAAGCATATTTTATCAAACAGGCAAGTGAGGTCGGGTACCTACGTTACACACAAAAACTTTGATGCGCATACTGCGATAATAACAATAGAGCTTAGCTACTACAGCTATTAGCTCTATTAGCTATTTGTAAGCCGATGTCCTTCGAAATCAAATCTTTTGGCACATTACGATATTCGACAAGATGCTGCCTGCAATGTTAAAATAGAGTGGATAACTCACACTTAACGCAAGGATGAAATCGAAAATCAGACAGAATAAAATCAGGATATGTAGGAGCTCAAAGTGACTGCCAGAAACAGTATGTGATGAAACGATGTGGTTGATATACTGCCTGGAATTAATGAAACAAGAAAATGATAATTACTCTGATAATTAATTAAGGAGCTTTCCTCGAATGGTCTTACACCTCTTAACATAAAGTTGTCCCACTGTATGACAGCTACTTGTAAGATGCATTCAACTCCTGGTGGTTTTTTGTTATTTGTTGCTGTTTGGTTTTTCAAACTCATCGCTGCTGCTGCTATTCATCAGCGAGTTTTTCGAACTCTGGCATCCGTTGAATGCACGAACACAGCTGATCGTGGAGTTGTTATGGTTGTTGTTGTTGCATTTTGTTAACATTTGCTTGTTGTTGTTGTTGATTGTTTTACATGTTCATGTTGATATATTTCACCGCATGCGTTGCCGACGCAACAATTGCTATGATGCAATTGCAGCAAACAGCAACAGCACAACAATTGAGTGACGTTGAGCAAAACAAACCATTAACAACAACAATAACAACAACAACAATAGCAAATTACACAGGTAAATTGTGAAATTGCATTTGTACGCGTATCCACAAAACGATCACATTGTTGTTGTTGTAGTTGTTGATGGATGGACAGATCGTCGTCATTTTTAACATTTTCATCACAAATTTCATTGTCTTCATCAACAATTCGATCCATTGCAATGCAATCGGATCGATTTGCTTGCAATGTAATCTGCATCCAAGGTCTTTTTTTGATCTTCGATTTCACTTAGGGGGTTTTACTGATTGCTATTGTTGTTTTTGATGTTGTTGTTGCTGTCATGCTGTTTATCTTGCGCGACGCATCAGCTTTTTCTTTTGCTGCTGTTGCTGCTGTCTTTTATCTGACTGTCTGTCTCATTTTCATATTTGGCTTGTGACTAATTTATTTTGACCTAATCCCTTCCGACGTACGTTGCAAATGTGATCGAACGATCAATTGATCGATCGTTCGTTTGATTTGTTGTTCAATGATTATGTTTGACTGGGTGATGGCATGTGCATGCGCATGCACAGCATCTCTAAATGCGCACAGTGGATTATGATTTGTAATTGGTATCAATATTTGGGTTGATTTTAATTGCTATTGATTTGATTAGCTATGGTTGTGGCCTTAATTGAAATATTATGTCATTTATGTGTACATTTGGTCTTTTTTTGAAATACTTTTTCATATTTTTAAAATTAGCAATACAATTGAACTTCGATTATCCGTAATTCTATTATCCGGTAACATTTATTATACGGAAAGTCTTAAAATTTCTTACGTTGCTCATTTTGCCGCCAAGAAAAAAGAAAATTTCTTACAATTAAAGAAAAAATTGACTTGATTAAGGACCATCTTTTAAAAGAAAGAACAAAAACTATGCGTAGTAGACAAACAACATTTAATGAATACTGTAACTAAATGCTTTTGTTGAACGGTGCTGTAACCAATAAAATAATAAGCCTACATATTTGCGCATATATATCATGTATTTACGACTTTGAAATTTGATAAGGAATAATATAAAATAGTAGTGGTATTCATCTAAACGCTAAAGTTTCCCATTTGTGCAAAAGGCAGTTTTGCGCGACGTGTTACACGAACACCCCTTCGAATATTTTGTGCAATTTGTGGCAGTTGACGAGCATGTCATTTTTTTTGTGAGAGAATCGTATGGGAAAAGAGAGTGACAAATACAAAATGTGTAAACAATACATTTTTGCTGAGAGAATCGTATGGGAAAAGAGAATGACAACAATTGCACAAATTAGCAGCGACCAAATTGTCGCGCAAACTTTTTTGATTTGTTCAAAAAACTTTCCATACGATTTTTGACAGTTCGTTTGCGACGGCGCAAAACTGAACAACTTGCACAGCTTGCGAGGGTTATCCTTAATTTTCGATTATCCGGGATGAGCTCGGTCCTGACTATCACGGATAATCGAAGCTCAACTGTATAATGATATGTATGGTTTATTTAAATTAACGATGGAACTATCGCTTTTAACTCACGATGGCATTAAGTCAACTTATTAAGGCTGGTCTTATTACTTGCCACAAGTTTTAAGTATCGATATCGATCAACCTATTCTTACGGTTGCGAAAAATGTTCTAATGACATACTATATGTATGTATATTAGGGTGGTAGGGGTTAAAGATAAACATTTTAGATTAATTTTAAAAATTGAACCGATTGAGGGGGCGTCCCAATTGATTTTCACAAAAAACCAAATAAGAAAAGTAATTTCACTTTGAAATTGAGGTAGGTTAATTTTGAATTAATTCTTGAATTATTTTTATCCTATTTCGAGCCAATTGAGGGGGCATCCCCAATTTTTTTTCGTAAGAACCACCCTAATGTACATAGATACCATAATCTACAAAAAAAAAGCGGAACAATTATTACTGTAGATAAAGAGATATTGAAAAATTCTAATCGTATAATTCTTCCAGTTTTACTGCAAAAGTACGTTAACTTAATACCACCATTTTAGGGGGAATTCCTTAAATCAGCTTAAGTTTTAAATACTTATAGCCCAAAAAGTTTGAGAAATAAGTATTATATATTTTTAAACTGGAAGGTCATAAGACTCTGAAACACTTCCCAAAAGTCAGCTTATACATATTCGAAACAATTGCTTTTGTCATCTTGACAAGCCAAGTCTAGACAGATATGTAAGTCTTCAAGGAGTACTGCACTACTTTAGGTATATTAACTTAAAATATGCCAGCAAAAAGTAGTGAATACAGGATCTTTCATACGTAAAATTAATGCTCAAAACACTTGATCTTCATGAAATTGAGTAAAGGTCTAGTCTTTTGTGATCAAACTGTCGCCCACCTTCCATAAGTCCTTTACTGCATTATAGAATCTGGGTGGTATTTTTAAATCGGACGTGGGCCTAAAATATAAATTAAAACTTTACGGATCTGGACGCAAAGCAAAGCACACTTGATGCCACGGATTTTGAATGTGTAGAGCCTATCCATATGAGCGGGTCGTGAGCACTCACAAATCGCTTTGCTAACGATACGATACTCTGGCTGGAATAGGATAAATTTATGTAATATTTTATATTTTACATCAGATCTTGACTAATTTTTTGGATATGAGAAAGCCATTGGCAAGGTGAGTGCTGCACTTGCTAACTTTGAAGCTAAAACTAATTTGAATGAAACTTTCTCAAGAGCATTTGAATTGTTTTACACCGAAAAATTTGATTTTGTTCTGAATGTACTTAGCCCGGTTGTTAAGTCAAAAGGTCAATATCTTATTAAAAAGTTATGACATCAGTTTCTTGGGAAACCAAAGAAGTTTTGTTGATCGACTACTTCCAAACTGGTGGAAGAATAACAGAAAAATATTATTGAAACTTTTTGAAAAAGCTGGATGAATAAATTCGTGATCAAGAAACTGCTTCACCGAAGAAATTATCATCTATCATCATGGTATTGAACGAATTCTTAGAATATACACTCTATTAACCAGATCTGGCTCTTGCTGACTTCCACTTATTCCCACACCTCAAGAGATTTCTGCATGGAAAGCGTTTTTCATCCAAGGAGAAGCAATTGCAGCCATAGAGGGGCAATTGCAAGGCCTACCGTTAAACCATTTCAAGCATGGGATACATACATAAATTGGAGATTCGCTATATAACAGTGAGAGTACCTTTTAAACATAAGTCATTGAATCTTAAGCAATTAAATCTGCAACTCTTAAAGAAAAACCATTAGGGACACAAATTAACAATAGACGAAAGAGTAATTTATAGGACATTTATTGAAAGAATTAGAAGAAAAACTTCTCCCAAATCACTAAGATTAAAAAATTCAGTCAATCAGATTTATCTACCGCTCAATCGAAAGGCAGCGGAAAAGTATCAAAACATCAACTTTTCCGAATTTTTTGTACCAAACTAAATACGCCGCTTACAAAACATTGATGGAAATGCGAAGAGAAGTGAAACAGAAATTAAAGAAATACATAACAAAAATTGCAACAAACAAAGCCAAAAATGTTGGTAATTAGCATTAAACATCAACTTTCTAAAGCATAACAATGCAAGTTAAGTAAACTGTTTCAATAATTATACAGAGCAACACTTTGAGCAACACGTAACTACAACACAAACGCAACAATTAATCAACTAACTTGGCCCACTGTAACACCCTCGGATTTTGCAATAACTTTTCAATGTTAACCAAAAATAGAAAAACAAAAACAATAACGAAAACAAAAACAAAAAAAAATCAAAAACAAAATAAATTAAACAATAAAATCACGAGTAAACATGAAAACATGAAGATGTACAACAAAACAACCAGCTAACAACAAATAAAAACACAACAACGGTTGAAGTACGACGCGGCTCAAGTATTACAACAATCAGCCGCGTACGTAGTTGCAATTGCCGCCCCCAAATGATGTGTGTGGTATGGGCAGCAACAGCAGCATCGGTATTCAATGCAGCTTCCCGTTTGGGAACTTTGACGCTTTGTCTCTTGCTGCTGCCAGCTGCAGTTGTCTGCTTAAGCTGCTGCAATTAAAGTTATCTCCGCAAGACGCTGGAGTTATGAGAGAACTTAGCAGCGTTGACGTAGTTTGTTGTTAGCACGAGCACAACGATTGTGATCGTAAATCATGAATGGCAACATTGCTGAGAGTTGAGAGTCGAAGAAAAGTGAGAGTGTCACGGATTGTTGAGAATGTTGGTTATGACTTCTTGTATTGTTGCTGCTATTACTGAAGCAGTAGTTGCACGGTGTAGGATTTTGCTGCAGTCAATGGATCAATAAAACAAAATTGCAACGAATTGCTTAAGATATTTGCTTTAATTTTGTTTTTAAATAAATAAACAATCAACCGCTATGTTGACATTCCGAACCTTAAAATTAAATTTGAGTCAGAGTCTGCGATTTTGAATTTTTATTGTACTAAAGTGCGAAAGCACCTCAATAACAACCAGTGATGTCTGGCATTTGGGTTTTGCGGAAATGTACTCTATCGAGACATAGCATGTACTTTTTAGAGGGTGATTGTGGTTCTTTTTTTTTCTCATGAACACCAAAATTATTCTAAAATTTGTTAAAAAAAAAAGATATTTCCATTTTCTTTTTTTTGACGCATGTTTCATCGAAATTTACCTAAACTATCAAAAATGTTCTAAAAATTTCAGAAAACAAAAAAAAATGGAAATTATTAGAAAAACTTCAAGTGCATCGAAAATGTACAGAAAATGCGACAACGCCAATGTACTAAAAAAAGCATAAGTGTACCGAAAATTAACCGACCAACTTAAACACTTGTGATGGAGATTTTTCGATACATCGATATTTTTCTATATAACGAACTTGCTTGTAACTTGGAATCTTAAAACTTATTGGTTTAATTATTTATTATAACTTGTTGGTCTGGCAGATGTGGTTCTGCCTTTATCGATTGGTGACGCGTTGAGAGAACTTCACGCACCAATGATCAAGCCCGGAATAATGCATGTTATTTGAATAAAGAAAAATTAACTTTTTGATGCTTAAAATTGATTGTTAATAGATTGAATCTTAAAAATAAAATCAGGGGCATGAATATGAGACGATATAAAAAGTTTCAGTTTTTCTTATATGGGGACGTAGCGCCACCCATTTTTCATTCAAGTATTTTTTGATCAGATTTGGGTGGCGTGGTATTACCCATTTCTTGATTGAAACTTACTTCTTCCCAAGTCTCATTCAACTCCGTCATTTAGTTGACGAGATAAAATGAAGTTTATTTTTCACATACATATGTATATGGGGCATGGCATGGCAACACTCATTTTTTCCAAATTAAACAATAGCTGCGATTTATTCGCCAAGTCACTATATACATATATTCAAAAAGAAAAGGAACAAGTTCCTAAGCTTGCCACTCTTTGTTTATGCGAGTACTCGGCTTATGTTCTTCTTCCTCTTCTTATTTCAAATTGCTTCTTTTTACCGCCTGACATTTTAAACAATCGATTTTTCGTGAAATAGCACTTCTTCTTTTCATATCAAAATGCACAATAGACAAAATAGAAATTTGATTGGTAGCCCTGGCACTTAAGCAACTTGTTATGTATACATAGCACCTATAATTTAAGTTAGAACTTACTTTTGCTCTCACCTTTTATTTACATACATAAGTATCAAGTCTCAGTCATCTGGTATGATAAAATTTGTTCCCCTTGTGTGGGGGGGCGTGGCGAATTTGAACGGCTTAGAAGTCTACAAATATATTTCTGTAGCTTATATGAGAGGTGGGAGTTTCTACCCATTTAAAGCTTAGCGTTTATATCCGTGCACCAAATTTCATTGCTCCGTGCTCAGTCAAGTTAATAATACGCAATGATCACCAATTCGATTACTGTGCGTCGTACTTGAAAACAAAACTCCTTATTTGTGTCCCATCAAACTGATGATAATCTACAGTGTGCGCTGCTGCAAGAGCAGGAAAAGCCAAGTGCGCAAATGAAAACGAAAGTAAACTCACAACCGATACCGTTATGCACTCTCGATCACCGTTGTCGTCTGCACATCAGCAACAACACAACAGCACAGTTGCTGTTTTTGTTGTTACTACCGATGCTGCTGCTTTTGGCTTTGTTTTTATTTTCTTTACATTTTTTGCTTCATAAACTTTGCGCAGGCGCAACAAACAACTCCCAACAGGGGCATGCAACTGCATGAAGTTAAATAAAATCAAACACAAAATAAATAGAAAAAATTTGAAAAAAAAGAAAAACAAAAGTAAAAAAATTAGTGGAAAAAATAAACTCTATGGAAAAACATTAAAAATTTTGCTCGAATCTGTGCAGCATTTACAGTTGCATTTCATCTGTCGGCGGGTTAATTCGCATCTGGTGGCAACGCGGATGAATTAAATTTTGAATAAAAAACGCGACACTTTAATTACTCCACGACAACAACAGCTACAAAAAATAAATAACAAAATACAATAATATTGACTTAACAGTGAAATGAAATGAAAAGTGGCTTCATTATTTAATTATTGCATTAAAAATTATATAAAAAATACAAAAAAACAAAATTCACCAATGAGCAAAAATTTTTACTTTTGCGTGAAAATTTTATTGTGTGAACTTGAGAATTCTTCGCTCCCTGCACCTAGGGCGTTATGTAACATGCGAACAATGCCATGTTGTTGCTGCTACCGCTGTTAACGCCACGCTTAATGGTTTGGTAACCAAATTAGCAAAGAGAACCTGCAGGGCCCTAAACAGAAAAATCGCATTTTTCGAGCTTCAAATGTCGTGGAACCGTTGACTGACTCGCAGCGTGAAAGTTTTTTTTTTGTGTTGTGACTGGGCGCTAAGCGTTGAAAGATGAAAAATGTTGCAGCCGTTGTTATCGAATAAAAATATATTTAAATAATTGCAAACTACAATTCAGTTTACTCTACATAAAAGACTTAATCTTACATTTTTCTATTTTTCTGAGATAAATCGTACAAAAAATAATATTTAGTTGAATAAAAGTAAAAGTTCAACTTTCATTTTCAACAGCCAGCAAATCCATGAAAGGACGAAGTGTTTGTTGTGACAAAAAAAAAATGGAAACAAATGAATAGCTAATTGCAACAATAAATCAAACTATTTGTGAGAAAAATTTTTTATTTAAAAAAAAATAATAAAATAAATCAGTGTGATAAGCTACAGTTGGCGTTCGTGAACTTCATGTTTATTTTAAAATAAAAAATAAATAAAATCATTCGTTTAAAAAACATGAAATGCTTACAAAAAGCTTGAAATATGTACTTTAAAAATGAATTTCACGTTCCATTTGATGTTATGCATCATTTTATCGCTTCATCTCTACACAGCAGCATCCTACAAAAGTTTTAAGAATCAGCAGCATCAGCAACAATACGCCACAGGTTTGTTTCTCAGTTTGAATAAAATGTTTTAAGTTCACAAAATTCTGGCAAGAATGAAACACCAGGAAGTGAAGTTCAAAGAGATTAAAATCAACCATCCAGTAGAAACTTTTTCTGGAGGTCAAAAAATAGTTTTACTCATTTCTTCGTAGCCTTAAATTGAAAAACGCATTGAAAACAATGTTGTTGAATCGTACAAAAGCTGTATGCGCTATTAAATTAAGCCGTTTTGATATTTGCAATAAAAACCACATTTTTGCCAAAATATTTTACCATTCGGACAAATCGTTTTGTTTCGTCAAGAAAATGTGTAATATTAAGTGCGCAAGTTGATATTCTGTTTCACGCCACGCACAAATTTTAAATTCCAATTAAAACATAGCTGCTATTGTTAAATGTTCATGCATTTAAAGAAACAATTATCTCAAACCCGATGACGCTATAAATGTTTCTATTTAAGTTTCAACAATAACTAAATCGATTTGGAGAGTTAATAATCCAGAATAGTTTCACTCTAACAAACTATTGCTTGACATATTAGAATTGCCTCAGTGAACGGCACATGCAGACATTTCTTCTGATTTTAAAATACCCAGGTTACCTCAAAAATGAACCGAACTTTCTCTATCGGTTGCTAAAAAAAATTCACAAAAGGAGGTGAAAATTGCGTATTTTGGTATCTCGGTACACTCCCTCGTAATGTTCAATTGTCCAATTGGTGCACAAAAAAAAATTTTACAAAAACTGACATTTCTTATCTTTGAGCATTTCTTTTTTTCCTCCGGTTTATATTACCCTAGCAGCTATTTGTTAATATGCTTTCTTACTTATCCGTTTATTTCCGATTTACAAGCATGAAGCCAAATGTATTAAAACATTTTTCATTACGTGCAACTATCTGCCTCGCTAGTTCGTATTTTTTCGTATTACATATATATAAAATTTATATATTTATAAATTTTTATATATTTATATAAAATTGCTTACATGGAAATGGTTTGTAACGCTTTGGCGCAATATATACCGAACCGATTTTAATATTTTTTTCTTTAATCAACATATTTGTGCTAAGGAAGGTTATTGCATATTTATTTTGCTTGTTTTTAAAGCCAAAGATTCTTTTTAAGGATTAAAGTTTCCGAAATCCCGCTCAAAAATGTTCGTTGCTTATGCTGCTTCTTGAATTCTGCATTATGCTTGTTGTTTTTTTTTTTAATTCCGATTTACTTTTTCCTGTTGCACATTTTCCGTTTTAATATGTCCGAAAACTTTCAACATAGTGATCCTTAGGAAGTTTCTCTTCAAAAATTTTCTGTGAAAATTTCATGTCTTACGATATCTGGTTAGTTTAGTACAAGCTTGGCTTGTTAATAAAATCATTTTTTAAATTTTTTTAAATTTGCAAAATTTTATTTTTGATTTTCTGGTCTTCAAATTAATATCATACAAAAGTTGGTCCTTTTATTATTTCTACTCTGTGCAATTAATTCTTGCACAGGATCACAAAATATGTTAACAAGTAAACTTAAACGAATAGCAAAATGTTTCGACATTGTAGTTATTCAGTTCCTTGGAACATTTCTTATATTACGAATTAGCTAGACTTGCCGCCGTAAACCTTTCCCCTGTTATCTGATCAGTATATAAAATAACTTTTTTTTTAACAATCTCAATTAATATATCTACAGATTGTGGCACACGTCCGGCACGTCGGGAACCGCGTGATAATCCCAACAACAACAGACGTATGCCAAAAATAATTGCAGGCTTGCCCACAAAAGAAGGCCAATTCCCATGGCAAGCATCGCTTGAGCTGCTGCATCCATCCATGGGCTTTTTAGGGCACTGGTGCGGTGCAGTCTTAATACATCGCAATTGGGTACTATCGGCTGCACATTGCGTTCACAAGTAAGTTTTCGCCAAATTGCAAAAAGATTCACAATGAAGATAATTGAATATCTCTTCGATAATCCTCAGTGATCTCTTCAATTTACCGCTACCACCGCTGTGGACAGTAGTGCTCGGTGAATATAATCGCGAAATCGAATCCGGCTATGAGCAGCGTATACCTGTCGAGAAGATAGTGCTGCATAAGCGTTATCATAATTTTTTGCATGATCTTGTGCTAATGAAACTTTCGATGCCAGCAGACTTAGCGTTTGATTCCAATATACGACGCATTTGTCTACCCTTCATCTACAACGAAGCTGGCACAATGCAGCCTGAAATGGATGATGACGACATGACGGGCAGCAGTCCGCAAACTGAAGATGCCTTAGATGCTGAATTGGCAGCATTACCAGAAAAGGCAGATAATTTCTTACGCAGCGTACAGAATATGCGTAGGCATATCAATGTAACGTTGCCCAGTATGAAAGAGTTAATGAGCAGCAAAATTGTTAGTCGACTGCGACAGGCGCAGGAGCAAGAGCAAAATCGTCATGAAAGCAGTCGTGACCAATGGACAAGGCAACGCTCACCGCGAAGCAGCATGCAATTCGGCCGCAGACGTAATGATAAGCTGATGAAAGTCAATACGGCAGCGGATGCTGCTGAATATGCAGGACTTTTTGAGCAACAACAACAACAGCACAAGGACCAACAGGACTATCGCGAATTGCCGTACAGCGAATGTGTGGCAACAGGTTGGGGTAAAGCGAATATCTCAGGTGACTTAACGGATATTTTGCTCAAGACAAATGTGCCACTACACGATAGCAATAGGTAATAGAAATCATTTAACCTGTGAGGTGTATGTAAGCGGGAACCATTTTGTTTTTTTAGATGTAAAGACGCCTATGGCAGCTTTGTTAAAATACATCGTGGTCATCTATGTGCTGGAAAATTGAATGGCAAAGGAGGCACCTGTGTGGTAACTAAATATTTTATTTTTCCATTTATATTATTTGATTTTTCTATATTTTCTCTTTTTATAGGGTGACTCAGGTGGCCCGCTGCAGTGTCGTCTTACAAAGAGTAGCCCTTGGATTTTGGCGGGCATTACATCCTTCGGTTCTGGCTGTGCCATTAAAGGATTCCCTGATGTCTATACACGTACATCGTTTTATATGAAATGGATACAAAACACCATAGCTTATGAATAATTCTTTGAAATAAGGTAGCCTATACTAATTCATTACTCGAAATTGAGCATCTGCTGCTATCACTACAGCACACATTTTTTTTTAAAATTCTGCATTAAAATACTCAGTTTTAAATGATAAAAATACTCCGCCATAGTCGCCGTACAGATATTTATTGAATACTAGTGATTAAATGATTTGATTGGTACTCGTGAATATAATCAGAATGCTTGAGACCAGCCATGGCCAGAAGAACTAAGAAAAGGAGCTCATAATTGCCTATCTTTTGATTAAAAGTGCCAATGGGTACATTTGCAAACCCAAATGCAGTGGAAGCGTTTGATAGACAAGCATGTAGTCAAATGTATTAAAACATTTTTCGTTGTGTTTAACGAGCTGCCTCGCTAGTTCGTATCTTTCCGTATTATTCTACATATATTTATATAAAATTGCTTACATGGAAATGGTTTGTAACGCTTTGGCGCAAAATAAACTAAACCAATTTTAATAGTTTATTTTTTAAATCAACATCTTTGTGCTTAAAAAAGTTATTGCATATTTATTTTGTTTATTTCTTAAAGCTAAAGATCCTTTTTTTTAAAGATTAAGATTCTGCAAAACCTCCCTCTAAGATTTTCATTGCTTCTTGAACTCTACATTGTGATTTTTGTTTATTTTTTCTCATTTGTACCACCGTTTGCATTTGGCTTCAAAGCTTAAAATTCTCTTTCAATTGTTTTTTTCAGTGTTTAAATTGCTATGCAAGAATTAGTAATAGCACCAAAAATTGTGCTATAACTGCGCAGTAATTGTAAACGCAATAAATAGCTATAGCAGTAGCATATACTCAGCTATCGTAGTTGGCAGTCGTGTATTGTAGTCTGCTGCGTTAAATATGATAGTCGTTGCAATAGTTCACGACGAGCTATCGCTGTTTCTTGTCGGCTATTGCTATAGTAGTCGTAGCTGTTGCTATCGTAGTCGACTATAGCTTTATTTGTCGTAGCAGTTGTTGTCGTAGCCATTCTACCTGCTATTAGTAGGATGTTCATACATGCATATCTAATGTAAGGGAACTATTTCTAGCACAGAAAAAGAGTGCCCCATTTTTTGATTTGAATAATTCACTTACATTAGATATGCATGTATGAACATCCTACTAATAGCAGGTAGAATGGCTACGACAAATAAAGCTATAGTCGACTACGATAGCAACAGCTACGACTACTATAGCAATAGCCGACAACAAACAGCGATAGCTCGTCGTGAACTATTGCAGCGACTATCGTATTTTACGCAGCAGACTATAGTAAACGACTGTCAACTACGATAGCTCGTCGTGAACTATTGCAGCGACTATCGTATTTAACGCAGCAGACTACAATAAACGACTGCCAACTTCGATAGCTCTTCGTGAACTATTGCAGCGACTATTGTATTTAACGCAGCAGATAGCAATGGCTGACTATCAATAGCAATAGTTTTTTAGCAATTTGGAACGCTGGTTTTTTTTTGTTACTTTTGAAGAGAGAATATAGAATGAGATGTTAAGAGAGTTATTTAAATATGAAAAAAAAACACGACGTGAGTGTACGAAATGGCTGGCGCCACCACTTGCTTTTTATTTTGCAAAATAGAAAATTACATAAACAAAAACTATGAAACTGATAATGAGCAACTCAATAGTGAGAAGAGAAGTTGATAAAAAATAAGAGTAGCGGTAAATGCCACAATTTTAGTTTTTATTGTTGTTTGCTTATAAATATTTAGAATTTTTTTACCTTTTGTGGAACCTAAAAATGAAATTTGTCATCAAATTTATGTGGGAGCTCATTATATTTGCAAAGGAGCCAAAATAATTAACTTTTTGTTCGACCTGGCCATCTCTGCATACATTATGAAGAGAATTAAGTCTTGAAATTGAAATAAAGTTTTAAATATTGTATACAGAGTGAACCAGCAATCGAAAGCTCAAATATCTTTTTCGTATTCATATTTTGTTATAGCTTTTTACATAATATATATGTAGTATATTATACATAGCTTTCGATGTGATCATATAAGAACGCAAATTTTGAAGTTGAATATTGTAAAAATAAGATCTTCTTACTTTATTTTAAACACGAACAACATTAAACAATTGTGTCTAGAGAGCTTATGAAACTCGGTATTGGAATGTTTAGTGACACAACCAAGCATTATACATAAAAAAGTTTTATATGAGATTGGAAGGCGCATTTTGTATTTTATAGGGCAATGCTCCTTTTTAAGGTTTTCGGCAAAATATACGGCCTCTTAAAAACTCCACATACATGTTTCTGCTTGAAGAATTTTCGTTTCTCCGTTATTTCCTCTAATTTGCACATATGTATGCAGGGCTGGGTTAAGGCTATGTGCCGCCCGTACGCCAATAAAATTTTGCCGCCCCCATATTTAAAAAAAAATTATAAGATAAAAAACCTGAACTTTTTTGATTTCCAACCGCCCTTGTTTCAAAATTTGCCGTCCTTTTCACAATTTGCCGCCCTCGTTATCGAAATTTGCCGCCCCCGTTTCCTTGCCGCCCATACGCCATGGCGTCGGTGGCTTATGCGGTAACACGGCCCTGTATGTATGTATATAACTAATTATGCTTTAGTTCCATTTATGCACCTATTATTCTTTTAAATGCTACTATCACAATCATTTAGGTTTTAAACAATAATGCTTTTATCACAGTTTTTTGTGAATTTTCTTTTTGTAACAAAAACTCAAAAGAATCGAAGTAAAATATAGTTAATTTTGTAAATATAAATTAAATTTTAGTGTCACGTTAAGTTGTATTTAGTCACTCTATTTGTAAGTAATAAATGTTAAACTATTTATTGATTTTTTTAATTTAGCTTTTTATTTACTCATCTCAATTTTTTAGTTTATGTTAACTAAACTAAGTTTTAAATACAAAATGTCAATGTAATTTATTAGCTTGTATAAAAATATATTATATAAAAAAAAAGTTTATAAAATATATGCAATATGAAAATTTTAAAATAAGTGATTATAATTTATTGCTGTTTCTTACTTTAATATCACAGAAATTTTTTAATGATTTTGTGTTTAATTTTTCTTTCGAAAATATGTCTAAATGATTTTAATAGCAACCCCCGTATTTGTAAACCCTTAACTACTTTGTGTAAACTAAACAATAAATGACTTTTTTTCAGGTCGCTGCAGTGGTAACAGTGTGACATCATAGTCCTTGGCTAAGGATCTCGGCTTCTGTTTGACGATGATATTTTTTGTCTTGATAAGCGGCAATAAAGTGACATTACTCATTTTATTCGATTCGACCACCTTCGATTGTAGGCTGTCATACCACGGTGTTGGCATACAGCAACAAAGTAAAAATACGCTACCCAACAATGAGACGCCAGCAATAAGCAACGTTATGATGAGTCCAAGTTGCACGTAGGGGCAGATTTTGAAGAGCATTTTAAGCAATAGAATTAAGCCAGGTGTCAAGCTTTCAACGCCCTAAAAAAAAAGAAGAAAAAAGTTACTATAAATCAAATATTTACATTAGAATAGCAATAAAATTTGGAAAGTTGTCATAAGAATATCGTAAAGTTATCACTAAGAAACCGAAAATGACCTTGACTCTTAAGTACTAACATTTTTGTCCACAAAAGTCTTAAGTATCAATACGAAATCATTTAATAGCGGACGAAGCTGTCTTGTGAAATATTTCCTGACTGTGATGGTAGATGTCTTCACACGCTAATAAAAATAAGACTACTTGTGATGAGCCTTAGTATTTCATCTTATAGTTAATTGATTATCGTTAATTTATATTCAAACTGTCGACAAATCACCTAATATGAACTTCGAAATGTCATCTCATTCTATTCCATCCCATTCTAGCTATCGATAAATTTCGTAAAACTATCATTAGCATGTCGTCAAACTCTTCAATGACCGTCGTGTAATGGCATCTAACTGCCATTTTATTGTCTTTATTAGTCGGGAAGTGAGCGATAGCTTAAGTGTCACATATGTTCAGAGATAAACTACGTTTCATTCGGCAATGTTTATGATGTACGTTACAGAAATAAGAGCTACCGGCATATATGTGGGAAAAACGCGGTTATGTTCAACAACTCGAAAATAAATCTCAAATGGGGCTATGAGCACCACATCAGGTGACACTCTTAATGTCCTGCTTGATTTGGTTCCTCTAGACCTCCAAATCCAGATAAAGTCAATGAAAGCTGTGTTCAGTGTAAAGTTTAAGAAGTCTGGCACGATGAACTTGATGCAGGACACAGACAGATATACCATCATTTATCAGAGCACTGTTTTTGGTGCCAATGGAAAATTGCGTGTCTTCATACTTCGGAGTCTTACTCATTTCTATACGTATGGTTATAAAGAATTTTTAAGAACGTGTTCCAGGTGATATCTTGACGACGAGACTATATTTTTTTTTGCTAAAGGAGAGATGACAACGGATTTCTTACTGGAGGTCTTTCGAATGTGGCTTGATGGATCATCAAAAAATGATGACATGGAAAGTGAATTGTGTCTGTAGTGACTGTCAGGTACTTGCGAATACGGCCAGCTATTTGAAGATCATAAGTGAGTATCACCGAGCACTGTTTTGTCACAGGGAATGAACTTGAACAGGAGCCATTCATCGGTATCATTTTGACAGAAATCATTCGTTGGATCAATTATTTTATTAGCACTTCTCACACGACGAGGTGGTCAGATCTTTAATCCCGCAAAATTGCAAAATCTTTCGTGATAGAACGGTCTAGAAAAGTAGCAAAGTTTCTTATTCACCTGGGAAGAAAGGATCTACGACGACTGTTTAATTCAATCACGGGACATAGCACATATGGGCAGCACTTGTCTAATATCGGTGTCATCATCGATCCAACATGCCAATCATACCTTGAGGATGATGATACTATAGATCACTACCTTTGCAGTTGTCCGGCTTTCGCAAAATGCTGAAAAAAGTTGATGGGTAGCAATGTCAAGGATATGGGTGCTGCTCATTCTCTGCCTCTTTCAATACTTTTGAAATTTCTTAAAGAAACGAAGAAGTTTGAGGAAGCGTAACCTCTGCTCTCTTTTTTCTAGTTTCCTATCTATCTTATTTTCTATTTCCATTCACTTTCACTTCCTCTATTGAGTTTAAGTACAATGGTCTTTGGACTGAGTACTATGGAAAGGTATTTTTTCAGCCCATCCACAAATTTAAGCTTCAAATAGAGAATTTGTAGAGGAGATAAAAATCCATGGATTTAATGCTCGCAAAACATTCTTTTGACAAGGATTCATCCACTTTTTATCGACTTTTTAAACAATTTAGATTTAACCAGGCTACGTTGTTTAAAATCTTTCTAAGACAAATTAAAATTTGAATGATAGGTAAGGTCGTAGGTCACTTGGTATTGGTTATGTCGTATGATAACAAAGATCGTTAGACCATCATATCATTGTCATCGAACTGTCGCTTAACTTTCATTCGACCGTCATTAAAATGTCTTTCAACTAAAATTTATTATGCTATTGTTAGATCATCTTTGAACTATCACTAAAGTTGAAATAAACTTGTATGGTACTTACAATATCCAGCCAAAATATGGGCAACACCATATTTTGAAAGCGTGACATTTCTTTGTTGTACTTTATATCACCCATGAGCAGATTTATTTGAAAACGTGAATGCACTCGCATAGGTATGCCAAGTTGCTATATAAATTAAAAATTAAATTATTATTATGCATATATAATGACTTTTATTTTCACTTACAGGTTGTATTGCAATTTCTGTGCCGTGCTTAGCTTCTTCCGGGTTCAGTCCTTCAATAGGATCCAACAATGTAGGATCAGCATTAAAGAAATGTGGAAATGATATGGCAAGTGGTATATCTGCAATTGGAAATCATATGCTGCGTTAGCAATTCGAAATTTATGCTTCGATATAAATAATAACTTACTGTAATAACATGGTCTTATATTGCCAAGACCCTTCTTCAGGCACTTGTTGCCTCTGCAAAAGCATGATGATTCTGGATCGTGTGCATCGCTGTCGAAGGCATTTTCTTTTAATTTAAAATTGTAAGCTTCAATACCATCAATAGTTCCTATAATTTGAAATCACAAAATGGTTAAAATCTATTTATGGCGCAACAAACAAAACAAAATAACTTACCAGGATGTGAGTATACGATTGGGAGCGTCCGACAAAAGGCCTTGCGATAAACTCGAAAAGTTTCGCCTTTGCTAATGTTACGTGGAAATAAGGTACCATCATATGTACCGCGCAGTGTATTGCAAGCGGTGTTACTGTGACTGTAATGAAATGATTTATTAAATATTAAATATGTTTCTGAATTGCATTGAGCCTAAAGGTTCAATTAAAATAATTAACTGTAATTACAAAAACTAAAACTTAATTTAGCTACAATTTGATATTCCTTTCATGGGAATCCTTTTTGTTCTCCCGTCTTTTTACTACGATACTGCCCTCAGTAGCGCGAAAGGCGTTTACGTTAATTTGTTGAAATACCTTTTACGTATTTACGTATTAAATGTTCAAACCATTTTGTTAACTTTATTAAGTATGCAAAATATCCCTTCTTAAGAGATGTCATTTTTCTTTCAAAAAAAGTCACCAACTTTGCAATGTTTCCCTGTTCTTTTTTTTGAATTATTGAACAATTTTAATTCTACAATTTTAATTCTACATAAAATACAACTTCTTACTCACTTTCTATCTTCCTGGTAGCCCCATGTTTTGATGCCCTTTGCGCCATTCCAGTTATCGATGGAAAAATCTCTTTCAATTTTTGTTTCACCAACATCACGTGGCTTATCCTCTGGCAGCTTCATTGTCACCATATTAAAGCCTTCATTAAACATCTATAACATGAAAAAATTAAAGAACGTCACTATTATAAACATCAATTCTCAAATGAGTGCTATTAGTACTCACGCGTTCCATCAGCCCGAAACGTTGAAAATCGATTACACTCGGTATAAATTTCGAAGCCAAATTAACCAATTGATCATCATAACCCCAAAGGTACTCGTGCACCGAAACCTGCAACATGGCTTTTGAATTCAGGCGTTTTGTCAGCGCATTCACTGCCAGCGCAATAAAAGAATTAAGTTCCGATGCGGTCGTTGTAACGCCCATATAGGGTATATTTGGTGCAACAATGCGATCAACCTTAGGATCACCAATGCTACGTTCGCGCACAAATTTGACAGTGCGCATTGGATTGTAGGTCACTGTGTTGTTGTCATTGAAGGTGACATTATTATTCACGAGAAACTCCTGATAAACATAAGGACCAATTTCCTCAACCTTCAGCTTGAGATCAATGCCACGCACAAAGGCATCCAAATTTGTCACATTAAACATGTAGACTGTGATGAAGACCTCCAATGGAGGACGTAACCATAAATTGTAGAGCAGTGAACCGACACGCAATGATAGTTGCTGTAAGGTGAAGAAGGTTCAATGTTATGCTGCATAAAGATGGGTTATTGCATTTATGGAAACTTACCGAATCAACGATCATTTGCACTGGATCGCTTACAAATATTATCAGTGATGTAAGTAATAACGTGACAGCGATGCCGATCAACTTCAGTGTATCTGAAAATGACAATGAGAATGCAAAAAAAAAACAATTAATTATTTAAAATCAATATCAATTATAGACAGAAAACAGTATTCGTGTAAAAAGTAAGGAATTTCCGGTTCAACTTACAAAGCCTTCGATAATACCACGAATGATCATCAAAAATTATAACAAAATTCTACGAATGCGAAAAAGTAAGAGTCCGCAAGTGAATGAATGAATGAATACTCAGTTCAATGAACGTCCTTTAATCAGGAAAATAATTTATCTTTGGGATATCCTAAATTACACGTATAATTATATGTGGTGGCGCAAGCATAAAATAAAATGAACGCGATCAATGATCTTTCGCATAGCCAAAAATTTACAGAACACAAAATGCATGATCACCCAAAAGGTACAATGACACTAGTCACAGCAACAACAACAACAACTGAATAAACAACATAATTTATTACATGATAAACCTTTTAAAAAAAGCAAAAAAAAAAAACCGGCAACATGATCACTGATCTACCACATCTTAATGCAGCGTATCCTTCCTTGAATATGTCACAATAATTTATCATAAATACGTCCAATTTATGACAGCAACAATAACAACAATAACAATATTTTATGCTGCTCAAATATCAAATCTATCGCTGAGAATGAATGTGTCGAAAAAAAGCTTTCAAATGGCGTGTTCGATCTCTTTTGTATCGCTTTAATTTATGAATTAACGCTTTTGTTAGCGCCTTTTAGCTGTTTTGCTATTGCTCATCAAATTATCGTAAATTTATGTGTGTTGTATTTCATTTTGTTGTTGTATCTTTTGGTCGAAATTTCAATTCCGCACTTTAACGATTATGCAACTGCAAGCGTGATCAGCGCGTATCTAAAAGATACAAATGACAAAAACAAAAAAACCAAACCAAACCTAAGAAGAAACCCGTTTTCGTGTTATTTCTTCGCTCGTTTTTATTTGTGGACATAAATTGTTAATTTGGAGTTCAAGTTCAACTGAACCTGTTGTTAGCATGGACCAGCTGTCCGTTTTGTAAGATCAGTGGTGTCTTTTTTTTCATTTTTGTCTGATTGCATAGCACAGTGATACGTAAGTGGCGAAAATTTTAGGGATCAGAAGTTAACAGTTTACTTGCGAAGTTTTTTGGGAAAATTTGCTGTAATCTAAGCGTTAGTTGACCGAGAAAAGAAATAATGAACTGCGCTTCATATGATAATTAGTTCAAAGACTAATATACCAACTATAAAACACTGTACCCTTCAACAAAACTGTCTCACACAAATCAAAGAAACATTTGTCTGCATGAGTGCACTCGAAACGATCATCATATAAACTTCCGAATGCAATAAACTTCGAGTGCTTGAAGAACATTTTATTTGCAATTTATTTGCAAGTGCAATACACACCTCTTCTGTTTGGTGTTTCGTTTTGTTTTAATTTGTGGTTTTTGTGCACAATTGCTCGATAGACTTGCAACGTGGCAAGTGGCTTGATGTTCGTTTCAAGTGCAATCATGCAGACCTCTATTTTCGTGTTAATAATTTTGAGCAAAAAATTAATCCCTTAGAAATATTAGGCAATTGAAATTCAGCACATTGCGTGTCTAGAGGTAGAGTCCTTAACAAACTACCATTGCATTTATCCAAGATTAAACTTAAAAGCTATTTAAACTCAGATCATAAAACTATATAATATAATATTCCAAGAGATAGCGTCACAAAACATGTATAGTACCATTGGCGAACAGGGGCTCACAGTGGGATTGAAATGGGCGAAATTGAAATTACAGCTCAAAATTAAATAAAACTGTATACTCAGTAAAAAAAGCATTGTAAATTTAAAAATTTTTGATTTTGAAGTTGAGAATAGTAAAAATAACATTTTTACGTTTATTTTTACCACAAACAACTTTGAATTCATTTTGAATTTGAAAATAGCATTTTTTTAGCTTTATTTCAAGCGTAAAAAAACCTAAAATTGCATCTTGAAATTGCAAGGTATTTGAAATAACTCTTTTTTATTTAACATTAAACAAAGTCTACCTGAAATCACTTTAAATCAATGTGGATTCTTTTTGAATTCAAATCAATACTTCAATGAAATGATTTTAGGCTTTTGCTCTAAGTCTAAAGCGTCTATGGTTGAATCAAACATAATATCATTGATTTTTCCCCTGAATGTACCAGAAAGAATATATTGCAAAGTGTTTTTGATATCTGGACACGATTCATCATAGCAAAAGTTTTAATTAAAAGAACGATCGATTCAATATGTTCGCTTGTATTCAAACACAATTGGCAGTATTTTAGTTTCTGGCAATTTACTCGAAGACTGTATTTAAAATATAAAAATTTATTAGAATCAAAATTGTAGAGTAAAAATTAATACAACAATTTTTATTAAAAAAAAAACTTCTAGTATCCGAACAGCCATGTGGAATAATTCAAACCCATAAGTTATTGTCAGTAAAAAGTTGTATGCAAGGGGTGATACAAGTCCAAACTGTCATACGAAAAAAAACATGATTTCCTGAGCTTTTGTGATTAAAATTTGTATAGGTCTACCTTGAACACCCTATGAATTACAGGGTGTTTAATAATGTTCTTCGAGTAGTACTTGCAAACATAGATTATCTTATAAGTATTGAAGTAATAAGACCACAGCAATGAAACATGTGAGTTTCATTAGGTAATTAACACGTTTATATGTTAATAGTAACATTTTTCAGAGCCATGTTTTCAGCTCGGAATTATCGTATATTAAATATATAAAAAAAAAAAGTTATTTCATTTTTTTTTTTTTTTTAAATTGCAGTTTTTTCAAAAATACTTTAATAATATATAGTTTTTAATGCTAAATTTGATTATTTTTTTTTTTTATTTTTTTCATCATATTTATTTTTTGATATGAATTTAGTCAAATGTGTCAAAAACACCAATTTTGAACGTTTTTGTGCATTTCTGAGCAGGTAAACAATATATGTACTACACATACATATATTAAGTAATAAACTTTTTGTTTTATATCCAATTTTAATTATTCCATAGCAGACTATTTGTTTTTAAAATTATAGCCAGTATCAGTGCTACTTTTCTGTGTACATATATTGTATAGTATACATTCGGCTGTACACCGTGCTCAAATTATTTATTTAAATATCAAGCAGACTTGCATTTTTTTTAAATAAGTTTGTAAGAAAAAGTACACTACTAGATTTCTGTGTACCCAAGAGTGCCCCAAATGATTAATGCACCTGGTGCAGTTGCCAGAAAATGGAAAAAAGTCTCAAAAAAACTTGCAATTTTCAAATAAGCCGAGGATGCATTATATTGTTTTCGGACGATGTGTGACTAGATATGCTTTTGAAATACATAAATGCTCTTCAAGTACATATGAACACATATCATATCAGTATATAAATTTGATATAAATTGTTTAATATTGCAATCACATCAAAAAATAATCAACTTCTGTGATCTGACATTTAATTTCTATTTCATTTTTTTTTTTTTTTAATATCACTGTGCAAAGGCTAAGGGCTTTTAATAAAATCAAAAAACTGCATTCATAAGTTGCGCACAAATTTCACACCACAGCTGTGAAAATATTTGAGAAAAACTATCTATTTATTCAAATTGATTTCATTTTTATTGCATTTTTGACACTTTATGTCGATTTTTTTTTTTCTTTTTAACTTGTAATGCATAATGCAATCTTTGTTTGTAAATCTTTTTGGCTTCGAGTGCATGACACCACCAATCCAGACGGTTGACATTTCTAAAGGTTAAATTCGAAACGAAAAAAAAAAAAAGAGAATACATCACTCCATTTCATTAAAATGCATGACCCACTAAACTTCAAGTAATCTTGCAATGAGAGCAGCTGATGACGGTACGCGAGTTTTTCATTATTAATAACACGCCGCTTGGAGCGTCACATTGACTTCATAAGCGCCGAATTCAAAGATCGGAACAAGCGATCAATTGTTGTTTACACCTTCAGATTCTTCCGCATTGTGAGTTTTTTTTTTTTTTTTGTTTCTTTATCTTTACTTCTGGCGACGATTTCACAAAGTTTTTTGAGGGTTTTTTTTTATTATGACTGCTGTTGTTGCTATTGATATCTTGGTATCGATATTTACAAATCTTAGCATTGGCAACAGCTACAATTTATCATTATAGCGCCAGCATCAATGAAAATGCAGTTAATTATTTATTTATTCAGTATTAGCAAATTATATCAATGGTCTGTGGATTTTATTACCATGATATTTCTTTTATAATTTACACGCTGAGAAAATTTGTATATTTTATAATTAAAATCTCATAAAAATTATTGTTTTGTTTCATTTTGAAAATCACAAAAAAAAAATTATCTTGTGTTTGACGTTGCTTTCATGCTGATTTTTTTTCCTAGATTTTACCCAATAGACAATTGAGCAAGTCTACTACATCTATACACATGTTAGCATTTTGAAAATGTTCTCCGAGACAGGGTCGGAAGTTTGGTTCTTTACCCCGGGAGGAGTCTTATATGGGCTTTACAAATATCTGCCACGAGATCTCTAACATAACTTGATCGTTTTGAAGTATTTTTTGATGACTCTTCTGCACAGTTCGGGCTATAGCTTGAAAAAAGTTGGTTTCTAATTGCTTTTGAGCTAAAAGATTTCTTGCGCAAACACGGTTTTTGGACGTAGTCTCACATTAAAGTCTCTGACAGCGTCAAATCACATGATTTTGTAGACTAATTGACATCATCAAAGCTCAAAATTACATGCAATTGGCCAACTTTTCGCTTAATAAATCCGAAATTGGACGTCATAGTGAAAGACCCATCAAATAAACCGCCATATTTTTTTTGAAACTTTTCCTGCCGTGTATACTGCGTTATCAAATCCCTCATTATTTTTTAATGTAACGTGCTTTTGATGTTTACTGATCTTGAAATCCATGCAAAAGTTGAAGTACTGATTAAAATTTGAATTAAAATACGCAGGAAATAGATGCTATAATTGGATGATGGTTATATGATACCCAACTAAAATCTTACAGAAATTCTTCCATTCAACTTTCGTACATTTACTACGAAGCATAGCATTTTCGTGGTCTAATTTCTTCAACTTTTAATATAAAATTACGCGGTCTCGATACTTCCTGAAGTGCTCATTGAAACCACGTCTACGTAAATTGCAACTTTTAAAAACATCTAACATGGCACCTTCATCTATTCATGTCTTTGATTAATATTTCACTGTTTGGCTCAGGACAGCTTATAAACAACAAAATTTATCAGCCACACTCTCTAAAATTTAAAGAATATTTATTTTATTTTGTATAAATTTTAAATTCTGACATTTATGGCGGCGCAATGCTTTGCAAAATTTGTTAGTCAAATAATTCACATTAATTTTCGGTTATAAATTTATTTTTATAGCAAAACCGTGTGTTCTAATGGCGTGCCAGAAAACGCACGTGCGTTTGTTTTTATAGAATGGCACGCCACGCCTTAGTTGCTGCGTATTTCTGCTTTAAATGCGAAAATATTAAGAAACCGGTTATTTAAAATTTGCAAATTACTAAATTTAATAATTCATTGATAATACGGATGTGCCAATTAGTGACAACTTAAGTCCATAATAAATTAAATAATGAATATGCAATCACATAACTTAAAGATTAGAATAAATAAAGCAACTGGAATGAATTTCAGTTTATTGCACTCTATTCCATGGTATCTGGTTTCTTTATCTAGGAACTTTAATTAATTTTGCAATGTTCTCACAGCACATATCAACTTTATCTAATATTCAGGAAATTAACAAAGTTGGCGCTTTTTCTGATAATATATCATTATTTCTGATGAAATTATTAGGGCATACAAGCGTTAAGATCACTTCTGTCTATGAAATTTATAATATATGGGAGCCATTATGAATGAGTTTACACTAACGCACAGAGCAGTTGACCAAACTGGCAAGTGGCAACCCTGGCCAGAAAGACGCGACGGAATAACGCGGGATATTGCAATTCGGACGTATAATTTTGATAAATATGATATATGGCATTGCATTTTCATTGCCTGCGTCTTTTTTTAAGTATATTCAGCAGAAATAAATAGTGGCAAATAAAGTTCGTGAATCGAGATCATTTGGAGCTACCAAACTCTCAATATTCGTCATTGCAGTTTCGTAAACATGAAGCAAGGTGACGCTGATTTCATGGCAAAGAGCAACTGATTCACCAATTTTTGCATCACCGGCGTTCAAAAACCCATTTAAGTGCAAAAAAAAACAAAATATTTACTTTGAATTGAAACACCAAATAACTTTAACTAAAAACGGTATTTGCTTTCTGTCTTAGATTTATTTTGTTATTTTATTGATTTTTCATATTTATAAAACCCAAATTATTTTTATTACTCATTTTAAGCTAAATCTATTAGTAATAAAATTTATTTAAATATTCGCACAGGAAATTTGGAACTCATTATATCATTCCGGATTCCAAGGACAACGCATAGATATTGAAACGCAAAATATGCAATCAACGCAACGATCTGAAACATGTCATATCAATTCCCAAAGTTTAAAAACCAAAATTGATGACTTAAGGTACATTTTCGAGGATTCTGATGTAGCTGTTGTTATTTACGAAAAATAACGTGTGATATTCAAAAGAAGCCAAGTAATTAGGGAAAATTGTCCATTCTTTGAGAGATGGGACAGCTCTGCTGTCAGATCAGAGCCATAAAAAAAGAAAATCATATCTCATTTAATGATTTTCCACGCTCCTAAAATTTCTTGCATAAGTCTCTTGTAAAATTTGCTACTATTTTTTTGGCGAAGTACTGTAAGTGCATGAACTGTGAATGTGCGAAAATTATTTTCACGGGATACTCCAGCACACTTAAGTGTTATAAGCCAGAATGCAAGTCCGACGTAATTTCAATGACATTTTTTCTAGTCCTAAAAGTAATAAAACTAAATTTGCTCATAACTATGTTACATTTTGGATTCTTTGAATTATGAAGAAAAACCCCAACAACACTAATATTTTCATATTTATGTAGCGGGGCCAAGCCTTTCATTTTTTTCACAACTTTTTTGCAAGTACAAAAATTAATGTGTTAATTATTGTCACTATGATGAGAATGACGTAGCTGTCTTATTTTGTTTCAAAAAGAACGATTAATTTTTGTTTATATTTCCTATATGTCTGTTCAAGTGCATAAATATAAACATACATATGTACGTTAGACTGCCACATAATAATCGCACCTTTTTCGATGCTTATTAGTGTATAAGAAAAAATACCCAGAGAAAATTTTGCAGCAGAAGGCTAAAATTTAGAGGTTACGATTTACTGAATTTCGCTTTTGAAAGCTAGATAAAAAAAAACAAAACATTTTTAAGCAAATTTGACAGTGGAATCAGATGAACTTAAATATGGACAAAAATATTAAAGTTATCATAACTATTTACATTATAAGCGAAAACAGCATGATTTTCATTTGTCTTGTCTTTGAGCCAAATCGGGGATGGAATTAGCTATTTTTATTTGCCCAAAATCGCATACTATTGTAAATGTATTGCCAGAGCTGTTCAATTTTCCCACTTATGCAAAAATCCATAATCGAAAATCCGTTATGAAAACAGAAAAATGATACTTACTAAGAAAAATAATCATATATAAAATAAAATCTTTAACTTTAACGCCATAGTTGACAAGATATCCAATTTATGATTGAGTCATTGAAAGTTTATGCAAAATTCCTTCTGAGTGTGGATATGAAATTCATTCATTCATATTATGAATGCCACACGATGATTGAAATATATATTCATGAAAAGATTCTCCGAAAATCGTTGTGAAAACGATTTGCATTTGCGATTTGTGAATGTTCTAACGTCACTTGATGTTAGGCTTAAATAATAAGGGTATTCCTCTAAACGCGAAATCTCGAAAAGCGCGAAAACTCGAAAGTTTTCGAGCTTGCTTTCGGGAACACCCCTATCAATACAAACTCGTAAATGATTGAGCAATGGCAATTTGACAGTTTGATCAGTGTTACCGCTGCCATGAAAAAAAATGTATCATACCAAAACAAAAAAATATGTAGAATTAAGTTAATAAATAACAAAACACAAATAGGTAAACAAACAAAAATTCTGAGAATTGCGCTTTTCATATACTTATTTAATAATCATTCTGTTAAGTTTATGTGCAAATTTCTAAAGAAACTTCAAGCCGGCAGCAAATTATTTCGACAAACGGCAACACTGATTCATTTTCCAAATTTTCGAGGCCACTTGCTCAACTAATTAGCCTCGAAAGTTGCGCAAACTTTTCTTCATACAAATTATTTTCGAGGCTCGAAAATGTGCTCAGTTTTCGCAGCTTACGCAGTTTTCGAGGCTTTTTCGCGTTTTCAGGAATACCCTCAATAAAAAACAGAATACCATATAGCATTAGATTAAAAATAAGGTTTTCTATATATTTTCATTGCTAACAAAAGATCGTCAATTTGAATATAACCGCAGCATCAACCTAAGGATTAAGATGAACCTTTATAAGGCGATACACGGTGTTAACGTTTACCATGCTGTGATTTTCTCATTTATCTAATTTGTTAAATGAAAAGCTTTAGGGATGTTCACAGTATCTACTGTGCTAAGTTTTCCAATGTTATAATGTCGCATTGGTTCGCCATTTTGTACGATGTTTTCTTTACCACAGAAACATGATAATACGAATTTTTTGAGAATTAAACTAAGTACTACTAAGCAACAAGTTGTTGACTGCTGCATTGTGGTAAAGATATGCAGCACAGAAAATTCTACAAATCTTCGTTGCCTGAAGTATGCGGCATATTCTAATATTATAATAAAAGAGTTTTCGTAGGGTGTTTTATCCATCTTAACATACTGCATGGCAATTTTACCATGAAACTGTGAATAGGCCTGTTGTACTGAATTTGTAAACTTACATGAACACCGATCATTGCTAACTGGTTGTAAGCTTATTATTAACATTTAGTTTTGTACTTATTCAAAATTTTTAATATTTTTCTAGCACTAATCTATATTGCTCACTTACTTCAAGACTGGCATAACTCAACGTGATTTTTGAGTTAATGATGCAGAAATATCAGCCATTTCATGTTTTATTTTGTGTCAAAAATGAGAAAATTATCTCATAAACTTGCTTTGTGAGATGAGTTTATGTAGACATACTTTTCATTATTTTCATATAAAAAGCAACTTGTTGAAAACTTTAAATGCGTTTTTCTCCCACTTTATGTTTTTTGAGTTATGCCACTTTTGAAGTAAGTGAGCGATATATATATTTTTTTTTTTTTTTCATATCTCCGTTCGATTATCAGACTCTGACAGTGAAATGAAGACTTTTAACGTAGAAAAGTCTGCACCATTTGATCTCTCTGCCAAATTTATAAAATATTTTTCTTTTGACACAAAATGTTTGCTGGGTACGTCTAACATACAAATAAGACGTTATAGCCTGAGGGCGAAAAAGCTCGGAAAGGGGTCGTTTTGTTTTTTTGTCAATCTAATGAGCGTATAAAGGTATGTCAGCTCTTAAATTGGTCAACAATACTTGTTGATGACATTTCTTGAGTGATTCAAAAAAAAAAAAATAACATAAACATTACAAAGTACTTTTTGTGATTAATTGGAATGTTATTGATTGAAATTTGCACAATTTTTTACATATTTATTGCGTGCTAATTTGCAAAAAATTTCCTAGATTTCAAATTGTTTAGCTTATGATTTTCTCAATCAAATCTCTTGTGCAGATACATTGCATAAGACATAAATTCTTTTAACGCGATGCATGTTAAAAGGTCTATTGGCCAAATAGAAATCGATTCTTACGAAAAAAAAAAAATTTAATTGTCTCTTTGATACATAAAAAAAAATAGTTGCGAAAAATTAACTTGTTTCTATAAAATGTTTTTGAGTTTTTTTTTTTTTTTTTTTTTTAATTTTATTGCAACTAAAACTTAAGTTGCTCCTGTCTAAGTTGCTTGACTGAAAAATGTTTTTTTTTTTTTTGTTTTTTACCCATGATGATGTTGGCGCTGATGTGTGACGAAAAGCTGTGACTATTTTTGTAGACTTAAATTAAGCTGGTTAGTGTGTTTTATGTTTTTTGATTTGTATCAAACTTGATTTTTCAGTATATGACCTAATTATAACTGATTTTTATTATAAAAGTTTAAGTTCCTTTATGGCGAAGTTTGCTGTTTCTCTTGTGCGAGTACGATGATGGCCCAATACCAGTTGTTGCACATGTTCAACTTCACTGGACTCACCATATGCGTTTAAGGAAAATTAAGTTGACTTGCTGAGCTGTGAGCTAATAACAACACTATTGAGATTTTAATTTGGACTTTTATTTATTACGAAAGCCATTGGAACTATTATCTTCAATTAAAAATAAAAAGGATTTAAGAGCGTTGCTAAGGCATTTTGGAATTTTAGATAGCCAAGTATAAATTTGAGTTAAGAAAATATTAAATTATTTTATGAGAAAAAAAATGTTGGCTGTTTGATGTAGCACGTATTTGATTCAAAGTTTTGTTGCATCTGACATTAAAAAGGATATAAGGTACAAATAGCATTTAAGATGTATATCATTTATGTAAGCTAACATAGATCATAGTAAAATAGTTTTTTTTTTTTTTTTGAATAACCGATGGAACTTTTTGTTCTTTTTTTTTGTAAAAATGCACATATCATTGTTAAAAAGTCTTAGTACTTTTTTAATATTCAGTAATGTCACTTAAGGCTTAAAATGAAATTGCATTTGTGTCTGCAATTTTATTCACTAAACGTTATAAAGGTTTTGTTTGATCAGCAACGTTTATAAAATTTACGTAGCAGAAGTTTTATTTCATTTGTTTATAGTGAATTCATTTAAAAATTTTAATGAATTAAATAAATAAAATTTTATTAAATAAATAAATTTTTTTGTAAACATAGCACCTGAGGCGATGCCACCATTGCTATTTTTAGTTGAGTTGAACATAAACCTGTTACGTTTAAAATCTAGAACCGTTGAAAAATTTCTGGTTCATTTTCAAAGCAAAAGTTTACCATATGGACTTTGCTGACAAGTAAACAAATATTATTTTCCAACAAATACTTCATTGAATCATTTACATACATAATTATTTGCTTTAAATGTTGGTTAAAGGTTTATTATTTGCAATGCCCTACAAATTATAGACTGAATCATTTTGTTTATAGCATATTGAATGTATTTAATTAAAGTAATTATTATTTAATATTTACTTCAATTTCTAGAAACAAAGTTTAGGTAGATCGAAATTTCTAGAAAACACTCGATTTAGGTCAGCTGGTAATGCTTGTTTAATTATCTGACAATATTGTACGAAAAGATTATTTTTGTAACATTGAGCTAAGTTGGCCCAATTGAGCTCTCGATAATTTGGCACAAAATAAAATCGAGTTCTGTTATCATGCATTTACTTTATTTCTTAATATCAATTTTTTTCGAAATAAAAAACTTATCCCTTTAATTCCTCAACGGCTTCTTCTTGCATACCAGATATTTCTTCAAAAATACCAAAAGTTCACACTCTCATAATATGTGACCGGGAAAGTTAAAACGGACCCACTGTTCGAAAAATCGATTATCAATTTTTTAGCGATTCTTATAGAAGAGGCTACGCTCTTTTCAATGCAACAAACCGCAGCTTTCTAGCTGCATTAGTTTTTTCACAAGCTCACTCCAAACATGGACACATTGACAAAAAAAAACCGTACGAAAAAGTCCAATCTGACAAACTTCTCTGAAATTGATCAAATTCGCATGAAACTTGTTACTTGGAGGTTTTCAGGGTCGCAGGGACGAATCTCTTATCAGATTTCAAAAAATCAAAATGGCGGATTCAATATGGCGGGCAAATTTTTTAAAAACTGATCGGATTTGCTTGAAACTCCTTACTCGGAGGGTTGTGGGAACGCTGATTACGAATCTGGTATCAGATTTTCAAAATTCAAAATGGTGGATTCAATATGGCGGATTCAATATGTAGCGTACTTAAACACTACACAAATTTTTTCTTGAAAGCCCCCGAGTAACAAGTTTCAAGCAAATCCGATCAGTTTTTAAAAAATTTGTTCGCCATATTGAATCCGCCATTTTGAATTTTTAAAATCTGATACCAGATTCGTAATCAGCGACCCCAAAAACCGCCGAGTAAGGAGTTTCAAGCAAATCCGATCAGTTTTTAAAATATACGTCCGCCATATTGAATCCGACATTTTGAAAATCTGATAGCAGATTCGTAATCAGCGACCCTGAATATTCCCGAGTAACAAGTTTCAAGCAAATCCGATCAGTTTTAAAATAATTTGAATTTTTGAAAGCTGATACCAGATTCGTAATCAGCGACTCCAAGAATCCCCGAGTAATAAGAGTTTCAAGCTATAAAAACGTTCATACGCATAAAAAATCACTTCTTAACTTCAAAGTAGCTTTTCTCGAAAATTTATTTTCGTACCGTAAGTCCCTTTTAACTTTCCCAGTCACATATATATATTTCTAAAGATCATATCTTAATTTGCATACGATTTATTAAACTGCAATAGCTTCCAAAACTTCGGATAGCGCACATCTTGCTCACATTGAAGCCGACTTAAATTTTCCTCACAAAATATTAACTAAAATCAATACGCACGCACTAGAAAAAAAAAAGAGTTGAAAACGTTATCTCGTAATTCGAGAACTTGCCTCGAGAGCGTCACAAAACTTTCTTCTCTACGCACTCCTCGATTTGTTGCTCATAATTTTGTTGCTGTTGTCCAAATTTACAAATACAAAATACCGAGGTGCGCTTTAATGCCAAAAATTTGGTGTTTTCTGGCTTTAAAGAGTGTGTTCTTTAAATAAAGGGTGTCACTTCGAACTTTACCTTGTTTACCATCAACTACGTACGCTCACATTTATAGAAACTTCAAAAAAATTATGTCACTTGCTCGCATGCACGTCAGACCAAAATAAATTGATTTTTTTTATAGAGATATTAAAGTTGATTTGAATAAAGTTGAACATCATCTCTTGAGAAAAACTCATAAACTTTTGATAGCTTGGGCTTAGGGGTGTTTATTTAATAATATTTTTTTTTCTCAATTAAATCCATTCAATTAAATGTGAATTTTACGGTAAACCAATAAAACGAAACAAACAATTTTTTGTAAAATACCCAAGATGAATCAATAGCCATAGTAATTTTGAAAACCAGTGGGGCGAATACAAAAATTTTTCAAATAAATAATAAATAATTGTTCGAAACATAGGCTTAAAGTATTGATTCTTTTAATATTTGAAGTATTTTCAAATTATATCTTAGGCTTAAAATATAAATCAGAATAATTAAGTCTTTATTTATATTTATTTAATTTAATTTTTTTATTTAATTAAATTTTAGATTTTTTTTTGTTTAAGCTTATCTTGAAATATTTTATTTAATTTCGTTTCATTGGATTGCATTTCATTGCCATTAATTTTATTTTTTATTTCTTTATTTAATTGATTTCATTTTACTTTCTATATTTCAATATATTTTTATTAATTTTAATTAATTTTTTAATTTTATATAATTTTATTTTTACATTTTGTTCTATAGTATGTTAAATGATTTTGGATTATTTTATTTGCTTTTGTTTCATTAGGTTTAAATTTATTGAGTTTTTATTATTTTGATCTATTTTATTTCAATTTACTTAGCTAAGTTTCATTTTAATTAATACTTAGTTATTATTTTTTATTTAATTTAATTTTTATATATTTTTTTTTTATTATTCTATTTAAATTTTATATTATGTTTGTAACAGTACAACTTTAAATATTTTTTTTAATGTGGTTTCCATTTATATATCTTATTTTATTTATTTTCTTTTCTCAAGCTAACTATTGTTTTATCATGTTATTTTCAAATATCAGTAACTTTGCGAGGAAACATCTTCAACTTTATCAACATCATCATCTCATTAAATCTGTGAGATTACAAACTGAAAGCACATTTTATAGAAAAAGGACGGTACTAAATGATATTATTACTTAAAATAAGCTGAAAATAGTACCACAATATGCTCGGAAATGTTGAAACAAAAATTTCAATTTTGATTTTGAGAAAGAAATTGCTCTGACCTCAATTGATCTTAAGCCCGCATTAAACTCTTATTATTATTTTTCATATTACTACAAATTCACAGTAAGCTTTTGAGCCAAAAAAAAGGTGGGATTTTTGAGAAAATTTACTTTGTTTTTTTTTTTTTTCAGCCATGTTAAAAATTTCTCAAAGATTCTGACAGAGCATAAGAAGTTCTCTTAGACAAAAATTAATTATTTTTATTTGAATGCAAATGCACTTTCTTGAAAAAATGTTCAGTGGTTTTTCAATTTTTGACACCAAAACTTAAAATGCGCATAACTTCGTAAAAAATGTTTTCCAAACAAATCGGGGGAATGCGTGTCCCCCTATATCCTCTGCAAAACAACATATTCGATCGGCAAACAATTCCGCGAATTGAAGTCAGTCCAACTGCATGGTTTGAAATATATAGTATTTTATTCTATTTTACTTATCTCTTATTTTAAAATATACAGAGAAAGAAAAAAGTACAAATGTATATATACAAACTAAAAAAAAAAGACTCACAAAAAAATTTTAATTTTTTTTTTTTTTAATTTAAAAATTTTTATGAGAATTTCTTTTAGTTATAAAACGAAGTGCATTAAGCAAATTAACGATATTAATTCTGTAGTGCCTTTTTTTGCTTTATTCCCCCAAACATTAACTAAATCGTAATTTTTTGCCTACTGTGCAAAAGATGAATTAGGCACTTTATTTTAACTCAACGCAATTACCACATCTCTTTTCTATTTGTTTTTCTTGTTTACAAAAAATGAACTCTCATTCATAATCTCGTGTTTTCTCTAATGATTTTTTGATGCTGAAATTATAATTCAAATCTAAATGGAAGTGACTTTTATTGCAAGCTATTAAGACATCAGTTATAAAATTAAAGACAGTGAAATGATATTTTAAGACTTGAAATTACACAAATCATAAAATCAAAAAAGAATATATGAAAAAAAAATGTTTAAAAAAGGTGAGGTAATTAGGTAAGAACGCCAACAGAATCTTTGCTATGCATCAAAAGCGACAAATATCCTTTCCATGGCAGTATGGTGGGTATCTTATGAAGTGTGTAAGTACACTTCGTACGTGACTAAAACCAGTTGGGGGTTTTTCCGAGCTAAGTTTAACCTGTTGTTTAACGCTATTTATTTATGTCTTTTCCACAGAAAAACCAAACATGCGCGGTTGAAGGACGAAATAAAGACACCAACATACATGAGAACAAATAAATAAAAACTAAAATGTAAAAGCTATTAATAATAAGAACTTTACAGCAGTCAAAGATGTTTAAAAGATATGATTTTTTTTCCGATAATAAACCGGCTATTTAATGAAATAAAAATACAATTAAAAATTTAAATTTAAGCGTTCGCTTAACGAGCGCAAATGACAATATTTTTGCATAACTTTTCTTTGATTTCGTTATTGTTGTCATTATTATGGGCCCTTAACTCATTCTTAAATTAATTTTTTTCTTTTGGCACTCCTATGCCAACTGTTATTCTAATCTGTTGGTATCTCAATTAACATATTCATAAAAAAAATCGCTTGTGTGTAACACTTGTATCTGCACAGAAACCGATTGTGGATTAAATTTTTTTTTTTATGGCCGAGAGCGCACCAAAATGTCTAGCAGAGTTCTTTTGTGGGCTTTGTTTTATATGCTTTGATGGGATTGCAATAACCTTGACATTCATTTTTTTATAAAGATTTATTTGTTTTATATCTGTTTCTTTATTATTTGATACATGAATTTCTTCAGAGAATAAACTGATGTTTTATGTGCGACGTGATGTGTGCTTGACTTTTGACCAGATAGGAAATAAAATTGAATTTAAACAAAAAAATTTATTAAACACTCAATCTCAATGACAAGTGCTTTCAATAAACTAACGGATGTTTAGATCTGGTGCAAAGATATCAGTTTAACCTTTGATTAACTATCGCTGCTTTAGATATAAAATAGATACTTAAGGTGGTATAAATATTTAAAAAATCCTCACACAAGAAAGATATACTTATGATTATGGGGTGACTTTAACGCACGTATGTGGGAAGCGTTGACAGTAACCTCGAGCACTTTATGGGCAGATCTGATAGTGAACATTGAACACAGTTCTGCAGTGGCACAAATCTTATGATTGGAGAGATATTGCTCCAGCACAAACTCAAACATAAAAATACATGAGTATCACCTGATTATCATAGAAAAAAAAACAAATATACAATTCCTGAATAAAAGACTCTTGAAAAATATCCTTCTTGATGTTAGAGTTAGGAGAAGGATCCGATCTTCATCTCCACGTCGCTTCTCTTGAACTCATGATAATATGCATTAAACAGACCCGACCAACAACCAAATAGGATCGCCCTACATAATCTCAAGCTTCATCGACGGAATAAAAAGACTAGCAGTGTCTAGCCCCCAAATCAAATCCAAATAATAAAACATCAAGTCATCATTCACAATAGTTAGGGAGCCCATATTTGGCTATTATATGTCATTTAAATAACATTATATATGTTATTTATTATTAGTTATTTAAATAACATATTATTATGTTCGGTAATACCTACAACAGACGCTAACTGGGATGCCATAGAAAAAAAGAGGGGTGCAAAACGCACGGGAGATTAAGCGCCAATAGAAGAACAGAAGGAAGACGTCGCACGAATATATAACGGCCTTAATGAAGAAGTAAAAGCGAAAGCTGCGACCTCGCAACCAAAGTTCAACAAGTCACAGAATGACAGATGACCCTCAAATCCGTTCAAAAGAACATCTTACGTAGACCATCCACATCGACCCGCAAGCACTCCCCATATACATCTTCCTGAGGGAAAACCACTGCGACTGGACTAATGCCCGCCTTCACGAACGGATATAACAAATGCTGCAAAGTTCTTTAGGAACAACAAAGCAATGGACGAATGTCGTTTAGTTACCAAAATGTTGAAAGCTTTCCTGGCATTAACCGCAGAACTTCTGTACAATATTTTAATCCGAATTCGGGAAGCAGAATGAATACCTCATAGGAGTTTTATTGAAGATTCATAAAAAATAACTTATCGTTATGCCAGAGCTACAGGGGCATCATCATAGTTCTATCAGTTCTCTCCAAGGTCTCGGAAAAAATTCTCTTCGTCAGAGTCAGAAACAATATCTGGAAACAACGAGCAGGATTTCGCCCAAACAAATCATGTATTGATCAAATTAATACTCTTTGCATTATCGTGGAGTATATAAATGAGTGGCAGGCTTTCATTCACTATAGTACCGCTTTTGATAGCATCAACCGCAATGGCATCTGAGATGATTGAACAGATAAGGTGCAGCACCCAAGATCATAAAACTTATCAGGGCTCCATACGAAGGTTTCGGCTCAAAGGTGTCTATTGGGTAGAGCTGGGGGCATTCCCCCCCATGCATCTGATATTATTATTAATTGCATCGATTCAATTCAAAATATCATCGATTCGATATGTTATTAAGACTTTGGCCCCCCCTTAGCTTTAGGTGAAATAATCGTAATCGTCCAGAAGCAAATGAACCAAATCTAAAAAGTACCTAAACACCCAATAAATTTGTTTAGATTTGTTTTTGAGCGATTATATAGTCGAAGATTTCACCTGTAGTGTATTACCCAACGGGAAACTTTCTGATCCTTTTGAGTCCGACTCAGGTTTGCGCCAAGGTTGTTTGCTATCACCCATCTTGTTTCTGATAGTACTTGACGATGTCCTCAGCAGATCTCTAAGCTCTACAAATTTTGGCTATCAATGAACTTTCAGGTAGCGTCTGGAAGACCGATCGATAGAGCAGGAAATGTGTGAATCGGATAAATGCTCTGAAGAGAACTGAATGCAATGGCTTCGGGTCGTGCAAGTTGGAAGAGTTTTACGAAGGTCCTATGCTCCATGAAGATGATAAAGGATACATCAAAAAAGTTGTCAAAATGTATATACAGGGTGAGCCAATAATCTAAAAACTATATAACTTTACCCAACTTCTTAATTGTTGTTTTATTTCTAAAATCTATATAAATAAAATGATAGCTGTTTTCGATGTTCGCGTATCATGCAAAAGCTACTTGATCAATTTCAATCAAATTTATTTAGGTTTAATTCTTAGACGCTTGGCCTCAATCTTCAAACAAAATTGTCACAATATTCCTATTAAATATCAAAATATTTAAGTTTTAAAATTGATAAAAAAATGTAATTTCACACATAGAAACAAGCATGTAAACATAACAAATCGTTGAATCGCATGGCAAATTAAAAAAAAAAATAAATTGTTTACTAAAAATTTTGAATAAAATTTTGAAATGTCTCAAGATCTGTTTGTTTAAGAAGAAAATATTTGAAAATTTTTAAATTTGTGTTCGAAAATTTGTCAAATAAATTTAGAAGAAACTTAGAGCTAATGGTTTATATATTTCATACTAATATGTACCATATCATTATAATCTGGTGCGTTAACGTCCTTTTGGATGTAAATAAGCACATTAAATTTTATTGTCCGGTAATTTTATGTTCATAAATGACCGAAATAACTTCGATTATAACTTAATTAAAAACAGGCTACGCGTACAAAGTCGCGGGCATTAGCTAGTACTACAATATTTGAAATTATTTTCAAAAGCTCTATCATGTTAAAAATTATTTCCTATATAACTTCGCCAATATCTTTCGTTACTGTAACCTATAATTCGCATAATAATACGTATACGACGTAAGTTCTTAACATTCAAAAAACTGCATTTTTGTGAAAAGGAGGCGCTTAATTTCGTTTCATGCCGATGATATAAAAAATTTTCCAAATTTAAAAAAATAAAATAATTTTCCAATTACTCACTTGCATTTTGAATTGACGTGAACAGCTTCATTTTGAGTAAAATTATGTTAAGCAAATTTTTTTTAATAGATTGTTAGGTATCTCTGTAACTAATTTAGTTATATTACGTTAATGACACTTTAATGTCAAAACAATGAATTGTAATTTCGTTGTTTTTTTTTTCAATAACTATTAGTTCGATTCTGGCCTTTAAATTTTGACCTATTTATAAATTTAATTTTTTATTAAAAATCTTCCACAAATCGAAAATTTCCATCAATTCATATGACAGTAATAATTTTTTTGTTTTGGCACAAACACTTTTACAGCCATATCATTATTGGCCTTCATATATTTATGATATTTTTATGGAAGGTTTTAATATTTTTACTTTTATTAAAAATCACTTTTTTAAATTTTAACTCTTTTTTTTGTGCATAAAAATATGCTTCCTTTTATTCTGCTGTCAGAATCTTAACGCACACACACGAATGACTTCCGCGCTTATCAGCCCAGTTTGTCTAAATGCGGCTTAAACGACTGCAAATTGACCCTTTATATCAACTCTAAAGCCAACCACAGCAGACTAGCAACAGCGGCACAACTTGACTTGAACTGAGCCCAGTCTGTTACAGGCGACATCAGCTAGCCCAGCATCATTGATCAAGTAAGTGAGCAACGAAACGAAAACGAAAAAAACAACAAAAAACAAAAACAAAAAATACCCCCAAACTTAAAAAACTGTCGCGCACACATCGATTACTTCCAGCTCACCTGTAAGCGAAGCTTTATTTATGGTAGTTTTTTTTTTTTTGGTCTTACCTAAACACGGAGAGCTTCTTACTCCAAAGCTTCACAGCTGATTCACTAAACTAACATGGATTCTGGTGCTCGTGCCGGTACAAAAGTTTTGGATCGACGAATTTTAATTTGCTCAGCGCATACGATTCTGTCATTTAATGACATTTTTAGATGAGTTCCTCCTCTTTGATAATCATAATAAATCTCTCCGGTGTTGTAAGGGGCAGTGGATTGGGCTAATGTTCTGATTTGGTTTTTAGCTTAGCAGCCTCATGGCACGCTTAATGAAATCACACACGCACGCGTCAGTCAAATAAAAACTTAAATTTCTACCGTACTCTTTATAGTGCCGGCGCGTCGTCGGTGTGTTAGGTGATCTTTTTTTATCTCTTCTTGGGAAAGTGACAGCGCGCAAATTATTAAGTTGTTGAACTATTTTTAGTATGTTTTTTTTTTCATTATTTAATTTACTTAAGGTACGCGTCATATACAAAGGTAAATATAGCCATTAGCTTGGAAGTAAGGTATGTACCTTTGTACTTTGGCTAATTTTTGTGACATACAACTTTTCTTGGCCACAGGTGTTAAGTTGAAAAATGGTGATTTGCATTTCTTGAAAAAGTATCGTCGATTCTTCTATCCTTCAAGGAATGAAGCTCAATTGCAAAATTTGTGCACCTACTCGCAATCTATATGTATGAGTACAAAACATTTTTTAACTCCCCCAAGGTCTCCATTTGTATACAAATAATGCTTTAATTTATTGGTACAATTATTTCCGCATTAAGAAAAATTCATTACGGGAACACATCCTCACTTCTATAAGCCCAACCGAATTTTTTGTATTTCTCTTTTTAAAAAAAAGTTTTAATGTCAAATTTATATTTACTTAATTTCCAACTCAATTTGCCGATGAGTTAAAAAAAATCCATTGCTAAGGTATAAATGCGGCTTTTATTTTCTTTCAGTGAACGCTGTCCAGTGCGGTGGTCCGCATCCAAACGAAATTTGAATACCCTGCTTCATTGTGAGTAAAAAATTGTATAGTGTGTGGAGAGGATTTGTCTTGAAGACCAAGCACTCTCTCACCTCCACTCTCACTTACAGGTCATTCAAGTGCGTGAAGGCTTTTCGGACTAAATCTGACAAAACTTTTGCAAATTCTGACTATTGACTGAGCGCTGTTTAAGGGAATATCCTATGGTCATAAAACTGTTTTTCATCCTACCTATCGAAGCCCTGGATGCGCTTGGAACATCATCTTATGCAGAAATGTTCAACTCAAGGTCGTTGTTTAGAAAATGTGGACATTTTTTATTTAAATTGTCTTCAGTTATATGATATTGTTGATGCCATTTTTCCCACGTGTTACTATAAAATTTATTTTTTATCTTCTTCTATAGGAAATTATTCATATTGTTTTTGCATTTTCAACAAAAACTTTTGAATATATTAAGCAAACTTTCGTAAGAAACATTTATTTAGCCTCTAAATTTTTATGAGACACGGAGCAATGATTGCTTACTTGTTTTGAGGAGCCGTTTGTAATAATAAATAAACCTATAACTATGATTTGACTTTATATTATTTAAGTTGACAGCAGCAGTATTAAGACTATGCGCAGCGCAAAGCTAAATACTGGAAAGGGATTCCTTATAGGTAAACATAAAAAATCATAGAACATCCACGAATCCACACAACCTCTTGTCATGTGGGGGGTACCTTGGGCTCATAGTGCCTTACCTATACGCCTAACGAATACCGTAACTCTCCGCTGTTTGGGAGCCTATTTAACATTGGGACCCAAGGCTATAGCTCACACTCGCATAAACCCTAGGCTTATAGCTCAATCTAAAGTGCGAAATAAAGACAAAAATATTTAGTTTTTTTGAAAGCTTATTAAATTATTCAATAATATTTTTAATTTTTTTTTTTATATTGGGTCTTTGCCAAACAATGTTAAGACTTTGCGGTTGGGGGGCGCTCAAGTATTACGTGACATAATTTTAGGGAGGGGGTTTTGTAAAACGTTACGATGCGTTATAGGGTTGGGAAGGGGATCAAAAATCTTCAAAAGTTGCGTTATGTAACAGTTGAACGCATAGACATCATAGATTTTTTTGTTTTTGGGATAAATTTCATAAAAAGTTGCTGAGAGTGAAATGGTCGAAAATCACTAAACATTTTTTTTTTTATTTTATTGTGAATTATTTAAAAAAACAAAGACAGAAAAAAAATTGTTAGAGAAAAAAATCAATATTTTTCTGAATATTTTGATCAATTTTAGTTAAATGCAATGCAACTTTTACTAAAAATTGATAGTTTAGGAGAAAAAAGTGATAAAAGGAGAAATGGAAATCACTAACGCAAAAACTTAAAAAAAATTAAATTTTTAAAATCAGAAAATATTCAGTCATCCAAACTATGCATTCAAACCATAAATACTACTTTTTGATTTGTTTTATATTTATTTTTATTCCATAAATTATAAAAACTTTACGTAATCTTTTCCGTTGTGGCCACCATATCGGAGCCGCCATCTTTACTTACACTGCATTCGAAAGATTGTGATTTAACAAAAATGTTAAGTCTTCAAACATCTCGATCTATTGCATTGGGAAGAGAGCTGATTCGGTTGAGGGCGTTTTGGGCCGTATATATATACATACATATGTATATGGGGCATATTTTGGCAATGAAAATGTAGTTGAACCTTGAGGTTTCCGATTTTGTTGAATTTTTTAATTATGTTACAAGTCACACCACAGTTTTTCAAAATTTATAAAAAACCATAGAAAAGTTACAACTACAAATTGTTAAAACAATTTTTTCAAGGGCGACATTCTCTGGAAAATAATGTATATTAAATTACACCGATACAAGATAAAGTGTTTTTAAATAATTTACGTTAGCTTATTTATATTTCATATTCTGTTTTATTTCCGATTTTTTTAATCATTTGTTCATTTTTACTTTTTTTTTTTTTCTTCTTTACAGACTAAAATTTTTTCCAGTGGTTCATTTGATTAAAAATACTTAGAACAATATCAGTTGATGTGCGGAGTTGTTAAAATCTTGCTGCAGCAGGCAGATCATTACAATGGTACTGTTTTATTGAAATAATTCTTGGTGCTTAGTAAAGATCTGCTAAGTAGTACTCTAGCTAGAATTATGGACTCTACGCGTGCTAAATTTAAATTATGCATCATATTCTTTAACTGAATTTGGGGTTGTGGGTCGCTAAGAAAGAACTCGACGAAACATAATAATTATCATATGTCTAAGCGGGGAGTTTTAGCAACAAAAGGTATGAGATAATGTTTTGTTTTCCGTTAAATAATTACCAGGAATTCCAATGTCTAGATTATTCTTACAAGGATTTCAGCCTATATTTTTCCATAAATTTAGTTATGTGCACTACCAATTTTACTTGCAAGAGCCTTACATAAGTGCAATTAAGAAATCTGAACATAACCAAAGTTCGCATTTTTTGCTCGGCTGCATTTTTTGTGACCACAAGTTGGCACTAATTAATTAATTAATACAAATTAATTTTTGTGTAAATTATATATATAAACATAAATATATTGGCGCGATTAAGTACCAAAGAGTACAAGTGACATAATTGTGTCATTTGAGAAAAAACGAATTTAAACTTAAAGCCAAAATGAAGTGATTTTCGCACTCCCTAACATAGCACCTGTCAGTCAGTCATACGCCCTTTTCACAGCAATTTTCTGCACGTTTCCGCACTGAATTCGATGTGGTCTAAAATATCATTTGTACCACTGGCACCTAAGCCTCAGATATAGACGAATAAAAATTCCGATTAAGTGATATCTGTGTTTTTTAATCTCTTTCCATTTCGTATATAATTTTATTCAAAAAAATTTCAAATTTCATAATTAGGAAAGATATTGATAAATTCATTAAATTAAAAATTCAGGAATAATTTTATGCAATTATTCCTTATGTAAAAGTTTTACACTCCCTTTTCTTGTTCAATCTAAAGTTCAAGCTCGTGCTGTAAATTAAAATATTCTCATAAAAAACTCACAGGTTAATATTCCAATATTTACATACATAATGATTTATTTTACAATAATTGGCCCCCTTCAGCAAAGCAGGAAACCAAAGCACAGCAACTTTCTTATCGTACGTTAAGCTTTTACGTTGTATGTTAAGCTTTTAAAAGCTTATGCCGTAAAATGGCTTGTGCTTTGTTATAGCAACTTGTTTAAATATAAACTTTTAAGAAGGTTGTTGTACTGGCTAATGTTTTATAAAATGTTATAGCACGGCAACTATAGAACTTAGTTTTTGGCGTTGGCAAGATCTACCAAGCAAGGGGATTGAAAATTTAAGGTTCTGCATAATCCAGGATTTTATAAACAATTACAATTCCGATTTTTTTTTTTTTTTTTGATAAAAAAGAACACATAAAATCATAAAACGTCGGTGATTGTGTGACTTGCCGGCCTATTTTTTTATAAATATTATTATTGTCAAGATGACTTTATTTGCTTGAATAAGAAACGAAAATTGGCAGTTTATACTACGCCATATTCGATCCAGTCTCTTATATGGCCAATGTCATATTAAAATTCTGAATGCTATGACATTTTCTACCGAATAAAGTTAAAGGCCAGGTAATTTTGATAATGTTTTTATGCTTTGTTTCAATTTAAGCAAACGACACACAGTATTTTGTACCGAAGTACCAAAGAATATCACTCAACTTGCATGCGTCAAAGTGAAAGTTAACCCGGCACACCATGAGTCATTTTCATTAAAATTTGTCCAAAGACTTGTTGAACTCGATATGGGCACATTGAGAAAAAATTATGCACCATTCCAAAATTGTCACTTTTAATGCGAATGAAACTTCTTGCTGCTACATCCTTTACGCGAAAGCAAGACATTCTCAAAACATCTGATATAAATATTTTCTTTTTCCGAAAATAAATAGAGCAGTTAATTATAATTATACTGTGGAACAATTTGCAAGAAGAATTGCATGACAGAGATAATATCGACCCCTTCGTGCGAAATCATCGTATGTACATATGTGCCAAAAATCAAATTTTACAGGAGAGAGTTTTCTCTACTTTTCTATGCCTTAGCTAGCAATATCAAAACTAAATTTTTCCTGTCGATCTTTGACGTAACTATTAGAGTTTCAGCTACAATATTTTACCAGGTAATGCGTTGTGGGTGCAAAACAAATTTGCATCATTATCAATTTCGAGAAAATGGCACATACGATGATTTCCCGCAAATCGGTCGATATTATCTCTGTCATACAATGATTTTTTTAAATTGTTATACAGTAGATATTTACTGACAGAATAAGTTGAGCTAATCAGCTTTTCCAAACAATATTTATGTCTATAACAGTGGTGGGCATGGAAATCTAACAGAAAGGCTAAACAACAACATCAAGCAACAACAAACAAACTTTTAAAGTTTTTTGCTGTCATTTCCAAATTCGCCAACAGCACAAAAAAAACCTAATTTGCAATACAAACAAAAGCAATTTCTACATTTGTCAAGACAAATGCGGCGCCGTCGCCTATGCCTTTGTGTTATGTTTTTGTTTTCATTTGAATTCAAGCCAACGCTGTGCCTCGATAGCGTTGAAATTCTGCGAATTTTTTTTTTTGCTTGCTTGTGCGTCGAATAACGGTGCGGGCAATGAGGGCGGATAGGGACACTACGTGCCCACTACTGGTATATAACATTTGTCACTCAGATATCTAAGAAAACTAACATTTTTCCTAGCTAATTATGCAATGTAAGTTTAATTTTAAAAAGTTTAAAATGAAAGAAATTTGAAAAAATCAGTATAGTCCAGTAGAATTAGTCGAAAAAATGAGAAAAAAAAAATAATTCGTTACAGCAATCTGACAGCGGAATATTGTTGGACAAGCTCTTGTAAAGGCGGACAAAAAAATCGAACCGACAGCAGCTATCCGGGGTGGAATGGGGTGCATTTTTAGATGTCGAACACAGTTTTTTACGATTTCTGGCTAAACTGTGCATCATACACGGTTGAAAAAATCAGTATAAATTCTTATACGAATATCAGTTTAAGGGTCGTTTTATATGAATTTAGGTATAAATTTAATAACTTTTCGACATATAAAAACCAGCTATGCGGCCAGTTGTTTATGCTCAATTTTGTCTAATAAATCATCAACATTCTGTAGCCGAGCTAGCTAACGAACGGGGTCGAATTCAAACTATTCTAGAAATGAAGCAGGTTCAAATCTCTACCCATTCATGTTCTGTTATTCAAATCATTTTATAAATAAAAATTGTAAATAAAATTAAATTAAAAAGAAGTATCTGTTCCCGGACTCGAACCCATGAATTCTGCGTCCCAGTCAAACGTTCTAACAACCGACATAAATATACATTTTTTTTACTATTGTTAAAATAAAATATAAACTCTTATTATAAAATAGAATTTATACGTCAACCTATTCTATACTTTTTAATATAGAAACATATATGATATTCATATAAAATTTTATAGCTGCGGAACTTATAAAATCTATACGATTTTTTTATGGATTTATATGAATAACTAAAAGTTATTAATTTTATACTGATATTTTCAACCGTGTATCAAATAAAGTTCAATGCAAAAGTTGTAGGAAATAATAAGATCTACAACTTTTTATACTGATCATTTTCACCTTAACCTCAAAATTTTTCGAAAAAATGGCTGAAAACCGGTTTTTTGGTTTTTAGTTTTTTTCTTTGACAAAAAAGTTTCTATGGAGCTGAAACTTGAACAAAAGATACTTTTCAGTATTACACAAAGGCAGTAATTTTTTCAGGCGGAAATATTCAGAGGTTGTTGTTAAATTTAATTTTTAAGCTAAAAAACCCGAAATTTTTAACTGAGATTCCTCTTAAAACTACACCTCTTAAGGAGTTCTGTTTTGGCTCATTTACTCGTTGGTATGTCTTCTGTTTTGGCTCATTTACTCGTTGGTATGTCTTCTTTAGATAAATGGTAAAAAAAGGTATACTGCAATGGAAAAAATTACCGAAAAATTGAAAATCTGTGGTCACTCCGATGAGTAGAGCTATGATGTTTCTTATGTAGCAGCTCAAATCTTTTGTTATTTTCACTGTATTCACCTTAATACACTATAATTTGAAATTGTCAGTGCCACTACATAAATTTCCATTAAAAAAATAAATGAGAAAAAAAATTTTTAATTTTTGGTCCAAGAATTATCAAAAAAAAAACGAGTGTGCTTTAGACCAGACGACTTAAGAATAAACTTCTTTAGCTCCATCTATATGTATGTATATTAGAGTGGTTCTTAAGAAAAAAAATTGGGGACGCCCCCTCAATCGGTTCGAAATAAGACACAAAAAAATTAAAAAATTAATTTAAAATTTTTATCTTTAACCCCTACGGATCCTATTGAAAAATGTTGGCTTTAGTCTAATTTAATTTTGAAATAGGGTCCGTAGGGGTTAAAGATAAAAATTCACACAAAAAACACATTCAATTCCCATTCAACGATTTGTTATGCTTACATGCTTGTTTCTCTAGGGCGAAACACATAAAAAGCATGCATGCATCTCTGTCTGCGTCATATGCTTTTCAAAGCACATAGAAAGCATCTATTAAAATTTGTCACTCACTTTTCCCATACGATTTTCTCAGCAAAAATGTATTGCTTACAAATTATGTTTTTGTCACTCTCTTTTTCCATACGATTCTCTCACACCACAAATTAGCTAGATCCAGTCTTTCCATATTAGCAATTTTAACTGCAAATTCAAGTTTTTTAAGCACGCTTGCAGTTTATTTTTGTAAATTGCAGTTTTATTATTATAAAATTATGACCAAGATAAAAGGTAAATCAACTTTTTTTTAATAATCACTAAAATTTCATGTTTTTCAAAAAATCTGGTTTATTTCGGAAGTAGCAGTTTTTAATAGTTTTTTTTTTCAAAATTTTCAGTTGTTCATTTCTGGCAAACACTGGCTAGATCATAGTTTTCGTAACCCATTCACCAGATTACCCCCATCCGTCCGTGTAGAAGTACAACCAATTCTGTTTTTACACGGTCTTTTTTTACACGGTTTTGATTTGACACGGTCTATATTCATCGATTAAAAAAGCTATTTGATTGAAAATTTAAAGAAAAATATTTTTATTAATCGTAATCTTTTAGACATTTAATTAGGGAATTGGGTTAGAAGGCTAAAAGGTTTGAAGGATATGGAACTAAGTCCCTTTTTTCTATGTATGTACAAACATATTCCATGTCTTTTTTTACACGGTTTTTTTTACACGGTTTTTTTACACGGTCTTGTCTGGAACGTATCTATCGTGTAAAAACAGAATTAGGGTATATAGAAATCTGAAGTGATGTAGGTATGCACTGTTGTGTATAGTTCATTAACATAAAATTACTTTTCCAAAAAGATATGTATGGGCCATTCGACAACAAATCGGACATTATTATGTTTATTGCATTTTTGACTTTTTTGAAAGTGTTTTTGCTTTTATTACTGGTCAACTATAGCCTCTATGATTCATGGGATAACGTTTTTAGAAAAATATATTACGTTTTTTAAATGATTATGACTCTGCTAATATTCTAAGTATATTTACATATAATAATTCTTTCCATAAAACAATGCTTAAACTATTTATTCCCATAATTTTTTTCAAAAACACTGTTATGCAAAAATTCCTTTCCATGTGATTTTAGTGCGACGAAAATCTATTTGGCTTAAAATTCATATGGCATTGTTATGAGCCATCCGTGTTCAAAAATCTTATTTTCATGCTGAAAACTTCAATTCTTGTTATTAATGCTTAATATCATGATTTCGAAAGAACGGTTTTAGGCATTCTTAGGAACCACATATTGCACTTATGGGGCTGTTGGCAACAATGAACATATTTCATATTCGCACTCGTATTTGTATGCCTTCCGTACGTAATTAGTCATATCAAAGGTTTAACAATAATACAATGATTTCCAAGGGCTTAACATCAATCGATTTCTAACGGTAGCAACAGTAAATAAACCAAAAGAGTCAACTTTATTCCAACAACAAAAAGAATAAAAATCAACAGCGATTAGATAACAGCAGGAGAATCCTTTCAAATATAAAGTAAACTCTTTGTGCTTTATGCATTCCGCTATTGGTATTTATAAATAAGACCGTTACTAATTAATTTCACACCAATTTCCCACTCTTCACCTACACACTTAGGTGATACACAATACACACGCTACGAATTATTGGCACAAATGTTGCGTAGGGGGCACAACTGAAAGTGCAATTTCCCGCAACTTATCGCTCGATTGTATTGATGTTTTATCACTGTGCAGTTTAAGGTATTTAACCTTTAGTTGCTGGGGTTACCGCAACAGTTTTTTATTGCTTCTGCTCCAAAGCAATGACAACAATTGTCGTTTACCAAAATCCGCTTATAAAAATTGCGAATGGCGCCAATTGTCATAATGGCGCGCTCACGTCCGCTTTGTGAAGCCATTTAAGGATTATTAAATTATAGTGCGTTATTGCAGTAGGATTTTTTTTTCAGATGCGAAACCAAAATTCAATTAATATTCGAATTTAATTATGAAACAGACAAATATAAATGCAAACCAGAAAAGGTTACGACCCACACTCAACGCTTTTAATTGAGAAAATATTTAAATTTCACTAACACTGCCATTTTTAGTATCACATTAGTAGTGGGGACTGACGATCATATTAAAGTAAGAAGGATAGGGAAGAATTATGAAAATTCTCAACCCTATTAAAAATTAATCAGTATGACCTAAAAGCTTAAAAGTCTTTTCATTCAACTAAAACAACGGTAGCTTTTTATATCGCAATTAGCGTAGGATATATTGTGCATATGTATGTACCGAAAAAAAATAAAATCATAATTTGTGCTGTTTAATTTTTTTGACGTGTGTAAGCGCATTAGGGTGCTTCTAAAATTTGGTATATGGAATTGAAGAAGTGGACGTGACATATTTCGAATTTTTGATTTACTTCTATTCGATTTTATTTAACATTTTGTTTATATTCTTTTGACTTTTTCAACATTTTACCTTCTTCTTTTTTTTTTGAGTTTTCAACATATTCTATACTTTTCGACTTTTTCAACATTTTTCAACATTTTTCATATTTTTTCGACTTCCAATGAATTTATATCTTCTGATAGTGAAATGGACATCGCCTCTTCGGATTCAGAATACGAATTTTCTTTTGTAAATAATGAAAAACTAATGAAGAAGCAAAAGGAAATATTTGTTGGCAAAGACAGTAAAGTATGCTACAGATATCCGTATTCCCCCAGTGAAACTCCAGCTCATAATATACATAATTAGAGGGGGAATAAATAAAGCCTATTTTTCGATGACAACGTGCTGCGTCTCATTGTTCGAAACACAAAGGCAAATGTTATCAAAATCTTTGGAAGAAACTAGAAACTTACTGAAAAATTTGAGATGCTCACATATATAAAAGGATTGTTATTATATGCCAGGTTGCGAAAACAGAGAATTTCTGATTTAAGAGAATTTTGGGATTATTTATATAAAGTTTGCTGTCTCGTGCCTGCATTCCGAAATAGGTGGCTTGTCGACATATCTTGATGTCGTTGTTTTGATGACAAGAACACAAGATAAGCGCATTACTTACAGGATAAATTAGCTCTTGTCAGGGATCCTTGGAATATTATCAATTAAAACTTTAAAAAATACTATATCCTCAGTGAAACCCTCAATAACGAGGAACAGTTGGTACAATTCTGTGGTAGGATGCTCTTCCGACACTATATACCATTTAAACCTGATATATATGTATATGAGGAATGTTTGGTGGATTACCGATAATGATTAATAACACAGCCACACAAAAAAAAAATATCCGAGTCAAAGGACCTGACTGGTATATCTTTATGTAATTTTCAGCGCTGAATCCGAATTCGGGGTCAGAATTACCCATTTACCTCAGGTTTAGTACATAACCTCAAAAAATGCCCAAAAAATGGGCAAAATGAGATTTAACGTAAGCATATAAAATGTTCTTCTATTCTCAAGCATTTTGATGCGCTCCTGCACGAGGAGTAAAGCGTAAAAGACTTCCTCTACGGCGTTCGTTCCAAAAAGGCAGCGATATCATAGCAAACAACAGTCATAGAAAACTTGCAAGTTTCAAGTTGAAATTTTGTATACCGGGTGCATACCTTCTTCATTGATTGACTGTAGAATCCCCAAATGGGGGTGTGATGATAATGAAATGGGGTGATAGCGTTGAATTGGCTCGTTGAAGGAACTTTTCACCAAATACATGAGAATATTGGGATGTTTGAAAGTTTTACGATAAATAATCGAAATGGGGGCATTTGGGGGTGAAATGGGTGAAAGCATTAAATTGGGTAGTTGAAGGAGGTTCTCATCATCAAATCCGGTTTAAGCGCATCAAAATGCTTGAGAATAGAGGAACATTTTAAATGCTTAGGTTAAATCTCATTTTGCCCATTTTTTGGGCATTTTTTGAGGTTATGTACAAAACCTGAGGTAAATCGGTAATTATGACCCCGGATTCGGACTCAGCGCTGAAAATTACATAACGATAATACCAGTCAGGTTCTTTGACTCGGAATTTTTTTTGTGGTTATGTAATTAATTAACTTTTTTTGGGTTTTTTAAATATTCTTTGGTTATTCTTTGGTTTAATGTTGTGTTAGCAAACTAGATGGTGGTGATATTTAGCGACGCATCAAGGCCAAAGGTCACTGTTATATTGTCTTGAAACATTATAGCATTCACCTGAAATATTTATCACTATCTTACTTAGTTTTCGAGTAATTGACCAGAGGAGATGAAAATGAATCACACTATATACTAAAAAATAGCTTCTATGTCTAGTGCAAAGCACTGATAACATTAGTGAGCCTTCACTGATTAATAGTAACATACCACTAATGATATTGCTACACATAACAACTCTATTTTTCATATTAAAAAAGTTTAATTTTGTGCAATATTAAAAAATTAAAAATAGATACCACCTTGACACACTGCCCTATATTTATGTTAAGCAGCTTTTATTAAAACAGCAAATAATGTGTATTATTACTAAAGTTTGCTAACCATGCAAATTACTCAGAAAACATTCATTAAAAACTGTCAGGAATTTGTCAGATTTCTCTTACATTTGGATTATTTTGTTTTTTTTTTTTTTTTTTGCATGGTGTATGTAAATTTTGAATTTCTCGTAATGCAATATGAAAGCAAATTATGATATTTGTATTACCTACCAATGACGGTGTACCAAGCATGTCAAACTCCAGAACAAAAAACAAATACAACAACAAATAAAATTATCATTTTTTCATTTCAATAAGAGTTCATCCCTGTCGTTTTGTTGGTTTCACTTCGTTATCAGTTGCTGCGCAAAGTTGTATGCTATGATTTTTTGATTTCAATATAAAAGGACATAGTGTTCAAGCCTTGCTATCATTGCTGAGTCTTTTCTTTCTTCCGCTGGTTGTAGTGCTAAATAAGTTCTTCGTACACTTTTTAATTTTGTGAGAAAAGTTCAAAGAATAAATTCGAAAGGTATTGTACATAAAAGTGAAAAGCCAAAAATACTTGCTAATTATCAACCTTAAAAATATAAAATTATATACGCAACGTATATAAAAATAACTTGTTGCATTCGTGTTGACCTAAATAAATTAAAGCAAATATAGCAGAAAAACGTTGATATAGATAATTGATAATTGAGTTAATTCCACGAATTGGATTTTTTGTACGTGTAGAAATGTGCCTGGCCTTAGCCCAGATCTACCTTTTAAGGGTGAAAAAATTTAAAATCAACACAGAATATGACGATGTTACAAAAACTAACTTATTTCAAATTTTTCGAAAACTGATGGATTCAACAATATTAGTTACATGACTAAGCTACTAATTTTAAATACTTTTATCCTAATGGTTTCCGTGATATACCGAAACTTGAAAAACATATAAAAGTTAATAACTATAGCTACGCAAATATATTTAATATATCTGTCATAAGCGTACCATTTTCAAGGACACGTTAATATTCAAGAATTAAAGTTAATTATTAGGAGTTAAATGGCATACTGCACAATTTTTTCATCAAGTTCAAAGTTAAGTTTTACATCAGCTAAAGATTTCTTTGAGTATGAATTTGTTGAGTGAGCTCTGAAAAAGTGTTGAAGTTTTTAATAAAAGAAAGTCTTAAAAAGTGAAAAATTGTAATCTGTTGTTTCTAAATATTAACAGTTATTTATGTTCATTATTTTAACTATACAAAATTGACCTTTGATATTGGCAAAAAATGTTGTGTATATCATTTAAAAGTTAATACTCATATTTTTGTGGTACATAACATATCAAAACGAAAGCAGCTGCATATTCGAATTTTCTGAATTTTGATGAAAAAATAAAAATTATGAAAATCAAATTTTTTTTGGCCTTTTGAAGAAAGGACATAATTGAATTTTTTATTCATTTAACTGAAGTGACATACATATTTTCAGTCAAGATTTAAAATTGACTAAAACACAAATTCTATTCCATATTATTAATATTTACATTTTTGAATTTATGCAAAATTTAGGTATCAAAATGGTATCTCAATTAGTGATAACATTTTCGGTAAATCAGTGCATTTTGACTATTTGTTGAACTTACTATATATTTTAGTAAATTTACAGTGAAAACTGGAGCAAACTTTAGTAATTTTTATTTCTTAGTAAAAATCAAAAACTTTTTATACCATAGTAATTTTAAGTAACTTTTTCGTGTTCATGTCGAAAAAGTACATTTTGGCATCAAAAAAGAAGTCAATTTTAAGTCTTCATTCAGTAGATTTTCACAAAACCCAAATGACATCACTGAACTCAATACACATTTTTTTTTGAAATTTCGAAAACATTTCAACAGATATAAAAATAAGCGGCTTGTCTGTTCCCAATTATCAACTGCACTTTGTACGGGAACATGTGACGATCTTGAGGATCAAAATTTCAAAATTATTTAATAGGTATTTCCATTGATTAATTGAGATGGCACACCCGCACATACATCATATGAAGTACATACATTTGTGGAGTCTAAAATACGTGAAGAACAATTAAATTCAGCACTTGTAGCTTGAGATATGAATTTTAAAGTAAAAAGAGATCAAAAAAATTTAACTTTCATTTCCGAATTCAGCGGGAAAAAAATACAAAAATTTTTTTTTGTAACTATTAGACTCAACAAATTGTCGAAAAAATTAATATATTCAGAAAATGTGCTATTTGGATCCATTCATTAAATCGCTCCTAACATTGTCATTTTACAGGCGATTTTCTTCTGGTATTTCTTAGGTTTTGCGTAAAAGCATCAGCTTTAAGTGCATGAAGCAAAAAAATTTTTTTTTTTCATATTATTTAGATTTTTTCGTGGCCACAGAATCAAATTTAAAATTTGTTTGTCTCTAAAATCTGGACTGTTTGAATCGATATCTTTTGAACAACTTTTATTATCTTTAATTTGACAGTAAGAACAAGGTAATTGGACATTTCTAGATCAAGATATGACTTTTGAACCACAATATTTCGAAAAATTTACAATTCAAAAAATTTGTATTCTCATTTTTGAACTCAGCAAAAAAAGTACATAAGAAAAGTAACGAGTAAGTTAGACGATTAGCAAATCAAAAATACAATTTAGAAAAGTTGTACTAAAAAATACCTTTAAATGAGAAATAATTCTTTAGTGAAAATTGCACAAATTAATGTGGTAACTTATTTGAGGAAATTACTAAGAAAATAAATATTTACAAATATTTTGAAGCTATAATACCGAGGCAGTAAGTTGCTGAATAAAGTATTCTTAAATGCCTTCCAAATAATATACATATTGTTGGTTACAAAAATAAATAAATTGGTATAAACAGTACAATAGAAAATGAACAAGAATGTAATGAAATAATGGCGTTCTGTGCCAAATTTAAAATTTCTCAAGATATGATCATAAAAGTCGAGAAGATGAAAAAAATACAAATCTCAAAAACTGTTACATACATGAAAAAGGTTTTAACCTTCATTTTCGAATTCAGCGGTAGAAAATACATAATAAAAGTCACTTCTCATTATATGTACATTTTTAGTGTAATTTGTTACTCAGTTTAGTCCCCTATACATCACTAGGATTAAAACAATTGTTTTTATTTTACAAATCTAAAGGCTCTACTATATGATCGGTTCTGATGGACTAAGCCCGCGTGGCATCTCAACTTCAGTGGTCGTTGTTAGTAAGACCTTTTGGAATATTGAAGCGTTTGCATTAGAGCTACATAATCTTGCCACTTATTAAGTTAAAACATTGCAAATGTGCTTGCCCAGTTACCATCAATTTAATTTATTGGTTCAATATTGGCTTTTTATGCTTTCGGTGGTTTTCATGCAAACAAAATGTCATCGTGTCCGCACTCAATGCAACTCTTTGTAAATTTTTAAGAAAACTGAGTAAAGTCGCCAAGAAACCTTTAAGAACTTTTGTGCCTACTTGAACTCTAAAATACTTTTTAAAGTCTGCAGCGGCGTAAATTTTAATTTCAATGAGAGCAACAAAGTTTAGATTTGAAAAACTGAAAAGAATCCAACTCATTTGTAAACATGAAAGCCCACAATACTCGCTTGTTTGCAAAGTTCAAATGAATTTAAAAATATACAAAATTAAAAAAAGGAACTCTATATGTAAACCTGTGGCTGTATGCGTTTCTTTTTTATGCATGTATTCATATAAGTACTTATGCATACACACACATATGCAAATAGCAACGAAATGGTTTTCCACATTTTTTTTTATTAATCCTGCCAACTCTTCCTGTTCTTTTCTTTTAGCCAAATGATGGTTTCAACTACAATGTTACGTAACGTTATCCTAATGTTCGTTGCTGTCGCTCTTTTGGTGCAGAACACAACAGCCTCTATGGCACGACCACCACGCAACAATGACATCAGCACAATGGCAGATGCAATCAAATATTTGCAAGATCTAGACACATACTATGGTGATAGAGCCAGGGTTAGGTAAGTGTCAGGGGGATAATGATAATCACTGCTTAAGTCACTTTCTCAAAAACTTTAAAATCAACGAAATGTTTTATTTGTTACTTTGTTACAGGTTTGGCAAACGAGCATCATTGGTGCAGATTTTACGAAGTAGACTACTAGATAGCAATAGCAGCAACAAAAACAACAACGCCGACGTGGTAAGTTATCCTTTGCTTGTTTTTTATTTACCAGATAATTTGAATACTTTAATTTGCGATAGCAAGGCTCGTTCAGCTGAATTTTCACCGGCTGAAGAACCCTTTTAAGACGATCTTTTTACTACATCGCACCATCCATAAAAACAACTCTGCAAAGAAATAAACTCTAGAATGGATCGACCCACTGTTTGCCGTTATAAATATACTATATAAAACTCTTCTGCCCAAAATCATATCAATACAAATCTTTTGGAGACATCGTTATGATTCCCGCTTCCATGTACTAAATGTGTATTTTAAAAATAATTGTATAAAGAAAATTTAAAATACTTCTAATAAATAATGATAATGTTATTAAACATTTAAGTGCATCTGCTTAAAATATACTGATATTTCATTAAAAATAAAATTTAAATATATAATTTGAAAATAAACAATAGCAATTTGTTGCAAACCAACAAACAGTAAAGAAAAAGTGGTTTTTATGTTTAATACATAGAATATTGGATATTAAAATTTCTTTAACGCTTAGGGTTTTGAGAAATCCCGCACGAAAAAAGTTTTTTCAGCTGGCCAGTGCCGTATATAGGGGGGATTGGGGAGTAGAATCCACACCCATGTAACTACTTTGACGAACAGAGTATATCAGTGCTGAAGAACTAAAAACATCAACAAGAATTACAACTACAATGGTACCTGGTACCACCAGGATATAGATTGAAGAAAAACAAACCACCAGCAATAGCATGGCCTGAAGATAACGTAATAGGTGCAAAGCCTAAATTTGAACATACTCCAGACTGAAGTGGTTGTACAGATTTTAAGACGCATCAGTTTTTTTTCCAAAACTTTTTGTTTACGAAGTCATTCAGATGCTTTTAGGTGAAACCAATGCTTTTGCGAATTGATATTTAAGACTATGCGTCGAGTCAGTTTTGAAACAATATTTAGCTTTTTTTGTATTTTATTGACTACAGTTTACAAGATCAAAATGATGAACTGTGTAGGCGAGGCCTACAAAATTTGACATATGATGAGTCTATAATTCAGTGCTTTGGACGTCATGGATGCAATCAGCTTTTCGGATTTAAACTATTGTACTTTGGATACAAAGTATGGTTACTGAATTGCCCATTAAGTTATTTGGTGCACTCCAAAACTTATAAGAAAAATAATTTCCGTCTTCCAACAGATGTTTCGATTCAAACTACCTGATATCTTCACAAACGTTGTGCTGAACCTGAGGGCGCAATAACTCTGCTACAATTTGAATTTCGTAGAAGGATTGCGAGTCAGTATTGCTACAGCTATGGCCTAACGAAACTGCCAGCTAATTACCGTCGCGCAAAGAAATCCCAAGAGCTTATTTCACGTTACTCATCCAAATGTAATGCTGGTGAGAATTCCACATCCAAAAGCCGGACATCCAAAAACCGAACGTATAATTATAAGATTTATCTATGATGTACTTAGTGGTATTTTTCCGATTGCAAGTTAACTTTTAATAAAATTGAATTGCTGGATATTGGAAATCAAAAATTAAAAACATATTTTTCTTAAATAAAATAAGTTGTTCCATAACTGCCTAGCGCTGCCATATGGCACCCGTTGACTGGGATGTTCCTCAGCCCGGTAAGACAAAACTTTTTTTATTCTAAATATTGATGCAGAAGGTTAACTTCTAAAAATACTTTGGAGCCCGTTCGTCCTTAATGGGTTGAGAAAGAAAACCAAATAAAATTTAGAAAAGGATAAGCCAAAGTGGAGAAAGGTAAATAGGTTTACTTTTGAAGCTCTTCTCTGATATTGTGGAGCTAGTAGGGTTTCAGTAGAAAACAAAAATGCAAACAAAGGTTGGAGGATGCACATAGTTTCGGTGATATAGCCGCCGTCAGAAATTGTGAACAAAGCTTTCCCAAAAAATATATGTTGGGAACGCCTCAATGTGTTTTATATGAAAGGCTTATCAAAGTTTAAAATCTGAGTTCAAATTTTGGAGAAACATAGAAGTTTCCAAACATTTTTTTTTTTTTTGAAAACTTATTTTCGCCTTGAGTTTACTTTAGCTCCTTTTTTATTAAACTTACATTGGGCTCGAAATAGAGCTGGAATAAAAAATTGCTTATGTGATAAGGTCACAAAGTTAACAAAAAGATTTCAGTTGATCACTTTGCACAATTAAAAGCCGCAGAAAATTATAATATTTTATTCACTTTTAGTATACTTTTTATTAATTTCAGACCCTCACAATAATACTCCGCAAAGGATTTCAGAAAAAAAGTTAATAGCTGGAAGAGGTCAGATACTGTCTCGTAATATCTAGTGTCATAAATTTTGTATTCGCGTACGCTGATACCGTCGGCATATACCATCGTGCAGTGTGTGAGTTTTCCGAATCTTTCAGATCAAATGTCACTACAACGATTTGAAAAATATGCACTTAAGCCCTTGTTCATGGAGAGTTAGAAAACCAAAAAAGCCAATTTAAAATTTCAAATCGAAGTAACTATTCACTCTTAAATTATAATCTCTTAAAATTATTAAGCATTTAAAGGAAGGTATGCACCGTATTAAGGATTCTCTTTTGTAAGTTTCGTCAGTTTTTGCATTTCCAAGACTCGAACTACATAAAATGTTTTTCAGCTTAAGAAGTTGTCCACTTCATCACTTAAAATGTGATGAGTAAGACAAAATAAGCTTAGCACAAAATGTTTCTCGGGGCCCAAACCATCAAACACTTGGGGCTTCTTTGATCCTGGTAATTTCATTATGATGAGCTAAGAAAAGGTCATCAATTAACGCATCACAAAAAGTCTCTTGAAGCCCATTTGATGCCGGCAGCTTTAATGATATTGTTACTTAAATCAGCAATAAAATCATAAAATTCTTTTGATCCAATAATTTGATGATTTTTCTGAGCACGACTTATTTACGAAAAGAAAGTTCGTTGAAATGACCTTTTTCTTCTCTTTTGATTACTAATCTATTTTGTTTAAGTTCGTTGGGAGCTTTTAACCCCGAGGCATCAAGATCAAAAGTCACTGTTGAAACTCAAGTCTTGAAACTTTAAAGCATTCACCTAAAATATATATCATTATCTTACTTAGTGCTCGAGTAATTGGCCTGATGAGACTAACATAAATCACACTATATACTAAAAAATAAGTTTTTAGTCTAGTGCAAAGCATTAAATGTTAATATAAGTGGTCCATCACTGATTAATAGTCACATACCACTGACGTTATTATTCCACATAACAACTGTATTTTACATATTAAAAAATTTAAATTTTGTGCAATATTAAAAAATTAAAAATAGATGACTCCTTGACTCACTGCCCTATATCTATGTTAGCAGCTTTTATTAAAACAGAAGAAAAGTTATAAAAACTATAGTTTGCAAACCATGCAAACTACTCAGAAAACATTTATGTAAAACTGTAAATTTTGAATCTCTAGTAATGCAATCATAGTATATGCATAACCTACCTATGATGGTGTACTAACTATGTCAAACTACAAAAAAAAACAAATAAAACAACAATTAAAATTAGCACTTAATAAGAGTTCATCCCTGTCGTTTTGTTGGTTTCATTGCATTATCAGTTGTTGCGCAAAGTTGTATGCTATGATTTTTTGATTTCAATATAAAAGGACATTATATTCGATGTTTGCAATAACTTATTTCAAATTGGATAAAACAATTGAAGGAATAAAAATCGCTATATAACTGAGCTTCAGGCTAATGTTAGAAACTCGGCCCCGTGAGTTCCACTGTACAGATTCCTTAAAGTTGAAAAAAAAGCATCGAATATTAACTGAAGCGTTTGTTATAAATTTTTTAAAATGATTCAGCTTTCTGTTATATTAATTTCGAAGTGTGTTTGTTACTTACTAGGACTTAAGTGACATACAGCACAGTTATTTTTTTGTACCAAGATTGAAAGCCGATTTTATATCAAATAAGAAAATTAGTTCAATTTGTCTATAAATCTGTAAATTTGGTGAGTCAGCTCTTAAATAATTGTAACTATTATTTTATTGTAAAATAAAAAGTAAAATTTTTATTCCTAATAAAGCATTATTTCAAATAATGATGCAAAACACTCGATATACCAAGGTCATGGAACGATCTTGCATCATCAAAGTTTAATATACAATTTTTTGATATATTTTCCATACATTTATTTCATGAAGTAAAATTGACTTTTGATATTGCAAAAAAAAAAAATGTAGGTCGTCTGAAACTGTTTATACACTGGCGGTCATGAAAACCGCACCACTGGCAAAACTGTTTTGATATGAAAAAATTAAAACAAAAGCTGTCACACCGTAAAGATCATAATGAAGATTTATTTTAATTACCGCAGATTCACAGCAAAAGAGGTAGTACTAAATTTACTTAAATAAACAGTTCATATACCAAACACTTACACGATTTTTATTTGATTTTTTTTTGTCTACTTATTATAAATTACAATTGAATATTGTTTTTAATTGAATTCGCAGTCAAAGACCGATATTCTTGTAAATTTACAAATTTCATTAGAATAAGCCAAGCGACGCGGCTTGTCCGTTCTCAATAATTTAAGTTGAAAAAATTTGAAAAAGGAAATCTATAGTATATGCAAACCTGTGGCTGTATGCGTTTTCATTTTATATACCATATGTATTTATGCATTTATTCATATAAGTATTCAAGCATACACACACATAGACAAATAGCAACGAAATGTTTTTTCATTATTAATCCTTTCACTTCTTTTAGCCAAATGATGACTTCAACTACTGGGTGTTTTTCTTAGACGTTTGTTTTTCGAATAGAGATAAAACTGGCATTTTATGGTCAAATCTGGCAACTCTAATGTCATTTATGTTCAGTTTGGTTTGCCATTTCATCATGAACAGGTTGACAAAAGAACAACGCTTGCAAATCGTGCAAATTTATTTCGAAAATAATGGTTCAGATCGCGAAGTTTACCGCAAGCTCCGTCCATTTTATGGTCGACATAATCGTCCATCAGAGCAATTAATTCGGTTAACCATGGGTTGTTTTCGCACTACGTTTACTCTATGTGATAATACGCATCCGCAGAGACGTCGAACAGTGCGCACCGAAGAAACAATTGCCGCTGTAGAGCAAAATGTTGAAGAGGACCCGAATGAATCGATTCTCCACCGTGCACAGCAATTGGAGCTTTGTCCATCAACTTTATGGAAGATTTTGCGCAAAGATCTTGGCTTGCGACCTTACAAGATCCAGCTTGTGCAAGAATTAAAGCCGCGAGACCATGCAATGCGTCGTGATTTTGGTGTATGGACCGAAAATGAGATTGATCTCGATGCTGATTTTCATCGCAAAATTTTGTTCAGTGATGAGGCTCATTTTTGGTTGAATGGCTACGTCAATAAGCAAAATTGCCGCATTTGGAGTGAAGAGAATCCACATGAGACCCTTGAGACGCCATTACATCCACAGAAACTGACTGTTTGGTGTGCTCTATGGGCTGGTGGAGTCATTGGGCCATACTTCTTCCGAAATAATGCTGGAGAGTCAGTTACCGTTAATGGAGACCGGTATAGAGCCATGATAACCGACTATTTTGTTCCCGAATTGGATGGTATGAATGTGGATGAGTTGTGGTTCCAACAAGACGGCGCTACATGCCACACAGCGCACGTCACAATCAATTTATTGAAGGAAACAACCGATGAGCGCATAATTTCGCGGAATGGACCTGTCAATTGGCCACCAAGATCGTGTGATTTGACACCATTGGATTATTTTCTTTAGGGATATGTGAATTCGCTCGTCTACGCCAACAAACCAGAAACGTTAGGGGACTTGGAAGCCAACATTCGTGGCGTTATTGCCGACATACGGCCCCATATGCTCGAAAAAGTGATTCAAAATTGGACCTGTAGAATTGGCTTTATTCGAGCAAGCCGCGGCGGCTACATGCCCGAAATCATATTTAAACATTAATGGCATAAAATTATCCTTCCAATAAAGCCAAATTGATGGACATTAAAACGATTTTCTTGTATTTTATTTCAATTCAAAGCTCTATACCATTAAAAAAAACACCCTATACAATCTAACGCTATGTAATCGTTGTTGTCGCTCTTTTTTTGGCAATCAAATACTTGCAAGATTTGGGCAAATACTATGGCGACTCCAGGGTTATCAGGGTTAGGTAAGTGTCGGTGGGATGGTGATAATCACACACTAAAAGACTTTAAAATTAAAGAAATTTTTCATTTGTTACTTTAATGCGCAGATATGGCAAACGATCATCAACGAGAAACAAAGAGATTTTACGAAGTAGACTACTAGATAGCAATAGCAGCAACAAAAACAACAACGCCGACGTGGTAAGTTATCCTTTGCTTGTTTTTTATCTACCAGATAATTTGAATACTTTAATTTGTGATAACAAGACTCGTTCAGAAGAATTTCCACCGGCGGAACACTCTTTTTTTACTACATCGCACCATCCATAAAAAGTACTCTGTGAAGAACTAAGCTCTAGAATGGATTTACCGTTATAAATATATAAAGAACTCTACTGCCGAAAATCATATCAATACAAATCTTATGGAGACATCATTAAGATTCCCGTTCCATTTACTAAATGTGTATTTTAAGAATAGTTGTATAGAGAAAACTTAAGATACTTACTAATAAAAAATGCTTCTGTAATTAAACAGAAATATCCTGTTATATCCTGTTAAAAAATAAATCAATTAAATAATTTGAAAATAAACAGTAGCATTTCGTTGCAAACTCGTTAAAAACATATAAATATTTTAGATAATGACTGACTGCATAATCTGAGTATGCAGCTTTCTGGAAATCTGAATTTTCGTGAAATCGTTAAAGATCGAATATTTTAAAAATGGTTTGAATTAGATGTAAGCACTTAATTTTTTTTTTTCACATCGTTGAAATGGCCAATCCCGGCATGAGAATAAAAAGGCAGAACAGTATAAAGAAAGCTGTTATAAATTGTGTATTCACTAAAGTGGTTATACCGATTGCTATGAGCAAAACGTCTTTACGACTTAGAGGCCGCAATAACGCGCCTTGTATTAGAAATCCTGCAAGAAACGCACACCCTACGTTTATGTTATTGATGTAGGTTTTTGTAGATATGCTGGCATCAATGCTTAGCTTCAAGGTAGAATAGATTCTGTACATATCATTTACCACACTCCAACTGATTTTTCTGATTTTTCCCACTCCCGTACCACAAACAGTACTAAACGAATTATTTCTGGTATTTGTCTCTAAAATTTAGTTGCATTAACTACCTCAAACAACTTTCTCAGTATAGTGTTTTTAAGTATTTGCTTGTATGGGAGCTCCCACACCCTCTTATTGAAACTTCTCGAATTTCCAATCAGAGCTAAAAAATATAATGCATGGAACGGTCGGGGCTTAAGTCGAACTGCAAAAAATTACCAAAACTGGGTTGATGAGGCTATGATTGATTTGATTTCAAAATTCGAATTTATTAAAATTCAAATCAAAGCAACCATTCCCTCTTAAGATATACTCGCTTAAAGAGATATTTCTTTACTTTTGCGAATTATTTAATATTGTAATGAAGCATTTGAAGGAAGGTATGTATGTCATCGAAGGCTTAAGGAATCTTTTTGATAAGATTCGTCAATTTTTTGCATTTCGAACTCGAACCACTTAAAATGTTTTTTAGTTCAAAGCAGGTAGTTGCCTACTTCATCACTTAAAATGTGATGAGTAAGACAAACAGTTTAGCACAAAATGTTTCTAAAATCATCAACCTCTTGAACCTCCTGCTTGTTTCAATATGATGAGCTAAGAAAAGGTCATCACTTAGCTTCACAAAAAGTCTATTGAGGCCCATTTGATGCCGGCAGCTTTAATGTTGTTGTTACTTAAATCTATATAAATAAAATTATATCCGTTTTCGATGAATAGGATTCACGCAAAATCTACTGAATCAATTTCTATCAAATTTTTTTAGTTATCTTCCTTAGACGCTTGGTCTTGACATAGAATTAAATTTATCACGATATTCCTATTAAATCTATATAAATAAAATGATAGCCGTTTTCGATGAATAGGATTCACGCAAAATCTACTGAATCAATTTCGATCAAATTTTTTTAGTTATCTTTCTTAGACGCTTGGTCTTGACATAGAATTAAATTTATCACGATATTCCTATTAAATCTATATAAATAAAATGATAGCCGTTTTCGATGAATAGGATTCACGCAAAATCTACTGAATCAATTTCGATCAAATTTTTTTAGTTATCTTTCTTAGACGCTTGGTCTTGACATAGAATTAAATTTATCACGATATTCCTATTAAATATCAAAATATTAAAGTTTTAAAAAGTTTTAAAATTGCTAAGAAAATGAATTTCACACATAGAAAGAAGCATGTAAGCATAAGAAATCGTTTAATGGCAAGTCAGTGGGTTAGTAAGGGTGTGTGCGTTTTATTTTTATATGGCAATGCAATGGAAGACAAAAAACGGAATTTTACTCTCGCTCGCGCTCTCATTCTCATTCTCAATTTGTCAACACAACCGGAATTTTTGAACAATGAAGAATGAAAAAAAATTACAGTATGTTCACACATGAGAATGGAATGGAATGTGTTATGCTTTGAACAGAATTATGGTAGCCCCAGAATTAGAGCGGTGGCGGTAAAGCGGCGACTAATATACGCTGTCAAGAATTATACCATACTTGATCATGTGAAATTGAACAGAATTGAGGAGTATTACTGGGAACCTGCCGTCGATTTAGATTTAATTCTATTTTCACCGTCCGATCAGTGTTGCATTTTGGACAGCATGTGTGATAATGTGAACTGGGCTAATTGAATGTGTTAGTTAGGCTTTGTTGTTTGTCTTTCACATGGCAATGCAATGGTATATTTATGGAAGAGAAAACAACAACAACTCTAGATCTGTGAAGAAGAATCAAAATTGACTGTAGTTCTATTTAAAAAAAATTAAATTGTTTGCCTTCGCAGAAAAACAGGCTACGCGTACAAAGTAGCGGGCATCTGCTAGTCAGCAATAAAATCATAAAATTCTTTTGTTCCAATAATTCGATGATTTTTCTGAGCACGAACATTTACGAATAGAAATTTCGTTGAAATGACCTTTTACTTTTCTTTTAATTACTAATCTATTTTGTTTAAGTTCGTTGGGAGCTTTTAACCCTGAGGCATCAAGGTCAAAAGTCACTGTTATATCGTCTTGAAACTTTATAGCATTCACCTAAAATATGTATTTATCATTATCTTACTTAGTTCTCGAGTAATTGGCCTGCGGAGATTAGAATGAATCAAACTATATACTAAAAAAAAAAACAACTTCTAAGCATTACATGTTAACATTAGTCAGCCATCGCTGACATAACATACCAACTGTATTTTACATATTAAAAAAGTTTAATTTTGTGCAATAATAAAAAATTAAAAATAGATGACTCCTTGACACACTGCCCTATATCCATGTTAGCAGCTTTTATTAAAACAGAAGAAAAGTTATAAAAACTATAGTTTGCAAACCATGCAAACTACTCAGAAAACATTTATTAAAAACTGTAAATTTTGAATCTCTAGTAATGCAATATGATAGCAAATCATAGTATATGTATTACCTACCTATGATGGTGTACTAAGTATGTCGAACTACAGAAAAACTAATAAAACAACAATTAAAATTATCACTTAATAAGAGTTCATCCCTGTCGTTTTGTTGGTTTCATTGCATTATCAGTTGTTGCGCAAAGTTGTATGCTATGATTTTTTGATTTCAATATAAAAGGACATAGCGTTCAAGCCTTGCTATCATTGGTGAGTCTATTTTCCGCTGGTTGTAGTGCTAAATAAGTTCTTCGTTCGTTCAATTTGTCTATACATCTGTAAGTTTGGTGAGTGAGCTCTTAAATAATTATAATTGTACCTATTATTTTATTGTAAAATAAAAAGTAAAATTGTTATTCCTAAATAAATCATTGTTTCAAATAATGATGCAAAACACTTGATATACCAAGGTTACGAAATGATCTTACATTTCCAAAGTTTAATACATAATATTTTGATATATTTTCCATACATTTATCGTATGAAGTAAAATCGACGTTTAATATTACTGAAAAAAAATGTATGTCGTTCGAAAATGTTTATACATGCATATATGGGCACGTCCACAGAGAATTGGTTAACTTTTTCGTAGTTGCAGTGAAGTGACTAGAAATATAGTGGAAAAACCTAAGAACATAACATAACATATTCTTTGCGATGGTAATAGCGGTATCACTTAAAAGACTTTTGCGGCTAAAAATGAACTTGAAGTTCGTAACTTTTCTCTAAAATTCACCAATTTTTATATTATAAATCTTTCACGAATCGAAAGATATTCATTTTTTTCATTAATCCTTTCTCTTCTTTTAGCCAAATTATGATGTCAACTACAATCTTACGCTATGTAATTCTACTGTTCGTTGCTGTCGCCCTTTTGTTGGCAATCAAATACTTGCAAGATTTGGACAAATACTATGGCGATAGAGCCAGGGTTAGGTAAGTGTCGGTGGGATGGTGATAATCATTGCTTAGCCACATTCTCAAAAACTTTAAAATTAACAAAATGTTTCATTTGTTACTTTAATGTGCAGATTATGCAAACGAGCATCAACGAGCATCGACGAGATTTTACGAAGTAAACTGCTAGATAGCAACAGTAGCAACAATAATAACAACACCGACGTGGTAAGTTATCCTTTGCTTGTTTTTTATCTACTAGATAATATGAATACTTTAATTTGTGATACTAAGGCTCGTTCAGAAGAATTTCCACCGGCGGAACCCTTTTAAGTCGCTCATTTTCTACTACATCACACCATCCATAAAAACAACTATGCAATGGAATGATCTCTAGAATGGATTGACCCAATGTTTGCCGTTATAAATATATATAGAACTCTACTGCCCAAAATCATATCAAATATCAATACAAATATTGTGGAGACATCATTAAGATTCCCGCTCCAATTAAATTTACTAAATGTGCATTTTAAAAAAAAGTTGTATAGAGAAAACTTAAGATACTTACTAATAAGAAATGCTTCTGTAATTAAACAGAATTAAAGTTATTTCATTTACTTACAAATAAATAAATTATATAATTTGAAAATAAACAGTAGCATTTCGTTGCAAACCAACAGACAGTAAAGAAATAGTGTCTTTTATGTTTGGTAGATTATTGAATATGAAAATTTCTTTAACCCTCTAGTGCGCAAGAAAACGAAACTCAACATATTGCTTCGGAAGTCATAGGAATCGTCTAGAAAACAATGTTTTGTTCCAGCAATTTGGCTAATTTTTCGTGGTGGAGGGTGGAGGAGACAAAACATTCTTTGATGCATATTAGCATCATTGCGCATTTAGTCTGGATTAGCACAAATTATTATTGAATTTGGTACAAACAACGTGACTTTGTCCTTTATATTCATTTGTCTGGAACTCTGGAAAATGATCGACACAATCCTGCCTAACGTCCAGGGAAGGAATAACTTGAGCTGGGCCCCTATTTATAGCGGTATGTAGACACGTGGAGTTCCTGTAAATTGACTGAAAATTTGATTAAAATTCAATTAATTAATAATATTCAGTCGACTAAAAACTAATTAAAATTTAAAAAAAAAATTTTAAAAAAGAAAGAGGTCATCAGTTTTCTAATCGCCAGATGAAGATGGTACTACTCATGAAGAGAAAGTTCATGAAGTAGGGAAACTAGGTCAGCTAGGTCACTAAAGTACAACAAATTTGTTGATTTTGAAAAACTCAATGAAATGGGATATGAATTGCTGGAGGATGTATTGAAGAATTTTTTCCGAAATCTTTATGTGCACTTACTGCAAACAACTTTGTCAGACAATTCGTTTAAGTGTCAGCAGATTTCCTGTTCTTCAGTATAGCCGATTTCTTCAGAAAGACTCAACAAGGCACGTTGTTCAGACCAGCTCACTTCATAAACTGACAATCCATCCACTTTTAAAGGATCTAAAATAGATCCGATTATATTTGCAAGCATAGTTGTTATTCCTGCACCCAAGAATGTGAGTGAATTATTTGATATAGAAGAACATAATGTCGTACAATCGACTCAAACAGAGTATATCAATGCTGAAGAACTAAAAACACTAGTCACTGGGATGTTTCTCAGCCCGGTTAGACAACATTTTTTTATCATAAATATTGCTTTGATCCGGACGTTAATTTCTAAAAATACCTTGGATTCCGTTCGTCTTTGATGGGTTAAGAAAGAAAAACCAAATTAAGTGGAGAAAAAAAAATTTAACTACGTAAAGGAAAAGATAAGCCAAAGTAGAAAAAATTAAACAGGTTTATTTTAGGAGCTCGTCTCTGTTCTTGTGAAGCTAAGTAGTTCGGTTTCAGAAGAAAATAAAAGTCCAATCAAATGTTAAAAGATGGACATTGGACATGTTCAAATAAATAGCATGTTCTAGAATACTTCAAAAACACTCGAATTTCGAAAATTTATTCAAATTCGAGTATATCCTCATTTAAGAAAAAATTAAATAAAAATATTCCAATGGTTGCTACCAGAAGCTCGTTTCTGTAACTCGTAACGATCGCAGTTACCGACTCATATTACCGATTTGACGTCACTCTCACCTGCACTGTTTCTGTGAAGATTTGAATCGACTTCGGTTTCAATTTATTCGTTTCAAATCGGTAAGTTGTCACATTCTCCAATTTCATTCCAATAGAACCTTTTCAAAAAGTGTTTCTGTAAGAAATGTGAATCGATTTAAAATGTCAGTTTTGTCACTGACTCTCCAGTAAGTGAGAATTTTACCGATTCTAATAAATGTCAGTAATGTTGTGTAAATATAAAGAAACAAGTACTCAAAATAAATTTTTAAAACCGGGTACTTTAGCTGAAGTTGAATTTTTTACTGATTATAATCTTTTTGTTTATTTTAGAACATTTTAGTTTCCAAGATAATGTGTTTTAAAACTAAAATGTATATACATAACAGTCAGAAACTTAAATAAAAAAAATATTTGTTAAAGCAACGCAAAAGTAACCGGTTGCAAATATATGTTTACTTTTCATTTCACATCTCCAAGTGTCAAATTATTTCCGTTTCTGAAAATAATTCCAAATAAAATTTGAAAAGTAAATAAACAAATGTATGTAAATAAACAGCTGTTATTTGACTCAATTTCACAACGTCTCTTCTCAATTTGTGTTCTTTTCCATCACGCACCAAATTTTTAACGATTTGAACGTACAGAAACATCAGTTGTCACGAAATCGGTAACTCAGGATCGAAACAGTTTGACGTCACACAAACCGGTAACTTGCCGATTTATTTACAGAAACAAGCTTCAGAGCTGCAAAATTTTAATTTTTCGGAATTTGGCAAAAAAAATTAAGACAATTAGAGTTTTTTCTTATTTATAATATTTTTTTGAAATTTTTTTTTCGATTTTCCACGACCACTACTAATTTACGAAAAGAAATTCGTTGAAATTACCTTTTTCTTTTCTTTTGATTACCAATTTAATTTTTTTATGCACGTTGGGAGCTTTTAATTCCGTGGCATCAAAGATGACTGTTATATTGTCTTGAAACTTTATAGTATTCACCTAAGATATTTATCGTTATCTCAATTAGTTCTCGAGTAATTGGCCTAAGGAGATTAAAATGAATCACACTATATACTAAAAACTAACTTTTAAATGTAATACAAAGTACTGATAACATTAGTGAGCCATCACTGACTAATAGTAACATACCTTATAGCTCTATTTTACATTTTAAAAAAAGTTTAATTTTGTGCAATATTAAAAAATTAAAAATAGATTCCTCCTTGATATACTGACCTATATCTATGTTAAACAGCTTTTATTAAAACAGCAAAAAAAATTATAAAACAAAAGTTTGCAACTCACACAAATTACTCAGAAACATTCATTAAAAACTGCCAGGAATTTGTGAGATTTCTCATGCATTTGGATTATTTTGTTTGTATTTTTTTTTCATGATGTATGTAAGTTTTGAATTTCTCGTAATGCAATAGGATTGCAAATCAGGGTATGTGTATAACCTACCTATGACGGTTTACTAAGTACATCAAACTACAAATACAACAACAAACAAAATTATCATGTTTTCATTTCAATAAGAGCTCCTCCCTGTCGTTATGTTGGTATCACTGCGTTATCAGTGTTTGCGCAAGGTTGTATGCTATGATTTTTTGATTTCAATAAAAAGGACATTGCATTCAAGTCTTGCTATCATTGGTGAGTCAACGTTCCGCTAGTTGTAGTGTTAAACAAGTTCTTTGTACATTTTTAAATTTTAAATTTTGTGAGAAATTTCCAAAGGTCTGTACATAAAATGTGCTATATGGTATTAATATTATTTAATAATATTTGTTGACAAAAATAAAATTATATACGCGAAGCATTTAAAAATAACTTGTTGCATCCATGTTGACCTGATTACATTAAAGCAAATAGAGCAGAAAAACGTTGACTAAATAATTGAAATTCCACGAGTTGGATTTTCGTACGTGTAAAAATGTGCCTGGTCTTAGCCCAGATCTACTATTTAAGGGTGAAAATGAGAAAAAGTTCTTAAGTAAAAATTGCACAGATTTTGGTGGTTACTTATCGCAGGAAGTTACTAAGAAAATAAGTATTTCTGAATATTTTGAGCTATAGTGTCTTAGCCATGAAACCGAGGGAGTAAATTGCTGAATTAAGTATTTTTAAATACACTTCAATTAATTTACATATTGTTGGTTAAAAAAACAGTTAATCGTTCATGTGCTGCTAATTATGATCACGGGATGGTATTCTCCGTTCTCTACGAAATTATTCTTACAATTTTTTAATAAAACTTTGTATTTACGGCTGTTAGAAATGAATAAAGTGGTAAAAACAGTACAATAGAAAATGAACAAGATTGCAATGAAATAATGGCGTTCTGTACTAAGTTGAAAATTTCTCGAGATAAGATCATAAAAGTCGAGAAAATTAAAAAATTTCAAATCTCAAAAACTGTTACATGTAAAAAGTTTTAAACACCTCTCATCATATGCAAATTACATCACTGGGATTAAAACAATTGTTTTTATTTTGCAAATCTAAAACCTCTGATTTATGACCGTTCTTTAAATTAAACTCAGTGGTCGTTGTTAGTCAGCATACTTTTTTGGAATATTGCAGTGTTTGTATTAGAGCTACATAATCTTGCCACTTATTATGTTGAAACATTGCAAATGTTCTTGCCCAGTTACCATCAATTCAATTTATTGGTTCAATATTGGCTTTTTATGCTTTCGGTGGTTTTCATGCAAACAAAACGTCATCGTGGCCACACTCAATGCAACTCTTTGTAAATGTTTAAGGAAACTGAGTAAAGTCGCTAAGAAGTCTTTAAGAACTTTTGAGCTCACTTGACTTCTAAGACACTTTTTAAAGCTTGCAGTGACGTAAATTTAATTTTCAATGAGAGCAACAAAGTTCAGATGTGAAAAACTGAAAAGAATCCAACTCATTTGTAAACATGAAAGCCCACAATACTCGCTTGTTTGCAAAGCTCAAATGAATTTAAAAATATACAAAAATAAAAATATACATAGGAACTATATATGCAAACACGTGGCTGTATGCGTTTTCTTTTTATATACTATGAGTATGTATGCATGTATTCATATAAGTACTTATGCATACACACACCTATGCAAATAGCAACAAAATACTTTTTTAATATTTTTCTATTAATCCTGCCAACTGCTCTTGTTCTTTTCTTTTAGGCAAATAATGGTTTCAACTAAAATGTTATGCTTCGTAATGCTACTGTTTGTTGCTGTCGCTCTTTTGGTGCAGACCACAACAGCCTCTATGGCACGACCACTACCACGTAACAATAACATCATCACAATGGCAGATGCAATCAAATACTTGCAAGATTTGGACACATACTATGGTGATAGAGCCAGGGTTAGGTAAGTGTCGGGGGGATGGTGATAATCACTGCTAAAGTCACTTTCTCAAAAACTTAAAATTAAAGAATTTTTTACTTAAATTCCCAGATTTGGCAAACGCGCATCATTGGTGCAGATTTTACAAAATAGATTGCTGGATAGCAGCAATAACAACAACAACAACATTGCCGACGTGGTTAGTTATATCTTGTTTTGTTTTTTAACTGCCAGATAATTTGAATACTTTAATTTTTGATTTGCAGCAGGACTTGTTCAACTTCATTTTATCGGCTCAGGAACCCTTTTAAGTCGCTATTTTTACTACATCGCACCATCCATAGAAACAACTCTACAAAGAAATAAACTATAGAATAGATTGACCCAATGTTTGTCATTATTAATATATATGCTACTCTTCTGCCCAAAATAACATCAATACAAATCTTTCGGAGACATCATTATGATCCCCGCTTCTACGTAATAAATGTGTATTTTAAGAATAGTTGTATAGAAAATAGTTGAATAGAAAACTTAAAATACTTCTAATAAAAAATGCCTATGTTACTAAACATTTAAGTACATCTGCTTAAAATCTGTTGTTATTTCATTAAAATTATTATTTAATTTGAAAAAAACCAATAGCAATTTGTTCTAATGATCCAGTAGAATTAGTCGAAAAAATGAGAACAAAAAATAATTCGTTACAGCAATCTGACAGCGGAATATTGTTGAACAAGCTCTTGTAAAAGAGGACAAAAAAATCGAACCGACAGCAGCTATCCGGGGTGGAATGGGGTGCATTTTTAGAGGTCGAACACAGTTTTTTACGATTTCTGGTTAAACTGTGCATCATATCAAAAAAAGTTTAATGCAAAAGTTGTAGGAAATAAGAAGATCTACAACTTTTACAGATCATTTTCACCTTAACCTCAAAATTTTTCGAAAAAATTGCTCAAAACGGTTTTTTGGTTTTTAATTTTTTTCTTTGACTAAAAAGTTTCTATGGAGCTGAAACTTGGGCAAAGGATACTTTTCAGTGTTACACAAAGGCAGTAATTTTTAAGACGGAAATAATCAGAGGTTGTTGTTAAATTTAATTTTTAAACTAAAAAACTAAAATTTTTAACTGAGATTCTTCTTAAAACTACACCTCCTAAGGAGTTCTGTTTTGGCTCACTTATTCGTTGTAATGACTTCTTTAGATAAGTGGTAAAAAAAAGGTATATTGCAATGGAAAAATTGACCGTAAAATTGAAAATCTGTGGTCTCTCCGACGAGTAGAGCTATGGTGTTTCTTGTGTAACAGCTCAAATCCTTTGTTGTTTTCACTGTATTCACCTTAATACACTATAACTTGAAATTGTGAATGCCACTACATAAATTTCCATTAAAAAAAAAATGAATAAAAAATTTTGATAATTCTTGGACCAAAAATAAAAAATTTTTTTTTCTCATTTATTTTTTTAATGGAAATTTATGTAGTGGCATTGACAATTTCAAATTATAGTGTATTAAGGTGAATACAGTAAAAAAAAAACAAAGGATTTGAGCTGTTATGCACGAAACACCATAGCTCTACTCGCGGAGAGACCACAGATTTTCAATTTTACGGTCAATTTTTCCATTGCAATATACCTTTTTTAACACTTATCTAAAGAAGACATTACAACGAGTACGTGAGCCAAAACAGAACTCCTTAGGAGGTGTAGTTCTGAGGAATCTCAGTAGAATAGTATAGATATAGAATAGTAGAATATAAGATATAAAAATTTCTTGAAGATTTAAGACTTTGAGAAGCTCCGAACGAAAAAAATTCACTTAGTTGGTCGAAACAAATCGAAATTTTCCAAAACAAAATAATTTTAAGTCACAGTCAAAGTGATCCTGACCGAACGCAAAGTTCATAATGGATATTCATCTTACATTTTTCTCAAGCTATTGACAGCTGTCATGTATCAAAAAGAGCAATTTTTGCAATGTTTTATTTTATGTTAAAATGATCAGTATAAGGAAAATGCTGAGGCCAAAGACTTTGTTTTTAGTTGAATTACAAAATAAAAGTCGAATTTTGAACTAAAAAACTCGCAAATGCCATAATGTGTAGCGGAATGATCTTTTTGACTTTCCCACATCACATTGAACATGGCGGTGTTATTTATGGGGCCCCTCAAGCGCATAAATTATTTTTATTCGAGATTCTGAAATGGAAAAAACTGTTAAATTTACAAAAAGGGGTACTCCATAGTAAAAAAAAAACACTGCCATCTGGCGTTGATCCGGCCGTGCTCAAATTGATGACTAAAAAAGTACCTCCTATGATGGTTGATGAGCTCCTTTGAGGTTGAAACTTGGGAATGTTGCACGTTATCCGCTACCTTAAAACGGTGTAGCTTCCTTCTCGATACTAAATTGTGTTAAGTTTCACGCAGTTTATTTTTCATTAGAAAAACGATATATTTGTTGTAAAGAGCTAAAATTGGGTAATTTTTCCATTTTTGACCATCGTTTTCTTAGACATTAAAAAACCAAGTTTTCTAGGATGATTCTGAAGAATTGCTTCATAGTTTAACAAAGAACGCTTATGATTCTACAACTGTTACAGATTGACAGTCGTTCCAGTTATCCAGTCAGCTGGAAAAAGTTGTATACCGTCTAAATATTGCTGGTGGATTGAAATTAATTAACCCTCCGATGAGCGGTGACGTATGAGACGGTAAGTGGAGCGAATGGGTCTGGTCAAAAACTTCACATCCCCGGGCATCAAAAATTTTGTATTGGTGCCAATAATAACCACGTAAAATTTGGTCCAGAAAACATTTGATGGACCCGCCACCGTTTTGAAAACTAGAAAATGGTCCTTAATCTACCGAAAATCATTAATATCTCCCCGAAGCTACCTCCAAGAGGGTTCAAATGTATGACAAGGTCCCATTATTTTTTCTCCTCCAACATTTTTCCCTAACATACTTACCCTCTATCGCAACCTCTTAGGGGGTCTCCTCTGCAAAAACGACATTCTTACGAAATTATGAAATTGACTTCCCCCTTTCTCAGATGCATCTGGAGAGGTAAAACGCTAGACCAACTTGTATTATTTTTACACTCCTAAGCTTTTTCCTTGACACACCCACCCCCTATCTGCCACCCTCTTGGGGGCCCCCTTCAAAAAACACAAAAATTTCAAAAATTTGGAGAAATAATTCAAAGCTCACCCGGAATGACGCGTAGAGGGTTCATTTGTATTACCAGGCCCTTTTATATTTTCTTCTCCAATATATTTCCCATACATACTTACCCTCTATCTGCCACCCTTTTGGGAGTCCCCCTACAAAAATCACAAAAAATTAAGGAAATTTCAAAAACAATTCATAGCTTTCCTGACCCGTAGAGGGGTCAAATGTGTTACCAGGTCCTCCGTACATTTTTTCCTGACATACTTACCTCCTATCTCAACCCCTTTGGGGAGATCCCTTACAAAATTGACTACAAACGTCTAGTTTTGCTCCATCAATACCTCTGCCAAATTATTCGATAAAAAGAAGTCAGTGTAAAGAGTTCTGCCTATGATTAAGTATTTCTCTATCAATTTCATGACGACCCGTTTGGCTTAGTTCGTCTTTCGTTAGCCCGTATAAATAAATTCCACTCAAGATACATATGGGCATTTCCATAGTCGAGCACGCGACATTCGTACGCCTTTGAAGGGCAAAAAAATAAAGAAAATTCAAAAAAACTTATTTTTTTTTTTATTTTAAGATAGCATTTTAGTAGCACTATGTTTTGTGCAAAAGGTAGGTCCTGTCGATTTGAGGTTTCTCATATATAAACAATAAACATGGGATCTAGCACGCGACAAAAAATGGAAATCGTTTTCGAAATGCAGAAATCTGCGAAACGTGACATCATATTTCAAAGCGATTAATTTTAAACTGAAATGGAATAATCTGACTTCATATTGATAGTTGTCATGTTGAAATATTTGCATTCGTTTTTTTTCTGTAAGCGTAAGTATAATTTAGCACGCGACATTTATCACGCGACATATTTTTCCGTAACGTTTGTATTAAGAATTAGTGCAGTAATTTCAACTCAAGATTACATATACCTCCAAAAATGTTGTTTATTTATATTATTTGAGAGTTTTACATATGTACATATGTGTAATATTAATAATAAAAATAAGGACATATAAGAATTATGTAAGTGAGAAAATTATGAAAGGTTCTTTTTCAATTAATATGCCGTTTTAACTGCTTTCAATTTCAAGTGTTCGTCATAGGATATCCAATGGAGTTTTCTGATGCCTGGAATATTTGCTAATATAAATAGCTCTGCGCGGCGACCTTTCATCCTCTCAGCTGCTTTGTCGCGATATTCTTAAAACTTTGCCGGATCACTTTTAAGTTTTCGATGTACCGTATTGATGCTTCCCTTCTTATTTCGGCACATGTTTTACTCATCTACATAATTATATGTACACCCGATTCTGTTTTAACACGGTAGACACGTTCCAAACAAAACCGTATATGAAAAAACCGTGTAAAAAAGACATGAAGTATGTACATACGTAGAAAAAAGGGGATTAGTTCCATATCCTTTAACCTTATTAACCTTCTAACCCAATTCCCTAACTAAATTTCTAAAAGATTACGATTAGTAAAAATATATTTCTTTAAACTTTCAATCAAATAACTTTTTTAATCCTGCTAAATCGAAGAAAATCGTGTTAAACCAAACCCGTATAAAAGAACACCGTGTAAAAACAGAATTGGGTATATGTACATATATGCATGTTAAAATAATAAAATAATTTGTATTTGAAAAAATTTATACTAACGATAGCGAACGCGACAAACTTTGAAAATCAAAATAAAATGTTTAGAATGATTATCTTACGCAGTAATTTTTTTTTTTAAGTTCAGGCCACTAAGTTTGATTTGTATTAAAATTGGCAGACACTTGCTTAGAACGATCGCAAAGTACTGATAACAAATGAAAATTCAGGTACAAGAACGCGACATTATAATAGCAATAAAATCAAAATAAAAATTTAACGTTAATCGAGCTTTGTTTGGTCTCTTTTAAGTTTTTTGGTATATATTTGTTATTGATGGAAAGATTTCATAAGATGAGTGCAACCATAACATATATATAGTAACAAAAAACACTGAAGAGAAAATGCATTTAAAAGTAGAAAAAAGCAAGAAAAACATATTTTCAGTTTCAGATCAATTTTCTCATAATAACAATTCAGATAAGCTGTAAATACATTATATTATACAAATTTACACATTCTTTTGTTATAATATTAGAAAAAATCATTTGTTTATAGACCTTTTAATTTTCAGTTCTGGTGGACCATTCTGTGGAAATGCCCATATACCATACATAATTTTAAACGGATTCTAATTCGTCCGCTGTATGGATATAGTATATCTGCTCAGCTCAGTTGACAGTCCGGGGTGTATGCCATCTCTAAGTTGGTCATCATTATGAGCCACACATCGTATACGGCTGCAGACTTACTTTGTTGAACCCTCTCCGCACTAACGTTATCGTTATCGAAGTGAATGTACATAAGTGGTTGAGTGCCTGAACCGGAAAAAGGCAATGGTGGCTTTCTAGATTGGGAATTGTCGTGGAACACACCAGCTAACGGCAACATCCCAAAGAAGGCAAAGTTTCGTAATCCGCGGTGGTCATATCCAAAGCCGCTGTTTCTAATTAGGCTGCACTTCGTTTCATAGACGAAAGGTTTCAAGAGCTTTTCAATTTGGCTTAGTGATGCGGCAATGTTCCTCGTAGTGGCCCTTTACGGATAACATAACATTCATGCGATAACATTTTTTTCGAAAAATGGGTCCAAAAAACCCATTTAGGAGGGTCGGGGACCGCACTTGTCACTTCCAAAATCCATTTTCGGTCTTTTCCCATCGATTCGTGCAATAAAATTTTTTTCGAAAAATGGGTCCAAAAAAACCTTTTAAGAGGGTCGGAGACCTCACTTGTCACTTCCAAAATTCATTTTCGGCCTTTTCCCATCGATTCGTGCAATACAATTTTTTTCGAAAAATGGGTCCAAAAATCCCATTTAGGAGGGTCGGGGACCTCACTTGTCACTTCCAAAATCCATTTTCGGCCTTTTCCCATCGATTCGTGCAATAAAATTTTTTTCGAAAAATGGGTCCAAAAAACCCATGTAGGAGAGTCAGGAACCTTCCCTGTCACTCCCAAAATCCATTTTTGGCCTTTTCCCATTTATGCGTTGAGCACAATTTTTCTAAAAATTATAAGTGCATAATATAATTAAACATTATGAACTTACAGTCATTTTAGCAAAGACCAATATTGTAAATTTTACTTATTGATCAATGCTATTTTTTATTCAACAAACATGACAAAGATAACAAATGGAACAATTTAACCTGGTAATTGGTGACATATGTTTCGGCTATTACCACATAGCCTCATCAGACCAGTTTTTTGGTTAATGTTGTACATGGAGTCGATCCCCTGACCGTACATGCATTTCAATTGCATATCTGTCGACGGCCGCTCTAACAACTGAGCTACTGAGGAACTGACCTTGAACTGTACAAATTGCGTATATCCATTTATTATCTCTTGTCACTTTCTCGCTTGTTGTCACAGCTGCTAAGCCATTGGCTTAGAGACTTGCTATGATTTTATTTTTCGAAAATTGTGGTGTTGCCAGCCACATATTTTTTGAAATTGGCGTGTTCTTCCGTTTGGTTTAAGTGCATAATTATCATAAATTTCTTTCTTTTCAGAAACATGTTAAGTATTTTCCTTTGGACTTCATTATCAATAATCCTAAGTGTTCTCCTTTGAAATTTTTTGCTTAGTGATCCAAGATATTATTTTAGGATTTTCCTCGTTCTTTCATACAAAAAAAACTTTTATTTTCGCCTTTTGAAAAATAAAAGTCAAAAAAAAAAACGGCGGGTTGCACTCCGGGAGTGCCGACAGAAGTGAAAACAAATCGTTTAATGGCAAGTTAGTGTGTTAGTTGGTATGTGTGCGTTTTCTTTTTATATGGCAATGCAATGGAAGACAAAAACGGAATCACCCCTATCATGAATAAACATTCCCTCGAACTTTTTCTCCAATCCCCTGTTTTGCGATCGTGGAAGATTATTGGGGAATGGGAACAAACTCCCTGGAAAATGAGGTTATCGGCAATTCTTTATTGGGAAACATTTTTTGACGTTTCACGCAAATTTTGTTCCCCAACTTTTTGGCGAGGAATTAAATGAGGAAAGAGTCAATGCTAGCAATATTTTGAAATTTTATTTAATAAAAACATATTTTTAAACATATTTACAAAATCTAGCAACACAAACAAAGGGAACTTACTGTTATTGGTCCAGTATGTGGAATACAATTCGGACACAGTAAAAGTCTTCATGAAAAAGAGTAGATGGCAAACTATCAAGCTATGCTATACTATATTTTTGGTGATTTTTTTTGTGATATAGATAAATGCACTTCATTTTTATTTACAAAATTGTTCAGCTGACAGGTAAGCTAATGTCAAATATGCAAAATTACGGAAAAGCTAATGTCAAATATGAAAAATGCAACTGTGATTTTGAACTGAATGGAAGTAATTGAAAATATTTTGGCAGCACTGACTGGATATGAAGTTTTCCAATCCGCAATTATTCATGATCGCAAAATACTCCTCTCGAGAAACGAAAAAATCCGCGAGAGTCGTTTTCCTCCGAATGTTCATGATAGGGGTGAATATGTATTCAAATTTTACTCTCGCTCTCATTCTCAATTTGTCAACGCAACAACGCGGAATTTGAAAGAAACAAACATGTAAGCATAACAATCGGTTAATGAGAATGGAATGTGTCAGTTAGTGTGTCTGCTTTGCTTTTTGTCTTCCACTTGGAATATTTATTTAAAAGAAACAATTGAACATTCAAATTTTACTATCGCATTCATGACGGGGAATCCCGATGACGGTCGGTGTCGCGAGTTTATACTTTTTTCCTCAGCCGCACAACGTGCCATTAGAAGTTTTCACTTCAAAAACTCTTTGCATGTGACTGTTAAAAATATAAGTTAAAAAAAACTTTTAAAAAAAACTTTTATTAATAAAAGTCAAAAAAACTTTTAATTAACTTTTATTAATAAAAGTTATTTTTAAAAGTTTTTTTTTTGACTTTTTGAAATATAAGTTAAAAAAAACTTTTACTTTTATTTTCGGATATAAAAGTTTTAAGCAAACTTTTACTTTTATTTCACAAAAATAAAAGTTTAAAGTTTACTTTTACCTAAAAAAAAACTTTTATAAAAGTTTATTTCAAGCTCTGCTACAAATACATCGGAAACGTATCGTTTACTATTCCATAGCGTTCACCTCACCGACCATGAGGAAGTTATGAACGATGACCGCTCAAAAATACTTAGATAAAAAGATAAACTAATTTGAAACCTATTATGGTCTGGCCAGACCCATACGCTCATCGGAGGGTTAAAAGGACATCCAAGTCGTTCAAATACGCTGCAAGTTTTGTACACACTCGAAATGGCTTTCAGATATATATAATTCATTACGACTACTTTATTGTTATTAGTTTACACTTATAAATATTATGGGTTGTGCTGCGCCCTTTAGCCAACGTAAATATGATACTACTTACTTTGGCTGATGCAACCCTTGTATTGAAAGGGAACCTGGTTCGAATCCCAGTGGATACGACATATTTTTTTTTTTTTAAATTTTAATAAAAACGAGTATTAAATTTTAATACAAATTTGTATGAATTTTAATATCTAGAATTTTAATACAATCCTGATGTAGTCATATATGTAAGCCCAAAAGTATTAAAATTTATTCCAATATTTCTAGCCGTGTAGATCTTTGACTACATTGACACGACAAATAATTTTATATTTTCACTTATAATAAAATTCCACAATAGTTTTCTTCCTGGTAAAAATCATAGCTTGGCATTTATCAGTATTCAGATGTAAGTTATTCTTAAAACACCAAACTTCAAAGGATTTCAAGTCAGACTGAAGTGGAGAAGTATCAAAATTTTCATGTCATCTGCATATACTAACAGATGGGAGTTTTAAATTGCTAAAATGAACAGCACACCTAAATCTGATCGTATATAATATGTATGTTCAAAAATTTTCAGTATTGATGATAACTTAGCCACGGGCCTGTAGTTTGAAACATAATTTTTACACCCTTACTTGCAAAGGGACTAATGTATGCATTTTTCAAAAATTTAGGAAAATAGCTTTCTTGAATTGATCTATTAAATTAATAACTGAGGGGCTGACTCAGCACAGAGCTGCAGTTTACTAAAACTGTCGCAGAAATACCATCAGGCCCGGAGTTGAAATCATCATCAACAGATGAAATATATTTCTCTATGAGGACAGGAGAGAAAGATATCTCATTAACCGAAACTAAAGGGTCGTTATCCATATATTCAAAATAGTTGATTTCAGGGCTAAATAAATCCGTAGAAAATGATTCATCAAACAAATTAGAAAACAACTCGGCTATAACTTGTGGGTCGCTAGTGAGCCCATCAACTGTTTTAAACTCAGATGGAAACCCGTCAGACTTTTTTTGGAATTAATAAAACCCCAAAAATTCTTGGGGGCATGAAGAATATTTAGCCTAATTTTATTCAAATATTCAGAGTAAACTAAAGCTGACCTATCTTTAAATTCAAGAAACAGTCGCTGATAAGCAACAAGGTCATTTCGGTCCTAGCTACAAATGTATTTATTCCATGCCCTATTACGGCCGTTGCGAACTTTTTTGGAAGCCTTTGTATACCAAGGGTACGAGGAATTACTAACGTACCTCTTTGTATATGGAACCGACAATGCTATGGCAAAAAAAGTTCACCAAAGAAAAATGTAATGCAATCATCAAATGTATTGTTATTGAAAAAAGTAATTAAGTCGTCTAATTTATTTCCAAAATTTTCATTCATTTTTAAAAAGTCAGCTTTCTTAAAATTAAATTCGTAAATTTCAAATTCGTGATTTTCAATTCTTAGTAAAAAGTTAAAATTTTGTACCTTTTTCGTGTTCATGTCAAAAAAGAACATTTAGCACCAAAAAAGAAGTACCTACATTTTAAGGCTTCATTCAGTAGATTTTCACGAAAACCAAAATGCTATCACTGATCTCAATACACATTTTTTTCTGAAATTTTGAAAACATTTCAACAGATCTAAGGATAGGCGGCTTATCTGTTCCCAATTATCAACTGCATTTTGTATGGGAACATGTGACGATCTTGAGGATTAAAATTTCAAAATAATTCAATATGTATTTCCATTGATTAATTGAGATGGCGCGCCCGCTCATACATCGTTTTAAGTACATACTTATGTGGAGTATAAAATACCCTATAAGAAAAAATATTCAATTGATGTTTGCGAAAACTATAACACGATTATCATTAGCAGCAAATCAAAACTAAAGCTTAGAAAAGTTTTCGTACTAAAAAATTCCCTTAAAATGAGAAATATTGCCTTAGTGAAAATTGCACAAATTAATGTGGTTACTTATAAGAGGAAATAACTAAGGAAATAAACATTTATGAATATTTTGAACCTATAAGACCAAAGGAGTAAATACCTGAATAAAGTATTCTTAAATATTTTTCAATAAATTGCAAACTGTTGGTTAAAAAAAAACAAATCGCTCATGTGCTGCTAATTATGACCACCGGATGGTATTCTGAAATCTCTACGTAATGATTTTTCCAATTTTTCAATGAAGTTTTATACAAACGCCTGTTAGAAATAAATAAAATGGTAAAAACAGTACAATAGAAAATGAACAAGAATGTAATGAAATAATGGCGTTCTGTACCAAATTGAAAATTTCTCGAGACATGATCATAAAAGTCGAGAAAATGATAAAAATAACAAATCTCAAAAACTGTTACATGAAAAATGTTTTAACATTCATTTTCGAATTCTGCGGGAGAAAATACATACGAAACTTCAGCTCTCATCATATGTATATCTCTAGCGTATAGTAACTTCGCGCATTATGATATGGGTATTTTTGTATTTTATATTACACGTAACTTTGATAGCATAGCATATAATTATTTATGTATTATGGTTTGTTGATGCATTGTGCAGTATATTACGACTTCGGAGCTCTATAGCGTATGCCAATCTGAAGCTATTTCAACAAAATGGAAAAAAGCCAAGTGACACCTCTAAATTAAATTGGCGGGTAATGTGATATATAGCGTTCGGATAATGTGATATACCATCATGAAAAGTATAAAAAGTATAAAACAGTAGGAACAAAAAATACAATAACATAACATATTTTAATAGAATTTCCATAAAAAAGGAAACTAGATCTAAACTGAATCAATAAGCGAAAAGCAGAACATATTAAAGTCAGATAGATGGCTCACATACAAAAATTGCTTGCTGTCTTGGAAGACAATCATTGTGAGTCCAAATTAAGTCGCATTGCAGGCATTGAACTCTGGTCTGAATATTTTTATCCCTCTGGAAGGATTTGTTGATAAGAGCACAGATCACATTAGCCGAATTTCAGTTTTAATATTCTCGGGCTATTTTTATTAAAACACAATTCAGCAAATAAAGAACTCACCTCACATTATTTATGACAAAGCATATTCACCCACTAACAAATTTTAGTAATTCGGCTACAATACTTACTTTATTTTGGACTTAATTCACACATGAAATGCACAACATTGAGGCCAAATACAGTGAATGCGAACGCACTTTTTTCCGTTACTGCTATGCTGACAAAGAAAATTTTGTCGAGACTTGCTTATTTAAGGAAATATGATGGCATATCACATTACCCAACCATATCACAATATCCGAAGTTACTCTAATTAAGTCTTCTATACATCACTAGGATTAAAACAATTGCTTATATTTTACACTTCTAAAGGCTCTAGTACTCGTATATGATCGTTTCCGATGGATTAAACATAGGTGTCATCTTAACTTCAGTACTTGTTGTTAGTTAGACCTTCGGCATACTTTTTTGGAATATTGCAAGCGTGGTGGATGGTTTTTGGAAGTAAAATTACCTAGGTGGCGAAACTCAAACAGTCGTAACTTTTTTGTTCGTGAAACGTACTAAAATTTGTTTTCAGCAAAAATTTGTGTAGACTTTACAAAACAATTCTGTGGAAAAATTTTGTTTCTAAACATACGAAAAGTTGGTTTAAATTCTATTTGTTTATAAAAAACTTAATTTTTTTATAAATAATAAATAAAGTTTTTATAAAACTTTATTTCATATAAATTGCAAAACATTTCTTGTCCTATCACGAAAATTTCAATAGATTTTTCTCTATATTTACTGAGAAATCGCAATTTAAGAAAACACCCACATAAAAGTTCACTTGCTCATAACTTTTTAAAAAAATCCAAATTTTGCAAAAATAAGTATGAGGCCTTAATATTGATCAATATATCTTCAAAGTTATGCAATAAAAAGTTTAAGTTTGATAACTTTGGTTTTAGTGTGTCCAGTTGAGAAAACTTTACTCTGAGCAAAGTGTAGTTTTTATTTTAAAAATAAACTCAAAAGGTACCGTGCTTAGATGTGATATATGGTATATTTATATTTTTGAAGAAAGTAATATTACAGTGAACATAGTGGGAAAGCCAAAAATACTTGTTGATTTTCAATCTTATAAATATAAAATGATATGCACGTTGAACTTAAAAATAACTTGTTGCATTCGTGTTGACCTGATTAAATTAAAGCAAACAGAGCAGAAAAACGTTGATAAGCATAACGGAAACTCCACCAATTGCATTTGTTGTACGTGTAGAAATGTGACTGGCCTTCGCCCAGATCGACCTTTTAAGGGTGAAAATATTTTAAAATAACACAAAAAATAACGATGTTTGCAATCTCTTATTTCAAATTTGATAAAAAAATTTAAGGAATAAAGTTCGCTATATAACATAGCCTCAGACTAATATTGGAAATTTGACCCCGTGAGTTCCACGGTATAGATTCCTTAAAGTTGAAAAAAAAGCTTCGAGTAATTACTGAAGCGTTTACCGTCAATTTTTTTAAATGATTCAGCTGTCTGTTATATTAATTTCGAAGTGTTTCTGTCACTTACTAGGACTTAAGTGACATACATCATAGTATTTTTTACCAAGATTGAAAACCGATTTTATATCACAATAAGAAAATTAGGTTAAATTTGTCTATAAATATGTAAATTTGATGAGTGAGCTCTTAAAGAATTGTAACTTAAAAATAAAAGTAAAATTTTTTATTCCTAAATAAATCATTATTTCAAATATTGATGTAAAACCCTTGATATACCAAGGTCACGGAACGATCTTGCATCACCAAAGCTTAATATACAATTTTTTGATATATTTTCCATACATTTATTTCATGAAGTAAAATTGACGTTTGATATTGCAAAAAAAAAAAATGTAGGTCGTTTGAAAGTGTCTATAGTATATGAATATCACTGTCGCCAATGTCTACCAACAAAGCATACGAAATTGTTGTTGTGTTGTACACATAAGAAACGAAGAAGACAAAATTGTTTGTGTATTTTGTATTGCTAAGTACGGAGTGCTGTGTTTGTGTATTAGAATACACAGCCTATTCCTAAGGGCATTTGCAACAACAAATCTGCACCAAGTGCATAGGTTGTGGGCACCCCTGGTCTATACACTGGCGGTCATGGCCACTGGCAAAACTGTTTTTATATGAAAAAATTAAAACAAAAGCTGCCATACCGGCTTACATATAGTGATTTGATTTGTAAAGATCAGAATGAAGATTTATTTTAATTAACGCAGATTCACAGCAAAAGAGGTAGTACTAAATTTACTTAAATAAACAGTTCATGTACCAAACATTTACACGATTTTTATTTGATTTTTTTTATTATAAATTACAATTGAACATTGTTTTTAATTGAACTTGCAGTCAAAGACCGATATTCTTGTAAGTTTACAAATTTCATTAGAATAAGCCAAGCGACGCGGCTTGTCCGTTCCCAATAATTTAAGTTGAAAAAATTTGAAAAAGGAACTCTATGGTATATGCAAACCTGTGGCTGTATGGCTTTATCATTTTATATATCATATGTATGTATGCATGTATTCATATAAGTACTCAAGCATACACACACATATACAAATAACAACGAAATCTTTTTTCTTTTTTCTATTAATCCTTTCACTTCTTTCAGCCAAATGATGACTTCAACAAATACTTGCAAGGTTTGGACAAATACTATGGCGACACCAGGGTTATCAGGGTTAGCTAAGTATCGGGGGGATGGTGATAATCACTGCTTAGCCACTAAAAGACTTTAAAATTAAAGAAATTTTTACTTTAATGCGCAGATATGGCAAACGATCATCAACGAGAAACAAAGAGATTTTACGAAGTAGACTGCTAGACAGCAATAGCAGCAACAAAAACAAAACGCCGACGTGGTAAGTTATCCTTTGCTTGTTTTTTATCTACCAGATAATTTGAATACTTTAATTTGTGATAACAAGACTCGTTCAGATGAATTTCCACCGGCGGAACCCTTTTAAGTCGCTCATTTTTTACTACATCGCACCATCCATAAAAAGTACTCTGTGAAGAACTAAACTCTAGAATGGATTTGCCGTTATAAAAATATACAGAACTCTACTGCCGAAAATCATATCAATACAAATCTTATGGAGACATCATTAAGATTCTCGTTCCATTTACTAAATGTGTATTTTAAGAATAGTTGTATAGAGAAAACTTAAGATACTTACTAATAAAAAATGCTTCTGTAATTAAATAGAAATATCCTGTTATATCCTGTTAAAAAATAAATCAATTATATAATTTGAAAATAAACAGTAGCAGTTCGTTGCACACACGTTACAAACTTATGAATATTTTATATAATGACTGACTGCATGATCTGAGTGTGGAGCTTTCTGGAAATCTAGATTTCCGTGAAATCGTTAAAGATCGAATATTTTAAAAATGATATGAATCAGATGTAAGCTCTTAATTTTGTATGGGCATTAAGTCCACAGCTACACTACACATCGTTGAAATGGCCAATCCCGGCATAAGAAAAAAAAGGCAGAACAGTATAAAGAAAGCTGTTATAAATTGTGTATTCACTATAGTGGTTATACCGATTGCTATGATCAAAACGTCTTTACGACCAAGAGGCCGCAATAACGCGCCTTGTATTAGAAATCCTGCAAGAAACGCACAGCCTACGTTTATGTTATTGATGTAGGTTTTTGTAGATATGCTGGCATCAAAATCTAAAAAATTAAATCAAAATGCTTAGCTTCAAGGTAGAATAGATTCTGTACATATCATTTACCACACTCCAACTGATTTTTCTGTTGAGTTCCCACTCCCGTACCACAAACAGTACTAAACGAATCATTTCTGGTACTTGTCTCTCAAGTATAGTGTTTTTAAGTATTTGCTTGTATGGGAGCTTCCACGCCATCTTATTGAAACTTCTCGAATTTCCAATCAGACCTAAAAAATATAATGCATGGAACGGTCGGGGCTTAAGTCGAACTGCAAAAAATTACCAAAACTGGGTTGATGAGGCTATGATTGATTTGATTTCAAAATTCGAATTTATTAAAATTCAAATCAAAGCAACCATTCCCTCTTAAGATATACTCGCTTAAAGAGTCTTGTCTTTTGATTAGGTACTAATTTCATTTTTTTTTAGTTCGTAAAGAACTTTTAACCCCGAGGCGTTAAGGTCAAAAGTCACTGTTATATCGTCTTGAAACTTTATAGCATTCACCTAAAATATTTATCATTATCTTACTTAGTTCTCGAATAATTGGCCTGCGGAGATTAAAAAAATCAAACTATATACAAAAAAATAACTTCTAAGCATTACATGTTAACATTACTCATCCATCACGTACATAACATACCACATAACAACTGTATTTTACATATTAAAAAAGTTTGATTTTGTGCAATAATAAAAAATTAAAAATAGATGCCTCCTTGACACACTGCCCTATATCTATGTTAGCAGCTTTTATTAAAACAGAAGAAAAGTTATAAAAACTATAGTTTGCAAACCATGCAAACTACTCAGAAAACATTTATGTAAAACTGTAAATTTTGAATCTCTAGTAATGCAATATGATAGCAAATCATAGTATATGTATTACCTACCTATGATGGTGTACTAAGTATGTCGAACTACAGAAAAACTAATAAAACAACAATTAAAATTATCACTTAATAAGAGTTCATCCCTGTCGTTTTGTTGGTTTCATTGCATTATCAGTTGTTGCGCAAAGTTGTATGCTATGATTTTTTGATTTCAATATAAAAGGACATAGCGTTCAAGCCTTGCTATCATTGGTGAGTCTTCTTTCGGCTGGTTGTAGTGCTAAATAAGTTCTTCGTTCAATTTGTCTATACATCTGTAAGTTTGGTGAGTGAGCTCTTAAATAATTATAATTGTACCTATTATTTTATTGTAAAATAAAAAGTAAAATTGTTATTCCTAAATAAATCATTATTTCAAATAATGATGCAAAACACTTGATATACCAAGGTCACGAAACGATCTTACATTACCAAAGTTTAATACATAATTTTTTGATATATTTTCTATACATCTATTTTATGAAGTAAAATCGACGTTTAATATTGCTGAAAAATGTATGTCGTTCGAAAATGTTTATACATGCATATATGGGCACGTCCACAGAGAATTGGTTAACTTTTTCGTAGTTGCAGCGAAGTGACTAGAAATATAGTGGAAAAACCTAAGAACATAACATAACGTATTCTTTGCTTGGTAACAGCGGTATCACTTAAAAGACTTTTGCGGCTAAAAATGAACTTGAAGTTCGTAACTTTTCTCTAAAATTCACCAATTTTTATATTATAAATCTTTCACGAATCGAAAGATATTCATTTTTTTCATTAATCCTTTCTCTTCTTTTAGCCAAATTATGATGTCAACTACAATCTTACGCTATGTAATTCTACTGTTCGTTGCTGTCGCCCTTTTGTTGGCAATCAAATACTTGCAAGATTTGGACAAATACTATGGCGATAGAGCCAGGGTTAGGTAAGTGTCGGTGGGATGGTGATAATCATTGCTTAGCCACATTCTCAAAAACTTTAAAATTAACAAAATGTTTCATTTGTTACTTTAATGTGCAGATTATGCAAACGAGCATCAACGAGCATCGACGAGATTTTACGAAGTAAACTGCTAGATAGCAACAGTAGCAACAATAATAACAACACCGACGTGGTAAGTTATCCTTTGCTTGTTTTTTATCTACTAGATAATATGAATACTTTAATTTGTGATACTAAGACTCGTTCAGAAGAATTTCCACCGGCGGAACCCTTTTAAGTCGCTCATTTTCTACTACATGACACCATCCATAAAAACAACAATGGAATGAACTCTAGAATGGATTGACCCAATGTTTGCCATTATAAATATATATAGAACTCTACTGCCCAAAATCATATCAAATATCAATACAAATATTGTGGAGACATCATTAAGATTCCCGCTTCCATTTAATTTACTAAATGTGCATTTTAAAAAAAGTTGTATAGAGAAAACTTAAGATACTTACTAATAAAAAATGCTTCTGTAATTAAACAGAAATATCCTGTTATTTCATTTAAAAATAAATAAATTATATAATTTGAATGGAAACAGTAGCATTTCGTTGCAAACCAACAGACAGTAAAGAAAAAGTGTCTTTGATGTTTGGTAAGTTATTCGATATGAAAATTTCTTTAACCCTCTAGTGCGCAAGAAAACGAAACTTAACAAATTGCTTCGGAAGTCATAGGAATCGTCTAGAAAACAATGTTTTGTTCCAGCAATTTGGCTAATTTTTCGTGGTGGAGGGTGGAGGAGACAAAACATCTTTTGATGCATATTAGCATTATTGCGCATTTAGTCTAAGCCTTGCAAACAAAATATTTGAAATCGAGATTGAATTTTAAATCGTTACAAATAACAAAGTTTTTAGTTTTATTAAAAAAAATACAAAATGTACATTTGTGAAATTTAAGAAAACAATTTTTCTTGCTGGATTAGCACAAACTATTATTGAATTTGGTACAAACAACGTGACTTTGTACTTTATATTCAGGTAATTTGCTTGCAACTTCATTTGTCTGGAACTCTGGAAAATGATCGACACAATCCTGCCTAACGTCCAGCGAAGGAAGGTCCCTATTTATAGCGGTATGTAGACACGTGGAGTTCCTGTAAATTGACTGAAAATTTGATTAAAATTCAATTAATCAATAATATTCAGTCGACTAAAAACTAATTAAAATTTAAAAAAAAAATTTTAAAAAAGAAAGAGGTCATCAGTTTTCTAATCGCCAGATGAAGATGGTACTACTCATGAAGAGAAAGTTCATGAAGTAGGGAAACTAGGTCAGCTAGGTCACTAAAGTACAACAAATTTGTTGATTTTGAAAAACTCAATGAAATGGGATATGAATTGCTGGAGGATGTATTGAAGAATTTTTTCCGAAATCTTTATGTGCACTTACTGCAAACGACTTTGTCAGACAATTCGTTTAAGTGTCAGCAGATTTCCTGTTCTTCAGTATAGATGATTTCTTCAGAAACACTCAACAAGGCACGTTGTTCAGACCAGCTCACTTCACAAACTGACATTCCATACACTTTTAAAGGATCTAAAATGATCCGATTATATTTGCAAGCATAGTTGTTATTCCTGCATCCAAGAATGTGAGTGAATTATTTGATATAGAAGAACATAATGTCGTACAATCGATTCAAACAGAGTATATCAATGCTGAAGAACTAAAAACACTGGTCACTGGGATGTTCCTCAGCCCGGTTAGACAACTTTGATCCGGACGTTAATTTCTAAAAATACCTTGAATACCATTGGAACCAAATTAAGTGGAGAAAAAAAAATTTAACTTCGTAAAGGAATAGATAAGCCAAAGAAAAAATTAAACAGGTTTACTTTAGGAGCTCTTCTCTGTTCTTGTGAAGCTAGTTGGGTTTCAGAAGAAAATAAAAGTCCAATCAAAAGTTAAAAGATGCACATTGGACATGTTCAAATAAATAGCATGTTCTAGAATACTTAAAAAACACTCCATTTTCGAAAATTTATTCAAATTCGAGTATATCCTCATTTAAGAAAAAATTAAGTAAAAATAGTCCTATGGTTGCTACCAGAGCTGCAAAATTTTCATTTTTCGGAATTTGGCAAAAAAATTAAGACAATTAGAGTTTTTTCTTATTTATAATATTTTTTTGAAATTTTTTTTCGATTTTCCACGACCACTACTAATTTACGAAAAGAAATTCGTTGAAATTACCTTTTTCTTTTCTTTTGATTACCAATTTAATTTTTTTATGCTCGTTGGGAGCTTTTAATTCCGTGGCATCAAAGATGACTGTTATATCGTCTTGAAACTTTATAGTATTCACCTAAGATATTTTCGTTTATTTTTATTTTTTTCGTTTATTTTCATAAATTCAGTCTATGAACAAATTTCTTACAGACTAATAGGATACAAATTTGGAATTCAGTACTTAATAATACAAATGTATGTAGGTATATATAATATATTAAGAATATAGATCTAGCAATTTTTCCTTAAATGCATTTCTTGACATAGAAAAATCAATCTCAATATTAGTACAAATAAAATTATATTCAATGAGAGCTCTTGTAATTGGAGCATTCAAAGAATAATTAGTTCTATAGTTCGGTATAGCAAACATATACTATAACGTAGTAATCTTGAAGGTTCTTAAGTTCAAGCAAATATAAACAGTCTATGTGGCCGGATACAATGTCAAATAGAAACATTAAGGAGGCAATCATTCTTCTTGATTGAAGGCTTTTAAGTTTAATTAATAAGCATCGAGAACTATAGGTTGGCAAAAGCTGCGTAAAGGTAAAAATATTAAGGGCAAATTTCAAAAATCTTTTTTAAACTCTTTCAATTCTGTTCGAGTGATTAAGATAAGATGGATGCCAGATTACAGATGCATATTCAAGCTTTGAACGAACAAAGGCTGTATATAAAATTTTCCGCGTATACGGATCGTTGAAATCAGTGCTACTACGCCTGATAAAAGCCAGCATTGAATAACATTTTGGAATTATAAGGTTAATGTGACTCACAAATGTGAATTTAGAGTCAAACATAACAGTCTTTAACAGATTTTAAAGTAGAGTTACTTAAGCAATAAGCTGAAGAAAAGTATACTGCAGACTTACAAAAAGTTAAATGACAACATTTTTCAACATTTAAAAATAGTTGATTTTGAGAGCACCATCTAGATAAGTTATTTAAATCATTTTGAAGGGCAAATATGTCCATCAGATTCCGAATCTTTAGAAACACTTTCAAATCGTCAGCGTAAAGTAAGTAGCGTGAATTTTGGAAGCAAGAGCCAATATCATTAATGAATTATGTAAAAAGAAGAGGGCCCAAGATACTCCCTTGTTGAACACCAGAAATAGCAATAAAAGGTTTCGATTTAACGCCATCAATCAATACAAAATCCAATCTATTATTTAGGTAAGAAGTTAACCAATCCAAAAATGTTGAATGAAACCCAAGTTTAAATAATTTCATTATGAGAACCCTGTGTGAGACCTTGTCAAATGCTTTCGAGAAATCAGTATAAACTGTGTCCACCTGCAAGCCCTCAGAAAATGCAGAAATGCAATAAGCTGAAAAAACTGCAAGATTAGTAACCGTAGAACGGCCAGCAAAAAATCCATGTTGCATTGGAATAATAGCATTTTTTACAGCAAAAAATACTTTTTTCTTAACTATGCTTTCAAATAATTTTGAGACAGTGGAAAGTTTAGCTATGGGTTATAGTTCTTAACATTATTTTTTTTACCATTTTCATGGATCGGATTAATAAAAGCCAACTTCCAGCAATCAATAAAATTACCAGTTGACAGAGACTTGTTAAACAGCATCAACAAAGGCTCTGACACAGTCTCAAAGCATTTTCTCAGCAAAAAAGGGCAGATTCCATCAAAATCAGATTTTTGCGAGTTTTTTAAATGATTAATGCCATTAAAAATATCTTCCAATGTTAGTGAAAGCGACTTAAAATCTATTATAGGGGGTATATTATTTAAAGGATCAGAATGGATTATCAAATTATCTTGATCGAAATTAGAATTAAAGTGATCAGCAAAAAGTTAACAGATTCATTGACAGAAATTGAAGTTATATCATTGTAGATCATACCCAAAGGAATGGACGAATACATTTTTTTTTTTTGAATTAATAAAATTCCAAAATGATTTCGGATTTGATCTGACATTAGCTTCAAAATTCAGTATATAGTGCTTATATAAGAATTTGTTGAGAAAATTAAATTCTCTCATATAGTGAAGGTACTTCAGTTTGTCCGAAGAATCATTCGTCTCTGTAAAGAAATTATAAAATTTATTTCGAAGATTTTTCAACTTCTTAAGGCCTTTTCTATACCACGGTAATTTGTGGATCCTTTTTGGTAAAAATGGAATGCTATTAGAACAAGAAGCAGCAAGTTTTATTTTAAAATCTTTAAAATATGTTTGACCAATATATAGAACCAATTTCATTGTTTAAAGCAATCCAATCGCCTCTACGAAAATTAAAATTTTTTGAAACATAATCATTAGTTATACTAGAAAACTTATAATACTCTAGTGTTAGAACTATCGAAATATGATGTATATCAGTAGCAGATATTGGAAAAGGACTCTCTCTTTATTATATTTAATGTTATTGCTAATAAAGATCTTATTTAATTTATTAAAACAAAAATTTATCTGTTTAAGGTCTAAACTAAAAAACCCATCTATAACACAAATCTCATACGATCGGTTTACATTACTGGGGATGAGATAATTATCATCTATAGTCATAAAAGACCACGCTATGTCACTAAGATTAAAGTCTCCAAGTACACACATGTGATTATCACCATTTTCATTTGGTGAATGATTTAAATTATCAATATGGGCAGCGTATAGGTCATATGAGCTATTTGGCGGAATATACGAAGCACAAATATACAACAAATTATTTTTATTGCGAATAGCTACACATATTTGATCTAGTATGGAATCCGTGTTTGCAAGTTGCACAAGATTAGAGCATAAATAGCATTTTATGGCTATTAAAACTCCGCCACCTCTCGACAATCAGTTTTAAGGAAATTCCTGTCTTTTCGATAAACAGTAAATATATTTAGATCAAATATTTCACTGTCAAAGTAATGACTGTTTAACCACGTTTCAACCAAGACATAGACGTCATAGTCACTGCTTAGTACGAGTATAGCAGAACGTACTTCGTTTATTTTTGTGCGCATACCAGACATATTTTGAAAATAAACCTTAAGCAAATGAGGGATTTGTTGTGTAGGTAAAACTGGGACTGCTGTTTTTCCTGTATTTCGTCTAGTTTTCGAAAAAACTTAAAAGGGCGAACTTTTACTCCAACCTGCCACAAGTCAGGAGCAAGCAGCATATGAAAATATTGTTTTTTTTACCCCAAGTTTAAAATTTAGCCACTTGAGTTTTTCCAAGCCGCAATTTTTTTAATTAGCTTTCTACATTACATATGATGTAATGTAAAATGCCAGTATGTTTTTCAACGTACGCTATTATATCATTTTCAGATTTACTTGGTTATTTATCGTTATCTCAATTAGTTCTCGAGTAATTGGTTTGAGAAGATTAAAATGAATCAAACTATATACTAAAAACTAACTTTTAAGTGTAATACAAAGCACTGATAACATTATGATTAATAGTAACATACCACATAACTCTATTTTACATTTTAAAAATAGTTTAATTTTGTGCAATATTAAAAAATTAAAAATAGATTCCTCCTTGACACACTGACCTATATCTATGTTAAACAGCTTTTATTAAAACAGCAAAAAAAATTATAAAACAAACTCACACAAATTACTCAGAAACATTCATTAAAAACTGCCAGGAATTTGTGAGATTTCTCATGCATTTGGATTATTTTGTTTGTTTTTTTTTCATGATGTATGTAAGTTTTGAATTTCTCGTAATGCAATAGGATTGCAAATCAGGGTATGTGTATAACCTACCTATGACGGTTTACTAAGTACATCAAACTACAAATACAACAACAAACAAAATTATCATGTTTTCATTTCAATAAGAGCTCCTCCCTGTCGTTTTGTTGGTATCACTGCGTTATCAGTTGTTGCGCAAGGTTGTATGCTATGCTTTTTTGAATTCAATAAAAAGGACATTGCAGTCAAGTCTTGCTATCATTGGTGAGTCAACTTTCCGCTAGTTGTAGTGTTAAACAAGCTCTTTGTACATTTTTAAATTTTGTGAGAAATTTCTAAAGGTACTGCATTAAAAAATAATAGTGAAATAGCCAATAATATTTGTTGACAAAAATAAAATTATATACACCTTGCATTTAAAAATAACTTGTTGCATCCATGTTGACCTGATTACATTAAAGCAAATAGAGCAGAAAAACGTTGACTAAATAATTGAAATTCCACGAGTTGGATTTTCGTACGTGTAAAAATGTGCCTGGTCTTAGCCCAGATCTACTATTTAAGGGTGAAAATGAGAAAAAGTTCTTAAGTAAAAATTGCACAGATTTTGGTGGTTACTTATCACAGGAAGTTACTAAGAAAATAAGTATTTGTGAATATTTTGAGCTATAGTGTCTTAGCCATGAAACCGAAGGAGTAAATTGCTGAATTAAGTATTTTTAAATACATTTCAATTAATTTACATATTGTTGGTTAAAAAAACAGATAATCGTTCATGTGCTGCTAATTATGATCACGGGATGGTATTCTCCATTCTCTACGAAATTATTCTTACAATTTTTTAATAAAACTTTGTATTTACGGCTGTTAGAAATGAATAAAGTGGTAAAAACAGTACAATAGAAAATGAACAAGATTGCAATGAAATAATGGCGTTCTGTACTAAGTTGAAAATTTCTCGAGATAAGATCATAAAAGTCGAGAAAATTAAAAAATTACAAATCTCAAAAACTGTTACATGTAAAAAGTTTTAAACTTCATTTTCGAATTCAGCGGTAGAAAATACATACGAAACGTCATCATATGTACATTTTTAGTGTAATTTCTTACTCAGTTTAGTCCCCTATACATCACTGGGATTAAAACAATTGTTTTTATTTTACAAATCTAAAACCTCTGATAAATGACCGTTTCTTTAACTAAACTTCAGTGGTCGTTGTTTTTTTGAATATTGCAAGCGTTTACTTTAGAGCTACATAATTATGCCACTTAAGTTGAAACATTGAAAATGTTCTTGCCCAGTTACCATTAATTTAATTTATTGGTTCAATATTGGCTTTTTATGCTTTCGGTGGTTTTCATGCAAACAAAATGTCATCGTGGCCACACTCAATGCAACTCTTTGTAAATTTTTAAGGAAACTGAGTAAAGTCGCTAAGAAACCTTTAAGAACTTTTGTGCCTACTTGACTTCTGAAACACTTTTTAAAGCTTGCAGTGACGTAAATTTTATTTTCAATGAGAGCAACAAAGTTCAGATGTGAAAAACTGAAAAGAATCCAACTCATTTCTAAACATGAAAGCCCACAACATTCGCATGTTTGCAAACTTCAAAATGAATTTAAAAATATACAAAAATAAAAATATACATAGGAACTCTATATGCAAACCCGTGGGTGTATGCGTTTCCTTTTTAAATACTATGAGTATGTATGCATGTATTCATATAAGTACTTATTAATACACACACATATGCAAATAGCAACAAAATACTTTTTCATATTTTTTTATTAATCCTGCCAACTGCTCTTGTTCTTTTCTTTTAGGCAAATGATGGTTTCAACTAAAATGTTACGCTTCGTAATGCTACTGTTTGTTGCTGTCGCTCTTTTGGTGCAGACCACAACAGCCTCTATGGCACAACCACTACCACGTAACAATAACATCATCACAATGGCAGATGCAATCAAATACTTGCAAGATTTGGACACATACTATGGTGATAGAGCCAGGGTTAGGTAAGTGTCGGGGGGATCACTGCTAAAGTTACTTTCTCAAAAACTTTAAAATTAACGGATTTTTAACTTTAATGCGCAGATTTGGTAAACGCGCATCATTGGTGCAGATTTTACAAAGTAGATTGCTGGATACCAACAATAACAACTACAACAACATTGCCGACGTGGTAAGTTATCCTTTGCTTGTTTTTTAACTGTCAGATAATTTCAATACTTTAATTTGTGATTTGTAGCAAGACTTGTTCAACTAAATTTTCATCGGCTGAGTCGCTCTTTTTACTACATCGCACCATCCATAAAAACAACTCTGTGAAGAAGTAAACTCTAGAATGGATTGACCCAATGTCTGTCGTTATAAATGTATATGCTACTTTCCTGCCCAAAATCGTATCAACATAAATCTTATGGAGACATCATTATGATCCCCGGATCTACGTAATAAATGTGTATTTTAAGAATAGTTGTATAGAAAATAGTTGAATAGAAAACTTAAAAAACTTCTATTAAAAAATGTTTGTGTTATCAAACATTTAAGTACATCTGCTTAAAATCTGTTGTTATTTCATTAAAATTATTATTTAATTTGAAAATAAACAATACCAATTTGTTGTAAACCAACAAACAATAAAGAAAAAGTGCTTTTTTATTGGATATAAAAATTTCTTTAATATCTGTGGCGGCTCCACAAAATATTTAAATTCCTAAATTTAACTTAAAAATAAAAACGGTGTTTTGTGGTATTGCCCGCGCATACTAAATTGGCATTTCAATTTAACTTCATTTACGTGCCATACGATTCTATCGGTGTTTCTTAGTCTTGCCCGCGTGCAAACCAGTAAATTCTTTTCGATGACGAAATGTTTATATTATCGTTTTACTTGGTACGCTAGGAAACACTAAACCCATTGCGGCAACTTTGTTGCAGTTGATTATCGATGTGCCTTTTTATTTGGGTCGACACAAATATTTGGGTACCGACACTTGACTGCGATCGCATTGTTGCAGCAATGAGATGTGTCATATTTCGTCGCCTCTTGTCCGTACGGTTGTTTGTGTGCACATATGCAATGGTACGGATATAAAGGCTAGCGCAACAGCGTTTGTTTATTGTAACGTAAAACATAAGCAAATACAATGTTGCGCTACGGAGCAATAACCGTCGGAATCGTTATTGTTGCTTACTGCGCGATTAAATTCGTAATAAATTGGCTTTGGTGGCATTCCTTATGGGATATGCTGCTATAAGCATTTTCGTTCCTTCAGGGCCAACGAATTCGGCCAGCGTCGGCGTCAGCGTTTAAGTTGAGGATCGGTCTTCAACTTAAGCAACAGCGAAGGAATAATTTAGTCTTTTTCGACCATCCGCGCCTTTAAGTAATTTCGCTTAATACGACTTCTAGTAATTTCGCTTAAAATACGACTTCTAGTAATTTCGCCTTAAATACGATTTATAGTAGTTACGCTTAAATACGATTTATAGTAGTTCCGCTTTAATACGATTTATAATTAAATAAAAATTTGTTACAAATACATTGTTAAAAATATAAATATAGTTCTTTTTATTTGAAAAACTATATATCTAAGACTTTGAGAAGCTCCGCACGAAAAAAGTTCACTTAGTTGATCGAAACAAATCGAAATTGTTGTTGTTAAAATGCTCAGTATTACGAAAATTTTGTGGCCAAAGACATTGGTTTTGGTTGAATTACAAAAGAGGAGTCAAATTTTGAACTGAAAAACTTCTCAATTGCAAAACTGTGTAGCGGGAAGAACTTTTTGACTTTCACACATCACAATGAACTTGGCGGTGTTATTTATGGGGCCCCTCAAGTGTTTAAATTATTTTTATTCGAGTTCTGAAATGCAAAAAAACTGTTAAGTTTACAAAAAGAGTACTGCATAGCAGAGGCGTCAATTGGGTAGGGCACCCCCTAAGGATCTAATATTACTATAAATTACATCGATTTAATCCAAAGTATCATCGTCGCTCCCCCCCCCCCCCCCTCCCCAAGCTTTTGGTGAAATAACGCTACTGCTTCATTGTAATCTATTACCTGCGCCGGACCTCCTAGCCACTATTTATGTCCTGCCATCCGGTTTTGATCCTGCCGTGCTCAAATTGATGACTAAAAAAGTACTTCATATGATGGTTGATGATCCTTTTTGAGGTCAATGCTTGGGAATGTAGCACATTATCCGTTTCCTTAAAACGGTGCAGCTTCCTTAACTATTGATAATAAATTGTGTTAAGTTTCATGCAGTTTAGTTTTCTCAAGAAAAACTATGTGTTTGTTGTAAGGTGCTGAAATTGGGTCAGTTTTCCAATTTTGAACATCGTTTCCTTAGAAGGTAAGAAATCAATTTTTCTGAAATGATTCTGAAGACTTGCCCCATAATATAATAGAGAACGCTAATGCTTCTCCAACTGTTACATATTGACAGTCGTTCCAGTTATCCAGTCAGTTGGAAAAAGTTGCTATATCGTCTAAATATTACTGGCGGTTTAACATAACATCATTCAATACGTTCACTTTGTAAGTTTTGTACATATTCGAAATGTCTTTTCTACTGCCTAAAAATTGGAATTCTTTAACTGTGGCTAAATACTTACAAACATATCATTCATATTAAGACTACTCTATAAGTTTCTTTATCATAACGCATATAAATATTGTAGGTAGTGCTACGCCTTTTAAAGAGTTTTGCAATTAAAGAAATTCGGCTTGTATTAATGAACGTTTTTTATCAAACTTTAAAAATAAAGATCCATCGATGTTCGCGCATCACGCAAAATATACTAGATCGATATTAATCAAATTTACTTCATTTTATTCCTTAGATGCTTGGTCTCAATCTCCAATAAAAACTATTACAATATTCTTATTTATTATTATGTTATAAACGTTTGAAAATTGCTTTAAAATAATGGCTTGCGCAACTAGAAACAAGCACAACAAACTAAATCAATTTGTTTGTGTGTGTGCGTTTGGTTTTCTGTTTTTTTCTTGGTGTAATTATAAAGCCATTAGTGGAAGGAAATTGAAGCCATTTTGATAGCGTGAGAATAAATTGACTTTCAAAACGAAACACAATAAAACATAATAATTTTCTATGTGAATGGAGAAATTGCCGATGAGAGAGCAAATTTTCTTATGGCTTCACCTTCTTGGCTTTTTCTGAAATTTCGGAAAAAAAATATAACAAATTAATGCAGAAAAAAAGCAGTGCAATGCGATGGAATGTTTATGGCAATCTCAACTTTAAGTAACAGTTTAGTCTTCGTTTAGTACATAACTTCAAGGACTTTTTTGAGTTAAAACTTTATATTATGGCAATATTAGTACTAACAACTTAATATATGTATATACAACAATTTAAATAATTTTGTCAAACTAAAAAGTAATTTTGATTTTCCCACCCCAATAAAAACTTCTACACAGGCAACATTTGTATCAGCACACCGCTCACTGTAAGAAAATAAATTTCGAGTTCATTAAAACCTTCTTCCAGATAAGGATAATTTAACTACTTACAAAAGATTGCAATCGTAAATATTGCAAAAGTTGCACTACACATTGGTTCCAACATAACTCCAATGAGATTCGTAGAAACGATGATACCAAGTCGGCCCACAGTTAAACAAATACTTATGGCTTTGCTTCTGTAAATAATAATAAAAAATCCAAATAAATTATCTAGTTAAGTTCAACTTTTGCTTGAAATTTAATTTCTCCATAACTATCTGCAGAACTCACCTCAATTGTACGGGTATTAAGTCCACAACTGCACCACACATCGTTGAAATGGCCAATCCTGGCATGAGAATAAATAGGCTAAACAGTATTAGCAGGGCTATGGAGTTTGTTATAAATTGCAGAAGTATTCCACATAAAGTGGTTATACCGATTGCTCCGAGCAAAACGTTTTTACGGCCTAATGGCCCCAATAGCGCGCCTTGTATTAGAAATCCTGCAAGAAACGCACAGCCTACGATTATATTATCGATGTAGGTTTTTGTAGATATGCTGGCGTCACAAATCTAAAAAAAAATGAAAATGCTTAGCTTGAGAGTAGAATAGACGCAGTACATATCATTTAGCGCACCACAACGGAATTTTCTTTTGGATAAAGCAAAACATGGTAGAAATTATTACCAAACAGTACCAAACAAATCATTCCTGGAAGTTGTCTGAAATTTTGTTGCTATACCTCAATCAACTTTCTCAGTAAAACGTTTTTAAATATTTGTTTGTATGGAAGTTACCACAACTCGTAGTACTCGAGTAAAATGTGGTTGTATTACATTTACTAACTGAATATAGCGTTTTAAATGTTTCATTTATACGGGCGGTAGGCGTGTCCGTGAGCTGATTTTGCACCCTGAAATCTCTAATTGAAAATATTGCTAGTGTACCGAATTTCGTCCAGCTATATCATTTGGTTTTCCCAAAATCGTGATTTCCATAGAAAGACGGACAGAAGGACATGACTTAATCGAATGGTTACGTTCTTGGGTAAATTATATCGAGTATAGAAGGTTTGTTTTTGTTCTGAAACTTAATGCATGATATTATCGTTAAGTTGTTATCCATAAACATTTTATCGACCGTTTTAAGCGAACACCATATCCAAAAGTAGCCTCATAAAATCTTACTTCCTCGTGATAAATCAAATATTTCTATCTGGTTTCATCTTTGGAATAAGTTTTCTAATTAAATTCATTTACTTTTTGGGCTTACAGTCAGAAATCTGTATTGACACCACTAGAGTTTCGAACCGAAACTATTAGCAGAACTGTAGGTTACACTTAGCACAGATCACAACCACAACCGTTTATGTCGTTTATGTTATTAACTGAAGATTTTTAGAAACTGCTTACAATCTTAGCTTCATAATTTTACGAAGTTATTCAGAAAAGTCCAACCACGCATTTAACATTAAAAATTATCTTCTAACTTACGCTTGTTATGTTCGCATCGCTTGTATTCCTCAAATTTTGCTGAGCAAATGACACATCCAATACCTCACATACTGTCTGTGATTCTACAGCTGATTTTCCAGATGAACGATTTACGATTTCGGGATACCAAAGTTGTATACCAGTGTAACTATAGATTATGTAGAGAAATAAGTAAAAAATACCCCAACTATTTTGCAGCACCTACCTGAAAAACATTCCAAATACAGCTAATGCGCTTATTACAAAGTTTCGATTATGTGGCTTATTAAATAATGGCACCGTTGCCTTCCAGATGCTTACAAGAACACCACAACCTTTACGATGTAGCACCTCTTCGGCCAGCTCTGACTTCAAGTTGTATGATGGAGTATTCAAAATATAACTAACACTTTTGCCGGTATTAAATTTACAAATCCACTCTACAGCTTTTTTTGCTTCATCTTGTCTACCTTTGGCCAAAAGTAATTTTGGACTCTCCGGATATAAAATCAACAACAAAAGCGTAACTAAACCAGGTAACAAACTGAGCAATATTAAGATACGCCAAGGACGAAATATAAAACCATCAAAAATAAAAATCGACCAATCATAGGAGAGTACAAGCCAAGATATTGCTAAACAAATGAAAAAGCGAAAAAGTTTCTCACATTAAATTCAAAATAAAAATCCCCAAGCCTCAGCACATTACAGAGATGTTTATGTGGTATGCACGTCGAATTAACATTGCAGACACGACATAATTCTAATTAATTCCACATTATATTACCTGGAACGTAAATTGCAGCAACGCTGACAAACATCGATGAAAAATTTATGACTATGGCGCTGTGTTTGATTCTGTTGAATTCACTTAGGTGCGAATACATGGCAGCTGAGGCAGCACCCAGACTATAGCGTAAATTTATTCAAAATTGTTAGTGTGACGAGTGGAATGATTGTAAATTCGGTGTTTCCCCACAATATCACTCACCTGATGCCCACAAAGAAATTGATGACGTTAAAAACCCAAACATTCGTCACAAACATTGAAATAAATTGCAGTATGACAGTGCCAGTTGTGCCATAAATGAGGGTTGTGCGTCGTCCAAATGCATCGCTAGCATAACCCCAGAAATAGGTGGAGATAAAAATCCCTGAGAATGAAAGTATGAGAATGTAAAAAATAAGCTCTTGGGCTATAACTGGTTGAGTGTATCGAAAAAAATAGTACGTTTCTGCGAGTTAAAAGTTTTAATGTGTGGGAAAATTTGTTGATTAAAGATCATCGTTAAAATGATGTACATATTACATATCTGCATGAATGCACTCGTTTCTGCTGCAACAATAGTCACTCGGTGTCGAGTTCAGTAGTTTACAACTCTAACACAACGAGTGAGATCATACCCGAGTCATTTGACGATACAAACGATCAACGCAATGAACCGTCGGCTGCAAATCAAAACAAGTGCGTAGTTTGCTTTTGCAAATTATAATTTGATTTGCTTTTTCAAACCAAGCAATCGTTGACAACAAAAAAGACACGAATGATTCGAGATCAGTTGAACTTCGTAGTGCGATTTGTTATGTTCTTTCAGTGCGTGTTCAATCAATAAATAAAAAAGCTAATAAGTTCTTTTAGTGCGGGTTCAATAAATAAATAAATAAAAAGCTAATAAGTTGGAAAAATGGCGGCATTTGATGTAAGCTATCTTATACAATAATGTTATATTAAATATATATATTAGTTGGTCCTAATTGTTGTGGGAAATTGATTTAATTTTTTTTGTAAAAAAAGTACAATAAGATTTATCTAGCAATTACGTAGGATAGTTATTTTTATGTCAAAAGTAAATTCGAAATATTTCAGGAGAACATTACCACATAGTTAAATTTATAGTGCATTAAAAACAAAAAAGTTTTTTTAAAAAGAACTTCTAAAGCAGGGATGGCCAGAAGAGTGGAGTTTGGGAGCAGGAAATCGCTAATCACCTGATTAAGTGAGCAAATGCGTAGTTTGCAAAATCTAATTCCAAGAATTAAAAAAGTTAAGAAAAACGAAATGCGAGGGGAGCGATCGCAACAAAAATTATGTACATTTCATTTTTTATACACAAGCATGAAGTCAAATGTGTTTTGACATTTTTCGCGGCGAGCGTCGAGCCGTATTTTTCGGTATTGTTGTTAGTGTTTTTTAATTTGAAAAATTGAAAATTACAATAACAAAAATGCAATTGAACTGATGATGAACAACTGAATAGTGACAAGAAATGTTGGCAAAATAACACAAGTAACAGTAAATGTAACAATATTTATTTTTTATTGTTGTTTGCCTGTATTTAATTTGTTTACCTTTTGTTGAATCTTCGGATGAAATTTTCATCAAATTTATATGAGAGCAGATCATATTTGGTAATGAGCAGGAATAATTAAATTTTGTTCGACCTGGCCATCCCTGTTCTAAAGGTTAAGGTTCGTGTTAAATACTAACCCATTTACGGTTTTTGTCTCTGAACTAGAACACCTACTAAAATCCTTTTCTAAAGGGGCCTAGTTTGTCAACTTCAAAAAAGTTAAAAATGTTAAGATTCCCTATTATTTACTATTTTTAAATTGTGTATAAATTTAATGCAGGGGTTAACGCAAGATTCAATCGCCACAGACGCTTCTAATTCTGGTATATCCGGACTATTGACTCACTCAGTAATTCGAACAAAAATTTTATCTGAAGAGTTTAAGATTATTCAAAAAAGAGGATGGAGTAAAGTTTGGAATGTGTTCGGTAAAATAGAAAATGAGATGGGAAATGAGCTCCCGGACATAGTGGCTTGTAGAACTTGCTCAAATGTCTACAAATACAATACAACTTCAACATCGAACCTAGTCAGGCATAAATGTTATGTAAGAAAAACGATAACAGAAAACGATAGCTCTACAAAAGTAGAAGCTGACAAGGAGACAAAAAAAGAAGCAGTACTGTTATTTACAGAATGGACTATTGAAAATTGTAGACCGTTTAAAATTGTTGAGGACTCTGGTCTTAAAAAATTGGCGGAATATTTTATTTCAGTTGGTGCAAAATACGGAAAAAATGTTGAAATGAATTCACTTTTTCCCCATCCAACAACAATATCCCGAAACATCAATGGGCTATATGGTATATATTTTCAACAAATTAAAGCTGAAATTGCAACTGTCAAAAGCAATGGTTTTGGCTTAACTTCCGACCTTTGGACCGATAATTTTTTAAAAAATACATATTTAGCAGTTACAATGCATTACATCAAAGAAGGGAATTTAGTAAGCCGTCTCTTAGGAATGAAGTCAATGGAAGGCGAAAAATGCACAAGTAAATAAATAAGCCATGTAATTTTCTGGTAACACGGAGAGAAGTGTTTTATTTGTATAGCCCCGAGAAATTTGTTCATTCGATGAAACATTTTACAAACATGGAAACAAATTTTCTCCCTGTTATCATTTGTTGCATACTAGTCTTAAAGAGGCTTGTAGCATTTCAACATTTCGATAAAGCTAAATTACACTAGCTTACAAAAAAAAAAAGATCTGATTTCTTATATACTTTTTCAATGTATATTATGGCGCATATTCCAAAAATAACAAGCATTTTTTTTTCTTAAGAATCGTTTTTGAGATATCCCCAAAAAAACCCTTTTTTCTGCCTTTTTTCATTTATTTGACCAACAAAAATGGTTGTAATTTTTGGAATCTACGACCCAAAATACAGACCAGATCTCAAGATAGTTCCCAAATTCAAATATTATTTTTCATGATGATTTCAACGTTTTAAAGTGGTGGCATATGCACAAAAATGAGTTTCCCTTGCTTTACAAATTAACTTGTAAAATATTAGCTACGCCAGCAAGCAGTGCAGCTTTTGAAAGGGTTTTTTCGGTAGCCCGAAATCTTATAACCGAAAAAAGATGCAGAATTGCATCAAATGCAAGTTCAATCAATAAAATAATGTTTTTACATTCTAACATTAAGAAATCTGACATCGAAAATGAATTGCAAAAAGTTTTAATAGATACTTAAACTACTTCTACTTTCCAAATCTACATTCTCTTAAAGCATTACATTTCAAAACAAAACTCAAACAAATAATACACTAAGAGCATCATTCCCAAATTGCGAACAAAAATATAGAAACAATTATCAACAACAGCGTATCATTATTATAATAATTTTAATGCCGAAAGCAACACCATCACCGAAAACACAAAAAATCAATTGCAAAACAATAACATAATAAACAAAACCTATAATATATATTTATAAATAAAAGCAACAATATCAACATACAGAAAGCCGATTGAACGTTGTAATATTTTTTTATACTTTATGAATTTTTTATAACAAAGAAAAATACTGGCTTAACCATACCAAAAATATTTAATTCTGAACTCCAAATAAAAGATTTTTTATAGAATCATCTAAAGGAGTTATTTTTTATGACTCGAGTCAATCACTCATGACTCGAATCATTTATTTATGCTGCATTCGTTTTTTCCAAATCTTTCATTCGTTGACTCGGTATCCGTTTGATTCGGTTTTGCTCGTGTGACGAGTGTTTGCAGCACTGTCATGTTTGTATTGATCGCTACGAATGTAACGTAGCAAGCAATCGTTTCCAAACGAATGTCTTGAAAGTCAGTTTAAGACTACCCGTGCAGAGAGTTAGTACATATGCTACATTTAAGAATTAAGTTTTTCTACATCTTCGTTTTTTTTTTTAATAAAAAAAAACTATGTTTGTTAGTTGTAGACATATACATGGGTGTGTCTACTGACAGCGGGCCACCTGGCACACACAACGCATTTTTTTCCGAGCAACTCATTTTTAACTCACTTGTAATCGCAGGAAAGTGGCTAGAAAATAATAAAAATATATGAGCACGTCCACAGATAGTGGACCACTTGGCATGTGCTGCGGTTTATTCAACAAATTGTGTTTAGCCCTCTCGTAATCGCAGGAAAGTGGCTAGAAAATAATAATAAAAAAAAAAAATAAATTGGTAGACTCTGATCTGCTCTTTGCAATGGTACCATCAATTTTTGCTCAAAACTCTTTTTTCGTAGTGAAAAATAAGTTTGAGCTCGGGACTTTTCTCTGAAATTCGCCAAAAAAACGTCCTGAGCTTCAAACTCATTTTTCACCACGAAAAAAGAATTTGGAACAAAAATTGATGAAACCATTGCAATGAGCAGATCAGAGACTACCGATTTATGTTTTTTTTTTATTATTATTTTCTAGCCACTTTCCTGCGATTACGAGAGGGCTAAACACAATTTGTTGAATAAACCGCAGCACATGCCAAGTGGTCCACTATCTGTGGACGTGCTCATATATTAGATGTAATTTCGCAAAGAAATAACGCCCAACATATATATGAAAAAAACAAATTTCGGTGATTTTTAATTTTTCTTTTTTTTTTTTTTTTTTTTTGACGAAGTGTTTAATTTTCAGCAGACGAGGTATCACGAGGAACATATCACTTTTCTATTAAACGAATCACACTTTTTTTTCGATACACCTTATTCATAGAAACTTAATTATCTACCCACCTGCAACACATGCAGCCATCATAATGCCTTTCTCAGCTTGATTTGTTTCGAATTCACATTGTGATGCTATGGCGATTATGCTAAAAATCGTTTGTGTCACCATTGAATTAAGGGTGCACATACCACTCATCAGTAGCATGAACCATTGCGCTTTTCCGAAACCTATAAAAGAAAGGAAAATTCTACAGATAGGTATTTATTGTTACAACAATTAAACAGAGTTTACTTTCAAATGGACTATACTTTTCCTTGAATTCAAAGTAAAATTAATTTCCTTTATAAAAAAATATCGATTTTTAAGAATTTATTAGGTCCAAGCCACCCAAACTCCTCACACAAAAATATGAGCCAGTAAATCTCTTTTCAAATTTTTACATTTTCTTAATTTATTGACATTAATTTTATTGATATTTTTTATATCTTTCTTTTTCTAGCGATTATCCTTGCGCACGTGACAAAACGGAAGTCTTCATTTTTACTGATAACAGCTGGCTCTCTTCCTCTGTTTATATACTCAAATTTCAAAATGTTTACTTACCGATTTCTCCCAAAATGCTATCGTAGTCGTATTCATTTGCTGTTCCATTTATAATTTCCACATTTGTTGCCTGTCTGCCACGCTCCTTATTATCTTTACCATTAGCAGAGGTATCCATTTTTCCACAATTTACTTTTCTTTTAATATCCAAACAGAAAATTTAAATTGCGCGCTTAAGTTTCGAAGCTCGAAACGCTCTCGTTAGTACTAAGATATTGTTTTTGCATTCAGTAGGTTTTATTTCATCCACCTGTTTACGTTTAGAATACGAATGCATTTTGTTTCTGGTTTTGCTTTTGTTGTTTTTACTTTTAGCTAAGAATTTTTATAAATACAACACTCGTAAGTAGAACGTATTTTTACGAGAATATCGCCATCAGCGGTTCGTTCGTACTTTTGAATGAGTAACCAAACCGGATTATTGCGATCTCAGAAAAATAAAGCCAAGTTTTGCTGGGAAGAGAAGAAAGAAAGCAACACTTGGAGTTCATTGTGCAGCACTATTATTTGTATGCGATCTAACTGGGCACGGCTGCAATAAAGTGTTGGAAAATGTACGTGATCATTGCTTTTGAAAAATTAAATATAAAAAACAAAACTCTTCAGGTAAGGGAATTGACCAAACAAAAATCACTTAAAGCCAAAAGCTAAACATTTATAGAAAAAGTACATGAACAATTTTGGTCTTTTTTCCATAATGAACATTTAATCAAAAATTTTTTTAGCAACTGCCCAAAGTAAAGTATAGAAAGATTGCTTAAAACTTATGGTATTTTTTCATAAGATAAATTGGCAAACAATTTTTTCGAAGGTCGCCCAAAATAAATAAAATAACGGAGAGAAACAAATTTAAGGTTTTTTAATGAGTATAAGCTAAAAATTTTCCACGAAATAAATAGAAATATTGCTCATAGTGCATGGTCTTTTTATAAACAAAATTGAGAAAAAACTTTTGTCAAAAATCAAAAAATCTGAAAATTTAAATAAACCAATGAAAATGAACACTCGCCAAAAACTTTGATGGACAAAGCTACTTGCTCAACTAATTCGCCTCGAATGTTTTTGAGGGTTGCGCAAACTTTTCTTCATACAAATTATTTTCGAAGCTCGAAAATACGCTCAGTTTTCGCAGTTTTCGAGGCTTTTCGTGTTTGCAGGAATACTCTCAATGTGAAGTTTTTCAAAATGTTGGGTCTTTATGCGTCGTAAAAATTGGTCCGAAAATTTGAAGAACAATCTTCAAAAAAAATTTATGAAATCTCTCGAAATTTTCTTTTTTAATAATGAGAATTAGTCCAAAATAATGAACATTTTTCTGTACCATAAAGGACACAAAAATTAATTATCTAAAATAAAAAGTGAAAAATCGCCCTAGAAAAAACATATCTGATATGTTCAAAAATGGAGAAATTCAAATTTTGCACTTCTTAAAAGGAAACTCGATTATGGCGAAAACAAATAATACGCTTTCTCAAATTTCCTTTGAGGCAATAATTTTTTTCCACCTTTTTCCGAATTTTACTACTTTCATCCACTTATTCAACAGTTTTTTCGACTTTTTTAACAGTTTTGAGCTTTGTAAGATCCTGTCCTACATCACTCTCCTCTTTTTTTTTTTTTTTTGTGATGGCTAAATTATTTGTAATTTTTTAGCAATTGTGATACTTAATTGGCACATCCTGTATAGCGTATTACAGTTTTTGCATATATAAGATAAGTAACCATAATCTATAAATTACTGGCTATTTTCAAAATAAGGGTACTTAGCTTGAGTTAAAAACCCACGTTGTTCTTGGCGTCATAAGCTGATAATCTAAAAAGTTTTGAGATCTATATAAAGGGTCTTTCATTGAGCATGATACAATGATAAATGGTAAACATTTTTTTTTTTTAATGTTTTTACACATAACATAACAATATCATTTTATTCATATGACCACCACGGTAGTTTTGAAATTTTCTATAGTATAGTCTCATTTGAATTTGGGTTACATCCTAACCCACATTCTTCGGTGGCTTTGAAAAAGTCAAACTTGCACCAAATCGTATATCCTATTCGAAACATTAAAAATCCAATGAAGTTTTCTTTTTTTTTTTTAATGTAACATAAAAAACAAAATCTCAAAATTTGGAGCACTTAACAATACTTAACAGGCCATTACAGTGACATTCCTAATTAAAATCGCATCTAAAACAAAATAATTACAATTAAAATTTTTAACTGGTTTGGCATACAAAGCATCTGTACTTTCGTTCGTTCACCTAATCTAAATTGCTAATTTCACTTAACTCATATAATATATAGTACATACTTAGTTGGTAATTTATTCTAATCAAAAACTTAACTACTGAGAAATCGTTGACTACTTAATAATAACTGGCAGTATTTTATATCGGCAGTGTTAATGTCAGTGCGGCGCATACTGAAAAAGAAAAAAAAATGTAATATCACAATAATTACAAATTAGCAATAAATCATTAGCAATAGAATCCCACTATGTTTAACTTACCAAAGACAAAACCAGAGAACACGCTAAACGTTATAGTGCAGTAAGATTCCAACAACACGCCGATTAGGTTGCTACCTAACACGCTGCCTGAGCGACCCAACATCAGGCAAATACAAACGGCCTTGCCTCTGTAATGTAAAGTGCATACGTCAAAGAATGCGCATTGAGCTAAAACGTGCAAGTGAAAATCTCACCTCAGATGTGTCGGCACCAAATCCACCACAGCACCACTCAGCACCGACACACATAAGCCGGGCAGCATTAGAAATAGGCAAAAGACAACAACAATAGCTACGGGATCCAATATAAAATGTAAGACGATACCGCTTATACCAGAAATGGTAAGAGCACCAACCATAGTCCATTTCCGACCAAGTGGATTGATAACAATACCCAATATAATGTAGCCCACAATGTAGGAAAGGCCAAAAGTAATAGAATCTATATAACTTTTAGAACTGATGTTATCATTACAGACCTGTAAAATAAAGAGAAAAAATGGCTCATTTATAAAAGAAAATGTGAAATGTAAAATAAAGTCATCGATAGCAAAAGTAGAACAATTTTGTTTACAGTGATGCACAAAAAATATTTATTTTTTTATATTATTGACAACTTTTTTTAAAAAACATTATAGCGTCGCAGAAAAAAAAAATTATATGATAAAAAAAAATTTTTTTTTTTTTGATAACTTAAAGAAATTTTTACTCAGTAATACTTTTACTGAATATTCATAGCTTAGGTGAAAAAAATAAAAGGTGAAATTCGGACCAAAACTGTTGAAAAAGGCCGAAATTCGGATTTGAAATATTTGCTTCCGGTTTTCTACAATAAAAATTAAAATATCGAATTTAATTTTATAATTGAAAAGACCAGTAAATTTCCTACAAAAACCAGTATGATTAATATTATATTGTAAATCGATAAAATGCTCCCAAAAAAATCGTGTTTCATTTGACTTAATTCTTCGGAACATAGGTGGGTAACATTTTGGTAGCAAGAGCTGCGCACAAAAAAAAAACAACAAATACAACAACAGAAAAAATTTGATCTCGATAGCAACAAAAAATTATGCAATAAACTTAAAGCCAGTTCGAAGCATCAAGCAAGAACAGCAGAAGTGTAGAAATAAAAGTACACTGATCAAACGAAATGAGAGAAGCTGTCCTCGATGTGCGTATTGTTGTTTCTTTGTTCGCTCGGCACGGTTTTTTTTATTTTTGTCTGAATGATGCAACAATAATAGGTTTGTTCGAGACTGAAAAAATAGGTAAATATTTATAAATATTTATAAAGTTTTACCACAAAAAGTGTTCGAGACAGAAAAAATGTGGTGTTTGAGAGAGAAAAAATGAGAGTAAGAAACAGCTGATCACTTCCCCTCCCAAAAATAAGTTCAATTTTCACCCAGATAAATTTCTTGTGGCTAAAAATTGAAGACTGTCAAAATCGTAGGCAGCGAGACTGGTGACTCACTTTTTGCATGCGAGGGAAATGAAATTTCCGGTCTGAATTATACCTGTCAAATACTTTCCATATAAAATAATTTTCAACGTTGATTTGTTTTCACTTCTTATAAGGTTGTGTTAAGAAGGAGCAACATAACAAAAAGCTTGAAATCAAAACATTTCTTGGTAAATGCTCATTTATTTAATTAAATAGCTGAGCGATTTTTTATTGAAAAGGAATCGTAAAGTTGAATGTTACCTGAATGGTTGTACGGTAGTCAACCAGATAATTATTTTAAAGATACTGTTTTTCGAAGTGCGCAGTTTTAACATAAGGAATTGGAAGTGTTGCCAAATGAAATTTGCTCCATTTTTTTTTTGTTTTTACAATTCCATCGAAAAAAATTTAGTGCACAACTTTTCTGGACTAAGTAGCTGTTAAAAAACGTAAATTCCGTAACAGCGTATGCGAAATTTAAAATTTTTGCCTAGCATAACATGCAAAACTGTTTAACTCAAAATGTAAAACAACTTTGGCTAAAATTTATTTAACGTCAAACCTCTTATTTTTATCCTAAGCATTGTCTTAAAATGCATTTTATGCATTTAAAATAAATCAAAGATCAAGATAATTTATGAAGCTATAAAAATCAGGCAGAAAACTTTAAAATCGAACATTTACTTTTAAGTTATTTCAATAATATTCTCGAAATTGCTTCACTCGCCTTGCATTCAGAATGTCTTAACCAAACGGTTACGCAACTATGGTGCTGGTTTTAGCTCCTAAACTCTGCCATTGTTTGTTTACTAAAATACGCGCAACTTTTTGACAGTCTTCAATTTTTACCTATTTTTCCGTTCTAGACAGAATTGCGGTGATTCGAGTAGTCAGAGAAATTTTAGCTTTTACTCTCTCAAAAATCGCGATTTGACACTTTTCAATTTTTACCACAAAATCTGCTTCGAACAAACCTAATAACAATAAGACAAATCCCGTATAAAAAAAACACAACGATAAAAATGTGCGTAGCAGTGGTGGGTGCTTATTGTTTTGGTTATTTTTCTTAAGAAAGATGAGCTAAAATTGGCTAATTTCTTATTTTTGCTTGTCCGCTTTACATGAAGTGTCCGAAATGTGAAAGACATCAGAAGCCATTTGCCAAAATGAGGGCATCTTTTTATAGAATGATGAAATTTCGGATTGTGGATTGAAAAATTAATATTTTTTTTAATTCAAATGCAATGGTAATAATCTTAAACTAAAGCAAAAAATTTATAAAAACGTCAAAATTGTGCGCTCCTTTTGGATTTTAAAGCGCAGAATTCGAATTTGGCAACGATAAAGTGGTTTCCCCTTTAAGCTAAAAATAAAAATCAAAGTCAACAATTTTGCAAAGCTAATGATGCAAAAGAGATCTTAAGTTGTCAAATTTATCAGCGGTAAAGTTATTTCTGTTGTTTATTGGCAGTTATTATTAAATATGAACACTCAAAGTGAGCATTATTAGCGCATATATCAGAAGCGTGTGACGTTCATTGTTTTAAGAATTTTGCAAAAGTTTGTTACAAATACGTTAAGCTAAATTAAAAGTGATATTAGAAAGGAAGGTATTTCCTTTGTTCAAAGGTACAAATTATATTTGTGCGATCAAAATGTTGATCATATGCGCTAATTTTATATGTACCTATGTATTTTTATTATGAATGTATTTTTTAGTGCCTGCATAATTTTTGTCTTGTTAATATTCATAGGGCGTGTTACTTAAATTGCCTTTCTCAAGCTGATCTTTGTATAAAATTAAAGATTGCAATCTAACATAAGCTTTAAATATAAGATAGTTGCATTATTAGCAGTAGTTATTTTAAGATACCTGCGAAATGACAATTTTTTCTGTATTGTATAAAAAACCTTTGGCATACCTTTTAAGTTCATTCTAAACTAACACATTTGTTTTTCTTATTTATGATTCTTTTTTTGTACTTAAAATTTTTCAATTAATTATGGGATAGAATTAATTTTTTGTCAATTGTTTCATAAATATGTGCGTGCACAAGTTTCTTGGGCGATTGATAACACAGGTCAACAAAAAAAAAGTTTTGGTCCGAAAACCAAACTCACTGTCACTTTTATAAGACTCTTTGCTAATTTAAAAAAAAAATAGATTTGTCGAGCCAATACCCCTCCTCCCTCTCCCACTCTTCTCATCAAAATATTTAAAAATCCAAATTTTGTAAAATTTTTCGTTGAATTCGAAAAAAAAAATTTAATATGTCAAGGCAATTCCCCTCGCTCTCCCACTCTTCTCACCAAAATATTTAAAAAATTCAGCGAATTCTGGAACGACGTCTTACTCAGTTTTGAGCGGTGATTAAGTCAACAGTGCCGAAAATTGTGAGCGACATTTTATTCAAATGGGCACATGGTGTTAGTTGCTCTGTGAGGGTTAAAAAATGATGAAAAATGAAGCGCTGATAAAATTAACTGAGCGGTGTTTTATTTAATTTTGGGTAGAAAAAAATTTGGTGGGGACGAATTGTGAGTGCTGGAAAATTATATAACTTTCCCGAACATTACAATTTTTGCAAGCTGAAGCTCCTTTTTTTTGTTCAAAAACCTTCTTTATACCGCTCAAAATTCACCACCCAATAAAATTTTTTTTTTTCTTTTTTTTTATCAATGCAAAAACTAACATTTCACTACACAAAGAGCGTTTTTTCACCTTTCAAAATGCCTTTTTAATCTTTCACGAAACACGCAATCAATTTTTCACTGCTTGGTTAAATAACTGAATAAAAATTGTCTAATCCAAAAAACGCCCCAATCAAAGGCATCAATTGGGTAGGGCTAGGGCCAATACCCCCTCCCCCCCCCCAAAGATCTGATATTATTATGCATTTCATCGTTTCAATTCAAAACATCATCGATTCGATATGTTATTCAAACTCTCGTCTCCCCCCAAGCTATAGGTGAAATGACACCACTGACCACAATGCAAAAAAAATGCCTAAAATCAAAGATATCGTCCAAAAATAAACCAATATATCGCCTAAAATATCTCGTGTGAAAGCTATATACTATACATATGTATATCTTACATTTTTCATGCTATTGCTCAAGAAATCATTGGAAATGTAGTTTATCCCTTCAACAATAACTCAATTTTTTATCAACACAAGATAAACTTACGGTCTTTAAACCTTTTCTTTTCTTAAGTGAGCCTGACCTCCTTACAAAACTGAATGAAAATATATCTTACCGCCGTTGAATTATGCACATCATCTTCCATTGAAGCATCAATCACCTGACAAACGGTCATTGTGTCATTATCATCAGAGGCAGCAACGCGATTTTGAATTTCAGGAAACCAAAGGCCCATTCCGGAGGAGCTAAAGTGACCAAAACAAATTAGAAAAAATCTGAAAATATATTATTTCAAAGAAAACTTACGTGAAAAAGAAGCCGGCCATAATAAAACAACTAATCAGGAAATTAAAAACATGAGGACGTTTGAACAAAGGTGCTGTATCACGCCACATTTTCTTTAAGGCACCCATACTATAATTTTATATAAAAGGAAACAAAAATGTTATTTAAAACTCCACTAACTAAATTTCTGGCAGTTACCCTGTTTTTGTTGCTAAAATACTATCAGATTCACGTTTACGCTCAGCCTTCAATTTGGTAATATCCAATGGTGTTGTTTCTCCAGTATTTGTTCTATAAATCCAATTGACAGCCTCTAATGCTTCTTTTTCTTTACCAACAGACATCAAAAGTTTTGGACTCTCTGGCAGTTTTAATAAAATTAAAGCCCCTATTAGACCAGGCAGTAAATTAAGAATGACCAACAGACGCCATGGTCGGAAATCATAGGCACCAAAGAACGAGAATGACCAATCCATGGTAAGTACACCCCAAGCAACAGCTGCAATGTTAGACACATAGTTATACTTATTCAAATGTATACTTTTCGTATTTTACCTGGTGTATAGGCCATAGATATACCCACAAACATGCTGGCATAATTTATGACTACCGGCCTATGTCGGGGTATATAAAATTCACCTAAATATGCGTAAGTCGTAGAGGAAGCTCCTGCAATGCTGCGTAAAAATGTTTAATATAAAAAAGTTGAATGTCACTCATGACTTCAAATACTCACAATATGCCGGTAAGAAATCGTAATGATACAAATGCCCAATAATTTGGTACAAACAGTGATATAAAGGATATGCAGTTCCCTGAAAATGTTGTGTAGATTAATATGGTACGTCTACCGATGGTGTCCGAGAAATAGCCCCAAAAGTAGGAAGAGCACAATATACCTGGAATCAGAAATAAATTTTTTTTAGAGAGATATGGATGTATTGTAGGCTATGTAGTAGCAAATGTCTTGTAAAAATTAAGCCGTGAAAATTATATAAAAAAAAATTACCTTTATAAATAAAATGTTTTTATGAAGTGGATATCAAAGCTCGGGTATTATTTTGTCAAATCTGAAATGCCTTTGACAGTAAATTGTTTGAATGAATGTTTGAATTTTTGGGCCTTAATTTCATTTATTTTGACGATATGTGATTTTTAAATTTTGAACATTTTCGCGTTTTCATTGAGACCAAAAATTATAATGAAAAATATATCCATAGGAATAGTAATAATCAGATTCGCCCATAAAAAGCATAGAATCCTGAAAATTAAATTCTCTCCTGAAAAGAAAAATAGCTTGGAAATGTCCCTTAGAGAACATATCAGATTTTTAATATATATATAATTATTATTTACCAGGCTTGTCAAGTAGCCGTTTTTGATGCAGCCAGGCGGTTATTTGCATGTCAAACCCGTGGGCCTCGTAGGAATTGAAAAATTTCGGAAAATCCGGTAGTTGTAGGATTTTTGTTATAAGGCCTTTGATTGAAGTTTTTTTTTTGTTATATGTATGCACTTAAACTTTTTTTTAAGTCTGGTGTCAAAAAAGAAAAAGGTAATCAAACAAATTTTGGTCTAACAAAAAAAAATGTTCATTAATGACTTAAAAAAAAATGTGCATCAACTTTTTCCCAAAAAAAAAACTTAGTACCTTTTTCAGAAAAAAAATATCCTATTTTAGGAAGACCGTTAATTCCTTGTTTTCAACTTGGAAAAAAAATCGCCTAAAATTAAGTAGGCAGAAAAACATAAATAATCACCCAAGACTTTGGGTCGTTTATATCAAGAAACTTTTGGTACATTGTTTATATGACTGCAGGCCCAAACTGAATTATTTACTTAGGTAAGGATTTTTTTTTTTTTTTTTGAAATTGCAAAAATTTTAGTAACTATTTATAAGGAATTTAAATAAAAAATTATATAAGATTTTATTTGAACTTTTAATATCACCGAAGTACATGTGCCATTTTAATATGAAAATAAACCCAAATATGAGTGAGTTTTTTGGAGCACAATATAGTCACCCAAATTGGCTTATGGACGATTATATTAACTGAAAATTCTGTTGTAAAATATGAATTGATTATTTTGGGCTATTTTTTGCTATAAAAAAACGACCGATTTTTTTCCTATAAAAAATCGCCTAAAAACTTGAACAGAAAAATAACATTAAAAATTGTCTAGGCTTAAGTTTTGGACAATAATTTATATAAAATATTCCCAAAATTGACCTTGACGAAATTGGATTGATTTTTTAGCAACTATAATAAATAGTTTCCCAAAATTCTGAAATTTGGGTCATGTTCGATGCACAAAGTTTATGGACAATCTTCCTTCTAAAAATTATATCAAAATTTGATATCTCTTTGGCAAAAAAATTTTCCAGCGATTTTTCCTTACATTTTTGAACAATATTTGCAGTAACTTTGTAAGTTTTTAATATATCATTTTTCAGAGTATATACATATTCGCCTTAGGTAGATATTATTAAAAAATGTTCTCTTTTTAATTATAGAAATAACATCAAAAATGTCAATAAGAGTTGAAAAGCACCAAATAAAAATAGTCAGAACGTATCCAAAAGTATTGAAAAGAGTCGAAAACTATTTTAAACATCAAAAAAGTCGACATGTATCGAAAAGTCGTTAAATAGAAAAAAAGAATCGGCAATAGTTTAGAACAGCGGTGGGCACAAAAATATAACAAAAGAGGAAAACAACAACATCAAGCAACAACAAACGAAATTTTAAAGTTGTTTTACTTTCATTTCCAAAATTGCCATTAGCACAAAAAAAAAACAAATTACACTACAAACAAAAACAATTGCTGCATTCCTCAAGACACAATGCGGCGCCGCCATTTATGCCCTTGTGTTTTGTTTTTGTTTTCATTTGAATTCAAGTCAACGCTGTGCCTCGATTGAAATTCTGCGAATTTTGTGCCTCGATAGCGTTGAAATTCTGCGAATTTTGTGCCTCGATAGCGTTGAAATTCTGGGAATTTTTTTTCGCTTGGTTGTGCGTCGAATAACGGTTAAAGCAATGTGAGTAAATTGAGGCACTAAGTGCCCTTCCCTGGTTTAGAAATATGTATACATTGAAAAAATCGATGTTGATCGATGATATTCAAAAATAAAAACAGCTGAAAAATCATCGAATGATTTTCAAAAAAAAAAACATCAAAAAGCTAACAAAAATCTAAAAACTTGTTTTAAGTCGAGAAGTATCGAAGAGTAAGAAAACATCGAAAGGGTTAGCCACGTACAAAAAAGTGATTACAAGAGCGACACTTCATTTGTTTAAATCGATTCAGTAGCTTAGTTATATGTATGAGCCTTTATGTGTTAAATGCACACGGTGGGCTTAACCAAGTTTTAATAAAAATTCGAGTTACAACAAAAACTTAAATTGGGGACTATGTATGATGTAATATGGAGTCGATATATGCTAAAAGGTAAGAAATCTTTTGAGATTTTGTTTAGTTCCTTATTTTCTGTTTTTTTAGTAATATTATACATATATCAATTTAAATATCATTAAAAACAGTAAATATGGAATTAAAAATAAAAGCTCTAGGGATTTTTTTTTTCTTTTTGATGTATGTAGTATATAGACACTTAATTACATCTCAAATAATTCCCAACCATAGGATTTGTTGAAACTTAAATTCGCATATAAACTTGGTTAAAGCCCAGGTTATTTACCTTGTTAGCTGTATGGCTTGAAGCTTTAAATCAAATTGAAATCTTATTGAAATATATGCTTGTTATTTTTTATAATCTTATTTTTAGCCATTTCGCATTTTCTCAATATACCCACTCATACCATATGAACATACACATATATGTAGAAAGGCCCTAACTCATGTTTTTGCAATTTTACAGGAGGACGAAAAAACTGTACAAAAAACTTCAGAATTTCATATTAGGGTCTTTTCTCAATTGGGTGTAAGTCCGCTATGCTTTGAAATATCACGTCAAAATTTTGAGTGGACGTTTATTTGAGGGTTATCCTTTAGGATCGACAAAAAAAATAAATTTTGAATAACAATGAGTTAAGGCTTTTCTACCCGAGAGCGACGGTATGTATGTATGTAAGTATATTAGGGTGTTTTTTTTTTAAAAACTTTTGGAGATGGATTTTATTTATTTTTTCCTATATTATAGCTTGAGGAATGAAAATAATTGTCCCAACATTTGAGCTTCCTAGCTCAAACCTGAAAACGGCGCGGACAGAGTTTATGTCCAATTTCGTTGCAATTTAACGAAAAAACCGACTTACTAAAACGTAGAAAAAGCATGTCTTAGGTGCCAAGATATAGCTTTTTGGGATTTTTAGTTGAATGGGGATGCCACCCACTTAATAATAGAATCGGGTATGAAGAAAATTCCGACTTACTAAAACGTAGAAAAAGTCTGTCTTAGGTGCCAAGATATAGCGTTTTGGATTTTTCAAATGAATGGGGGTCGCCACCAACTGTTGTAAAACCACGCCCACATTTTTCGTGTAACTAAAAATGCCGAAAAAATACACCCGAAGGAGGTATTTTTATTTTTTTGTAAAAAATTTGCGGTCCTATGTGCCCATAAAATAGAATCGGGTTTGAAGAAAATTCTCCCAAAGTTTCAGCTTCCTAGATAAAACCTGCGAACGGCGCATCCACTTTGTTTCCTAGTACAATTCATATGAAAAACGAAAAAGCAAAACAACGAAAAACAGAAAATTTACTAAAACGCAAAAAAATCCCTAATATATATATACGCCCGTATTGACGGTGAAATAATTAAGCGGAATAAAGGGTTTTTTGATTTTATTCACTTTTAAAATTGTCAAAATGGTCGTTGAATTTTTAATAGTGCCTGAGGATGGCCTAGCTATAGCTTCGATTAGCAAACTCCACAACTTTACCGATAGTGTAGTGACATTTCAAATCGACTTTTGGCCATTACCGGGCAAATGCTTAAATTTTTTTTAATATGCCCAGTATTTTCCAATTTTTCAGAGCGATAGAACTTATAATATTACTATCCTCAGCATGCGGTGGAATCAATACCAGCCACGTCTCTACCAGTCGTTACGAACGGAATGGGAAAGTGAATAAAATAAAGCTATCTTGAAACACAAAAAAATATATTTACGTCGCATATTCCAACAATCAACTATACCAAGGTCTGCTACTTAGTATGTGGAAAATTAACTTCTTAACGCATATTGAAAGTCATTTTTAGACCCGAGTCTTAAAATAGCTTTGCGCTGTATTAACTTAAGCCCAAGATTTGAAATCGCTTTACATAGGTGATTTTATTGTTATTTAGATAACATGAATACATTTTAAGTTCGCTATAATCCCATAATATTTAAAAATGTCTTAATATTATCTCATAAGCTCTGAACATTTATAATTAGAAATCTCCTATGAATATTTAAAAATACTCATTTTTGAATGGTTTGTTTTCGTTTATTATGCAGCATATTGTAAGGTTTAAGAACTATTTAGGAACGAATAAAGATTGCTAAAATTTGTGGGTTTATTGCTCAAAACAAGTCGAAGCTCTTAACGTTAATTCTACCTCAAATTTATATACAACAATAAAATATAAAAAAAATAAATTTGCCCCCAATTTGGCAATGCAGACTATGACAGCAAAAAACTTTATAAAAGCTTTAGATATTTTTTTTAAATTTATGAACTTCATTTAAAGTCGTAAATGCGATTGCAAATTACTACAGATATTTTTTGTGCACGCGCATATGTAGCCTACGAGTACAGCATCAGACTAAAGAGTAGAATGGGAAGGTCTATTTTTTTTTTTTTTTTTATGGCAAAATTGTGTGATGCTGAAAAACGACGTTTGGTAATGCGCTTAAAGGTATGCAGCAAAAAAAAATCAGGTTTTGTTTTGCAACACCTGTTGCGGCAGTGGCATTTTTGAATGTTTTACATTGCATATTTGTATGCTCTGATTGCTATACAACTTTTTACTGCTGCCCTTAGCAAAATAAGTGCAGTTATTGATTTAAGTGGAATTACAACAATGCAAAATAATATTTTAAAATGAAAACATCCATCAATTGAGATGAAAATAGCATTAAGCTCCTTAAATTATGCCACAGGGAAATTGAGTTATTTTTAAATTTATTTATTTATTTTTTGAGTACATAACAACAAAAATGTCAGTCAGGTGTAGTAAAAAAAATGCACTTACTACATATGTAGTACACTATTTTTATGTTTAAAGTAATGTTTTGGGTAGAATGGAATTAATTTTTTTTTTCATAATCCCCAAATTACCTTTTTTTCTATTTATATCACAAAAAAGTGAGTATTTATTTTTTATCTCTGTAAATATCTACTGTATAAGAAAAAAAGTGTTGAGAAATAAAATGTTAGAGATTAGTTGGTCTTTCGAAAAAAAAAAATGCTTCAACTATTTTCTTCTATGTCCTGAATGATAGCTTGAGTTCGACTTGAAAGTTGATATTGATTCAGAATTCGTTGATTATGCAGACAAAATGGCTATACTCAACAAAAATATCTCTACAAATTTTTTTTTAGCAAAATTATCAATAAATTGAATATGTGATAACTTTGTTAACAAAAATTTACTGCTCTTGAATAAATCAACCGATTTTACTGAAATCTTACATATTCAATGAAATTAAATGGCCTTCAGATTGGACTCGCTTGGAAATTTAAAAAAAATTTATATTATATGATTATTTAACTAATGGTGTTTAATCAATACATTTTTACAGCTTTTCCACCTTTAAAAAAGTCCCTACATCCACCATTCAATAAAATCTACAGTAATCCAAATCTAAAGAAAAAGTTTCGAGTTTCAATTAATTAAGAAGTTACAATTTTGCGCGGGAAACAAATGCGGCTCTAATTTACATACATTTTTAAATAATAAAAAAAGCTTAACCAACCTTGGATGACTTCAGAGTTTTCGAGTTCGAATGTTTCCTTGCATCTGAATTTCACTTTTCACATACATACACGACTTCAACAAAAATACGACTAAAAAGTTAGAAGGACCATTAAAAACGATATCTGCGTAATTTTTTATACCCTACACCGAGGGTATATTCACTTTGTCTCTCCGTTTGTAACACATCGAAGGGGGCGTGGCAGGTATGGAAAAATATATATATTCTTGATCAGCGTCACCACCTGAGTCGATTAAGCGATGTCCGTCTGTCTGTCTGTCCGTCTGTTGAAATCAGGTTTACGGGAAAACCAAGAAAGCTAATTGAATGAAACTTTCACATACAGGTCACATCTTCTTGCAGGCAGCTTGCTATTGAAAATGGGCGAAATCGGATGACAGACACGCCTACCGCCCATGCTCTATGTAAATATACCCAGGCCAATTTTGAAAAAAGTTCCAGCGATTTTGATGAAACTTGGTGATTTGGATTAGGATTAGTCTGGGTTTCAAGTTTCCAAAGGGTCGTACAGGGGCGTGGCACATCCCTAAATTTTATTATTTATACCACCATATCTTGTAAGCCGTTCAAGATATTACAATAAAATTCGGTAAACGGATCAAATATATCTTGAGTTGAGATAAAAGTGGGCGGAATTGGAAAAGCGGGCGTGGCACTTTTTAACTGTTAAAAATTTTTATTCCATATATCTCAAAATTGGCACAAACGATTTTCATAAAAATCTTGGAGATGATGCCACTGAAAGCAGTCATCGATACAAGTTCAGCCTCTTTATTGAAAAACCTCGTTGATGGGCGTGGCAGAGCCCACAATATTTATAAACGTTATATTAAGAGAACGAACAACGTAATCGTGATGAAATTTAATGAGGTAGGTATACTTGCTGTAAGGTCTTTTATTACAAAAATTTGGTACAATAGTACCTGTGGGCGTGGCACCTCCCATATAAGCAAAAACTGTTTATTGTTATAGATAGTGTGCTATGAGAGTAATCTTCATAAAATTTGGTCTATAGATGTCAGTTAGTATAGGCTTTAAAAATAAATGAATTTTGACAGAATTGCATCAGTAGGCGTGACACCTCCCATATTAACATAAATTTGTAAGCGCTGTTTTAAGTAAACTATTGCAGCAATTTCTATGAAATTTATTGAAAGGGGTTCAGTGGCTATAAAGTATATCTGAATCAAAAGTGGCTGAAATAGCACCAGTGGGCGTGGCACCTTCCATACAAATAAAAAACGGTTAGTGGCACATTTATCGAAATATGTGAGCAATCATACTAAAATTTGGTGTTTGAATATGAAAAGCTATTTCTGGATCAAAACCGGGCTGAATCGTGGGTGTGTCACCACCCTAAATTATAAATTTAACTGCGGCATATATCGCAAACTATACAAGCTATTGTGATAAAATTTTATATGAGGATGTCGATCACAAATATAACTTAAAGAACCAAAAACGGGCGGAATTGGAGAAGTGGGCGTGGCACATTTCAAATTTTTCATTTCTATTAGATTTTTTCAATACTTTCCATATTCTTTCGACATTTTCAACCCTTCAACATTTTTCAATATATGTATCCGATATGTATTTGTTCGACTTTTTCAACCTCTTTCAACTTTCTTCATAAGTTTCTTTATTTTTTCGACATTTTCATCATTTTTGAATAGTTTCAAATTTTTTCAACCTCTTTCAACTTTTTTAGAGTTTTTCAATCTCTCTCAACTTTTTTCAACATTTTGCATATATTTATGACTTTTTCAACATTTTTCAATCTCTGTCAACCTTTCTAACATTTCACAATTTTTTCGACTTATTCAACCTCTTCAACGTCTTTAACATATATTGCAAAGGTACTTTCAGTGCAGTGTAGGGTATGTAAGTTTCGGCCTGGCCGAAGACAACACCTTAACTTGATTTTTTTTTTCGTTCCGAGAAAAACCAATGGAGCACTTTTGATTCTCCTGAAGGTCCTTTTTGGCTTAAAAAAACGTGTTTTTTGCTCGTTAAAGTAACAGCATAGATAGGCAAAATTTTGGAAGTAAGAGGCACTTACAACAAAAGAAAAAATACAACTATTACATAAAAAAAAATAAAACCCATTATAAAATTTATAAACCAAAAGCCAATTTCAAGAATCAAACAACAGTAACATGAATGTAGATCAGTGGTTGGCACTACATAGCACAAAAACGAATTCGTTTTTTGTAAATAAAACGGATCAAATGAGAGAAAGATATCATTCGCCTTTGATATATATTATAATATATGACAGGTAGCCTAGTAGGTAACGCGCAGGACTATGAATCGCTGGGACATGGGTTCGAGACTGACTTTGGAAATTTGTAAATCGTAATTAAAAATTAAATTTGATAATAAAATAAAATTATATGTAATAAATAATATGTACAATTCGCATATTAAATAATTTGATAATTAAATAAAATTATTTTTACGGATTCGTTTTATGAACAAAAAACGAATTCGTATTTGAAGTCTGTTACGAATTCGAAACGAATTCGTTAATGCGGAAGATCCTTCCGTTTTTTCGAGAGGAATTTCATACGAAAACGAGTTCGAAACGAATTCGTAACGGAATCCGTTTCCGATAAATAGTACGAAGAAACGAGTTCGTCTCGAATTCGAAACGAATTTGTTTGGCACACTGGATTCTAATTTTTAGACTCTAAGAACCTTTTCTAATCTTATTTTTATTTCTCACTTTTTGGCAACACATTCGTTTTGCATTCGATTTTAGCGAAAAGTTTCTTTCGCTGCAGCCTCTCTTATCTCACTAACACACTCACACTTGATTTTGCTGACCCTGATTTAAAATTACACTGATCAAACGAAACGAGAAAAGCTATCCTCAATGTACGCATTGTTGTTTTCTTTTTCCCTCGCTTCGGTTTTATTTTTTGTTTTTTTTTTTTTCTGAAGGATGCAACAATAACAATAATACAAATCCCGTTCATTGAACGTATAAAAAAATAGCACAAATATCTGCGTAGCAGTGGTAAGTGCATGTGCTTGTTGGTTTAGGTATTTTTCTTAAGAAAAACGACGCATTTGTTGTTATGAGCCGCAAATGACTCATTTTTCGTACTTTGCCCATCGCTGAGTTAACCAGATAACCATAGTATATCTTTATTTGAAAATGTTTTAAAACACTTGCTTGACAACAACATAACTTTTGGTTTTGATAAGATTTGTAATTTTAAACCGTTTTGCATGTTTGTAGTTGTAAATGTTTTTTTTTTTTCATTTAATTGTTTGTGTTTGAAAGTACAATCTCTAATCATTCCAATATTTTGGTTTAAAAAAAAAAACGAATATGAAGAAAAATGAAGAAACAAGTAAAAAATTAATAAACATGTTTCTTTATCATGTAATTTAGTATTTTACAAACAATTGAAATTTTTTTTTTACAAATTTTTATCAATAAGCTATTTTAGTTGCTTATCTTTTGCGAAAACACAATGGAAAGTTCGATGAAAGCAAAACTTTTTGCAAAATAATAAATTTGTGATACTTGACTTTGGTAAAGGAACGTAAAATACGTGTAAATATCTGCGTTTTGAAGTTAACATCTAAAAACTTTTTGACAGTAGGTTGAAATTCTTATATTTTTGTCAAAAATTAAACGAAACTTTGTGAATCATATACAACACTTTTAAATGCACAAGTTTCTCAAGATATGGATATCGTTGATTCAGAAAGCACCGAATATCTATCCATTGATATAAGCATAGCTGGGCAACGTTAATCAAATAGTTAACTTTGTTAATCGCTAATCCGTTACTAAAAAAGTTAACTTTGTTAAACGATAAAACGTTACATTTCGGAAGATTTATCGAAAATTAACGTTAATCGTTAATCTTTTAACACGTGATAAAAATTGCACTTTATATATCGTTGCGTTAGTGATGTTCTCATAAAAAGTTTTGGATTGGGTTCTAGAAGTTAACAGGTTAGGATAAAAAAAAAGACGTGTATAATTGGAGCGTGTAATTTAGTCATCTAACATAATGTAGATATTCCCCTTCATGAACATTAATATGTTGAAGTTCTGATTTGAAAGCGAGGCTCGTTTCGGCGTTAAAATGTCTTTGCCTGTGTAAAAAAGATTTTGAACTGCAGCTCTTGAGCGCATAGCAGTATTAAATTTAATAAACAGATTTATGAATATCTGTTCCGGAATGCCGCATCGTTGAACAAATCTTTTGATTTCATGTCTAGCCACATTTTGACGACATTTCGAGGTTTAAAGATTTATGGGTCTTAAGTTTTTCTTTAGACTGAATGAAAGAATTGAAAAAATCTTCCTCATCATCGTCGTTGTTACTCGCGTTGTTTCTGTTCTTCAAAATTTCACCAGCTTCTTGTCGTAACGCCTCTTCTACCCTTTTTTTCATGCATTTTTTTACTGCATCCACTCGACTGCTGTCAAATGTTTCCAGCCATATCAACTGGAACGTACTTGTCGTCAGAATGTGTTTTTCGCGGCGCGGCGCAGATTCAATTAGTCATATGTTTGAGTTTGAAAACTCATGTAGACTTATGTACATAAAGGAGGGGCGTGGTCATAAACAGTGGCGTACACAGACACATCATTTCACTTCTTCTCTGGGGCATTACGGCTATGCTTTTCATTTTTCTTTTATACATTCAATAAAAATTAAATGGAAAACTTTCATTTATCTCAAAATGCAGCTGCTGTATACACGCTTCATCACAAATTATTTTACTACCATTACAGTATCTCAGAAATTCGGTAGCTGATTTTTAATAATGCAGGAATTTTATAAAATGTCATATGTATAAGATAAGATACCTTGAACTTGTTATTTTTACTGATTGGCTGACATTGTAGGCGTGACAATTGTTGAACCTCTTTGTTATGTGCATATACTTTAATCATGAACTACACAGTATTTAAATTATAACATTTTTTACGTGTGTTGAATTTATACCAAAAGAAACGAAAAGTTCCGACAGTGCACTGTAAAAAAGTTTTTAGATGTAAAAGTTTTGATAAGCCAACACACGTTCATTGTTATAATCGGTCCTATACCAGAATCAATTTTCAAAAACATTTTTTTTTTTTTGTTCTTATACAGTATCATAAAGCACATCGAAGTGTTAACAAATTGATAGATTCCAAATTTATTTGTTTTTACACAGGAAGTACATAACTCATACAATTTTAGGTATTGCAAATTTGTCGCATTGTGTTATTAACATGCAAACTCGAGTACATTATTACTACTATTATTAAATATTATCGTTTGCAATAATCTTCAATTTTAATTGAATTGTCACGATTAAACAAGTGAGCTCAGATAATTTTGCCTAATCAAATTTTGGTTTAGATTTGACAGAAGATAGATTATATTCTGAGCATTTGATCAAACTTATCATGTTTAGCATGTTAAAGTAGAACCACTTTAATGATCTTGACTCGTAAGCGGAAGTAGCTATAGTTTCGATAAGGGCTGCACACACTTCTTGGCCGTATCGCAGATCCGGCTAGTAAAAAAAAAAGGTTTATTTTTGTTTGGAACATATGTTAAGATAAAGATTATTATTTCGGTAAAAATGGTATGCTCTAATACCGACTGTTTATTTTGAACTGCGTTTTTTTATCTTGCTTTTAGCTACTACTAATTTTTAGTATATTATTAAACAAACTACTTTGAGGCTACCTCTTTACGGTCTATTTATGGGAATGATTGGTGGTCAATAAAAATTATTTTTGTGATTTGAATATTAAAGGGACTATATTTTTATATACTTTTATATAAGAGTTTAAAGATATAGACATCTGAACTTGTTATTGCTTACTACTAACTTTATGTTTTAATCGAAACAAAAGAGTCTTACAGAAAAAAAACAGTCAATAGATGACTATCACTGGCATTGAAATCGGCCAGATTTTCATTGAACTTGGAACCAAAATATATACAAAATTAGCTTTTTCTCATACAAATGCAACGTCGAATTGAATTGAATTCTTTTGGAATGTTGATTTTATTTGAATCCATTATATTTCACTCGAAATTGGGTATCTACTGTGAATTAATTGCATTTTTGTGATAAGGTGTAGTTTTATTCATTAAAATGTGTCATTAAATTGTCACTGATAGTCAAGGAACATCACTTTGGCACCGTGGTCAAAAACTGGACATTTCCGGAAGCTCTTTATAGCATATTTTCACTATAATTTGAAACTCTTCATGCTTACAAAGATAAATTGATTCAAAAACTGAAGCCTACTGACCACGAACAGCAAAGAGAGTTCGTTGAATGTATTATGGAACAACAACAAATGGATGCTGGTTTTTCGAACAAGATGATTTCATCTTCAGCGACGAATATCATTTTCAACTTGATAGCTTCGTTAATCCTCAAAAATGTCACATTTGGAGTACAAAAAATCTACTTGTGACTGTTGAGAAACAAATGCATTCACAAAGTGTCACTTGTTGGTGCCGATTTCGGACTGTAGGCAATATCGGACCATTTTTCTTCCAATATGTGGCTGAGCAAGCAATAACAGCTAATGGTGATCACTATCGCGACATGCTACATAATCCAGATTTTTTTGGCCTAAATTGCAATATATGGACGTGAGCGACATGTGGTTTCAACACGATGGTACCATACTGTCATACAGACAGAGAAAAAAATTCATTTACTGCATGAGTCATTTCCTAGTCGTGTAATTACCCGTTTTGGTGATAAGAATCGTTCGCCCTCAACGTCGTTGAACTTTTTTTTCGATATTTTTGAAGTCTGAGGTATATGCCATTCTTTCTCATTCATAAGCATTTTGTTGTAAATCTCATGCGAAACTATTTATAGCGCCTATTAATCTATCGTACTGAATTCCAGTATCATAACATAAGATCGGTGAAAGTATCATTAATATTATGATAAAAACCAGTATCCACCAATTAGTGCATAGTAGCGTAAAAGTTTTTATAACATCAGATATTGAGTGTTTATGTTTCTCATATAACTAAAATGATTATGATATACTAAAATAGCACGATTTCCAATTCCTCCCGTTTCCTATTTTTTTTTTTTTTTTTTTTTGAAGGTCAAAAAATACACCACGTTAATATCAATTAAAGTGTTCATGTTTTCGTGTAATAAGTGAAATTCGTATGATAAGCAACCGTGTTTGAGGATGAGAAAGAACGCTGATAAGTGATTTTTGCTCTGAACACTGTGAAAGCAGCTTTTAGTCATGTAAAAATTTTGTAAGCAAAATGGTTTGACCCGTGATCTCTCACCCTCTCAATGCTTTTATTATTGACCTTAGAGTAACATATAGTTCAGCGTCTGCAGTGCTTTTCTTTGGAATGTTTTAGTTGTCCATATATTAAAACTTATGCATAATATTTCTGAGGATAAATAATAAAATATTTACCAATTTTGTTTGTAGCCGCCCTCCCAAATATGTGTTTTGGGACCAATACGCTCAAGGGAAAAATTTATTTACGAAACAGTTTGAATTAATTTAAATAAACTTGGAGAGTTTCTATAATTGTAAGAAAAAGTTTTGGTAGAGGCGTGACATCGCCTAAACCGAATATTATCGTATAAAATGTATCTGAATAACCATGAAATTTGCAATGTCTAGTTAGCATGGTAAGATGTTTAAAATAGTGCCACCCCTCCACCTTTATAAGTGCAATCGAAAGCACGAATACACTTTTTTCTGCAGCTGTAGGTACTTATATTAAATGAAAGAACATGAAAATATTTTTATTAAAAATATAAAGAATAACGTTTAGCTTGAGAATAATTTGGTTTAGTTAAATATTGAACCAATTCTAAATCAAGACAACTGCTATCGCAAATATTACCCGCAATGAATTGAATTATTTGATTATTTTTTGGTAACATATAAAATATGAGTACATTAGGGTGGTTCTTAGGAAAAAAAATCGGTTCGAAATAGGATAAAAAAAATTTAAAACTTTTATCTTTAACACCCACGAACTTTGACTTTACTTATTTGGTTTTTTTTGCGAAATAGAGGGGTCAATCGGTTTGAAATAGGGTAGAACATTTTTTAAAATTGATCTCGAAAACTAGAACCGAACGATAATTTTTCTTTTTATATTCTTTCTTAAAATTAAAAGCTAATTAAGAAAAAATAATTTTAAAAAATGGCGTCTTAGGAATAATTTCATTTTGAAATAGGGTCCGTAGGGGTTAAAGATAAAAATTATAAGTTATTTTTTATTTTTTTACCCTATTTTGAACCCATTTGATTTTCGCAAAAAAGTACCCTTGAGAACCACCCTAATGTACATACTTCTTTCTCTATTGCTCTGGACTTACATACATATATAGTATCAAGTGTGATTATTTTGTGATTGCCTCCGAAGTTTGAAGCAATCTCGATTGTGACTTTTTTAAAACTGCATTAGTTGCTTCGTGGCATCATTAGTGATTATTCTGTGATACCTTTGGTAGAATCGTTAGTTAGTCTATGTCGATTCCTTTGTCTGCTGGTGTTTTTTTTTTTTTTTTTTTTTTTTTTTGTTCGTTCAGTAGTTCTCTGCACTGTAAATGCACGAATGGGTATCGATAGTTTATACAAAAGTATCAATGACGTATCGATGTTTTCGGCTGCTGAAATAATAATATTTACTGTTTTTGATGTATTTGATCACACACAGTGAACAAATATTTTAATAAAATCTCAAGTCATTTCGAATTTTTTTTACTGCATTTTTAGGAGAAAGTTCATTGTAATCAGAAATGTTCCTACAGAACTTAAGCTCTTGGTACAAAGGCTCAAATAATTATCAAAATCTGTGTTTTCGACTACTTTGACACAATTTATCTCAAAAAAGAGATGTAATGAAAAAAATATTTACTACCACAATTACATTCAGGTTCGAAAATTGATGTTTCAAGCGAAATCATTGCCTTAATTTTTTTCATTGCCAATATTAGGATTTTATGTTTTACTGGTTCTCGCTCTGGAAGTTATTCCTAAGATTTTCTTAAAATAATAAAATATTTTTCTGTTTCTCTTATTTGATTCCTCCTCTGCATTTCTATGTCATCACAATTTCCTAGCTATTATTAACGTTGCATGCTAATGGAATATACGCATTAATGTACTCAATTTAATGACATACGTAAATTCTAAAAACAGAATTGAATGGTTATTAAGATTTTAATCACAATAAACTAAACACATGTCATTAGATTATTTTATAATCTACACAAACTGAATTGTTGATTAAAAACTGCCACCATTATCGTCTTTATTTGCATTACATGTAAAATGACTTAGTTTATAACCATAAATCTTTCTTTACAGCTTGAAGTAAACCAAACACAAATGCATATACAATCTACAGATCTCAACTTACCAATAAAAGCAGCTGCACCTAAAATTGCTTTATCCACGGAAGTTGTACTAAAATCGCACTGCGACGCAATTATTATAATGCCTATGCCCATCGTTTCATTGATGACAAACATCAGCAACATGCCGCATGTCAGCAGCATAATCCACTGTGTTTTGCCGAAACCTTTTATGAAATGTAAATATCATGAAGACTACTAAAATTTATCACAAATTGTTCACAAAACTACCAATTGTTGCAAGCACACTCTCATAATCCTGCGCTTGTTCATCTCCTGCCACTGTTAGTGGCGGCTTTTGCGACACATCCGGTATTATAGGTGTTTTATCATTTGAATTTCCATTTCCGTTTCCGATTTCAATATTATATAAATCTCCTTTTGTTGACATTTTTATATCCTTTTTACTTAGATTATATTAAGCACTTTGTTTTATTAATATTTGTACTATAGTATAAGTCTCAAATGTTTCTTTCTTTTTCACAATCTAACACTACGTATAGGTATACTTTCGAGAGCAATACTGTACTTAAACTAATCAAAACCTTTGGCAAAACTCAACTGAATTCATTGCAAATTGAAAGCATTTGGTAAACTCGGTATCTTTGTGCTAACGTCTTGGTATATCGGCAAGCAAATAACCAATCTACGATGTTTCTCGATGTACATTGTACGAGTATTCGTGAAGATAAAGTAAATACGCGCGTTTGCATAATAAAAGCAGAAATGGGGTATGTACGGGGTGTAATTTTACATGAAGTTGTTCCCCTACTAATTAAACAATGACATGCAAAAAAAAATATTTCAAATTGACAGTGGATAGCATACCATTTAATTTGGGAACTTCAGCCCATTATTATGCAAAAACGTAAAGCTTTTCAAAACGGGTAAAGAATGTAATATTTGCTTACTAGCGTAACATAAAATTGCTCAGCAGATACCGTCAAGATCCGATTTCCACTCAAAACAAACGATGAAAGCGAAAATGAATTGGACGTGTCGGAAACCACTTACTGAAGTCAATTGGATTGGAATTCTCATGGTAGCAGGAAACGCCGTCCTAGATTATAGTGGAAGGGTTCGCTAAAGCAGGAAATACGTGAGTCAGGGGAATGTTGGAGAGAATTGAAGGCAGTTGCTACTGATTGTGCACGTTGGAGAGTTTTGTGGAGGCTCTATGAGAACATAGAGATCAGTGATGGCATTTTCGTACATTTCTACTTTTTTCAGTACATTATCGTCGTCAGTACATTGTACAAGTTGTTAGTGCATTAAGCACAATTGTTGCATTTTCAATACCTCATTTTAAGTACATTTTCGGTACATTTTCAGTTTATTAGTAAATTAACATTTTTTGTTAGTAATTTTACTGAAATATGCATACAAGCCAGACGTAATGATTTGCTGACATTTGCTTTTTTTTTTTTGTAGTAAAAAAGTTAAAGCTTTGTTTAAATTTTTGGAATATTAAGTAACTTTTTAATGTTCATGACGAAAGAGCACATTCAGTATCTAAAAAGTACATTCGACACCTAAAAAGTAGATTTGAAGTCTCGATTCAATACATTTTCACAAAACCCAAATACCATCACTGATCAAAACTTTATGTGGATAGAAAAACTTAAAACTTTAAAGCAGAAGCCCTATGTTGACCACTTTAAAAGTCCACTAGTGGAAATTGTCTGTATTTGGAAAATATATAAGTCAATATAAAAAAATGTTACAAATAATGTTTATCGGTCTATTGGAAATGCGCTGAAATTTGCTTGATATGCTAAAAAAACAGTAGATTATAAATAAATCGAGTTTCATCCTTGAACTAATGTTGCTACTCTGAACCTATTATAAAATCAATGATTAACTGAGCTATTAAGCAACTTGATGGGAACACAATAAAGCTGCATAACAGATCCGGCGTCTGAATTTGATATAGGGTACAAATGTATGTATGGTTTGCTTGCAGGTGTTCAGAATATAAAAATTCAATGAGTGAGTGACATGGCACAAAGTCTACAACAAAACATATTGGGACATATGGGCATTTTCACGAAAACGGAAATTTTTGTCCCGTGCGACACCTTGTTTATTTGCAATTATCTTGAAAACAAAAAATGTGTCAAATTAAAAATCCGTTTTGTTTTGACTTTTTTTTTACTTTTAACATGTTCGACGGTCGAACGGGACCCATGAAAATGCCCATATGACAGATCCACTCTTTGTTAGTTGCTTTGTTTTGCGTTTTTCTGAACGTATTGAGTTTCCATAGGAGCCCAATTGGAATAGTGAGAATAGTAACCAGCCTCCAATATGCATATTTCTAGACAGCATTTTTAATCGCGGCCAACTAGAATACGAGACGCCAGATGTGAAATTTGTCGAAGCATGTTACCCTGGTAGCGGCTCGTCTGGACACAACAGAAAGCAAAGCCGGTAAAAGATTCAAATGTAATGACTCACATCGAATGGAAAATATGAAAATTTACAATCGCATCGAATAGCATACTGGTCGAAATCATAGTGTTGAGAAGCGGAGTATAAAATTTTGTAGAAAATTTTTTTATATAGAAGATCAACAAAAGGATTAAAAATTAGCTTGTTTCCCTAAGCAAGACTTGTTAGTTAGCTTGTATGTCTAAAGGTATGCAATGAAATTTTAATGCATCAATACTGTAGCTATCGAAGTCACAGCTCGTCCTGAGTCGCGGCCGAAGATTGCCAACCATACAATGAAATTGATATGTTTTTGTTCGATTCGATTTTATTCGATAGCCACAGTATTTTTGCATTCAAATTTCTCAGCATATCTTAAGGCAAAAAAGATAACTAGTTTTTCCTAGAAAGAATAGTTGTGCTGGTAACATATAGTCTAATGAACTCAGTTCAGTTATCATCTGAATTTTATATGGAAAAAGTTTCAAGTTTTCTCTGGTCATTTGAGCCAATTGTCCAATGCCGCCCCTAATTCTCTCACACATTTACTTGCAAATTGTATAACAATAGCTCCCATAACTGTCAAGATGTAGCGTTTTAAGTATCTTTGTTGTATGGGTCAAAAAAAAGTCCTTGTTGGGATTCAAGAAATCTCTTCGTAAATGATTGTCGAAATTGCTTCGATGGTTAAGACGTGAAGAGGTAGCATACATATAGAAAAACACTTTCGCAGTTACGATATTATGCTTTAAATACCATTGCGACGAATCAGTTAACAGCTGATCTTGTTCCGCCGTAAAGTTCATTCAAATAAATACAACAAAAAGAAATATTTTTAAGTGAAATCTAATCTATATAATCTAATTAAGTGGCTACCTTATAGTCCAAGAGCCGGCTGTAGAAAAGTCGAGTGTATAAGATTACAGGATGGGATGCATGCCAAATGATAGAGCTCGACGAGCCTAAATAGAATATCTAGGGTTGCCTTGCCAAAGCCTGTCCCGATGGCCGAAAATGCCCGAATTTTAGCCAATTTTATTGTTCTAATTAAAACTGTAGTACATAACAGCTCGAAATGAATGCCAAATGATAGAACTCGAAGAGGCCTAAATATAGTACCTGGGATTATATTGTTAAATCCTGTCTCAAACATGGGTTTTCACCGGTTTTTTAGGTCAATTTTCATTAATGAAGATAACAGCTTGAAATTTGTGCCAAATGATAGATATCGAAGAGCCTTAATAGAATATATAGGGTTGTCTGTAGAATCCTGTCCCAAAAATGAGTTGCCACTCATTTAAGAAAGTTGACCCCAAAAACGGGTGTCAAATAATGTTTAGGACATGATTCGACAAGGCAACCCTATATATTCTATTTAGGCTCTTCGATATCTATCATTTGGCACGAATTTTAAGCTGCTATCTTCATTAATGAAAATTGACCCAAAAAACCGGTGAAAACCCATGTTTGGGACAGGATTTTACTATACAATCCCAGGTACTATATTTAGGCCTCTTCGAGTTCTATCATTTGGCATACATTTCAAGCTGTTATGTACTACAGTTTTAATTAGAACAACAAAATTGGCTAAAATTCGGGCATTTTCGGCCATCGGGACAGGCTTTGGCAAGGCAACCCTAGATATTCTATTTAGGCTCATTGAGCTCTATCATTTGGCATACATCTCATCCTGTAATCTTATACACTCGACTTTTCTACAGCCGGCTCTCAGCCTATTATTTGAATAACAAAAATACAACTATTTCCCGTCACCGTTTGACGGCGAAAATACAAATAAATGTAAGTCCGTTTATGTATATCCGTTGGCGATTTTCCCGTCATCCGCCGCAATTGTGGTTAGGGCACTTGTAGAATAACAACCTTATTGATACAATCTTCTTATCCTTTATTTCCACTTGTTAAAATGTATGTTTATTATCACAAGCTCAATGTGCTATTCTAGTTGCCGCTCTTTTATTTAAACTCTTTCTAAATTAAACTTTCTTTATATTAAGCTAATCAACTTTTTTTCTAATTACAACTTTTTAAAATCGACTTTTTTAAAATGTTCGGTGTATTATTTCGCTCAGATGGGACTTATTCAATGTAAAAAATGTAAGGCATTTTAATTTCGATCAAGCTGCTAGTTATTAATCAAGTTTTTATGAAAGAGGGCGTTGTATTTGATAAATGCATCTTTTTGCGTTACATATGTAATATTTCTTTATTGCTCCACTTAGACATAAGTAAAGACTTCTTTTGTAAATAAAAATAGAAAAAACAAACTTATCTTTATCACACTTACCATAAAAGATTAGATGAGCCATAAAAATAATAGTGTCTTTGTTTAAATATTGACCCAAATTCACTACTGCCTCCAAGATGCTGGTGGTTTTGCAATGATTTAAAGTCACATTTATACAAATTAAATAAAAGAATATGAAAAACAAGTTAAACTATTTGGAATGTTTTTTGATTTAGAGCTTTACTTTAGAATGACTATAACACACAATTATAGGTCAGGGATAATTTTGACAGCGTATAAATTGCATTGTGCAAGATCCGGTTGAAAAATTTCCGTCAATATAACGTTAGTTCTTAAATTGTTAAGAAATTAAATATATTTATATGAGAATAATAGGAGCTCAATGGTGGCAGAAAAGGCGTAAAAATTATAGTTAATTTATCGTTTTTTAACCATAAACTTTTGTAATGGTGCTGCCGCTTTTGGCCGAAAATCAAGCTTTTCTTTTTTTTTTGTTGATTTATCATATAACGTAATATTTTGAATAAAATGTAAAATTAAACATCTTCGTCTCTACAATATGAATATCAAATTGTGCAATTCAAAATTGGTCTGAAAATGTTCGACACCAGCAATCGAAGACGTGATTGAAATCGTAATAAATTGGGGGCCCTAGATAAATTTACGGAACAGTCCGGGAGGCAGCCTTGCATTTTTCATAGTTCCCTCTTAATTTTTTTACAATTAATAGTTTTAGTATGATAATATAGGTCAACAAAAACAAAATTCTTGGTCCGAAAACCATACCCACTGATTCTTGTGTAAAATTCTTAGCTAAAATTCCCAAACTCCCACACTCTTCTCACCAAAGTATTTAACAAATTCAATTTTTGTCTCTAAATATACCTATCCCTTGTAAAATTCTTCGCTGAATTCTCAAAAAAAAAAAAAAATTTTGTCAAGTCTTCTCCCCCCCCCCCCCCCCCACTCCCCCAGTCTTTCCACCAAAATATTTTAAAAATTCAATTGCTTATTTAACCCTAGTGGGACGGATGGTGGTACAGGTGTACCTTTGATATTTGAAATAAAATATCTCAGAATTCTTTTAAGTTATAGGTCTGGTTCTTTCTGACAACTTCGGCCCATCATTTCCACGCATTATTAAGCTATTTGCATTATTTTACCTTTTTAATGCACCGGTTACGAGCAAGTTTTGCATATCTACCTCGTGGAAGCCGGTCGGTGGTACATGTGTACCACCATTTATTTTCATATAAACTGTTCAAAAAATGCAAGAACAGTTGCAAGTAAAAGGTAAAATAATACAAATAGCTTAATAATGCGTATAAATGATGGGCCGAAGTTGTCAGAAAGAACCAGACCTCTAACTTAAAAGAATTCTGAGATATTTTAATTTCAAATATCAAGGGGTACACCTGTACCACCAGCCGTCCCACTAGGGTTAACTACTACAAGAATTAAATTTTATCGAACTTAAAGTGGGCCAAATCTTTCATACGGAAATTTGTCGGGTATTAAATCGATGTGTTTTCATCTCCTCTACAACATTAATCTCAATATATTTTTCTTTTTATTGGCAGCCACGGAAAATCAGTGATTTCGAGTGTTGCGTCTCAGACGGTTTCCGAATGGCATCGGTCTCCTCTTAAATTCTGAGTGTCAGTGATCCTCCAAGTAACATGGCGAGTAATTGACGCCATCTTGCCCAAAAGCACTCCACCCGCAATGAGGTCTCTTTGAAGAGAGTTGTGAGGACTCACTTCTGCAATGTAGCCCTAAAAGCTATTTGAACTATACTCGTACTATCGTTAAAATATAATGGCACCATGCATACAACTCTTGGAAAACTATTTTAAAGATCAGGCGTGTTCCTTTTAATATAAGTATGAAAGCTAGGCATGTGGCTCTCATTGACATAATGCGTGCCCACCCCTGGCATTCCCACCAGTTTTAACTAAACTATCAACTCCTTAGGTTGATATCCGTTAATGCTTATTGAAGATTTTTGGCTTATAAAACTTAAGTTGTTTTTAATCACGCCACTTTTAACATAATTATTTTTGTAAGTCCCCATGACGTTCAGTATTAGTTGAAAGCTTCATAAAATACATATATGTAAGAGGGTCTAAGAAATAAGTAAACGTTGAAATATTATGCTCTATTTAAAAATTTCCATATATGCTAAATTTAGCTGTTTTATTTTAATGTTATATAAATAATGATTTTTATAGTATAAAAGCAAAGTTAAGATGTCATATGTTAACCTATGCAATATTCAATTAAAATATATAAGCAAATTTTGCAAGAATTTATGCTATTTTGAACTAAAAGAATTATTATCTCCCATGTTACCGATCTCTTCTAAATGGAAAATTTTGGTGTAGAAGTTCATACTGATAAATTGGTGCAATCAATTTTGATAAATCTTAATTTCAGTAAGGTAACTGGAAACAAAATGACGTAATGATGAATTACGTCCATTCTCACTATAATTTAAAATACTTCTGCATTGTCAAGGATAGATGAAAACATATTCAATCGATTGATAAAGTTCTTTATTATGATTATAATTATGGGCTTATGGATCAAACATTTTAATGAAGCTCAAATAACACAAGGTAACAAAAATATAAAAAAAAACCGGAATGTCTTATATAAATTTATTATATGCTATAATAAATATATCTTTTAGCCATTTAACTTTTATTTATATATTAATATTTTTATTATTATAAAAATGAAATTAAAATTTGTTTCAGTCACTTAAAACTGTGATAATTTATTATTATTATTGATTGCATTTGAAAGAAAAATGTACTATTCTTATATGCTAATACTTAAATGAATAAATGAAATGAAATGAAATGTCATTAACAATAACAGTTTAGCTACTGCAGCTGCTATGCATTTTAGCTATTGCGCTTAAAACTTTAAACTAAGTAAAAGCTTACTATAAAACAAATAATGAAAATGAAAGAGGTATGCTTCTTAAATTCCTCTAATTTTGTTGTACTTAGCCTCTTCGGCATAAACATTAGCGAAAATATACCCTGCATGATGTGGGGCTCAGACAACACAAAAGTATAAGCACAAACAATGTTCCAATGGGTAAGGGTGAGTAAATACAAAATTTTTCCATATAAAATATTCACACGATTTTTGCCCTCACTCCTTTATACTTTTCAAGTAATTGATTATCCGAATGATCTACATATATCACCACTTATCCGGACATTTGGGCCAGCACTGTTCTCATTCAACCTTAATAATATATTAAATATGAATGTATTACTTTAGAATCATAGCAATTTAATGACTTTTACAAGATATACCACAAATGAATTTGTTTTATTGCAATACGTATTTTGTATTTATTATATATATTTGTGACACTAATCAACAGGTAAAATATACAATATAATAATGGCCCCTGAAAGATATAAGATATATTAAGATATAACAAGTTAAGTCAAAACAAAATAAGCCGCGGTGGTCAACAAGAGGACTTAAATGAAACTTTTTATTCTATTCAAAGATCAGCAAAATTAAAAATTCTATCACCGACGCTTTTCGTAAATATACCCATATGAATTTGCATGAATTTTAAAATTGATTGAAACAATTTTGGTTTTATAATTTTTAATGAATTTTTCGACGTTGAATCAAAATCAGGTTTTAGTTTTTTTAACCACGTCTAGTTTTTTAGATATGTACTGAGAATATGATTTGTTTGATTATTACAAATTATATTTGATATAGAGCAATCAAATATTTGATTCAGTCAAACATATAATCTTCAACCAACAGCTATCGCTCTTTGATGCAAATACAATATGTTTGACTCAAATAAATATTTGATTTCTCTATATCAAATATACACTTGTTATATTCAACAAACCGTTTTCTCAGGGTATGTATAATACCGAGTATGACCATTTTCATGCGCTTGTACTAAGACCATCAATTCTTTTTGAGCATCTTTGAGTACGCAGAAATTAAGTTATTGTCTCATATTTTTTTAATCTAAATTTTACCTTTCTGATTTAGTTGGCCTTAGAATTTTGGCTATGAGTAATGTTTCTCATATATTTGACTGTACACTATGCTTAAATGAAGTTAAGGTGAATTAATATATTTTTTAATTGGATTGGAGGTAAAGAACATAATTTCTGTGTACTCATAACTGATGCAAAAAAAAATGTTGTCGTCTTTGACACGTTTGACTGCATTTACCAGAAAAAGCAGAATAGTTAAAAATAAATAAATATCGATTATTATGTCATTCCTAACATTTTCCAAAATAAAAAAGTGGTATTGATTTTTTTTTTTATTAAAGTCCTCTATTTAACCGATGCACAAAGGTCAAAAATCCCGAAAAGCTGGCCAAAAGTCAAGAATAAGGTTTTAAGTTGAGAACCTTTAAGTATTCATTTCAAACTTCAATACTACCTCTGTAGGGGTACAACCAAAACTTGAACATTCGGTTGAATGGAGGAGTTGCTAATAAAAATATGAGTTACGTGGGGTAAATTGTACTTCTATAAGGATAAAAAAGGTAAATTCATGTTAAAAGTGTGGCACTGTTTACAAGTCAACTTTTTTTTATTGCATTTTTAATCTGCCGCTGTAACGCAGGTCGACAACAAATTACTATCAATTAACAACTATTTAACAAATTTTCAGATACCAAAATTTTTGTGTATTTTGTCTACAGATTCGTAATCAACAACCTCAAAAACCGATTTACATAAGCATTCGATATTTTTCGGAAATTCTTTTGACCAGTTTGAAATTGCGTCAACTTAAAATAAAAATACAACTTCAGATTCGTTATCATCGACTTCAAAAACCCCTTAATACAGACATTCAGAATTTTGGCCAGTTTTTTAGAATTAAAGATCAATATAACCCGAAGGCCCTTACCTACGTAGAATGTCAATAATAAGTAAAGTACTACATCGCAGTACGGAGTATCAAAACTGGCAAGAAAAGTAAAAACACCAGCAACTGCGCCCGCACGACCAATCATATAAACGAGACAAACAGCTTTCGCCCTTAAAATAAAATTATTATGAGAAACAAATATGTAAATATATTTCATTAGGATACACCCCATTTTTTTCGCAAGGGCGAAAAAAGTGTTTACTCCTACGGCGGAACGATGAGAGTTCGCGGAATATGCGAAAAGCGATGGAAACGTTTGAAAATTCAAGGACCACGAATATTTTCATCGCACTTCTATTCTACAAAAATAAGTTTTTAAAAAAAATAAAAGTAGTTCTGAAAATGTTAGGGCACCTTCGAAGAACTACAGGCCCGGGATTAATTCACCAGTTATCCCCCCCCCCCTTCTACCAGACCAATACAGGTCTGGCAGGTGGTCCCAAATAAAGTCTTTTGGTTCAAAAATCGCATGAGAGCGCAGTCTTGTCGGAAAAAAACATTTTTTTTTTGGATTTAAGCTAACTAAACAAATTGTGGGAGCTCGAATTTTGAAAAAATATTTTCGTTTTATATTATTTTAAGTTAAAAGCCAACATGTCCACTAATCTTGTCGCAAATTAAAAAAAAATTTAATAAAATATTTCCAAAATTTCAACAAATCCTTTAAACGCGAATTTCAAAAAAAAAATTTTGTTTTAAGTTAAAGGCCAATAGAAAATCTATTTTTAACTTAAAATAATAAGAAATGCAAAATTTGTCGGAAATGAATAATTTTTTTTTTTTTTTAGTGAAAGCTTTCCAAAATTTAAAATTTCAACGAATCCTTGGAGTCCGAATTTTCAACCAAAAATTTTTTTACTGAACTTAACGAAAATGGTTCAAAATTCGGACTCTGACGATTCATTTCCTAAAATATTTGCGCTCTCTAGCAATTTTTGAGCCAAAAAAAACTCGATTTGAGACCACTGTGCAGCGCCTTGGAAAAACCCTCAGGTTGAAAGGTTAGAGGAAGACCTTGAACAGGCACAGCATAAGACCAGCTAAGGATCGAAATAATTACAGAGACTTTGTTCAGGCTTTGCACTCCAAAAGGAGCTTTAGAATATTATAATTGTACTTCTAGAGCATTTACTTACATAATCAGGTTAACCAAATCTAAAATTACTTTAGTTTTCGTATTTTTTATCTTACGTCACTATTCGAAAGGTTCATTTCCGCCATGGGAGCAAGCATTTATTTATAGGGACTACCCTAAAGCCCCAAGTATAAGATACCTTAGACGAGTGGGTGTAAAATTTATTACACCGCTAGCCAACATAGTAAGCGATATAGCAGGCAATGTAAGGAATAAGCAAAACAAAATCAGCATCCTGTCGAAGTCGTTTACAGAATAGCAAAGGACTATAATGTTGAGGCAGATAATAGTAAAAACACACATCATCGTCTTCTTTCTTCCAATAAAATGCAGCGAAATTCCTTGGCACGTAAAACTTACTAAGTATGTTATACCCAAAATAATTGAATCCAATGCGCTTTTGCGTTGAACGGTAAGACATTTCTGAAAAAAAATGTCAAAACTAAAATTATCAAATATTTACATTTTCACTTACTGATGAGTTGTTGCTGTCATCAAAAGGATCATATTTCCTAATAGAAAAAGTGTTACAAAATGTACCGATTTCCATTGAGCCGGTTACATTTATATCATATCTGTGTAAGCCCCGCATTGTTGGATACCATACACCCATGCCATTGGCTCTATGTCATAAAGAAGATATATTAATCTGCTGCTGAATGAATGAATGCTATTCAAACTTACGAAAACATGAGGCCAATCATTATCACGCAGCTGAGTAAGAAACTTACTACAATGGGTTTACGAAAGATTGGAAGTGTTTCACTCCAAAATACCTTTAATTTGCTACAAGAAATTAATAAAATTTAGTAAATAACTTAGGGAAGCAATAGAAAAATTATATTTTATATACGTTTACTTAGACCAGATTAAGTGCCATCAATTCATATTCATCATTCCTATCAAGTTTTTTTGGATTGAGAAGGGTTTCATGTGTGCCCATTTCAAAGTACAATGGAATTACAAAAAGTAAGTAAATAATAGTCATAGCTAGAATGGCAACATGGAATAAGCATTTCAAAGGTAGAGGATGGCCATTTCAAAAATAAGTGTGCATTCCACAGTGAAATTGGCACTTCTTTCGTAATCCAAAGCGGTAGTTTTCTAAGAAAATATTAAACTTTATTTTCTTATAGGTTCTAATTTGAAGTTTTTTTTTTTTTGTTTATAAGAGCCATGAAAACTTTTTTCAATTATCACCGTTTGAGTCCTCGCTTTTTAAGGATAAAATCAAATCAACAGGTGGGCGATGAGAAAGCATTAATTCTAAAGTCCCACCGCAAGATCTCTACACCCATAGACTAACCAATATCTAATCAGAAGTATGAATGGCACACTATTAACTTCCGAATACGAGCAAGGAAAATAAAACAGCAAGCTCCACAGCAAAAAATTACATAACACCACCAACAAAAGCTTCCAGATTGCCCCTCAATAAGGAAGATTTTCGTAGGTAAACGTCATTTTGGAGCAGCTGATTCTAGCTCCCTATCTGCAGAGGATAAGGACTCCTTTCGGTGGGCATAGGCAGTTGACTTAGACTCTGAACTCAGGTCGTATTGGAATAGCTTCTTAAAAGGCAAAGGTCTCAAGACGCAATTTTGATCACGAAAGGCAAAGAGTGTCGGTAGACTTGTCTTTTATCGCCGGACAATGAAGCAATGCTTCGAGAGCAATGGAATTGCATAGTGCTGCTATGGCGAATACCCATTTCCAGATCATCGAGGATTTTCTCTGCCTTTGCAGGAGCTATGTCATAGAGAGCTCTTTCATAGTACTTATCTAATATGTGAATGAGCAGTTCGGTGAGGGCCAACGCACGTTGTGATGAGCGGGATTTGACTATTCTTCAAAGTAGAATTCATGTATGTACTCATATGGAGCAAAGGCCAGTGAAAGCGAAGGTGCCGCATGTAGTCGATTAGAAAGTAGATCTGAATTCTACTTTTTTGCGAGTGTAGCTTATACCGCCTATGACTTTATTTTACGTATCGAAATTTTAAGCATTGCTGCACATATCCTCGCTCGCGTATATTGGCGCTCAACCATAATACGTTACTGGATTCTGCGTATCGCATCACGTAACCTTGATAGTTTAGATAATGTAATGTATAGATTTTATCGCACATCTGGCAGTACGATATATCGATAGGCATACTTAGTTACTTACAACATCTGTAGCTCAGTTATAGCTATCATGCTTATAGTTGACTTTAATTTGTTATCAGTCCCATCAGAATATCTTTTTGTAACTTCATCCAAATGTTTTCCGATACTTTTCATACAGAGCCAATCCAGAGCTGCAATACCTTCCATTTCTCTACCAATAGCAAGCAAATAATTCGGGCTTTCAGGCAGAGCTATTAGAATTAAAGCACCAATCAGCCCCGGTAACGTGTAGAGTAAAATTTGTAAGCGCCATGGCGTAAATTCATATTGATCATAAATAGGAATCGCCCATTTGCGTGTGAGTAAATTCAAACCAATTGCTATAATTTTAGAAAAGGAAAATTAGATAGGGTATATAAAGGACGATTCAAGTGGAGGTTACTGTTGATATTATTAAATTGAGCCATTTTTCTTTGAAGATGAGCTACAGTGAATGGCAAGCGCTACCACGTAATGATAACTGATTATTTGTGGCATATTTTCGAAGATATGAACTTGAACAACTTTTGGTTTCAACAGGATGACGCCTCGTGTCACACAAACCATCCATCCAACGGTTATTAGCCGTTTTGGTAATGTGCATTGGCCACCGCGCAGCAGCTGCGATTTGACTCCGTTGGACTATTTTTTTTGGGGAGTCATTAAAGATAAGTGATACAGTAATCATTAGACATTTTCATATAAATGGCATGTTCTAAAATTTTTCGGGAACACTCGATTCTTAAAAATTTATTCATATTCGAGTATATCCTCATTTAAAAATATAAAATTTCCTAGGGTTGCTACCAGAGCTGTAAAATTTTCAAAATTTAGCCAAAAATGAAGAAAAAACATATCGCTATTTTTTTTAAGGAAAAATCTATGGTCTCTGCGCTAGTATAGCTGTGGTGTTTCATGTGTAACAGCTCAAATCCTTTGATGCTTTCACTACATTCACTTTAATACACTATAATTTGAAATGCCACTACATGAATTTCCATTAAAAAAATAAATGAGAAAAAAACTAAGTTTGATTTTTGGTATTTTTTATTTTATTTTTTTAAATGAGGATATAATCGAATTTGAGCAAATTATTGAAAATAGAGTCTTCCCGAAGAATTCTAGAACATGCCATTTATTTTATCATGCCTACTAACCTTACAGCAACGATTGAGGCTCTTAAGGATGAAATAGGTGCAGCCAACTGTGAAATAGAGCTCCTTACATTTGAAAATGTTCTAAAAAAATTGGGTTCATCGTATAGGCCACTGCAAGGTCAGCCAAAGAAGCCGTTTGAATGAAATGATATTCCATAATAATAAGCAAAAGCACATTGAAAAAGAATTATTCGTTTTTTATTCATAGCTAAATCAAATTTCAAATTAAATATGGTCCACCCAAGATATGTTTGCTTTCAATTTAGAAGCAAGGTCGATACGTATGTATGTATGTATATGCCAAAGCACAATCATCAATAAAGAAAAATATAAAGTATCCAGCATAGCATTTCAAAACATAAGTACTAGTTGTATTACGCATGAAAAAAAAAAAAAAATTTTCTTTTTCTACCATACGAGTACATATATGGCGTAAATTAATATTAGAAATTTCATATTAATCTACAAAATCAAAAAGTCAAATTGTGGTGTCAATTTGCCAAGTTCTTACTTGCACAATATAGCATAGATAAGCCAGTGAACGCTGCCATCCAATTTATGACCTGCGTACCATTCTTCATTGTGCAAAACTCACTTAAATATGTAACTGGTATAGAAGCAGGTCCCGCCAAACTGAAATCAAATAAATTCAATTATATCAGGCATTTAATTTCGCTTGTTTGCTGCAAGTATTTTACATCACAAATCGGTTGCAAGTTTATACATTATTACTTGCTATATTTTGCTAGCTCTTACAGTTTATGCGGTTTTTGTTTTAAACCTGCTCATAAACTAACAAAAACAAAGGGATACAAATTAAAAACAAAATATGTAATTGAATTAATACCCGTCCATCACATCTTTAGTTAGTATACGTTTTAGTATGCTGTTATGGGCATTTTAATTTTACTTTAGCTTTTGCTCCAGAATGAACAAAATATCTAACTAAACTAGCTTTAGCCCACTGATTCAAATTTAAAATAAGAAAAAATACTTTTAGGTATTAAAAAAAAACTGACAAAAAATTAACTATTTTTTGTCATATTTCCCAAAAGTAAAAATCATTACACCATGTTACCCTACACTTGTCTTTATCCCTTCCTTAGGGTTATATCTATCTCCATACCGAATTTCACCAATTGTGGTGTAGCTGAAAAAACATATTTTCAAGTTAGTGGCACTCACCCACTTAAAAATAATACCTTTCCTCTGGGTTCAATCTATCTCCATACCGACCAAATTCGGCTCATTAGTTTAGCCGTAAAAATATATTTTTCTGTTAGAGGCGTGGCACTGTCCACTTTAAAAAAATACCTTTCTCCAGGGTTCAATCTATCTCTGTATCAAATTTCATCAAAATCAGTTCATTTGTTTAGCAATGAAAGCGTATTTTTTTGTTAGGAGCGTGGCACCTCCCACTAAAAAAATATATTTACTCAGGAGTCAATCTATCTCCATACCAAAATTGATCAAAATCGGTGTAGCAGTCAAGCGATTATGCTTTGTTATGGGAGTTAAATAGGGATGTAGCCGTTTTGCCTTTGCCTCTTTAAATATAGATGAAAGATTTTGGGGCACTTTTCTGAATGGCCCCTTTCAATTACATACTCAAAAATTTTTGTTATAGGTAAAAATTCAATGTTTCAACAAGATGAGATACAAAAACTTAGGTATAAAATAGAAAATTTTGCAGTAGACTTAAATAGCAGATTTTACTTCTAACTGAAAAATTTGATGCATTTTTATCGAGTAAGACAAAAAACTCCAAATATATAATTGCAGCTTTTGAAAAAACTACTCTCATTTAAAATGGAATAAGACAATGATTTCACCCTAAACATGCCTCTTAGGTGTGTAACATTATTGTAACATACTAGCGACTTGTGCAAACCGATTACTAATTTGATTGAGCTTACAAAATTCCTGTTACAAAACGTGCAGCTACAAAGAACCAATAGCGAGGCATTAAAGCGGATATCCATGATGATATATTTGCGGCAAGTGTTGTAATTAGTAATATTTTTTTGCGTCCAACTATATCACAAAAATACCCCCAAAAATAAGCCGATGCTACCATACCTAAATAAAAGATAAGTTAATGATATCTTTAATTTTCTATTTCAATATTACCGCACTAAATTTTCATTTTTCATTTAGTCCAATGAATAAGAGGTTCAAGGTCGGCAAAATTCTTCCAAGAATGAAACTTGTCAGAAACGGTTGACTCGGTGCTAGGGAGTAAGAAACCAAAGACGTTACCTCTGTACCTGGCGGCCGATCAAAGAGGTCGAAAAACGGTTTTCGCTCATTCACTTGAAAAATATACTTCGAATTGTAAAATGTGTTAAGCACAAAGTTTTAAAAAAGCATATCACCTAGGAAGAATTTTGTTGGCCTATGACTGAGAAAACAACTTTATTCATTGAAATACATAATTAAGTTTTCCAAAAACCTTACCAAGAAAAGGTGCTGACAGTACAATCGCAATTCTATCAACATTCATTTCAATATCACATTTTCCAGAAACAACTATCATTGCCATGCCCATAGTTTCATTAACAGGATACATTCTTAAGATACCCGAAGTGAAAAGAAGTAAATACTGCATTTTTCCGAACCCTGAATACAGATAGAACAAGATAGAAGTGGTTGAGAAAAACAATATGCAAATAAGAAAAGAATAATTAATATTTACCAATAGCTTTCATAATATCATCATAGTTTACCGTTGTCATAATTGCACGTTTGAATAATTTTCAGAATGACACTTAATTTTAGGTAAATAAAAGTTTTTCTTTTTTTTTTACGAAACTCTACAAAACATTGAAAAGTTCAAATCAATGCCATATCAATAAAAATAATTATTATTTTACCCACATATAGGGTAAATGGGAATTACTGTTAAAAATATTTAGACAGCATAATTTTTTAAATGAAACTGAATTCGTGTCTGTACTTCAATATTTTATTTCAACGGCAACAGTAAGCAAATATTATTTATTGTTATTTAGACTAATTGAAAATTTTCCACTTCTTTAATTAGATCCGTATGCTTGAACTCATTGGGTCGTCTATTGAATGCCTCCAATAGTTGTAACTTTGTTTCGTCTGTTATGTAGTAGAACATTTGTAATTGATTGGCTAAACACTGTGCTTCTTTGGCGGTCAAAACCTTGTTGTCATATTCGCCACGCATTAGAATTAAATCTTTATCTTTCATTTCAGTGTAATGTACCAGCTTGAGACATTCGGGTGCATTTTCGGCGTGCACCTAAAATATATAAATACTATTTTATAAAATGAAAATCTTTTTAACAATGTATTGAACATAATATAAGCTTTTTAAAATATATCCATACCTACACGAAAAATAAATCGAAATCTAAATGTTTATGGTTGAATTCGTCAAAATCAATATAATCAAACAGTTTAATTTTGACTTATAACCTTAATTCACATGTTTTATTATATATTTTGCTAATTTTTTTTTTTTTTTTCTTTTTTAAGGTTTAACGAAAAAATTCGTGAAAAAACATTGTCATGATGAAGAAAAACTATAAGTTCTAAAATTGTTTCTCCCTTTATATTGGCCTGCTTCTTCGTATAAGCATAAAATTCGTGCGCAGGTAACTGTTTAAAATCTACCTTTTCAAATGCTCTGTCGTACACAACAGTAAAATTTAGTGAGGTAGCCAGCATATAACTTTAGGGATCGCTTTTGAGTCACTAAAGGACAATCTGGTAATTTTTGAACCCCGTAGGTCATCTAGTAACTTTTCTCTTTTATTTTGTGTACAGTAAATTTCGAGGTACCAACTCAAGCCATCATATGTCGTCACTAACAATAATTCGTTCTTATCCCTGAACAATTTTTTCGTAGAATAGGTAGACCTTTGTTGTAATTGGAAGTGACAGTTTGGACTTTTTTTTTGCTGCACTGATTTCTTGCCCTAGAGCTGAATATTTTAACTCTGGTTTTTTAGGTAAGTGGGCAAAATCTGTTCCTAGGAAAATCTGTTGCTAGGACATTATGTTATTGTAAACGTTATATACATATCGGTCATTCTTTTAAAAACTGCACACTTTGTTTTTTTGACGTTTTTGAACATTTTTTGAATCGAAATATCTCAAAAACTATAGTAGATAGGATAAAAAGTCTTTTAATCATATTTGTCAAGAAAGACTATAAATTTATAAAAAAAGTTAAAAAAATTTAAATTATTTTGTTAAAACACAAATTTTTTTAATTAAAAAATTTTTCTCAAAATATTTTTAATACCTAAAACATATTTTTTTTTTTTTTTGATTTTTTTATGTCCTCAATCATATCGAAATTCTCGCCATAACTTTGAAAACTACGATTTTTTTTTTTTTACTGATGACGCGCATCATTTGTGTTTGTGTTTTCGCAAATTTATTTAAGTTTTTTAAACTTTTTTTATAAAGCTATAACCTAGTCTTTCTTAACAAATATGATTAAACAATTTTTTATCCTATCTACAATGTTCAAAAACTGTTCAAAAACGTCAAAAAATACAAAGTGTGCAGTTATTAAAAGAATGTCCGATATATATGTATATATTATGAAATACCATAACTATTATTGTAAACTGCACTTTACATAGAAAAAAAAGCATCCTTATTTTGACCAATACCACGACGCCATGACATTTACACGAAAAAAAGCGAGTTAAATAAAAATTATGACTATCATATGTCGCAACAAGAAGTCAAACTGATTACTTTTTTTTTATAACAACAATGTTTCAATAGATAATATTTTGAACACAAGTCCTAAAATTTTTAAAATATCTTGTAACACCGCGCATAAAACGGGAAAAGTGAAGGCATTGGGTGTAGATATCTAAAAAAAAGCACAAATGCTAAGCACTCCGCTAAAAAAAAATTTTGTGACAATCATTACTCAAGCGCTTTACACTATCTGACATAGTTATTTGATGTACGAAAATAAAAATGCATATGCAAGTAGTCCAGTAACATTAATCACGATATTTACAAAATGCGTAAAAGTTCATAATTTCTTTAAGAGAATCTGACCGTTTTTTGGAAAGAAATATACATAAATTATCTTGAATTGTGTGGTAAATGTACTTGCATGCATTATAAAAAAACAAATTCGTACTCAAATAACTATGTCATATAGTGCGTAAGGTGCGCCTACCTGATAAGCCAATAATGGCGTAAAGTGCACTGCATTCGCCGCAAACTGCAACATGAAGAATTCGAATCCCTCACTGCGCGGCAATGGCAAAATGAAAATGGGATACTCTTTAGCGCGCTTCATTAGGGTTTCGAACTGCTTCACATTGAGTGTGGCGGTCAGCGCATCTTTTGATTTATGGTATTCAAACCAAATTTTAGTTATCTCTTCCACGTTTTTATCCGCAATCAGTTCCAATTTCATTATATCTGACAGTTTTTTGTAAGGAGTTTCTGGTGCATCTTTTTTAGACAGAGGCTTCTTGGGATTGAGTAGTTCCGAGTAGGTGCTGCCGTAATAAAAAAACACATTCTTTTAAAGCAATTTGTATTTAAAAATGTATGTTATAATATGTTAGACTTTACCGCGTCTGACTCTTGCCATCTTTAATGGGATTCGACACTTTGTCAACTCGTTCCAAAAACTCATCTGGCGATGTCTGTTGCAGTTTAGTAAGTTTTTGTGCGTATTTTTCATAGAATGGATTTTTTTCCTTCAGTTTATCCAAAGCCTCTTCGGCACGTAGTTGAGCGGACATTGCTATATTTCTGGACGCTACTCGGTTAATTGTTAAGCGCAGAAATCCGCGAACACATGCCATCACTGGAGCAAAGCAGAAAAAGTTCACAATTTTTACGGAAAATATTCAAATGTCAAACTTACACAACACCGTGAGAGAGAGAACAGCTGATGGAGTGACAGAATTTGTTATTGAGTTTAAGTTTTTTAACCCAACCGGAACTGGACAATAACGCGTCAACGCTTGAATTAATAAAAAGAGCATTTTAAAAATAAATCTTTATATACATATATTAGAGCTGGTATGGAACCTTGACATTAACTTTTTTTAAATCTATGCCTGTACTGAATTTTAAGCTTACTTATTATTCACTATTTAGGAGGTATTATGCATGCGCGACTAAAAACAATTTAAGTCACATCTGGGCACCGTAGTCAGAGACAACTGTATTTTAACATCTTCGAATATCCGCTATTAATTCATTCCAAGGAAATATCAGCTCTCACTCAAATATGATCTGGTCTTTCAGACAAATTAATTTTTGATATGAAGTACTTCGTAACTTATAGCCTCTGGCATAGTTACCATAACAAATTGAAACCGTGGGTACATACTCTATAACAGCAGCAACGGCAGCTAAAATTTTGTAGAAATTAGTTAACAATAATTTTAATATTGATGAGCAAAAAAATAGGTCATTCCAAACTAAATAAGTTTTTCTGCATTCCACGCCACATTGAACTCCATTTCGCTTCTGTCTTTGATTTATTTTGAAATTTTTTTTTTCTTTCTGTACTGGCTAATTTTTTTTCTTTTTTTTTCAACTTTTTTATCAAGCTATTTAAAAGATATGTACATATATATTTTCGGAAACTGACGATTTTTAAGGTTTTTTTCTTCTAAGATGCTCAAAACTTCGCGAATAATCTCAGACAAATTAATATACATATGTAAAAATATGCTACTTTTTATGAAAAATGTTGCACAACTTATTAAAATAATGTAAATATGAAACGAGAATTCTTAAATTTTAAAAATAAATTATCTTTTCTAATAATTTTCTGATCGACTTTCTTCAAAATGTCTTGTAAAAACCTGTTGTATATTAACTAAATTTGAAGTCTAGTCTGATATTGTGCAAACAATGGAATATAACTACATACATATTACTTTCGAATTTTCAATGTTAAGTTTTTTGTTATCCGTGCTGAAGAATATCCAGATGCGGTATTTTGATTAACTTTGGAATAATTTTTCTATAAAATAAAATAATAGTAAATAATATACATACTGAAAAATTTACCTGACAATTGTTTCGAAAATACAAAGCTATCTTTTCACCTTCCTTATCTTCCTAATCGTTATAACTGCCAGCTATATGTAGGGCTACCAGATACCAGATGCATACTTTAGTAGCAAATGTGCTACTTTTGCAAGGCTTTGCTACTTTTCACTTGAAATGCACTACTTTTGGATGGTTTTGCTACTTTCGATGTTTGCATTGCAAAATAAAAGTTATTTTTTGCTCATCAAAAATAATTTTATGGGACACTGGTTTTCATTCGAAAATTGAAATTTTTTGACATACAATACTTTTGTAGGCAGGTCATCTGGTAGCCCTAGCTATATGTATTGTATAAAACACTAAAAAATTATTCCAAATGGCGATTAACTTTTTAATTGGCCACCGGTTAGCTAATTAGTTACCCATTGCTTAATGGGCGAGTAATTGCAGACCGACAAAAAGATTTGAATAGATTCGAAAATCGTCCGATTATTTAGTTTCATGTGGGTGCCGTGACATAACCCCCACGGACATAATCCCCATTTCGTAAATTCCGCAAATTATTCGGACATAATCCCAATTTTTGATATGGGTATTATGACCGCATAATTTTCGGCCATAGTCCCCATAAAAAAGCGGACATAATACCCAAAGCCAGGATTAGCCTAAAATATATCCAACACCTAGTTTGCTAGCCACAGTAGTTTTACATAAGAGTTGGGGTAAGTGGGCGGCCTTTGGCCACAGCTCAGGATTTAAAACTCCCAAAAATCCTACACCGGCTTCGCGGATCAGTCTTTAATATATCCAACACCTAGTTTGCTAGCCACAGTAATTTTACATAAGAAAGTTTATTTTTTCGGACATAGCCCCAATGGGGATTAAGTACGAAAAATTTTGGTCATAATCCCCATACCAAAAATGGGTATGTCACGGCACCTTTTATATGTGCGCATGACCTCAACTGTTGCGCAAACGGATCTGGAACGTTATACAATCCATGGCGTTACTACACCATGAAACAAACATGTATATTAGGTCAGTTTTTTGATTGATTTCGACAATTTTGTGTAGTAGAACAGGTTTACTTTAAGCCTAATTTCCATGCTATCTTTCTTGATCCCATATCAGGGATATCAAATCAAAATTTTTGTAAGAAAGAAAAAGCATGCGAACAGAACCTAATGCGCTTGGAAAATGCGAGAGTGAATAGCATACATTTGCTATCTTTATAGCATGTGATGTCCTCCCTGATATTTGATAAGATAAGTTCAAGAAAGATCACATGGAAATTAGGCTTTAGGGACATCTCTCAGATTTTATTTATTTTTTAGTGGAAAAAGCGTGCTATGAATAAACAATAAATCTGCAAAAAAAAATGATCGCTCGGATCTGGCTTAGGTATCTCCTAAGCGCTATAATTTGGGAACCCCTGAATGGATTTGCAAAATATGGATATCATATGAAAGGTAATTTAATGAGGTATAAAGTTGTGCTAGATTTTTATTCGTTGGATAGTTTTCGAGATATGAGGTTTTTTCAAAAATGTTGGCCTCTTTTTTTGAAAAAACCGTTATTTTTTTCTAAAAAATTATTAACTTATATATTTAGCAAATATAATTTATTAGTTTTAAAATGATGGGGGGTTCCCAACTTATAGCGTTTTGTATAAAAGCTATATCCGCAACTTCCGATGGCTACGTCTCCTAAGCCAGATCCGAGTGATAATTTTTTTTGCAGATTTATATTTTATTCATAGCACGCTACTTCTCCTAAATAAATAAATTAAATCTGAGATTTGTCCCTAAAGCAGGGATGCGCACAAAAAATTTTTCGCGAGCTAGCGGCTACAACAACATCAATTTAGATAAAAAAAAATCAAAAACATTTTGGGAAAAAATTCCTAGTATTGACGAAAATTTTGAAATAGCTGCGGCTAGCTAATTGCATGTAAACAAAAACAAAATCACAAGGTGAAGGCGCGAATGACTTGAAAACAAAATCACACAAACAATAAAGTGCGTTGAAGAAAAATTACAGCAACAAAATACATGCGGTGATTACGGACCGAAATTATTTAACTTGAGTAACGGCAAGAGTTGAACGAGTCGATGTGTTGAAGACAAAATTGCAGAAACAAAATACGTGCGGTGATTGCGAACCAAAATGATATTGCTGGAATAACGGAAAGAGCTCGAGATGAGCTCAATATTTTTTGTTATTGTTGTAAGAGCTAAGGGAGCTAATTGAGCTATGGGTTGCGCATCCATGCCCTAAAGTAAACTTAAGCCCTAAATTCTATTAACGAAAATGTAATTCAATTTGAAATCAGATCCATTTTTGGTTGAATAAATTTCTATTTGTACTCCACTTGGCTATAAATTTATATGCATACAACTTGGAATCAATTTTGACAGTTGTCATTTGATAAAATTTTTTCACCACTCTAACCTTTTGTAGTTGTCTTTAATCAAAGTTGCTTCTGCTGCGTTTGTCATCGCTGTGCTGAAAATAAAAAAAAAATTCTCTACTAGCACCACGCGAGTTAGGAAACATTTGTTTAGATTTTTGCAAATTTTTACTAAATTAATAAGTCAAATAAATTTCTGAAAATGTCAGCGAGTGGCTCAAGTGATAAACCAGAACAAATTGATTTAACCAAATTAAGTTTGGAACAGCTGGTGCAAATTAGGCAAGAATTCGAGCAGGTGAGTAAGAGGCGCTGCAAGATTGAAAAACTTATTTTTTCAAAACTAATTTGCTTTCTAATTAGGAAATCCAAAGCATTCAAGAATCGCTTCAAACACTCTATAACTGCAAGGCTAAATATGCTGCCTCGAAAGAGGCGCTGGAATCATTTCAACCCGACTGGCAGAATCGCGAAATATTGGTACCACTCACAAGCAGCATGTATGTGCCAGGCAAAATAAAGGATTTGAATAATTTTGTAATTGATGTAGGAACGGGTTACTATGTGGAAAAGGTAAAATCAGAAATCTCCGATAACAGGTTATGGTCATTTCCTTTTAAGATTTTAGACTAAAAGCATTTTCTACAATATTTTTGACACAAACGAGATAGCAGAATAATCCATTAATAATTTTAACCTTATTAACAAAAACTTGTCTGCATTCATTTGAATCTCTTTGTTACTCTCCTCAAACGCTTTTATAGTTAGGTACACAAGAACTCTTAAGAATGCATTTGATCCTCTGAATCCAATGAGCTTAATGTAGAACAATCTGCTCTTTTTTAAGATATATGTGACAGCTATGTACCAATTCTACTATCCTAAAACTCCTTTAGAAGCGTAGAACCTGAATAAAATTTGATATTTTGCTCGTTTTAACTTGTGCCAGTTCAATCCAATTTTTGACATGATTTTCTACCATTGTCGCCGCCACAAAACTCTGCATGTCACGCTGTGGTGTTATATGTAGTAACTTTATATACCTTAATTACATAGAAACGAAAAACCAAATAACTGCTGGCAACAAGCAAAGGACGCGAATAATCGATATAGCTTAGGAAATTGTTCAAGGACCAGGTGATTGCAGATACATGTATATAAGCAACAGCTACTTTGCTTTTAACAAACCAATAAGAATTACGACCTGTAGTTAACGAAAAAGTCTAACCGCCAAGCTAAATAGAGGTATGTCTAGAGAATATAAAGATAAAACAACCGTTGGGTGCAATGCAAGCCATCGACATTTTTCAAGGCAGAGCATACCCTGCCTACATAATGTTACTGTATGATGCTTTCATCGACATCACTCAAATTCCGACTGCTAAATGCTAAAGCATCAATTTTATTTGCCTCATATACAAATAAAAAGACTATCCTATATACTGCTAAACATATCGGTGCATATCCCTGTTAAATAAAGCATTCAAAAAATCAACGTACTAGGTAAACGTTAGAAGGCATTCTGCACCCTAACAGTACCACTACGTACCTTATATTTTCACATGTGATCTCTTTAACCTCTTGCGGATGGCATTGTCTTTTATAACTGTTAGGGTCTGCAAATAGTATTGACATCATCGCAGCGATCTTTCTGCGAAATTTTTGTTGAGATCAAAGATATGGCGAAACTAGTGGAGTTGGCAATTAATATAAAGAAAGGAAAGTACATGCTATCCAGTAACAAACCTTAGCCAACCTTAGGCAACCGTTGTAATTTCAAACTATCAAAACTGTTGGCCTTGAAACCCTTCATTCGAAAGACCAAAGTAATTCTATATAATACATTATTTTTTCCTCTCCTGTCTAGAACCGAACGCTAAACAAGTCGAAAGACCAAAGTAGTTCTACTATATAATACCTACATTAATTTTTCCTCTCCTGTCTAGAACCGAATGATAAACAAGTAGTTTTGTAGAAAGTCCCAGGGTCTTTTGTGAGGAAAAACTAAAGTATGTTTGGCCATATATATAGAAAAAAGTTAAGGTCTATTTTTATTTTAGTGACATATGATTCTCCAAATATTTTTGACTCAGTTGCACACTTTGCTAATATAGTAGCTTCGGGTATTGTGATATGGGCTCTATAGCGTATGCCAATCTGAAGATATTTCAACAAAATGGAAAAAAGCCAAGTGACACCTCTGAATGAAATTGGCGGGTAATGTGATATATAGCGTTCGGATAATGTGATATACCATCATGAAAAGTACAACAAGCATAAAACAGCAGGAACTAAAAATACAATAACATTACATCTTTCAATAGAAATTCCATAAAATAGGAAACAAGATTTAAACTGAATCAATAAGCGAAAAGCAGAACATATCAAAGTCAGATAGATGACTCACATACACAATTTGCTTGCCGTCTTGAAAGACAATCATTGTGAGCCCAAAATTTAATCGCATTGCAGGCATTGAACTCAGGTCTGAATCTTTGTATTCCTCTGGAAGGATTTGTTGCAAAAAGCACATGTAATTTCCTTGCTGGGTGGAGCAAATTGGACTATATCACATTACACGAATTTCAGTATTAACATACTCGGGTTATTTTTTATTAAAACACATTTCAGCAAATAAAGAACTCACATTATTTATGACACTAACACACCCACTAACACATTTTAGTACTTCGGCTATAATACTTACTTTATTTTGGACTTAATTTACACATGAAATACACACCTTGTGGCTAAATCAATTTCACCACACTGAGACCAAAAACAGTGAATGCGAACGCCCAAAACCTTGTAGCACGTATCTTTTTCCGTTACTGCTATGTTTGTCGAGAGTTGTTTATTTAGGGAAATATAATGACATATCACATTACCCGACCATTTCACAATACCCGAAGTTACTCTATGTATTTAGTTTGTTCATGATCTGCTGAACACAATGCCGCCGGACTTCCGCTAATTTGATGGTGCAAGGGCGAAATGAGACCGAATTAAGTATCCTTTGACAAAATTAATTTCCTAACTCAATATTAAGTATGACTAGATGAAACTTGGTATTCCAAAGGTTTTTGATCGCTGATTATATTTCTATTTAAGACTTACTAATGACATATACTGAAAAAATACCAATTTTCAAGTGGTCGTATTGGATCGAACGTTCATTAAATTGTACAACTTGCAGTGGATTCATATTTATCAATCAAGCCAAATGACAATTTTAATTTATTTAACACTCTTACTCCAGTAAGTGATTACTTCAGTCTTGCTCCAGTAAGTACAGCAAAGGTAGAAAACATATTAAATCATTTGGACAATAACAAAAGTCCTGGATTTGACAATATTACCGCCAAAATGTTATCTGTGAAAAAATCGTTATTTTCTAGCGCTATCTCGAATATATTTAATAGCATGATTATAGAAACTTTATATCCAGATATATTAAAGGTTCATAAAATAACTCCTATTCCAAAGGGTTCAGAATCCAATAAAATACAGAACTTTCGCCCGATCTCAATTCTGTCCATTGTTGACAAAATATTTGAAAAATTAATATCCGAGCAGCTCATAGAGTTTTTGGATAGAAACAATGTACTATATGATCGGCAATATGGTTTCAAGAAAGGTACTGGAACTGAAGAGGCTGTTGTTAATGTTGTTGACTATATTTGTAGTGGTCTGGATGAGCGTTGTAGAGGTGTTGCTGGTGTGTTTTTCGACTGTTCGAAGGCCTTTGATCTTGTAAATCATGAGATTTTAATATCTAAATTAAATATGCTTGGGTTCTGCTCATCTACTCTAAATTTATTTAAGGATTATTTAAAAAATAGGAAGCAAATAGTACAAATTGGTGAATCACAAAGTAGAATACTTCCTGTAGTATGTGGTGTTCCCCAAGGCAGTGTTCTTGGACCTTTACTATTTAAAATTTTTATCAATGACTTGAAAAATATCGGATTTAATGGTAAACTCTTTATGTTCGCTGACGACATATGTCTGCTTTATAAATATAATCATCTGCAAGTACTAAAAACTCATATTGAATATGATGCGACAATTCTCCTAGAATTCATGAGACTAAATAAATTGATTTTAAATAACGACAAAACGAAATTAATAAGGTTCAAAACGTGTACTTTAAGTAACGATGAAATTATGAGCGTACGAATTGGCGGAAGCACAATAACGGAAGAAAAAAGTGTGAAGTATTTGGGTATGACTCTCGATCATAACTTGGTGTGGGATTGTCATATAAGCAAATTAAAAAGTAAAATTTCTGCAGGAATTGGAATTCTATATAAATTTAAAAACAAATTAAATAGTGCAACTAAGTTATTGCTTTATCAATCTTTAGTGCACTCGCATTTAACTTATTTACCTATAATATATGGATATAAAGCCAGTACTGTGCTTAAATCACTGCAAGTAGCTCAAAATAAAGCACTCAAAATCGTTTTTAATCTTCCATTAAGACATAGTACAACCAGTTTATTTATTAACTACGCTAAAGATATACTTCCTGTCCAAGGTTTATATAAGCAACAATTATTGACACACGTTTTTAAATCATTACATGGCATTGGTACAAATACTTTGCAGTTTAGTCAGAACATAACTCATACAAATAGAACAACAAGGCAAGCCTTGCACTTAAGGGTTATAAGATGTCGTTTAGACCTAACAAAGCAGCGTATTACATATGCTGGACCAAATGAATACAACCAACTTCCAGATACCCTTAAAAATATTCAAACGCTGTCAAGTTTTAAAACAAATCTTAAAAATTATTTGCTACGTAATATTGAAATACTCCTTAGATTTTAATACACTTTATGGATGACTTTCCATTGTTTGTCATGCTTAATTTTGCTATACATAATTGAATTATTATTATTATTTTGTTTTTTCTTTTATAAATTTTTATATTGTAACGTTAGTAAGTGAGAATTCAATATATAAATTGTAATACAATAGTTGCCCTTACCTCTAATTAAGCCTTCTGGCGCTGAGGACTCATATATTTTATGTAATTAATATATATTGAAATAATAAAAATAAAAAAATAAAAAAAAAAAAAAAAAATCAAAAACCCTTTGGACTACCAAGTTTCAGCTAGCTATATGTTATTTTGCGCTGAGAAATAAATTGTGTCCAAGGGTACTAAATTCGATACCATTGTGCTTTATTCCGCCAGGTGAGCGGCAGATGCGCGACATTGTGCTTAGTGAACTAACTAAATAGATCTCATGGAAAAGTGCACATACGAATTATTGAATTTTTCTATCATCATAATAGGAGTCCAAATAACACTTCATTACCTTTATTTCGGTCTGAAAACTGAATTTTCCACTTAAAAAATTAATATTATTAAATTAGCTGTTTTCCCCCTTATTTTTTGTAAACATTTCAGTAAAGTTTTCAGTTAAGTTTTTAACTTTTTTTTCGTTGCAGAACCTTGACGGCTCAAAGGATTACTTTAAGCGACGTGTAGAATACGTACAGGAACAAATTGAAAAAATAGAGAAAATTCAGTTGCAAAAAAGTAGATTCCTAAATGCAGTCATCAGCGTTACTGAAATGAAACAAATCGCAGCAGCAAAGCAAATGCAACAGCAGGCAGTTTAAAATAAACACACGAAACTAAACGAGTTTAAATTTACAACTTTGAAATTATATAAAAATTTTTTTGTCAACCAAACAATTGTTACAAAATATGTTCAATAAACGCATTTAAATTCAGAGAGAATGTTTGCGTTTATTTGGGTGCATTTAAAACAAATGAATTTTGCAACAAAATAAATATACTCTTAATTTAATTTATTGTAATATATTCATTTAAATTTTAAGATTACTTTTCTTTAGCCTTCTCTAAAGCACCAGACAATACTTTGATCTTTTGTTCGTAAGCCTCTTTTAAGCTCTGTAAGGAAAAGAATTCAGTGACAAAAACTTTATATATCAATTTAGTACACACCTTGAATATATTCGACTGTATGTCATATTCTGATCTCAACTTATCGTACACGCCCTTTGATATTTCCAACTTTTTCTCGGTTATTGAACACTTATCACGTTCAGCTTGAATCCAAAGTTGTGATTTCTCTAGACGCACCTGCATGTGTTCGCATTCCGCTGTTTTTAAATTCAACATATCCTTGGTCACATTTAGCACATCTTTAACAGCATCCACTTGATTTTTGAGGGTTGCAACTTGTTGCTCTTGTTGTTTGTTGACTTTTGTTTTTTCGAACAGCAAAGTTTTTGCTTTAAGCAACAGTTCATCCTGTTCCTGTCGGGATTTGGGCGCATCAACACCGCCAAGCATAACTGATTGCTTTAACGATTGCTCCAACTGTTGCACTTTACGCTTCAGTTTCTCATTTTCAACACACGATTCCTCTAAATCTTTGCGCAGCGCACCAATTCTTTTGCGCGATTCTTCAATAAGCGATTGTTTTTCGCTTTCCAATGCAAATACTATATCCAGAAGTTCGTTTGGTTGCGTCCCAGCTGCCTCCACATTGTTGTTCACATCGTCATTTGTGTTTGGTAAATTGATTTCGGACATTTTGCTCAGTTAAAATTGACTGTAAATTTAATAAGAGTTAATTTTATTATAACAATTCCGAAAATTTACGTCAAATTATTAGAGGAATTCTCTCGTTGGTGATTTTTTTCGAAATGTGCTCGTTGTTTTTTCACATTGCGTTTGGTTATAATTTTTCTGTATTTATAGACTAATATATGCAAGTTCTATTTTAAGAACTTTGGTGTTTCAGCGATCGAACCGTTTACGAAAAAATTTTTTTGGTAACAGCGTGTGGTGTTAAAACAATTAAATGTACCAAAGTTTTCGTAATTGATAGCATATTTTTGCCTTTAAGTTACCGTTCTAGGAATGATTATTACTTCCAATTGCCCTTCACTTAAATTTTTAAGAATTTATAAATTTTATAGGTGCCTCGTTGTGATAATCGTGTGGCTCTTTCTTTCTATCCATACCTTTGCTCGAAACTACTTTTTCGTTTTTTCTGAGTTGATGCACAGAAATCTAGACGAAATATAAAAAAACTTCGGTTTTAGCTGGGCGTCTGCATTATCAAATGATAAAAGCATGAACTTTTTATATATTCCAATGTCCCAAATAAAAAAAAATGTTGGCATATCCCGCAAAAAAGTTTTAAGTTTTTCAAACCACTTTCCAAAATTCATGTAACATACATTAGACATCTTCAAAAAATAAATTTTCGAATTTCGAGTGTTCCCACAGAATTCTAGATCATGAAATTTTTTTGAACATGTCTAATGTCCCAGCGGCAAATATGTTATAAACAACATCGATGAATAGTTATACTCATTGCAGGACTAACGCTCACAACTCCAGCCACAACTGTATATTCTTTTTACAAAGGGATGGCCGCTTTGTAGGCAGCTTGCCTACTACATCTCACTTACTAAGTGCCTGTATAGTTGTAGCGAGTTGCCTACATCTCCACATACAAAGCATGCAGCCAACAGTCAAGGCCCCTTACATCTCCATATACAAAGCAGGCAGCCAGCAAGCTAATAAACAAAATATCACAGTTGCAATTTTATTTGTGAAACATACAACACAAAGGGTATAGCATTTTATACATGAAAAATCAGAGTACTTCATCGATTTGCCGTACATACATTTGAGTGATTAAAGTTTTTTTGTTTTAAACAGATTTAATAAAGAAAAACTCTGAGAGAGTTTCGTTTATATCTCGTGAAAGCAAACTCTTACACAAACGGGAACAAGTTCATTAAAAAGAGTATACAATTTTCCATAAAAAAGGAACAATTAATTTGGTTCGTGAATATGACATTTCGTCTGTTTATTAGTTTTCAGAGCTTAGGAATATTTGGAAGATTAAGAAAGAAATCTATTTGTTTGGCTTAGTCCCGTTCATGTAATATTTTTCACTCATAATAAATGAACAAAACTGTCATTTCTATTGGTTCTTGGTTTAATTGTTCCGATGTTGCTTATTCTGGTATTTGCAAACGTTATTACAGTATTATTCTTAATGATTTTATTTTATATGTATATTAAGCCTTTTTAATGCATTTTTTAAGGTTCAATGCAAAGATTTTGCTGAAAACTTTAACCGTCTGCACATGTCTTTCAAGATCTGCACATAATACGATGGAATTACTGCACAATCCATCATGCACTGTGACGCGACTGATACTCCATACGTTACTTGTGACATATGTATCATGGGCGTTATATATTAATGTTGCTCTTTTCGTGTGTACGAGCTCAAAGCATCAACAGCAATTAGTGTATTTTTAACAATTTTTTACTTTTATCTAGTGAGAATAACAATTCAATGCCACCCATCAATGCTTACGTTTATGTTTATTTCCGGCTTGTTCACTTGTTTGTAAAACATTTAGTAAGTTTTTTCGTGTTTAATAAGGACTCATTTCCTTAAGTATTAACTTTTAAAAGGTCCTCATTTATGTTATGAAAGGTTGTACTATATATTAGTGCCGTGTCATCAGCGTAGACTGCATATTTGGCCCTTATATTAGCAGAGCTCAAATTATTGTCACGTAAAATGTATGACACGCCCATATATATATTTAACGCAAAGCAAAAATTATCATTTGTCATGGTGTTCACCGGACTAGCTGATAAGTAGCTCGCTATCAGATGATCAGTAAAATATCCTGTTTATAAAAAAATATCGTCACTTACTCGAAATATACAATTTTCGTTCTTTTGTTTGGTCCACTATTAGGAATGAAGTGTCATTTTTCCCTCAGCCTGTAAAGTCGAATCAAAGTTACTGTTCCTCCTAATTCGTTTTTTAAATACTAAACCAACAAAATCTTAAGCGTCACGCAGTAAAATTGCACTTTTGAAAATTGATATGCTGATTCTATAGTTGATTAACCTAAGAACCAGTAAATTCGCAAAATGTCAAATGACCTGTCATATCAATACCAATTGAAAATTCACTTAGTCCGTGTTAATGTTTTTTATTGTGTTCTCCTTCATGATGAAAAGATGAATGTGACTTACTTGAGGCTTTAAGATTGATTTCATTTTAAATACAAAAATAAGTTAATAATTCAAAATAACAAAATTGCATAAGAAACAAAAATTTTTGCTGCGTGGTTTTTAATGCAGGCGCGATTAATAGAATATTTTGAAGTATTTAATTTAGTTTATAAGTAGAAAGTAAATAGAAATTAAATATAACCATATAACTATGATTTTGCTGCTTAACCGTCTAATTCACCAGATGCGTAGGCATCTCCATACGACTTGCCAGATTTATCTTCAGGATTCAATTTAATCATATCATCAATACGCAAAATTGTGATGGCAGCTTCTGTTGCAAATTTCAATGATTTAATTTTTGACATGGCTGGTTCCAATACGCCGGCTTTTTTGTTATCTCTCACCACGCCTTCGATAAGATCTAAGCCGGTCCACTTGAGATTTGCATGTTCTGTCTTAGTTTGGCTAGAGTTGTGATAGGCACGTAGTTTAGCCACTAAATCTGTAGCATCCTTAGCTGCATTAACGGCCAAGGTTTTAGGAATGACCAACAATGATTTGGCGAATTCAGCAATAGCCAACTGCTCGCGGGAACTCTGAAATTACATTCATAAATTATTATATCATTAAAATATATCGTCTTCATTAGCTTACAAGTGAGGTCGCAAAGTTTTCTAAGTAAATGGAAAGTGCAGCTTCTACGCAGCCGCCACCAGCAACTACTTTCTTGCTTTCAAGCACACGCTTCACGACACATAGTGCATCATGAATAGAGCGTTCCATTTCGTCACAGTAAAAATCATTGGGACCACGCAAAATAATGGAAGCAGCAGCTCTAAAATTTAAATAATATTCATAAGCATTGCTCTAAAAAATTATACCCTTAACTTACCTTGCTTTGGTTCCCTTGATCACAATCAACTCATCGTCACAAATACGTTCTTGCGCCACCTCAGCAGCCTCGCCGACCATGGAAACATCAAAGCTTTCATCCCCTTCCATGTTTGTTAACGATGTTAGGAAAGCAGCACCAGTAGCCTTAGCAATAATTTTCAAGTCACCCTTTTTAACGCGACGTACAGCCATAGCGCCAGCTTCTACAAAGTATTTCATGCAAAGATCATCTACACCACCGGAGCAAAGCACAACATTAACGCCAGTTGTAAGAATTTTATTGATACGTTCTTTGGTGATGTCTAGTTCACGTGCGCGTATGCCTTCTAATTTATCGGGATCATTAATGAGTACTTGTACACCCATTTTCATTTTTGTTTTTTGCAGTGAAAAGTCCAGACATGCAACTTTAGCGTTAATAATTTTCTTCGGCATTTGTTGCGAAGCAATAGTACAATTAAGGGCATAACCAGGAATCAAAACACTTTCTCGTGCCGACTTTCCATGTGCCTTAAGCACATTAACAGCCTTAATGGAGTAGGCGGCATTACCTTTAGGATCAGTTATCTAAAAGGGGAGAATATGTTGACATGAGTTAAAAAAAAAAAATAGATTTCATTTCATTTTGTAAACATACTTTTACAGCCTGCGCAGCATCTACAACCATCGCCGAGAAAAAATCAGCATCCGCACCAATGATCTTTGAACTCATTGAAGTTTTTGCTATATTGATAAGTGAATCGCGTCCCAATTCATCGACAGGTGCGGTCAGATGTTCTGAAATGTATTTACATGCTTCTTTACAGGCCAAACGATAACCAGAGATAATCGATGTTGGATGGATTTTTTGCTTTACCAAATCATCAGCGTTCTGCGAATAAAAATCAAAATATGTAATAATTTTTTTTAGCTGATATAATAAATCATAATAATGTATTTATGAGGGGGTTGTAGACATCTCGTAATTTAATTTTTTTTTTTACGATTCGATTTTGTGACGACTCAGAATCCATAAAATTAAGTTCATAACAGTGGCTTCCTGGTTGCTCAGTCGTGTTAGGTTGGGAGGTATATGGGACGATATGGATGACAACAAAGCGATATCATTGGCATAAGCCAGATCTTTCAGATGACCCCAAAAGTGCCATTGTCCCATGATTCAAAGTATGAGTGGGTTTTAGCAAATCTTCCTACATAATAAAAAAAAGACAGCAAGGACATCAAGCGACCCCGCTTGACCCCTGAATTTGGTAGACAAATTTGGCTTTGATAAGAGGAAGAAGAGCTGCGCCATTAATATGGGATTAACTCTTGACCTGAGCTTCTCGGATGGCCAGTGTTACCTCTTTAAGAGAGGCAGGTAGAAAATATGCGACATATTTCTGAAAATGTTTGTTATGGAGTTTTCAGTTGTAGCAATCTTTATTCATTGTTGTTAGGATTCAGCGTGCTGGTAAAGCATTCATACCATCTGCCTAACTGTGCAGGTTCGGATATTAGAAATAGACGTTCTTACTTTTGACTTAAGAATGAAAAATTAAACATGATTGGGGAATGGAATCCATCTTAGGTACCATGAACGAACCAGTTCACTTTAATTTTCGCAAGAAAATTAACGAAAAATATCTAAATTTCTATTTGAATTCTTATTGAAAGCTGAGACGAAAATGAAAATCGGTGGCTATTACAGAAGTTTTTTTAATAAAATTAAAAAAAAAAGTTTATTATGCACACGTAAATTGTCAGATATTTTACCTTCAATAATTCTGCAGCCAAAATGACAACTGAGGTGGTACCATCACCAACTTCCTCATCCTGCAATTGAGCCAGTTCAACAAGAACTCTGCGAAAAAACGTAAAGAATATTTATGAAATAAGAGAAATAAACTTAATAACGACTTCCAACTTACTTTGCTGCAGGATGTTCCACTTCCAATAGCTTTAAAATTGTAGCACCATCATTGGTGATAGTCACATCACCGATATCATCGACTAACATTTTGTCCAAGCCAACAGGACCCAGTGAACTCTTAACAATGTTGGCAATGGAACTTGCGGCCATCACTAAAAAAAAAAACATTAAATTGTTCTTACAATAATTCAAACCAATGACGTCATAAACGTGAGCAGTGCTGCCGGCGAGTACAACCCGTGAAACAGCAAAGCCAAGTAGCAAAACTTAACCTAACTTTTTAATTTATGAGGCACTACTTACTAAATTTTAATAAATCAATTAAGTTTTGAAGTTTTTCCTTTAATTTTCAATATGATACAGTTCACTACTAGCTTTTATTCTAGTCTTTTAAATAATTTTAGGAAACATAAAACTAAGAATTCAGCACCTGTTTACAAACTCACACTTTTCTTACCATTTTGAGTTCGCACCGAAGCACCTGACTGCCTAGTTCCAGCAATAGATAAAGGACTTACTACTGTCGACATTTTTATTTAAGTATTAGCTTAGATTAATCTATAACTTTAGAAAAACTTTTTGTAAAAACGCTGAAAAAATACCGCCTGACTCACTGCTGATAGTACTTTTCTGGAAGAATGTGTTTTGCATAGAGGTGGGTAAAATCGTTAATTATCGATAGACATCGATGTGAGTCAAGCATCGATAACTATCGATGTCTCTTTGCGAAACATCGACATCGATAAGAACTGATTTATTTTGAAATATAATATATGCATAATATATTTTAAAATAATAAATTTTTCATAAACAATGGACAATAACGTATTGGATAAATAACTACGTTATGTGAGATCAATAAACGCTTTGTGCGAATCACTAAATGATATGGTACTTGAATGGTGCTCGAATCAAACGTAAAATTAGTGAAATTAAAATAAGACATGCTCATAGTTTTAAAAATACAAGTCGTTCTGCCAAATCATCTGACAATTGGGATCTTCGTTCAGAAATTATGTTGCCGGCAGTAGAGTTAACTCTTTCGGAGGAGACAGAAGACAATGGCACAATTAAATATTTTAGCGCAATTGTTTGCAAAGCTTTGCTTGACGAATAATTCATCCAGTATTTGATGATGTTCGTATTTTCATCAACCAGTGGTTCCACCATATATGTATTGAAATTGACAATTGCCTGCGAAGTTCCAGGGATCGCCGTAGGGCCACTCGTGGTCCGATATTTGTGTAAAAACGAAAAACGTCCAGTTGTCTGTTCCTTAATTTGTTCGGCCATCATACCTAATTATACCTGCAATCAAAAAACTTGTCAAGAGAAATAGAATACAAAATTTTATTGTCACATCTACAACCTCGAAAGCGCGGCAAAATCGCGAATATTGTCGTGAAAACTCTAGGATATCGAATTCGAAGAATTGGCATACTTTTTTCAAATAGAAATATAAAAACATATTCTTGGTCTTATCGATGTACTATCGATTGAAATCGATAAATTTGGAGAAACTATCGATGCATATCGATATTTTTTCTTAACGATTTTACCCACCTCTAGTTTTGCAGCTATCAAAAATGCGTTCTTTTTACTGTCATCGCTGCTATGTTGGCTATTCTGGTGTGGTGAATATTAGATGACGGATTTAGTCCAATGAGTGAGTTCAGTTTGATAGTATCTCGGTCAATAATGAACTTTGACTTTACAGTCAATTGCAGTAACCAATGTTCTTGAGAAATGACAATAAAATTACAACAGATGGCGCAATCGCATAATATAAATTGCACTTTGTGTATGTCGTTCAGCACAACCTCCGTGGCTCAAGTGTTAGAGCGGCCGTCCACATATAATTCATGGAATGGTCGGGGGTTCGAATCACATTACAAATTAACCAAAAACTGGTCTGATGAGGCTATGTATATACATATGAATATGTATATATATGTGGTAATAGCCGAAACATATGTCACCAATTACCAGGTTAAATTGTTCCATTTGTTGTCTTTGTCATGTTTGTTTATAAAGCATTAACCGATTTGTGAAATTTCACAAGAACATTGGTTACTGCAATTGACTGTAAAGTTCGATTAAAAATTTCAAATTATAATATACTATAATAAAAATATATGTACTGATACGTGAGGCCCCTTACCGTGCTAGGCCCCGTTCAACCACACGACCATAAACCCGGCTCTGATTTTTAAATAGAATTTCAGCCAAACACTGTCATGCCACCTATTGGTCAGATGCAGATTATGCGTTTTATTCACTTTTAGGTTTAACCAAAACGAATAAGACACGGCTAATATTAAAAATCGTAAATTTATGAAAAATTAAATTTTTTTGTGGTAAAAACTTGATGACATTTTTTTTTGTCGCTTAACAAAAAACTTAAGTTAATTTCGCAAGTATCGTCCAATTACCTGCCATTTCAGAAGTTTTTCAATTCCTGACTTGAAATTCCCGGCTAAATCCCAGTCACTTGGTAACCCAGTTTATAACTCAATAAATTATCTTTCTTCAGGAATTTCCAACCTTTTCTGCGTAATTTTTCTCTGTTTTAACCATAAAGCTAGTCGACCGATTTCTGGGGCATATCGAATTAGGTAAGGCTAAGTAGGAGTGGCAGTCAGTTGCGAACCGACTCACTTAGACCAAATGCTGATCCATTATAATACCACGGGGAACTTGACTATACTCTCTCATTGAACCAATCAGATTTCGTAATAAAACTCAATAGCTGACCTATGCTAACATGTTTGAGGGCATCCAGATCATCAAATATAAACGAACCAATTGTTTTGCGGCGTTTTCTAGCAAGTTCAAGGCAGGAGCAAATAAAAAGTTTAATTTGTGTTTTTTGGAACAAAATTTTATTTGCCCATTTTGATGCACTTGCGCTTGTAATTTTTTTGTGGTTTTTTACACTAGAAGTACTGAACATAAAAACTCTATACAAAAACAAAATGTTTAATGTTTTCGTCCTGCTCCACATCCCTACAACTTCTATAGAAGTCAAAAGATCGAATACCTAATCTCTCCGCATGTCTGCGGATAAGGCAGTGGCCAGTTATGCCTGCAACAGCTGACGAGACACTATGTCTAGTGTGGGATATCAATTCTAGAGATCGCTTAGCGCTCCATTCCGGCCAGATTTGCCTTACCTATCAGCTGATACCTATATTGATAAAATGGATAAAAACATTCTCAAATTTCTGTTTTACTTCCATTTTTTATTTGCCAGCTGTAACAATTTTGACCTACATATAACAATTTTTATGAAAAAGAATTTGGCAAACTAAATAAAATATGGTAACTTTTTATGGAGGATGAAAACCATTTTCGCGTTTTCATTTGACAAAATTTTAGAATACGGAAACAAGACTTAGTCAACTTAAAGCAACAAAAGATACCTGATTTTTAATTTACTTCGTTCGTCAAAAAAAAAATTTCTAACGTGCAACATAGTTTTCCTCCCAAGATTTCCAAAAATGATGAATTCACGAAGAAAAATGAATTTTTCTCTTCAATACTCAATTCAATTTTCTTAAATTTTTCTAGAACAATACATTCGGCTGTGAAGCCGGTTCTATTGGCAGTGAGTGGTAGCTGTTGTGGACAATAACTATTTAGCTCTTCTAATGTGTTTTAAAGTTATAAATGATTTTGATTGGAATATTTCTTGTTTGCAAAGCGTTGATTATATGATTCATGATCTAGTCATGTACGCATTAATCTCTTGAATGGGATTGAGGATATTTCTTAAGTATTATTGACGATGAGCTTTCCAAATGGCTGCGCAAAGAGTAGAAATAGTTGCGCCTTCAGGGTTCAGGGCTACCAAGTGACCGCGATTGACCCGATCATACCCAGAATTTCTTGTCAAAGCCGGGGACCTGGTAGGAATTCGAAAATCTATTTTTAATATTGCTTACCAAAAAAAAAAAAGTCATCAACTACTTCGTAAAAAAAAAATAATTTTTCCATTTACCATTTGAGAAGACCTTTGCCTATTACATTTCGTTACGACAATTTTATAATTTATTTGCATAAAAAAAATTGATTTTAGTTTCAAATTGCCCAACTTTAAAACCAAACAAACTAACAAGGAACAACAAGTGCATTAAACACAAAAGCTTTTTGTATTATCACGTTAGGAAAACCGCAACAACAACATACAAAGAAAAACCAACCACACTCATACACACACACGTACGCAAATTAAAGGATACAAATGAAACTGTTATTAGCTTTTCGGCATTTTTGCGTGTTTGTCGAGTGGGTTAGTGGGCGTTTACGCTCGGTGAGTATTCGTGTGCCTACTGAGAAAAGCACTTTCGAGGCAAACAGATGCGATGAAAAATGTTCCAAGTCTTTTAATGAGAAGGCATCGTGGATGACGACGGTCAGGTAAATGAGCGAAGAAAACTCAACTCAACACGACGCACTGACAGACACTTCGTCTCCATAAGAGCGGATTGTCGTCCCACAACAATGAGTAACAACAAAAACAAATAACAACAACAATAATCAAACAAAAAACAACAATAGCAACATTTTATTATTAACAACAATGCGACTAAAAAGCGCCAACGTTCTAAGGAGCCGAGCACAATTACACCTGAGCCACAAAAAAAAAAAGTCCAACAAAAAGTTTTAAATTGCGAACAACAAATAATAGAATGAATAGATGATAGTAAGAAAAGCGTTAAAAAAAGAATTCCGTGGAAATAAAAAGAAAGAACCTAAAGACATTCATGTGCTTGGAATTGACGGAGCGTGAAGTGAAAATAGGTCGAAGCAGCAGCATCAGCACCAGGACAGGAGAAAAAAGAGCAGGCGAGAGAAAAAGAGATTGAAATTTAGTGTTGCCGAGTACATTTTGAAATTTTCTAAGGCCTCTTTAAAATCCGGTGAAAATATTCATTGATATATGTAGGTATAACATATTATGTGAAAGGTATAACATATTAGGTAAAACTCTTAGTTAGTGTTTGGTGAAGATAATATTTGACTTCAAAAAGTACCCGTTTACATACTACACATGGCCATCGTTTTGTCGGAAAACTTACCACTTTGATTTTCAAGCAAAATATTTCTTCTGGCGAACTGTGCTTCCTCACTAGCTATCCTATCGTCAGACAAGCAAGCTTATTCAGGGAGAATGCGTAGTGAGGTCTAAAAGAGTGGGTGGCGGAAGAGCTTATATGAAGTTCAGTGTAGTTGATTTTTGCATTTGTTTTCAATTGAATGGCTGCAAAATTGCGGTGAATACACCCAGGTCACCTCAGCGCCCCTGGGGCTTACACCAACAATTATGAAAGACATATTTAGAACCTTGAACAGCAAATTGCTATTCTCGAGACAACGATGATAACAGAGGCGTCAATTGGGTAGGGCAATGCTGATAAAGCAACAATTAACTCCAGCTACCGTCACGATTTCCATTAATGGCGAAGATAAAAAATAATAGATTCAATGGGTGCAGTCTACTTCCATCGGAACTGTTCAAGGAGAGGTCAGTACTTTGGATTTTCAATCAATCAAAACTTATACATATAGGCCAACTAGCATTTACGCTTAGTTTGGGCTCTCCATAGCTTATTCAGTTTTGTTTCGCAATATTACACTGCCAATGAATATATGAGCTCATGATGATACAGGTAATGCATAGAAAGGCAAAATTATGTGTAGAAGATTAACTACTTAGTTTCTAAGTCATGCAGATTTTAGAGACGAAAAGGAGATAGAAACAGGAAAGACCGGAAAGATAAAAGGAAGAAGATACGATATGGCAATTGCATAATCTGAGTTCATATCTTCTACATCAAAACCAAATAGTCGAGCTCTTGCTGTCATATAAGCTAGGCCGTAATACAGAAAATGCTCTGTAACATCTTCGACAATTGAATAAAAAAGACATCGAATACACAGTTTGCCAATTTATCAGCTTTTTCATTACGTAGAAGTAAACAAAGCTTTTCATGGCCTTTAGCGCAGCCTGACTGTAAGACGGTATATGAATAATATGATAGAATGTTCTATGGTGGGTCAAAAGCTCGTTTTTTTAAATGAAGATTGCAAAATTATTTATCTAAGGTATAAGATTCTTACACACACACGATAAGTTTTTTTTGTAAATTCTATTGTACCTTATTGGCGTCTTATTGTCAGAGTGGCAATATTTTTGCTCTTCTTTTGTCCATATGAAGACCAAAGCAGTGTCGCCACACTTTAAAAATAAAATGTCAATAAGCCTAGAAAAATCCAAAATTTGAACGCAGTTTAAATCAAAAAGCCAAAAGTCTTAAGCACGATACATCGATCTAATGGAAATCAATACTCTAGCTAAGAGAACTTTCCACACTCAGTCATCAGCTTGGTGAAGGGAAGGGGAACGAAATTCTGATCTATTAAATATAGAAGTGTCTTTTGTCGTATAGTCGTAGTTTCATGTGTTGCTTCATGAGCCAAGGAAACTGAAAAGACCTCATCTAAAATCGCAGTGGCACACTTGGTGCTAATATCACTTCTTCAGTACAGGAAAAAGCACTAGATAATCACCAAAGGGACATTGAACTTCTAAAATAATAAATGTTATTTAAATAAAAAAAAATTTGAATGTGAGTTAACCAAAAGTACCCCCAATCCGGCAACACTGACAAAAACACATACTGAATGAGCAAAAACACCCAAGAGTATTGTCGAGTAAGCAACTGACAACGTTAGCGCTGCTTCATGGCCCATAAGGTGGCACTACTAGTAGTCAGTAGCAGGATTCAGTTACACTTCATTAAGATGTGTTATCGCACAGCTTAAAATACCCAAAAGACCTTTAAAGCATACAGCGATAGTAAAATATCATACACGAGGGCAGGAGTCAGAATGCGAGAGAGATAAACCAAAGCATACAAACAGGCGCACAGTTATACCGTCTGTCAATGTCAAACAGGCAGACAGATAAACGGACAGCCGGAGTGATTGTGGCGCATTGAAATGAGTTGAGTTGAGTTGAGTTGAGTTCATTTTGATCTCTCTTTTCGAGTCAATTTAAAGGACAAATAAAATGTGTCCAACGTCAGGTGAGCAGCTCACAGTAGCGAGGTATTATTCGGAGTATCAGTGTGTTAGTGCGTGTTTGAACACATGTCGTACATGTAAGTTACAAACAATTTAATTGTAATTGAACAACAGCAGTCATCGGTGTGATATTTATGTATGTGAAGCGCATCACCCGTCAGTGGCCAAGTGGCCTTACTGTTCGTATACAGGTGCGAGCCGTACTCCAGTAATAAAGCAGCGCGTGCCTTCACAGCTTTTGCGGTCAGTACGTGGCTACAGTAACACAAATAGCAGCAGTTAGATTGGCAAGTACGTTTTCCATGCACAGAACATTCATTATAAATAACGCACAAATATACAGACACTGACATACATACATACGCACACATGCACCTACGATGGGGGATTTCTATAAAATTTATTGCCTTTTTGTGTGAATTTCTGCGGTCGATGTATTCTTTTCAAGCAGCTGTTCAAATAGATTTATTGACTACACAGGTTAACAGCTTCCAAGATTTTAAATATCAATAGAATAGAACCATTATTTGAGACAAAATGTCGCTATTGACAGCTGCGATTTTGAGGCAGTCAAGAATCTAACATCAACTGAATAAACGACACATTGGAGGGGATCCGATAAATGATAACTTTTGAGCTCGAAAATTTTCTATAATTTTGTCGTAAACTGGTGCTTTATTTAATTTAACTCATATAGTACCAAAATATTCTACATACTTTTGTTTTAAAAAAAAAGTTGTAATGAGGTGGTAAATTGAGTGGAAAAAAGGCGGAAAATAAGTTTGAGGTCGATCGGAAAAAATTTTTAGCCAACATTTTTTTTGAATTCATTCAGCGCTTGACCTAATCGAAAGATGTTATTTCTAAGATTTTGAATTTTTTAGCGCTTAGCCTACTCAAAAAATTTGACATCTTCAAAAATAAAAATTGCCAAATAGTTACCCTGGGAAGTGGCGATTGATTCGTATACGCATCACCATAATTGAGTGCTATATATAGCTCACCTAAATAATCTGTATATATAATTTTTATGGTGGAGAATAACGTTAGTATTTTTGAATCTATTCCGTGTAGGTTTTGTCCACATTTGATTAATTTTAATATTTTTGATTAATTTTCAAAAAAATATCCAAAACAATTGTTTTTTTAAACTCCTACTCAATCCTAAAAACTGGGCGTGGCACGAGAACGGAAAGTTTTAAAGAAAAGCCAATAGATTGAACTTTAATATAAAAAATATAAACCTTCGAATTTTTTGTTATTTTATAGTGAAAAAAATGTCCAAACATGAGCAATTTTCGTGATTCGTTAACGAATCAAAGATACTATATGGGTTAAGTCAGTGTTATACTTTCAAGCGAAAGTGACTGGCTAGAAATAGGCGATACATTTCTAGAAGTGTTTGCTGGTGGCATTTTTAGTTATTCCATTTTAATTGTTGTCAATGATTCACTGAGCTGTTGGTGAAGTGTTCATACCAGTTCTTTATTTTGATTGGGCATGGATGGTCGTTGTATTCTCTCGAGAGCTTTTTCCGAGCTCTTTTACCAGCTCTGCAGCAGTATTTAAAGTCTCTAGGTATAGCACTGCCTTAGGAAGGTTTAAGTTAATCGGGCTCAGCTGTGGTCACGCTGGATTTTAACTTTTCATCTCTCGTCGATTAAATGCAGGTCTTTGATCATAGATTTTCTTTTACTCCAGAGTCCCACAGCTCTTTGTTCTTATTTGAAAATAAATGGAAAGGAGACTCATGTTCCTCACATGCTTTGCAGGACTATGGCCACAATAGCCAATTCCAAGATGTCTGTCACTATGCCGGTAAACTTAATTTTGGCTTTCATTGCCTGTAAAGACATTGTTCAGTGGAGTAATTAGGGCTGTGATTACTAAGTTGTGGTAGGTATAGTCCAGTAGACTAAGTAAGTAAATGAAAAAAAAAAATTTAAAAAAATACAAAGTTGATAAAACAAAGAAACATAATGCTCTAACTTAAAAGACACATCCTTGCTTTCGATAAGAAGTTAAAAAATTAAATTACAGTGAAATGAAAACATAATGGGCAAATACCAACCGCTGCATCATTTCAGCTCCAAATGAACTGGGTAGACCAATGTTAGTTATCCTTATTGGCTTTTTGTTTCACTTAACTTTTTGCTTCGGCTATTATGTTGTTGATCCAAAGTTTGGTATTTCTCGGCAAGTCAAACGTCCTTTGTACGTGCAGCTGACCTGCCAATGGAGGCATGAACATTAAACTTTTGAAAGAAAAATTTCCACAAATTTCACAATTTTCATTAAATTTATTTTAACAGTAAAACTCAAAAGTACAAACATAAAAAAAAACTTTTAAATTTAATAAAGTAATAATTTCAATTTAAAATTTAAAAAAAAACAGCAACAACAACAAAAACTTTATTTTTATTTTATTTTTTTTGTTTCTCTTACGTAGAGCTCTTGGGCCTTCGATCCAAATTAAACAGCGTCAGTTTGCGTGTTGAGGCGCGTGCTAACAAAACTTTATGCTGCTGAGTTTTGATGCTGGCGATGATGCTGCTACTAAAGTTGATTATGTTGTTGTTGCTGTTGTAATTGTTGTTCTTATTGTTTTGAGTGCTCCTTTGCTGCATGTTGCAAAGAAAGCAAAAACACATAGCAAGCAAACGAAGTTTGTACATACAAAACTTTTGAAGGTAGCAATGACAACAGCAACAGCTATAACGCCTGCAAATGGACAACAACTTTCACATTTCTCAAGCGCACTTTCGCGTGTAAGGTTCATAAAAAACAGCATCACTAGCATAAAGTCTTGTAGAAAAAAATCATTGCATGCTTATAGGCGCAAAAATACACAATAATACGTGTGGAGTGTTAACAGTAAAAGTTTTGTAAAGTTTAGTCCCATTTGCTCCCACATTAGTTTTTGTTTTCCTTTCCTTTCCTTTCCTTTTTGTTTGCCAGCTTTTTATTTTCTCTGTCGCTGCTCGTGTCTGAGTGCGTCGTATTGTGTCGTCAGACATTCGGTCGGTGTTTTCTTCTTTCTGTTTCAGAGAACTTTAGGGAATTTTGCGGTGGCGCTACCACACCGCGCCTTCGGAGTCATCATCAACAACAGAACAGAATGGAATCCTCGACAACCTAATATTTTACTGTTCAATTTCGATTTCAGTGCCGAGTTGCCGCTTGTCTGTCGTAGACGTTCGTTTAGTTTGGTCGTTCATTCGTTCGGTCGTTGGTACTTTCACTTGTTCACCGTCGTTTATTCATTCGTGCGTTTGTGCTCGTCAATACGATATTACTTTTTTACCGTTAGTTTAGTTATCACCAGCGTATGCACCGATACGTTTCAAAAGTCTAAGAAATTTCCACCTCGTTTTTCTTGTGTAATTTTTGTGTGCTGTTTTTCTTCTCTTGCAAATAAAAGAAAAAAATTTTGAATAAAAATTGGTTTCAAAATTATAAGTGATATTGAGAAAAACCCAAAAAAAAAAACGGATTTTCCATAAAAAAAAAAAAATTTGTAAAATGTCCTTTGGTAGAAAGGACCCACATTGCGTGTTATTATTGTCGTTATCGTCGTTATTCTACTCTAAACCGTTACGCGCTGTGATTGACTGAACGTTACAACAACAACAACAACAGCAGCAGCAGCAATTTTTGGACGACAACGACAAAAATGACGATAAGCAGCAATACCACAAGGATAAGACGCAGTCAGGAGGCAAGTTTTCCCTTTATTTCCGTCTTCCCTTATAATCAACGTTTTGTACTACCAATGTTTTTTATGCTGAATTATTGAATTTTCATTACCTACAACAACAGTAACCAGCAGTAGATTAGAAGACGCAAGTAGGTGTGGAAGGAGCAGATAATGGAAAATTGTAAGCGTAGGGATTTTTCAGTTTTCTTTGGAGAAAGGATGAGAGCAAGAAAGTCCTTTTTACATACATAGTTGTGCTTTTCTTTGCACATTTTGTTATTATTTTATATTGTTTCTGTTTTCTATTTTCCTGTAAGATTTAAGACTTAATTTTGTTGTGTTTTCTTTTATGTATAATCAAGTTTTATTTACTTAACTTTAATGTCGTCTTGCTTGTGTAGCTTAAGCGCACAAGGATCTCTTAAGTGTATCCTTTAGATTTTCTGTTAAATTGCTTATCACTGACAATAAATAAGGAAGTGCCTAGAATGTGCATTAGGGTGTACACGTTTGGTGGAAAAAAATTAGCAGCTGTTGCTATTTATGTAGTAATTACGTAAAATATTTTGTTTTGTTATTGGCTTACCTTATGCTGTTACCTTAAATTTAATTTGTCTTTAAAGGAAAGAAATCAACTCCAAAAATTGCTCTATCATCTGATTACTTTTTCTTATAGCATATACCTAGAAGTGTTGCTAGGAAAAAGTTTTCCAAAGTTACTTTAGCGGAGCATCTGAAAATACGCTAAGTAAAGCAAATTTTTTCAACATGAATTTCATAAAGTTTTTAGTTCAATATGCGATATCATTGCTCGTTTAAGAATAGTAGTTGAATTTATGAGTAACAAGAATGTGATTTTTTTTTTTAAATATAATTTGATTGTAAAAATCTATGATGGAAGTTTTGTTAACTTCCTTGGAGTTACTATATACACAATTTTAAATTGCGTGTTTAGGCCACAGGTAAAATTCGTTCCAACTGTCAGATTGCGTATCTGTCATACAAATACATCTGTACAGACAAATTTTTAATAGCAAAGTTTAGTAACGCAAGCATCAAAAACATTAAAAAACATATTTAGATACAAGTCGGTTTTAATTAAGTGGCGAAAATCACATTTGTTAGTTTACAATCTTGGGGCGAGAAAAACAGTTTTGAACAAAATGTTGTCTTAAATAACAAAATTATATAACGCAGGGATCTGAACCGGTTTTGAACCGAACCGGCTCTGAATTGCAAAACCGTTTTCTTTTCTAATTAACTGAACCATTGACCGAACCGAAATTTTTCACAAATGTTTGATCCGAACCGAAAACTGAACCCCTTTTCAATGGACAAATTTTTCCCAATTTTTTATTTTTTCTTTTGTTAAATATTGAAATTGATGAAATTTTGAAAGAAATCATTAATAGATAAAATCAAATCGTTGGATAATACAGGGCAGCTTTCAATTAATGTTGATGTTTTGAACTTTTGGAATAACTACCTTGACAGAGAATTATCTGAATTAGCTGAAACTATTTTTGGTGTTCCAGCAACCCAGGTTCCGGTAGAGAGGACATTTTCCACCCTTAAATTTATTCTCGGAGACCTGCGGGAAAATATTGACGAGAACTTGTTAGAAGATATTCTTCTCATGAATCTCAACTGATTATTATAAATAAAATTTTTATTAAATAAGAATTTTTTACTATGTACTTATAGCGTATGACATAAAATATGTCTACATATGTATTTCCATATTCTTTTGGATTGTTATACTGAATAAAAATAACACAAATGTACATAGCTTTTTTTAATTTCCGAACCGTTAAGCCGAACCGAAACCCCCGGTTCAAAGAAAAAAATAGCCGCTTTGATGAACAAATCCAAAAGTGCAAAAACGGTTCGAACCGCTGATCCGATCCAACTAAATTGTTCACCCAGTTCACGTCCCTGATAGAACGATAACTCAAGAATTGCAATTTTGCTTACTTTTTGATAATCTCAAGAAAAGATCTTTAATATTCAAGACAAGACCACAGCAAGGCACTAATTTTTCATGTAATTCCTTGATCTAAAGCAAACCCGACTTGATAAAACCAAAAGCTTCGGACTTGCCGGCCTAAGATCTATGTAGGCAACAAAAATTTTTTTTTCTTGAAAGAGTATCATTTGGTAAAACAAATAAATTTAAGGTCGCTGAATTCATATTTTGAATTAATTTGCGTTTTTCACGCAATGTTTGTTTTTAATTAAATAAAACATAAGAAAATCTGTGTTCTATTGTTGAACAATTTTTGCCAATTCTATACCGAATTTTAAAGTTAGTGCAAGTTTGGTGCTCTTATGTCCGTTCATCTGGTTTAAACACAATTCCGACGGACGGCGGGAAATCCGTCAACGGGTAAAATCCGTTCGAGGAAACGGTATTGTAACGGACGTCGAAAAGTTCAGTTGTTATTTTGTTTTAAACAAAAAAAAAAATTTTTCAATGAAAATATTTTTGTTTTTGACCAATGTTACCATATTAGCAGATTTAACTGCAAACTACAGTTTTTTAAGACATGCTAACAGCTTTTTTTTTGCAAATCGCAGTACTTTTTTTTTTGTAAAATTTTGACCAAAAAAAAAGGTCAGCAACATTCTCCTAACTAATATTTTCCATAAAGATCATTAACTTTTAAAACCAATTTATTTTATTTCGGAGGTAGCAGTTTTCTAAAGTTTTTTCTTTTAGAGTTTGCAGTTTTTCCGAAGAAAGATCCAGATCCAAAACTGATTGTGACAAAGTGAAATATTTTTTTTGTAAGACCATACATACATACTTCTTCTATTAACAATTCGTTGTAACACAGTGCGCCATTCGAATCCGTTTTGAATACGAGATTGACTCGCTTATTCGTATATTTTATCATAAACGGGTTTCCGTTTTGATTCCGAAACTGATCCGTTTTCGTAAGAAATTTTTTTCAAAAACGTGAATGGTTTTCTCTACTTTTTCGGATTCGTCTCAAACTTGGAACGGGCCAATGTCCATTATCTGCCTTCCTCTTTGATTGTCTGTCTGCCTGTCTGTTTTTTTGTCTGTCTATCGGGCTGTCTGTACGTCTTTCGTCCTGTGGTAATGAAATGAGAAATTAAGGGTAATAATTTAATGAATTTCCCAGCCATAGCTTTGGAATTGAAATTTTTGAAATATTTTGACGAACACACGTAACTTCCATACAAATAAATCACTTAAAACTCTTTTCTAATTGAGTTAATTCAAGCAAATATCACACAAATAGCAAGCTCTGAACAATTAGAGTTGTACGAATTTTGACAAGAAGACGTGGCAACTAGCAGAAACTTTAAAAGCAAATTCTAAAAGAGTACATCGCACCTTCCATACAAGCAAAAAATGTTACAGCTGAAATAGTTTTTTAAGATAATAAACCCAAATTTATCAAAAATACTAGAAATGGTTTTGACAAGCACTAGACAAAAAGTGGGCAAATTTTTATACGTTATTGAAATCTCGAAGTCACGTAACTTAGCTATTTAAGTAAATGTTACCTAATTCAATACAGGAACGGATAAAACCAGCCATCCCGTACCGTGGCTTCAGTTTTTCCTTGTAACAAAATTTTAAGACTCAACAGCGTAATTTTACTCTGAATTCTGCATAGGGTATTTAATTTTTGGCAAGACCATAAATAACACCCTTGGGCTTGTTAACTTATCTATTTTTTGGTACCATTTTAATCGGAGATTTTCAATCAACACCTTTTTTGATTGAATCGTACTCGAGTTTACTTCATTAATAGGAGAAATTTCTCGTATTAATTTTAATCAACGATTTGCACGTTAATAGCCGATTACATGACATAAGTTATCGAAGGTTGTGACTAATAGGTGCTTAAGAACAAATCGCAATTAAATCTACGTTTTAATTCAGATAAGTTAACAGGCCTTGCAGTCTGAATTAATTTTTTAGCGTATGCATAATTTTGTGGTAATTTCTGAATAAACGACATATTTCAAGAAAATAGTTATAGAAATTGTATAAAAAAGATTCAGAGATAATATAATAGTGGTGTTCACACCGCATTCGTTGGTTCGTCATTATTCGTTAATTTTTTATGTGAATTTTGCATATGGGAATTTCCGCCAAAAAGCCAATAGTGACAGGAAAATTAAAAGTTATTATAATAGCGTTACTATCTGATATTATCTAAGGAAAATATTCAAATTTTTGTTAATTTAAACAATTTACACCAGAATTCATTTACAACGTTGAGCAAACCACCTGCAAACTTGCAATAAATTAAATATTTAAGTGTGTAAGAGAGGTGATACATGATGATAGTCTTTCCGAAAAATCTCACTTCCAACCTCAATTAGCTAAAAACAATGCAAAGACATCAAACAAGTCCCTATTAACTGTCAAATTTTAATTTGCTCAGGCTCATGTTCTGAAGTCACATATAACATAGAAAAACATCATTTGTTCTCATTTCGAAATTGATAACAGCAGTAAGTGTGTCAAAGTTTTTGCACGAACCGAGTTTTATGTACATAATTCAAAAAAAAAAAACGAGTGCAAAAAAATAATGGTCATGTTCGGAAACATGAGTGTAATAAATAGGCAGTTCAAAACGGTTAAACCACTTTTTCACAACCATAGCACAACATAATAGCATAATTTTTTTTCTGTTGGAAAGGTTGTGAAGAGAAGAAGAGACATGTATCCTTTTTTTCAGTAGTAGGCAAAGCCACGCCACTAACGGGAAAAGACGTTTCCAAGGCTAAACTAATGGACCGATTTTGATGAAATTTTGCTTAAAGATAGATTGAATCCTAAGAAAGATTATTATTGTCTCTATCTTGGAACCAGTTCTACGTCTGGCATCAATTTTACCACTCAATATAGTGCTGTCAAAGGGCTATTCTTTAAAGTAACAAAAAAAAAACCAAAAGTGTTTTACTTTGACTTTTATTCCACTTTAAAAGAAAACTTCCGCCCCGTTCAACATGAGAGAAATGCCCATATGCAAAATTATCCAACTATCGGACTAACGAGTAACGAACTAACTAGTTGGCATGCTTAATAGTTTTCTGTTAGTTTGTTGTCAAAAAAAAAAGGTTTTGCCAACATATAGATAAAAAAATTTAAGAAATTTTATTAGATTTTGTGCCTGTGCGTGGGATTTTTGTGTTTAAATTTAAAAAATCGGTTTACAGGTTGACGAAACAAAACAAAAATGATTCCTTTACAGAAAAAAGTTTTACGGAACTACTAACTAATGATTTATAAAACAAACAAGGCCGGTGTGAGTACCATTAATGTATTATGACATTTTATTGTATTCGTTATTCCTGCAGAGCACAAAAGAAATTTCAAAAAAATTTTAATTGTATTTTTCAATTCGAAAATTCGAGATTCCTTGAAATATATACATATCAAGAAATTAACAAAATTTTATAACTTATGTACCTTGCACTAAATGTTACTTTTCATAAGACCCTTAAAATAATGAAGAAATTTAAAAAAAAATTATGAGTCTTTTCAGAATTATGAGTCTTTTCAGATTTTTTTTTTTTTTGTAAGTATGTACTTGTAATTTTAATATACAAAGTTCAATGATAACTTTGAAAAATTGTGGCTTTTCAGCAAAATAAAAATATATGAGTCTCTTAAAATTAAGCATAGAATAATACCTGTACATTTTAAGCAAATTGATGACATTGATGTGGTCCACCTTAATCAATTTGAAAAATAAAGTGCATTTATAAGAAGAAATGTTTTTAGCATTGATGTTAGTTAAGTGTTCTAGTTGACTTTTTTATGAACATTTGTGTGTTTAAAATTTTTTATGATAAAATTCTCTATAAGATAGGAGAGCTAAATTTTTGTAATCCACATAATTAATTCCAGATGGAGGGCTTCAAAGTTGGAATTTGTTAAAAAAAAAAACCAAAAAAAAAATTTTTTTTACATATTTTCGATTCTAACAGCCATAAAATTAATACTATTGTGAAACTCTCCTTACACTATAGAAAAATTTAAAATTGTTTGACTGATAATTAAAGTTTTTAGAAGCATTTATGTAAAGTATGTGCTTTCAACACTGCATTTTTTTGAATTTTGCCATTTATATGGAAAATTGGGGTCAATCGAAAAAAAACCATTACGATATTCGGATTCTACGGAAAGTTTTACTATAAAAAATTTTATCAGAATTCGTTGTGAAAAATTTTGTTGAGTAGTGTAATCAGAGATATATGACGACATGTTATTAAAAATTTTGAAACTCATATCACATATTTTTTTTACTTTTGCTTTGCGTCGAGAAACTATCAATGATTATTTCATAATTCGATAATGGGAGAATGAAATTACTTGCAATATATCCAATGAGTTAGAAAGCAACTCTGTTGCTCTTAGTTAAATTTAAGATGTTAGTTACTAATAAATGTCCGATACCATTAATTAATATGACCTTTATGTATATCTTGATCCAAACATGTTATTAAACTATAAATGGTATTTAAAGCGTATTATTGTTTTAAAATTTGTTCCTAAATAGAATTGAAAATTATTTCATCGAACTTACAACGATTAGTAAGCACCGATATTCATATAAATTTACAAATCAAGCAATGCTTTTTCAAAACATGCATGACTAAGACAAGAGATGGATCAATTTAATCTGGTAATTGTTGACATATATATGTTTCTTATATGTATATTTGGTCTCAACAGATCATTTTAGGTTAATATCTAATTGGATTTGAGCCCCGATCGTTCAATACATTTTATTCGGTATAACCGCTTTAATACTTGAGATAAAGCGCGTTTTTTTTTTCATTTCGCACACAATGTTGTATCTGTCATTTACTTTTGTCACTTCTCATTTGTTGCCATATCTGTTAAGCATTAAGGCATAAGGATATATGTACCAAGATATTTATTTTCCAAATTGTGGCGTTGCCACTTAGATAGAAAATGGATGAATTCTATTGAATTTAGAAATATTTTATTTGTCCACGTACAAATTAACCAAAACTGATCCATTGTCTTGTCATGCTTTCTTAAGAATTCGATTTGTAAACTTACAAGAATATCGGTCTTTGATAATTCAATTGTAATTAGTAATCGATAAAAACAAATAGCAAATTTTTCTTCGGTTTTTATTACTTTAAAACCTAAGACAGTGTTGGTAAAACCAGGAGAGGAGGACTTACATAAAGTACTCGTACTTTCCCAAGATGTTTGCGCATATAAAAGCAATTGGCATATCGCGGGAGGCCTAGGTTCAAATCTGATCGGTGACAGATACTTAAATTAAGTTCGGTGACACCATAAGCTTCCTTGAATAGATCTAGCATATTTTGTATATGCTTCCAAATATGTGCTTCTGCTAAGCATTTAAGGAAGCGAATTTCATACGCTTTTTTATAAGAAATACAAATTGTTTCAACCCAATTATTACCACAGTAACAGCCTTTCAAAGTCAACTTTTGGTCACAAAAGTAGGCATTAACTGATTTATGTGGTCATAAGGTTTATCTAATTGGAAACAAAAATTTACAATTACTTCAAAGAAAATTAATTTTTCTAAGGAAACGACGACAAAATTCTGTATCCTAAGTTAAAGACGACTTACATAAAAAAGCATAGTTAAAGATTGCATCACCTAATTTTTATTTAGGAGTACAGCTTATTGCATAGGTCGGCGCAAAAGAATCGGACTACTTCTCAGATTCAACTAAAATCCACTGATATTAAAATGGATAAAATGTCTACAGAATCTAATGGCAACGGTAAGCTACTCACAAAAATTTGAAGGGAATCAGTGAAGATGATTGATATTAAGTTTTTTTCTAAATCTTTATGACAGCTCATATATCATTAGTTTCAGTGACATAATTCTCACTAAAAAACGTTTGTAGCATGTGTTATGAGCGGGTGACTCTACAAATGAGAATACATTTCATATAAATTATTTTGGGAGCTGTATTGATAAAATATTACACGGAAAATAAAAACCATAAAAGACGTACCCAAATGTTCTCTCTTTGGAATCAAAAAAGATTAAAACATTTTTTAATTTTACAAAAAAAAAAAAAACTTTAAAGTTTGGTACACCTACCCCCATTTGTTTGCATGTATTTACAACCGTCTGCTTCCCTGTGTACACATACACATATGTATGTGTGTGTGTACAATACCGTCTAAAAATAGCACTTCAAAATCACCTCTTATCCTTGAAGAGTGCATGAAAATGAGAATGAAAATTTTGTTTGCCATTTTGTTTATTTCATTTTCGTGTTTTTTTTTTTTCAATTTATCCTCGCATTGATGTACGAGTGATTATTTATTTATGACTTTGCAATTTTCTATTACATCCCTTTTTTCGGCTCTTAGCACTAAAGGGTACCTCAGTTGTTGTTATTTCATTCGTTGGCATCTTGTATTCCACACTATGTATACTATACCCATAATCATAATAATAACATTATAGCAAAAGTAGCGGCCGCAACAATAACAAAACTCCTACAACAACTTACGGTATCAATATCAATGAAAATGAAACCCTTTTCTTTTGTAACTGCTACATATATAATATATTGTTTTTTGTTGTTATTATTTCGTCACCGACAACTTATTTTTTCCTGTTCACTGAACCAATAGATCCATGCAAGCGTTGAAATGCATGTCAATATGTAATGGAATTTTTATACGCCACCCACTGTGGCGCACAACAGTGCTGTCGTTCATATAACTATTTTTTCCATAGCCTTTGTGTAGCCTGCATTTATTCACTAAGTCTCATCGATACTCATTACGCTTTCAATGTCAGTGGGAGTTTCCATGTAATACAACGATTTACTAATACCTAATGCAAGGAAAGTTTGTATGGTGATTCTAAGCGAATAAATAATCTGTATGCAAATTTTATCAAGTCGGCGTGGCACCTCCCACATAGAATAAAAGCGCAAAATAACTGCTGAGTGTATATTTTGAAGTTACATAAGTGAAAATTTAGTTGTTTCAATCTGATATCTGAATATCAATTTGTTCAAACAGCTATGCGATCTATATAAATAAAATGATAGCCGTTTTCGATGTTCGCGCATTACGCAAAAATTACTGAACCAATTTTGATTAAATTTCTTTAGTTTTATTTCTTAGACGATTGGTCACGATCTCCAATTAAAACTATCACGATATTCCTGTTAAATATCAAAAAATTAAAGTTTTAAAATTGCTAAAAAAATTAATTGCACACATAGAAACAAGCATAACAAATCGTTTAATGGGAAGTTAATGTGTTTGCGTGTATTTTGTTTATGTCTTTTTCATGACAATACAATGGAATATATCTGGAAAAGAAGCAACGACATATTCATTCTCAATTTGTCAATTTACATTGCAAACAACAACATCGCGGGATTTGTGAAGAATGATCAAAAATTACAGTAGGTAGGTATACTAAAAACATGTGAATTGTTTTCATTCGCAGAAAAAACTAAGTACAGGCTACGCCTACAAAGCTAGCTAAAATAAAAAAGAATAATAATGTTTTAAGAAAACTAGGGGACTCCGCCCATGCAAACTTCGTTCACAAACTCTCCGAAACCGCACACTATGCTTCGCTCGTGGATTCTGGCGCACGGCTCTCAAAAATTGTTCTTTTATTTGACAACTTAGTTCTACATTTCTTAACAACTTAAAGTATGCAATGGAGTTTTTGTTTTCTTCTCATATTTCTTTTGTACTTTTATATTTCAAGGTTCAAAGAATAAACTTTTAAATTTTTTTTTTAATTATTTTGGTTCTTTTAAGCCACCTGAACACGCGCAATGAATAAAAATAACAAAACTAGCTAGCAGGCTTTTGAAGTTCAAGGTTAGAACTAAATATTCTGTGAGTTTCACATTTTGATCTCGTAGTACTCATATTCACATTATGACCTAAATAATGCGATTTTCAAAATTTCAAAATATCAAGCAGAGATCTTTTTTATGAATAGTCAATTGTAGGTCTTATTTCTTCCACGGTATATGTACTTTATCTTAGAAATATTACTTGCTTGCGTATAACAGTCGAGACACTGGAGTCAGTTAAAAATTAAAAAGATTCTCACAAAGTTCGAACAGATTCTAAAATAAGCTGGCCTTACCGATATGACGTTTTCATTTGGAATTACTCCAAAGCATATTAAGTCTGTGAACATGGATTACAAAACACAGTATGTCAGTTGCGCTACAAAAGCCTTTTACTTGGATAAAGAAAGAGTGTAAATTGATGCTTTATGGTTTCTCAATAATATGAACAGATCCGAGTGAGCCTGTCATACTGTAAAAGGGTAATCGAAAAACATAGATGAAATGATTGAATCGAGACAATTGATGTACATTTTTAACACAATCATTTGGATGGATTCTGCCATCAATCATCAATGGAATCGAAAGAGCAAAGTTAACGAGTTCACTAAGTGACGATGCCATTTGAAATCTGGTAATTAAATTTGTCCGTTTATGATAAAATTTGTATTTATCATGTTTATTGCCAGTTATGGGTAATAAAAAACCACTTGATGCTGTGATGGCAAAAATTTGCTGCTTATCCCAAAATTTTTTCGCAGACACTGAGAATGATGAAAAGAATGTGGAGGAATAAGATCAAGAAGAAAATGCAAATTTTTCGATAAAAACAACAAATTTTTCATACATATAAAGTTGTATGTTTTTCCCTCAAAATTTACTTCATATAAAATTAAAATAATATGCTGCATATCTTTAGGAAAACATGCGCCCACACAATTATGCAAATAATAAGTTAAAAATTTCAAGGAAATGAAAATTGTTGATACTAAAAAAGTGATTTCAAGCCATTCAAGAGAACTGGGTGTAATTTTTAGGGTTGATATGCTCAGAAGAATTATTTAAACTTACCTGTCTGCAATTTTCGTAGATCTTACCAGTTATGGTCGAGGTTTGACATATTTAGAGAAATTGTTTAACTTTACCTAGTTGCAATTTTTCTAGGCCCTGTCAGCCAAAAACGGAATATCTCTCCAGTTATGATGGAAAAACTGGAAAATTTGCTCCGAAATTCTGTCCAGATGTAATTTTAATCTTTGGTATAGTTTAATTATGAACGTTTGAATTGAATCCCTAGCTACAATTTTGCCTCAAACATTAAAACGATATTACTAATAATAGACTAGCTATTGACGACAAGCTGATGAGGTCAATTTTTGAAAAATCCAATGAACCATTGAAACTTTCAATGTCAACGAATTTAATTGCGTCGTTAACTTAGCAAAATACATTGAGGGCTTACATATCATCAACATTGAGTCTTATGCTGGCAACCAGTATTGCACTAAGTATTCTGTCTCAATTTCAAGCAATTCGAAACACTTACCGTAACGAGAGATCCGTGAATTCAGCTGAAATCGAATATAGTCAAAGTAGGTGTATTAATAGCTCGGTACAACACTGGTGACACAAATTAGCATAAGCAAAAATTGGGTGGTTTTTACCCGGTGGGCGTGACCACTTTACAGACAGAGACTTTAAACTTTGTATCCGGAGATCTACTTATTGAAATACGATTAATAACACTGTTGCATAGTATTTAAGAAAGTTTAAGTTCATTTTCAAGTTCACTCAATGTTTTGGTTTTTTTCGTTAAAAAAATCTAAGAAATAAATTGCAAAAAGCTTAAATTGAAAACAAAAAATAAAGAAGCTTACAAAGTTCAGTTGCGTGCCTTCTTAAGTATTTGCTCTGCTATGTGAAGTTTTTGAGATATCTGCATTGAAAGGTGTGTAAAATTCCAAACTTTGAATGCATTTAAAAAAAAGGGACGTAATTGTGGTAAACATTGCTCGAGATATGTAGTTGATCAATACCAAATTGTCTTTCCAAAAATATATAACGACTGTCCCAGAAAAAAACTTTCGGTTTTATTTTCAGTTATAAAAAATACCCAATTAGCTTTTTGGTATTTTTTCTTTTTTTATTAATAATGGTTAGTTTTCAAAATATAAATAACTACAAACTAATTAACAACTTTTTTTTTTATAAAAATTTCTTACTTTTTTTCTGAAAGCCCTTTATTAAATTTTGTCCAGTTGTTTCATCGACAGTACGAAACGATCTTTTCCACTTAAGTCTGAAATCTTGAAACTTTTTTGCAGTCTTACCAGTCTTTCGAAGATCTCTTTTCATAATAGCCCAACATCTCTCAATTGGGCGAAGCTCTGGGCAGCTGGGCGGATTTGCTATTTTTGGTATAAAATTGATCTTTTTATAGTTGATACTATTACATCGTAGCTTTAGAGTAATGAGAGGTTGCTAAATCGGGCCAGAACATCACTGTACGCTCATATGCACGAATAAATGGTAGAACACGTTTTTCGTGCCACTCGTCTATATAAACTTTTGAATTGATTGTGCCTTGCTTGCTTCTTTGTTACAGCTTCTTCTAAGGCCAAAGGTACATATGACCTGTCAAACCCTATATTACTTCGAAAATTTCGAAATTATTTTCTCTTTGAATTTACTAGGCATATGGTATACCCCTTATTCGGTAATGTATAATATTTGTGCCCAGGTAGCGGCTTAAAATCTGCTTTGACATAAGTTCCGTGGTCCATAAAGCAGCAATCAAATTTATTCAGGTACCTTTCATACAATTTTCGGGCTCGTATCTAAGCCATCAACTACTTTTCATTAGAACGGTTTGGTACTTTTTCAGCTCTATATGTGTTCAGCTTCCTATTTTCCCTTATTCTTTGTACAGTAGATTTTGATGTACCTGATTTAACCGCTATATCTCGCACTGAGATGCTGGGATTCTGCTTAAAAGGACCATTCAACTTCCCCACTACCCTTGAGTTAGAAAATTCTTGTTTTCTGCCAGAACCTTTTTTTGGTGAAACAGGTATTTTTTTCTTATAATTAGAAATAACCGTCAAAACAGTTCTATCTGATGCACCAACTATTTTTTCTATAGCTCGGGACTTTGCAGGTATGAGACTTTGCAGACATCTTTGTCGGTAAAAGTTCGTTCACCAAGTGTTATACATCATATTAAACTTCATTTTACAGAGGACAAATATTATGTCTTTTTAGATCTATAAGATTATCAAACAAAATAAGACCGAAAGTTTTTTCTGGGACAGTCCTTATTTTTTCCGCAGTCAATTTATTTTGGTCCACTGTGAATTAAATCAAATACGGCATTAAGTGGTACAAACAAGTACTGGATGCTTTCCATGAAAGATATTGTATAAGCCTATTTTGCTTGTTTGTGTCATTTTTAATATTTTTGTAGGGCGATTTGTTCAAAGGAAATATAAAAAGAAAGCTCAAAAAAATCGACTCATTTTTTCTAAAATGAAATCGCTTCAAAATTTGATATCCCTTTTACAGCACGGTTTTTGTGCCTTTTTTGCTGTAGGTTTGGGGGAAAGAACCAATTTGTTTTTGGATCACTTAAATACTTTGAAGATTTTGCTTTTGTTAATTTCATTTGATATTTAAATTACATTTTAATTTTTCAATTAATTTCAGAGAAATTGTCATTAATAAGTATGAACAATCACACAAAAAATGTTTTTCACATTATATTTGGCCGATGTTAGGTTAGGTTAGGGTGTCGACAACAGCGCCTTTTATACATAGATCATAGCAGTCCACATTTGTACGAAGAAGTCTTGCTACTAAAAGAAGATTAGACGATTTTAGTTCGTTCGTTGTTAAATTTATCTAGGTAGAAAGTGTATGTTGTACTGGGACACTAAAAGGCATTAGAATGTTCCTGCAGAACATGAGAAATGGCTTGCCTAGTCGATTTCCACTGCTTCTAGCAAAATTGGGACAAATAGAATAGAAAATATGTTCTATTGTCATTATTCGTGGGTCTCCTGGCAGTTTCTGTATTAAAGTTTTTTTTCTTGCAGACACATTTTTCTGTCGTACATACATAGGTATTTCTTTTATTTTCTTCAAATGTTCTTCAAAAAAAAATATCAAACTTTATTAGTCTACTTCCATTACCCTTTATTATCACAAATAAAAACTTATGCAGTTCCTCATGGAATTGCCCAGCATCATATTTACGAAACTCTGATTGAAATACAAATACAACTACAAATTCTTACACAAATATTTCCAATACTAAATTCCGATACGTACACATTTGTATGTGTGCGTGTGTGCATCATGTTTGTGTGCTTATAAGTGAGTTACACGTTGAGAAAATCTCTTAGCCCCGGGGAGCACTTGACGTAATTGCATTCAACGTTTTTCACAAGTTATGAACTGGAAAATCTCTATTGACCACTGCGAGCGCCTGCAGGGCAGCAGCTTGTAATCTTAGCATGCTCAGATTAAGTTCTTCGGTGCAAACTCAATTCAAAGTTTTCAATGCTCAATTTCGTTCATTTGTTGGTACTTATTATTTGTATTGATTTATATTTACCAAATCTCTTTAGAGGATAACACTGCTGCTTTTGGGCTTAGCTGTGATAAATGCGAAAAGTGATTTAGGCGGATTGTGGCCACCATATTTAGAAGTGCAATTTAAGATGTTTGCCATAAAATTTCATTGAATGCTTAATAGCTGCATTGGAAAGCTTTAGTTTTTTTATAATTTAACGTACATTCGTGCATTTGTCTGGAAGTTTCCACGTTCATTTGTTTAATCTCAGTCACTTTTTTTTCGCGGTTATCTACAAGGTTTCACTGCAATCAATCAACAAAAGCTTCTGAAAAATTTTAATTAAAATGCTCTGTTGAACATAAATTTTGAAAAATTCATTCTTCGTAGATATTTGCATGATATGGGTATCTAATAATACAAATTTTTCGTTTTCGGGACAAACTGTTGGTTTCCCGGTCAGTCAGAAAAAAAATTTTTATTGAAATGGAACCCTTCCTTCGTAGGCATAAAGTCTTCTTCTTCTTATAGTCTTCGATATTATACGAAGAGTTCTCAGCTTAAGTACTATTTTTCTGGAGTAAGCTTGACTTGGACGCTTATTCCTAATCACTTAGTTTGAAACAGAAAATTTTTATTTGGAAAAGTTTAAATTGTACTTAATGTGCGCCGCCATTATGAAAGTATCCTATATTTTTAATTCATAAAAGTTTTTTTTTAATAAAACAAAAAGTTTTACTTATAGGCACCGAACTTTTTTTCTTTAAAAACAAACTTAAAACCATTAAGGCTTTCTAAATTGTTCACTCAGCTTGCATCTAAAAATATGTATAGGGAAGGGGGTAAGGGGGTCGTTGCCACGAATGCTGAGGCTAAGTTCTTTGTATTCAATGAGATGCTCAAATAATATTAAATATTTTAAATTTTTTTCAATTTTATACTAATGACGTTTAATTTTCTGATGATAACTTATTTTCCAAAGCAGTGGGCGCCAGATTGGTTCTTCGCCATGGGCGCGAGCAGATTTGTCATGGTATTTTTGTCAATATTTTTTGACATTTCATCATGGAAAAACTTAGTCTGGCACTTTCTACGAGGAACATTTTCAGAGCAACTTATGCGGCCTACCAAACACATTATTCTCTATACCATCAAACAATTTTGATCCCAAGTTTCATTATTGAATAATACGTGACCAAATAAGCTACATCCAGCACATAGTAAAGAAAATATAGCGGTGGTGGACCGTGATGGATCGATTCGATGCCGTTCTCAATAACTTGACTTGTTTTGGCGTATTTTACATATGGGTCTTGGCTTAAAAGCATACAAAATTCAACTTATGCAAGAATTGAAGGTGGCCGACCTTTTGAAATGTCACAGTTTCAGCCATTGGGCTCTTGGAAAGCATGAAGTATATTCACTGTTTTGACCAAACATTTTTTTTAGTGGTGGTTTGATGGCTATGTCAATAAGCGAAGTTCCCATATTTGGGCTGAAGAGCAATCCCAAGATGTTCAAGGGCTGCTATTACATCCAAACAAAGCAACGGTTTGGTGTGGTTTATGGACTGGTGGAATCATGTTTCTGCCAAAATTAGGCTGACCAAACCGTAACTGTGGACGGTGTCCGCTATCGCGCCATGATAATTAAATATTTATTACCTGAAAATAAATCCCGTGATTTGAACGATATTTAGTTTTAACAAAACGGTGCTACTTGTCACACAGCTCCTGAAACAATGGTTTTATTGTGAAAAAAGTTGATCAGTCTATTTCATACTACGAACCGATGAACTAACCGCCTAGATCATGTGATATTGCACCTCTTGACCTTTTCCTTCAGAGCTAAGTAAAGTCCAAAGTCTACATGGATAAGCCTGCTACGAATGAGTAATTAGAAGCCAACACGCGTCTTTCGGCAAATGCCACTCGAAACGTTCGAATGCATCATCGAAAATTGAAATTTCAGGATGTTCCATGTTAGCCGTAGCTACGGCCAAAATTTGAAAGAAATTATCTTTAAAAAATAAACGTCAAGAATGGATTTTTCTATGATAGTAAAAATTACACGATAAAATTGAATTGGCTAATTTTTTCATTTTTGAAAAAGTATCTCAAAATTAATCACCCAATCTAAAGGAAAAGTCTGCTTAGCTCACCATATAAGATTTTATTTAATTTTTTCCATAGAATTGCTTTTGGGAAAGGCAGAAAAAACGCTTTTTTATTTGATTGCTTTCAATTCTTTTTCTTTGCAAAATTTCAAAAATTCATAGCTCAGTCAATTTGTAGGTGATTGCCAAATATTGGAACTCATTTTAAAGAGCATATTACGTGATTTTCAAAAACTGAAACATTTTTTGTGCTTACTTAAGAAAAATTTGGTCATAATGTGAACATCAGTCACCACTCTTAAGTTAAGATTTTATAACTTAAGCAAAAACTTATTAAAATTGAACAATTTTTATAATATAAACCAATTTTTTTCAGTTATTTGGAAATGAGTTAACCCAGCTATAATGCGATATGGTGTTTCAGTTCCTTTTTAGCATTCAATTTTATCATAAGTGCTGTTTTACCTGGTAGCACAATGCAGGATAAAAAAAAATGGAAAAAATATGGAAGGATTTGGCTTGGACTATATTTCTTTATTGGACAGTTTTTTTTTCTCTCCTCTCATTTGTTGCGTGACTATGGACCACTGTTCATGCTGCAAAGTTTATTTTAACTTCGTCTTGTCAGTCAGCAACACACAATGTCAAACTTTCATTACTGCACACAACATGTCGTATGAGTAACCTCTAGTTATAAGACAATGCAACTTTTAATCATTTGCTGACATTTAAAAACTTAAAAATCTATTTTAATAAATTGCATCTTTAGCTATGCAACGCGTTAATTAATATAATAATTTAATATTTCAAAAAATTAAACCCCTCAATCTAGTTTTGGGGTTTAAAAATTACTTAAGTTAATTATCGCCTAACATTTCTTTTTCGAGGCTCAGTAAAAAATTTTGCTTTGAATAGCAATCAAAATTAAGTGTGAGGTTCTTAGCTTAAATGCAAGTACTCATCCAATTACGCTTTGATAAACACATAAACAAATCTTTACATATATAAAACAATACATTCAGAAATACCTGCTACGACCACTTGACTACATAGCAAATAGGAAACTTTATGATCCTTCAAGTCGCATTCATGTGCTTTAAAGTGAGTTCTCATATTTCCTTTCATTTTCGCGTCATGGTTGCTAGATACGCGTAATTTTCCCACAACTTTCAAGGGTTCTATAGATAGCACAATGTTGTTTAACGCAGCTTTAATAGACACGACACAAGTTCAGCAATAACTTGTTGTTGTTGTCTTAACCACAAGTACAAGAGTAAGTAATTTCAGTCTGTATGACAAGGATAATGAAAGCTTTAATGAGAAACAATAACGATTTATAATTTATATGATAATCAAAGGTGAATTTTTTTAGGTCCCAAGCCTAAAACATCGTCCTGACATACACACACGCTCATAGTAAAACCGCGACTGATATACCAGGAAAAGTTTGTTAGCTTGTTGTCGCCTATCATCATCGTTCTCTTATTCTTTTATATCATTTATTTTTTTTATTGTTTTTTGATGCCCGCCAAATCGTTTGATGAAAGTTTCGGAAAACGTGATTTCATGCTAATTGTGTGATAAAATTTCATTTGATCGCATGAATGACTTTGCTCAAATTTTTGTTTTATTTTTTCGCTCGCATCGCATATGCTTGAGGGTGTTGTTTTCTTGCACTCCCTTTCTTTTTTTGCTTTTCTTCTGCTTATTTTCTTTTAGTTGCTGGGTTTCTTACAAAATTCTTGCATAGAAATTCTTGAAAATTTTGCATTAACTTAAAGTAGTTGAGCGCAATTTAATGCTCAGTGGTTTTTATTGCAGCATCAGTGATGCAGCTTTTTTTTTTTAGTGTATTGTATTTGTGCTTCTGCCTTTTGCTTATCGCTAAAGGTAACTTTGTGATCTTTTACACTTTTTATTCTTTACGAAGTAATTAATTAATTAGCACTAATGAAAGTTTATTTTGTAGCTGTAAAATGAGAATAAACGTTTTTTTGCGCTTCTTTTATGGGTCAAAAACTCTTCGTACTCTTTGAAATTATAATGATTTAAACCAGCGGTGGGCACAAAAATATAACCAAAGAGGAAAACAACAACATCAAGCAACAACAACCGAAATTTTAAAGTTTTTTTTACTTTCATTTCCAAAATTGCCATTAGCACAAAAAAAAAACAAATTACACTACAAACAAAAACAATTGCTACATTCGTCAAGACACAATGCGGCGCCGTCATTTATGTCTTTGTGTGTTGTTTTTGTTTTCATTTGAGCTCAAGTCAACGCTGTGCCTCGATAGCGTTGAAATTCTGCGAATTTTGTGCTTCGATAGCGTTGAAGTTCTGGGATTTTTTTTTCGCTTGGTTGTGCGTCGAATAACGGTTAGAGCAATGTGAGGAAATTGATGCACTAAGTGCCCTTCCCTGATTTAAACAGCAGTTTTAAGAGTTTATAATGTAATTAAAAATATGACATCATTTATAAACAGGGTGAATATAAATGGGACTTTCCATAATTATGGTAAGTCTATCGCCTTTTTATTTGTGTATTTGACAATGGAACTTCTACCATCGGAATTTCCAAATCTGTAGCATATTATTTCTTTCTATTATATAAAATAGTTTTCAGTGTCAGAAAATTGGCGTATAATGAAAGCAGAATGTTAAGAGGACAAAATATATGTACGTATGTAGCAATTTTAATGTAACCGTGAAAGTGAAGAATAAACAAAACAAATAACATATGCATATAATGAAAAAAAAAAAAAAAATCATTGCATACTTTTAGTTGTTAAAAAAAGTTATCAATTTAAATGCAATCGTAAAAGTCTTTCAAGTCTAACTAAACAAGAAAAATATATGATGATGATAACAAAAATTCCTTTGCATACTTTAAGTTGTTAAAGAATGCTAAAATTCCAAGGCACATTTTTAGTGGTTAAAAAATTGTGGAATTAAGTTATGAAACATAAGGAGAAAACGAAAATTTTGAAAAGCACGCGATAGAGCGCACTAGCGAAACGAAGTGTGCAGAGGGGCGGCAACCCGCAGCTTTCTAAAAAACAATATACGAAATTTGATTTGCAACTATTGTGAATGGTTCCTTCATTTTTCCAAAGTTAGCAATGTAGATGCCATTGGTCGCGATCACAGGCCACAAAAAAAAGATAACGTCAAAAAAAATGTCAGGAACTTTTTTTTAAATCGTATTTATTTTCAACCCTTTGTCAAAATTCCACAAAAAATATACATACTAAGTTGTTGCAATAAAAACTTGTGCAGAAATTAAGTTTTCTGTGAACAAATTCTTTGAGTAGAATTTTTTCGGACTTATCAGCTCTTCAAAAAAATTTCAAATTAGAAGAGCACTTATGAAACCTTTGCGAAACTTAAAATTTTTGAGTTTTACGATAGCTTCACATAACTTGCATTCAGAAGGCATTAATGTAAAACTAAAATAAAACCGTTATCCAACTTCATACCTTCTGCACGCCACTAATATTGCACCGAAATGCATTCGTTTAAGGAATAAAAGAATAAAAATAGTATGGAGATATATTTAATAAAAATAAGGAATGCATTTTATTAATAATAATAATTATAATAATAATAATTCTATTTATGAAGCATAAGGAAAAAGATATGACTGAATTGTTGTGATCCTTTCCTTAGGTCCCATCACTGAAGGTGAGCTGCAAATTGAAGCTAAAGACTTTACTAACTTCTTAAGTTTTTTTTTATTCCTTAACCACGTCTAAGCTTAAATTTATTTATTAAAATTTCAAGATTTTCCTGTAGAATTGTAATTAATAAAATAATGATATTATTTTTGTAGAAGTTATGGCTGCTGTAAAATTATTACCCATATAATTTAAGCATCTACTGTCGTATACGTAACGTGTAATTCATTGTATTTACTCGATTTAAGAAGGAGATCATTTTTTAAACATCCATAACTCCTGCATATATAATAGCAGATTAATTTTTTTAAGAACCGCCTTATAAATGAAGCTTTGAAAATTTAGAATATATAGTTAAATAAAATGAAATTGGTAAAAAATGATGAAGTTGTGTGACGAACCTTCTGGCCGGGGTCTTAGCTCGCCGGTGTCCAAGGTTCGGTTACAGAAAATTTGTATTTTGCAGGTTGGCTATTTTTCCTTTAAATTTTAATTTAAAACGCGGATGGTTTCAGTTTGATTTAATTTCTTTAATTCGAGAAAATTTAATTATATATTCAATGTAACGTTTAATTTTCTAAGATTCATAGATTATAAATAAAGATATAATTTTGTGATACTTATGATTTGATTCACCCTGGCGCTGCTCGCGGACCGCTGTTTCGTGTCAACCGGGGAAAATTGTTTCTCTCTTTTTCTGTTCAGTCTCCTGTGACGCCACTTTGTATTTTTTTTCAGTTTGCCTACTCTGTCCCTTCTAAAATTGTACGTGCGTTGGTTTTTGAGCTGACGGCGTCCTAACGTGTGAGTGCCTCAGTAAACCGAAAGCACACTCATACGTTTGAAATTAGCCGAAACCTTCACACGCAACTCCTGTGCTGTGAGAGCGAAGCTTGGCAGAGCGACTGTGCTAAGTTCTAGCAGCCAAGTACCCCGGTAAACCGAAGCGTACTTGTATGATCGAACGTTGCAACGAATGCTACACCGAAACCTAACTTCTGCCTATGCGACCACTGAGCTAAAACACTTGTGCGTTGGTTTTGAACTGACTGCGTTCTAGCGCATGAGTGCCCCAGTAAACCGAAAGCACACTCATGCGTTTGAAATTAGCCGAAACCTTCACACGCAACTCCTATGCTGTGAGAGTGAAGCTTGGCAGAGCGACGGTGCTAAGTTGTAGCAGCCAAGTACCCCGGTAAACCGAAGCGTACTTGTATGATCGAACGTTGCAACGAATGCTACACCGAAACCTAACTTCTGCCTATGCGACCACTGAGCTAAAACACTTGTGCGTTGGTTTTGAACTGACTGCGTTCTAGCGCATGAGTGCCCCAGTAAACCGAAAGCACACTCATGCGTTTGAAGTTAGCCGAAACCTTCACACGCAACTCCTATGCTGTGAGAGTAAAGTTCGGCAGAACGGCTGTGCTAAGTTCTAGCAGCCAAGTACCCCGGTAAACCGAAGCGTACTTGTATGATTGAACGTTGCCACGACCGCTAAGCCGAAATCCAACCACTATGCCCAACTCCTACGCTATGCTAGCAGCTGCCTATGCTTGTTTCTTGTGCACTCAAGTACCTCGGAAAACCGAAAGCATACTCGAATGCCAACACTGCTGAAAAGAAATAGATAATGGATTAGTACTATATGTTACCACTTGTAGAGAGATGATGTTGTGTTTACTGCGGCGGACCCCGGTTGACTGTCCAAAATTATGATCTGCATTCAATACCTAACCTTTTGCTGGTGTCGATTGCATCAGCTGGCTCTAGTTTTCTGTCACAACAGCTGTTTCGGTTGGTGGTGCCAGATAGTTTGATAACTTAACCTAGTGTCTTAACTACTAATATACGTCCTTATGCCAACTTCAATGATTAGTTGTTCACATGCGTGTTTTGTTTTCTTTCCATAAATATAATGAGTATTTAACGAATATTTAAACCAAAAATAAATGACGATGTTAGTTGCGGGTTACGGTGCGTTAGCCTTTTGAGGATGGAAACGAGTGTCAGCGACTTCCATCCTCACACTCTCCTCTTACTTCGGGGGTGGCAGAGTTATCTTAGAGCTTCAGCTTCAGGTACCTTCCTGTGGGAAACGCCTCAACCAATGTGCGCAGCTTGGTAATGGTGGTAGTGTCCAACTGGCTCAAATCTTTATCAGCCAATCTATCCTGTGTTCCGTCAGCTACGCTGCAACGGTTGTAGGATTTGGTGGCGACGGCGGAACTGATTAAGCTGCTGGGGAAAACTGGGTCTTTGCCAGCGTGGCTGTGGTTTACCACTCTGGATAAGCGAATCCTCGAAGCTGGGAAGACCCTTGCTTTTCATTTTCACGGTAGTGTTTCACCTGGTTGTTCTGATGTGACTGTGGATAAAATAACAATTATTAATTTGGTTCTACAAATATTCATGGCGAATGGGAATAATGTAAGAGTTAAAAAGAAATGTTTAAGTATAGAAAGGTTTTATTTCACTCAAGTGGGCTGTTCGGATGGTTTTGTCACCGTCTTTTTTTAATTTCAGTATCACAGCTGAGGTAAAACTCAACACTGTATACGGCCCTGCGTACTTAGGGGCAAGCTTTGCCGCGAAGCTATCTATAGCCTTAGATAGTGGGTGTTGTCTAACCAATACGGAATCCCCAACTTTTGGTTTCCATTGCCGTCTCCTGAGGTTGTAGTGTCTTGCCTGATTTTGCGCTGCCTTAGCCAAATTATGCTTTACGATTTCGAATACTTCTTGAAGTTGTATTGCTCGAGACTCTGGTGTTTGCGATGTCCTTCCTGTACCTGGGGTGACCTCATCGTAAAGTGCCTGTGGTAGCCGTGGCTCTCGTCCTTGCGTTAAAAATGCGGCGCTGTAACCGGTGGTTTCCGAAGTGCTGGTATTTATGGCCAATGTTATTTCTGGTAAGTGCTCGTCCCAGGTTTTCTGCTCGTTGTTGGCCAACTGGGCAATCATTGTCTTTACAGTCCTATTCATCCTTTCTGTAGGGTTTTCCTGTGGCGTATAGGGCGCGGTAAAACGCTGTTGTACTCCGATCTGCTGGAGATATCCTTTGACGATTCGGCTAGTGAATTGCGTACCATTGTCCGTCACGAGAGTTTTTGGAACTCCGTACCTGGCGAGAATTCTTTCGCGGAAACCCTTCACTACACTGTCAGCGGTAGCTTTCCTTAGCGGCACCAATTCGGTCCATTTTGAAAAACGGTCGAAAAACACCAGCAGCATTGTATGTCCATGTTTGGATCGTGGAAGTGGTCCAATAAAGTCGGCGCACACTGTTGACCAAGGTTCGTCTGGGATAGATATTAACATTTCACCAGCAGGTGCTTGTTGGCTAACCTTATAACGTTGACATGATTCACAACATCTCACATAGCGACTTACGTCACGGAACATGCCGGGCCAATAATAGCGGTTGGCTATTCGGGCTATTGTTTTGCGGATGCCGAGGTGACCAGCACTGGGACTGTCATGGTTTTCCGTCATGATTCGCTTTCGAAGGGGCGTTGCCACACACAACTTCCATTGAGCGCAATCTTCGTCTCCTGGAACGCCGGGTAAATGACGATATAATTGGCCACCAACCTCCGCGAAGTCTGGGAATTTTTCTGGTTGGTTTCGAATCTCCGTCCTCTTTTTCTGTAGCCAAGCGCATTCCATGTCGACGTTATTGGTGACCGTGGCCATTTGACAAATCTCTTGAGGTTGTCGCGACAATGCATCGGCCACCACGTTACTCTTTCCCTTGCGATACTGAATGGTAAACTGATATTGTTGAAGTTCCAAGGCCCAACGTGCTATTCGCCCTGCGGGACTCTCTATGGAGTTCAACCATTTTAAAGAGAGATGATCGGTGATGACTATGAATTGATAGCCTTCCAAGTACGGTCGCATTTTCCGGATGCCCCAAACAATGGCTAAACATTCCTTTTCTGTTGGGGAGTAGTTCTTCTCGGCTTTATTCAAACTTCGACTCGCGTAAGCGATCACCCGCTCTCCCTCATCGGTGACTTGCGTGAGCACGGCTCCGAGGCCCGCATCGCTGGCGTCTGTCTGCAAAGTGAAGGTTTGATTGAAGTCCGGGCATGCCAAGATTGGTGCTTCAGTCAATTTTTGTTTTAATATCTCGAATGCTTTTTGCTGTTCCGCTCCCCATTTCCAATGTTTACCCTTTCGTAATAATGACGTTAGCGGTTGCACTATCGCAGCGAATTCGGGTACAAAGCGACGGTACCAGGATGCAACTCCTAAAAATCGCCGTACCCCTCGTATGTTTTGCGGTGGTTCTAAGTCACGGATGGCTGCGACCTTTTCCGGGTCCGTGTGAATACCTTCCCCGCTGACAACGTGGCCCAAATATTTGATGCTGGTTTTAAAAAACTCGCATTTTTCGGGGTTAATCCGGAGATTCGCTGCTCTTAATCGTTTCAGGACTTCCCGCAAATTTTCCAAGTGTTCCTCAAATGTTGAGCCGGTTACCACGATGTCATCCAGGTAGGCGAACGCGAATGGCTCCATTTCTGCCCCAATGACTCGGTCGAGGGCACGCTGAAAGGTAGCGGGAGCCGAGTGAAGCCCAAACGGCATGACTCGCCATTGAAAGAGGCCACGGCCCGGGACTGTAAATGCTGTAAACTTTTTGCTGGCGACTTCCATCGGTATTTGCCAGTACCCGTCCTTCAAATCTAGGCTACTAACGTACTTTGCATTTCTCAGCCTATCCAGGATGTGTGTGATCCGAGGCAACGGATAGGCATCTGGGACGGATCTACTGTTTAGCTGACGGTAGTCAATGCAAAGCCGCCAAGCGCCAGTTTTCTTACGTACCAATACGATGGGTGCGCTGTATGGACTGTGTGACGGCTCGATACATCCTTCGGATAATAATTTATCTATTTCTTCGTCGATGAGTGCTTGCATTGCGGGATTACGCGGTATGTACCTTTGTTTGACGGGACGGTCATCCATCATGACTATTCTGTGTGACGTTATATGCGTCACCCCTTTTAAGACATTAAATTTTGGGAGTTCCTCAGCTAAAAAATTGTTAATTATCTGCTGGGTGTTACTACTCTGTGGCTCTGCTGGGTTTTCTGCTGATGGCACTGTGGACTCTGCTGATGACACTGTGGACTCTGTCGTTGTTGCGGTGGTGGGCTCTGCCGTTTGTGAGGTGGTGGGCTCTGCCGTTGGTACGGTGGTGGGCTCTGTTGATGGTAAGACCGGAAGCTCTGCCGATGGTGGTGATTTTACTTCTCGTAGTGGACTCCAAATTTGGCTCTGCTGTTGTGTTTTATTATCACTCTGATTTGATCTCTGTAGACTGCTTTGGTACTTTTGATGAATTTTCCGCTGACGGTACCGCCGCGGCTTCAGTTGGTGTGATGGTGCGTCTGGTAGCGAATTCTGTTGTAACTTTTTGTGGGCTTCTTGTGATTGCTGTGGAAAATTGTTTGTCAATCGACTTGTGGTAGGGTGCACGTTGCTGACCATGTTTCTTTCGGGTTGAGCTGGTGCAGTTTTTCCCAAGGTGATTAAGTCTCCTCCCATTGTGATTGTGAAACCACTTTGAGTGAGAAAATCGAGTCCTAGAACCACGTCATCCGTAGCGTCAGGCATGATGATAAATTGGAAATTTTCATTGCGGTTACCATATTGAACTCTTGTTTGTATCGCGTAGTTCAATTCTCGGGCCGACCCATCCGCTAATATGACCTCACCTTCATATGCCACTCGCGTTGCCCTATTACCGATTAAGTTTACAAATGATTCTCGGACGAAACTTGCTGTTGCTCCCGTGTCGATTGTTGCTGACACCTCCTCTCCACCAACAATAATGTTGGCGTAAACTCGCCTGCAGTAAAGTTTGGTGTGATCTACAGGTGCTGGGGGGGATTTCCTGGAGTGCTGCCTCCCCCTAGCTCTGGGCGGCCTCCTTCCTCGTTTCCCGGTGAATGACAGCAGCCTATGGTGCGGACCCCTATTTTACCACAAATCCAGCAGAATAGTCTTTGCAGGCCCCGACACTCCCTCACTACATGACCATCTAGACCACAGCGCCGGCAAGCCGTTTGAACGTTGATTCGCTCGACTCTGGTTGGTTCCATCAAGCGGTGCTGCTCAGGTTGGTTTGTTGCTGATGTAGGACGTGAAGGCTCTCTTTCTTGAATGCACTCCAGATCTTCTGCCAAAGTGATTAGCTCTGTTAGCGTAGAAAAATCTCTGCGCTTTACGTACCACTGGTATTCTGGTAAAGAATTTCGGAAAATACGCTCAAGGTGCTGTGTTTCCGTATAACGCGCGTGACGCATCATTGTTTGTAGAACCAGAATGTAGTCCTTAAATTTTTCCCGTGGTCGCTGGCATCTTTTCCTGATTTCGTCGTCTAGAGTCTCAAAATATCGAGGCGGCAAGAAGAAATTCAAAAAGCTCGACTTAAACGCTGTCCAGGTGGTCCAATGTTCGTTATTATTGCGGAACCAGGTTAGAGATTTATCTTGTAATAATTCTGGCATTGTTCGTGGTAGGTGATCTATGTCTAATCCATAGACTTGGGTCAGCTCTTCTATCCGCTCAATAAACATCAGAGGATCTCTGCCCCCATCGTATTTAACGGCCCACTTTCGAACCTGCTCCATGATCATTGGGTTATAGCTCAAGTGCCCATGGAACATAGCATATGGTCCACGTTGTTGTATTACGATTGGGTCGTGGCTGACGGCTCCCTGTAGCACTTGCATCGTGTCGGTATGAGTTTCTGACTTGCTTTCCGCCGCTTGAGTTTCTTCAGTGAACGTATTTTTAGTTTTTGACAGCCCTGGGCCTGGTGACGGCGCTCGCTTGTGTTGAGTCTGGAGATCTAACAACCGCTGTTTTCTTTCTTCGGAATGTTCTTCTTCCGCCAGATATGCCCGGAACTGCTTCCGTATCTCATCCAGGGTACCATGTGGCTCGAGACCAAATTCCTTGCAGTAGGCCACCAGCTCCTCTTTTTTAAGCCCATGTGTCCAAGAAACGTTTAACATTTTTGTGCGCGATTTTTTTTTCTTGTAGAGATTTAGATTAAATTTTATCTGAATAATTTAGACTCACGTAGTAATATATTGGACCGTTGTAGAGAAATTTTTATAAAATATGCATGTATATATTTTTAACAAAAAACAATAAGTTCTGCCGTCTGTCTGTCCTAGCAACCAAAAATATATATTGTCTTCTTTGGAAAACGCTTTACTGTCTGTTAGAGCTAAATGTTTTATTTTTTTTAAGGGAACGGTTCACTGTCCGAGCACTAGTTTTATTCGAAAAAAATTATAGTATATTTTTTTTTGTAATTAAGTTTGCTTGTTGGGTTGTAGAAATTATCTTCTACGGGTGAACTGCGTTTCGGTTGCTCGCTTCACTCGCGTTTTTTCTTAGAATTTTAGTTCCGTTAGATTTCCGCTGTATATATATGAATAATTTCTTTAACGTTTTAGAACACAAAGAAACCGCTCATTCGCATTTTATTAGTGTAAGTTTTATTAATAGCCAAGGTCCCTGCTCGGGCGCCACTGTGACGAACCTTCTGGCCGGGGTCTTAGCTCGCCGGTGTCCAAGGTTCGGTTACAGAAAATTTGTATTTTGCAGGTTGGCTATTTTTCCTTTAAATTTTAATTTAAAACGCGGATGGTTTCAGTTTGATTTAATTTCTTTAATTCGAGAAAATTTAATTATATATTCAATGTAACGTTTAATTTTCTAAGATTCATAGATTATAAATAAAGATATAATTTTGTGATACTTATGATTTGATTCACCCTGGCGCTGCTCGCGGACCGCTGTTTCGTGTCAACCGGGGAAAATTGTTTCTCTCTTTTTCTGTTCAGTCTCCTGTGACGCCACTTTGTATTTTTTTTCAGTTTGCCTACTCTGTCCCTTCTAAAATTGTACGTGCGTTGGTTTTTGAGCTGACGGCGTCCTAACGTGTGAGTGCCTCAGTAAACCGAAAGCACACTCATACGTTTGAAATTAGCCGAAACCTTCACACGCAACTCCTGTGCTGTGAGAGCGAAGCTTGGCAGAGCGACTGTGCTAAGTTCTAGCAGCCAAGTACCCCGGTAAACCGAAGCGTACTTGTATGATCGAACGTTGCAACGAATGCTACACCGAAACCTAACTTCTGCCTATGCGACCACTGAGCTAAAACACTTGTGCGTTGGTTTTGAACTGACTGCGTTCTAGCGCATGAGTGCCCCAGTAAACCGAAAGCACACTCATGCGTTTGAAATTAGCCGAAACCTTCACACGCAACTCCTATGCTGTGAGAGTGAAGCTTGGCAGAGCGACGGTGCTAAGTTGTAGCAGCCAAGTACCCCGGTAAACCGAAGCGTACTTGTATGATCGAACGTTGCAACGAATGCTACACCGAAACCTAACTTCTGCCTATGCGACCACTGAGCTAAAACACTTGTGCGTTGGTTTTGAACTGACTGCGTTCTAGCGCATGAGTGCCCCAGTAAACCGAAAGCACACTCATGCGTTTGAAGTTAGCCGAAACCTTCACACGCAACTCCTATGCTGTGAGAGTAAAGTTCGGCAGAACGGCTGTGCTAAGTTCTAGCAGCCAAGTACCCCGGTAAACCGAAGCGTACTTGTATGATTGAACGTTGCCACGACCGCTAAGCCGAAATCCAACCACTATGCCCAACTCCTACGCTATGCTAGCAGCTGCCTATGCTTGTTTCTTGTGCACTCAAGTACCTCGGAAAACCGAAAGCATACTCGAATGCCAACACTGCTGAAAAGAAATAGATAATGGATTAGTACTATATGTTACCACTTGTAGAGAGATGATGTTGTGTTTACTGCGGCGGACCCCGGTTGACTGTCCAAAATTATGATCTGCATTCAATACCTAACCTTTTGCTGGTGTCGATTGCATCAGCTGGCTCTAGTTTTCTGTCACAACAGCTGTTTCGGTTGGTGGTGCCAGATAGTTTGATAACTTAACCTAGTGTCTTAACTACTAATATACGTCCTTATGCCAACTTCAATGATTAGTTGTTCACATGCGTGTTTTGTTTTCTTTCCATAAATATAATGAGTATTTAACGAATATTTAAACCAAAAATAAATGACGATGTTAGTTGCGGGTTACGGTGCGTTAGCCTTTTGAGGATGGAAACGAGTGTCAGCGACTTCCATCCTCACAGTTGATTATAAATATGTGTAGTATATAAGTACATTTTAACAACTTTTTTAATGAAATATTTTTATTCACATCAAAATCTCTCAATACTAGCGTTTAAATTATTGTAACTGCATATAAAGTTAAAATGCTATTTGCAAGAAACATAATTTTTTTCTAAAGCTGTGTTCTTTTGGCCGTCCTTCTAATGATCATAAACATTTTTTTGTGCAATAAAGTTAGGACGCGTTTGACGCGAATTGCCTCATCTATTTTTAGCTCTGAAAGATAATTCTACTGTATGGCACTAGACTCAATGTTGCTGTGAATGTTGCTAACGCGCAGTATCATACTTTTACATTTACAGCTCTGCTTTCGGTAGCCGTTTGTTGCAAAGCAGGTAGCTTAAATGCTTTTAGTGCTAATACTTTGGCTTAATACACAACATTTTTCTGTTTTAAGCACTTTTTTTTACGACCCATAACGGTTTATCTTGTTTTGTTTTTTTTTTTTTTTGTTTTTGTCTTTCATTCTTTTTTTTCGCGTTGCTCATTTTTGGTTTTTTTTTTCTTTGTCGTCCATTGTCTTAAGTGTCCTTTCTGCTGACGTTGTTTGTTGACTGCTGTTGTTGTTGAACGTGTAGCCACGTTGATATTTCACGCACATGTACGCACGCACACACTCATGCACACAAATTGAATTATTCGTCACATAAACACATACATAGAACAACTTATTATGCTATGGAATAATTTATAAATCGTAGAGAGAATTCGGTTAAATCCAACCAGCTAGTGGTGGTCTCATCATAACATAAACACCAACACTAGGTACCAGAAATCAAGTGGAAAAAGTCATGATACCCTTCTAGTAAATAAAAAAAGTATCGTATAGAAAATTTTGGAGCTCATAAAAATAAAAAAAAAAAACAATTTACAAGTAAATGGAGCGGAAAACTAAAAAAAACTATTCATTTGAAAATTTTATTGATGTTTTACTGTAAAAGGGTTCTTAAGAGCAATTTAGCATTTGCCAATGAATATATCAGGAATTTGTTATAGAACTCAAACTGAAACACTAAATTTTGGAAAAGATTAGTGTAAGCACATCATTCGTTATAAGTTAGGTTTGCTGTGTGGAACAGATTGATTTCCTTACAAAGCATTAAGCATCCACAAAACTAAGCCAACGTGCACGATCTGTAGCGAGAGATTTCGATTCTCTCTAACATTTCCCAAGCAAATACAATGATTTAGAAATGTCGCATTTTCTGCTACCCTGATAGAGTTCCAATCCAATGCTTTCGGGCAGACTTCAGTTTGTGATTTTCATATTCGGCATTCGAATTGAATAATATTGAATTCAGTTGACATCTGGTAAGCAATTCAATATTAGAGATGGTTCCAGTCCATCAAATTTACTGAATTCGGTGAAGAACGCTTGTAAATTATGTAGCAGATCGCAACTACATAGTAAGCCAGGTTTCCCAACCGAGCAAAAGAACTAACTTCATGTGTGACTCAATGACTTTGAGCTTAAAGTTTTTAAGTAGAACGGATACTGACTACAAATTCCTGAATGGGTTCGTGTTTCTCTTTTTTTTTTGTAGCGCATACAAATTTTGTTTATAAAGGGTGTTTTTTTGAGCTGGTCCTAACTTCAGACAACTATATCTGTCAAGCCAACTGTCTGATTGCAAATTATCAGTGTAACTTTTATTTAGTGCTTTTCATAATCTTATGGTGATAGCATACACGCTGCAAAAACTTTACCAAATTTTAGAAATTTCGTTTCAAAATTATGGTTTTGCTCTCCTAACTCATAGAGTACTTGCACCACATTACACCTGATATCATCGACCATCTGTTGGCCGTGTTCGCAGAAAACTGTCTTGCAAGATGCAATGGCAAAGAGATGCATGAAAAGAGTGCGTACTGTAGAAAATATTGCATCCATTCAAAAAAGTATTGAAGCAGATCCAAATGTATCGATTCGACGTCGTTTACAACAGCTTGTTGTAGTCCAAAGCATATGGGCATTTCCGCCAGAAAGCCAACCGTGACAGAAAAATTAAAAGTTATTATAAAAGCGTTACTATCTGATATTATCTAAGGAATATATTCAAGAATTCATTTATCACATTGAGCAAACCACCTGCAAACTTGCATAAAGCAGTTTCTCTTTTTTTTTGTAATTTTGAATAGTATTTTGCCTTAAATACTTAAGTGTGTAAGAAAGGTGATACATGATGATAGTTTTTTCCGAAAAATCTCTCTTCCAATGTCAATTAGCTACAAACAATGCAAAGACATCAAACCAATCTCTATTAACTGTAAAATTTTAATTTGCTTAAGTTCTTGTTCTAAAGTCACACATAACGTAGAAAAACATCATATGTTCTCATTTTGAAATTGATAACAGCAGCAAGTGTGTCAAAACTTTTGCACGAACAGAGTTCTATGTACATAATTAAAAAAAAAGGCGAGTGCAAAAAATATAGAATTTTAAATTTTTGTAGCTGTTTGAAGTTGGTCATGTTCACAAACTTAAGTGTAATAAATAGGCAGTTTAAAATGGTTAAACCAGCTATTAACTGCCATAACATAACATAATCGCATATTTTTTTTTTTTGTTGAAAAGGTTGTGAAGAGAAGGAGGGACATGTATACTTTTTTTTCAATAGTAGGTGGTGCCACGCTCCTAACGGAAAAAAAAACGTTTCCACGGCCAAACTAATAGACCAATGTTGATGAAATTTTGCTTAAAGAAAGATTGAATCCTAAGAAAGATTATTAGAAACTGTGATTCTTTAAAGATGGAGTGGCATCGCTCTAAATGGGAAAAAGCGGTATCACGGCTATGCCACTTCACCGATTTTGATGAAATTTGGTATGTAAATAGATTGAAACTTGAGTAAAAGTATATTTTTTTAGTGGACAGGAAAAATGTTTTAACAGCAAAAAGACAAGTCTTATGTTCTTTTAAGAAAAATCTACTCCTTCTCCTTTTCTTTGTTAAAATTGATCTCACTAATTAATTTGATAAATATAAACATTAAATTTGTTTTTTTAATTACTGTATATATCTAAAATATTATTATTTATATAAATATTAAAGTCGTTTTGAAAAATTGCCCAAGTGAACCAAAATGGAAAAATATGTCCCGTTCGAATGGATTGTTATGCCTTGCAAGAAAAAAAGTAAATAAGATTTTTCAATCAAACGATCTCTATTAAAAAGTTACATTATTGCATAACATTTTAAAATTAGTCGCATTAAAAAATGTTGCCAGGTTTCGCTGACTTCTGCTTTTCTATAGATGGCCATGAAAAACACTTCCGTTTTTTGTCCTATTCGAATGGATTTTTTATTGCCTCTATCTTGGAACCAGTATTGCATCTGGCATCAACTTTACCACTCAATATAGTGCTACCAAGAACAAACAGAAAAAAATTAAAAAGTTTTACTTTAACTTTCATTTCACTTTAAATGTGTATTTCCGTCCCGTTCAACATGAGAGAAATGCCCATATCTGGTATTTGTATAATCTCAGAACAGCATTTTGAATTTTATGCCTATATGGGAGGTTGAATACACCAGCAACATTGTATGAATTCGTTTGAGTTTTGGCTGTATTACCTCATATAACTCTTTAAGTATAATATATCAAATGTTTTAGTATTCTTGTCATTATTAATACTAATAATAATCGCAACTTCCACAAGAAGACAGAGATTTTATACACCTGCCACGCCTCCTTCTATGTACTACACAAGCAACATAAGAAGTTTCTTGATACGAAATCCGAAACTAGATATTATTCTCGCTATTATTAATTACAGAATACTAAAAGTCAAAGACTACGGTAGTTGCACGTCATCTCTCAATAAATTAGGAAAAGAATCAAAAAGTATTAAATCATCATTGTATCAAGTAACGATATCTAGCAGCTTACCCAATTCACACTCATGTTGTATGTGTACGCCATTGGGTAACCAAAAATGTTAAAAAAAAAAACATCATGTTCCACCGTCTGTTCCAAACGCCCACCTGACATGAAATCCAAGGGAATTACATAAAGTAGCAGCTTTTATTTTATTATTGTTGTTGTGTAGAATTTTTGTCTTTTTTTCTGTTTTTGCTGCCTTATGTTGTATGAATTTTCCCTGTTGTTAATAAAAATTCTACGATATGAAAATGTGGGCTATACGCTGAATTGTGCCAAATGATAATATTAAATATTTACATTTGAATACTCGTATACGGAACATAAAAAAAGCAGTCAGCTCCTTTGTTTGTTCTGCTCAGGTTTGTCTCTATGCTGTCGTCTATACTGGCTGACAAATAACACAAATATTATGAATGCCAACTAACAATTGAAGGACTCTTCAAAAACTTTTATGTTTTGTATTGTTTTTTTTTTTTTTTTTTTCATTTTTGCATTCATGCAGCAACAACAACAACAAAAGTAGCAATACAAAAAAAAACTTATCATACGACACACACACACACAAATACAAAAACAATTGTGCGAAGAAAAAAGCACAAAACAAACACCACAAAATAAAAAGGTATGCAAATTAAAAATAAAACAAAAGCCTTATAATGGGGGCCCATAAATAGTTTTTAGCCCTTGATAAGGATTCAGCACATTGCCACGTCCCTGTGGCAAGGAATTTGCGCTAAAGATATTCCAAATGTGATGTGCAAGTATTAAGTGCTAAGTGTTGCCATCACAATGTAATAATGATGTTAAAGTGACATTTGACCTTTTGTTTCGCCATGAAAGACATTATAGCGAAACAAGATTTTATCAAAACGTTTTGGTAATATTTGTATTTAATCGTTGGAAGAATTTGTGAATGAAACTAGGTGAGACTTTTTATTTGGTCAAATAAATGTGAGAGCACGCGCGGCGTGAATTCTGCTGTTTCGTTATGTTCACAGAGAAAATGTTGATAAAGTCTAAAAATTTTGAAAAAGTGAAAATATGCTAAGAAAAAAAAAATTGTTGGAAATTGTTGAAAAGTTGAGAAATCTTGAAGAATATTGAGAGAGGTTGAAAAAGTCGGAATTTGATAAACATATCAAAAATGTTAATATATACGAAATATTTTCAAAATGTCGCAAAATATACATAAAGTCAAAAAAGTTGTAAAGCCATTCGTATGATATTTGAAAAAGTCGAAAATAGTAAAAGTATCGAAATATGTTGGAAAACTTAAAAAACTTTAGTAGAAGCGAAAAATGTTAAAAAATTCGAGAAAAGTTGATAATTCGAATAATGTCAAAATATTCGAAGAAGGTTGAGAATATCAAGATATATTGAACAAATCAAAAAAAAAAACATCAAAAGTTTCGAAAAACCTTCAAAATGTTGAACAAGTTGAAAAATGTTAATAACTCGAATAATGTTGAAAGGTGAAAAGTTGATGTATTGAAGAAGTTGAAATGCATCGAATAATAATGTTGAAAAATTTTGAAAATGTTAAAATGTTCGAAAAATTATGAATAAGTCGATAAGTTGAAAAAGTCGAAATAAGTTGAAGAAAACCAAAAAAGTTTTTAAAAGTCGAGAAATAATGAAAAATTGTATAATGTTGAGACAGTCTAAAAACTTTTAAAAATTCGATGGATTTATTAATGTAAAAACGTTGAAAAGGTTGAAAAATGTTGAACATTTTGATAAAAGTCTAAAAGGTAAATATAGTGTTAGCCTTACTTTTCTGTCAAAAATATAATCAAATTCTTTTTCGCACATCAAAGAAGAAGAAGAAGTTTGGAATAGATTTAAAAACAAATAAAGTCGAAAATTTCGGCACAATGGGAGGTCACCTGCAGGTTCCGCTTTTCATTTCGTAACATTAATTTATTTGTATGGGAGGTGCCACGCCCACTGGTGCTATTTTAGCCACTTTTGATTCAGATATACTCTATTGCAACTGAGCCACTTGCATTAAATTTCTTACCAATTGCTGCAATAGTTAACTTAAAACAGCGCTTACAAATTTATGTTAATATGGGAGGTGCCATGCCCAATGATGCAATCCCATCTGAATTAATTTAATTTTAAAACTAGTTGTAACTGACATCTATACACCAAATTTTATGAAGATTACTCTTATAGCACACTTTCTATAACAATAAACGTTTTTTGCTTATATGGAAGGTGCCACGCCCACAACTACTATTGGACCAAATTTTTATAATAAGAGACCTCATTAAATTTCATAACGATTACGTTGTTAGTTCTCTTAATATAACGTTTATAAATATTGTGGGCTGTGCCACGCCCTTCAACAAGCTTTTTCAGTAAAATGGCTGAGCTTGCATTGATGACTGCTTTCAGCGACATAATCTCCGAAATTTAATTTCAATAGCAAGATGCCTGCAAGAAGGTGTGACCTGTGTGTGAAAGTTTCATTCAATTAGCTTTCTAGGTTTTCCCGTAAACCTGATTTTAACAGACGGACAGACAGACAGACTGATGGACATCGCTAAATCAACTCAGGTGGTGACGCTGATCAAGAATATATACACTTTTGCATACCTACCACGCCCCCTTCTATGTGTTACAAACAGAATGACAAAGTGAATATGCCCTCGGTGTAGGGTATAAAAATATAGATTATATTAGTCAGCATAGTCGATTCTTTGCCAATTCCAAACATTCTTTACTGGCAATGATCTTCTTCATTTTTTCTGTTCAGTAAATTTGCTTCTTTTGAATAGTTCCACTCTTGATTCTTACACTGCAATTTGACGTTAAAAGTGAGACACTTTTGGCTTTATGCCCAGAGCCAAGAGATTTTGTTTCATTGTGAAAAACCTCCGTGCAGCTAAAGTATAATTCTGGTCGACATTATATGTAATAGTTACCAATCACTACCACACCTATGTGTATAAGCCCGCCCACATTTTTGAAATGCTTATTTATGTCAGTGGCGTTACTAAGGGAAAAAGATGAAGAGGACCGTCGCCATTTGTATTAATCAGAAATTTTGCTCAATTTTCTTGACCCATTAACTCCTTCCTACCTTTAAGGGTCTTTTTGAACCATCTGTAAGAATTCCTTGAAAATAGTTTCCAAGGGTTAGAGCAAAAATATTCTAAAATAATATTATTTATATCTTTAACTTTAATGCTTTAGATATTTTTTCTGGAAAATAATATATTTGGTTTTTAACGCCATTTAAGACTTTTTATCGTAATTAGGTTGCTCCGTTATTTTACAAAGGCTGACCTATTCTTGGATATTCTTAGATTTTGAATTGGATAAAAGGAATTTATTTTTCGATACGGTACGAGTAATGGATTTAAATTAATTTCATTACTTTCAGCAATTACGGCAACCCACTTTTTGCTGTTTATTTTTTACTGCAGCGGCAATGTCCTTGAATTTAAATTGAAAACTTTTGGTTCAAGCGCCTACGCACACACACACACACACACGCACGTACACCGCATATTAAAATCAAAATAAAAAGTTTAGCGGTAAATGAAATTATGAAAGCTTTAGTGAAATCCTAATTTATACATTAAAATATTAAGTAGCTGGGCTTTATGTATCGCATATCTTCAACTGGCCAGCCAGACAGACAGTTACAATTTTATTTTCTTTCGACAACTTCAAAAGTTCAAATCTTTCTTTTGTATATAATTTATATGGCAATTTAATATGTTAATGGGCCGATTTTGTGGGCGTTATAAAAAAACAAAAACAACACCAACTATAAATGTGAAACAAAATACAAAATCAAGAGCGAAAGATAAAAATTCGTTGAAATCTCATAAATTCGGAGGTGGGGTTGGGTGCTTGTACATAGGTTGTTCTGTGTGACGTTAAAGTGTGACGTTACAAGGTCGTTTGTTGTCATCCCTCAGGATAAGAAAGTTATGAAGTTGATGTCGTTTTTATATGGAATGTTCTTATACATTTCATATTTTATTTTTGTTTTTATGTTAATGTTATTTTTGTACTCCTCTGGATTGTTAGCTCGCATACATACATATAAGAGTTTTATTTGTATTGTTCGTCTCTTTGTTATTGCTATTGTTATTCTTGGTGTGTTCCCTCTGATTGTATAGATGTACATATGTACATTTATGATTACTCAGCCAAGCGTCATTCTATTGACAGACAAAAATTATTTGTGATTTTGTCATTTTGCATAACAAGTCAATAACATCATAATATTAAATTAATTGAAGCGTTAACTTAGCACTTTTATAAAAGCTGCCTTATGTCAAAAACTGAACAAAAAGCCAGTCAGCTGTTAGCAAAGCTGCAAAATACTTAACATAGATAAGTATTAAAAAAAATAACTGTGCGTCTTCTCGAGACTAAATAATATCAGACACTTAAGTCAGTCAACTTGTCTCACATATGTATATTCGATAAAAAAAAATCGATATTTTAAGTTAATGTACATATCGATCATTTTTTTAATAACTGCACACATTGTTTTTTTTTTGACGATTTTGAACATTTTTTGAAACGAAATACAGTCGACTCTCATTAATTCGAAACTCGAGGGACTCTTAAAATATTACGAATTATCGAGTGTTTGAAATATCGAATGGTTCGAAATTTTTAAGAGAAAATAACAGTAACAAAAAACAAACAAATTCGTGAAGAAGTGTGTGTCAAACGTTAGTCTATGTGTCAAACCAATTATAATAAAAACAAAGGCTCGTGTACGATTATACAAATTTGAACTTGTCTCAAAATGTACTTACAATCTTTCTGTCTCTTTCTCTCTGCAACTTTGAATTGTCGAGTGTTTGACGCTAATTAGTTCGAAATAACGCGTCGTTTTTTTACGTAGCAATGATTTTTTCGTTCGAATTACCAAATGCATAAAAATTTATTGATTTATTTCGAAATATAAAAAGATTTTGTGGGGAACTCGTGATAACTTTGAATTATAGAGAGGTTCGAATTATCGCGGGTTTGAATTAACGAGAGTCGACTGTATCTCAAAAACTATAGTAGATAGGATAAAAAATCATTTAATTATATTTGTTATACTATAACTTTACAAAAAAAAAATTAAAAAAATTTAAATAATGTCATCAGTAAAAAATTCGTAGTCTCCAAAGTTATGGCGGGAATTGCAATATGAAGAACATGCATTCTTAGGATTGATTAAGAAATAACATATAAAATTATAAAAAAAACGGAAGATGTTATATTGAAAATATTTTGAGAAATTTTTTTTTAATAAAAAAAATTAAATTTTTAACAAATTTATTTAAATTTTTTAAACTTTTTATATAAATTTATAGTCTTTTTAACAAATATGATTAAAAGATTTTTGATCCTATCTACTATAGTTTTTGAGATATTTCGTTTAAAAAAATGTTCAAAAACGTCAAAAAAAAAAACAAAGTGTGCGTAAAAGAATGACCGATATGTATATTTTTCCCCCAATTTTTGTTTTTTGAGATTTGATATTATATGAAGTCAAAGCAAATAAGAATTACTTACTTACTTAGATGGCCATAACAACCCGTTCTCAGGTTACGGCCGACCTCATTAGCTCTCGCCAGGCGCCTCTGTTTTGCGCGCGCCTTCTCCAATCGTTAATGCCAAGCGCGGTTAGGGCTTCCTCAGCTTGGTCTATCCACCGGAGGCATGGTCTCCCTCTTCGTCGTTGACCGGGGACCTTCTCTTCGAATACCTTTTTCGCTGGAGCTTCTTTATCCATACGATTGACATGACCCAGCCAGCGTATTTGCTGTATTGTTATACGCTTAACTATGTCAATGTCGGCGTAGAGCTCATACAGCTCGTGGTTCATTCGAATGCGATAGTCGTCGCCAACTCGAACAGGACCAAAGATTTTGCGGAGAAGTTTCCTCTCGAACACCCCAAGAGCGGCTGCGTCTGTTGTCGAAACCACCCATCCTCAGCGCCATAAAGAAGCACAGGTAGAATGAGCGTCTTGTAGAGTGTTAGCTTTGTCGATCGAGAGAGAGCTCTGCAACGTAATTGCTTACTGAGATCGTAGTAGCACCTATTAGCAATTGTTATTCTCCGCTTAATCTCCAGACTGACATCATTGTTGCTGGTTACGGCAGTGCCAAGGTAAATGAATTCCTTGACAACTTCTAATTTACAGTTGTCCGCTGTAACATGAGAGTCTAGATCCCGTGCTCTCTTGTTGTTGTTAGTAGACATCATGTATTTCGTCTTGCCCTCGTTTACCCAAACCCACTTTGGCTGATTCCTTTTCAATCGCAGTGAAAGCAGCAGTAACATCTCTCTTACTCCGACCGATAATATCAATATCATCAGCGTACGCAAGGAGCTGAAGAAAATGGTGCCATTATGATGCACACCGGCTTTTCGTACGAGCGGGTCGCCTTGTCTGAAACCTCGCTCGGTATTAAAAGTTTCGGAGAGGTCATTCCCTACCTTGACGGAGCTACACGTATTACTCAACGTCATCCTGCAGAGCCTTATCAACTTTGCAGGTATACCGAACTCAGACATTGTTGCGTATAGGCAATCCCGCACTGGGCTATCGAACGCAGCTTTATAATCGACGAAGAGATGGTGAGTGTCGATTTGATATTCATGGGTTTTCTCCAGGATTTGGCGTAGTGTTAAAATCTGGTCTATGGTGGATTTACCAGGTCTAAAGCCACACTGATAGGATCCGATCAGCGTTTCTGTATACGGCTTCAATCTTTCACACAATACGCTCGAGAGGATCTTATATGCGATGTAAATAAGACTGATACCCCTGTAGTTGGCGCAGATTGTCGGGTCTCCTTTCTTTATTACAGGACAAAACAACGCTGGGATTCCAATCGTCGGGCATGCTTTCCGCTAGCCATATTTTGCTGATGAGTTGATGCATGCACCTTATTAATTCATCGCCACCAGCTTTAAACAACTCAGCTGGCAGGCCGTCAGCACCCGCTGCTTTGTTGTTTTTGAGTCGCTGGATAGCAACTCGAACCTCTTCATGGCTAGGTGATGGTACTTCCACTGCGTTATCATCGATTGGTGGTATCGTACTGCATTCTGTCTGGGCGGAATTGGTGGAATCATCGCCCGTAAGCAAATTGAAGAAATGCTGCCTCCATAACCTCAGTACACTCTGTGTATCTGTAACCAGGTTTCCATTTTCGTCTCTACAAGTGGATGCTCCGGGCTTGAAACCTTGAGTTAGACGCTTAACTTGTTGATAGAATTTTCGTGCATCCTTCTTGCCCTGGTACACCTCAAGTTCCTCACGCTCACGCTTTTCCTGCTCCCTTTTTTTACGTCTGAAAATGCGCCTTTCTTCCTTCCTCTTTTCGCGGTAGTTTTCTCGCACGGCTGACTGCAGCTTCTTCTTGTATGCGGCGTTTTTTTCAGCAGTCGCATCGCGACACTCCTGGTCATACCATTGGTTTCGAGGTTGTGGGCGTCGAAAACCAATGACTTCCTCTGCAGCAGCGCGCATGGAGTGGGAGATGTGTGTCCAAAGTCCACCGAGAGTTGAGCGGAGTACGCCTCGGCAGTCCGTTGTGATTGCAGCTTGGCAACGTCCAGCTTTCGTTGCATGCCCGTGCGTACATTCTTCGCATTGCATAGCCGCATGCGGATCTTAGCTGCAACAAGATAGTGGTCGGAGTCAGTGTTGACCCCCCGAAATGTACGCACATCCAGAACGCTTGAAGCGTGCCTTCCGTCGATCACAACATGATCAATTTGGTTTTTCGTTTTTTGATCCGGGGATAGCCAGGTGGCCTTGTGAATGTCGAGGTGTTGAAATCTGGTACTACTAACTACCATGTTTCGCACCACGGCGAAGTTGATCAGTCTCAGACCGTTGTTTGAAGTGGTCTCGTGGAGACTGAACTGACCGACTGTAGCGCCAAAGATGCCTTCTCTTCGGACCTTCGCGTTAAAATCGCCGAGGACTATTTTTACATCGTGGGTCGGACAACGGTCATACACGTCCTCTAGGCTCGCGTAGAAATCATCCTTGGTGGTATCGTCCTTTTCCTCCGTCGGGGCGTGCGCGCAAATTAGGATTATGTTGAAGAATTTTGCCTTGATACGGATCGTAGCCAACCTTTCGTTTATTGGCGTGAACCGGGAAACTAGGTGGCGTAATTTTCGACTTACAACGAACCCGCAACCAAATTCGCACCTCTCCGCATGGCCGCTGTAGTAGATATCACAGTTCGTCCGTTTAGAGCAGCCTTGTCCTTTCCATCGCATCTCCTGGATGGCGGTGATGTCAGCCTTTATTTTTACGAGGGCTTCCGCCAGTTGGATAGAACATAGCTTATCAGAAAAATCATTTTTTTTTTTCAAGCAACTGTAACTTTGGCAAATGTACTATAGGTATTAGTATCTATAAAATTAGTGCTTACCGTCTCCATGAGTTTTTTTCTTATTTAAAAAATGTAAGATTTGTTTGCGACTGAGTTATATGATTAACATATAATACGAATTAAGAAAATTTCAGCAGTCTTGATGTGATAAAGTTATGAAGCTGCGGACTTAGATTAAAAGCATTGAAAATTATTAATAGCGTGCTGTTTGATCTACTACGTGAAATATTTAAGGTTAACGGGTCGTATGAGTAATGTTCATTTTATCAGAAAACGTCTTATATTTTAAATAGATGTAACTTTTGTTAATATATACATATATAATATATATTGCCACATGTAGAATGCTTTTTAAAAGCCAAAAGTGTCATCTCTGTGATATTTTTATTTACAAAAACTTAAATTATTTTTTTAGCTGTGCTATACTCGTAAAAGTTCAAGATAAAACCTGAGTTTTTTATATAAAATTGCATACAATATAAGGCTGAAATTTTGCAGGAATTTTTTTTCGTAAGACTTGTATGGGATGCTTGCCTTAAGATTCAAAACAAAGTTTTTTTTTTAAGAACCATCCTTACGTCAAGTGATTCAAACTTTTTTAAATGTTTGCTTTTAAGGTGCTGTTGAGGAAAAATTAAGTTTATGATATCAAGATAATTTTCAGGCAATCGAAGGATTACTTAGTATCGTCCTTTTTCTTTCAAATAAGCTTTCAAGTGGTCATCTGTGATGTTTTCTTGCAAAGCTATAGATATTTTTAAGTGACATGAATTTGATCCTCTATGACCCAACAGTATTAACCAACCAGTTTCAAATTTATGACAGCTTCAAATGGTTGTAACTTTGCGAGGAAACATTATAGATGACCATTCAAAAGCTTATTCTAAAAGAATAATACTAAATGTTGCTTTCATTAAAAATAAGCTAAACTAATTTTTTTCAATACTATACATGGCCTCGAAAGAAGTCCAAAAACCTAATTTTTTAGGTACTTAACATCAAATATTTTAGTATTCTAAGATGATGGGTCAATTTTGAGGCCAAATTCGAAATTTTAAAAACGAACTTCAGCAGGCCAACAATTTTCATTCACATCTCACTATACATGAGCGCGATTGAGTAGACGCGTTTTTTTCAGTCTCCGCAATTCTATCGAATTTATAAAGTAAAATCGCCGAATCAATTACCTAAAACTGTCCAAATATAAGGATAAACACTGTTAACGCACGGGCACTTCTTCAAATTTTATATAAAAGGCAATTTACTGTGGATTTTTTTAATTTGAATATTTTGTAATTCTTTCTTTGTCTCGCATTTAAATTGTTTAATTTCACTATGATGAATACGCGCAATAACAACAAACTTGGAAAGCAGTCGTCTGGTACCTTTACCCCCGTCGGACAACGCAGCCAAAATAGAGATGACTCATCGTTGAAAACGACGCCGTCTCAAACTGAGGAAAACCTTGATGCTAAACTCAACTTGCTCAGGGAGACCATCATCAAACAGCTGACCGATGTTCTAAAAACAACTGAGGAGAGGGTAATGGAACGACTTGGAGTGGTGTCAGCTGCAATAACAAATTTGAAATCGTCTCTGAGAGATGTCGTGGAAAGAGTCGTAGCTTTAGAGGAATCAACCAGCCAGATCAGCATAATGAAGACTGAAATAAATGAGCTCAAAGGTGAGATCGCAACTCTCAAATGCGGTGACTCATCAGGGATTCCTAATTCTCCTTTGCTCAGTAACGAAATATGTGAATTAAAAAAACAACTCGAGAAGCATGAAAACAACGCTATTTCTAGTGACGTCATCATTAATGGGATTCCGTTCTCTGCAGACGAAAATCTCCACTGCATTTTCGGGAACATATGTTCTAAGCTCCAATGCAACTCTATTAGGCTGCGCGATGCTTTCAGAATAAGAAACAAAAATAATAACATCAACTCCAACGCAAACAACAACAGTGTTTTTTATTATTTCTTTTAGAAATTCTTTTTTTAAGTTTGATCTTTGATTTTATTGTTTCCATTATTCATATATTTATTTACTATCCCGCTTCATTTCTCGTCTATAAATTTAATATGTTGTTTTCTATAATGGTAGAAGTTGCTTTCTTCATGTTCTGTCATGTCTAATGGTTGTCGTTCTGGTGGTGCTGGTGAAAATTGCAAGGCGCTTATCCATGTATTATGTAACCATCAAAATGGATTAAATATTATCCACTTTAATGCTAGAAGTTTGAATGGTGTTAAACTAGACTTTGCTAGGTATTTATTCGAAAACTCGCCAGTTGATATAGTGTGTGTCACTGAAACGTGGTTTCATACTGAGATTCCTGATGATCACTATGGCTTTAATGGGTTCAAATTGTTTAGGAGTGATAGGGTTGGAAAAAGAGGTGGTGGTGTTGCAATTTACTGCAAATCTAATTTGAATGTCAAGTTTATCAGTAATAGCAATGTAGATTGTGAATTTTTGAATGTTGAACTTTTTGATAATACCACTAAAATTCTTATTTCTGTAGTTTATAATCCTCATAGGTCCCATAGTTCTGATCCGATATTCTCTGACATTTCCAACAGGTTAATAGACTATGATTTTCTTGTCGTCTGCGGTGACTTCAATGTAAATTTATTGAAAAATGATCATGTCTCTGATGATTTTCGTAATAAGTTCTGTACGTGTGGCCTACAATTAATTAATTCTATTAATCCGACCCGGTTTTCAAATGACTCTGAGCCTAGCCTTCTTGATATCTTTCTCGTTTCTGATGCTTCGTTGCTTTTGAACTTTGACCAAATAACGTTTCTTTCTGACCATGATCTTATTTTTAGTAGTTTTGATATAAAAATCAGTCAAATTGTAAATCCCATATATTTTTCTTACTATGACTATAAATCTATCGATATAAATTCTTTATATAGGGACTTGAGTGAAATTAACTGGAGTGATTGCAATTTCTGTGAAACTGTTGATGATAAATTAAGATTTTTTATGGCTAAAATTGAATCTGCTTTTACTAGTTATGTCCCTATGCGATCGATAGTGGCGAGGAATAGAAGTAGCCCTTGGATTAACAACTATGTGCTTCTTGCAGTAAAAAAAAGAAACAGATTACATTCCAAGTGGAAAAATAACCGAACTGTTGATAATTGGGAAAAATTTAGAAGAGTTAGGAACTATGCAACTTTTGTGTTAAGGCAGGCCAAAAAGAACTTTTATCAATCTACGCTAAATACTAACCTCAGTTTAAAGCAACTTTGGCAAAATATTAGGAAATATAGAATATCCAGTAAGGAAAGAATTGTATGTCAGTTAGACCCCGAGGAACTTAATAACTTTTTTCTGACCAGTGGTAGCCTTAGTAACATGAATACGGTTAATTCAACTGAGTTACCTATCTCTTCAATCAATTTACCTGATACTTCTTTTCAGTTCTCAGCTGTTAGCCAAGAAAATGTAGCTAGATCTATTATGAAAACTAACTCAAATGCAGTAGGCTGTGATGGAATTTCTATAAAATTTATCAAATTGATTTTACCTTACATTTTTGTACCGATTACTCATGTTATCAATCACTGCTTCACTTGTTCATGTTTTCCCGAATTTTGGAAAGTTGCAATTGTTACACCCATTGCCAAAAAAGCCAATGCCTCTATATGTAGCGACTTTAGACCTATAAGTATTTTGCCTGCTATGGGAAAAGTATGTGAGAGGATTATATACGATCAAATCTCTGTTTATCTAAACTCGAATAGGTTATTATCACCTCTTCAATCTGGTTTTCGTGTTGGCCATAGTTGTTCTACTGCTCTAATGAAAATTATTGATGATATTAGAATATCTTATGACGAAAACTTGTTAACTCTTCTTTGCCTCCTAGATATTTTTAAGGCTTTTGACAGTGTGCCACACTCTCGGCTTTGTCTGAAACTTAAGCACTACTTTAATTTTAGTGATAGTGCGGTTAAATTAATAAGCAATTGCAGCAGGTTAAAGTAAATAATAATTTTTCTTCTTTAAAAACAGTCAATGCAGGTGTTCCCCAAGGATCGATTTTAGGTCCTCTGTTATTCACCATATATATTAACGATATTTTTTCTGTGTGTAAATATGCTACAATTCACGCATATGCTGATGATATTCAACTTTACGTTTCGCGCCCTGTTGGACTTGTTGAGGACTTATGCTATAGACTTAATAAAGATTTGTCCTTACTGGGTGAATGGGCTGATACTAACTTGCTCCAAATTAATCCTCTAAAATCTAAGTTATTGCCTATAACAAGAAGTGAATTAAGTCTACAAGGGATTCCTTCTCTCTTTGTTGGTGCTTCTCAATTAGAATTTGTTCACAGGGTAAAAAATCTTGGCTATATTTTAAACTCTAACCTGACTTGTTCAGACCATATTAACAGTGTTACAGGAAAGATCTATGGTATCCTTCGATTGTTAAGAACTTCTGCCATTTTCACCCCATTAGAAACTAAGCGATGGCTTGTCCAACAATTAATAATGCCCCATATCTCATATTTTCACCTGGTTTATTGCAAACATGATTCCCAATCTCAACATAAACTGCTTGTCGCTTTCAATAATGCTGCTAGATATGTGTATTCTGTTCGTCAGTTTGAGCACATTTCCGAGATAAGTAGAGGAATACTGGGTTGTAGCTTGAATGAGCACTTGAACATTCGCAATTTGCAATTTCTGCACAAACTCATTTATTCTCATAGTCCTGAGTATCTGTTCGTTAAACTCCAATTTTGTCAACATGCCAGATCATTTAAGTTAGTCATTCCCAGGTTCAACTACCTAAACTCGACCAGATTTTTCTTCATAAGCACCATCAGACTTTGGAACTCTTTACCTGTTCATTTAAGGCGCATAACTGCAGAAAGCAACTTCAAAACAGCTATTTATAATTACTTTCTTAATGAATAAATTTTTTCTTTTCTTTTCTTTTCTTCATTTTTTTTCCATTCATTTACATACTCTATCTCTTTTTTTTGTAATGATTTCTTTTTAGTTTTTTTTTTTCCTATCATTTTTAAATAAGTTTAGGTATTCTAGGATAATAAATTGTTAGAGTTAAGTTATTCATTCTTTGTTAATGTTTCTGTTTACCATAGTTATGTACTATAGAAGACTACTTAAGTCTTATTGTATACCAATTGAAATTAAAAATTAAAAATATGTTAAAATACCTTTTTAATAAAATATATATTTTCCATAAAATTTACTTGTAAAACTAACAGGATTCGGTACCACCTTTTAAAATTGAGGCAAAAAGCTGCGTTTGCGTGAAAGTCTTCTTCATGTCATAAACTTAATTTTTCCTCAACAGCACCTTGAAAACAAGCATTTAAAAAAAGTTACCCTAGTATACATACTAGGATGGACCAATGTAGGTAAAACTAATTAAATTATATGCCTAAAGGTAAGCAATGAAATTCTGAATAACTGACTGAAGACCGCCCACTTTGCCCCAAACTTTTTACAGAAGTACTGAAAGCCGAGATAGTAAAAACTACCAGCTTCAAGATATACAAGAAGTAGGCTTGACTAAAATCTAAAGAATAAATGAAATCAAACAATCTGTGAGTTCCTTGTAAACCAACTTCAAAGTCGAAAAAACAATAATTTAGCTAAACAGGTAATCAACGTTAAAGAATTCATTCAAATATTGACTTTAAATACAACAAAGGTCCACTTAAGTACTGCTTACCGTACTTAACCCATTGCTGTTATCCTTTAACCATAGAAAGAGGTAAAAATCATTTGCGGTTACAATCACTTACACAAAAACCCTTTTTTCTCCCAAAGGTAGCAATAAAGAATTTTCAAACTTGTGTTGCTACAGTCACGTATTACATTCTTCTCAGTTATTTTAATACGATTTCCTTTAACATCATTTTGTGAATAATCCCAGCGCGCCACTCAGTGCTGCCCTTCCCGCTGCGGAACCACCTGCCCTTCAATATTTACACACACTTATTCAATTTAAATTTGATTCCTTCAATGCGAATGCTAAGCAAATAAAATATCCCCTGATGAAAATGATGATGAGGTCGTTGGTAATGATGAGAATGAGAATGCTGATGCTTTTGTTGATTATATTGATGGAATCATTTAATTTTGGGATCAAAATCAAAAATTACGTATATTTGCATTATTTCTTTGGTTTATTTTTTTTTTCAACAACAAATTATGTTGGTCTGCCTTCCATCACATTCTCAGTTGTCGATTTTATTTTTTATTTACAGCCATGAAACGATACAACAACAAAAGTAGCAGCAAATTTAACAACGCTTATGCCGAGAAATCCTCAAATCAGGTCCCGGACGCACAACAAAAGCTACAATCTCCAGAGAGTTGCTCGCACATTTGTAAATATGGAATAATAAATTCATCATTAAATAAAAAACGGAAAACATTGAGAAACAAAAACAACTCCGATTACAGAAGCAACCAATAAAAAACAACAATATCAATAAAAAAAGTTAAATATGACACCATTTACAACAACAGCGGTATTGACAGCAACAGCAACAACAACATCAGCACTAAAACAAATAACCTCATCCAATTCGTCCTCCATAGCAGCCTCCACAACTACCACTTGGAGCAGCAATCCAATAAATGTGCCAGCCAACAACATACACCTGCTTGACCACGACACAAAATATCGGAACTTCGTGACGGACGGCCTGCTGGATAGCTCAGTGCCCATTGCGCTGAACCCGGAGTCACATTTAACGTTTGTCATCATCAAATGCTTCATTATTGGTTTCATTATACTAGCGGCCATACTGGGCAACATGCTGGTGATAGTCTCGGTGATGCGACATAGAAAACTTAGGTGAGTGAGTGTGTGTGTGTGTGTGTGTTTGTGTGTGTGTGAGTGAGTAAAAGAGTATGCTGTAATGGATAAAGTTCCAAATGAGAAATTTCGACAAGCGCGTGCTTTTTTGTTGCTACACTACATACCCGAGTTTGAGTCATAAAATTTAGCTACTTAAGACGGTAAACACAAGTGCTTAGCTTGTGCTCTTATTGAGAGTTATTAAGTTTTTTGCACGCGTCCTTGTTCGCGTTGATTTTGATTTTTGTTGAAATTTTGAATATTAAGAATACAATAGAAGATAATGTTCTGCTGTGAATTATTTGATGGATAAGTTTAATTCAAAATCTCATTTTCAAATTACAAAGTGTCATTTCATAATGAGTTCTTGTTGGATTTAATTAAGTCTTATGATATATAATTTGAATTTTATTGATTGTAAAACACACACCGCCAACATATCAAAGAACTTATACCATCTGTAATTGTAACATAGCTAGAGAGCTGCCCCATTCGTTAGTTCAAGCTTAAGTTGCAGTTTCCTTGAGATTTTCTAAGCAAACTTAACTTGATATTTTAAAATTTCAACGATTGATTGAAACAAATTCACGGCAGATTTTTTGAACAAAAAAAAAAACATATCATCAAATATGTCCGCTTGTACTCGAACAAGCTTGACCATTTTCAGTTTATGTCAATTTACCTGAAAAGTTAGGTCTGATCAAAAATCATATGAAAGTAATAATTATAACGAAGAAGGAAAACATCGATTGTTGATCATAAAATTTGTTTTTAGTCTTTCTCGCATCGATCGAATTTTATCATAAAAGGGACTTCCTCAATTTCTAGCTTAAAATGAGCCATAAAACTTCGTTGTAACTGATAATTTTTATGCTATTTGTTTTTTCAGTGTACATTTTTTGACATTTTACTCGTGATTCGTAAGACATATTAACGTTAAAAATGCTCAATAAGGTTTGCCATTTTACCGTAAATAGACTAACAAACGAACAGCTCTTGAAAACTATTGAATTTTACTATCAAAACTCATGCTCTGTGAGAAATATGTTTTCCTCATTTTTCTTCAAAATTTTCTTCAACGATAAAGCTCATTTTTGGCTCAATAGGTACGTCAACAAACAGAATTGCCGAATTCGGTATGAAGAGCAGCCACAGGCAGTTCAAGAGCTGCCAATGCACTCTGAAAAATGCACTGTTTGGTGCGGTTTGTGGGCAGGCGGCATCATCGTACCGTACTTTTTCAAGAATAATGAAAGTCGCAACGTAACTGCAAATGGAGCAAGGCACCGTGCGATGATTACGTACTTTTTTTTTGGCCAAAATAGAAGAATTGGACTTGGTTGACATGTGGCTTCAACAAGACGGTGCCACATGCCATACGGTACGCGATACCATGGACCTATTGAGAGGCGAGTTTGGTGAGCAATTAATTTCATGTTTTAGAGCAGTTCATTGGGCGCAACGATCATTCGATTTGACCCCACTAGACTAATTTTTGTGGGGCTATGTGAAGTATCTCGTGGGATAAACCAGCCACAATTGTAACCCTGGAAGACAACATTACAGCTACCATTAGTAAGATACCGGCCGAAATGCTGGAAAAAGTATGCCAAAATTGAGCTTACGGATGAACCACTTCAAGCCAAATGATTTTTGAAAAATAAGCGGCAGGATTCGATGTATTGCTCCAAATAAATATTTAATTCATTATTGCAAAATTGTTGTTCTTGTTTTAATTTTCAAAACCAAACGCTTAAAAGATCACCCTTTATAAAGACTTAATGTTCGCCAAACACGAGTTGAACCAAAAGTGATGTTTTTTTTTCAGAAGTCTTTTGACAAAAAAATAAAACATTTCAAAAGACATTCCAAATGATAATTATTTGTCTTTCATTATAAAATTGAATTATCTCCTTGTAATTGAATTTTGAAGATCTTCACTTTTATAATGAATATGTCTGAGTAAACAAGTAATGATATCTATGAGATTATAGTGGAATTATTGGAGTAACTTCACTTTTATAATAAAAAACATGACTAGCTGTGATACCTTTGAGCAAAAAAATATTTTTTTTAAAAATATGGAGGTGCATCTCATCCATATTGTAAGCCACATATACATACATACGTATCATTGGATTCGAGGGCATAAATGAAATTTTTCTACAATAACTGTTATGGTATAACCTGTATTGCTCCAATGCTTCATTTATTGCCGAGTAAAATTAATAGTCCTAGAAAATGATTTTCAAATGAAATATATATCATAAGTGTTTAGACCGTAGATTTCGAACTGTTTCAAAGCGTCCATGTTCGATATCGCGGCTACCAGTTCTTTATTATTTAGGGGCTTACCTATGAAACTGCGTACTAAAGCTTTACAGCTATTGATTATGAATTTTAGGATTATGAATGTTGTGGGTCACTGTGGCGCATAGACCACACAACTTTTTATGTTTCTAAAAATAAAAAATGTGAGGAAGTTGTAGTGCAAAACTAACATAGGCAGAAATGTAAAGCTTAGAGATAAGCTTGAGTTTTGCGTTCAACACGAATTCTTTATCAGTTATTCCGATTTCTTATTTTGGACTTTTAGGTGTATTAGCTGAAATGATTGAAAAGGTATATTTGAAATGATATATCATTTTTACATATGGAATCAGACAGCATTTGTCTTCCTCTTCAAATTTTAGCATTTGACATATAACTCCTATAATATTGTATAAAGTTTCATAGCTGGAACTTGCAGACTAGACGCCCAGGGCAACGAACCATTCTGGTGGCCCATGTTTTATAAAAATTTTTCATAAAAAAACAAAAAACTTACTGAAAAACAAAATGGGTAATTCGAACTTATTTTGTACAGCACCACTTTTCAACGTTTTTTTATATTTTGATTTTTTTTAAAATGAACCCGAATTTAAGAAAAAAAAAACTTTTACATTGAAACAATACGGTTTTTTGTATTTGCTATGACATGTCTTCACTGCAATACTATGCTCATTTCTATTTCCTTAAGAAATTTGAAGCATTTTTATCTTAAGAAACTATGAGTTTTTTGTAATAAAAAGTAGCTTATATTCTGATTCACAACATATACTATCTATTCACCGATTTTTATTTAAATTCGTTCAGCCGTTAAGGCGTGGTTAAGGAAGGAACATTCATACTTTCACCGAATTGTCAACACACTGACAACCGGATAAGTCCTTAAATATTAATTACCAACACTTAATAGCATTATTTCCAACTAGGTACTCTCATGTGTAGGTAAAGAGCGGATGTTCAAAATATATCTAGAACAAACGCAAGCGGAAATAACAAAAAAAAAGCGAGGTATCAAGTTTCACTTTTATTTTGTCTTCATTACTTGAGCATTGTTTTGCATGTTTTGCCTTCGACGTAGTGATATATTGACAAATGGCAAGAATCACGCACTTGGACACAGGCAAAAACAGACAGACAGACTGGGAAGCCGTAGACAAAATGGACAAATAAAAAGCAAAACACAAATAAGGACGCTCGTACATTTGAATGCGTTACAAGGTGCCATTTATTATACGCATACATTTTTACTACATTTATTACGTTGTTGTTTGTGCAATTCCTTTTTTTCGCATTTTTTTTTTTTTTTTAATTTTAATATGAAAATCGTGTGACAATTTGATAAAAGCACCAAATGGATATTTTTTGTAATTAAGTTTCAGTGTCATCCTTAGAAAAAAATAAAAATAAAATTCAGAGTGTACGTAGGATGTAGCACATTTTTTTGTTTGTTTTCCTGCTTGTATTTGGGAATAGTAAATGTTACATCGGATGATGTTTTTTAAAGTTCATATCACTATAGTGTGCGAATTATAAGGACATAATTGCTTTTCACCATAACACATTAAAAAGACTTAAGACATACACTGAAAAATGGACTTAACTTAATTCAAAGAAATGACTTCAATCAAAAACTTTCTTAATATCAATAGTTTTTGTTCATTTTGAGAAATTTCTCAAAAAAAATAGTTCATTACTGTTTCTTTAAGTAAGCTAAGTGTTTTTACTAAAACTTTAATCCGGCAAAGTAAATTTATCGTTAAAAGAAACAAAAATAAAGTTTTTTACTTATTTTAAGTAAATCTTTTCTTTAATTAAGTAAACTTCACATCAAATTCACTGTACTGAAGAAACAGTCAACCAAGTATCAGCACATTCAAAATTGTGGGACACCTTTAAGTTCACCTGTACGTTTGACATTTTTAGTGAAATGAAGCTCGGCGATTTGAGTGTCTATTAGAGGGGTCATAAAATTCTAATGCGAAATCCTTTCATGGTGGCATTTTAATGGAACGCCTTAAGGTATTCAACCAATAGCCGTCGCATGCAAGGAAGTGTTTATCATTTAAGGCAACCACACACGCTAACGCAGGCAACAGCCAAGCAGCCAATTTGGCAACACGTAAAGTAACGAAAATTAAACCCTAAGCTACAACTACACCGCACTATGTAGCCGAGTTAATGTTTTATTTACTTGTAGTTGTTGTGTTTGTTTGCTTGTTTCGGTATTCGACGAGACAACCGGATGCGGAAGTGGAAATTGAGTTTAATTAGAGAACATGAATTTGTACTTACTATGTAACGCTCTTGCTATAAAAAGAAAAGAAATTGTGAAAAAATTATAAATTATGAGTCTTATTTATTGTAGTTGTAAAAGGGAAATTTCTCGAAAAAAAACAGAAGAATAAATTATCTAAGTATCTACATAAAAACTTTACTATGGCAATGTGTTTATTTCTGTTTCTACTCTATTACTAAGTTTTTTCCCTGAGGATAGCAAAATAATTTTTAAGTAAAAAGATTTTCCTACGAAAACAACGTCTCAAATCTGGTATCGCTCAAAAGAATTTTATTGGAGACTTTTGCTTACCTTTAGGGAAAATCTTTTTCTTAGAATTTTTCGTTTAACTTACGTTTGTTTCGATTTTGTCCACATCCAAAGCAATTTCAATGTCAGTTCACTACGAAACACTAAGTAATAACCCAGCTGGCATCTGGAAGCAACTAATTTTAAAGGGATTAATGCTTACTACCTAACCTTTTTAGCAAATATGGAACGTAAACTGTTTGTAAAATATAAGGTAAAGAATATCTATGGTTTGCAGATTAAAAATTTAATTGTATTCAACTTGCCTACAGTTAACGCCGTAGAGCAACCGCAATGCAGGTTAGTGTAGGATTATTCTATTCTATGCTTTCATATTTTTGTAAAAAAAAAAGTGTTTCATACCACTTTTTCTACGGCTCTTTTAAGTTTTAATTTAAGCAACATGTTATCAATAACATCTGTGCACAGTGGCACCAAATTGAGTGTATTGTTTCTGAAAATTCAAGTCTTGTCGTATATGAAAACATTTTTGAAGTGAAAACTTCTTATGGCACGTTGTGCGGCTGAGGAAAAAAGTATAATTTCGCGACACCGACCGTCATCGGGATTCCCCGTCATGAATGCGATAGTAAAATTTGAATGCTCTTTGTGGACTTGGGAAACGAACTCGATTTTGGAATTTTGAAGTCTTGGGAAACGAACTCGATTTTGGAATTTTGAAGACATGGAAAACGAGCTCGATTTTAGAATTTTGAAGACTTGGGAAACGAACTGGATTTCAGAAATTTGAAGACTTGGGAAACGAACTCGATATCAAATTTGGAAGACTTGGGAAACGAACTTGATTTTGGAACTTTGAATACTTGGGAAACGAACTCGATTTCAGAATTTTGAAGACTTGGAAAACGAACTCGATTATAAAAAATTTAAAAAACGTTGCCTACTTTTAGGCGCTATTAATAATTTGCCCCTAAAAGTATGCAACACTTTCTGACAAATTTCAAAATAGCGCCTAAAAGTAAGCAACGATTTTAAAAATTTCAGATAATGTTGCCTATTTTTAGGCACTATTTATGAAATTTGTCGGAAAGTGTTGCATACTTTTAGGGGTAAATTATCAAGAGCGCCTAAAAGTAGGCAACGTTTTTTGGAAAAATTGGCCCATGAAAGTATGCAATTTTTTGTAAAAAATTTTTAAATTTGTAGCATACATATGTTGACTTCCGGTTAGCTGTTGCTCAGTCAGCAAATTTTTCTCTGCAAGCGCAGCCGAAAGCAGAGCCAGCAGCCCAAAGCAGAGAAAAATCTGAAATACCAGGCCACCATGAACCAGCAGCAAGCAAATTTGGTTTTTTGAAAAACTTTAAAACGTTATATCTCGGCTATTACTAAGCCGATTTAGACAAATGTGGTGTAATAGTTTTTTTAAGAACAAGCAGATTTTTTTGAAGTCATTTGTGTTTTGAGTCACTGCCACTAGATGGCGTTTTAAGCAGTTTGAATATTCTAACAGCCATAACTCGGCAACGAATAAGCCGATTTTCATAAATGTGGTGTCATAGTGTCTGTAAGAAGACGCAGATTTTTAAGTTAAGTTTTAGAAAAATTTTGTTTAAGCTATTTAGTCACAGGTGCAGGTACTTTCTTTACCTGATTTTTTCTTATGCTTACATAATTCGCAATGATGTTTCTTACTGCAATCAGAATAAATTCTTGTTCTCAAACATTAGGAATACTTAGCTCAAATTTAATTATTCACAGTTGAGGCTACTGAGCCGAATATACTTCTTCCAACAATTTTTGAAGTGAAACTTCTTATGGCAAGTTGTGCGGCTGAGGAAAAAAGTATAAACTCGCGACACCGACCGTTATCGGGATTCCCCGTCATGAATGCGATAGTAAAATTTGAATGTTCTATTGTTTCTTTTAAATAAATATTCCAAGTAGAAGACAAAAAGCAAAGCAGACAGACACACTAACTGACACATTCCATTCTCATTCAACGATTGTTATGCTTACATGTTTGTTTCTTTCAAATTCTGCGTTGTTGCGTTGACAATGAGAGCGAGAGTAAAATTTGAATAAATATTCCGTTTTTGTCTTCCATTGCATTGCCATATAAAAAGCAAACGCACATATACCAACTAACACACTAACTTGCCATTAAACGATTTGTTTTCACTTCTGTCGGCACTCCCGGAGTGCAACCCGCCGTTTTTTTTTTAAGTTAAAGCTAACCAAAATGCAAACAAATCGCCGAAGACCGAAGTAATCCTTACTTGTAATTTAAAAAATAAATTAAAAGCAATTGTAATTCAAGTTTTTTTCAATTACATTAATTTCAATTACTTGTAATTTAAAATTACAATTACATGCAATTCCAATTGCTTTTATAATTGGATTAGTAATCTGTGTAAATGTAATCCCTAAGAGAGATGTAATTGAAAATGTAATTGATTACACATTTTTCTGCAATTACATTTATTAAAATTTGAAAAAAGTTTTCTTTTAAGCGATAAAATTTTATTGAATTCACAAAAAATATTTCTGTTATTGCATATGATTTATATGGGATTTTAAAAAAAGAATTTTGGCGTGACTGAGTCAATGACGTCGACCTCAGAGTCCTCAAGTTATCGTAAGAAAGACTTAGTTTGTGGGCTTATCTTATAACGTAGGTGTGCATATAAACAATAATATTTATTTGTATGTACCATATGTATTTATGTATTTGTATTCGGTATTAATTAATTACATCTTGTAATTGATTACTTGAAAAGTTGGAAAAGTAATCCATTACAAATTTCGTTCAATTGCTTTGGTTCTCAATTATGTACATATTTTGGATAACAGTAATTTTCGTCGAAAATATTTCAATTACGATTACAGTAACATTAACATGTATTATTACATTAACATGTAATTGTAATTGAAATATTTCAATTACAAAATTACAAGTAATTAGTACAAGTAAGAGTGCCTCGAAAAACGTCTTCTACCATTTATTCGTGCACATGAAGGTACCGTGATATTCTGGCCAGATTTAGCAACCTCTCATTACTCTAAAGCTACGATGGAATGGTATGCAAGTAAAAAGATCAATTTTGTACCAAAAATAGCAAATCCGCCTAACTGCCCAGAGCTTCGCCCAATTGAAAGATATTGGGCTCTAATGAAAAGAGATCTTCGAAAGAGTGGCAGGACTGCAAACAATTTTCAAGACTTCAGACTTAAGTGGAAAAGATCGTACCGTACTGTCGATGAAACAACTGTGCAAAATTTAATGAAGGGCCTTAAAAAAAAAGTAAGAAATTTTTATAGAAAAAACAATATTGTTAATTAGTTTTTAGATATTTATATTCTGAACACTAGCCATTATTAATAAAAAAATAAAAAAACCAAGGAAATTGCTGGGTATTTTTTTATAACTAAAAAACAAAGTGCAAGTTTTTTCTGGGACAGTCCTTAATTGCATATGTAATTAATTACCAGTCCAAATCTGGCTGTATTATGTTATGATATGCTCAAACTAATGCTGACAGTTCTATATATAATGCTAGAAGCGCTGATAGTTCACAATTAGAGCTGGGATTGTTACTTGGTATGTCACTTACTTTCCAAAAAATCAGAAAGTGCTATTTTTTTCTATATAGTACATACATACATATAATGTATACATTGAATACATAATAAGCATAAACTGTAGCATTCTTGTTGGCGCTTATGTATAATCATAAAACTTTCTCTACCAACCGCATTGCTTTTGTGCCTTACCACGTAAGGTAGTAGGGAATGTGGCTATAACATTTTTTTTTTTTTTTTTCATTTTCAGGAAACTTAGCTCTGAATGGCAACCATGCCTTCCACTGCTGTTTTCTGTGAAAAATCAGTTACGATTGCAATAGGGAAAAACAATCATTTTTAGTAACAATCATACTCGTATCATTAGCCATTGCATGCTATTCAGTGCCACTGGGAATTTGATACATTACTATATACAAACTTAAAGCAAAACAATTTACGCACATCCCTAATGTAAAGTTAATTCGACGAAAAGAGTATGTACCTCACACAATTTTGCTTAAAAACAGAATACTTGTGAGTAATTAAATGAATGTTAATTTAAAAATAAAATCTTGTGCAAAGTTAAATTCTCATCAGACAAAACAAATTAATTTTTTGACTTCAAAATTTAACGAGACAAGACTTCAGCGTTAACATGCAGCACTTTGCTTTCTTTAAAATTCAATTAAGGATATTTGCGTAATCTGAAAACTTTGAGGTTTATTTTTAAATAGTTCGCTTGCAGCAGCGTTTACATGTTAAATGCTTAGACAACATGAAATTTAATTAATTCTAAGTTATGCGTCAATGTATATGTGAGCAGCCTTCAGAAAGGGACCTTGTCTTTCACTTGCTCAAAATTGAGTTATTAGTCATAGAAGAGAACTAATTCAACACGATGGTATTTTTTGCTCTATTCATTGCACAGTTATAACGTTTTGAGTTTTCTTACAATTTTTAGTTCAAGAACTTGGACCAGAATATTGAATTTAACACTAATCGGCAATGGTTCAAGCAATTATTGATTTTTATCCATACGGACAAATTCGGAATAGAAAAATTAAGTCTTTTCTCTTATGATCGGTCGCATATGCTAAAGTTAAGTACTGCAGGAACCATCAATGTAATGGCACATAGTGTTAGGTTTTTTCGAAACTCGAGTCTGTATAAACTGAGGTTTCACTCGGCATGTAACGTTTCAGTTTCATTTGAAATCTGAAAAAAATGGATACTAATAAAACTAAAAATTTCAGAATCCGATAGCGTAATAAGATATTTGTATTCTTTTTCGTTACCTCACAAAGTTTCTGTAACACTTCAAATTGTATCAAAATTCGAACATTGACATATTGCAGAAAGCTTTCTGAAATGTATTTGTAAGATTTTGTATGAAAGATTTCTGAAAGGCTTATGAAACTATAAACACTGAGTGTGTCGTAATTAGAAATGACTTTAGACTTCAATTGAACACAGCACAGTTACGTTTTTTAATGTGCAAATTTGAGGTATCTTTTTAAATATTAAATAAATGACATAAATTGTGTGAAATTTTTATACATTTTTACTGCAAATTAAAATACATTGGTTCCAGCTAATATTGAAATACAATGTTGCTAGCTTTAAAGGCTGTCAACATCTTAACAAAATTTTGAATAAATAATAAAAGAAAAAAAAAATATAATTTTCTTCTTGTTTTTTTCTTCGATTGTCTTCAAATCTTGTGTTAACTGTATTTCGTAAGTCCTTATATGAAAATCTTTGTGTAAAATATTGAACAAAGTTTTTGATTTGAGATGTATTTGCTGTTATCGATAACGAAATTATTTCCTTGGCTCTTCTCTGCCGTATTTTGAACGAAATTTTCTGCCACCTTCTGAATTACTTTAACCATATTTTTAAATTAAGTTTTTTCAGCATATTTTTAAATTAAGTTTTTATAATGTAAGTACGTCATTCAATTGTGCAACGATCCATATTAACTAACCGGAATATATTTACATTATATTTAAAAAAAGTCGCTGTAATCTAATACCTGTAAGAAAAATTACGGCAAATTTAAAAAGATACCTCATATTTGAACAATCTTGTTATAAAATTATTTCATTACCTCCGCTTGATTCCAGTCGCTTATTAACCCTTAGCGGCACCAGTTCAATTTAATAACAATCTGGCGCATTGGGTCTTTTCACTACCCACGTTCAACAAAAATTATAAAAAATGAATTTTCAATTTCTAACTTCATAACTTTGAACGACTGTTGAAATTACTCTATTTTATGAAATTCATTGATTATTAGGAATATTTTTCAAAAAATGTTTTTGCTACATGAGGCTAAACTTGAGTATTTATTAGTTCGAAAAATTACTTTAAAATTGCCGTGGGTCATTTACGATCCCATGGTGCAGCTAAGGGTTAACCGCAAAACCTACAGTCTGTCTAATCTATCAATACGCATCAATGATTTTAAAAAATTCACAAACCAACCTTTTTCATAATATCAAGTCAAGAATTCACAAATAAAATTTTTTATGCGACTGACTTTTTCCTTAGAAACATTTAAGTATTTACTTTAGAAAAAAAAACGTTTCTGAGCTCACTTTCTTGGATTAATTCTGTCCATTGATGCAAGCTGAATTTGATGACTTAAGAAAGAAATCCCACACAGTTTGATGACCAAAGAAAAAAAAAACATTACTTTTGCTTCCGTGGGGAACGAATGTAATCAAAAAAGAAAATTAAATTTACATTTAGAATAAGAAATTCGAAAACTGCAGCAATTTATAGTAAGATAAAGTGTTCTCTTACTAAGTTTTGTAACATTTACTACAATAGTTTAATACCAAGCCCATCTGTGTGGTGATAAAAAGTGCTGATACGAGGATTCGATGTTATCGAACTAAAAAATATCTCTAAGGAAAAAAATCTTCAAAAATGAATATCGTAACGGATTAAAAAAAATCCCGATCACTTTAACAAAAGCTTTTTGATTAAAACTTTTCATGTTGGGCGTAGATTGAGATTAAGAACTATCTTAATAGATTAATGTTATGTGAATATATTAAATTTGTGAAAAGTTTTTAAAAATCAATCTTGGAACTTTTGGTAAGAAATTGTTTGCTGCATTTTGCATATGAGGAAACTAATAACTAAAATGTGATAATCAGTTCATAGAGTTTATCACTAAGAAGCCAGCACATTTTTTTAATGGGTCAGTAATTTCAAGTTTGTGGCGAATAAGGTATTTCGTCAGTCAGAGAAAAACAGCGAGGAAAACTAAAAAAGAAAAAATATTGAAAATTGATAGAAAGTGAATCCTTCAGGAGGAGTTGTCCTTGGGCACTGCAAGGTATTATTTTGCCATTCATTGGGCATGCAGACCACTGTACTGCGTTTTGAAAACCAAACCAGCGAACTTTAAGAGCTTTAATTGACTTCCAACTGACTCAATACAACAAGCTATTAAATTTTTTCATAGATCTTGTTTAAATAAGCAACATCTGCCGAAAAAAAAAACACATCGCAAGAGAAAATTTTCGAAGATATTAGTTTTTCACATTTAGTGTAACGTGGCGTATGAGTAACATTAAATACATATCAGTTTTGATTAAATGTTGCTCATACGCTCCGTTGACTTAAAGCTATCAAATCAAGATTGCAAAAATAACAAGCAAATAATTGCAATTTTTTGTCAGACAATAACACAAATTAATTCTATGCAATAAGCCGCCGGCAATGTTTTGGCTCGCCGTTGGGTAGCAAGCATTGTTATTTTGCATCTATGCAACAAATGAGAGGAATATATTCCTTTTATATACCTACCATATAACATTTCACTTTATTAATATAAATATATGTGTCTATAAGGGTTATTGAAAATAATGCGATTTTCAACTGCTGGCCCAAAATGCACTCTACAATAAAAAACAATAAATTAAAGTTTCATAACATTGAAATCGATTGATATCTTACAGTAAGGTAATATCCATTTTTTAAAATTCGTTTGAGAATTTAAAGTTCTCTAACTTTTACAGTATTTTATATACAAATGCAAAATGTTGTCCACATATTATTCAAAACTTATAACTGTGTCAAGTTCAACTGTATATATGATATTTGTACAATATATAAACACGCACATATGTATGTATGAGGAAGAATTATTTTATTTATTTACTACACGTGTCGCACAATAGTATACTCTTTGAGTGAGAAAACAAACTTTACCTTTCAATTAATATTTTGTTTTTTTTTTCTTTTCTTCACACTAATTGCTACAGAATCATCACCAATTACTTTGTGGTTTCCCTAGCTGTCGCAGACATGCTGGTAGCTTTATGTGCCATGACCTTTAATGCTTCCGTAGAGATCTCAGGCAAATGGATGTTTGGCACAATAATGTGTGACGTATGGAATAGTTTTGATGTTTATTTTTCAACCGCAAGCATAATGCATTTATGCTGCATATCTGTGGATAGGTAAGACAATTTAAAAAAACTTATACACTGGAGAAAATATTCAAGCCTATAAAAACTTAATTTCAGGTACTATGCCATTGTACAACCACTTGACTATCCGCTGATTATGACGCATAGGCGAGTCTTTATTATGTTGCTTATGGTTTGGCTATCACCGGCATTGCTGTCGTTTCTTCCAATTTGTTCGGGCTGGTACACAACAGCGGAAAATTATAAGTATCTAAAATCCAATCCTCATGTAAGTTTATGCATGTAATTAAATAAATTTTATTTTTGATGATAACATTTGTTATACTTTGCCAACACTGCATTAACAGTGAACGTGTGCGTAAAATTATTAAATTTATTTTAAAAAGTTTTTGGAAATTTATTTTATCAAAAACATAACAAAGACACAACACTAAACAGAATTTTGGCTTTAATTTCTTTTACTTTTTGCTTGGTGCTCAACAAATTCATGCAAACATATCAGGCTTAGAAATTTCCACTCATCGGCTCAAAGGTCACTGATGATTGCATTTAGCAATGGATGAAACTAGTATGACTAGCTTCAGCCGTTTTTGTTTTGATATTACACACTGTACTAAATACAATAATTATAAATTATTTTCGATTCTTATACACTGCGAAAAAAGTTGTCATACTTTGTTCAGTCAACCAAATGTTCTAATACTGAACCTTACAACATTAAACTAAATAGTACTATCACAATAGTGACTTAAAATTGTTCTTCAATAGAAATGCCACGCTTTTTTGTTAAAATACGCCCACTCTTTAGTTCTTCCGAAGCATTCAAAATATTTTTATAAGGGTTGTTACATTGCCCTGAATAACTCTCTCAGTTAAAAGCTTAGGTGATGTCATGCCTTCTTGTTGAAATTCGCCCAAGTAGAGTGGCTGGTGCCACGTTATTTTTTACCAATATATGATATAGGAAATCACGCAAACCCATAAGTGGCATCAAGCTTTTAAAAAGTTAACAAATTGGTTTACTTAGAACATACATAAAATAACTTTCTATAATTGATATGTCCCCTATATTGTGTTCTAAACGGAAACGACAAAATGAATTACTTAAGTAGAAAGCAATTTAAGCAAAAGCTTCTAAAAGAAATTATAATGCCTGCATATTTATTTCATATTTGACATAAGGCACAAATGCTCTCTAGCAACCACTTAAGTAAAAACTTAATTCAATAAAAAAAAAACACAAGACAACTAACAAGGATGTGGTTAAAATGCAACTTCACGTTTTCTATGGCACCGTGCGCACTTCCTGCATTTGCATTTTTTATTGAATTTTCTCATGTTTTCCCATGTCTCATCAGCGGAAATTTCCAATTTAATAGATGCTGCATTAGAGCACTATGTAGAGCAGTGACATTGAATGCTTCCCATTACCTGCTGCACCTGCAGTTGTAGCTGATGCCGATGCTGATGCTGAAACTGCAGAATTTTCTGTACTCATTGGTATTTCCTGAAGGGCAACAAGCATGTCAACCTTTGACACTCGTAATGCCATAAAGTGCTTGGAGCTCTTTAATGGATATTGATTTTTATTCGATTCAGTGCCAAGGGCGGAACGCATTCTTATAATGAGTTTTATTGGCTCAAATGTTTGCCCTGTTATTCAACACTCCAGAAAACATGCAGCATACACTAACATACATACATACATATGCCCCTTTCCAAAGCCATACCAATTCAGACATAATAATACAACATATCATATAAATATATGTATGCTTGCACAAAGACCTAATTGGAAATCGAGTTATTGATGTTTTTATTGAATAAATTGAAGACACGTGCGAATGAAGATGACATTGAATGTAGATGTAATGCCCAAGTGCACAAAGAAATAAAGCGAATAAAGATATTGTGCTTCATAATAAATGTATGAAAGGCAAAAACTTTGCACCTCATTTTTGTGAAATTTTAAATTTGTATCATAATACTTTTACCATCCTGTATGTAGAGTTAAAATTAACGTGAGCTAAGTCTTAATATGTGGCACATTTTGCCGCTCAGAACTGTTTTCTAAAGCTCTCAGCAAAAACCAATTTTATTTTGAAACAGAAGTTCTACTGAGGTTCATCATATAGAGACTTCAAATGCATAATAAAAATCATCTAGAAATATCAAAACAGCATCTTCTTCCTTCAATGCAGGTGCATTTTCTACACGAATACAATATAAGACTATAAAATTTCCAACGGAATTTACTGCAACGGCGAAGATTACAAGTTTTCGTTTCTCCCGAAAAAATCGCTCGCTCTTCTTTGCTAGCACCTTTTGCATGACGGATATGGGAAACTTTACTATTATTCAAGAACGTAACGTTAATTTACTTACAGCAGATTGAAGTTTTTGCATTGACCTTTTCGCAGTAGCAAGGATCACCGTATCGTCTACAAATGTACCCATCATACAATTTGAAGGGTTTGGGATCTCACTGGTATATATTAAATATAGCATGGGCCCAAGGATACTCCCTTGAGGAAGCTTTAATCTCTTTTATGCTTGAATATGCATCATTCTGCTTGATTCTGAAGTAGCGATGCTTGAGATAGGATTTCAAAATTAGAGAGTAACTTTTTGGGAGAGAAGATATTAGTTTATACATAAGTTCTTCATGCCAAACTTTGTCAAAAGCCTGTGCGACATCGAGGAAGATAGAGGAACAAACATTTTTTTCTTCTAGAGATTTTTCTACAAAATCGGTTGTTCTATGAACTTGATCTAGTGTCGAGTGTTTCGTTCGGAAACCAAACTGATGAGTAGGTATCAAGTTTTGACTTTCAATAATGCTATGTATTTGAGCAGTATTATTGCATTGTATAGAGCAGTGAACTTTGTGCGGAAGCTGTTTTAGAACTTCACCAGTGATCAGGTCGAACCCGGGTGCTTTTTTTGGTTTCAGTTTTATTTCTATACGTTTTTTAACTTCAACTGTCGTAATGGGTGAAATGCTAATGTTGCTTTGTTCAACATGTTCACACGTTAAGTAATTATCGCTTTCATTTGGCTGAAAAGTGGTCTCGAGATGGTTAGCAAATAGTTCAGCTTTTTCCTTATTACTTTTAGCCCACTCACCATTGCCTTTTTTGATAGGTGGCACATGAGTTATTCCTCCTCTTCTGATGAAAACACTTTGCTATGTTGCAGCTGTGATCAACTTGGCCAGCTGTGATTCTCCTTGCCACATCATGGGGAAAAGCAATAAAAGTAATTGTAGACAAAATAAATTAAAAAATAGGGTCAACAAACTCTTAAACTTAAGACGAAAATGAGAATTTACGTAAGCAAGAAATTTATTTTGTTAAGTTTTTCGACACTCACTCACAACCTTCTCATACAAGGTCGAAGGATAAATTGCACCAGCTCAATAAGTGTACAGTGGAGAGAGAAAGCTAATGAGAAAAAAAAATGTATGTCTGGATTATTTGATATTCTGAAAATTTTGCTTGCTGAAACTAGCCCCATGCTCCTCTACATGTGTAAAGTGCATGTAAACCACTAAAGATTTATATCTACCACCAATTTTAAAAAACGAAGTATCGTTTCTGTTAGAGCACTTAGTAGATTCGCAGCTTCAAAAATCTATTCATAGATGGCGTTGCATAGTAAGCAAAATAATTACGTATGGTTTGTTTATTATTTTTTTGATATCCTTTGCATTTTTCAATGATTTCCAATATCTTCCGGGATTTTCGATAGTTACCAAATTTTACCGAATTGTTCGATGTTCACCGACTTTTATTATGCTCTTTTTCATACCTCCTACTTTTGACTTTTTGGATATATACTGGGTTTTAAATACTTTTTAAATAGCTTTCTATACTTACCGACTCTTATCGACATTTATGATGTTTTTCAATAGCTACCAACACTTATCAAATTTTTCGATACTTACTGATTTTTCGATGCTTTCCCACTTCCATTGACATTTTCGTTGTTTTTCAATAACTACCGAATTATATTGAATTTTTTTATATTATTCGATACTTCTTGACTTTTTTAATACAATTTAATACTTTTCGACATACATATATCGGCTTCTTCGATAATTTTTCTACGCTATTCGTTAATTTTACAAATCTATCAACTAATTTGCACTCACTTTCAGTATAATTTTTTTAAAGATATGCGTTAGAAACTAAACGTCGATCTTTTCGATCTGAGTTTCGCAAAATTAATCTTTCATTAATAATTTCTTGAAAAAAATTAATTGATGTATGATAGTCACTTCGTCCTACTAGAATCATACCTCATTTTCTAGTATTCTGTATTCCATTTTTGTCCATTGCACAAATATTGTTCACAATTGCAAAATGGTTAGAAATCCATAGAAGTGCGAAGTGACCTTTCACCTCTAGAGGTTTTTCAACTTTTAAGTAAAAGATAATTTAGAATTTGTTTGACCCCTATGTACTCATCATAAGTCTCGTCAAGAGCAACACCAATGCCGAAAATTTAAAGCGATTATCTCTAACTGTTTTGGAATGGGGGACAATATTTGCTCCATATGACCAAATCGAGTCCAATTTTATACAAAAATTTAAAAATCACCCTTACATTGGCCACCATAGCTTGAGAATGGCTTGAGTGTGTAAGGAGTTTTATATACCTTTGGCTAGGTATGGAAATAGAATATATAATTAATATATGATAAAAATTCAAATCTCATGATTTTTGCAAAGTGACACGCCTGCTTTCCCATATCGTCCACTTTTGATTCAGTAAATTATAGTTAATGTTATTACGGACAAATAAACCACAAGCACGTTAATAAAATCAACAATTTTTTTATACATTAGTCAAAATTTGAAAAATATTTTCTGATTTTAAGGTTTTGAATATTTATAAGAATTATTTTAAATGCGCTTTCGAATAACATCAAATTTGTTATACATATATCCGCAATTCCGATTGTTATATTTTTTTTGTTTGGAACGTTTATGGATAGACTTACACAACTTTTTGTCCACAAAAATTTCATAAGCATTTTAAATTTACTGACTTAGAAGGGGTCCACGTTCAAGAGGAACACATATAAAAATACACCAACAGTGATAAAGTTTCATTACTAACATATCCCAATACTTTGTTATCAAAATCGCGAAAAAATACGTCTAAAATATTTTTCTACTGAGCCATTTTATATATGAAAATTATATTAACTTACAAATACACCCACACAATTACAGACACATTCGCAGTCATATAAAATGAATGCTTGATGAATTTTATCATGATGCCGATGTCGATGAATAAATATGATTATGTTTGGCATCTCATGGTATCGCATCGCATCGCATTTCCGCATATCGCACTGATGTTGCGTCTACATTAACATAAAGCTTCATCGCAATTAGTTGTTGTTGCTGCTCTAGTTGTTTTTGTGGTGGTTATTATTGTTGCTGTTATTGGTTTCCTTATATTATCGTACATTTTACTATGAGTAGAATAAGGATAATAAATCTCATTACACGCAGAGCAAAGATTTCTGTAAACTTAACGTTTATAGCAAAGAAAATTGAATTTTAATTAACTTTGTGTACTCATAAAGTTTTCAAATGTTTATTTTGAATATTAATTTTTATGGAAATTGATATTACTTACGCTAACAATATTAAGCAGTTAATTCCATCGATGCAGCACTTGGTTTACTACACGAGCGCGTACTTGCAAATATCAAGCAATGAGGGTTTTTTCGTGTTAATTATTGCACTTGAGTTGGTTGCTCGCAGCTTTATTGCTTTTTACACCTTAGTGATATGCGGTATATGTAACTATTTTCAAATCATTCTGCTGCTAAGTATAAGCGTTGGAAACCAAATTTTATTATAATCCATCGCTACTATGAATGAATTATACTAATTTTACAGTCAAAAACTTAATCATAAAAGGGGTTTTCACACGTGGTCTTGTTTTTTGCGTTAATATGCTTAAGTGTTGAATCCGAGTGTAAGCAGATATCGCACACATTTAGCTAAAGAGGCACAACTCAAAATTTGCCATTTTCGAGTTTACTTGTTAAAACAGATCAGTTCATTTTTTGCTGTACTTTGATGTCAAAAAACAATTATGTCTCTCTTCATGTTGCAATAGAAATTAGGCTACAATATGCAAAAGTGTCCTATTTTTAGTGTCGGGGAGTTCAAGCTGTCGTGATCGCGACGTGGCTTTCAACCATATTCTGTTAGTACCTTCGTCTAAATTATCCACACTTTATTTATGAAAAATAGTTCAAAGCTCAAAACAGTTTTTTGCGTTTTCTGAAAATTCCAAAATTTTGAGTTGTGCCTCTTCAGCTAAATGTGTGCGATATTTTCGATTTTGTATATGTGTGTATATTTTAAATCGCTGCATTTAAGAAACACAAGCAAATCTGTAATTTTGACAAGGAAATGTTGCGTTCAAACAGTGCAAACGCAACAGTTTCGCACTAAGACGATTTCTGAATGCGACCAATTTTAAAAAGACTAGCCAAAAAAGGGACTTGAATAATTTTAAAGTGTAGTTATGCTAAAAGTAATAATTTTTATTTGTTTTTACTATCAGTGATGATACGATTTAGCTGTGGATGAAGCTTATAAGATCAGCTATTTATTATAGTAAAATAAATAGGATAATAAAATATTTATTATTTATTTACAAATTTAACTAACAGGTTTGCGAATTTAGAGTAAATAAGGCATATGCGATAATTAGTTCTTCAATGAGTTTTTGGATACCGGGTATAGTCATGCTCTCCATGTACTACCGCATCTATCAAGAGGCTGATCGTCAGGAGCGGTTAGTTTATAGGTATGTTAAACTAAGATTAAATATTTTTTTAAATTAAAATTTTGATTTTTTTTTACCTTAGATCTAAAGTAGCTGCGATCTTGCTGGACAGACACTTACAAATAAGCCAAATTCCAAAACCTCGGCCCAGCATACAGGTAGAGCCATCGACTATTACAACAATGCGACGAGAACGTAAAGCTGCACGTACATTGGGTATCATTATGAGTGCATTTCTAGTCTGCTGGCTACCGTTCTTTCTTTGGTATGTTCTTAGATAATAAAGGGTGTTGGAATTCAAGGTATCTTTTTAAGTTTTAAGTAAAAGACATACATATATTTTGTGAAATCTTTATTAATTTTTATTGGAAATTAAAGTAAATTGGTTACGACTATTGATGAAAAAGAATTTCGTTCAAGTGACTTACGCTGCTAACTCGGCAGGCTGTCAATCTTTCACCAAAATTTTGACTATCGCATAGTGATGATGCAATTGGTGATAAGTATTTTCTCGATGATGTTTTCTTTAAGGTGTTGAACAGTTTGAGGACTATCCGTATAAGCCTTACACTTCAAGAAACCCCATAAGAAAATTTTCAATGGCGTTAAATCGCATGACCTTGGTGTCCAATTCACGTCTGTTCTTTGAGAAATTATTCGATTATTAAACTTCTCTTTCAAAATATCGATTGATTCCTTTACATGAAGATCTTTGTACAAAATATTGAACAAAGTTCTTGATCTGATGTTTAATTGCTGTGCACGACGACGAATTCATGTCCTTGCCTCTTCAGCAAAACTTGTGCTAATAGCTGCAATATTTTCACTTGAACAACCAACTACGATGATAAATTGTGGATCTTGAACTCATACAGTTTTTTCAAATTTATCAAGGAATAGTTTAATAGCACGGTTTGTCTGAGAGTTTTCTCTATCGTATTTTGAACGAAGTTTTCTTTCAACTACTGAATAACTTTTACCATATTTTAAATAAGTTTTCATAATAAAAATACGTTGCTTACTCGTGTAACGATTCATCTTAACTAACCGAAATGTAATTACTTCTTCCCTGAAAAATCGAGTACCTCCAAAAAAATGCCAGCAAAACCTCAAAAATGAAGTTTATTTAGCCCCTTTTTTACGATATCATTCCATTGAAGTGAATAAATAGTTAAAAATGTGTATCAAACGGGGCTTTCATTGTCACCAAAAGAAATTTTTTATTTAACTATGGAATGATGCTAGAAATATATGTGACCGTCCATGGGCAAAGGGACCTTTAATCGAAACTGAATCATTTGCTTATTCTTGTAGAAATTAATATATTAATACGAAGACGCTTTCAGAATTTTTCTATAAAATCGACTTTAAGTCTTTGAAGAATTTGTCCATTGCTTCAGCTTTAAAAAATTTTTTGTATTATTGAATTTAATTACATTACATAAGTTCATAACATTGCCTAAACTTATCTATAATAACTCGAAAATGTGGTTTTATTAATTTTTTGATTTTTAATAATTATAAATTATTTTTTGTCCCGATGCATCATAAATAAAATTTCTGTTGAACACCGCTCCATAATTAAAAATGTCAATACTCAATGAGACCAGATATCAGTTGCTTCTTTTTGACAGAGGAAAAGTATTGTATTGTCAGATTGAAACTATAACCTCCAATTGAATCACCTCATGCATAGTATATTCATACATATATAAACTTATTTCAGGTACGTGGCATCATCGCTATGTGATAGCTGTTATACGCCACATATCGTTGTGGGTATCTTATTCTGGATCGGTTATTTTAATTCAGCACTTAACCCGATTATATACGCCTATTTTAATAGAGACTTTAGAGCTGCATTCAAAAAGACATTAAAGGTGAGTAGTCTTGACATTATCATATGTATTTAATATTCATATTTAAAGTAGTGCACAAGCTTCTACTGTAAATTGGCATTTCTACTGCTATTTCTTCTCAAGGGTGTATAATATGTTCATATATTCTTAAAATAATAACAGCAAAAAAACATCGATATCTATGAAAATTTTATGTTCGTAAATTTTACTAGTTAAGGTTTGCATACTTTTAAGGGTTACTCTTATTATATTGTGTATGCTGACAATTCGTCAACTTCAACCAACAAACTATTTTTGATGACATGGTCCGTGCTCAAAGGCTGACATCGTGACCTAAAATATCGATTGCACAGGAATAAATTGATGGATATAAACTAACCAATTGCTACATTTTTCTTTTTTTATTTTTGAATATTTTAAAGTAACAAACTATTTTATCATACTTACTGAGCTACAAAAATCAAATGCAATGCATCATTTTGTGTGCTTTCCACGAGAAATTTGATTTTTTACTTTTGATTTTTTACTATCAAATAAACCGAACTTATGTATTCTTTAGATGTATGTATATAATTTACTTGGTAAATACTAAAAAGTTTTAGTTTTTAAGAAAATATGAACATAGAATTTAAAAAATTTAACTCTTTCAACTCACAGCTGGCGTTTTCATTACTACTAAGGTGTTTGACACCATCTAAATGCTAAAGATTGCTAGAGTACATAGAGCGTATGGTATGAAAACTGTCTCTCTTTCTCTATTTTCTGTCCAAAATCCATGTCTACCCTATATTGATTCCTTAAGAGAAGAAACTAAATTTATATGTTTACACATACTTAACTAGTAAGTATTGAAATAAAAGATTTTACACTGTACTGCAAGGAAATTCATTGCTCACATGGGTATAACAATAGGGATATTTCAGAAAACTAATGACCTAGATGACGGTGCTTTTGGCGGCTTAAATCACTACCAAAGCTTAACAAAATTTTAACTAATTAATGCGAAGGTCTTCAAAGCTTACTTTTATTTTGAAGTAATCTCGGATTTATTCATATTGCCTATTGAAATGTCGAAGTTCATATTGATAAAGCCAACTAGCCTTAGCAAGGCTATCTGTCTTCAAACTCGGGTACTTCTTGATACACCTTTGTGTATCAAAAATTATATAGGAAATTTAAAACTTTCCTTCTTTAGAAAAATCCTTTGCCACAGGTAATAAAACATAAGTCGCATGCTCATAACTTTTGCCTCAAAATTACTTTCTGAATCTCATCTTGAATTTGAAAAGTATTGAAAATATTTGTAACTTTACTTCAAACATAAAAAACTTCAAATTGCTGTTGTAGTTGCTAAGTATTTGAAATTGCTCTTATTTATTATAACTCACTTTAAGTAAATATGGATTCTTTTAAAATCCAAATCAAAAGTGTTTCTCTTCAATTTAAACACTACTCGTATCAGCCCTGGCGCTAAGTCACTAGCGTTTATGGTTGAATCAAACATAATATCATTGATTTTTTTTTTCTCTGAGTGTAATGCCATGGCATATGGTGTGTTAGCTTCGAAAGGAGGAATAGAAGAGTGGGCATGAAGTTGAGCTAACATTTATAGCAATGTGCTCTTGTGAAAGAATTTTCTTAAATATTTTAGTGGAACGATGATAAATAGTGGTCTGGAACAAGTGTTATGCCCTTGAACTTCATAACAATTCAACTATTCATATTTTGCAGAAATAGTGTACTTTCTTACCACTGCTAGAATGCTCAATGTGATGCTAATTTGAATAAAGCTCACAAAAAACCTCCATCATATTAAAGAGAGAAGAAAAAAAGTTTAAAAAAAAAATAAATTCTTCCAAGGGAGTGCTCGAAATGGGAATCGAACCTGAGGACCTCTGGGCTTTAAGCACAGTACCATTTTTTAAAAATGGCTGTTGAAGCATAGTCTCTTCACGAAACATAAAATTTTTTCTTGGAGGGGATTCTCCAATTCGAAAATCTCATTGACAACCTTACATTATAAACTCCTTAAGAGTTACATCATTATTCGACTTTTCAAAAGAGTATAAATGAACTCACAATACACTGGTTACTAACCATTTTCCAGAATTCAGTGGTTGGCAGTTTTAATTTTTCAAAAAATTCTCAAAGCGCACGAAGTAAAATACAAAATTTAAATTCATTTCTAAGATTGTTCAGGCGATTTCGCAAAGCTCTGAATAAGTATTTTTGGGGTATTCAGATATGTTGTTTTTCAAAAATTCTTCGAAGTGGAAAATTTAGATTCTGAAGATTTTGAAATGATTCAGGAATAGAGTTTATATATGTATGTTACCGGCCAAACTAGTTTTTAGGAGAAACTTGTTTTTCCTAGACCAATTTAGTTGATTTGAATACCTGAAAGCATGCAATTTAATTCTAATGCAAAAGCACTGTGGATAGCGATACCGGTGTTGCACATATTATAGACTGAACGGCAGCCGAAGTCCGCCGCGAAGTATGTATTGAACATATTGAAGGATGTTAATCCTAAGCCACGAACGAAGCCGCCCACTTAATCTCACTTACCACTTGACAAGCATATAATGAAATTGATAAGTTTTATTGTCTCACTTTGCTATTGGCTTAGTCTTTACTAGCCACAATGCTTTTGCATTAAGATTTTATTGCATATATTTAGGCTTAGATGTAACTAGTTTAACCTAAAACTAGTTTGGCCGGTAACATAAACAGAGTATTTAATGTTATATGATTATTTCCAAATATTGCTCTTTAATACTTGCAGTACAGTGTATTCCATCGCACCTTTATATTTAAACGTACAGCCCATTTCAAATAAGTTGATTACTGCAGTTGAGTGTAGCATGTGCTACTTTTTCTAGTCCTACTTTTATGAAAATTTGATGATACATAAAGTTTAACGATTGGGGCTACTACATCGATTGTGCTGCACTTTTATTAGGTTATTTTGCGTATCTTGATCAATTTTATGCATATATTTTTGATGCGAGTTATGCTTTGGCGATTTGAAGGTCTGCCACACTGTTCCCACTAGGTTTTTGTTGAAAACTTCCAATCAAACTATTTTTATTATTGTTATTTAAAAATCAGATCTTTAAAAGCAAATAACTTCTTAAGCTTTTCGTATTTTGTTTGGATAAGGGTTTATTTAATTATCTATATATAAATATTATATATTGGAAATTGGATGTTCTCTTAGACTCCTGCATGAAATTGAAATAAATGTATGTCAGTCACTTGAAAGCTGATTCAAAAAGATAAAAAAAACTTTAGAATCGGTCCTTCAGCCTTTGAGTTATATAGTTATAGCTATTTTTCAAAAAAAAAAAACTTATCATTGACAAATATTTTCATTAAAAAATTGAGATAGCCTAATTTATTTCCTTTTAAATAATGTGACATATGATACATTTGTATCAAATTTGCTCTTTATATCAATTTGTATGTATATTATACATATATATTATGTACATACATTAGGGTGGTCCTTATTTTTCGAACTGTCGGGGCACCCCGTCATATGATTCTCTGCCCTAAAATAATGAATACGTATTTTTTTAATTTACTTTTATAAAATCTTTAGTATTGACTCTGGTACATTTTATTAGCCTATATCAAAGATAAATAGAATGCAGAAAGCCTCACCCCCTCCCTCTCCCTAAAAATAAGTTAGCGATTAAAAAAGTGTTTTTAAGCTATTTAGCACATACAAAATTTTAACATTGGTAGCGACCCCTAAATATTAATTAAGAAAATTGAAAAAAAATACGGAAATAGTTTCTTATGGTAGAAAATCAATTGAGATGGTGCCCGGTCGAAAATTCAAAAAAAAAATCAATGTAAGAACAACCCTAACATACATATATAAAAACAGCAGTGCCTTTTACATCCAACCAGCTGACCAAAAAATCTACTGTTAATGGAATATCAGCTTTTGAGCGTTAGTTCCTTAAGCGAAGTTGCGCATAATTTGGTACCTCCCGAATAATAGAAATTTTTAGAACATATGGGGTACTGAGGTGTGAGGTCTTCGATTTTGCAATTTTTTTTTTTTTTGTGGGTCCCATATGATGTGCCATAAATCACTTCGCCATAATTAAAATTGTGAAACTAATGGGTTAGAATTTTTTAGATTTATGAGATATAAAAGAGTTTGTATTTTGCTTTAATATAGATCGCGTTTTTATATACTAAATACCGTGACAAAATTTTATAACTTCAAAAAATAAAAACAAGAAAAATTTTATTTTAATTCTAGCGCGCTGACAATAGTTTTAAAAGTACGCGAGCTCATAATCCGATGCCAAGCGATAATTTGTTGAGAAGAAACTGTCCAGGTGTAACATAAGAAAGAGTTTCAAACGATTATTGTTGAAAGCAAATCTCTTCTTCTTGAAGAGTTATAAAATCATCGTTTAAAAAGCTTTTAAATGTATGCTGGGTTACTGCTTAAGTAACAGCCTCTTTTCTCTTCAGCGTTCTGTTTATGTTTTCTTTTCGTGTGTAAGCTCTCCAGCGGCAATCTGGAGCCCTATTCTGTAATGCGATACGAAAGCAGTGCGATACGAAAACCAATGCAATTCAATGCATTCTTCAATAAAATTTATTCAATTGCGTATCGATTGCTTTCGCATCGCAATACAGAATAGGGGCCCTGATGTAGTAGTTCATTTTTCTGCCGATTTTGCGACATTGTCGAGATCGGCCAAGTGTTCAGTGCCTTTCATGTATTATGCTAACGCTGTCGTTGCTTTCTTTTCACATAAAATTTATAACATGTTACATCACATATATCAGCAAAATTGGAGACCTCTCTACTTCAACTACTATTTCAATGCCAGGTTCTTTAACGTATGTAATATAGTAGCACTACAAGTACCTACTATAGTATAACATGAGGAATGTATGATACATGATCTCAGTGAGTAACACAATTATTATCAAAAACGAGTATCATTTTTTTACTTGCAAACTTATGTTTCATAAAACTACGATAAAATTTTAATCAACTTTTTTGAAATGAGCTATACGTTTGCCGTTTACTGCAAACCTATTAGTGTTAGTGTGTCAACTTTTATATGTATATGTTAAGTGTCTAAAAGCACAAAATATCGTGCGTGTACTTGTACCCGTCCAACATTTTTTTGTAAACGTTTTATTTTTAGTTACTTTCACTACATGTTGTAACTTATTTTGTTGTTGTTTTCTTTTTTTTGTTTGTGTCTAATTGCTTAACTTTAAGTTCTACTGATTCCAACTCTTGCAGTCCTGCTGCCCATACTCGCTTACCCATTGCCGTGTTAGTGCTGGAGCTGATCTTCCGCCATATTTCAATTCAACCGCATCCTCTGAGATACACATGAACATCCTTAGGACACGCAACTATGCGAGCTCATCCTCAAATCAATTACAAACGCTCTACTAAATGTAAGTTAAATCTTAAGCACAAGAAACAATGTTAACAATTATGTAATTTAAAAGACAAAATCAACAAAACATTATTAGAGAAAAAACCTATATATGTATGAGTATATGTCTGTATGTATATGTAAGATAATAAATAAAATGTTCAAGACAATCCCACAGAATTAAAGCCTTGCAAAAGTAGTGACAGATATTCAAAAACAGAACATTACATTACTTTTACAAAACAAAATGTATTGAGAAAGTAAAAAAAAAAAAGTATGAAAAATATTTAAAAATAACAAAACAAAACAGATAGCAAAATGAGAACATATCCTTTTAGTTACAAAAATATATAAATAAACTCACTTTGGATTGAAATTATTTGAAACAGAAAAAACAATATATGTAATAACTTAGTTTGTTATAGATTATAAATGTAGATAATAATTTTAATTAATTATAGTTTGTTGTTAAGTTTGTGCGTTTTAAAAATTATATTTGTTGTACAATTATAATTTTTGTTTTAGGGTAAGAATTTTTCAAACGGGCCACTTCTCAACCGCATGTGCTAATTTTTTCACAAAACTTTATTATCAAATAGTGGTATGTGCTAGAAATCGAACTGTGATATTATTTTATTTTTATTATTTTTTTTGTTGTTGTTATAGGCAATTGAAATTCGGGTACAAAATTTTTTCAAGAACTTATATCTTTTGAACGAGTTCGACGATTTTTATAAATTTAACGGTGTTCGATTTGTATTGAACTGGAGTATAAGTGAAATTTTTTTCAATCTTAAGTGATGTTTTTTTCAGTGTTTAAAATACGTTTATTTATTAAAAGTAAATAAAAAACAGCCTTCCCTGTCCGATTGAAAACCAAAAAAAAAATATATAAATGTAACAAACATTAAGGTACAATATTCCGTTGAGAAAAAAAATGGATCGCCCTTGACGTAATTTTTATTAATATATTTAACTCTGTATTCTTTAAATTTTGTTTATTTTTCTACATAATAGTTCAGCAGAAATAGGGTTTGAACAACAAAATAGTTCGTTACAGCAATGTGACAGCGGAATATTGTCGAACAAGCTCTTGTAAAAGAGGACAAAATAAATCGAACTGACATTAACTATCCGGGATTGAATGGGGTGCATTTTTAGAGGTCGAACACAGTTTTACATTATTTCTGGCTAAGCTGTGCATCCTATCAAAAAAAGTTTCATGCAAAAAATGTAGGAAATAAGAAGATCTACAAATTTTGTCGTGATCATTTTCACCTTAGCCTCAAAATTTTTTGAAAAAATGGCTGAAAACCGGTTTGTTTGTTTTTAATTTTTTTTTTTTGACAAAAAAGTTTCTATGAAGCTGAAACTTGAGCAAAAGATACTTTTTAGTACTACACAATGACGGTAATTTTTTCAGACAGAAATATTTGGAGGTTGTTGTTAAATTTAAATTTTAAACCAAAAAAACCGAAATTTTTAACTGCGGTTCCTCTTAAAACTACACCTCCTAAGAAGTTTTTTTTTGGTTCACTTACTTGCTGTTATGTCTACTTTAGATAAATAGTAAAAAAAGGTATACTACAATGGAAAAAATGACCGAAAAGTTGAAAAATCGAGGGTTTCTTATAAAAAAAATTTTTTGGGCAACAAAATGATACAGTCGCAGTAATAAAAAAAAAATTATTTTTCTAATTTAAAACTTGAGCTAAACGAGGTTGTCTTATACATGTCAAATTGTCAAATTTGTCAAAGAAAAAAATTAAAAACCAAAAAACCGGTTTTCATCCATTTTTTCAAAAAATTTTGAGGTTAAGGTGAAAATGATCAGGACAAAAGTTGTAGATCTTCTTATTTCTTACAACTTTTGCATTAAACTTTTTTTGATAGGATGCACAGATTAGCCAGAAATAATGTAAAACTGTGTTCGACCTCTAAAAATGCACCCCATTCAACCCCGGATAGTTAATGTCAGTTCGATTTATTTTGTTCTCTTTTACAAGAGCTTTTTCGACAATATTCCGCTGTCACATTGCTGTAACGAACTATTTTGTTGTTCAAACCCTATTTCTGCTGAACTATTATGTAGAAAAATAAACAAAATTTAAAGAATACAGAGTTACAAATATATTAATAAAAATTACGTCAAGGGCGATCCATTTTTTTTCTCAACGGAATATTGTACCTTAATGTTTGTTACATTTATATATTTTTTTTTTGGTTTTCAATCGGACAGGGAAGGCTGTTTTTTATTTACTTTTAATAAATAAACGTATTTTAAACACTGAAAAAAACATCACTTAAGATTGAAAAAAATTTCACTTATACTCCAGTTCAATACAAATCGAACACCGTTAAATTTATAAAAATCGTCGAACTCGTTCAAAAGATATAAGTTCTTGAAAAAATTTTGTCCCGGAATTTCAATTGCCTATAACAACAACAAAAAAAATAATAAAAATAAAATAATATCACAGTTCGATTTCTAGCACATACCACTATTTGATAATAAAGTTTTGTGAAAAAATTAGCACATGCGGTTGAGAAGTGGCCCGTTTGAAAAATTCTTACCCTTTAATAAAAAATCTCAATTGAAACAAAGCCAAAATAAAAAATCATGTGTGCAATTCACATGTGGTAGAGGTGAAACATTTAGAAAACTAAGCTGCGATAGAATGAGACGAAAATGTTTTATTGAAATGATAAAAGTTGACGGGATCTAGAATAGCTACAGCAATAATTTGCTAGTGCTTTTGAAATTTGTATAGCAACAACGCTTAGTTGGGAAACAATAACAGTTACAAGAAGAAAGTGTAGTAGATTTGTTTCTCTTTGCTATAGCAAGACTTTGGTAGTTAATAAGTACATTGCTTGAAAAAATTGAAGGAATAGGAAATTTTCCACGCTTAACATTTATTGCTGTAGCTGTTCTGGATCCCGTCAACCAAGCCTTACTTTCGAGAAAAAAGCTATACTAAGTGACAGTACGGAAAAAAAATAGTGTCGCGCTTTGTGTTTCATTACACACAACAATTCCAAATCACACCCGCTAAAGAAGTTTCAATTCTTATTAGAATAAAATTAAAATCTAAAAATAAAGCATAAACAAAAGAAATCATCCCAGTATTTTCAAAACAAATTAATATAAGATGACAACTTAGCAGAGTAAAAAAGAAAAAAAACAAATATTTATCATAGATATAAACCATTAAATATAAACACACACTCCTAAACGCATGTATAGATGTATATATATGATAGAAAATATTCATGTTGATATATACTTAAGTTAAGATTTATGATATAGCATGAATGTGCATATTTTTCAAATGCCAGACAATCTCTTGAATGTTCTAAAAACAATGAAAAGAAAATATAAAATATTTTGACTTAATGTTAGTACCAATGAAAAATTAACAATTTTTCTAAAAATATCTCAATCCTCTGTGGTCGTATTTACATACATGCTATGTAGTTACACTATAACTTATGTGTCTACATCTACACGTGCTTAAAATTATTTTTCTAATTAGGATTAAACTAGGATGCTTACATTTTTTAAATACTTAAAAAGACAACTGGCTTAGAAAATTTGAGCCCCCAAAGCCAGATGCCTTGTTTCTCAAAAATTCATCAATAAACAGTGACTATATTTTCAACATACCTCTTCTTTCTTATAAACCAATTAGAATAAAAAATAATTTAGATTTGCAAAAGATAAAATGCGCTCTTAAAAAGAGATTCATATACCAAACAAACAAAAAATATCCAATAGCTTTAACTTAAGTTGCGTCGAAAACTTTGTTACTTTCTTTGAGCAAAAAGTTTTCAAAAAATTGTAAAATTCAGAGAAGCTGAAATCATAAATGGACGTATATACACCGATAGCGTAAGTGCGTATATATAATATACTCTTACATGTTGAATGTGTTCGATGTTGTGTCCCATTTGTTCATTATTCGGTTCCAAAATCTAAAAGTTCCTGTTAAATGGATTGCTGAATTTGGATGAAAATCTTTTCAAACAAATTGAACGTGCTTAAGCCCGACCAGTTTTAAAGTTATGCTTCAACTTATCAAGAACGATAATTATTTGAAATATCATATATGACAAATTTGTTTGAACTTTGGTAAAAAAAAAAGCACCACGAACTTTTACCTTCTACGCTTGATTTAATGATACGAAGTTGGCGTGAGATTTTCATTGACCTCCCTCTTCTTGGTGAGATTTCGACTCACGTAATTAAATTTCACACATTCTGCTGGAAAGATTTTCACATGAAATTAGTGCTATATCGTCCGCATAGGCGATAGCTCTACAGCCATACCTTTCCAGTGATATGATTTACAATAAAAAGTGAGCTATGTACATAAATATATGGTACCGGCCAAACTTGTTTTTAGAAAACTATTTGATTTGTGTGCCAGCTAAAAACGTTGATCATTAAACAAGTTAAGTTGAACAATTAATCGTTCCGTGTATGAACACGTTAAAATATTTATACGCTATGTTGTACAACTTTATTTCTCGTGTAAACTTGATAACTTGTAACTATGTAGGCAAAAAGAACAATATTATGATTGCCATATAATCTGATTTTGATCTTTTACGTCAAATATTATTATCCGTTTAACAGTTACTTTGCTTCTGCAATTGCAGGAAATAGTACTCCCTTGATGCCTTGGGATGACGAATTCTTTAGACATAATTCTAAACAAAAATGTAACATTAAATTTATGCGAACTTAAGGTTTTTGATATTCTTAAGTTAAAGAACAAAAAATAGTTATATTTGTTGTTTTATATGAGTTAAGAGAAAGAAGTATGCATTTTACTTCATCCGGTTTCAATGGTTCTACAGGTATTTCGTCTATTGTACGAATGAAAACGATCATAAATTTGAAACAATATATTCTGTAGCAATAAGTGGGTTTCAGGTCAGTTTAAAAACAATTATGTGTTTAATTTTTATTTATTTGATGTCTAGAAATCCACTAGAAATCATTCTCAGGGATTATTAAAAAATACTTACATACGCAATGCATATTTTTATACTCCCGCAGAATATCTTCCAGTAGAAATCGAAATATCATCGAAATCAAATAAATAAAGTTTACACGCAGTGTTTTAATTTTTAAGTCTGCTATGGAGCCAACAGATATTTTACATTAATTTAAGTCATATAACATACACTGCATCATATCACAAGTTTTTGTTTTATCATTTAACGACCTTCTTTAAAGGAAAACCTGTTTACTGGCTAAATGCAGTAATCGCATAGTATGAAATAATTGCACTTTAATTTATTAAAAGATATTCCTGTTGAAAGCTGGTTTGTACATCATATTTTCATATAAAAGGAAATATATAAAAATACCTTTGGAGGTGCGCATCGCCGGAAATAAAACAAAAAAACGGTGACAATTCAATAACTGACGTTAAAGACAAAGGCTAATGTATACAAAGGCTAAAAATATTTTTACAAAATATATGTCCTTTGTCCTTAAAAAAGCGCATGAAGTTGGCTATAATTTACGTTTTAAAGCTAACTTAAAAATTAGAGCTAATTTAAAATTTGGTTTGGACATTTTTGTTAAGCGAAATTAGTCAGGGGGACTTATGATTTATTTGGAAAATAAGAAAAAATTATCATTTCGAAGGTCAGTGTAATTATTCCATTGCTTACTTGGGTTATACGATTTTTTTCAATAGAGGTCCGCAATCTCGATCAGCTGGAACATTTCTTCAAAGAACACGTTGTCCTATGTCAAATTTAATACATAATTTCGTGATACTAAAAATATTAAGTAGAAGGCCGGACACTTTCGCCAAATGAACACTTTATATGAAATTGCAAGATTTTTTTGTATTTTTGTATTTTTGTAATTTAGTTTTTTTTTTTAAATAGTTGTCCAATCTTGATAAAGTTTGACACTGTATCACATTTCAAAAGTCAAACTTACAAACAGTGGTTACAAAGAACAGTTTTGAATTATGCGTACATGAAACTTATGTCAACAGAAAACAATATTAACGTACTTAATTGACTGACTTAATAATTTTAAATTTTTTATTAAGATAAGCTAAACTCATATTCATTAGTAAATGTCCAAGTATATGTATGTATTGTATATTAAAAAATAATATACAAACAATATCAATGTCTAACGAAAAATATGTAAATTTAATTACACTAGGACACAAATAAAAATTTAAGAGACAAAAATCAATCAATTTATAGTAAATCAAACCCTAAAAGAGAAAATAAAAATATACCTATGCTTTTAGAGATTTTTGTTTTTACAACAATTGTAAATTTATATGTATGAAATATTTTAAATATACAACTACATAGTTAATAAATAAAATGTTATTGCAAACAATAAATAAACATAAAATAGAATCATAATGCAACCAAAGACAATGCTAAATACGAGTACTAGAATTATAACAAAGTGTCCACCAAAAGAAAACAATAAATATGTGCATAGGACATACATAATAAAATAAAACATTTAATGTGAAACTGAGCTCAACGTCTAAGGATCGTATAAAAAAATATACTACTTATGTACTTAAAAAATTCCGGAATATTATACCTTAGTAAATCATATACATATGTTTCTTTCTGTCAATTCAAATTTTCAGACGCAAAATAAGCATTTTGCAAAACCAAATACATAGTCACAATAAATTAAAAACAATTGATTTTAAATGTATATAACTATATATATTTATTATATAGTATTTCGTAATTAAATATTATATTTAAATAAAATTAAAAATATTACAAATTAAAAAAATGTAAATCAACCATCAACTTGCAACTGCAGCTTCAACTAAATCGACGGCATCGACTTCAATTTAAATGTGAATTGCTATTGCTGTTGGTATCATTGTTGTTGCTGCTGCCACTACTACTATATGTGTCTCTAAATCTTTTCTGTATCAGTTGATAAGCATTGTAGACTCTGTTATTGTTTTATAAGAAAAAAAAAATACAAGTAAATAAATTGAAATTTAAAAAAAAAAAATAATAAAAAATTATGTAAAAGTGTACTCTTACTTTTCTTTCGCAACTTTAAATGATTTTTTTCTTGTTTTTTTGCATGTTGCATCCTGTCCTGCATCGACAAGTGGTAGATCACTGGGCGATATCATCGTCAGATTGTCTACAAATAAAATCAAAATTTGGTTTTCTCTTTAGGTTTGTTAAGTCGAAAATGAATTTAAAATGCGCTAAGAGCGTTTGTCAGAGTTTGTTTTTCGTTCAATAAAAATCATTACATTTTTTACTTTAATCCAATAATAGCTATCTAAGCTGCCGTGAAAAAAGTTAGACTAGTTTCCTCAAAATATTTAAGATTTCACCATTTGTTGGCTCAAAACAAGTGTAAGTGAAAGAATTTAAATAATGAACAGAATCATCTCCAGCGTCATCGCTCATTTTGATATTGATTGCATTTGAGGTTCAGAAAATCAACACGTGATTTTTGAGAAATAAATGAATCCATGCCTTACTGTTTGGTTTAGATTTTTAACTGGAGGCATCATCCAACCATTCATCCTCGAAAATGCGACTGGTCAGGCAATAACAGTTAATGGTGCTCACTATCGCCACATAATAATCTAGTTTTTTGTGACTAAATAGCAAGATATGGATGTGAACGATACAGCCCAAGAAACAATTCAATTAATGCAATTCTATCTTCGCAAAATCTTCGGTCCTGTTCACGTCGGCGACGACTACCGTATTCGAATGAACCACGAACTGTACGAGCTCTACGCTGACATTGACATAGTCAAGCGCATCACTATTCAACGTCTGCGCTGGCTGGGACATGTTGTGCGTATGGACGAAGAAGCTCCGGCGAAAAAGGTGTTTGATGCGGAAGCCGCTGGGCGACGACGAAGAGGAAGACCATGCCTCCGATGGAAAGACCAAGCCGAGGAAACCCTATCCACGCTTGGTGTGAATGATTGGAGAAGGCGTGCGCAAAGCAGAGGCGCCTGGAGAGAGCTTTTGAGGTCGGCCGTAACCCGGTAACGGGTTGTTATGGCCACCCAAGTAAGTAAGTAAGTAATGCAATTCTATCTTAGCAAGAGAAAAAAATATGTGAGAAAATAAGAGATCCGAAAAAATGGAAAAACCTCAACAAGTCATATAAACCCAAATTATGCGTTTATCCCTATTTCCTAATGCTCAAGTAAAACCAATGATTTTTTATTTTGCAAGAATTGTATAATTTGTAACAATAGTTCAGGTAAAAAAAAAATAAGTATATATTCAAGAAACTTTGGGCTCTGTGCACAAAAGCATTTTAATACGTCTTGTAGTCCTAAACTTTTGCATGGCATATATACATATGTATATATGTATGTACATATATGTAGGGTAATGAACACGTTAAATTGATCACCTTTTGTCTGTCTTGTCAAGTTTGCTTAAGAAAAATTATTGACCGATTTGTATATTTACATGAATATTGATGTTTACTAATGACCGTTAGATCAATTAGATAATTTTTGTATTTATAACATTAGAATCGTTTTCAACGCAAATAATCCTTTAAATGCTCATTCACCAGCTTACTTTATTTTATATTTGCTGTGGTTCTCACAAAATAATAATTATTGCCTTTTATATATACAAAAGGTAAACGAAATACAAACGTAAAAAACAACTAAAAAGCTAAAAATGTATCCATAGATATTAGGGTGGTCCTTATTTTTCGAATTTCTGGGCACCACGTCATATGATTCTCTGCCCTAAAATAATGAATACGTATTTTTTTAATTTACTTTTATAAAAGCTTTAGAGGTCGCTACCATAAGTCAAACTTTCAGAAAAAAACATTGTATGGACACTATAACTTCAATCCGGCGTATTGACTCTGGTACGTTTTATTAGCGTATATCAAATATAAATAGAATGCAGAAAGCCTCACCCCCTCCCTCTCCCTAAAAATAAGTTAGCGATTAAAAAAGTGTTTTTAAGCTATTTAGCACATACAAAATTTTAACATTGGTAGCGACCCCTAAATATTAATTAAGAAAATTTAAAAAAATACAGAAATAGTTTCTTATGGTAGAAAATCAATTGCGATGGTGCCCGGTCGAAAATTCAAAAAAAATATCAATATAAGAACCACCCTAATAGATATGTGTTCAACTTCAATAAGTCACGATTTAGTCATTCAAACTTATATACGAGTAATAAATCGAAGCAATAAACAAAAAAATTATCTTATCCAAGACATTAGCATTAAAATCACTGATTGATTACTGTCTGTATAGTGAATGTTTCAAGCTTAAGTTGTACTCTGAGCGCAAATTCTAGGAGTTGAGTAAAAAGTGACCCAAACATTTATTTTTTTGTTACGTTTACATAAAATACTTTTATCTTGAAGCTCGATTTACTAGAAAAACGGATGATAATGAAATAAGAACGATTCCCAGAACGATTTTGAGATTATTCCCAATATTAGTTAAGGACAAACTATAGGCTTAGCAAAATTAATTTGCCGGAAAGATCAGTTCCATTCCGTAATCACAAAAATTTTATGAGTAAAATTTTGAGTGGAACCCTAGTGTTGTCTTCTTAATTTATAGCCTTAATGGATTTTAATTTTTAAGATACTGACGAATAACATTTAGATTCAACTTTTTTAACTAATAAGACAGTTATTCCTCACAACTATAATTTTGTACCCACCTGGATGGCAAAAGAATGCAATTGAATGCCGACCGCGTGAACGTATGTGTTCCTGCTCAGGTACTACTACACGATGCGCCTATTTAATACAAAAATCAAAGTAAATTTTAAATTTTATTTAACATAGTCAAGTTAATACTCACCAAAGCTGGATAACGTTCTTGTGTCCATATCGACAGAATTTCGCCGCAATTTACTAATATAGCTCCTGGTAGATGGCCAACACGATGCCATTTTTCACTACCGGGTAGTTTTACTTCTAGCCCACCTTCAGAATCTTGCGCTAAAAATGTAAATGTACCATAATCTGTATGTTCGCCACAACGAATCACTGTGCCATTGGCCAAGAGTTTTTCACTACATGTCGGTAACGCTGCACCGGGTGAATCTAATTCATTGAGATCGTCACGTGGGTTATGTTCGGGACGAAAATCTGGTGCATCAGATAAACAACGCTGATAACTGTAAGTACTACTTCCTTTAACATAGTTATTTTTTTCATTGTCATCAGCAATGATGGGCGGGTAGTAAAGTAGGCGCAGTGTTGTTTCATTGTCATGATCACCAGACAACATATGGGAGTGTTTTTCGATGAAAAAATTTTGTGACATCTCTGAAATAAAATGTTTAAGCAAAATTTTTAATCTGTAAAGACTTCAAACTGTCAGGAAAATTTATATTTGGTTAAAGCATTAGACCACTCTCAAAATCTAATTTAAAATATGTATGCTATTGAATGGAGGGGAACTAGTCTTCGATTGACAGTCGATTGACAGTTGCGAAGTCTTTGCGGTTTTTGGTTGAAGTTATTTGAAAAACAAAAAACTGTTAAGTTTACTAAGATTTACAGCCCTTTTCTATCTTTGCAGTATTTTGATATTTTTTTTCTCTTTTGTTACTTGTTCTGTTATTAGATGCTGTTTCAAAATTATCAAGCAAAAAGCTGATACTCCCCATATCCCCCACTTTTCATATAATACTCTGAACAAAAAAACTATTGTATCAATCGGTATGGTTTTGATACAAAACTTTTTGTTAGAATATCGAATATTAAATTGATACAAAATTTTTTATAAGAATATCAAATTATATGGATTGAGACAAATTGCTATTACTGTGGTGAGTATTGTGACTGAGATAGAATAGAACTATTAATCTTAAAGTAGAATTATATAAAGTTCAGTAAAAAAAAAATTGCGACTTAATTTATCTACATATCGACCCCTGTGCGCGAAATTATCGTATGTGCCATTTTTTCGAAATTGACTTTTTGATGCAAATTTAATCCATACCCCACTACGCATCACCTGGTAAAGTATTGTAGCTGAAATTCTTATAGTTACGCCAAAAATTGAAATGGAAATTTTGGTTTTGTACTGCTAGCTAAAGCACAGAAAAGTAGAAAAACCCTCTCCTGTAAAATTTGGTTTTTGGCACATACGAAATTTCGCGCACAGGGGTCGATATGATATAAAATATATGCTCTTTACCTAAAGATACTGCAAGCGCCTGCAACATAAATCTAGACAAGGCTTTGAAATCTTGTGCTAACGAGGAAATATGATCCGAAAAACCTGGTAATGGTTCTTCTGGTAAATTTTTTGCACTTAATGTGCAAATGTTGTATGCATGACGCAGTTCAGGAGTTTTTCCATCAAAACGCTCAACACCGGGACTAATATATCCATGATTCTCATCACCTTTACGTATATAAAGCTGTTTAACATCTTTCGGTAAATCTACAAAATCATCTAGATGATCCCATGCTGTTTTAAGCTATTGTTGGAAATACACTAATGTGAAACTCCAAAGATATATTCAAAAAGTGACAAACCTTTTCATCTGATATTCCATGGTTCACTAACAGTGCCATGCCTTTTTCGCTGAGAGCCTTGTGCAGTTGCTGCGCTACACGATTTACCACTGATTTCACTGGACATTCTTCGGTGCCTTTAAAAAGAATTAGAGATAATGTAATATTTAATGTATCATCAGATATTAATCAGAGTTAAAAATTTAAAATAATATCTAAATTTTTTAATATTGCGATATGGCGTCAGCCATCTATATGGCACGCTTTATTGCTAAAATAAAAAATTGTAAATATCAAAAATTTTCTTTTTTTTAAAAAAACATACGAGCACATTACCGAGCTCGTCGATTGAACAAACTGTGAATATAACGAACAATTTCTTCTGAAAAAGTTTTGCAATGAGTCTTTTTTAGTGTATTTTTTGAGGCCATAAAATTACTGACAAAACTTTTTGTAAGTTTGCTACTTTTCATGTCAAAAAATTTCCTTTTCTACTATTCCTTCTGTATGTCTGTTATTGTATGTGTTATCAATTTAAAAAATAAATAAGTGTACATATGTATGCTCGGTGTTAAAATTTCCTTTGTTTATAACATAAAACAGACATACCAAGCTCCTTGTATGTACATATTGCTTAAACCAGTCACAAAAAAAAGTCCACTTAAATGAAAACTACTCATGCATTAAATAGCGAATTTAATTGTCAGTTAAGTATAGAAAAATAATGGCAACTTTAAAATAAAACTGAAAATCAATGCTAGAGACATTTACCCTCATAAATACAGCCTTCCACTCAAACTTTTAATTAAAAAATGTATATGATTTAATGGAGGGGAACGGGCATAAACCTTTTGGCAAATGCATTTTTGATATTGGAAGTCTCTGAAATGTAGTTGTCTCGTCAATGCTATGATTAATTTACGGCTTAATATTAACCTATCAGACAATGTATAAAGGTAACAAAAAAGTAAACATGACGGTGATTGACTTTATAAGTGGCTTTGTCATGGAAAATTGCAAGAAAAACTTAAGCACCGTTCCAAACACCATATAACTACGAGCACGATATGAAATGTACAACACAAACACAGATATCATTACGCATTGATAAAACAGACTAACACAAATAAGGTGAATTACACCATTGTTCATTAAGTGGTAATTTTAAGTAAATAAAACTTTGTGATACCAATTCCCTGAAGGAAAATAAATTTATTTTCGATATTTCATGTAAAAAAATTTCCTAACGAAATTTATTGCATGATATTTTTCAAAGCAACATTATAAAATTCTAAGAATAATTTTAAAAAAAAAAATTAAATTTTAAATCCAAGGAAATGTGTTGGAACATTGCATTATAAAAAATGTTTGGCCTAACAAATTATTTTATTCCGATCATTAAACTCTATCCTATGTTCTATGGAATTCATCTACTTTGATCTGTGCACTCTCCTTTAGGACTACGTTAGGTGTTCAGCGTAAAAAGTTATTTTTTCGATGGAAAAAAAATTAAAAAAACAAACTGCATCGAACTAATACATCGTTTTTAACGCGGTTCTGTTTTTTTGCAATTCACTTTGAATGATCCGTACACTTTCTTTAATGAATGATGAGAGGCCAGATGATCGTTTCAGAATTCCTCTACTACATCAACTTTTTGAGATGTTGTAAACTAAAAGTGCTAATAGGTTTTTTTGATATATTTGGGAATATATTTATGTATAACCGATTTAACTCTTTTCCACAAAACTTATTACGGCAACTAAAAGTAATACCCTTTCCCTGTAAAATGCAGTTGGAATTTTTTGAATATCTTTTGTTTTCTTTCAAAAACATACAGTCTAGTCTCTGGGTATGAAATTTCATAAAGGAATAATTCGTTTAGAAAAGCAAACTGCACCAAACTATTTGGAACGTTGGGAGTGGTCATTGGCTAAGTGACCACGTTGGATTTTCATCATGAAAAATTCTTATTTTCGAAGGAAAAATTTTAAGGTTCTGATATACTGACATATAACTTTAAAGATTTGTTCGTGTTCTTTGAAATCAAAATGGTTTGATCCATGCATTCTTCTTGGGGAGTGATAAGAGGTATTTCCAAATATTTTGTATACATAAGTTCAACATTTCAAAAAATATTAAAAAATTCCGACAAGTTTCTAATCGGAGGTAGTTATAAGAAAAAAATCACAGAATTTAAAAAATTGCATCTTTTGTACGCGAAGTATAATTAAATCTGAAATGATTAATATCTGAGATATATAGTATGTAGGTATAACTTGCAAAACTGCATCAAAAATTTGCATTTTCATTTGCAAAAATTTTATATTTACATAGTCGAGTCAGCGCACAACCACTTAAAAGGGCTAGAAAAGTCAGACAGGGGTATAAAAAAATTAAATAAAAGTAAGATATAAATAACTAACTGATAAAAATTTAATCAAAAAAATATGCTAACAAAATAATTATCAAAATCTTAAACAGAAACAAACAAAGCGAAATTCTTGAAAGTTAAAATTGAATTTAACTAAAACAAACAACAATAAAAGAAACACCGATTAAATCAAATTTCATTGAAATTTAAGAAAAAAAAAATAAGTGGAGCCAATAAGTCAATTTAACAAATGCAGAAAATGCACAAATGAAAGATGTCATGTTGTGAAAAGAGGAACATTTTCAAATGCGTTGATTGCTTAAATTTAATTTAAGATCAGTAGATACGATCAGCAGAATAAACTTTAAAATATTGAAACAAAACGTGAGCAGACTTTCGATTGCATAGCAACACTAATGTACGTTTGTTATTAACTATTTAATGGCTGCATTAAACAAACGTAAGCAAATAAGAAATTCTTAACAAAGTACCATTTGCATTCAAACTGTGTAATGGCAACAGTTACTTAGCAAATGCGTTTTCTTTTGTATGTAACTAATTCTAACGAGATTAGTAAGCAATGGGGTTTCAGGTGTTGAAAATAAACATTGCTAAAAAGTGGTGGGCTGTATATTCTGTATTTGTAGCAATTTAACTTGAACTAAGACTTAGATCGTATGAAGACTTAGTATATTCTTCCTTATTATTTGTTCAATTTTAGATTAAACCGTTCAACGATCGAACGCCTGACTGACTGACCGACAACAACCATATACTTTACTGTGACAAATTAATATAGCAAACATAATGAAGATAAATTCGAACATGTGAGGATCAGTAAACGCCAAACATAGCAATTGTTTGCATTAGCTTATAAACCATACGACCTGTTTAAGTAAGCGATTGAAAAACGTTCGCATATATGTATGTACTTATGTACATACATCTATTGAAACAAAATGAAATAATACGAATTGGAGATTGAAGATCACAATTTAAGCGATATACATACTTAGTTGTTAGTACATTTTAGTATAAGATCAAGAGCGAAAAATGCATTCACTAGTTAAGTGCATTAAATTTAATTTTATTGTCACTTGTGAAATTAAAGACTTGTCAAGGCAGCTTATAAATCAAAACAAAACTTTAATGGATGTGCAAAGTCAATTTTTTCGGCTGTAAATTCTTATATTAATCGAATTTCGAACAAAATAATTTGCAAAACGATATAAGACGTTTCTTGAACAAAATCCCAATCGATTGCACATAGTGCTGCGGCCGAAAAATATAGAATCGGTATGATTTCGGGCGAGCAAATTGGAGGTATGTCCTATTTTTTGCATTTTTCACATTCGTATCAATTAATCATAACTCAAATTTGTGGTAATTTTCTGATTTATAATTTTCACACATATTTTGAAACATACTGAGTCCGTAAAAACTGATAATCACGAATGTTGATATTTTTTCTAAGTAAAAGATACGATATGTATATTTAATACTATTAAATTATATCGAAAATGTACAAGGATCATATAAATCGACCCACTGACACGCTTTCCTGATTCAGGTGAAATTTTGGTGCAAGAGCCCCATGGGTTAAAGATGTATTTTCAGGCCCAGGCACTTGAATTTTGACGGCATTTAATTTTCGCAAACGATTTTGAGCCAGCATACTAATATTGCATATGTATCAGCTTATGTGAATCAGTACATAGTCAATTTTAAACAAAAGGGTGGTGTCGCATGTCAATATACTTTTTTAGAACTTTTCTCTGTACTAAAAAGTTTTAAAACTTCCTTGATTTCTACAATGAGTGAAAATCGCCTTTATCGTTTAGCTCTTGCTAATATTCATCAGGAAATAGAAGTAAACGCAGAATAAATCATTACGGCGTTTTGCAAAAAAAACATCGACATCTGGTAACTCTTTCCTGGGACATTGATTAATGAATTCTTTTTAAATTTTTTTTAAAGTACATTTTATTGAATTTATAAACATGTATCAATAACAAATCGTGTTATTATTTCATTACTTGCAGTGATCCATCTGGGGTCTTTTGGGGGGGGGGGGGGCACGTGCCCCCATGGCCTCCCTCTGGATCTCTCATTTGTAGCATTTATTGCCTCAAAAAAGAATCTGCAAAATGTTTCCCGTTAGCTATTAAATAGAGTCTTCGATTTTGCTTTTGTCTGGCCGATGTTGTATGAATTAGTTGCCTGCCATTTTGCGTGTTATTTAATAATCCGTGCGAAGGACTCTGAGCTTGGGTTGCGAGGTCGATGTACATTTATCATTTTTCCCCTTTGAAGGAGGTTTTTACTTCTACATATATTGAGGACGTTATACATATATCTGTGCGGCGTCTTGCCCTTGGGCTCATGTTCACACATCTTTTCTTGCGCATTTTGTAGATATTTTTCTACAATATTCCAAGTTTCCTCACTCATCTAGTGTTTTTGATCAGTGTAATAAAGACCAGTATGGTCTCACTAGTTGTTATTAAAAAGACCATTATGTTTTAACATTTAGATTCAGATGACTTTAAGTTTATATGCCGCTTTTTTTTTGATTGTAACGCGAATACTGAATCCATTGAATGAATAGTACACGTAACTTGAGCTGGAATAAAGCCACAAGGACTGGAAATCGAAGCCGATATCGGTAATTTTAATCACACGTCAAGAAGGCTATTCCCTCAGGATCTTTTTATACACACGCAAAAAAAATCTGTAAAAATTCATCGGATTTCCGACAATAATTACAGTTTTTCCCTGTAATGCCCAGATAATAAGAGAAAAACTGTAATAATTGATCGTGATTTTCAATTAAATATATTTGAAAAACGAAAATTCAACTTTTTTCATACTTTATATTTTTTTTATTTTATTTTTATTATACTTCCTAACCATACTTCTTAACATATCATGAAACAGAGAACTAGCCTGGAAACATTCATACAGTTCTTTTCTTCTAATCATACATCTACATTTTATGTCGTATTTGTACAACGCAGATGACAAAAAAGTAATATCGAATCATAAGATAAATAATTTATTATGTGAATTTTTATTTCTCGATCATATGAAATTTTCAATAATTATTCAGTACTTTTGCTAACTAAATTTTTCTTAACCACATTGTATATTTTCCATTCTGAAACTGTAAAATCAAAGTTTTACACTGCAATGATTGCAGTTTACGCATCAATTTGTACTCAGCGTCCCATGAAATTAAAAATTACAGGGCAATTTTTCCTGATTATTATGCTTTTTTTGAATATCTCACGCTATTTTTTACAAAACCTTTTTTTCCGTGCAGAAATGATCTATCTGGTTTTCTGTTCGGTGATCAGATGAAACTCATTTATCGGAATCAAAATTTCTATAGCCAGAGTCCGGGGCGATCTGTTGCTACATTAGCAGATGCCAAATACCTTAATGATACAAATTGCGAAAAATCCTTTCATAAATGGGGCCTACATTACTCAAGGATACTATATTTCGTACATTATGTTTCTAGGACAAACGACTTGGTCAGGTCGTTGAACCACAGTCAGTAATGACAAAAAGTCTTACATATACAGTTTGATCAACAATGCTTTAAAAATATTCTGGCGCATATACTTATATTTTAAATATAAAAACGTAAACAACAATCAAATAATCATCAACTATTTGCTAAATTTTTTGAACACGCAAATTATTTTCAAAGGATAAAGAAATAATAAATTGTTTTTTTTTATTTTCTATGACGTAAACAAAATTAAAAACTACTACATCTCTTTAAGTTAATCAAAGTAAAAAATATTTCAATATCTTTGGTAAATTACTTAAATGTGAAATTATAAATAGATGAAATTTAAAATACAATTCCAAGCCTTGTGGAAAAATTGTTTACGTTTGACACAAATTAGCAACGCTAATAACTATGGTATAATTATATAAATAAATTTAATTGAAAAAAACTATAATAATTTTTAAAATTATTCAACTTTAAAAACATCAAATAAAAAGGTTATTTAATATTTAATTGAATGCCTACAAATACGATAGAAAATACAAAATAAACATCTGCAAGTAGATTTTGGCTTGCTTACCACAATGAGCGAGATCAATTATCGGCACCAGACTTTTGGTCAGCAGCGTGTCGACTTTATCTTCATTAGTTTTTGTTTTTAACATTTTGCTGTCTTTGCGTCTATTTTTTACTGGCTACAAGTGTAATTGAGGTTGATGTTGTTACGATGCGATGATAAATAAAAACACTAATAAAAATACAATACTATAATTAGTATTTTGAAGTAAGTTTAGATTTATTTTTATATTTTGTTTTTAATTTTATTGCTTGTACTTTTGTAAATACTCGTCGCAAACGTAAGCGACAAATTGTTTTGACGCAGATCAGTTTGGGACCTGATCGATTTTACTGGTTTCTTTTTATATTGTTTTTTTTTTTTTCAAGTGTCACATCAATGTATTTTTTTTTTTTCCTTTGTTTTTTATTTAAAATTTTATGGCGGAAATTAAATTCGATTTCGTTTTGTTCGCGCTCGACACACTTTACTACAGCGAAAAAAAAATTAAGCGCGACCGCGATACCACGGAGATCGATCAATTGTATACGGCAATTCGTTGCCTTTTGATCAATTGAGCGCGATCGCATGATAGTCAAAGATTATATCGTATGACTCAATACCAAAAATCTAAAGAGAGTATAAGATATCTCTAGTATACTAGACTGATCCAAAATACAAGAATTGAACGATTCATTAAGTCACTTTTGTTAAGTACATTGAAATTCACATGATTTTCTAATAATTAAGCGTTAATATTTCGAAAGCCAAGACATTTTTTTAAGAGAATGTTTTAACGCATTGAAATTTATAAGTTTAACTGAACAAATTGCGACAAGCTCGATACATTATTTTTACACTGAAGATTAGCGATATATATTTTTTTCTTTTTAATTTTTTTCACTTGGGCCTTGATACTAATCTTAGGATTGTTACACACTTTTAAGAAGTATCGCTGCAACATATGAAATAAGGTTATGTGAATTTTCAAAAAGATACATATCAGAATTCTTCTTCTATTTGCATGAACTAAATGAATTTTAATCAATAAAATTTTATAAATAGTTAATATTGTATGGTATCATTTTAAAGATAAACTTTTGTATAAGAATACGAGCAAGAAAAAACAAGAATTATTGTATTTAATTTAAATTTAGATTAATTAAATTAAATTTAAATTGTGTTTATCTTTTTTGTATTGATTACAATGATATAAGACTAAAAGAAAATGTTTTTCCACATTTACGTTATTTGTTTTCCCGTAGGATTTTGGACCAGTCGAAATAATACATATATGTATGTATGGCAAAACATAACAAAACTATTTGAGTTGTAAGGCCGATTGTGATAACGATTATGATCAAGCTGATCGGAAACGAAGAACCATTTGTGTTTTTTATAATTTTTTTAATGTTGTTCTTATTAATTTTTTCAGTTAGCACATTTTGCTTACACATTACACGACGCTTTTTCGTTGCTTATCACTGTTGCTGACTGGTTGGCTCTCTTCCAGCTAGGCACGAGTTTATTACCTCAAGTTAAGTTATAAATTTCGAGATAGAATAATTATTATCAAAAGCTGTGGAAATTTATTTATTATTTTCGCAAGATTAGTGTATTTTTTTTTGTTTTGTCATGTTATTTTTTTATTTCTATAATAATAGATAAATTTAATCAAAAAATTGAGATAACTAAATTAGCGCCTTTACGGTCGTGAAGATTGAAGTTGTATGAGTCTCTCTTGACGGTTTTTAACTACTAACTTAATACAACGATTTTAACAAAAGACGCGGTGGCGAGCAGATTTGTGGGAGGGGAGAGGACGCAACAACAGCTATGGCGGTAACAACGTTCAGCTGCAGCAAATACAAACGCAACAGGTAGATCTTGCTCTTCTTATTGCTGTTATTTTTGTTGTTGATCGTCAGACATCGTCGTTTTGATTGCTCAGCATGTCTGTCGCTTTGTTTGGATTTATCTTTAGATAACAACAACAAATATATACATAAGTGGAAATATGCCAACCGAATATAAAACAGCAGCTTTTTCTCTTTAACTCCCTCAGTTCGTTAGCTAACTAAAACAACCAGCGGCAGCAGGTGGTGGTGAAGATGACTAGCTTGATCACTGACGCGAATATGCCGAGCAACTGACAAACACTTGCAATAAGTCCGCTGTTCAGACTCTAAATTAAAAACTGATGCTGAATCATGGCTTCAATCAGTGGAAGAGTACCGCGCCTAGTGGTGGCGTTATGTAGTGGTGAATTTTTGTATAAATTTATGCAACGCTTTGGAACCAATATACACAAAGAATTCTCAGAAATGTATAATTTTTAACTCTATTGAAGATAAACTAGTAAGGGTGTTATCTTTGGCCTCGCCAAAAATTCGATACCCTACACTGCGTTAGCAGGAAATGTGCGCTAACTATATTTTAAGACTCGCTACGTGCTGACTGGTTTGACTTTACGTACCCACTTCGAATTTGGCAACATTTACTTAAATAGCTCTCTGTGTCGCGTTTCGTTCCATTACCTAAATAGAAAAATTTGTTTACACTGCACCGAATAACTTTCTAAATATAGCGTTACAAATATTTTATTTTTATGGGCAGTAGGCGTGTTCATGAACTGTTTTCGTCTATTTTTAATCCCAAGAAATTTATTTGAAGGTGTATCATATGTACCGAATTTGATTCAATTATTATCTTGCTTGGTTTTCCAGTAGTCGTGATTTCCACACAGGGACAAACGTTGTTAAATCGATTCAACTAGTGACCTTGATCTAGAATATATGTATGTACTTTTAAACAACAAAAGTTGTTTCATCTTACATCCATTTTATGAATTTTTTTTGAAATATAAAAGTCCAAAATCAGAGTTTGATGACATTTATCTCGAAAACGACGTAGTCAGAATTTCCAAATTCGTCCATTTTCTTGTTTATCGGATAAATTGATGTACATATTTTGCAAGAATGTGGCATAGATAGTAATGAATGTCTTAGGAGAGCTATTTTTGCAACGATTAATGAGGGAAACTATCATTTGATTCTTAAAAAAAAAAACGGTATATTAAGGTAAATTTGTTTGAGCCTATCTCAGGCATAACGAATATCATTTAACTCATTTCTGTTTATGTTCCCTGAAAGAAGTAATCTATCCATTCAAATTTTACTCTTTGACATTTGCAATGAGATACCTTATTTTTAAAATATCGCATATTAAAGTAAGGGTTTTAATTATGTAAAAATAGCACGTTATAGTGAGTGGAAATACGAAATTTATATATCAATGGATCATATCTCGGAGAAGAAGCAATGCAGAACAGAACATTAAGATAGAGTACAAAGTTTTTGTATTTTCTTACCCCTGGATTTTGCTACCTACTCTTCCAACAATCATAAGATTTTGATAAAATATAAGTAACACTACTTGCTCTCAATCAAACACTTTTGCAGGCATAAATTTATCTTTACCAACTTTTTAGCTACCAACTTCATTTAAAAAAAAAAAAAAAGGTGGTTTTTTCTCAATCTTCGAAATATTCCTAACTCTGAATGCTTATAAACTGACGAAATGTTATAATCACGAAATAACTGGTTAGATACTTTTTCATGTACAATTTTATGCTCTTTCTCTTCTTTCTTGGTCCTGTTTGTGTATGAGTTTTCTTTCACAAGATGTATACGAAAATATATAGTAAAGCATTATTTTCCATGTAACTCCTACGGAAAACTAAAAAGTTTAATGAGCAAACATTAAATAAATATTAGCATTATGCGCTCACCAACAAAAAAAAAAACAAATTTTAATAACCCTATTAAGCATACTAAAAGGCGTAAGTGTCCTGACCGAAGTCCGCCCACTTGCCAAGCAAAGTCTTAAGGTGTTTTCATATATTACGTAGTGCTGTTTTTCGACATTTTTTTTCGACTGTACCCCTCCCCTTTCCCCTTCCCCTTCCCCCTCCCCTTTCCCCCTCCCACTTACTGTTACAATTATATCATACATATTTCACATATCTGTAACAAACTGTCACAGATAAGCTAACCTCCTGCCCCATCTAAGGGCGTTACGTAATATATAAACAGCCTAGCCTCATATCTTTGCTTACCACAGTTCACTCGCAGGTCAGGGTTTACATTTCATAGTATGTCCAACACTGGCTGAGCTAGCCACAGTACTTTTGCAATGAGATTTCATTGAATTGTATACGGCGCAGTTTATATGGAACAGAAACTGACATTTTATAGCTTATTGAATGCTTTCCACATGACTTCCATAATGTGATAGTCTTGACAGGAGCTCCGAACTCTTTCTTATATTTAATAAAGCTATATCTGCAATGATAGGACTTCTAAATTTTTGGTCGCTTTGTGGGAAAAAACTTGTTATTGGAACAAATGCAGCTTCGGAGTGCAGCAGTCAATTTATCTTAATAACTTAACCACATAGCTTTCCAGCTTTGGCTTAAGTTTACTTAAGCTGACATTCTCCAAATCAATTTATTTTTTTAGGGGTAATAGAGGGTACAAAATAAAAAAAATATAAAAATTTCAAAAAAAGTCGCTCGGATCTAGTTTCGGAGATATAGACATCGGAAGTTGCAGATATAGCTTTTGGAAAAATGATTATAAGTTGGGAACCCCTGAATGGAAAATGGAAAATATGGGTGTCATAAGAAGGATATTTTAATGGCCGACAATAATGGTAAGAAAAGTTTTGAATTTTGACCCATATTTTTGGAGATATTACGATTTTTGGGAAATTTCGACCAATTTTTTTTTTGAAAAAACCTTATTTTTCCCAAAAAATGTGTTAATGACCTATAATTATTTTAGCATATTAAGATAGCTTAATCTTTTCCCTTTAAAAAGATATATAGCTTGTTCTAAATTTTTGCGTATTTACCCCCTTTTTTTGCCGGAAAATAAAAAAAATATTCAATAAATTCTTATGAAGTCTCTATTTATGGACAAAAACAATAAAAATCCAACAACAACAACAATTATTATAAGACCATTTGCATTGTTAAACTTAAAAATTTTTATTAAAAATCGTGCGTGCCCTTTCTTTCAACATAACCTCACATTTCAAATAATAATTGTAGGTGTACTAATCGTTGTTGTTGCTGTTTTCCATTGTTTTTGTCCACAAAAACATAGTTTTCATAAGAATTTACTGAATACATTTTTTTGTTTTTCTTTATAAAGGATGTAAATTCGCAAAAATTTACAGCAAACTATATACCATTTTAAAGGGAATAAAGTAAGCTTTATTATCATGCTAAAAAAGTTTTAGGTCATTAACACATTTTTTGGAAAAAAAAAAGTTTTTCAAAAAAAAAATTGGTAAAACTTTCAGAAAATTCGTAATATCTCCAAAATTATAGGTTGAATTTCAAAACTTTACTTACCATTATTGTAGGCCGTTAAATTATCCTTCTTATGATATCCATATTTTCTATTTTCCATTCAGGGGTTCCCAACTTATAACCATTTTTATAAAAGCTATATCCGGAACTTCCGATTTCTATATCTCCGATACTATATCCGAGCGATTTTTTTTGATAATTTTATATTTTTTTGTTTTTAACACCCTTTTACAAAAAAAAAAAATTAATAAAATTGGACAATGTCAGCTAAAGTAAACCTGTTCCCCAACTTTTACTACGTCGGCTTAATGAAAATCAAAACTCCATACTCCATTTTGCAACTGCTTACTGCAGTTGCAATACGCAGCTTTTACAAAAACTTTCGCCGCACTGATGGTTACGATTGCGACGCCCTTACTGTGCTGTATTTTCAACATCCCCGTGACGCATCTTAAGTCATGCAATATTTCTGAATGAAGAATTGAATAATTCAATTTATTTTCAATACACTTATTTTAAAATTGAAGGGTCTCACGGCCCTTCTTCGAGACAACTTGCATTATTTTTACGCGAATACGTGGCGCATGTTTTTTAACTTTAAATTTCTGTCGCGTTATCACAATTCGTAAGCGTTTATTTTATCTGCTTTTTATTTAATATATCTTTTGTAATTTAGTTGTTTATTATCTCACTTTGTATCAACAGCTTTTACCTTTTTTCTATTTAATATTATTGTAATTTTGCAATTTAACCTAAAATGCCTCCAACACAGCACAAATACACAAAAAGAAGAACGAACAACAACTTAAAAGCAACAGAGAAAAAACTTCGTTTAATAACTTCACATTTTCCACAAAACTAAACAACAGAATTGTATTTTTCTAATTTAAATCAATTCATTATTTCTTTAAGAAAATTTAATTTAAATTTATTGTTTTTATTTATGTTATTGTTATTGTTTTTTTGATTTTTGAATCGTACGGATCTTGCGTATGAATCGTATGAAATATCTAAATTTGTTGCTGAAGTCTTTCTGTTCTTTTTCTTCTTTCGCTGGTCACTCAGCTCCAACTGTTCCCACCTGTTTGCTTTTTTTTCAAATGTGATCAGATGCGATAAGAGCTGTCAAATTGTATGAAGCAGGGATGAAGAATGGGAATTTCGCACTGTATCTAATTTGCTAAATTAAGTGGATTTAAATTAGGTCCAAAGAACTTAAAATTGAATTGTCAAAGTTTTTTGATTTTAATAAGCAACAAAAACAAAAAGGGATTCAATATATACCACCCAAATAAACATATTCTTAGTTTTGCAGTACTTGGGGACCACCCAAATATAATAAATAAATAAATATATGTATTTATGCACAGACGCTCGAGCACTCAGTGAAGCCTAAACCAAAATAGACGAAACATAACGAGTAAGTTCGAGTGTATGTAAACCAATGTTGATAGCCAAAATGAACCTACGTAAATTGATCGAAAGTGAACGAAACATTTTGACGAGACGTAAGAGTCATAACAGCTTTTTCGGTTCGTTGGCTAGCGTAATATTTTGGGTTAAATGTCAAAACAGACGAAACGAGTGCAAACGTTCGTTGAATTGCTACCGTCTCGTCACGTCTATTTTGGTTAATGCTTGAGGCTTACTGAAACTTTTATAATGTATGATATTTAATATTGATGTTTTAATATGATTTCTTTTTTTTTTTTTTTTCTTGTACATTGGGCTAGGAGAGACTATAGCCCCGGGACTTTAGCTAAAAAATCATCAATGTTATACCTGAAAAAAAGTCCATTGGCAGTTTTTAGTTCATAGCCCCGCAAAGTCTTAATTCAGTTCTAGTCCATTGTAAACTGCTAGGTCGTTCTTGGGTATTATGCTGCACCAGGCCTACCAAGATTCTGGCCACTGACGCTTATTTTGATTTTCAGTCATATGAAAAATGCAACGCTACCTCCCGGACTATAAACTTTTTTATCAGAAAAATATCAATTATTTTTTCATTTTATTGCCATTCGTTTTTGTATTACTTTACTTGACGTTTCTTTGCCGATGAAACGAGTCGAATAACACACAGCTGTTCCTCAAAATTTTCAAGATCAATTTATAATTCCTCATTTTTCGCAAAAAAATATGTAGTTTTTATTGGTAGTTTCAGAACTACCATTGGATTTCATTTTAAAACTTGTTGTCGTAAAATTGATCATTGACTAAATAATTGGCCTTCAACTACATCGTTGGACTACTATTGAATCCCAATTATATAATTATGCAGTCCAATTGGAATCATTCAAAAACTAATCCTACCCACACTTTAGTAACTTGGATGAATTTCGTAGCGTGTATGTTTGCATAATAGTCGACGTTCTTAGGAACTTAGCCGCTGTCATGAAAGTTGACATTGACAGCTTCACATTACAGCAGCAAACTTTGTGGAACCCAGTGGAATGCATAGATCACATGACAGCACGTGAGATGTCATCGTGAATTTTCATTTCAGTGTGAAATTTTCCTTGTACTCCATCGTTGTCGTACTCAGCTGACTGGTGCTTCATTGAAGAAAATTTCTGTGTGTAAAACTTAAATAATAAAATAACGCTAAAACTCATTAAAAATAAAATTAATTTCAATTTTAACTTTTTTTAGATTGTGTTTGTAATAATTTTTCAAGTGTTCGAAGCGAGGAAAACGGAAGCAAAGTAAAAAATGTCTAAACTTACGGCAAAACAAGCTCATCAGGAACATGTCCTTGCCGTGTCCAGGGATTTCATTTCGCAACCACGTTTGAGTGAGTATTGATTGCATACAATAGAATGTTCAAAAAATACCGATAAGATTTAGAAAGCGAAAACTAAACCTTTAAAACCGTCATTGGTCGCCATGACAGTTGGGGCTGCAAGAAAAAAATGGGAAAAAAAATTTTTTAAAAAATCAATACTCAGCGATATTTGTTGGTTCAAAGCAACCCCCCTAAAGTTGGGAATACACAGAAAATTGTGTCAAATAGTAAGTTGGAGATACAAAAAGAATGTCTGCAATTTTGTTTTTTATTTTTAATTGGAACCTTAAAAATTTTATACATTAGAGCTGCGGTCATGTGACATTTCGCTGCCACGAACTGAAATATATGACAGAAAAACTGGCGAAGAAGTAAGCACCTGACCGACTTTTATTTCCTTAATTTTAAAGTTATAGATTTTGAGGCGGGGTCAGGCGTAACATTAAAAAAAATTAATTCAATCTTTTAGCATTTTATATTTTAAGTTTTTATTTATTTTGTTTTTCGTTTTTCTCCTCTAGTTTCATAAGATCTAATAGATAATGAAACTTATTCTTCGATATGCACAAACACAGTTGCAGAAAAAAATTTACATGGATACACACATATATTTGTGGATTCGACAATTCGACATTTTTGTGTTGTCTGAATTTAATTTAAATTTTGTTTTTTGTTTGCCAATTTAATTAATTGTTAATTTACATTGTTCTCGCTTGTAGTTTTTACTACGATCTTGTTGAAATATTGTTTAGTGTATAATTTTATTATTATCATGGGTGCTATATTCAAGCTTATACTTTTATGTTTCCCGTTTTCTAGTCAAAGAGGCGTTATGCTTTTTTCTAGCCCAAGTAATTTGTTTCAATGCAAGTCAGCTGACTTATCGTTTCTTATCATTTATAGTTACCATGTTGTTTTATCAAATACTATTCACTTTAAGTCTTTTTTACTGTTGTTAGAACCAATGCAATGGTCTATAACTATACATGAAAAGCTGAGGTGCAAAACCCTCCAAGCCCAAAAAAATGAAAATGTGTGATATTGTAGGAGGAGACGGAAAAAATTTGTGTCTACAAGCCTACATACTATAAATTGTAAAAAACATGATTCCCTTCACAAACTTTTGATTGCAATAATTTCTGATAAATTCTTTTTATTAAAACCCGTCAAGACCACATTTCTGAAAATCAAAACCCGCCAAGTCTAATTTTTCATTAAAAAAGATTCGGCTTTCACAAATGTAAATATTTTTATGTTATTTTAAAATGAAAATTATATTGTGTAATTAAAATTTCAATCTACATTTATTCAAATATTTTGAAATGAATTTAAACTTAGCCATTTTTAAGAAATGATTTCGAAACCTTTTACTATTATTGTTTTTCAAAATCCTTCAAGTCCCGAGGTTTCACTTTCAAAACCAGCCAAGATATCTTAGAAAAATCTATTTTGAAATTTCTAACATCCATTCCATTTCAAAATCTTTGACTCCTGAAAAAAAGATACCTATAATTAGAAAGTATCTTTTCAGGAGAACAAAAAAAAAATCTAAAAATGTGGAGCACCCTCTACTAAAGTTTTTATGAAAATATGCTTTTTCTTATATTTATATGTATGTATATAATAAGGTTTTAGTTCTTAAAGCACAGATCCGTTTCCATACACTAATTAAAAAATCAAACGAACTTTTATACGGCCACAAATCCATGTTTGGTCATGACTTGAAATAAATTAGCCTTCCATTTTCCTTAATTCAGCGATCACGAAATTTGTAAATTTGTAAAAATCGTGAAAAATTTTGCCAAAAAAATGTATGGCTTAATTTGAGCTAAATATTTTTTAAATCTTGAAAGTTAAAACTGAAAACAATGCAATGCTTTTCATTATTTTTAAAGATATTCTGCAAGATAATTTCACCTCCAGCAAACGCCTCCTAGCGATTACCGAGATCACTACTGGAGATGCTCTTCTATTTTGTTGGAGCTAGTTGTGAGGTCTTGCTTCACCATATGAATAATTTTGTGATCTGTCCACCCATTTGTAGCTCGTTCGGTTCGAACCCGGTCACTTAGTTTTTTGCGCTTGATAAATTGGGATGTAAGCAAAGACAAAAACTTGTGAGCCTTTCCACAAATGGAGCGATATGTTTCGAAAGTAGGTACTGTTCTATGATAAATTATAGTGGGATTAATTTTCACACTACTAACAGAAGCAACTACATTTTAGAGACTCCCGAATCTCAAAAAAACACTTTCAGGAAAGGTCAACCTCCGTCAATCACATACATTTTTGAGTGGGAGGCTGATATTTCTGCTGACGAATTTCTATGGGCAAACTGGGAAGTTCCTAAAATGTAGATGTCTCTACTACTACTTTCACTGATCTTATGTCATGGCGAACGATTATAATTTTTTGAATAAATTTATCTTTATAATAAATCACTATAAAGCAGCGTTCATTATTGAACGGAGATGGTCCTTTCGTTGATGCAGGATAATAAATCACCCTTCATGATTTTGAATAAAATTGGCTAATATTTTCGAATAACTCATAGGCTCTTGACTATGTCATAAATAACAGGGGTATAAGGAACTAATTCGTTAAAGGTATTTTATTGTCTTATATGTTCAATTAAACCCTAAAAATGATGTAGCCAAAAATGCGATTAAATTAAGGCTTGGACTTCTGAGAACGGTGCAAATTTGCCCACTTTTTATATTTTTAATCCTAACTCAAAAACTGTATATTTTCAGCATATACACGTTAGGAGACTTATTGTAGAGAATAAAATTTCCTATCGAAATAATACTTTATAAAATAAAAGAACTTATTTTTTCATCAAAATAAGTTAAAAAAACTATTAAAAAAAAACCGAAAAATTTCAATGTTTTGAATTTTTTTTCATTTTTGGATATAATTTTTTTTCAGAGTGGATTTAGGGGATTACTTTGTTCACAAAAAAGAAAGGTGACGTAGTTTCCGTCAAAATAATGACCTATAAAAGTATCTTAAATTAAGATTGACTGAGATAAAGTGGTTCACAGTTACCTACTTTTGTATGATTTTACCAATTTTTACCTTTATGCCATTAGGCTATTGACTATGTATGTATTTGAATAAAAAACTAATTCGTTGAAGGTATTTTATTGTCTCAGATGTTCAATTGTAACCTGAAAATGTGAAATCCAAAAGTGCGATAAAATGTATGCTTGGACTTTTGAGAACGGTGCAAATTTGTCCAATATTATATTTTTTTTCTTTAACTCAAAAACTATGTAGTTTTATTATATACAAAATATCATACTTATTGTAGAACGTAAAATTTCTTATCGAAACAACATTTTTAAAAGTCAAAAAACATATTTTTTCATTAAAATAAGTTAAAAAAACTACTTAAAAAAACCGAAAAATTTCAATTTTTGGGTTTAAATTTTTTTTGAATGAACTTACGCATTTTTTGAGCACACGAAAAAGAAAGTTGATATAGTTTCCGTTAAAATGATGACCCACAAAAGTATTTTGGATAAAAATTGGCTGAGATACAGTCGTTCAAAGTTTCCTACTTTTGTATGATTTCACCAACTTTTACATATGTTTATCCCATGATAGTTTCAATTTTACACACAAAAGTATATGTGTATATGCTAAAAATATATAGTTTTTGAGTTAGGATTAAAAATATAAAAAGTGGGTAAATTTGCACCGTTCTTAGAAGTCCAAGCCTTAATTTAATCGCATTTTTGGCTACATCATTTTTAGGGTTTAATTGAACATATAAGACAATAAAATACCTTTAACGAATAAGTTCCTTATTAAAATACATAGTCAATAGCCTATCATTGGAAATATTAATTTCAACACTCTGAAAATTTCTTGGTGTAGGGGGAGGTGGGGCACATTGATACGATTTCCTTATAAAACGAAATAAAAGAGGCATATTGACAAAAATAATTTAAAAAAAAGTATCTGAATGTTTTCAGTGTTTATCTTACTAACTTATTTCAAACAAATTTCATATCAAATTTATTTGGAAAAAATGTTATGAAGTGTTTTTTTAAAACAGAATTTCGTATCAAACTGCCCCACACACGGGGTACATTGGTATACGCTTGTGGTACTGTAATTCATAGTTGAAAATACCCCTATATTAAATAAAATACCCTTCCTTAACGTCTTTTGACATAGGTGGATCAGTATCAACTGCGTTATTTTTAAATTGTACTTATAGACCGCATTTCTTATTGATACCTTGCATTCCAGTACATCAAAGATTGCAGAAGCCATAGCGCTATCATCGATGTTACCTCTATCAATTTCTCGTTCTTACGTTCGCACCATATTCCTTTCTGTTAAGAAACAAAACGAATAAGTCACAATCTATTTACCAGGCTGGACAAATTCATACATATCAAGTGCCCCGTAGATGCTTGTATCAATGGGCCCCAAGTGACTTTTTTGTTTTAAATAATAATTTAACGTTTAAGTGTTAAGTAATTATAAAAATTACAGCTACATAAAAATTATCAAGGATATGTAGGTACTAACCGTGTATCGAAATATGCAATTGTCAACACAAAACTTTCCAAATAAATGCACAATCAAATAGGGCGCAACTATTTTACTTATGAGCGTACAAAACATGTTTATACTTGTCATACGCGAAGCCGTACCTTGAACGCAGTTGAAATTCAAACATATGATGTGTTCTGTCGACTCCTACTTATGTACGTTCAAATGATATCTGACCGCGTCAAGTTTTGATTTAACGGCCACCGTATGTGCTCCGTATATGAATGTACCCCTTCTCCCCCTACCACGCTCAACATCCTATACATGTCTTTTCCCGCCTTTGACTCCTTCCACTTTAACCAAAAAAAAACATTTAATTACTTGAGCACATTCTAATTTTTTATCTGTCCTATTTTACATAAGTATTAATTGCCGCCGTAAATTTTTGCTTGTAAGCGAAATAGTAGGGCAGAAAGAAAAGTACGAAAATTACAGTAAACGCAGTTTTTAACTAATATTTTGTGCTTTTATAATTTGTAGTATTCCGTTTCATAATATTTTCTCAATTGATTTTGCTACGGTTTTTGGAATGTGAAAAGATATAACCTTGTTTTTTTTAATAAATAAAAAATTTTGTGAGTCGACTTAAGCTGTGATTTTTATTTCAAAAACAATGTATGTATGTTTTTTTTGCGTTGGTCAAAAATCTGACAACCCCATTTCCCGCAGAGGTAATGCACAATTGCGTACTAGATAATCACATGATGTAGGTGATTTTTCGTAGTTCTACTGACCGAATCCATTTCAAATCATGCAGTCTGACTGACACCAAATTGCGGAATAAGTTGCCGATATCTAAAAACGGTAAATGGAAGAAAACATTATTATAATATTAACATTAATTTTAAAAGGATGGCTTAAAAACCTCTGGAAGAAACCTTACTCAAAAATTATCAAATTAAATATGCAATATAAACATAACTTTTAGAGGGGGATATGAAAACATTTTTTTATTAATGTCTCTTTAAACGATTGCTGTGTTAACACAGAAATTAATGTTTTTTTTTTGAGCAATCAATACATATTACATTTGCTTACTCTGTCTTTCAGCCTACAAAACCGTATCTGGTGTCAACGGTCCATTGGTCATTTTGGATGAAGTGAAATTCCCTAAATTTGCCGAAATTGTGCAATTGCGCTTAGCCGATGGCACCATACGTTCAGGTCAAGTTCTTGAAGTTAGCGGCTCAAAGGCTGTCGTACAAGTGTTTGAGGGTACCTCAGGCATTGATGCTAAGAACACGCTGTGTGAGTTCACCGGTGATATTTTGCGTACACCAGTCTCTGAAGATATGTTAGGCCGTGTGTTCAACGGTTCTGGCAAGCCCATCGATAGAGGACCACCAATTTTGGCTGAAGATTATCTTGATATTCAAGGTCAACCCATTAATCCTTGGTCACGTATTTACCCCGAGGAAATGATTCAAACTGGTATCTCTGCCATCGATGTAATGAACTCTATTGCTCGAGGTCAAAAAATTCCAATTTTCTCAGCTGCTGGTTTGCCGCATAATGAAATTGCGGCACAAATCTGTCGTCAAGCTGGTCTCGTTAAGGTAGCTTTGAAAATGGTGAAAAGAATGAATGAAGTATTTAAATATTTCTGTGGCTACTTTTTTTTAGGTCCCTGGAAAATCTGTTTTGGATGATCATGAGGACAATTTCGCCATCGTTTTCGCCGCTATGGGTGTTAACATGGAAACTGCTCGTTTCTTCAAGCAAGATTTCGAAGAGAACGGTTCTATGGAGAACGTATGTTTGTTCTTGAACTTGGCAAACGATCCTACTATTGAACGTATTATTACTCCACGTTTGGCTTTGACTGCTGCGGAATTTTTGGCTTATCAGTGCGAAAAGCACGTATTGGTTATTCTAACTGATATGTCCTCATATGCTGAGGCTTTGCGTGAGGTATCTGCTGCTCGTGAGGAAGTGCCTGGTCGTCGTGGTTTCCCCGGTTATATGTACACTGATTTGGCTACGATTTATGAGCGTGCTGGCCGTGTTGAAGGTCGCAATGGCTCCATTACACAAATTCCTATCTTGACTATGCCTAACGATGATATTACCCATCCAATTCCTGATTTAACTGGTTACATTACTGAGGGTCAAATCTACGTCGATCGTCAGTTGCACAACAGGCAGATATACCCGCCAGTCAACGTGTTGCCATCACTGTCACGTTTGATGAAATCCGCCATTGGTGAAGGTATGACCCGTAAGGATCATTCTGATGTATCGAATCAGTTGTATGCTTGTTATGCTATCGGTAAGGATGTGCAAGCCATGAAAGCAGTTGTTGGTGAAGAGGCCTTGACTCCTGATGATTTGCTGTACTTGGAATTCTTGGGCAAATTCGAAAAGAACTTCATTTCACAGGTAAGTTGTACGGATATCTGTACTGAATTATAAATCGGAGTTGTGGAGGAATGTAAAAATTGTAGAATTAACGATCTGATATAAACTTAATTTGGAAAATTAAAGTTTTTATTCAGTGAATTTAATTCAGGGGTTTTGGCTCTACTACTTTTTACTTGCTTTTAACAAATTTCCATTATTTATTTTATAGGGTAACTACGAGAACCGTACCGTCTTCGAATCACTGGACATTGGCTGGCAGTTGTTGCGTATCTTCCCCAAGGAAATGCTTAAACGTATTCCAGCTTCGATTCTTGCTGAATTCTATCCCAGAGACTCGCGCCATTAAACTATATTTAGCTAAAATTATTAGGGGCCGAGGAGTTGTTATTTTATTGCAATATACTTATATATATTGAAAAATTACATCTAATTATAAATATATTAATTACTACTTTAATATTAAAACAAAAGTTATAAATTTAAAGAAAGTCAAATAGCAAAAGTGAAGAAAATGTCGTTTAAAACGTTGCTTGAGTAGACCAGCATTAAAAAGACTCTCAGCCCTTTATTTTCCCGCCCGTTTAAGTAATAAAATTGTGTAATTTAAAAAGTTCAAGATGTCTTGTAAATAAATATGTAAACAACGCAATTTAAACGTCCAAAATGTATAATTGTAGAAATAAAACGAGCCATTTCATTTGGAGTCTTACTTAAGCGCGTGCCCCTATTTTAAGTTAATTTCTGTACACACTAATTTTTGTCCCAAAGTCTCAAGTTTGCAGTACAATTGACAATACGCAAAAAAATAGTTTTTCTCTTATTTCTTGTTAATTTAATGCTTTTTTAGTCATAAGTTAAAAAATCATGTTCAATTATTATTTCGCTTCAAAATTCATTGTTATTAAAAAAAGAAAGATAAAAGTCTACATTTTTATTCACATAGCATTCCAAAATACAAGAAATTGAAAATTTTAAGGCGCGTATTTCTATTACAAAATATAAAAGTATTACTGTTTTTTTTTATTGTTTTGATTTTGTTTGGGTTTTTGTTATAAATTCGCAAGGCATTATTGATCAAAAATTTTAAAACTGGTCATCATTTCGGTCAGCCATGTATATTGTTTAAAAACAATTTTACTTAATTATATTCAAAGTTAAGCCACAAATAAAATGTTTGTTCAAAAGTGTAAAATATAATTATAAATAATGGTAAAAAATAAATATAAAATGTTTATTATTATATTGTTCTTAGCTGTTGTTCAAACTATAATTTTCGCCCTACTCCTGTTTTTGAAACATTTTTCTTGAAGAGACAATAAACTTAAATGTTTGCAAAATCAACAAACAATATCTTTCGAAACGTACCACTGTACTTTTTAAAAATTTATTTAATTTAAAGTTATTTGACTTTAACGTATAAATTCAGGGGAGAGAGTTTCAAACTAATTCCATTTAACAAAATATGAAAACAGGTCCAACATTACAACATTAACACCATTATTTGCTCTTAAACATATGCATATCTATGTAAATTTGTTGTGTGTAATCTAAATAACAAAAAAGTAATATCGAATCGTAATGCTTTGAAATGTATGCAATTTGTTAAATCTAAAATTCCAATTTGATTCTTCTAGAAGAGTAAGGAGCTGTTCCTTTATATGTGACGTACGAGTAATGTGACAGTTTGGGTTCGGGCTTATATAATAGGTTGTAACACAGGGCGAGAGGATCAAAAATGCTGAAAAACAGCGTTACGTAATATACGGCTATAACTGGAAAATGGAATCAAATATTCTTATAAAAGAGTAATCGCATTGGATGATTTAAAAACAATTAATTTTTTTATTTTTGTTACTCTTCTGGAAGAGTTGTTAATTCATTCATCATTCACAATACCAAAGTCAACCAGAGCCGTATCGTGATAATTCGGGGCCTGTCGCGAATGTAGAACTCGTTTGCAACATTTTGGCAAAATTGTGAAGAGCGTGTTGTTTTCACAACGTTTTTCAAATTGATGAGCTAATAAAAACCAAATCTCTTGTTTGCTGGCCAAAAAAATAAATCACAAAGTGCAGGGCGTATAATTCTGCTTTCTTTCCCAATCCAATCAGCCTTATCGTGAGTTTCACCCAAATTTGTTCTGAACATTTTCACTTTACCCCTACCATAAGTTTGAGGCCGAATTCAGGCGAATTGGAAATCAGATACATGTAAGTTACGAAAATTCATTTTATTTGCTATTATTTAAGAAATAATGTATTTCTTAACAGTAGGTAAGGAAGAAAACCCGACATTGCGAAGAATGGGAATGGTCTATTTGTTGCTGACTCATTTCCTATTTTTCACAAATTTTAAAATAACATTTTATTAAAGTTCCAACATTTTTGCATATTTTACAGCCGTCAAAATTCAAATTTGTTTGTTCGAATTGCCATAGTTGATCCGAAGAGAAATTTCATTAGGCCGAAACGTTCGATAGCCCCTCCAAGCGCGGGGCCTATTTAGGTGTGTAAGGTCTAGGCAAGTCACTCTACTCGCCTCAGTTTCCGGAGCTAATGATACACATTTTTTTTATATATATACAGTGCTATATTCTGTAAGTTTTTTTTTTTTTTTTTTGAATTTGATTGAATATGTACTACCCACAAGTTCACCACACAAAGTATTTTTGGTCGTACACTTTTCCAGGTATAAATTTATCTTAATTAATACGAAAGCGACTTTAGAAACCTACTTTAAGGAGGGGGTAGGGTTTGAGCGCTACATTTTAAGCATAAGCTTAAAAATGTTTTTTAGTTTAGTTACCCCCTCTTTAATCAATGAATTTAGTTTTTCTATTCTTGGAAAAAAATTTTTAGAGAAAAATTCATGTAAATAACTTAGAAGTCACAGCCGGACGATAAAATTTTTTTGAGTATTTTTTTCCCAGAAAAAGTACAATTTTCAGGATTCCAATCTTTATCAGTCATATCATCCACTTGTTCAATATCAAAATCGTCCTAATTGTCGCTCCAAGCTTAAGTTAAGGAATATTTAATGGATTTTAGTTAGTTCATTATGAAATCTGTTTTATTTTACATGGAGCTTAATTAAATATCACAGTGGCCCATTAGTGAGCCAATTCTTAAGCTGAGCTAACCTTCTTTCGAAAAAAATTTATAAAGAAACTTATTTGCGAAAGGTTGAATTCAGTTTAAAAGTATGAATTTAATTTGCAAAAGGTATATAATTACATATTAAGCGAAAATGAAGAGTATGGCAGAAGGTAATCATCAGTTTAATTTTTTTATTGCTTGGTATATAAGAGTATATTTTTTTATTTATTTAATTTTAAAAGACTTTATGAATGATGACAGTTTAAGATGACTGATTTTTGATTTAACATATTAAAATTCGATTTTTATATATGTAAGTAAATGTACCAAATTAACAGTAGCGAATGATAATAGCACAAAGGGTTGTCCAGCCAACATTGCTGAAACACCACTACCACGTGTGCAATTGATATTGTTGAACGGATTGTAGTCATACTTGCAATTGCATTCGCCTTTAGAACAGATCATAGATTGATCGGATTCGTGCAGATGAAACTGATGGCAATGTTCGTCCTTGCGACAGTAGCTCCCTAAAACTTCATAAAAAAATAAGACAGATACATGCATAAGTGTTTTGCTGTTTCCAGCACACTTACCCACTTCACGCATGCACATGGTTAGAACCGATCCATCTGTTGCATTAAGCCGTGTGCCTAAGTGTTTGTCATCACAGTGGCAAACACCATTTTCACAAATACCACCAGGTCCAAGTTTTCGCTGACATTGCTGATGAACGTTACAGCTTTCACCATAATTCGAGACTTCTACGCATTTTATTTTATTGGCAGCTCTAACAAAGTCCGTTGGACAAAGACACAAAGTCCCATTTGTTGTCGTAAGGCAGTGCGCTTGTGGCTCGAATTCAGAACATTGTGCATCATTTTTACAGTTGGTAACTGAGGCGATAATATAAAAGTATCAAGCATTAAGAAGAGTTAAAAAGATTGTAGCCATTTATGTATGTTTGAACTAAATAACTTTTCTGTTCAAAATTGACAAAAATTACGCAGGACCAAAATGTTAATGAGAATTGCAATAAGATTCAAAGAGAAGAGTAAGCGTTTCGGAATTGAAATAAAATACTGATACCGAAGGACTTCTACAAGTCACAGCGGTTCCAATATTCAGCGTAAAATCTTCCTACACGGAATAAAATTACGTAAAATAATATTTTGCTGAAGACCTTCTGTCGTCGGCTACCATCCCAATCCATTCATTTGCAGGAATTTGCGTTTTGATTCAAAATACGCTCTGTGAAAGTTGGGAGCAAAAGGCGGTATATGAATAACACAGTCTCAAATGATTCAAAAACAACCTTCGAGTGGAGATCCAATGTTGTCTCAAAGGCGATTGAATAACTCCTCCATCCCTTAGTTTGTCTAACGTGGAAATTATGAAACCAGCAACTTTTGACATTCTGGGTACATCGGCTCAACCGGACCTGATACAGATCATGTGTCCGGTGGAACACAAGTCAAGTGCATAGGTGTTTTTAAGACAGTGCAAGAAATGCTTAACCCCTATTGATCTTCGGACTGCATATTGCACCTGAAGGGCTGTTAATATATTGCGTAACACTGTTTTTCGACATTTTTGTCCCCCTCCACTCTGTCACAACCTGTTTCTTAAACCCAAGCCCAAACTGTCACAGATTGTCGCATTTCACAAAACTCCCTTCCTTCCTAAGGGCGTTACGCAATATATGAACAACCCCTAACACCTGACCTATAATAACTTTTTTTCTCGAGCTGCCAGATCGAGCTCAACGACGTGTGATAAAACTAATTGGAAACACAAGCAACGTCGCTACTATTGACTCTTTTGAGCATTATCTCAAAATAGAAAGTGCATCTCTTTTCTATAGCTACTATATCCAGCAACACATCAGGCCTATTCCCAGGGCCGGATTAAGGCTATATGCCGCCCGTACGCCAGTAAAATTTTACCGCCCCAAAATTAAAAAAAATTATAAGTAAATTTTTAGAAGTACAAACGCCTGACAACAAAATCAACCTTAGGAATTTATAAGTTATATGCCATTCAAGTGAACCCCAAGTAACCTCAAGTAACCCCAGTAACCTCAGTAAACTTAAGCTATTTTTTGAACTTTGAAACTGCAAACGAAAGTAACCGAATCGAGCCAACTGGTACAATTTTTCGGAGCGAACCTTCTCTTTCAACTTTGATTAAGCAATATTGGATGTTGCAAAATCAATAAAGAGAAATCAATAGAAAAGTAGCTCTGTAAATATATAGTATTTCTGTTTACTATACGTTAAATAAAAATTCTAAAGAAAATATTCATATAGACTTTCATTTCTTTCTACCACTTCATACTTGGTGTTAATTTTTGGACTTAAAAAAAAAAACTTTCTTCAAAATTTTGCCGCCTCCGTGGCCTTGCCGCCCATACGCCATGGCGTCGGTGGCGTATGCGGTAATACGGCCCTGCCTATTCCTACTCCGTTGCATAGGAGGAAATAGTAATATCGTTTTTTGGCTGTACAATTTTGATGTGGACTGATATTTCTGCGAGTGTTTTAGCTGTAATTTTTGTAGCTTCCAGAAAATTGTCCACCAATTCTACTCTTCCAATCTCCGCTCCCTTTATTTCTTACAAACCAAACTTATGCAATACACCGGTGACCAGATGACACCGACCTTCGTGGTTTAGAAATATTTAAGATTTTAAAACAATATATACTCGTAATGACAGTTTCTTTTTATATAAAATTATAAAAATTTAAATCAAAAGTTAAACTCACAATTGGTCACAATAGCAAGACATTCGCGTTTATGTTCTGCGAAACCTTCACTGCACTGACATCTACGAGGTGTCCCGCTACAAATAGCCAAATTGTTACCCACCTTTGGAGCAGTACACTGAGAATCCACCTCGCAAGCAGCACCCAACTCTACAGCTTCTGCAATTAAAATAAGAGAAGTAAGAGTTCACAACTTTTTTAGCATTCACAAACAACCTGATTGGATTAAGAGTGGTCATCGATCATCGATATGGACGGATTATGTGTTTCTTACGAACTTGGAGTTGCTAAATTCAAATTTTTTATAGATCCAAAAGCCATTAAAAAAATTCAGTTTATTTGGAGCAGATAAAAAGCAAATTCAAAAATTTATTTAGTAAGGGTATCTTGCAACTTTTGTGTGAAGACAAAGTCGTCTCAAGTATTATCGCAGATATGAATATGAGAGATTGGTAAAAGACAAATAGTTTTTACTTCATAAAGATAATAATCGGGATTGGAGATAATTATCGGGTCAATTAAGAATTTAAAAATATTTTAATTTTTATAATTAATAATATATCTTTGTTCATATAAATCAATGACAATGCAAGTGCAGCTTACACGCGCTGGCGGTCAGTCTACCTGAGTCATGCGTATGCACACTCGGGTTCATCGTACCAGCGCATGTCACGTTGCACCTCGTCAGCGAAAAGCTTGCACACGTTATCCAGTGCAGGCAAGCGATCTCACGGCTAGCGTGAGAAAAAGCTGACGCAGCAATTAGGATTAAGTATTTTAAGTTTAAGCTGGTTCATGAATTGCATTCGATGAACCAGTCTTATTTTAGACCTTAAAGTGTATTGTTAAATAAAGTTATTTTATTGGTTTAGTTGGCTAGTTCTGACTAGCCAATGCGGCCGAAGATTAATTTTTTAAACTAATCCCTTTAGGATTTGTTTAACTTATATGTTACAAGAAGCCTAGGAATTATCTTTATTATATAGCGCCACTTTATAAACTATAAATTTTACTTTCTAAAATGGCGCAAGTCATTCTCTGGATAATTTTCCAATTTGGTTTTTGGGTGGCACTTGCAAAAATGTTTAGGAATCTGTGTCATTGACTGTATTTACCCATTATGCAGCGTCGACGATCAACACTAGGTACGTAACCCTCAGCGCAGTAGCAAATGTCTTGCTCAACGTTGCATTCAGCGTTTGGTAGTCTGCAGGGACAAGCTCCACCGATGACATTGCTATGTTTGATGTCCTATGAGAGAAATTCATTTAAGACACAATTAATTCTAGCCTCTAAAGCTTTAAAAAAATATATATATGTATGCGTTTATTATAATAATAATTGATTTGTTTTTCAATTTTTATAATTTGATAATGATTTTTAAATTTAATACTTGTTATTCTTTTTTTTCTCCGTAGAAATGGAGAAATTTCGAACAGATTGTAATGAAATTCTGAAAAAAATACATGTAGATAGATAAAGGCATTGCTCAGAAGAAAAGTTGGTGAAATTGGAAAAGTGGGCGTAGCGCTTACCATATATATAGCTATCATGTCTATAATATTTTTCTACAGGATGTTATAAAACTTTACAGAAGAAATACAAAGTAACAAATGCATTGTTCCGACGAAAAATTGATGAGGTTGGACAAGAAGTCATGGTACGTCCCATTGAAACAAAACTTTAAGTTATGATGTCTGATGTTAAAAATTTTATTATAAAGGCCCACCGTAGGCAAAAATTAATGTTCAACAATATATTTGGACTTTTTAACTTTTGCATTTTAATGAGACTTTGTGCGAGGGTTGCCCTTGCGATGTTTTTCCTGGGTATTCGATACTAATAGACTTTTACCGACTGTATGATGTTTTTTTTTTAAACTATTCGGGCTTTAAGCGGCTTTTTCGATTTTTTTTTTTTCACTTTCATTGACTTTTTCGACACTTTCGTTTTTTTTCGACTCTAATCGACTTTAATGGTCGATAACGACCGATAGTTTTCGGGTCTATTCGATACTCTTAATTAAATTTTTCATATAATGTAATAAATAAATAAAATTAATTAAAATTTACATATATGATGAATTAGATACATTTTTATTTAATGAAACCGTTCGCTTCGCACACCAAACCCCCTTACGTTTCAAATTTTTATTATAGAAAGTTAACTCAAAGAAGAAATTCTCTCAAAGCAAGTAATACGTGAGCAAAAGCTAATGATTAAACACCATAATTGATTATTCTTCATAGATTCTTTTCTTTTTTTATAAGCATCTAAAATTCCTGTTGCTGTGAAAATATATCGGCAAATCAGACATATGTAGATACTATTCAAAAGCTTGTGGTATAAATTCTTACTAGCGTTCTCACTTTTAGAAACACATATTTTAGGAAATGTTGAGCAGATTGTGATGGTAAAACCCATGTCAAAAGTATTTTATTCGAAAAATTTTTGTTGTGAATTTTAAAAGATTCACGCGACTCAAAATTTGCGAAAACGAACGATGAACGCAACTAACAACATCACCATGTTGTTCTGATATAACAATTTATGTGAAAGATATTTCTGATATTTCAGATGACTATACTGCCGTACTAAGCGAAAAGGGCGTATCTAAAAAAAATTCGTTTCGAGATAATTGACTTTTTGTAAATGTAAATATGTTAAAATCCCTGTAAAATTGAGATAGAAAAAATTTTCTTAGTAGATTTGTTATATGATTGAACTAAGATACCGGCATATGAATTCAAGAATAATTAATAAAATATAAGGGATTTTAAATAAAAAAATGTAGCAAATTATTTATACTTTCGGTTTGCATTTAATATGCTCTCCAGTGTCTACCCGGCTGCATTCGCAATGACCTTCTATACAGTTCACATTGATGCCAATTTGATGTTTCTTGAACTGACTGCAATCCGAGTCTGTCAGGCACGTCAATTCCAGCAATTCTGCTTGGTAAAAGTTTCAAATAAATTAATTTTTTTAAATTTTTTTCGTTGTTGGTTTATTAATTTGAAAAATTTATTGATTTAGTTTTTACTGAAATTGTAATATTGGTTTTAACAATTTAAATACCTTCACAAGAACACAAATTTATTGATATTATTAGTAAATATGATATGAATAAAAGAAAATGTAAATATTTCATATTTTATTTTTAACAAATTAAATGATGTAAGGAATTAATTTGGAAAGAGTTTAAGTAGAGGTTAGCTTATGTATCAAAATGTATTTCTGGAACAATGAAACTGTTAGTTTCTATTACAATATAGATTACATATATTACATTAACTTCCAACACACTTAAATTATATATGTATGGGCTATGTACAATACATACAGCGTCATACTGTGATTTAGAAATCAAATACGTTGGCCCCATATCTAAATTTTTGTCACTATCAATTTGGTTTTTCCTATCGTATCCATAACTAAAGATTTGGGAGAGTATTGAAAACACTTTTTATAATTTTCCAAAAAATATGACTTTGAATACTTTTGTCTCCAGTTTGTATAAAGTATTAAAGTGATTCAATTTTTTTTTTTTCCTTAAATTTTTATGTTTCAAACAGTTTTAATAGCTGCAGATACATGAAAGAAAAAATTCTGGTGCAAGGAGAGCTCATAATATTAATTTACTGATGGCTCATCAAGTACTTATTTTAGTTTTCCATACGAATTACATTTGATAGAATGATTCACTTGATAGTTTCTTCAATATCTTATGAAAAAAAAAATTCCTACATAAACGGGTGCTCATTTGAAAGCACATAACAGTTTACATAAAAAATATCTAATCCATTAATATCATAAGTCTATAAATGTATGTTCTTTCCAATGGCCTTGGTTGCGTTCCTGTAAAATTTTTCTTTCACGAGATATAGACAAAACTGTCTTATGACCAAAAAAAAAAAAAGGTCATCAACTTTTCCCAAAAAAAAAGAAGTCTTTACCATTTTAAGAAAAAAAATTTTTTTTTTATTTATTGATTTCAGCTTGGCAACCCTGTCTGAGTTATTGGCTATTTTAATGATACCTAAGCTTGGCCAACTCGAAAACAAGTAAAATGACTTAAGTCATCATTCTGGATAGCCAAATTATTTTTTACGATTTCATTGTAATATCCATAAATTGAAGGGGGTGCCTACGATGAGTTCACTCACTGTTAATCTAAAAAAAGTAAAATTGTTTTTGGAAAAAAGTTGATGACTTTTTTTGTTTTTAGTCGCCAAAATTTAATTATTTATCAGTAAAAAACTTGATGACCTTTTTTTGGTCAGTGCAGTTAACATGTACATATTAAGTTGATGACTTTGTTTTTGCTAGTAAATAAAAAATTAGGTAATTGTATGAAAAATTCTCGAATTAACAAATTTTTTTAATTAAGGCCTTAACCTGCAATTCCAGGCTTGGCCGGGTCAAAATCGGCCACTTGGCAACCCTGAGTGTAAGCTGGAATTTACCGTTTCTTCTATTGATTATATGTTTGTCTGTACTCGTATTTTTAAAAACATGAGAAGCTCTGCATCAGCATCCTAGCAGTCGTCTTCGCAATGGCAGCGATAACAGCAACATCGGCAACACCGAAATCAAAACCATCGACTGAAAAAATGGTAATAACGGCTATCAAGAGCCTTAGTGAACGGACTGGTTCTTCTGTTCAGGCTATCAAGAAATACATAATTTCCAATTATGGCATCATTGATGAGAAAAGTACAAATAGATCTATTAAGAAATATTTGCTAAAAGCAGTTAGCGATGGTACACTCGTTCAAACCAGAGGTACAGGAGCAAAAGGATCATTTAAACTTTCCGAAAAAGCCATTAAAGCAAAAGCCAAGAAATTGGAGCGGAAGAAAAAAGAGAAAAATGTAAGTGAAAGTTGGTGTTTAAAAATGAAAAACACTGCTAAAAGTTCCATTAAAAATGCACTGCATTTAATATTAATTTATTTTTTTAGAAGACGCTGGCTCAAATTAAAATGAAGCAATCCCATTTAGATGAAAAAGAAAAGGTTATGAAAAACACTAAAAAAAAGACCGAAAAAAGTAAAAATGATACAAAAAAAAGTGCAAAGGAACCAAAATTAATGTTAGAAGTAAAGTCTAAGAAAATTAAAGTTTCTAAGACTAAAAAATTATCAGTCGAAGAAAATATTGAAGATGAGTTAACAGCAGCCGATGTGGAAAATAACAACATAATGTTAAAAGGTACTACAAAACGTAAGAACCCCACATCGATTAAATTGGTGCGTAAGTCAATTAACATATTAAATACAGCAGCCCAACGTAAGATTAAGCCCACCAATGGTACAGTAGAGCTTTCAGTACCGACTGAAGTTGAAATAGCAGGAACGGCGAATTCATCAGAGCGTTCAGCCCCCGCAAAAGTTAAAAGGGTTGTCAAACCAAAATAGTTTTTATAAATTGTTACTTATGTCTAAATTTATATTTATTTTTCAATTTTTACTTTAAAGTGCTATTATTAGAATTTGTTTGGAACAGGTTTGCTTTAGCTCCCATTCTCCAAACTTTTTTTGTGTTTTTTTTTTTGTAAAATTGAAAGCTTCTAAAATGGATATCAAAAATATGGGTGTCATAATAGAGATAATTTAATGGCCTACAATAACGGTTAGAAAAATTTTAAGACTTAACCTAAGCTATATCTCCGAAACCAGATCCGAGCATATTTATGCTTAGAATTAAAAAGCCCATGAGAAAAGTTTGGTTTAATCAAAATTGGAGAATGGGAGCTAAAGTAAACTTAAGCCATTTGATTTATTTTTATTGAAGGTTTTGTGCCATTATGTTTGAATTACCATCAAATACTTTGTATACAATTTTATGCTTAGTAATTTAAAAACTTCTCTTTTTTCTTAATACAAAATTTATACTATTTTCTGAATTATCAAATGGTTATTTCACTTCTTGCGCCTGTTTCTTAATGTTTAGAATACTTTCAGTTTAAGTGTATGTTAATTTTTTAAAAGAAATAGAGTTTCTTGACTATGTGTACATGAGGGTGATTCAAATTTAACTTCTTTTTTAGTTTTTAGTTTAATAGTTGCAGGTATATGAAAGAAAAATTCTGTTGCAAGGAGAACTCATTATCAGGCGCGGATCCAGGAAAAAATTTTGGGGAGGGAAATTGGTTATGTTAATTTTATGTCCAAAAAAAGTTTACTATAGATATACATATATATCTTTTATATAAAATTAATTTTTTGCCCGTCTATCTGTCTGTCTATTTGTCTGTCTGTCTGTCTGTCTCTTATGCACGCGGAAACTATCCAGCCGATTTTGATGAAATTTTTACAGTATGTTAGTATCGATCAGGCGAGTGTCTTTTATAAACTTTAAACTTTTATTTAGGGTGCATATTTAGGGTGGCCCTCATACACAAATATTTTTAAAATAGCAATTTCTCAAAGACAGGCAAATCGATGCTCATGAAATTTACACCGTATGGCTTTTATGTTAAGGGGCACAGATTGGATGGTAAAAATTTTATTTAGGGTGCATACTTAGGGTGGTCCTCATACAAATATATTTTTAAATATCATTTTCGCGAAGAAAAATTCACACCGAATCTCTTATATTAAGAAACATAGCTTAGGCCACAAAACTTTTATTTAGGGTGGCCCTCACACAAAAATATTTTTTAAATATCTCGACGTCCGCAAAATTGATTATCATGTAATTTATACCACATGGCTTTTATGTGAAGAGACACAGATTAGATTGTACAATTTTATTTAGGGTGCATACTTAGGGTGGCCCTCATACAAATTTGAAAATATCATTTTCACAAAGACAGGTTAGTTGATTCACACCGAATTTACACCACGTAGCTCTTATGTTAAGAGGCATAGTTAAGGATACAAAACTTTTATTTAGGGTGGGCTTCACACAAAAATATTTTTTAAATATCATTTTCTCAAAGACTGCTTAATCGATTCTCTTGGAATTTACACCACATGGCTTTTATATTAAGAGGCACAGTTAAGCTTAAAAAGATTTTATTTAGGGTGACCCTCATATAAAAATATTTTTAAATATCATTTTCAAAAAGACAGGTTAGTCGATTCAATCCGAATTTACACCACGTACCTCTTATATTAAGAGGCATAGCTTAGGCTACAAAACTTTTATTTAGGGAGCATATGTAGGGTGGCCCTCATACATAAATATTTTTAAATATCATTTTCTCGAAGACCGCTAAATCGATTGAACTTACGCCACATAGCTTTTACATTAAGAGGCACAGATAAGGTCGTAGAAATTGTATTTAAGGTGCATACTTAGGGTGACCCTCACACAAAAATATTTTCAAATATCATTTTCACGAAGACAGGTTAGTCGATTCACACCGAACTTACACCACGTAGCTCATATGTTAATAGGCATAGCTTAGGCTACAAAACTTTTATTTAGAGTGGTCCTCACACACAAATATTTTTAAATATCATTTTCTCGAAGACCGATTAATCGATTCTCATGAAATTTACACCACGTGGTTTTTATATTAAGAGGCTTAGGTTGTAAAAATTTTAATTGGGGTGCATACTTAGGGTGGTCCTCATACAAAAGTATTTTTTAAATAGAATTTTCACGCAGACTGCACATCGAATATACACCACGGTTGAGGTGAAGCGATTCGCACAGGGTAATGCTAGTATATAATAAATATTGTTTTATTGTAATGTTCGTACACGTTTCCATTATAAACCATATATGTAGCTTATTCTTCTTCTTATAACCGAATTATAGCTCTGTTCGCTTCGAACAGGGTTGCTAAGAGGCCAAGACGTTAATTGCATGTCAAAGCCGGGGGCCTTGTAGGATTTCAAAATTTTCGGAAAAAACCGTTAATTGGATGATTTTTGTTAGTTAAAAAAGGTAATCAAGTTTTCTATGTTAACTTTTTAACCCTGCATTGCAGACGCCTTTTTCGTAACGCCATTACTGACGTGGATGTAATCCACCCATACTTTAAAATGAGTATATGTTATTTCTAAGACTTAATTCATAAAATTTTATTCTTACAAATAAAAACACGTGTTTTACTATGTATTTCAAAAGTTAATTTTTTTTAATTTATATAATTTCAGTTGAAAAAAAAAAATGAAATTATATAATTGAAAGTTCACGTTTCGATTTTTCTTGAAAAATTTCACCGAAAGACACCCAGACACATTTTTCAAATTAGTTTTTCTACTTTAATTAATTAAATACTTCTAAGCCTAGTATTAAAATATGTGGAATTATATAAATTTAGAATAAATTTGGGGTACAGGTTCATTGCACTTGGGTATTATAACAATTTTGCCTGATTTTTGAACGTGTGGGTACATTCCGTCCTGCAGGGTTAATATTGCTAACAATAAGAAAAAACAAATTTAACTTTATATTATTTTATTTTGGGAAGCTCTCCTCGTGCCGAGTCGCATTGCAGAAGTAGATGGTGTATTGTTTAGTTGCATATAAATTCATTTTTACAAGTGAATTTTCGTCTACTCAGTATCAAATGAGTATTTGTTAGTGAATAAATCCTTTGATTGTGTAAAATGAATTTTGAAATTTTTATAGGTAAAGTTTATTGTCGATTTGCTCTAAAGGACTACAAAAATAAGTGCTACCACAATAGATTTTTGGTGGAAAAATTATTTTAATTATTGAATCACGAGACTGAATAGTCTCCATAGTTTTCCACACATTAGAGCGGTCCAAAATAAGAACTTTTTGATTTTTTCACGATGTGTCAGCGGACTTCAGTAGCCTTATATGTATGTCTGGACAAAGCCCATTACTAGAATTAAGGTTAATATTTAATACTGGACTAGCGCCCTCTGTTATAAGTAATCAACCCATTTTCCAAAATATTGATTTAAAAAATGGTGCAAGTTACAGACGTTACAAAATTTTCCAACAAAGTGGGTATGGTTTTCGGGAAACTATTGATCGGGGAATTCAAATCCGTGATTTGTTTTTCTCCTTCTTCTTTCTTTTTTATAAAAAAAATTGGCAATTGACCGGACAAAAGTAAAAAGTACAGATTTTCCACTTTCTAGCTGCAACACCTCAAATATTATGTTACCACCAATCCTATGGTACATCATTTTTTATGAACTGTTGTTGTTTGCTTAAAAGAATGCCGAAACCGCATACCATTATCTTATTTCGAAACCAAGATATCTGCATTTTTCTAAATTAACAGACCTGATTTTTTTCGAATCGGAGTCGACAAATTTGCATATTAAAGCGATTCAAATTTTTTTATAATTTTAAACAGTTATTATCAATAGGCGAATTTGAATCCGTGATAAGTTTTTCTTCTTCTTCTTTATTCTTACAAAAAAATTGAAAATTGACCGGAAAAAATTCCGATTTTGTACTTTAAGGCTCGGTTCACACGAGCGTTTTGTCAACGCGCGTTAGCTAACGCACGTTTCAGCATAACACACAACTCTATGCAGCAAGCCACACCATCAACGTTGCGTTGATGAAATGTACGTTGAACGCGCGTTGGTTTTGTCAACGTCGGTGTTATGCTAAAGGTTGCCAAATCACTCCGTATTATTTTGTTACCGATCCCGTACTACATCATTTTTAATGTTATGTTATTTTCTTAAAAGAATGCCGTTAACCGCATATCATTTTGTTATTTCGAATCCGAGATATCTGCATTTTTCTACATTAACAGAACTTGCATAATTTGAACTATTCTAACGAAAACAAAAAATATTTTTTTTACTTAATTTTGATCATAATAGCCATATCACTAATACTATTGGCACAATTTATACCTTAAAATTGTTGTACGACTCTCCTCTATACTAAAAAAAAAAATAAAATTCATTTGCTGACAATCAAAGTTTTTACAGGCATTTATGTGCTGCATTGTTTTTTAAGACTTTGAAGTTCTCTAGTGTATTTCTGAAGCCGTTGGAGAGGGAAATTTCCCTCATTGGGCCCCCCAGTGAATCCGCCCTTGTCACTACAGATAATATTTACTGCTGACTCATCAAGCTGTTTAATTTTCCATGCGATTTATATGACAAAGAATGCTTTAATAGACAGTCTCGTCTATATCTTGTGAAAGAAAAATTTTACACGCACGCTGCCAAGCCAAAGCTCTCTAGATATGTTAAAATAAAATAAATAATTTTCAGTGCCAGAAAATTTGCGTATAATGAGAGAAGAAAAATAAAAGAACAAAGCAATACATATCGTCGCTCTCGGGTGGAAAGGCCCTAACTCATTTTTTTTCGAAATTTACTTTTTTGTCGATCTTAAAAGATAACCCTCAAATACACGTCTACTCAAAATTTTGACGTGATATTTCAAATTTGTCCTGTAATAAAGAAAGGAGACCCGACAATCTGCGCCAACTACAGGGGTATCAGTCTTATTTCCATCGCATATAAGATCCTCTCGAGCGTATTGTGTGAAAGATTGAAGCCGTATACAGAAACGCTGATCGGATCCTATCAATGTGGCTTTAGACCTGGTAAGTCCACCATAGACCAGATTTTTACACTACGCCAAATCCTGGAGAAAACCCATGAATATCAAATCGACACTCACTATCTCTTCGTCGATTATAAAGCTGCGTTCGATAGCCCAGTGCGGGATTGCCTATACGCAACAATGTCTGAGTTCGGTATACCTGCAAAGTTGATAAGGCTCTGCAGGATGACGTTGAGCAATACGTTTAGCTCCGTCAAGGTAGGGAATGACCTCTCCGGAACTTTTAATACCGAGCGAGGTTTCAGACAAGGCGACCCGCTCTCGTGCGATCTCTTCAATTTCATTATGGAGGGGATCGTACGAAAACCCGGTGTGCATCATAATGGCACCATTTTCTTCAAAGGTGTTCAGCTCCTTGCGTACGCTGATGATATTGATATTATCGGTCGGAGTAAGAGAGATGTTACTGCTGCTTTCACTGCTATTGAAAAGGAATCAGCCAAAGTGGGTTTGACGGTAAACGAGGGCAAGACGAAATACATGATGTCTACTAACAACAACAAGAGAGCACGGGATCTAGACTCTCATGTTACAGCGGGCAACTGTAAATTAGAAGTTGTCAAGGAATTCATCTACCTTGGCACTGCCGTAACCAGCAACAATGATGTCAGTCTGGAGATTAAGCGGAGAATAACAATTGCTAATAGGTGCTACTACGGTCTCAGTAAGCAATTACGTTGCAGAGCTCTCTCTCGATCGACAAAGCTAACACTCTACAAGACGCTCATTCTACCTGTGCTCTTTATGGCGCTGAGGCATGGGTGGTTTCGACAACAGACGCAGCCGCTCTTGGGGTGTTCGAGAGGAAAGTTCTCCGCAAAATCTTTGGTCCTGTTCGAGTTGGCGACGACTATCGCATTCGAATGAACCACGAGCTGTATGAGCTCTACGCCGACATTGACATAGTTAAGCGTATAACAATACAGCGACTACGCTGGCTGGGTCATGTCCATCGTATGGATAAAGAAGCTCCAGCGAAAAAGGTATTCGAAGGGAAGGTCCCCGGTCAACGACGAAGAGGGAGACCATGCCTCCGGTGGATAGACCAAGCTGAGGAAGCCCTAACCGCGCTTGGCATTAACGATTGGAGAAGGCGCGCGCAAAACAGAGGCGCCTGGCGAGAGCTAATGAGGTCGGCCGTAACCTGACAACGGGTTGTTATGGCCATCTAAGTAAGTAAGTAAGATATTTCAAAACATAGCGACTTACAACCAATTGAAAAAAGACCCTAATATGAGATTTTGAAGCTTTTATGCAGTTTCTTCGTCCTCTCGTAAAATTCCAAAAACATGAATTAGGGCCTTTCTACCCTAGAGCGACGATATTGAAGAAAACAAAAATTATGAGAAGCGCGCTTTCATCATTACACAATATAAATAGGCGAAAGGAAAACAATTCCATCCCTTTTTAACTGACATAGAACAACATAAGCGCTAGTTTTTTTCTGTGCTTAGAAAGTTGTGAAGAGGTGCAGTGCCGAATGAAATGTTTGGTAATTATTTACTTTAACGGCACCTCTCCAATTTTCTTGAAATTTTCGTAACTATGTGTATGTACAGTTCAGCATACTAAGCTGCTACACAGATTTTGAAATTTGGTATGAAGATACTTAGATTGAGTACTAAGGGAAGGTATTTGTTTTTAAGTGGGAAGGTGCCACGCCCCTAACAGGAAAACTCTTCAGGATGCTTCAGCGTTGCTCTTGGGAGTCATCAAATCGATGACGTGCCAATTTTTTAGTCCCTCTCGAGTTGATAGTACTGTAAAAACTTTAGTTAAAAAAAAAACTGACATTATCCGCAATGCGGTTACAAGAAAAGCTGTTTTCCGTGGCATTATTAAGACGACCGAGATCAAAGAAACGGTTGTCAGAAAATTGAGAGAAATAGTTAAAAGCTTTAAACACAATGAATGCGAGAGCGACAAAAAACAAAACGATAAAACATGATTTTTTCTATATGTTAGAGCATGATGCCATGAACTTCACGATAGATCTCAAATTTTACAGGGGTTTCCAACTTAAACCGGTTTTTAGAAATGCCACATCTTCAACTTAGATGGCTATATTTCTATTTCAGTTATATATTACCCCTAATATGCTTTTTCTCCTGAATTTCTTTGATGGAATTCCTTCTAACTATATTACTTCACACTATACATTTTCACGGAAATTAACCATTCCGGGATAACAGGAAATTTTAGTTTAACGACAATATGCGAGGTATTACCTCAACTCGTATGTGAAAAAATTGACATATGGTAAATAAAATGCTGGCCTATATCGGAAGAAAATAAATTACTCTTATACGTTTTTGTATAAGACAGAGAAAATAACTTTGCTTAGAAAGCTTAATGATAGAGATCCTTTATAGCTCAATAACTCCAAAATATCTAACTGATATTTATAAAGTTTTGTCAATAAACAAAAAAATATGTAAGACCCTTTTTTCCATATTAGCGCTTCTCTAGTAATATAAAATATATATTAACGTTCTCAGAAAAAATCCCAACGAAACTTGGAATGGATATAAGAGTAGGGCTACCAGATACGATACTAAAGTAGCAAAAGTGCTACTTTTGCAAGGCTTTGCTACTTTGTTACTTTTGACTCGAAATGTGCTACTTTTGGATGGTTTTGCTACTTTCGATGTTTGCATTGTAAAATAAAATATTTGAACTGAAGTAAGAACTTTTTTTTTTTTTTTTGCTCATCAAAGTTATTTGAAATTATTGTTTTAATTTGCTGGGGTTTTTTGTTAGGAAGTGAGGACCTTTTTTGTTTTTTTTACTCCTCAAAAATATTTGTATGAAATTAAAAAAAAATGAAGGTTTTCATTTACAAAATTCCAATTTTTTGATATGTGCTACTTTTGTAGTAAGGCCATCTGGTAGCCCTATATAAGAGACATGGTGGTAAGGGCTAGATATTGGATGAAATACTTTTTACATAAATCAACATTGTGGAAAACCTAATGAAACTTGGGTTGGTAACATTTAATGCAGAAATGCGCTGAAAAAAATAGCGTGTAACTGCCAAACGTTATTGCTATCAGTATTATAACATAAAGTATGTACCTCATTTGAAAGATATCTTGTACCAATTAAATTCTTACCCAACAAGCTGTAGGACTTGCTAAATCACCACCGTCATTAGATAATTTTTATAAACATCATAGTACAATTATACATAGTAAAACTATATTGTCAAATTTAATTAATGCAACCGTGAAATTGCCTATCATATACATATGTCAACAATAAACAATACATAAGAAGACAAGAAATCTGACAACGCGCGCTTTTAGCTATGAGTGTGTAATTTGGAAATGTCGGTGCCTTAACTTAGCTAATTTTGACAGAAAAGTTAGGTAGTCTCATGATAAATGTTCCATGATGATATATATAATTGAAATGGGCTTTTATGAAATACATTGCACTATATGTATATCAACCTCATTCCCACTTTACTGTCTTATTTTTTCCTTAGTGCTGATAATTTTCATCGATTAATTCTTAAATGCAATACAAGTTTTGATTTTCACTTTTCTGTTATTACTCATACGACATGTTGGGAACCCGATATATATGAGTAAAAGCCCCTAGGGAAGTTACTGTCTTCCCAAGTAATGATGGCAAGCAACATCTTTGCCCTGAAGAAAGCTCAATGCTTTCGTCTGGCTCTTAATTTTACTCGAGATTACGTCCAAAACACAACTTTATCAAAATCAGTAAAATCGGTACTTGTAGCCAATGTAATTTTTTTTCTTCAGCAATTACAAGAGGTTAAAGTTATACTAAACACATCTTCTTATTGTGCATTTATTAAACAGAAACTTAACAACTGTCAAAGAAAACAGCAGACAAAAATCAAATCAAATATGGCGTCGTGTTAAAATGTCTTCTCCGTATTCTCGCTGCAAAGAAAAAAATTATTTTTCGATGTAGACTTTTTCACTGTAATTGTTTGGTTTTATGTACGATTTATAAATGAAACATTACTATAGTGGTTGAATTGTATTAATAGAAATGGTTTTGTGAATTAACTTAAAGTAAACCCAACGAAATAGTGCACGATTGCAGGAGCAAATAATACGCGAATTTAAAAGAAATGGCTTTAGTGACAGTGCAAAGATCGCCAAGTGTTGCTGACTCCCCCCAGTGCTCCAATTCGGTAAGAAAGTGAGAAAAAGTCGTACAGAAAAAAAATCGAGACGAGACTCCACTGGGAACCTCTAAACGAAAATTGCCCAATGACTCAAGCAGGAAATGTTCATAATGACTACGGGGAGAGGAAGAAGGTGAAAATAAAATTGTAAAAATTCTATCCATTTTTCTTAGTGAAATGAAAAGAGAAAAAAACGATTACGAAAGTATTTGCAAAAATTCAAGAAAAAATGTTCTCATCTGCTGGTCTAATTTTTTGTTGTTGCTTTTATTTTTAATTTTATTTTGGGTTTTGTCCACCATCGATGTGCAAAAAAGGAAAAAGTGCGTTGCGCAAATACAAAAAAAAATACTCATTTTCTTCTGTTTCATTTTCTCTTTCGCAAGATTTTTTCTATTGTATTTTCGTTATTTTGTTTTGCTTGCGATAATTAATAAGAAATGAGGGAATGATAGATGGATAAGTTGATGAATGGATAAACGGATCGCGCACTGTTGAGCTCAGATACGGCGTGACAGACTAAAAATTAAATTAAAGCAAATTGCTGATATTTAAATAAATAATAATCTTTCCCGAAATCGCCAAGGTTACGCCTCTGCCAGTTGCTGTACACAAACTTTTATTTTTGTGTATTTAAAAATGTTTTACCTTTGTTAATTTGTGCGTCCTCTCATTTGTAAAAATTATAAAACTGAGCCATAATTTCATTATCACTATCAAAACATTTCGACCCTAGGGCACAGGTTTTCTTAAGCTCCCATACGCGAATTGTTTTTTATGGGTGTTATTCAGGGGTATAGTCATCGAAAGTTGCGGATATAACTTATAAAAGTCGATATACATACGTTGAGTACCCCTGCTTCAATTTCCAAAATATGGGCGTCGAATGACAAATAATTGGTAAATATTAAGAAGTGCTACTTCAGCCCTAATCGATACCAGAAAAATTGTTGAATTTCTTTTAAATATCTCTCTCGTCAAGGTAAATTTTAAGAAATGTCAATGCAAAAAATCGATAAGGTAAATTGAAAGACCATACAAAATTTTATTGCAAAAGCACTGTGGCTACCGAAGCCGGTGTTGAATATAATATAGGGTGTAAACCCTGATCCTCGGCCGAAAGCCTCCCAATTGCCCTAACTTTTATGTAGAATTACTTTGGCTAGCGAAACGGTGTTGAATATACTATAGGATGTAAGCGGAGCCGTGACATAATCCCCACGGACATAATCCCCATTTTTGCTGTGGGGGTTATGTCCGCAAAATTTTCGGACATAATCCCCATGGGGATTATGTCCGAAAAAATATATTAAATTATGGGGGTTATGTCCGTTTTTTTTTCGGTCATAATCCCCACTTCGTGTTGGGCTTATAACAACTTCTAAGAATGGACATAGCCGGAGTTGCATATTTTGGAGGATGTAAGTCCTCAGAAGCCACCATTGGAATTATGTCCGCATGTTCAACACCGGCTTCGCTAGCTACAGTAATTCCACATAAAAGTCAAGGTAAGTGGGCGGCCTTCGGCCGCAGCTCAGGATTTAAAACTCCCAAAAATCCAACACCGGTTTCGCGGCGGCCTTCGGCCGCGGATCAGTCTATAAAAGATCCAACACCTAGTTTGCTAGCCACAGTAATTCCACATAAAAGTCAAGGTAAGTGGGCGGCCTTCGGCCGCAGCTCAGAATTTAAAACTCCCGAAAATCCAACACCGGCTTCGCGGCGGCCTTCGGCCGCGGATCAGTCTATAAAATATCCAACACCGCATCAGTGACGGACATAATCCCCATAGCTTTGGGGATTATGTCCGCTTTTTTATGGGGATTATGTCCGAAAATTTTGCGGACATAACACGCACAGCAAAAATGGGGATTATGTCCGTGGGGATTATGTCACGGCTCCGATGTAAGCCATGAGTCAGGGCTGAAGACCGCTCACTTTAACTTTTATGTATATATAATAAAAAAAAACTTCACCCGCCTATTACTTGTCTTAGATTGTTAAACAGGTTTTTTTAGCCCATTAAGAATGGAGTTCTGCTTCTAAATAATACGAAATAATTAAGTAATGCGAAACCACATTGACATTTGCAACTTTGAAATCTAACCTATATATTTCAAAATATGCCGATTTCTCTGAAATTTTGACGGAACAATTCTAGAAATTGGAATGGTTCAAGTTCAGATTGAATCAAATACATAAATATGTGTTTCTTAGTTATTTAAAAAATAAAATTCATTTGAATCATATGCATGTATGTACATTAGGGTGATTCAAATTTTATTTTTTTTGTTTTTTTTAAGGTGCTGTTGCTTAAAAAGTAAGTTTATGATATGAGGAAAAAGTTCACGAAATCTCAGCTCTGTAACTCAATTTTATAAGGTGGCGCCGGAGCCTGTTAGTTTTACATGTAAATTGTATGGAAAAATTATTTTTTACAAAAAAGTTATCTAAATGAATAGGTGATTAGTGTTGTTGAGCTGAAAAGGGTCGTTTTTTGACGTAATTTTTTACGCTGAATCCGAATCTGGCCTCAGAATTGACCCATCATGCCGGAATCCTGAAATATTTGAGGTTAATTACCTGAAACATGATGTTTTTTGTCTACTTTCGAGGTCATGTATAGGATTCAAAGAAAGTTGATCAGCTTATTTTTAACAAAAGCATCATTTAGTACCATCCTTGCCCTTTAAAATGAGTTTTCAAGTGTTGATCTGTGATGCTTCCTTGCAAAGTTGCAACCATTTCAAGGTGACATGAATTTGAAACCCGTTGGTTAATATTGTTGGGTTGCAACCCTTTGTAAGGCATCCAATTCATGTCACTTTAAAATGGCTATAACTTTGCAAGGAAACATCACAGATCACCACTTGAAAGCTCATTTTAAAGGGCAAGGATGGTACTAAATGATGCTTTTGTTAAAAATAAGCTGATCAACTTTCTTTGAATCCTATACATGACCTCGAAAGTAGACCAAAAACATCATGTTTGAGGTAATTAACCTCAAATATTTCAGGATGCCGGCATGATGGGTCAATTCTGAGGCCAGATTCGGATTCAGCGTAAAAAATTACGTCAAAAAACGACCCTTTTCAGCTCAACAACACTAATCACCTATTCATTTAGATAACTTTTTTGTAAAAAATAATTTTTCCATACAATTTACATGTAAAACTAACAGGCTCCGGCGCCACCTTATAAAATTGAGTTACAGAGCTGAGATTTCGTGAACTTTTTCCTCATATCATAAACTTACTTTTTAAGCAACAGCACCTTAAAAAAAACAAAAAAAATAAAATTTGAATCACCCTAATGTACATATGTATAAAGCATACTTTTTTATTGTGTTTCATACCTATGTACATGTACTATCTTTTTTGCTTCCTCCTTTTGCTGTTAATTACATTAAAGAAGTTTCTTGAACGGTTTGGTAATTTGTACATTGAGGACACTTTTTTGTAAATTTCATACATGTTTCTTCGGGAATCTCCATCATATTTCCTTCAAGAAATAAAAAACATTTCATGATTTTCAGTGGACTTTTATCAGAGTGGCTTAAAGAAAAAGACTGCTGGGTATATTTTGACTCCTAGTGCCTAGTTGCTTAAAAAAACATGAAGTGCACAAGAATTGGATTATTATTTACTGCTAATATTGACACATGATGGTATCGGAGCCCTCTTTGAGATATTTTGATCTATAGGGCCACGATTAGCTTTGGTTAGAGTGGCAGCAATTACGTTTCACATGGACTAGAAGCATCTTTAGTGATACCACAAGTTCTCTACCATATTAAAAAATTGATGAAAAATTTACCTCTTAATATTTCGATTCATTATTCACAATTTCGAAGAAACTTTCAAAATTTAAAACATACTTTCAAAAGTGAAGATCGAATATTTAGTCTATCAAATTGTGCAATTGAAGCTCTTGACCTTTTAAAAACTTTTGCGATATTGTCAGTATCGACATATACCCCGGAGAGGCCTTTTTCGATGAAATTCCACAGGAGAGGAGAGATTTAATGTGTTAGCATTAAACCAAACCAATTGATACAGAGGAAGTCGTAAGGCAAAATGGCTCTTGCACTACTTGCTCATTCGATTTTATAGTAGAATATAATGTATTTGGACCTTTTCAACTCCTCCCCCCCAAAATAATTTCTGGATGTAGTCATGTACTATATTCGATATATTCTTCGCAATTATTCGGCATAGCCTCAGCGACGATTACTTAAACATCGACGCACATACAAAAACTTTTACCGTTCAATCTCCTTACAATTTAAAATCGTTCAATTGAATTACTGATTGCTGATAATGTTTTACTTGAAAAACTAAATATTAATATCTGTGGTGAAAAGCAAAAAGTGCTTAAATTTGACTTTGTCGTTTTGCAGGAGATCACTTTTAAGCTTTAAAGTTAATTTAAAAAAAAAACTATGTGAATTGTAGTAAAAGCTATTGATTTCAATAGAGCCTCTTTTAAATATGAAAGTTACTCAAATTAATGAGTTTTTCGCGGAAATATAACTTAAGCGGTTTTTCTAAGCATTGATTTCTTCGAAATACCGCTAACTCACATAAGAATTAATAAAGAAGAACGATTGGGAAAAAACTTATCTCCAAACAATAGATATTGCAGTAAATTAAATGTGTTGGAAAAATCTCTTATATCGATGTAAGCTGATTTGACGTTGCCTATTGCTGAGTATTCAAACTCCCTAGCCCAATTTTAAATACCATAAATCATGAGTACACTTAAGCTATTAATCCAACTCAAAATGTATGTTTAAAAGAAATAAGTCAAAGTTCTTCCCTTCATAACTTCCCGAAAAATCATCCAATATGATTCAAATTTCGCTCAGGGATAGTTTTAAATACGGAGATCATCATAGCATTCGTGCTTAGGTCGTAAAGCAGTTTTTCATTTTCACCACAGATATTATCATGTATCATTAGCTCATTTTGACAGTTTTTGGAAACTTTTCTTTTCAAATGTTTAGGTGGAGAAATTTTTGTGCTTGACTTAATTGGATTATAATTAACTATTTCATTAGTAAGCGTCAAAGGGTATTGTAATTCATTTTAACATATTTTGGAAAATTTTCATGTACTATAGTAAATGTTTGAGCTGATTTGTAACATTGATGCGTGAAATAAAGGCAAAAACAACAACGAACTGTTTGACACAGTTTAATTTTTTTTGATGCGGAAAATATTTATATTGACGTTCTATTTCTATTGCGAACTTCACAACAATGACGTTAATGTAAACATATTTTAATGCGTGCCCATGTTGTTTTTTGTAGGCACAGCACATTGGCTCTAAGGCACAGTGTTTACAGTAGTAACAGATCCGAACTAATAATTACACTATGCAGAAATGAGATCTAAATGCTGAAAGAATACCGACTGATATCAACTTAGACTAATTTAGGGAGCATTTTAGTCAAATTTTCTGGAAAAAATGTACGTAAGGGACAGACAACTGGAATGTTGGATAGAGGGGTCAAGAAGTTGTAGGAGGGGTAGTGTAAATAGGAACAATTTTAGCTCAGATACAAAACCTCTAATACTTAAAATAAAAAAAAAATACGTAGAAGAGCGTTTGTGGTCATGTTAAAATCAAGTTATTTTATCGTTATTTCGTAACGCTGGCATGTAAGCCAAAATCTGACAGATTCGAATACAGTGACCCCAAATTACCCTGAGCTAACATCAGTCAATGTTCCTCCAATTTCACTGCACAAAGTGTCATTATTATAATCATAATTAAAGGAATTTAATAACAGAAAAGCGCTCTTAAATATATTTACATTGAATTCACCCTTAAAGATTTATTGGAAGCCTTTAAGGAACAGGTTTACTTTAGCTCCCATGCTGCAATCTTTTTTTTTTTTTTGTTTTACCCCCTAAAATGAAAATAAAAATAGCAAAAAAAAAAAGTGTCGTTCGGATCTGGTTACGGATATGTAGCCATCGGAAGTTGCGGATATAGCTTTTGTAAAAATTCTTATAAGTTGGGAACCCCTGAATTGATATCAAAATTATGGGTGTCATAAGGAAGATAATTTAATGGCCCATCATAATGGTCGGCAAATCTTTGAAATCTAACCCATAACTTTGGAGATATGACGGTTTTTCTGATATTTTGACCAATTTTTTTTAAAAACCGTAATTTTTTCAAAAAAAATGTGTAATAAACCTAAAAGTTTATTGGCAGGTTAAGAAAGCTTAATTTATTCCCTACAAAATGGTACACAGTTTGTTGTAAATTTTTTAATATTCATCCCCTTTTTGACCGAAAAACACAAAAATTTATTCAATGAATTCTTGCAGAAACTATGTGCTTATGGACAAAAACAATGAAAAACAACAACGACTATTACGACTTAAGTAAACTTAAGCCGCCTTTAACTACAATGTTTATAAAATTCAACATTTAAAATAAAAATTTTTCTTTTTCTGCTAAAATATATTAAAGTGACTTAATTAATTTCTTAATTTTTTATTTAACAGGATGGCGAATCTGAAGACGATGAAGGTAGCAAAACTGAAAAAAATTGTAGTGAATGTTTCTTTGCTGGTAAAGGCACCGCATTAGTATTAGCGCTTAAGGATATACCACATTATACCGAGCGACGCCGTAGTACCGATTCAACAAAGTCAACAAATAGCACACAAAGCAATAGTTCTGATATACAACAGCATCTACAGTCAATGTTTTATTTGTTAAGACATGAAGAAACATTAAAAATGGTTAGTAAAATTAAAACTTACAATTGTACATATATTAAAGTTCTTAATTTAAATTGTAGACATTTTATAACATCTCTTTCACAGAAGAATTGGTCGGTCAGTACTTTTTAATGGGAGTTATCTCGTTGGGATTTCAAGCGTTTTCTAAAAGAAATTCGGTTACCAGGGCATTTCTACGGGCATTTTTTTGGGGTGAACCGTTGGGGTCAAAATATAAAAATATATCTTAAAATTTCAATCTCTCCTATACTTCTGTTCATAACTGTTGTTATGGGCACATTACGCTCAAGTCTTGAATTCTGCTATGCAAATTTCCAAAAAGAATACAAATTCTGGCTTAGAAAAACAAAAAAAAATTTTTTTTTCTACAAATAAGACAATTTTTCTTATGAGCTTTGGGTTGCTGAACGTGAATCCGGATCCTGTTTGGTCATTTTACTATGTCCAACCTTTATTAAATTAAGGAAAAACAAATAAAGATTCTATCTACAAATTTTAGGAACTATTTTTCTTTTTTTAATTTCAATGCCAATAGCGGCTAAAAAAAATTTGATAATGTATATATTCTTTTAAAAAATATCTCTATACACTCTTAATACCTTAATTTTTAATAGGCCGTCAAATTAGAATCACAGCGTCCTAATCGCACAAGATATTTAGTGATTGCGTCTCGTTGTTGTTTTCGTAATTTAACCACCGATCGTAAGAATAAAATTTCACGAAATAACTCAGCGAGAATAACAAACACAGCTGCAGTATCAGGAACTACGCTCCGTCAACATTCTGCCGATAGTAGCAGCAGTAGTTGCATTTATAAGGTGTCAGAACCAGATGCAACGGAGATTGCTGCTAGTACAAGTAGTGCCAGTCAGTCACTTAGTTCTGCTGTTAGCTTTGAAAGTAGTGAAAAACGTGGTTCATCTGCATCTGTACCAGCTACAAATCGTACAACTACGAGAAATGACTCCGACAGGAATAACGCTTCTGGCGACAATAAGTGTGTCGATGGAATCGAAGAGTCATGTTTATTAGGTATTGATTGTAATGAACGTACAACAATAGGATTAGTTGTTCCCATATTAGCTGATACCACAATACATCTTGATGGTGATGGGTGAGTTATGCGTTGCTTAGAAACTGCAAACTGTAGTTTAAATTATTATTGACTTTGAAATTATAAAATTTTTTATTTTTCAGAGGATTTAGTGTTGCTGTTTATGGAAAGACTCATATTTTTAAGCCAGTATCTGTACAAGCAATGTGGTATGTTTTTGTATAATCCTCATAAGTATTAAATTGTATTGGTTGTATTTTATCTTGCAGGTCTGCATTGCAAACTCTTCATAAAGTATCTCAGAAGGCTCGTGAGAACAATTTCTACCCCGGTGGTCCATCACATGATTGGCTTTCCCATTATGAAAGTCGTGTTGAGTCTGATCAGTCCTGTTTAAATGAATGGAATGCCATGGATTCACTTGAAAGCAGACGACCTCCATCACCAGATGCCATAAGAAATAAGTAATGATGTTATAAACTCGTATTGATTGTATTTTACTAATTTCGTTATCGATAATAAATTTTAGGCCAACCGCAAAAGAGGAAACAGAAGGTGTTATTAAAATGAAACTAAAAGAAATTATGATGTCAGTCGATTTAGATGAAGTAACATCAAAATATATACGAGGCCGCTTGGAGGAACATCTTGATATGGATTTGGGTGAATATAAATCATTTATTGATGAAGAAATGCTTATGATTTTGGGTCAAATGGATGCACCAACGGAAATTTTTGACCATGTGTACTTAGGATCTGAATGGAATGCCAGTAATTTGGAAGAATTACAAAAAAATGGGTAAGTCTAAATTTTAGCTAGTTATTGTTTGGAATAAAAATAATGGCTGACGCACAACTAGTAAAAATATTCAATTAAGACTTAAAAATTGTTTGTTTTGAACTCAATAATGGCTGACGCACAACTAGTAAAAATATTCAATTAAGACTTAAAAATTGTTTGTTTTGAACTCAATAATAGTTCAACTATGCAAGAAAACCCCACTTTTCGAGACTTTTTACATTCGTTCCCTATTGTAAACAAAGAAAAATATTTAAACAAAATCGCATACATTTCGCAAAGGCCATACAAAGGTCTATTGATGACATTTTTTGATATAAATAATTTTGAATTGCAGATTTTGTCTCAATATACTCTGAACAAAAACTAATAAATTTTTTCTTTTGTTTTTAAGCGTTCGCCATATATTAAATGTAACTCGCGAAATAGATAACTTTTTTCCTGGCATATTTGACTACTTTAATGTCCGCGTCTATGACGACGAAAAGACAAATTTACTAAAACATTGGGACAATACTTTTCGGTATATAAATCGTGCCAAGGACGAAGGTTCTAAAGTACTCGTTCACTGTAAGATGGGTGTTTCACGCTCAGCATCCGTTGTCATAGCTTATGCCATGAAAGCCTACAATTGGGAGTTCCAACAAGCGTTACAACATGTAAAAAATCGTCGCAATTGCATAAAACCCAACAAAAACTTTTTAAATCAATTGGAAACATATCGTGGTATGTTAGATGCTATGAAGAATAAAGAAAAATTGCAACGTAGTAAGAGTGAAACAAATTTAAAGAGCACAAAAGATGCTAGACTGCTGCCGGGAAGTGAGCCAACACCTCTAATACAAGCGCTTAATCAATCGAAATTCAAAACTTCCGGACAGGGTGTTGTAGATGGTGCAGTTGTCGAAGTCAGCGGTGGAATTGTGAGTGTAAGTAGCATCAACAGTGCCAGTGATAATAAACAACGTCGTCTGATGCGTCGTTCTAGTAGCACATCGCCAAAAAGTATTCAAAGTCATACAGCAATTGTTATGAAACAACAAAGTCAATCGCTGGAGAATTTAACGCCTGAACGTAGTATTGCCGATGAACCCAAGAATGTACGTTTCCCTGGTAACAACGGTGAAAACTATAGTGTAACTCAAAATCAAGTACTTCACATACAAAAGAATACACCGCCATTACTTTCGTCTGTCACATCGGTGAAAACAATTGTAAGTGGGCTGGAATCAAATCAAGATCGTAAAACAGTAGATGATCGCAAATCACTAAACTTACAATTTTCACGTTCTGTTTCCGTTGAAACGAGTGGTGGTGGTGCTAGCGGAAGCTGCAAACCGGAACTGGCAAATGACACACAAGTTGATATTGCCTTAGTTAAACCTTTAGGGAGCCCTGTTTGGACCTCTTCTACAAAACTTATAACTCAAACTTCCAATATACCACATAGCACAGATGCCGCCCCACTGCGTGGTTCATTTATATCACGACGTGATAACACCAACAGTAGCAGCATCGGTTCTGGAGATATGTTCTCCGCGCAAGTGGATAATGTTTTCGAAAAAGAAGAGGTGCGTCATACCAGAAAAACACATTCATGGGCACCAAGTACTGGTGGAATCATTATGGACCATGTACCAAGTCAGTCGCATACTGGTTTTGTAAACGCCTCACGACAAAGTTCAGGGAACATAGATTCCGTGGCAACGATAAACCATAGCGAAAGCCTCGTGGCAGTGACTACTCGTGCTCAACTTCCCTCGAGGCACTCTTCATGGGGTTCAGGTGATAATCGTTCTAGCTTACCAATACGTAATAGCTCCTGGGGATCTTATGACACAAATCGCAATACCTTTCAATATGGCAGCAATGCTGCTACAGCTGCTGCAATAATTGAGGGACAAATTCATGAATTAAACATGAGTACAAAGACTGCCAATACCAACACCACCTCTATGGACTCAAACAAACAGCAAGTAGGCACAGTGAAGCGAACCAAACAAAAGCTGGAAGAATGTACAGTATTAAAAAAGCTCTGCCAAGAGAATGGCTCAGATGATAACATAAATAATACCACAATAGCTGCTGCTGCTGGTACAGTAAGCCAAAAAAGAAGCTCGAATTTATATCGCAGCCAATCGGCAGCTGCTTCAACACGGTCCCGTTTTCCAAATCGTTGCAACAGCGAAGAGATAATGTCAATGTCTTTGGGTGGTTTACATCAATATCATCGTCATGCTCAAGTCCGCCGCAGCGATGGTAGCAAACCCATGCATTCAGATCTCTTTTCCGCCTCTGCACCTGAATCGTACACAATGTCTGATATTGAAAACAAAAATACACTACCGCAGCAAGATGATGATGTCACAGTCATGTTGCGCCAACATCATGCATTTGTAACAAAGTCGGCGGAGGATCAGCGAATCTCTGGAAATGTGCAAATATTAAAAAAAAATTTCGAAGCCAAAGCTGGCAACAAAGCACATTGTAGTGGCGTTAGTGTTTCAACTTCCGTATCCAGCGGTAGCGGTAAGAAAGGCCATCAATCATTGCCGTCATCGCCAGTGGCTCAACATATGGACCATAGTGTTGCTAATGCAGTAACAACTACTGTGGCATCGACAGCAACTGCCAATAATTATTTTAATTCACTGGCAACAACAACTGCAACTACAAGCTGCTATTCAACGATTACTAATTCCAATTCCTCCATGTATAGTGGCGATTCAACAAACACCGCTACTACAGATAGAAATGTTAAAGGTTTAGTGCATAAATATCAAGCAACTACTGTTTCCACAAGTTTATCTTCTGATGTTTCCTACACTGCTTTAACAACGACGACTTTTGCAGGATCTCTGACAATGACATCTAATAAAATGAGGCCACGCTCTTCTTATGAAAATCGTCATTTGGCTATATCAGCAGATCCTCAGCAACATGTTAAATCTTTAGGGAAATTGCCGCCACATGGATATAGCGATTGCAGACCACCACCCGCTCCTGTTAAAAATTATAATACCTCCACAACACTAACAAATTCTTCAACATCTGCAGGAACAGCAATACCAGCATTACCACAACAAAGCATGACAGAAAGCATTTTAACTCATCATCATCAACAACGTAAAGTGCAGCAACATGGCAAAACCCATCCACTAGCTAGATTAAGTTTACCAAAGCAAAGCTTCAATGCAGCCGCTTACAATACAATGTAAATGTTATGTTAAATATATTTTGTTCATCGAAATGTGTGAAAGAATCATGCTCTTACTCACGACCATGCAACTGCTTAGAAAGGAATTTTATAAAATGGAGTGCATGCAGATCATAAAGCCTGTAACTAATTTATTATTCCATATGGTCACAGTACATATACCTTTTTCATAACATATTATTTAATATTATCTATAACTCAAAAACTAAATAGATTAAATCGGTTAGGTCACGCCCATTATACTACCATTTACATCATCAGGCTACTGTAAATTTCATTGCATTGTGAATTTGATTTCTTTCTAGGTATTTAATTTATTTATGTGGTTTATATAAATTTTATACCTAAAACAAAAGGCAGAGGTAACATTATTTTCAACTGTTAAAGTAGAGGTCTATTTTTAAAATTACAAAATTTTTCTTTGGTGTCTCCGTCATTTGATTACATGTTTACAAAAGGTAACTATAAAACACATATAATTGGAAGAACGTTATTCTATAGTAACGATTTGTTTCCGTACAATAATGCATTGGTCCAAATTACAGAATTTGGCCAGATTTAGATCGAATTTTTTTTTTTATTATTATTTTTCGTATTATTGTACGCAAACAAGTCGTAACTATAGAATAACTTTCTATCAATTATAGGTGTTTTATAGTTATCTTTTGCAAATAACAGGAACACATCTATTATAGACACACACCGTAATATTTTTTGTATTTCTCTTTCACTGCTTGCTTAAATTTAAAGATCACTTTAGTCAAGTAGGAACAACCTTAAAGTTTTAAGCTACCATGATAATAATTTTATTAGAACAAAAAAGTTGTTCAATAAATTTTTTCACTGAAAGATTTTCTAATATTGCTTTAAACGATTAATATGAAGAAGAAAAGCCTTTGTTATAAACTAGATTACAACTTTGTTTAAACAAATGAGTTCCAACTGTTTTTAATTGCTATTCAAAATTCAACCAAAATCATTCAAAAGTAATAATTAATATATGGTGTTAACATATGGACACAAAATTCAACGTATTATTTCCGAATCATTTGTGAAGTTAATTTATATTTTATAAATCTGTACTAAATCGGACCAGCTTGCGAGCCACTTTGAAAAATGTGCGTCATTTTTAAATACAAATGAATTGGTTTTTAATAATCACTTGAATTTTTTTTTTATCATATTTTTCCTTTTAAATGCATTTAAATTTTCCTAATCTGCTTTTCTAAAAGCCATTTAAACTCTGCCTTAAAAGCGGTTGAAGCGGTCTTTAACAAAAATCTACATTAGGTTATTATTTAGGTTTTGTTTATCGATTTAAAAGTAAATTTGCATGTGATACTTTCAATACGAGTAAATGTAAAATCTAATATTGTAATTAAATAATAAACTCAGAGCATAAATGCTTAACGCCGCTACTTATAAAATTAAAAAAAGAAAAAAAACTTTTCCTACATGTGTCTTTGATCGTCTACTAATTCAAAAAGCATTTCAGTCAAATGACATTTTAATGTATTCATGCATAGAATAATAGGCGTTTCCACAGAAAGAGGTTGCAATGTTTCAACAGGGGTTCTTGATCAAATATTTTTTGTAAAAACATGCAATAAAAATTTCAGTAGTTTTGCAACAAAAAATACTATGAATACTCTAGAAGCTGTAAGAATGTGTTACTCACCACATGTTAGTACAGAAGTCACTTCCGGTACAATATTATTATATATTTGTTGTAAATTGATCTAAAAACTATGTCTCAACAATCTCAATCGAAAATCTTTAAGAACTATCATAGCCTTAGCTATGAAATCGGTCTCATATGCTTAGAATTACATGCTCTATAAAAAATCAACAAAACGAGTAAGAGGAATGCGTTGTAAGTTATATTTATTAAACATATTTTAAATATTAAACATATTGTTTAATTTTATAAACAATTATAATGATTTTCAACAGCTGCGCCATGAAATGTCAAAGTCCTGTTTATTTTTACAGATCGTCAATATTTTTATAAATAGAGATGAAAAAGTAATTGTATTGTAAGCCTTTATCGATTTATAATTTTATTTATTACACAATATACCTATCGCAAAAATAAATATAATAATATCTATTGTTAAAATAAAACATGACATTTTGGTCATATATACATCATTACGCAACTAAATTTAATAAAATTAAATAGAAAAAATCAAAACAAGGAAGCAATTTAAAACGTAATACTTTTGCTATACTAAAATGCGTGCGCTGTTTTAATAAATACATTTTTTATAATTATAATTAGGTACTCCTAAAAATACTAAATTTAATTTTTGTTTATTTAAATTAGAATATTTGAATTTGTTTGTAGCGCTTTAATTGTAAGAATTTTTTAAACGCAAAAAGAAAGAAAAATACAATAAAAAAGAAAAAGAATATTGTAAATATTGTAAGATTTTTCTATTTTTATGTTTGTATAATAAAAACCGATGGTATTTTAATTGAAACTTCTACTGCAAAATTAAAAAAAATGTTTTTTATTTCAACTCAAATCTATTCTATAGGGTGGTCCATTTCTGAACAGTCGCACTGGAAAATTCGAGTGGGTAAAAAATTGTATGGAAGGGAGTCTATCTTGAAGAACCTCTGAGTTACAGGGTGTTTAACAAAGTTCATTCAGAGAAGTGCCTTCAAACAAAGACTATCTTATAGCTTTCTAAGTAATAGAGCTAGAGCAATAAGATTGCATTGCTTAACCTCTATCAATTTTGTATCAATTAATTAATTTAGCTACTTTTTTTGTAAAATATTTTTTATGACTAATCCTTTATCAGTTATGAAGAAAGGATTAGTCAAAAAAAAAATTTTATACAAAAACACCGCTAAATATCAATTTGGGTATTACTTAAGATTAAGTTATATCTGGAAAAGCGTACGATCCGAGTCAAAACTTTGTAGAGTAAACTTGTGTTAGTATTATGAGGCATTACAATATACATAAGGAAATCACATTTTATTACGTTATTTTTTAAAAAAAAGTTGAACTTAAAAACAAATTAAGGAAAAAACACTTTTTGACTTTGAAGAGCGATAATTTTGAATTGAAAACACAATATGGTTAGCAGTAATAGTATTACTGAAAAATATGTGAGCTAATTATCAAATTCATTGCATTGGCTCTACATTCTTACTACCTAACTACTACTCTGAAGGAGAAACTTTGTTAAACAACCTGTAACTCGCAGGGCGATGAAGATAGACCCCATCCTGCCATCGAATGCAGAGAATCGAATTTTTTAGCATGGCTGTTCGTAACCGGACCACCCTGCATAAAGAGAACGAGCTTGTTTATATGTTGTGTAGACTCAGGAAGTACCGACACGATTTCCAAAGTTGTTTTACCATAAGAATTCCTGTCAAGCTCCGAGTCATATAGGGTATATTATATTTCGATATAATAAAGGCAACCCTCTACTGGCACCACCCATACAAACGAAAATTTAAAACGTTTTACTGAGTTAGGTATTAAAGTTAATGTTATCTAACTTAGTAAGGGAAAGTTTGATGATACAGCAAGACCAACAAGCTCACCAGCACGTATTACCATCTAAAAAACAACAATCAACTTAATTTCCACCCAAGAGTGGAAAAATTACCCAAAAATTATGATTGCCCGGAGTCTTCTGTAAAAGGACGTAATTTCCTTGAAATATCACTTAAAAACTGATATCCTTTGTATGGATCTTTTTTGAGGAATTTTTACTCATTTTTTGTTTTTATTAAAAGCATAATTTTTGAGTAAATTACCAAAAACAAAATTGAGAGCTTTAGCAAAATTCTCGAAAAATCTCGATCAGACCTTTTCGTACTGAGCTGTAGGAAATCATTTATTTTTCCCACTTTACAAATTTTTTTTTGTTGTTATGCTCTTCGGTTTAAGACATATATTTGGAGTTGAGTTCAAAAACGTTATAACGACCTCTTTAAATGCTTACAAGTGGGAATTGCCAACAGATTTAAAAATAAATAGTCGAATTTTAGTTTTTCTATCAAGTTTCTTTCATCCATGAATTAAATTTTCGACAAGATAACATTTTATATTGGTCAAAAAATATAGTGTTTTTAGGCGGTCAGCACCAGCTTACAAAATTTGTATGATCCTGTTGAAGGTTTAACGTGTTAGAGTATAAGTAGATAAACAGTTTTAAATTTGATAAATTTAATTACAAGCGAAGACTTAAACGTATTGGTCATGTTACGATACTTTGAAAACAGAAAATTTTGACAAAAACAAATGTTTGGCTACAATTAAATTGACTCACAAAAAATTGATTACGTGAAAACTAAAAATTGGGTTTATAGATCCTGCATATTCTCCAAACTCGGTTTTTTGAAATATTTCGAAACTCGAGAACTGAGATAAATGATTTGCATTTTCGAAAAACATCCAAGCAAATTGTCCTAGAGCTCTACGTCCTTTTTGTTTATGTATAGCAGTGTTATTTTTAATTTCGTTCATTTAAAAGATGTGGAATTGTCGATTTAATTTTTATATGTTTACGGAATAATTTGGAATTTTTATATATACAAGGCCTGTCGCGAAAAACGGTACGGTTTCGAAAACTTTTTGAATCAATTTGTCTTCGAAGTCAAATTCAAGTGGATTTGCAGTATTTTTGATGTAGTTTGCATTTCAATGAATAAGTGAAAACTTTTTGTATTGAATCAGCTGATCATATTAAGGATCAAAAAAAAAATTGTCTTCAAAATGAGCATTGCATTCACCGCTGCAATTGCAATGCAATTAAATAAGGAGAAAAAGGATATCAATATCAAAAGACGTTATTTAAGGGATTATTCAGATCCACTAAGTTGCTGATACATCGTGAGTATGTGAACAAATAGTGGGAATTAGTATTTAACGGATAGACATTTTAGTGTTACCAACTATTACCGCTTAAACAAAGAAGAATTTAAAATGATCTTGGACGAAATTCACTTGTTCGTAAATGGGTCATCTATTCCAGTTCCATTGCAACTAGCTGCTACCCTAAGATACTTTGCAGTAGGCTGCTATCAAATGACCATTGCTAATGACTTCGATACTGCATTTGGAAGAAGTACCTTTTCGGAATTTTTTTTAGTCCTTTTACGGAAAATTGCTTAATTTCCTAACGTTTGTATCTCGAAATCAGTAAGTCGAAATATAACATGTAAACAAGTTTGCATTTTCATTGAAATAAAACTTTTTGAATGAAAAATTGTGTTTATCGTAATTTAAAGCACTTTATTAACAAAACTTATTTATAAAAATGTAACGTACTTCTAACAAAATACAGTTTATTTTTATTCAAAGTATTAAGAAAAATACATGCGATATATTGTAAAGCAGATATATCGTACAGCAGATCTATCTCCTATAACGATATCTTTTGAAATGAAACCATAACTGAAATATATTATTATGAAATTGGCAACGAAAACCTCTCTTATAACTAAATTCCCATTCTCGATTTACTATTTTAAATGCAATATCTTCATATGGTGGACCAGCATGAAATCGTAAAACTGAAAAGTCAGCATTATCCTCACATGGAGTCAATATATATTGTGGTGTTGTCGATTTATCAATTAAATCTGGATAGAAAATATTAAATTTGTATCCTTGCACTATTTTTGGTGGTGGATTGTCCATATCATAATGCGTTTGATTGTATTTATTCCATTCAAAGCCTGTATGTACACGATTAAAGTATCGTGGCTTACGAGGACGATATTTATCAGAAGCTAGGTGGACTTGAGCACTGATCGGTGACTCGACGGAAAATTCAACTTCATCGTCCATCATTCCTTTACGTGCCTCATTTCGCATCTGTAGTTCTTCCCGTGATATAGTCATTTCGCCTGATTTCAGTTCAAAGAGTTGTTTTCTTAGACTCTCGATATTGTTGTCATTTTTTTCTTCAGACACTATAAGAACATTGTCATCGAGCTCAGTAGATATATAGGTTGGACTATAGCCACCTTTTTCATAAAGCTCGAAACAAATTTCAAGTATATTGTTTGCAGCAGACTCTTCTTGGGAATCGCTGTCAATCAAAGCGTTTTCACTGTTTATTTCGTTACCTACGTCTACGTCTTGTGATACTTTTGAAGTTGATGGCTTTTCGGACTGTGCATCTACATCAGGTTCACTCTTTAAAAGTAGTAACTTTTGTTTAAGATTTTCTTGATGCTTATCACGTAACCTGGCTCTAGCCATATGTGCTTTAAGCTGCGATAGTAGACTTTCCCAGTAGCTAATATCGAGACCAGCAATTTTACTTTGTATTTTAAATTCAATTCTAGTCTTTAATTCATCCAATTGACTAGTTGTCTTACCTTTGAATATATCGGAGACTTCTTTAACTACGCTCTGATGAATTCCATCGCGCCTTCCAACGACTGCTTGGCTTTCACCTTCTAACTCTAACTTGTTAAGCTTTTGAAGTTCATCTTCTACAATAACCGTCATGTCATTCCAAAAATTACTATTTTTTCCTTTCTCTAACTCAATATAAACTTTAATGTCAACAAGCAGATCCTCTAGATCTTTAGCTCGAAGTCCATTTAAGATGTAATACGGTTCATGCATCTGCATCTCTATAGATTCCTCAAGGTTCGTGTTGGATACATATTGTGCGAGAAGATCAATAGGTTTCGCGCGACCATCTTGTATGCGTATCACACTTCGTAGCCGAGCTTGTTCCAGGTGAAACTTATCTTCCTGACGCTCCCATTCTTGGAACTGTGCTGCCTCACGAGATCTTTGCATTAGCATCATTTCATCTTCACGAGATTGACGTTCTAGTTCTCGTTCCACTCGACGTTTTTTTACCTTCTGCAATTCAATTTTGTTCTCAATCTGTTTGTGTCGCGATAAAACCTCTACAGTTTCTGCAGCAACGTTTGTTAATCCTTCTTTTTCAAGTTTTTTGTTCCATACGAAAGTAGACATCAAATTAGAATCACCAAATGGATTGTCTTGATTTGTATAATGTTGATACTCATTATCCCATCCCATACGGTGTCGGCGTCGAATTTCCTTGGCTTCTTTTTCCTTCAAACGACGAGATCTTTTCTCTTCAGGGGTCTCCTTCGCCTTCATTTCTTCTTTTATTTTTTTTTTTTGCATGTATTCACGCATCCGTTTGTCTTCAAGAACCTTTAGAAGTTTCACCGAACCATCAACGGTTGATGGAGACGACGATGATGATGATCGAGATTTTCTGCCCTTTTTTGATTTGTGTGAGCTTTTTTTCTTCTCTGTTCGATGCTTTTTCCCATCATTACCAGGACTTCTTTTTGAATGTTTTGGCATTATAACACTACAATTTCTTTTAAACGGCAGCAACAACTTATATGAGCTTTGTGAAAATTAATATTTTTGACGAAGTTGGGAAATATGAGAAATCAAACTGACTTTAATGAAAATCTGACACTTGAGTTTTATCGCTTGTCCCGTCATATCGTTATGATGCCATTTGAATCAAATCAAATGATTTGATGAATATGAATACAATATTTGAATCTTTTCAATCTTCTACATAAGAAATTCATGACAATATATTTTTCCAGCATACGTTTTTTGTTTCTCCTGGTTACGGCTTTTTGAATGTAAGATGAAGGATATTCATTTGAGCTATTCACACACCACGAATTTGAGCGCCGGCTTATGACTTCGGAGTAGTATTTTAGCTGTGTGAATGCGAGGTACTATGCTTTGGAGTAGTAGTTCGGCATTTCTACGTCGGTGTGGACAAGTTCGCTGTAGTGTGATTGGAGTTTTTTAGCGTTGGCGTGTTGTTGTAATAGTCATTGTTGTTGTTGTTATTCATTGTTTTTAACCATAAAGACATAGTTTCCATAGGAATTTATTGAATAAATTTTTTTATTTTCGATCAAAAAGGGGGTAAATATTTAAAGATTCGCAACAATCTATACACCATTTTAAAGGTAATAAATTAAGCTTCCTTACCATGATAGGTTATAGGTTAATTACACATTTTTTAGAAAAAATAACGGTTTTTAAAAAAAAAAAAATTGGTCAAAATTTCAGAAAAATCGTCTTATCTCAAAATTATATATTATCTATCTTATGACATCAATATTTTTGATATCCATTCGGCGGTTCCCAATTTATAAGGATTTCCACATAAGCTATATCCGCAACTTCCGATGGCTAATATATCCGAAACCAGATCCGAGCGACACTTTTTTTCGCTATTTTTATTTCCATTTTAGGGGGTAAAACCAAGAATGATAGAATACAAGATTACGACACGCGCATATGTCATTTTTTCTTGTGACGTAGGAGGGGACCATCGCCATAAACGTAGTTCCTAATTGATTAAGGGAATGAATTTAAAAAGAAAATAATTTTTTTCTACACATAAAATATTAAATACCATAATAAAAGTATTTTACTGAAAAGAACACATATCAAAAATGAAATTAAATTGTTTTTGGTACAAGTTTTGACCATGGTTTAGTATTTATTAATGGGGCGTTAAATCTCTTTTTAGCCTTTTAATGAAACTAAAATGTAGTTCATATAGTCGATTGACAGTTTCTTTGTTATTGGTTTGATTTGTTGACAACTGTTTGATAAATAATAATAAGTGCCTTTTTACACACGGAAATTATGTGGAAGAAATTCTAGCCTATTCTCTGTTGTGAATTTTTTTTTCGCTTACTTAAAATTGGGGCACAATCAATATTTCCACTAATAATAAATCTGTAAAGCAATTTACGAGTGTAAAGATCCTTAAATTTAACGCAATTCCAGAGGACCATTGCACATAGAGTATAGGCTTGGAAATTATATACATAGTTCAAATGACCTGCCTTTCCATTTCCTTTGTACACAGTTCGCTTCAAGCCAAAATAAGATTTCAGAAACTTTTAACGAATTCGAACTATAAATAATTTAATTAATATCTTACAATAAAAATGAGTTTTAATTGCCCACTTTTCCCCCAGCACCCCGATTTAACTGAGGGAGGACTTTCAAAGCCATCAATAGAACTAATGAACCACATGAGGTCTCTCCAACAAATTTTCGATGAAATAAATGAGGATGAATTATTAGTATCAAATGATTATCTGAAAAAACATCTGGATCATGCAGAACATTTTAATTGTGACCAAAAAGTCAAAAAATTATTTTTTAGAGCTAGAATGTTTTTAGTAAACAATATCCTAAAGCTAACTTTGTCGTTTTGTTAATTAATGAAGAAATCACATTTTTGCTACACAAATTTTCAGGAGTCTATTTCATTATATTTAACGTTTAAAGAATTTCCAAAAATAATTTCTGTGTGTAAACAGAGAGTAAACAATAATGAAAAATATTTTAATATTTATTTTATTTATTAAGAAGTTGCTATGCAACTGAAACATGTCTGTCAATAGTAGGGACTCCTGTGACGTAGATGCGCAGTAGATTTTCAATTTTGTTCGTCTGATGTCGTAATCTTCTATTTATTCATTCATGGGGTAAAACAACAAAAAAAAAAAAGATTGGAGCATGAGCTAAAGTAAACCTGTTAATATATTTTCCAAAAAATCTGGTTTATTTCGGAGGTAGGTTTTCACAGTTTAATAAAAATCTGGCAACATTGGTACCATGGCTAATTCGATAATGACGTATTTTTTGACAAGTGTTTCTTCATCACTCTGCTCTAGTCATTTTATCAAATAATAAACAAGGTTCGCCTTAACAAATCAATTCATCAGAGTTAAAATGGAATCGACACAAACAACTCCCGAAAAATCCCACCTCGAAATGAAAGGTTGGCTATTGAAATGGGGCAATTATATGACAGGTTTTCAACGACGTTGGTTCGCATTATCAAACGGTGCATTAAGCTATTACCGTAACGAGGACGAAATAAATGGAAAATGTCGCGGCACAATTCCCCTGCATAGTGCTCAAATAAATACCGTTGATGGTTGCATTTTCACTGTATCGAACGGTGGTACGCTAAACTTGCATCTTAAGGCTGCAAACATGGACGAACTTCAGTCGTGGGTTAGTGCTCTCAGTTTGGCCAAATCTAGCATTATAGGAGGTATAGAGAGTGAAGAAGAGGATGAGGAAAATTCAAGCACAATAGTACCATCATCATCTGCATCTGTTGAACTTGAGTCTGAAAAAGAAGGTTGGCTATATAAAAATGGCAACATTTTTGTAGGTTTTGAACAATATTGGTTCGTACTTTCAAACGGTGTGCTCAGATATTATCACAACCGAATTGAAAAAAATCCAAACTGGAACACTATTTCGCTGCATTATGCACAGATTAACACAATTAATTTTCGCGATTTCTCGATTTCATTCAATGTTGACGAGCAGCCCATGCTATTTAGGGCTACAAGCGCAGAAGAACGTGAAGCATGGGTTGCTGCTCTTAAGTCATCTCAGGCCAAAGCCATGGGATGTATGAAGAGTAAAGGAGAATTAGAAAAGCCATCGATGTCTAAATCAGAACAATTGAATTCTAAAAAGGAGGGTTGGCTATTTAAGGATATTAACCTTTGGACAGGTTATGAACAACGTTATTTTGTAATTTCCAATGGTTCACTAAACTATTGTCACAACCGAATCGAAAAAAATCCAAAATGGAAAACTATTTCCCTGCATGGTGCAAACATTAACACAATTGATTTCTGCACATTCTCTATTTCAATTAATAGTACCACACAGCCCTTACGCCTTAAAGCTACAAGCTCGGAGGAACGTGAGTCATGGGTTAATGCTCTTAAGTTGGAGCAGGTTAATCCTACAGGCGCTGCAGAAAGTGAAAATGTAGTAAATAAAACAACACTTCAAGTGATACCAAATCAAGAAATCAATACCGTACTAAGCGATCTAACCGAATGCTTGGAAAAACTGCGCACTTGTAATGAAGCAATCACAAAACATGGTATCGCTCTACAGCATGCTCTCACCGATTTGGACACAAATGACTATCAGAATTTGACAAGTCGTTCGGTAAACATCAATGAAAATGCCAAATTCTTTCTTATATCTTCAGATGCAATGATAAATGCCTCTAATGATTACTTACACACAGCAGAATCGCAAAATCACAGCTGGTTACAAATGTTGCAGCAGGAACGCGTCCAACGTGAATTGCTGGAGAAAATTGTTGAACAATTGACGAATCAGCAATCACAATTAAACACTCAATCGTCATAGTGTACAGTGTTTCAGTGATGATTATAATAAATTTGTTAGTTAAATCCACAAAATCATAAATACCGTGCTAAAACGTTTAAATGTCTTATTCATTAATTCAATATCCAACAGAGTTGGTATTCCAGTCCAAAAAAAAGTTTTTATATTCTTTTTGCAGTGTTATATCATAACACTCTAGTTCAATATTTGGGCCTAATAATGTAAGGGATAAAAGTTAAAATTTATTTGGGACTTTTGTAAATAAAATACATAAATTTTGAGTTCCTGAATTTTCGATTTGTAGTTCAATTGCCTCTTTTGGTAACACAAGTAACATGGGTAGTTTTATGAAATGAATTGTAATTGTAGGACCGTTAAGATGTTGAAAATTTAATTATGATTGTTATTATAATAATTACTATTAAAAAGTTATTTTATAATAAAATTACATTTTTATCATCTTTTACGCAAATTTATGTTAGTATAGATACAGTTAAAAACATACAAGCATAAATATTCCATTTTCGATTTACTTGGGATTTAAAATTTATCCTTAAGATGGCAGTGAGTTAGTTGGAAAGGATGTGGTTGCGGTGGGCTTGAACCAAGTTTAAATAAAATTTCGAGTTACAACAAAAACTTGAACGAGAGGTCATTTGGGATTTAATATGAACCAAAATATAATCAATCTCCAGAGCGTTTGTTTTTTAAATTCCATATTTTAATTTTAAGTAAGAGAATACCGTACAGGATTTTAAAAATTTTAGTTTTCGTGGAAATGGCGAGCATTTAAGAATTCACTTTTAAATGTCAACAAAAATTAGATAATATCAAAATACCGAAAGTTCCGTAGGCCATTGTTGTACAATTAAAACTTCAAAAATTGAAAGAAAAATTTCGAAGTTATGCTTCATGATCTTAAATAAATTAAAGTATTTTTTTAAGCTAAAAAAATCGATTTCCTATAAAAACAGTATTTTAACCCCTAGCTAGCTGGCTATAAGTTCAATTATCATTTCAATAGTATTTTAGCCCCTTAATTAATACTTAAATAATTTAAAACTTAAAAAAATGTTTCGGAATGTTTCGATAAAAAAGAAGAACAAACAATTTATAGATCCGAGCGCAATTTGCAAAACAAGAATTGTAAATGCTAATTTATGCAATTAAAAATTTGGTTTGGCTTGTAAAATTGGCATCAACTAAATAGTTGTGCGATAACCAATAAATTATTACGAAAACAATTTATATCTTACCTTTGGATGCATACAAAATTATCTTTTTTATTTTTCTCATTTTCCTTATCGCGAAGTAATTGCAAAATATATTAATATTTTGGTAACTACATACATGTGGACATGCACATGTATAAACACCAGTTTTTTTTTCCATATTTGGCAATATTTTAGCTTGAGGCTTAAAAGAAATTGTGCCGAAATTTGACATTCCTTGCTAAAACCCTATAAACCGACTCACAAGTTCGCTGTTATTCAGGCATTTACCTGAAAACAAAAGAGTTTACTACGACGTAGTCTAAAATTATGAAGAAAAATTATTTATGATAGATGTTTCTCTTATTTTTTTTTTTTTTTGTGTTCTTATTTTAAAATTTATTTATGTTAAATTTTAAAATTAATTTTAGCTTAGGGGCCGTCAACAAATTGCGTGAGCTAAAATAGGGGGAGGGATCCGGCTAAGTCTCACAAAGGGGGAATGGGGGTTCAACGAATATCTCACGTCAACTTTTCAATGCAGAGTATACATTATTATTTAAAAATTATAAGGAAAGTCTCACGGAAGGGAGGGGATCCCGCCAGAACTCACCAAGGGAGTCCGAATTTTCAAAACAACACCTCACGTAATTTATGGACGTCCCCTTAATACTATGTTAAACATTTATTTTACTTAAATATTAATTTTACCATTTTTAATATTTGAACGCCGAATCACAAATCTCCATTGACACGACAGCGAACTTGTGCATCGACGAGCCACGCCGACTTAGAAATATCGAACTACTACTCTACGCAAGATTTAACTATTATTCAATCATGCTCCGACGTCCTCGTATTCACACTAAAAACCACACCGAAGTCATACGCCGGCGTTCAAATTCGGTGTATGTGAATAGCGCAATAGATATTTTAGTTGTATGAGAGGTGCCACCCACTGTTGTCAAATTAAGCCCATATTTTTCATGTGGCTATGTTTTACATTTTTTACGTAATCGATATATGAAAAAAAAAGTCTTAATAAAGAATTTAATTTTCATGTGACTGAAAATACGGACAAAATACACCCGATATGGGATTTTTCGCGGTCCCATAGGCGTAGATTATAGAATCGGTTTTGAAGAAAATTCTAAAATTTTAGCTTCTGGATCAAACCTGCGAACGGCGCGATAAGATTGATTCTTTTACAATTTATATGGGAAAACGAATGTAAAATTGTACCATGGGTGGAACTATCTTGTCAAACTCAAATAATGCAACCGTGAAATTTCCTATCATATACATGTATGTCAAGAATAAGCAAAACAAAAGAAGACAAGAAATATGGCAACTAGCGGTTTTAGCAATAAGTGTGTAATTTGAAAATTTTGATACCTTATCTTAGCTGACTTTGACAAAAAAAGGTAGGCATAAAAATAAAGAATTGCTGCTAACATGAGAATTGTACCATGGTCTGCATTAACTTTTATGTAGAGTTAAGCCCAATTTCCATGTGATCTTATCTTATCCCATATCAGGGATATCAAATCAAATTTTTGTAAGAAGAAAAAGCATGCGAACAGAACCTAATGCGCTTGGAGAATGCGAGTGAATAGCATACATTTGCCATCTTAATAGCATGTGATGTCCTCCCTGATATTTGATAAAATAAGATCACATGGATCACATTGGGCTTTACTGTTGCGAAACCGGTGTTGAACCTACTATAGTCTGCCGCCCACTTTCTCTAATTTTTCTAAATTTGACTATGACTAGGGAAGCCGACTTCTTGTGAAAATCGCACCAGGGGTTCACGACTTATTCTACTTTTTACAGTCGCGCTATCATCACTCAAGTTCGCTTGCACTCGAAAATGCCCTGAATGGGCAAATGAAAATTTTGTCAAGGCGTACACAATACTTGTCGTGTTCATGTCAGAAACGGTGTCAAAATTACACACACTCTTCTTTTTTTCTTCTTACTGAGTTGGAGACACAGCAATAAAGAAAAAAGAGAATTTTATAATTTTTCGCAGAGGAAAAACAAAACTTGGTGTGTCATAATTTTGCAAATTATGTGTTTTTAAAATATTGTAAAATTTAGAACGGTGCAAACATAAAATCATATATTCAGGGTATAAACAACTTTGAACTACCTTACAAAATACGTGGCGTAGGTTATTTTGTTTTTTTCGCTTGTTTGCCTTTGTGAGTGAATTGAAGAAAAATCAGCAAAAAGGTGCTCTTAATTGAAGATCGAATTAAAGTGAATCGCAGAGGTCATTACGAACTAAAAATGATGGAACCCGCAAAATCTAATTCTGAAAAAACTGATCCCGAACTGAAAGGTTGGCTGTTAAAATGGACAAACTATATCAAAGGTTATCAACGTCGATGGTTTGTGTTATCAAATGGTGTGCTGAGTTACTATCGCAACCAGGCCGAAATAAATCATACATGTCGAGGCACAATTTCGCTGCACGGTGCACTAATACACACTGTTGATTCGTGCACCTTCGTTATATCAAATGGCGGCACACAGACCTTTCATATTAAGGCTGCAAATGAGGTAGAACGACAGTCATGGGTCACTGCTCTAGAGTTGGCCAAGGCCAAGGCCATACGCGCTATGGAAAGTGAAGAAGAAGAAGAGGAAACAACAGCACAAGTGATACCCAGTCAAGAGATCAATACCGTGATTCGTGATCTTTCTGAACGTTTGGAAAACTTGCGCACTTGCTATGATTTAATCACAAAACATGGTATCGCTCTACAACGTTCACTTACCGATTTGGAGACAAATGACGAAGAGGCTTTGGCGAGTCGCACGAAAATCGTTAACGAACGCGCTACACTCTTTCGCATAACTTCAAATGCTATGATAAATGCTTGCAATGATTATTTACGCACAGCTGAAAACCAGGGTCACAAGTGGTCCAAAATGTTGCAACATGAACGCGAACAACGTCAGCGGTTGGAAGAAATTGTAGAACAATTGGCCAAACAGCATACACAATTAGAACAGGCGGCTCATCAGGTACAGCACAAAGCTCAGAGTCCCTTAGGTGCTACAGCATCCAAAACAAATTCATTGATAGCGGTTACTTCCGATGACGATGAAGTAGAATTTTATGACGCACAGGAAAATGCCTGTTTTGATGATTCGCCGCGGGCTAATGATGAAGATAATGCTTTTATTATGAAAATACAAAAGCGTCGTAAAAGCTCACAGGAGCAAGCACACACTAGCAGTTCTTCAGAAAATGAAGAGCTTAAAAATTCACAGCAGGTCTGTGTTGTTCCATCCAAGCAGGGACCGTCTTCTAGTGATGTTGTTGATCGATCTGTCGTTAAAGTAAGAGATAAGGCCACTGATTTGCCTCCTAACGATAAGGCTAAAGTTGCTAAACAGCGACGTACACGTGTTCCTGATAAACCCAATCACCCTTTAAATTTGTGGTCGATTATGAAAAATTGCATCGGCAAAGAGCTGTCGAAAATTCCAATGCCAGTCAATTTTAATGAGCCGTTGTCTATGCTACAGCGTTTAACTGAAGATTATGAGTATTCTTATTTGTTGGATAATGCCGCTAAGTGTAAGGATGAATGTGAGCAGTTAGCCTATGTTGCTGCTTTTACAATTTCAAGTTATGCTACAACTGCAAATCGAACTGGCAAACCTTTTAACCCGCTGTTGGGTGAAACTTATGAGTGCGATCGTACCGATGATTTGGGTTGGCGTGTTATTGCCGAACAGGTTTCACATCATCCACCAATGGCTGCTATTTATTGCGAGGGACAAGAATGGGCTTGTTGGCAGGAGTTTACAATGACCAGTAAATTTAGGGGAAAGTATTTGCAAGTAAGTTTTCGCACTATCAATATCGCTAGATTACAAATTTAAAGAAATTTTTTTTAAAAATTGTTAATTTTAAACATTTCATTATGTGCTCATAAGCATTACGTCTACATTTGTTGCACTAAACACAAATTGAGAAAAATTTTGCCATCACAAATTAATTAAATAAATCTTATTAATTGTAAATTAAAGTTATACGACGTATATTTAATTTTAGTTAATTAAATAATTCCACCGACCATTTAATTGATTCTAAAATATGGAGATGCTATTTTAATTTTTCCAAATCTACCCATTTTTCGAAACGATGGTGCTGGTCTTACCTAATTTCTTTGTTCATTGCAATGTCTTGGAAAACTGTCATAATGTGACTTCTGAAGGGCTCTAATTCAACACCACAGTCTTGTAGAGTGTTGTATTTCTTTGATGCAATCAGTTTGATCTAAACAATTAATCAATCAATCAATGAGTGAAAGTCTTATTATATGGATGTGTTAATTTTCATTTGATAATTTAATTTCAAAAATTCCTTATAAAAAGATGGTACTTAAAAAACAGCACTCACAAGTACTACACTATTTAAAGGAAGTGGATAATACAATCTCAATCACTGTTTGCAAACACTCGTACGGTGCGATTTGTCTCAAATGAACCGTATTGCGTATTTTTCGGGGATTTTAGCTGACAAAAATGTCTTATTGAGAATAAGATTAAATTTTATAATTATAAAATAATTGTTATCTTTAACAGAATGTTTTCCTTTTGGCTGATTTTAAAGACAATCATTTGCACTAAAATTTTAGTGTGACATACTCGTAAGTCCTTAAGATTAAATGTTTGTTTGAAAGTAGGCACTTTTATGAGGAATTATTTTCATTTCAATAAGACTTTTCTAGTAGTGTTAAATAATATATATTTATAATATATGTAGGTTATACCATTGGGCAATGCATATGTTGAATTCAAAGCTACTGGAAACAAATACACCTGGCGAAAAGTAACAACAACTGTGAACAACATAATTGTGGGAAAGCTTTGGGTTGATCAACACGGCGACATGGAAATAATTGGCTTAAACTCATCGGCTGGAATTAAATGCCATCTTAAATATATACCATATTCCTACTTTACAAGAGAACAGCAACGACGCGTCAAAGGTGTTATTATGAATCGCCAAAATGAAGTGAAATGGGTACTACGTGGTACATGGGATTCTAAAATAGAAATTTCGTCTGTTCTTTCAACTAACGGTACATCTAATAATCAAGTCTACAAGACCGGTACTTATAAGACCATATGGACCAGAGTTATGCCACCAGCCGATAGTGAAAAATATTACAACTTCACAACACTTGCATGCCAGTTAAACGAAATGGAAGATGGAATTGCACCGACAGATTCACGTCTGCGTCCAGATCAGCGTCTTATGGAAGAAGGCAAATGGGATGAAAGTAACACTGAAAAAGTTCGCTTAGAAGATAAACAACGTTTAAAACGTCGTGCTCGGGAGGCAGAAGCAGAAGCTGCTGCAGACAAAGGACGTCCATATCCGCCGTATCAGCCAATTTGGTTTGCACGTGAAAGAGAAGAAGGTACAGATAATGTCATACATGTTTACAAGGGTACGTATTGGAAGCACAAGCGCAATCAAGATTGGTCACAATGTCCAGATCTATTCTAAATATTGTAGCAACAAATTATTTATAAATCAAACAGCAAACTAATGCACTTTAAATGCGAGCTTTCAGCATACTAAAAAATGAACGCTACTATTACAAAAACGAACGAAAATCAATTTAAATATAATAATAAAAACCAAGCAAGAAAATTGTTTCATCTTTTAAAATGTATTGAACGAAAATAATTTACATGGTAAAATTATGATTATATACATATTAAAATTTCCATATTTCCAGTTTAATTATAACTAAATCCCTTTATTGCCTTAGTGATTTGAACGTCTATTTTTATTATATTTTAGTTATTTTAACTTTTTTTCATAATGTATATAATGGAAGCAAATGAATATGTTGAATGTTATTATGCAATTATTATAGTATTATTTAATAAAGCAACAATATATGGTTAATACAAACAAAATTTCGTTAAAATTCGAACTGCAAAGTGAGGAAGACTGCATTTGGCATATCGAATAATTGAACAACGCTCTAAGTCAGACTTAGCCACAATCATAAACTATTACGCATACAATCTATAAAACAAGTTTACTAAATTATACACACTATTGTGCACTTCAGCGATTGGAGTTCCTTTTGACCAAAAATTGGCTTTTTTCTATACCATTTTAAGCTTGAAAAAGGTAGAGATGCGAATTCCAAGAGTTTAAAAAAATTAAATGCAAGCGAAGCAACAATAACAACGCAATTAAATTCAATCACTTAAGCAGGCATCCAAACGCCTATATGCAATATTAAGACGATCGATCCCTGACTCTTAGCTGTACGAGTATTGAGGATATTATTTGTAGTTTCTTTTATTTTTTTTTTTGATAATAAGCAAATCAATTGCAATAATCACTGGTTGTTGTGCTTTCTTGTGTTTTATAACTTCTCAGCATCCGAAAGATTGATGCTTGATAGATGTTTAAAAAAATACCATTTGCAAAATAGGTTCAAAATTAGGCTTTTGATCTTCAATATACATTAATTTCGAGAAAATAATCTGGAAGTTGACTTAACTAGGTATAGAAGTGTACAATAATTTATTTTATTACGTCTACAAAGCAAGACTATTTTCAATAAAATCGGTAAACGGGCTATTAAATTATTGCGTCATCTCGTAGTAAAATCATGATTAGAGTACGAAATAACCAATGGCGGCATTGTGACTTTAAGCACATTCAGTAGTGTTTTATAGAAGAGATACACAGCTCATAAAACATTAATTACTTAGAGGAATGTCTTTTTGATTGTATTTGTTAAATTTATAACTAAAATATGAAAGATCAATTTGTATGTTAGAAATTTTTCGGTCTGCCAATAAGCAGATAATTTACTTAACACCCGTAGCCCCTAATCTACTGAGCCGATTTTGACAAGTGCAGTTATATTCTTTTCTTACTTCTTAGATAATTACTATTGTGACATTAAGGTTACGAAAATTTGTCCATAGGAAGTGCTGTATACAAAAAATTATTTTGTTGGATCTTAAGGAAAACTTAAATACAATTAAAATTTTATCGACTTTTTGGGACTTCTTTTTTCAACTAGTAGCTGATTTTGACTTCTATTGACTTTTTCCATTCTTTACGACGTTTTTCTTAAAAGTTTGAAAGTATCGAATAGTATTCAAAACCCGAAAATAATCTAAAAAGTCGACGCAACCCGAAAAGTAATCTCGAAAAACACCGTATATGTTAGACGGTTTCGAAAAAAGTATTAGTCGAAAAATTACGATAAAAGTAACTTAAAATGATATTATGGTTGTCGATAAGTCGGTAATATTCGAAAAATGTTGAAACATGTAAAAGCATCGTCACTTTTACGAGCAAGGGCCTGACAATTCCGCGTTAAATAGAGAAACTCTTTTTAATTAAAACGTAAAGCTGAATTTTTGGTTTTGTTTCAAATTATGTCACACAAAAAACAATAAAATTACAGCGAATTAATGAAAATTTGACTGTCCAACCACATCTGACCTGGAGACGTTGTTTACACTGATATTAGTTTCTACAGAACCAATTACTGGGATTTGAACACTGAAAACTTCGCAAATTTTTCATCTGACGCTTGATGTTGGGTACGCTACTTTAACACAAAATTATGGCTTAAAATAATTTCAAAATTTAAATTTGATTTTCTATGCAGAGTATTTTTAAATAGAACTAAAAGCATGTGAATGTTTAAAATCTAATAGCTTAAAAATTATGAGCATCGTTTTGTTAAATTGGATTACACGTTAAGGGACTGATATTTTGGGCACATAATGATGATTTTTATTAAAACCTAAATTTAATTTATACTGTTATTTGGGACGATATACTTAGATATGGCAGTGACATCGAGTTACCCTGTTTTTGATAAAACTTACAGGCCTAGGATACGGATTTTGTTCAAAAAAGTTAATATTTCATACACATTTCGGTAATATGATAAAAGGCTATTTTTGCTATTAGTCGTTCCGTTCCAAAGTTAATTTTCGAGTCACTCCGGTAAACATATGTATATGGAATTGAGATGTTATCCTCTGCCGGTGGAGAACTATACACTCCCTCAATTAGATTCAGAGGATTATGACGTGGAATTCCGAATTTAAAAAACGCTTGTCCTTTAAAATCTATAACACCAGAGCTACTGAAAGCGGGAACAAAGTGTTTATTTCAGGTCCCAAAACTTGTCTTACGCCCCATAACGTCTTTTTGTTCACCAAACGAAAACTTTAGGCAAGGATGAGTGTACAATTTTTTTAATACCAAATTTTCTCTGTTCGACTTATACTTACCAACACCGCGTTAGCGTTATTTAATAAAAACCAATATCTAAAAAAAGGTTCTGATTTTTATATGTCGCAATATACCAATTTCAAAATATCGTTAGCTTAATTGTAAGTGTTTTGATATTACAAGTACAAAAACAATACATTTTCTATGTAAATTTCATTTAATCGATATATCACTAGCGTAAGTCATTAACAACACAATAATCAACATATAATAAAAAAACTTAAAGGATCAGATCAGATACTATAAAGAAAGAATAATATGTGGTGCAAGGTTATTTATAAATCACCGGATGTTTGTGATTGATTTAGTATGTTCAAAGATTTTAACAATGCTTCAACCGATGGGTCACGACCACGAAAACATCTGAACACTTCCGCAGTAGGTACCGAACCACCAGAGGCTAAAAATGTATCCTTAAATCGTTTGCCAACAGCTTGTGGATCTACATTTTCACTAAAAGCATCAGATATATCGGCCGCAATTATTCTTGAATATAAATGGCTAAAATGAGCGGCAGCCCAGTCACCAGAAAATATTTCTGTCATTGAGCAGGGATGAGCATCCCTCTTATCAAGTGGCATACAACGGTATACGGCCCAAAGTCGCTTTACAACATCTAACCAAAAATCTGTAGACTGATGAAGCTCCAAATCTAAATCAGCATAGTACAATTCCTGACATAGATTATAGCCAGCTAGACTGGATTTTAAAAGACCTAAATTGCTTGCCAAAACATCAGGTATAGGATCATCGTTAGCAAAGTGACTGGATATAGCTTTAATTGTATCTTTGTTATCCAAAAAATTGGACATAACATATCCAGACACTTGTGAAGCATCCCACTCAATATTAGATAAACCAGCCAAATCAGAATATGCTGCTTTTGTCAACAGATGCTGCATCGCAGTTCCAAAAGTTTTAAAAACCATACGTAAATCGTCAGTATTCATCAGATATGGCTTTCCGTAAACTGGTGGTGTGAAGTTAAATATAAGCGCACACAACGGTTTATTACCTGCTGATTTATTACGATTGCATATACTAACCATCCATCCATTATTTTTGCCATATTTATTTTCTTTTGAGTAACAATCTAAATAAAATCCACCAACAGGTGACGATGATGTACTGGCGGTATCATCGTTGTCATAAACATCAAAGTACTTTACAGCTGGTTGCCAGACTTCTGCATTGTTTCGTTCAACAATTTTAATGTTGAATACTTTTTCGCTTAATGAAAAGAGGCCTGCGATCACCTTGGGCAATGGGAAATATTCACGCAGAGTTTCTTCATTTATATTATGTTGACTATGCAGGTATTTCCGTTGCCAATATGCAATATCATAAAAATCCAATTTGTGTTGAAAGCCAGCACCTGTGGCAAATTTCTGCAGTTGTTCAATTTCAACAGATTGTGCAGGTCCAGCATATTGCAAAATTTTGGCAAATGTTTCTTTGATTTTTTTATCACTACCAATCATTTTAGTTTGCATTGACATATCAGTGTAAGTTGGGTATCCTGCAATATGAAAAAAAAAAAAAACAGTTTTTACTCAGAGTTAACATTACTAGGGCACTGAGAAACAGTAAAGTGTAAACTTTTTTTTAATTTTTTCAAGTTTGGTAAAACAGTCAAATCCTTACATTTCACAGTTTCACAGAACAAGAACCAACCATCAGCATGAAATATCTAGGGGATTCCGGACATAGTACATATATCGACCATTATTTATAACTGTACAGTTTGTTTATTATTTTAATACATAAAAAAACAAATTTTTTTAAACTGAATATATCCAAAACAATAGGGAATAAAATTTTCATTTACTTAAAAAAAAAGTCCAGTTTTTTAAGGAATGATCGATATTTGCATCAATATATTGTAAAATTTTGTTTGGTTAAGACTCAATAAATTGAATTGTTTGGTTATTGAACATTTTGACTTTTTTATAATTTGGGCCGTTAACAGAACGCTACATTTTTACTAATAGGCGTTGAAGGTCTACAGATTAGTGCCGAATGAAAAAATAAAAACTTTAAATTAACGCATATGTATATGTTTTTTTCTGAATTAAAAAACCTGATGTGTTAAGCCTAATGTAGGTGATGTTAATAGTAGTAGTTTCCTCTTCTATATTTTTACTATTAAGGGTTGGAGGTTACAGATTTATGCCGAATGAAAAAAAAAAAGTTGTTTTTCTGAATTAAAAAATCCTGACCTGTTAATTCCTAATGCGTTTTCAAAAAAACTTTTTATATAGAGCGAAGGTAGATATACTACATATATTAATTTTTATACAAACCTTTTAATTAAAAAAAAAAATCTTACCTAAAAGATTTGCTTGTCGCTTACGCAATGCCCTTATCTTCTCTAGGTGAGTGCTATTTTCTAAACTTTTTTCCAGCTGACCAGAAGCTTTACGTACATTTGCCTGCCAGAGATTCCAACGCTGTTCACGATCTGGGCAATACTTCAGGAAATCATCGACTATTTGAGGCTGCAATGTAATTTTCCATGGGCCTTGTGCTGCTTGATTTGGATCTTTTGCAGTAGATTCCAATAATGTTGGCGGAAAATCACGAACCAAATTATAATCATTTATAACGTGCGTAAATGTGTGAATTGCCATGTTTACTTTATTTTTGAAATTTGCGCGCTCTTTACCCAAATGCGATAAAACCTCATTTAATTCATCTCTTTGCTCTGGAGTAAGTGTAAGTCCATTCAATTTACCCTCAAGAAGATATTTTTTCAACAAGCATTTCTCATCTGTTTTGTTGTCAATATTTTCATCTTGAGAATGTGTTACCAGGGCATCATATAATGTTTTGTTCGTATATTTAGATGCACGAGCACTACGTGCTCTTCCATGGATATTCATATAAGACTTTGTAGGAATGAGGGTACAATTACCCAAATAAAGTGCCTTAGCAACACCCCATGTTGTATCTAATGGACCGGTAACTTCATCTAGTTCACAGAATACTTTCTTGGTATCTATTTTTCCTTTGTTTTTTTGAATTTCGCTTTCAATCTGCTTAACGCTTTTTTCTACAGATGCCGCCTGCTGCCCAATCGCTCCAAGACAAATTTCGATGGTTATGTCATTAAATGCAGGTAATCCGTCCGGTTTAAGTATGCCGTCGGTTGCATGTGCATCTTCACCAATTTCGGGCACACTGTAAAATTGAAGTTTGGTTAACGTGCATTGAAGACTTTTAATTTTTGTTTACTAAATACTTACAGCACAATATAACCATTCATTTGGCTTGCCGTGTGCAAACATCTTGTTACATGAATAAATTTATTGCTTTGTCGGAAAATTGATATCATTTTTAATAATTTTAATCGCCCCCAATGGCCGAAAATGCACAAAAACCTTTTACACAACTACTGCTAGTGGAAATGACAGCAACTGCTGTCAATTGAAGTGACAGTAGTGGCTAGTTACATAAAGGGGTTGACAGCTAAATAGCGTTGCCACATGCATTGAACAAACCTAAGATAGTACGAATAGACATGGCCGCAGGACAACTACATTTAAAAACTCATCGGCGGGAACATTAGCCACCCACTCAAAATTTATTTTTAATTTTTGAACAATTTTGTAAGTTTCTCAATATGCCAGGGTGTTATTCTAAGGCAATACGTCTGTATGCACCTAATCAGTTGGGGATTGAGTGCTACATGTTAACAATTAAATTTTTACGCGCCCCATTGCGGTCATATTCAAACAACTATTCAGAAGCATGTATGGTCAGCCCCTAAGTAAATTAATGGTTGTGAGAAAAAATTATAGAGAAAAGAGGCAATTTTCGGCTTCACTGCAACCAATATGTCACCAAACATCTTTTGGACAAAAATTTTGAATAGCCAAACTGATGCAATTATAAAGGTAAAAGCAAATTGTCAAAATTTGAAAACGAAACAGTGATAGTTCTCACAGTATATTTCAAAATCATAATCACAGCAATGATTATTGTCTCGCTCGAAAGGGCTTTGATTTAACTGTTAATTTTGACGTCTAGAGAAGAGCTCTTGCATCGATACAACTATGTTAATTGAATCATAGCCTTACTGACCGAGGAAGAAATTATGCTCGGTCGGGTTTTGGTTTGGAAACTTAATTTATTTATTTTTCATTGTTATGACCTGTCGAATTTCCATACTTGTTAATATATGGTAGTTAAAAATTTACAAATCTTAGTTATCTAATTTATTAAAAATTCCTTTTGAAAATTCAAGTGCTGCCTATTCAAGTCGTCCTTAAACGAAACTTAATGTTTAAAATTTCTGCAGGTACCTTCCTCTGAAACGTTTTTTTAATTGCGTTAGGAAATTGTGAATTTTAATCGAAATATGAATGCATTCAAACGAACCTTAATGCAGCGTGGATTTACGCTTCATAGACAAAGTTCTAAATACATAGAGCGACGACGTGTTGTAGTAACCGGTATGGGTGCCGTCACGCCATTGGCGAATGATCTTCAAAATTCCTGGCAAAAGGTTTTAGCCGGGGAATCAGCTATCACAAACTTGGATGATAATTTTAAAGGCTTACCTTGCCAGGTAGCGGCACAGATTCCGAAAGAAAGGCTGCAACTGGAAAAACACTTCAGTAAAAGTGAATTAAAACTGATGAGTTCGGCAACCGTGCTTACTGTATTAGCGGCTCAAGAAGCCATGGAATCTGCTCTTTTAAATACTCAAGTCTTAAGCGAAGGAGAACGGGAACGTATTGGTGTCTGTGTTGGTATGGGTATGTTTGATTTGTCAGAAGTGTACGGTGCTTATCAGCAGTTGCAACGTGGATATAATCGTGTCAGCCCCTACTTTGTACCACGAATTTTGCCAAATATGGCATGTGGTCACGTTAGTATACGTTTTGGTTTACGTGGACCTAACCATTCCGTATCGACTGCATGTGCTACAGGTGCACATTCAATTGGTGATGCTTTGCGTTTCATACGCAATGGTGATGCCGATGTTATGTTGGCTGGGAGCGGAGAGTCCTGCATTGATCCATTGTCTATAGCTGGCTTTTGTCGATTACGTGCTCTTAGCACTACCTTTAATAATACCCCTGCAACAGCATCGCGTCCGTTTGATGCAAAACGTGATGGTTTTGTTATGGGTGAAGGTGCTGCGATTATTGTGTTAGAAGAATTAGAACATGCACTCCAACGAAAAGCCCCCATACTTGCGGAACTACTTGGTTATGGTTTATCAGGTGATGCTTATCATATAACATCACCAAGTGAAGATGGTACTGGTGCCTACTTGGCTATGTGTCGTGCACTCCACGACGCTGGAGTGTCAACTACTGATGTCAGTTATGTAAATGCGCATGCTACATCAACACCAACGGGCGATAAAATTGAATCACATGCTATTACGCGTCTATTTAAAGAGGCAATATCCAATGTAAGGGTCTCTTCTACAAAAGGAGCACATGGGCACCTATTAGGCTCATCTGGCAATCTAGAAGCTGCTTTTACAATTAAGGCATGTGCAGAAAGTATACTTCCACCTTCAATAAATATAGAAAACATTGGCAAAGGAATAAATGTTAATTTGGTCAAAGAAACGCAGGCCTGGTGTGAAAACCCGAGTTCCCGACGTATTGCACTTAAAAACTCTTTCGGTTTTGGTGGAACCAACGCATCGCTTTGTATTGCGAGTTTTAAGTATTGATTTTATGTCGAATTTCGTAATTCAAGGCCAAAGTTTGTTGTTATATAATTGTTAATATTTTGAATAAAGATTTTTACTGAAATTTTCCTGTGGTGCTTATTTAAAGAAGTCGGAACACTATATGCTCATTTCTCGAAAAGTATGCATCTAGTCGGAAAATTGAAAAAAGTACTTTCAAGTCCTCATCGATTCGACTGAAGCGTCAATAAAAAGTTATAGAAATCAGTTAACTAAATATATATCTTGTATTTGGCCAAACAGAAGTTCAATATTTTATAAAATGTTTAAATAATTATTTATGTATTGTCCAACCGTTTTCATTATGAAACGCTTAAAATGGTCAATGTCAAAAAAAGAAAAATCGATTACAATTAAATTCATCGTTCATCGAACGATCTTAGATAACGATTGGAGCAATCGTAATTTTGAAAAAGTCGAAATGACTGTAATCGTAATTAAAGCTCGTTCGATGAACGATTAATTTAATTATAATTCCTTTTTTTTGTATAAGAATTAATGTAAAATAATCGTAATCCTAGACGCAATCAATTGCACATGTAATCCGTATCGCCCAGTTCTGTCCTTAGGTAGTACGGTACATATTTGTGTACGTTTACTGTTTAAATAATCCGATAAAGGTCAAATCGCAACCCAATCATAAATATATATAATTGAATATAACAAATATCTAAAACTAAAACCGGATCGGTTTTTGACGATTTCGAAAATGAGATGATTTTTCCACTTCATTGTCTGTACTAAATAAATTTCAAGAAACATTCGCAAAAAATTGCAATGTATTTTACCTGAAATTAAAAAATCACTATCTTTGTCTATGTATGGCTGCTAAGCCCCACTCCAACCTCTCTTAAAATCGCCACGTTATGGAAAAGTAAATTCAGTTTAAATCAGCTCCTTTGAATTATGTATGCAAAATCAAAAATGTCCTACATACATACAGTATTGGCCAAAACTTAAGCAACCTCTTAGTACACATTTTTTCAAATCATAATTTTTTATGAAAACGTAGTTTTTAAAACATATTACGTTTTAAACGTAATTATTACATATTAAAACGTAGTTTTTAAAACATATTACGTTTTTGTTTTAATTATTTATACCTTTATTATTGGTTGGCCTGCCCTAACCTGAATCCTATTGAGATCTTAAAGGATTATTTTTTTTTTGGTTTGTTTTGAGACTAATAATTATTATATTAATAATTTTTGTATTGAACTTTTTAGTCATTTATACAACCCACATGAGAAAGATAACAAGTGGATCAATTTAACCTGGTAATTGGTGACATATGTTTCGGCTATTACCACGTATAAACATATTTATATGCATATACATAGCCTCATCAGACCAGTTTTGGTTAAGTTGTACTGAGAATCGAACACCCGACCGTATGCATTTTTTGAATTGCGACAGCCGCTCTAACACTTGAGCTATTGGGTATGTGACCTTGATGTGTACAAAGTGCGTGTTTGGATTTCGCACGTATTGTTCCATTTTTCTTGTTATCTTTCTGAGTTATGTTCAGTTGACATAGCTCTTTTTAAGCTTATTTGGCTTATACATGTGCTATGATTTTTTATAATTTTATTTTCATATAATTTCAAAGTTCTGGAAAATTTTCCAGCTACTTTTTTATTATTATTGAAAAATTGGCGGGTTCTCCATATTTTAAGAATTTTTTTTGGTTTGTTTTGAGACTAATAATTATTATATTAATAATTTTTGTATTGAACTTTTTAGTCATTTATACAACCAACATGAGAAAGATAACAAGTGGATCAATTTAACCTGGTAATTGGTGACATATGTTTCGGCTATTACCACGTATAAACATATTTATATGCATATACATAGCCTCATCAGACCAGTTTTGGTTAAGTTGTACTGAGAATCGAACACCCGACCGTATGCATTTTTTGAATTGCGACAGCCGCTCTAACACTTGAGCTATTGGGTATGTGACCTTGATGTGTACAAAGTGCGTGTTTGGATTTCGCACGTATTGTTCCATTTTTCTTGTTATCTTTCTGAGTTATGTTCAGTTGACATAGCTCTTTTTAAGCTTATTTGGCTTATACATGTGCTATGATTTTTTATAATTTTATTTTCATATAATTTCAAAGTTCTGGAAAATTTTCCAGCTACTTTTTTATTATTATTGAAAAATTGGCGGGTTCTCCATATTTTAAGAATTTTTTTTGGTTTGTTTTGAGACTAATAATTATTATATTAATAATTTTTGTATTGAACTTTTTAGTCATTTATACAACCAACATGAGAAAGATAACAAGTGGATCAATTTAACCTGGTAATTGGTGACATATGTTTCGGCTATTACCACGTATAAACATATTTATATGCATATACATAGCCTCATCAGACCAGTTTTGGTTAAGTTGTACTGAGAATCGAACACCCGACCGTATGCATTTTTTGAATTGCGACAGCCGCTCTAACACTTGAGCTATTGGGTATGTGACCTTGATGTGTACAAAGTGCGTGTTTGGATTTCGCACGTATTGTTCATGTTGGTTGTATAAATGACTAAAAAGTTCAATTAAAGGATTATTATTTATACCTTTATTATTGGTTGGCCTGCCCTAACCTGAATCCTATTGAGATCTTAAGGGATATTTTTAACGTGAATATCAACAGAAAAAATTTCAAAGCCACGGAAGATCCATTCAATCCTTAAAAATATCCTGGGGAAGGATATCGCAAGATATCATTAATAATTTAATATTCTATATGCCTTAAAGAGGTGCGCGAGCCGTCCAGAATAAAGGGTTCGCAACTAGTACTAATTTTAAAAATTTTTATTTACCATAAAAATGGGGGTGCTTTAGTGTTGTCCGTTCAGTTTTCGGGTTTAAATTGTTCCATTGATGTTAACTTTTTATTTATGGGACGCAGACTTTTTTTATTTGTGTTTGCCAATAATAAAGGTATACATAATTAAAACTAATACGTAATATGTTTTAAAAACGACGTTTTCATAAAAAATTATGATTTGAAAAAATATGTACTAAGGGGGCCAATACTGTATATGTATTTCATTCCGACACGGGTTAGCGAAGATGTTTCGGACGAAATTTTTAGAATCGTATTTTTTATGGTTTCGAAAGATTGAATTGAGTTAACAGACGACTATGTTTATAAATTCGATTCGACATTTCTTTTGACCGAATTGAGTTGATAGACGGTTATTTTCTCATTGCTAGTAAATTAGATTGCTTAATACAAACTGATTTTTTTTGCGTGACGCTAAGAAACTCCATAAGGGTCTGATCTAACTGACCATTTGGTTGTCCATACACGCACCCGATACAATGACGTAAGAAAATCATTGCTGCCTTTTGGACTACTAGGCCATGCTATTATGTTCATCCAAGCACAAGCATTCAGACTTTCCTAGATACCGAACATCTGCAATAAAAAACACGTATGGTTTAGACAAAATGAGTTCTTCCAGAAAACCAAATATTTTTTTTGAATAAAATGTGTAAGTTTATTTGGAAAACTTTGTAAAAATTTATACATGAAATTGGAAATTATATTTTTTGTTTCTTTTATTTTAAATATGTAATTTAATTTAAATTTAAAAAGTTTTTCATGCTTCATTATCTGTTTGTTAATAATGTTATGTACTTGTGTTTATGTATTTGTAAAACATAAATTTACTGTTATATGGTTAAATCGTTCTTTTATTCTCCGTCATAGAATATTGCTGTTTAGGTTTTTGCTTTTTGAAGCTTTTTAATGTTCTGTATGCCAGCATTAAAAAATTGTGATAGAAGTTTTCATTTTTAAAATGTTAATTTCATGTTACACACCATTAATTAATTTTTTTTACATGTGACTTATAATACATATAAAGAAAAATCTTAATTATTAAAATATTTATTCGTAATGCTATGCTAAGTTTTTATAGTAATTAATATATTATTTATACGTTACAATATAACTACATTTATAAAACTATACTAATTTTAAGTTATTTTTAAACTAAGTAAACTTCTTGAATAAGAAGTTTTATTTCATGCTGATTTCTAATAAAAGAACAGAAACACATATTCGAAGTTTAAAATTTTTACTATACAACGTAAATGAATTGAAAAAGCAGTTTTCTCGCTATAAGACATTTTTAAAAGAGGATTTTTTAGCTTAATTTTCAAAAAGTTTTTTTATGTACGTATTTTTTCTTTCAAGGTATATTTTGGGTAGTTTTCAAAAGTGCAGAAATTCTTTTCGTAAATTTATGAAAAATTTCTATTTCATATCGTTATTTACGTAACAAATATGCTTATGCTATACAATAAAATCATTAATCACATAAAAATAAAGGAAGTTCGACATTTTATTTTACTGCTGTGCTTTTGTGTTTATGATTAAACTTTGAAATAAATATTCTTACTATTGTGGTTAGGTTACATGTATAAAAAGATTGTGAATTTGTTTTTTAACCAGCCTTTTGCTTCGTCATATTGAATCTAGATTAGCTATTTAACGTAGATTAAGCATGTTTAGAAAATTGTCCATCAAAAACAAATTAAAGAATACGAAGTTGTTTCAGATTAACGCCAAAATAAAATAAAATGAGGAGTTTGAAAAATTACTAAGGAATAATTTTTTTGCATAGACTAATCTTATAGAACAGAAATAAATAAAACATGTCAAGAGCTAATCTAAATCAAAAATGCATTGACAATGTACTGTTATTTACGAAAAATTTTAGTTTTAATGACACCAAAAACTCGAATTCAACAAAGAAATGTACAATGAAATTTACTTTTTATTGTAATTGACAATTTCCTTGATACGGAAGTCAAGCAAATGGAATATAAAATCATTGCAGACAGTGTCATTAAAGAGATAATGCTGCAATAGCAACATTTTGCATCTTTTGTTTATGTTTTTGAGTAAAAATTTTTTTTACGAAAGTGAAGTTTGAATGTATAAAAAAAACTTCTATAACGAGAGTAATTTTATTTACTTTACCCATTGTAAAATGTTGCAAGATTTGGAACAAATCTAGTTTACGGATCAGTGAAATTTTTATTTTTACCCTAATCCAATCAGTAAATATCGATCGGACCTGGTTAGGAGATTAAGCAATCAGAAGTTGTACATACATTTTTTCGAAAAATCATTAAGTTTGAAACCCTTACATCGATTTGAACAAAATTGGTGTCATTTGAAAGGGATTTTTTTAAGCCTATATTTTTATAAACAAACGAAGATAGCCTAATTTGTTTCCTTTAAAATATTGTATCATTGGTAATACATTATTTTACCTTTTATACCTATTTATACTTAAGGAGTAAATTTTTCTTTTTGATTTTATAATATCATCAAAACCGCTTGAATAAATATTGAAATAACAAAACTGTACGAGAAGTTGTGTAACACAGATATAAAAGATAACAAAATAAATACGTAAAACAAATGATAAATAATTTTAAAGGAAATTTTGGATTTATTAGCAGCTCTTAAGAAACTTTTCAAAATTTCAAAATCTTATTTATAACCCGAAAGCTACAGAGCCGATTTCAAAATTTTATAAAGCGCTATTATACCAATAATTTGACCACATCCGTACAAGGGTTCTCAGCTTATAGAAACTTTTGGAAAAATAAATTCGCCACTTCCGGTGGTCATATCTCCAAAAACAGATTTGACCGAAACTTTTTGATTAGATATTGAATTGAAACCAAAATCTTACTGGATCGTAAGCTAGATTTATGCACACGACTTACAGGCAGCACAGCTAAAACTAATATTTAGTCAATATTTTATTTTTTTTTTTCTTTTCAATCAAACACTCATCTTAATTTCAATACACTTATTAAACGCCTGCATTGTTATTATAAGCCTTAGTGTTTTATAATTAACAGCACCTTACAAAGGTATCTATCTATTCACCATATGTCAATAAAAACTATTTGATTTCCTGCTGTTGCTGTTATATCCATGTTGTTGAGATTAAATTCATGTATCGTAATTTATTCTTTAGTTTTTTAAATTTTTTACTTTTTTATCGTAATACGTTAGTTGTATCGTTGTCATATTTTCAACTTGTTTCTAATCATTAAGAGAACAACTATGTACACTTTTTTAAATAAAAGTAATTTGTTTTAGTATCCGCTGGGTATACAGCTGCCATACAAGTGTATAACTGTTTTTAATTTAATAACGCATCCATAGTATATGGAAATGGTGGATGTAGTTTAATTTGTTGTTGCTGTTCTTCTATTGTAGATGATGGTCAGTCTAATATCACAACCTGTGGATCAATTGGTCTGCTCGCTAGTATTGACTTAATTGGTAAATTTCTCCAGGGCTTACGCGCTGCACGACGTAGATCGACAGGAGATATATTTTTGCGTGCTTTTCTATACAAGGAAAGAAAAAAAATTTAAAAAGTTTTTTTAAGTGATGTATTTTTTTTTTAGTAGATTTATTGAAAATGTACTCATAGCTGGGCACCGTTAATCAAATAGTTAACTTCGTTAATCGCTAATCCGTTACTAAAAAAGTTAACTTCGTTAAACGTTAATGCGTTACATTTCGGAAGACTTAACGCAAGTTAACGTTAACAGTTAATTCGTTAACACGTGATAGAAATTTCATTTTTTATATCGTTGCGTTATTGATCTCTTATAAAAGCTGTTGCTTTGGGTTCTAGAAGTTAATAGGTTAGGAACAAAAAAAAAAGACGAGCATAATTAGAGTGTGTAATTTAGTCCTCTGGTATAATGTGGATACAGTAGCGTACCTAGGGGAGGGCGGTCCTCGTATATATGTATCTTATTTTGCTATGGTTTTTGTGAGGACCTTTTTTTTACTAGATTTTAAAGAAGTGGAGGGTATGTGTGATGATTTTGTAATTCAGTGTGAAATATATCTCATTTTGCTACCGTTTTTGGAGAGGCATTTTTTTCTTTAAATTAAAAAGATGAAATGTGTATGTAGGGCAAGTGAACTCTTCGTCCCGGGCGCCAAAAATACGCACGTGGTACGCCACTATGTGGATATTTCCCTTCAGGAACATTAATATGTTGAAGCTCTTGTCTGAAAGCGAGGCTCGTTTCGGCATTAATATAACTTTGCCTGTGGAAAAAAGATTTTCAACTGCCGCTCTTGAGGGTATAGCAGTATTATATTTAATAAACAGCTTTATGAATATCTGTTTCCTGAGTAATGCCACGTCATTGAACAAGTCTTTTGATTTCATGTCTACTCACATTTTGACGATATTTTGAGCTTTATGCTGAAATCGCAATGCTGCGTTCGGTCGGTCGCACTCTGACAGCTGAAGTAGAAACAATGCATGCTTATGCTGTAATCTTAAATGCGACCTCAGGCGTTGCGTTGCGTTTTATCGTAAATACGATCAACGCTATACCCGAAGTTCAAGTAGAGCTACTTTCTACTAGAACGTGCTTTTGACACTTCTCGTTTACCCAGCGCTTCATGCAGTGACAAAATAAGGTAAACTAAATTATCCATTTCGTTCAAATCTATTTATTTTATGAAAATAACAATCAAAACTAAAAAACACGACAAAATTAAGCAAAAAACTCACAAATAGAATTCCTTTTATTGACAATGTTGAAATGACAGACGCTCGCAATATTATGATTTACAAAAAGTAAGGTCGGGCGTTTTGACAGCCAATATCGTACATTTTAACAAAGTTTTTCAAATGCCGATCAAAGTTGGCCAAAGCGCGACCGACCGAACGCCGCATTGCGATTTCAGCTTTAGTCTTAAAAGATTTGTGGGTGTTAGGTTTTTCTTTAGACTGATTGAAAGAATTGAAAATGCCTTCCTCATCATCGTCGTTGTTGTCTGCGAACTTTTGGCAGCTTCTTGTCGTAACTCCTGTTCTACCCTTTTTTTAATGCATTTTTTTACTGTATTCACTCGACTACTGTCATCCGTTTTCAGCCATATCAACCGGAACGTATTTGTTGTCAGAACGTGTTTTTCGCGGCGCATCGCGGAGTGTGAGGTATATTTTTGGTAAATAGTAGGTACTGGATTAACGATTAACGGACTTGAGGGAATTTAACGGAAGTTAACCAGTCCGTTAACACTTTTTAAAGTTAACTTAATAGTTAATCCGTTAGTCGAAATGTTAACTTCGTTAATTAACGGATTAACGAGTTAATGCCCAGCTATGAATGTACTAGAACTTTTATCAAGTATAACCATCTTATATGATACACCATTAATACAATAAGGAATACTCTTGCGCGAAAACTTCAGCCTAGTTTAGGGGCTGCGCATAGTTTCAACTAGAGGTCTGCATAAGTATAATCATTAACTTACGAAACTGTTACCGAAGTCAATTTTATTGATTTGAATGCTTATACATAGCGTTTGCTTGTGTTACTGTTACCATCATTATAAATTTCTCTTCATACTCGTAACCAACTGTACGTAGATGAATGCGTCATGTGTATGGATAATATGCATGTATGCTGCGAGTACAACGAGTGCCGCGATTACTACGCATTTGATATTTTGTACTACGCAGTAATGCACTTTAACATGCGTAAGAATGTTTAGTGAGGATCAGTGATAATTTGATGTGTGCAGGCGAGTTAGGTCTTTGTTTTCTAAATAAATTTATGTTATATTTTAAAAACAGTTTTTGAAAACGAAAAAGATGTCGGGTTTTTTTATTCTATTTCCTATAGTTTTTGAGATATTTCGTTACAAAAAATTTTCAAATAACTTAAAAAAAAATGTGGAGTTATTTGAACTAAATTGACCGATATCAATATGCGTATGTGATTTATTTATGAATTATGTTTTTTTATATATTTTGTTATTTATTTTATATGGACTGAACTAACATTTTTAATTTATCGTTGTGAAATTATACTAAAAAAACTTTGGACTTTGTAAATGTAAATATAGGGCAGTAGTTATAGTCATTTTTCTAGCATCATTCCACAGATGAAACTACCAAAAAGTATTTTAAACAGATCCGCAATGATGTTAAAAAATAAATATAATCCCGGACATTCGTTTTATTTTAGTTTTTAGATAAATAAATAAAAAAGTTGCGCTTGTAATCTTCTGGCAACGCCTTGGTGCACAAATGAATTCTCACTTCCTCACTTTCATCGAATAAATAAAACAATAAAGCACGTCATTCAGTTCGATTCATTACCTTCAGTTTTGTTGTGCGTATACATACACGAAGCTTATTCAATTTTTTTTACTTTACGCTATGGTACTCAAAGGAAATGTGTACTTGTAATTGGAGTAACAGAAAAGTGAACGAGTACTGAAACGAGTAAATTTTTGATATCCGTGCAGACCTCTAGTTTCAACTAAATAGTTAGCCGATTGAGCGCCACTGGTAACTTTACTTTGTTGTTGTGGTAAAATTTTCAAATATCACTCGCTTCATATTTTTTGGGATATTTTTTTATTGATTATATTGTTAATAAAAGTTTTTAGTGCTGTAACTTCACATCTTCATATGGTTTTCTCTTCTATCAATATTAGGCGTGTTTTTTTTGACGCGGCTATCCGTTTAAAATTTTTTTTTGTATGAGAAATTAGTCGGCGATGAGTATCGCCGACTAAATGAACTGTCATTCTCATACAAAAATTTTTTTTTAGCGGGTAGCCGCGTCAAAAAAAACACGCCTATTATTTTTATTCATGCTTTGAAAAAAAATTATAGCAATTAGGGTGTTTTTGTAGATTTTTTTCATTTGCATACGCTTTAGCATGAGGTTTAAAAATAATTGTCACAAAATTTGAGCTTCTAGCTAAAACCTGTGAACAGCGCGGACATAGTTTGTGTCCGAGTTCGTTTAAATTTTACAATACATACCTGCTTGCTTCCGTTGCTCGAAAATAAACATCATCTGGGGCATCCATCCAACTGATAACTTGTTTCCGACCATTTCCAGTTCTCGCCATTTGTGCTATTTTTGGTTTGCCATTTAACTAAAACCAAAAAAAAAAATTATATGTACTAAGAACATTAAATCATATGTACCAAAAATTAAGAGCTCTGTCGTTTATCAAAATTAATTGCCATTTAATAATAAAATCATGACATCAATAATCCGTGTGGTTGAACGGGGCCTAGCACGGTAAGGGGCCTAACGTATCAGTACATAATTTTCTATTTTTTTATTCAAATTCTTGTTATCAAATGATTTCAAACTGTTTTTGTAGTGTCGCAGACGCTAATACCAAGGTTTTTTTTCGCTTTCTGTTGATTAATCACTGTCTTTATTTTTATTATGTGTTTCTATTTTAGTATTTGGGCCTAGTACTGACTGGGTGCCTAAGGCCTCGCATAACCTAAGAACGTTTCTACAAAATTCCAGCAAAGTTCTCATATATTTTTGATTATTTTAGGTTTGTGTCTATGATGCTTCAAACTTTAGCAAAGACAAAAAAAGTTAAATCAATTGAACTAGAAATTGAGCTGGTTCACACATTTGTATGAGATTTTGGTTTAACCAAAGCGAATAAAAGTCTGCTATTATCTCGCTTAGTTTTCCCGTAATCCTGATTTCCACAAGAAGACAGACAGGTCTAAATCGACTAAGATAGTGACCAAGAATAAACATATTTTTCAATACTTGCCACGCCCATTTCTATGCATTACAAACCAATTCAAAAAATTAATTCACCCTGAATATAGTGTACAACAACGAACACAAACTAGATGTCGGAATTTGACAGCTCAGTCAGCTGACCTAAAGTTTTGCTGTTACGCATAATTTACAAAAATGCATACATAAGTATCTCTTATTTATAACTTTGAAATATATAATTGTAATCAACCATACTGATTTCTTTACGTGTTTGAGGTATAAATCTAAAGTTCAATGACACTAACTATTTTCAATGGAAATGCTGTTTGATTTTCACTACTAACACGCTTCTCGAAAAAAATGCAATGAGTTTTTTTATAGAAAATTGTATGATCTTTCCAATAAGCTAGGTCCCGTTTATGTAACATCGAATCGCTCACTCGTATCGAAAATTGAGATTATGTCATTCGCAAACGAGTAGTCGTTCGAATACTACCATACGAAACCTCACTCGTTAGATCAAATGTCAACGGAATTGTTTGAAAAAAAATTAAAATTCCAAGAATTCTCTGAAAGACATAAAGTGTAAGCTTATTTTTGTTTTTAAAATTAAATTAAATAAATAAACTAACTTTTTATCCCTTTTAAGCATTTGAGGACCATAAGCTTTTGGAAATGTGATCGAATGAAATCAATGCATGAGTATGTTCTATGCCAAAAATATGTGAAAATTATAAAATATGATTTTAGATTTCGAGAAATTTTATTTCAAAATTTAAGGAAATTTTTACATGAATAATTAATATCTTATTTCAAACTAAAATTAAACCATTATACATAGTTTACTTTTATGTCGAATTTAAGTTAAAAATATTCAAAAAAGTACATTTCTGCTTGCTTTTGTAACATAATTAAAATGATTTCGTGTTAAACCTTTTTTTGAAGAATATTCTGATTTTTGGGACACATGTGTCCCTTGGTCCTCAAAGAGTAAAGGACTAATCCAAAGATAATTAACGCTCTACAAAAAGGTATGATGACAGAGTTTATGCTGGATCATCAAAATTTTTCAAAAAACCGTCTGCCAAACAGCGCGCATGGGAAAGTCATGTCCCAAAGGCTTTGGGATTAGATAACTAAAAAATTAAACGCTGCAGGCCATCCCATCTTTGGGCACAATTTGGTTTCAATTTCACACACAACATTTGCAACGATTTTGCAGAATGTGCTTTGGCACATTCCAACTTAATAATCATTCCCAACTGTGTGTTGAAAGCTTCCGCCGGCCAATAGTGCAAGTGTGTGTTACTACTAGCTGAAGCGTTGGCGGCACTGCTGTGGATAAATGACCACTGAAGTTGAGCTCCGAGAGCACATAATTAAAAGCTTCTTTGATTAGCCTAAAACGTTTCTAAATCTGCAAATAAATCACTACCAATATATCCATGTCCCAGCCTTCCTCCTCCGACTCCGAATAACAAAATAACACCAGATTCATTTTTTTAAGCCCAAATCTTACCAAATGCACTAAATTCAAATTGAAACTTTGACGTACTCTGTCATATGATAATAAAAGAAATCGATAACTTTGTCGAAAAATTTCGTCTCGTTTCGAATCGAGTGCCGCGATCCAGCAACTCGTTTCGAAATTTCATTCGATACGATTGCTTACTCGATAACGACTGCCGCGATTCGGCCCCAGAATTTTCCTTTCGTGTGCATGCAACTTTTCAACATTTTTCAAGAAAAAAAAAAAAATTTTATTACGTCACCTCCCCTCGCAAAGCAATGTCGATAGTATAATAGATGGTTTAATGTAATTCAAACTATTTTGTCATTAAGCAATTAGTAACCACTATCACTAAACATTTTTTATTAGTGTGTTAGTAGTGAAAATCAAACCGCATTTCCATTGAAAATAGTTAGTGTCATTGTCTCGGAACTTTAGATTTATACCTCAAACACGTAAAGAAATCATAATAAGCCCATTCCCCTTTATGTAACTTTTTTTTCACGAGATATACTGACAAATGTCTTGTCAAGCATTTTTCCCCATACAAATCGTATTGAAAAAAAAACAAACAAAAGAGCTCGATGAGCCAACAGTAAATATTAGTATTATGAGCTATAATTTCACCAGAATTTTCCTTTTGTGTGTCTGCAACTTCTGAACCTGTTTCAAGCAAAAAAAGTGACTTTGAAGTCACATTAAATAATAAACAATCGCTCTCAGGACAAAAGTGAGAATGGACTTTAGTAAGAGAGGGGAAAAGTATCCCAGGCGTTGACTTGGCCTCTTTTCAAGACAAAAAAATTTCTGCCACCAATAGTTGCAAAAAGACCGAAAATGGATTTTGAAGTACGAATGGTACTTTCTTATACATATCTGTTTAGACATCATTTAATGAAAAAAAATTATTGCACCAATTGATGCGAAGAGGTCGAATCTAAATTTTGGAAGGAATTTAATTGGTCCTATCTTAGGAAAATAAAAACTCTCATAAGATTTTTTTGTTTCCATTTTCGACGTTATCAATCAATCTTTTTTTTTCATCCTTCCAAAAACTTAATTTCAACCTTTTCGCATCGATTGGTGCAATATACATATGCACACGAATGAAGGTTCGAAAGCCAAAAAAAGAACGCAATCTAGCAAGCTTTCCTGAATAATTTTTCTTAATCCTATTTTGAGTGCTCTTGCGAATTTCCGAATAAATTCGTGAATGTACCGTTTTCACTGAATACAATATTTATATACAGTGTGGCCCATAATAACTGTCACTAAAGCAAAGTGTTATAAAAATCAAAGTCGCGTACAATATTTTTTTTTATCACAAACGCTGAACAACATTCCAAAATTTATTAAATTAATGATGAAGTTCGAAATTATCACTCTTTTCTCTTCAACCCATCAATTGTTAAGCCTTTTGTTGACCTTACTTTACCTAGCATATGGCCTCATACTCAAAAATCCAATGTCTTGAGATCCGGTGATGATGCTTCCGCAGAGATGAAATCAGTCGAATTTATCGGCCCTTTTCCCATATGAGGTACTGCTCCATACACCTTGATTTTGGTCACGTTTTGATATCGATCAGCAGTCAATTCATCTTTTGGAGCATTCGCAAAACTTCTTGCGTACAAACGGTTACTCTGCTGGTTGTGGCTTTCTTGCAGGAAGAACAGTTTTTCATCCGAAAAAATTATTTCATCTCCACAGTGCCAGCCAAGTAGCTCCTTACTTTTTGTAACTGGTAATGGCTTTTGCTTATTTGTTAGCCCATGAAAGCGTTAGCTTTTATAGGCCTTGAGTCGTAGAACATTCCTGATAAGAAGCTGCTTGGAAGTTTTTTATATTTTCATATCCTTTTCTACAAAACAGGCTGATTGAGCAGGATATCGTCCTCTCGCTTGTTTTATGACGTCATTTGTTCCCACAGTCCGACTGCGTCCAACTTTTTTTTAATCTGCGAGCCTCCCGTATTCTTATATCGTTTTATTGTCTTATGTATAAATTTTTCTGCTATTTCAAGTGGTTTTAGTGTTTTTATGATGTCACAATTTCTGTATATTTTTTTTAAAAAATTTATAACTAAGTCACGTTTACCTTCCATGGCGCTTCTGAGTTTAATATAAAGAATATTTTTTTTGCCGTGTACTTTCGTTGTGTACAATTAAATAGTGAAAAGCAATTCATCCTTAGATTATAAAAAAAATCAGGTTTTAAATTTTTTCTGAACAGTGAAATTTAGTGACAGTTATTATGGGCCACACTGTTAATATACACCCAACCCTCTTTTTACACGGTAGATACGTTCCTTAGAAAACCGTGCAAAAATAAAATCGTGTAAAAAAATACATGCGGTATATGGTAAATTTGGGGATATGTTCCACAGCCATAAAATATCGTGTAAGATGGAAAACTTTCCCAAAAACCGAGCAAAAAAAAAGTTTAGACAGTCAGATTTTTAGTTTAGTTTTGATTTTTATTTTAGTTTCTAATGAAATTGCTCTTCTCTTTGGTATATTTTGTTGTTGTTTATGCATTTTATTATTCGGGTGTCTACTAAATATAACAAAGATGTTAGATAATATAACATATTTATAGAACTTATCTCAGCCGAATATTTAACACATTACCTTTATTAGTAGTAAAATATTAACATGAATGCAAATTATGCTTTACATTTAACCATAGAATTAAAAAAAACTTTAATTTGAACATCAACTTTTAAAACTACGAACTGAACGCTTTAACACAAAATAAATTCTGAATAACCTAATGCTGTATTCAAGTTGAAGTGCAATCAGACAAAAAAAACTGATTATAACATTCGGGTATTCAGGCATATTGTATTTTTGTTGCTGTACTATATACACAACTTAGCTGTAAAAATCTTTTTTGAGATTCGTGCAAGAAAGTTTATTTGATCTTATTTTTGAACCGTGTTATTTCAAAATCGTGTAAAAAAGTACCGTGTAAAAAGAGGGTTGGGTGCATACATATTTATATGTATGTATACAACATAATAATTTTTTGCCTATAGCAACATCTATGAGCAAATTTTTGAAATATACATAAGTACCCTCATTTTAGTCCTCTTAGTAAAACAAAAAGATAAAATCTTCGTTTGTCAATATCGGCTTAGTATTTTAGGATCTGTGACTTATGACTTATTCAATTATGTGACTTATATAATTATGACTATTATATTTTATTTTTTTGCATACAGCGCCCTCTGTGAATATATGTTTGAAGTATTAATAGCTTTATTCTTGATAATATGAAAACAACGATGCTTTGTTTGTCAAAATCGGCTCAGTAGTTTAGAAGTTTTGGTCTAAAATATAACACTAGCATGAGCATGCCGTGAACGTTATCACTACGCGTGACGTAACGGTTCAGCCAAAACACTTTGGAATAGATTTTTCATACATAGTCAATTGATCGTTTTTTACCCCATAAATAAGGAAGCCTTCAAAGACATTCTAAAGGAAATTTAGCTCTTGGTGAAGGAGACTTCAGTTTCATTGACGCTGCAACACTTACATTTTTTACAGAATGCAAGTTCACCATTTGACGACGAGGAACTGCCTGATGAAAACAGTAATTCACATGACTTTGATAAAAGCATTAGAGATGACATCGCAAATAATTTAAAGCAAACATTATAATTTGTTTATAAGATATGTATAGCAAATACACATTTAATAAAAGATATATAGCATTAGCATTCATTTGCTCCGCACATTTCTTAACGTTAAATTAAAATTTTTTGATTAATTTTACTTTGTTATAATTGATCGAAAGTTGAATTGGAGAACACCCCTATTTCGATTTGAACTGTCTGTCAAAATTTAATCGATTTGAAATCGACCGATCGAAAAGTAGGACACCAAAAGTCGATTTCGATCGAAAACAATTTCACAATGGGTTTACGTGGAAGAGCACGAATAGTACTTCATCTTTCCTTCTGGACTTAACTTACTCCTTAATGCGAAATAATAATTCCGAACTTTGAAACCTTGTTAAGAATTAAATTCGTTAAAGCCTGGCATCTTAAAATCTGTCCATATATGTATATTTACAGGGCGAACCAAAAATCAAAAACTAAAAGTCTCAACCAACTTCTTATCATTAGTTCTATTCCTTAGCCACTATTATGTTTTTAATTGAATTCGTTTCGATAACTTAAAGCTTTATCTTTAAACGGATAAATGGTTATGTATATATACGACAGCAGTTAACTAAATTAAATGGAAAATTTACACAGCTATACTGCCCTCAGAAGCGTAAAAGCGGTATCTCAAAAAAATGTATATTCTTGATTCTTATGGCATTGGATAGCTTAAGAAATTACGGGTCTAACCAACTAAGCCAATTTCCGGTATCATAGTTCAAACATAGAAAGAGTCTCCTAAGAGAATTTCTTCTATCTCAATTTTAGAGTATTAACAAAACATAAATTTTTTCGAAACTCACTTTCACTGAGATGCCGCTTTTGTGCTTAGGTAAAAACAAAAACAATTTTTTTAGGCACCGTTATAGAGATAAAGTTATGAAATTTTAGACAATAAATTTAAATTTGTGCATCAGACTTATATGCTTATGTATATCCACACATATAGATGTATGTATGTACATACATATGAATCATTCATTTCAGAAACAACATCATTCCCACATATGTACATTGCATGGAACTATATTGTTGCTGAAACTGACGATTCATATTATGGTTGTTTTATAAAAATACTGTATCAACAATTTTAATTAAGAAAATATGATTCATACGTGATGTCTTGTCAGTGGTTGTCCAGATGCTGCCATCATTGCAGCAAATTGTTCAGGACTTGGGCAATGAGATGGCATTGGATCTTTGTTTGGCCGCTTCGTCGGTGGTCCAGCTGGTATTATTGTAACTAAATTTAAAATTTTAATTTGTTAAAATATATTGAGCAAATTTAGCAAAGTAATTGATGTACCTTCCGTTCCATTCAGCTGTTGTTCTTCGTGTATACGTTTACGTAGACCTGACGATGGTGATGGCGATGGTAGAATAGTTAGGTCTTTTTCAACTTCTACAATTTTGTTTGGAATACGTTCGTATAATAAGCTTCCATCAGGTGCTTTTGGGGGTTTAGGGAATGATACCACATCTGGTTTAGGCATTTTATCTTTTGGTGTTAGCACTAACCATTCATGTGGACCAGAACCTGGAGAGCCCAAGCGATTTGCTATCTTAGTTACGCTACCTCGGTCTATTTTTTTAACCAGTAGTATTTTTTTAATTTCTGCTGGTGATTTACCATTAATACGATTTCCAACTGCAAAGAAAACAAAAATATTTCAAAAAAAAGTTTAAATCACAATTATAGTCAAACATCTTTTTATTATCATTCTCCCACAAAATTTAGTTCCGAGTTTCCTTTACTTTCATAGATTCCGACACAAAGTTTTACTATACGAAATGTTGAAAAGGGTATTTTTAAAAATTAATTCATATTAAATTTTACGCATTCAATTTTTAACTCTATAAATCAGTATTACGTCTTAAAAAGGTTTGATTATATATTTTGGTGTTAGTTTATGTGGCAGTTGAATATACAAATTAAATGGTAAAAATTAACTTAGCGATCAAAATTTCTATACAATTTTACAAATTGATTCAATGCTGTATTTTTAATAAACAAACATGACAACAAAGACTACAATAATAGATGCGTTTCCGTACAATAATGCATTAGTACAATTTGCAAGTTTTTACAGGATTTAGCCCAAAAAGCGTTCATGTACTCGAAAAAGCAGTATGTGAGAACGGAAATGGGAGAGCAATTTTTTTTTTTGTTTTTTCTTTGTAAGAACTAACAGGTTTTAGCCCTGAGAATTTTTGTGTGTAAACTCATGAAAAGTAATAAGCGATCATATGTTATGTGTTGTGCAAGCTGAATTGTAAACATTTTATTTTCCATATTATTTTTTACGTTTATAGAATACAATTTATTGTTCAACTACATTCAATTTAAGATGTTTGGTTCCAACTAAATTCAAAAATGTTTGACGTTTATTTAAATAAAAAAAAAAATTAACTCAGGTAACACTCAGTATTAGTATCTTAAACACAGAAATTTAATATGGCAGCTTCATGCAGTGATATCAAACACTTTCCTTCAAACATATTTTTTAAACTAAAGTAGTTTAGGTTAGGCAGTAGTGGCAGTCAGTTACGAGCCAACTCACTTAGACCAAATGTTTATCCATTGTGATACCATAGTGTATTTAACTATACCATCTCATTGAACCAATTAGATTTCGTAATAAAACTAAGTAGTTGACCTATATCTAAGTTCATCCAGGTCATTTAATAAAAACGAAACAAGTATTTTGTGTCTTTTTTAGCAAGTGCAGGAGCAAGGAAATGTTGTTTTCCTCCTCCTCCTCCTTCTCCACATCGAAGGCAAAAGTAACTAAATAAAAAAATATCCAATAGCCCTTCACGGTTTCTACAATTTCGAAGATTTATTCAACCAATATTTCGCTTCAAAATTTCAAAAACAGAAAGCAGTTTTATGACCATTCTTATAGTTGAGAAAATAATTTGAAACTTTTATTTATTATAAGTTTAACAAAAAATAAAATCTTTAAATGAAACTTACACTCCTGTTTAACAAGCTGTGAATTTATTGCATAAGAAGATTGACGAGCAGCTTTTTTCGGTTTAATAAAATTTCTACACATCAAACGAGCCAATCTAGTCATCGGATTAGTATGCAGATAAAATGCAGTTCTTGTTTTCATAATTGGGCGTGGAGAACCAGAGCTTATTGCAATACCATGAGCTTGAGCATAGTGCCTAGCTAAATGTGTTTTTAATTTGAATTCTTTTCCACAATTTACAATCGAACATCTAATATAGAGAAAAATAAAAACCGCAAAAATTATTTAATCGGTAAAAATTTTAAGATTTATTTACTTATGCATTTGACGATTTGATAAATCGCTAGCTTTTTCTTCTTCAATCACCACCTCAGCTACAATAGGTTTCTTCTTTATGTCAACATCACTCTCTTGTTTGCATAAATTTTTAACACCACCGTATTTTTTCCAATAATCCCAACATATTTGGCACAACCGACATGTTAAATGCCCCGTCACCCATGGATACCACTGTTATAAAATATATTATTATTAAAAGTAGCTTATTTAAAACATAAAATTAAAAATTTACTTGTGAAGATTTAGTCGTTGAGCAGGATTCACATGGTTTTCCATTATTTGATAAGTCTGTACCACCATTAGTTGTTCCATTGTATACGCTGGCCCCACCTTTACTTGCAATTCCGCCTTTAGTTGTATTATACTGTGGTATATAAACCTGTTTTAACTTCAATTCCGCCTCGACAGCTTTGACACGCTTTTGCTGAACATATCGATCAGTGGTCTTCCACATGTAGTAATATTCAATGATTTGCTTCAAAGTTTTCCACGGCAGCTAATTTATATAATTGAAATTAGTTTTTTATATTTGAATTTCGAGAAAAATAATTGTATGCGACAAAAACATTGAGTTTTGTGGTCATATTGCTTACACAAACTGAAAAAAAAGCGGAAACCTTGGAGCAAAGAAGACAAAATCTTTTTAGTCTGTCAACATATCTATTTTTTAAATACCACTTTAATCGGAGATTAAAGAATAATTTTGTATAATTTGACCTTCATAAGTTTCCACAAAGGTCCATTTGAGAGAAAATCTTTTTTGATTGAATTATGTTAATAAAACAAACGTCAAACGTAGTCGAGTTTACTTAGTTAGAAATTTCTCGTATTAACTTTAATCGACGATTTGCACGTTAATAGCCGATTACACGACATAAGTTATCGATGTTTGTGACTAATTGGTGTTTAAGAACAAATCGCAGTTTAATCTATGATTTAATTAAGATAAGTTAACAGGCCTAAAAGATTTAGATTTTAACTAACGATAATTTTACTGAAAATAGTCGATCGGCACCATAAATGAAACTTACAAAATCTTGTCTAATATCATTAAAGTCTTTTCCATATTTATCCAGAGCTTCTTCAAATAGATTAGCTTCAGATGCACTCCAATCTTCAATTTCGTCTCGACATAGCACCGGTCCTGTCGAAGGGACTAATGAACACATTGCATCTTCGATAGAATAATAGTGTTTGTGTAAAATATCCATTGCGTGAAACTAATTGTAATTAATAATCTAATAAATAAAAATATCGAGAGAATATACAATTATCAGCATACCAAAGTTATATCGCGACTTGCCGCGGCTGCAGACATATGTAAGGAAGGTTGCTTAACAGAACTACTGCAATCTAAAGCGCGGGCAAATGTTCCAATTGACCGAGAAACAACCAAAAACTGATCGATTTTACGATCAGTTAAATTATGATGAGGCGTCCAAATAATCGTTTCTAGTTCTTCTAATTTACGGTCATCAGTCGTGACATCTTTTAGCTTTGCAGGAATTTCACTTTGGTATCGACTGCCAACTCTTATCTCTCCTTTATCGGCTAGCAATGTTTTTTGATTTGGATCAAATACCAAGCAGTAGAAAAATGTATCCTTAAAAAATAAAAATAAAAATTAATTGTTTTTATTTATATTAACACTTCGACCAAAAGAGCCGAACATTTACATAAAATAAATAAAAATTGCTACTTTTTTTAAATAAAAATGAAGATATATACAACATAAGTATGAATGTAGGAAGTAAATGAAATCCTTAACATATTTAATAGCTTGGTGTGAAATTTACAACTCACGTCTTTATTTAAATAACTTTGCAAGGATTCAGTTTCATTAAGTAGTGTGACTGAACATTTTCCTCGTATTTGTGTGGCAGGCAAAGTTTCAACTTGTCGAGAGAGGAATAGTTCTCTATGTTTTATCTGGTGTCGTTGTTTGGGTGTTAATGATTCGCCTTTGTCAGAGGAGATATTGCCAGAAGAATTGATTGGACTTGTGCGATCTTCATCTAAAGATGCTGTTAAATTGAAATATCTATTATTTTTGTATTTTCGTATTTGTAAATACTAATATTTCTATAGATACATAAAACCAATTATTTAATAGATTAAATTTTTAAACCAGTGTTTACAACTTAATTTATCAATCCTACATTTAAGTTAAGATAAGTTTTAGCTATATTGGTAATATTGAAGTTAATTCGGTACCTATCGAAGGATCTAGAACAGCTTGAGCGGCTTGTTCTTCTCCCACTGGTGTTCTAAGCCAGGTTTTCTTCAGTTTCATAGCTAGTGGTGAATCCTCTGCTGTTGCCACTACACAATTAAATGTAATTAATTTTTGTTAAGATAACATATATGTTTTATTTTTAAAATAATTTTTACAATATTAGATTTCAGAGTTACGGAGGTAAAAATATTCAATTATTTAATAATCATACTTAATAAATACATAATGTTATAAAGTGCGGAGGTGCAGGACGACGAGGCTGTAATCACCAATGATAATGTTATTGTAATTATTAAGTATATCTGAATTAAGTTAAAGATTCTTTAAACTCTTTATTTAATGCTTGAGTTAAATCAGTAATGAAGAGGTTAATTTACTCTCCACGCAGTTAAGTATTATGTTAGGTGTTGGACACTAAGCGTAGTGGAACAACTTTTACATTACATATGTAAAGTTTAAGTAAATAGATGGTCAAGTTATTCCTGATGCTACGACATATCCACTCCCAGCGTCATTCCACAATCTCAGTTGAGATAAAAATATATGTTGGTACATACTTTGGGTGGTAACCAAATGAAGTTCGCGATTCGAACTTCTCAATTCAAATTCTCCAGAATGATACGGAGTGGCTATATGATGCGTACATGAGCGATTTGTAAGGAAACCAGCTTTTTGTCGGTTCCTTTTCAGGAATTTTAATAAGTAATTCTTCGAGCCATTTAACAGGTAGCCTCTTTTTTTGTCATTAAAAGTGAATTGACTTTCAATGCTTCGGCTGGGATGTCATAGCTTGATGCTTTGCTTCAAAGGAGGGATACAATGATATACTATACTTGACGATGGGACATCAAAATGCAGAGCTATTGAAAAAAAAAATCAAAAAGGGAACATCTATTTTAACAAAAAAAAAAAAATGCGTTGAAAATGTTCTGATGTAAGCTTTCAAACTGGCTTGGACTGGTGAACAAGGTTGCCAAGTTGAAAACAAGGAATTAACTACCTTCTCAAAATAAAATAATTTTTCCTTAAAGTTATTTGGGAAAGAGTTGATTCCCTTTTTTTACTTTTTCTTTTAGTCGTCAATATAACGAAATTAAATTTTGCTCGTTAAAAAAGTGTGCATATAACGAAAGTCCTCCAATTAACGGCTTTTCCCGAAAATTTTCAATTCCTACTCCCAGGCTTCCGGCTTTGATATGAAATTAAAGGCTTGGCCGCCTTAAGTGTCCACTTGGCAACCCTGCTGGTGAACATTTTTTTTCATAAGATTAAAAAAGGCTTGTTATAGCGACCGCATAATCTTATAAATATTAAAAAGTGACGTTAAATTTACATACTTAAAATATTTTCACCTTTCCCAAAAATTTTACGTTTTTCCATTGATTTAAAATGATAAAATTTTACAGAAATATCTTTGCTAATTAAAGTAAGTTCATTGTAAGCATTTGTTTTGTAATATTAAATCGGCTACAAAAAAAAACAATCAACTAATATTTCTAAGCCAATAATTCTTACAAAAATGTTGTGTAACAAGTCGTTCAGTCCCGAAAAATCATTAATTACGAACTCGAAATGAATAACACTGGTCAACACGAATTTTTTCCTTGGGTTCAAGTACTCATATTTTGATTTCTTTCACATAGCTAATAAAAAAAAAGTAGTTTTATTAGCTGAAGTTTCCTTTTGTAGGAACCAGAACGACCTAAAAATGCGAAAATCATGGTTTTTTGATATATTTGATGCAAATTACATCGAAAGGTAACAATTTCTAACAAAACCATTAATGAGGTCCACAAGAACTACTCTTTCTCTTTTAAGGCACATTTTGAGTTATATCGATATCTTTGTTTTTCTCCGAAATATTGTCAATTGAAATTTATTGTGCATTTCTCCATGCAAATCTTCATAAGTTTTAGTGAGGCAAATTTGTTATAAACTTCAATTTACGATGTTTCGGAGAAATAAAAATGATATCAATAAAATTTAATGCTGATTTTGTAGAGAAAGAGTTGTTCTGTCGAACCCCGTTGATGGTCTAACAAAAACAAATTGCCTTTCAATGTAACATAGGCTCAAATATCTCGAAAAATAGTGATTTTTTGCACTTATAGGTCAGAATATCTCGAAGATCAGAGAAGTTCTGATACTGGATTCGAACTCAGGGCATCAAGAACATTCGGAAAAGTATATTAAGGTTTCAGAGCTAGAGATTTGACCAAATTTTGTCGCCTTGTGTAATATGTCGAGTTCCTTGTAATATTTAGTATTTACTTAATTTAACCATATAAATACGAATTTCCTCATAAAAAACTTAAACTATCTGCAAGTCTTAATCATAATTAATCTTATTAGATGATTTTTCTTGTTTATATGTGTCTATAAGCTTATAATTATTAAAAATAAATAAAAATAATAGCTTACGCTGATGTTTGTCCGCTAATTGAACCAAAGGGTTTGGTAAATCACGTCTACGGTAGAAGCACATAAGTTTGGCTTCCACGTTACCCGACTGATTTTTGTTTAATTCTTCTATTCGTCTAATTAAAAATGGTGTATTTGACGTTGTTTCAACGTAGACATAGTCTGAAATTGATTAAAAATAGTAAAAATTTATTAAAAACTGGCATGAGTAGACAATTTATTTGTTCAAAGAATGAAATTTTTATGCGGCATAAAAAAATTATAGGCAATTTAAAGTCCAGAAAGATTTTATTAAAGCTTGTGCCGCAGTGGCAGTGTACTACGCTTATAACCCAGGGGTAACCGGTTAGATTCTTGGCTCAGGCATGGCAATACACTTCATATTTTCTAATTTCCTTCCTTCTTAATAGTTCATTCTCCTCTCTTTAATTTTATGGAGGTTTTTTCGAGCTTTATGCAAAATAAGCACCACATTGAGCCTTCCAGCTGTGGTAAGAAAGTAAACTATTTCGGAGAAGCATTTAAGTACTATGAAATTCAGTGACATTCTGATCATGACTTTCGTAAAAATAACTGGCTCCATAGCTCATCTTCATTATCACTGTTGAAGTTAAACGCAGAATTTTTATGAATATTTACATTAATACATACAATGAAATATAAATAGGTGGCGAATATACATATTTAGATACAATAAGTTCTCTTTTTGCTCACAATTTGCCTAATTGCACTACAATTTTGTACTTTGAAAATACACCTCATCGCCGTATATATGTTGTTATTGCTAATTGATTCTATTGTAAATTAGTTTTTTAGTTGATGCTTATTTATTAAGTCCAGATGCGAAGAAAAAGAAAGATAAAAGGAAGAGGTGCACTCCAACCTACTAGATTATGTACATAGTCAATAATAAGGAAGCCTTGAAGGACTTCCTAAAGGAAATTTAGCCCTTGGTGAAAGAAATTTCGGTTCCATTGACGCTGCAACACTTAAATTTTTTGCAGAAGACGTATACCAGCGCGCAATTTGATATTCATATCTTAAAAAAAGTTTTCCCCTGTGTTGTCATAGTTAATACTTAAAACACTTTATTCCATGGCTTTCACATACTAGAGGACTCAAAAAATACAGTATTCTTTGTTCCGCATATTGCATTGAGTGTCTTCTCCCCTGGTATATTTTGATGCATTATTCTCAAATTAATTCACTCACACACATAACAACCTATTAAGGGCCTTGCGTTTGACAACGAGCCATCCAAACAAGCTCATTTGACTGTAAAGTCAAGGCATTCTGTGTTACACGGAGACGTGTAGGTTAACTGCGATCGCTCCCTCTCCTGGCAAGTCGTAATTTGTAATAATGTAAAACTCACACTGTTGTTATCATGCATTTGCAGAAATAAATGCAATACACATTAATTTGTTTAAGCTATACGAAAATTACTATTTTAGTTATCTTTATCCTGTATCGTATCGTTCATTTACATATTATTATAGTACGTATTGCTTTTTGCTTTTGCTTTTGCATCTATGTGTTTTAAATTTGTTTTCTTTAGTTTGAGTATTCTCCTTTTTACCCAATGTTTTTAAGCTATTTAGAATAATAAGTTTTTGGAAACTAACGTTTTTTTTTTTTGAAATGCTCATAACTCCGCGATTAATCGGCCAAATTGCTTTTTTTTTCAAAATTTTCGTTTTTAAAAGTTCATAAAATATATCGAAAATTTCTCTAAACCATATTACTATGAGCTTTCCAAGTTTCAAAAATAACTCGTAATTTTTATCAATAAATATTCAGATCGATTTTTGTAAAAAAAAAGAACCAGTAAACTTTACCAAATTTTAAGTCTAGTCTGATAATACGCAAACCATGGGATCTTCTTTTTTTTTTTTTTGAAATTTAAATGTTTTGTTTAGTTATCCGTGTTGAAAAATATTCTGATGCGGCATTCTGAACAACAAACATAAAACATGAACATTGTAAAATAGAAACACCCATCTACAATGTACTTGTGGGTGAATTTTTTGGAATTAATACTAGTTTGAAAATTTAAAAAAAAAAATCAGACCCATGACATGAACATGTCTTATGTACACAACTTGTCAAAATAATAGGTACACCTTTGAGTTTTTAGTTTAAGCTCTATTACAACAATATTTTGGCAATTGAGAAGAAAAATCATAGTGGTAATCATAGTAGCACGATTTTCAGTAATCCAAATCATGTATGTGATTTGAGTGTTTCTACTTACTGTGCATAGTTTGAATATTTGCCTGCTCAAAATTCAAATTTTTGTTTATTTTATTTTTTAATTATTTTTAGAATTATTTTTTGAGCTTTCCTTAGAAGAACTTTAAGTTTTCTTTAATTAAACCTTAAAATGCAGTGACAGCAAATATTTTAGTTGAGATGGGTCGTAAGCCACATTGGTCTGCGGAGGAATCGAGACTGACTTTAAACTTGAAAAAAAAGGAAGAAAATCTCTTCAATGCATAGGCAGGTTGCTGAATAGATCTCACAATTTCGTGAGAAATGTGTTTTAAAGTAAACAGTAAAAAAAATTTCGTGATAGACCACTAAAAACCGCTTCAAGAGTTGATCTTCATGTAGAAATAGACATATTGAAGTCTTCAAAGACAATTTTAGCAATTCGACGACGTTTACTAAGGGCTAACATACCTTATGAAGTGAGGAAACTAAGATCAATTTATTTGATTCACAAAACTAAAAAAAAATCAAACACGGAGGCAAAAATATTATGTCTTGACCAGTTTCCGTGATCATGCTCAAATTTTTTTCCGCAACAAAGTACATTTTTTAGTTAAGCGCCCAGATATGTTAGCCCTTAGTAAACGTCGTCGTATTGTTTGAGCACTAGCCACGTTCCCAATTTCTGTTAAATTGTCTTTGAAGACTTCAATGTGTCTATTTTCTATATGAAGATCAACTCTTCGAGCGGTTTTGGTGGTCTACCACGAGATTTTGTTTTACTGTTTATTTTTAAATACATTTCTCACGAAATTGTGAGATCTATTCAGCAACCTGCCTATGCATTGAAGAGATTTTCTTCCTTTTTTTCAAGTTTAAAGTCAGTCTCGATTCCTCAGCAGAGCAATGTGGCTTACGACCCATCTCAACTAAAATGTTTGCTGTCAATTCACTGCAGGTTTAATTAAAGAAAGTTTTCCGGAATGGACAGAGAGAGTTACAGCGTTTTTTATGAAAATAAACTAGGTTGATTTTCTCAAAAACTCCACATTTTTTTCGCTAAAATTTTTAGGATATATTTGTATGAATATGAGGAAGAAATTACATGAATTTAATGCGGGCCAAATGACATTTGAGGTCAAAGTCTAAATTTAATTTTTTTTCAACGTTGCCAAGCATTCTAAGGTACTATTTTCAAAATAAATAACAAAGGCAACATTGCAAATTACTTTTTGCAAACCGTTCTTGCTTTCTGTATACTAAAATTTTACCGTTATTATATATGAACGAGTCAAGTGGGACCTCTTAAACACAAAAACCACCACATTTTTTAGATGGAAGCTGTTAATAACTTTTGAAATTATATGAATAGTACAGTGCCGGTAAAAAAAAATAGCACCGCCGACAGTAAGTAAGTTATTTTTAAAGAAAACCATTGGCTGGAATAATTTCTTTAGCTGTTACTGTATACTATTGCACAATGAATTCTCTCTGAGAGTATGATCATTGGCATATAAATGATAACGGTTCTTTTTATGCAAGGCAATTTTGTGAGAGGAGTACGAATTGGTACGGTAAAAATAAAAGCACTGCGCCGACGTTTCTGTTAAAAAAAAGTGTTTTGATGTTGAATATGGGCATTTCTCTTATGTTGAACGGGACGGAAGTTTTTTTTAAAGTGGAATAAAATCAAAATAAAACACTTTTATTTTGTTCTGCTACTTTAAGGCAGCGGTGGGCATAGAAATCTAACAAAAGAGCAAAACAACAACATCAAGCAACAACAAACGAAATTTTAAAGTTTTTTTTTTACTTTCATTTGCCATTAGCACAAAAACAAACAAAATTGCATTACAAACAAAAACAATTGCTACATTCGTCAATGCGGCGCCGTCGTTTATGCTTTGTGTTTTGTTTTCATTTGAATTCAAGTCAACGCTGTGCCTCGATAGCGTTGAAATTCTGCGATTTTTTTTTTCGCTTGCTTTTGCGTCGAATAACGGTGAGGGCAATGAGAGCAAATACAGCCACTATGTGCCTATCATTGCTTTAAGGAATAGCCCTTTGGTAGCACTATATTGAGTGGTAAAGTTGATGCCAGACGTAATACTGGTTCCAAGATAGAGGCAATAAAAAAGCCATTCGAACCGAACAAAAAACGGAAGTGTTTTTCATGACCATCTATAGAAAAGCACAAGTCAGCGAAACCTGGCAACATTTTTTAGTGTGACTAATTTTAAAATGTTATGGAAAATATAACTTTTTAATAGATTTCGTTTGATTGAAATATCTTATTTACTTTTTTTCTTAAAATGCATAATACTCCATTCGAACGGGACATATTTTTCCGTTTTGGCTAACTTGGGCAATTTTCAAAACGACTTTAATATTTATATAAATAATATTATTTAAGATATATACAGTAATTAATAAAACAAGTTTCAATCTATCTACATACCAAATTTCATAAAAATCAGTGTAGTGGCACAGCCGTGTAACCGTTTTTTCCCATTTGGAGCGATGCCTTTTTTATGGAACATTCTATCTTCTTATCAAACTTCATTAAAATCGGTCCAATAGCTTAGCCGTGGAAACGTTTTTTCCCGTTAGGGGTGTGGCACTGCCTACTATTGAAAAAAAAAAGTATACATGTTCCTTCTTCTCTTCACAAATTTTCCAACTTTAAAACTTATGCAGAAGTTAGACGTGTAGTTGGCTGCTCAAACAAAATGGTTCGCAATGCAATAATATTTGCACCAAAGCCTGAAAATCGTGGACGAAAACGCATTATGTCGGACGATAGCAAATTGTAATGTATGGCGGCAAAACCACTTCCTGCTTATTTTACATTTCTTGAAGCCATCGATATAGTTTTTAAATTGAACTATTTATCTAAAATTGAGTACGACAACAATCTGCGCTTATTCTGGTGCTTTATTTAAAAGTATATTTATTATTTTCATGCGCTCAATGTTCCTACGACGGTAAGAGAAATATACCTTAAATTGGATGCTATTATAAAACCATTGTACGTTGAATTATTCCATTTAAGTATCTTTTTATTAAATATGTCATATACGAGTACTTGTTTAATGTGAAAAATGAAGACACCACTAATTTTAAATAGCAAATAGTTGAGTTCATTCTCTTTTCAACTCTAAGCTCTTAACATAACGATGTATTTGTAATGAAAATTGTCGTCAAACTTTTAACAATTATGCTGGATGTCGAAAACATGAATAAAAGTTATTGAAAAATAATTGCAATTTAATTTATTTGATATCAAAAATGATTGAGCAACATAAGTAGTGTCTTAGTAGGATATCTATTTACATAAACATACATACAGTGGTGGCCACGAATTTAACACACACTGCAGTGGTAACTTCATATTGAAAATATTAATATTATAGACCAAGAATTGTAAACTAATATTTTTCCGTGAGTGTTGCTTTCAACAAGATGATGAAGTACCGTTAATTTAAATGGTTGTTTTTACCTTTCAAGTTGGCCACGAATTTAGCACAATTTAAAAATATCGCAGATTTTTTTTTAAATTTTGTTTGATTTGCTTTATTTCGTATGGTATGCTTCAATTATATAATTTTGAGTTTAATTTTAACAAAAAATATTTTAAGATATGGCAAAAGGAGAGTGGTGTTGAGAGATTCGCCGGCAGGTATTTCATGAAATGAAAAATAATGGTAGCACAGTTGCAGAAATCAGTCGGTCCCTTAAATGTTCCAGAAAGGTGGAATACATTACAACGCATACAGTGGTATGGGAGCACTAAAAATGTAAAATAGTGTTCGAGAAAGCGCAAAACAACAGCGAAAGAGGACAGTTTAATTCATAGAGCTTCACTTAAAGACCCTTTTAAAAGCTCCAATAAACTTAAAAATTAAGTTTCGTCAGAATTCGGCATAAATGTGTACTCCAGAACCATAAGGCATTAAAATAAAAAAAATTACGTAGATGCATAGCCCAACATAAGCCACTTGTGTCAAAAAAAAATATTAAATGAAGAATCGCATTCGTAAGAGAACATTTGATCAAACGGATTAATTTTTGGAAGAATATATTTTGGTGTGATGAAGCCAAGTTTTTGTCACTTCGGATCTGATCATAAAAAGGAAAACAATATGTATGGCAAATATAATCTTCCAAAAATTAATCGGGTTGATCAAATGTTCTTTTGCAAACGCTATTCTTCATTTAATATTTTTTTGTGACACAAGTGGTTTATGTTGGGCTATGCATCCACGTAATTTTTTTTTATATAAATGCCTTCTTATGGTTCTGGAGGACACATTTATGCCGAATTCTGACGAAACTTAATTTTTAAGTTTATTGGAGCTTTTAAAAGGGTCTTTAAGTGAAGCTCTATGAATTAAACTGTCCTCTTTCGCTGTTGTTTTGCGCTTTCTCGGACACTATTTTACATTTTTTGTGCTCCCATACCACTGTATGCGTTGTAATGTATTCTATACTACCTTTCTGGAACATTTAAGGGACCGACTAATTTCTGCAACTGTGTTACCGTTATTTTTCATTTCATGAATTACCAGCCGGCGAATCTCTCAACACCACTCTCCTTTTGCCATATCTTAAAATATTTTTTGTTAAAATTAAACTCAAAATTTTATAATTGAAGCATACCAAACGAAATAAAACATATCAAACAAAATTTAAAAAAAAATCAGCGACATTTTTAAATTGTGCTAAGTTCGTGGCCAACTTGAAAGGCGCATTAATTTCAAATGTTTGTAATATGTGAAAAATTAGAGTAAAAACAACCATTTAAATTAACGGTACTTCATCATCTTGTTGAAAGCAACACTCACGGAAAAATATTAGTTTACAATTCTTGGACTATAATATTAATATTTTCAATATGAAGTTACCACTGCAGTGTGTGTTAAATTCGTGGCCACCACTGTATGTACATGCCCTTCGCATTACAAAGAATATACATATTTATCTGGTACGTCTTACATCTGGTTATACTGTTAATTATTAAATGTCAATTATTTTAATAAAAAATTTGTATATCAAAGGCAATATTAGATATTATATGCCTACCTACATTTTTAAGTATATGTCTACCTATAAACAAATTCTATACTTTTCAGTATAAAATTCAATATCTCTTCATATACAATTTAATAACGTCTACTGAAATTTATACGTCTACTTATGAACTTATATAAAATTTAATAACTTTGCAATTCATAGAATCTTACTTATGGATTTACTTATGGATTTATATGAATATTAATTTTATACTGAAATTTTCAACCGTGTGCTTACATATTTTATATGTTTCAATCGATTTTGATAAGGAGCCCCATATTTCAATATTAGATCTGAAAAATAATTTTTTTTTTTTTTTCGTGTTATGCAAAGACAATCTGAACTTTATTTTTAATTTTACCAAAAATGATGCAAGGCATTTAATACATGAATAACATCTAAGTCAAAAATCTTATTGCAACGTTTATTATTTTTCATAATGAAAAATATGAAAATTTATCAACATCTCGAAAACTGCTTTGTTGTTAAATTTTGACTTCATTTTCGAATTCAACTCGCAATCTTATAAGATAGATTTCAAAATCAATGTAAGTTACACTAACTCCATATTTTTGTAGATTAGTGGGTAATGAAAATGTCCAAAATTCACAGATGGAGTATCATTTCTAGATCACTTCGTGATGCGGACCTTAAGGACTATAGTAAAAAAGTCGAAAGTTTTCTTGAAAAAATTCTGTTTTTGATTAAAAATTTTATTACTAAATTGCGCACCGCAATCTCCTACAATTTACGGTTGTTTAAAGGTAAAATAAAGTATCTTGCTTTTTGCTAATTGTTCAGGAAAGAAGAAATAATGATTTGAAAGATAAGACAGTTTTTAATGCAAGCCCATGCGCTCGGGCTTGAAGAACAGAACTACAAGTTTTTCACTATGTATTCAGGCCAGAAGTGGAAGGGATTTGTACGATAAATTCCTGATCAGCTATTCGCTCAAGTTTTGAGGATTTAAACTGTAAAATAATAATCCTTACAGTTTCAAATTATTTTGATGCAGTCTAGTAGTTAGATAATTAAATTTAAACATTTTTCCAAATGGTACAGTACTATGCTCAAGTAAACTTTTGGTTTAAGAAATTATATTGCGACCGCTGAAATCTACAAAAATTTGGTCACAAATCGCATCCATAGGAAGGATTATCACAACTGAAAATTTAGTTCGTTAGTCAACGTTTACACTAGGAAATTCTGTGAAACAAATTCTTGTCTATTGTCTTTTGTGATTTTTCGTAAATAGTTTCTGTGTGTAAACGCTGAGAAAATTTTTTATGAATAACCACGTCATAAGTAAAATCAAAAAACCTATCTTTAAAATGGATGCTGATTAACAGATGTGTTGTTATAAAGCCAAGTGACCAAACCACTCTTAGAAATTCGAATCGAAATGTCTATAAGCAATAAAACAATTAGACAAAACAGATACAAAGTGATGCAGCCAGAGACTAAGACAGAATTATTGCAAACGAATTAAGCCTACGACTGCATGTGAATACTCATTTAGCTATGGGTAGCTACCGTAAAGACAAGTAATGACCAAACACAAAAACCTGTAGCAGTTTTTTTTTTCTTAAAATTTTTCTATTTTATGTGAGCTTTAATGCACATCATCGAGTTGATGCAATCTTTTTTTTTTTTTTTTTGAACAGCATAAAATTTAATTTGTCAATGTGGCTACACTGCAATTCGATATAATCCAATTTTTACAAATGCACTTTAAATAATTGCAAAGTGTGCTTTTAAGATTTTTTTACTTAGGTTTACTTCCTTAATATTTTTGCGGCACTTTATTGAAATCTACTTGCGTCAACAGCGCAAGACTCTGCGACGCAAGTAAAAGCAGCACTTACAGCAGAGGTTAAAACTGCGCTGACCGAATGAGAGAGCATATTATAATATATATACATATCTATATGCAACTTATTTAATTTATTTGCAACATCTCTTTACACACAAATCACTTTTAAAAATGAAGTTAAAGATTTAACTTCACCAAAAAGTTTTTCCCATTTTCACTTTGTCCACTGGAGTCTCAGCGACGAATGCTGCGACGGTGTCAACGAATATCGAGACGAAGAAAAAAATAGCAAGAAAATTTTCTCACCTCCAACTCGATACATATTTGTCGCCATTTTACATGGATATTTGCAATTTTTTCACATTTAATCGATGCAGCATTTATTAATTAACGTTTTTATTTATTTTTTTGTAAACTTTTTGACATTTATATGTATCAAATTAACGTTGTTATGATTACAATCACACAAGACGCGTTTTTTTCGTCGCCATCTTAAAAATTTCACAAGAAAAAACTTATTTTCCGTTTTTGACGTTTAAAGTGATAAAAAAAGACGCGAAAAACCGACTGGGAGTTGAAACCAAAGGCCGATTGAGAAAACACCAGTGTCAAGAGTCTTCAAACACAAATGTCATTCTGCCTGTTGCAAATTTTAGAAGAAGGTAAATTCAAATTGGACTTAATTCTTAAAATAGGAAAAAACAAATACCATTATTTCTGTTAATAAAAAGCGTTTTCCTCTTATTCACAATAACGCTATTCACACACACCGAATTTCAGTGTCGGCGTATGACTTCGGAGTAGTTTTTAGTTGTATGAATGCTAAATACGTTGGATAGTAGTTCGGTATTTCTACGTCGTCGTGGCTTATCGATGTACAAGTTTCTTTCGTTTGAATGGAGAGTTTTGCGTCGGCGTTCAAATGGCAGGAATGCTTAATGCCTAGTTTTCATGTTATCTTTCTTGATCTTCTACTATCCCATATCAGGGAGAATATCACATGCTATACAAATAGCAAATGTATGCCTATTCACTCTCGCGTTCGTCAAGTGCATTAGACGCAGCTTTAGGTTTTGCTCGCATGCTTTTTCATTCTTACAAAAATTTGATATGGGATCAAGAATGATAACATGAAAATTTAAATTAATATTTAAGTAAATTAAGCATTAAGCTAAAATTAATTTTAAAATTTAACATGAATCTTAAGAAAAATGTGAGAAAACATCTATTATTATTAAAATTTCTACTTAATTTTAGACTACGTCGTAGCAAACTATTATTTTATTGTTTGTTTTGACGATAATAACAACATTTCAGCACCCGCGTATATGCGTGTAAGTGCTTGCATAACAGCGAACATGTGGGTCGGTGTTATAAGCCTACGATGTGTGAATGCAACTTAAAATCTAACTTTGATCGCATGATGTTCGCATTCAAACTATGAAAGAAACTACTTTTTAAGTCACCCTATTTGTTGCCCTTTTTATCGACAACTTTAAGTGTCAAATCGAATGACGTGGCCGTGTGTGTAGTAATATTTTTCAGCTGAATTATTTGTTGAAAAATTATTTAGAAAACTTGGGTTTGGCGTAAAACCGAGCCAAAGCGATGACAACTTATGAAGAGTTCATACAACAGAACGAAGACCGAGATGGAGTACGACTGACATGGAATGTTTGGCCATCGAGCCGCATCGATGCCAGTCGCCTTGTAGTGCCATTGGCCTGTCTCTACCAGCCCTTAAAAGAGCGTCCTGATTTGCCACCTATACAATACGAACCAGTGCTTTGTACGAGAGGAAATTGCAGGGCAATCCTAAATCCGCTTTGTCAGGTTGATTACAGAGCCAAATTGTGGGTGTGTAATTTCTGCTTCCAAAGAAATCCGGTAAGTTTACGGAATTTAAGAAATTAATACAAGAACAGGTTTATTTCAGGGGTAAGAGGGGGTTTAAAAAAAAATTAAAACAAGTGTCGGTCGAATCTAGTTTTGGAGATAAGCAAGCGGATATAGCCTTTGTAAAAATCAATATGTTTTGACCCCTGGATTGATATCGAAAATATGACTAATAAAAAAGATAATTTAAGGAGCTAAAATATTGAGGCTTGTAAACCAAGTGACCCATAGATTTTGGATATGGCGATTTTTCATGATATGTACCATGATTTTAATTTTTATAAGCGATGACAAAAAATAGCTCTTTCCAGCTTAATTTTGATACTAAAAAAGTATTTTTTGTTACTTTTATGAGCGTCTCATTAGAACATACCTTCATGATTTGAGCTCAGCCGATCTTCCACACAAGTTGAGATATACAACAGGTTTGTGCTCTTTGTTTGTGGGAGAGTGAGGTTTATCTACATACATATAATAGGCAGTTACAAAACGCCTCCATCCCTTTTGCCTGCCATAACACCTTATAATCGCAAATTTTTTTGTTGTTGTTTTAAACGTTGTGGTAAGGAGCAACGCAGACTAATTTTTTTTTCTAATAGTAAGTGGAGCCACGCCTGTAATAGGAAAAAAAGTGTCCACGGTTAAAGCTTTGGACTTTGATGAAATTTGGTTTTGAGATAGATCGAACCATAAGTGCCACGCCCCTAACGGAGAAAAACGTTTCAAGACTATATTAATAGATAGATTTTGATTAAATTTGGTACATGAATATAATGAACCCTGAAATAACGTTTTTGTTTTTAAGTGGAGCGTACGCTCGCAATAGTAAAATATGTTTTCACAACTTATCTAATAGACCGATTTTGATCAAATTCGTTATGAATATAGATTGAACTTAAGAAAAAGTATTTGTTTTAAGTGGGTGGCACTACGCCCCAAACAGGAAAATATGTTTCTTATCTAAACTAATCGACTGATTTGAATCAAATGGTATGGAGATATGTATGTATATTGGAATCTAAGGAAGGGATAAAGATAGGAATCGGGCAATATGTTGCCATGATTTTTATTTTTTATAGCGATAACAAAAAATAGCTCTTTTTTATATTAGTTTTTTAGTACCAAAAGCATTTTTAATGGTTGAATTTCAACCACTGGCGAAACTAGTATTCCGTATAATTTGTTATGCTATAGATTAAATGATACATATGACTCATCACTGTTTATTGTTGGTTCCTGATTACCCTATATTTTGTATTGCAAAAATTCCTCAGAAGTCCTTTTATTTAGTGTAAGTCAAAAAATATCGGATGGATTCGTAACCCCTGGTTTCTAATTTTATTTAATATTGTGACATAAAATTTCTAAATATGCAAACTAAACTGTCTTCTTTTGTTCTAATATCAAGTTTCCCCCACAATATGCTGCTATTTCCGAACAACATCAACCAGCAGAGTTAATTCCAAGTTTTAGCACTATCGAGTACACTATCGCACGTGCACCATGTATGCCACCAGTTTTCATATTTCTTGTAGATACTTGCATGGATGAAGAGGAAGTAGATGCGCTGAAAGATTCTTTGCAAATGTCTCTCAGCTTGTTGCCTCCCAATGCGCTAGTAGGTCTCATTACTTTTGGAAAAATGATTCAAGTTCATGAATTAGGCACTGAAGGTTGCTCAAAAAGTTACGTTTTCCGTGGCACTAAAGATTTGACGGCAAAACAAGTGCAAGATATGCTTGGAATAGGACGTGCATCAGCTGCTGGTCCTGCGGCACCAGGGCAACCCGGCCAAATGCCACCAGGACAGCAGCAGCGTATGCCTGGTGGAAATCCAGCTATACCGCCAGCAAACCGTTTCTTACAACCCATCAGCAAATGTGATATTGCACTTGGAGATCTGCTTAGCGAATTACAACGTGATCCATGGCCGGTACCGCAAGGTAAACGCTATTTACGTTCCACTGGGGCTGCGCTTGCCATTGCCGTGGGCTTATTGGAATGTACTTATCCAAATACCGGTGGACGCATACTTGGTTTCGTCGGTGGACCATGTTCACAAGGTCCCGGCCAGGTAGTTGATGATGAATTGAAACACCCCATACGCTCACATCATGATATCCACAAGGACAATGTCAGATTTATGAAAAAAGCTATTAAACACTATGATGCACTGGCGCTACGTGCTGCCACCAATGGACATTGCATTGATATTTATTCTTGTGCTTTGGATCAAACTGGTTTGATGGAAATGAAACAGTGCTGCAATTCTACAGGTGGCCATATGGTAATGGGTGACTCTTTTAATTCGTCACTCTTCAAGCAGACATTTCAGCGTGTGTTTGCAAGAGATGTACGTGGCGATCTTAAAATGGCATTTAACGGTACAGTAGAAGTGAAATGTTCAAGGGAATTGAAAATATCTGGGGGAATTGGCTCGTGTGTGTCATTGAATGTGAAGAGCCCGTCGGTGTCTGATGTTGAAATTGGAATGGGCAATACAGTGCAATGGAAACTATGCTCATTAAATACTAGTTCTACAATGGGATTTTTCTTTGAGGTCGTTAACCAGCATGCAGCTCCAATGCCTCAAGGTGGCCGTGGTTGCATACAATTTATAACACAGTATCAACACCCAAGCGGACAGCGTAGGATACGTGTTACAACTTTAGCAAGAAAGTAAGTTGAAATTTAGTATGAACCTGTGAAACTTTTCAACCTGCATTATGTATTGATTTGTTAATTTGTTTAAGTTGGGCGGACGCTACCTCAAATCTTCACCATATAAGCGCTGGATTTGATCAAGAGGCAGCAGCAGTAATTATGTCACGTATGGTGGTCTATCGTGCTGAGACGGATGAGGGCCCCGATATACTTCGTTGGGTGGATCGTCAGCTTATTCGATTGGTATGTTTAATAAATCAAAGCACCTAAAAGGTCGTTCTAAAAATTATAAAAATGTGAAACATTATTAGTAAACACTGTATTAGCAGGCAGTGTATTAAAAATAGAGACATTGGTACAAGAAAAAATATTAAGTAAAACGTAAAAAATAGTCTAGACGTGAAACCGCCTTTTAATAATATTTCATTACAGTATTTTATTTTGTATTCCTTTATATTTTATTTTGCATTATGTAATATTAATTTCAGTGTCAAAAATTCGGTGAATACAGCAAAGACGATCCAAACAGTTTTCGACTAGCACAAAATTTCAGTCTCTTTCCTCAGTTTATGTATCATTTACGTCGCTCACAATTTCTCCAAGTATTCAACAACTCACCCGACGAGACCACATTCTATCGGCACATGTTAATGCGTGAAGATCTAACACAATCCCTTATCATGATACAGCCAATTCTCTACAGTTATTCTTTTAATGGTCCACCGGAGCCAGTGCTCCTCGACACTTCCTCAATTCAACCAGATCGCATACTCTTAATGGATACTTTCTTCCAAATTTTAATCTATCATGGCGAAACCATCGCACAGTGGCGTGCACTCAAATACCAAGATATGCCAGAGTATGAGAATTTTAAACAACTACTGCAGGCACCAGTAGATGATGCACAGGAAATTTTGCAGACACGTTTCCCCATGCCACGTTATATTGATACAGAGCATGGTGGTTCGCAAGCACGATTTTTATTATCTAAAGTCAATCCATCGCAAACGCATAACAACATGTATGCCTATGGCCAGGTAAATATTACTACTATTTTTCCCCATATCTGTATTTTTTCCTTTTAATTTAATTTTTTTGTTAATTTATTTTTAATTTTGTTTTGTACATTTTTATTTTATTTTTTCGTTTGCTCGTCCTTGTGTTTTTGATTTGTTTGTTGTTTATTCCCGAAACAAACGTTGAACATTTTATTATCAATTGATAAACAAAAATTGCAGCCTCCAATTGGCTCAACAACGGTATTTATATATATTTTTTTTTGTTTTGTGATTATGTTATACATTTTTGTTAAGCTGACACATTTCATCAAATTTTACATAACATTGGTTTTGGGTAAACAATGAATCTGATTATTTTAACGTTAACTTTTCTTTTAACTTGTTTTGAAACCCAAAAAGTATTATTTATTCATGTTAAGGTGTTGGGTTATTATTTAACTTGCGATATGCGTAAAGGAACCTTATATTACCAGAGATTTATTTATTTATCAAAGAAAAGCTTAACAAGTTATGGGCTGTTATTATTGATTTGCCTTATTGTTTCAAATCGACGCTAGCGCAATGTTATGTGCGACTTTTCATCTAAAACCGAGTGGGTATTGTGTGGCACGATACCTAGCACAATAATTCAGCAAAATCTCAAAATTGCACTTTGAGACTGAACTACATTTTACAGTCTGCTCAAAACTTTGATCTGGCAAGATAAGATCCCTTTACGCGGATCACATCTCATTTTCAATTTAATAAAGAACAATGTCTTATGCACCAACATGCTTTAATTTTCAATCATTTTTAGGATGGTGGAGCACCCGTGCTGACTGACGATGTATCGTTGCAGTTGTTTATGGAGCATTTGAAAAAATTGGCTGTATCGTCAACAACATAAATAAGATTAACATATTGGCTACAAACGAATAAAAAATTAACTTTTTCATTGCATCAGTGTTTAGCATGGCGTAAAAAGTTTAAAAATCAACATAGAAATTAGTAAAGATACATAAATACATACATACATGCATATAAAAATGTGTTTTATTGGTATGTTTTATTGGTATGGTTTTGGGATATAAAACCATATCATACTTGGACCAAGAAGAATATAATCTAAACACAGTTAGCGCTTAATATTATTAATTATTAAAGAAATTAAATTAGTATTAAAAAGTAAAGGTCTTTCAAAGTGATTTGTTACTTTTCTTTGAAAATTCTTTAAATTTTATTGGTTTGGTATTGTATAGCCTAAATAGATCTATTGTAATAAGACGTATAAGTGCGCAGTATTGTAGGGAAGATCGCCAGATTATTGTGCTTTTGAGTTTCACCTAAATTTTATTTTAAATTATTTTTCTGTTTGTGTCACAAACAGAGAGGCGTAGTAGATATAGAAAAAATATATTGCTTCTTAATCAACGTCATATCCTGAGTTTGGAAAAAACCTACAAAATTTATCAAATGTGGTACATATGCTGCGTATAAGGCTTAGATACTTAAGATCCAAAAATAGCATCAACATTTTTTTTTTTCATCTTGCTACCTTTTTGCAGAAAAGTCAACATTATCGACTAAGACTTTCGTAAGCCGGAAAAATCAGACTGGTTCCAATCCGCCATTTGAAATTTAATTCAAATGACCTCAACCAAAATATGTACGTGATTATACATAGACTATAATCTTAGAACTGCAATGAATGAAAAAAAAAAATGTGGATTCTATAAAAACATCAGACCCTATTCAAAGAATGTATGTGAATTGACGGAAGGTTTAGGCGTCTGGTCTTTCCGGGAAATTATTTTTGAGATTACATAGTTTTCAAGCTGGTAAACTAGACAATGCATTTATGTAGATACCTCGAGATCCTCAACTTCTCTGTGTTCGATTCCAGTGGAGTGGCATGGAATTAATGCGGACGGACATCAATATAGACTAGGCCTCTTTATTAACGCTCATTTCATTGAGGTTTTAATATATTACAAATAAGCAAATGAATAATGGCTGTTACACTTAAAGGCAAGAGCCGAAGCTTAGCAGTCGTTCAATGCTATTAAATCCGCTTTCTATGATAAGCTAAACAGTAATAATAAGCACATCAGGAATGACAATATGTTGGGTGATTTTAGCGTTAGACCACAAATAACGGAATTGAATGCATCATGGGTTGGACGGTTTGGGGATTATAAATACGGTGAGTAACTTTTGGTCGGGTTTTGTAGTATAAAAACCAAATCTAAGTTTCATCTAGTCTAAGCACGCAAAATCAAATTGGGCATAAATGTCTTAGTTTGAAACGGAGCAACAGAATTGCTGTTGTGATAATCAAACGGAAATACTTCATTGAAAGCCTGGCTAAATCTGTTGAAGGTGTTGACGTTTTTTTAACAGTACTTAAGAAAGTTCCAAATTGATTATATAATATTCCAAATTGATTTTAGAATTTTCAATTTGGACTTCAGAATAATCAAATTTACTTTAAAATAAATCAATTCGGTTTTAGATTACTCCAAATTGATTTCAGAAAATTTCAAATGTACTTTAGAATAACTTTTTCATTGCATGAGTGTTTAGCATGGCGTAAAAAGTTTAAAAATCAACATAGAAATTAATACTTAAAATACTTACTAGTAAACAACTAGACTAGTAAATATAACTATGGTCCCTTCATTTTCAATGCAATGCAATGTAATGGTAAATTATAATTCAAACTGCGTCAAAAGTTTATTATATATTAAATTTACATTAAGTCTCTTTTGATAGGTTTGATCTAGGAAGCTGAAATTTTGGGAAAATTTAATTCCATTTCCATCTCATTTCTAAACTATACAATCAATTTAATGTTTCGCGTACATCTTGTAAACTTTTATTTTCCTTTTCATCAAATCGCTCACAGTTTGTGAGCTGTGGAGGCAACTCGTCTAACATCCTTAGACTGTACTCTGGCATAACCCAAGGTACGATACTAGGTCCATTGCTGTTTATGCTGTATGTTAATGACATCGTATCTTGTGTCTCCAAATGTACTGTTCGTATTTTCGCCGATGACATTCAATTATACAGTTCCAGCTCTAATCGCACCTTTTCCGACTGTGTCGTCAAAGTTCAAGAAGATCTATTATCTGTTTATAGATGGGCTAGTGCTAACCATATTTCTATTAATTCACAGAAGACTAAAATCCTTACATTCGGTGATGCTTACAGCATTGATACTTTTAGTAATATATATTTTAACACCTGCTCCGTAAGCAAAACCGACTCTGCATCCTGACTCGGGATAATTATTGAGCCTAGTCTGAAGTTTGACTGACATATCAATCAAGATATTTCTCGCGTTAGCTTTTTGCTTAAAAAACTTGTATCTTTTTCCGACCAAAAGGTACTAGTCTATTTTAGGTACAATTTTTCGTTAGCCTAATAAGTTGGACAAAATTACAATGCATACAATTTGACTTGGGGACCATGCAATCGGCTTAAATGAAAAGAAACCAATTGCGTTAATTTGAATACTAATAATATTATTTATTTTGTGAGTTTTGTTATTTTTTGGATACGATTTCACAAGAGGATATTTTTGCTTATCAAAATCAAAAGAATGTCGACCATCCTATTTTAGGTATTTTGGAGCTCATTTGGAGTTTTGTGAAATTAGGTACAATGCGAAATTTCCATTTTCATCCTTGCTACAGACTGCATTGGTGCGTCATCTGCTTTCTCAAATCTGTAGTTCATATATGTATGTACAACGGTATGTATTTCCATAAAATCTTTATTAATCTTTCTAAAAAACTTTACTATTAGAATATTTTTTCATGAAGTGCATTTGAAATATAAATGTAATACTTTTGTAACATAAATTATAAATATGCGTGTATTTTTATTAGGAACACATTTTAACAAAAAATTTTAATTAAGAAAAGCTAATCTGCGCTTCAGCTAATTTGCGCGAATTTCTAAAATAGAAATCGTTTAACATTTTATGTTATGTTAATTAAGAAAACGTATGGACATTTTCTGTTCAACATCAGTACGCTCAAGAGCTTTGCAAAAATCTTCAAAAGAAATTTTTCCTTGACAACCAAGATCAGCTTCTAGTATTGTGCGTTCAGCAATGCTTGTTAGCTGCTCTTGGCTAATATTAGCACCAACCATCATATGCAGAATACTTAAAAGTTCATCGCGACTTATGACATCATCATCATCTAAATCGTACATTTTAAAAGCGACTAAAAAAACATATGTATTAAGGATTTTGATGAAAACATTAAAAATTTGACATACACTTTAATTTTTCCTCACGGCTGTTTAATTTGTTTTCTTTTTTGGGCACTATTGGGCGAAAGTGCGCAAGTACGTTCATATATTGACGAAAGTTAACACGATCGTCAGTGCTGTCTGCAAAAAATGCATGTACAATGCGTTCACATAGTGGATTGATAGCTAATTCCGGAATTCGTAAAAAGTCTTCTCTGGAAAGAGTTCCACAATCACTACGATCCAACGATGTAAAACGAGAATAAAGACGTTCAATTTGGTTGGGAGTAACTGAAAAGAAACATATGTGGTTTAAGTAAAGACATGGGAACATTTCTGCGATTGCAATAACTATGTAAATAACATTTTATTTGTTGAAATGAAATATGCATGTACATTTACTACTCATGCATCACAGTACGTACTCCTGGGCCTGGATGGGCACAAGTTCTACTGCAAGTTCCAACGAGAGCGCAATTGAGAGTAACGAGAGAGCATTTGTGCATACGTATGCAAATGTGAGCGCACGATTCAGTTCTACTTCAGCAGAAGTAGAAATCTATATGGTTGTTGTACCACTACATGGAAACGAAATTTTGAGTGCATGTTGGTGCCCATCATTGTTGATTATTTTTTAACCATACATCTTGATATAAAAACAGTTCACAAAAAAAAAGAATTTAGTTAATAATTTTTGTATTGAACTTTTTAGTCATTTATACAACCAACATGACAAAGATAACAAGTGGATCAATTTAACCTGGTAATTGGTGACATATGTTTCGGCTATTACCACGTATATACATATTTATATGCATATACATAGCCTCATCAGACCAGTTTTGGTTAAGTTGTACTGAGAATCGAACACCCGACCGTATGCATTTTTGAATTGCGACGGCCGCTCTAACACTTGAGCTATTGGGTATGTGACCTTGATGTGTACAAAGTGCGTGTTTCTTTTGATTTCGCACGTATTGTTCCATTTTTCCATTGATCCACTTGTTATCTTTGTCATGTTGGTTGTATAAATGACTAAAAAGTTCAATACAAAAATTATTAATATAATAATTATTAGTCTCAAAACAAACCAAAAAGAATTTAGTTTTTTTAACCGTTTTGATTTCAAATAATGTAGGTAACATTTTTTATTAAAATCCGTATATATTTTACAATAATTTGACAAATTTTTAGTCTTGTTTGACTGTACTAATTATCTGCCGATAAATTGTTATTTAAATTGTATTTACTGATAAACAATGTATAAGCTGTAAAAATATCTAGTCGCAAAAAAAAAAACGAACAGTTTTTGCTTATCAGTTTTCATTATTAAAGTAAAATTTAGATAATGACTACTACTAAAATTATAATGTTATATATTATCTCTAATTTTTAATTTATGGTTATTCGATTTTGATGGTTTAGTTATTAGAGATTTCAATCTTGGTCTTTTTTTTTGATCCCGAAAGTCCGTGCATTCAATAAAAATAGAACAAAATTTCTTGGTTTCATGAAAATGTTATCATTAAAAATGTGTAAGTCAGAAAAAAAAAATTTAAAAAAAATAGTCTTGATAATCCCTGGACCTTCTTAACGATAACTTGTGATGAAATATGACATGGAGGGATGAATTTGTTTATGGAACATATCTACATGTTACTGAAGGGTACAGTTTAACTCTTTCTTCCTTTTTTGTGTTCCTCTTTCAATCGTATCGTTTGATCGATTTTTAAAAGGTTTGAAGCAAAATTCTACTGTTGATAACAATATTTTTAAAGTTGATAATAAATTAAGTAGAAAGTTCTGACCTCACATGAAATTTGGAATATATACATACATATATATATATATGGTCGCAAAAACAAGATTTTTTCCTTAGGATTCATCAATCATCAATGACTAGTGATGTGGCACCTCTTACACAAGCAAAATCCTTTAGACAAAGATGCGGAACATGGCTTGAAGCTGCAGAATACTATTGTAACCATTTCACTGAAGTAAGCTTCAATATCAAAAATAAAAACTCAGAAGCCATTCGTCGAAAAAAAGATTGTTTAAAGATAAAGATTTTCGAGCATATTTCATCATTTTTTAGAACGCATTTAAGCGCTTAAAATAACTTTTTTCGAGTTAAGTTTGTTTGCGTCAATTATTATGTATAAGGTTGCATATTTGTGACTCCGTTTCAGTTACGGCACCTAACTCATAAACCAATGCGACGTAATTTCTCTACTGAACAAAGTTATTTCCATCCGCTCCTCATATTTACAACTTTCCATTGCTATATGCCCTACTAAGGCTTGCCTTTCAATTTCGATATTATTTAATGTTAATTATTTGGTTTAATGTATCGTGATATTTTTTTGCAATGCTGCGAATATTGCGTCAATAAATGAGAATGCAATGTTTACTTAAAACCAAATTCGATCGTATAATACCAAAGTCCCTTCTGGCGATATGATCATGCAAATGATAAGCTTGTGCGAATTGTTTTTGTAAATATGAATTTAAAATTTCACAGGCATAATTTTCCATTGATGACTTTGACAAAATGAATTAACTATGTAAAACTTTATTAACTCACATCCTGTTTCCTCTTGTATTTGTGATATTTCTTCTGCAAGCAATAGGAGGGAAGATTTGTTGCCCATTTTTACGACTCAAAATATTAAAAACAAATAAAAATAAACCAGCAGCACGTACAATCCACTGAAATAAATGACAGTGACTTTTCTCATGACATTTGACGTTGGTTTCGAAGTTAAGTTCGAAGAATTCAAACCAAATAGATGCAGCCATGATATAATTAACATGTCAAATGTAGCCCTTTCTCTCCATATTTTATAACTTATTAGCCGGGGTGATATCCGCTAAAGTGAAAGTCGAATATCGGTTTTTTGATTATCGTTTTGAAAACGACACCTAAAAAGCTATCGCATAAAAGTAAGCGATAAGTAAATTGACAAACCCCTTACAGAGAGCAAAATTGTGATAGTTGATAGCCACGCAGTTACGTCAAAGAAATAATTTATTTCTTTTTTGTTCTTAAGCCCAATTTCCATGTGATCTTATCATATCTTATTTTATCGAATATCAGGGAGGACATCACATGCTATTAAGATAGCAAATGCATGCTATTCACTCTCGCATTCTCCAAGAGCATTAGGTTCTGTTCGCATGCTTTTTCTTTCTTACAAAAATTTGATTTGATATCCCTGATATGGGATAAGATAACATCACATGGAAATTGGGCTTTAAGGACGGAGGAGGACGTCGATGGTGTATCGAAAGCTGTAGGAAGGAATTCAAAGAAGTGTCTCGCATTTGGAAGGATTGATGCATGAAAAGTGTAAGATAACAATAACGGACTTCCAAATCGTTGCTTATAATCTGATCATTACAATGAAATGTTAAGTAGAATCTGTTCAACGATTACCCGCTGCCAAAAAAACCCCGTCTGAAAATCGTTGGAGTAAACACAAGTCCGTCGAATGACGGGCGACAGAAAATTCAGCAGCCATTTTGTTTTCACTGACGTTTCAAACGTATATATAAAAATTGATACAAGCTGATTTGATATGCACACGGAACAAAATTGCTCACTATACAGAATTCACATTTTTGTGATTTTGACAACTGAGGGAGTTTACTTCTGCTTTCACTGAATAGGGGCGTACACATGATCAAACAACTCATCAAATTGTTTGTCAAATAATTTGACCAACAAAAAAATATATGGAGTTTGATGAGAATTTGAAGATGTGAACGCTCATCAAATTGTTGGTCAAATTGTTTGATGGAAAACAAAGAATTTTGTTTTTCTGCTTGTTTGACAAACAATTTGATGAGTTGTTTGATGGTGTGTACGCTCGTCAAATTTGCTAGTACATTTTTGTCACTTGAAAAAAGATTTCAACGAGTTAACATCGTGCGGATGATGAAATGCTATGTGGCTCTTATTTATTTTACATACTAGAAGGGTGTTTTTATTGTTTTTTTTTTAAATATCGCTAGAGGAGTCGATGTTGACAATATCAGAGGATGTAAATTTTAATTAAAATAAATTTTATACTTAAGCAACGACAGAACCAATTAAGTTATAATTATTTCGATTATTGGAAACGTTTTAGTTAGTATGTACAATTTTATCTCTTTTTTTAATTGGTATAGTGGACATAAAAATGACGGATTGTTATATGGTCTTCAAAATTACACTGAGTATTAAGTTATGTAAAATTAAATTCCTATTTCATCAACATATCTACTTTCATAAACATAATTATTTGTCCGCCATAACGATGTTTTCTCTTCGGTGGACAGAAGAAAACTGTCTGAGCTGTCAAATTGTTTGACAAACAATTTGATGAATAATTTGACGGTTTGAACACCCTTAATTTTGCCAACTTGCGGGAGCCCTGAATCATGGCATAATACAGGCTTACAAAGGTTTTTTTACCTGAAATAAAAGTACTTTTTCTTAATGTAAGTCAAGTGCAATTTGTTTTTAAGCAATTCGTTTTACATTTTACGTTTCTTCTATCGATGTGTGAATTGTGATATTGATATAATAAATTATGGAAAAATTGAATTCTACTTTGATTGCGATCAAAGCTTTGCGGTCTAGTGTTGGTCACTGCTTTGAACATTTGGCAGATGGAACAACTGCTGATAATGTAGAAGAAAGTCGCACAAAATTTTTGCTAGAGTTCCAGGAAAACTTCAACAACATCAATTCTCAATTAAGGTTTGGTTTATCATATATTATAAGCAAAATAAAAACAATGTTGGATTTCTCGATAACTTCAAGAAACTAAATGCAATAATTAAGCCATTTCTAAAAAAAACGGTCTAGTTATCTAAATAAAGAGATTGAAAAATGCCAAGGTGACCTGAAGAGAATTTGGAGAAAAATTAATTCCTTAACTAAAGAAAGTTCAATGAAAACTTATCCCTTCTATGATAATAACATTTTGCTTGATGACTCAATTGTTGCTAATAAGTTCAATAGATTCTTCTGTTCTGCAGGTGAAAATATTGTTAATCCAATTATTGAATTCCCATGGGATGACATTAATTTCTTCCAATCTCTAAATCCCATTTTGCATAGTTTCCGGCTCAATTTTCAAACCTCAACAGTATCTGAAGTCAAAAAAGTAATATCATCCTTGAACAATAAAATGTTTGCTGGTTGGGATGGTGTTCCAAGTATAGTTTTTAAAAATTCTTCTGATGCGATTTCTGATATAATTTGCAATATTTTTAATGAACTTATTGATAGTAAAACTTATCCTGATTGCTTAAAAATTCAATCCGTTACACCAATTTTTAAGAAATTTGATAAAAGTGACGTTAACAATTATCGCCCAATTTCAATTCCCCCGTCCCTCAGCAAAATCTTTGAAAAACTTTTATACAATCAAATGTTGAAAATGATCTGTTATGGACTAGCTCACTGTCATATTATATATGCGGCTGGTGTCTGGGCTGCCTTTTCAAATTTAAACAGAATCTAAATAAGAACAAAATATGAAAAAATGTTTTCAATTTACCTCTCCGTTACCATACAGTTGATATTTATCATAATTTCCATACTCTTCCAGTTAAATGTGTTCATAGATTTCAATTATTATGCCATATTCATAAAATAACAAAAAAATTAGGTTGTAATACTTTTCAAATTAAGAGTTTTCAACATTTATATAATACTAGATTCAGAGATCACCTTGTAGTTTCTCGCTCAACTAATAATATGAGTTCTCAAAACTGTTCGCACAATGGACTGATCTGGTATAATGAGTTGGATAGATCCATAAAAAATTTTCTTACTTTGGAACTTTTTAAAAAGAAACTAAAAAGCCATTTTATGGAAAGAGCTGTATTAATTTCGATATTATAAGTTCATCTTCCTTTTTTATTTAAGTTATCTTTCTTTTATGATAGTATAAATATTCATTGTTTAAATTTATCGTTGTAATATATTAAATTAAATTTGTAAATAATATATGTACATACTTTTAGTTCTTGTTGCTAAATTAATTAGTTCGTAAGACCTTCTGGTTGAACTTGTAAATTAAAAAAAAACATTTTTTATGTAATTAATTAAAATAGAGATTTTTTAAATAAAAAAAATATATATATTAAAAAAAACATAAATTATGTACTGTCATCAACAGAGAAGTAGAGACACTTATTAACGGTTTGCAGGTGCCACCGGCTCCATATTACTTGGGTAACACAACCTACTTGGCACAAGAGACTACACAAGATCGCCAAGCTCTATATTCACAACTGGTAAACAGTTATAAATGGATTGATAAGGTTTGGAAAATAGCTACTAGTTTATTCCTTAACTGATTAACTGTTATTGTCCAGGTTCATGATCATAGCTTTCTAGCATTTAATAACCTAAATCAAAATAGTTTAAGGCGTTCCTATACATATTGCTCACAGAAACGAGGCCGCCTACCATTTTCATCATGTAACAATACCGACCCAGAGTAAGATTTAAATGTAATGAATTCAACTCTTGATGTAATACAATTTAAACTTATTAGTCATACAGATAAACTATTAAGTGAAATAAATCATCTTCATACAAGCTATAAAGTTTGTCGGCCATTTGGCTCTAATCCTGTTGTAATTGTAAGTGTTTTCGCTTGAACAAAAAATATTGTAAATGAGTTTTAAAGAAAAAGTGCCACAGTAAAATATTAAACTATGTACATTCATATATATTTATTCTATAGGTTAATATAAGCCGTGTTTTAAAAGCCGCCATTGTATGCAAAGGTGTTCTTATTGAATGGGTCACAGTCAAAGGCTTTGATGAGCCACTAGATCATGAAGATCTTTGGGCTGAATCACGTTATGAAGTATTCCGAAAAGTACAAGAACATACACACTCGGCGATGCTGCATTTCTTTTCACCTACACTGCCGGACTTGGCTGTTAAAAGTTATATGGTTTGATTTTCATATAAAATAGTTAAAAGTATAACAAATTTAATTTATTTTATTTACAGACTTGGCTGAATAGCTACAGTAAACTGTTTTTAGAGCCTTGTAAGCGCTGTGGAAAATATGTTTCTAACGGTTTACCACCAACATGGCGAGATTTACGTACTTTGGAACCATTTCATGAAGAATGTAGAAATTGTTAAATTGATTTAAGTTTTCAAATTGTCATATTTTAAGTAATTACACTCAATATATTTTTCATTAAAAAAAAAATTTTAAGCTCAATGAACCTGTTCAATTCAAATCAATTAAATAGGGTTTCAACATTGTACATAATTTTAGTGTTCGATTTTTGTGGAAACTTACATAGGTTGTACAATTATTGCGTTAAGAAGAGTATACAACTGATTCTACTTCGAATAGCTTACAAATGTTGATGTGATTAGGGGGCGTTCAAGTATTACGTAACGCAATTAGGGGAGGGGGGTCTTGCAAAACGTTACGATGCGTTAAGGGGGAATGGGGGGAGGGGGGCTTCGAACAACGCGATACGTAACATTGTTTTTGAAGTGAAACTACTTTAGCGGGTGGTTATTTGAAATTAGGTGTGTATAATGAAACTCTTTCTTAATGTGTATGCTTATTAAATAGCTACAGCTAAAACATTTTATTAAAATGATAAAAGTTGACGGGATCTAGATAAGCTACAGCAATAAGTGATACATCACATTAAAGCACTCAACGAGCAGATTGTCCTTAAACTATCATCTTCGAGATTGTTTAACCAAAACCTGAGATATAAGCGTGTAAAGATTTCCTATTTTTATCATTATTTCTGTAGCTGTTCTAGATCCCATCAACTTTTATCATTTTAATAAAATATTTTCGTCTCATTTTTTGCCATTTTAACATATTTTAAACTTAAGCAAATGTTTATAACATTATGTGTGATTTTTTATCAAATAACAATATGAACAAGTTAAGGTGTTATCTTCAGCCAGGCCAAAACTCACATACCCTACACTGCACTGAAAAATCATATATTTCAATAAATGTTAAAAAGACGTTGAAGAGGTTGCATAATTCGAAAAAAGTGTGAATTGTTTAAAAGGTTAACAGAGGTTGAAAAATGTTGAAAAAGTCGTAAATATATGCAAAATGTTAAAAAATGTTGAGAGAGGTTGAAAAAACTCCAATTTGATCAAAAAGTCGAAAAAATAAAGGACAAAGAAATTTCATCACAATATCTTGCAGGGTTTACGAGATATGGTGGAATAAAGGTTAAAATTAAGGGCTGTGCCACGGGAATCTTTGGAAATTTGAAACCTAGCTTAATTCTAATTTAGTTCACATGTACACCAAATCACCAAGTTTCATCAAAATCGTTGCATTTTTTTCAAAATGGGATTGTGCAAATATACATAGAGTATGGGCGGTTGGCGTGTCCATAAACCGATTTCATTCATTTTTAATAGCAAAATGCCTGCAAGACGCTGATCAAGAATATATTTACTTTACCATAACTCCCACGCCTCTTTCTATATGTTACAAACGAAATGACAAAAGGAATATACCCTCGGTGTAGGGTATAATAAAGAAAATAAACATCGCATGTATTTCCGGTACTTTTCGCAACATAATTGTGACTTTTAGGTAAATATGGTCACTTGGGTGTTACGTAACGTTTAAGAGGGGGGGGGGGGGGGGGGGTAGAGGAAAACGTTACATGGGGAGGGGGGGGTCAAAAATCTTCAAAAATTGCGTTACGTAATACTTGAACGCCCCCTTATATATGGTACCCGGCCGTAACCCTAAATTTTTTATGGAGGCTAACACCACTTCTAAGATCGGACAAAATCATCAAAAATAGTAGGACAATAATTTTGGTGTTCATATTTTTTATTAAAAACATTTTATATATTTTTTTGGATATGGGCATTTCTCTCATGTTGAACGGGACGGAAGTTTTTTTTTAAAGTGGAATAAAAGTCAAAGTAAAACACTTTTATTTTTTTCTGTTACTTTAAGGAATAGCCCTTTTTATAGCACTATATTGAGTGATAAAGTTTATGCCAGACGTAGTACTGGTTCTAAGATAGAGGCAATTAAAAAGCCATTCGAACGGGACAAAAAACGGAAGTGTTTTTCATAGCCATCTATAGAAAAGCAGAAGTCAGCAAAACCTGGCAACATTTTTCAATTTGACTTGAAATAATAATAATTTGTTATGAAATAATGTAACTTTTTAATAGATTTCGTTTGATTGAAATATCTTATTTACTTTTTTTCTTACAAGGCATAATAATCCATTCGAACGGGACATATTTTTCCATTTGTGTTCACTTGGGCAATTTTTCGAAACTACCTAAATAAGTATTTATATATGTAAATACTATTTAAGATGTATACAGTAATTAAAAAAATAAATTTAATGTTTATATTTATAAAATCAATTATTGAGATCAATTTTAACAAAGAAAAGAGGAAGGAGTAGATATTTTTCTTAAAAGAATATAAAACTTGTCTTTTTGCTGTTAAAACGTTTTTCCTGTAAGAGGCGTGGCACCGCCCACTTAAAAAATATCTTTACTCAAGTTTCAATCTATCTACATACCAAATTTCATCAAAATCGGTGTAGTGGCACAGCCGTGATACCGTTTTTCCCAATTTGGAGCAATGCCACGCCCGCTTTAAGGAATCAAAGTTTCTAGTAATCTTTCTTAGGATTCAATCTATCTTTAATCAAAATTTCATCAAAATAGGTTCATAAGTTTGGCCGTGGAAACATTTTTTCCCGTTAGGGGCGTGGCACCGCCTACTATTGAAAAAAAAGTATACATGTTCCTCCTTCTCTTCGCAACTTTTCCAACAAAAAAAAAATTATTATTAAATTATGTTGTGCTGTGAAAAAGTGGTTTAACCGTTTTGAACTGCCTATTTATTACACTTATGTTTTCGAACATGACCAACTTCAAACAGCTCCAAAAATTTAAAAGTTTATTATTTTTGCACTCGTTTTTTTTTTTTTAATTATGTACATGAATTTATTTTAATTAATTTAATTTATTTAATTAATTTTTTTTAATTATGTACATGAAACTCTGTTCGTGCAAAAATTTTGACACACTTGCTCCTGTTATCAATTTCGAAATGAGAACATATGATGTTTTTCTATGTTATTTGTGACTTAACAACATGAACTTAAGCAAATTAACATTTTAAAGTTAATAGAGATTGGTTTGATGTTTTTGCATTGTTTTTTAGATAATTGACGTTGGAAGAGAGATTTTTCGGAAAGACTATCATCATGTATCACTTCTCTTAAATATTTAAAAGAGAAAAAAAGAGAAACTGCATTTATGCAAGTTTGCAGGTGATTTGCTCAATGTGATAAATGAATTCTGGTGTAAATTGTTTAAATTAACAAAATTTGAATATTTTCCTTAGATAATATCAGATAGTAACGCTTTTATAATAACTTTTAATTTTTCTGTCACGGTTGGCTTTTTGGCGGAAATGTCCATATACATCCTTGGCTACAAAAATCTATTAATTTCTAAAAAAATAGCGTTGAGATTGAGAAGAATCGCTTTAGAATGATTTTCTTCGATCACCTGTAATACCCTAGCAGCAAATACTAACAACTTTCAATATTTAAAAGACATTTTCCATTAATATTCTTGTATTATTATTGCAGAAACATAATCCTCAATTCATTATTGTTTAGATTAATTTTCAAATGAATTGTACACAATATTACTTTTATAAATTATTTACAATTATTAATTGGCAATCCTTTTTGCATGCAGAGACGCGCAAAGTTTTGCTTTAGAGTTTCGCGCAACTGCTGACGCTGTTGCTGAACTTTTTCGTGCTGACATTGATATTCTAAGACCACTTCTTGGGGAATGTAACAGTTCTCTTCGTCTTCATTAAAGTCTTCAAAGTCATCCTATAAAATTGATTGGATTGTTTAGTAAAAATAATGATCCACAAATAAATATTAATTAACATTGCTTCCACTTACAAGCATTTGCAACAAACTTAACGTAGTGTTCAACTGTGGCTGACATGTCAATACAGATGAACAATCATCGCTATCGCTTTGTTGCTCACGTTCATGATTTTCGTTCATATGATGCTCGACATCATTTTCCGAATCATGACCACCTGCAGCATGATCATGATCATGATTGCAAAAACCGTCTGAGCACGATACCTCCGAACCTTCAGGTGTTGATACTAAGCTCGATGTACGTGAGTTCAAATGTGAGTTAGGATCAGTTCCGTAGCCCGCATCTAAGGATTTGGTACAGATGTCACTTTCACATGGACAGTTCGATGTAGTCTCATGACACTCAATACACTTGCCACTTCTAAATTCACCGATAGCAGTCGTTGGTGGTATAACAAAGTTCACAACAAGTTTGGCACTACAGCTGTTTTTCACAGCAATTTTTTGCGGGTGTTTTTTCTTTTTATTCTTTTTTTGCGGCAGTTTTTGTTTTGATTTCGATGGTTGCAACTTTTTCTTCGATTGTAACGGTGGTGTTGATATAGATGGCTCAGAAATGATATGCTCCTCTTCTTCCACTACCTCATTATCACTATTTTCAGTAATTGCAAGAAGCTCTTCTTCTTCATAATCATCATCTTTAGTTACGTCTAATGCTTCATCAGCTAAATCTTCATCAGCTTCAGCTGTATCCGAACCGGCACCCAGATCAGCATCCGTACATGAACGGCAGTTATTTTTCTTTTCATTCTTCTTCTTCTTTTTCTTTAGTTTTTTTTGTTCGCGCTTATGCTCCTTGGCTTTTTCAGCACGACTAATTTCTTGGTAAAGTAATTCTAAATTACTAATACCTTGTTTCTTTTCAACTGACATATCAAAGCTGCGGCAGAGTGCATGTACTCCAACCGCGGCTAACACCTGGCATGCGCGCTCTTCCTCGCGCAAACTAATATGGATACGTCGCAGGCGTTCGTACATTATCATGCCAACACAGGTTAAGACTTCTTCTTGAGCGATTTCCAAAGTTTTGGCATGTCGTTCACGTTGTTTAGAAAAACTACAATAAAATGGGTTTTAATAAAAATTTATATTAAATTTATTTTTGATTATACACAAACCTTCCGTTGACTTCAGGTTCGGCACGTCGAATTAGCGCATCGAGAAAATCAACTTTATTGGTAACAACATGAATATGTTTGTCGGGATGACACTTTTTGATATTTGCATAAAGTGCGGCGACAAATCCTTTTTCCTTCGATGTTGTTTCTCCAACCAAAATATTGTAAGCCTTTTCGATCTGAAATAATTAAAATAATAAAGTTTTTTTAGTATGTATATTTTTAAATTGTTGAACAGTCTGTATTAGCATAAGTGAATCAGAAAAAAGGTCCAGTAAATATTTAAAAACTATACGAAAAAACGCATGTTGCACAAGTGCCCAAAATAACCCCCAATAAAATAATGGCCAAAAAATATGGAATAAGACCCAAGGTGTGGCAATGGAATACTTCCCAAACAATTGAAATATCTGCCGATTAAATAATCCTCAACAGTAATGTAAATAACAATATTAAACACTAACTTTTATGTAAAATTACTGCAGCGAGTGCAGCCAAATCCTGAAAAAACTTTGAATAGTCATCTATTTACAAGCCTTGAAAAATGGCTTTTTGGTGCTATTTTGCCGTTTCTCAATTTTTCTAGCCTTGTAAGCCAAGGCAAAAATTTATTTCGATATTTTGAAATTTAACACAAAAATTAAAAGTTCGCGCTCATTTTATGTAAAAAAAGTGAAGTCGATGAGCACTCCTTAGAATTAAATTTAAAAGCTAACACTGGTTCTTAGCACTCTTGTTCGACATATATAAAAAAAATTATTAGTATGAGCTGCAGAATTTTTTTTTGTAAACTGAAGGATATCTCAAAAATGGAGTATGCTATCGATAAGGATACATTTTTAAAAGAAGAACATTGCGGTGTAACTGTATAAGAAAGAAGTTAGTAAAAAAATCTTCCTATAAGCGTGAGATATCTTCAAACATGTCTCAAAACAGTGATTTGACAGTTTAGGCCAGGATGTCTTAAAATCCTAACGATTTAGCAAATTCTGGAGCCAGATACACAAATTTCGTCGAAAATAACTAGTTTAGTTTCCTTTTTAGACCCCATATTTCGCAAGTATGTGTAAATAAAGTAGCATATCAGAGAATAATTAGTTAATTTGTTACGTACCTTAGTGCGACAACCCTGGCAAAATTTATGCTTTTTCAAGTAATTTTCTAAAACCTCATGCAATTCCTTAGTTTCTATCACAGCCAATTCGTCGCGGCAGTTGTGCTTCATTGAGGACCAAACTTCTCGCCATGTCTCCGAGAACGGTTTCGTGCGAAAAGTATCCAGTGAATGCAGTAAACAGCGTGTCTTGTTACGTAGTTTATTCTCTAACAAGCTATTAAGGACTTCATGGTGTCTATAGAGTATTGCTCCGAGCGTTTGTGGTGTTTTCAGCTTCTCTTCAGCGATGCTCAGTGTACATGTACTTTTAAGGACGAGTGGATCGAGCGTAGGATGTCCAGAGAGTGTCAATTGATAGAATAGGCGCTCAACGCTGCGACGACATCCAACACATTGTACACATTGATTAAGCACCGCCACAAATTCAGTGCTATCAATTTCCAACGATTGTTGTAATTCATCGGTTGTTAGTAAATTAAATTTTCGTGTAAATTCTTCGAGCTCCTTGCCGCGAATTTGAGGGCTATCGATTGAAAGACCTTTACTATTTAAGTCCATGAGCATCTGTAAAATTAAAAAAAAAAGCAAAAATAAATTACAAAAAAAAAAAAAAAAATCGGGACATCTGTTGTTTCAGTTGATCTCAAAAATTCCTTAAAATGATAAGGTACCCCAGTAACATGTAAACATCGATTAAACAACCGACATATAAATACAGTGGTGTGCAAAATAATAAGTGCGTGCTAAAAAATCATCCCCAACCCATTACACTTCCGCCGCCATGTTTGATGGTCTTGACTGTGTACTATGGTGATAATTCTTTACATTTTTGTGTTACATGTGTTATACTTCTATCTGGTCAAAATAAATTAAATTTGGACTTGTCAGACCATAAAATATTCCTCCATTTTTCCTTAGACCTAAGAAGATGCTTCTTCGCTAACTGTTTTCGTCTTTGCCTATGCCGAGTAGTCAATAATGGGCATTTCCTCGGCTTTCTGGCGGGCAGACCACATTCCAGGAGCTTTCTCCTCATAGTTGAGCTATTCAAATCCAAGTCTAGGTCGTTTTTTATTTGGGTAGAGGTGGCAAATGGATTCTTTTCGGCCATCCTGGCGATCTGTGGTCTCAGTTGTCTTCTTTAGTCTTCCTCGTTTTTCTTGGCTTTGGTCCATCTTATGACAGTTGTAACCTTGTTTTGCGAACAGCCAACTACTTTAGTTTTAACCATTTTGGTAAGAAAATGAAGCTTTTTCAAAAAAAAAAGAAAAAATATATGTACTGCACACCTATTATTTTGCACACCACTGTATATAATTCTATATATATAATTTCTTTTCATTTATTTGTTTTTGCTTTTGAGATAATTTTTATAACAAATATGTATAGAAATCTTTGTTTGTCAAACATTTTGCATGCATTTTATGTAGAAATATAGGTAGTCTGTCTACTATCTGCTTACTTTGTATATGAAGATGTAGGCAACCCGTCGAACCATTCTTTTTAACGATAATGTAACCAATGTGATTTTTGTTTGTTATACATTGTAAGCGGAAATGTAGATCATCATTTTGTGAAAATAAGGTAGAGCTGTAGATATACCATGTGTACTACTTTTACCTACAAATTTACGTGCACCCAGAAATGAGTCAGACAGAAATAGCAGTAAGCAAAATAAATTTTATAAGAACTTTAATGTAAAAAACGAACATTAAACATTTATTCTGACGTTTAGGGTTAGGGTCGGTATCTCTCACTAAAACGTTATCTTATCTTTGAAGGAAAGGAATAAAGTTTTTAAGATTTGTTATTTAACCACACTTAAAAACACAAACATAATAAAACATGGAGTTTACGGACTTATTAAATTTTAAATAACGAAATAAGTGTTCCCTTAAGATATGCATATTCTTTTCGGAAGAATATTGATCCAATTGATAAATATGACGCAACATGTATACATAGTAATAGTTAAAGTGAACAACCCCGCATCTTCATTTGAGTAAAGTTTAGAGTAGGGACTAAAAACGTTATTAGAACTATATGGGAAGGAAATGAATTTTCTGTGTTAGGAAGGATATTTGTCTGAAATCCAAAGCACTGGTGTGCATATCATTTAAGCTGTAATCTATGGTGCGAGATACAATTTTAAGCTTTAGAAAAGGCCCGGTTCATTCTTACCATGCCTTTACTTATGAAACTTTACAATTGTTATACCGGTTTTAACTATGATAAAATCTTCTATGAAAGTTTACATGTTCATGTAAATATTGTTTATTTTTCTATTAGTAAAAATAAACTAAAAGTTTAGACAGTTACTCTATTTATTAATCTTTGACTTGCAGACAAGAGTTTCAGAAAATTCAAGATATTTTTCGAGGTGTGATGGCAAATATATGTGCTTCATGTCCAGTCCGTCACAATAAATAGACACTAGTTTCTTCTTAGTCAAAACAAAATGATATACATATTATTACATTTAGAAGTGATTCGGAATCTATTGAGTTTTTAAAGTGCTGCCCTGTTCGTCGCAGTGGCGGACGGAATATGGTTGACTTAAGTATTCTCACATTAACTGATGCAAATCAAAATTAATAAAGAACATACAATATGTGGTTCGAGTGGACCTATGAAACGGTCCACAATATTTGACTGGCATGTATGTATCTACTTGATCAATTGTTTGATCTGGTAATTTCTCGAGTAAAAAAAAAAACAGAGCTAAGCTGCAGTATTGTATGTAAGCTTTCACTAGACTTCATTTGAGGAAAATATGCTTGTACATACATACATACATAAATATAAAACATGTGGCTCTGCACTTGCGTTAAGAGGCATTTTGATATGCAATTAGGTAACTAAAATAACTTGTTGCTAATGTCGATTTTAAGTGCGGACAAACTTAGCAAAGAAATAAAAAAAATGTAACGCCAGTAAACAAATAGAAAGCTATGAGAGATAAAATACACTAGAGAAGAAACTGCATTTCAACGGTTTTAATTAGTTTCTTTAACCATTAGTGTGATTTCATGGAGCATAATAGTTGCGGCAGCATGCCATAAAAAATCCAAAATGAGAATACAAAAAAAGAAAAGAAAAACATCTTGCTGGTAACGCGAGAAATAAAAGTAGAGAACAAATTTACATAAAGTGGCACATAAACGGCTATAATCCCAGAGGATTGCAGCAGAGTGCAGCAGACGAGCCCAAAAAAAAAAAACAACTGCTGACGAAGGGCAGACGCATCTTTAGAAAAGTGAAATAAAGCGGCTTTTCTTTCAATGATTTTTTAGTTTAACCAGTTCGATCAGTTTTTGACTGTAACCTGCTGTTGCTTTGTCAGCAAAACATTAAATTAGGAAAAAAATTAAATCAATTAAAATGATAGAATTTCACCGACTTGGATTCAATTTTAAAATATCTCTTGTGCTCGTAGTATAATATTCCGGGTTGGGTCCAAAAGATAGAGAATATTAAAATTCACAGAAATCCTTTGTTTTCATAATTTATTTAAATAAAATTCAAGGTTTCCGCAATACTCTGTTTTTGTCAAAGATTTCATTTAAAAATTTCGAAGCTGTTGCAGCTAAACATCTGATGGCCTGTCTCTTACCATTAAATTATCACCAGCGATGACGGGCAGTTGCCTTCTACCGATGTTCACATAACTGATGTCCTCTGCGCGATAAACGTACGTCAGCCGTGCCATATTAAGACACGCAGAAATTCACAAATTTATCTTTGAGAGCTTATTAAATAATTTACAATTGCAATTTACACAGTTTTCTCTTCGCATGAACTTTTTCAAATAATGCAGAAATAAGTTTTCAGCTAAATGTTTTTTTTTGGAAATTAAAAAAGAAATTGTTAAACACGTAGTTCACCACTTTAATCTTTTAGGTCGCCATTAAAAAATTGTTCGAGCCTCGTTTTGAGGGGGGTGGTGGATAAGGAAATGTCATATACTTGAAGAATGACATTGGTGCTTAAAAAAATTGACACTGACTTTTTGCTACGTTCACTGCATGGGTCATGTTATCTTTCTTGATCTTCTACTATTAAATTTTTGTAAGAAAGAAGAAACATGCGAGCAAAACCTATGTGTTTATATGTGAGATATTTTTATAGCATGTGATATTCTCTGTGATACATATAAGCCCAATTTCCATGTGAGCTTATCTTATCAAATATCAGGGAGGATATCACATGTATTAAGATAGCAAATGTATGCTATTCACTCTCGCATTCTCCAAGCGCATTAGGTTCTGTTCGCATGCTTTTTCTTTCTAACAAAAATTTGATTTGATATCCCCGATATGGGATAAAGCCCAATTTCCATGTGATCTTATCAAATATCAGGGAGGACATCACATGCTATTAAGATAGCAAACGTATGCTATTCACTCTCGCATTCTCCAAGCGCATTAGGTTCTGTTCGCATGCTTTTTCTTTCTTACAAAAATTTGATTTGATATCCCTGATATGGGATAAGATAAGATCACATGGAAATTGGGCTTAAGATAAGATAAGATCACATGAAAATTGGGCTATAGGATAGTAGAAGATCTAGAAAGATAACATGAAAACGCGGCATTTCACAATAATGAAGGTAGAAGCACATTGTCAAATTTCATGTTTTTGGACATTTCTATGAATTGTAAATATTGAGACGTAATGTTTTGGTAAATTAAGCAAACCACAATTTATTTGAGTTATCATAAAGTATATAAAAGTTTTTATTGCCAATACATAACATTTTTTTTGAGAAATCCGCACACGCACTGCCATATAAAATATTAATTACTTGACAATCATACATGGGGGTAATGCATTAAATATTTAATGCATTTTATCTTCCATTACCATCAAAATTATTTATTCATTACCATTAATTTTTAATGGTAATGGAAATTTTTCCATTCTCAACGGAAGTTATACTATTGAATAAATTTTTTGTGATTATCTTTTAACCGATGATAAGCACTATTAGTCCAAGAGCCCAGAGCCGCCAGACGTTACTTATTTTCTGAGTAACAAAATGTGTGGGATAGTGTAGTACTAGTATGTACTGTGAACGTATGCATACCCGTTAGCTTGGGCCGACGGCCAATTTACAGGTACCAGGTGCTAAAGGTACGTAAAATCATTACTTACTTTTCTTAAATTCTGAGTGTTGATTTTTGTATATGCATTGTAGAATAATGTTAAAAATTAATAATCAGCACTGCCAGACACTTCCCGTCAGCTGTAATTTCTACCAGACGCATTAAAGCTCGCAAAAAATAGCCTAACTTTACTTATATTATGAGTCTTGATTTTTTCATATGATACTCAGGGAAGTATTTTAATTTAATGACCAATCTTAGGGGCCAAACATCCCCCAGACACAATTATGTTGTTGCTATAAATAACATTTTAATGCCTAGTTATAAAAAAATATGACAGTATTCAGTGGAAATTGTTACAGAGGATTAGTGAATATATTGATTATAATTAATACAATTTTTGGAGAGGTAATTGTGTCTGGGGAATTTTTGGCCCCTACGATTGGTCTGGCTGTTTAAAAAGCATTGAAATACATCCCTGAGTATCATATAAAAAAATCAAGACTCAGAATATAAGTAAAGTTCGGTTATTTTTTTGCGAGCTTTAAAGCGTCTGGTAGAAATTACCGCCGAAGGGAAGTGTCTGGCAGTGCTGATTATTAATTTTTAACATTATTCTACAATACATATACAAAAATCAGCACTCAGAATTTAAGAAAAGTAAGTAATGATTTTACGTACCTTTAGCACCTGGTACCTGTAAATTGGCCGTCGGCCCAAGCTAACGGGTATGCATACGTTCACAATACATACTAGTACTACACTATCCCACACATTTTGTTACTCAGAAAATAAGTAACGTCTGGCGGCTCTGGGCTCTTACTCTATATCATATGAGTCGTTTTTTCCAAAACGCGACCTGAACGATTTTTTTAAGAAATTGAGTTAACTACAAATTCTTTATGTAAATCACCCCAGGAATCCAATGATGCAGGTAATTTTATTCAAAACCCAGCACAAATTGTTAAAAAGTGAAAATTCTTCATAAAACGCTACCGTTTTGTTGTTCATTTTTCACGTTTTCTGACAAATTACCCTAAGCTTTCAGATCGCATTTTGGATATAAGCGACTCGTAGTGAGCATGGTAAACATATACAATTTTTCTTGAAGCTGCTTCAGTCATAGTGCATCTTGAGCAACGTTGATTAAAACTAAGTATTCTGCTTCGGCTACTAAAAGAGTACCGTATGAAGTTTCTTCGTGTTCCAAGTGATTGCACCTCCCTGTCCAATGAAAAATGGTTCCTGTAATTGAACGTCTGATACCTGCTTCAGATGGCCAATCTGCGCAACAAAATTCATCAACTTTTGAATTATCATCTTTCTGATAAGTTAATACACCATATAAAACATATACATATAAATAGAAGTAATTTTAATATTTAATAATATATCTCGAAACCGGGTCTTCAAATAAGACTTCAAAATGCTTCATGTTAAGGAACATTTGCCATTTAATAATATATCTCGAGACCGGGTCTGCAAATAAGACTTCAAAATGCTTCATGCCATTTCATATTCCAAATTTTTAATGAATTTTGGGTTCGGATCGCTTTTCCTCTAGTTTCATTTCTGTGCAAATTTTTTCAACCTATGCCCCTTACCTGAATTTTTTGAAAGCCTCTTGCTATATCATATATGCTAACGCCTTTGCTTGATGAACAGAATATTATTTGTATTTAATAATCATTGAAATTATAAGAACATAAAGTTAGACATTTCTTTAATATGTATGTAATATTACAAAATTAAATTAAACTGAGCTATGCAGAATATTTTGTTTCGACTACATGAAACACTAATAGCAAATAATGTTCAAGTAAGATATAAGCTAATGCATTCTCGTAAGATCTTCTACAATTTTAATAACACCGTCGACATCGACTTCCTTTTTTTCACCGTTCATTGTAATCTGCAAGGAAAAAGAAACAGCTGACATGCTATGAAATAAATAATAATGAAATACACATTACCTCTAGTCCCTGAACGGTTTCTTTCATTTTATCCCGATTTAAATCTAGAAAACTTTCAATCAGATCACCATCAATAAAACCTTCACAAGGTTCTGTCTTCTGTTGTGTTTGAAAGCTTCTATAATAAGAGTGATCAATTTTGCCAACTGATTTAATTGTATTAGTTAAGCGTTCCTCTAAGCTATGTAGAAAATCATAGAAATCCTGTGGAATTTGAGTGACAATACCAATAGCACCGTTTAAAGTACCATACAGAACGCAGCCATGATTTGGTGTTGTTCGTTCGCCAACATTTTGCATTACCAGGGAGCCATGTCGAAATACATTGACAATATCACCTAAATGGAAACGTGCCACCTCTGGTAGCAATTGACGTTCTTCATCTGTAGTAGCAGCGCTTAAAATATTTTTTTTTTTGCAATTATTTTCTTTAGATATTAACATTATTTACCTATCCTTTTGACAAACAAATAAGTTCCCAAAAGTTTCTGACCCTAAAAATGTGTCATCATCTAAAATTTCTACTGCGCGCATCCATTTCGGATCACAATCTCTTGCAATTTCTACAAAGATTCCCTCCATCTGTTTGTGTTGCAGGAGAGTCATCGAACGCATTAGGTCGCCAACAAGTATAAAATCACCTGGACGGTAAATCATTTACATATGTTTCTAATGTTTTTAACTTTTAAAATAAGTATCGATTACCTTTAGCTTTTAGATAAAGTACAGATATATTATTTTGAATGTTGCATTCCATGCGCAATTCTTTTTCGTTAGTCCATTCGTACAAGCGCACAAAACTATTAATACCAGCAAGTACCTTTCCATTAAATTCCACCAGGGAATGGCAGGAACCATCGATTTTTGTTTCTGCGACTTGCGATAGCTTACCTTCGTTATAATGGAATATAATTATACGTCCAACTTTTGGCTCTGGCTCATCGGCGTATATAAGTGCGGTCGAAACAACATAGTAAGTATTGGGATCTTCACCCAATTTAGCTGACATTAGAGCTATAATACCCTCTGTTGGCATAAACTGATGAGCGTGTAAAACTTCAAAAGTGTTCTGGTCAATAATTAACAAATTATTAATGTCGAGTTCTTGCCCAATCTCTGCGTTTGTTGTGGAGGAGTTACCGCCTCCAGGCTTTGGTACGATGTTAGAGGAGAAAGTTATGTTTTGTGCCTGCGTAGAGGCACTTGGTCTCAAAGGTTTTGGTCCACCACGACCCTGTACATCAATACGCAAAGTAGCCACACCAAATGTTTGTGAACTCTCTTGATAAGCAATGCGGCGTGGTGCTTCACCAAGTGGTACGGTACGAATGTGAAGCTTTTGAATTTCATCAATGGTTCCAAGTATAACCGAATTTTTCGTAGCCAAAGCTAAGCTGTCCGGATATGCTTGTGCATTAAGTGAGCACATATGATTAACTTCCTTAAGATTTACATTAGAGAAAACCAATTTATGATTTGAAGAATATATAACTGTAGGTCGATCAGAACAAGCAAAAACATTTGTTGTAGCAAACGATTTAAATGTACGTAAAGTTGTAGGTTGTGTGCCCAAGGTGACTTTTTTCTTATCACTAAGTCGACCATCTTCTTTATTTAAAATAAAGTAAAACATAGAACCGTCACCTAAAGCACAAAGTAAATAGTGAATTCCTTCAAATGTTGTCATCAGAATGGAGCGAGGAATAATTTCTGGAAAATTCGACTGCTATTTTAATTTATGAATAAAATAATTTAATTAATTTACCTCCGCCCAGCTTTTCCGTAAAAATTTGCTCTAAGTTCGGCAACGATAAGAGAACAGCCGATATGTCTGTCCACAATCCAACTGCCACTAAATCAGACTTGCATTTTCCATCATCTAGTGATGTAATATCTAGACAAGCTACTTCATACTCTAAAGCTTTGTGAGATTTTTCTACTAATTTGCAATCATTTATTACAATGTAATAAACATCACAAGCTGAAGCAATTACTATTTGTGCAGAATTGCAAGAAACAACACCAATACGTTTTCCACCTGGTGGTTCCCATATATCGACCAAAGCTTTTGTACCACTTTTTACCAAGCGTATAGTCAGAGGAGTTACTTGTATAATCTGAAAAAAGTAATAACAAAAATGTTGCAAAAATTTATGTTTGAAAATGTTTAATGCATTGTTTTATTTTCATTTTAAGATTATCTGCCATTTTTGCAAGTTTTCAATGCACCGATAAAACATACCACTCATACTTACTTGTTCATAATCGACATTAGCACAGTGAAAAGTTTGTTGATCGCTTACAAAGCCAGGAATATCAGTTTCCTCTACTTCTTCACCAGTGAGTGTTAAAATGCGTGTATGTCCTACAAAAGCCAACACCAAAGTATTTTCAAAAACACTATCATCAATGCCTACTTTAAGTGACCACATGCCCTTAATACCAGGCAAATCAATACAAGCATGCTCTTGTATGCCAATGCCAATTCTTCAATATAATAATGAAATTAGTCATCTCATTGAAATTTGTTAAAATTATGAATACAAACCTTATAATACGCAGTGATCCATCTTTGCACGTTCCAGAACAAGTGATTATTTGACCTTGTCCCTGACGATCTAAGTCAACAACACCCAAGTCTAATATAGGTCCAAGATTTGTGTAATTTTCCATTGGAATTACGTATGAGCCGGACTCATTAGCTGTTGTACTAAGTCGTACCAATTGGGAGTCACCGTGTTTTGAACCAATAAAAAGGAAACTATTATCCAAATATGTGATGCACTCAGGTATAGAAATTTCGCCTTTAAAATTAATGGGCCGATTGATAACTTTCCACCGTTATTAATATTTTACTTACCTAAAAGTTCAACTTTAATTTCTTTAACAGAAGAGCCACCTTTTCCATTGTCGGCTGTTTCCAAAAACAACATAAATAGTTGACCATACATATTTCCTAATAAGTACCTTTGCCCTTTGCTATCAACGCGTGCGTAACAATTTATTGTACTTTGCTGAAACAACAAATGTTTTAAAATTGGTATTAATGTACATTTTTCACTTTAAAAATCGAGTACCTTAAAAGTCGATGGTGCCACTGCATGGTAACTGTTGCCATCATGGTAAACGATTGATTCACGACCAATCACAATTGCGCCGCCTAATTTGAAAAAAAAAAAAATACTAATTATAACATGAAGTATGTTTATGTGCATATACGATTTTGTCCATTCTAATTTAGTCATATTTTCAATTGGAAGTTGTTTAAAGTTACAAATGGATTATATTAACGGAAATGCTTTATTATGCCTAGCATTGAGATATTCGCACCGAACGGAATAAAAATTTCAAATGCATTTAAACAGTCTAATTTCATTTCATTTCATTTATTCAACATGTAATATAAAAAGCCTTGTTGGCCTAAAATAAAAAATTACAGATAGGATATAAGTTAGAGTTCTTAATAATAATAATAATAATAATAATAATAATAATAATAATAATAATAATAATAATAATAATAATAATAATAATAATAATAATAATAATAATAATAATAATAATAATAATAATAATAATAATAATAATAATAATAATAATAATAATAATAATAATAATAATAATAATAATAATAATAATAATAATAATAATAATAATAATAATAATAATAATAAACAGCTACCATACCACAAGAGTTTTTCTCTAATACATAAAAGAAAAATACATCTTAAAATTAGTATTATTTGACATGACCAGCAACAAATTCAAATGCAACAATTCTGATTAAGTCAAATTTAAAGTACATTGATTTTAGTTTTAAAAGTATTCGAATGTAAGGAAAATGAGAGTTTGTTCCAGCATCGAGCTGTTCGTATGCAAAACGACCGTTCAAAAACCGAGGAAGAAATTCTTGGTATTATAATTTGTGGATTTCTCGTCGAGCGTGAGAAGAAAAAATTTTGTAGCAAATATCTAGGAGTCTTGGTTTTAATAATTTTATAGAAGAATAATAAAGAACGTAATTTGATGAAATTACGAAAAGAACATTGCAAAAATTTTAGAACGTACAACGAGACATGATCGCGCCAACGAATACCAAATACAAAGCGAACAATTTCGTTAAAACTGACTTCAACTTTCCGAACATTGTAGCCCACAGTACCGGAATACACTTTAATACAATAAGACACACCAGACATCAAAAGAGAGTGGGCAATTGTGTATTTAACATGAAATGGTAAATACAAATTGGTGCTATAGAGTTTCCTTAATGTAAAGCCTACTTTACCGCATATGGCATCAATATGATGTTCAAACGTTAATTTGTTATCAATAATTACACCAAGGCACTTTATTTTATCGACGAACTCAATTTGATCACTATGAAGATGAATGCATATAGGCGAAGTAACAGACCTGGAAGGATTGAATTTAATAGCCTTAGTTATCTCAGGGTTTAATATTAATTGATTGGATAACATCCATGAAGACAAATTATTGAGATTAAAATTAATTACAGACTCAAGCACGTCACAATACTGACATTCTCCAGAGAACAGTATTTGGATATCATCTGCAAAAATAAATATTTTGCATAAATTTAAGTCAATGACATTCACTACATCATTTAAATACATCATAAAGAGTATAGGACCAATCACAGATCCTTGAGAGACACCAGATAAACAACGGAGTAGGTCCGACACATTACCAACATTCGAGACAAATTGAAAACGGTCACCTAAATAGGATAACATCATCTTACAAGCAGCGTTTGAAAAATTATATTTTAGTTTTAATTTTTGAATGAGATTTATAGTATCGAACGACTTCGTTATGTCTAGTGACACAAGAATACTAATTTTATTAGAGTTTGTATTTTCTCTGATTGAATCTGATTAGCTTCATAAGCTAAGAGCAATAACTCAGTAAAAGCAATAGACCCAGTTTCCATTAGTTGCGGTTACCGAAAACACACTGTACTAGTTTAAATTGTTTCATTTGTTGTCTTTGTCATGTTTGTTTATAAAGCATTTGTGTAAGTTCACATTAATATTAGTGTCTGCTAATAACTGTATAGTTCGATCAAAATAATGTTCAATTATAAATTGTATCTCTATTTTTTTATTGTTTATAGATCTACACGTCGTAGAAGTGAAACCTTTAGAAAACTAAACTGCGATATTATAAGACGAAAATGTTTTATTAAAATGATAAAAATTGACGGGATCTAGAATAGCTACAGCAATAAATGATACATCAAATTAAAGTACTCATCGAGCAGAGTGCCCGAAAGCTTCGAGATCGGTTAACCAAACGCTGATAAGATATAAGCGTGTGAAGATTTCATATTTTTTAAATTTTTTCAAGCAATACACTGTTTAACTACTAAAGCTCTCTTTCATTGCAATTGTTTCGGAATTAAGCGTTGTTGTTATTAAAATATCAAAAACAATAGCAAAAAATAACAGAGAGAGAGAGAGTAGTAGATTTTTTTCATCGCTATGGCAAGGCTTTGATAGTTAATCAGTGCAATGCTTGAAAAAATAGGAAATCTTTCCACACTTATACCTCAGCTTTTGGTTAACCGATCTCAAAGCTGATAATTTTTGGGCACTCTGCTCGATGAGTACTTTAATTTCATAGATCATTTATTTATCTAGCTATTCTAGATCCCGTCAACTAAGTCTTTCCTTCGAGGAAAAAACTATACTAAGTGAACGTACTGCTAGTAAAAAGTGTTATTTTTTAGTTTCAGTCTAAGCACCTAATTTCAAATCACACCCGTGCTAGAGAAGTTTCACTTCAAAAAATCAGCTAATTTTAACGATCTCTTATTGATGTGTTTGCAAATATTCTTACCGCTTAAAAAAGTAATATTTCCATGTTTGATCGCATCAAAACGTGACATTTTTGCTTTCGTTTTTTAAATAGCAGCCAGACGACATCAATTACTACCCCCTTTAAGGCATATTACAAACTACCTTTCTCGTATAACACAAACAATTTTAAAATATTACAACAAATGGATTTCCCAACGCATATTTTAAGAATTTTTCTTTGGCTTGAACCTCATTTTACATATATGAAAAGCTATGATATATAAATTTGTGCTCACCTAAAGGGGTAGGCACTGGTATCAACATTGTAGCTTCAGTTTCTACATTATCCTGTTTCCAAGCGATTTTCATAAATTCCTTATCCCTTAAATTAATTTCATGTGTCTTAACATGTCGACCATCGTTGTCTTTATGAATAACAATTATTGTTGGATTAATGCAGCCGTATAAAAACTCAACATCATATACATTAAGCTCGTCCATACTTTGAATTAAAAATTTAAAAAAATTTAGAAAAACAAGCTAAATTAGAAAAATATTTAATTAATACCGCATGTTTGTTGCCTTGAGCTCACTAGTATCCTTCTCTAGTGGAATTATAGTGAACAGACCCATGTACAAACTCATGCCGACGACACGTGCTTTTGGATCAATGACTGCGATAACGCCACCTTCCGTTGGAATGCCAACTTGATCGTAAACGTTGCCATGGGCCTTAGTTATAACGCTTATTACATTATTAATTGTGCGGCATTCCAAAATCATAACATTATAGCGATGTGTGAGTATGAAAAGTAAATCTTTTTTGCTGTCCTATAAAGAAAAGCATTAAGTAAAAGTTGTAAGATAATTAGAATGGTTGCAAACTCAAATACCTGTGGACGGAAGTGACGCATAACCGAAATTTGTCCATTAATATTGACTTCCTTTAGTGGCCGTAAGCCTTCTGGCGTAACCAAATCGATTTCCAATTGACTATTTCGTGCTATAATTAAATTCAGGTCTGTAGGTGATGTGAAGTTGCCTAAAATTAAATCCAGGTGAAGATTAATTCATTAATAGGCACATTATTTATGGCGTAACTATACTAGTTAAGGTACTAACAAACAAGGTTAGGTGCTCATTATATGCAAATGCAATCTGGGACCTAAACTATTCGTGCCCCCCGAAAAGCAGTTGTCACGACAGCCGCAGCCCTTGCAAAAATACACACGCAGAAATGCACTCCCAACACTTACCAGTTACGCAAGCAACAACCGCCGTAGGCTTTTGTGCAGTTACAACATAATGATGTGACATTTTTGCACGCAACAGCTGCCTTTTTATTAAGACTTTTATTGTATTTAGACTTAGAAAACTTTTAGAAAACGCGCTACAATATTGCTAAGCTGTCAAAACCGGCAGGAACGCTCCTTTGTGAAAAACACTAACAGCAAACAAAATACTAACGTCAATTTTTAAGACAGCAATCGTGATGATAGATGACATTAGTGCCTTGAATGCTGACATTATCGCTCATGCTGTCCTACATGGCTTGACAACATGTGTGACTGTCGATATTTCTTCGCATTCATGCCATCAAACATCAATTGCAGAAAAATTTGTTAGCGTCCACATATAAGTTAACTGCATGAAATCTTATTTGAAATAAAATTTGCACTAGGCTTGACAGCCAGGGTTCACACAAGTTGTACGGTTGGACAAGCCAGCAGAAAGATCAACAAAATTTGAAATCCACACAACATGTGTGTCAAGCAGTTGTTTCTAAAGTTCACATTATCGATGTTGTCCATCTCTCTCTCTCTCTTTAGGGATATGCTGAATATTTCGTAAGGCATATGTTGGCGATGGAAAGGGCTACCATAAACACGAAGTCTTTCTTGTAGCCCTTGTCGTTGTAATAACTAAGCGTATGCCTTTAATCAAGGCTATCGTAAAATCCGTTAAGTAAAATTTCGATTACACGCACATAAATACATTTATGATTTAAACGTTAATTTATATGTGAATACATAATCTTTTAGAGTGTTCAGTTACTTAAAGAGCCGCCATTTTTCTTTACGCATATTGTCTGATTTTTCGAACTTTTTATTTTCTTGCTTTCAGTTATGTATGTATAAATATGTTCTTCACGAATATTCCGTGTTTTATATAGAAACCGCCATTTTTAAAGAATTATGGTTTTTTAATTTTTAAATTTTTTTTTTTTTTATAACTTCGAATAATTATAAAAAATGTTTTATTATTTTTCCTTGTTAAAAAATTATGGTATCAGACTTCACTGCGCTTCATTAGTAAGGTCACCATGGTTTGTCTGCTGCACAACACGTTTTATTTTTTAAAAAATTTTTTTTTTTTTTTTGTTTAAAAAGTTATGGTGTCAAACTTCACTGCACTTCATTAGTGAAGCTACCATTGTTTGTTTTCAGAAAAATATTGTGTCTTATTATACTTTTAGATTTTCTTTTTTAAAAGTAAAGGTGTTTAGGTTTTTATTTTTTAGTCATTGTTTATTATCTTGCTATATATTAAATATATATATTAAATTTCAGATTAAGACACGGGACGGACAGTCTACTCACACTCGCGAGCTCTATATATTAAATTTCAAATTAAAACACGGGACGGGCGCTACACGGGAAAAACACTTAATAAATGGACATAAGGTCAAAGGGTTGAATCACTGATAACACTGTTCCTTGGTTTTTTGATGCTTTACATTTCACGGGCCGCAAAAACCACGTGAAAGGGAGCTGCCATTTAATTTCAATTTGGTGGGCACACCGCAACCACATACGTCTGCTCACTTCAACTAACAAAATGTAACTCCGATGTTGTCCATGGTACAATTATCATGGTAGAAGCAATTGTTCTTTATTTTTATGCCTGCCTTTCCTGTCAGAATCAGCTTAGGTAAAGCCTAATTTCCATGCTATCTTTCTTGATCCCATATCGGGGATATCAAATCAAATTTATGTAAGAAAGAGAAAGCATGCGAACAGAACCTAATGCGCTTCGAGAATGCGAGAGTGAATATCATACATTTACTATCTTTATAGCATGTGATGTCCTCCCTGATATTTGATAAGATAAGATAAGATCACATGGAAATTGGGCTTAAGGCACCGCCATTTCCAAATATCACACTCTTAAGCCCAATTTCCAAGATAAGATAAGATCACATGGAAATTGGGCTTTAGCCATGATTTAATTATAATTGAATCATGCTCTTAGCTAAAAGTGCGCGTTGTCAGATTTCTTATCTTCTTGTGTTTTGTTTATTCTTGACTTATATGATAGTCAATTTCACGGTTGCATGTCATTCATTCGAAATATTGTCAAACTAAAATTTAGGGAGTAAAAAAGTATGGCTTTAATGAGGGCAGTAAGCGAGAGCTGTGCTCTCTGCTTCCGAATGCTTTCGTCTGGCCCTGTGTGTTCCTAATATTAAATCTAGGTAAATATTTATCAAGCTTTATTCAATATCGCTTATTATGAAAGCAACATTAATTCCCCTCACAAAAGAAGATACAAATTTATCCAGAAGAAATTTCTCGGAGTAAGACTTAATGTCTCGTTCCGAGGCATTTCAGTTTCTACACTCCCAATTCTAGTGACTTAAAAGTTTTAATTTTTAAGCACAAAAATACCCTGCAATTGCTTAAAAGCACTGTTTGGGAAAGCACTTTCATAGAATCAACTCATAGAATCCGTCCTCTCCGTTGCGTAGAAGGAACATATTAGAAATAATGGAAGACAAAAAATGATAGCATACAAAAAGTCAACAAAGTCCTTAAAGCCTAATTTCCATGCTATCTTTCGTTATCCCATATCAGGGATATCAAATCAAGTTTTTGTTGGAAAGAAAAAGCATGCGAACAGAACCTAATGCGCTTGGAAAATGCGAGAGTGGCTTAAAGCCCAATTTCCATGTGATCTTATCTTATCTTATTTTATCAAATATCAGGGAGGACATCACATGCTATGAAGATAGCAAATGTATGCTATTCACTCTCGCTTTCTCCAAGCGCATTAGGTTCTGTTTGCATGCTTTTTCTTTCTTACAAAAATTTGATTTGATATCCCTGATATGGGATATGATAAGATAAGAAAAGATCACATGGAAATTGGGCTTAATGCACAGTAAAAGGTTTGTTCCATTACTTGAAAATTCGTCGAAATTTTTGTCAATTTGAGCAATTTTTTATTTCTTGTTCCTGCGCAAAAAAAAAAAAAAATTGCGGAAGAGAGCGAAAGTTATAGGTCTGTTCCATAGCATAGAGTCCGCCAAGTATTTGAAGTATACTGACAGCTTAGATGAAATCTATACATTTGTACTAAGTGAGGCCAACTCTATACTTATCAATATTTTGTTGATTGAACAAATTTCACATTTACTGCCAAAGCATGAGCTAGAAAATGTTCATCGTACGAAATTTGTGTAGCAATAGGTTTGTAGCTGTCAAAAATTTATCAACTCAATTTTTGTTGTTTACATTTTGCATTGGATTTTGACAGCTACGAAGCCACATTTTGCTGTCAGATTTTAATGGGACAATTTAAGTTAACCTTTATTTTTATTTCCATGATCATTTTGAAAAATATAGAAATTATTAATCATTATCAAGGGTGCTAAGCCCCTTATATGAATATTTCTTGATTCGGAAAGGCTTAAGCCCAAATTTAAATAACATGGCGATAGCAGTAGTGTATTTTGGCACATTGACTTAGTTTCCGTGTTAATTTTAAAGAAATCTCCATTTTTTTATCTATGAAAACAGGATTTTCGTGTTTTTTTAAATCCAGAATCAGTTCTAATGACTAAGCTATTCTTATTGAACTTATTTAGTATTAACTTGTTTCAACTAATGGTTCGTTTCAAGTAAAGCAAGCAAATTGAAAAATATAAGATCATAATTTCTATATATTTATAGCCCCCAAAGGAAAAATCCTGGTTGCAAAAAATAGCCTAAAGCCCAATTTCCATGTGATCTTATCTTATCATATTTTATCAAATATCAGGGAGGACATCACATGCTATTAAGATAGCAAATGTATGCTATTCACTCTCGCATTCTCCAAGCGCATTAGGTTCTGTTCGCATGCTTTTTCTTTCTTACAAAAATTTGATTTGATATCCCTGATATGGGATAAAATAAGATAAGATAAGATCACATGGAAATTGGGCTTAATTTGAGCACACACACACGCAAACAACATAAATATCATTTTTGTGATTTTTCTGCCGAAAAAATACCAACAAAATTACAAATAACGGTATCAGTTATAAACTACAAAAAAGCAACAACAAATACACGCAATTTTTTTTAGGATTTTTTCAACTGAATTTTTCTGAAGAAAAACCAACAACAAAATTTACGCGGCAACAGCTGCAAATTTGCAAGTTTGAAGAAGTCAAAATAAAAATCATGTTGTTGGATTTGCTGACTGCCTGGTAGCAATACAAATGAATTTTCTCAAATGCAAAATAAATTAATTAATATGGGTTATGAAAATAAAAAATGGCGGAAGTAATTATTATTAGTGAGTAAAATCATCAGGATTATCCTCCATTTAATAATCAAAACTAATATTGAAATTATTGTGCAATTGCCGAAAGGCTTCCTCTTTTTTTTTTTTAACTATCAATTCATATAGCATTTATTTTCATTTCGTATTTTCAAAAATCTTCTCTATTAATTTAAATAAATAAAATAAAAAATCTTAATAAAATAGAAAATGCCAGATCAGAGGGAATTTCAGCTTCGTTGCTAAAAATCCCAATGCGCAAAAAGACATTTCCCCTCATTCTAAGACCGTAATTCTAATCTAGCTAAAATAGTAGCACGTTCCAATTATCGACATTTCTGGGAGCGTTGTTCTTTAATATATAATTCTTTGCTTTCAGAATATTTTTAATAACAACATCATCTACATAGTACCGTTCCTTTTCTTTAAAATGAGCTTTCAAGAAATAATCTGCGATGTTTCCTCGCAAAGTTACAGCCATTTAAAAAATACATGAATTTGATCTCCTACGACCAAGATGAAATAAATTTGTAACCGGTTGGTTAATATTGGTTGGTCGCAGGAGATAAAATGCATGCATGGATGGATGATTGGAAAACATTTTTAGTGGTTTTTTAATTTTTGACACCAAAACTTAAAATGGGCATAACTTCGTAAAAAATGTTTTTTAATCAAATCGGGGAAATATGGGTCCCCTTATATACTTTGAAAAACAACATATGTATTTAATCAGCAGCCAATTCCGTAATATAAAGTAATCCGACTGCATGGTTGGAAATGGCTTTGGTCAAAGGTATATTATTTTTACTAACATGAAAAAAAAACACACATTTTTTCGATATTTAATTTTTTGTTGAAGTTAAATAAATCACTTTGTGTCATTTTGTGCCTCCATAGCATATTTCAGTACATTTTGTAAAAATTTTAATTATAAAAGTATATATGTACAATCAATAATGACATTTGGGTTTTGTGGAAATGTACTGAATGGAGAGTTGAAATGTACTTTTTAGCTTTGCACGAAAAGAAGAAAAGAAAAGAGTTGAAAAGAAAAGTTAAAACAAAATGTCAAAAGCTGATGAAATTTCAATAATGTTAAAGTAAGATTAATTAAAAGTTCAGTTTTGTCAACTATAAAATGTAAATAATCCAGGAGTTATTGTGAAAATTTATAATTTGGAAATTTTTAACTAGATTACTTTTGCAACATTTTTTTTCTGAAAATGCAGTGTTTTCATAAAAGATGCAATGTCGCAGTGTCGTACTTCAAAATGCAGTGAAAAACTGCGATTGAAGTGACAGCGACAGCCCTGGAATAGACCTAATAAGTGACATTATTTGGTAGGGACTGGAGTTATTAATTTCGATCTCTTCTGCATTTTTTTGCAATTTTTCACGCTCAGAGAGAATGTGTTTGCTTGTTCTCACAAATTATGCAACTTGCGAATTTCTGCTACAAAAGTTATGGAACAGACCTAAATGTAGAAAGTTTTATATTTCGAAGTTTTGAAAACATTTTCTAATATCTTTGGCACAAATAAGAAGAGTTTTTTTTCATCTGGTCTGGGCGTGATGTTAGAGAATTAAAAGGATTTTTATTTTCAATTTTATAAATAAACTTTTATCACTTTATTTTTTATTCAATATTAATTTAGAAAAATTACAATTAATTTTACAATTATATACTTAATTTGTGAAGATCAATACGAGCGCTCGTATGTAGTTTTAAGATATTTACATTAAATGATGCATTTACATAAATTTAATTTTTAAATTACAGCTAAGCGATACAATTTTTAACAACTTTACTTACTGGCTAATTTAGATGCTTCTTTTTTCCTAATTTTAATTTATTTATATATTTCTATAAATTTATTTAACATTAACATTTACGAATGCTTAAACTAAGTATAAGTTTAATGAAATTAAATGTTAGTAAAACATTAATACACAATAAATAAGAATAACGAAAAAAGTTTATAAAGAGAACGAAATATTGATTAAGTGCAGGATAGATTATACCTACCATGAAAATCATTTTATAGTACATAATGCACAGAAAGTTATAGGTGCGTTATGTTTTAAATGGCTCAGCCACACAAGGGTTTTATTACAAATTCAAATAATTAAACAATAATTTAAATCGCAATTTTGTTCTCGCGACCATATTAGCTATGGTCAACTTTTTATGAAAATAAAAAATGTAAAAAAATCCAGCCATATACATATTACTGGAAGATTAAAACAAATGTTTGAATTTACCACATCGCTTTAGAGGTCTTACTTAATTATTAATTAACACATCAGATGTATTAAAAGTCACAAGCAGCGTTGTCGTAAAAATATTTTTATGCGGGTCCATTTTGCGAGTCAATTTGAGAATTCCGGGGTCTATTGATGAAACAATGTTTTGGGGGATGAAATCCATACACAGAAATGATGAAATAATGTTTTGGGGGGCGAAATCCATATACAAATCTATATACAAAAGAGGTTGGACAACGCTGTTCACAAGTGACATATGATGAGAGCAACTATATTAGAATATCCTTATTTTGTATAAGAATAAACAAGTAGCAGTAAACTTGCTCTCTCCATGTCACTCATAAGCTTGAAAATACATGGCAGCAAAATATAATAATGTAAATGAATGACTTGTTCGGTTTGGTAAGAGAAATACATCATAAATAAGATCCAAAACAACTTTAACCGGCAGTTTGGCAAACAATCTGTCAGCTTAAGTTCAGGTTAAATTTAACCAGATATTAGCTTCGTTCCAGAACTTTTTGAGTAAAATCCTGTAAAACTGTCAAACACGAGAGAATAAGAAAATTGCGCTCTGTGAAATAGAAATAATGTAAAAAGTACAGGAACGGAAAAAACCATTTTTTTAGCACGAGAATAAACGTCAAAAATTTTTGAATTTAGTTGATACAAAAAGTTAATTTTCTAACTCCAGACAATAAATAAACATCTTAAATTGAATGTAGTTGAACAATAAATTCAATTCTATAAACGCAAACAATAAAATGGAAAATAAAAATAGTCAAAACAAACTCAATGTTTACAATTCAGCTTGCACAACAGCTGATAGTTTGACACTTTTAATGTGTTTACACACAAAAACTCTTCGGGTAAAAACCTGTAACTTCTTACAATGAGAGAACATAAATTACTCTCTGATTTTTGTTCTCACTTACAGGTTTTTCGTGTACGGGAACGCTTTTTGGGTAAAATCCTGTAAAAACCTGCAAATTGTACTAATGCATTATTGTATGGGAACGCAACTATTGTGAAAGCGTCCTGCTGTCACTTCCTCAGCTTGATAACGAACTGTTTTCATAATATCTGGATAAATCGTTACCGATACTTTAATCCGCAATTTGAGATAAAATCTGTCAGTTAAAGTTCCGCTTGAGCTTAACCGGAGTTTGTGAAAACGCCCACACAGCTGGATAAGAGTCGTTTCACAATTTATTCACAGATTAAATCTTAGTGGAGACTTTAACTGGCAGATCTCATAGGTAAAAGTTGCTTACGTATCCCCTGGCTCTAATGGTACTAAAGGAACGAACGATATTATAGACTAATTTGCTCTGAGAGGATCAGAAATGATACTACAGTCAGTGTTGCCACTGAGAAATTTATTTTCCTACCAAAATTTTCTCGAAAACCTACCAAAATCGTTTGTAACCTACCAAAACTTTACAAATTAAAAAAAAAAACCTTTTTGCAGCATTGAACGCATTTATTAACATTTAATGCTGCTTAAAATAATATGCTTGTGTGTCGTCGTTTGAAATGCTTAACACATCAAATGTCGGGCAAGTGTGCGCAAAAAGTTACCACATGATACATGCAGAGTACAATTAAGCGATAAACGTCAGAAGAAAGAAAAATAGTAATTAATAATCATTTTGAAGGCAAAACCGATCGCAAAGTTACAAATTTTTTAAGAAAATGAAAGCCAGCGGTTCATGGTATTATTAAATGATATAAAGAGGACAAAAGGATTTCAAATAAACAACGTACAGTGGCAAAAAAAAAAAACGTTTAGCTCGATAGACGAAAAATGGACCATCCGAGCTGTGATCAAAAAAATTATGTTATTTACGGCCGGTTTCGCAGTGTTTAGTTAACTAAAGATTTGAGGTTAACTATCCAATTTCAGTTCCATAGCAATTAGTTAACCAAACAAATTTGACAGGTTAACTAATAGTTAACTAACAGCTGATTGCTGCCATAACGAAAAAGAACATAAGAAATAAAAGCACAAAGTTTCAGAAAAGCAAATAATACCTATATAAATATGAATTCAGATTGGGACTGCAAAGTTCATAGTGATTCAGATATTGAAGTAGTATGGAATATTGCAATTGCTCGTCGAAAAAAAATATTAAGATCCCGTCCATATTACTTTCGGTAGGTTCCTTGCAAGCCGTTAAAATCGTCCACAATGGTCCCCCATATTTTTTCCTTCTCGTCTAGACTAACTTTATCCTTTTTTTTTGCATTCGATGATGTTTTCAAAGTTGCCGACCAGCTTCAACTAGCAATTTATTTCGTCTGCCAAAAATTTAGAAGATCTTGTTGTTGATTTCATTTCACAAACTATGAAATGTCAAATAAAAAACAAATGTTTTGTGCAGTGATGCCAAATTTTGTACAAAAAATTATCATTAGTTAACCAATGGACTGAACTGAACAACTTAAATTTGGTAGTTAACTAACAGACATTAGTTAAGTTAATTAATTGGTTATCTAAACACTGTGAAACCGGCCCTAATAGTCCTTGTAACTTTCGTTTCTAATACTGAGGGTCTGAGCACACATGCAACAATTTAGATGTGCGATCAGTCGCAACACTATTTCGTCACATTGTACATACCTATGCGTATTCCCAAACGTAATTTGTATGCAAGAAAACAGAGACCATACCCACTTGTTGAAGATAGGGTTGGCAAAAGCTTATTTCCGGATATAAATATTTGCTTCCGGATTCGAAAAACTTTACGAAAATTTCAATTTTCGATTTTCATAAAAATTTGTCCTAAATCCTACCAAAATCAGGTTTAACCTACCAACCTACCAAGAGGAAAAAAACCTACCCGATTTGGTAGGAAACTACCAAAAACGGCAACGCTGACTACAGTACATGGTGGCGCCATTATAACTGACTAGGCTCATTCTGCATTCATGTAAGGATGTTAAGGGGACACTGTACAATCGGTACAATAGTTAAAAAACTCAATTTACCCCAGTGAACTAGAAGTAAAATCGGTGCAGCACCTCCTCTGCGATTGCGAACTCCAAAGCAAATATAAGAGCTATCGCGGAGCAATGCACCGCCGTGAGTCTTTCAGGTATCTGGGCGTTTTTGTCGTTTGATTGGAAAGCTACCTGCTAAACCTGACTCACATCCTCATTCATTGTGACAGCTTTTTCCCCCTTTTTTTTTTTATAGAGAAAATAGATTTTTTTTTTGCTTTCAATCGCGCACTTATAAAAAATTTTCTTTAAAACACAATTTTGCCTGAAAAATTACTTTTTAAAATTTATTTGCTCAACGCTTTTTGTAGATTTTGACGCTGAACCGAATCTGGAATTCATTGTTTTCTATGTATCATTTCCGGTTTTTGAAATTAACTAGTTGTAACAACTTTTATTAAGTAATGAATTTTGTCTTTTAAATCCATTAAAATTATGAACATACATATCTGTGGCAATAAGGAATAACAGCTTGAGTCGATCTACGATGACAAAGCGAAACAAAGTAAATTACATGCTCATACACAGGATATATGTTGCTTTGTCTTGTTATCACAGACCGAATTAAGCTGTTATTCCTTATTGCCACAGATATGCACGTACATATACACATAGCTGGGCACCGTTAATCAAATAGTTAACTTCGTTAATCGTTAATCCGTTACCAAAAAAGTTAACTTCGTTAAGCGTTAAAGCGTTCAATTTCGGAAGGTTTAACGCAAGTTAGCGTTAATCGTTAATCCGTTAACACGTTATAAAAATTGCATTTTTATATCGTTGCGTTAGTGATCTTCTTATAAAAATTGTTGGTTTGGGTTAACAGGTTAGGAACAAAAAAAAAAAGACCTGTGTAAGAGGCCATTCATAAATTACGTCACACGACAAGGGGGAGGGAGGGGGTAGACGAAGTGTGACAAGGGGTGGGAACGGTCCTAAATTTCGCGACGTCATATTTCAAAATCTTATATAACTAAGTAAAGTAATACTTTAAATATTCTTTTTCACAAAAATATCTTTTAAAAAAAATCATGTGCCTAATACACACATGGTCGAAGTGAAACCTATAAAAAACTTAACTGCGATAGAATGAGACGAAAATTTTTTATTATAATGATAAAAGTTGACGGGATCTAGAATAGCTACAGCCATAAAAGATATATCAAATTAAAATAATCATCGAGCAAAGTGCCCGAAAACTATCAGCTTTGCGATCTATTAACCAAAAGCTGAGGTATAAGCGAGGAAAGATTTCCTGTTTTTTCAATCATTGCACTGATTAACTACCAAAGCGCTACTGCTCTTGCTCTCCAAACGAGAACGATTATACTGATAAGCCAGTAATAAATAATTTAAAGGAGTGGGTTCAAAGTCCATGGACTCAAGATGATTAAGTTTGTATCTTTCATTAACACATTAAAGTCTAATGGGTAAATTTTTATCCAAAAGAAGAGTGCATTTTAAAAAATCCTACCAGACGACAGGTAAGAGATGTTGTGGTTTATAAAGCTTTATTAGACAGAGGAAGGATTAGTCTGAAATGAATATTTTTATTTTTTTGAACTCTTTGGTTAGCCTGTATTTTTATGAGGTAGAATTTAGTTAATTTGTAGTTTTCGAAATTTTGGTAGAAAATCGATCCAGAAAAATTTAAAAAGAAAATGCGAAAAATTTTAAAGATTCTATGTGGCATGCTATAATAAAATAGATTTGATTGAAAGAAAGGTTGTACGATAAAATTTTTTTTTATCTCATAGAGGGCTAAGGGGTAAAAATCTACCCAAGCCATATCTCCCTGCCCTCCCACACAAAATTTTATCAAAATTGTACGGGCCCTTCAAGCACCAATATTTAATGGGCTAATTTTTTCAAATGTTTGATTTGATGTTGATTTAATTAAAAAAAAAAGTTAAATTAAATTTCGGAACTGTTGTTTTAATTTAATAATTTCTAGATGTAAAATTGCAAATATAAGACGTCACACTAGAGAGTGGCTTGTCTCATCAATGTGACCAGCTGTGACAAGGAAGAGAGGGGAGGGGGGGGGGAGAGGTCATAATCATGAAATTCGTGTTACGTAATTTATGGATGCCCCCTAATTGGAGTTTGTAATTTAGTCAATTAGCATTATGTGGATATTCCACTTCATGAACTTTAATATTTTGAAGTTCTCGTCTGAAAGCGAAGCTCGTTGGCGTTATAATATCTTTGCCCGTGGAACAAAGTTTTTCAACTGCAGCTCTTGAGGGTATAGCAATATTTAGTAAGCAGATTTATGAATATCTGTTCCCCGAGGAATGGCGCATCATTGAGCAAGTCATTTGATTTCATGTCTAGCCACATTTTGACGAGATTTAGAGCTTTGCTCTTTAGAGATTTGTGGCTCTTAGGTTTTTCTTTAGACTCAGTGACAGAGTTGAAAAAGTCTTCCTCGTCATCGTCGTTATTGCACGAGTTGCTGCCTCCCAAACTTAGACTGTTTCAGTTCTTTGAACTTTCGGCAGCTTTTTGTCGTAACGCCTCTTTTACCTTTTTTTCATGAAGTTTTTACTGCATCCACTTGACTGCTGTCATACGTTTCCAGCCATATAAGCCGAAACGTACTTGGTGTCAGAACGTGTTTTTCGCGGCGTGGTGCGTGTGGTGTATTTTTGGTAAATAATATATACTGGATTAACGATTAACGGACTTGGGGAAATTTAACGGAAGTTAACGAGTTCGCTAACATTTTTTAAAGTTAACTTAAAAGTTAATCCGTTAGTCGAAATGTTAACTTCGTTAATTAACGATTAACGGATTAACGAGTTAATGCCCAGCTATGCATATACATATGTATATAAAAAAGGAGAAATGCACGAAAGTAGTCAAACCCAGTTCTTTTCTATTCCATCTCCGGTTTTATCGTCAAATTTCAACGAAATGAATGAATTCAAATGGGATGTGAACTCTGACTTGGAACAGAAGTTTAATAAAATGGAAACTGAATTTTTATGTATGACCTGGGTTGCTCTTGGACCATTACAAAAAACTTCAACCAAATTTCAATTAAGTTCATTCATCATACGATTCTTCAATAGAAGATAACAACACTACAAATGACAATTACAATACAATAATTTTTTCAAAATCAAATGGATTTTTTCAAAGCAAACGAAAAAAAAAAAAACATACAAACACGTAACCCTTGGCACCACATAACTTGTAACTTTGAATTCCCGGAGCTGTAATTTTTTGCATATGGCACTACTACTAATGAACAAAATCGTTAGCGATGTAGTGATGTGGCTCAACAATTACACTCGTATAATGCGGCGCATTGACGCTCTTGAAGGTCTCGCTAAAATTATTGGCAACATGATGATGTTGTGTTGTCAACTGTTGCTGTTGTTGAGTGTGATCAACTTGTAGGTGATGTTGTTGTTGTTGCGCACTATGGTGATGCTGCAACTCTGCAATATGCTGCTGTTGCTGATGATGATGTTGCTGTTGGTGATGTGCGGCAGCGGCGACGGCGTGCTGATGGGAACTACTATCCGAAAAATAATTCAACTCAAAATTATGACTCAATTCACTATACGTCGTTTGTGGTGAAGTTCCATTCACAATAGACGCATTTCCGGTGGACATTTGACGATCACTTTCTGAACTGCTTGAACAGCTGTTCGAATTGGCTGAGAATGGCCGTATTATTGCTGTTGTCCCCACATCCACCGCCACCGCAGTATCGTAATAATAATGATTGTTGTTGTTGTAGTAGCCACCACCGCCGCTCGTTGTTGTATCGGGGAATTGAATTTCATGGCCCAATTGAGTGCCACCGCTACTGCTAGAGCTAACGACGAGATCATTGACCGGATAAAGCTGTGTATAACTGAGACTGCTCTCTTGGGTGCCGCCACATCCACTCGTATGCAAATGAGGATGTGACTGGTGTTGAATGTGACTGTGATGTGAATGGTAGCCACTGTTGTTATTATTGTTGCTATTACTATGCGTGGGTGGACGCACCACAACCGCTGCTTCATAGCATGGGTCCATTTTTGGACTACAACTCAGCGCGACCGGTGGCAATCCGGCAGCAGTTATGGCAACTAGGCCGTTGCTGATTACTGTCGCCGCTGGGTGTATTCCAGTTGTATGAACCGGATGTACTGTTACGGGGGTAATGCTAGCGGTGGCAGTGAGAGGTTCACTCTTGATAATGCCCGTTTGTATTTCGTTGAACACTAAATCCTTAACTTCCTGTTCGCTGTAAGAAAAACAGAAAGTGCTTCTATTGAATTGATTGAGATATTACAGAAGTTAGTTATTTTATATATCGTCGGCTTACAAGCAAAATTGACTATCCGTAAGGCGTGGTACCTTACAAACTAGCAAAGTACGTTAAATGTTAAATATGTATAAAGTATGTTACTGGGATACTGGTTCATATATGTGGGCATGACATCTGTCATACATACATATTTAATTAAAATTATAAGCTTTAGTTTTGCGAACTATTGCAGCAATCGTTACGAAGTTGGACTCAAAGGTTTTTCTTCATATAAGCTTTTACAGGACTTTATCGGTTGGAATAACATGTGCAAATGCGAATGCTTTCTCCCATAGAAGCAAAAGACCGTTAAAGTTATATTGAATGAGATATGTGCAAATACGAAGATTTACGTTATTACCTTTCTTTGGAGTTAAACTAGGTCGTTTTCCGCTAGTACGTACTACATTTCCTACTCATGCCCAAACACGTCATGTTAGGGAAATGATGTGTGAAACACAATTTCAGCAACAATTAGCTTTTGGGATGGTACGAGTAAAATATAAGCTGGTCCGGTTCTGTGAACCGGACCAGCTGGGGTTCGATTCCGAGGTTCATTGTGAGTAAAAAATTGTATGGGAGAGGGGTCTATCTTGAACACCCTCTGAGTTACAGGGTGTTTAACAAAGTTCCATCATAGTTATACTTTCATGCAAAGATTATCTCATAGCTCTCTAAGTAATAGAGCTAGAGCAATGAAATGAGTTAGTTTCATTAGTTAATTAACTCACCAACAACTCATGTAGTACCCTTATTGCTAGCCGTGTTTTCCGCTCAGAATTATCGCTCGTAGTTCAGTTAACATATTAAGAAAATATTCTATAGTAACTGTGCTATAGAATGAGTATCCCATTTTAAATAAGACTTAAGGATTTCATTTGTTATATAATTTTAAACGAGAGGTTTCGTTGTTATTAAGAATTTGTTAAATTTTATGTCGAGTTGTACATTTATACAAATTTTTATTTAAATATCATGTCTAGCGAAATATGTCAGATATAAGTATACCAGCATTTAATTCGCAAAAGAAAGCCTTTACAAATTAACCATCATGGGTTGCAAATCCCAAAATCCTCGTTTTCTTTACACCATTGGTCGTTGTTATTTTGATTCATTCAATGTTTTTATTTACCTACCTAAGGACATAGTTGACACTAACAATGCAGTGAGGACGCGATGAGCGGGTGTTGTGCACAACCGTCGCATATGACTGCACCCAAACCCAGCCACCGCCCTTCGTGAGGAATCTGTAGTATTTGGTGGTTACTTGTCCTTTGTACATCACTGTGAAAAGAAAACAACAAAAGTAAGGATTTCATAATAATTTGTAAAAGATTAAAAACAAACGTTGGGAACGTCGTCGTATTTTGTTTATGTAATTTACAGATGCTTACGTATTTGATGGGAGCACCGCATGGGCAGTATATCCGCCACATGAATGTATTGGTAGAGCGTCTTCTCGATCAGGTCCTGTGGTTCGTATCCTGTGAGCTGTGATACTCTGTAAGACAAAAAAAAAGCGCAGAAAAAAGTGTAAAGTAACGGTTATTTTTATTTGAATAAGAAATGAATTAGCGCGAAAAACAGAAGGAGGTAGTGCGGCGATGAAAGGGTCTGTGCCTGTTGTTGTAAATACAACTAAAATTCAATTATGACGCGGGAAAGAATACTGGAAAAAAAGGCGGAGAAACAAGCGAAACAAGTTGCGAGTAAACAAGTTGACAAAGGATGCGTCCGACGGACAGTAAAGTTGATGGTATGCGAGATGAGGGTAATTGAGTGGCGGTATTGCCAGACAGTAGATATGAAACTTACACCCCGTCACAAAGTTTTTTGCCTTCCCCGTCCCATAGACACACTTTCACACATCAGTATTTGCAATGTCAGCAGTGCCACATGGTACTAAAAACTCAAGTGCGAAGGAAGTGATTTCCTTTTGTTTACTCTGTTAAAGTGGGTGGCATCGATGACGGCGATGAAAAAAGGATGTATCGTTGTCAGTGTTTTCCGTGTCTGTAAAATTGTCGCGTTTAAATATTTGCGCGGTGTTAGATTCCCTTTAACAACACAGCATATATAAAGATTCTCGAACAGCTTGAGCAATTTAAAAAAGAACAAATTAAGCATTGTGTCGAAAATTACTTCAATAAAGGTTGCAAAAAAAAAACATATTAAGAAAAATTGACCTATTACATTTTGTACGAATTCAAGTCTTTTATGTAAAACTGGCAAGCAAGCTTAAAGTATTTGAGCTACCTAAATGGATAGTAAATAAATTTTCCATATGGCAATGCAAAATTGAATTATGTGTGAAACAGTCACTGCCCTTAATAAATTTTACAGTTAACCCATAACTTTACAATATGTAGTCTAAGCCAAGATACAGACGCCCCAATATGTTGTCCAACGTCTACAAGTCGTTATGATCAGGCCCGTTCCGAGGGTTCGTAGAGACTGGCGAGTATTAAGAAAGATTTAAAAAAACACTTTGACTAGTCTATTATGGAAGAACCTATTTTCTTTCATTTTTAAATGTAAGAACACAAAACTAAATTAAAATTAGAAAAATCAAGGGTCTGTTACGGTTATTATGATTTATTTTTTAATGACAGAAATTTCGTTAGATATACATAGCTGTTATTTGGCAGATAGTGAATGATATTTGTTTTGAAAAACAAAAATGTAAGCTTTAAATTCACATAATTTCCTTAAAATGGTAACATCAATTGGTCGTTGAGGTCGTGTGATTTGTCATTTTTGGATTATCTATGTATGTATTACATAAAATTCATTTTTTGTCTGTCTGTATGTCCTTTATGGACGCGAAAACTATCCAGCCGATCTTGATGAAATTTTTACAGTATGTTAGTATCGATCAAGCGGGTGTCATAGGCTATAAAAGTTTTATTAAGGGTGCATATTTAGAGTGGCCCTCCTACACAAATATTTTAAAAATAGCGATTTCCCAAAGAAAGGCAAATCGATTCTCATGAAATTTACTCCGTATGACTTTTATGTTAAGGGGCACAGATTGGATGGGAAAAATTTTATTTCAATAGCATACTTAGGGTGGCCCTCATACAAATATATTTTTAAATATCATTTTCACGAAGACAAATAAATCGATTCACACCAAATTTACACTACGCATCTCTTATTTCAAGAAGCATATCTTGGGCAACAAAACTTTTATTTAGGGTGGCCCTCATACAAAAATATTTTTTAAATACTATCATTTTCTCGAAGGCCGCTAAGTCGATTCTCATATAATTTACAACACATGGCTTTTATGTGAAGAGACACAGATTAGATTGTAAAAGTTTTATTTAGGGTGCATACTTAGGGTGACCCTCATACTGAAATATTTTCAAATATTATTTTCACGAAGACAGGTTAGTCAATTCACACCGAACTTACACCACGTAGCTCTTATGTCAATAGGCATAGCTTAGACTACAAAACTTTTATTTAGGGTGGTCCTCACACAAAAATATTTTTAAATATCATTTTCTCGAAGACCGCTTAATCGATTCTCATGGAACTTACACCACGTGGTTTTTATATTAAGAGGCACTGCTTACGTTTTAAAAATTTTAATTTGGGTGCATACTAAGGGTGGTCCTCACACAAAAGTATTTTTTAAATAGAATTTTCACGCGGACTGCACATCGAATATACACCACGGTTGAGGTGAAGCAATGCGCACAGGGTAATGCTAGTTCATTATAAAAATAATAAATTCATTAACTTATGCTAATAAACCGGCAACAATTGACGCCTTGGAAATCAACATAGCTCCACAGCTAGTCCTAGTGAACATATGCCGGAAACAACAAACGTCACGAATCTGCCAGATAAGTTTCAGCACTGGATGTTAAGCTTGCAGTAGATATCCCATTATGCAATGCCTGAATAAATCTATATATTCTAAAACATCCCCTCTATGGAGTGATCAACTAGTATACGATACGACATGGCCCGATTACGATTTACAAAAGTAAAAATTCTCTCAATTAAATGTTCAAACTCATTTCGGCTATACAGGCTCACAAGCCTGTTGGTGAAGTTGCATGAAGATTAGGAATACCCTTCAATGAAAACCTTCACAGATATAGAGGCAAGGAGGCAGTGGAATCTCATCTCTGTACTTTTCCGGTGCTAGCAAGAGGTAGACTATAGTTTTAAATCAATCCTTTCTTTTATATGATTTGGAAGCCTTATAAATTCAACTAAGTGAGTTAGCAAATTTATAACTTGAAATAAATCAGGAGCATCATATTTAGAGTGGTATCAAAAAGGCACTCCACTAAAATCTGCTCTGATTTTAGAAAAAAAAACAAACTTACCTGGCATCTAGAAATATCAATTTTAGATCCATACTCGCTCGAAACATAAACATATTTTGGTGAAGCTTGATTTCCGTTATCGCAGATGAAGGCAAAGAGTGTCCAACAGCAACTAAACCTAAATTTTGTATACATCCACCTTGACCATCGCCATAATCGGGAAATATACGAGCTTTCAGATAACCGGAACAATGAATAACCTATGAATGAAAGAAATACTATAGTACTTTTGAGAGAGCAAACTAAATCTTAAGAACACGCACCTTGTAGCCCGATGACGTTAGACCGGCATTTCTTTTCGCTAGTACACATTTCATACGCAGAAAAAATGTTTTCTCAATTTCGATGGTATGTGAGCCTCGTTCAGAATTTCCATAGGCGCCACTGGGACTACCACTGGCGCTTGTCGCTGAATGTTGCGTTAGGTGCAGAGAATTTATAAATGAGTCCTAGGTAACAAAAAGATAAAAAGCTTACATTGCACAGTCCAAACAAATTATTTAATTATATTTACTTACTGGATTCTGATACATATGCGGGTGCAAGGATAATATCGCATTCATTTCATCCTGATCGTAGTTGTGTATGTATTCGTAAATAGAATTGCCAGTTAGTTCGACCTGTAGAGAAAAATATTTACTTTCAACACGAAGTCTATATATTGTGAAAATTTTATAAATTCTTATATTTAAACGTATGGTATTCGAACAGAAATTAAGTAAATTGAGTGAGGCTTATGAAATTTCGATTTAGTGATTTAAAAGTGAGATCTCTAGCCACATACATACATGATTTTTTAATAATTTCTTAATAATTTTCGAGCACTTAGAAAATTCATAGCTTTTTTTAATAATAACGCTTAATAATCTTATGAATACCAAAATATGGAGAAATTCTCCAGTTACAACTTTTAACTGATCCATTTTTTTTTGTCCCTTCTAGCATTTTTACGCCTATAAAATCGGTTCCACACAACCTTCCTACACTTAAGATTTTGCCACGTTAAAAGGAATGGTTTAACAAACTTGTGACCGAAGTTTGGGGCCTTTTTATCATTTTTGTTTTCTAATTCTACTGTACTAAGAAGGTTTTTGATTAAACACATAAGTGTTTTTTATTCTTATATATGGTATTTTTAGAGGTTGCTTTTTCAGCTTTGGCAGCACTATTTCAAGAAGCGATCAATTGACAGCTGTTTTGTGCTATTTCACCGCTTACGCCAGAACAACGCTTGAAAATTATAGAAATTTACTAAAATTTCAAATCCACTCAAATTTCACATAATTTTTGGCAATATTAGCCAGTTACGGTGCTCATATGTACAAAATCATATTTAAATGCTAAATGACATAAAATTATCTAGCTAAAAGTGCAAAAAATTGGGTCAATACTTAATGCATTTTATTTGAATTTGTAACTCCGACACTCTAAAAAAGCACATATAATTTTAAAGTAAAAAAAGTTGCGATTAAAGTTCTAAGCACAATAAATCCGAGATGAGAGTGCGAGTAAGAACAAAACGACAAAACATTTCCAACCGTTAGAGCAATATATGCAATAGAGTTTTATTGAGTTTCCATTGCGCATCTTGCTCTAACATATACATAAATAAAATCATGTTACCTCGTTTTGTTCTTTTTTTTGTCGCACTTGCATCTCGCATTCATTGTGTTTAGAACAAAATGTCAGACAAATGCGTACCACGGATATGCTGGCAAATTCTTGCACAAAAATTCTAAAAAAAACTGCACTGCACACCTTGTAGAATACGCGCTTGGCGCAACGCTTTCAAATTCATCACGGAATTTTATTCAACTTATTAAATCCAAGGACTTACAAGTAACGTCCTCGAAAATCTGATAAATTCGCAAATTTAGTGCTCTACAGTGTAAATAATTTCAAGTGTTTTTCTTTTCTGTAATGCAAATGTGGCGCGAAAAAGCACAATAACAAAATTTTATGGTAAATTATGCGCATAAATAATTCGCCACTTTGAAAGTAACATTTCAAAGTAGTTTACCTTTCTCTTTCTCTCTTACTCAAACCATTTTATGCCATTTTCTGTTTCCTCTTATACCATAAAAAAAAACATCTGACATTTTGTTGTTACGCCCATTTTTAATTTGACTTCAATTTTGCTTAACATCATACATTGAGTTTGCTTACCTGACTCAAGCCCAAGTGCACCGAGGCTGTTTCTGAGATGTACATAATTTTTCCATCGGGTGCCACAACAAAAATGAAACCATCTAACGTCTGAAGCAAATGTGAACCCAGCTCTTTAATGGCAGCACCACGTTGCAAGGCAGGTGAAGTACCCCAAGCCTCTCCCAAGCCTTAAAAAAGAGAAATGGAAAGAAATAACGTCAGATAGATAAGTTGCATTTTAAATGAATGAATATTATACAGAAAAGAAAAAACGAACTCTGAAGACTTCTTCCCTACTAATTGGAATAGGAAGAGGAAACAGACAAGCAAAAAAAAAGTTCCCAACAGCGGGCGCACAACTTGATATGTATATAAATATTATTCCCAATTAAAGTCATCAGCACAGTGGGTACCCCATTGTTCTTAAGCCGCTGTACAAAACAATAAGACATAGCCAGCCACACCCAAGCATCCTCGCCAGCCATCAACACATTGTTCCACCTACACATGCGTCTTTCGTGTCGCTTAAAGTTGCCTCATTTGTTTTCGGAAATTCCCGGTTCTTTGTTGGGCATTATTAAAATAATTATTTCAATAAAAAATAGGAAAAGCTTTTGTTGTTGTTATTGTATTTCTTCTTCTTTTTTTTTAGTAACAGTGCCTAAGAGTTGCCACCCCATTTTTTGTTTTCAGATATTTTTTCTTTGTTTTGTTTCAACCTCTTACGGCGACTGGCAAAAAAATGAATGAAACAAATAAAAAACGACAAAAGCACTCTTAACTCATCATCCACTTTAAACCATCGTCAACATTAAGAGCAAAGAAGAGAATGTAGCGGTAAAGGAAACTAAAAAGTCGCATTTTAGGACATTTAGCGAACACACATATTGTCAACGTCATTCTACTGTCTTGATGTCTACGAGTATATATTGTAGCGAAATTTGGTTTATGCTAGAAAACTCTTGAAATAAATACCAACGAAAAGAAACTAAACGATATTAGCACCATCTAGCGCAAAATGCTAACAATAATAAACCAAACAGACGCTGCAGTAAACAATAAAAAGTCAACAACCGAGAGAATTTATCGCCGTCGTACAACGTACAACGCCATCTAACATCTAGCATAATAGCTAGCTCAACGTCAGTGTGCCATGCATTGTGGTGAATTGTGGATAGTAGTAGAATGCACGCTACAAAGTAGCACTAGTAGGTTGTAGATAATAGTAGAATATACGCCATCTGGCAGCTTGTAGTTTATTCGAGAAAGTGATGCCTGTAGTATAAAAGGGTGTCATTTGAGTTTTCGGACACAGTTGTAGTTCAACAGTGAAGTGGAACACTTGAATTAAAAGTAATAAAGTGAATACAGTGTGATCCGTAGTAAAGTAAAACAGTTTTCTATACAGTGTTAAATTAATATTAGAATTTGAACGTTAATAAAATAAACCATTTTATAACTAAATAAGTTTGTGTGTTTTAATTGTTACACAATCCAGTGATCGAACTCAGAAAAGTGTGAGAGATCGAAATTATCGTCAAAGGGACAGAAATTTCGTAACAATTGGTGTCAGAAGTGGGATTGTGTAAAAAGAATTAACAATCAATAAAAAAAAAAAAATAATAATAAATAAAAATGGTTAAGTTTGACGAACTAAAAGTGGATCAACTGAAGAAGGAGTTGCAGCAGCTGAGTCTGCAATCTACTGGCGGAAAGGTGGAGCTACAGAAACGCTTACGGCAGGCTCTTGAGGCTCAAGGTGTAAACCTGGAAGAGCATGAATTTTATAGTGATGTATCAGAATCAGCAGCGAAAGTGGAAGAAACTTCTGGACCAGCGGCAAGTGGTGAAGTTGTAGATATGTCAAAGTTCGAGAAAATGTTAATGGCGATGACGCAGGCCATTCGAGAAGAAATTGGTCAGAACGCGCTGCAGATCCATGCGGTTCAGGAAAAAATAGACGAAAAGTTATGTCAAAATGCACTACAAATAGACGAAAAGTTATGTCAAAATGCACTGCAAATAGACGAAAAGTTAAGTCAAAATGCACTGCAAATAGACCAAAGGTTAAGTCAAAACGCGACGCAGATCCACGAGGCTGTTCGAACGGAGGTTGCCAAAATGGTAGATGGCCTCGATGCAAAAGTGACTGAATTACGAGATGACGTTGAATCATTCAAGGAAGAAGTTCAAAATAATCTTGAAAAAGTTCAAAATAATTTTGAAGACGTTAATAAAAGGATTCAACAGTTGGAAATAAGTGAACCAACCACTCAAGTGATAAGAGAAATCAGCGCAGAGAGGCTTAAGGCACCCTCGTACGATGGAACAACGCCATTTAGTGTTTTCAAGCTCCAGTTCGAAACAACATCTGGTCACAATCGTTGGGATAACGAAAGCGCAGCTGCAGCGCTAATTGTGGCATTAAAAGGCGCAGCTGCAGAAGTATTGCAAACGGTTCCAGTGGCGGAGCAGAAAAACTACAAGGCGGTGATGGATGCCTTACAGCGAAAATATGGCAGTGACCACATGAAGCAGATTCACAGATTGGAGTTAAAAAGTCGTATCCAGAAATCTGGTGAGTCCTTGCAGGAGTATGCTGCGGATATTGAGCGATTGGCACATCTTTCCTATCCTGACGAGTTAAGTGTTGTAGCTGAAAAATTCAAAATAGAGGCGTTTATTGACGGCATACGTGATTCAGAAACAAAACGCGAGACAATGAGGAGCCCGAAGACAACATTTAATGAAACAGTAACGGTTGCCCTCACTCAGGAGACGATTGCGTTGTCATGCCGCCCATCACTGAAAACTCGTCGGATGGAGGTGGAGGCTGAAAAGAAAAATTCATCGTTCGCCAGCGGTAGCTTCAGCGGAAAATGCTACAATTGTGGTAAGCAGGGACACATGGCACGTGACTGCAAATCACGTCGTAAACGATCTGCATCACGCTCACCAAAAAGAAGAATTGGAAATAGGGTGAACGATGGCGAAAATGTTAGCGATCAGCAGTCGTTAAACTAAAGAGAGTCAGTACAGCGGGGCGTGAGCTGACTCTTACAGATAATTGCCCCATAGTCTTGGTTTCGAAGCTCTGCCGAAATTCCAACAGCCTTACCATCGGTGGAAAAATCAACGGAAGACCATGTGAGCTTACTTTGGATACAGGCGCATCGCATTCAATTGTGAGGAAAGACTTATTTGATAGACGACGAGTAACGCCATTAAATGGGATCCAATTGAGAACAGCGACAGGAGAAATTGCGCAAATAGTAGGAAAAGTTACAGCGAGTATTCTCATCGGCAACAAAACTGTGGAACATGATTTTATTGTTGCAAACATCACCGATGAGGTTATCATTGGCGTGGACTTCATGATTCGACACGGGTTCACTTTGGATCTTAAGAAAAAAACGTTAAGGTATGCCAATGTAGAGTTGCCTTTAGACATTGGCTGTGGACAAAAATTAACAATTGCAAGAGTCTACATAAGTGAGCGCTGTCGAATTGAACCCAATACCGAAGAAATTATTTGGGCCACAACAAATGAAGACTGTGGGACAAGCCATCTGTGGGTAGTGGAAGCAGATAAGAAAAATTTTAAGAAAGACCTGATTATTGGAAAGACCCTAGTAAACACAAGAACAGACAGAAAAATACCGGTGCGAATTTTGAATCCAACAAATAAGCCAAAATGGATGCAAAAAGGTGAACTTGTAGCGCAATGTGAGAAAGTTACAGCTGTGATAAATTGTGAAAATAACCAGCAGAACACACAAGGCCCAACTTTAACGAAATCGTCGGCCATGGAAGTATTGACGAAAGAATGGACGAAGGAGTTGTCTGCCCAGAACAAAAATAAAGCAAAAAGGTTTCTGCAAAAACATTGGCGGATATTTGCGTCCAAAGGAGAAAATAATGGCCGAACATCAGTTGTCAAACATCGTATTGATACAGGTGATTTTCAGCCGATTCGTCAACCTCCAAGGAGGCTAGCACTCGCTAAGAGAGAAGAAGTGACGGGCCTTATAGAAGATATGGCGCGAGAAAATGTCATTGCACCATCAGAAAGCCCATGGAGTTCACCGGTCGTACTTGTGAAGAAAAAGGATGGAAGTATGCGATTCTGTGTGGATTACAGAAAACTGAATGACGTCACCAAAAAAGACAGCTACCCGTTACCCAGAATCGATGATACACTGGATACGTTATCTGGAGCAACATGGTTTTCCACCCTGGACTTACAAAGTGGATATTGGCAGGTGGAAATAGATGAAAAAGACAAAGAGAAAACTGCCTTTAGTATTGGGAATGGTCTATGGCAGTTCAACGTCATGCCGTTTGGTCTTTGTAACGCTCCAGCTACGTTTGAACGGTTAATGGAACGAGTTCTCAAAGGACTACATTGGAAGACTTGTCTAGTGTATCTCGATGACATAATCATCATGGGTAAAGATTTTGATGACCACTTGAAAAATCTGGAGGAAGTGTTTGAGCGCTTGGAGGCAGCTGGACTAAAATTAAGTGCGAAAAAGTGCTCACTTTTCCAGCGTGAAGTCAAATATCTGGGGCACAAGGTTACGTCAGAAGGAATACACACAGATGAAGATAAAATAAAAGCTGTGAAAAATTGGCCACGTCCATCTAATCTTCATGAGTTGCGAAGTTTTCTGGGTCTATGCACTTATTACAGACGCTTTGTTCCTGGTTTCGCAAATGTTGCAGGCAGTCTACATGAGCTGACACAGAAAAATCGAAAATTCGAATGGAGTGGGGCACAGGAAACTGCATTCCAAAAACTGAAAGAATTACTGTCCACAGCGCCAATACTCGCGTACCCAATACCCGGCAAAGAATTTGTATTGGACACCGATGCGAGTGGCCATGGTATTGGAGGAGTTTTGTCCCAAATCATCAATGGTCAAGAAAAAGTCGTCGCATATTTCAGCAAAATTCTGTCGAAACCTGAGAGGAATTATTGCGTAACTCGGAGAGAGTTACTGGCAGTAATGGAATGCGTGAAACACTTCCATAAGTACTTATATGGACAGCACTTTCTCCTGAGGACAGACCATGCAGCATTAAGGTGGCTACTTCAATTCAAGGATCCTGAAGGTCAAATCGCACGGTGGATAGAACGCTTGCAGAGCTATGATTTCACCATAGAGCATCGCAAAGGAAGCCAGCATGGAAATGCGGATGCACTTTCCCGTCGTCCATGTAAAATTGAATGCGGTCATTGTTCGCGAACAGAAAATAAAGCTGGAACAATTGATGTGCGCCTTTTGAACGTTTTGCCTGAAGAAAAGTGGACAAAAGAGGAGGTAAAACGGGACCAGCGCAATGATACAGATTTGGCAATTATAATTAAGTTTAAGGAGCTGGGTAGGAAACCGGCGTGGCAAGAAATTTCAAATGAAAGCCAAATCTGTAAAGCATACTGGGCGCAATGGCAAAGCTTGGAGTTGCATGATGGTTGTCTCTACCGAATCTGGGAAAGCGAGGATGGTAAAACTCGCTCAAAACTGCTGGTTATTCCAAAGGTCAAATTTAAGGAAATAATCGAGGATTATCACAATGGATCGAGTGGTGGACATCTGGGCATAACGAAAACCACAGAGAAAATAAAGAAACGGTTTTATTGGGTAGGATGCCAAGAATCAGTTGCTGACTGGATCCGCCGTTGTGACCAATGTGCAATTGCTAAAGGACCAAGGCAACGCACTCGGGGAAAAATGCATCAGTATAACGTTGGAGCTCCCTTTGAGAGGATAGCCATGGATATAGCGGGACCTTTTCCAATCAGCAATGCAGGAAATAAATACATCCTTGTGGTAATTGATTATTTCAGTAAGTGGCCAGAAGTATATCCCATTCCCAATCAAGAAGCAAAAACAGTGGCAGACATTTTCATCAAAAATTGGATTTGCCGATATGGAGCTCCACTTGAGTTGCATTCCGACCAAGGACGAAATTTTGAGTCGACACTTTTTAAGGAGGTTTGTGACATGCTTGGAATACAGAAGACACGCACCACAGCTTTGCATCCTCAGTCCGATGGCATGGTCGAAAGGTTCAACCGTACTCTAGAGGAACATTTAAAAAAGGTTGTCGATAAAGGGCAAAAAGATTGGGATGAGCATCTACCAATGTTTCTGATGGCTTATCGGTCGGCAATACACGATACCACTACAGTTACGCCAGCAAAAGCCATTTTTGGTACGGACTTAAGGCTTCCAGCAGATTTGAAGTACGGAGTAAGCGTTGTCCCAGAAACGACCCATGCTGACGATTACATGTCGCGGAAAAGAGAAGAATTAGCAGATATACACGAGCTTATTAGAAGACGTACTCAATTGGCTAGCGACAAGATGAAAGCTCGGTATGACCTGCGAGCAAATACTGAAGGGTTCAAAGAAGGTCAACTAGTGCTGCTACATAACCCACAACGAAAACGAGGCTTGTCTCCTAAATTACAGACTCATTGGGAGGGACCTTACCGGATCGTCACAAGGATTAATGATGTTGTGTATCGAATCCAAAAATACCCCGGGAACAAAAGTAAATTAAAGGTAGTCCACATCGAAAGGCTGGCACCTTATACTAGGGACGGAGAGACTCTTGTTCGGGACGAACAAGTTTAAGCGGAGGGCAGTGTAGCGAAATTTGGTTTATGCTAGAAAACTCTTGAAATAAATACCAACGAAAAGAAACTAAACGATATTAGCACCATCTAGCGCAAAATGCTAACAATAATAAACCAAACAGACGCTGCAGTAAACAATAAAAAGTCAACAACCGAGAGAATTTATCGCCGTCGTACAACGTACAACGCCATCTAACATCTAGCATAATAGCTAGCTCAACGTCAGTGTGCCATGCATTGTGGTGAATTGTGGATAGTAGTAGAATGCACGCTACAAAGTAGCACTAGTAGGTTGTAGATAATAGTAGAATATACGCCATCTGGCAGCTTGTAGTTTATTCGAGAAAGTGATGCCTGTAGTATAAAAGGGTGTCATTTGAGTTTTCGGACACAGTTGTAGTTCAACAGTGAAGTGGAACACTTGAATTAAAAGTAATAAAGTGAATACAGTGTGATCCGTAGTAAAGTAAAACAGTTTTCTATACAGTGTTAAATTAATATTAGAATTTGAACGTTAATAAAATAAACCATTTTATAACTAAATAAGTTTGTGTGTTTTAATTGTTACACAATCCAGTGATCGAACTCAGAAAAGTGTGAGAGATCGAAATTATCGTCAAAGGGACAGAAATTTCGTAACAATATGATACATAGAGCCTTTAACTGCGGATGTAGTTCAGTTCGTTTGTTACGAGCTTTGTATATCACGGCGGTCAAATGGTGAACTTAAATTAAGAAAACAGAAACATCGTTTTTTATAAAATTTTAGGAATTATGTAAGTCCATATTGAGGATCGGTAAAATTAGAATTCCTATCATCCTATTTTCTTTTATGTATGAACTTTCTTCATTATATCATTTTCTATATAAATTTTTACATTGAAGCCGAATCTGGTATTTTTTTAAATAGCATGTGGTTTTTGAGATAAATGTGGTCAAACGTCTCAAAAACACCGATTTTGGCAATTTTCCGCACTGTCAAAAAGAGTACTAATTCTTGGAGAGTTTTAGAGTACGCAGAAATTAAGTTGCAGACTTTCTTTTTAAAATTCATATAGGAAATATAAATCTGTCCCAGAGTTTAAAATATGTCAAATCAGGTTTTTCATACAATGTCTGTGTTCGTTTGCATGTATCTTGCTTGAAAACTGCTTCAGTGTTTTCATATTCGTGTGTGAAATTTCCCATAAGTCAATGCTTGTAGAAAGGATTAATATTAGGAGCTTCTTCAGTTGCATGTTGCCAAGTGGCCATTTTTGACCCGGCTAAGTCTGGATTTGCTTGTGAAAGTCGGGGGCCTTGTAGGAATTCAGAAATTTCGGAAAAATCCGTTAGTTGATGAACTTTTGTTATACACGGTTAGAAGTCTTGGAATAAATTTTAATACAAGCGAAGTATTACAAAGATTTTTAATACAATTTTGATTAAATTTAATACTTTTGAATATATTACAAAATTTTGTAATACATTTTGTGTTGAATTCTAATACAGGTCAAACATTAAAACGATATTTTATAACATTTGATGCTATCTGATGATGAATACTACGTTGCCTGATGTCGTTAAAATGTTCATACAACCCTTGTATTGAAAGGTAACCTGGTTCGAATCCCAGTGGATACGACATATTTTTTTTTTTAAATTTAAATAAAAACGAGTATTAAATTTTAATACAAATTTATATTAAAAATGAATTTTAATGTCTAGACAGTATTGAATTTTAATACAATTCTGGTAATCCCAAAAGTATTAAAATTTATTCCAAAATTTCTAACCGTGTATGTAAAAAAGAAAAGGTCTTTATTTCTTACGAAAATTTCAATTAATTCATATTGTGGACTAAAAAAAACCTTTTCCCCAAAAAAAGTACTTTAACCACAAGAAAAATTTAACTTTTTTTCATTTTGAGCAAACATTTTTTATGTTGGGAAGGCCGCGAATTCCTTCAATTCGGCAGCCCTGAAGAACGCACTATTCGAAAACTGGGTTATGTATGGACTTACTTCCATACGAAAGACGTGGGGGTTTCACCCCAACTTTTCACTTTCTTATGTTATATTAAATAATAAAAGCCTAGGGAGTATTTAAAATGTTCAATAGTGGGAGGGTGGCAACTCTAATCCTAACCTTACAGCACTGATTTTGTTTTTTTAAATGAGTTAAAAAAAGTTGACTGACAAAAAAAAAATCGCACAAGCACTTCACAAATGATGTCCTGCTGTTTTTTGGCACAAACTAAACAACTCCAACAAAACGCTCATAAACCATTATAATAGGGTTCAATTCAGTTGTTGTCAACAATGCTGTCAGCGTCATTATTATCGTCGACGTTACTTTATTTCCCATAGCCTCGGGGAATCGCTTTCACGGCATTTCACTTGAACCACCTATGGTCCAGTCGTGTGCGGCTGCCAGTCAAGATGAAAAGCTAACGTACGCTCAATTTGCGAATAAGGCACACTTTAATTGTTCCAATTACGTTTGCATTATTTCAAAACAAGAAGTAAAAAACAATACCTACTACGCGTATAGGTATGTACCAACATTAGACTGACACAACAAAAAAACCGACATTTTTCACATTTTTTTCGGCCAAGAGTTATAAAGTCTTATCAACAAATCCCTTATGTCATGCTCACATTTTCATCAACTTTTTGTTCAATAGACACAAAGGATATTTGGTTTTTTGTTTTAAAGCGCGTAAGACATTGCTCTACTTTTGGCAATCGGTAAAAAGATTACGGAACTAGGAATCTTTAAAATCATGCAAGATAATAATTCCGGCGTTTTCTATCTCATTCCCATAATAGGTCTAAGGACAAAATTTAACGAAAGTCGCAAATGGTATGCGGGGTTGACTTTCTCTTTGACGTGAAACGGGCGACTTATGGTGTACGCTGAAGAAATTTTAAGTCAAAAGGTTAACACTTAAGGGTCGCTAATTTCACTTGAAAATTATTTTTTTTATGTAATTTTGACCTTGATTTTACCATAAAATTAGTCAATTTACCACCGAGTTATGGTCGAAAACATTAAAAAAAATTGCAGTAGTTACTTACATCAAAGTATTTATAGCCGAGTTTTGAAAAAATTTTAGTATGTTATGGTTCGCATCGTCCAGGCAAATTTTTTATATATAGTGATGACCTCTGATTCGCATGATTAACAGAGATATAGATATTGGATGTTGCGTATATATTTTTTTTAAAAGATGGGATCGCTTGAACTGACTTTATCAAAACGGTTATCATTTCAAAGATTACCTGAAAAACAATAAAGTTTTGAAATCGATCCGCTTTTTTTTCAAAAATACGCCATTACCAACGTTTTTCATATTTTCAACAATTAACAAAACAAAATTGTAAATTTTTTCTAAAGAAGCTGTTAAATATTAGCGACATTCAGCACATAGATGGCTATTTCGTTCAGGTTTTTTTGAGAAAAGCGAAACTAGCGAATTTTAAGTGTCAAAATTTTGACTAAACATTTTAACAGCGTACTTCTAATTTTTGCACATATTAATAGATTTTTCAAACCGTTGGGCGGTAAAATCAAAATAGTGTCGATTTTATTTGAGTCAGTCTAACTGTCATAACTATAATGAATAAAATACAAAAAAATAAAACAATTTATAAGAAAATTACAAAAGCTACCTACATGTTTTGCTAAAGGATAAAACGAATAAGTCTGACTTGGCTGGTTTTAGTAAAACACTTATTGGTATGATACAATGAAGAAAAAATCGAAAACAACAACTTACCGTCTGGAAAGACTTGACGCATTTTCAAATAAGACGTCGTCAATCTTATGATAGAGGCTTTGTCCAACTGTGATGTAATTGCACTTGGTAATGGTAACAATTTGGCCAATTCGAAGAATTCCGCATTTTCTTTTTCACGTCTGGTGCGAGCGGCATTTTTACTTTTCTCCTTCATGGCACAAGTCTTAGCTAAACCTTCGATGGATAAAAGAAAAATGAAATATTTAGTTATTGCAATAATCAGCAGAAAAAAAAATAACAATGAAAAACTGGAGTGGAAATAATGTTAAAGATCAAAGTTTTTTTTCTTTTTTGAGATCAAAGGAATAATATTTGATATCCTTGGAAAACGCACATAGCGATTTTGACCCAAAAAAAAACTGTAGTTGATTGTCTCAGGACGTGTCAGCGTAAAATTTTGGAAGTGAATTAAAAAAAGCCAAAGTTAATTTTTTTTGAACTAAATGTTTGTGACACCTTAAATGGATTCGGTAAAAATGGACATTATAATAACACACTGAAGCCTAGATGGGTAGCATCACTTGTGTTTAGCGTTTAGAGCAGCGGTGGGCACAAAAATATAACAAAAGAGGAAAACAACAACATCAAGCAACAACAAACGAAATTTTAAAGTTTTTTTTACTTTCATTTCCAAAATTGCCATTAGCACAAAAAAAAAAACAAATAACACTACAAACAAAAACAATTGCTACATTCATCAAGACACAATGCGGCGCCGTCATTTATGCCTTTGTGTTTTGTTTTCATTTGAATTCAAGTCAACGCTGTGCCTCGATTGAAATTCTGCGAATTTTGTGCCTCGATAGCGTTGAAATTCTGGGATTTTTTTTTCGCTTGGTTGTGCGTCGAATAACGGTTAGAGCAATGTGAGGAAATTGAGGCACTAAGTGCCCTTCACTGGTTTAGAGCATCACAGTCACGGCTGAACCCAGCAAGAAATATTTTAGCTTACACTGGATAATACGACTTTCCTGACGAACGATAGGTCCGGACTAACACTTATATGATTGTTTTGGTCACGGTCTTGATTTTAGACCTTATGAAATATAATTTTTGGTATATATGGGCTAATAGTTCAGAAGCTTTTTTTTTGATAGTGAGATATTTACACAAATCCGCTTAATGTCTCACATTACATCAAATAAAAATATGCGTTATCAAATGGAAGCGAGGTATGTATTTTGAAAGAACTGATTTTCCCTTATCGATGAGTTTTAATGAGAGGCACATTTTATTCTTTAATTTGATGACTGTCAAAATTAAAATGAAAAGCGTTCACTAATAAGAATGGTCAAAAATATGCCTCATGTAGAAAATTAATATCTTAAAGGGATGCCAATTATTACGTAAGTTTTTTGGTGTTTTTGAACTCCCTAACCCTCATACATATTTATGTAAGAAAACGAGGTACAAAAATATAGCCAGTATACGGTAAAGTCAGAAAATTATGGATCTCCTCAAGGCTTATCTAATTAACCTGCAGCCCCTACAGGACCGTGGTAGATGTGTGCGGGCCCTACCACCTACCGTTTTTGCCTAAAAAATATATTAAATATGAGTTTGCTGACCAAAAAAAAAAAGTCATCAATTTTGTAAGCGGGTCCAACATTTTGGTGTGGGCCCCTAGGCTGCAGCTTATGGTTTAACTTGTTCCTGAGTCCCTAACGAGTGTAGTTTTCTATCAATAGAAGATGAATATACGATTATTGCCTTCCATACTATTACGGAGAACATGAAAGGGACTATCTATTTTGTACTTGAATCGCTTTCACTGAAAAAAACACTTCACAACGACAAACCCGGTGAATCAGAACATGGAAGTGACATTTTCAATTTCATGGCAAAAATAATTGATTGCTTTTGTTTTAGTAATAAAAATTTATAATTAAAGAGCTTAAATTCCATTTCAGATGATTGAAATTTGGAATCGACTTTTTTAAAAAGCCAATTGGAGTTCGGAATTGACTTTTTTGATATTATGGCAATAGGAATTAATTCGTTTGTCAATGTCCCCTCAGGAATCTAAATTTCAATTCCAAATTTTTAATGCCTGGAATAGAATCGATAAGGAAATCAACCATGAATCAATCATGGAAATCAACTACAATTGTCATGGAATGGAAAAAAGCCGACTCCAAATTTTTGAGAAGTTAGACCTCCAAAGCAATGGTTTCTCCCAAACTATGCTATGTATGCACATCTGTATGTAATGGGTGGCTCGATTAGAGCACATTACTTGAATTTCACGCCATTCGATTCCTATCAGGTTGGCAGCTCTAGAAATTTCATATCTGACATCTGTCAATGTTGCTTTTAATAAATTTAGAAAATTACGCGTGTGAACAACATGTTGTCACTGCTAGAACTCACTATAAAAGTTTTACATGATTTTTATTCCTTTATATGTACATATGTAAGGGAATTTATCGAATTTTGTGTGCGAATAACCTGGGGTGATTAACAAGAAACCTGTATATTCATTATGCCTCACCGTTTGTTGCAGCAGTGGATCAGGACCTGGCGGGGACCGGTGTTAGTTGCACTTCAATATTACATTGGCTCATCACAATTCAAATTCAAAAAAAATTCCTTGTTGCTAGAATTTTGGAAATGAAGATCTTTTCTATTGAGATTATAAAAGGAGTTTTGAGAAATAAAATCTGCAGAGGCTTGGAAAAATTTTTGTTTTCACCCTAGCGTGATGGCTTGTAATTAATTTACTGCCCCTTTGGTGGATTTTTCTGATAAAGCCCGGGGCTATAGCACCCGACTGGGTCTTACTCCTTCGAAAATGCTGCAAAGGCTGCAAATATGCAACGGTGTCGTCAATTATTTCATCAAAAGAGTAAGAGTTTGCCAGCAGAATACACAGAGTACACATTTTGTTCCATACTAAATTGCAACTTTGTACTTTTCAATTGAATTCAAATTGTGTCACATTTTTCGAATGAGCAATATGTTTAATTCAAAAAAAAAAAAGACGATCTTATTGGGATGCACTTAATATTGGAAAAATGCTCATAAACAACAATACATATGTACATATTGAACTACCTAAAAAGTTACTTTGATGACAATTCCTTAAAACTTTTCGATGAAATTTCATATTAATTTAATGTTTTGAATACTGAATTAACTTTAATTTAACACAAAATAGAAAAACCACTGCACTGTGACGATCTTTACAGCACGATCACCTGTTCGTTACTGTTTTGGAAACAGCATCCATACTCAATATCATAAAATCTCTTACATTCAAAACATTTCTAACGTTCTTTCATTGACAAAAGTGGAAGAATGTGCGAAATTCCCTCCTTGCATCGGAATAAATGAACTGTTGACCCTTGTACCTGCCAGATAGTTTCCCTATTGGTCAATCGAACAGGTTGATATGTGCCTGCATGTTTTTATGCTCTATTCTATTTCAATTGACTTTTTGCACACTGAGATACGTGTAATGGTTTCATTGCTTTCTTGTATATTGAAAATTCCCAGAATATGCTTTCATTCATATTTCTTCCATTCCTTCTTTCTTCTTGTGAGGTATACAGTTGATGTTCTGGGCGTCCTATTGATCTTTTATATAACTCTTTAATGTTTCAGTTTTTGACTTGCATTGTTTAATCCGTATTATATTTTTGTTTTGTGCAGAATAATACTTATGGTTTTCATTTATACTTATATAAAATAAATTGTTGATTTTTGCTTACAAACTGCGTACGTGATTTTTTAAATATTTTATGTAAAATTTAGGATAACACCCATTGCTTTGAAATTAAAATGGTATTTAAAATATTTATTAAATTATTTCAATTTTTTGATTTCTTAATTTGGAACTATTTTTAGCAACTTTATGTATGTTTCTATTGAAATGTTTGTATAAATAGAATATCGTTAGTATTGAGACCTGAGGCGTAAGTGTCTGTTAGTTTTAGCAACGAGTAATGTCAGACCCGAGAGGGGTTGAGCCCAGATATTTTATGTTAGATTATGAAGCTCATAAAAAAAAGGCAAGTAAACTATGTGCGAAAATCCCAAAAAGTGAGGAGGGGCAGGTTGTGAATTACCAAAATCTCCTGTTATTAATTGAAGCTGGTATATTTTAATATAGATCGTTAAAAAGACCATGCCGCACAGTGGATGGATTTGTATGGAACGGTGGCCATAAATAGTAATAAAAGCACTAAACTCTTGCAATTTTGTACAGATGTTTTAGGTTAAAACAACAAAAATATGTAAATGTGAAAAAATCGGTTCACGGACAGGCCTACCTCCCATACAAAGGTGGGATGTAGTTGAGACCTTTTCTTTAAAATAGGTATCAATTTCCATTAAGTTGGCAATGCTGATTTCAAAAATTCATAAAATTGTGTGATATCTTTTATAGCTTACAAGTTATTGGAGAAAAACTGTTTCGAAAGCTTATCCCAAGGGGGATGAAACGGTTACAAATATCCCTTTCCTGTTCCTCTTCTCTGAAAAAAACTTCCTTCTGAATTTAAGCACCTCTCCTCAAATATTGCAATAAAAAATTATGAGAAAAAGTTATGAAAAAAGGCACATAATAAATTAAAAAGATTTCGAAGTCCAGGGATATTTATATTTTTTTTTCCTGTTAATAGCGTCGCACAGTCATTAAAATTGAGTTCGCTTTTTGTTCATCATATTAAATATGGCGAGATCAAAAGGGGCGCCCAGTAGGGTTATTGCGATGAAATATTTTTATGAACATCAAATTGAACATTGCGGAATTATTCAAGGAGATTCCCCCAAGTGCCTAAATTCACAAAAAATATTTCACGTTGCTTGATTATTGGAAATGAAATAAATTATTTCACAAGCAAAAAGAGTTACAAGAAGCTGTTTTACCCTTAGCGTCGACTCCACTTTATACTCGAAGACCTGACTGTACTGAAATTATCGCCGAGGTTAAAAACTGATAACGGGTAATTTTTGATGTTAACATTTTTATGTTGAAAAAAGATCATTTATACAATATATAAATTTTGCTATTGCAAATCACAAAAATCATTGAAATGGTGGTGTTCAAGGGGCACAAAGGTGTCACTACCCACAAAAAAAAGGGTCCTCGTTTTTCGTTTCCCACAAAACATCATGGAGGTCCGCTTTAGCTCGGGTCCCGGGGTTATAGACCCCCTAGCCCTATCTTAATCAAGAGCTGTCTCAAACACTTATGCTTTGTGCAATAAAAGCTGTTACAAGAACTAAGAGGGGGTCATCTAAATATTTATTTTTTAAATAAAATACTTTATGTAAGAAGCAAAAATAATAATTTTACACAATTATTTTACTGAACTTACTGTTCAGTACAGTGTGTGTCAGCAGCAACAAATTCACGCTAAACATAGAACAAAACAACAAAAAATGGCTAAGGCCAGTCATAATAGTTTCACCCATTGCCAAATGGAACCATCAGTGACCTTTCATCCGATTAGTGAAAATTTCTAAGCCAGATAGTTTTCTTAATATTCTGAAAGTAAAATTGATTAAATATTGCTGTACCTAATGCTTCTGACAACTACTGCATAGAGGGAAAGTTGTGTAGTTTCTTTTTATAGGATTTGGTTTTGTATGTTTTTGTCTATAAATGAATAAGCACGCCCCTATGTAAATGCCAACCTGAGTTTCTTTAAGAAGTCTCTTGCTATGCAGTGCCAGTGCTAGACTTTATCCAATAGCAGAGGAGCTCTGAAATAACTTTTATTCCTTTTATCGCTTCTATTTCTAAAAAAAGTCGTTATTTTGAATTGTACCCCTTGACATTTTTGCGCAGAACACTCCGTACTGTTATATGCTCAACTTTAAGATATTTTGCCTGAAGCAAGCTCTTTCATTGATGTGTGCGAGCTCCTTTTTAATCTTCGTACTACTGTATATCAAACAGGATAGCAAAAATCAAAAATTCTCAAATCTCAATAATGCTATAAAATGTGATCGTAACATTTGCAATTCAATAGCAAAAATAAACAATTTGTTAGCTTTATAGTAATTTTTTATCTATTGACTCATGGTGCAATGCATTAGAAAGCAAAAACAGAAAAAAAAAATGAATAAATAAAGCCTGCTCTTATCTTTTTTTCGTATATAAGGCAGTTGGCAAAAGTCATTGCATTAGCACCGCATCTTTTATGACGGCGGACCAACACCATGTTGTACGAGTAGTCGAACAATGCTATTTACGAGTTACAAAATTTTTGCTCCTCAAACAGGAGCAACAGATTTTCTCAATGGCTTTAATCCATTTGGGCGACGCTCACTACTAATCCGCAATTTAAATGTGGCAACATGTTCCGAAGCGAGAACAATTCAAATCATTGCTGGAAAAACAGAAAAAAAAACTCAACCGACGGAAGTTTAATGCAAAAGTTTTTCGCTGCGATATTTGTAGAATTTTGTTTCCGTTTTGATTTTAAATAATTATGTATTTTTTAACATCATAAATGAAGAAATTTCCTTTGTAAGACACAAGTGAAAGAGCAAAGCGCAAATCATTCCTCAAAAGTATTTTAATGTTTTTTTGTTAATTAAGGTGGTACATGAACTTATATGGTTGTGATTCTAAGTTCCATAGCAATTATGGCTAAAAACTACTCCTAATAGATTGCCAACGAACACTTGACTCAATTAAGTTGTCATTTTCGAGTCCGATTAAGTTTCTCAATAGTCATGGCCAGAGCCACATTAGCCTAAAGGCAAAGTTGGCAGTTGCCTATGAACCCCGCTGTTTTTTTAAAAATATTCGTTAGAGTAATTTTTTTGATGTTTTCGTTTTACAAAGGTTGATTTCCAAAACACCATGTAATTTTATTCAAAACAACAAAAAGAAAGAAGTTTAGTAAACGATATTCCGAAAACATTAAACTAAGACGGAATATGGCATAATCCCGAATGTAATGATAGTATGTATTACCAGTGGTGGATTATGGCGGAGTATTACCCTAGGCAGCTCTGAAATGTATCAGTTATCACTCATTGAAATATCCAAGTCTTTCTGCTTTTCCCAGATGTTAGCACTATGCAAGTTTTCCAAATCAATAAGAGAAGAGAATTTCTCGTAAATTTTTCATATTTTTTTTGGTATCTTTCCCGTTCTCTCTCGGCAAAGAGAGGTAAGAGAAATAGTGAATTCTACTACTCAAAGAGCAGTCTGTAGCTACTACTCGGGTTAAAAATTTTAAATTGCGTATGTGAAGAAACACTTAGAAATAAGTTTGTAGTCGGGATGAAAATTTCCCAAAGGAAGTGGTGAATACCCGGTGTGTCAACGACCCAGTTTTGTGCTATATCTATGTTTAATATATTAATACATAAAGAGAGAACATTATGTAAAAAAATAAAAGTTTTTTTAGTGATTCAAGAATATATCAGCTTTTTACATGACAAGCTAGATTTTGAATCACCCAAGAAGCTATCTAGGTTAGCAACAAAAATTTGCCGCCCTAGGCAGCTGTCTACATTCTCTACTCTGTAAGTCCGCCACTGAGTATTACAAATATGTTTATGACGGCGATTTTGTTTGATATTGGCTTATATTTTGTTTAGTTCTTTTTTTGTCAATTTTTTAGCATTGCAACTAAAATCAATCCTCAAAAAATTTCTGCGATCTATATCAAACAAATCAAGTTTGTTTTCCATTTAATTGAGACTTAAAATAAGAAACCTCTTACTAAAACTTAGATAAAATCTGTCATATGTAGTTACCAAAATACAGCGTTTTAAGTATTTTGGTTGTAAAGGAGGTGCCACACCTTATTTTCAAACCAAACCCACATTTATCGGGTGGCTGAAAATACGAACAATACATGTACATCCGAAGGAGGATTTTTTTGGTCCTATTATGTTTTATCACTGAACCTAAAGAACATTCTCTCGAAATTTCAGCTTCCTAGCTGATCAAACTTGTGAAGTGTGAAAAGCTTAGGACTTTTTAATTTAATACGGTTAAAGTGGAAATGGTCCTTTAAGAAATAAAATTTGTCAGAAGAATTAGAAAAATTTTTGTTTACACTATATTTTCTACCACATTGTTGGTTGTCATGCATGACTTCTCTAAAAGACCATTCAATTTCCGAAAACTGCTCTAATTGAAATCAAATTCCGCGATGGCAGCCAAACATTATATATTTTTTTTTAAAATTATAATTAATTGAACTTAAAATATCTGGCTAATTTTGCACCTATGGTTTTCTATATTTAATTTTCACTAGATTGTTTGATGTCACCAGATCCTGGATAATTCTATTTTTTTTTTCCAGATCACACCGTCAATATATGTACATCACAAAAGCAAAGCCTACTGGTGGCCCTTTTGGAGTCTGAAATTTTCAATGCGATGATTTTTCTGATTCTTAAAAAGTAAAAAGTATTTATTTTATTAACGACCTTTTGTTTTTTGGTTGTTAGTTTTTATGCCTGCGCTCCGCAAAGTCATAATCCAGTGCTGTCTGATAGAACATAAAAGAATTATTCGCTTAAAAATTCAATATATTTAAAAAGTAGAAACACTATAAGGTGTTCAATGACTTACACTGTTCATACTTAAATTCTACCACTTTTGTAAGTCACTTTTGAGTAAGAAAGTTTCAATCTAAGCTTCAAGCAAAAAGCCCCAATTTTTTTTCCAATTTCATTTGCCTAAGCCGCAAGTGACGACTAATCAAAATTGATGCGAATAGTTAAAGGATTTGCCTTAGTGCCCATAAAAATATTTCATGCTTTCTCTTAATGGGTTGGGTTGGATGTTGTGCGATCCTTAATGCTATTGTTATTATTGTTATTGTAGCAATTAATTCCATTTACTCGCACAATTAAATCGCGCTGCATAAAGTTCCGCTTAATGTGGTTTTAGTGCTCGATAAACAAATCAAAAAGCATATTGAAATTAGGTTAATGCGTTAACACTTACACCCTTATGGAATATCCAATCCAACACCAAATCTACCACCCTCTTCAAAACAAAAAAACAGAAAAAGCCGACGGGTGTTGGATGCTGCCAAAAGTTTGTCGGTTGCATCTTGTTTGTGCTGCAGATTAAAATCATAGAAACTTAATGAAATGTTTGTGTTGGCTGTTATTGCAAGATAAAATTCCACCGAGTAAAAAGAAAACAACGGGGCGATAGAATTCCAGCCCAGCGCAGCGATTTCAACTGGTTGGACAAACACCGAATGTTATCGTCCGAAGAATACGCATTGTTGAGCTGCCAGCAGCGGCGTTTAATTGAGCATCATATGTTCCGCACATTTAACACGTATGTTGAGTTTTTTCCAGTTGCACCAAAAAATCCATAAAATTTCTACTTCCACATGAAAGTGTGGGAATTTATTTTTCCGAAAATGTCGGTGCGTCTTTAAGGATGCATATCTTTAAGGATTTACCTGCTGCATGGGATTGCTAAAATTCCAACAGTGAAAAATTTCGTCAACATGCGAATTGATTTTCACAGTTTCTATGCAGTACGACGAGTGCTATTGGAAAATCCCAGTTCGCGTCGGCGATGCGTGGGAATATATTTTTTTTTATTAGAAAATGTTATATTTAGTTAAATGTTACTGCTAAGCTGATAAGGGTGTAATGAAAAATTTTAAATATGACTTAGTTTAGAAACTTTTCAAGTTTTTCACAATTGCTTAGTGCTCTATAACAGTGGTAGGGGGCATTTTTTACTGTTAAAGGACGATTTTTTTTTTCGATGCGCTGTTTGCAAAAGATAGATGGTGAATTAAAAGTTTTGTCTGCTGTCCTCATGAACAAAAAAAAGGCACTTAATTTACAAATTTACAATTAGTCCCTTTAGCAAGTAAGCTGTGGTTTGTTATTTCTAAATGAATCGAACAATATGTGTTCAATTGCATGTGAGACATGAATTCGCACAAATCAGATCAAAACTAAATGTCCAATCTAAAACCATATAGTTGGCAATTCAAGCCATTGCTAAGGATTCCGTAATGACATTTCTGGATATTTTTTAGTCTATTTAGTCCGATAGGAAAAAAAAAGTTTACCGTGGAATTTAGTTTTATATTTCTAGGAGATGTTCCTACTAGGCGGAGAGCCGGACTTAGAGAAGTCGAGTGTATAAGATTACAGAATGAAATGTATGCCAAATGAGCTCGTTGAGCCTAAATAGAATATCTAGGGTTGCCTTGCCAAAGCCTGTCCCGATGGCCGAAAATGACCGAATTTTAGCCAATTTTGTTGTTCTAATTAAAACTGTGGTACATAGCATTATAGCTAATTGGATTGAAAAAAGGTAAAACACACCCACCGCCTATACAGATAAATCTTCTAAAACGCTACGTAAGATGATGCAAACACACTTCACGCAAATACAAATTGGGTATGGTACATAGAAGTAATGAACGAAAAGAGGACGGGAGCCCCATACAAGCAAAATCTTGAAATTGGTGTCGCAAGAACTATTTAAGTAAATGTTGCCAATGTTAATATGAGAAATGTTTGGTGAAATAAGCAAGCCGGGGTGGTTTACTTTTTAATACATATTTTTTTATTGTTAAAACGGTGAATTTGTGACGAGGTTTAAAATATCACCCTTATTAGATATTTTCTTAAAACAATGTTATATTTGCTAAAATTGGGAAAAAGTACCCTCGACAACTAGAAGGTACAATCCGACTGCAAATTTAGTAAATTTGCCATCAATGTTTCAGATCAGATTTTGTAAAATGAAGACATTTCAAAGGCAACATAGAACGAACATATTTGTTCTTTTTTGTTTTTTCAGCCCACCTTAAAACGAGTCCTGCATGCTGCTTTAATACCTGTGCCATGCATTAGGCGCAGTTTTTATAACGTTCCTGCAGCGATTTACAAAGCGTCCACACAACACCAACAGTGCCGTCGTCCACGGTGCAAGAACGCCTTGGAATTAAACATCGGTCTTTAGTTTATAAACAATGGATGTTAATTACTTTGATATGTTCTACGTTAGAGTTTCATCGTAACTGTTCCTACGTGACAAGTACATACTACAAGTATTGATACTATCGCTTCATTTGTTATTGTTTCTTGTGTCTTCTAACTTACGGGTATTTTTCTTATTTATATTTTACATATGGTTTCTCAATTGCGTGGGAATAATTTTTGCTAACCTTTGCGCAGTACGAGAGTTTCCGTCTTACCTGTCTCTTCTCGTTAGTTTCGCTGTTTGTTTCGCTTATGAAACGTCTAACTTTAAGACGGTCTGTCTGTCTGTTCGTTCATTATGTTTTCTTATTTGCCAAATGATTATCGAAAATTTTTTGAAATCTAAATATTTGCTGACTCTGTTTATTTGTTTTAGTCATCTAATATGATTTAGGCCGATATTTCACAGTGCCATTTGTTATTCTTATAACCTGTAATATCTATGCTAATTAGGGATTCGGAGCAAGTGTCAGTCCTATGCATATGATAAGTATTTGTGGTTTTTTCTATGAATTTCTATACAAACAATATTGTCATCAGTAAATTTATTTCATACATTGAGAGCAAAGCAGCATTTTTGTTTTCGGTCATTCTTTAAGAAGCAAAATTGTTTTAATTTAATACGGCGAAACACAAACGGATATGGCTTTGAGGTGTTCGATTTCACACCCACATGTGCATATCGTTACCTAAATATAGAGAGGCCTTAACTAACATTTTGCCCAAAATCGAGATTTTTATAGATTTCGGTAGGTCACCCACTATTGACAAAAAAATGAGTGTACTACGATTGAAAATAAATCAATTACAAGCAAATAAAAAAAAGCCATTACTCACTTTAACTCACAAAACCTTCAATTATTTTTTAAGTTTTTCGTTCTTCTGTAAAATAATAAAAATGTAAGATAGGGCCTTTCTATATTAAGGTAACGATATGTATGTATGTATATTATTATTCAGGGCTTAGCCCAAATAAATTTAATGTACCAAGTTGATTTGTAAGAAAAGGAATTAATTTAGTGGGAAGGAAGGTCACAGCTTTCCATAGTGTGGTAAATGAACGAATTATCACGATAGTGCGATATTTAATCGAGCACTATCGCTCGATGTTTCTGCTGGGACACACGAGTGCTGCGAGAGAATTACTGAACTGATGGGATCATTTCATGAATTTCTCTTGATCATATGCCATTATAATATATATATATATATATAAAATAGTGTTGAGCATCCAAAGTTATGACAGTACTCAAGAGAGTCAACAGAGCAACCGATATCAGCATTCTTATAAATTTTATCGCACGTTGTTGTAATTTGAAGTGAAACCGGATATAGAGGAAGCTCGTTATTCATCGTGCGAAGACATTTTCAACGCCATATGCAATCAGTTTTGATACGAGAGCACGATGCTACACTAGCTCTATAGCTTTAAAGAACGTAGAACGTATTGTTAGAGGTGATGAACTTGTATTTTTCGGGAACTAGCTGGACATAAGTAATTAGTGATTTAAGTACTTTTTTTTAAAATTCTTCATCCACCATGAATTTACTATTTTTTGGTTAACAAAAAATGTTAGAGCCGATTATGGCTGGAGCCACACTTCTAAATATTTAACGCAGTTGATAAGTGCTGCTCTTATGTCGAGGGTCTGTATTTTTCAATATAGTAGCATCAAAATTTTAAGAGTCATAGTGTCCCACCCTATACATTGGATTCACTCGTATGAATTAAAGGGTCATTAACAGAGCAACATTAAAATACGTTTGAAATTTTACATTCAACATTTAACAAGAACTTTTTAAGTTCTGATTAAATAAATGATTTTCCTTCCATTCAGACGCAAATCAACATTTGATGCGTTGCAACCAAAAAAAAAAACAGTATTGTTTACACAAACAAGAATTCATTTATTATTGATATTTGCTAAATAAATACAAACTACTGTTTATAAATTTCCACAAATAAATGATGCCAAAGTAAACGCTAGAAAGTATACAGAACATCTACCGAACTTGTGGGGATACAAATACAACAATAATAACAATAACAAAAAAAAGAACAGAAAAAACTCACTAAATACGAAAAACTTTGAGAATATCACGTAAAATCGATCAACAACAAAAGTTGCATCAGCACCGTCAACAATAACAGCAGTAACACCAACAACAACAACAACAATAACCATAACTATACAGCCATAGTGAAGTGAGAAGCATTCCAGACTAAGGGTCAAATCGATTATTAACACATTATGTACAAATGAGTACAAGCAATGTGCTAAGTTTTCTATTACATAAAGAAATATATATGTCTGTATGTAGTACATACTTAGTATGTATGTGTGTATGCGCACACCCTAATATATGTACAGGCATACAGCTCTGACATGAAAATAGCAGCTCCCTCGCATAAAGTTTGCCAACGGAGCTCCGAAATGAAAATTTTGCACACCAAATGAACAAAAGCGATTACGGAAGTTTTGATTTCGTGAAATAACATGGTAAACCGAAAAAAAAAACTTTACTTGTTTTGAAAAAAAAAATCTCAAATTTAAGATAAATGTCTATCTAAATTTAAGATAAAGTCTACTTAAATATACATTAAAATCATGTCCTCCTTAATATTAGTTAGTCGATTTCCTTACTTAAAGTATATGTACGAGTAGCGTCCTTAAAATTAAAATATATGTATATTTCTGTTTTGGAAAAATATCCACTTTGAAGGAAGCAAATATTCTCAACTTAAAGATGTAAGTTAGAAATTAACAATTTAATATCTGTGGACATTTGACAAAACAACCTCTTTCGATCTACGATAATAATTCAATACAGCATAAGCTCTTTGCTTCAACGTATGACTTACGCTATATTGAATTATTACCGTAGATCGAAAGAGGTTGTTTTGTCAAATTTCCACAGATATGTACTTTGTCTTAAGTCAGAATATCAATAAAACTAAAGTTTTTTCTGCAGTTTTAGTATATATACTCCTGTTATTTTTCAATATTATGTTTCATGAGGACTTTACCCTTGCTATATATTGAGTTTGCTACAAATTTTCTGAGTTGAACCACCCATTTTGCCACGATACGTTTAATGTATGTGAATGATCTTTTACAAGTAGTTACATATGTACTATATTAAAGAGTTTAATGTATGTGAATGATCTTTTACAAGTAGTTACATATGTATTATATTAAAGAGTTTTTTTTTTTTTTAAACTCTTCTTTTATTTATTGTACTTATCTCTTTAAATTGCAAGGGCTAACAATAAGTTATAAGCTCTTATTTCTAATTTAAGATATTAGAGATCATAAATTATATACAAATTGGTATATGTTTTATATGTATGTAACTACAAGTTCTGCGGGACTCTAAAGACTTTAACTGGTCTGAAAATAGACTTTTCCGGGCACCACTTCTGTTCATTACTGCGATTACGGTAGAAGAGAATAAAATAACCCGTTGGTGCTGTGACGCGGCGACAGGTTCATGATTAATTTTCAGCCGAGACCAGCGATGTTTCGGTCTGTGTTGGTGTGGTAGCAGAGACGCTCTAGGTCCCTGTCTGCCACCATGTAAGTAACTATTACCTCGATAGCGATTGTGACATGGTAGCCGAGACGAGCTAGGTCCCGGTCTATCACGTTGGGGAGAACTAGTGCAACGAGCAAAATTTTGAAGAGGCAGCCGAAATGAGCTAGATTCAGGTCTATCACCCAAAAGCGGCCTAAAAGCGAGCTACTCGCTGTTTATTAAAGATAACGTTAACATTTGTTTTTTAATAATAGCTCTTAGCCGTCTGCTTTCAAACCTCTCGGACAAAGGAATACGTCAACAAAACGTTTGTACAATAAAGGCAAGAGTTACGGCTTTAAATATAAAAATCATTACATAATCGTTATTGATTGATTTGTAAATTTTTCGATCAAAAAAAAAATATCGTCATTTGTTGTTTCTATTTTTTTTCGACCAACACCAGCATATGATCGTTTGAGGGAAGGTTCGTGAACCGAGATCCTTTGGCTAGTATATGGCGTTTTGGGCCCAAGTTTCATAACATAAATCAATGATAAAAACACAGATATTAATGTATAACAACGGCAGGATCAACAGTTCAAGGGCTCGCAAAAGTTTTTTGGAGAGGCTCTTGATAAAAGCTAAAAGATTGTTCTATCGCATATATTTCTACTCTACTGTTTGAAAGGCCGCCATTTAGTTAGCTTGCGAGATATTACGGCTTTTATTCAATAACTTGTAGAGTATACCTCAAATAAAAAAATTTAATGAATAGTGAAGTGTTCAATAAAAATTAAGTTTTTTTGATCATTTTAGAACAAAGTTAGATGGGTCAAATTTTATCGTGCCGGAGATCTTTTGAGCAAAGAGTTGATGTACTAACTTTAACTCTTCTAGTTTAGTCAAAATATGTTTTTTTATCTTAGGCTTAGCATGAGGCTGATTTAGGCGTAAATCCGAACAAAACTGAACTAGTACTCTTTACTAGGAGTCATAAACTTCCAATTATAGTACCACCTTCGCTAAAGGGCGTTAGACTTGTCTTAAAAAGTAGTGCAAGGTATCTTGGTCTGATATTGGATAGGAAATTAAGTTGGAAAATAAATGTTGTTGAGAGAGTTAGGAAAGCAACTGTAGCACTATACTCTTGTAAAAAAGCTGTGGGGAGAAGATGGGGGCTATCACCTCGTATTATTCATTGGCTCTACACAGCGGTAATTCGACCGATTCTGTTATATGGCATTGTGTTGTGGTGGCCTGTCTTAGACAAGGTCACCTATTACAGACAATTCCAGAAGGTTCAAAGAGCTGCTTCCATGTGCATCAGTGGTGCACTGAGGACCACACCGACTGATGCCTTGGAGGTCCTCTTTCATCTCGTTCCCCTTGACCTGTTTGGTAAACGAATGGCAGCATGTACCGCCATTAGACTCAAGGAAACTGCTTGCTGGTCCGAGGGAAGTACAGGACACTCAACTATCCTTAATAGCTTGAATTCCGTACCCTCTAAATTGGACTACACTATTCCAGTAATCTCATTCAAGAGAGATTACGTAACCCATATCCCATCTAGGGATGACTGGAAGGGAGGAATCCCGGGGAGAAGGAACCATATTAATTTCTACACGGATGGCTCCAAGTTAAATAACCAAGTGGGTTATGGTATTTACTCTAAGGAACTGAAGATAAGTATTGCTGCGAGGTTACCAGACCATTGTAGTGTTTTTCAGGCAGAGGTTATAGCAATAGAAGAAGTAGCATCCTGGCTGAGAATAAATGTGGTATCCAAGAAGGGTATTAATATTTATTCAGACAGTCAAGCTGCTATTAAATCCTTAGAATCAGTCTTCCTAAACTCACTAGTGGCCCAAAAATGCCGCTCGTCTCTAAATGAGATGGCTCAGCATTTTAACATTCACCTCATCTGGGTGCCTGGGCATAGGAACATTGATGGCAATTGCAAAGCTGATGAACTTGCTAGGCAGGGGACTACTGCACAAATTCCTCAAGACAAGGAAGGTGTTGGCATGCCACTTGCTACCTGCAAGTTACTGCTTAAAGAAGACATGATAAAAAAGGCTAACATAAGATGGACCCAAGGGTTAACTTGCAATATAACAAGGCAAATCTGGACGGAATGGAACGCTAAGCGATCTCTAGAACTGATATCCCGCACTAGACACAGTGTCTCGTCAGTTGTTGCAGTAATAACTGGCCACTGGCTTATCGGCAGACATGCGGAGAGATTAGGTATTCGGTCTTTTGACTACTGTAGAAGTTGTGGGGATGTGGAGGAGGAGGAAAACATTAAACATTTTCTTTGCTCCTGCCCTGCACTTGCTAGAAAACGCCACAAAACACTTGGCTCGTTTTTGTTTGATGACCTGGAGGACCTTAGACATGTTAGCATAGGTCAGTTATTTAGTTTCATTACGAAATCTGGATGGTTCAATGAGAGGGTATAGTCAAGTACCCTGTGGTATCACAATGGACCAAACTTGGTCTAAGTGAGTCGGTTTTTGTAACTGACTGCCACTCCTACCTAATCTAACCTAACCTATCTTAGGCTTAATTGAGCCTTTTCAGGTCTTATTTCACGAACTAACAGCTTGTCAAATGTCAGGACTTCTAAACCTTTAACAGGTAGTTTAGATTACAACTTAAGCTTTTATCAGAAGCCACTCATTAAGCTCACAAGCACTCGATGTGTGACCTTGGTCCCAATATTTGGAATAATATTTCTTGCATCGACTGATCTGGAAAACTCTAAAATGAATTTTCAACATCAATAAGAAAAAAATTTTTGGATAACATCAGGAAAGTCCCCGAGCTAATTAAGAACCTATTTTAGGCACATTTTTGTAAAAAATGTTTTCCATTAATCAATCTGTAAATCTGTTTTGAAAATAACGATTTCTTATGATGCCCCTATTTGGTTGCATTTGTGGAAGAAAAAATTTTGCTTTCTTTAATTTCAAGCAATCGGGTTCTTACAGTACATACGAATGTTCGATTGCATAATATGAGTACGTTTGTTGAAATCTCGCATTCTACATAACTTTACTCTCGTATCCACAGAATGAATGGTGTTCAACCCAAAACTTAACACCTTCTGAACTTAGAATGACTCCATTATCATTGCATTGTTGCTGTGATAAGTACGTGATGTTTACTTTGAGTTTGAAAATAGCTAACACAAATACAACAACAATAGCGGCAGCAGAAGCAAAAACAATAATGAAATGTTAACCTACTCCATTATTATAATTTCGGCAAGGTGAGGTGTTGTACTATGCGGGACCGTACCAATAATAACAAGAAGAAAAAAAAAGCAAAAACATTTCCTAGTTCTTGTCTGTAATGCAACTATACAGAAAAAAAAAAGAAAATCAATACAAAGTCACGTTTTTAAAAATATCACGTTTCATAGATACTCCTATATACAAACATATATGTACTCCATGCAGAAATACGATTATGTATAAGAAAAACTCAACTTTGAAATATCATCTTGCATACCTTTGAATACATTACATTACGAATATCTGAACACAAACAGAAACTGAAACCTGAAAGTTGAAAAAACTATTATTTTTTATATTTTTTGTACGTACGTTGTTTTTTTGTTTTCTGGTAAATCAGCTGTTGTCCTCAAGAAACGAATTTGAGAACACCTCTAAAATGCTTTAAAGTAATGACTAATGCTGTTGGTTTGGTAGCCTTCTTACTTAAAAAACATCCACCTACTACACATGCAGTGAGCCGTTGTTTTTATTCCTTAACCCTTGTAGCCGCACTAGAGTTCAAGCATATCTTTTTGAAACTTTTAATAGGATTTTTCTATACATATTTCTTATGCTCCCAGCATTTATTTTAGGTTATCTTCAATGGGAGTATCATAAATACAATGCAATAGCACAGAAGTCTGTACCTACATCCAGTGGGGTGTGGGCGTGAGTTTTTAAGTTTTCTACATTCGTCTACACTTGGATACATTTGTACCCCAAATTTCCTTTGTCTCAGCAACCTGCGTACAAATTAAATAACGACTGGGAAATTCAAAATTAATACAGTAATATCTGGAAAGTTCGAAATGTGATACTATAGATTTGGCAGCCACTCACATCACCACAATGTCCTTGCTACGATTTCGGGATATTTGATAACAGTGCTACATGAGCCACTCGTGTTGGAACCAAGACAAGTTCAAATGGGAAGCTCTGCAGAACTTTTTTGATTGCCATAAGCCAGCACCCAGCGACCTGGGAATTTTGCGCACAAAACTGCCAACATTGCATCTATTGACTGTTTTTTTTACAGCGATGTTAACATAGAAAACTCAAATCATCCTGTATCCTTAATAATATTGAATAAAGTTTTCTCAAGTGGGCACAGTAAAAACCAACTTACTAAACTTAAACTTTTTATTGCATAACTTTGAAGATTTATTGATCAATATTAAGGCCTTAAATTTTTTTTTGCAAAATTTGTATTTTTTAAAAAGTTATGAGCAAGTGAATTTCTATGTGCGTGTTTTTTTAAATTACGATTTCTCAGTAAATATTGGGAAAAAGTTAATGGAATTTTCGTGATAGGACAAAAAATCTTTTACAATTCGTATGAAATGTAGTTTTTATAAAAATTTTATTTATTACTTATAAAAAATTACAGAAAGAAAATTTTTCCACCGAATTGTTCTGTAAAGTCTACACAACTTTTACCCGAAAAAAAATTTTAGTACGTTTCATAAAAAAAAAAGTTACGAATGTTTAAGTGTCGCCACCTAGGCAATTTTACTCCTACAAACCATCCGATAAGAAAAATTTGATTTTTTTTTTTTGAATTGTATTTGAAATATAAAAACTCTTTCGTCATGATATCGGTAAAAACCAGGGACGTGAACTGGGTGAAAAATTTGGTCGGTTTGGTTGATCGATTCGAACTGTTTTTGCTCTTTTGGATTGGATCGTCAAAACGGTTTTTGGTTTCTTTGAACCGGGGTTTCGGTTCGGTTGAACGGTTCGAGAATGAAAAAAAAACTATGCAAATTTGTGTTATTTTTATTCAGTAACAATCCAAAAGAATATGAGAGAAAAATATCTTCTAACAAGTGCTCGTCAATATTTCCCCGCAGGTCTCCGAGAATAAATTTTAGACTGGAAAATGTCCTCTCTACCAAAACCTGGGTTGCTGAAACCAGGTTAAATAACTTGAACTAATTCAGATAATTCTTTGGCAGGGTAGTTATTCCAAAAGCTCAAAACATTATCATTATTTGAAAGCCGCTTTATATTATCAAACGATTTGATTTTATCTATTAATGATTTATTTTTGAACACTGTCTCATTCTTCCCTATTTCTTTCAAAATTTCATCAATTTCCATATTTAACAAACTAAAACAAGTGGGGAAAATTTGTCCATTGAAAATTGGTTAGAATGAGCCTTCGAACCGTTATAAAAAGTATTTCGGTTTTCGGTTCGAATCAATCGGTTTGGTTAATGGTTCAGTTAATTATTAAAAAAAGCGGTTTTCCGGTTCAAAAACGGGTTACGTCCCAGGTAAAAACTCTTAGTTCACCAACGCCTACCCATGATACTCTTATGTATCCCATACCATCACGGGCAACTTTCTACACTTCACAGTGGTTATTATACTCTTCTGCAGGGTCAATGGGATATTAGAGAAGGCCAATTTTCTACGGCGAACCAAAAATCATCTTATATTACCACGATAGTCCTAATAAAGTTTGCCGAAGACCGAACATAGCACTGCAGTAGAAGAGCATAATACTCACTGTGGAGAGTGGAAAGTTGGCCCTGATGGTATGGGCATGGCCGTGTTACCGCATACGCCACCGACGCCATGGCGTATGGGCTGCAAGGAAATGGGGGCGGTAAATTTTGAAAACGAGGGCGGCAAATTTTGAAAAGGGCGACAAATTTTGAAAACAAGGGCGACAAATTTTGAAAACGAGTACCTTTTTTTTTGCTCATCAAAATAATTTTTATGTTTTATGTGTTTTGAGTGGAGGACCTTTTTTTTATGTTTTATGTGTTTTCAACCGAGGACCTTTTTTTCTTTTTTTTTTTGCTCATCAAAATTTTTTTGTATTGAAATCAAAAAAGTTCTGGTTTTTTATGTTATAATTTTTTTTGAAATATGGGGGCGGCAAATAGTCTTAACCCGGCCCTGGGTATGGGGATACATACGAGTATCATGGGAAGGCGTTGGTGAATTAAGAGTTTGTGTCCCTGGAACGTGTGCACGAAAACTATTGAATGTGTAAGAAATCTCGACTTTGATCAATATCGTGGATTTGTGTCAAGCACAGCAACACTTTTGGAGCGATTTAATTAATCAGGAAATAGGAAGTTGATTTTGTTGCTATTTCAGTGCACTCAGAACTGCTTCAAAAGAATCTATATTATTGGTATAAGCGCACAAAAATTATAAAAATCGAAAATTTTGCCTTTTTACAACAGTCTGAGCATTCAAAGCTCAATTTAATTGGTTTACAACCAATTTTTGAATCGAATATTTATTCATTTCGTAGCTTAAGGTGAGACGGCTCCAAATGTTTCATGCTTTGAATTTTTACTAAACGTCAATTTACACGTTACTCATACGACATGTTGGCAAGCTTACGTACATATGTATATCTGGTGCGAAAGCCTTGAAAAGTCTCTAGTTACACCAACTTTTTCCCATTTTCAAATAGAAAGAGCAAATTTCCTTCCATAAATAATTCTTCGTCGTTTTTGAATTTTGCATCAAATCATCAATGAAAATTAAGTGTAATGGAGCAAAGACTTTGCTGGTTTGAGAATTTTAATGAACATTTTGAAGGAGAAAGTTCTCTCTCAAAATTGCTGAGGTCGAGGCTCTGTGGGCTTTCTAAAAGTTGGTGAAATTTCGATGCACACATTAGGACCCTTCAGAAACTTATAGTTGCCATAAATTGTTATAAAGTTTGGAGTCACCAAGAGTTTGAGAAGTCTTTAAATTTCAGATCTTTTATGGTCTTATGTTATTGAAATAAGAGCACGAATACATTTAATATCACAGACCTTAGGCTGTTTAAGAAATAAATTACTTCGAAGACTTGCAGGCACATCTGAAACTCAGAAAAGTTCACAAACCTTCATTAACTTAGAGATCTCATAATTTCTCAAAAGCATGAGAGCTCTAAATTAAATCTCGAGGCCTTAAAGATACAAAAGATATTGTAACCTTGAGGTACATATTCAAATTTCTCATGAGGCTTGAGATTACCAAAAGCTTGAGGACAATGTTAAAATTCGGAATATTAAAGTTTTTTAATATTTATATATTATGGTACACATTCGGCACCCGGGGCAAAGATGAACTTTGTCGCCACGCAGCTAAAAATGTTCAACGTGGTAAAGTTTTATCTATTATATAAAATTCATTTTTTGTCCGTCTGTCTGTCTGTCTGTCTGTCTGTCTGTCTGTCTGTCTCTTATGCACGCGGAAACTATCCAGCCGATTTTGATGAAATTTTTACAGTATGTTAGTATCGATCGGGCGGGTGTCATAGGCTATAAAACTTTTATTTAGGGTGCATATTTAGGGTGGCCCTCATACACAAATATTTTCAAAATATCGATTTCTCAAAGACAGGCAAATCGATTCTCATGAAATTTACACAGTATGGCTTTTATGTTAAGGGGTACAGATTTGATGGTAAAAATTTTATTTAGGGTGCATACTTAGGGTGGTCCTCATACAAATATATTTTTAAATATCATTTTCACGAAGACAAATAAATCGATTCACACCGAATTTACACTACGTACCTCTAATGTTAAGAAGCATAGCTTAGGCCACAAAACTTTTATTTAGGGTGGCCCTCATACACAAATATTTTAAAAATAGCATTTTCTCAAAGACTGCTTAATCGATTCTCTTGGAATTTACAATAATGGTTTTTATATTAAGAGGCAGAGATTGGATTGTAACAATTTTATTTAAAGTGCAAAATTAGGGTGGCCCTCATACACAAAAATTTTTAAATATCATTTTCACGAAGACAGGTTAATCGATTCACACCGAATTAACACCACGTAGCTCTTATATTAAGAGTCAAACTTAGGGTGGCCCTCATACAAAATTTTTTAAAATGTAATTTTTACGATAACAGGTTAAACGATTTACACCACGTAGCTCTTATGTTAAGAGGCATAGCTAAGGATACAAAACTTTTATTTAGGGTGGCCCTCACACAAAAAAATATTTTAAATATCATTTTCTCGAAGACCGCTTAAATCGATTCTCAAGGAATTTACATCATGTGGTTTTTATATTAAGAGGCACTGCTTAGGTTGTAAAAATTTTATTTTGGGTGCATACTAAGGGTGGTCCTCATACAAAAGTAGTTTTTAAATAGAATTTTCACGCAGACCGCACATCGAATCTACACCACGGTTGAGGTGAGGCGATGCGCACAGGGTAATGCTAGTTTACTAATAAAAAACAAGGTTATCGTTTTTTGTCTACCAAAAAAAACAATCAAAATGACATATGCATACATATGAATATTACATTACAAGACCTCATGGGATCCTTGAACATTCCAAGTTATTATTTTGATTTACTAAAAAAAATAAATGGTCCACAAAATTTTAAAAACCATATCCCAATTTGCCGCCATTCAAGCCGTTGCGCCCGAGACAACCGTTCCCCCTCACTATGTACGCTAATGAGTTCGCAACTTCTCTTATCGATATAAGTACTTATGAATATATTTTGATGCTGAGCCAAGAGCTCTGAAATATACACACCAAGTATGAAGGAAAATGAATATTTTATCTTCAAATAAATTTTTCAAAAATATTATAGAAATGATGTTACATGTTTTGATAAAGATTTTCATTTTCAATTTTTTTCTTTTCTGTAGATAGCACCACCAGACGGAATTAGACAACAAAACGTGGGATTTCCTCTAAAACATCATTCATCAGAACAAAATGGTTCTTTAGGCAGGCAGGTAAGCCACAACTACAAAAACAACAATAACAACTATGAAAATAACAGCAAATGCAACGCAAACAACAACAATGACTAGAAATAAGTAGAAAATCCGTTTGATTGCACTTTTAGGGGCTCAAACACAAGCACCAGTCGCTATTTACTAGTGCTTTTCCCTTTCTAGCACCGCAATAGTTGGGTTTCGTGTTGAATTCAGTTCATTCACCGGCCACTTATGGTAAAACTGGTTTCCCTTAGCTCTCTGTCATGGCATTTGAGTGTTCACACACATATGCATTTATTCACAAACATTGCCAACATTAACTAAATACAAACGCGTACGCGCAACATTTCATTGGCTGTCTAAAAATACGGTATACGTACACTGAACAACAAACAAACGCACACACGAATACGCAGCACTCACAGCTGGAATCAGAGACTGGAATGCATTGTTTTTTTTTTCTTTCTTGTTCTACTTGTCAACGCCCGTTTTCGTTTAACGTAACTTAGTAACGTAATTGTGTGCGTAGTCTGGCAACGCCTTCATAATTGATATTTGAATTTCATTATGTTGGTTGGGTGTGTGCGTGTGTTTGTCGTACAGATTGGTGTTTTAACCCCCTATTTATTGTTAGTTTTTGCTGCCGCCAGTTGTATTTTGCTTTCTCTTTCATCCCTGCTGACACTGTTGACAGCAGTTGATGCTGGAAGTCGTCAGTGACTACAGTAAGTGCGCTTGTCAAAATTCAATGTCAGTTTCGACATTTTATGTACGGCGACAGCGACACTCGAACGCGGCAGTTGTACATACAAGAAAAATGTACAAATAAATTTGTTCGTGCAAGTATTTGACATATGGATTTCCAATATGTATCAAGTTTTGTATTATTTATTTGTAAATAGCTTAAGTTTAGTGCACTCATTTAATTTTGTGCGAATTTTAAATGCAATAATTTGTGCCTTATAAAATTAAAAATAATAATAAAACAGATACATACACGGTGTGTACGAAAAGTCCCAGATGTCGAAATATTCATATGCCAAAATACGACCCCATTTTCGATCATTTGAATACCTATAAAATGCTCAGTTTTCCTTATCAACATCATTATCAGTTTTAATTTGCGCTCAAATTGATTTTGGAAAGTTCTTCTTATTAATGCCCAGTGGCGTACCGTGCACATTCGGCGCCCGGTGGAATGATGCGATTTTTGCCCCTTATCTAAAAAATTTTCACCGTAAAACTTTTGTATTTGCTAAAAAAGGTCATCACTATTCGTATTCCAAAACCCTAGCAAAATAACTTATTTTTAACATTACAAAACCTCATGGGGCCCCGGAACTATTGTCAATTACTAAAAAATAACAATTTTTGGCTTATTTACCAGGTTTTTTGAAACTTATAATAAATCTATCTTAAGTTTTCAAAATTTCTTGTAATTCGAAAACCAATGGTTCGATTTGAAATTTTACGAGCCGATTCTCCAGCTAATTAAATGAACTTTCACTTCCTATACCATTCTGTACCTAGGTGCACCTTGTATAAGTTACCTGGTGTACGTATAGCATTACTTGTTCGTTACATAATTTAATTAATCAGATAAGGTTTTTATTTCTTGTATCTCAGAATATGAAATATTTAGGACGTTAACAGGTATAAGTTATGTCCAAAACTGAGCTCAATTTTCAGGGACTAACTAAAAAAAAAAAAAAAAAAATCGCCTACTCAAGCCTTGTTGTTTTCTTTAAAAAAAAACTGCGTAAATGACGCACCCGTTGGCAGGATATTTAAAATAAATTAATAATTTTCACATAGTTATGCAAGATAGTTACAAGAAATATTATGAAATCTTTTGAATTCTCTGTATTATAGAATAATTAGAATTTTCCTGATTTTCATTAAAATAAGTAACAGTCAAGACTGTTTTGGGGGTTGACCCGAAATCCTCTTTGTAGATCCGCCAATGGTATACATGGTAAGCCGAAAATCAAAGTCCTAAAATGCTTATAGTTCTACTACGTAGTCACCACAGAATGTGATGCGTTCTGCGTTAAGGGATTTTATCTTGCCGGAGGTGAATATTAGAATTCATATAAGCCATATTCTTTGATTCAAATCTATGCTAGCGCACCAGAAAATTTTGCTTTGACAAGAGAATTTCCCTTTAAGCAAAACGCATCATCAGTGGGCGTGGCCGGTGTAGAAAAGTGTATATACATATTCTTGAAAAGCGTCACCACTTGAGTCGATTTGGCCACGTCTGTCGAAACCACGATGACGAGAAAACCAAGCGAGATAATTGAATGGGATTTGGTACACAGGCGAAATCAGTTTACAGTCAAGCCTAAAGCCCATACAGATATAAGTTACTCACAAAAACTAAAAATAAATCAAGCTCGAATTTTACAAGAGGGCGTGGAACATAAACAATAAAAACTTGAAAATGCTATAATGGAAATTATTTGAACCAAATTTCACACATACACTGGAAATGATTCGGAAAAGCTCTAGACAAGAACTAGGTCAGTTTCTGCATGAAGGTGTGATACCCAGTAGCGTACCTAGGGGGGCTGAGAAGGAGGCCATCCCTGGCGCAAGCTCTTGGGGGGCGGCAAAATGCTCCTCGTATATACCTTATTTTGCTAGGGTTTTTGTGGAACTAAAAGTGAGTATCTTTTTTTTTTACTAAATTATAAAGGAGTGGAGGGTATGACTTTGTAATTCACTGTGAAATATATTTAATTTTGCTAGCATTTTTGAAGAAGCACAATTGAGGACCTTTTTTTTATTTTTTCTTGAAATCAGGGGCGCGGCAACTTAACTATTCGCCCCGGGCACCAAATATGCACGGAACGTCACTGGTGGTACCCTCCATAGTTTCCGCTTGGCTGAAGATAACCATCTTACTAGCTTAAACTTGATTTTCTTTTCTATTATTTTTAAGTTTTATCTGGTAAACTGTACTTAAATTATCAATTTATCGCCATTTGAAAAGTCATTTTCATGTGATTTAGGTATATGGCGAAGGATGATTAATTTTTATTTCATATGAGAAATATATATAGGGTGCCCATTCGCAATGTTTTACTTATGTGCAGGTATTGGCAGGCAATTGGTAGCCAGAAACATCTTAAGTGTTCACGTAAGCCGTAAGTGGAAAAATATATTAAGTCTTTAGTTCAAGAGGATATGGAAACTCATCGATTTCCGAGACATTACGTTTGCATTCGTGGGATAAAACGCATCCACTTATGCCTTCAACTATTTTTGTTCGAAAGATGTGGCTTGAATGGAAAATTTAGTAACGATGAAAGGTGAATAAAATCCTTTCCTACAGAGGTATTTCAGGTAAAAAATTATTGTGTTTTCGTCTCGGCCTCGAATTCAAGATAGTTTCCTATCTGAGACATAATTTTCCAGGTAGTGAGCGATAACCTTTATTCGTCCTCTATAAGCGGTGTATCTCAGTGTATAGGCATTTGTGTATGGCCTATAATAAGCCAAATAAACTTGTGTTCAGGTGGTATAAAATTGTCACACAGGTCATGTCGCAGAGTTTCCCGTATATATTAATTTTGCAGTTCGTCAAATTTCGACTAATGTGTTACATTTTTAGCACTTCTTTAAACATATTCCAATTTCAATAATATTTAGAGTTTATTGAATTGCCAAATATTTCTTAAATTTTTTTTGTTCAATTTAAAAAATTTCAAATCGTTCATCGACCAAGCCTTTGGATATGCGTTAAGGTCGTAATATGATACATCAAAACATTAAATTAACTTCGAAACTTTGAAATGAAGTGCGCACCCCAAGCTGAAGACCAGACATAACAAATCACTGCTGGGCTACTGTGCAAACACAATAAAAACATTTGGGAAAACAAACAGAAGGCAAAACACTAAAAAATGCATTATTTTTAATTTTTATCACTCGTACTTTTCGGATCCATGCTGATGGTGATGGTGCGCGTAGTAAATGATTTGGTCCAGCATTACTTCCAACTGCAGACCAAGCAGATATGCAAAATGTTGCTGCAATACGAGACAGACGGCGGAAGATCGCAGACCGCGCGTTTGTTCGATCGCTGAGTGGTTCGGTCGGTCGGTCTGTCTATCGATCGATCAGTTGGTAGTATGGTTAACTACAGCAGTGTAGAATGCAAAAGAAAAAAACTATAATCCCGCAATAATCATTAAAGAAATTATAAAATAACAACACAAAAACGTATCCATACACAATCACCAACGATTCCAAAATGACCGAACCGAAAAGTCGTAAAGTGTGCAACATTAAAAGTTCAGCAACGAATAATGAAGATCGCAAGACAACGAGAACGATACATGACCGCGCGCACACACGACCGAGTAGCGAGAAAAACCCTTTTTTTACCGTTATATTATAGTTAACTGCGAAAATTTAACAACTCGAGAAAATGTTATTGATGCGATAATTATCATAAGCAAGTGCACAATGGTAATCTCACCGAATATCGTATTATATTCTCGAAGCTAATGAGCAAAGGTACCAGCTATCGGCGCTGGAGTTACAGTTAAAACTAAACCAACTGCTCAAGACCCCATCGCCAATGGGCAAAGACGATCACGACTAAGAGAACAAGAAGCGTTCACTCGCTTCGCTCGCTCCCCGTTACGCGATATAACTGCGACTGCTATTTTTGTGGCGCGACAAAATTTTGCATTTGAATTCGAAGTCAATTCGAACCACCAATATCAAAAGCAGTAGCCCCAGAGCTGACTGCGCTGCTGCTGCTTCATACTAGTGCAATACACAGAACTGGGTCTGTGGAGTTCGCTCGTTTCAGATTCCAATGTCGCCTTCAACGCGGACAATGTCACTAAATCAAAACAAACAACATCGAGTCCGTGACTTATGTTGACTTTGCAAAAATTGCATTTTGTATACAATTTCACTTTATAATTTTTATTACACATAATTTTTTTTCTTTCTTTTTAATTTTATTTTTATTTTAATAGTTTTTTTTATTTAGAATTTGAATGCATAAGCGCTGCGCTTTACTGCACTTCTACGCCTCAGCGTCTTGGTGAACTTCTGCTGAGTGCTACTGTTTATAGCGTCAGCTCTCTGGTTAACCCTTAGGTGCTTACGTTACTTTTAGTAAAGAACAAAAAATGTTTGTACATTGAAGAACTTGTGTATACAATTCTTTCTATAAATTCCATGAAAAAATCCAGCTTTTTTTCATACTCGAGAAATCCTTGAAGATTATTTTTCTGTGAAATAAATCTCAGAAAATCTTGGTCTCAAAAAATCTGAATTTTTTTCTTTTTCTTAAAAATTTATTTTTTCAAATAAAAAAATTTAAAAAAAGCAAAACTAGAACGATTCCTATTATTTTACAGATAATTTCGGGAATAAATTCTGCCGAAAAAAATCCGAAAATGAATCAAGTTAGTTTAATTAAAAATATGAATGGAAATAAAAATAAATAGCTTAAATATTTGGACATTGAGTAACTAGAAATTCTATGTAACTAGCTTTCAAATTAATTTAAACTTTTTCCAGTTTAATTTTATTACCTCCTCTTCAAAAAAAGGAAACTTTAAGAAAGTCATTTAGAATTTTGTTAATTCTGCTTGATTAAAAAAACGTTTTAATAATTTATCTTGTCCCATTAGAATTCATACATTTTCTGTGTTGTAAAGTGAGCAAATAGCAACCATGTCAGCATCCTCATTTCTTACAGCCAATGTGCCCAGGCCGAGCTATGCACTTTGCAGGAGGTAAATAGGAATTTTCTCATTTCTGGTTTCGGAATGAATTTAGCAACTCTTTTATTGACCTACAGATAGGCTCGAAGTCCTCTCATAACTGAAATTCTGATGTTGGATTCAACGATAACAACACTAACACTACAATCAATCGTGAGGCCACCAGTGTGCCATCTACATATGTATACCCGTAAACCTTGCGTTAAAAGGCCTTTGCAGCGATGTTTATAAGATATCGATCAATGCTTTAGGCATTACGATGACCATTCTAAGAGGCCTCACCATTCACATGAATCCCTATCGCTAATGAATATTTATGGGGATTCACTTGAAAATGTAGAAAAGTTTTGGTGGCACTTGGAAAATTAATGGAATAGTACTGGACCTACATACAATGAGAATTGTACTGAATGGAGAAAACTAAATTTGTAACTTTCAGCATGTTGGCTCAACCAAAAATGTTCTCAAGAGAGTCTTAAGCGTGTAACGGGTGGCGAATGTAGATTTTCTCCAGTGGTAGAAGCTATATAAAGTTTGAATAAAGGAGACGATAGAGGACATCTCAAATATATACAGTAGCCGTGTTTTTTTGACGCGGTCTCCTGCTAAAAAAATTGTTTGTATGAGAAATTAGTCGGCGATATAATCGCTGCTTAAATATTAGTCGTGCAAATAAGCGTTGGAGTATTCACAATTGGGCTGGTAAATATGGTATTTGGCAGCACAGTTTCACAAAGTTTCCAATTTTCAATCGTCTCTAGACGTCAAAGCAATAAGTAAATATTTATATTTGAACAATAGTTTGAAAAAACACAGACTAAATATGAAATATTTAGCTGATGCTCACTTTCAGTAGCAAGGTGAAAAAGTGCGTCAATTGAAAACAACTACAGTAAAGTTCCCCATTAAGGACAGCCCGCATAACCGGACAGCTCCTATAACCGAAAATATTTCAGCGACACTCACTAACTTTTCCATACAAAAATAATTTCGATAGCCGGACGATCCAATAACCGGAAAAATACTGCGACGATGGGTGTCCGGTTATGGGGAATTTCACTATACAAAAGACAAAGTTGTCTGGCAAACGGACCCTAAAGAGGTCTAAAGAAAATTGATTTAATTCAGTTGTCAGTTTTTGTTTGACAGTTGCTCTACGGCAGTGCTGCCAAATTTGACTTACGAAAAAATTAAGCGCCGAAAGCCGTTTTTTTTTGCCCCTGAGATAACTATCTATAACGGCTAGTTTCAGCTTGCGCACACAAACTAGAAGACAAGTTAATCGGCTTATACAACTATAGTCCCTGCATCTGTGGAATTTGAAGTAAAAACTCGAGACCCAAATATTAGTGTCAATGCGCCGACTTCTGTATACGAGATTTCTACAGTGCCATTTTGCAGTAAAAGTTTAAATTCGGAGACAGTGAAACGAACAAAGTTATCAATATAATATGTGAGATTAGATTGTGCCTATTCTGTTTACGATAATTTTGCTCAATATGATCGATATCCTATAAAAACGATGTTTCCGATACTTACATAAATAGCAAATATTTTTCTAGAATTCAATGCCAACTACACTTACTTTGATCGCATGTAATTGTTAAATTCTTCAATATACATATGTATAAAAAGTACTTTAGGTACTTAGGTATATGATTCGAAAATATTCCATGAGTATCGAAGTGTTAAATATAAATACTATTAATATTGTTGCCTTTGTTTCTGTTGTTGTTCTTGTTTTATTTCTCTTCAATACATCAGAACAAAGGAACAAAAACCAAATAAAAGTAAGACTCAAAAGTGCTGACGTGCCAAAAGTTAAAGAAATCAACAACTCCAAGCTGGACACTACGTCGAGCACACGTTGGACCCATTGATCGACTTTTGGATATTATGATCACGCGAATAGTATGTCCATTTATTAACTGTGTGATAAATGCGATTTATTTGCAGCACGTGGTGTTGTTTTGATGATTAGCTTATTTTCTATGTTTTGGTTTGTTTCTTTCTTGAAATTACTATAATGGGGTTAATAAGAATTAAAAGCAATTAAAAAAGTTGGTATCTGACTCACAAAAATTTTGTACTTTAGAAGTTCGTGGAAAAAATTTAGGGAGGTGGACATTAAGAATTGGAATAGTGTCTTTTTCCAAAGTTTTATGCAAAAGTAGAAAAACTGGTTAAGTTTTATTCGTTCCTAAGTTTTAACAATGGGCTTGTGTTCAAGCCAAGTTTCAAGAACGTAATGCTAATTTCAATGTGATAATGAGGTTACGATTTCTGTGGCGCTGCTGTCAGACGATAGTTTTCAATAGAACACATCAAAATAAATCTGCTTACTTACCCTAAATTTTAAGTAGAATTACTATGGCTAGCAAAAGCCAGTGTTGGATATAATATAGGATGTAAGCTATCTAGATCGTGGTACCATGAAACTCACAATTGTAGTAGCATACTCAAAATTAAAAGGTTTAAGTATCGATATCTCAGAAATTACACGAGATATTAATTTGTTTTTGACTTAACGAAACTTAACGACGTAAATTAACGAAAACCGTTAGATTGTGGCACCACGGAAATAGTAATTTTGATGTTACTATCAAAGTCAAATTTTTAAGTATCGATGTCTCAAAAACCAAACGAGATATCGATTTTTTTATTTGAAATTTTCGATTTAATTTAACGTGTTCTATCGAAAACCATCGTCAAAGTACGGCATAAGGAGAATCTTGGAAGTTATGGATCGTTTGATAAGTAATAAGAATAGACAAGAGAAAGCGTAACTACCGCAGATTGGATTCGAACTTCTTATGTTTACAACACTGTGAATCAGACAGTTTGTAATATTCACGCGTTGAAGCTGAATTTCCCAAAAAATCTTCTTTTCTGATGAGGCAAATTTAAATCTTTCTCGGTATAATATTGAGAAAAATTGCCGCAAATGCAGTCAAACAGTCATTGTGGTAAGGCGGGGATATTGGGCCTTATTGATTCGAAAACGATGAAAGTTACTGAATGAATGCACTTATGCACCACACATTGGAGCAACGTTCTCAAGTCGCATTATTTCACGTTTTGGTAACGTCCACTGACCGCCAAGATCATGTGACTTAATTTCGATGGACATTTTTTGTAAGGTTACGCTAAGATTCGTGCCGATAGATTCGAAAAGTTAGAACAAATAAAACCTCTTCGGGTGTATTTTTTACGCAGTTTCAGCCAAAAGAAAAAAGGTGGGCGTGGTTTAACAGTGGGTGGTATCTTCCATACAACTAAAATACCTAAAACGATATATCTTGGAACCAAAGGCATACTTTTTCTACGTTTTAGTAAGCCGGTTTTTTCGTAGTTTCAACGAAATCGGACATACACTCTCTCCGCGCCACTTAGTGGTTTGAGCTGGGAAGCTCAAATATTGGTACAATAATTTTTATTCTTCAAGCTAAAATATAGGCAAAAACAAAATATATCTACAACATTTTCAAAATGAACACCCTAATGTACATGCTAGAATTAATAAAGTGAAAATCACCATCTGGCACTCTTTGTTCTTGTAAGTCAACTGCGTTTCAATACACAACCTACAAGTGTTCCCTAACAAATTTCTTCGTTGAATTTTGATAATTTGGTGACCAACGACTATCGGCAAAAATATAAATCGATTGGACACACGTTAAGTAAACCACTAACTGAAATCTACTGACAATCGTTGGAAACGATCGTTGGAATTATATTCAAAATTTGGAGAGAATTTAAGATAATCGCTAATGACCGAGCACGATGAAAAATGTACGCGCGAACAGTTGCATCAAAAAGGAAATCCAATCGTTTAGTGAAAGTTGTCCTCACGGGACACGGTATCATGGGAGGTACTGCAAAAATAAAGAAAAAGTAGATTCGGTGAGGCTTCTTCTGTGTGCGCACTAGGGGTGGCAATCCCGGAGCTTTTTTGAGTTTCGAGATTTTCGGGATCTAAGTTTCCAATCCCGGGATCCCGGGATCAATCCCGGGATTGATAGTTCTAGTAAATGCATACAGAACTACAAAAAAAAAACTAGAAGTTTACACTATTGTTTATATAAAATTAAAATTGCTTTATTTCACAGCGTAGCAATGAAGAATAAGAACTCAAAATAATAGAAAAAATAATAGCTTAAAAATTGACTTAGAACACTTCAAGTGTTAATACATCTAAATCACATTTACTAAGTTTGACTAGTAGAAGATAGCCACTATTAAAAGGAGGTGATAGAGGATAATCAAGCATTTATGACCAAACTCAATTTCATTTTTACATTTAAAAATTCGTGTACCACATTTTGTACTTGATTAACACTTTATCACCTTCTTCAAATGTGACAGTGATGGCATTTAGTGGCACCGAATGGCTTGCTCTCTGTAGACGCACCCATAAGTGTGCTTCATTTAAGTTGTCAAAATCTTTAGATGATGATTTCAGAAAAAAAGCTTCAGACAAAAGTTTATTTATATCTTAGAACTTAAGTTTTGGTAGGTCTAGGTATGGGTCAAAATTTCAATGTCATACCAAGGTCGGCTGTGGTTTTTTTTTTTTTTTTTTAAGACAAACCTATATTTTTTGTTGCAGATTTGTATTTTATTATAAGAAATAGATATGTTTTGCTTATGTTGTTTTTCTATTGCATTTTTAGTATTTCCGTTATTGATAAAAATAATTTTAGTCCAAATAGGTCTGTTTGTTAACTGAAAATTTGTACGAATTTGTACAAATTTGTAACAATTGTTACTGGATTGTGTTTGTTAACAAAAAATATCCAGTAACGAGAGAGGCAGTGAGAGAATAAAGTGACAATTTGTTGCGAGAGAGCGTTTTAGTTTTTACTGGATAACATTTTACCTTTACATTTTTCAAAAAGAAAAACATGATTTTGACATTTTTTTTTCGCTTGTCAGCTTGTACGAATTTTTACTGGATTGCGTTTGTTTACTTTTATGAAAATTTTTTTCTCTGCGAGCAAATATTTTCTTACTCTTTAAAATTTCTTAATTGTTACTGGGAAAGTAAACAAACACACTTAATTTCACATTTTATCATTTTTCTCATGAACTATCAATTTTCAATACAAATCGCACTTAATAAAAAATTCTTAAAATTAGTCAAAGTATTAAAAAATATATTTTTTTTGCTATGTGACATTTTTAATAAGAAAATCTTAAACAAAAAATTGCTACAGTAAAAAAAAATATTTTTAATCAATTTAAGGTTCAGACACAATTGAAGTGCATTTTGCAGGTTGATGCAATATGTTTCATGCACATCAAATGTATTGAAAACAATTATTTTGCAGATTTTGTACTTAAATACGTCATATAAAAGAATATTTATTATATAATATAAAATTTTTTTCTAATGCCGAAAATCCCGGGACTGTCTCTTTGTAATCCCGGGATTACTTTAGCCTATATTTAGAGCAAATCCCGGGATCTCGGGATCCCGGGATTGCCACCCCTAGTGCGTACTCAGCGCTACTACTGGCATGACGCATACGAATGCAACGCTTAAAGATAATTGAACAAAAAAGTCACCGTCTTAAAATTCGAAGTCCAAACGCTCTTCGAAATATGTTTGTTTAAGTACACTATGCAAACTATTTACTTAATTATCCTTTCATCGATTCACACTGAATACCAATATTCTTTTTATAGCCAGCCAACCATTTGCCTACAGTGTAACAATTACAATTACAACCGTTGTAAAGATTCCTTTATCTAAATTTTTAAAATAAAATTAAAAATGTGAATATTATTGTGTGGGTGACAATGAAAACAATGAAAGAACTCTTCGATGAAAAGTGAAATCTGAAACCTAAAAAATTCCGCAATGCAAGAGGTACTGTTGTTGTAACGTATATAAAAAACGAAATAAAGAAAAAATATGTTCCAAGATTTGACGACGGATCATAAAAAAAATGAGCATACAACATTTGTTCCAACATAAAAACTACAACTTCAACATCAAGAAGAAAAATTCGAAACCACAGAGGAGGAAAAAATAAAAATAAAATTGAAAAAATTAAACAAAGTCTTTTATACGCAGCGACACTTTGAACAATAACGAGCTTTCAAAATGCAAATTGCGCGTAACAAATTTACATTTCAAAGCTTATGAATAAAAAGGCCATATAAAAGTATCCAAACACACATTTCCACACAAAAGAAACCCTACATTTTCAGTTTGTTTTAGGTTATTTGCTAAACGATACAGAGGCAAAAGAGCAAAACTGAGATTTGCCGTTTAGTACCAAGTTAAGAAACGAACGTATGAAATTTACAACAATGTTTCCTGGAAAATATACGACAAAAAGTAAACCTACTCGTCGTAGTTATAACCGTCATAACTTTAAAGCGTGTTGGCAAAAAATACACGCGTTTAAAACAAAAACGCATCAAGTCCCAACATTTCGACTCTTATGAGTAAAACATTGTAAAACTTATGACAATTTACGCACATTTAAAATGCGATTATTCATGCAGTCTGCCAGCTCAAGGTGTTTCTCCTACAACAAAAACGGTCATACAACAACCGCTTGCAGCAAATTCGACAAGACATCAAAAAATTAATAAGAACCAATGAATCTTCTGTTGTGTTGTGTTTCAGTTGGACTTAGTAGTGTACAGTGGAGCTTTCAAACGATGCTAAGTAAATTTAATATTTAATAAATAAATAATTGAGTTTCTTATATTATTTCCTGTATATAGTATGATATCTCCATCTAATGGACACGGTGTACACTTTAACTTTCACATGTCGTTTCAATCATCCTTAGGTATACGTGTTTCTTATCAAGGAATGTACTCGTACATTATTTGCTCTAAAAATGTGACTTTTCTAGTATTCGCGGATATAGGGCGGCGTATAGGAACTAAAGCTTCCCTTTAGCTAATAATTTTGCACTACTTACATATTATCAAAAATGCTGAATAGAATATTTTATTCACTCAGCTTATTTCTTCTGACCTTAGCACCCCCATCACTATATCCTAAATCCGTTGCTATTTACAAATTATTTTTTTTTCCCAATTCCCAGATTTCATTATATGAAAAAAAAAAAATCCTCGGTAACAAATTATTCGCAAAAAAAATGTAACATATGGCATATTATTTTAAAGAAAATAAAGTAGATTTTTTGGTTTGGTCAATAAAAACATAGGTCAATGAATAGATTTAAAAAAAAAAATACAGCTTATTGAAAAAAAATGGTCGACGAATACAAAAGCTACTGCATCGAACTTTAAGTTTCGCGTATTATTTTTTCTGTATTTTTCTGCTACGGTGACGTTCGATATTAAGAATTTAGTAACTTTAAAAACAAAATTTTCAAAAAATTATATGTTATCACATCAGTGGGCATGGAACCTTCAATACATCCTAACTTTTTGTTCATACGAAAGGTGAGCTGCTACAAATTTCGTAAAAATATCTCATATGGTTCTTGAGATAAGTAGAAAGTATTCACGAAATAAGTTTTTACAAGTATATATGCGCTAATTTTTTTACTTGCTCTTCAATAAACAATCTATCCAAATTTCATCTTAGTCTCTTAAGCCATAAAATAAACCTTAATTAGTGTGTATATATATGTGGTAGTAACAGGAAAAAATAGTATTTGCAATCGGAACTTAACTTTTTCTGATGCCTTATACTGCGAGATAGCGTTGCCTCGTTCTGTTGACATTTTTGTGGAATTCAGCCCATCGTGTGAGTTTTGTAACATCACTTAATAATTAAGTAAAAAGTCAGCTTTTGGAGAAAACCTATTAAATACCGAATCCAGCAAACCAAAATTTATATAGACTCTATATTATAAAGTACATATATTTTTCAATCTGAGTTAATAAGAAAATGTTGCTATTGAAGTTATCGAAACAACTGAAATCAAAACATCTAACTAACAAAGGCAAAGTCTTGTTTAATCGAAGAGTGATTCACATATTCATTTCCGAGCTTAAAACTTTTTAGAGCAACAAATAAGAAATATAATTCTCGGGAAAATAATTTAACGTTTTATACTCCGAATAGATACAGTGGTAACCCCATCGGATCTAACCCCCAGGCACTGAGTCATGTGTTCTCTTCAAGTTTATTGGACTAATTTTTCTTACCAATTTTCCACCCCATATCTACAAAATTCGGCTTAAAAATTTTTATTTACAAAAAAAAAAGTTAATAACTCTTCGCATTTCACGAAACCCTAACAAAATATGATATTTTTCACATTACAAAACCCTGCATAGTGCAATTCAATGTTTTCATTTACTAAAAAGGGTCCACAAAATTAATTAAATATGCTAAAAAGGAGAAGGACCCCAAGAAGTTGCGCCTGTTGCCGGGCACCCCTCGGCCGTCCCCCTGGATACGCTACAACAACTAATTCTTTTTATTCATTGTGCTAATAGTATTATGTATATATAGGCGCATATTCATATTATTTTTAGGCTCAGGTCTAATGAGAATTCGCAAAACACTTAGTGTTGAATTTCCAGAAAATTAGTTCTGTAATCGGTATATTATTTTGCTAAGGCCTAATAAAATATTTATCGATTAACTTTGTTTGCACTATTAAATTACCGGTATTTGATAAAAGTAATTAGTTATCCTATGGCAACCATATTTAAACGTGTTGCATTCTATATTCTAAAGTGCTTTTTTTCTGCCAGTTTTTTACTATATCTAGCATTATAATATTTCCATTTCAATTCAAACTTAATATTTAATATTAAAGTAATCTTGTCTTACTGTGCAATACCTTTGTATACTAATCGCTAATAGGAAATGCTGTAAAACCAACAGTAACTTAAATTTAGCAGCCTCAAGGATGAGGCAACGGAAGATGTAGAATTTTATGCAGTAGAACGCATGTGTGCATGTGTCACGTGCAATGTAGCGTCACAATTTTACGCTCAATGAAGTCTGTGATTGAACCGTGCAACAGCCAGGCAACGCGACAAAATCTATGAATGTTTTGATAGCCAGTTAGACCGATATACCAGTAGTGCTGGTGCAGTTGGTCTCTAGCAACTTCCGTGTAATTTGAACAGGCATTACAACGCTACCAATAGAGCGCGTAGTAAAATAATTTTTAAAAAAAAAACAGAAATAATTTAACAGCAATTAATTGAAACAATAACATCCGATTTCTATGTCGTAGAACAAAATTATTTGAAAAATGCATTTGCTTACAACTATTGTACAACAGCTGAACAAATTTGTATATTTTAATTGATTGGCTACTAATAAACGATAAAGGAACTTGTCAGAATTCAAATTATTAAGGTCAAATTCAAATGAATCTAAGGATTTTTCAATCTTTCGCGTTAGTTTTTTTTTTTGCCATAAATTGTATTGCCATTTCTACGACAAGTCATTATATAAAGTTATTTGCTGTTACTGTTGCAACTCACAATTGGTATTTAAAATTTATGCAGTAACACGTTTCTGCTATTTAACTTATTGATAGCAAAAAAAAAAAAAATTAAAATAAAAATAAAATTTCCAAAAACTGAACAAAAAACTCATTTGTATTTTCCTATAATAAGCATAAAAATTTCACCGTAACATTTAATATTACGTGCTTCATCTTTTACTGCCCTTAGGATAAAAATGAGGATTTTTCCAAAATGTTTATTATCTTGTCAGTACTAGACATCACATGATGTACAGTGTCCTTTGTTATGATCACGTCCATTACTTATTGAAATTGATCGATAAAATCACATATCCTTTCAACGCGCATTTTTAAGGATGACGCATCAACAGTAACAAAAAAAAAAGACATCACTCACCACACGCATATCCTTAAGGATAATCAAATGAGCCTTCCTATTGAGTGCAGCGAAAACATTGCAACAATAAACTTTAAACAGCTCCTTCGATTTTCCTGCATCGATACAAGATGTGATTTATCCTGATATGGGATAGTTAGACCCGCATGCGCGTTTGAAATTTGAGTTTTCTTTGTTGAAGTTGATGTGAACTTAATACAACTCTTTTTTTTAAATTATTTTTTTTTTCTTAAAGGGAACACGTCATGATATGTGTATGGTAAATATCATAGATCATATTATGAGATATTTATTGTGTTAAGAAATTTATTGTTGCTTTCTATGAAGATTTTTTTATTTTCAACCAAAAATGCTGAAGAAATTATGAACTTTTTGAAAGAGTTTTCACTGCTAGAAAGTATGAAGTTAAAAAAGTTTAAATAAAAGTAACAAATACCAGTGAGGGTATTTTCGGTACATTTGTATTTTTTTGAGTACATTTGCGTCGTTTAAATCGTCGTCAGTACATTCAGGGCCGAGTTACCGCATACGCCGCCGACGCCATGGCGTATGGGGGGCAAGGAAATGGGGGCGGCAAATTTTGAAAACGAGCGTGGCAAATTTTGAAAAGGGCGGCAAATTTTGAAAACAAGGGCGGCAAATTTTCAAAAGGAGTACCTTTTTTTTATTTTTTTGGTCATCAAAATTATTTTTATGTTTTATAAGTTTTGAACCGCGGACCTGTTTTTTTTTGCTCTTCAAAATTTTTTTGTATGGAAATCAAAAAGTTCTGGTTTTTTATCTTATAATTTTTTTTTTAAATATGGGGGCGGCAAAATTTTATTGGCGTACGGGCGGCACATAGCCTTAACCCGGCCCTGAGTACATTCGACAAGTTTTTAGTACATTCGGTACATTTGCACCATTTTGAGCACATACGACGCATTTTCATTATATTTTCGGTACATTTCAACTAGTTCTAAATATTATCATCTTTTAAGTAAAAAGTAAATTAGTGGATTAATAGATTTTTAGTAAAAAAGTTAGAATTTTCCTGATTTTTAAGAAAATTTTTCATAGTCATGCCGAAGAAGTACATTCAGCATCAAAAAGGTACATTTCAAGTCACCATTCAGTAGATTTCCATAAAACCCAAACGCCATCACTATAGTACACTATATACGGAGTATCCCAGATATTGGTTTTAAGTTAAATCCGCGAGGTAGCGGACCTGTACGAACGTTCTGGTTTTGATTGAAAATTTTAAAAGATAGAAAGAATGCATATTCTAGGAATGATTCGAACAAGCACTGATGGAAATAGCTGCACATATTTTGACAAAGAGGCGTGACATCTCATATAAACGTGCAAGCGAAAACCTTAATTTGCTATACTGATAGCTATCTAATTGTAAGTAAATATTGTCATATTCAATACGGTAACGTTTGGATAATAACGTTGGATGCTTTCCACATATCGGCGGCCCACTCGCTTACTCGTAACGTGCTATGACCAAAAACACAAATTTGCAGGGTGACCAAAAACCCGATTTTTGACGACACTCTGTTTTGTATCTAACTTTTAAACCATTGTAAACGGAATTTGAAAAAGATTATTTGAGAATTTGATAGCCCGCGCATTTTCAGTTTAAATCAATAATTAATGCACTTTTAATAAAAACTAAGGCTTCAACGCGCACATTTTCTGTTAATTGGGTACCTAGTTTTTGGCCAAGGCAAAGGTAACACAATTTTTAATCAAACGTACTTTAATTAGGTAAGAAGTATTTAAGGCTAAGACAATACGCATCCCATAACTATAGCTGGTACAAGTACCAATACATAACGTTTTAATAGCTTTGCCTTTTTAATGAATGAGAAGGACCACTCCTCGTTGTTTAATTCAACCCAAATTTTGTAAGATGTTTAACATAAGCAATATATAGCTATGTATCAGATTTCACAGACTTTACCCATAGTAATGGGTGCCAAGATATAGCGATTTAATTGTTTTTATCATACATACAAGGTGCCGCACCCTATCGTTCAATATCATTCATATTTTCTAAGGTAGTTATTGCAGACAGTATACTTATACTTAAGTATATTTACGTATCAAGTTTTGTAGTTGTAGCGGTCATAACATATACCATTGGAATTGTTTTTGTTCCAGGACGTAGACTATCTACCGACTAAGTTTCAACTATGTACATTAATATGTTCAGTCATTAAGGCATGGTTGAGTAACAAACATCTAAATGCTTAAATTTTTGCATTTACTATATTACTACTACATCTATTCGTCTTAGCTATTTAGCTTGAAGCTTTAAGTCAAGTAAATAGCTTTTAAAAAAGTAAATGGTGAAAATTAAAAAAATATGCTTATTGTATTTTTATAATTTTTTCTTAGCTTTTCACACTTTCTCTACATACTAACTCAGACCATGTGAGCAGACTTTTTCAAAAAGATATAAAAAAAATTCGGCAATTTCACCATACTAGTCATATATAAAATTTTATATTAAAATCTGATCGCAAATCAAGAAACTTGTAGAATAACCACTTACGTAGTACGTACACCATGATTAGAAATTATGATATATAATGAGATCTACTTACGTAAAGGGACCTTATCTTGCCTATAGTAAGAAATAAAAGTTAGATTTGTGATTTTTGAACAATTAATTTCTCTTAACCTCTCTGCGCTACTCAAATGAGTAAAATCACTTAGATTAATGAGAAGTTGTTTTTGATTTAGGAAAACCATGGAATTTTTCCAACACATTTTCAAATTGAGCCTACACTTTAAAAACTTTTTTTAATATACATAGCTTTGAAAATGGATAAGAACATATGTATGTATTTTTACAATTTATTGTAAAGAACGTTATTTGGGGCCCGCTCATGCATGCGATTAATTAATTGGTCAACTAATGTCGTGAATAGTTGGTTGGACGTCAATTAAATAGCTGTACAGTGTTTGCATATTTGTGATAAAGCCTAAATGAATATGTGAACGTCTAAACAGAATTGAGACGTGCGATTTATCTTCAGTGTCAAATCGCACCAAAAAATAGAATTGTTTCTATTACTCTGCGATAAATTTTGTACTCGTATAGGAAAACAGAGGAAAAATCGCACGTACCAATTCTGTTTAGACATTGATATTGGCTTGCAAGTAACTGTTCCGTACAGGGTTGCCAAGTTGAAAACAATGATGGAATACAGTCTTTCCCAAAATAAAATAGTTTTTCCTTAAAATGGTATAAAGTGAAATTTTTTTCGAGAAAAAATTCAAATTTTTTTGGTCAGCAATATTGAAATAGATATTATAAAATATTATAATATTATACAATTAAACATATAATTGGTTTGAAATCATATGAGGCTCCCAGTTGCAAAACCAGCCAAGTCCCTTTATCATACTTTTGGAAAAACAACGAAAAACGTTTATCTTCATCTATGTTTATTGAAAAATTAAAACGTATTTCCCACATAATAGCTTATACAATTTCTTACTCAAAGCACGTCAGATCAGACTTTTTCAGTTTCATTTGCCTACGTTTTTGATACCAACGTACTGGAATTGGCTGGTTTTGATTTCAAGTCGTTGGACAGGTTTTGAAAGCAAGTTCATGGACTTGGCCGGTTTTGAAATCCATACATCAAAAAAAATTTCAAAAATGTAATATTTCAATCAGAAAAATTTTTTTTTATCTAAACACATGCATTGTCGGGATTTTGATATGTGAGAATATCTCAAAATTTGATAATTTGGACTTGGCCGGTTTTGCAACTGGACGCCTCATATACATATAAAAGTTTGACTAGACCAATTTGGTACCTCTATGGCACATTATTGCCGCCCCATAAAAAAATTGAAAAAGTCATTCTCTTATGAATTTGAATGTATTTTTTTTATTTTTTGTGACCCTGTTTTGTTTTTAGTATTACCCACTACTATAATTTAATTGTGGAGCGCGGCACTTCGATTTTGCCATCAAATTGTGCTCAATTTTCAAAAACAACTTAATGTAAAGGCTTCGGAAGTTATTAAAAGGCGCCCCAAGCTACTTTCCAACAGAGATGCGCGAGCCATGGAGTGTTTGATAAACAGGTCAGTGAGTGGACAGCACGCATAGCACTTAAAGAATTCGGGCTGGAGGCATCTATCAAGCCATAAAAGCCAGCATAAAAGTCTGACAACAACGTGAGAGGTTAGAATGGCCAGCACAGAGTCCTGATTTAAATCCGATTGAAAATTTGTGGGCTATTCTAAAAAAACGGTGGGCGTCTTATGAGATAGTCCCAGAGGATATTGACGAACTGTGGACAAGGGTTCAGAATGAATGACGTGATCTTCCACATGCAACTATTGAAAAACTGGTCGAGAGCACGCCGAAACGTATTAACAGCGTTATTAAGCCCAAAGGGCTTTGGACAAAACATTAGTACTATAGATTATCGTTTAAAAATTATCGCCGTGCAAAATTGGCTAAATAGAATTGTGTGTCTTTTTGTAAATTTTTTATTTCCATACGTTTTGTGAACTAAAATTAATATGTTTTGATTTCTAATAAGTGAAGAATTTTATCTAAAAATTTGGTAGCATTACCTTGAAAAATGACTCTACAGCAATCAAAAATACACGGAAATGAAAAACATTTAGCCATTTCTGCTCGCCACTGTATGTATGTATTTAATTTCGTTGATTTCAGTGATTTTATTATCATAAATACCTATATTTTATACTAAGCAGCAGACATTTAATTAATATTTCACTTAAATATGCTCAAAATTAATTAATAATCATATTGGTGTGAAGTAAAATCAAATAACAATAAGATTACAAAGATTTATTGGACCTAACCAAATTTATTCAATTCCTTCAATCAAATATCATTCTTATACCAAAAAACATACTCTTTTCTCAGTATAGATTAAATTGAAATAAATCTTAAGCTTTTTATTTACATAACCAATATGATATCCAAATTCGCCGATAGTTGGCCATTTTTTTTAAATTTAAAAATTGAATAGTTATGCATTCGCATGTATTCCCGGCCCCTAAATATCATTTCTACGTAAGCACATGTCCAAAGTTAAAAAATTTTTGCGGGCTATAAACACGCCTATATATCGCTCACTTACTTCAATACTGGCATAACTCAAAAAACATAAAGTGGGAGAAAAACGCATTTAAAGTTTACAATAAGTTACTTTTTATATGAAAATGATGAAAAGTATGTCTACATAAACTCTTCTCGCAAAGCAAGTTTATGAACTTTTCTGAATTTTTCACACAAAATAAAACATGAAATGGCGGATATTTCTGCATCATTAACTCAAAAATCACGTTTTTTCAGTTATGCCAGTCTTGAAGTAAGTGAGCGATATGTACATACAAGTACATATATTGCTCAAGTTACGTAAGCCGTGCATTTTGCGTCGGGGGCTTACGTAACTTGAGCAACCTGCAGAGGAGAAGTAGGTATTCGAAAGCTTTTTTTTCAGAGTTATTAGTAATTTGTTAAAAAATTTCCAGGAAGTGATTTTTTTTACATAGTAGTGTTATCAAAGCAATTGAATTTTATCAATTTTGTACACAGTTCAAACAATAAATCTTTAAAACTTACCTAATTAAAAAATCCGTTTTGCCGCTGGGGTTTTCTGGATGACACACAAAATTCCAGTAACGCAGGGAACTCCACTCTAACGATGGTGTATATTGTGAAAATGTTATCCGCAGTTGTGATGTTATGGGCTACAGAATATAACTGAAATAATCGATTTATTATCTATCGAGAAATTTTCTCAAAATATATTTTCAAAGCCGGAGGCATTTTAATTTCATTTTCGCTAAAAGCACATGTATGGCAATGTTAACGTTAAGCACTGTCAACAACGATTTCCTTAACGGAACTACATATGTAATAATATTGTTCGTTCTACATCGGCTTAAGTACAAAAGTCCGTTTCTAAAACTAAACGCATTGGCTGAGTTATTCGATTTTCGATTAAACTTAACGACGACGATTATCCCGACAACAACACCGCTCGACGAATGTTAAAATACAATTGGATGGATGTTGGAAACGAAACTTTGTTAATGAACCAAATCCACCGATATCAGCGCAAAGCGCGCATCGAATGGAAGCGTATTACTGGAAAGAGCATATGTGTATGATTGGAAGTTCTTGCAGAACAAAATACACCCGCCGCTCACTATGACACGACACTACGATTCGATCGTTGACACAGCGAAATGGATCAATCCAGTGTGAGGAGACTAAAAGAAAATATACGCGTATCGATTTAACGAAGTTCCGATGTATTGCCGAAAACATTGGCTGTTCGTTATCACACAAATTTAATGAATGAATGAATGTTGATGATAAAAGCGACGACAACAATAACGACCGACCGAACGACACTAAGCGAACAACCACCGGCAGCAGTGATTTCCAACAACTGGCAGGCACACTTCAGTGTCATGCAACCATTATAACAACAACAACAATATCCACTATTTATTTGCTTTAAATGATGTTATACGTACGCGCGGCGACATCAACTCCTTCATCGTTGACTGTTCAGTCATCGTTGGTCGCTAATTTTCCTGCTGCGTTGCAATTTATACATATGGGACATGTACGTGTTTTCGTGTTTTTATACAGGAAAGAATTATTGCTATGGTAACTTTTAAAATACATATTTGTAGTTACCCAGTGGGGAAATACAGCAATCATGTCGTCTATATTGTTTGGTATAGTTCAGGTGCTCATTTTTACATGGCGGGGGCTGGAAACAAGTTTAAATGGGTCAAACATTTATTTTAATATCCCGATGGAAAATATAATTTAACCCATCTTTACCCTACTGGTAATTTCGCTTACCACTTCTTTAACCAAACATACAGTCTCACTTATTTGCGGGCAAATATGGGTTAAGCATATTACTGACACAAATACCTCCTTAAATTTAGGGCTTGAAATAATACAAATGCTTATGTCTTTTAGGGCGATGTACTGCCCAAAAACTCAAATTTGAATGCTTGATATCTCGAGAATTATAATAGATATTGTTGCGAAATTGTGGTGGGTAGGTAAAAGGCACCGTTGGCACAAACTAGCGATAAAATGAACGATGTCTAAGAAGTAAAAGTTGAGCTGTTTTGAACGAAAACGAACTACGCCATATTGCTGTTCGTATTGCACTCTTTAGAAAATTATCTCAAATAACAGTTCATGGGATTATAATCTTATGAATTAAATATGACTAAATTTTATCTGTTACTAGAGCCAGGCTTCAAATCTTATATACATGTGCAGGTATTTTGGATAGTTGAACTCAAATCTGATACCAAATATTTTTCCAGCCATGTTGTTCTTAAATATTTTTTTTATAATTTCCTTAGGTACCAGTGTATGATCCTGTAATTTTAGGTGTGGTAAGATTCAGGGACATGCTTAAGCACAAGCTGCAGAAGAGGGGCCCGCATTAGTTAGCAATACAATACAATTTACATAGACTTTTAATGTATGTACATTAGGGTGATTCAAATTTTTTTTTTTGTTTTTTTTTAAAGTGCTGTTGCTTAAAAAGTAAGTTTATGATATGAAGAAAAAGCTCACGAAAATTCAGCTCTGTAACTCAATTTTATAAGGTGGCGCCGGAGCCTGTTAGTTTTACATGTAAATTGTATGGAAAAATTATTTTTTACAAAAAAGGTATCTAAATGAATAGGTGATTAGTGTTGTTGAGCTGAAAAGGGTCGTTTTTTGACGTAATTTCTTACGCTGAATCCGAATCTGGCCTCAGAATTGACCCATTATGTCGGAATCCTGAAATATTTGAGGTTAATTACCTGAAACATGATGTTTTTTGTCTACTTTCGAGGCCATGTATAGGATTCAAAGAAAGTTGGTCAGCTTATTTTTAACAAAAGCATCAATTAGTACCATCCTTGCCCTTTAAAATGAGATTTCAATTGGTGATCTGTGATGCTTCCTTGCAAAGTTGCAGCCATTTCAAGGTGACATGAATTTGAAACCCGTTGGTTAATATTGTTGGGTTGCAACCCATTGTAGGGGATCCAATTCATGTCACTTTAAAATGGCTCTAACTTTGCAAGGAAACATCACAGATCACCACTTAAAAGTTCATTTTAAAGGGCAAGGATGGTACTAAATGATGCTTTTGTTAAAAATAAGCTGATCAACTTTCTTTGAATCCTATACATGGCCTCGAAAGTAGTCAAAAAACATCATGTTTTAGGTACTTAGCCTCAAATATTTCAGGATTCAGACATGATGGGTCAATTCTGAGGCCAGATTCGGATTCAGCGTAAAAAATTACATCGAAAAACGACCCTTTTCAGCTCAACAGCACTAATCACCTATTCATTTATACACCTTTTTTGAAAAAAATAATTTTTCCATACAATTTACATGTAAAACTAACAGGCTCCGGCGCCACCTTATAAAATTGAGTTACAGAGCTGAATTTTCGTGAGCTTTTTCTTCATATCATAAACTTACTTTTTAAGCAACAGCACCTTAAAAAAATCAAAAAATAAAAAATTTGAATCACCCTAATGTACATACATACATAGTTGCTGTTCTCGTTCTCTTGATGCATACTTTTAAACTGTCTGTTCATATGGTTCCATGCACACTGATACGATCCTGCTAATCTTTTTAATTAGGGAGGATTAACTGGATCTTAAATATCGAATTTCACTAAAATTTGTTGAAAAGTTTCCTTTGTACATGGACTTAAAGTATATTGTTCACATAGAGCACCATAGATTCACTCCCAATGGAATCACATCCATTTAGGTCGAGAAGGCACCAACGTTATATTATGTGAAAAAAGCCTTACAATTCAAATAAGAAACGTCAAGTTCATTCATATTTTACACTGCAGCGGCTGCAATGTAGCCATATTCATTTTATATTTATGATTTAGGTCCCCTGGTAAAGTTTAAAGCACTAAAAAGGACCTGCCTAGTAAAAGAAAGTAACCTGACTGAACAACAACTCGGACCTACCTCCCACGATAAATAAAAAAAATTTTAAAAGCATAAACTGCTTTCAATGCCTTGGTAGTATGGTGTCGGTGGATTGTGGTGCTCTTGTGTATCTAAAATGCAGAATAAAAACGCTAGACAGTCGTTTGCACAACTTAACAAAAGGAAGTGAAATAAATATAGTGTGAATAAAATGCTCCATATACTTATTTTGTGCAAGTGTTCTATTGATACTGCTATGCGCATGTGAAACATTCATATCTAGTGTTATGGGATAAAACAAACTAGAGCAATATAAATATGCAGATTGTTTTGTGCCATAAGCCTCTTGTGAATATGTATAAGACGATTTCGACCTGGATAACTTAAAAGCGAGAACCATGGAATTCTTATCTATAAAAGTGGAAAGTAAAAATTAATTAAAATAGCCGAATGTTGAACGTTCAACTAAAAGAGAACTATTTTTTTTTCTTTGATCATCAATATCAAGAAAACGGTTGAACTTACCATACAATTTTTACCAAAGTGTAATCTCTGTACGACAAATGTAATCTGAGTATCAAAAGTAATTAGATTTTTGTAATCTTTAACCTAGAATATCTAGAAACTGATTGAAATCTGATTGCAATTTACATCTCGTCATAACTGTTGTCTGACTTAAATTGCATAATTTCCAAATGGGATGCTTGCAACTGGCACTCGCGTTTTCACCATATATGCGAGAAATCGTACGCTTATATTCATACATACATACATACATACTTACGTATGTATATACTCCTTCGTCGCATTACATATTCCTTTGTATGGGATTTGTTATTCCAATCAAATTGAGGAAAGCTGATTGTAATTTTGTTGCTGTTCTTGTTGTAGTTGTAGGTTCCAGTTGTTTTATGTAAAGCCCAGGCATGCGCAGAGTAATAACTTGATAATTTCTTATTCCTGTCAATTGGATGCAGTCTGGTTGGAACACAAAATAAAAAAAAATGCAACTTGCCGGAAACTTCCATTTTGTATTATGGCGATTACAATGGCTGTGGCTATAGTACTTTATATGTATAAGATCATTGAATAAAAAGTTGAAAATGTTCGGATAATATTGAATCGGAATACGTATGTACTTGAATCCAAAATAGTGAAACAAGATAATTGGAATCGGAAATATGTAAATGAGTAAAGGGACACATAATCAATTACGTGATTTCTTTATAAGAATATGAAAGTTTCAAGTCCATTAAGCTTTCATTAGCGATGTGGTAGTGTCTGAACTATTCAATTTGGATTTAGTTTATCTCGAAAACCAATAGCGGATCTAGGAGGGATATTATGGCTTAAGCTCTTTGGATAGATTTGTACATCTATTCAAAAAAATGTCACCGAAAAGAGTAATCTTCATAAAAATTTACTATGAGAAAAATGCTCTCAAAATTGTTCAAAAAATAATAATTTTTTTATATTTTATTGTGCAATTTAAAATAGAAAAAATGACGTCAGAGCAAAAAAGTTTTTTACATACTAAGTTCGATTTTTTATTCAATATTTTACAATCATAATTTTTTTTCATAGATATGCCCCAATTTCACGGTTTTGGGTAAAAGTAAGCATCAAAATAACGGGCAATAGTTTCATTTTTTAATACAGTGGACACTCACAAATTAGAACTCTTGGGAATTAGAATCTTTCATACATTAGAACCTGATTTTATCATGAATTGAATACTCTGAAATTAGAACCACAAGAGTTTATCTTTTTATTTAAGTTTTTTGCACATTGGCGATTCAAATTTTTGTTTTATAGACTTAAAAAAAAAAAATAAAACTAAGAACGGGGAATCACCATTATCTTTTTGTTTTGTCGCACTCAATACATGTATTTCATATATACGTATATTTGGTCATACGCCTATGATAGTTTAATACACATGTAAGTCTTCGGGCAGTCTTGATTGAAAAGTGAAAACGAAAGCTTAGTTAAGTGAAAGTGATAACTAAATATGTATAATAAACGTAAAAAACTACTTTGTCTTTGGAAACCAAAGAGAAAGAAAACTTCCAGAAATTAGAACATTTCGGATATTATAACTACCCGAAAAACAAAGTGGTTCTAATTTGCGAGTGTCCACTGTTCTTAGAAAACCCTACACACACTAGACTACAAATGAAGTGTCAGATTTTTTATTCCAAAATAATTTTGTTTGGGACGTCATACAATAATGATATTATGTTGAGGGTTGTCGATTTTACTCAAAACATTTTTCAACGTTCTACGATGTCTACTATTCGAATTTTTCAAGTTTTTTAGTTGACTTATACTCATTCACTTTTTGTTTTGAATTTGATTACAATTTGGAACATCTAACTATTAAAATAATAATGACACTTTACTTGGAAAAGTCGAAAATAGAGGGGCGTGCCATTTTTAAAAACATACATATACTTGACTTTATAATTTCTATTCATATATGACCGCAAAACGCACATGCTGTAACTACATAGCACAGTCAAATTCCTTCGATATGTCATGAAAGAATCTTCTGATAATAAACTTATTTGATAAATTTTAAATATATCGTGTTAGCAGAGCTGTTATATTTTAGAGATTTTGCAATTGTTATTGTGCAAACCTGCAATAGATAAGACCCTGTTCTCTATCTGTCAAATCACATTCAACAAGTAACGAGTGGGGTCTGATACGTCAAAGTCGTATTTTCTAAACCTGTGATATATGTCACTGGCTTTATATTTTTTGATGACTTTAGAATTTAAGATTAACTGTATTTTTTGATTCGTGGACCCGCTAATAAAAATGTTTGTGTTAGAAATTAAAAATGTAATCCACGCGATCCTGATATCCGCGATCATAATAATATCAAAACTGAGCAAGTAAAAATTATTAATTATATCTTTAGATGTCAAACCGGAAAAAAATATGTTTAAGTAACAGAAACGGTGAGTTCATTAAACACTAAAACTTTTTTCCTATGTTTTACTACAATATTTCATAAAATATTTTATGTGAGCATATACAAATTGGGATATTTCCTCATAAAATTTTTATAGTGTTACCAATTATTGGTATTACAATGTCATATTGTTTGACAAAATTACGAAACTTAAAGCCCAATTTCCATGTGATCTTATCTTTTCTTATCTTATCCCATATCAGGGATATCAAATCAAATTTTTGTAAGAAAGAAAAAGCATGCGAACAGAACCTAATGCGCTTGGAGAATGCGAGAGTGAATAGCATAAATTTGCTATCTTTATAGCATGTGATGTCCTCCCTGATATATTATAAGATAAGATCACATGGAAATTGGGCTTAATGTTTGTCATAACGTATACGTAAAAACGCAGCTAATGAAAAAAAAAGTATTAAATTGAACACATCCGAGCATTGCGTCGAATAAACACAACTTTTGTTCATTATCATTCGGGCGAGTCTCGAACCGAGCGAATACGAAAAAATTGAAGTACGGCCATCTTTCTTTCGTTCGTAAATCCTCACACAAGTGACAAGGTGAGAAATTTATTATGCTAAAACAAGAAAAATTCAGACATATTTTGATGTAGAATTCTAAAAAAGCGAACTGAATATCTAATCATTAACTGCGATTGCTAAAAAGTATAAAATTTCCAACTCTTATACTTTAAAAAGTGCTAAATTTACATTACACGTGTTTCGTATGTAGACGGTGGTCACAACGACGTCGTGCAGTGACAGCTTTGTGAAATTTCATATTAAAATTTTGTTTCTCACTTTTTCGCAGGTTACAAACATGCAGCTTTTCGTACGTGGTTTGGAAAACGTGGAAACCCTTGAGGTTCAACAAGATGCTACAATTGCCGCCGTTAAGGTAAGTGCAAATTCAACGTTGCGGCGACAACAAATCTTGGCCAGCTCTTAACCTCAAATTTGCAAGTTAGACTGAAACTAATATATTTTTTATCTTGCAGGCTCAAATCGCTGCCGTTCATGGCTTCGATTGTGAGGACATCACATTAAATTGTGCCGGCAATGCACTAACAAATGACATGAGTGTCAACACATTGGAATCGTTTGAGTTAGATATCACTGTTCCAATGCTCGGTGGTAAAGTGCACGGTTCCTTGGCTCGTGCTGGTAAAGTGAAGGGTCAAACTCCTAAAGTTGAGAAACAAGAGAAGAAAAAGAAGAAGACCGGTCGCGCAAAGAGAAGGATCCAATATAACCGTCGTTTCATTAATTTTGTGCAAGGTTTTGGAAGACGTCGTGGTCCCAATGCTAACTCTGCCTAAATGCTTAACGCAAAATTTTTTTTTTATGTAAAATGTTGAATTAAATTACCAATATAAAAAAAAGCCATCTTAAGCTTTTCTAAAAATAATTACAAAGCGTTGAGAATAATTGAATTTGTGGTAAGAAAATGTAAACTAAAATTTTAGTACTTGTATCTGCATTTATTCTTAGCTAATAATACAATAATACATACTATTGAACAATTTTATGTAGAATACTCTTTCTCGTTTTTATATATTCCAAAAAGGCGAAAATACCAGTACTCAAAGAAAATTACAAAAATCGCAAAGATGAAACCTTTTGAAGAGAAGAAAATATTTTGATTGAATTATTTTGCTTTGTATGACAGCCTACCGAATAGCAACACCAAAAAGCACCCTTGCATATCCACCAAATTGACTTTATGATTTGTTATTTGACGCAGCACTCCCTTTCCATTGCATTTGTCCATTGAGGGCAGATTGGTTTGGTGCCAACGTTCAATGAATCCCATTTGAAATAGTCGCGTTATCTTTTGATTGATAAGATGCAAGTAAGGGCTATTGCTTGGCATAATTAATCCAATTTGTTCATCAACAAAGTTTTCCTTGCCTGTGCATTTATAGAATTGTTATGAATTCCTTTTATGCTTTTAGTTTGAAACTCACCCAACATAAATTTACATTCCTTGTCTTTTTCGAAATGATGCTGTATGAGAAGCTGTAAATTGATACGCCAATCAATGTTGACCCGTTTGCCTTTTTCCACCGCACCGATGTCCTCATTGTCTACAGTATTGTAAATTAGAACGCGGTCCATATACCGATGTACGTCATCGCGTGTAGAGACCTATTATGTGTATGATTAGGGTTATTTTCCCAAAACAAAATAAGAATACGCCGAATAGTGCAAAAACGAAATATAATTAAAAATATATCCAATCTTCGAAAAATTCTAATACGCAGATCAACACAGTGGGCTACGAACGCAAGAATATAAAATGAACAAAATCTGATAATGAGAGCATATTAGGCTAATCGATATTATTTATATTCAAAATTTGTTTTCATTCGAAATTGGATTGAAAATTAAAAACATGCTTGAAGAAACTGGAACGTATCAATATCACTGTGTACTTCACAAAAAACTTTTTAATATTCATCCTTGTTTTGAGTTACTTTGTGCAAAGTCCGGATTATGTTTAGATTATTCAAATGGCGAGTTTTTATCAAACTAAAAGATCTCATAAACTAAGGAGTTATTAAAAAATAAAACATTATGTTGGTTGTGCCTCCTTAACTCATTAAGGTCTAATGGGTAAATTTTTACAAAGAATTTTAAAAAATTCATCAGCAACTTCTATTGATCCCCTGACCTTCCACACCAAATTTTATCAAAATTGTACTGGTCCTTCTAGTACCAGTCTTTAATGGGTTAAGTGAATACACTCTAGTTGGTTTTTAAAAATAAATCACTTAATATGTACATAATATGTTCATAATATTGAATAGCGTTAGTCTTAAAAACAATAAGATGACCATAGTTCGGTCTGAGCTTATAGTTAGGGTGTTTTGGCAAATTATGTAATGAACTTTCCGATTATGTCTTTGTAATTTTTATTTTCCGATTTTTGTTCGAAAAACATACATATTCTACACTTAGGATGTTTCATATAAAAAATTTTCTTAAAAAAAGTGTGTTTTTTTATGGAAGTTACCATAGATCCTGTAGTTTAATTTTTTTTTCTGGACGTTGACCAAATTGTTTTAGTATCCCTGAAGTACAAGTTATACTTACCAATGAAAATTTCTGAAAAAATGTACCATTTCTCAAACCATATTGTTCGATTTCATTATGCTTAAATAGCTGAAAAAGATATTCAATGCCCGGTTGAAATTTCGGAAACGTAAGAAATGCAACCAAATTCCCACAATATGTTGTGACCAAAACAATGACTACAATCCACCAAACTCCAACTACCATACGACCACTATCTGCTTTGGGTAGATAAATTCCGCCTACATTTTAAAAACGCATGTCATTAACTTATAGTTCGAATAAAATTGGAAAACATGTTCTTACCTTGCTGCAATAGCGCACCATAGACATACCAATAACAGTTTCTAATATTGCATAGCCCAACAGTTTTTAGATCCTGTAGTGGTACAAAATAATTGATAGCAAACAATACGGGCGCAACCAGCAAAATGGCACCGATTAAAGATGCCCATGTCTACAAAAAATTTAAAAAAATTTTCAGCAACGCAATTTTTTCATTGCGGTTAATATAATAGAAAAATCTATAAAACTGAAAGTTTTTCTCAGAACTTTTTTAATCTGAGTAATTTTAGAATATTCCATACTACCTCTACAGTAAATGGCGCCATAAATAGGTATATTCTGCTGACTTCATCTGGTTTGCGTGAGATAAAAGTATACTTTTGAACACTTATTGGTAGCGTATAATTAAACAATTTTGTATCCGGTTCATCTATTGTGACAGCAACAGCAGCTAGAAAATACTAAAGCGAGGTTTTACTTTAGATATTCTAGGAAAAGACAAACAAAAATATTGCATTACTCGAGTTTCCTGAACCATTTCTGTAACTTGATATGGTATGAGATATGTTAAACTGCCCAGTAGGTTATTCTGTAACAAAAAGGGATACTTAAAAGTTGTTTGTTTTTAAGGTGAGGGAAATCCACTTCTGAAATCTTGAAATCAAACGAAATCGAAATTGATTCTGTAATCCATTTAACGGATTCAAGCCGTTTAGCTGAATGCCGAATGTAAGCTCAGATCGGAACTTAGAGCTCTTCTTTAGAACAAATCGGAATACGGAACTTGAAATTCATTTCGATTCCGCTGAGCTGAAATCTATCAATTATAAGTTCATTACCGTTTCATTTAACAATAAGATGTCTTCATCTTGTTCGAACGTTTTGGCCTCGTGTAAGCGATATGTAAAATTTAACATACGACTTAATTCCTTAAGTATTTCCATCACTATTCCAGAATGAGATATAATGGTGCCTCTACTGTTTTTCACTAAAACTTGCCAAGGAGGATTCTATGTAGTAAATTACAAAATTATTATTAAACTCAGCGTCCTTATTGTTTTCGTAAGTTTAATTTATGTACTCTTCGAAATTTGAATACTCCACTCAAATCTTTTATTTTTTAAATCAAGATTTTTGTAAAAAATTTTTGCAAGCGCTAAAAGTTTTTTTTTTTAAACTTTTTTTAAAACTTACATGTGCTGTTATTATGTCCATGCTAATGTTACGAAATTTTTGCTTTATATGTGGAAAAAGAAACTCTTTCGTACTAAATCCTAAAAGTGGACTCCAGTATCCCACATCGATAAATTCAAAATGTTTATTTCGCGTATCCCTTAAGGCTAAGGATAGCACAATTAGAATACAACTTTTCCAAAAGCAATAGTTTTTCAGAATATTTACCGCTAAATGTGTTCTTTTTATGTTCCTGACTTTTGCCCCATGTAATGGCGGTACGTAACTTCCAGTTCGAGCAGCTAGAGCATTTGGTATTTTCTTTCAGGTAGTCCTGCCAAATAGGAGAAGTAAGATGTTTGATTTTGAAAGGTATTGTTGGAGTTCTAAATAATACAAGTTTATAGTCAAAAAGTTTCTTTATAGTCCAAGAGCCGACTGTAGAAAAGTCGAGTGTATAAGATTACAGGATGAAATGTATGCCAAATGATAGAGATCGATGAATCTCCAGGGTTGCCTTGCGAAAATCTGTCCCGATGGCCAAAAATGCCCGAATTTTAGCCAATTTTGTAGTTCTAATTAAAACTGTAGCACACAACAGCTCGAAATGTATGCCAAATGATAGAACTCAAAGAGGCCTAAATATAATACCTGAGATTGCATTGTTGAATCCTGTCCCAAACATGGGTTTTCACCGGTTTTTTGCGTCAATTTTCATTAATGAAATTAACATCTTGAAATTTGTGCCAAATGATAGAGATCGAAGAGCCTGAATAGAATATACAGGGTTGCCTTCTCGAATTCTGTCGGAAACATGGGTTCCGACTCATTTAAGAAAAGTTGACCCCAAAAACGGGTGTCAACTAATGTTTAGGACTCAAGCTAATTTGACAAAAATCGTCAAATTCCCGGCTATTTCATAAATTTTTGAGTTCCTACCAGGCCAAGTTAATCCCGGTGACTTGGTAACTCTGTGAACAGCAAAAATTGAATGTTAAAATTTGAGATGAAGTTCGTTTTCAGTCTTGCCATATGAACAAAATAGCCAACGAAGACTTTGCATATTTTGTTACTTTGGGCCGAAGTTAGCATCAAACCTTTTACATATTAGAACAACTTTATAACTCTTTATTCCACACCTTCATATATCGCAAAATTTCATCTTGTTTTTCTTGTTTTGTGAATCGTATAGACTCCCATTCCTCATCGGAAATTTCACCGTAAATTGACTGCTCTTCAAAAATCATGCGCGATAATGATGTTACAAAAGCCATTGATATTTCAGTTAATGTACAGTTAAGAGATTCCTGAAGATAAATTAAAATAAAAATACAATTACTTCGATAAGAATTGCACAATACCTACCACACATTCCGATTCAGTCGCATTTAATGCGAAGGCTATATTTGCACCCTCGTCCAGATTCTGTGTTAAATATTCTGGACTAAATTCTTTATTGGTTGCTGTTGCATCATCGATGATAAAGAAAAACCACTGATTATAAATATGAAACATATTTAAAAGTTCTGCAACTTCAATGATATCTTCATAAAACTTTGAGAATACTAGGAATTGATTTGGCACTAATTCGTCTGTGACAAAATTATTCAAAGCTTTTCGTATAATACTACGTTTTCTCTGACTTCGAAGATCGTCTTGGAGCTGATACAAATACAGCGATATTGGTGCTATATGATTTTTGCTACTTTCATGTACAACAGATTCAACTAGTAAAGAGTTCTCGGTGACTAAAATTTTGGGTGGATAAATTGTTAAAATTTAAACTAAATACTATTCGATATTAAAACTTACGTATTGTTTGATCGACCAGTAGTATTCCAGTTTTCCAATCAAGTACCTGCTGCACCTTTGAATCTAAAATCATTTGAGGAAATTCATCGCCATTCCCGACAATTGGTATCTAGGAGTAATATAATATTAGTTGACATTTTCTTAAGTTTTATTTCGTATATTTTAAGCAAAGACGTACCATTATAGCGCGATTTAGCGGTAAACGTGGACAGCCGGAATCGGTTATCGATATCAATAAAATAGATGTAATTTGGGTGGCCTCATAAAAGTTCCAAGTACTCTTACAATCAGTGATAGTGATAGCAGCTACAAAATCTGTTTTTAAATGTAAGTTTTGTAAAAATTTAATGAAAATATTCAATTGAAGTATGTATCGTTATTGTTCAAAAGTATTAAGTACACTTATCCCTCGCTTTACACGCTACTCGTCTTACACGTTTTCGATCTTACACGGTTCTTAAAATCAAAATTAAAAAAAAAACAAATTGTGTGGAAAATGACTAATTTTGACTGCACGCGAATTTATTTCTACTTAATTATAGATCTGGCAACACTTCAGACTTCAAACTTATACAAATTTTTTTTTTATTTATATGAAGTTCAATATTTTTTTTCTATGAAATGGATTTCTTATGTTTTTTTATTTCACTTTACAAATAAATTGAACTATTTTTATGTTTTCTATGACTTGAATGATATTTTTATATTTTATTAAGTGTATGTATTAGTCACATTTTGTGTTCAATAAATGTCTAAAAAAGATTTTTTATAGTCATTTTCGTTTTACACGGTTTTTCCATACAAAAATTATTTTTTCGAATTACACGGATTTGTCAGGAACGTACATATCTACCGTGTAAAGCGAGGGACAGGTGTATTGATATTTTTGATTATTTATTCAACAGAACACAAATTGTTTAATTATTAAATCTCATCTCCAAACACGAACCAACAAATTTCATATGTTACTAAATGATTTCGGTAACCCATAATCGCGTATGTCAATGACCCTACTACCAGAGCTAAAGAACAAAATTCGTCGCATTTTTCGTATTATGTGGATATCAGACTATTTATCTGAGAGCGGTTTCACTTTTACTATCTCACATTTTTTAACGAATAAAAATTTCATATCGGATATCCGATTACACATCATACTTCCCCATCTTTATTAATTTTCAGCAACACTTGCACCATCTACCGTCAAGTTGACAAAGCGATAACGTGTGAGTTAAGTCTTTGACACATGTGAGTTTGTGCAATATGTATTTGCAATATTTTCCAAAGCTTCTAAAACTTCTTCCAGTGCTGCCGCAACATTTGCAAAATTATGAAATATTTGGAAAGCACTAGTAGATTCAAAAGCAAAACACTGATTCGTTAACTGCCTTAAATCATCTCATCTACATTCATCTACGTATCAGAGAAACTACTGCTGGCACTGGTTGAATAGACTTATGATTTTATTTATGTTGATTTGCACACCAACATCTTCCAAATCGATCTGAAGTCGGCGTGTTTTGATTCCAGTACTACTGCTTGGTAGCGAGGAGGTAGACGTCATCTATAGAAGCAATGTCTTCCAGATGCTCGCAGAAAGTGCAATGGTTACCAAGCTTAGTATAGTTAAGAGCTCTACGAAGGTATTTATCTAGTACTATCAAAACCGAGTTGGGTTCCCGCAGAAATATTAAAAGTGCAGTCGAAGATTGGGAGGGGCATAGTTGTGAAAATATCGCGAACGGAAATGGTAGATTTTCTTACATGAGTTAATGTCACCTTAAAACTAGACATAACTTTGCGAGGAAACGTCTTTGATGATCACTTACAAGCTCATCTTAAAGAAGAAAGATGTTATTAAATGATGCATTTATTACAAATAAGCTGAAGTTTTTTAAAATTCTATACATAACCTCGAAAGTATGCAAAAATCCATTTTTTAACTACTACGAAGAAGATAATGTTGTTAGCTACTATTACACACATTTTCAGAGTAAATGAATGTACATTTATTTAAGTTAGTAATTTTTTTGTATAAATTGATAAAAAATTGTGTACTACGTCATATTGGTATGTGGGCATTTTCACGAAAACGGAAGTTTTTGTCCCGTTCGACACCTTGGTTTTTTGCAATTATCTTGAAAACGAAAAATTGCCCAAATTCAACCTCTGCACCAATTATAAAACTAATTAAGAGCTATAAGTTAAACCTATTGTCAAAATAAAAATCCGTTTTATTTTGACCTTTTTTTTTACTTTAAGTGTGTTCGACGGTCGAACGGGATCCATGGAAATGCCCATGTTCGAAATCCGTTCAATAGTTTTGAAATGTGAGAATTTTTCTAAGCAGTTTTCACATACATTATTTATGTTAATTAGTTCATTTTCTTTCAATTGAAATATAACTTTTCCCGGATATTTTGTTTTTATTTACTTTATTCTTCAAAAAGCTATCACTTGATTATGTGTTTATTTTATTAATTTTTGAATTCTTTTCTGAAAAACAACGCAAAAAATTTAAGTCAAAAACATTCGGGTGCGTTTGATCAAAATCGAAGCCGAAACGAAATCAGAGGATTTTTGAACAAAATCGAAAACATTTCCTCGAAATCAAGGATGACCGGTAAGCCTATTCAACAAAAATGTGTGTTTTTTTTTTAGAAATATATAAAAAAGCTCAAAGCTAGTAAAATCTGTGATAAATCTTCTTTTCTGTATTCAGATACAAATTAAATGTTGGCTGAATATAAATGAACTTTGGCGTTCGTATTCGAGAAATTGCATTGCAGTATTAAAGTCATTTCTTACACTTTTCTTGACATCAACATTCTCTTCTTTTCAAGTCATTTTAATTTTTAAACGACATATCACTCATATTAATCGTTAGCTTACCTTTTTTCAAACGTACTCCACTCCATGTAAAGTATTTTACATTAAGTCCACCATTTTTCAATTGTTCGCGTATTGTATCAGTGAGTATCTTTTTAAAATGTTCTATTATATTTCCGCCACGTTTGGCCGTATATTCCCGATCGACAACAACAGCTAAAGTATTAGAAAATTTAATTATTCAGTAAATCGTTTAAAAATTATATTAAACCACCTATAGAAGCATTTGCGCTCAAAAACGATGAAAAATCATTTCCTTCAACGCTCTGAAAACTTAACGCTACTACTAGCGCAGAGAGCAACCACATGGACTTCATCACACGGCAGCTGCAAGAACACGAATGACTTCAATCGAAATGGTTGAAAATTTAATTAAAGTTGAAAACCAATTCCATTCAATTGACGTAGACGGTTTTATGCCGCAGATACGTTATAAATATTCAATTACTCAGTTCAAGGATAACGAAAATGAAAGTTCCTTTGTGGCGTGCACTTCTGATAGTGATGACTCCTTGATTGACATTTTGTGGTTTGGCTTAAATGCCATTTCAATGGATGCAGGTGGTCGGTTTTTAATTTTGATTTATACTCTCAATTTAGTAAGTACGGGACTACCATAAAGTAATTGAGTGGATGTGCGAGTTGGTGGTTACTGCGTTCACGCTATGTATTTTTATTGCAATTATCAATTTGGAAAATTAAAATTTATTACTCGTATATTGTAATTGTGATAATTGCATACCACAAAGTGCTTCAGTAGCATTTTATCAAATGTGGTTTTGAGAAGGTATAATATAATATAGCAGCAATAAATTGAATTCTTAAAAGTCAAATGGATGGTTGAAATTTAATATCACGGTTCTTCCTTTGACAAGATAGTAGACAAATTAAAATGCTCAGGGTCTCCAGCAGGTTTTATTTCCTATTGTGCTACGCTTCTTGGGAGGTGAAAAGTGCTGACTTTTTTTTTGGATAATATTATTAATATTAGACGAAATCTTCAACTCTAGACTTTACTAAACTCACTTATGCAGATGACATACGCCTCCTCCCTAGCAAGTGGTAGCATATATAAGCAACATTTTTAGATCTTTTTTGAAAGAGGTAGGTGCCAACAGTGTTCTCATAAAAAGTTTAGTAGATGCTATATGTTCCTTGGGGAGGCAAAGAACAAAGCGGATGTAGAGATGTTGGAAACTAAAAGAAAAATGTTATCCTTGGCCTCATTAAAAATTATATACTCTACGCCTTCATTAACAGTAAAAGTGCGCATTAGTCTTAAATTTTAATTAATAGGGTATTTTTCACACCACACTACGTGCCAACATTGAATTTGACAACATTTATTAAAATAGCTCTCTGTGTAGAGTTTTGAAGCATATGCTTGCATGGGAGGTACCACACTCTTTTTTCAAAATTAGTCAAATTTTGGTCTGATGCTTGGCCGAACCGTATTTTGTATTTGTGTGAAATTCAGTTTCTTTATTCATTACTAAGCAAATCTCTCAGTGTAGCGTTTTAAAGTTTTTGTTTCTATAGAGGGTGCCATTCCCACCTATGTAGTTCGCCAAGTAATTGGCCAGAGCTTTTCCAAACCATTCTTACTATTTGTGTGAAATTTGATTCGGTTACCAAAAATAGTTCTCTCCCAAAAATAGCTCACTAACTTGTCTAAGTTATTCCCAGTTTTTTTGTGAAATTTGGTTACAGTACATCAAATAACTCAATATAGCGTTTTTAATGTTTTACTTGAATGAGCGGTGTTGGCTTTCCCGTAAATCTGATTTTCGCAGACGGATAGGAGGTGACGTTTGTCAAGAATATGTATACTTTCCTATACCTGATACGCCCCCTTCTATGCGTTACAAACTGAATGACAAAGTTAATGGCATATTAATTGTGTAGAGTATAACAACAAAATGGGCCAGTTACAGAAAATCTATCGCTGTAGAATCTGGTTTTTTCGGCAGTACTGTAAGTTCACCTTTCTACAGTCACCTTGGTTAATATTATATACAGCCTTAGTTACGAACTACGAGTCAGTTTCTTGTTAAATAAGAAATATCCAGGGCAGGTTTTCGAAACAAATTTCAATTGACAACCTTCATAATTTCTAGCACATTTTCAAAAAATGTGCTATCGAAAAGTCTTATTTACTAAATCATTGTGTAATTTTATTATAATCAAATCAATTCAAAAGTATTTGATTAAGTTTTTGCTTTCGAGTGAAGTACAGTTCAGAGTATATCTGATCTTATGATAAACTAAATTTTAAGCTTACAACAAAATGCTATTATAGTGTATATTGCTTAAAAACTAAACTTTAACTATATTTATTAAACAATAGATACGGAATGAACCTTTCTCGACTGATTTATTTCTGAATTTATGTGTATTTTTCTCCAGCCACTTTACTTTATTTTCTAGTGCTAATATTAAGTGCCTTTACAGATCTCTTAGATATATTGTGCTTCGATATACTTGTAACGTGTTATCCATTTCGCGGTTCGAAAAGTGCAGCCCTATAATTTTTTAACATTATGTATCGTTTTACTACCGAATAATGCATAAAGTGCCTTTGCCACGACTTGCACTTTAAAAGGAGATTATGGTTGCCATAATTATTCATCTGTGCTAATATTTTCTAGCACAATTAAAGAATTTAAGAAAAATTCTTAGTGCGTTTTTTTAACTTACTTTTCGAGCACAATTTGGATAACCCATTACTTTTTTAAATGCATTTTCCTTTTTTTTAATAATTTTGATTGTATTCTTATAAACTTTTGACGATTACTTTGATTTTTCGTTTGTTAACGTTCACTTTATGCTTCTTCCGATGTAATTTCATTGTTCAATTTACATACATACATATGCTTTGTATGCAGCGTTATTGTTATTGCACTGATGATGGGTTTTATTTTGGTCTTTTGTGCAAACTCCTTTTGAAAGTAAAAATTAATTGAAACCCATATTCGTAAGACTTACGACGACCTCACTCATTCATGTAGAATTGCGCTTAGGCGCTCTTCCACAGCTACTTTTCGTGATTTCCAAACAAATTCACATACAGCTATTACACACGCCACTCCCATGCCGCCCATTAGCACCACAAATACACCACCCACGTTGGCTAAGCCCAGTTCATTTGCAGCTGATGATGATTTTGAAGTTTCGACGCGACAACTTCCGCCGCCACGTTTTTCCTTCCACCATTTTGTTTTCAGTATATGCAGCTTTCCCTCTTCTTGTAGCTTAAGGATAACACCATTGATAGCAGTGCGATAAGGCGAATCTATAAAGTAATAATTATCATATTTCATTGCAATTGATGCGATGTATGAACTTACTTGGTGGAGTTGCAATACCATAACCTTTGGTATCTAACATACCGCCCACTTGTGTCAACTCACAATGCCGTTCAGTCACATATTCAATGGATGTAGATTCCATTAGAAATGCATATGTGCCTGCAATTAGTGTTTAAGTTTCGTGTAATATGTGTTCGCTTCGAGAAATAGTTACCTTTACCCTTGGCTACACGATCTACACCTTCACCATTACTTGAAGTAAATACCGATGGGCGAGCTGATTCCATAAATGACCACATGCGTTGATATGTTGATATCTTGGAGTCCTATGATTTAAATTTTTGAAATATATTATGACATTAATGAATGTTAGCATTAAAGTTCGATAAAAAATTTACTCTGAAAAATGCTGCAGTGCTGCCACCTTTTAGTGCTCCATATTTTATGCGAGTTTGTTTTGCTAAATCTTCTGCGCTTTCGATTGGTGAATCCATACGTTCGACGGTGAGGAAAGCAGCCAAGTTAGCTGTGTACGAGGAGATCATAATCAGTGTAAAAAACCACCACATACCGGCAACCATTCGGGTTGAGAGCGCTCTGAAAGTTTTTAAATTAATGTTAAAATTATATAATTGTTACGAACGAAATGGACGAAACTTCTTAAAATAAATAAATATAATAAATACACATATATATAATAAATATAATATATATAAGTACAAAATAACTAAGTAAATCTGTGATGTTAATGACTGTTATTATAATCATAGCTCTCGATCGGAGAAATAAAAATAATTAAAATATATGTGTCAAAAAAACTTCAAATCAAAAATTAAAGAAGTGATCGCAGACCTGTAGTCAAAAATTCAGATTATAAATGATTAATTATTCTTTTAGTTACTAAAAAAAAAGTCAAAAATTATTGCTATTCTCAATTGAAAAAAAAAAAAACAATAAATCGAAAAAATAAAAATTAAAATTACGGGCTTGAACAATGTAATAAAAGATTTTTTTAATTAAAAAAAAAAATGTAAGTACTATTGATAAAAAGAAAATCAGAAATAACTATTTAGTGGAAATAAAGTAAAAAACAAAACAGTTATCTGATCGAAAATAAATAAAAATCAATTATAATCCTGAGCTTAAAACGTTGGACGCTTAGTTCTGGACAAAAGTCTTGAATCATTCCGACTCATCAACGTTATATCCTTCATATTTAAGAGTATAGAAAAAACATATACCTCATGGAATATTGTCGGTTCTATCTCTAAGTAAATGCTCAATATGCTCAATTAGTGAGCTCGTTACTAAATCTTAACTATCCTTAAATACAAGGATATATCAAGCGAGATCAACATGCTCCTCCTTGAAAGATCAAATATTCTCTATATTATCTGCAATTGAATACAAGCTATACTAAGTGTAAGAATTATCTAAAACAGAACTTAACGATGTGGAATCTTCAATCTACTGTGAATTTTGGTAGTTGAGATTCTTCTCCTAGTCCTTAGCCGCAAAGACTTCGACTATTTTGGATTTGCTGATGACATAGCAACTGTCATAAATAGCGTATTTAAAATCACTATCACATTAATAACGCTACCTGCAGTTACCTTATTATAAGGATGGTTATTACTTACGGCCTATCTAAAAAACTTAAAAAAACTGTTTTTCCAAGAGGTAAACGAGACCTTCATTTTTAAATGAAGTGAAATCGAAGTTATTGAAAACTTGTCTCGCGCTAACAAAAGTAGTACAGAAAATCTTTCATTGGATTCCCGCCCAAAAGTGCTATAATGTGAATGAAATTGCTGACTCTCTTGAAAAATTGAGTATTTTCAGTATAAGACCCCGCTTTAAAAATTTTATTCAAATCAAACTTTAGCTGAATCAAAAAGATTCTGGGATAAGCTGGTAATAAGCATCTGGCGCCTGAATATAAAAATAATAATAAAAAATTCTTGCCAAATGTTGAGATAGAATAATAATCCTGGTAGAAATAATAGCGGCCACTATAAACTGTTTAAATATTTTAAGAGAATGACTCAGGTTAGGCAGTGAAGATGAGGAAAGTTCTAGGCACATAGAACACAGTTATCTGGCACACTAGAAGTAATATTTTCGGACTTGCGATCAAGACTCCGAATGTCTTGCAGAAATGAACCCATACAAATTACAAAAGTTTCAGAGCATTTCCATTGATATGAATTCACTGTAGAATAATTTAGGTTTGGCGTAATAAGACTGCAATTAGATCCCAGTTCCTGGATTTAGTAGTCTAACTTAGAGAAAAATTCAAAAATAACCAAACTCTTACTTCGGCAAAAAATCACATCCTTGCTGCATCAGCGAGCCAATAGCAAACCACATGCAGTTGAGTAGCGTAAATTGATTTTCAACCTTTTCCCCATGAGCATCAGTATAAGCTGGCCACTCATAAGGGGTAAATCTGAAACAAAAAGAAAGATATAAGAAATGGCAAAAATGAAACATATTTTGCTGACAAACCTTGCTAATATGAACAACAACACAGATACACCCAAATATGCTGTGGCCATGTAGATCCAGACGTCCAAAGATAGCGGTGATAAAAATGAAAAAAGATTCGGTGGTTGTTTAACGGGCTTGCGATATAACACGGAAACGCCTAAATTCATAAAAGGCATAGTAAAGTCCACAGCTTGTTCTCGCTCAAATGTTATAGTTAAATCTGCCACTCCCAAATCAGCACGTTGCTCCAAAAGCTCACGTATCATACCATCCCATTCGCTGTTAAAATTTCAATATTAACAAATTGATAATTTTGAAAAAAAAGATTTCAAACAAACCCAGTTTTCTTATTATAGCTGCCATAAGCATGATCTGGTACCAGTTGAATTTTATAATTAAATCCTAAAGCTTTAGAGATCTCGTATATGAGATCAACTACATAGCCTTCAAACTGATCATTGCCCGTAAGTGGTGTGGACGATTCCTTACGCATGCAATAAGGATTACTCTAAAAAAATTAGTTTTAAAATGATTTCTCATAAGTTTCAATATCTCCAAGCTATTCGAATCTCACCAATATTGTTGTTATAGTTAGTGTCTTATTCTTGAGCGTAGCTTCGATTTCCTCTTGCTTTTGACTGAAAGTGCGCGTAAAGTTGATACCCTCTGGTAGCGTTGAATTCCAAGTACCTATTTTACGCACTCCGGTTGCACCTAACTCGACAATGTCCAGCACAAAGTCAGTACGAAATCCCTGATGATCGAATTTTATAACATTTGTCAGTCCCTTCATTTCAACAATTTTCATATAATTTATTAAACTAAAGCCATGTTGCCAAGTATTTTGTCCATCGCAGTTAATCGGATGTATGTCAATCTGTTGTGAAGTATCCAAGTCATGCAGAGCTTTGGCGAAAAGATGTACCGCATCATACATAAGAGCTGTCTCAGCATTAACGGTTGACAAATTTGCCGAACGCATTATGCCGCGTTCATCAATCGTCCATTGACGCACCACTTCTGAGACGACTTTGTCATTTATTAAACGGAATCCTGTGATATTGGTGCCACCATAGCGAAACTCATCTAAGTTGACGGTGTGCAAGTCGAGCGATGTGATCAAGTAGCTGTGATAATCGCTCATCATGCCAATCTGTTGCGCCTGTTTGAGGACTTCGTAAATTTTTTCAGTAGAGCAATCGAGCACAATGTGTGCCTCAGCAGAGTTTTTGATTTGCTTCAGTAGAGGTCTATGGTATGAAAATAATAAATGAGTTACGAACTTTTAATGTAAAACTAAGAGAATTCAAAAGAGTACTTGGATTGAAGTGAAATTGACAGGTATTTCTTAAAGCCACAACTTTTGCTAAGGACATAAAGTTACAAGTTTTATAACAGAGAGCTTGACTTGTGATTGACTTTTAATACCAGTACATGCAATCAGGGACAACGACTGTTGCCAATGATATATAAAAATATATGGTTAGGAAAGTTATCTTGAGTAACCAATAATGTATAACGTGATGGACAAACTCAACAACTTGAAAAATTACTGGGATAACAAATGGAAAACGTTTTCCAATAGATGGTGTCAGCAGTAAATGCTGGTCACAAACTTCAGATTAGAAATGTCACAAGGTAGGCTTAGGTATCAGTCAACAAATTCTCATCACACATTTCTGATTTTTGTTATAGGCGTAAAAATTTCGAAATTTTAGCCAAATAAGCATCATTTGCGAGAGCTTTTGCTGAACTGTGGCTGAGGCTCGTCGAATAATTGTAGATGGTGGGACTTCTATTGGTGAAAGAACGTGCCGCGATCGGTTTCAAGGCTACGAAAGTGTTGATGTATAATACAAAAAGCGTACCGGACCGGTGAAAAGGATTAAAGAACTAAAGGATTGAAGCAGAATTGGAGGCATAACTGGATAAAGATCCATCTCTAATACAACAAGGTCAGCGAGCGATTTGCCATTGTTTAAAAGCCTTGGGAATAATCCCAAAGCAAGGACATTGGGTGCCATATGAGTTCAAGCTGAGAGACGTCGAAGGGATTTTTTCAAGTGCGAACAGCTTTTCCAACTGCAAAAAAGGAATGATTTTCTGCATTGCATTGTGACTGGCGATGAAGGGCGGCTCCATTAAGATATTCGAAATCGAAATTCGTTGGGCGCCACAGCCATATATCAACATCAACGGCGAAACCAAACATCCAAGGACTCGAAGCTCATGTTTTGTATTTGGTGGGACCAGCTGGGCGTGGTATAATATGAGCTATAGCAACCGGGAACTTGCTACTGAACACATCTTATGCGCTTGAACCGAGCCTTGAAGGAAAAATGGCCACAATACGAGCAAAGACACGACACACTGATTTTGCATCGCGACTACGCTCACCTGTAGTCTCCAGAATCACTCAACTGCCTGACTGTTATGGGAAACGGTGAAGTTCCATGTGCCTTTAGTAGTTCTTGCAATCGCACAATTCCATCATTATTTTCATAAATTATTGTAAAAGTCCTCCAGTTCCAGTGCCTGACAATATCAACGTAAGCCTTAAATGTAAAAAGGAAAATATTAAGGTTAAATTTAAAATATCATTTTGATAAAAAAAAAATTCTAAATACTTTTGACAATGTGTTTGGATGAGGATAGAGATTAACTAGACAGCTCTCTCGACGTAAACGATAGTCCCAGCGGTTCTCCAAGTGAGGAATCTAAAGTGGCACAGCCGCAACAATGAAAGAAAAGCAAATGAATAATGAAAATAGTTCTATGTAGTACAAGTGGAATTAAGTAAATTATTTTTTAAGAAGAGTTGACAATAGCTTACCTCCATGTTATCGCAAATGCTCTGCACATGACTTGCAGTATGTGAGGATTGTGGGCCAAATATGGCTGCCACTCCAATGTTAAGTAATCCGCAAACTTTTCGAATGTAAAAATAAAAGCAAACAAAAGGATAATATGCATTTTAATGAGGTTTTTGTTTTGGTTTTATTTATAGAAACTCGCATGAATCAGAAAAAAAAAAATAAAAAAATCAGCATGAGAGTGCAAACATTTACATTTATTACGTTACTAGAGAACATAGAAATCTTCGAATCCTCTTAGCGTATTTCATTTTGGAAATTTTACTTATACGAGTACCATATGTTGCATGCGATTATCTGTTGCGCTGTAAAAGTGGTACGAGGCAGGCAATGCCATGACGTGGGTGTTAAGTTTAATGGTTTGTTTGTTTTTATCAAAATCCATTCGAGAATACTGCTCAATGGTTGGAATGCTTGCATATTTATTATTTTATTCTTGGAGTGCAGTTTTCATAAAACTACAAAAAAAAAAAAAAAAAAAAAAAACTGGGCTCCATGATATCATAAATTATGTTGTGACTTTAATACTTAAAAATTAAATAAACCAATGTTGGGAACACAGGAAAAACCGCAATGGAATATTATCTGAAAATCAGCAAAATAGAGCAATACCTTAAATTTAAGCTAAATAGCTTAGAGGGCTCATAGCTGAAGTAGCTGAATTTTATTATAATAATTTAAGAAGTAAAGTTTTTGTTTTTATTGTCACAATGACAAATAAAACGCTATGCTGTAAATGAGACGAGATTTGTTTGGTTTTTTAATGAATGGACTATTCTTATCAGAACTATATTTTTGTTTGCTTACAACAGACTTTTCACATCAAATTGTGTCAAGACCTATTTGAAGATATCTCACAGGTACAGAAAAGGACTTAGCTATTTTAGTTAAAAGTTTATATAAATATATTAAAGTAACAAGCTCAACTAGAAGGTATTATGAAATAAAATAAGCTAGCAGCTACTCAATAAGAAGAAACATTTAGTTCATATATTACATATGAAATACTTTAAGAAAAATATAGATATAAGCATTAGGGCGGATTAAATTGTATGGAGAAATATTTTTTAGTCCGGAAACTCTATTTCTCTGAAAGTTCGTCTAATTTTAAGCAAAAAAGTCCTCTACACCATATGGCTTCAATGAATTTCGAGCCCGCGAGTTTTCATTTGAAGTAGTTAAAACTATTCAAACTGCTTAAACTGCCATCTGTTAACAGTTTTCAGAACTTTACAGTTTTTCATTCTGTTCCTCAATTCGTAAGCAAAAAAATTACGTTTTCTTCATTCAAATCGGTGAATTAGTTTCCCTGCTGCTGTTTCGAGCGAGCTTTAGTTTTTCATATTGAAAATTTCACAAAACATTAGGCAAACGGAAGCCATGAGTTGTTCAACAGTTTTGTTTAAACTTGAATAACTCCGAAACTAATTCAACGATTTAAATGAAAAAAACCTCATTTTATTGCTTACGAGTTGAGGAAGAGAATGAAAAACTATAAAGTTCTGAAAACTGTCAGCAGATGGCAGCATAAGCGGTTTGAATAGTTTTAAATACTTCAAATAAAAACCCGCGGGCTCGAAATTCATTGTAGCCATATGGTGTAGTGGACTTTTTTGCTTAAAATTTGATGAACTTTCAGAAAAATAGAGTTTCCGCACCACTTAAAAATTTAATCCGCCCTAATAAGCATACATACATACATTGTTTTCTATTTAACAATTTAAAATTATTAACCCTTTATATGGCAAGATCATAAAATTTTGAAGTTTGCTATAATTTCGATTAGTCTATACTAGTAAAAAAACACATATATTTTAGTTTTTGAAATTATCTTTTATAAAAAATTTTATTTAGATCCGATCCGAGCAGATTTTAAGAAATTCGTCCGCAATATTGGATCCGCCATTTTGAATTTTTAAAATCTGATACCTGATTCGTAATCAGCGACCCCAAAAACCCCCGAGTAAGGGGTTTCAAGTCATAAAAACGTTTAGGCGCATCAAAATCCACTTCTTAACTTCAAAGTTGTTTTTCTCGAAAACTTATTTTCGGACCGTAGTTCGCTTTTAACTTTCCCTATCACATATGTGCTTATCTCTTTCTCTTTTTTTATTACTTTCAATTCGTATGGTTTGTGTTTAATGTTTTTCAATGCAAAAGCGGTGATGATTTCATACATTAACTAAGTCATATACATAAATTCGGTTTGTTACAGATCTGTAACATATAAAGGGTCCTTTTTTAAATATGTACTTAGTCCATATTGGATAAATTCTAGATATATCAATTTAGCTCATTATATACCAAATTACACAATTATAAGAGATATTCTGGGAAGACATTATATATATTGAACGAGTAACAACGAAATTATCACTGAACTTAGAGCATCTTTATGTGCAACGATTCGTCACTAATTTTCAAGCCTGAAAATATGCTATTATATTTTAATTAAAATGAATGATTTGTTAAAAATATAAAAATTGAACTAGCATATTTTTAGGCTTGTAAATTAGAGGCGAAACGAGACGAATCGTGGTACATAAGGAATAACTTAGTATTATACGAATGTTGAAAATCTATAATTTGTACAGCATTGTGACTTAAACCTCAATCTAAAGAACTCTTCTAAAAATATCAAATCTTCCCTTATGTTTTATCTAATCATCAATGCAAAAATATTTTACCTTTCAGTGGTAATCTAGAGGCATCATTGATAAATATTCCGAACAAGAAATATATATTGAAGTAATTATAGCCGATTTTGATACTATTTGGAAATGTTACATGGATTATGCTCGTATTATTATACTCGTGCTGATTCATTTTTTATGATACTGACCGCCGCACAGTGCACTATTTTATGTTTCTATTTGATCAAAAGTCCATAAGTTTTGAGCAGCTGAATATATTTATTTGTCTTTCATGGTAAGTGATATTTGTCTTCTTAATGATATATTGTATTTAACAATATTTCCTGTAATGATAATAACTGAGTAAATGATTTCGCCATTTGAAAAGGAATTTTCTTTTCGGCTCTTATTACCGTACTCGTAAACGGAAACTGTAGGAATTATTGTCAAAATAACTCTCTCACTATAGAGTTTTTGCTTGTACGTGCGGTGTGATGCTTTTAAAAAAAAACCAACATTTTGTATGATGGTTTTTGGAACCTGTTTTCGGAATTTGCGATAAATTTGGTTTTATTACCTCGATTAACTTTCCCATTGTAGAGTCTTTAAGTATGTACATATTTTCATTTACATATATGAGGTACTCGTATCACACCCTATTGTTGAAACTCAAACAAGTTGTGATCAGAGCTTTCCAAAAAATTAGATGTATTCGGGTAAAATGTGGTTGTTTGACTAATTCTTTCATTACTAATGTAAGCGTGTCTGTGAACCAATTTCGCTTATTTTCAATCTCACGGGCTATAATTGAAATTATTGCTAGTGTTCGAAATTTCGTTCATTTATAGTATTTCACTTAGCTCTGGCGCTGTCGAGATTTCCACAGGAATGCGGAGAGACAGGTAATCGGACAGAAAGATGGATGTGGCTTAATCGAATTAGGAGGTAACTTTTATCAAGATAATATACACTTTTCTATTTCTGCCACGCCCCTGTTTCGACACCAAATTCATCTTCCCTCTTGCCTAAATCAGCGGATAGGACGAAGTTATGTATTTCCGATTTGTTGCCATTTGCGAAGGTATCTTGAGCCAACCCTGTTCAACCTTAAGAATAGGTATTTTTCAGTCATTAAAAAGTTACATCATGGAAAACATAGCGGTACTACCAAATAAAAAACTAAACCTTTAAATCGTTTTGAGGATGAAAATATTAAAGCCTGAGAGTTTCAGGAAATGTTGTCTCCATGTTAATCTTTTTTTCCCAGAAAGTTATGTTCTGATATTTTCGCCTCTCTAAGAGATATATTTCTTTTTAGAAATTGTAAAATTTCGGTTATAGAAAAGTGCAAAAATGTTCATGTATCAGATTTTTCTTGTTTTCTTTTTACAAATACAAAACGTAACCTAAAATCGTCAACAAAAATATAGTTTTTTCATTTCATTGATTAAAATAACAATAAAAAAAATTTTATCAATTTCAAAAATTCGGTGGGCCAAACGAATCCTTGATTAAAAATTAAAATTAACTCACCTCTTTTGCCGGCATGAAAACTGTCGTAGGGTGAAATGCGTTCAATTTGTGCAACCAGTTTTGAACGCGGCAGAATCAGCCTGTCTGAATTTATGCGCTCAACAGCTTGACGGAATGCCAATTCCTGATTATCATCAGAAGGATGAAACATGCCACCTGCGAATAAGAAGAATTTATCAAAATAAACAAAAACACACTATCTATGTGGTTACGTATGTGTATGTGAATGAATGAATGTGTTCGTGTACAACCGGAAAATTAACACAAATAATAACAAATGCAATTGATATCCGTCTTTTAGTACATATCCTAACAAGACTTTCATAGCTCACAGTCGAGAACGAGTAAGCTGAAAAATCAATATCCTCACTTAGAATACAGATACATGTTTTCAGATGAAAAAATTATAAAATTTTACCGATTTTAATAACATCGGGCAAAGCGCGCGAAAGTCTTATTAAATTAAATAAAACAGCGAGCAGCGCGAACCGCCCCAGCAGCATACAATTCATTTTGTTTTTATTTTCAACTTTATATTTTATTTTTTAACTTAATTATTTTGATTTTGTCTGTGCACTTTTATTTTAGAGATAACAAACGCGTAACGTCATTGCCTCGGAGGTGCACGTCTGAATTCGTAGAAAGTCAATTTTGTACTAAAAGGGAAACACAGCGCGTTTTCATCTCGCAGCCTTGCTGGAGCCAGCAATCAGCATCCATGGGTCGGCATTTCGTTTGACATTTGCAGCAATTGCGCAGGAGATGTTGTCAAATATTCGTTCGTTATCTGTTGCTAAAGCTTTGTATCTTCCAAAGTTATCTGTTGAGCTTGAGATAAGGCATGTTTAGCATTTAAAAGCTTCAAAATTTTGTTATGGTATTGAAAATATAAATGAGACTTTTAAAGAATTTATACTAAGAGTGATTTAAATGAAAGTCTAATTTTTCACCGCAGTGAATGAGTCCAAATCAAAGTAAAGTTAAGCAAACTGGGAGGGTGTATGGCTTTGCAAGGGATCAGTTCCAATATCAAATTGTTCACCAGTATTCAATTTCTGTCCTAAATCATCGTGGTAATGTTAACGCCTACCATTAAGATTTCAGCATCGGCATGCAAAACTATTTGCTGTAAAAATTTTTTTGTTGCACCAATTGAAAATTGAAAATGGATTTTGAAATCCATTCTCAAACTCCATAAGAAGGCTGTTAAATCCTTTTTTCGAAAGAAGTTTGACTGCACCTATTGATGGGAACAGATGTACTAATAGATGCGAAATGGTTGTGAATGAATTTTGAACGTGACTAAGAGAGACCAGACCCACCTTAGGGGCTACTATGGCCCATTTTTTGGACAAATAATGCATGTACCAAACTATATAAAATGGTAAAAATTCATTTTAATAGCCATCAGAGAGGTGCCTGACCCTATTAAGGGAATATAATGAGACCATTTTTGAAATAAATTTTATTACACCATTCGATAGGAAAAGGTCAAAAATACATTTTGCAATGAGGGAGGGTATTCTCCCCTTCGGTGGGTATAGATCTTTTTAAAGCAATACTTTTATTGCACCAAACTCCTTTTTACTACCTTTTCCCATTGATTAATGCCTAAAATTTTTTCTCCAAAAATGGAACAAAAGTATCCTTTCAGAAGTTAGCCTTTCACAGGCTGAAGCCTAGGGACCCGCGCCACAAAGGGAGGCCTGCATCAAAAAATTTATGGCATTATTTTTTTTTGCCCAGCAATGATATAATCAATATAATGGTAAGAACTCATTTTTTTAAGTTAAAAATTTTTTTTTTGTAATTTTTAGCCAAAAACCTCTACCGGTAATGCCCGCAACAGATGTTCAGCCAAGACGCCCGTGGATCATAGACACGGCGCTATCCCTTTCGATTGGTGCATTGAAAATTTTTCGGAACATTGTTCTGAAACACTCTTTTATGAACCCTTCAAGACCAAATTAGTATATGTATGTTTCAGAGCACTTAAACTTAAGTAAAATCTTTTTCTATTCCGAAAATCAAAAACTCATTTGTCTAAAATATATCATCAGTTTCTAAAGATCTCAACTTTTTATCGAAAGATATTAATCCCAAATGAGTAAAATCCATCTTCCTATGTGTTAAAAACAAAAAAGTTCTGATGAACTAAGAGAAAATTAATTTATTTTTGTGAAAATTTTCAACTTAAAAAATTAACGTAGGCGCATAAAAAAAAAACCCACGGTAGCACAAAGCACTTAAAGCTTTCCCTCGGGGCTTTGAAGCTTTTTAGGTAATTTTTTCATTTATTTAAGCATTCTACAGCTACAGTTAAGAGCGTGTAAATAAGATACATAAAACCACCATGCTGTCTGTTGCTTTTTGTCAGATTGCTCTTTGCTTCATTGGATTGCTGCCACCCCAAGATTTGGTATTTAAAGTTGATCAATTCGAGAACGTGCAGTGTCGTGGGTAAAGAAAATAAATGTGCGTCTTTTAAGGCTTTTACACAGGCGATGCATATACCATACAAATGAGTGAGTTATAGTAGATGATGAGTTAAGGTCCTTACGCCTTTTTTTTTTGCACGTATTTTGATCGAAAAACTTCAGTATATATGGAATATATAAATCATTTTTGGTGGTAATACGCAATGAAGTATTGTTTGAAAGACATATGGTTTTGTAAGACTTTGAAAGTATCTTAGAATTATTTTGAATTACTCGTAATTGATAGTATAATAAAACTCATAGCTGAACCCGAGATATCAGGATTTTTCTATAGTAACAGAATTGGCATAATTTAAACTATTCTATAGATTTTTCTACCATTTTCAAAAATTCAAATTATGCCAGTTCTTTTAATTTAGAAAAATTCAGATATATTGGTTTGGAAATAATATAATGATATGTGGTTTCGGCATTCTTTTAAGCAAATAACAGTTCATTGAAAATAATGTAACACGGGATCGGCGGCAAAAAAATATGGGGTGATTTTGCAACTTTAAAGTACAATATCGGAATATTTTCATTTTTTTCCGGTCAATTTTAAACTTTTTTATAAGAAAAAAAGAAGAAAAACTAATCACGGATTCGAATTCCCCGATTGATAATAACTGTTTAAAATAAAAAAAAATTTGAATTTGCAAATTTGTCGACTCGAATTTGAAAAAAATCAGGTCTGTTAATTTAGAAAAATGAAAAATAAGATAATGATATGCGGTTTCGGTATTCTTTTAAGCAAATATCTAGCAGTAGGGGAGAAGTGGGGGTTGTGGGCATAGTTTTGTTTTCGGCTTATAATTACCGACCTAGTGCATATTATTTGGACATATGGGTATCTGTGTAAAGCTAGAGACCTAAGCTAACTAATTATAAAGAAACATACCTGATTCCGTCATGCAAATGGACATGGACTTTCGTAAAATCGTCATTTTCAGCTAAAATTTTTTTAGGGCGGGTTGTGGGCACCCTTGGAAAAAATGCTACAAATGGAAAAATATGAAAAAAAACCACAACTAATATGAACAAAAATGACAGTTTATTAATCTCAAAGCCTGCATAGGCGTTATTCATCGTCGGAAATACAATTTTGACATGTATAATAACTTGCCCGCATGCCCGCACATTTCAAATGAAAAGCTCGATCGCAGATGTTACAATTGATGGAGTTGGCTGCGGTTAATTGGCGTGGCAAAAATTTCAAGCAGATGAGACAAAAGTCCACATCCTCGTCAGACGGCGTGGACTCCTTTGCCTTGTCATGCTTAGCGGAAGTTGGTTTTACGCGCTTGGTTGATGGTTTAGCTGAAAAAAAACGGGTGCCCACAACCCACCCAATTTTTGTGCCCACAACCAACTTTAGCAGACATTTTAAAAAGTAATGAAAAAATGTTTATGCATAAATTTTTTGGTTCAAATCGATATTGTTCCATTCAGCATAATACTTCGACTAAATAAAAATACACTACACTTACCTTTTCAATCGATCCACTTTGATCGATAAACTATTGAAAATGTTTGAAAAAAGTTTCACCACCTTTTTAAAGCCCAAAAAAAAAACCAATTCGTTCATTTCCAAAAGCAAACGCGTCCGTTTACTTTGATATTTGGCATGAATCATACATGGGGTAATTGCTTGCGAATGACATGCCCACAACCCCCACTTCTCCCCTACATTAAAAATGATGCACCATGGGATCGGCGGTAACATAATATTTGAGGAGTTGCAGCTAGAAAGTGGAAAATCGGTACTTTTTTACTTCTGTCCGGTCCGTTGTCAATTTTTTTATATGAAAGAAAGAAGAAGAAGAAGAAAAACAAATCACGGACTTAAATTCCCCGATCGATAGTTTCCCGAAAACCATACCAACTTTGTTGGAACATTTTATAACGTCTTTAACTTATATAGCTATTTTTTAAGTCAATATTTTGAAAAGTGTGTTGTCTACTTAAAACAGAGATCCAGTTTTCAATATTAACCTTAACCCTAGTAATGGGCTTTGTCCAGACATATAAGACTACTGTGAGCCGCTGACACATCGTGAAAAAATCAAAAAGTTTATTTTTTGAACCGCTCTAATGTACATAGTATATGCCAACAGAAATGTTTAATTAATTAATAATTTAATTAATTTTAGTTAATCGTATTACCTGTGTCTGAGTAAGAGCAATAACTTGTTATAGTGGGAAATGAAATCATTTCAAAGAAATTATTAACTTATTTTGAGGAAAAGTTTCTCAAAATGAGAAAAAAGTAAATAATCAAATCCTTGAATTAGACTAGGTCCTATTCGCTTATATGTATGTTATGAAAGTTGAGAGTTGTGTCGGTTGACATGAAACATCCCATATATGTATGTTATTGTAAGCGTTAAAGGCTATTCAAATTGATGCTATCGTAGTTTCTTTATTTTGAAATAAACTTGACATCTTAGGACGTATGTCAAAGTTAATATTTTACTACATAGAATGTGTTCTTCCAGCGACTGTTGAATAAAAGTCTTTCCGCCTTGCTAAATTAACAATGTAGATACTAGTGTTCGGAGACATAGCTTCCTCTCCAAGATGGATATTTTTTTTTTATCTCTGTTAACTACAGGACACTCACATAAAGTATGTTTTGGATTTCAACATTCATGACGTGAACTACGTGGACAAGCAACTATTCAAATATAAATTGAACAAAAGGAGGACAAATGACTAATTACCACAAGCGAACGGAAGAATTATACCTACAAAGTTTTGTAGTCTGATAATATCCATACAAGGTACAATTTATACTTGGAGATACATGGATAAAAAAGTAACTAGAAGCTAAAGGTACTCGCCAAAAATGTATTATTATGCAATGCAGCAAACTTGTGAAAATCGTTTTTGTTTTTGTTTTAATATTGTTCCCTAGAATTTAAGTAAATCTTAAAATGCTAAAAATATGCAAAATTTGAAGCACCCTGAGGAGGTGAGTACACTACGTTATTGGTACCTGTACATTTTACAAATGCACTTTACAATAAATCACTTCTAATTGTATCGGTGTCAAATGATGGTTGAGTCAGAATGGCGCGAAGATGGCTATTCCCGACTCACCTGATTGGCAAACATTGCCACCAGAGTGCTCGCACTCAGGAGCATCGCATCAACGTACAGTAATTACTTTAAATTTAAGCAGGAACGACAAATACGTTGAACCGGATGTTCGCCTGAAAGTATACTACACATTATTAGCACCTGTGCGTAAATGTTTTGCTTTGCAGTTTCCTCTGGTAAATTGTAACTGTAAAATATAAGTGAAGGTTAGTGCAGGAGTGCGTGTGTATGTGGAAATGTATGTATGTATGAATGTGCTTGTGAATAGTAGCATAATTAAAAAGAATGTCAACGAAAAGTGTTCGCTTGCTGCTGGCGCTTCTGGCAGTGATGTTGTGACTGACTGTAACTGTCCCATTCTGGGACATCTAGCGTTCATTGTGATGAGCTTTGAACACAAGCGTCAGAAGAAAGAACAACAACAAGTACACTTTTGTAGGCGCTGTTGCACCCTTGGGATATAATAACTATAATGCAAGCATTCAAGCACCACAACATCAATGTTGTAACAGGTCAAAAGTAGCAGATGGATATAATATTCATATTGGCCTGCTTCTTTTTACCAAAAAAAAAAATGAGCACCTCCAAGTTGGAAACGAAGCTAAACGAAAAGGTGGACATAAGGAAGAGACATTAATGCCTGGTGAATTCAAATCGCAAACACCAAAGCCTGCGGGATAAAAAGTGAGTTTAATCAGCAGCAAAAGTAGCAACAAAACAACAAGTACAACAACTTAGATCAAGTCAACGGTAGGGTGGAAAAGTTGACATTATTTCGTTCGTTATTTTTGTTTCATCTTTTAAGTCAGTGCTGTTAAATCTTTTTGCGGTCATAAGTCAAAAAATTAGAATGAAAACATTTTTTTCTGCATTCGATAGAAAATGCTTTAAGTCCCAGAATTATACAGTGATTCGCTCAAGAAAATGTATGTATTTGGTGACCAATACAGTTTGTATTTTATTTACATACAAAATAAAAATCCATATTTTACTGTCATATGAAACTTTTTCGATCTGTGACGTAACCCATGTATATTCGACCTAAGTATTTCATTCGCCTTTTCGTAAAATTTTAAAAAAATTATATATCAAAATAAATTCTCCATGAAATGTCGTTTTTTTTTCGAAAATACATAGGCTCAAAACCAGCCCTTTCGCAATTCCCCTTATGATGATCAAAATTTACTTTCGAACTTAAGTTTTTTTTTCCTTAAAATGGGTCTAAAATAGATCAGCATTGCTTTTGGAGAAGTTCAAAATACCTAAGGTTATTCACCATAGATGGTTGCTACAAAAATTTTTCAAAAAAAATGTGGTAGAACAAAATAAACCTTTTTTTTCGGAAAGTGGGCCCAAAACTTGGGAAGGGTGATTTTCAAAATCCAATCACCACCGATTGCTGAAAAAAATTTAGTTCCGCAAAATAGGTCCAAAATTAGATATTCGGGTGCCCTGGTGATGTTCAAAATCTTCATTGATATTATCAAAAAATTATTACCAAAATTGGCCAAAAATTAGTGCTTGAGGCCAGCCGTGGTGATGTCGTGAGCTCATTTTTAATCAATTGTTGAAAACAAAATTTTTCGGTTTTTCCAGGTTATGTCCAAAATTCATTTTCGATGTGTTTCTATGGATCGACTTAAAATATATTTTTAAAAAAATACGATCGCTTTTTTCACAATATGGTCTAACACTGGCCCTCACATTTTAGAGCTGCCCCTGGCGATGTCAACAATATTTTCATATATGAAGGAAACGTTTAATCTGCTGATGATTAAAGATCAATTTTTATCGATTAGTACAACAAAAATTAAAAAAAAGAAATACCAAAAAGATCCTCACGTCGGGAATACCAGCATTCAGTTGGAAACTTTTGCCAACCATTAGCTCAAAATTTTTGTTTGGTAAAATGGGCCCAAAACGCATCTTTCTGGTGCTCTGTGCCGTCCCCATTGATATGAAAAATTCTTTATTGATCTTCCGTCACTGACTTTTTTTTTAAGATTAGGCAAAATGGTACCAAAACTTGGACCATCTGAATGTCAGATGTAAAGAATTGCTATTTCGCAAAATCACCCTAAAATTAATTTCCCACCACACTGTCCCAAATTAATGAAAGTTATCAGGAATACTTTTAAAAATCAGCGGGTTAGGTGGTTCATAATTAATGCTTTGGTTTGAAAAATTCATTAATTTGAAATTTTCCTTAATAAATAATTTGTTTTCAAGAAGTTAAAATGACTGCGTGAATTATGTATTTTTGTTATAATGTATAAAATTTTTTCTGAAAGTATTAATTGTCGATACTTGAAGAGTCGCCTATTTTCCCTATTATTTTATTCTACCTGGACTCAAAAAAAGGTTGAGTACTACTGTAACTATCCTTATATTTTAATTATAACTTTTTTTGTTTGATTCACGTGGTGATTGTAATGAAAATTTCGAATTTTCTTCCATTAGACATTCTCAAAATGTTTTTGCTGTGGTGGGCTCTTTCAAGGTTCACAAAATTTTAGATGACTCCACTTGTGGCAATTAAGATAATTCAAATTAATTAAACATTTGTGTTAATGGCGCACTTTCAAAACTTTGCTATGACGTATTTAGTGTCAAGTTATATTTTGTAGGCATACCGAGCCTTAACACATTTTAAAGCGCATAAAAATACTGAAAAAACTAAATGCTCAAATTTGTTCTACTGTGTGACTTTTGTTAGAAACGATTTTTTTTTTAAATCGATGGAAGCGTATAACAAAATATATATATTGTTTGAAAGGTCTTATCGAGTACCAGCAACGTAACTGAAATTTTAGCTGGGGGAAGCGAATCAGATTTTTTCAGCTCAAAGTGGGATACTCGTGAAGCGGGATACGTTGGAAGAGTTCTGAACAGGCCCTAAGCACCGTAAAAAGATAAAGGACACACGAGAGATGCTTTCTGTCATTTCACATATATCACTTTCCATATAATTGTTTTGCCATACATAAAACCATAACTTTGGCTTAAATAGGGACACACTTCGACATATTTGAGCCTATGACAGACCCATGTTATATTACTGAATTAGACCTCTTAAATGATGCACATATTGTTAGTGTCGCTATTATTTTTGAACTTTATCATGAGTAAGGCTTAATTATTTAATATATTTTTTGGTGTACTATATCTGAAACAACCTTGAAAAGACAGTCTCTAACTTTGTTCGCATAGTAGACTACATATTTAGCTTTAATCAGCAATTTTATGTATTTTAAAATGTTTTTAGCCACTGTGTGCAGTAAGTTACGCACATATTTCCATTTTAAACACAACTGAAGGTTAATTGACGCTAAGGGGTTGTATGAGCTATAAATAATTTGACATTTGTAGTAACTTGCATTTCATGTCAATTTTAGAAGAAAATCAATAAAATTAATAATAGAAACCTTACATACAGAGCTTTCAAATAAACATGTGTATTTGAGATATTTTTGTTATAAGTTTGAAAAATAAAGACTTATACCAAATAAATTGGAATTGCGTTTTCATGTGACATTTCTGATTTTCTTAAATTTCAGTTAAATTTAGTAAAATCAGGGTACTTCCATTGATGACAAAAATGTGGTTTGGTTTCATAATTGCGCTAATAATTAAAGGTAAGGCAGTAAAATGTAAATAGGTTAGCCAAATTCTTTATTAAAGTGACAGGACTCATTATGACGTTGGTTGCCAAAAAATCTGCGTAGCACGCCTTTTTGGCACCTATTATCATATCCAGCTGACATTAGCCGAGATTCAATTCGTTCTCGATATTTCTGAAAAGAACGTTTCATTTCTTTATTGTTGTACCTTTCAAGAGAAATAACGCTTCAAAAATGTATTAAACATTGTAAGAATGTTATGATTGACAAGACTTACATCACATCAACGTTTGAAAATTCGAATTCACTTAAAATAATTGAAACAAATGGTTGCCAAGATCACGTGATGTGATTGATACCTCTGTATTGTTTCCTGTGGAAATATGTGAAACCTCTAACTTATGTGAATAAGCCAGTGACGTCAGAGCCTTTTAAAAGTCAACGTTTTATTAGCGGAATACAGGCCTAGAAATAGTTTTCGTAAAGAGGATGTCCAGCCTGCGCTAGACCAGTTGCGGCATTCATATGCTCTATAATTAATGACTGTCTAAGAAAAAATGGACTCTTTGTCTTTCAGTTATTAAAAAACTTTTTAGTTTTTGATATTTTTTATTAATAATAACTAGTATACAAAGTATGAATAACATATAAACTACTTATTAACATATATGTACATATTATTTTTCATGAAATTTTGTAAACTTATTTCTAAATTCCCTGCCTTAAGCTTTGTACTGTTTTTTAGTCGACAGTACCGTACAATCAATCTTCTTATCGGTCTTATTAACCTTTTGGGCGGCCAATGAACTGCTCCAAAACGTGAGATTAATTGCTCACTAAACTCGCCTCTCAATAGGTCCATGGCATCGCGTGCCGTGTTACATGTGGCAAAGTCTTGTTGAAACTACATGTTAATCAAGTCCAATTCTTTCATTTTGGCCAAAAAATTCGGTAATTATCGTACGGTACCTTGCTTCATTGACTGTAACGTTGCGATTTTCATTATTTTTGAAAAAGTACCGTCCAATGATGCCGTCAGCCGACAAACCGCACCAAACAGTGAATTTTTCATCGTGAATTGGTAGCTCTTGAACTGCTTCTGTGTGCTCTCTAGACCGAATTCGGCAATTTTGTTTGTTGACGTACCCATTGAGCCAAAAATGAGCTTCGTCGCTGATGAAAATTTTTCGATAAAAAATTGGATCTTCATCATTTCTTAAAGAGCACGAAATAATTACACAGAAAAAATAAATAACAAAAAAAAAACATCACCCGTTATAACTATCTACCTATGCTATAAAGCTAAAGTTCATGTTATTTGAAAATTTCTAATGTTTTATTTCAATTCGCAAATATAACGAAGATATGGCAGTATTTGAAAACAAAAATGTTGTAGAATTTCTTCAAAATAACGTTTTCTAATATCCCCAGAGAACGCTGCAGAAAAGCCAAATGTATTAAATTACAGGATTGGATGTACATACAGAAATATAGATAGTCCATGTTTTGGCCATTTTTTTTTTTTGATTAAAAATTTAATCGAAAATACTTCATTTTACATATGTATGTAAATATATAAATATACAAAATCAATGCCTATCGACCCATGTACTTTTTCTAAACTCAGGTATACAAATAAAATACTAGAAAGTGCTTAAAGAGAGAATGTTTTATGTTTAAGTATTGATGAATTAATTAGTTAAAATGTTGTAGACGAAATTCTACATTAAATACAGACAAATGGTTGCATTTAAATTTGTTTTGTGTATTTCTAAGAAACCTGTGATTGTTCTCACAAAAACCAATTATTGTTTAACTTTTGTCTAAGATTTTGCCAAAGTTCGGACAATGTTTTTACACAGTTACAAAAAAAAAAATAAAATGAAAATTCAAAACTAACATAAATTTTATGCCAATTCAAGTGGCATATAATCTTACTTATTTTGCATGAGTATTTATAGAAGGATATTTATTATGAGGATATTTATCAAGAGCAACACCACAATAAAAACCGACCATGAATATTTTATAATTTTTAAAGTAATCGTATTTATTTAAAAGTTTCCTTTAAGTGGCTTATTTTTATTATCAAATTTATTTCGTTTGTCATTTTTCTTTGTGCACCTTTTATTTGTAGGGTACTCGTATTAAACATCTTGAAAACTGAGTTAAATTTTTAATGTTCCTTTATTTAATTTTAGTCTTCGCTCCTAACATGAGTGCTTTATTTTAACGTACTTACTTTTCCTTCCCTATAATTTCGCATACTTCTACTTCTCATAGAGCTCTTTTCTCTTGTGTTTCCTTTGTATAGTGAATGCCAAATAATGGAACAAAACAGTCAAATTGTGTTATTGGAGTGAAGGAATTTCTTGTGGCGAAGAATTTTTGAAATCCCCATTCTTTTTTTTTTTTTTCATGCTGAAAGCCTTAACACAAAACAATGATGAGATGCAAATGAATTCAGTTTTGAATGCGTCGGCGTTGCTCCTTTAGCGCTTGAACGTACGGATGTCGCTCGCCAGGAATTTAAATGAAATTATAGCTATCGCCAACTAAGTGTTATGGATGGACGCCGTTTGCTGTGGCCGACAAAGACGACGTTGATGCTTGGAGGCAATTTTGTCACCTACTAATGTTATATGTGACATGACGCGTTATGTCGCTTTTAATAATAATTTAGAGTTGCGGTTAAATGAAGAAAAAAAAAGTTTTCTTAAATTAAATTAAATTTGTAATTGTTTTAAAATTAAATTGTTTTGCTTAGCTTTCGGGGATCAAAAAAGTATTAATAGTTTCTGCGCTTTCCAGAAACGAAAATTTTGTAGCAATATATTTTGTTACCTTTTGACAATATTTTTAAAGTAGGGCAAGCATAACTTTGGATTAACTCATATTACGTGACATATAAAAATTTACTTAATGACGGGAATGATAATGAAAAAATTATTATTATACCCTAAACCGAGGGTATATTCACTTTGTCTCTCCGTTTGTAACACATCGAAGGGGGCGTGGCAGGTATGGAAAAGTATATATATTCTTGATTCTTTCTTAAAAATTTAATGGAAAATAATTCGTTTTGCATACATATACATGTGTATACATATAAAAAATCAATGCCTATCGACCCATGTACTTTTTCTAAGCTCAAATATACAAATAAAATACTAGACAGTGCTTAAAGAGTGAATGTTTTATGTTAAAGTATCGATGACTTAATTAGTTAAAATGTTGTCGACAAAATACTACATTAAATACAGACAAATGGTTACATTTAAAATGTTTCGTGTGTTTCTAAGAAACGTGTGATTATTCACAAGTTTCCAAAGGGTCGTACAGGGGCGTGGCACAGCCCTAAATTTTATCATTTATACCACCATATCTTGTAAGCCGTTCAAGAAATTGCGATAAAATTTGGTAAACGGATACATATCGAATATATCTTGAATTGAGATGAAGGTAGGCGGAATCGAAAAAGTGGGCGTGGCACTTTTCAACTGTTAAAAATTTTGATTCCGCATATCTCAAAATTGGCAAAAACGATTTTCATAAAAATTTTGGAGATGATGCCGCTGAAAGCAGTCATCAATACAATCTCAGCCACTTTACTGAAAAAACCCGTTGAAGGGCGTGGCACCGCCCACAGTATTTATAAACGTTATATTAAGAGAACTAACAACGTAATCGTTATGAAATTGAATGAGGTAGATATACTTGCTATAATGTCTCTTTATACAAAAATTTGTTCCAATAGTACCTGTAGGCGTGGCACCTCCCATATAAGCAAAAAACGTTTATTGTTATGAGAGTAATCTTCATTAAATTTGGTGTATAGATGTCAGTTACTATAGGCTTTTAAAATAAATGAATTTTGATAGAATTGCATCAGTGAAATTTAATGTAAGTGGTTCAGTTTCTAAAGAGTATATCTGAACCAAAAGTGGCTTAAATCGCACCAGTGGGCGTGGCACCTCCCATACAAATAAAATACGGTAAGTGGCATATTTATCGAAATATGTGAGCAATCATACTAAACTTTGGTGTTGGGGGTTTGCTTATGAAAAGCTATTTCTGGATCAAAATTGGGCTTGATTGTACCAGTGGGTGTGCCACCGATCTAAGTTTTAAATTTAACTGCAGAATATATCGCAAGCTATACAAGCTATTGTGCTAAATTTTAATATGAGGATGTCGATCACGAATATAATTTATTGAATCAAAATTGGGCGGAATTGGAGAATTCGATTTTTTCAACATTTTCCATATTCTTTCGACTTTTTCACCCCTTAAATTTCTTCCAATATATCCCATATGTATTTTAACTTTCTTCACAAGTTTCTTTATTTTTTCGACTTTTTCATCAATTTTGAATAGTTTCAACCTTTTTCATTTTTGTTTAGAGTTTTTCAACCTCTCTCAACTTTTTAAAACATTTTGCATATATTTAGGTTTTTTTTAACATTTTTCAACTTCTGTCAACCTTTCTAACATTTCACATTTTTTTCGACTTATTCAACCTCTTCAACGTCTTTTTAACATTTGTTGAAAAGGTACTTTCAGTGCAGTGTAGGGTATGTGAGTTTCGGCCTGGCCGAAGATAACACCTTAACTTGTTTTTTTTTTTAAACTGTTTGATTTGTAGTAAATATTTCTGATAAGAAATGTCACGGGGGTTATTTACAATTGAAAGTTCTTCTTAAAAAATATATAAATAAATTCCAAAGCTTCTGCGCTTCTCCAAAAAATTTTCACATTAGCATTATAAACTTAAAATATCTATTACATAAAATTCATTTTTCGTCTGTCCGTCTGTCTGTCTGTCTCTTATGCACGCGGAAACTATCCAGCCGATTTTGATGAAATTTTTACAGTATGTTAGTATCGATCAGGCGGGTGTCATGGGCTATAAGACTTTTATTTAGGGTGCATATTTAGGGTGGCCCTCATACACAAATATTTTAAAAATAGCGATTTCTCAAAGACAGGCAAATCGATTCTCATGAAATTTACACCGTATGGCTTTTATGTTAAGGGGGGTAAAAATTTTATTTAGGGTGCGTACTTAGGGTGGTTCTCATACAAATATATAATTTTAAATATCATTTTCGCGAAGACAAATAAATCGATTCACTCCGAATTTACACTACTTATCTCTTATATTAAGAAGCATAGCTTAGGCCGCAAAAGTTTTATTTAGGGTGGCCCTCACACAAAAATATTTTTTCAATACTATCATTTTCTCAAAGTCCGCTTAATCGATTCTCAAGGAATTTACACCACATGGCTTTTATATTAAGAGGCACAGATAAGGTCAAAACAAATTTTATTTAGGGTGTATACTTAGGGTGACCCTCATACAAAAATATTTTTAAATATCATTTTCACAAAGACAGGTTAGTCGATTCACTCCAAATTTACACGTCTTAGCTCTTATGTTAAGAGGCATAACTTAGGCTACAAAACTTTAATTTAAGGTGGCCCAATACAAAAATATTTTTAAATATCGTTTTCTCGAAGACTGCTTAATCGATTCTCATGGAATTTACATCACGTGGTTTTTATATTAAGAGGCACAGATAAAGTCAAAAAAATTTTATTTAGGGTTCATACTTAGGGTGACCCTCACACAAAAATATTTTTAAATACCATTTTCACGAAGACAGGTTAGTCGATTCACTCCGAATATACACCACGTAGCTCTTATGTTAAGAGGCATAGCTTAGGCGGTTGTTAAAATTTTATTTTGGGTGCATACTAAGGGTGGTCTTCCTACAAAAGTATTTTTTAAATAGAATTTTCACGCAGACCGTACATCGAATCTACACCACGGTTGAGGTGAAGCGATGCGAACAGGGTAATGCTAGTTATAAAATATTTTTCTGAATAATGTAGTTTTTATTTCATGTGTACATAAAGTTACACTTGGTCGCATGCCTTAATATTTTGGATATTTCTTAGGTATTACTTTGTTTACATTGAAATTTTTTGACCAGTGCGAAAACAATTTAATCCTCTCTAACTATGATGCCAAATCAGTGAAGAACAGGGAATATAGTTTTCGCCATGTACCCAGAAAAAATTTTGATATTATAAAAAATTGTAAAAACTTAAAAAATATAGGTCGTTTGGATTTACTTTACCAATGAATACCAACGATCATTTTGCTGCCCTCCAATCCTTTGAGCCTTCGGCCTCCTCTAGCTACGCCACTTCCTAGTGCCGTATTGATATCGCAATCACCGAAACTAACGCTGAAAACTGGACCAGACTAGTTATTCCGTTCAATTCACACTGTACCAGGTGTATGAAAAACAATCTGTCGAACACTTCCTCTGCAAATGCCCTTTCTTGGAAAAGACTAGGCTTAGATCTTTAGAGAAGCCCCTATTCAGCGAATTTTCCGAAATCAAAACTGGCTCGCTGTTTATTTACCTTAATAGGACTAACTAGATATATCGTCAGAATGATGGATCACGCATTTGGAATGAAAACTGCACAGTAACTTCATCATAAAACTTTTGAGCTGGTTGTGCTAACCCGTCAATCTACCCAACTCGATAGATTAATCGTATAATACTTTTTGAAAAATTAGTATTTATTAATATATTGTTGGGGCATACTTGTTCCTTATTTTACCCTTTCAGGACCGCATTAAAATTGGAGGAGAAAAAATATTTCAGTTCAAGTTCTTATAACTATGATCACAAAGGTTAACTGATATAAATTTTTATGTCCCCGGTATCCTGGTTCTTCCTTACTAAAAATATAACTGCCGGTAAGACATAAGTAAAGAAAATCACTGAAAAAAATAACAAAACGGATGACAAGTGAAGACAATGTTGCCTATAGGTAACATTGGTCCCTAAAGGGTTAGCTTACCGCAATATTAAAAAAAGTTCTGAGTGGAACGTTAGTAAGAGGATGTAATTAACCTGCTCGAATAGTAATAGTTTAGTTTTCATCTTATTATAAAGTTATGTCCAGCTTTATCTATTATCTATGTATGTGAGTCGATCTGGCTATAGCAAATAGCAGGAAGTCAGCCACTGAATATTTACATGACATGTAAAAACTAACAAGTTAAGGGGTTATCTTCGGCCAGGCCGAAACTCACATACCCTACACTGCACTGAAAGTATCTTTTAAGGAAATGTTTAAAAGATGTTGAAGATCTTGAATAAGTCGAAAAAAATGTGAAATGTTAGAAAGGTTGACAGAGGTTGAAAAATGTTGAAAAAGTCAAAAATATATGCAATATGTTGAAAAAAGTTGAGAGAGGTTGAAAAACTCTAAAAAAGTTGAAAGAGGTTGAAAAAATTTGAAACAATTCAAAATTGATGAAAAAGTAAAAAAATAAAGAAACTTATGAAGAAAGTTGAAAAAGGTTGAAAAAGTTGAACAAATACATATATGATATATTGGAAAAAGTTAAGGGGTTGAAATAGTCGAAAGAATATGGAAAATGTTGAAAAAAATCAAATAGAAATGAAAAATTTGAAATATGCCACGCCCACTTCTCCAATTCCGCCCACTTTTTGTTAAATAAATTATATTCGTGATCGACATCCTCATATTAAATTTTAGAAAAATAGCTTGTATAGTTTGCGATATATGCCGCAGTTAAATTTAAAATGTAGGTCACTGACACACCCAATGGTACAATCCAGCCCGGTTTTGATCCAGAAATAGCTTTCCATAAGCAAACCCTTTACACCAAATTTTTGTATGATTGCTCACATATTTCGATAAATATGCCACTTACCGTATTTAATTTTTATGGGAGGTGCCACGCCCACAGGTAATATTGGATCAAATTTTTGAAATTGTAGACCTTATAGCAAGTTAATCTACCTCATTAAATTTCAAAACGATTACGCTGTTTGTTCTCTTAATATAACGTTTATAAATATTGTTGGCGGTGCCACGCCTTTCAACGAGTTTTTTCAGTAAAGTGGCTGAGCTTGTATTGATAACTGCTTTCAGCGGCATCATCTCCAAAATTTTTATGAAAATCGTTTGTGACAATTTTGATATATACGGAATCAAAATTTTTAACAGTTGAAAATTGCCACTCCCACTTTTTCGATTCCGCCCACTTTTATCACAATTCAAGATATTTTTCATATGTATCCGTTTACCAAATTTCATCGCAATATCTTGAACGGCTTACAAGATATGATGGTATAAATGATAAAGTTTAGGGCTGTGCCACGCCCCTGTACGATCATTCGGAAACTTGAAACCCAGCCTAATCTTAATTTGGTTCTTATGTACACCAAATAATCAAGTTTCATCCAAATCGCTGCAACTTTTTCAAAATTGATCTGGGTAAATTTACATAGAGCATGGGCGGCAGGCGTGTCCGTTAACCGATTTCGCCCATTTTCAATAGCAAGATGCCTGCAAAAAGGTGTGACCTGTATGTGAAAGTTTCATTCAATTAGCTTTCTTGGCTTTCCCGTAAACCTGATTTCAACAGACGGACAGGCAGACAGATGGACAGACGGACATCGCTAAATCGACTCAGGTGGTGACGCTGATCAAGAATATATATACTTTTCCATACCTGCCACGCCCCCTTCTATGTGTTACAAACGGAGAGACAAAGTGAATATACCCTCGGTGTAGGGTATAAAAATGGCTTACTGGGTAGTCGCTGAAAGTCTGAACGTTCGCGAGAGCTTGATTCAGAACCTAATCCATTTTGAAAGGACTGCGATTTTCAATGGCTTCCATCAGTATCATTTGTATACCCAAAAATGCAAGGTTATCGGTCCCTATTTCTTGAAACGTAAAGAAGGTTAGCCAGAAAAAATGCTTACAAAATTTTTCGAGGATAATCAGGATAATTCATCCAACAGGATGGAGCGAGCAATTGCGAATGCTGCCAGGGAAATGATGGACCTTGTTTTTATATCATTCATTTTTTCAGTGCCCACCCAGTATTTTGATCGATGTTTTAGTACTATCGTATCTTTCTGTTGTTCATATAAGATACTTATAAAAATATGTACATATTAGCCAAGCAGTAAATTTCGAATGATTTGCAGTCTCCGAGTCCCCAAAGTATTTACACCATTCATATCGACAACATGTTGAGCTGTCAAGGGATGTGATGTGCTGATGTTGGATGCTGATGATGATGAAAGCACGTGGAATGGCATGAAATGCTCATGATACCCGCTAATGTTAAAAGAAAATTAATGAATGACTAATGGATGTGAATGGGTGGCCGGTCCTTGAATGCGTAATGTCTGTTGTAATGTCATTTAGTTTAGTTGTTGTCTACCAGGATGTAACTGTTGTCTGTTTGTGTGTGTTGGTGGTGTTCTGTGTGGCGCTTAAAGCGATAAAGTCAGAGAAGCCGCCATAGCACAGCAAATGGAGCAAAATAAAATGTTGGAATTTACATTGAAATGAAATGAAATGGAAATGCAAATAAGTCAGCTTCGTACATAATATACTATCTACATACATACATATATATTATGACCAATTGCTTGTTGTTTGGGAAATCAATATTAAAATGCCTCGTACCGCAGCTGCTCTCTGCTAAAAATGTTAGAATGATGGTTGTACATACAAAGCCATTACGGAGGCATAATTATTGTCTTGACATTGAAAAGTGACTGACATTAGCTGTTCTTGGTGTGAGAAAATTTAAATCAATTTTTGTTTTATTCTTAAAAATATTATTGATATTATTTTTAAATGAATGGAACGTATAGAATTTGCTCTGTAACAAAATAAAAACGTTGCTTAATGGTATCATAAACATATTCGAAGATGAGCTAACCAACATTATAATATTTGTAATCAGCATAACGAAAAGCGTAGCAGTGAACTTGTGCTGGGGGAAAAGGCACAAAACTGAAGAAGGCTCGTTGGGTATATTTCATTATGTAATTAAGTTTGAATCTCCTATTTTTCTTTCGGAATTTCTTTATTAGTAATTTTGGGCTTAAGTTTCTTACAGAATTATCTATGTTAGTTAAAAATTGGTTCGAAAATATCTTCTAATCCAAAGACGAGCTTATTCGAGTTCAATGCGCCACAATGAACATCACATCAAAAATTGTTGAGCTTCTAATGTCCCTGCCAAATGTATGGAAAAATGAGGGAAAATCATCAATTCATCTGTGAAACAACATATAATTTTTGAACTTGCACGCATAAAAAACAGCCAGATAAGCTCGATCCCAGCGGGAGATTCCTATTAGATAATTTCAGAGCATGTTATTCATATACCGCCTTTTCTTCTTAATTTTTACAGAGTTTGTGCGCTATTTAAAGCAATATGAATTACAAAAGTATGGATGTTACCATTCGCTGAGGTCAAAAATTCTTCTATAAAGAAACAGATTGAGGCAGATTGTGGGACGTACAGTTGGGGGTACTGCAGACTATGTCCTTGATGACAAATATGCCTTTGATGACAAATATATCCTTCCAATTCTGACTGGGAGTAAATGCCAGTTTCGGTTGTAGTATTGAAAATGATTTGACGCCGTGTACCCACTAATAAATGAAATGAAGTAGGCAACTATGGTATGGTCTGATTATTGCAGTACCATCACAAATGCTATTGTCGTCCGTATAGTATGGAATGATGCATTGAATATCGATACATAAGATCATTGATAAAAACGAAAAGTATGGTTTGGGATAGAAAGGGAGAAATCGGGGAACTTCAAACGCCTTCGAAATACCCAGAGCCGTGCTTTCGCCAAAGTGTATAATTGGTTCCACCTCTCGTTGAACAATGCTATCAACACAAGCTCAGCGAAAACTATATTGATGACCCTGATGATTGACCGTGTAAGTAATTCGTTACGCTCCAGATAGTTCTTAAGTGTCCTGTCACTCCTACATCATCCTAATGCTAGTTTGTATCACAAAATATTATCATACCGATTTTTGCAATATTGACTTCAGTTCCTCAATAAAGCATTTTAAGAGTTTTGTTTGAATCGAGCCGAAGCCTCTTGTCAATACCTGACGAATTTTATCTATTCCTTATCCGAATCATTCCTTGTGTTTTTGTGGAATTTGGCTGTATTAGAGTCAAAGAGGTTTTACTTTTCTTTCGGTAAACACTTAAGTAGGTTGAGAATAACAGAAAGCCAGTTGCCAGAAATTCAGAGGTTAGGTGAAAGACCACTGATGATATGGCTTAACACAGGGAGATAAAACGTTGAATAACTTACAACCCAAAAGACAGCAGTCGGGCGCTTGCGATTATAAAAGTTCCAGATACCGATGACTGACAAAAGAGAGAAGAAACTATAAAATATCGAAAGGAAACTTATAATTTATAATAAACTGCACAACTAAGCAGAGTTTTTTTGTACCATTTAAAAAAACTACACTGTACGCTAACTCCTCAAAACGGACATCACTTTAAAATCGCTGCTCACTTCATATTTTGTCACTTCTATCCTCAAGTGTACATCCTTGTACTATGCGAAAATTGATTTTCATTTCAACACGAATTTAAACCCTGGCAAACCGCAAAAAGCACTGCTGCCAACATAAACAGCTTTTATTATACCATCGGGAATAGTGACAAGGGAGCGATGTAGCAAGGTTTTATCTATTTGCACTATTTACGCACTACATCCGACATCACTTCACCGAACATAAATCGTCCAGTATAGTAGACCGAACGTATTCTTTAATCACATATACATACACATACATACATACATACATTCACATATTATGTGCGTGTGCCATTGTAGATATTTAAGACAAAATTGTTGACCGAGGTTTTTACTTTTAATCCAGTTACACAATATATATGTACATACGTATACCGCAATAAAGGATACGTTCCTTTATTTGTGAACAATTTTTGTTTTGTGTTATATCAGAATTTATTGGATTTTATGTGGTTACATTTATGCATAGCAACATATTTCTCGTATATAAGTGTTACGCACTAGCAATCTATTGCTGAGCATTGACAATTTTGTTGTGGTTAATGTGCACAAATTATCAATTTTAGTACATATTTGGAGATGTTTCTGTTTCAGAGGAATTTCACAAAAAATCTACTTGATGTGTAATATCAAGCTTATAACGATGCTTACTTGGGAAATATTTCGCATAATTTGAATTCCTTTTTACAAAAGATTTTTTGGACAGTTATAATTTTATTTTCGTAAGATTTTCATATTTTTTTTGAATTTTTCTTCCGTTTCAAGAAAACATTTTTTGGAAAAAGACAGGATGACCCCAAGTATTATCGACAAAGTAAAAAAAAACACAAAAAAAAATTCCAATAAAATTTAGTCTAATGAATGCGAAAAAAATGCCAAAAAATTAAAGAAAGTTTTACCCAGAATTTCCGTGAAAATGGTACAAAATATATCCTGCAATATGGAAAATAATCCTTCGAAAGTCTTAAAATCTGATATCCTTTTCTAAAATTTCTATATGCTAAGGACATAATAAGTGGTAAAAGTATAAAATTTCTACAGAATAAATAATAACTCATTCACTTAAGTGGCATAATGTCACTTATTTTAAAATTGACATACCACAGTCTACCACTATACGTCAGTAGGTATTCATTTTAAATGGATACATAGTTATACAGAAATTAAAAGCAAGTCAATTAATTTAAAAGCAAGTTATCATAGTGAATAATAACAAAGTTTAAAAATCTCACATAAACCAAAGATGAAAAGGGGTTCGCACAACTTTTCGAGTATCATAAAAAAAGTTTCTGCAACGTAAAATTGTTTTCATTTTATGACTTTTTTATGAAGCAGATAGAATCAAAGCGTTACGCATAAAATGTTGATGATGAAAAATGTTCAAAGTCAACTCAATAACAAAAAAAAAAAAAAAAAAATCATAAAATTTCAAAGAGTTGTAAGTGTAAATACGATTAACACGTAAAAAATTTGAATATCCATTACAAAAATGAAAAAAATGTGTTAATTATTTAATTTAAAGAGGATATTATTTACGTTTCAGTCATTTATTGAATAAATGCTCAAGCAGACGAAAAAATATGTCACATTTACATTTTATACAAATACCTTACTTATTTCATTTATTGCATTTCAGCCTTGATAATATGAGATCGGCGTTAGATTGGGAAGATTTTTGATCGTTTCGATACTAGCATCTATTATTTTCGCACCCGTAAAAAAATTAACTTTAACACTCCAAACTATAGAGCAAACATCATTAAGCCAACCGGGTCTTATGCGAGCTGTTGCTTTATTCACAGTTAGGCTTGCCAGATCCAAATTGTGTTTCACCTGGACATTTAAAACAAAAACAAAAAAATCTGGATATTTCTGAACACTTGAAAAAAATATCTTGATTTTTCTGAACAATAAATAAAAGTGAAAACTAGTTTCAGAAGAATATACATATATATTTTATTTAAGCAACAAACAATTCAGTAAAACAACATTTTCTGTGAGCGGTGAATTTGTGTGAATGTCTAGAAAATTTCAACAGATTCATGAATGGCTCACATGCTGAGAGGCTCACTGCAGTTCTCTGGTACATACATATGGGCCCTTGCGTGAAATTCGCCCATGGAGTCCAGCCTCAACCAATCGACAAACGAAAGTTCGCTTGGATGTTTTTGCATCATATTGATCAATTATTTCGCGTTGGAGGTCTGCAGCAGACTTACGATGATCCAATTTCGCCTTAAGCACAATCTGGCGATCCCTGTACCCAGAAGTCTAACGAGGTTTCTTTTTGCGAGGAACATTTTTTGCTGTGTCATACTCATTGAAATGATCAAGTACATTGAATACCATCTTTTTAAAGTAATTTAGCTGTGTTGCCATCGCCTGATATCTCATGGCCGTCTTTCGAAGTTCAACAATTGACTTACGCGCGCCCGGTGTGCAACTTTTGGCCACAACCCATGATTAAGGATACGCTTATAAGCGAATTCGATCAAAAAGTGTTCTTAGAAGCAGTGACAAGATCAAAATATCGTTTCTGGAATCTTTTATCAAGTTTTTCTTTTATTTTTTGCAAATTATTTTTTTGTTTCCAATTAGTTGACTCAGTCAAATATGAGGTTTGAGCAGAAACTCACACATAAAACTTTTTATGCTATGAATTTGATGTAATTATGTCCGTTTTTTTAGAGCTTATATGTTCCAAATTTATAATATCTATAAATTTTCTGGTTCACATAGAAAAATAAATGAAAAAACTAGCAATAACACCACGAAAGATTTCGTTTCCAATTAGTTGACAACAGCTGTATGTACAGTAGGGTGATTCAAAAACATTTTTTTTTTTGGTTTCAAACAGGATTTATAGTTGCAGGTACATCAAAGAAAAATGCTGGTGCAAGGAGAGTTCATAATATTAATAACTAAATAAGAGAATTTTTTCAACAGCGATAACAGTTTTTCGTTTATATCAACTGTGATTATGTTGCATAGCAAATGTTTTTCCACGGCTACTTCAGCAAAAACTATAAAATCTTAATTTGTGTCTTGAGCGGTTGGACTGTCTGCCGCGCCTGATACTATTTTGCCTTTTACTATTCGTTAAATGTTAAAGCGTTACATTTCGGAAGACTTAAGGCAAGTTAACGTTAATCGTTAATCCGTTAACAGGTGATAAATATTGCATTTTTAGTATCGTTGCTTTAGTGATCTTCTTGTAAAAACTGTTGGCTTGGGTTATGGAATTTAATAAGTTAAGAACAAAAAAAATATCTTTATAATTGTAGTGTGTAATTTGGTCATCTGGCATAATGTGGATATTTCTCTTCATGAACATTAATATGTTGAAGCTTTCGTCTGAAAGCGATGTTTGTTTCGGCGTTAAAATATCTTTGCCCGTGGAGAAAAAATTTTCAACTGCAACACTTGAGGGTATAGCAGTATTATATTTAATAAACAGATACATATATAAATATCTATTTCCCGAGGAATGCCGCATGGTTTAACAAGTCTTTTGATTTCATGTCTAGCCACATTTTGACGAGATTTTGAGCTTTACTCTTTAAAAATTTGTGGGTCTTGGGTTTTTCTTTAGACTGAGTAACAGAATTGAAAAAGTCTTCCTTAGCATCGCCGTTGTTACTCGCGTTGCTGTCTCCGCTACTTAAACTACCTCTGTTCTTCGAAATTTCAGCAGCCTCTTATCGTAACGCCTCTTCTACCTTTTTTTCATGAATTTTTTTACTGCATCCACTCGACTGCTTCCAGCCATATCAACCAGAACGTACTTGTTGTCAGAACGTGTTTTTCGCGGTGCGGCGCGATGCGTGCGGTATCTTTTTGGTAAATAACGGACTTGGGAAAATTTAATGGAAGTTACATTTTTAAAGTTATGTAACTTAAAAGTTAATCCATTAGTCGAAAGTTTAACTTCGTTAATTAACGATCAACGGAATATCGAGTTAATGCCCAGCTATGGTTATTACACATATCTTACACGTTGACATACGTGAGTGAAAATGCCTTGGAATTATTTAAACATATTCAAAGTAAAATAAAAATTAAAAATAATTTTCCGAAGAGAACTACTTATGTACTGATTATGTATTCTGGTCATGGATTAATATTTAAGATCGATTATTTCCGTCTCGTTTACGAAATTCAGAACATTACGTTGCAATCATAATAATGTGTTGAGAACATGTTAACAACTCTTTAAAAGAGAAGAAAATAATGGTAATTCGAAAAACTGAGCAAATATGAGTTTATAGATTGGGTTTTGTTTGTGTCTGAATGTAAACAAGAAAAAGAAAAGAAAAATCGAATAGACAACAACTATCAGCAAAGGACACAGCCAACATTCGTAAGATTGTAGCTCTTCAAGAGGGGTTAAATTGAAAATACATTATATTAGGTGCCCAGTTGCAAAATCGGCCAAGTCCTTTTTTCATACTTTTGGAAAAACAACGAAAAATGTATATCTTCATCTATGTTTAGTGAAGAATTAAAATGTATATATTTCCCACATAATATCTTATAAAATTTCTTACTCAAAGCACGTCAGATCAGACTTTTCGAGTTTCATTTGCTTGTGTTTTTGAGAAAAAAATTTTGGACTTGGCTTGGTTATGATACCAATGTAATGGACTTGTCCGGTTTTGACATAGTAATCAACAAATTTTGTTTGAAAAAAAGTGGACTTGGCCGGTTTTGATATCAAGGCGATGGACCGGTTCTGAAAGCAAGTTCATGGACCGGTTTTGAAATCCATGTATCAAAATAAATTTAAAAAATGTAATATATCTGTCAAAAAAGTTTTTTTTAATCTAAGAACATATGTACATAGTTGAAAGATGGCCTAGACTTTGATATACATATGTGACTATCTCAAAATTGGATTTTTTTGGACTTGGCCGGTTTTGTAACTGAACGCCTCATATATTTATTTCATAAAATTTTAAGCATTTCTTAATTTTGTGTGTTCTGCATAAACAGACCTTATAAACTGGGTATCAATCGGTTTTTGTTCAAAGTTCACATTCGACGGAGCGCTTGCGTGAATTTGAAACAACAAGATAAATTAAGTCTCTTCATATTTTTGAAAACTTTTATTGAAATAGATTTTTTGCTTAATAAGGGCTTATTTTGTTGTTCACTTTAAATATGGCTAAATCTTAAATTTTATCTCTCAGATTGAATCACATAGTACAATTTCGAAAACATCTTCGAATGGTTTATGTCTTTTTTATTAAGTATTAAATATTTGCACTCAACTAAGTTTTCCAACATTTAACATAATGTCACTCACAGTTCCAGTAAGTGAGCTAGCTATATTATATTAAATTTTAAGTATTTTTTTATAGTCTGTTAGTAAATTTTGTATTTTAAAGTTGAGTTTTCGTTTATTTTCCGCTTTCTATTTTCACCTTTAGATAAATTTGAGTCTTACTATGTATTTTACGCATTTGCCATATCATGTTATTGTCAAATTATTTTTGTTCCTATTTCACGTAATTTTTACAAGCTCTGCCAAAAAAATTAATCTGAACCTTATTATAGAAGTAACATAATCTAACACTTTTGTCTATCATAAATTAATAGGAAGCTTAGTATATACTGACAAAAAATACAAATGAAAAAAAAAAACATTTTTTCTCTTGACAACGAATATCATGAAAATGATTGAGCTTACGTGAATAAAGTACATAAAATTTTTCATGGAAGTTACTTGTATTTATAACCTTTGGTTAGATTGATTTTCTGTCTTGTTAATAGAAAGCAAGATAAAAGCAAAAAAACTGTTTTTGTGACTTTTGATCTTGATTAATTTGGATAAGGAGAGGCCAAGACAAAGCCATTATTGTGCAACTTTTTTACTCAAAAACTAAACGAAGCACTGCATTCACCTGACGTAGCCAAAGCTAAAATTACCGCTTTGAGGAAAGCGCTTTGAGTCAGTTTTATTTAACAATTCCAGATACGTTTTACACAGTATATAGAAAAAACCGAATGTCTCGTTTTTGTCCTCTTTTATAATTGCTCGCTAATTTTCTTATCAAAAATTGTAGATGGTAACGCTATTCACACCTTATATTATGGTCATCAAAGAATGCTACCGATGCTAAAATATCTGTAGCAATATTAATATATTTTTCAATCAAATCGGCGGAATGCTTATTTCCTCTGATAAACAATATATTTTATCAGTAACTAATTCCGCAATATGAAATCAGTCAGCCTGCATGATTTGAAATGGATTCGGTTCATCGGAAATCTTCCAAGTAACCGCTTTTTTTCAACATTTTTCAATTCCTACAAGGCCCCCGGCTGTGACATGCAAAAGCCACTTGGCAGCCCTGGAGCTGGTGTATACTTTTTTAAGGTCAAGCAAACATTTTCTCAATTTTACCGAAAGTTCGCAAAAAAAAAGCTTAATAAAATAATGGAATTATTTAAAGAAAAATTGTTTACAAAATAACATTTCCAAAATTATTTTAACCATTAAAGTAAGTTTTAAAACCAAATAATCAAGAATTCAATGTGATATAAAATAAGCTCTAAAATATGAATTTAGTAAAATATAAACTTATGCGGTTTCTGCAACAAAAACTTAAATTTTATCACTTCAACCACTCTTTTGATTCAAGAAGTTTTCATTGATTTTCTGTAACTCTTATGATTTATGTATTTATTATTTTATTTTCATTTGTATCTTTATTTATTTAAGATTTCACATTTTCAATTGAATTTTCTTTCGTTTACTTACAGAAGGATTTCATTTTGCTTTTCTTACGAATTTGATTTCAGATTTTGATTAACCGCCGCTTTGTATTCTGGCCATCATCGTTTGTTTTACTCTTGATTTATTTTTATTGACAAATAAGTGAAGTGGAACAATGGATATTTCAACATTTTAGCTACAATTCATATTATTTTAGCTGCTTTGACTTTTTGTAATTGCGTTCGTAACCGGAGCGGAAATGTCAGACTGAAAGGAAGTGTTTTCATTTCACGATTTCCGGTTGTAACTGAGCGTTAAAAAGAAATTGCGAGATTTTTTTTTTTTTTTTATTTTGCAAAGCATAAAGTAATGATGTTTGCTTCTAGGAAAATATTTACTTGAATTATCTACGAGTAAATACTGGTATTTTCAAGATATACAATTGTAGATTCAATTGTACTATTTGCTCAGCTACAAAATTTCCATTTAAAAAGTTTTCCTACAGGAAATAGATTTTAAATAAATTCTTCCATTTCAACAAAGTTTGTGAATAAGAAAAAAAAAAAAAAAATATTTCTTAAATTCAATTTCATACATGTACATAAATCTTCGAAGAAAACCTTTTGAAATTTTTATCTCTTATTTTGCTAAAAATAACTCTTTTTTTTGTTGATATAAAGTGATTCATGTCACAGTATTACAAGAAAATACCTTCTGACGACAGCAAGTTGAATAATGCTTGCAAGTCACTTATGTAAGTGGATGGGATTAATTCTTTACAACGTTATGTCTCTACGTGAATTTCGAGAGCTTAAAATGCGTTTACAAGTTGGAAAAAGTTTTCATTTCATTTTTTTTTATTTTTTCATGTCGCAGTTTAAGTTTTTGAAAGGGTTAAAATAAAAATCCATTACTTTTAAATTTCTTTGTTAATACATTTTCAAACTGTAAAGCATTCAAAGCAAGGTCTTGCGTAGCTTTAAAGCGTTTTCATTTAATGACATTACCGCACAGTTGTTCTGAATGGCGGCAGGTACTCTGTTGCACTTTGCTTTTATGCCGAATCAGTGAAAATGTCATTTATGCGTTCTCAGTTTATTTACGTGAATACAGGAGTATTTTTTCACTGCAATTTATTTGCAATGCCGTCAATGTGTACAATAATCAACAACATTGTTGGCAAAATGTTATGAAAGTTTTTCATCTGCGTCATATACTATAAATTCCTGAATGTTTTAAATGCTGAACGGCTGGCATAATTTTACGTTGTTTGAATAAGTAAGGTGACCTATCGAATAATAATAATAATATCTAGTAAGGGTGTTATCTTTGGCCTCGCCAAACGTTAAATAATTTTAAATAGTTCTCTCTGTATAGCGTTATAAAGTTTTGGCTTTCATGGTTGGTGCTTCTTCTCGAAATTTTCTAACTCTTTGATCAGAGCTTGTCCAAGTTATCTTTAAAATTTGTAAGAAATGTAGTGTTTTAAGTGTTTTTTTTATGAGTGGTGAGCTTGCCTTTGAATCGATTTCGTCCATCTTCAATCCCGTAAACCTTCTTTGAAATTTCATCTAAATATCTCGTTTAATTTCCCGTAATTGGGATTTCCACAAAACAGACAGACCGAGGAACAGGATAAATCGACTCAGGTGGCTGCGCTAATCCAGAATATATGTACTTTTCTATACCTGCCACGGCGTTACAAACATAATGACAAAGTATATATGGCCTGAGAATAGTGTTTATAAGCAGTAATTCGATGCATAGGTACTCGAATTGCTGCTTCACTTGATCGTTCCCATTTGATTAAATTCTGATTTTAATAAAGGCTGCCCTCAGATTTACCAAGGTTCCTTATTACTTGCTTGAGTTGAAAGTTTGGGACATTTCATCACAGTGTAAAACAAATCACTGAAATCTTAGGTCTCTATTTCGTATAAAGATTTATTTCTACCTACGACGAAAATATTTTTCCGTCCGGCTTATGTATAATCGGGGATTCAAAGACTTTTTATACTATTCGAAAGTTGACTTGGTTATCCTAAGATAGGCTAGATCTGTATCTAGGACGTATCTCATAAATTATTAATGATGCAGAGAATGATGTTACCTATCCAATCTTTACAGTTCTTAAATCATAATTTTTAAAAGTTTGACAATCGTGTCAGTTATCCAATCCACTGGGAAGATTCTTGCTACCAACTTTTATTAAAAAGATGCTGTAAAAGTTCCGCGAACAGCTTTGGCACAATTTTAAATACTTCAACAGATATACATTTGCTAATCTTTCAAGAAAGGCAGTTTCTGATCTATTGCCGTCATACAGAAAAAAAAAAATGTTAATAAAAAACCTATCCCATATTGATGCACATATCGTCACCTCAGAGTGTAAGTGTCCTATCAGCAAAAACATGAAACTGAGAAAACAGTGTTTTAAAGTTATTTACTCTGCGATTTGTTATTTAAGGATTATTAATGTTTTTTTTTATTATTTCGCCTCTCTGTAATTACGTATACGGTGTTAGAAAAAAATTTATTGAAACTTACCTTTGATTTTTCTGTAATGAAAATTATCCGGATTTGTACACTCAGAAAAAAAAGTTGTGATTCCAACAATTTTATACTTTGGCCCAACAATTTCCGTAGGTTAAAATGAACTCAATAACTTAAATTCTTATATTAACAATAAAAATGTTAGCCGTAAAGTAAGAAATTTTATTTTTGGCTTAAATATAAATATTGTCAATACTTCGGAAAAATAAATTGTTGTCTCAAGAACGAGTTGTTGATTAAAAAACCAACAATTTGAATTGTTGTGGCAAGATTGTGTTGTTAATAAAGATTGTAAAAATAGTTGTTGCTTCAAATATTAAAAGAGTTGCATTTTAAAAAGTTTAAATTCTTATATTAAAAAATGTGTTTTAGCGATATGGTAAAAGTAAATTCATTTATTTAAAAAACATATAAAAGTACAATATTTAAAGAGTATTCTGTAAAAATTTAATTAAAAAAAAATATTGCAAAATAAGCCATTGGCAGCAAATTTCCGCGGACGCCTAAAAAAAAGGTAGTTTGCGGTGGACAAGATATCTATCACGTTATCATCTGAAATCAAAAAAAAAAAAACTTTCTTTAGCGTATAAGTTTTTAAAGGTATTGACGAAGGGTATTTTTTCTTTGACGATTTTTAAGATTTTGGCATAATTTTTAAGCCAAAAATCGAAGCAGTGTATTATTGCAGAACTGGTTATAATGAAAAAAAAAACCCCTCGACATTACCTGGTTTTATATGTATTAAAGGAGTGTGTTCAAGAAAATCGGTCTAGTAGTTTTCGAGAAAAAGTGTCCACCGACTTTAAAAAGTTAGTTTCGAGAAAATCACGTTTAAAGTTTTAGCACTGTCTTTTTTTCATATACTTACACAGAATCATCGAGACTCAAGACACTGTATCTTCGTCAGTTTTACTCCAATCGACCTCAAATATCAACAGGATACTTTTGAAGTTTTATACTATCAACTTATATGCAGCTCAAGGGTTGGAGCATCAATAAAATTTACAATAACTTCACTTTCCATTTCATTTTTTTTTTTTCAATTTATAAAACGAACCAACTCGATCAGAGCTAACTACGCAATAAAAATTTGTTTCAATAAATTTTGCTCAAGCGACAAATTTGCAGTTAGTTTCATAAAACCTTAAGAATAAATTGTTGTGGCAAGAATTTTATTTCTTAGCCCGAGAATTAGTTTTTGAAATCAAAAACATTCACATTCACTGTTTTTATTCTTGATAATAATTGTAAGCTCAAGAATTTATTGTTGAATTAACAATTGCATTTTTAAAGGTCAATACGATCACAAAAATATTTCAGAAAAAATTTTATTTTTGGGCCAGCAAAAATGTTTAAGAAAAATAAAATAGTTTTCATAAGAACTTTATTTTTAAATTGATAGTTCGATTCTTAAAAAATCAAAAACTAGTTTTTGCTGGAAGAAATTTTTGTTAAATCAACAATTTTTAGCTCACAATTTTTCAAGAATGTAAAAATTCTTCGGATAACAATGTTTTTTTTTCTGAAAACACAAAAAAGTCTTCTTTTTTTATTCGTGAACATGTTTGATGGGTATTAGAAAAACGGGAATGTAGAAAAATCTATTCTTAAGTGTTTTGGCTGAACCGTTACGTCACGCGTAGTGCTAACGCTCGTGCTAGTGTTATATTTTAGACCAAAACTTCTAAACTACTGAGCCGATTTTGACAAACGAAATATCGCTGTTTTCATATTACAAAGATGAGTATAATAAAGCTATTAGTACTTCAAAAATCTGTTCACAGAGGGCGCTGTATGCAAAAAATAAAACAATAATTTTATAAGTCACATAATTGAATAAGTCACAAGTCATCAATTGGTGGAATAATTTTTTTTTTTCATCAAATGAGGCCTAAACAGATATAAGACAACGGCCTTTTTGCAACGATTGGTGCCAGAAATTTTTTGTCTTGAAACGAGGCCAAATTACCGCCGGGGATACCTTTTCCACCTCTCATACAAAAGTCCATTCTCACTTTTGACCTGAGAGCGATTGTTTACTATGTGAATATGACTTCAAAGGCAAAAAAAAGCAGTTAGGACATTTGCACTTCGAGAGTTTATTTTGAAAGCTGCAGTTAGGACCAGCGCTGCCACTTTGCTACTATCGTAGCAAATTTGCTACACTTAAGCAAAAAATAACACATTTGCGACTTTGCTACCCACTCTCATCAAATGTATCAATTTTGCTACATTTTTCCCATTTCCATATAATTTTGTATTATTCATATAATTTTTCTTACTTTTTCTCCTGCAATTTTTTAATTAAACACATTTTCCAATTTATTGGCAACTCTGTATCAGCACTAGCTGAATTGTGAACTAAACAAAGTTTTCATGATTTATAATGCCAGTAACTTTTCAAAAAAATTGCTTGCTTTGCCACACAGCAGTGCATCTGCAGAGCGAATTTTTTCAGACCTCAATTTAATAAAAAATAAAAAAAGTAGCTCCTACAAAATAGATACGATAGATTTTATAATGGCTGCAAAATGTTTGATTTAAAATAAGGACACTTTAAGGATGCCTTAAATAGATTATAATCAGATGAGTTATATTATATGTTTATGAACTATTAAGCCCAATTTCCATGTGATCTTATCTTATCTTTTCCCATATCATTGATATCAAATCAAATTTTTGTAAGGAAGAAAAAGCATGCGAACAGAACCTAATGCGCTTGGAGAATGCGAGAGTGAATAGCATACATTTGCTATTTTCATAGCATGTGATGTCCTCCCTTATATTTGATAAGATAAGATCACATGAAAATTGGGCTTTATATTTATTCTTATTTATGTGAATTGTAATTTCTTAATCACATTTATGTTATGTACTGTTGCACCATTCTGAATTTCAATGTGATATTTTCGTTTTATAAAAAAGTATATGTTTAGTTTACTGTTCAACAAACGATAGTTCAGCCAATTATTAACTTTTGCTACGCTGCTCGCCGTTTTGCTACGCAATTTTGCTACAAAAATTTTATCCAAAGTGGCAGCACTGGTTAGGACATAAAGCATACTGAGATCTTTGGAGCGGGAAGAGGTAGCTAAATTTCGATAACACCAAACGAAAGGGAAATTTTGTCAAAATGTGCGATAGGACGATATGTCAGTGTCAATTGACAATCTCGAGCATAGCATAATATGCCATTCGAGGAAAATAATTCTCTCGAAGCACTGTTAGGGGCTCTCGAAAGGAGGAGATGTAAGTCTCCATTCTAAAGTTGGCTGCCATTAAATGGATGAATAAATGGTAGGTAGGATTTCAAATACTGATCTAAATACGTTTTGGAAATTTTTTTCTAAAGAAAAAATCTCAATTGAATTAATGTAAAACAAAGCGTACTCAATTAGATTTTGAGTACTGCCTGCGTAATATTATTTTAAAGCTTAAAAGCCTCTTTTTTTAAAAAAATTGTTTGGTCAGTCTGTAATTTAATATTCTACGCGTACATACCATATACTTACTCATACAAAAGCGTAATTTAATATTTGCTGGCTTTCGTCGAAATCTTTTTTTGACGATGCAGTTTTGCGAGTAATTTGCATAACCGAAAATTGCCTCTAGTGTACTCTTAATTAATTTATATTGCATGTTCATGTGTATGTATATGAGATGAGGTTCAATCTGAAATATGCAACGGACAAACATTCAAGTCGTGACTAAAATAGTTCATGCGAGGAAAGCTGTGCGTTGCAACAATACAGGATGGCTACTGAAAAACTGAACTGTTTAATAAATTCAAAACTTGTCCGCTGTAAAATGAGCATATTTGGCTCAAATATACATATATATTTGGTTGATATTTTAAAAATATTGATTAAACATAAACCAATGTTTGTATATATTTTTATGCCTTCAACTTGAAATTGAAGCGATTTTTGTTGGGCCAAGTATAATATTTGTTTGAGGGAATTGAAGATATTTAGTTTGAACAAATATACATATATATGGTAATGCTATGTTTGGTTGATTTCGCATTATATTAATATATATATTATATATACCTCAGGGTATTTAAATAAAACAGTACTTAAGTGCTTTCTGCTTAATACAAAACTTAGATATTTTAGATAGTATTTATACCAACTATATTCAAAATAAGGATATGACGATATTGCAAAATATTGATTTATGCATGAATCGGATTTTACCAAAATCGATTCTAATAAATGTATACATCTGCGATAAAAACTTTATTCTTTCGTCAAATATATGTATAATTTGGTTATTAACAACGAGGGAATGTTTGTAAAAAAGAATTATATGATTTAATAGTTATATATAGTAGTAATTACTTCATACATTAATTGGTAATTATTATGAAACGTTTGATGAATTATACGTACATTATTAAATTTAACGGAATATGTGACATATCAAATTACATCAAATTGTTATCTATTCTGCTTGCAACAATTATATCATTTGCTAATTATTACCAAATCTCGATATAGACAATTAAATGGTTTTCTTTGTGTAAGTTATAGTGTAACCCTTGGAAATTAAAATATTTATGAAAATGTGATATGGTATGTTGTTATTCACACATAATACCAAAAGCATACGTCATGCGTTTCTAAGTAAAATAACAAAATTGGTTTTAAATACCACCCTGTAGTTAAATCAAAAACCTAAATATCTATACAATATATGCGTGGTAAAAATTCAGTTTATTTTATTTTTTTTGTAATAACAATTTAGGAGCGTGGTAAGCATATGGAAGAAGGCAATTTAATAATTTAAAATTAAACTTTGTATTTAATGGTTATTCTATTAGATCAAAGATATTGCCACTGTATAATTTTTAAATCGCAATTAAATTTTTAAAAATTTAATATAAGCAAAATGTTAATCAATTTACACTTGGGACTAAAAAGGTACCTACTTAACTATGAAAAGAATTTAAGGAAAAACAAAAACAAAACAAAAAACAAAAAATGCAAAAAGAACTAAAAGTTTAAATGAATTTAAAGGTCTCATCTCAAGAGATCATAAATACGGTGTGTGATGATTCATTTTGTAAGCATCATGAAGCAATTAAAAGTTTTTTTTTTTTTTTTGCGCCCAGCAGATAAAAATTTCTAAGATTTTCGACATGCTGTCTTATAAAAATAAAAGAAAGGTACAAAAGTCAAAGTCACACAAGTGAATCTCCTAATGACACTCAATGTGAAAAACAACTCAATAAAGAAAAGTTTACGGAATGAAATAACTTTGCAAGTTCTTCGTAAAAATAAAACTTCCTCCTCCTCCGTCTCCTGCTGCTGCTGTTGCTTCTGCTGCTGTCACTGTATTAACAACCTTGTGGCCTAGTCTATATGACATGACAGTTGAAAATGAAGTGATACGCTCGGATTGGGCATAGTGGCAAAAGGTCTCATCTGTTTTTTTGTTGTCAGTCGATTTTCATTGAATTTAATTTGCCCAAAAGAATATGTCGAAATATATGCCATTCTTTCATGTTTACCAACACACATGTACACATGTATGTTTGGGTAGTAACCCAGTCGGAATTTAGATTTATTTAAAAAAAATTTGAAAATAAAATTAATGAAAGTAAAATGTGTATTTGTTTGCTGTAGGTCATCGCTTCTGACATTTGTAAAATTCTAGTAAAATAAAATATTATTTCAATAAGAAATCTTTTTGTAATAGTGCGTTTTCTGGCACTTAATTAAAATACAGAATCATAACAGCCATTGCGGAACTTCCCCGCAAAGTCACAGAACGGTTCGTCAGATCTATTAAAGAGATATATAATTTCCTGCAAATTATGATTTATAAAGACAACTCTTTGTCCCCACTGACTGATGCCTAGCCATTCATGCTAAAACATGAATTTTGAAATGTTGGATACTTCGATGATGGCGACACCAAAGAATGGATGTTTCGAAGTTCATATCCTTAAAGGGTGTAAAATTACAATTACATAAAATGAAATAACTTACAGGGAGTTAACACAAAGCTCATAGCGCTCGCTCTCCAAACGCAAAATTACAAGTTTACATATTAGGTGCGCAACTTGTCCATCGCAGGTGACAACTTTTACCCAACTTTCTGGCAGAGCTCGAATACCTTGACGGTAGAAGTGTTCGTCTTCTGAGGCTATCCACGAATCATACCATTTTTTCATGTCTTCATATGAGTGGAACTGCTGATCAACCAGACCATGTGCCATCGAACGGAACAAGTAATAATCGGACGGCGCAATATCTGGGGAATATGGCGGGTGGGGTACGACGTCCCATTTGAGCGTTTTCAAGTAGGTTTTAACGGGTTTGGCAACGTGGGGCCGAGCGTTGTCATGCAGTAGAATCGCTTTTTCATGCTTCTGCTCGTATTGTGGCCGTTTTTTGCGCAGCGCTCGGCTCAGTCGCATCTGTTGAGTTCGATACCGTTTTCCAGTGATGGTTTCGTTCGGTTTCAACAGCTAATAATAAATAACACCGAACTGGTCCCACCAAATACACAGCATAACCTTCGCAGCGTGAATATTTGGCCAAGACGATGACGTAGAAGCATGACCGGGCAATCCCCAAGATTTTTTTTTCTTTAGGTTGCTGTAATGAATCCATTTTTGGAGCTTTCGATGAGCTTCAGCCGCCGTTTTCTCCGAATGAAAGAAGAAAATCAACACTTCCCGCAAATGCCGATTGTTTGGCACAAAATCAACCATTTTCACACAATCATCAGCATACAACGCAAAAACAAAGTCACTTATGTGTCAAAGCGGTTTGCTTACCATATGTCTAAGCTTAGTTCATGACAATTTGGATGTGTCAAAATCGTCCAGCTCTTACTGCTGGATCCATCTATTGACAAACAGCGAGAAGTTGCGCACCTAATATTTTTTCAGATTTTAGAAAGAAAATCAGCGAAGTTTAGAGCCATTCTTATGCCAAATGGAGAGTTGATTTTCATATAAAATTAGCCCGCGTAAGCCTCGTGCAATGCCTAAATATAGGTTAATATAAATATATATATAGCTTATGATAAATGTTTATTTTTGAACAAAACAAAACATTTTGTTTTTATTATGACTCCTTTATAGCAGTGATGCGCACGTAGTGACCCTATCCGCCCTCCTCGTTATTTGACGCACAAGCAAGCGAAAACAAATTCACTGAATTTCAGCGCTATCGAGGTACAACGTTGACTTAAATTCAAATGAAAGCAAAAACAAAGCACGAAGGCATAAGCGATGGCTCCGCATTGTGCCTTGACGAATGTAGCAATTGGAAATGACAGCAAAAAATTTTTAAAAGTTTGTTTGTTGTTGCTTGATGTTCCTGTTTAGCCCTTTTGTTAGATTTCTATGCCCACCACTGCTTTATAGCATTGAATTGTAATTGGAAGCAAACTGTTTGCGCCGTTCACAGGTTTGATCTGGGAATCTGAAATTTTGGAAGAATTTTCTTCAAATCCGGATCTATAATATAGTCTTAAGAAACCACTTCCGGGTATATTTTTTGAGTTGATGATAAGAACGTGGCATAAAGTTGAGACAAGGATATATTATGTAAGCGTGGTTATATATGTGTGAACGTTTTCTCTCTCTCTCTCTTTACTGTTTTTTATTTATTTTTTAACGAATTGTCCTGCTTGATTCGGAATGTCGTGTGCCAGTACTATAGGGGCAAAAATCACTGACAAGCTACTCAAATCAGCTACCAATCCGTAACCTATAAAGTTATAGCCCATCACTTATCAACTTTAAAACTAATATGCCAAGTTTGAAAAATTCCTACAAGGATTTTACTTCAGTCATTTTCAATTTTCTTTTCATTTTTCATAAAAGTTGCTGCAGAATCTTGCTGTGAACATTTTGCTTTTCTTTTGAAAGAAATAAAACTCTTTGCTTTGTCATTTAAGCTTTTGGGTTTCTGCTGTGCTTAAATTGATGATTTGTCTTTACTGTTGGTGGACACACATCTCTGTTGGTTCATACAATTTAATACTTTAGTGAAGTTTACTTTGAGTGCCAAAAGTTGAGTTCAGCATACACCATAAAAAATAATTTTTCTCCAAACATATTATAATCATTAAATTTGCTTGGTATCTTGGGAACTACTTTGCTAAAGCGTTGCATGAGTGTCGTCAATGTTGAAGTTAATTACAAGATATTAAAAACTTTAATATTCCCCACAGAGAAACCAACACTTTGCGATAAAATCGTAATTAAAAGTTTTTTGTGTTACGATAAACTTTTCTGAAGATGCCTTTAATTTGTTCGCAGCAAAACGACATCAGATATTCGCTCATCTTATGTATTTATTTATATGCCAACATCAATTTGTAATTAATTATTCAGCTCATTAAATACTGTACGTCCTGATTCCCCCCAATATCTGATTAACACAACCAAAATCCTGCTTTGGATTGAACTTTTACTGCTGCGTTTATTGCTGCTACTGCTGAGTAGTTAGTGCTCGTGTAATGGGTAGCGTTTCCAATGATGTTTCTGCCAGTGCACACTTTGTAGGAGATTAACGCCAACGTTTGTTGTTCAATGCAACTAACTGTTCAAAAGTGTATTAAATTTTTTCTTTTAGTTTCGCTTGAGCACTTCCGTTTCCGATTACGTTCATAAGTTTTACCTTACGTTATTTTTGTCGTTCTTTTAACTTTTCTTTTTATTTTTCTTAATACTTTTTTTGCTTCCTCTTCAATTTTGTGTTCTTTACTACAAAATATTTTAAATTTAAGTAATTCAAACTACATACGACCACCCTCCCGCATACACCTGATGTGCGCATTTTCCCAAAGGTTTTTCACGATGGGAAAATTTTACTACTGCAGTGCACACAGCATGCACACGCATTGTGTTTGTGTGTGTAGCAGTGAGTGGGGGTTTTTTTTTTTTTTTCAGCATAAAATATGCGCTCAGTTCTTATAAACTTTCTGCTAAAGTTTTATATGCAATTCTGAATAATCCTATTTCAAATATCCGTTTTTATTGCTTTTTTAATAGAAAAAAAAAGATATAATTTTACTGCTCCAAAGAGCTCGATTATGATAGCAAAGCCTTAGTTTCTTTACGTGATTTTTTTTTGTGAGTACGAAAAAAGTAGGTACATATTTCTATATTGAATATGAATTATTTAAAAATGAGGATTATACAAAAGTTATTCAATTTGACTGTTTTTGGGTGTACTCTTAAACTCTTTAAACGAACATTTGTGCGTTTCGGAAAAGTCGTTGGAACTAAAAAAAAAATATCAGAAATTCGGTCTTAACAGTTTAAGGCCGCAAGGTCTATCGCAAAATTTTATAATGGAAATAGCAGCAACTTTAAGGCCTGACTTACAATCGAAAACGTTTCTTTCTAAATTCACAGGTTTTCCAATGTAAAGACGCAATTATTGTGTTTAATTATAAAACAAAATATAAGTTAAAGTTTTATGAAAATCCTTAAGAGAACTTTATGTTCACTTGAGACCATTCCATTATTTGCTAAAAGTTCTTATGATGCTTACAAAGAATATGAATTCATTGGAATTCGATAAATAAGGCGCCCAGTTGCAAAACCGGCCAAATCAAAAAAAAAAATCAAATTTTGAGATATTCTCATATATCAAAATCTAGACCATGCTCTATCTATCCAAAATTTTTTTTGACAGAAATATGACATTTTTTATAAATAATTTGATGCATGGATTTCAAAGTCCATGCTTTCAAAACCGGTCCAACGCCTCGGAATCAAAACCGGCCAAGTCAACTTTTTTTCAAACAAAATTCGTTGATTACTATGTTAAAACCGGCCACATTACATTGATATCATAACCGGCCAAGTCCAAAATTGTTTTTTTCAGAAACATAGGCAAATGAAACTCGAAAAGTCCGATCTGACGTGCTTTGAGTAAAGAATTTTATGAGCTATTTTGTGGGAAATAAATTTTAATTTTTCAATAAACATAAATGAAGAAAAATGTTTTTCGTTGTTTTTCCAAAAGTATGAAAAATGGACTTGGCATTAAATTTTTAACACCCTTGTGATCTAACCTTTTGAAAAAAAAATTGTTAAAATTCTATTCTATTATTTTTCAAACTGAAAAATGTTTTCGGACCTTATTTTGTATATTCTATTGAAATCTCTAATCAACAATCATAAAAAATATTAGAAAAATGAATTGTGAAAGCGTAGAAAACGCTTAAAATTTATATTAAAAGAGAGAGATCCCAATCCCTCTGCCTCAGTCTGTTACAGAATGTACAAATTCTTTTCGGAAAATAACTTTAATTTTAAAACAATTAAATTTTCTTGAAACAGCAGACCCTACAATGTAACTATAGATGTTGTAATTATCTGTACCTTAGATTATTCTAATAACTTCTTATATAAAATCTATAAAATTATTCAAATAAATTTCCATTCCAGTACTTATTCGAAAAGAGATTTTGGAAGTCACCAGTGGGGGTGTTTTTGTGGCATTTTTGAAAAAAAAGTTTAGTGCATCAACCAATGGAAAAAAGTCGGTAATGAATTTTGGATGTCACCAGTAAGGTTCCTGACTCTCTTAAGGATGTGCTTTAAACATATTTTTCGAAAATAAAAATGTTATTGTACTAATCGATGAGAACAGATAAAAATGAATTTTGGAAGTTAACAGGGAATTCCCTGATCCATTAAAGGGGTTAGGTTAGGTTATGGTGGTGAATTGGAAGCCCCGCATAGAAACTTTGGTCCATAATGATACCACATCTCTCAAGATTTAATCAGTAAAATTAGTTGTTTGGTTAATGTTAAAAGTATTGGTCCGCCTGGCGAAATCATATATTCTATGGAGTTTTAATTTAGCAACATCGTGCAATGAGAATAAGTCAGCATGTCCGAGCGAGTGCAGGGCAGTCGCAGAGCAAGTGCTCTAGCGTTTCTTCTGTATTTGGTTCCATGCAGTTCCTGCATAAACCATTTTCAGTCATTCTCATTTTAAGTGCATGATGGCCTATAAGGCAGTGTCCAGTTGTAACCCCTGACATGAGACGACAGTCATTCCTGGATAAAGATAATAAGAATTCTGTTTTGGTACTATTCACATTAGGCCAAAATATTTTTGTTATTAAGGTAGTTTCCAGCTGTACCCAACGTGAGGTAGCTATTGTTGACAAGTAGATGTCTGATTTTGAGTTAAAGTATTGTAATGGTGCTGCGATATTTAAAGGCAATGCATCCATTAACGCTCCTTGTTTCTCTTGTTCGTCCGCTATCTCGTTACGATGATGCCTTGATATCCGGGTACCCAGTACAAATAAACGTTGTTATTGATGCTGAGACCTTGTAGAGACTTATAACATTTAGGAACTGTTTTTGATTTTATTATGTTACCTTGGGGAGATTTTAAAGCGGCCTGACTATCCAATTAAAGGGGTTATTCCCTATAAATTTTATCCAGCAATTTTACTCCATCAAGCGAACGAGAAGAGATCGAACGCAGAGTGGTTTGTCCATATTGAAATAATAAAGACTTACTTTACCAATCAATGGAAAACTGAGAATAAAGATTTTGAGTATCAGCATAGTCCCGAAAAGATCTATTTTAATCTAGTTCTTGTAAAATTAACACCAATTGATGGTGAAATTTTGTTTTACCAAGTTCGGCCCAGGACCTGAAATAGCTCTTTTTTGGGTAATATCAAAAGCGTAAGAATGCAAGAAGAGAACATATATTATTATGGTGGTATGTAACCAATCGCAAGGAATAAGGGCTACACCCATCCATTTAAAATACTCTCATACACAATTATTTGCTTTATGTGCAATAAAATATTCATTGTCCCAATAATTCTTAAGTGCAAATAAAATTTTTTAATTTAAACAAAATAAAATGTGAGGCAAACATACAACTTACAATTTATCTTGAAGCAAGCAATCAACATTTCCATTACTCTTCTGGGAATCCATAAAACTACTCGTACTTTAAAGCAATTAAATTAAGGAAAAAAGCCCACCGAAGCTTGTTGTCAACACAACAACGAGCCAACTGGTCGTCTATCTGAAGCACAATGCGAATGCAATGAATTCTGGCCAAAAGCTTGCCGCGACGAGGTCGCAACGCGCCTGTCGGAATGGACGGTTAAAAACCCTCAGGCGGAAGTACGAACGGGTGAACAAACGGGCAGACATCCGAAAAGTCTTTCAATTTATTTACACATTTTCATGTTTCTGTAGTTGTACTAGCTGTTGTTGTTGTTGTTGTTGTTGTTATTTTTGCAAAACAGAGTACAAAATGTGATTTAATGAAAAAAGTAGAGAAAGAAGCACAAAATTGTTAAATAGAAAAAAATAAAACGAAAAATTGTGGTAACGTCCGCCAAAAAGTACCAACACTTTATTATTGTTGTTGTTTGCAATTAAAGGTTATTCGAGCGTAAAATACGCCAATTGTTGTTATTAAAGCTTGCGGCTCCGTTTAGTTCAATGACGATGGACGCACCCGTTGGTATTTTTCAGTTGGACAGAGGAAAGAGAGAAAACAAAATGAGTCTATGGCAAAATAGAAATATTTCCTAGTCGGTCTATGCGACCTTGATAAACCCTACACAGACTAGTTATGTAATATCTGCAAAGTTCATTTGACGGGTTAGTGTCAAAAAATGAATACGCAAGGCCAAAGTTGTGGCTTCCAAAATTATTTAGTATGATAACATCGGGACAATATGAGAGTCAACTAGTGGCGATCTATATTTATTTTACTGAGCTTACTCTTCAGTACAGTGAGTGACATCAAAAAACAAAACAACAAATAAACCACTGAAGCTATTCAGTGACCTTTAAGCTGATCAGTGAGAGTTTCTACACCTGATGCTTCAAAGGTCACTGATGATTTCATGTAGCTACGTATGAAACAATTATGACTAGATCTAGCCGTTTATTTGTTGAGTTGTTATTTGCTTTGTGTACTTTTTTTTGTGTTGACACATACTTCATAGAACTGAAGATTAAGCTCAGTAAAATTATTATAAATTGAGATCTGTTCCAATACATGACAAAGACGATCTAGCCTTAGTATGGCGCTAATAGAACTTTAAAACCCATCTCATTAAACCACCATATCCTCAGGATTCTAATTGTTAATATGGTCTGACAGGAGAAAAGTCACGTCTATGAACTTTTTGAAGCCTGTCAACATTTCAAAATGACTTACCGAACTTGTCTACAAGCTAAAAAGCGAACATATAATGTACTCAATTGGTGTCTGAGTAATGTTATGATGACAACCATAATCACAAATCTCAATCATCTTCAGTTCTAAACTAATCTGAAGCGAAAAATTACCATACAAGCTCCAGTTGCAGTTAATGGAAGATGAAGATGATACATGAACGTTAGGACGTTATTTCTAATGAACCTGAGTCACCGCAAAGAGTTGGATTCACCAAGAGTAACGACAAGGCATTGACTACCTTGTATTATCAAATCAGGAGTATCAAGTCAAATGACAGATGAACGTAGATTTTTCGAATATAAATTGAGCGATTGATGAAGAACTTATAACGTGACTATAAAACTCTTTTGAAGAATTGTAAGCGATGACAACTAGAGCTACTTACATATATCAATATGATTACTGGTAAGATATTTCATTAAATTTTTTGTAATACTTCAGACTGATTAGAAAATGTAGCTCATTTAATTTTTATCTTAACCACAAGCATTATTTTTTACCTCTGGTTGTTCAATACTCACAAATCAAAATATATGGCTAAAAATCAAGAACCAATCGATTGCATAGTTACTATTAATTAGATTAAGCAATTTAATCTCAGAAGTTTTGAGTTGATTTCTCTGGATTTTAATATATTACCGAAAATAAATCGAAAAATTATAAGACATCAGCAATGGTCTGCTTTAGATATATCGAATGTCATTATAGAATGTCGTTGTTTTAAATTCAAATAAAACACAAAGAACAAAAAATTGTCAAATGACCTAAATTTTAGCTGTGATTGATAGATTATTTTATGTAATTTAGCATTTCAATATAATTTGAGCATATCAGCGCCGCGACTGCCCCGAGTATAGCGCTGTCTGGAGATCCAATCTTCTATAATTTTTTCGAGCATCCAAAGCGATAACGCGGTAATAATACGTCAAAAGTTAGCTTCCAAATAGTTTAACGTAGCTGACTTTTCTGCATAGGCTAATAATAGCATGTCACTTGATTTTAAAGTTGATATTTTGGAAATTCATTAAATTTTCACAATTTGCAAGCGTTGTCGTGTATAAATGACACAGATTTGCAGCTTTGATATATTTTCTTGTCGTTAAACCCCTGTTGAAAAGTCCGATAATAAAAAAAAACACTCATTAAAATCGAGAAAAAGTTGTAATAATTCAAAGATTAATAACTTTCGAGCGAGAAAAAATTCTGAAAACGCGATTGTGCTCAGCAGGATTTCTTCCATAAGAATATACTAATAACTTAAACTAACAATTCAAACTATGGCTGTGGTAATAATGATAGATAGATTGCTCCATTTTAATTTTCAGAGGCCAATATCTCGAAAACTAAGTAAGATAGTGAAAAATGTTTTGGGCAAAAGCTATAAGATTTTTAGGAGGTTCAAATACAGTGACCTTGCCTTTGACTTTGCAACCAATTTTCAAATAAACATTAACATAATTTTTTTTTTAAATAAACATTATCATTAATGAGTTTAAGTCTTTGAATAGAATATAGTACAAATCTGCAATAAAAAATAAAAGTATCAATTTAAAATTTTAAAACTATTATTTAACCCCTTAATCACTACTATACTTAGTTTTCGAAATCGGTGAAACTTAAAATGGAGCACCCGGTATATCTCGTTGGGATGAAGCTTTCACAACTTTTTATAGACCGATGTTATCAGATGTGAGTGGAAGACCAAAAAGGTCAAAATATAACAATGGAATCCAATTTTTTATGTATTGTTATTATTCTTATTTATTATCGAAATGTAAAAATGTTGCAAGATACAAATTCATATAAAACTCAAGTAACCCTTGCTGCAAATAGTAGGGTTTATGGAATGAATTTCATGTTTAATTTCTTTTTTATCTACTCGTTGTGTTTCGTAAACTTAATCCACATTTAACTTAGCACTCCGCACTTCATTCACTTGTAAGGATATCAGATTTAAATAAATTAAATTTCTCTCTTCTTTTGCCATTATTTTTATTTTATTTGAAAGAATTTATTTTTGGATCTTTTATTTATCACTCTACTATCTCTTGATTAAAAAAAAGCGAAAACCTAGACAGCACAAAAAAAAAAAATAGAGATAAACCAAGCTGTACTGTCCGTTGACAAGAGCTTCATTAGCTCTGGCCGCACCTTTGGTTTCCGTTTACTTGACAGAAAGTTGACAGCCAAAGGGATCCAATTCATGGTTAGTTAACGTTGATATGCGGGTGCCACATTTTTTATGGCTTTCTATTTCAGACATCGAAATTATATATTGGCAAAGACATTAACGAAAGTTTAAGGACGTGAGACAATTAAGCATGAATGTGTGTTGGTGGTGTTTTATCGTAAAAGCATTTTTTGAAAAAAAAAAAAAAAAAAAAAAACCAGCAGTTGTATTTTATTGTAAAAAGAATTAGACATTTCAGTTTTATCTCTGATATAAAATACTAGTACTTAACTGCAAATGTATGTTTAGAAACATCTGTTTATCTGATTTAATAATTTCACGTTACGAGGATGGAACATTTTTTGTTGATTTTACTAAAATTCAGCAATTTTGTGTTTTGCTGTAATGCATTTTAAAATCAAAATTTCAAAACAATTTGGTTAAAATGATGAATGTCTGAAATTGATTTTTATTACCATTGCCAGTCATTAAAATTCACTTCTATGTAAATTATAAATTTTCGCTAATCGCGTGTGTATACAAAAATTTTGGATTTAATCCAAACACTTGTAAAATATTTCAATTTGAGTGTGCGGTACTTAGTTTAGCGTAGAAAAAATTAAAAATAATTTTACTACTCAAAACACATGTGCAAAATAACAAAAATTAACAAAAATCAATAAAATGTCTTTTTTACGAAGTGTGCTGATGTTTCCACATACATATGTTATGTTACATATATCCGTAGACACTGGTGTGGCAATAAGATGGAAAAATAAAGTACAGAGATGTTAGAAAATAAAAGGGGGAAAATGGTTCAATTTTTGGTTTCAAATTTGTCAAACAATATGGTCCAAAATGAATAATTAAAAGTCTGAAACTCAAGCAAACTGTGAAAAAAATGTGAGAGTTTTTGCTGAACAAAGTAATGGAAATTGGCAAATTATGATCATGCGTACACTCATTGTAAGGCCTTTTCCGAATGAATATAAAATAGGCAGAGTTTCCTTCTTAAAATACGTAAATCGGTGAAATGTTGGAGAGAATTGAAGGCACTCGCTAAAAATCGTGCACTTTGAAAGAGGAGGTCCTATGCTTCGTGAGATGATAAAGGTCATAAGAGAGAAGAGATAATTTCCTTAAATTAAACAATCGTTAATATGAATGATATATAAACGCATTATATATTTTTGTGCTCTTATATATACAGTGAAATTCCCCATAGCCGGACACCCACCGTCGTGGTATTTTTGTCCGGTTATTGGAGCGTCCGGCTATCGGAATGTATTTTGTATGGAAAAGTTAGTGAGTTTCACTGAAATATGTCCGGTTATTGGAGCTGCCGGCTATGGGGGCTGTCCGTAATGGGGAATTTCACTGTAGTAAGATCCAATCATAACTTTGATCAATTACAAATCCAAACTTAAGCAAAAGATTAGGAATAGATGGTTAAGGACCCCTTTTGCTCAAATTTAGTGACTTTTAGTGATCTACCTATAATATACCAATTTGCTCCCAGAGCAGTAGCGTACGTAGAGGGGGGGGGGGGGGGGACGAGAGTATGGCGAAATGGCCCTCGTAATATGAAATTAAAATTTTGTGATAGTTTGTTAAAGTCTTGTCACACGGAGGCCTTGCGAACACTAGATCCTGAGCCCAGATCTCCAATCGACGGTCCTAATTGTGGATGCTGATACTCCACTAAAAAGTGCATTTGAGTACCGTTCATATGAAATAACGACCTTGTGAAAAGTATCGAATTTAAGAACATACATATGTAACCAGTGGGGGATTTATTCATAAGCTTTCTAAGCTGATGCAAGCAGCAACTAAAAGATTGAGATTCATCGATCGACAGACTGCATTGTTTTTAAGTTTCACACGAAACATTTGTTTTTGTGCTCTTCAGTTTCGACACGCTGAGAAACAATCTCGAGAAACCACACACTTGGTGGATTAATTATTTCTTTATCGTTCGTAATTCGAAATAAGTTCTTTTTTTGGGCCAGGTTCGCAATCAGGTTCTATTTGAGAATCGAATTTGATAAAATGGGTTGAATTTTTTTCATAGCTTAGAGTGGCAAAACTTTAAGTCCTTATCCTCAAGTTACTGTTAGTATATAGTATCTAGAAAAATGTTTCTAACTTTCGAAGTTTTTTAAAGTAAGTGGAGTAACATAACACCACCGAATTATGCATCGGTTACACGCTAGGTTTTCAGCATCAGTGTCTTAAGACAATGGCGACTTAATCAAACAAGCCGAGCTCAATTACTGCTCCCAATCTCACCAGAGTAATATTATTTCGTCATCATCAATTTCAGACTATCATACATTTGTAGCAAAACTTTTAAGGTATTAACTCAATGAATAAGACATTACTTATTTCGGTTTCTTATTTTGTATCACAACTACTTGTTTGTTTATTCTCATTCAGTATATTATTCTACCAGCGAAATCTTATCATCATAGGTAGAAGTATTAAAGATTTTTACAGCGAACCACAGCAAAAATATCTAGCTACGCTAATGTCCGTAGATACACTTATAACGGTTGGAAAAAGCATTGTTTGTGAATGTCATCCTCCGCACTTATCACGTCAATGTCAGTCTTAACTCTTTGACATATTTCATATAAATTTGGCTACTATGATAACAATAAAACGACCATGGTATATTTAGTAATAAAACATTTGACATTTGAAAAATTTGGTTTTATCTTTTACAGTTTTTTTAGTATATTCATGTGAGTTAATTAAGTGTGTCAATATAAAATGTAATGCAATGCTTGCGCATGTTATGCTGTCAAACAATTCACATATGTAACATGTAGATTATAAACTATTTGGTTGACTACACTATACTGTTTAAAAAGTACCTGGAACAAAGTTTTCTTCAATTACCGCGGTCTGGTGCACTCTGAATTCCTTCCTAAAGAACAAACCGTAAACAAGGAATATTATTTAGGCGTAATGAAGCGCTTGCGTGGGAATATTCGTCGAAAACATTCTTATGTGGAAGGAAAACTTATGGATTTTGCACCACGACGATGTACCATCGCGTGGAGCCATAAACCTGCAAGAGTTTTTAGCCAAAAGTTCTACGAATGTCATCGTTTGACATTTTCCTCTTCCAGCAGCTAAAATGAAATGAAAATTTTCTGAAGGAGGTGTCGGCTATTTCTATATGAAGATATAAAGGAATGGATGATGTTACTTGTTAATGATAAACATATTGAAGAGCAAAAAATAAATAATAGTCGTTATGGTTAGGTTCCCGGAGCTGTAGCCACACCTTAATCTAACACTGGTGGTGGGGCCTATTTTGAAGGCGATAAAATATATTTTGATAAATATATAATTTTGTTTCGTTTTATTTAACAAAATATCGGAAAATTGGTATATACATACATATATACGAGAAATGTTACACTCTATGTCTTCGAAGCGCTAAGAGATAGGAGTAAATGCCCTTTGTTTTTCAAAGAGTAGGCTTCAAAAACACTGAAATCAATCTGAACTCAGAAATCACAAAATGACTTTTACGTCAAAATAACTCTCGGGCGATGGTATTCAGATTTATCTCACAAAAATCAGTCAAAACGACAATATATGAATATATGTATGTATGTATATCCCTGGATTTCTTTAACTTTTTTACATATGTATCATGTGGGCAAGTATGTTTCCAAAGTTGCGGTATCATCTTCTTACAACTTTTCCTATTAACAGATATGGTAGGCGTGCCTGTGGCCCTGTGGGTACTCCTATCATTGAAAATCTTTTTGTTATATTCGCTTAAAAAATATCTGTACCAAATATCAAGCGCTATTATTACTGTTTTTGGCTACCGTTCCATACAAACCCCTCCAACCAACGTGCGCCGCGGTGCCTTGAGGACTGTACATGATGTGCCTAAGGGAAAATCGAAGATTGATAAAACATAATATCGTATGTAGTAATAAAAATAGATTTTATTGCATTTTAATATAAATTTTTCACTTTTATGCGTCATTAGATCATTTAGGAAAAGGCTTCTGTTGTAGTGCTTCCATTTGCTTACCTATTAACGATTTAGTTTTTATCTGTTTTACCTCCTTTATGGCCTGCGCGAGCGGCAACCGAATTCAGCAGGTTGTAAATCTTTTAATGGAATTCTTTTTCCTTTTGTTTCAAGTCTCGCAACACCGAGTATTTATGTACGAAAGATTGTGAAACAAGCACACCAGAGTAGTAAAAGCAACCGTTAATATTTATGGGCGAAGTTCATTAAGTTGAAATTTTAATGAATGAGTGGTGCAGCAGCAATACTTCGAAACTGAAACCTCAGCATTTTGTTTTGACCTTTTGAAATGAAACATACTTTGGTGTGAATGTTTTTGTTTTTCCCAACTTTTGTATACAAAATTTATCAAATACATTTATTGGCCGCGAAAAACTCATTATTTAGAGAATTAAAAAAGAAAACCAATAAAATTGTTTTTTAATATGGCTCAGTCATTTCAATAAAATTGTGCAGTTTCAAAAATACATAAAAAACCATAGTGATTATAAGAGGTGTAGGTAAAATTACAAAAAAACTATTTAGAAACGAAGTAAATTAAATTAAAATTGCTTAGTTTGCATATGGAAAATGGTAGCAAGGGTGTTAAGTTTGGTCTTACCAAAAATTGAATACACTACACATCATTCAAATAAAGTTGCGAGTAAAAGTCTTGAGATTTTACGAATTTTTACTGCCGGTTTCACAGGTTGTATTAATATGTTGTGCATTTGTAGTTATTTTGTTTCAGTAAATGCCATTATTTTTTTGATTATAAATCTATTTAATCATTACTTACTTACATTCTTCTGATGCTTGTTGCATCATAATCGTTACAGTCCTTCTTTGCCTTCTCAACATGGCCCTTAAGCCCATATGCTCAAACTGACCCACTCTTTACCCAGTGTTTGCTGGTTTCACCAAATGTAAAAAGCTCTCAATACAGAGAATTGATACATTTGCTCGTATAGGAGGTGCCACTCCTCATTTAAAAAAGGTTTTCTTGTTAAAATCCGTTCACCTTTGTATAGTCACAAAAGCGTAGCTCCACAAGAAAAAACTCAACGGCGTCAAATCGGACAATCTTGGAAGCGAATCGATGTAACCAAATCTCGATATTGTATGGCCTGGAAAAACAAACAATGGTCATGTTATTCCAGAAATCAATCGGCACGTCTACCGCGTATTTAATAATCGAAAGGCTTTAAATCTTGGGAGACTTAAACTTTATATGGATGAAGATGTAACTGGTGATTCATTTAGAGGTACTTTTTTAGTTGGGATTTATGACTGATTTGTGTGAGTACTGTCAAACTGTCATGGTACTTTTGTTTAGAATTGATAGACTCTACAAATTATTCAGCTGTATTACGAGAATCATCCTACTACGAGGAATGTGTTTCGTGTGCTTAGAGAAATTTATGATCCACATAATCGACCTACCGAACGCACAATTCACTATACCATCGATACATAAATTTAAAACTCAATTTTCATTAATGGATAATACGCGACCAAATAGATCTTTGAGATAATGCGCCCTACATCCACCACGTAGCGAAGAAAATATAGCGGCGGTCGCTGAGACTGTACGCGATGACCGTGCTGAATCAATTCGGCGTCATTCTCAATGACTTAGGGGCGTTCGTGTATTACGTAACGCAATTTTTGAAGATTTTTGACCCCCCCTCCCCCTCCGTAACGCATCGTTATTTATTAATATGTATAATAAATATGTATAATATTTATTACTGTAGCTATTCTACACGGTTAGAAATTTTGGAATAAATTTTAATAATTTTGGGATGACATATATAACTACACCAGAATTGTATTAAAATTCTAGATATTAAAATTCATTTTTAATATAAATTTGAATTAATATTTAATACTCGTTTTTATTAAAATTAAAAAAAAAATATGTCGTATCCACTGGGATTCGAACCAGGTTCCCTTTCAATACAAGGGTTGTATGAACATTTTAACGACATCTGCCAACGTAGTATTATATTTACGTTGGCTAAATGCAATACTTGTGATCGCAGCAAATGTTATAAAATATTGTTTTAATGTTTGAACTGTATTAGAATTTAATACAAAATATATTACAAAATTTTCTAATATATTCAAAAGTATTAAATTTAATCAAAATTGTATTAAAAATCTTTGTAATACTTCGCTTGTATTAAAATTTATTCCAAGATTTCTAACCGTGTAGGAAGCGTATCATTATACACACCTAATTTCAAATCACCCTCCGTTAAAGAAGTTTCACTTCAAAAACAATGTTGCGTAACGCGTTGTTCAACACCCTCCTCCCGCCCCGTAATGTTTAACAAGACCACCTCCCCCCCATTTGCGTTACATAATACTTGAACGCCCCCGTATCGTATGCAACAACTTGGCGTAGTTTACGTAAGGATCTTGACTTAAAATATTGTTAAGCAATTAGGCCCATTTCTGACTGAATGTCTACGTCAATTAGGAATTGGAAGCCAACATTATTCGCGTCATTTGCTAAATACCGCTGGAATTGTTCAAACGCATCAGCGAGAATTGAAATTTCAGAACGAACCATGATAGACGCAATTACGGTTAATATTTGAACTACCTTATTTTTAAAAATGAATGTAAAGAATGGGCCTTTTGTATGATAACAAAGACAACCCGATAAAATTAATTTTTTCTTATTTTTGAAAAAGATACCTTTTAATCAAGCACAAAATACGCCATAATGTGCCTTAAATCATGTCCAAAATTTAGGCCTTCAGCCACATTTTCATTAACAACCTTGATATTTTCAATAGAACAGGGGTTACTATGATGCACAGGCTATAACAAATCCGTAGTAGATCCAGTTTCATCAAAGTTTCCATCACTGTTAGAGACTGTAAGGTCAGTAGAACAATTATGACAACGATAGCAGATTCACCACTTTTAAGGAAAACTTAAAGAGGCAAATGACACCTTGGATGACATGCACGAAATGGATAGCATATTACATGAAACATTTTTGATGACTATCACAGCTGCTTTAAAATGCTATGTGGAGTATATAATATAGTATACGAGACACTCAAAGTTTCCAGTAGGAGTATCCTTAAAAGTATTGCATGTAATACTTTTATAATTTTGACTTGCTGTCATAATCCTAATTCTTCAAATTACAATGTGAAATATTTGGCTGGTCACAGGACATTCGAGATGTTTAAAAATAACCATCATAGTACAATATGAAGTACTTGGAACTGAGCAATATACTACTATTCGTTTAAAGTCTAAAAATCGAACGGCCAATGTACATAGTCACGCTGTGACAGGCGACATTTGACAGTTCATCAAAATAGAATTCAGTACTCAAATGGAGCTGTGTAGAGTCGCGCAGAAAGTGGACTTAAATTCTATTTCACAATGAAAATTTCGCAAAAAAAACCACATGTTGAAAGTGTCTTAAATCATGACAACGTTAAAATATTCTTTCATCATACTACCCCTGATATTTTTAGCAATCATGTTCAATATTTATTAAAAAAAAATACCTATTTAGGTATTTACTCGTACACATAAAAGGTTTTTCTTCAACGCTCATTCTGTTATTTTTGTAACAACATTTTTTTTTTGCACAGTGGTAGGTTTGCACATGTGAGTATGACCAGTTAGTCTTCCGTGTGGTATACATACGTGACACACGATTTCACGTACACATAGCGATACTACGTGTGTACAAAGGTCGTGTATTCAAAAGTTCAGCGCCAGTGACAGCCGCCATTTGTAGCTTCTGCCAAAAAAAAAAAAAAAAAAAATTGATACTTAAACGACCATTAAGTTGTTTCTGAGCATGCTGCCTTCCATATCTTTTTCTACCGCTGCTTCATCTTCTTCTTCAGCTTTCCCTAAATTGGACAATTTTTGATAGTCGCTTGCTCAGCTGGACTATTGGGCTACTACTGTTCATTATATTTGTGTCGAGTGGAGTTTTTTCGCTTTTGGCAATCACGTATTTTGTTGTTCAACTGCATGGAAATGATTTTTATGGAAGGTTTGGGGACACAATTTTTTTTTAATTTTTATCATTTCGTTGCCAAATTTTTTGATGTCAGAGATATTTTTATTGAATTTTAGGTGTGTGCGTTTTTTTTTTGTATTAGAGTTTTCCATAATAAGGGAGTGTTGAAAAGCTTTAGTTTTGGGTCTTAAAACTAGCGGCAAATTTTGAGAGCAAAATAGTGTGATTCACTTTTGTGGCATTTTTCCATAACAAAGTTTTTCAGAAAATAGCTCAAATTTTCGTTATTGCCAAAGAGTGAACGTTTGGCAAAGTATTTGCGATAATTTATTTTTGAGTGCAGCAAAATTGCATGGTCGAATATAACAAAAACTAAGCAGGCAGTTTTATTCCAATTGAAGGTCATCTTGTGATTAAATTGACATTTGCGTAAATTTCTCCACTTTACATGCAAATCGTAATTGCTTCCTAGAAAATCACTTAAAACTAATATACAATCATTTTCTGAACATTAATTAGTTACTAATTTTTGGGTGTTTGCCCACTTTTATGAAATTGAAACTTTTCAAATCTTAATATTTACACCAGATTCACTGAAGACTTACATATGTATACGATATAGGAGCTGTTTGAAATTTCAAATAGTTAAGGTTCTTTATTCTAAAAAGTTGTAGTTTTCTGGACTACATCATAATCGCTTTGTATAAGTTTTATTTGCAAGAACTTTAACTTTTACTAAGTATAGGCCTATTTAGAAGATAAAATATGGTATAAATATATCGCTACATAACCGAAAGTTCCGGAAGAACACAAGTTTTCATGACATGATTAAAACTTCATGTTCCAAGCGCTGCCAAAAAATATGGCAAATGGAAGGAATGGATGAGATTTTTTGTTCTGAAACAGGCTCACATGAGATATTATAGTTCTGGTTATTTTATTGTGTATGTAAAATTTTCGCTCCCGGTTGAAAAGGGTTAAATACGAGTACTATTATGTTTTTGTTGTAAGTTCTGGGACTTGAAGAGAATCGATAATCGCAAGCTTCAAAAAAAATATTATTTCATTTTTTTACATTCGATTTTGAACCACTCTTATGTATGTATATACTAGTACTTGGTAACATGTATGCCGGCATAAATTTAAAACTACATACAAGTAGTAAGGGCTTCATGCTTGGCCTCGCCAAATATTAAATACTTTACACCACGCTAACAGGAAACGTCCAACGTACCAACATTGAATTTAGCAACATTTAATTAAATAGCTCTCTTTGTAGCGCTTATCAGCTTATGCTTTTATACAAGGTTCCACGCTGTCTTCCCAAAATTTACTAACTTTTTGCCTGATGATAGACCGAGCAATTTCTTGTATTTGCGTTAAATTTGGTTTCATTACTTGAAATAATTTCCTTAGTATAGCGTTTTTAAGTAATTTTTATGGAAAATGCCACGCCTAACTTTAGGAATTCGCCTTGTTCTTTTCCAGAACTTCTCTGAACTATTCCTACTGTTTGTATAAAATTTGGCTACATAACCTCAAATAATTCTCTCAGTACCTATAACATTACCAAGTTCTTGCTTGTATGGGAAGTGCCACGCCCCCTGGTCGAAATGCAACTTCTTTGTGTCTGATACTAGATTGAACCATTTCTTGTATTTGTGTGATATCTGGTTCCATTACCTTAAAGAACTTTATCAGTATAGCGTTTTGAGGCGCCCTCTACTTAAAATTTGCCAACTTTTCGTTAAGAGCTTTTCTAAGTTTTCGCTAGTATTTTAGAGAAATTTAGTGACACTAGATCAAATAACTCTCTCTAAATAGATTTTTAAATGTACTTATATTCTCAATCCCAAAATGCTGTGTACCGAATTGACTCGAATTGACTTGTAAGCCAAATTGACTCAGGTAGTGACACTGATCAAAAATATACATACATTTCTATACCTACCCTACCTAGCGCCTCTTCCATGCGTTACAAACGGCATGACAAAGTGAATATAGGAGTACTCTGCATTATCTTTTAAAAAATTAAAAAAAAAAATGCTAAATACGTGTAAAAAAATTAAAAGTTTGCTTCTCGAAAACTTTTGACTAGACGACAAATCGCTAACTTTTATACAAAAAGGGATTTATTTCAAACTAAGTTTTTTTTTTCTGGGATATTGCTACTATCTGAATATTAGTAATGCCTTTTTCTTCTTCCAGTAAGTCAAAACTTAAGCTCCTTCTATGATGACGTTTAATGTGGAGAAAAAACGATACAGCTTTTCCTTTTCATTACCAAAAAGTCATCAAATTTGTTATTTTAGCCCCAGATTACATTACTTAATTGATGTCACCCAGGGTGGAATGCCTTTGCTGCCTAACTTTGTCACAGACCTACCCGCTTACGTAAAAAGTGAATCAACTTACTTTTTTCATCAAAGTCCTAAATTAAAAATACAATGCAATGAGTTTGAATCAATGTTTTAAGATGAAGAATTAAGTACACATCAATTTCAAGTACTACAAACAAAGTGTAGAAATTCAGTGATAGTCCTTTAACTGCTATTTATTATCCTTTAATCGGGTATCATCGGCAATAGAGCTGTTTCTCTTCACACTCATTCAATAATTGATTTATTTGTCAGCACCTGAAGCGCTTTACAATGACTTTTGTTTTCAGCAAACACCAGATCCTTGAAATTCATCACAGTCACACTTGCACCATGACACTTTTGTTCGCCCGCTGGCCGTGTGTGTCCGTCGCATTCATTCAATCAAACTGTATACGTATATATATTAGTTTATGACAACCGTTTGACTGCGTCATTTTTTCTATCCACACCTTTGTTTAGTACATTACAGATGAAATGTTATATCGATTAATAGAAATATCAATAAGATTTCTAGTATCGATTTCTAATAAAGTTAACTTTTTTGATGACTAAAATTTCGAGTGAAAATATTTGAAAAAGAAACTATGACTTTCTAGATCACTGATCGTACTAATCACTACCATAGCTCGGCACTTATGCTGGGGGACTTATCCCCCCATGTATTGGTATTATGCCTTTAATGTATTGCCGGCTTTTCCGCTGCAAAATCATCAAACCTAGCTGAGATTTTTTAAGTAATGTTTTGCCTTGCAACGCATGTAGAACGTTTATTTTTACAAAGTTGAAATTCGACCTATTGATGTTCCATCTCATTTTGCATCTTTAGTATTATCGTTCTTTAGTTGCATCTTTATTCATTGACTGGATGAGTAGTTGATTTGTTAACTCTTTCTACCTTTTGGCCCCACCGTACACAATCGTTGGAGGAATATTGGCATTTGTTGTTCTACAATTTGCAGCGTTTTTCGATGTTGGCTTTTTCCTATTGTTTTATTCCTACTTTTGTCCCATATATAAAAAGCTTTCATGTCGCTACTCCTTTGTTCGTGTTATTTGGTATGTGTGAGCGATGATTGTGTGAAACATCCTTTTACATGTCATATAGCTGCTATTTTCAGATCCTTCAGCGCCAATATGTTCTTTTGCTTGCACAATATATGTATGTGCGTATTCTTTTTTAGTTTTTGATTTCTTATTTTATCAGGTTGTGAGCTTAAGCTGCTATGACATTTTGAATTTTTTTAATTTCATAAACTTATAGCGACGCTAGTTTTTAATCAAACTTTTTAAATGGTAATTTTATGCAGTTCTCGAAATGAAATTAAGCATCTGTTAAAATTTAAGCTTCTATTTTTGGTGGCTGGAGGTTCAGTGTTATTTATTATTTTCTTACGTATAATATGTTATACTTTGCACTAGTTTTTGACTTCAAGTTCAAAATTGTACTCGATCTGGGTTCATTGAAGAACGATAGACCTTAATTCCAAAACGGTTAGAGATGTTCGTCTGTAAGTATAGTCATCATCAATGTTGTGGGTTTAGGCAAGTTCCATAAAAAAAACCTATAGATGTCAAAGGTAACCTTGAAGGTCCATAATTTCAATGTGCTGATCATATACCTCACCAAAACCATTTCTGACCTTTGAGCTCTATAAAATAAAGCCTATAGGTACCAAATATAACTGAAAAGGTTCTTGATTTCTATGTACCGATCATAGACCTCACCTAAACCATTGCCGAAGACACATGGCATGATTTTTGAAACATTTGATCGCATGTGATTTGACCGAACGTGATAGAAAAAACTCAATATCAGATATATCGCTAAAAATTACATAGGATTCAAGAAATTTGAAATCTCACAAAGATTCATTTACGGACTTTCAAATTCCACTGCTCTGCTATTTGGTTATCTGCTATTAGAAATAATTCCTAAAACTTTTATTGAAGTCCTCTAATTAAACACCGTCGCAGAGAAACTGCATAAAGGTTCCTCTATGCGTTTATTACTAAGCGAACGCCGGAGAAGTATCCTATTACCTTAAGCCTCGTGTATCGCTCGTAAATTATTTTAAACTCATAAATTTATGTTTTCTTTTCCATCTTTGTTTTGTCGTTATCTATACTTTTTATATATTTTGCAGAAGCTTTATTTTAAGTTCCATTTTATGCGCTTATTGCTACTGCCTTTGGCACACAACTTTGCTGCAGCAGCGTTCTTTAATGCGTGGGACTTTATTGGCAGTGCTCAAACACAGACAAGAATCAACAGGGTGTCCTTGTGTGTCAGGGTCCTTTTTTTATTAAACTAAAATAACCCATTCGTACAAATCTCATTAAAAACGAAGGTTCACTTTGCTGTCAGACGAGTCCTTTATTATAAATTTTTAAAAAACTGAGATTTTTTTATATCATATCATATCATATGTTTTTGTATGTCTTCGAGGATGGAAAATTAAGCCGTTTACTTGCCAAATCGATTGTCTCCATAAAGCAAAATGTCGAGAGCGAAAAATAAATTTTGATATGTGTGATGTTCATCCAAATTTTTTGGTAAGATTTGTATATGAATAGTTTGGTTTTTAAGTTTTTAACCTGTGTACGTTTTTAAAAATATCTATCCATTCTGCTTTCAAGGAGTTGTATCTCGTTTTAATTTTATATAAATATTTCTGTTTTGACTTAAGTCGATGTTTTAGCCCAGTAGAAAAATATCACCTCTAAGTCTCCAAAGGAGCGCGTTGTATTGCCTAAGCGGAGGATTAACTTTTTTAACTGAAATACACCATTTTTTTTCATATACGTTCGACTTACGAACTTGTGTGAGTAAAGGCTTAAAAAAGTCTATTTGTACTGGACTAAATTAATGAGAGCTATTTGTTTTCATCAAAAGGAGGCGGTTAGAAGGTGAGGGCTTCAGTGAAGAAAGTTCTTGCATTTAGGGCTTGGTTGGCATATTATTTACGTAACATATATGACTTTGACGAATTTTCTCATCGCAGCACATTTATTTTCAATACCTGTAAGTATGTATGTGTATATGTGGTGAGGTGTTGGCGTGTGTGTGTCTGTCTATTAGTGTCTGTATTTGTTTTAATTAATTGTTCTCTTTATATTTGTTTGTTCTCACAGTATTTATTGTCAATAGCAGGATGTTTATTTTCCTGCTATTTACGCTCGATTAGTTGCTTGTTGTAATAATTATTTTGTAGGGTAGAATGCCGTCATTTTGGATTCGTAATAGAAAATACGTCGTTTGTTAAGAACATTTATCGAAGTTATTCTTGATAATAAACTTTCTTGGCATCAATATTTCGACAATGCAAGTCTCAAGGCAATGTTCAGCTGATGTTATTGCCAAAGCTTAAAGGCTCCGTTTTTAAATGGTACTTTGGGCATATTCTGCAATCTCCAGACCCGACTTAATTTATATGCATTTTTTTTTTTTTGATTTAAACTACTTTTAATCTTTAAAATTCTCATTTACAAGACTTGTCAAGTCAGAGCACGCTAGTATAAAGTTGCTTAAAAAGTCAATTTTCACACCCGCTTGTTCCATTTCAGCCTCTTTTTCTCTAATGATTTTGTCAGAAAACTTTCCCTATCCGAGTTCGATAACATCTACTTAAGCACCAGACACATTAAAGCATTTTAAGTAATTAGCTTGAAGCTAATGTACCACGCCTCTTTATGGATAAAAATATAGCCTATGTGACTTTGAGCATAATTAGCGTACTAATGATGAACAAATTTTTAAGTCTCTTCAATAGTTCCGGAATCCACCTTCAATTGGGTACACATTGAAATCTAACGGTTTCCGATTTGCACTCTGGAGAATTTAATAACATTTAATTAGAAAAAAATATGGCAATAGTGAATTTCGAATTCAATTTTCGTCATTTATTGTGAAATTTATAAAAAAAATATTGAATAAAGTATCGATTCTTTTTGGTGTTTTAAATTTTTATTTCTCGAAATTCATGAAAAAGCAAACCAGAAATTTCGAGTTTCCTTGAAAGTCAATAAGTTAACGTTAATAGCTTTCGAAGTTTTTCGGAAAATCTTAAATTGTTCGTACCATAAAATGTATAACAATGACAATATAATAATGTGGGTACTTTATTTATTTGTCCAGCACAAGATATGAATCAGTAAGGATTACCACATACATATTAAAGTTCGGGATATTTAGTTTGGAAAAATTTAAATTTTGTTGCCAGAAAATAGTCTGCAAGCAAATTCTTTTTCATAAGTTTTTTCTTGTGTCCTTTATCTCTTCATGAAGCGTAGAGCATCCATAAAACTTTTCTAACGTGCACGATTAGTAGCGAGTACCTTCTATTCTCTCGAACATTTCCCCGATTCATGTACTTATTTCCGCTCTAGCGAACGTTTTCATTATTATTAAGGATGACAGCATTGTCTGCTACCCAGAAGGTTCTACTCCAAAACTTGCTACCAGACTTCAGTTGTTGATTTAGTTAACTTTTGTCCAATTAATTTTCACTTAAATATAATGGAAAGTGAATAAAGACGGCATCTAGACGGAGTATTCCAAATTTTCAGAATTCGACGAAGGAGAGCCAAGCTTAACAACCGTACAGAAGGACTGGCTTCACGTTTGACTTAAAATTTTAAGCTTCGTTGTCATTGACAAGAGCAAAGATTGCCAGTCATTATGAAGCTGATCGAAGATACCTTTAGCTTTGTTGATTTTGGCACGGATGTTCTTATTGGTATCGCCATCAGGTGTGATTTCACCGCCCAAGTAAGCTTTATTTACTTTCCATTCCATCTCTTCTATTTTGAAACTATCGCTGACACTGATTGGGTACTTTTTGTTATATATATGTTGATTTTCTTAATCCATTCCTTCCGAAGAAGATCCGAGAGTTGTGAGTTTTCTTGCATTTCGAACTGCAATATGTTTTAAGCAATACAAAATATTTTTCGTGACGAAACTATACCTATGAACTTTACATTTTGACAACAAGAAAGTCATTTGCACTTCATTATATCCTATTTTATTTATTTATACCAATTAAATGACCAGCAGGTGTTGTGCTATTATTTTATTTATGCTTTAGTTGCATTTTTAATTAGAGCCCAATTAAAATTTTATTTATCGACACATTAATTTGCTTTAAAAAAAACGTATAAAGTTTTGCTGTGTTAGAATAAGTACAAACGAAAGTACGCAGATACTGTGCAGTATATAAATTCATTGATAAATTTTAATGAGTTTTGTTTTCCGCAATTGAAATGGAAACCATAGAAAACAAAAAAAAAAAAAAAAAAAGAAAAGCATAACTCATGGTAAATGGGTACTTCAACGATAATCGGCTAACTTTGTAGCTGAACTTGAATAACATATTGTTTATCTATGATTAATTTCTTCTTAACGCTTTTGGTGAGAAATGGACTGGTAATAATGTATCTGAAAGGAAAAACCACTTTACTGTATAAAGTATTTTATGAGAAATTAAGAGACTATGATATCCCTCATGAATTAGTTGATATTTTGAAAATCATCTTCATGAAAATACAAATCAGATGACATTTCGCTTGGCAAAACTGTTGTAGTGGCTGAGAAGCTGTGAAATATATTGATAAAAATATTTAGCAATAAATTCTGACAGAAACCACTCTCCAGGGGACTGAATATTTCACCAACATAGCCACGTCTTCTGATCTCGAGTACGCTATTTATGCACAATTCAAAATGGCTTTCTAACTAGGAACTGCTTAATTAAAGTATTTTTTTTTATAGAGATCCGAAAAGATCTGAAATTTTCGAACTATACGCTGGATATTATATACGAGTTTTAAGTTCGTTATTTTTTTATACATACACTAGCTGTCCCGGCAGACGTTGTTCTGCCCTTTTCCATACGTGGCGCGATGTTGTATGAACGCATGCGATGGAATGTAAAAGCGAAACAGTCCATTTTCCAAGTGAAACTAACTTTTGTCCCTACTCTTTTACAAATATATAGCAGGCCTGGCAGACGTTGTTATGTGGGGCGATAATTTTTTCCTTTAAAACTTACTTTTGCCCGTACCTTTTATATACATGTTTATGCACCAAGTCTAGTGTTTCACCGAGGCTACGAGGCAGCCTCGTTTTTGACTACGAGAACGAGGCGAGACCGAGGCGAGAACGAGGCGAGATAGAAAAATAAATTTTCCTCGCTTGACCGAGGCGAGGCGAGATCACACGGCACCTCGCCTCGTACTCGCCTCGGCCTCGCCTCGTCCTAGCCTCGTTTTGGAAACCAAGAGCGAGGCGCGTTTTGACGAAATCTGAACTCGTAAGAATCATATGCAGATTCAAAATATGAATGTAATTTTTATAATAAAATCTATATTTAACTAATATTTTAGTATTTTATTTTGAGTAAACTACTTTGTTTTATTTTTAATCCGCATGTGCTTCTTACGAGTTCAGATTTGGTCCAAGCGCTAATGCACAGAAGTGCTTGGATCGCATCAGCTTCTATGTGACTTCGCCTCGATTGATCAGTTAGGGAAGCATGTAAGGTTATGTAAGGCTATAAGCAAAACTGCATGATTGACAACACTGCATTGAAATTGATTTATTCTAATAGTCTTTCTAAGAACCGGTAAGGTGAAGCGAAACGCACAGGGTAATGCTAGTATATAAATAAAGATCAATATATGTAGGGGAGAAGTGGGGGTTGTGGGCACCCCTACGTAAATTTTCACAAAATGAAGATTGAGTTTCGTTGGTAATGTCATTCGCAAGCAATTACCCCATGTATGATTCATGCCAAATATCAAAGTAAACGGACGCGTTTGCTTTTGGAAATGAACGAATTGGTTTTTTTTGGGCTTTGAAAAGGTGGTGAAACTTTTTTCAAACATTTTCAATAGTGTATCAATCAAAGTGGATCGATTGGAAAGGTAAGTGTAATGTATTTTTATTTAGTCGAAGTATTATGCTGAATGGAACAATATCGATTTGAACCAAAAAATTTATGCATAAACATTTTTTCATTACTTTTTAAAATGTCTGCTAAAGTTGGCTGTGGGCACAAAAATTGGGTGGGTTGTGGGCACCCGTTTTTTTAAGTCAAATTTTTTATATACCTACAATTTCTCGTAAAATTGTTCTAAAAATTTGTTTGGAATTTGTTTTTTTTTTGCTCCATTATCATAGCTGAAATTATATTTTGCTTTTGCATCACTTATAAAGTCTTATTCGTACGTTTGTTTGCAATTTTCACGCCACACTCTCTTTTTTCATTTGAAATGTGCGGGCATGCGGGCAAGTTATTATATGTACATGTCAAAATTGTATTTCCGACGATGAATAACGCCTATGCAGGCTTTGAGATTAATAAACTGTCATTTTGTTCATATTAGTTGTGGTTTTTTTTCATATTTTTCCATTTGTAGCATTTTTTCCAAGGGTGCCCCCCCTAAAAAAAATTTTAGCTGAAAATGACGATTTTACGAAAGTCCATGTAAAATTTTTTTGCATGACGGAATCGGTATGTTTCTTTATAATTAGTTAGCTTAGGTCTCTAGCTTTACACAGATACCCATATGTCCAAATAATATGCACTAGGTCGGTAATTATAAGCCGAAAACAAAACTATGCCCACAACCCCCCACTTCTCCCCTATGTTCGTTGCTAATATACTCCTAAACCGTTCAACCGACCGACGAAAGATTTGACATACATATATGTTTCTTATGATTTGTGACGCTCCGTAATATAGTTTACGATAAATGGGTGATGCCACCCCCACATAAGAGAAAAACAGAATTCATTATATATTATCAACAACTTGATGCAGATTAATAAAACTTGGTATATTTATAAAAGGTAGAGGCATAACTAAGATCTAATTAATAAAATGGGCGGTACCATGTCTTCAATATAAGAGAAAAATTAACTTTATCATATCTCAATATCTATTTGACGTAGATAAATAAGATTTGGTTCATATTTTGCTTATAGTTTGTAAAAGGTTCATAGCTTAGTTTGGCTTGGAAAAAGAGGCAATGCGTCTCCTTCCCATATAAGAAAATTAAATTCATCATATCTCATCCAATTCACCAAAAATAAAAACAGATAATTTATTTTATTTCTTGAGGCTTGATCAGCCTATCAGCCCTGATACATATATAATTTTTTATTTATTTTAATAAAAACCTCGCTTTTTTACCGAGGTGCCTCGGCCGAGAACGAGGCGAAGCGAGGCGAGGCGAGGCATGTGATGGCAAGATCTCGTCCGAGGCCGAGGCGAGGCGAGACTTAAATTTATAAAACGAGGCGAGACCGAGATCAACTAGAACCTCGCCTCGCCTCGGCCTCGGTGAAACACTAACCAAGTCCCATTCATCTGCTTCCATTAGTTAGTGATATATGATGAATTTGTAAAAAACTTTGTAAAAACCTTCCATAGGCCACAATTATGAAATCTTCATGTATATTCTATTAAAAAAATTATTTTGTATAAGGGCCACTCAAAGTATGCATCCTTAATAAAATGTGTACGGCCTAAGTTGTGCCTCTTTATATAAATGCCATGTGCTGTAAGTTCCATGAGAATCGAATAAGCGGTCTTCGATAAAATAATATTTTAAAAGTGTTTTTGTATTAGGGCCAACCTAAATATGCACCCTTAATAAAAGTCTTATATTCTATGACACCCGCGTGATCGATACTAACATACTGTAAAATTTTCATCAAAAACGGCCGGATAGTTTCCGCATCCATAAAAAACAAACAAACGGACAGGCAAAAACTAAATTTTATAAAAACAACAAATTGCAGTTTAACTGTATAAAGCAATGTACACTTTTTTCAAAAATTTATTAACATCGTACTCTCTCATCAAAAGTATAAAAAAAAACTCAAGGAGAGTTGTTCTTTGAACTTTGGAGCCAAATACAAACGGTACAAATGAAAACAAAAAAAACAACACAGAATTCAAGAAGCAGCATAAGCATAAGCAACGCCAAATCGAACGACAATTATTGTGTGAGATTTTGCAAACAAATTAATCCTAAAAAATAGCATTTTTAACTTAAAAAAATCATAGAAATAAGTATACAATAACCTTTTTTAGTGCAAATATGTTGTTTTCAAACATTAATTATTAAAATTGGTTCAGTATATTTTGCGGTTTGGCGTTACAAACCATTTCCATATAAGCAATTTTATATAAATAGTATAGATATGCCAAATCAACGAGGTTTTGGCCCGACCCTCTTCGATTTCGCTAATTTTTTTTGATATGTTTTAGTATGTATTAAAAGCAACAAGCACACCAATTTCCAGCCAGTAAATAAATAATATACAAGTCTACGAATCTTCTTCTCAACAATCGTGACACATAATTACTAATGAATGTGAAACTTTTTTGCTTCTAAAGCACTGCAAATGTAAGCACACTCCATGTAAAAAAAAAATGCAATTGTGTGAGGAGAGCTAAAAAATCAGCAAGGAACATAGTGTAATCTAGAGACCATTATACATAACATGTTTAACTAGGAAGTGAAAGCCTTCTGCAAAAGAGAAATCACAGCGTATGGCTTTGAGTTCGCCTTCATTAACAGGAATAAGAAGGCTATAATATCTCTTAAAAATAACAAAACCGTATTTAAAAGCTTCCCCGGAGCTCACCGCTGAACTTATGTACCCTGTTCTTATCCAAATTTGGGAAGAAGAACGAATACCTGAAGACTAACTCATTGGAAACAAACATCAAAATCTCAAAAAAATGGAAATTTATTGCTATGGCAGAACTAAAGTGGCATATCATACTGTCAATCGCATTCAAGGTCCTACCAAAATCTATCTCACCAGATTCAGCAAAAAATGAGATCTGTCTTTCCCTTCTGCCCTGAATGCCCTGGGGAAGTTGAAGATGCTCAACACGATTTGTTGAACTGTCCACGTTTCAGAAACATTTGTCGAGAAATGCAAGAGACCCTTGATGAGCCTATCACAGTTCTAAACCTTGTGCCAAATATGTGCGAAACACCAACCAAATGGCTGTCTGTTCAATCATTCGCAGCGAGTATGATGAGAGAACTCTGGGTTATTGAACGTTGAAGAGCTGTGGAACGTGAACACCTCCAAACTGAAAGTATCAGCGATCCCGCTACATCGAGGAAGGGTACGGATTGAACCGACCAACTGAGGGTCCAGCAATGTTCTAGGCGGCCTCTTGACGTAATACCCAACGGTAGTGCCAGGAGGAGCAACCCGTCCAGACGAGTGGAGTTTTTAGCGGGTTAGAGTCTCTATCCATTTAGCAGATAGGTTTTCAATTGTATAAAAATGTGTTACTTTTATCCGCATTATACACAACTAGCGATTTCTGGTAAAGAGATTGTTTTTTCGAACACTTTAACATCTTCAATATGGCACCACAGTGTAGCACAGATATATAACTCTTTACAACAATAAGTAGCAACAGTTTTTCAGTACATTTTAATAACTATGCTAACGAAGCTCTGTCATATGTACTAGGGGTGGCAACCCCGGAGCTTTTTTGAGTTTCGGGATTTTCGGGATCGAAGTTTCCAATCCCGGGATCCCGGGATTGATCCCAATGTATAAAAAAAAAATAAAATTGCTCAAATTAAGGTTCAGACACAATTGAAGTGCATTTTTCAGGATGCAATAATAATTCAAGCACATCAAATGTATTGAAAACAATTATTTTGCAGATTTTGTACTTAAATATGTCATATAAAAGAATATTTACTATATAATATAAGACTTTTTTCTAAGCCCGAAAATCCCGGGATTGCCTCTTTGTAATCCCGGGATTACTTTAGCCTATATTTAGAGCAAATCCCGGGATCCCGGGATCGCCACCCTTAATATGTGCCATGTGCTTGTACGACTTGTATTAGTAAATAAAGATTTTTTGATAAAAAAATGGCCTTCAAAGTTGTTTTGCTTAATAATGGGTGTGGCTCAAAAGCTGGTACAAGTACCCAGATGCAACATATTTAAATTTAATAAGTTGCTACATAAAAAAAAGAGCTACGCAAAATGCTACAGCTCAAAAACTCAAATTCAAAAAAATAAAGCTCACGATTTTATTTTTTATTTTTCGGCTTGTTACACATGTGCAAGTGTTAGTGCACTCATGTGTGTTTGTATTCTGTTTGGAGTAGAATTTAGTGGAAGCAACTGCAGCTGTCATTTGCATTTTGATTATTTTGGAAAACAACACAATTTGGATTTCTAACGAGCACTTCGGATGCCTGGATGCTGCTGTTGTCACTGTCGCCATTGTGCATAATTGCATGTGTACATCCGCATACATACATCCACATACATATACATGTGTGTAAGAACAAACAGACACTTCCTAACTCACTGGCATACACACACACACTCACACACCACTTAAATACAGGTACACAAACGCATTCAAGTCATCAGCAACATATGCGGCAGCACAGGAGCTGCATTAGTTGCAGGTTTATCATTTGTGCGTCAGCAACATGGCTGTCGGTTGATTGCGGTGTTCCTTGGAATGAGGTGGTAGGGAAGGAGGTCTTAGTATGATGATTGCTTTGAAGTACTTAAATGTGAATATGTATTGGGGTGGTTCAATATTTACTGTTAACTATCAAAAGTAATAAAATTATTGGCATTAAGAATAGGACTTCAAAATACCTTTTAAACGAAATACAACTTGGAAAAATAGCTTATATTTGCCAGTCCTACATAAAGTTCCTAAAGTTCCGAGAAAAACTGAGAAAAAATTAAAGTACTTAAAAGTCCTTTCAAATGAGATATACATTCTGATATATATTTTGGATTTGCTGTATAAAACATAAATCGCATTAAATGAAAACCTATTTTGACGTATATCGGCATCTTGTATGAAACTTGCATGGATGTCATTTGTGGTACCTACTAAAGGGCTGCACAAGACATCTGAAAGCGCAATCATTCTTATGACTCTAATTTAATTGACTGATGGAGTGTTGCCATTGCTTTTGCTGTATTAAACGAATAATGTCTTTATGCTCTTCGCATGCACGACAACATACGAACACCAACACCTTATGACAATGAATTGAAGATCAACACAATAGTAAACAGCATTGTCAATATTCTGATTCTAAAATTCTGTTGTGGCAATATTGAGCAACAAGAATGTATAAAGCGAATATAATATTGTATTGTAATATAAGCGAAAGCAAATGATTTGTTAAAATTTTACATTTGTGTATGTTTGTATGCTTTTTAATGAACAGTGTCACAGTTAAAAAACGATTAGGGCTGCAGGGGACTTCTTATGAAATGATTCTATGCGGGTGTTACTAAAAACATGAGGGAAAGATCAATTTGATGTAGAGGCCCAATAGAAAAACTATGAAATGTCATGCAAAGCTTAATGTTTGGAAAATTGCACTGCAATTCTTCATCAATGTAATAGCTATTATTTATGGTTTTTAATGCATATAATTCTGTAAAATTTTAAGAGTTTTTTTCGATTTTCCCAAGACTTTAAGATTTTGAACTGTGGAAGTTTTTAAAAACGTGTGCAGTATAAAACGTAATAAGACATATCGACCCCTTTGAGCGAAATCATCGTATATGTCATTTTATCGAAGTTGACTTTTAATTTGCAAATTTGTTCTACACACCACAGCGCATCACCTAGTAAAATATTGTAGCTGAAGCCAAAAATTGACATGAAAAATTTGTGTTTGTAAGGCCAGCTAAAGCACAGAAAAGTAGAAAAAACCGCTCCTGTAAAATTTGATTTTTGACACACACGATGATCTCGTGCAAAGAGGTCGATATAATTTTGTTTAGGAACATAAATTTATTTTTTTTCATTCAATAAAAATTTAAATACGCAAATTAATATACAAATTAAAATTAATTAATTATCAAAGTAACAACACATTTTCAAGGAGATAATGCAACTTTGATATGATTACTTTTGTAATTTTTTCGTATTCTAATTTTAAAAATTCTTGAAATAAAATTCATACAAAGTAAAAAAAATGTTTAGAAAGGTTTGAATCCCTAAGGCACCTGACCGTATCACTGTCCTTTTTTATATCGCACTTTCTCCTTAAATTGCCTCGCACTCTTAAACTTATGCAGCAAACAATGTGTACATATTTTGCTGTTCAGCTAGAAACCAATAACAACGAATTCACTAGTGTACTTGGTGCTCTTGCTGTTGCTATGTTTGCTTTTATATTGCGGTTTATTGTCATATGCTGTGAAATTATGCACTTCACATTCCCGATCTTCTCGTGCGAATAACCGAATAAACGACTTCAGTTTAATGCTGACTCTGGTGTGGAGAATTCTTGTCAGGAACTTGGATGAGAGTGACAGTATCAATATAGAGAAATTATCGCTAGTTTCAACAAAGTTCCAATGAGTCGGAATTCCGATATGCTGTCTTTTGGACAAAAATTGGGTACAGTGCCTCAGCGGTGAGCTCTGAGGAAGTTTTCAACTGCTTTGTTGTTTTTAAAAGTTATTACATTCTTTGCTTACTCCATTATTAATCCATTAAAATCTACTGGATAGATTTTGATCCAAAAGAAGAGTGTATTTTAATTTTTATTTACCCAAGCGACAGGAAAAAGGTGTTGTGGTTCTTAAGGCTTTTTTAGGTTGAGGAAAGATCAGTCTGAAATGAATTTTTTTATTTGTATGTAATTTTTTGAGTAGCCCGTATTTTGTGAGGTAGAATTTAGGTAACATATAATTTCCAAAATTTTGGTGGAAAATCGATCCAGAAAAATTTGAAGACATAAAGAAAAAAGCGCGAAAAAAATTCAAAGATCATATGTATGTGGCATTAGGGTGATTCAAATTTTTTTTTTGTTTTTTTTTTTCATTCATATCAACTTAAAATGGCTGTAACTTTGCAAGAAAACATTACAGATCTCCACTTGTAACCTCATTTTAAGTTAAAAGTAAGCTGATCAACTTTCTTTAAATCCGAAAAGTGGCCTCGAAAGTAGACAAAAAACATTATGTTTTAGGTAAGTACTTAACTTCAAATATTTCAGAGTTCCGACATGATGGGTCAATTCTGAGGCCAGATTCGGATTCAGCGCAAAAATTACTTCGAAAAACGAAACTCTTCAGCCCAACAACATTAATCACCTCTTCGTTCAGATACCTTTTTAGTAAAAAATAATTTTTCCATACAATTTACATTTAAAACTAACAGGCTTCGGCGCCACCTTATAAAATTGAGGTACAGAGCTGAATTTTCGTGCACTTTTTCTTCATATCATAAACTTACTTTTTAAGCAACAGCACCTAAAAAAAAACAAAAAAAAAATTTTCAATCACCCTAATGTGGCATGCTATAATAAAATAGATTTGATTGAATGAAAAGTTGGTCGTTACATTTTTTTTTTGTCTCATAGAAGTCTATTGGGTAAAAATTTACCCAAGCCATATCTAGTGTGTCGATGGGGAAAAACATTTTTTTTTTCATCAGCAACTTATATTGATTCCCTGCCCTCCAACACCAAATTTTAAAGTCTTTAAAGGGTTAGAATGATGGAGGTTTGGTGGTCGCCGAAAAATGTTCATTTCAACAGATTATCTGGTCATCTGTAGTCGCATCGCTGCTATACCTATAAGAGTTTATAAAATGTATATGTTTCGGTTGGACAATTTGCTGCGGAAATGTTTCACTTTAATCTATTTCTTCAAGAATTTTTTATAAGAAAATGTGGATATTTGATAGGCCTCATTGGAAACATCCTGATATGTTGAAAATGTTTGAAGTCTGTAAGTTTGATTCCTTTTGTTAGAAATTCAACTATTTGACAACCGACTTTTAAGGGTAATGTAGATATTTTGGAATTAAAATGATAGATCAGTGGGAAATAATAAATAAATTAAAAGTTCTTGAATATTAATGCTTTGATTTGTTCCATAATTTCTCCGATATCTTAGCGTCTGTAGCGTCTTTAAAACTTCATCTAATTTGAAGTTGAAAAACTATCAGCTTGGAGATATGCAAGTACATATCGCTCACTTACTTCAAGACTGGCATAACTCAAAAAACATAAAGTGGGAGAAAAACGCATTTAAAGTTTTCAATAAGTTGCTTTTTATATGAAATTGATGAAAAGTATGTCTTCATAAACTCTTCTCACAAGGCGAGTTTATGAGATAAATTTCAAATTTTTTCACACAAAATAAAACATGAAATGGCGAATATTTCTGCATTACTAACTCAAAAATCACGTTTTTTGAGTTATGCCAGTCTTGAAGTAAGTGAGCGATATGTATATCAAAATTTATGTGCCACCCTAATCTCCATACACGAGTGTTTATTTACATGGCAGTGTCTGCCTGTATTTTATTTGCGTAGAAGTTTAAAACTGTGAACAAATGTGACAATTCGAAAAGAAGATAGAAAATATTTTGCAGCAGAGCAAAAAATCAACTCTGTTTCATGTAAAAAACCAATGAAAAGCATTCACAAAACCAAGTGTCCTCAAGCAGAAATGCGCTGATATGACTAATTGGAAGAGGAAATTGTACTCTCGAAAAAATGTCTCTATTCGAAATATTAATAAATTAACATAATGTTATAGTACAGCAATAAATTTTAATTAAACACGCAAAAAATACATCAAAAATCTTACCCGCTGAATCATCGATCCGGAGCGACTCAACGGCCGGCAACACGTCAGCAAAATGAAATTGGCTGAGTTGGCGCTATTGAAAGCAACTTATCATGATTATTAAGCCAGTTGCCATGCCATTCCCACTTCATTAGCGCGTTACGGTAACGACACCTATTGAGAGAAGGTGAGTACAGTGATGCAGAAGTTGGAAACAATTTAAAATTTTGTAGATTATTAATGAAATCGATGTTTCTACCAGAGCAGAATTTTGGAATTTTCTTTAAGTTATTGTTTGTAATGAAATAGCCAAAAAAATTCAGAGCTTCCACAAAAACCGCAGATGTGTTAGGATGCTTGAGATTTTTGAATTAATACTAATTAGATAAATGGAGACTGTTTATATATTAGAAATAGGTTTAAGAACTCTTAGATCGATTTGCTTGTGGAAGTGTTATTGAATCGGTTTGTGAAAGTTAAAGTAATTCTCCATTGAGGAGAAATAATCCGCTTATAATGTTCATTATACAACGTCGGATTTGGTGCACATTCGGCCCCATTTCATAGCACTTGAGATTGTTTTCTCAAAATTTCTAGCAAAAATTCTCCATTGGTGGTCGGTTGTTCTTTTTTACTGTCGCCAAAAAGTGTGACTTGTTCGTGACTTAAAAAAAATAACATGAGTCCACAATGTTCTGATCAAGCGATCTTGCAGAGCTTAAGGAAAAATCAAGCGTACGAGAGATATTTGCTTAAGAATATCGAATAGCTGAACCACATGTTCTCCAAACCCAATTAGAAGTTGTTGCAAATGGTACCATAGCGCTTATCAAGAACCAAGTTTCCAACGCCGTTCCCAAAAAATGTTGGCCAAAGACATTTCCTCCAAAGAGAAGTAATTTTGAGAAGATGTAATCGTGCATTACACACGAGTTTCAGCGCACCAAAAATGAACCAGAAGTGCCTGGTTGCTTTCAATGGAAATTTTTCTCGTAACAGTCGATGTGCTGAAAGGCTTGGCTGTAATTTAAACGCAATTGGTGTACTGCGGGCAATTATATATTCATTTATTTTTTGTACTTTGAATGGGAACATCTTCATTTCCTTAAAAACATTTTGCACTAAGGACCATATTCTTATGATCAATTTCGTGAACCGTCATTTACTTGATGTTTGAGGGTCCACCCTGACATTTGCAGCCACATCAGTGTTATTTTATACTGAATGACAGATCCGGAGCCAGCTCAGTTGTCCCGTGTTGAGCCAGTCTCCACGGCTCGAGCAGCTAACCGACGCAGTGGAATCAGCGACGGAATTAACATTAAGCCAAGTCACAACTATTTCATGTTTTTGAGGAGTATAGCGACTCATGATTTGTCTACGTGGATACTGCTTCTGTATTTTTTTAAATGCCAAAGTCGCAATGATAGGGTGATGACTTTTTGCTGTAACAATAACTATAGTTATCACACCTAAAAATTGTCTACTCTGATAAGGCGACGAACCACTGTTCTATGTGCCAATACACCTGCAACACTTTGCTTTTTTTCTTCGGTGATTTCATGTTGAACAGTTATTAACAGTAGTAGCTATGAATTTTCACCACTGAATTTCCAAATCTATCGACTCACCATGTGATTGTCACTGATAGCAACTTGCAGGAACAATGGAAAAAACAACAATTGTTACATTTTATTTGGTAACAGGATTTATGGCGCTCATTTGAAAGCAACCGACCAACCGACCGTTCAACCCAATCAAAATGTCTAAATATGGCTGTTATATTGGGTTGGTTTGGCTTGGAGTTACAATCAAGATTTGTTCAAAACATGGGTCATAGGTTATTTATTATACGCTTAAGCGTACCGTACGTTCGTTCGTTCAGTTGGTAAGGTCTGTTGTTATTACAATTCATTTTGTAGTAGTGTTAGTGATGTTGTTTGATTGCCTTTGTGGGCGTTCGAAAAATATTTTCATCAAAAACATTCTAAATTCCATCTGTTAGAAATTGTAGTCGTAAGTATTTGCGTTTTGTTATATATAAATAGGTATCCCCGTCGTAAATACGTTAAGAATCCTTTTTAAGTTGCGAGTAAAAGAATTTGTAGATTAAAATTGAGAAATTTGTTAACTTAAGCGAAACAAAATTAAAATATTTACAATAGAAATGAATGGAATAAATCAAGAAGCCCTTTAAGTGACAGATAATGTAAATTTCGTGCATTTGAATTTGTAGCTAATATCGTTTTTAGTTTGTTGCTAATTGGATTGCTTGCTCTTGATAGATTGGATTGGCAAAGGAACGGAGTGAAGTCACCTGGTCACAGGACGTGTGCACTGTGACAAATCTCGTTTAGTTATAATTCTTCTATGAGCTTAATTCTCGAAAAGCACAAACCATTGTTTTTGGGTGAAATTTTCACAATATTTTGTGGGTCAAGATAGATATCATCTTTGTAATGTAGCTAGCTTCTAACAAAGCAATCAAAGTGTCAATTATTATAAGAAACAAATCAAAAAATCGGAATAAGGTTTGTCACACTTGTTTCATCGATTGTTTAATTGAGTCATCAGTGACCGATGAGTGAAGATTTCTAGGCTTCACATGTTTTCACTTTTTCGTAGATTTGTTGCGAACCTAAACAAAATATGATACAAAGCAAAACCAAAGCAGTCTACTTTCGGTGAGTTTACCGATCTATTATACGATTTGCGCTCGCTATTTCGTTTTAACACGCCAAGAAAGCTTGCAACAAAGCGCCTGCAAGGTAAAGTGTAAGATCAAAAGAGTTACAAAAATAAACACACAAGAGAAAAAAAGCCAAAAAGCTTTGCTATGTTTCACTTTGTGTTTGGGTTCGCAACAAATCTACGCAAAAACAAAAATATATCTGGCTTAGAAATGCTCACTCATCGGTTCAAAGGACACTGATGATTGCATTTAGTAATGTATGAAATTAGTTTTCCGGTTTCTTTTTCTTCTATGCTATTTATAGAGTTTCAGGTTATTTTTAAAAGGTTGTTCATGTTTCTTTCATTTAAGTCCTTCACTTGAACACCCATTTACCACTAATTATTGATTGGTTGTGGAATTTAAATTCTATTTCCACTAAAAGCTTAAGTGAACACAATTTTTCACTATAACTAAAAATTTTGATGCAGATTTTTTCGATTTGAATGAAAAGATAAGATAATATTCATGATAATTTGATTTCATGACTTTTATTTTAAATATTGAATATACATTTTCCAGTTTTAATGCATACAATATGTTAACAACTTTTTAAATTTTTTTTTCATGTACATATTATGAATTCATAAAAATGAAAAACAAATAAGCATTTGCATGGCTTAAAGCTGATAGCTCACAATGCCGCTGGACAAAAACAATCACACAGACAACTAAGGATTAAAACATGCGTTCATGAATTCGTGGAATCAAACAAGAAAAAAAAAATGCCAGAATGCATTCTATTTTATTTGCTTTGACACGAACATTGGAAGAAATATTTTAGTGTAAATTGGTAACCAATTTCTAGTTTCAAGTTTTAAAAGTTTGTCAACGGATTGATAAGATTGCGCTCGCGGGAAATTGTGCCAATTCTTCTTTGAAAACCAAATCTCAATCGTGGATGCGTTGTGACAAAAATTGTAAAATCTTTGAAACAGTTTTACTTGAAATTCGCAGTTTATTTTTTTTTGAGTGTATGTTGCTGCAATGTTATAAAAAGTGTGAATATATTAACTTTTTTTCTGCAGTTTCGGTTTTATTCTAAATAAAATAAATATTTTAATTTCATTTCCATCAAAGCGTGTAAACGTTACATTTATTTATGTTTTTGCATGAAATGGTTTTGGTTTTTGTGAACTCATGTGTATTACAAAGTTGTTATACATCAAATTTGTTATTAAAATGATGCATTGAAACAGCAGCCATCAACACCATAAACGAAACCACTGACATCGGTGCCAGTGGCAGTAACCACAAGTCAAATAAATCTTATGTCAGCGCCAATGTTTCAAATTACTTGTGTTAGTACATATGTACTTATACATATGTGTGTACATATTTTTGTAGTTATATAATATAAACTTGTAAATATATCAAATATGTACATAATATTGTAGACGGAAGTGTACAAAAATCCATCTGGAATCAATCAGTTTATTTTTGTATGAGTCGTAAATAAATAAATAAAACAACGGATATGGCCATGGCTATGGATACTGCCGTGTAAAAACTATGAAGAAATAAACTTTTCCTTTTAACTATATTAAATTAAGCAGTCATTTAACATTTTATATATATTTTTGGGTTAAAAAAAGCTAAGTGCAGAGCTTAAAGTATGTCAAATTGTTATGAGTAAAAATCAGTGGAATGAAATAACTCCCCCGGAAATAACGCCCGCTGTCACTATTTTCTTTTTTTTTGGTGGAAATAACACCCGCGGGCGTTCTTTCCATTAAACGTGGAAATAAAGTGTGCCATAAATGTGGAAAGGAATAAAAAAATCAGTCGAAATTTTTAAAAAACCTCCGTATCTCAAAAACTTTGAAACCGATTTCAAATTTGCATATCTTCTTGAAAAGCATGCTGATCTATACAACAAATTAAAATTTCTAAAAAATCGGTAGTAAAAAAATTTCAACAGAAACTGTCATTTTTGACGGCCACGTTTTTGATTTTTTTTTAGCAATCATGGTTTTTCTTGAAGTTAAGACTATCTTGAATTAATATTCAAGGTGGAACAATAAAAATTCAAAGAGCTATAGTTTTTATGTAACTTTATGTGTAACTTTTTTTTACTTTAAATGCAATTTTAACTATGTCTCCCTTTGAAAAAAAAAAAAATCGAAAACGTGGCCGGCTAAATTGGCAATTTCTGTGGCAATATAACTACCCGAACTTTAGTTCACAACAACATTGAACAATTATCTTTCATATGAAACCAAAATTTTCAGAATTTATTTAAGGGGGCAGGGACAGTCAGAATTTTCAAGAAATCGTTTTTTTATATATTTTTTCAAAGTACAGTATCTTAGAAATGTATCCTGAAAATTTGAAGTCAATCCGAAAATTTCTTTTGGAGTTATTCGGCAATAACCAAAAGTCTCTCTCTCTCTCATTCATGTGTTTCTCGTCAGTCTGTGTGCGGTAGTTGGACTTCAAATGCGTTTTTCTCAAAACTATGTTTTTGGAACTAGTGACCACTGTAACTTGAAAACCGCTCAATATATTTCAATGAAACTCACACAGTTTTTGAAAAACATACAAAGCTAGTGCATGATCGAAGGATTTTTTTTTTAAATATCGATTTTTTTGAACAATTAATTGTTGGTATTTTCCCCAAAACCTGTAGGTAAATTTCCTGAAGCCGCCATTTTGTTGATTTAAAAAAAAAACCATCGATCAGGCACTGGATTATTTATTTAAACATCTAATTTTTCTTATCCGATTGATTTTAGATGATTTTCCAAGGACTTGTGATGGTCACCATAATGCACTCTGTGTAGGACAGGGTCCAACACAGCCAGCTATAACTTTTTTATTTTTAGATTTTTTTTAAGCTTTCGTCAAGTCAAGTTGAAACATAATGCAATGCAATGCCATATTATCACTTTTATAAAATAAATTAAATTAATATCAAAAAAATTTATTGAAAATGCTCTATTTTTCACGCGTCTGACTGCCCCTGCCCACTGAAGGGTTCCCAACTAATATCGATTTTTAGAAAAGTTATATCCGCAACTTACGAAGACTATATATCCCTAACTATGTAGATCCGAAGTGACATATTTTTTCTTAAAAAGAATAAAAAAGAAATAATGTCCATGGCACTTATTTCCACTTCAGAATGGAAATAACCCCCGTGTGCGTCTTTTCCGCGGGAGTTATTTCACTCTACTGTAAAAATCTTTTAATTTCCCGAATGAATTGGGAACTTACACTAGAAAAAAAATTTTAAATTTGTTTTTCTTAAATATACAAAAATGGCGCTTGTACCCATTGAAATGTATGTGAAATGGATTAAGGTATTCTAAAGTACACGTCAAGCCGAGCTGCTTTAATGATATCATCACTGATTGTTAGATGGCGCATTACGCTTGTGCAGAGTATAGTAATGGTTTGAATAATTTAGAGTTACATTGTATCTAAAAAATTTTCTGAGAAGGACTTTGTCTCACCAGATATGGGTTTGTCAACATATTGTATGAGCTACTTATAATAGTAAAAACTGTAAACATTTTCTTTGGCTTTTGTTGACGTCGAAACCAGAATTAACACCGAATTAACAGCATTGACTTTTTCAAAAATTCATAAAATACCGTCGACCTAGCGCACTTCAAGTTTATCTTAAACATAACCTATGCCATCTTAGAAAACAGTTATGATTTTTTTATTTTATTTAATTAGGAGCAAGTAATAGTATAGATAATAACAATTAGAATAATTTAATAATATTTTATATAAAAGAAAATAGTATTTAATTTAAGCGAAATTCGTTCTAATGAGCGAAAATTTATGTAAAAGTTAAACATCTAAGAACACATAACCACAAAAATATTCAACAATTAAGTGCCACCAACAAAGAGCTGTGTGGACCCCCCAGAATAAAAATGAACAAAAAAATATTTAAGAAGGGATCATCATCTTTGCCAAAGTAAAGCAAAACCGCACGTCTTTCTATTAAAAAGCATCAAACAATCAGAGGAATTTTGCAAATTAAGTTGAAATACAGCCACAAAAACTCACAAACACATACTTATGTGCATATGCATACGACCATTCAAAAAAGACGTGCAAAATTATATCAAAAGTAAGTGACGTCATGAACCGGAAGCGGATATACTATGGCCATAATGTAGTAACTGTAGTAGTAAATAGCAGTAAGAACGTAAAACAGAAGTTTTTCTTCGTTAGTGTGCTCTGCCTGTAATTGTGCAAGGACTTAAGCTTTATTAAAGTTTAATCCTTAACGTCACATAGTGGCTATACACACACTTACATATATATGTATATGAAGCACACTAACAGAAAAACACACCAACACATATTTATGCATAGGTTAATTCATAGACATGTACAACAAAAATGTTACAAAAGCAAAATGTTGGTATGGGTTCACATGCTTAAAGTTTTTTTTTTAACTTCTCTAAGCCAAATGTTACAGAGAAAGAAATTTTTAGTTGAAATTGAAAGTTGATTGGAATGGCCTGGGCTTAAATTTTATTTGGTAAAAATTAACAAAACATGATCTCGTTGAACGTAAAACGTAAAATTGATGGCAAAAAATCGTTTTTTCGATTTCAATCGTGTCCAATAGTGTCGGAAATCATTAAAAGTCTATGGTATTTATGACCTGAAAAAGCAACAATGAATATTTTTGATACAAAACTAAAAAAAAAAAATGATTGAAAAAAATTGGTGTTGATTAGTAGAGTAGAAAATATAATCCCTCAAATCCATCCATACTACCACATCGGGGGTTTTGCACAAAACTTCAGTGTATTTTAGCATTTTTTTTTCTCTTAAAAGCAAAAGAACAATTGATATTAAATTCTGCCAACTTTTAGTTAAAATTTAGTTAAATTTGCACAGCCAAAACTTTTACCGTGTGACACAGATTTTCATTGGTATGGGCCAAGAAAATTGAAAAACAAAAGGATAATGTCTGCAAACCAAAGCAGCTTAAGTCCATTTAACTCCTTTGAGTATATTTTCACAAGTTTTCAGATTTGTATTTTATTTTATTTCACTTTTTGCAGCTGCTATCTCATCAAACAAAAAGAAAAATAGAAACAAATTAAGTTCTTCATGGCAGGACAGTATAACACATCCTTTTTTTTTGTGATGCCATTTTGTTTAGTTTCTAATTTTCACCACAATTTCGAGTCCTTATAAAGATGTTCTTCTACATTATCGGTTTTTTTTGTTGGTCTCAAACTTTCTCTTGGTTTCGCATTAAGATGCCATAAATGCCTTTAGACATCATCGTACACATCGGCCATACATACTTGCACATGATGTGTGCTGGTATTTATGTATATATATATGGCTTTTTCCTATTGGGAAAATTCGATAAGGTGGTGCCAAAAGAATGCGTGCAAAGTAGATGCTCAGGGGATACCCTTTCCAAATGACTGGATAGAGAAGCGATGAATTAATGTCGGCGAAAGTTTCTCTTAAATCGAAAGATATCACAGCTGTTGGGAAAAACAATCGCAGGTAGATTGTATCAAAACTTAAATGCGCGACTAAAGAACGAATATATATGGGGAAGAATATATGCCCCTAAAATTGCGCCAGTGCTCAAGCGAATAAATAGTTGAGATGATATTTACAGCCCATTCCAGCTTCCAAGTTGTTTTTGGCGCAGCCTATATGTATGTGAATATATGTATGTTTGTGAAAACTTTATTTTGTGAAGGTCAATTATAGTAGGAGAAATAAAAGTCGGAGAATCAGAAGAGATGAATTATTCCTTGCACTGGTTGTAACAATCTGTAATATTTGCTGCTTTTTTCGACCCACCAAAAGTATGATCTACTCGTCTTAAGTCAGCTTGAACCGATATTTACAAATTGTTGCTCCCATGATGTTGACTCCAGCCATATTGAGGAGTGGGTGTGGTGGGGTGGCTACAATAGATTCGTCCGTCCCCCAGATGTTACTGTCGTCCGGACAGAAAAAAAACCAGCTAAGTCGATGGTCGATAAAAGAGGCTCCCCCAGATGTTACTATCGTCCGAAAAAAAAACTAGTTAATTCGATGGTCGATAAAATAGGCTCGTCGTCAAATACAAGGAATAAGATCGGGGTCAGAGCAAAATCCTGGCAAAGTGTTATTTTGATGTCAAACTACCCATTACAACTCGGATAGAGTGGACATTACATAAGTTCATTATACAGCAAGATATTACCAAAACCATTTGCAATAAGTTTTGATGCGAGAGCACGATGCCACACACCACCAAATGCCATAGAAATTTTAAGAGCAGCAACCATACTTTTACCGAGTAGATAAAAGCGTTGAACCACGTCTCGGTGAGGAACATCATTAGACTTCCGGTAAAGCGTGCTCTGAGGAGACTATGGCAGGCAGTTTACAAAATGGACGGTTATTACGCCATCTGTAAGTTAAGAAAATGTTGAGGAGATTAAGTAGTTGAGTCAATGTTGAGGCGCATTTTATCAATACAGCGTCATCTAACCGATAGGCTTTAATAATGTTGGGATTTTCAAGGATTCTCTTTACTGCATTTGTTCAAAAATAAATGGTCGGAAAAGTTGAAGAGTTACTCTCGATGCAAGGCTGCGTCTGACTGTTATCTCAAAGCGTTCTGCACATAGCAAAGATACTTGCCAAAAGTTTTGCTTCAGCAGGCTTTGGTTTCTCTTCGTTAGTTTACTTTAACTTTATAGATTTTGAGTTATAAGCACTTTCACACTTGCTTTCTACATTACTTAAGTAGTTAGGTGTTACAGAAACATTTTGAACTCATAATTTCGCGCGGTACCTCGTATATATGTACGTAAGAAGAAATTAATTCCAAGCCTTAGTTCAAAGAATGTTAGTTAGAAAGTCACAACCTATGAGCTCTGCCTGCATATGGTACTCTGCTTACGCAGTAATCACTTGAGCAGTACTTTCAGCTTGGTTACATATTCAACCGCAATTGTGCAAGTATATTCAACAATAAAATGTTTAAATGGGAGTACCGCCACCATTCAGTGGGCGTGTTCCTTTTTGCGAGATTGTGCTGTGTGAAATATTTGCCATACTTTTACGTTCTGTTTCTTTCATTCGGTTTGTTTGTTTGAATTTGGAATTTTTGCGAAACTAAGCCGCTTTAAGCCTTCATACTCATTCATGTGCGCGAGTATTGCAAATCTTTTGACAACGCAATATACCATTAAATACTTTTGTATTTTTAGCTGTTGACTTGATGTTGTTGTTGTCTTTACTTTAGTAATGATAATTAAGAATTAACAGTTCGGCAAGAAAAAAAAAGGGAAATGTAGGAGATATGGTGATAATGGTGCATGACATCTTAAGATTACATTTATTTTCCATAAGCACTTTGTGGCTTAAGTCAAAGAATTTCATTTCTTCGTAAATATGCAATTTGGTTTGGCTTTAAGTATTTCCAAGCAAATTGTTTTAGTGAAGCTAAGAAATATTGGAAAAATTAAATTTTCTTTTACATACAACGGTTGCAAGAGTTAACATGACACAAGCCACTTTCAGCTACGGAACTTATTTTACGCGATGAAATTACTTATAAGTTAAACAATTTGAGATGTATACCATTTAATTTGAGATTCCATAAATTTTTTTCTGAGGAAAGTTTCTAAGTTAAAGTTAAGATTAAAATCAAACGATTTCATTAAAGACAGATAGCGTCATGGAAATGTTACTTTTTAAGTTTTTAGTTTGAAGTGCAAACATCCGTACTAATTAAGAAGTGACAGATCTTGTTACTGCAGTTAATAATATTTTTTTTTAGAATATTTTTACCTACAGAAGGGGTGATTAGTGCCATAGAGCGCTGTGGGCAGTTGAAGATCGCACAACAGTTAACAAAAGGACTATGATAATTCCACCTCAGGACAAGGAAGGTGTTTCAAGTTACTTCTGAAAGAAAACATGATAAAAAGGCTAACAAAAGATGGACCCAAGGTTCAACTTGCAATATAACAAAGCAAATCTGGCCGGAATGGAATGCTAAGCAATCTCTAGAACTGATATCCCGCACTAGACATTGTGTCTCGTCAGTTGTTGCAGTCATAACTGGCCACTGTCTTATCGGCAGACATGCGGAGACATTAGGTATTCGCTCTTTTGACTTCTGTAGAAGTTGTGGGGATGTCGAGGAGGAGGAAAACATTAAAAATTTGCTTTGTTCCTGTCCGCCACAAAACACTTGGTTCATTTTTGTTTGGTGACCTGAATGACCTTAGACATGTTAGCATATGTCAGATATTTAGTTTTATTATGAAATCCGGTTGGTTCTATGAGAGGGTATAGTCAAGTAACCCGTGGTATCACTGTAGACCAATATTTGGTTTAAGTGAGTCGGTTTGCAACTGACTGCTACTTCTACCTAACCTATGCTAATTCCAGATAAAAATAAGTGCTTATAAACGAAACTACAAAATTATTTAGCTTGATTTCTTTTGAAAGATCTAACAAGCTGAGGAAATTGCAGGTTTCAAATACATATGTTGAAAGAAAATATACAGGGTGCGTTCTATGTTCCAGGTCAATTTTTTATTTTTTATTTTTGTAATCTGTATTTTATTGATTGATTATATGGTTTCTAAAATTATGTACGGTACCAACATCGATCAAAACGGGCCAGGTTTACGAGGTTACATCGCATTTACAAAAAAAAAAAAAAAATATTAAAGCATTACACTTTTCATTAAAATGCTGAAATATGGCAACATCTACCTTCAAATCTTACCTGGATTAACTATCTACAAAACCGTACCAACATCGATCAATTAAGATCAGGGGTCCCCAAGCTAGAGAAAAAAAAAATGTATGGGTGCATTTAATGTTCCTGGTCGACATAAATTGTTTTGCTCTAATTTGCTCAATTTTATATATTTTCTGTTGCTGAACTTCGTGTGCTGATTCTAAACTCTAAGTTTCAGTTGTCTGTTAATAGCAACATTTGATATTGGGACACAGTGTCGTTAGAATCAGCACACATAGTTCAAAGGGTGCAACATTTTCCGGTAAATCTATGAAAGAGCAAGTATCTCTTGCAACAGGGTCTTCATCGAAATATTTAGGTCATATTATTGCTAAATCAGGTTGCCCTACTTATTATGTGCGTTCACTATAATCATTGATTTTGCAAAAAAAAAATCATGAGGACGTTTTGGGCAGCTTTTTGGAATGGATAGCGTTAAGTTCGTCATAAGCTCTGAGCAAAAAATTGGTATGCCTCTGCAGTGGTGATATGCCTCACTAATTTTTTGAGCTTCCTTTCTGAGTCTTTGAAAAAACACACCCAATATGTTCAAGACTTCCGATCCATGAAAGCCTCATCAACGATAAGTCGAATGTCTTTTATTTGGTATTGATAATGCAGTTTAACTGTATTAATCAGAAATATTTGTTTGTAAGACCCTAAACAGTAGTTTCTAGTAAATGTATTCGCGATCTTAGTATTTGGTAATTCATGTCAACAAAGCTCGTTGGCCAACCACTGCAAACAGAGTGCTTTCCTTGTATATTAGTACGTTCAGGAAGTGTCGGAGTAAGGTAGGGCTAGCGGGGCTATAGCCCTTCTTTTTTTCAGTAACAACATTTTTAGAATTTCAAAAACAGATAATATTTTCTGTTGGTAGGAGACGGCAAATTACCGCTTTACCTCGGGGTCCCAATGTGCACGGTACGTCACCGGGTAGTGACACATAAATCTGAGTAGTTCCCGAACTATGTCCTCTTAGTTGGGTGTATATGTAGGTAGAGCTCAGGCGATACCTGTTGTGTAGTCCCCACTGCGCTGTAAGATCACATGAAAATTGAAAGAAAAAAGAAAAGCTGAGCAAACACCAATGTTGTAACAATTTTAACATCAGTTGCATTAAAATTACTCTGAAAATACCTCACATTCCGCATTATAATGTTTTCACAGCTCAGTTTAGTTTTAAAACAATAAAAAAAGATATTTTCACCGCCTGCTTAAGTTTTCACCGCTCAATGGAAGTTTTTTCAACGCTCAAAAATAATAATTTTTTCCCGCTTAAAACACCAACCTTACGCAAATTTACTTTGAGATGAAAGTAACATACATACATATATGATCTAAGCTTTTCGATTTTTGACAACCAGTAAAACCAGAAAACATAAATCGAAAGTAGTTTAAAAATCATAAGTCATCACTGTGATGTCTATGTCATTTCCCACTACCTCTATCACTTCAATGCCATGTTCCTGTCGCAAGAGTTCAAAATGTAAATATCTTCTTGTTCGTACATTTCGAAAAAATTAGGCCAAATCGGATTAATTCTTTGTAAACATAATTATGAAAACAACTTTAATTAGACCAGCAATGTCGCTCATGAAGTTGTCTAAATATCCTTGGCAGTTGACAGTTGGATGGAAAATGAGCGGCAAAGATGTGCTGCCATAAGCCTCTATTAAGGGGTTGCGTGCGCGGTGCATATGTGTGTTGGTGTGTGTTTGTGATTTCCCAGTAAGCAATTGAAAAAGGCTTACTTACGTAAGCGCTTATATAAAGCCTTTTAAAATCAGTTTTTCGTGGAAACAAAAATAAATCTATGGAAATATTTACTGTTTACAATTTGAAAAAACCTAAAAATTTATGAGACAGAAACATTAATAGGCTATTCAATAGAAATATTTATTTAAGTCATCTCGAACTGCCGCACTATGGTGCCAAATCGAGTTTTTTAGGAAAGTGCTATTGAATCGTCTGTTAAAAGGATAATGTGTAAGGACGACTTCAGAAAACTATGCAGCTGAGAAGGTACATCATCAAGTATATTTTTCAGCCCACTTAGTGCAAATAATATAAGAAGAGCACTTACTAAAGAGTGCTTTCGATCAGGTATACCCAAGAGATCCAGTATTTCATATAAAAATGAAAGTACGTTTAAAGTGAGTTGCAAAGGATTCTTTCGTTTTTAAGAAAAGCCTTCTTTCTTATAGCACTTTTTACTCCGTTTTTTGTCTACTGAGCTACGCTAAGTACAAAATTTCTCACAGAACTCACACAGACAAAATTCAATTTTGTCACTACACCAACACATGCGGCAACATCAAAAATCCTTTCATAAACACCACGGAGATATTGGCTGTAAACTGGCAGCGACGTCTCATAGAAAAATATAAACCGACACCCCAGTGGATGTGGCGGATGCGGGGAATTAAAATAGCGAGCTTATGATGTGGCAACAATTTCAAATTATTCCTGTTGCTGTTGTTGTTGTTGTATTTTAATATTTGTCTTTTCAGTGTAAGGTTGGTTTTGCTGCATATTAATAATTTTGAAGAAAAACAACAAAGAGGTGATTTTTTGAAATTAATTGTGGTTGACAGCATCATTAACTATGGGCTGGTCTGGTTTGGTTTTATTTGGTCTGATGAGTAATGTGTTCGGGGACGAGAAATGCTTTTAAATGATTGAGCTTAAATGTTAAACTGTATCTTGGGTTTGAGAAAAATGAGGATACAAATGGCAGAGCATTTATGTGATCTAAAAATGGGACTCGTTTCATATTCATATGTTTTTTCAAGTCAAATGTGTTCACCTTTTTTTGGTTTTTTGTTTTGTCAAATTCACAAGGTCCCCAATAGAAGACACGCAGCCGTATGATATGCTATGTAAAAGTTGAAGTATTGTTCCATAGAGATAAAATAGTACCATTTTGTTGCTACTACCAGTTGCCATTTGAAATTAAAAAAAGTAGAAAAAACAACAAACGAATATTCGTATAAACAACGAGTAGGAAACTTATCGACTTGGTAGTTTTTTAATATATAGCTAGCAACTTGGCGAATAAAACACAGCCATTGCAACATATTATTAAAACTTAATTTTCTTTCAAATTTAAAATGTTTGTCTATAAAACTAAATTTCTAAATGTTAATCCAGTTTCTTATTAGTTAATAATTATAATCAATAAACATAGCTCTTTAATCCGTTTATCGTTAATTAACGAAGTTAACATTTTGACTAACGGATTAATTTTTAAGTTAACTTTAAAAAATGTTAACGGACTCGTTAACTTCCGCTCAATTTCCCCAAGTCCGTTAATCGTTAATCCAGTACCTACTATTTTTCAAAAAAATACAGCGCGCTCAGCGCCGCCCCGCGAAATACACGTTCTGACAACAAGTATTTTTCAGCTGATATGGCAGGAAACGAATGACAGTAGTCGAGTGAATGCAGTAAAAAAATATATGAAAAAAAGGTAGAAGAGGCTTTACGACTGCCGAAAGTTCGAAGAACTAACTCATACTATTTGAGTGACGAGAAACAACGACGATGATAAGGAAGACTTTTTCAATTCTGTCACTCAGTCTAAAGAAAAACCTAAGAGCCACAAATCTTTAAAGAGTAATGCTCAAAATCTCACAAAAATGTGGCTCGACATGAAATCAAAAGACTTGTTCAACGATGCGGGGAACAGATATTCATAGATCTGTTTATTAAATTTAGTACTGTTATATGCTCAAGCACTGCAGTTGAAAATTTTTTTTCCTCGGGCAAAGGTATTTTAACACCGAAACGAGCCTCACTTTCAGACGAGAACTTCAAAATATTTTCATGAAGAGGAATATCCATATTATGCCAGATGACTAAATTACACACTCCAATTATACACATCTTTTTTTTTGTTCCTAAGCTTTTAATTTCCAGAACCCAAACCATCACTTTTTATAAGAAGATCACTAACGCAACGATATAAAAAGTTCAATTTTTATCACGTGTTAACGGATTAACGATTAACATTAACTTCCGTTAAGTCTTCCGAAATGTAACGCTTTAACGTTTAACGAAGTTAACTTTTTTAGTAACGGATAAGCGATTAACGAAGTTAACTATTTGATTAACGGTGCCCAGCTATGTCAATAAATTATTTTCATTTAGAGAGCTATTTAATCAAAACATCTTTTGAGATTTCCTTTGATTTGGAATCTAAAATGTTTCAAAAAATTATAATTTACAAGAAAATCTTATGCTAAACTTACCTAGTAGATGCGAAAAAAATCGTCTACTCCTAAGTTTGTCTTTAGTTTTCAAGGTAAAATGCGAGTAACATCATATTGGGAGTGATGATGATGATGTGAGAAAAAATATCAAATTTTCACAAGCAATATTTTGTAAAAACACTTTTTAGTGAAAATATGTTCTTTGTCAGGATTGCCAAGTACTTGAAAGTCAGCCCTTGATGATATGTTTAATTGAAACATGCATCTTGATAGCGTGTACTATAAGGCAATGCTCAGTAACCTATGCTTATACTTATATTAAAAATTATATGCCTGATTTCCAAAGTTCATGATATGGGAGGTACTTCCGATGGCTATATCTACCAACTTTTGATTCAATACTCGCTATAAGTACTTAAAAGGGATCCATTATAAAAGAATAATTTTTTTTACATCTATATCTCACAAAAACCTTTAATATGGAAATGATTTCCCCCCTAGAACTTCCTCATGTCTATGGGATTAAAACAAAAAAAAGGTTTTTCCGTTTAGTTTCCCATTAAACAGGCACAGATCCAAAACGGGCACAGATCCATGCAACATCTTGCCATGTTGGCACTCACTGAGATCGTTGTTTGGAGCCCTTGCCTATCTTAATACATTCACTTAATGCAGATGTTGGAGCCCCCTTCAGCTTGGGGCTATAGCATGCTCTAGCTCTAGCGAAATTTGAATTTGGTTCTTGTTGAAAAAAAGACAGCATGACAGCTAACATTTCAGAATTAATAAAAATGGAGCGCTACATAAAAGAAATTTAAGTCTTGCGTACCTTGATAACTAGCGAGCACTATAGCCAACGCCGTGGGCGAAAGGTCCATTAAAAGATATAGTAAGAATGAAAATTTGCCACCTCTAGTCTTACTTCTTATCCTCGGAGAAAGTTTCCCAAAAGCGTCAAAAGTGCATAACTTATTTCTTATTGACAGTTTTCCTGGCTAATTTTCACCGCCTCATTAAATTTAAACTATAGAACTAAAAATATGCTTTCGTGAAAGAACTTTTGCTTTTTCTATAAATCTACATCACTATCGACACACTCTGCGTAAAGCTAAAGGATTTAATTAGGGCAATTTTGTTTTCAAACGAAGAAAATACTTTTCTTCCTTCGCAGAATATTGCTACTCAGATAATTGTGAGCGACAGTTGACAAAGGCAAAATACGTGAAGTTATGGAATATAATTTTAAATACATAGTCCATGCTGTATTAAAACTCATTAAAACTGACATTTTCTCATAAATAAAGTGACAACTAAAAACAATTTCTTCAACTCGCCTCCTTGGAGCATCAATATGGGTAAATACATTACATTACAGTACAGGAGGAGAACAAATAAACAAGGATGGTAAATAAATACGCAGGACTAAAGCGCGAAAATTAGATTTTCATGGGGAGGCCGTTGTTTTTTATGTTGCTGCCACATGATAAAAAACAAAGTAATACACAGAGTATAACAGATTTCAGAAAAAATATCGTCCTTATTTGTGCAAAAAATAAACGAAGTGTTGAGAGCGTAGACTTTTATAGCCCATGTAGTAACATTGAAGTTGTTGCAACTGCTACAGTTGTTGTTCATATTGATTTCCTTTTTTCTGGTTGTTTGTTGCTTCTCTATATGTGGATATTTGTTGCTGTGTTGCTTTAATACTGCTTGCGTACGTGTATGTGTGTGTTTATTTTGGTTGGGTGAAAATTTATTCATCGTTATTTTCTTTATATTTATATGGCTGAAAAAATAAAAAAAAAGTACAACACAAAACAAAACAGAATGTAAAAAAAGCCGCTGTCTACTTTCTGGCGCACTAAATTGCCTGAGGCACACTTACAGCTTTAATTTTACACTCATACACTTACTTACGTACACACTGACACATATCCATTTCCAAGGATTTGGATAAAAAGTTTGAGTCAATTTCCATAGGATGCAGACAACACCCATCTGGTGTTGCTGCTTGTGCCTTCGAAAGCCTTTTAAATATTTACGCATGTTTTTATACATATTTTAACCCGCATTAATCCTTGATGGATATGATTTGTTACAAGTCTTAAGAGGATGAATGCTGTGGCAGCAGTCGCTATTGGTTGATCTATGGAAAAATACACTTCATTCTTGATTAGTATAAAAAATTGAATATTTTCAACAGCATCTGTTCGTTTTAAATATTTCACTCGCTTTATGTATTTTAATTTAATACTTTTTGCAATAGAAAACATAATTCATAAATAAATAAATTTCAATATTTCAACAATTTTTACAACTAAAATGAAACATGACAAAAAAAAAAAAAATTAAAACATCAGCCAAAAAAGAATGTAGTGTAAATGTATGAAACAGTCTTAAGAACTTATAAAATATCGCGCAAGTACAATGTCGAATAAATTAATTTAAGACGAAAAAATCAGCGAAAAATGTTGATAAAGAGTTAAAACGTCATAAAACGTTAAAAAGTCAAGAAATGTTGATTAGTCGAAAAATCTTGAAAAAAATCGAAAAATGTTGGACAAGTCGAAATATCAAAAAAAAAAAATTGAAAAAATTATAATTAATTTTGAAAAATGTTGAAAAATCTTGACAAAATAGAAAAATATTGAGAAAGTTGAAAATGTGAATATATTCGAAAAATGTTAAATATTGTTAGGAAAATAAAAAGTCCAAAAAGTATTGTGGACATCGAAAAACTCACAAAAATGTTGAAAATATCGGATAATTGTGAAGAGTTTGAAAAATTTAAAAAATTTCGATAAATATTCAAGGTAAGCGTAAGACTCTTAGCTAATTAACATAAATATATATTGGACAGACTTTGAATAAAGACTGTCACTGTTAAATCGAACTTACCGATTTAAATGTTTTTCTCACAAACAATAAAAAAAACTCTATTCTGGACTCTCAAATAATCTGATGTTTTTTTGGGTGCTATTTTTATAAAAAATTAATTTATGCTAAGTATGCAGTATTTTAGTATGTTGAAGTTTTTTCGTTCAAAGCAAGAGCTTGTGTAGGTACAGGTTGAAAAGTTTCTGGGGGTCAGAAATAAAAATTTTTTATATAAATTTGCAATATATTCAATTTTCCAACCAGCATACCTTTTAAACTGTCATAACTTAGACTTGCGATCATATTGATTTTTTGACAGGATAATATGAACTGAATCATGCTGAAAGGAACCCGAACTTTTTTTTATCAAATAGATCAATCATTTCACTTTATCACACCATCAGCCCCAGCTATATTTTCTCAAAAATGCCAAATACGCTATATTTAGAAATGTAATGCCAAATTTTTTCCTTAAAAGCTAGACGTGCTGAGTATTCAAGTAATTCAAAAAGAAAAAAACACTTCAGAATTACCATATCACTTCCATTAAGCCAAGTCAATGCGGATTTTGGAGTATTAAAATGTCTGCTCTGGAGGCCTTAGGAACTTAATAAAACATCAAATTTGAATGCGCGTTTCATGCTTTTCGAGAAACAACGATTTTTCTAAGATATTAACCAAATTTTTTCTTTCGAAAACAACATTACCTTCTTCAAAAGTTTGTGATTAAGTTGAAATTTGATTCAAACTTTTTAAATTGCGTTTGAATATATGTTTATAATATATGCCCAATTTATCTATCTTATCCATTATTCAACGAAAAAAAAAAGTCTCAAAATTTTATAAGAATCCCCATATCTTGAAAACTATGCTGCTGATGAAGTACAACAAAACACTAGGAGTAGTATTTCATTAAAATAAATTTTATATGAATTCCATATTTCCGAAATTGATACAGGGATTCGCAACTGGTGGTGGATTGGTCGATTTCAAATATATGATTATCCTATGGAAGATTTTTCTGAAATTGAGGCGAGGCGCCCAGTTGCAAAACCGTCCAAAAAAAAAAAAATTTTGAGATATTCTCATATATAAAAGTCTAAGCCATGTTTTATCTTTCTACAATGGTTTTAAATTAAAAAAAAAAATGTTTTGATAGAATTATTACATTTTTTAAAGATATTTTGACGCATTGATTTCAAAACCGGCCAAGTCCATAAACTTGCTTTCTTTCAAAACCAGTCCAACGCCTTGGAATCAAAACCGGCCAAGCCCAGTACATTGGTATCAAAACCGGCCAAGTCCACTTTTTTTCCAACGCCTTGGAATCAAAACCGGCCAAGTCCAGTTCATTGGTATCAAAACCGGCCAAGTCCACTTTTTTTCCAACGCCTTGGAATCAAAACCGGCCAAGTCCAAAATTGTTTTCTCAAAAACATACGCAAATAAAAATTGAAAAGTCAGATCTGACGTGCTTTGAGTATGAAATTTTATAAGCTATCATGTGGGAAATACTTTTTAGTTTTTGAATTAACATAGATGAAGATAAACGTTTTTCGTTGTTTGTCCAAAAGTATAAAAAATGGACTTGGCCGGTTTTGAAACCGGGCGCCTAAATTATTCCGAAAATGCTACACGTCATCGATGATCTCCACCTTGAAATATGTTATTCTTTGGATTATTCAGAGCAAACTACGCCCTTACCTTTAGATTTGCGACTGTCAGCTTGAGTAAAAAAGAAAAAAACATCGTATTTTACCCTATAATATAAAAAATTTAATTAATAAATTTAATGTTATGCTCAGCATTTGTAGGCAGAAAAACACCACATGTTTTTTTTTTTATTATGTTTTCATAATTACAGACTTTATTATTATTATTTCGAATATCTTTTTCATATACATTATATGTTAAATATCTATTAAATTATGATAAACTTAAATAAATGTTTATCTACTCTGTTGATACCTACACACACTATATGTTTGGTTTTTGTTATATATCGACAATTTGTATTCATATGGATCATTTTATTTTTACTATAGATTTTACTATCATAATTCAAGCATGGATTTCATGATACACATAGTTTTTATTTTTAATTAATGCAATAAACAAGATTTTGTACAAACAATATTTCTAATATATAGCATGTCTGCTTTGGTTTTCTTTTTTTATTAGCAAAAACATATGCACACCTGTATTGTATGTAGAAACATGTGTACGTTTATATAAAAGTTTTCAAAATAAGTTTACAATAAAAATAGAACAATTCAATTATTAAATAGTTATACATTCAAAAAAATTAAATTTGTTTCATTTTGGAAGTTTACATTGATTTTGGCTTAAAGTTGTTATTTTCTTGGTTTGAATTTTATTTTATTTTATTTGATTTCTCTTTTGAAGAAATTATTTTATTATCTTCATTTAATTTTGTATTTTTTTATAAATATTAATGTTAAAATACACGTACATTTTTTATTCATGGTGGATTGGTTTTAGTGGGAAACAAGTCTTGTCATCTGGAACAAGGTACAGGAAAACGACATAAATGTCAAAGTCTGTTGATTGATTGAGTTCATTGAATAGTGCAGTTAGAAACCCTACAGCAACAGAATTTTCGTGGTTCGAATAGGCTACCATGATACATTTTGGTTATTTATATGTATGTATGTATATTTATTTATTTTTTTTGTGAGAACATATGTCATCATGTAAATAAATGCAATTGGAATTGGCAAGCAAAAAGTTTTCTATAAATACTTTACAATAATGGTGAGAAATTTTGAGTTTATATATAATGTGGTAAGTAACATATTCAATCACATAGCCTTCGTCCTCTTCTTAATACATTTATGAAGGTTTCTGTGTCAAACTTCAATACTTAGCAGATATCATGACCCTGTTGCGACCGCACAACATATCCTTCCAACATATTATTTTCATTTCGACCGCACACACATTTCCGGGTACTAATTGCTAAATTAGTAACTCGGAATGTGATATTAGCGCCGCCTCATTTCCGAGTATTAACTTGAAATGTGATATTAGCGACCGCACAACTCATAAATTATTTAATTATGTTAATGACGGCATTAAAAAGTAGTGCTTACTATAGTGATAAAAGAAAACCGTTGCAATTTATTTCGAGCTGTGTCCGGTTGACATATTCCTACTTACAAAGTAGGTGCTCTGAATATAGTCATAATATTTCCAGCCTTAGCCTTTCTTTTCAAAGTTAATACGTTATCCAACCATTGTCCAAACGGAAACGATATCACAAAATTTATTTTTCAAAGTTTAACATGATCCCGTTATGGGGAAAATAATAAGTGTGCAGCCCTCCTCAGCTTAAATGTCATATATCCATTTTTTTTTTTGTGTAGATGGAGATACGGTTAAGTCATCGGATCAAACTAGCGAAAGTGCTATGTACATGTGCATATCCAAAAAATTGTACTACAGAGCAGGACAGCTGCAACTTTAAATGGAGATTGTTCTAAATTACTTACTCTATTTGGATGTATGACCTTATGAGCTTAGCTGTCCAGCAAAGATTGAGTTGGACTATAACAGGCGTCTGGCTAAAGTTTTTCAAACACTTAAATGTAGGAAAAGCTAACTAAATTATTCCGCCTTACTAATAAGAAAATGATTTCCTTATGGATATCATCAAAAATGTGTGATGACAGTGTTTTAGTAAAAGACAACCTCTTTCGAGATGTTGAATGGCTTTAGTGAAGTCTCAAAGTCTGGGAATCATGCGGTTAACAGTGCAGGTTTTTTTGGATATACAGTATTGTTCGAATTAATGTGAACACAAGTGATAATTTGCAAAAAACAACATTTATTAGTTATACTTAGACGAAGAAAAAGAAAAAAGAATACAATTTAAATTGTTTTAATTAGAATCATATCCCCCCTTGGCTTTTATAACTTCCTGAACACGTTTTGACATAGAATCCACAAGTTTAGTACACATTTCTGATAGTTGCTGGTCTTGAAACCATACTTGGATTACAGTCTCAATCATTTTTGTTTTTGTTGTACAGTCTATTTTACGAAGTCTAGCCTTTACAATAATCCAGATATTTTCAATTGGATAAAGATCCAGTCAGTTTCCCGGCCATTCAAGGCATGATATCTTCTTGAGAAGCATTTTTTGGTACAAAGACAGCGATCTCGTTTCGTAAAAAATATGACAACGAATAACTTACGATAGCTCATATTGACCAAATCAATTAAAAATGTTTTGGGACTGCTTTTCTTATAAAGCTACCAGATCCCTTGTACCGATCGAAGGCATGATGAACTCTCAAAACTATAAAGACTTGCTAGAACAAAGATTGGAAGCTAAGTTTTATTTTTTGCAAATTATCACTTGTGTTCACATTAATTCGAACAATACTGTAAGCCTTACCATAGTCTTCTCTGTGATACTGTGATCAGTTCCATTAACTGAACACTAAAACCTAAGCATTTCAAATAGAATTAACAAGTTCCTTGCGTTTTTTTTTCACAGACTATAAAACAATAAAGGCGTCAGAGTGGAGAAGTAGTCTTTTTCAATTTGCGATCCATTTTAGAAGATTAAAATGTGAGTCATTGTTCTTACTTTTGCAATGATTGTTTTCCAATACGTTTTATGAAATTTAACTTTGAAGGTCTTATGAAAATCGAGTATTCTATAAATTTCTTTTAGAGTCAATCCTTAGTTCGGCTAAAATCGAGGTGATTTCTACAGCATTTGAATTCAACAACTTTACTGCTTAAAATCTTGTGTACATCTATGTTGGAAGTATTTTCTAGCTCGCTGTACACCATACGTTTTCCTGCTAAAAAAAAATATATTTTCCTGCTATTTCAGTCTTGTACAAATGCTCCACCAAACTCTTTATTGCCTGAATAATATCATTGAATCGTCGAAATATTGTCTTGATTCAGCAAATACTCAATCGCCGATAGTCAAAAAACTTTTGAAAGTTTTTCCTTTCCTAAATATAATCCAGTAAAAGAAAGAATTAGTAGAATGTGATATAAGGATTACCTCGGGAATTACCTTTAAGCTAAGGCCTTCCAAGTGAAATGAAGAAATGTGGTCCTTCCGGGAAAGGGATAAAATTAGAGCTTTTGTGGAAGGAAGAAAGCTAGGACTTTTGTACTTGCTGCTAAGTTGAAGTGTATGTCTAGGCTTCCCATTTCCTTTTGGTGATTTGCACCAAAAACGATATTTTCATGAGATTTTTGGTCACTTTATTCTTACAAACTACACGTATTCTGACCCAGTTAAGGACTGTCCCAGAAAAAACTTGCACTTTGTTTTTTAGTTATAAAAAAATACCCAGCAATTTTTTTGGTCTGTTTTCTTTTTTTATTAATAATGGCTAGTGTTAAGAATATAAATAACTAAAAACATAATTAAAAATTTTTTGTTTTCATAAAAATTTCTAACGTTGTTCTTAAGGCCCTTTATTACATTTTGTACAGGTGTTTTATCGACAGTACGGAACGATCTTTTTCACTTAAGACTAAAGTCTTGCAAGTTTTTTGTAGTCTTATCACTCCTTCGAAGATTTCTTTTCATTAGAGCCTGATATCTCCGAATTGGGAGAAGCTCTGGGCAGTTGGGCGGATTTGCAATTTTTGGTACAAAATTGATCTTTTTACTTTGATACCATTCCGTCGAAGCTTTAGAGTAATGAGAGGTTGCTAAATCGGGCCAGAGAATCACTGTACCTTCATGCGCACGAATAAATGGTAGAACACGTTTTTCGAGGCACTCGTCTGTATAAACTTTTGAATTGATTGTGCCTTGCGTAACAAAGAAGCTTCTTCTGAGGCCACAGGTACATTTGACCTGCCAAACCATATATTGCTTCGAAAATTTCGAAATTTTTTTTTCTTTAAATTTACTAGGCATATGCTTCTTCTTCGGTGATGTATAATATTTGTGCCCAGATAGCGGCTTAAAATCTGCTTTGACGTAACTTCCGTCGTTCGTAACGCAGTAATCAAATTTAGTCAGTTACCTTTCATACAATTTTCGGGCTCGTATCTGAGCCATCAACTGCTTTTCATCAGAACGGTCTGGTACTTTTTGAACTCTATATGTCTTCAGCTTACTTTTTTCCTTTATCCTTTGCACAGTAGATTTTGATGTACCTGCTCTATCCGCCATATCTCGCACTGAGGTGTTGGGATTCTGCTTAAAAAGGCGCTTCACCTTCGCCGCTACCTTTGGGTTAGAAAATTCTGGTTTTCTGCCTGAACCCTTTTTTCGTGAAACAGGTAGACCCTTCTTATAATTAGAAATAACCGTTTTGACAGTTCTTTCTGATGCACCAACTATTTTTGCTATAGCTGAATATTTTAACCCTGGATTTTGCAGGTATGTGGACAAATTCAGTTCGCGGACTTTTTCTTGCTTGCTAGACATCTTTGTCGTTAGAAGTGCTATCTTCAAGTGTTATACATCATATCAAACGTCACTTTATATGGAATAAATATTTTGTCTTTTTAGACCTATAAGATTATCAGGTAGAGTATAATCTTAAAAAATAAAAGTGCAAGTTTTTTCTGGGACAGTCCTTACAATCACATGCTTAAAAGATATCAACTAAGCCAAGGCTTTCTGTTGAACGGCATATTGGCAAGAAGTGCTGATTTTCAAGCGGCCTTATATATAATATAGCAGATCTTCTCCAGGAAAAGCATTGTTCAATCGTCTACTGGAAACTTCAAATGTGGATGTCAAACTATCTGATTTCGATTTTACTTCTCGAAAACAATGTTTTGAACTCTAACTGAATTTTCTTCCTGTACAATAAATGATAGTTCTAGCGTTCAGAAATTATTTCTAATGGGATATTAATTAATAAGCCTTTTATTTAAAAATGTCAGAAGCAATGAAAGCCATGATATAAACATACAGCTATACTGCCGTACTAAGCGAAAAAGACGTTTTTAAATAAAATTCATTTCGAGATAATTGATGTTTTGTTTATGTCAATTTGTTGAATTACCTTTAAAATCGAGATAGAGGAAATCTTCTTAGTAGATTTTTTATATGATTGAACTGAGATGCCGTCATTTGGAGTATTTCATTGGACGCGTAATTTCTTAAGCTATCCGATGCCATAAGAATCTCGGATATTTTTTTTTTTTTTGAGATACGTCTTATTCGCTTAGTGCAGCAGTATAGCACATATGATATTTGATTCGATTAAAATATTTATGAATCAGTGGTGATATTTGATATTACAATATGTGGGTCGAGCGTAATCTATTTTAAATTTTTTCCGAAAATTGCCAATAGATGGTTACTTTCACTAATCTAAATAAAATAATGCAATGACAATGTCAATATAAAAAAATTATAAAAAAAAAACATTTTATTACAAAAGTATATTGGAAATATGCTGAAAGTTCTCCGTGAACTTAAAATCAGTTCCTTGTTCTTTTTAAAAATAAAGCAATATTGAACTGGAAATGCCATTATTGGGCTGAATTTAAACAATAATTATGTAAATTGTAAAATCCTAAAATAAGGAAAAACACCAAATTAGTATCATGGCAGCTTAGCAATAAATATTTTAGGAAAAATAACAATCTAATGTAAGGAGTAATCAAAGCTTGTGGTATATAAATGGGAAAAGATTTTGCTTTTCAGCGATTTTTATGTTAATAATTATAATGATAATATTGGTAACATAAATAAATGATATTAAAAGTTTATCTAAAAGGTTTTTTGTTCTTCTTTCATTATTTGCGCTGACTGAAATCAAATTTTTTATTTTAATTTTTTTTGTTTATTTTTTAAGTTTTTGGGAAGTTTAATTTTAAAGAGATTCACACACTCTAAGGTTCTGGCAGAAGTGGAAAGTAATGCGAGTATTTTTTGCTTAATCAGCATTTGTTTGAAAGTTTGCTTTGTATTTTTTTTTTTTTTAAGAAAATCTTATTGATTTGACAAATTTTATTTTATTGCTGTGCATTTGAAGTTATGTATTTCATTTATGATATTTCTTTATTTTGTTTGTTTTTATTAAATTTGGATTTATTTCTATTTCTTTTATTTTCATTCATAAAGTAAAAGTTTTATTACATCTCTTAAGTTTCATTTATGTCTACATAGCAGCACATTTTTATTTACTACAAAAAATTCATTCGATTTTATTTCTCGTTCCATTCCATTTTATTGTTTCCTTTTTCGTAGTATTTTTGTTTTTCTTTTTTTGCTGCAAGTATTTAGTAATTTTTACTATTGTTTTTCTTTCTTTCAACTACTTTACTGCAGTTTTTCGCAAAAGTTAAAATTTACATAAAATTTGTATAGTAAAGTTGATGTAGTATGTATAGTTTAAATTATTTCTAATGCTAAGACCCGTTTTTGTTTAGTTTTATAGTATTTCATTTCTTTTATAGTTGGTGCAGCAATTAAGTTTTTATGGGCTTCTGTTCTGAATTTTATGTTTGTTTTCCTTTTTTTTTTTAATTACCTACAAAAAAATGTAGGTAGCTTCATATAATTCTAGTTTTTTAGCTTTAATAATTTTGGATTTTGAAAAATTAAATTTCTATAATCACGAACTAATTTTTTATTTTTATAATGTCAAATATGTGTGATTCTGAAAAATAACAACCATATTGGTAGTGGTTTCATTTATAAAACAAACTGTAATTTTTTTCATCTTGTCTTATCGGTTGTCGGATGTGATTCAAGAATAAACTTTGTATCGTTCTTTTCCTTTGAGTTACTTTAAATCGCACCTTTTCAAAAACTAATGAATTTATTTTTTAAATAATATTTGAACCGTTATATATCAACTTAAAGAAAAAATTGAAAGTGTGTTATATCCTTGGAGTAAATTGATCTATTGAGGAAAAATATTTTAATTTATTATCTTCGGCAACGTAAATGATATTTCGAGCTTCAAATAGACCAAAACTCGAATCTAGAAACTTTCCATTTTTTATCTTTCCGAAATTAGCACAAAAAAAAAAGTTAAATATGTTTTAAAATCAAAACGTGACTTAAATTTTAAATGTAGTTATTCCTGTTGAAAACTTTCCAAAAATTCAGGAATCAAGCTCTTACTTTGGGTTCGTTATTTTTCTTGTGTATGACACTTGGACAGTTTCCAACTGAATGGATCAATTGCTCTTCAGAAAATCTTAAAAACTTATTTTTTTATTTTTCATAAATTTTTAAAAAGAAAGTTTTTAAAAATTTATCAACTTGTGATGTATTATCTTCAAAAATAGTCATTATTTATTTTTTTCATCATCTCAATTTAATTTTTTTTAGATATCTCACATATTATAGGCTGTAAATTATAAATTGATTAAAGAATTTAATGTATTAGCTAAGCTCATTTTCTCTTTACAAAATGTAGATTGAAAGAACAAGTATTTTTGTTGCTTAAAATTCAGATATGAAAGGATAAGTAACTTAATTCCCCTAAAATCAATAGTTCTATGCACTACGATGTTTGTAGTTTCTTTAAATTAAAACTTCAATTCTCGATTGTCCTTTTATGTTCTGAAACACATCTGTTCTCCAACTAACATTGAGAGCCATATACTTGATATATGGTAAGTTCGCGCCGAAGTCGATCTACCGTCAACTTCATGCTTGTTTTAAATTTCAAAAACAAATATTTTTGCAAAAAACATGAACAGATTCTTTAGACGTTTCAAAATGACCACCTATTTTGAGAATCACACAAATTTTTCAGATCTAAGGTTTTTTTTTTTACAAAATTATACATAAACTACAGAAGATTGTATAGAACTTTGGGCGTATTATGAACCTCAGGTGAAAGATTTTTTTTTTGAGCACTCTGAACAATGATTTCAAAACCGGGCTCCCAAGTTATAGCGGAAAGATGCTGCAGGTCGAAAAACATTCACATATATCAGAGCGGTTTTAGGTTAAAGAAAAATATACTGGAGTTACTTCTGTAATAAATACAAAGACACCAAACGCAGTGTATTGCTGGAGTAATTCGGCAGATGTAAGAGTTATTTAGTAGCAGCTCTAAGCCTGAAAAAAGAAGCACCGAACTATGCATAAAATCTGGCCCATTTAAATAGCAATACCCGTGCAAGAATGAACGAACCCATCATCACTAGATAAAACCATTTTAAGAAGTCAGTTCCCAGGAGTTATTCGACATGTAGGCACACATTTGCTGTATCCACTCATTTGCAATACCTGGGTTATTAAAAGTTTCCAGAATAGGTCAGACAGAATTATTTTCAAATTTCATATCGGCTGAAAGCCCATTATTGACGAGTAAGTATTACGATTATTTGACGAATGTATGAACTGCTCTCCCTATGCTACGTTGAAATTAGACTTTTACAGAAGTTTGTAGCTATGAATTCAAGGCCAAAATATATAGTCTGGCTTGAAATGCTTTTCAGTTAACCCAATTTTGAGATTTGCTAGTCACGACTGCGACCTTATTTTATTTTACTAAAAAAAATGTGTTCTTATGAAAAGTGTTTCGCATCATATTCGTTTTTATCTTTGGCAACGCTTTATTTTATTTCCTGTCCATTGATCAACCTTGAATAGACTTCCAACACAGGCTGTAACAAACAATCTCTATGAAATATTGTTCTATTGTTACGCTAAATAACAGAAAATACAAATCAAACGTACTTTATATTTTTCATTTACAAATTAAAATAGCCATTGCAACAGTTTATGTTGCCAGATCTGCTGGCTTCTTCTACTTCCCCTTAGAGTGTGAATTAATGTTGGCAGCTACTGTGTGTTCCCAGATACCGCGCCAACCGCGTCTGAGTTGTGCCAAGTTTTTAATACCCTTAAATGCTACAAAAATGTATTTGTTCCTTTTTCTTTTTTTTTTGTTAATACTACTTAAAATTCCATCCCTACCCATACTTAATCCCTAATGAATACAAATTCATTGTAGTGATTCCATCGGTTTTCCTCCGTATCTACACCAGGCTTAGGTTCCGAAGCAGATCCCGCTGTGCCCGAGCCACAGCTGCCGCTCAACCGGAAACCCTGTTCGTTCAACATATCGACAGCCTGTTCGATAAAACAGTGTTTGAGGAAGAAACGCGCCGTATAACGATCCGGACCGCCGTGGTCGGGGTCACGCGATTCGTTCAGCGTATCGCCAAAAATTTCACGACACTGCGCCACACGCCCACAGACCAAAATGCGGGAAAGCTTACGAAACTTAACATCGGCCAGACCATCCTTACCAAATTGAAAACTACCACGGTATCCAATGGTAATGCAGCCAGGAGGTCGCGCTTCACGGTCAGCATTGATACAGTCCAGAAGTCCGTTGAGCTTAAAATGTTCAGCTTCTTTTTGCAGGCGTTGCTTTTCGCGAAATCCATCGGGCAGATTAAGTTGCTTGTCACGCAGATAATCGAGTATGAAGCGGAAGAGTACTCCATCGCGGTCCAGGAAATAACGTCCCTTAGCATCCTTTAGTAGGGTATCTTTGTTGCTGAAGATTTCATACAGCAGCGAAGATTTCTCTTGCGTTAATGTGGACAATGTGGTTGTGTAGTGCACACCACCAACATTCAACTCCACCAGCTCGGACATTTTGATGTTTCAGTTAAAGTTCCGTTTTCGCGTTAACCCTAGCGACGGAAGTCCTCAGTTTATTTTGGCAGCACTGGCAACTCTGCCTTTTGGCGCTTTAATTGTAGCTGCGTTCCTATTCTTATTAATTTCCTTTCATAGAATTTTCACAAAATTTCACTCGCATATGGCAGATATTTGTTTTTCTTCTTTTTTTTTTTGAAAATTTCAATTTGTATCTTCTTCACGTTTTCTTTTTCTGCTCTGTATCTACACTCGTTAGATTGCACTTGACTTCACTTTTTTCAATTTTTTTCCTTTTCACTTCCTTGTCAATTGTGTGTGTGTATAATTGGGCTTTTTAGTGAGTGTGCGTTTACTTTTCTTTTTTTTTTTTTTTTTTGTTGGTTTCTACACTGTTATCATCTACCCGCACAGTTTTCCTCGAGTGTTTTTTTCCGTTTGTGGCGTGCGTTCGCAAGCAGCTCGTGAGTTGAACTGAATTTTGTTGCAGCAGACTTTGTTAGTTTTTCTTTTGCATAAAAAGCTTCGCGTAAGCTTTTTATTAGTATTTATTGCATTTTATCTGCGACTCTCACTTAACGGAGAGAGAAGAGATAATATTAGAAGGGTATATTGGTGAGCATTGTATTTGGTTTTCAGACTGGGGAATCAACAAGCACTATAAAAATTCAATTGAAATTTCCTCAAAGTTTCTGTCCTATGGATCTTTCTTACTTTTTTTTTAGAATAATGCATATATTTTAAGAAAGTCCCTTTTTTTGAGGTAAGTCACAGTGGAAATGGTGAAACGACCTTCGGTTAATTTGGGCGTCGAATAAAATCTTCCATATGCTTCAGATGGGATGCAACTTTACTTCGGCATCAGAGCCCAGGAGAAGTACTAAAGTCTGGATATTAGATGCCTTAACAATTTCCTGGTGCCTTGTTTTGGATTGCGGACTATGCTTGTAGAAATATTTTTCGAGCCTAGTAAAAGCACATCATACCAAAAGGATCGTTTCTCAGATATTTCAGTTTAAAGTTCAGTATGATCACCTATCTAAATTGGCAAAACTTTCAAAAATATCTTCATTGGACTTCATTACAGTTGGTAAAACCTTTTTGGAGGTTGGTTACCTAGGGTAAGATCTTGGTGAGATGATGACTCATGATGACTTTAATGGAAAAAACTCAGAAGAATATTGTTCTAATATTTTAGCTTTATTTTCTAGGAATTACGATTAAAACAAAAATTTACTATATGATAACATAATACGGTACGGTATTACTTATTCGGTGATTGGAAGCAGTGTACCAATCGTAAAGTACTGGGCTAGATTGAGATGACAGTAACTAATACCTTGAGCTACGTGCTACAATTTTTAGACCTTAAAAGTTCTCGGAGATATTTGAAACGTAGGTGTGAGATTTTGAAACTGGCTCTGCTTTATTTCCGAAGACAAAGTCTGGAGAACCTCTTCCTCTCCATATTGCATGGGACTACATAGTTATGCGAATGACAGATGGCATTCAATCGTGCAAACTAAGGAATCTAAGAATAACTCTAAGAATAACTCAATCAAGTCAAACTGTAATGTTATTTTTGTTCCGTATACTTTGAGTTGGCCGACAAGATCAAATGATATCACATTTCTAAACTTTTTCCGCTGAAGCTATGTTCAGTTCATCGTCTACATGAATAAGCTGGCTACGATTGAGAAATTGAAAACAACATTAGAGTAACTTCGAGTATTGTGATATGGTCGGGTAATGTGATATGTCATCATATTTTTTATATAAGCAACTCCCGAGAAAATTTTTGAAAAGATACGTGCTTCAAGATTTTGTGCGTTTGCATTCACTGTTTTTGGTCTCAGTGTAGTGAAATTGATTTAGCGGTGCAGTCGAAATTTTAATTGTGTGCATTTCATGTGTGAATTAAGCCCAAAATAAAGTAAGTATTATAGTCGTACTAAGATTTGTTAGTGGGTGAATATACTTTATCATAAATAATGTGAGTTTTATATTTGCTGAAGTGTGTTTTAATAAAATAACCTGAGTATACTAAACCGAAATTCGGCTAATGTGACATAGTCCAATTTGCTCCACCCAGCAAGCACATTACCTGTAATTTTTGCAACAAATCCTTCCAGAGGGATACACAGATTCAGACCTGAGTTTAATACCTGCAATGCGATTTAAATTGGGCACACAATGATTGTCTTCAATTTTTGTATGTGAGTCATCTTTCTGACTTTAATATGTTCTGCTTTTCGCTTATTGATTCAGTTTAAGTCTAGTTTCCTTTTTTATAGAAATTATATTGAAAGATATAGTGGTATTGTATTTTTAGTTCCTATTGTTTTATACTTGTTATACTTTTCATGATAGTATATCACATTATCCGAACGCTATATATCACATTATCCGCAAATTTCAGTAAGGTCACTTGGCTTTTTTCCATTTTGTTGAAATAGCTTCAGATTAGCTTATGCTACAGAGCTCCGAAGTCGTAATATATTGCACAATGCATCAACAAACCATAATACATGAAGAAGTAGAAGCTATGCTATGCCATAAAAGTTAAGTGTAATTTAAAATAAAAAAATGCCTGTATCACAGCATCCGAAGTTACTCTACCCATGTCATTCGCCAAATACCACTCAAAATGCTGGAACGCGTCATAGAAAATTTAAACTTCTGAATAGAACATATGTATAAGCCACGGTACGGCCAACATTTGGGAGAAATTATTAAAAAATTAAAGTTAAAATTAGCCTCAAAAAAAAGTTCTTGTATAATAAAAAATTTTAAGAGTCGAATATGAGAAATAGTTGCTCTACGATAATTTTGTTCCTCCTCTTTGTCTATAACTTTTTTTTTCTTCTAAAACTGCTGTTGGCAACACTGTTTTATGCCACCATCTCTTAGGTGCCCTCTAAAATCTGCACTCTCTAAGGTTAAGTGCCAGAATTTATAACAACACTCCTTTAGGACGGACGAACGATTACCCGCCGCAAGCTTCCTAGACAACACGCACGTTTCTATGAGTGCTTGTAGTTACCGGTAAAAATAAACGAGCGAACAACAATAGTGTTCAACAATCAACAACTGTTGCCCCTGAATTGACTGAATAGCTGACTGACTGACTGAATGAGTAAGTGGCTGGCTGACACACTGACACTGACATTTTGACTTTAGGCAAAGATATGGTGTACTCGTATATGGATTTGTGCTACGCTGGCAAAAAGTGTTTGTTTTGATGGTTCATTTCAAAAGCAAACCTTGATAAGTGGATGTGTAAATAATTATGACTAATGGACAATGGAAAATAATAGTTTTATATTTAAAGAACTAAGAGTAGGGAAAGTTATACAAGTTATGATAAAGTGTAAAAAATATATCAAGCACCCACGATTCGCTCAAGCCTTAATGAATCCATTGAGTGGGAATAAAATTCCATAATATTTAAATCTTAAATCAGACTTTACTCAAGAATAAATCTTAAAGTTACAATGTAATCACAAAAACAAACAAACTTTGTATAAAATATCGTAAGTCTTTTAAAAAAGCTTTTCTTCCCTTATTCAAAAGAAAATATGTCAGGTTTTTTTTATTGTTGCTACATTTGTTGGTCACGTTTTCTTTCCAAAGTAAAAATCTGAGTTAAGGAAAACTTTTTGCATCAGATTCTCTAAAAAAGTTTTCTTGCAGAGAGCAAGAAAGTCAACATTGCGCCCCTAATGCAATTGTAAAAGAGAGAGAGAGAAAGTATTATCCATACTTTTTTCACTGAGCAGAACAATATCACGGTTGCCACTTTGAAACAATTGCAACAAAACTTTAACTTTCAAAATTTGTGAGAGACTTATTGGTTTTGGGCCAAAATTTAGATAGGACTTTTCTAAGTTAATGGTTTTGACATTAATAGAAAAGAAAATTTATAATATAAATTGTGTAGTATATAAAATACTATCTGATTAAATTATATTGGTGCAAGCGTTACCAACATATAGTGATTTTCAGAAAGTTTTAGTCAAACTTCGAAACGTATTTTGTTTCCTTAATTGGTTTACTTCAACTCAATAAAGCTAACATGAAAGTTTGACCAAGTCCAAAAGGAATTTTTTTCGCTAACTGCTGACAGCAGATTCTTAACTCCCCAGGGGAGGTGGGGTCAAAACGAACTTGTTTTTAGCCCAATCTTAACATAGGGGTGTTTATTTTGAAAATATTGTAGATGGGTATTTATTTATCTATCGTTGAAACTTTATGAAAAAACCGACTTACTAAAATTTAGAAAAAGTCTGCCTTCGGTGCCAAGATATAACGTTTTAGGTATTTTAGTTTTGTGGAAGATGGCACCCACATTTTCCGTGAGGTTGAAAATGCGGACAAAATACACCCGAAGGAGGGTTTTTTTTATTTTGTTTTTAAATTTTCGATCCTATGTGCCTATTTTATAGAATTGGGTTTGAAAAAAACTCTACCAAAATGTCAACTTCCTAGATCAAACCTGCGCTCCGTTCAGTTTGTTTTCTATTACAATGAAAAACGAAAAAGCAAAAAAGCGAAAGACAGAATTTGTTTTTGCGTTTTAGCAAAAAAAAAAAAAAAAAAAAATTGCTACCATATGAATTGTAATAGACATATGAAATGCACTAAGACTTTGAACTGATATGACTTCTTATTTTGTTAAATTAGTAAAGCACTTTTGTACAAAAACTTGATAAATTAAATGAGAAATTAGGTCTTACTAGTCGAATATGTCTTCGGACGTCATGGAATAAAACTGTATCGCCTTTACTACAGTATATAATTTCTAAACCTTGGACATCACCTGTCAAAGTCATGGAAAAATACCATTTTGGCTGTTTTAGAGTGGTCAAAAAAAAAAAATTTTTGTTTGTTTTCCTAGATACTCTCAAGATAAGCTTTTAAATAGGAGGGGGTTTATCGGAGATTTTCTTATGACCCGGCTGAAAGTACATATAGGAATATTGATCAAATTAACGATTTTTACAGAAAAAACTTTATCACAAAAGTGTATGTGGTGAAAATTCTTAATATGTAGGTACTAAATATCATTCATTCGATTGTACTGAAAAAAAGTACAATTGAACTAAAAATACCATCACTGATCTGGCAACACTTTCCGCTCACACGAAGATAAAAGCTTAGCTTTCTCTACTACAGCAATTCAACCCCACCGATAAAGAGTTTTTTCTCTCAAATATTTAGATATTTCTATTGCAGGAAAATTTGACACACATTCGTTTAATTAATGGCAGCAGACCTATATAGACAATTTTTGTTTTAAAGTGTACACACAGTAGAGGGATGAATGCGTTTTACTTTAGAAAAAGCTCTAGGTCGCTCTTCCTTCCCATTTTTCGATTTTCTTTGTAACCTTATCTTGCGCCTTGTTCCCAACACAGGGGACGGCGACAACTAAAGGACGTTCAACTGTTTTTCATTTTCATGTTTCGCTGTTTTCTTTTGGTGTCTTTCCTTTAATGTTGTTGTTTTCCTTTTCTTTATTTCTGTCTTAGGAAATATATTTTCATGCCATTCGATCCATGAAGTTGAGAATACCGAATTTTCAGTTGAGTTGCGTGTGAAAATTATTAACAAACGAAATGGGTATTTTCTGAGGACATTTCCAATGGCAGGAGGATTAGGTTCGCTGGTTGTTTGAAACTTTTGTGGGTACAGCGTCGTAAATGAGTTTGCCTTTTTGTTGTTAAAGACTGAAGCAACAATTTAGAAAAATCAAAGAGAATTAGTTTTTGTTATCAAGAAGAAAAAGATTCATTTTTTTCGAATCTTTGATGTGGGTTTCTTGAACAGATTGTGTAAGAAGACATTTGTTTCCACGCAATATCTGTTTCTTATATTTGCCACACCTTTTGCTTTGACTTGTAGATGATATAAGTTTAGGGTGAATTCATTTGATTCAACAAATTATCTTTAACAAAAAAAGTTATTTAATAACATTAGCTATCAAAATAACTACAGCAAGCAAACAATTGAAATAGATCCTACTTGAAGAATTGTTTCGTTTTGTTTTGTCAATATACTTACGAATCTTTAAGTGGCACTCAGGCGAGTTATCTAGCATTTTTTTGTTTATTAAATATTTACTTGAGCAATTTTCTTTCACTTGACATAACCACTACTGAGTGTCACTATTTGTGGCTGTTAAAGTAGTGAGAGATGAAAAATTCTAAGGATGCCAATATCCCAGTGAGAAATTAACAAAAAAATATGAAAACCTTGAAAGCGAATAATTAATATGAACACCTCGCAACAACGTAATAACTGAACAGTATAAAGCAGTGATGGGCACATAGTGGCTCTATTCGCTCTCATTGCTCTCACCGTTATTCGACGCACAAGCAACCGAAAAAAAATTCACAGAATTTCAACGCTATCGAGGCACAGCGTTGACTTGAATTCAAATGAAAACAAAAACAAAACACAAAGGCATAAACGACGGCGCCGCATTGTGTCTTGACGAATGTACCGATTTTTTTTGTTTGTAGTGCAATTTGGTTTTTTTTTTTGTTAATGGCAAATTTGGAAATGAAAGTAAAAAAAAACTTTAATCTTTCGTTTGCTGTTGCTTGATGTTGTTGTTTTGCTCTTTTGTTAGATTTCTATGCCCACCGCTGGTATAAAGAAATAAGACTACGAAGTCAAGCTGCAACAAAAAACCCCTCTCTCCTCTAATTTGGCCTAGGGGACGTCCATAAATTACGTGAAGTGCTTTTTTTTAAAACTCGGACCCCCCTCCCCTTGGTGAAGTTTGGCGGGACTCCCCCTCCCTTCCGAGAGACTGTCCTTATAATTTTTAGATGTAATTTGCTATAACAATGTATACTCTCTGCATTAAAAAGTCGACGTGAGATTTTCGTTGACCCCCCTTGGTGAGGTTTGGTGAGATTTTGCCGGCCCCTCTCCCCAAAAATGTCAATATGTTCGGAAAGAAAAAATTTTAAAAAATGTAAAGAAAGTCAAAAAATGTTAAATGAATTCAAAATGTTAAAGAAAGTCGAGATGTTGTATGTTGAAAATTCAAAATCGAAAAATGTTGATGTTGATGTCCTTTTGTGTCAGCCGTTGCTGTCTACTGTCACTGATTTTGCTACTGATAATACTGAATAATTTTCCCAGTAGAGCTTTACAGATCGTCTGATTTCATGGTTTTTCAGGGAGCATATGGATGACCTTGCATATGCCGATGTTCATTGCTGGAAGAAGTAGGTCTAAAAATCAACATAAATAACACAAAAGCATGTCCATTCGCCCAACCGATGCCAGCAATCCCAAGCAGCTCTTAATAGCTTTTAGGTTAAATGACTAATTGCCGACGTTTTTACAACTTTATAGTTTGTGAAAATATAACGTTTTTGAATATATGTATTTGCTGAAACATATAATTTTTTTATTGGTACAACATAGCAGTAGTTAAAAAGTCTCAACCATGAATATGTACAAATGTATTTAAAAATAATTTATTTAAAAAAAAAAACTTTATTTCAAAAGGCTTAAGTTCCTACAAATTCAATTTTTTTTTTCTTTCGTTTTTGACTTCAGTGTTGATTTATTGAGTTTTGGGATACCGTGAATACTTAATTCGGGCTCAGAATTGCTCTATCACGTAAGGTTTTTGAGGTATTCTAAGCTAAATATGTTCTTTGACATATTTGAGGTAATGTAGTGAATTTTTCTGAAATTTTGAAATCTTTTGATATAAAAATGTCTCTAATGAGTTTTCAGGTACAGGGAAACATGAAAATTTCAAGATACGATAGCTCGGCAAAAAAAAGAAGATATATCAGAAAACTCCACGGAATTTGAAAGAGAAAGAATTGTACTTTAAGATCACACACAAAGTTGAATTTTCAATCGATCATTACGTTAAGAGACTTGTTTTACGCGTTTCTAAAAAATTAAAACAATCTTTGTGTCTTTTGAAGTTAGAGTCGGTCAAAATGTCAGCTTCAGTTTCCAATTGCTTGTAGACTTTTTGTTGTTACTATATTTTCAAATTTTAATTTTATTTGAATAGCTACTTACAATACCATTCTAAAAATATGAAATACTCTTTGCACACGTAGTTCACTATGACCAGAGCTGGGCACCACTACACGTGTGTTTCTCTTAAATGTTCTTCAATGCATGTGTAGTTGTGCTTTGTTCGCTTTTCAAAGCAAACTGAATTAAATTTTACGCTCTCTGCTTTATATACGTATATGAAAAGTTATTCTCATTCTGCCGCAGTACCGCGCGCGGTACGTTTTGCCCATCCACGACTATGACCAATGTAAAGGTAAACACTTTTTGACTCTAGACCAGTGACCGGCAGCCCATCTGGCCGCGGCCAAGCGAAGAGCATAAGCATTCGCTCTTGCTCATGGCTGGGCAAAACGTACCGCGCGCGGTACTGCGGCAGAATGAGAATAACTTTTCATATACGTATATAAAGCAGAGAGCGTAAAATTTAATTCAGTTTGCTGTGAAAAGCGAACAAAGCACAAATACACATGCATTGAAGAACATTTAAGAGAAACACACGTGTAGTGGTGCCCAGCTCTGCTCTTGCTTAACGAATTCAATACTTCAGTTTCAATTGAAACGTTGAATGAGTAGGTTCGCGCTGCGCATTTTATTATTGCACAGCGAAAAATGTTTAACGTGGAATGGGAAAAACCTTATTTTTTCGCAGAAAATTTTTTTGGTTAACCGTAATGTTTAATTTGTATGCGCGTTTTAGGGGAAATACATTAAGGGAAAATAGAAAGACATTTCTTGACATATATTAAATTAAAAAAAAAAAAAATATAACATAAGTTTTCATAAAAACTGCATTTTTTTATAGCTTCACTTTATAAATTTTGAATGAATTTTCTTTAAATAATTTGTTCCTATCCACTCGGTAATAAATAGATTCAAAGAGCTTAAAACAAAGAACTGCGAACGCAATATGAAAATTGTAAGAGTATATGGAAACAAATTAAAACACACAAGAATTTCTCTCAGTGGTGAGAGCGTTTTAGATTTCCCTCTTTTTTGAGCGCAAGGAAAAATTTGAGTTTCGCTCTTTGCTCACTGCTCTAGACTCAGTTAGAGATAATCGCGTGCAGTCTACAGCAATGTTTGGTAATATCTATGATGGGCACTGAGAAGTTAAGGACCTTCTAAATGATATTCAAAAATGTCTTGCCAAGATTATCTTGGCAAGATAAGCAATATTGCTTAGGTGTTTGCGCAAATACCTCTAACCGTTTTGAAATGGTGAACAATTTTTGTTCAATGGTCCCAAATCGAACTCAATTTTGTACTAAGAATTAAAAAAAAAATTTGTTTCAAAGATGTCAATAGCTTATAATTGGAAATGTTTAAAGGGAATATCATTGCAATCACTGCGAGTAGCGTGGCCAGGTACTTTCCATATGAGTTCATATCTAAAACGCTTTTTTATAATGTTCTGCTGGGTTTGGGATAAACTAATCTCCACGATTGGATTCCTGGATTGATTTACATAAAGAAATTGTAGTTAATTCAATTTCATAAAAAATCGGCTTGGTTGCATTTTGTAAACAATGGCATATGGCTTATTCTTTGCAATCATTTTTTACATAAGTAATTGAAATAATAACATCCAAACTGTGAACTATTAAGTTCACAACATTAAATCAGAAGTTATATTACACTCATAATTTACTCATAAAGCTTTAAGTTGTATAAAAAAAATCAATTCAAATTCAAGTTCATGTAGTTGTGTTACAGCATATTTACATGTGTTTCCATTAAGATTTTTTCATTCATTATTAGTAAGGACATTGATTGACTAAGTGCGCGCATCCTGTGTGTATGCCAGCGATATCCTTGCACACAAAAGAAACAACAAAAAGTGAATTGCATCAAATAACACAAGCGAACAAGTGTAACATCTAACTATGTGGCAGAAAACACCATGAAATATTCCTTTATTGCTATAATTTATATTCTTCCTGCTACTCAGTGCTGCTGCTGCTGCTGCTGCTACTGCTGTTACATTCACAGCGTTGCAAAGCAACAGGGTGTGTGGCAACAGTTATTTTTCCCCACTATTAAAATGTGCACACACATCCGGTTTCCGTTTTGTCTTCTGCTTTTATTTTGATTTTGTTTTTAGTGTTTTTTTCCAACACACTCGAGCGTTTTGTATGCACACAAGGTGGTCGTTTCTTTTGCTTTTGTTGGATTTGATTACATTCCGCACTCCATGCTCTGCTCGCTTGCTCCCGGATTCTATTCGCCAACTGTTGCAAGTTGGCGCTTGCAACGTGCAGCCATCCTTATATCAACACCAACAGTAACATCATCAACAACAGAGTGATGTTTGCTTTGGCGCACAACTTCATTGAAGGCACGTGGCACATTTTTTCGTATTTTGTTTTTTTTTGCAACTGATAAAGTCAACTTAATGCAGTCAACAAATGAATTAGAAAGCCAGAAGCTTGTCAGATTAAATTCAGCATCGTGTGGTTTTGAATAATTGAAAATTTTCAAATAAAGTAATTTAGTTCCTATCTTTGAATCACTAAAAATTGTTCCTATCTGTATTTGATGACTCGAGCAGTAAGTAAACTTCAATTTCGTAAGGTACTACCGTTCGTAAGGTAGTACATTCGAAGTTGGAAGATTTTTATATATGGGGGTAAAACACACGAAAACGCCACCTGAAAAAATTTTTGGCTCCGATTTGGGTGAAATTTGGCATGATTGTAGTATTGATGTCTGGCAATAAAAGTGTGCTTAAGATTTTACCCTAATATTATTTTCTGCTCAGATACGCGGGTATGAAATTCACGATTTTCGTACTTTTTCAGAATAAGTGTTTTTTTTTCGAAAATTCATAGCTTACAGCAAACTCTATCAATTAATAATTGGTATACCTATGATCAAGTACAAAGTACAAATAAAAACCTAAAATTATAAAAACAAAAAAATATTCAGAAATGGATTTTTCAAAAAAAAAATTGAAAAATTCATTTCAATTTACAGAATTTTAGCTCTTTAATTGTTTTTTAAAATTAAAAAAAAACATAAATAATTTTTTTCCCACAAAAATTTTTACGGCATTAAGCGCAGAATAAATCAAAGTTTTTTCAAAAGAAAAAAAAAAATTTTAAAATATGGTTTTCTTAAAAAAAAATGCAAAAATATTTTTCAATTCGCAAAATTTTAGTGAAAATATCTTTTTTTTCAAAATCAATATTTTTTTTGAAAAGTACAAGTAAAATCCTAAAAATGTACGTTCACCAATTATTAATTGATGAAGTTCGCTGTAAGCTATGAATTTTCGAAAAAAAACACTTATTCTGAAAAAGTACGAAAATCGTGAATTTCATACCCGCGTATCTGAGCAACAAATAATATTAGGGTAAAATCTTAAGCACACTTTTATTGCCAGACATCAATACTACAATCATGCCAAATTTCACCCAAATCAGAGCCAAAAATTTTTTCAGGTGGCGTTTTCGTGTGTTTTACCTCATGAAAACATGAAAAGCTACATACAAAGTTAAATAAAAAAAATAGCTATCTGAATTTCAATTGAACAACCTTTATTATGAGTTCAAGATAGCCTTAGCTTCAAGAAAAACTATGGCTGGAAGATGTACTCACAAAAAAAAAAAAAAAAAAAAACAAGGCCAGCTAAAAGGCCCAATCTGATGGATTTGCAGATATATAGATTTAATCAGAGCCCTCTGTTTTCATATACTGTTTATCCTTTTGCAAATCCGCTTCAGTGGACTTTTTTATTTGTAATCTTACCGGACAGAAGAGTATGAAATGTACACGTTATAGCGGTAATTGAATTAAAGTAGTGTTTCATGAATTATTGTTATATCATTGGAAGCATCTCGAGACTTCATACATATTTCTTCGTTTTCTTTTAAATTTTTTTTTCTAGATATATAAAGTAATATATAAGTATAAAAAAATTGAAAAACTTCCAAAATTTATCAAAAATTTTCAAAAGTTTAATTCTTCGAGCATGTATTGCAAAAGTTAATTTTTCCGGCTCCCTTAAAAATATGATGAGCTCTCATACCCAGCAAACATTCTGACTCTTTTTGGAGTCTGATATGATTTAATTCTGAGCTTATACACTCATTATGAGTTCATAAAAGTGTCAGAAATGTGTATTTCCGTTCTTGGAAAGGCACACAAAAATTAGACTCATATTAGAGTCTGAAATATGAAACTATTCTGAGTCTGATATATAAATATTTTGACTCTTTTCGGCGACATATGTGACACAAAATTTAAAGCTTTTACGAGTCAAAAATTAGACTCATATTAGAGTCTCTGAAAGCAATTACTTGAGGCTCGAATATATTTCTGAACTTCAAATAGAAGCCCTTATTAGTAAGGGCTGCTGGTAATACGCAATATAATCTTTTCCATAGGCATGCTTAACTTTTTCTGAGGCTTTAGACTACGAGGAATAAGATGGCGTACAGGTCAGGGCCATGTATAGTGGAGAGAAAGGTCTTTACAGCACGTGGTTGGCAAAGTGTTTAAAAAGAAGTTCAAATGCGAAACTGACGTTTAAGAAATAATAAAATAATCTTTGTTTTTGTCACCTTTTTACTGATTCTTCCGTATCATCATCGTAGTCATCAAAAATCACATCAATTAGAGTAAGGAGTAGAGGACTTGGCGATGACCATATATTGATTGACACTAAAACCGGGAACGGACAATTCACTTTTGCATCCAGATACTCATGTACCTAACACCTTTGCACTTTTAGCACTATGAAAAAAGATTTATTACGAGTATTTAATTTATAAATTCAAATATCCAACTCACGAAATAATATTTTTTTTTAATTTTTTTTACTTATAGTTTATTTATCAAAATAAATTGTAACAATATGGTGACAGTTTCAGCTCAAATTTTGTTTCAGAATTTATGAAGCACAACAGAGTCAAAAAAGAGTCATAGGTCAGCGTGTTTGCTACTCCTTTGAAGTTCAAAATTTGTGAAACATAAGGTAGTCAGAAAAGAGTCAAAATATATGGGTGTCTAGCAATTAGTTTTGGGCTCATGTTCTTATCAAAAATATGAATCATTTCAGACTCACAATTTTGAACGCTCAGAAAATTGTTTTAAAGGTATAAATTTGATGAAAAATGTAATTTTTTAGATATTACGATAAGTAAAAATACTGAACACAAGCAAACAAAAATATGAATTAAGTGTTGTGGAATTTTGTCAAAATTTCTTGTCACTATTCAGTTGCGCTTTATAAGTTACATTGTTATTATAATTTCCTATTTTGCAAAATACAAAGCAATACAAAATGTTTCGACCCATTTGACTTCATACTTGCTTATCGAAACTTATGTACATATCTTATTGTTGTTGCGATAGCTCCCATCGCATTTTGTTTTTTGGATTTTTCATCAATTCTTGCAATTTGAGTTTGAAAACTTACGCATTGTCTCTTTTAATTAATTGATTAGCGATTCCAGATCCTTTACTCAGCTCAACTGGGCATGCCTGATGTAGTGCATAACTTAATAATTCAAATTATTTGCCAAAATATCGTTAAAACTCCATCTAATAAAATGTTTTCTAAAAATCTTGTAATGCTCGCAAAACAAAAAAATAGCTGAAATCTGAACCGCTCTTATATAAATATATATTTGATTTATATGGCACTCCATTACTTGAGCTCTTTTAAACAGTTCTTTACTTTATTTTATATGCGGCACATGACCAATTTTGAAATTCCAAAATGGACCACGAGAGGTTTTGGGTTGAACAAGTTTGCCTTGGAGGAATTATGGAATCAAGTCATATTTTAGACTGTGATGTGTATGTATTAGTTATTAAATGAGCTGGCCAGTTGCGAAAACTCATGTGTGCTTTAAAACAGAATTGAAAATAAATGGTAGAATTTCATATGCAGCTTCTCAAAAAGATATCCTTATGATATCTCCAAAAACGCTGAAGCTTCAGGACTTTACAAGTAAAGATATTTGGGATTTAAGTATGGAGACGGCAGCTTTTGTGTCCTGATTAAAAAAACTGTATCGAAAAATTGGTGAAAATATCGCAGGTTTAGCAACTGATTTTGTAGCTCATTTTATATACTTCTTACCAATGTTCTAAATATGAAAGTATTGATGTTCTTTTCTCAATCACGCAATCACACAACTTTTTCCTGAAAAAAAATTTTAGTACGTTTTATAAATAAAAAGTTACGAATTTTTAAGTATCCCCACCTAAGCAATATTACTCCTACAAACAATCCGATAAGAAAAATTTTAATTGTTTTTTTTTTTTGAATTGTATTTGAATTGTTAAATTCAAATTTTTCTTATTGGATGGCTTGTAGGAGTAAAATTGCCTAGGTGGCGACACTTAAACATTCGTAACTTTTTTATTTATAAAACGTACTAAGATTTTTTTTCAGGAAAAAGTTGTGTAGACTTTACAGAACAATTCTGTGGAAACATTTTGTTTCAGAACATATGAGAAGTTGGTTTAAATTCTATTTGTTTATTGAGAACTTAATTTTTTATAAATAAAAGTTTTATGATAACTTTATTTCATACAAATTGTAAAAAATTTCTTGTCCTATCACGAAAATTTCATTAGCTTTTTCCCAATATTTACTGAAAAATCGCAATTTAAAAAAACCCAAATTTTTTAAAAAATCCAAATTTTGCAAAAAAAATATAAGGCGATAATATTGATCAATAAATCTTCAAAGTTATGCAAGAAAAAGTTTAAGTTTATTAAGTTGGTTTTTTCTGTGCCCACTTGAGAAAACTTTACTCTTGGTGAAAAATTATGCTAACGCTCGATTCTTTTTAGACCAGCGGGTCGGCACATTTAAGACTATTGGTCGCATGCAAACGAAGAGAAAAAATTTATTATTGAAATATATTTTATTGCTAAAATTCGATCCTTTCAACCCCGAAAATTGAGAAATCCTATCCAAAATTAACATAGCAAAGCAAACAAGAATTTTCTCAGTGCTTGCAGCATTTGCCATATGCCGCTCTTTTGAGCGTAAGAAAATATTTGATTTTCGCGCTCTGCCGACCACTGTTTAAGACTCTTCTCGACTGCTTAGTGTTTTTCGAGTTTTTTTTAAACATTTTCTGAACTAATAGAACGAAGCATCGAAGTTCACACACCTTAACTTGTATCTGAAAACTGTTAAATCCGCCCAAAATCGCCGAATTGTCGGTCAGAATCTGTTCTTTTGTACATATATAGATTCCCTTATAATTCTTAAAGAGATGAGCATCCTTGCAAAAGATCAAGCTCTTAATAAAATCACAAATATTCTTATAGACCAGTGGTCGGCAGAGCGCAAATATCAAATATTTTCTCACTCTCAAAAGAGAGAGAAATGACAAAAGCACCAATCACTGTAAAAAATGCATTTATGTTTTGCTGTTTACGCTACATATGATTTCTCATTTTAGGGGTTGAATTTTAGTTATAAAATGCCTTTTTATATGAAATTTAATTGCCATCCATAAAACTCGCTTGTAGATTAAACGTTGTGTATTGCCAACAAAAATTTTTGTGGAAAAACTATTTATTTTGCCATTTGATTTTAAACATTTTTGCAGTGCATTAACGAAATGAGCAGCTGACTTTGTAGTTTGCTTACTCTCGCTTATTCTCTTCGTTTGCTCGCGAGCTTATGGGGCGCCGACCACTGTTATAGACGATCTAAGGCAATCGGTTCTCTTTAAAGAAATTCTGAGAGAATATCTTTGTGTTTCTATGTGTATTTGGCATGTCGTATAGTTGAGATTGAAAATTGCATAGCTGGCGAATGCATTTTAGTTCCCTGAAGATATTTAACGAACATTGTTGTTTTTAGAAAAGTTATAAGATGTGCAACGCAATTAAAATTAAATTTTATAGTGAATAAAACTCTATATATTAGAAACTTAAACTAATTAATAGTAAATACTATAAAATTAATTAAAATAAAGCATTGATTTCATTAACGAAATGAAGTTGAAAGTGGAAAATGCTTTGAGTCTCATATGGGGGTTTATTGTGCTCTTGGCAATATGTTACACTAAATTTACTGCAGCACAAAAAACGCATGTTGGTAAGTAACTTTCCCATGTTTACTTTAATAAATAAAATTAAGTTTTAAGCAAATAAAACTAAAAAAAATAATTTTGAATTACATAAATCAAAAGTCTTATTTGCTACTCGTACATTTGGAAATAGTTGCAACAAAATTGCGAATGTCATAGCCATAATACAATAAAATAGGGCACAATTTTTGTGCCTATGTTGCACAAACAGTTTTTCTTTACTTAATACAGGGTGCTTTAGTAAAACTAATCTTTGCAAAAGTTTTTTCCATGCGCATGTTGATGGGTAAAAACAAAGGCAAGGAATAGATTGAGAACTTTAGGAGAGCGAAATTTTCCAACACTCTGTATAATAGAATTTTTGAAGAGAATGTGCTTTGGCAAAAATAAATAAATAAAGGAAACATTTCTTTCTCTTAAGTTTATTTTTTTTTTTTTTGAGATTTAATATTTTGTTTGGCAACAAATATAGCATACGCCGAGTGCCGACAGCACGTGAATATTTTATTTGTTTTGTAAACATTCATGGGTGTGGATAATGAGATTTTCAAAGTGTCAACAAAATTTCGTCGACAAGGGTGGTTTTAATTTTTGAGGTTGTTAGGGCTATGAATCGCTGTATGTGTGAAGAAAGTTTAAATGCAACAATGCGCTGTCATATCGCTCTTAGTTCAGTGTATCAGCAACATTTTTATTAAAACTAAAATTTTATCATTTTTGGGAGCTACAATCGCCATTTATTGTATTTTGTATGGACTAAATTAAGGCATTATGTATTTTTTCGATCGGAACGTGCAATTCCGTCATTTGACAGCTGTCAAACATATAAGTATGTCATCTATACTGTCAGTTGTTTAGTTTAAGGTTAGGCATTTAACATTAAGAACCTCGTCTAACGTGTTAAAACAGTTAAAGTTGAAGGCGCATTCTAGCATAAGCATATGTTACCGGCCAAACTAAATGCCGTTAAGCCTTAAGACATGCAAATTAATGAAAAAGCACTGTGGCTAGTGAAGAATAAGTTAGTAGCAAAATAAAACAATAAAAATAACAATTTCATTGTCAGCTTATTAAGTGCTCAGGATACAACCTCCAATATGTCCAATACGGGCTTCGCGGCGGCCGCATTTCAGTCTATAACGTGTTCAACATCGGCTTCGCTATCAGCTATCACAGTTCCTTTGCATTAAAATTAAATTGCATACTTTTAGGCATGTACATCAACTAGTTTGGCCTAGGAAAAACTAGTTTATCCTAAAAACTAGTTTGACCGGTAACATATATACTTTCTCGGAGACTTTTTGATGGTATAACTTCTCGCCAATAAAGTTATATATAGCATCGTCAATTATTATAACTCCTCGATATTTAATCACTTGGATTTCGTACATTTCTCTTAAGGAGTGTATTGGACTTACAAGTTGAAAATGATGTGATACTTCGAAAAATACTTTCAGATGAAGTTAGTGGATAGGATTCAATGGGAGGAGGACACTTCCATTTTTAATGTTGAAACCACCTCACACCGACAGGTCAATTATAGAAGTCATCTTCTCCGAAAATGAGGATCTGATCTCGGAGACGATAAAAGACTCAAGTAATGCAGGAAGACCTAGCTTGGTTAGGGCGTCAACTCGACGTAACTATTACACGGGTTCCAGACCACAGGAACGTTGCGTAAAAGAGTAATGAAAAGTATGAAGAATTAGCAAGGTAGGGTTCCTCTCTTGATGAAACTGGAGCTTCGGGGCGTTTGCACACATCTCTCGGTATTGTTAAGAGAAGCGTCTTCTCAGTTTTTCTTCCCGAGTCTGCACCTGTAAAATATCCAGAACAATATCGCCATCCTCATTATGTCCAAGAGTTGCAGTACCGCGTGCCGAAAAATCAGGTGTTAAAGCATACAATTTCTTTCAGTTGTCTGAATGTAAACGAGAAAAAATCTGTTAAGCACTTTACCTGTCTCTGTTCGGTCTTTGCCAGAACCAGGTTTACTTAAGATTTCTAGCATTCTTGCTAAGCTGGCACTCTAACTAACTATGTTTAAATTTAAGTTCAAACAAGTGTAGCACCGCTCACTCACTTCATTAAAACTTCTTCTCTGATAAAATGTTTCAAATTTGTAATTTTCCTTTTATCCATTTACTTCAAGGATTAATTTTTGATTCGAGCACGCCAGAAATGGAAAAAATTTTCAACGTAGCAATTGAGAAGGCCAACGAAAATGCAGAAGAATACCAGTTACATGCCACAGCAGCTGCCACTAGTCCTGGCAACCCGTTTGAAACGTCAAAAAAACTTTGTAAAATGTTAAGGGCAAGTTCTTTTACTTTGTCGTTGTTCCTTTTTTTTAACTCAGAGCTTCCTGCCGTTGCCATAGCTGTGTGTTGGCGGAAGTGCATATTTAAAATGCAATTAAAGTTCTGTCATGATGCGCATTTTTAATTAATTTTTCCGTTTTACAGCAAAATGTTGTCGCCATCTTTGGTCCTGCCTCCGCCATAGCGGCCCGACATGCCATGAGCATTTGTGATGCCAAGGAAATGCCTTTCATTGACACCCGCTGGGATTTCAACGCTGAGTTGCCAACAATTAACCTGCATCCACATCCTACACAGTTGGCCACTGTACTGAAAGATATGGTTACAAATCTTCTTTGGGATGGTTTCACCATCATCTATGAGTCGGGTGGGTGTGCGAAAGTAACGTGCAGTTACTTAGTGTTTATCATATGCTCATTAATTCCAAGCATGTCGCTTCCGGATTCTATGCAGCAATGACATTTTCTTTTTCTCCCACATTTCAGGTGAATACTTATCAACGGTTAATGCGCTGCTGCAGCTGTATGGAACACAGGGTCCTACTGTTACTGTACGACGTTATGAACTTGACCTCAATGGCAACTATAGGCATGTGCTTCGTCGCATAAAGAATTCAGGTGAAACATCTTTTGTTGTTGTTGGCTCTATAGAGACTTTACCCGAGCTATTTAAGCAGGTGCGTGGGTTTGTGTGACATTATTCTTGTGCAAATTTCATAATTAATTGATTTTTGTCCTTTAGGCGCAACAGGTTGGACTTATGACCGGTGCACATCGTTACATTATTGGAAATTTAGATATGCAAACAATGGACTTGGAACCGTATCAGCATAGCGATGTCAATATTACAGGAATTCGCTTAATATCACCAGAAGATGAAAACGTTGCCGAGTTGTCAAAAGCGGTATACGAAGTAGAAGATCCTTTTCAAAATGGTGAGTTGTTCTTAATTAGCGATGTCATCTTTCCTTGAAATTTTCAGTAAAGTTCCTAAAAGCTGGTGTTGTGGTATGGGAGAGGGTTGGATACTAACAGATAGTCACAAAATAAATCATTTAAGTAGTAGCAGTTTGCTGTTTGTAGATCTCTTTACTGTTGTGTCCTTATTAGATTTCATAGCAGTGGCCATTATTAATAGTCGTAGTACGAGCAGCCATTATCAGGCCTCAGTGCTGTAGTGCTGGCTGAAGAATCTTCTTATGCACGTTGATCGCACCGTTCAGCGAGGCAACCTATCAATTGGTACTAGGGTTCGATGTACGTGTATATTATCCACGAATGTCTATCACCTTACTCAACCAGATTATCACATTAAAGGAAAAAATGCTCAACGAAATCGGAGTTGTTTTATTCCATTTCGAAGTTAATCATTCTTGGAACAAAACTATGAAAAATTTCTTAGTCTCTTAAATATTACACTCACCCGAACCACAGTCCTGGTGGTCTACAATTTGCATCAACTTCCTTGGGATGAATTATGTTAGTAAGTGTTAATCCTGATAACAGTGAAGTTACTCGTAGTAGTAGGATGGCTGCTTGTGAGGATGGTAAATGGACAAAAAGTTCCAATCGACAAATCTGCGAACTGTGCAATGATGAGAGTCAAGTTCAAAAGTCCGTGAATGTAAGTTTGTTGGATGCATTGTGCAAATTGAGTGAGTGTAAGATAATGGATATCACTTGGGCAACAACACTAAAAAAGAATTACCCGGGAATGCGACTGAGTTAGTAGCCGGGGAAGTGAGTGAGATTGTAGGTAATTTATCAGGCATCTTTATGCTTTTATTATACTCGTAGCTGTAACCTCGATAAAAGACAGGTTAATACTTGCTTCCAAATAATTCTGAATGTATGTCATAGCATATCCATCAATCTGCACCAATTTCTTAAGGTTGTGTCTTTTATAACTGTAACTAAAACAGTGTAAAGAAACTAATCCTTTTTGAATGACATCAAATTCAATTTACACTCAATTTATATTCAAAGACTTCACAATTTATGAATTTTGGCAAAGTTTCAATGCAGCGATGGTGTCGTAAAGAATTTAAAAATTTATCATTTAACATCTCTTACACAGGCATACACGGCATTGAATTTACCCTTCCCATTTTCCTATCATCTCTAATTTGCATTAATACATTGAATATTTGCAGTGTCGTGTCCTTTGACTGTCAACATGGCACTGGTTTACGATGGTGTACAACTGTTAGCAGAGACATTCAAGCATGTGATGTTCCGGCCAGTGCCATTAAATTGTAATGATGACAGCTCCTGGGACAAAGGATACACGCTCGTCAACTACATGAAATCGGTTGGTAAATGCACACGCTAACGTATTTATGTACACATGTATACATACATACAAGAGGATAAACGATGAATGGCTGTTGATATATAAAAGTCCTTGGAATCAGAAATTTGTTGTTTTCTTTAATTTTGTTTTTTTCCTTATGTCCTATAGCTCACTATTAATGGTCTCTCGGGTGAAATTAAATTCGACTATAAAGGACTACGTACTGATTTTGAGCTAGAAGTGGTTGAGTTAACAGTATCGGGCTTGCAAAAGATTGGTTCATGGACACCAACGGATGGTTATGCAATGAATCGACCAGCACCACCAACGCTACATGATTTGGATATGCGGTCGCTTGTGAATAAAAGTTTTGTTGTTATTACTGCGCTGGTATGGAAAGAAAAAAAAAAATTTCAAAAACTCAGAGCTGTACAAGCAAATAAATATTTCAGAGTGATCCATATGGTATGTTAAAAAACACTTCAACCAAATTGGAAGGCAATGATCAATATGAGGGTTTTGGCATTGAACTTATTGAGGAATTGGGAAAGAAACTTGGCTTCACTTATACTTTCCGCTTACAGGAGGACAATAAATATGGTTCGCTTGATGAAACCACGGGCAAATGGAATGGCATGTTGTTAGAAATTATAGAAGGGGTAAGGTTGTTTTATTTTTTCGATGTTATACAATAGCTTTAGTTTATCAAACCTGGCGTCAATTTATTGTACTTAACATTTGATTTTCGCTTAGCGAAAGGTCAAAAAAATATTAAAAGTTACCTAATTCCCTTCATTCAAAGTACTTTAAGTGCCACAACATCATAACACGGCCTTTGATTTAATGTCTGGCCTTCGCTTGAATGGCTTTTAGATCTGTTTGACGGATAATCAACGTTTAGACCAAACTGTTTGTCATAGAAACAATTAATTTGAAAGAAATTCAATCGTTAAAGATTTTTAAATTCAAATTTTAACGGAAGTACAAAAAAATCTGTCACCTAAAAAAAAATTTTTATGACTTTTAATTTTAAAATGCAACTCCTGCTTTGTTGGTTTGGAGGGAAGTGCTTTTGCTGATAGCACTTCCGTTTTTGCAGCGATAATACGAAATTTAACAGCTTATCCCTATTCGCTAATTCTTATAAGGTTGATTTGCATTTCGGACTGATAGTTAGAGTATAATATCGTCGGTATTAGCCGACTATAAAAAGTTCCATTAAATCCAATTTAATCCAGTAAGATTGCCATCGATGTCCTGTTCAGCACGATTAAAAGTAATAAGAGGAACAACAAGCAATGCCGCTGGACCCCTGCACGCTGGTTCGACTGGCGGCGAAAGATTATAGTTGACTGTGCGGTAATTAAGTTCTTGTAGTGCGCCTTAATGATGTTATTGACTTTAGAAGGAACATTTCTTATTTCCAATGCGTTCCAAATGGACTTTCTATATATACCATCAAAGAGAGTTGTGAAGTCAATGTAAGCTGACTTGCTTGCCATTTGCATATTTGCTCCTAAATGAGACAGAGATATACTACATGATCCGTACATGAACGATATATACTGAAGAAAGTTTACTGTCTGGGCAGTAATCTCTTGAGTTTATTTTGAATGCGATTAAGCATAATTTTAGTTGGTATATTTGAGGAAGAGCTCAGAGTAGTAATCCCTCTATAATTTTTACAAAGTACTAGATCACCTTTTTTTCTGCGAATTCAATAGGGAATCTTTCAAGTCATTATACGAATGGTGCTAAAGTGACTTATGGTAAATTATCAGCTGTCCAAATACGAATAAAAAAAAATAAACAAAAATCAGCAAAATCGGAGATCTCAAGGCTAACCGATTTTCGTGTTGGCAGTCAATTCCATTTATAAGTATGTATTATATTTATATGTTTCGATACATATCATATCGGTTCTACTTTTTTACAAAAGGCTGACTAATTGGAGGATGGTTTGCGTATGAAGTGGGCAGGCAAAGCAATAGATGGAGGAATAAGGCAACGAAAAGTTAATGCAATAAAGAAATACAAATTGAGAGATAATGCTAGAGCGATTGGAGTAGGGAAAGATTGCTAGATAAAAAATGGAGTGTTATGAAAATAGAAAAGGGTTGTCAGTAATTTGATAGAGTGGTAGAAGACTAAAAGTCCATTCCTGAGCATGCAGTGTTTTATGTCCCGCCGTCTTGTTGAAGCTAGATGTATTCCAGAACTTTTTACGCATTTGCACTTAAAATGCCAACATCCACTTTCTCATCATGCACACGTTGGGCCTTAACCAACTTTAAATGACAAGTTGTGTTACAAAAAAAAAACTTGAATGTGGAATTATTTGGGATGTTAATCAAAGTAGAAATGAAAAAAATCCTTAGAGCTTTTTTTTTAATTCCATATTTACTGTTTTTTAGTAATATCTAGTACTAGCATTACCCTGTGTGCATCGCTTCACCTCAACCGTGGTGCATTTTCGATGTGCAGTCTGCGTAGAAATTCTATTTAAAAAAATACTTTTGTATGAGGACCACCCTTAGTATGTACCCAAAATAAAATTTTTACAACCTAAGCAGTGCCTCTTAACATAAAAACCACGTGGTGTAAATTCCATGAGAGTCGATTAGCGGTTTCGAGAAAATGATATTTAAAAATATTTTTGTGTGAGGGCCACCCTAAATAAAAGTTTTGTAGCCTAAGCTATGCCTCTTAACATAAGACCTACGTGGTGTAAATTCGGAGTGAATCGACTAACCTGTTTTCGTGAAAATGATATTTAAAAATATGTTTGTATGAGGGTCACCCTAATTATGCACCCTAAATAAAATTTTTACAACCTTATCTGTGCCTCTTAATATAAAAGCCATATGGCGTCAGTTCCATGAAAATCGATTTAGCGGTTTTCGAGAAAATGATATTTATAAATATTTTTGTATGAGGGCCACCCTATATATGTACCCTCAATAAAAGTTTTGTAGCCTAAGCTATGCCCCTTAATATAAAAGCCACGTGGTGTAAAATCCAAGAAAATCGATTAAGCAGTCTTTGAGAAAATGATATTTAAAAAATATTTTTGTATGAGGGACACCCTAAGTATGCACCTTAAATTAAATTTTTACCATCCAATCTATGCTACTTAACATAAAAGCCATACTGTGTAAATTTTATGAGAATGGAATTGCCTGTCTTTGAGAAATCTCTATTTTAAAAATATTTGAGTATGAGGGCCACTCTAAATATGCACCCTAAATAAAAGTTTTATAGCCTATGACACCCGCCTGATCGATACTAACATACTGTAAAAATTTCACCAAGATCGGCTGGATAGCTTTCGCGTCCATAAAGGACATACAGACAGACAGACAGCCAGACAAAAAATGAATTTTATAAAAATAGATAAACATAATAAGATCGGTCTTTAGTATTATGAATAAAACTACGATTAAGTACACCGTCTTCAAAGCAGTCATATTTTACTAAGACGTATTTAATTTAATCGGGTCGCAAAAATAAGTCTTAAGGTCTAAAGGTTTAAAATTATTTTTTATGTATAAAAGATTACATAACAAAAAAAATTTATATCCACAACTTTAAATTTAGATTTGAGAGCTTTTAGAACAAATATTTTTAAACCGGACTAAACACGAATATTTTAAGGTCTAAATATGGTTCTTTCTCTAGACCCGACCACCTAGGAATCTGAAATTTAGACTGAAGTGCTATCTATTAATTTTTTTCGACGTGTCAAAATTTGAAGAAAGTCGAAGAATTTCTAAATTAAGGGAAGATTATCTATCGGTGCCGCAAAAGTGATAATTTAGTTTGTTAACGGCGCCAGAGAGTGTGAAATGAACCTAGTCGGTCATCAGAATTCATTCGCAAAAAATCGGTTCAGCTTCAACCATTCAAATGATTTTGCTTCAAACTTTGAGAGACATTCAATATTTCCATCGACGAGATAGAGATGGTCACCCTTTCCATATGTATACGAAATATATTTTACTATTTATGATTTCTGTAAGACAATCTACATGGAAACTCAGTAATTTTTACGATTAACTCTTATAGGATTTGGCAACTTAATAACTTGCATCGACTCTATCGTCAAGTTTGAAGACCAATGTTGACAGTATACTATTTTATTTAAAATAATTTTTACTTAATTTAAAACTTTAAGATTAATAACTAGTAGCAGCTAAATAGGGAGAGAATAGCTAAGTATTTAAACTGAATAAATCGACTTCTATTGGTTAAATTTTGTTTTGGGGTTGAAAAAAGTAGGACGTAACGTAAGATTTCATTAAAATCGCACAATTAATTGAATTGTTTTGCATACAACACCAATTTTTAAAACTTTAGCGATTCGATATTATTCTTCTTAAACTACAAATCAAATGATATTGGATTATCTTAAGAGTAACCGTTTGCGTCGTAAGTGAGTCAGCAAATACCTCCTTTACAGATGCCAATAAAATAATTTTCACCTAAAAGTATAATGTTTTTTTAAATTTATTATGTAGGTTAAATAGCAGCAACAAATGAGCACGCTTATCTCCAGATGCAATCGCTGCAATGTGTTATTTCTCACGCATTGGCATAGTCCACTTAATATTTCTAATTATCATAATCCTAAGTATCCAACACCATTATCAATAGCCACATGATTTATTGCCATATCGTTACCAAGCAGAGTGCGGATAACAACACCAATAGAGCAACAACATTCAATTCTCAGCCCACAAAGTTAACAATTCCTACACTAAATGACCATCATTTACATTAAGTATCAACGCTTAGTTGCCATTCAGACGCGATGCAGCGTACAATACAACCGATTGTTACATTTATCGATAAGCCAGTGAATGCTAACGCGTGTAACTTCAACCCCAACACAACGTGTTGGTTCGAGTATCTCAGTGCGAACGCATTAATTTTAATAATTTTGACGTTTTACAGCAAGGGTTTGACGTACATAAAAACTGCTACGGATCCATACTTCTAATGGAGTATGAGCCTTTGATAAATCGCTTATGTCAGATTATTTATGATAACTTAAACATGTGGGGTGGCAGAAGAAATCTGCTGCAGTCAATAGACTTAAGGCCTACATTAACATAAAGTTTATTTTGTACAAGAGCTTTTAACATAAATAACTTTAGGGCACTTATGTGTTTTGAGCTTTTTGAGTTCTTTGCGGTCTGATAGATTTATCTTCCTATTTGAATTCTAAAGTTAAGTTAAGTTAAGTTAAGTTACGCGCTTCGTATTTAATGATTATCAAGACTTGGCTGAAAACAGTCCTAGTACACATTTGAGCCCGTTTTCTTACAAACTTCAAACGATATAGTGCCTAGAAAAATATTTTTTGTGACTCTAAATTACTCTCGCGTACTCCAGAAAAGAGCTCAAACGTTTTGTTTACCCTAGTGTACAGTGTTGTTGATTTTGAAAATACAGGTGAACTTCGATTATCTATAATGGTCGGGACCGAGCTTATCCCGGGTAATCGAAAATCCCGAATAATAGGATCATTATTTTATATTATTCTTTATCAATTTTCAAAGTCGTAAATACATAAGATATATGCGCAAACATGTAAGCATATTATTTTATATGCACAAAATGGGATTCCCCGAATTATATCATCAAGTTCTTTTTCCATTTTAATGTGTATTTCGTATGAAAAACGAACAAAAACATAGAGAATGAAACAGTTAGGCTTTTCTCATCACTGATAATAGAGTCAATCACGGTTAATAAGTAGAAGCAAAATGAGCAACGTTAAACTTTTTAAAACTTCCCGGATAAAAGATGTTCCCGGATAATAGAATTACGGATAATTGAAGTTCAACTGTATAAACAATGTTCGGCCCATGAATGAGTTTTAAGACTTTATGTTAAGAGCATTATTTTATATAAATTTATTTATTTACTTTAAGAAATTACATTTTTAAAGACTCATAAATATTATTTATAGTTAATTTTATTAGTTAATTTTTTATTTACTTTTGTATAAAAATAGCGCGCTGACTTGGGCATCACAGACTTAACCATGACATCCGAACGCGAAAGCGGTGTTGACTTTACAATACCATTTATGAATTTAGGTAAGCTACTTGTACTTTCTCTTTGGAATGCCTTCCATTTATGTCAATTTTCTTTTCGACAGGTATATCAATCCTATTCAGAAAACCAAGCAAGGAACCACCAAAGTTATTTTCATTTATGTCACCATTTTCGGGTGAGGTGTGGTTATGGTTGGGCATAGCATATATGAGCGTTTCGATTAGCATGTATATTTTGGCACGCATTTCACCAGTCGAATGGGACAATCCATATCCCTGTATTGAGGATCCTACTGAGCTGGAAAATCAGTTTAGCTTTGCTAATTGCCTATGGTTTTCAGTTGGTGCACTATTGCAACAGGGCTCTGAATTGGCAGCCAAGTGAGTAGTGTTACTGGAAGATCCATTTTATTTGATACAATTTTGCTTTCCACAGAGGTTTTTCGACACGTGCCGTTGCCTCATCCTGGTGGTTTTTTACGCTTATTTTAGTTTCTTCATATACAGCAAATTTGGCGGCTTTCCTCACCATTGAATCGCTTAGTACGCCGATTGAGAGTGCCGAAGATTTGGCTGAGAATAAAGGTGGCGTACAGTATGGCGCAAAGTTAGGTGGTAGTACCATTAAATTTTTTGAGGTTGGTGCTAAAGTATTTCATCAAATATTTTTTTTGTTAATTTTTTTTTCCTGTTTAATGCCAGGGCGCCAAGTATGCGACATATCAGAAAATGTCCGAATACATAAAGACCCATCCAGAATATATGACACAAACAAACAATGAAGGTGTTGAACGGGTTGAAAATGAAAATTACGCTTTTCTAATGGAATCAACAACAATTGAATATATAGTGGAACGACGTTGTAGTGTGGCACAAGTTGGTGGACTGCTGGACGAAAAAGGTTATGGCATTGCAATGCGAAAAAGTGAGCAAGTTATGTCTATCCATGCGTAAAAGATTTTACCTTTGATATTTATTTTTGATTAACCAGATGCCCCATATCGTGACATACTCAGCCAAGCAGTCCTAGAGCTACAGGAACAAGGCGTGCTAACTAAAATGAAAACAAAGTGGTGGAAAGAGAAACGCGGCGGTGGCGCCTGTACGGTAAGTACTTAAAGTCTTAGTTTTAGCCCATTTTTATAGAAAACAAAATGTATAAATTAATTTAAAAAACCAAAAGGATAGCAGTGGCGATGGCGGTGGTGCAGTTGCCTTAGAAATTTCTAATTTAGGTGGCGTCTATGTGGTATTAATAGTTGGTTCCTGTTTTGGATTTTTAGTAGGTATATTGGAAATGATACTGGGTGTCAAGGAGCGTTGTGATGATAATAAGGTAGTGTCAATGTAGAATTTGGTGACATTCCTATCAAGTTTTATAACTTGCATTTCGAAATGATCCCTCGTACACATACATACATGTATACATATGTACATAACTTAAGATAGTAGCATTAGTAGAGGCAACATATTACCCCCCGCCCTGTTTCTTATTTACCATAAATTTGTAATTTAATTTTTAAATATCAATTTTAATGCAACATTTTCATTTCCTTGCAATATCCTTTTTTATATGCACTACCCTATTATTGCTTTTGCCGTTTACTTCAAAATCATATATCTACACCCCAACACACTTGTATCCTGAAATGCTCAACAACAATGTAGCAAAGCTCTGATAATGATGGTGCCACCGAACTGGGAATCGCTAATTTGGGTGGCGTATACTTGGTATTGTTCGTTGGTAGTATGTTTGCTTGTGTCTTTGGAATCATCGAATGGCTATTGACCATATATGCTGTAGCACGTCGTAACCAGGTATTTAAGTAAAAACACAGTAACTACTACAAAAATAATAAACAAAATTTAATTACTCAATTACTGCATAATCAATATAGTTCTGTTTTAAAGAATAAGTGTAGTAAATTAGCAGTCCCAATTCTTAAAAAAATAATTCTTTCGTTGAAATGAGATAATCAGTTTCGTTGATGTTAATTAATGAATATTGCTGTTTCGAATCAAAACAAAGTGCTAGCATTCTGATTTTATTATTCATTGGACCAGTTAAGTTCTGCATTATATAGGAAGCTTAGATACTGTAAGGTGACTCAGGTTGGTGATCTGATAATCCGACTATTATTGCAACATATTGTGCACCAATTTTGCCAAATTCCAGCAATTTCTGAATGTATTTGATACAAAGTGGTTATATCAGCAGTAAGCAAAGCGCAACGATTGGGTAATGATCCATGCTGTAGATCCCACAGATTTCTATTTCTCCAGATAAATCGCCGCATCTAGCCACGAGATGGGTGTAGAGTCTTTATTGATATTCAGAGCCTAATATAGTTTGATGTTCTGTTACCAATTTCAGTTAAAGGAAAATGAGCTATATGAATTTTGCAGTAATTGACGATAAATTCAATGTTAAACAAAAGTGCTTACAGAAAAATACTAAATAAATTCTTTAGTTAAACCAATATATCATTGTAACTTTCCTACGTATTTACCTTGAAAGCGAAGGATTTTCAGGACAACTGAGCAAAAAAGCTTATGTGGAAGACTATAAACAAGGCGTGAACAAAAAAGTTCGTGCTACTTCTAAGCTCTGCCGACCATAGTACTAACCAGACCTTTTGAAATAACGGCTTCATTTTTCAAGGACTTCACACATTGCTCTGACTTATATTCAATACATATATTAAAAAGTACCTTAAAGTTAAAATTTTAGTCTGTATAAAATACATCAACATTTTGCTCACGCCTCGTTTGTAAGCATATTTTCCTAAAAAAGTACAGGGTGATTTCAAATAATTGCTTCTGAACTAAATAAAATCCTTATGAAAATGCCAAGTTGTTGTGATATTACAATATAAATAGGTATTTTTCTTCGTACTTACGGTTTCTTAGAGGTAAAATTGTTTTTGAGTACCCTTACATTTCTTTTATTGCACAGCTCTGGATTTTTTTCTCAGGGGCCACAGAAGTCTTACGTAGGCATCTTTTAAACCTTAATTACAGCAAAAGTCGAAAAAGATTTAAGGGGTCGGTGCTGTAAAAATTTTCGGGAAATCACAAAAAGGTAAGAAACGTTAAAAAAAAAAATTAAAAAATTAAAGGCAAGTTGAAAAATGTTGAATTAGTCGAAAAAAATTTAATAAGGTTCAATAAGTTGAAAAAAATTGGAAAAAATCAAAGCTTTTGAAGAAGCTTTATTGGTAGGAAAAGTTTAAATTTGTTGAAAAAAGTTGTAAAAAGTTAATCATGTCGAAAAAAAAAAAATTTAAAAAGGTTTAATCAGTAAAGATAAATTAAAAGCTTGAAAAAGTTGGACAGGAGGAAAAAATTGAAACTGATTAAAAATTTGTTAAAAAAGTTGAAAGTGTCGAAAAAGTTTCAAAATTTGAGAATGGTTGAAAAAGCTAAATAGGCCGAAACGAATTGAAAAAGTTTGGAAAATTTGAGAAATGTGGAAAAAAAAGTTGAAAATGTTTGAATAGTTCGAAACAAGCTGAAAAAAGCTATTTATTCAGCTTGTTGAAAAAAATTGGAAAGCCGAAAAAATTAGAAAAAGATGAGAAAGGTGGAAAAAATTTTGAAAAGATTAAAGTAGTCGAAAAAAGTTGAGAGAGGTTAAATATGTCAATGAAGATTTAAAAAAGTCGAAAAAATGGTATACGTAAAGTGTTAGCGCTACATATACGTATTCGCCTTGAACTGCATCAAAGAAGCGTCAATGAACTCTGTTTTTTCAGTAAAATTAAATTAACCCAAAATAACAAGTTCCGAATTTATTTTGAACTGTAATATATTAAATTTTGCTAGGGTTTTTGTGAAGTAAAAAGTAGTGACCTAATTTTGTATTTGAGTAAATTTTTATTTATGGTGGAACGAATAGAATTTGAAAAGAAATGTTCGCAGGAAAACATCAAATCTGTAACCAAAGCGGTAGACTAGAGTGAAGGAAAATTTACTTGAGGGACCCTCTAAAACATAGTAGTAACGATTTTGTTAGGACATAACAAAGTTACCCTGTACTAAAAATTACATTAAATACGGAAAGGCTTAAAGTTTTTATCTTTAGTTCTTTCTTTGTTTTATTCAATTTGATGTATATGAATAAATATAACCTATTTAGCCGTCGATAAAAAATAAATATGAATTACATTTACTCTTAGAGAGCATTACTGCGTGGTTATCTTTGGAATATTTTATTTAATATTTTTCTGTGAATCACTGCTTTCTGCTTCATTTCACCTGTCAACAACAGAAATGTTCGCATTCCTTATGAGCCGAATCCCACTCTTATTTTATTTGATCCCTTTTACAATTTTTATTACATCCTACAATGTCTTGTCCCAACAGCAGTTTCCCTGCTGATGGGCTACACCGCCCACTCACCCAACGAATCCAAGCATCTTATTGCTTTTTACTATTTTTCGCACTTGAATTTTATCATAATTTTCTTCTTCGTCCTGTTCGTTTTGCAATTTCATTTCGCATTCAGAATTTATTTAATTTACAAAAAAAAAAAATCTCAATTTTATTTTCTTCTTCCTTGAAATGCGTCCATCTTATAGGTACCCTTTAAGGCCGAACTCATAGAAGAGCTACGTTTTGTGCTGAAGTTTTCTGGCAACACGAAGGCTGTCAAGTATCCCGCAAAGTCATCGAGCAGCTCTAGCTCCAGCTCCAGTTCAAGTTCTTCTGCTACTTTGGCATCGATAGCAACTGATAATTTGGACCATAGTAAGACACGTGCCGTTGTCGAGCAAACAAAATTTGCTAAATAAAAAATTGCTGGGGTGCAGTTGTTGGTGTTCAGTTCAATTTATGTCGTATTGATGTTAATATTGTTGTTGTTGTTGTTTTTGTTCTAAAATAATTGTTGGTTACCTTTTTTTTTAATTTAATATTTGAGAAAATATAGATTCTGCTAGTTAAATCTTCTTTTGTTTACTTTAATGACTCTTGAAAGATGTACCGAATAAGTCGAGTGTATTGTAGGGGTAGTTGTGGCTGGAACGCAATTTGTGAAATTAATTTTAAATTGTTTATTGTGGTCGTATAAAGTTGCTTATTGGATACTTACGAAAGGCTTAAGTGAATAAAATGCAGCGACTGTTGTCTAACGTAGAAATGAAAGGACTATTTAAATGAAGTTGACAGGTAGAACAAGAACGTGTCAATTTTAGTGCAATTTTTGTATAGTTTTGCAATGAAAAATCTTATAATTTGCTGATTAGACTATGCGGTATACAATGAATGTAATCCTTTAGCTGTATATAAGTGCCGGGAATATTTATTGTGTCCATTCCGAATTCTGAAGGAGACAATGACGTTGTTTTTCTGTTTTGGCTCGTCTTTTATCCTTATATCTCTTAAACAGTAATGATGCTTTCTATGAATGTGAGTTTAGAATTGGCGCGATCCATAAAGTCCAATGAAACTTGCTTAAGGTACTGTTTTAAAAGAAAATTCAACTCTCTTGGAAAGTGTGGCGGCGCCACTCTTAAACTAGAATATCGATTATCGAGCACAGTTTCCTTCAGCTTATCGTTGTTCTTATTGGTTGAAGAGGTTGAGATCGTCACTTTGAAGGTAAAATCCTTATTTATTTTAAGTGTTTTTTGAAATGCAAGAGATATTTAATTTCAAGTTGGAAAAAGTCATTCATTTTTTGATCAGCAATTGGTAAAACTAACTAAGTCTCTAACCGAAGGGAAGGGAACATCTTGATTTTACTGTTTTAACAAGATTAGTACAGTTAATAAAGCAAAATAGTGTCCCATGTCTTTCAAAAGGTAGTGAAATGTTATTTTTTTTCGTGACTCTTATTGCATTTGCACTGTTCGCTTCAAGAAAGATCAAGATAGATTAAATTTTCAACCAAATCTGACATTGCACAATTATTATATAGTGTCCGGAGATTCCAAATATACAATCCGCAAAATCGGAGCTGCTCATTTACTCGTTTTATATCCATTTTAATGTTAGCACTATGGCCGACACGGTTCGTTTTAAGCAAGATCATATTCGGTAAAAATTTTCAACCAAATCTGACAATGCATAATTATTATTTAGTGTTGTGAAATTTCAAAAACATGATCCGTAAGATCGTACCTGGTAATTTACTCGTTCTTTGGCTAAGTAATAGTTGGATTACAAAAATATGGGCTACGAAATTTCGTATATTCTTTGTGTAAAATTCTTTTTCTCTCAGCTAAAAAGTTTATGAATTATATGAGGTTAAAGTGAGGACGTTTTTTTTTGAACTTGGAGAAAAATTACGTTCATATGTTAAACTCTTACTAATTTTGTTATGTCTTATTCATTTCCACATACGAACTTTAACCTCTTATATCTTAGAAACTTTTTGTCTGAGAGAACAAAGATCTCAATGAGGAACATTGGACATTGTATAGTATATGTATATTTCTTACTCAAACTTGTTTGCGTAATTCGCACTACATCCGAAATGTTTGCGAAAGACAAAACTATGAAGCAATCTTTTAAAATGCAGCAAGGGTTCAGGGTCGGAAACTCCCAAATTCCATGACATTTTCTGCCAAATGAATCTTAAGTAATAACTAGGCTAAGCCGAGACCTGTACGCATTTTTTAATAACAAAAATTTGACATCAATAATTTTTCAAGTAGAGGAAAATGGGGTATCTTTGGCACTTAATTTTCAAAGGCATATATTTCCTTAAACAATTAATGGATTTTAAAATTTGATACTGTTTCTTATACATTGACTATTCGGCATGAAACCTAGAAAAAGATTTAAAAAGATAACTTCGTAATCGTATTTTTTAAGCTTTTTAAAAAAAAAGTAATTTTTCTCACTTTTAAGTTATTAAGCACAACATTTGATTTCGTAAGGTGTGCACTTTTCACAATTCATATTCGGTCTTACAAGCAAGTGCTTTTTATTCAAAAAATATAAGGCTGAATCCGAGAAGTCTTTCAGTGGGGCCTGTTTTTTCATACGCATTATCAAATTTGTCCTCTTCACTCCATATTTTTCAGCGGCTGATGTGGCCTTTTCGCACTTAATTCTAGTATCTGAATAAGCTCCCTTCACTTATTCTTCAACAATCTCTCCTCGATTTGTCTTTTTTATGTAGTTACGCACCATACCTTTGAAAAATACTAAAATAAAATCAAATTATTGTATTGTAAGAACATAAACATTTGTCTAATGTCCTTTGGCAGAAGTCAAATGTGACCCAAACGTTCAAGAGGCTTTTTTGTATTTTTTTATTATTACTGTCTTATTTTCACAAAGCACACTTTAATTGTGTTATTACTTAAACGAAATGCTAACATATTTTGTCATTCAATTTACAGAAACAATCACATACAATTCACAAAACGCTTACGAACTTGATATCGAAACAGATAAACACGTTGTACTCCGAAGAGAGTTGAAGAAGAACTGTCAAAGTTTATAACGTTTTTTTAAGTCAAAGTAGGCTTCTTTCTGCATTTAAACTTTTTGGCGTCTTAGTCGTTTTTATACTGAAAGCTAAGATGGGAAAGAAGAATTAGGTTTTTTGCTCATCAGCTTTGACACGTTAGGAAACGAAGTTCTCTCGACATCTCAAAGGTAATTTCAATTCTAAATTCACTACATTCGCAAAAAGCCCAAATGATAAAACTTTTGCTTTCAATGACGTTAAGATGGTTGCCTTAAATATAGAGTATAAGTTTTCTAAAAAAAAAAGAAAGTTGAATAGCTCTTCCAGGTCGTTCTCTAAGGCTTACCCGTCCAAAAATTGAACCAAATCGAATGTCATGTCTCGAAAATCTTAATGTTAAAAAGTTTTTGCAATATTTTTGTTGTAAAAATTTATAGTGATATATTTACTTTCGAGAACTTTTTAAATGTTAGTGTAAAGAACAGGGCACTTTTAAGAAATGTAATGATATATCATTCGCCAAGCTTTATTAACTAAATTAAATTACGATGAAATTAATTTGTTTATCAAAATTTAATGTTAAGAAGCCAGAAAGGATGTCGATGTATTCAAGTGTAGTCAGACACGCTTTTTTTCAACATTACAGTTGCTCTGAAAGCTTTAGCATCCGCAAGCGATTGTTGTCCTGACTATGAATGCGAGTAACTTTCAAACTGTGCACACAATCTAAGCATCACTTTCCTATGCTGCAAACTACAGTAAATGCGGCAAATTACAGTAATGGTCGCACTTGCAGAGGCTCTTCAACGTTTGATTTTAAATTGAGGAAAAAACAATGAATTGATATCAAACAGTCAAACCTTATGATGTTTACGGAATAGCCATAAATGATGTTATGCTCCCAGAGGGGAGCGGGGTCAGCACATCTGTGACAGTGATGGGGAGAGGTTCTCGATAATGTGATGTTATAATTTTTTTTCATGGAAAAACATTTCAAAAAGAAAATTGGTAGTATCTATTTTGAATCTTCAAATTTATAGTTCCCGTCAAGGCTGATTTGTAGAATTTCAAAAAGTGTTTATTCACTTCTATAGTATGGCTCAAAAAGCACAAGAAAGTCATCAAAGAGCAACCTGCCCCAAAGAAAAGTTCATCCCATTCGAATCGTAGCTCGTAGGCAGCCAGAAATTATGGCACAATTTGAAAATGATGCCCTTGAATGGGGAAACCATCTGGTTGATGGTTAGGAGAAAGAGAGGACCAGTAATTCATCTACTTGGAAAAAACTTCGTACAAGGTGGCGAATTGTTACAATAACATTGTAAAATTGACACATTGGAAACTGTGAGCAACCCTAATGGCTTATTGGAATCTCACGCTGAAAATTGAGGCTATGTTTAATTTAAAATGAAACAACTTATTTCCGGTTATTTTTATTTTTTAACGTTCAATTTTTATTATATTTCTCAATATTCTTTAGTTATTATTTGCATATAAATACGAGTATTAGTTCTATTTATTATAAAGTACTTGTACGTACAATAAATCTGTAGACATTTAGAAGTTGAAAAGGTATTTTATTCAGTTTGTATATAAGTTTTGTATGTTGTATGTATAATTCCATTGTTCTTGTATAGTTGTAGGTAATATATCATGTCTTATGTATTTTATTTTAGTATTTTCGAAGTTGTACATCTACTAGATTTGATAAAATTTGAAAATTTTTCCACTTGTTTTCTATTCCTGAATATGTAGTTTTGTTTCAATGTTGGTAACCTATTACTATTTTGGTAAGAGTTGTTGTTTAAAGTGTGTTTCACGCGAATCGGACATGACAATATATTTTTATATTAAGATTTCGTTCAAATTTGAGTACATTATACCTCTATATGGCCTAAGAAAAGATACCTAAGTTGTTCTTCTTCGAATGATCTCCAAGTGAAACTTCTGGGAAATTAATGCACCCAGGGCATGAGATCGGTATGGTTGCCAGTCGGGAGGGAATGATCAGAATTCATGCTCTTAATCCGGTTTTCGGAATAGTGTAATTGGTGCCGGAAATGTTAAAGTTTCAAACATTATTTTTATTGATTTTATACTATTATCATAAGCATTACCACTTGTTGTATATTCTTTCGCTGTAGAAAAGTTAACGTATTTGCTTTTAAGTCAACAAAAAATTCTCAGGCATATTTTGATTGTTAAAAATTGGAACTATATCGATTATGTTCAAAGTAAAAACCAAGGCGACAAAAAATATTCAACTGTTAATAATGATTCACTCTTGCTTAGCGAAATTAGGGTTCATAAACCGTTTTCTTAAAACTTGTGAATTAATATAAAATGTAAATATTGCAGTTATCTTTAAAATGCAAAATTTTGGTATTTTTACAGAATTATCTTATGATTGATGTTCTAATTTATAGAGTAGAGAATTTTTTAATCAATTTCAATGCAAGTTTTTAAATTGAACAACTTCATCGGACCTTGTCATCGATTTTAACGAAACTGAAAAAAAAGAGCATGCCGGAAGTGCTATCAGAGTTTTTGTAGTTTTTTCTCATTCTTGTATTTGTTTTGTGGGCATATATTCAATTTGATTTCTCGGGAAACTTTCTGGTAACTTTTAGGTGTTGTTTTTAATTGCATAGATTGTGTATTCCATCACATTTTCAGAGAAATTATGGCAGCATATGACCTACAATGATCTTGTTAATCACAGTAAATTAAGCGCTTAAATTTATTTGTCCCGAAATAGCCGCTGCCAAACGTTTTAAAAAATTACTGTTCATACTAAAGGAGCACTAAATAAAGGAAATTTTAGACGCACATAACTGAGTTACTCGAAACCATAAAAAACCTTATGCTATGGACCTGAATTAATGTACCAAAATTTAACCGAAATCAAAAAACCAAATTCTTTTTTAAGTCCGATTTACGTTAATTATATCTTATGCATTACATTTCTTTTTTTTTTTAATTTAGATACATAGTATTTTTTATGTAGTAGTATTAGGTTTAAACTTACACAGACATACATATAAGTATGCATGTACACAAATGTACTTAAGTAGTTCTTTTATGTTTATTCTTTTAGTAACATTTAACATTTAAAGCTTATTGTTTTTAAGACAAATATTTATTATTATGTAGTTATTCCAATAAAAAGTACATATGTACCATTTTATAAAAGGTCATACAAGGTAAATTTGGTGTTAAAACAAAAAAAAGTCTCTTTATTCTCGAAAGCAGAAATTTTTTATAGCAGATTTCTCAAGTGAAAATTTTTCTTTTGTCTAACACCAGCTGTACGCTGCGTCATTATCTACTCGAGAATTGAACATTGAATTTTTAATGTAAGTGTAGAGTAGGTGTGAAAATTCAAACTAATAAAAAGAATCTAAATCAAATTTGGAAACATATGACCCAAGAGCTTTTCAATAGGGGTGATATATTTTCAAATCGACTGTGTGGCCATACTTGAAAAAGAAAAGATCCGTTCGAACGAAATGACCCAAAAATATTGAACCTGTTCAGGCAAGTGTTGATGAAGACACAAATTTATCAATTTTAAGTCATTCTGAACAGTGAGCACACCGTGAATTTGCTGACTTTGTACTGCAAAAACTCGAAAATAATGCTAATTTTGTCATAAAAGTCATCTGCTCTTATAAGCACCATTTCCATCTCTCTGAATCGATTAATATGAAATGGTCTTGAGTCAATCCACAATTTATTTACGAGAAATCCTTAGATTCCGAAAAAGCAAGCCTATGGCTCTTCTTTATTTTTTTGCAAATGTGGAAGGAGATGATGATACTGTCAACTTTACTTTTTATTACCTGAAATGGAAACTATAGGTTTAACAAGCATTCGGTTTCAACAACACGACACTATGCACTACATAGCTCAGTTCACAAACGATTTATTTTCGAAGGGTCAAAACTCTCAAGAAATGCAGATGTCAGAAGGCATTGAAGAAGTTGTGACTTAGCTCCTTCACATCTTCTCTAGTGAGATCATTTAAAGTTATTGGTCTATGCCAATAAGCCACCGACAATTGATGCATTAACATTAAACGCCAACTTCGTGAAAAAGAGCCAGACTCAACATATTCGCATCCCTGTAAGAGAAACAGAGGCGGCTATTTGAATAAAACTCTATTTAGCATATATGTAACTCTATCGATTTTACAACAAAATGATATACATAAAATTTTTTAAAAACTTTTTCTTAAAAGAAAACCTTAAATTACACTTTACTCACATTAGAAATTATCATTGCACTGAGAAAAAAATTTGCTATTATTTAAATTAAATAAATTCATTTAAGCGTTCATCTGTTATTGCTACAGGTAATTGTTTTTTATAATTTTATTATTTTCAAGAAAGCTGTTTTCTTTTCCATGAATTAACCTACATTTTATGTAAACTTTAGATTTTTTTATTGATGATTTTTTTAATTTGTGCATATAGCACTTATGTTGTAAAGTTAATTTGCTATGAATTTGATTTTTGTTCACAACAAACTTCTATTTTATGAATTTTAAGCCATATTTATATTATATTTTTATAAGTATTAGATTTTTACTTTTATTTTTTTTAAAGTTTTTGATTTTGTTTTTGATGTTTTCAAAATTTTCCCTATTCTTAAAATTCTTGTATGTTATTGTACTTAATATAAAAGATTAAATTTTTGATTTCTAAATTTTCATTCAATGTTTTATTTAGTGTTAATGCTTCAAACGTAGTATTTTATACATATATATTATATGTGTATATATATTTAATTTAAAGAATATATTTAGAATAACTATATGATAATTGTGTAAAAGAAAGCGTGTCTGTTTTTCAAGTTTAAGATTTAAGCTCATGTTAAGTGGTCTGAAGTGTTTTGATTTAAAGTTTATTCTTGTACGGTAGTAAATTATGGATATGTTGTTAATAAAATAAATTTCATTAAAATTTTTTTAAGTTAAATGAAAAAAATGTGTTAATAAGCAAAATGTTTAACACAATTTATTAATAATAATTTTTGCCAAAGGAAGACTACGTTTTGATCCTCAATTCAAAAAATGCAAAAAGTTCTTCAATTTATAAAACTGCAAAAAGCGAAGGTCGTCGATATCGTACAATCATCATGTTTTTGTTATTCGCTATTGTTGAACGACTATTAACTATATCAAACTAATTCGAATCGGCTGATACTTATTGGAAATATTGGAATTTAAAAGTCAATTACAGCTGGGTCGTTCCATCTATAATTTGCTTTTTTTACCCTGACGTGTTTTAAATTGGCTGAAAATTTTTTGAGTGATTAAGGCATTATCTAATATATAGAAAAATATTATATCAAACTTTTTCGACCAATAGTTTTGATAAAAAAATTAATTTCTTAACCCTGTTCAGAGCCGCTCGTAAATAACACAAAAACTTGAATGATTTTTAATAATTCTTAAATTTTTTAAATTTTCAAAAAAAAAAGGAAAACTTAAAAAAATTGAAAAACTTTTAGAAATTGAAAAAAGCTGAAGATTTCTGAAGTTTGAAAATATTACAAAAAAATATCGAAAAATTAACAAAAGTATCAATGGATGATCCAAATTTTTTTTTAAGTTTCATCAATCTTTACTAAAATGCTTGTCAAATCAAATAGGGTGCAAAACCATAAATGAAACTTTCAGTGATGGTACTCCTATATGTTTTGAACATTTTGAGAAACTCAGCTTTTTTCAATCTATGCCAATTTTTGAAATTTTTATATTTTTAAAGTTTTAAATATTTCTTAAATTTTTGAAATTTTCAAAAAAATAGAAAACTTAAAAAAAATGGAAAAACTTTTAAAAATTGAAAAAAGCTGAAGACTTAAAAAGTTTGAAAATGCTATAAAAATTACAAAAAAATATCGAAAAATCAACAAAAGTATCAATGGAATATCATAATTTAATTTTTAATTTTCATAAATCTTTAGTAAAATGCTTTTCAAATCAAATAGGATGCAGAAACATGAACAAAAGTTTAAGGAGTGGTACTCCTATATGTTTTGAACGATTTGAGCCTAAAAAAGCTGAAATCGATTTTGGAGTATTTGAGAAATCGATGTTTTCCTGAAACGTAAATTTTTTTTCTTTCAGTGTATATATAACGCTTAAGCGTTAATTTTTCCAAACTTGCAGTTTTTTTGTCATCTACTAGTACACAGCTACCTAAAAATAATATGAAAGCGAATTTGAATTGTGTTTGTTTGTTTATATTTATCATTCAAGGTTTTGTATTATTTACGAGCGGCTCTGAACAGGGTTAAGAAATTAATTTTTTTATCAAAACTATTGGTCGAAAAAGTTTGATATAATATTTTTCTATATATTAGATAATGCCTTAATCACTCAAAAAATTTTCAGCCAATTTAAAACACGTCAGGGTAAAAAAAGCAAATTATAGATGGAACGACCCAGCTATATATTGAATTTTGGACTCTCCATATATCGGAATGTGGCTCTTGCAGACATCTCATTAGAGCGATATAAGCTACTTTATATTAATATTTTGAGTAATTTGACCGAAAGCTATTTTTCATAGGAAACGCGTTGGACCATTTCAATATAGGCACAAGGTGTGTTTGACATTTCCTCCAGAATTATGAACTTTTGTAATAAATTTCAGACAAATTTCAGATCTTCAAATCAAATGTACTACTTGAACTTTTGTACTTTGAAAATAACGAAGTGGTAGTAACACGCCTTCGTAAGCTTAAGTTTTCGAAAATTATTTTGAATTTTTTGGCCTATAATGATATGAAGCAAGGAAATTAAGTTATTTCCAAAATGGCACAGTAGATTAAAATCGATGTTGAGAAAAGCTATGAAGTTGGACCCTTTAATTGGCAGCTGTTGTTATATTGGCCGGATTCATGATAAACAAAAATAGAAACGGCCGACATAAAACAAAATAATTCGCGTTTAGCTACAGGGAATTGAAGTGGACTGCCAAAAACTATATAAAATGACGCGTTGGCATAGTTGATGGCCCACAGTTGATAACCCTATTTGGATTTAAGGAAGTAGATGAAATAGAATAGAAAGAAGGAATATACATATCATTTTTCAGCTTTTGACAGTTGAAAAAACTAAGAGTTGACTTAAAGCCATTGTTTATTTACGAAAAACACATAGTATTTGAAATCGCTTTGGAGGGGCTTTGCGGATGAATTTTCCTCTTTGATTCTTGACCAATTTTTCCTATTTTTTTTTTTTGGAAAACGACATGATAATTATATAATAAGAATGATAAGATAATGGTGATATACTGTGTTGCAGCGATTCTAACACGCGAGTACAAATTTATTTTTGTTTTATTTCCCGGAACATATTATGTATTTCCCAGCGACTTAGTATCACTAATTCTGAAGACAGTGCCATACGGATCTTAAGCCACAGTTCAAATTGTTTGCTGATTTTGTCCCATCATGCTTTATAGTGCATTTTTGCGTAATGTCTGCATTCAATCCTTTTTTCAGCATCCAATCGAACCATTGGTTGACATGAGAGTATCATTATTTGCTGCTATACTTTTTAGGACAATTGAGTAGAGATTTAGTAACTTAGTGTTGCCTTATTGAACAAGTGTGCAAACAACTATAAATGTGTTTGTTTAACAAGTCAAGGCATGACTTAAAGAATGGCTTAATGAAGCGAAGCGACCTATTCCAGTGAAAAGTAGCAAAACCGAGTTTTGATGGAATATATGTTATTACTTAAAATATGTGAAATAGGGTGATTTAAATTTTTTTTTTTGCTTCAAACAGGTTCAAGAGTTGCAGGCATACGAAAGGAAAATTCTGGTGCAATTGCAGCTCATAATATTAATATTTATTGGTGGTACATCGAGCTTTTTTGTTTTCCATACGATTTGTATGGGGAAAATGCTTTACAAGACATTTGTCTCTATATCTCGTGAAAAAAAATCTTACATAAACGGGCCTTATCTTACTAGCCTATTGGAAAGATCATAAAATTTCCTATAAAGAAGTTTTTTGTTTTATTCTTGGCTATATCTGTCGGATATACAGTTTATAAGTGCTTTGGCAATATCCCTTACGATTTAAGAGTTTTAATTCAAAAACTGATAAAATATTCAAGACTCACTTTGAAAACATCGAGTAGGTAGCTCTAAAGATTTCAATTCTATTAAGCCATTGGTTTTTCAGAATAGTGTTGCATGAAATTTTGTAGACGAGGACATTTCTAACAAAAAAAAAAAAAAAATTTGATGCCATTTTTTTGAAGGGGTTGCTGAGTCAGAACTTTCGATATGTTTGGGGTGACATGAACCCTCTTTGATGCTTATAATTCATGTTGATGTTTCGAGAGATGTAGATAGATTCAAAAAATACTGAATAAGTCGAAATATATTGAAAAATATGTTGGAAAAGTCTACTATGTGGAAAATTTTGAAAAATCCGAAAACATTGTATAAGTTGTACAAATGTTAAAGATGTCACAAAATGTCGGAAAGTTATAACACGTATTATGTGCCGTAAAATGTAGAAAAATTTTGAAAAAATGATAACATCAGTTGTTGTATTTAAATTTAGAACAAAAGCCTTATTCGAATTTCTTAAGAAAAAAATAAACAAATCTTCGAAGTGATTAAAAAGAGATCCCGGAATTGGATTTAACTATAGTTGGTATACCAAAAATCTATAAGAAACAGATGGATAAGTTCGAAAAAAAAATTTTTGCTTATAGACTTATGACACTGAAATTATTTTATATGAAAATAGGAACCTTTTTACATTATCCGAAAAGGTTTAAGAAAAAAAATTATTATTTGGTTCCAGTATAATTAAAGCTGTTTTTGAAATTGTGTTTTACGCAAAGTAAAATATAACTTGTATTCAAGTTTCGATTGTACATATAAAGCTATCTAGCTGTTTTTTAAATAAATTCTAAAATTATCTTATAGTTTTATTACCTAAGATTATAAGTAGTTTTATTTTTTTCTTTTGGGAATTAATCCCAAATATTGTCTAACTATATAGTTTTGTTTTTTTTGTTTTTTAATAACACTAATATACACCATTTTTTTGAAATATGTTTTGTAATAACTATTGTTTCAAGTATATTATATATGCACCTTGAAAAGCATGAAAATACTACAAAATTAATACCATATTTCTTATTCGGCTTATTGATGATTTATATTTGGTGGTAGTTGTTTGTTTCTTAAAGAATATTTTCTTTTTTTATTACCAATATTAAAGTGTAAAGTTTCAGTTTATGAAATGTTTCAATATAAATGCATTAGTTTGTTTTTTGTATTTCCATAGTAGTATTTAGTAAGTATTTGTTAGCATAGTTTTGTAGTTATTGTTGCTGTTTTTTAAGTATCCTTTGTATGGTGGGTATGTTGACATTTAAGTGTTTATTTTAAAAATTTCTTGTGACTTTTGTATTTTTATGTTTACACTGTGTAAAAAATGTAGATATTGAAACAATGTTTTGCAGTGTTACTGCTGTATGCGCAAGTGTAAGAAAATAGTCCAAAACTAAAAGAAGTAGGTGGTATCTTTTGCATTATTCTCTATTTTGAATATAAAAAAAAAATTGCGAAAACTTTTTTAAAAATTAGCAAGTATCGTAGAAAAGTTACGGATAAAGTCATAAAAGCATTAAAAATCTGCTTAAAATGGCTGCGTACCAGCTGCGTTGTCAATGCTTTCCGGTTTTTGTTTGCGTTGTTTTTTCTGCATTGACCTTCTCCCATTTTTATTCATTTGCATAATCGTAAACTGTTGTGGAACGCAGCTGCTTGCTGGGTGCAGTGGGTGAGTGTGGTTTGTGCTCGTAGAATGCTATTGGCTGTAGGGTTAAAGATCTGCTGCTGTGCTATTGCTCTGTTGAGAAAAAAAGGTGTATAGCTGAGCGCTCAATTGTTTATCTCATGACAAACTTCCATGTAGTCGGGGTCGTGCATTATTCCCTTTATCATATCCTTGAGCATCGTGTAACGTGGAAAGATGGGGTACATTTTGGAGCTGCCATACTCTTCCTGCGTGGATTAGGAAATGTTTAGCTGCAGCCGTTTTAAATGCTTTTTGTTTTATATTCTTTATGTACGTACCTTTAGAACGCGTATCAGATGCCGTAATCCCAAATATTTCTTTAGTAATCGATATAAATCGTTAATCAGTTGGGTATTTTCGTGCTCAATTTGTGCAGTGGTCATATCTAGAAGAAAAATATATATAATCGTAGCAGTTGTTATATATTTTATGAATTGAATATAACTTCTACCCAGGTGATTTGTTGAATTCTAGTATTTTCATTGAAATAATTTGAATATTATGCATTTTTTAGCTAAAAAATCTTCAGAAGTGGAAGAAAAAAAAAGGGTTTGAGACTAAAGTTGCAGACAAAACTGTCGAAATTTTAATCACTCGAAAAATTACATGAAAGTAAATAAATAGTAATAAATACAAAGTAAAATATCGGTCTTAGACATGATGGATCTTAACTTCTTTCAAAAGAAAATACTTGAGAAAATTTTGTAAAACATATGAAGGGTATTCGAGCAAATCGTTAGTAGTATTGTACAAAATAAAAACTTATTTTCATTGAATGTTTTAACGGCAAATAATTCTGAAATTTTCAGTGTGAATCATACACAACCGCGTAGAATGGTCCAAAATGAAAATGTAATGTACATAATAATTTACAGTCCATAACTCATAACCGCTTTTAATTTTTTTTTCTTAGATCACTAAGTACTAGATTTTAAAGTGTTTTGTGGCTTGCAATTTTTATTATTTTTGATTATTTAATAATAAATATAAATTTTATTTTAAGAAAAAAATCGCAATATGAGCTCATTATCAAGCAGTTATTAGCGGAATTCAGGATCCAGAGGTGTTGATATGTCAGATGGGCAGAGTAGCAAATTTGCTCCTAGCGATAATACATTACAGTGAAATTCCCCATTACGGACAGCCCCCATAACCGGACAGCTCCCATAACCGGACATATTTCAGCGACACTCACTAACTTTTCCATACAAAATACATTCCGATAGCCAAACGCTCCAATAACCGGACAAAAATACTGCGACGGTGGGTGTCCGGTTATGGGGAATTTTACTGTATATATGTAGTAAATCTGCTACGCAGATTTTTTTTCTTGGGTTCAGTATATCTCCATACCAAATTTAATTGAATTCGGCTCATTGTTATAGCTGTTAAAATATATTTTTTGGTAAGGGTCATGGCACTGCACATTATGAAACAAATATACTTCCTTAGGATTCAATCTATCTCTGTACTGAATTTCATCAAAATAAGTTCTTTAGCTTAGTAGTCAAAACGTATTTTCCTGTTAAAGGCGTGGCACCACCCAGCAAAATGCAAATATCCTTTCTTAGGATCAATCTTTCCACATACCAAGTTTCATCAAAATTGGTATGGCAGAACTGAAGATTTTCACCATCTTTAAGCGGTCCTTGTAGAAACTGTGACCAGATATTGAGATAGAGGTTATCGTATATCACCTAAGAATACTTTTGTTTGCTCTTTGTGTATTGTTCTATGTGCATATTTCTGAACTTTTAAAAAATATTATGGTGTCAAAAACAACCTCATCATCATTTCATTTTTAATCTATGGTGTTTTTACCGAGTAAATAAGAGAATAAAAACAAATTAAAAAATGTGACTTTGGAAAAGCGATTTTTTGATAGACTTTAAAACGGCGTAACTCGGGCAGGTGTTTTTGTACAGAGCAAGCAACCGAAAAAATTCTTCGAAGGTCACAAAAATTTCTGAAAATGCAATTAAGTTAAATCACTAAACTAAACTTATCACTTACGTTCCATTCTTTCCATGCGTTCTCTTCTCTCAGCCGCCTCCTCCGCTAACTTCGCTGAGGTTTTGACACCTTCACCGGATTTTTGTGTTTTTTCCATTATCGAGCATGCGCGCATAACATAAGAGGGCACAGTTTCCTGTTTCTCCTGCCTTGGGATATCGATCAACGTCCAATACTGGGTTTCCAGACGAATAACATCCTACAAGATATATCAATTTCATAAGTTTCTGCAAAAATAAACAATGGACTCACTTTTATCATTAACTTCAGCATAGGATATCGTTGGAACACATTACGCTGGCTTTTGGAATCACTGTATTTGTTCATCAGCGTTATGAGTGACTTTTTGGCGGTGTCATAGGATTCTTCTAGACGTAAGCGTAGCGCTCTCAGTCTTTCATTTGTATCAATAACCTCCTCGCGACTCATACCGCTTGGAGCGCCTTCATCTTTGACATCCTGCACAATGCGTCGTACGCTTTGTGTGAATTTCCCAACAAAGTTTGTGGTTGCTGGCAATAGAAAATATAAGAAAAAACAATTTATTTTTTTTATTAAACTTTGCAAATAGTAAATAAATTTATTTTGTATCAAATATGAAATAAAAAATGTCTGGAAATTGCTCGAAACACTTCATTTATTTAGTAAATGTAGCATGTGTGAGTAATAACCGTGAGAAAACCGAATAATCGATTCTCCTGCGTAATCTACGATTCACATGGAAACAATCCGTCTATTAATTTTGAATGTAGTCAGATCATTATGCCGGTGTAAATCGCGCATGACAAACGAGCGAAAATTCTAACTAAACGAAATCTCAAGTAAGTACTAAGCAAAGTCAATAAATAAATAACCAATTTTTGTACGCACAAACAAATAAAAATTTAAATGTTCAATTGCGCTACCCGGAGTTGAACTCACACGCTGATGTTCACAATTTGTAGTTCATGCGCATCACATAGTTTACCAAACACTCAACGCAATCGACTACGGGCAACATCAATTACTATTTAATTTACTTTGCTTTTCCGTTTCGCTGGCGATAGCAACCACTGTAGTCGCTTGTAGCTAAAGGCATTGCCATATTAAAATTTTATTCTATTATTAGAATGCGATTTGCTTTGGTTGAAAAATTTTTTTCTTAGTGATACAAGAAATACATAGTGACTACTCAGAGTTTGAATAAATGTTTTAAAGAATTGCTAATATGTGTTGCATTTATATTATGTATATTATTTATTAATATGTATTATATTATTTATTGGTTCAAATTGTAAAAAGCAATGACACAACTTGCTGAGGAGAAAAGGTGGAGTTCGATTTTGTCAATTTAACTTTAAAGCTTTCTATTCGCTCCATATCAAATTTACAAGAAAAAAATTCCTGTGTTCTGAACTTTCCAAAGCCTGATTAGCACAATGAAATGGTATTTGCTCCACTTCAGCTAAGGTTGCAACCTTACAAAAAGATTGCTTCTGATCAAGTTTGCAAAAACATATTTCAGTAAGGACGTGTACAAATTGAAGTTTAGTTTTAGCTCAAAAATGCATCGAATTTCTTTTTATAATAGGGGAGTTTTGAGCAACAAGTTGAAGCTACAATCTTCCCAAGCATTACATCAATTGAATATTGCTGAAAAACATTAATTGTTAATTTTAAAGCATTTAATTTACATGATACACGAAAAATGGCGACAAAGTCGACCATTCAAATTTGAGGTACAAAAGTTTATAAATTTAGAACAGCGATGTCAACCGATTGCTATTCCATGAAAAAAGCAATGAAGCACATCAGCTTGCTCTCTCGTTTGAATGCGAAGGGAATTGGACATTGAGGTCTTCGATTCAGCACTGTGGAATTTAAAAAAAAAAATTCGGTACCAATTGATTTAAAAATTGGTGCCAAGCGATGCCAAGACATAATCTGAACTAGCTGTAGGCAAAATCACTAGCACCACAATATGTGTGGAACAGAAAAATAAGGTGTCAAGTCTAAGGATTTTAAAATTCTTTATTTTGAAAGTCTTGATCTTTTCAGATATTTCTTTCAAAAATATCTGATTGAGGTAGTTTTCTTCTCAAGCTAGTTTTAAACTTAACCTTTAAAATTTAACTTCGTGCATGACACCTAAAACTGTCGGTCAAGACAGCCCACAATTTTCGCCAGACTCGGACTCTACTTGTGAAAATGTGTAAAACGTTACATTTGGATATACAATTAAATTAGTTGAGCATTTTATTGAAAGCGTTTTTCCCACAACTCACAAAGTCGGTGCCCACCGTATCTTCAAAGCTACTGCATCGATTCTTTTGAAATTTTGAACGCTATTTCTGTACATAATTTACGAGGTAACGCTGGAGAGTTTTTTTCAAATTTGTCAATATTTATTATTTTATAATAACAAATTACCCGATTTTTTTTTTTGCAAAAATCACGTTTTTCACTTCAAAGTGTTCCCAAAAATTGAAATTTCATAAAAACCCCCCTGGGAAATCGATTATCTGAGGAAAAAAATTTTTTTTTGATTTGAGATGATCCAGCACCGACTTATCGTGGGCAACGCAATTCTACTTTTTTCTGAGGCGATTCCAAAAATACGCTGCCATTGCCGTAGTTTTCAATATTTCTATCTGAAAATTTTTTAAAATATTCTTCAAATCAAATACCTTGATCTATCATTAGTTTTAATAAATAGATTTTTACTGTGTTGTCGAAAATACTTTTAAAACTCAAAAAAAAAATAATAAAAAAAACTCTTTTTTTCAATTGCTTTTCGACAGACAAAAAAAAAAATGTTTTTTCTTGTATCGACTTTTTTCCATGAAAATTTGTGAATAACACTAAAACATTTGCATATTTGCAAAAATTAGTGACTTCATCGTATTCAGCGACTCAAAATACATAAAAAACAATTATCACAGCATATTTTAAAACTTCACTTGATCTTTCTTAAAAGCATCAAAAACTGTACACGGTTCGCTTCATAATTTTATTAAATATTATCGGTAAAAGCCTTAAAATGGTCATAAAACGAGTACATGGCCAGGTACGATTTTACGGATCTTGTTTTTTGAATCTCCGAACACTAAATAATAATTGTGCATTGTCAGATTTGGTTGACAGTTCTTACCGATCTTGATCTTGCTTGAAACAAACCGTGTCGGCCAAAGTGCTACACTTAAAATGGCATAAAACTAGTAAATGAGCAGCTCCGATTTTGCGGATTACGTATTTGGAGTCTCCGGACACTATATAATAACTGTGCATTGTCAGATTTGGTTGACAGTTTTTATCGATCTTGATCGCTTTTCTTGAAGCGATCCGTGACCAGGCTCTCAGGATTTCATTTTTGAAGTTCAGTTAAAGTTTTTTAATTTCAGAATACCGTTTTGCATTGCACTGTTTTTAATTGATATTATATCAGCATCTGAAAATTCATTGAGATTCATCTCTGCCTTAAGCCCAACATTGATATCTTTATCATTAATAAACATACTGTCTTGTTTGGTATCAAAATTGTTAAATATTTCCGTCACAATTTCGGAACATTTTGTATGATGTTGATGATTTTCCATAAATAATTTTTGCATAAGTCCACATTTTTGCGTTATAACTTTTCATGCTTTATGAAAAATAAAAGCATTAATTTTTATAATTTTTTTTTTTTATTAAGATGTATAATGTTGGGAATAAGTAGGTGGTCACATACGAAACGTGATTTTCGGATTTTTAACTGTCAGAAAGTGTTTACAGCCACCCCTTGCCTTATGCGCCCTCTGAAAAGCTGAAGAGCTTTGCTTCTCCCAGACTGTATCATTTGTTTCATTAAAGTTTCACAACACTCAGTTTGCAAAATTTTGCTTTAAAAGCTAAAACTTTCAAACCTTGTAAAAATTTAAATAAAATTCGCTAAAATGATTATTGGCTCCAGAATTATAACGATTTTATTGCACTGAAGTCATTTATATTTTAATGAATTGAATTTTTTTGTTTTAACTCCGAGGGCTTCTTCTGTGCAAAAATTAATTGTTTATGCATGTATTAATTATAGTATCGTATATTATAATTAATTACTTTTTGCATCAATACCACAAACTACGCTAGGTACAAAGTCTGTGGTAGTTGAAAATTGCGTCATATTTACATGTACTACATGTGCTGCGGTTTAGCAAGGAATTTACGTTTGAAGTATACTTTCGAAGTGCGCTCACCCTTTCAAATAATGTGACACAGCATAACAATTGAAATGAAACTTTAGTTATAAGCTTAAATTCGTAGAAAAACATCTTTGATATACCTAAGCATGAGTAATATTCATATTTTTGGAATTACTACATTCACTTATATCTTTATTTTTTTTTTTAACAGAAGGAACTAAATTATTAATGGTCTTTTAAGTGTTACACGTACTTTTGAACTATGAACCATCAAAGTGTTTCTATCAATAAATAATTAAAAATCCAGGGTTTTTTTAATGACAAATGCGGTGCCATTTTTAAAACAATATAAGACTTGAACAATGAACGTTGCTGAAAAGATGGGTTAAAATAAATAATTACGATTTGTGTAATAAAATTGACATTGTTGTACGTATGCAAATTTTGATATTATTTCGTAATTGTAGCTAAGTTAATTATATTTTTAAAAAATTATATGCACAAAATAATGAATTATTCAAAACCACTTGAGTCTAAAAATTTTTGTTACTTACTTTAGTAAATTCACACAGTAAAAATTGCAACTTAAATTAAAGACATGTTTTCGATATATTTGTCTTCGTATTAAATTAAATTCCTAAAAAAGGAACAGACAAAAAACTGAAACCATATTTTTTCCCCATATGATTTATGTGATTTAGTCGTTTTTGATATTCATTGAATCACATATCATTATTAGATCCATGTCCTATCGCAGAGAATACGCTTCATAAGAACACTTAAAGTTCTTAAAAATATCACATCAATAGCTTTTTCCAAGTTTTTCTTTAAACATTGTTGTGTCATTGTAATCAAGCGCTCTATTCTTGCTCTAACTGAAGTACATTAATAGCACAATATTATTTGGAAACATGACTCGATTCATATTTTTGAAACTCCGGAAAAATCACTTTAGTGCTTCGTTCTCTGTTGAAATAGCAACTCTTTTAATGTTGGTAATTGAAGCAACGCGAAAGCGAAAGTGAAGCTCTTCAGCGAAAGGTAATTTGGCTCAACTTGGTAATGAGCAACGAACCTCAAAATCTTTGAGTCAAACATGAAGACAGTTCTTTTGCATGGCTGTGGACTCTGATAAGCCAACATTGTCTATAAACTTTGCGGGACCCGGGAACAAAAAAGTGGATAAGGGCCCCTCTAAATAAATCGCATTTATTTAATTTACATATTGTGGACGAAAAAAAAGTCTTCCATGTACATAAATCAATTGGCGAAAATGGAAATAGATTGCGTACATGACTTGGAAATCACCAACTGAAGTCTCTTGGAAAGCATTGAAGTAGAATCGTCAGGATAGCAGAAAACGCGACCGTCTTAAAACATCTTGGAAATTATCGCTAGAACAGGAAGTCCGTAAATCGGAGAAATGTTGCAAAGAATTGAATTCGCTCGCTACTGATCATGCACATTGAAAGCACTATGCTCCGTCAGGAGAACAAGGACACAAGAGAAACGCCTTGCTTGGAGTAGAATACGCAGCGATTGAAAAGATTTTTTGAATTGTATTTGAGTGAAGTGCTTTAAACTTCCCACTGAGTATATATTATGAGCTAATTTTCCACGAAAAAGGATATTCGGCTTAATACATAAAACTTGAAAATGTTTAGTTACACATTAACTTATATTAATTTTAAGTTTTGCAAAATTGCTAAAGCTTTTTTTTAATTCCAACCTTAATTTTATCCAACCAGTTTAACTTAAAGTTACATACATATTTACATTTTTTTTTTGCTTAGAACAAAGTTATAAAAATGTTTACATTCAATTTTGCACGTATCAAAATGTATTTTGTTTCAGTTACCACATCTTTCACTGGTATTTTGTGTTAAACTCGAAACCAATACAGAAATGAGTTTTCATGGGTTTATCCTTTTTATGTCAACATAATTTCCTAGAAGTAAGTAGTTGTTGGAATCACGTTTAATTCGTAACACAGTATATAAGAATGTTAATATGAGAATATCTATGTGCTAACAAAAATAACGAATTGAATTTTTCGAGCAAGCCATTTATTTTACGGACAAGCTTAGATAATATCATAGTTATTGTGTTGTAAGCTATTTAAGAAAATTTTACTAAACTTTGTATGTGAGGCTATATAATCTAATTTTTTTAACTACGAATGTAACCATCTAAGTGATGCTGGGACAGGTAGTTAGTTTATATACATACTTAAAGAGAATACATATCGCTCACTTACTTCAAGACTGGCATAACTCAAAAAACGTGACTTTTGAGTTAGTGATGCAGAAATATTTGCGATTTAATGTTTTATTTTGTGTGAAAAAATCAGAAAAGTACCACATAAACTTGCCTTGTGAGAAGAGTTTATGTAGATATACTTTTCATCGTTTTCATATAAAAAGTAAGTTATTGAAAATTTTAAAAGCGTTTTTCTCCCACTTTATGTTTTTTGCGTTATACCAGTCTTGAAGTAAGTAAGTGAGCGATATGTTCAGGCCCGGATTAACCTTACAGGCAGAGTAGGCTCGTGCCTAGGGCGGCAAATATTGGCGGAAACTTTGGAAAATTGTTTAATTCGTTTGAATTGAATTTCCCACCTATTTCGTTGGCACGCGTATCAAAATTGGAATTTGTTGTATCACTGTACCGTACTGCGGCAAGTGGAAAACAATTTTTACAACTGCCTAGGGGTGGCAAATTTCTTAATCCGGGCCTGCATGTGTTTATTTTTACAAACTATAAATTCTTCAATTTATCTGTAGATATCACGAAATGTTCACTTAAATACGAACATAATTAAAGAAATGAAGATCCGTGCGCTTATCACTCGTAATGGATCTTCAGTAATGTTTAAGGTTGATACAGCAGTCAATATGACATCAAACTAAAAATATCTAATGATTCAAATGCAAAACAAATTGCGACCTTTAGAATTAACGCAACTGCAGTTATAATTGCATTTCTTTGCTATGCTTGAAAATGGTTTGTTTTTTATGCTAATCTATCGTGGGAGAGCTTATATCGTAAATTTTAAATAACACCAAGTTAAAAAAAAGAAAATTTCTAATACAAGTAATATATAAATAAGCATGATGACTCGCAAAATCGTGAAGCGTTCCACAATATATCGTGTGATGAAAAAAAACTCATTTACCAGAACCTCCTTGGTATTAAGATCCGAAAGCATTATTCTAGATTTAACGGACAAAAAAGTAAACAGATCCAGATATACTTAAAAATTATTTTTCAGAAATACGAAACACTTACAGAAATTGGGAGATAATATTTAGGCTCTTCGATCTCTATCATTTGGCACAAATTTCAAGCTGTTATCTTCGTTAATGAAAATTGACCAAAAAACCGGTGAAAACCCATGTTTGGGACAGGATTCAACAATGCAATCCCAGGTATTATATTTAGGCCTCTTCGAGTTCTATCATTTGGCATACATTTCGAGCTGTTGTATACTACAGTTTTAATTAGAAAACAAAATTTTCTAAAATTCGGGCATTTTCGGCCATCGGGACATGCTTTGGCAAGGCAACCCTGGATATTCTATTTAGGCTCATCGAGCTCTATCATTTGGCATACATCTCATCCTGTAATCTTATACACTCGACTTTTCTACAGCCGGCTCTCCGCGTTAATCAAAAATCAAGCTACTTACCCAAATACAAAAGAATAATAATTTTCTATACGCGTTTTCGATTAGGGCAGACCAGACCAATGTTAGTTTTCATGAGATCCAGCTCCCATCTGCCCAAACTGTTACATATACACACCATTCACAATTGTCCATTAATCGAGAATATAAGATGTACACAATGTTTATTTGGTGAATGTATCATCTACTTAAAAGCTCTGGAGAAGCATTGTTTGAAAACAAATGAAACTTGTTGAAAACATTTACTCTCTTATTTAACTTTTTGTTAGTCGACATTTAGATCAAATTTCGAAATCATCGAATCCATTTTAGAATTACCTTTAATTTCCTGTCAAAATTTTGTCCAGGCTTGGGAAATTCACCAACAGTTTTTGATGCTAAGTTTCCCAATTTTACAATATCAATAAGTGCGTTTTTACTTAATTGAAACTATATGTATAAGTATACTATTATGCAATACAATATTTTATTTAATCAACTAGTGGATTAAGACTCATTAAATGTTTCTATTCTAATAGAGACAAATTTTCCAAACTCAGATAATATACGGGCAACTTTTTAACGAAGTGTGCCCCAAGTAGTAGCGTGCTTCAGGACATAATCGCCTGACAGTGAGATTCACAAATCACTACATCAGCACAGCACTGCGTTGTTATAGCTGAAAGATCTTACTGCTCCAATTTATTAGAATGTGGTAAGGTCAGTCAGGACAACAATAAACCTCTTGTGTGAAATTTGAAGAACAAATAATTTCAGAAAATTCACTTGATTTGATGGCTCAAGTAAAGAAATCTCGAACGGTTCCAGATTTTAAGATAAATATTCAATCTGATATACAAAGTTTGAGACCTTAAAAATGGCGAAAAGTCATGGCAAATGTTGTGAAAAGAGACTGGTGGTTATTAAAAATATGTTTTTGTTTTTTCACATACATATAATACTGAAAAAATCCATTAATTATATTTTAAAATACAATAACAAAAAAAAAAAAAAAATAAATAAATATTAAAATAACATGTGTCTGCAAGATTTATTTTTACTTTATATCATGTATTCTTTCAGTGGCCACCCTGTATTAAGTAAATATTTACTTTACTGAAATTATCAGAGCTCAACTCTCATATGTCATAGCTAAATGACTCATATAAAAAACCTTCCTTGACAGACACTTAATGCAATAGTGGAATTTTGTTCGCTGTTACTAGATACTATGTTGATAGAACTGACTTCATATTATTTATATATAAATGCTGATTTTCAATGAGAGCATCTTAAAGCAGATTTTATTCAAGCATCCACCCACATGATCAACTATTCGGCATCACCGCAAAACCGACATCAACATGTCAAATGAAAATAAAAACAAAAAAAGAAGAAACAACTTGTCATCCCTGGATACATATAGATGATCGCGTCCATATGCTACCGAAACAAAGACACAATACAGAGATACAACAGACGACTATAATGAAAAAATCAAGCGAAAATATCGTAAAAGAGTTAAGCGATAAAAAATTTTGCAAATAAATTAAATAAAAAACTCATAAAAAATAAACAATTCGTATGAGTAAAAAAATAAATGAATCCAACTTTTAAATGTTGAGCATTGAATCGGCAGACTCAGTGCTGTTTGGAACAACTCGGAGCAAACATCAAAAGCGAAGAACGCGCGAGATACTTGAGTATCGTCAGACATAGAACATTCAACGTGTGCGCGAAAAGCGTAGCTAAGCAAAACAAGAAAAACATAAGAAACCGGTCGAATTACAAAAAAAAAAAAAAAAAATATAGAAAAATATTAAATTATTAAATAGTGTTTGTGGGAAGAAAATTATATTATAAAAATTCAAAAGATTAAAATTAGCTAAAAAAAAAAAAAAATTGCTGATTAAAATTAAAGAGATACAAAAAGAAAAATATATGTAAGAAATAATACAAAAATAAGCTCTACTACTCCGTGATAGACAAATTGTGTAGCGTAAAGATTAAGTGCGTAAATAAATCAATCTAAAAGTGCGCGCACACTGCAGATACTAAAGGTAAACAAAAGATTATCTATAGAGATTCCCTGTAATTAGGCGCTTTTGCTCTTGCACATTTAATTTTAGTGTTTATTTTTTTGAAGTTTTTGCTTAAATTTTAATGTAGGGTCAAAGGGCATTCAGCAGATACACATAACATATATACGTACATACACATATGTATGTATAAGTATCTGCATTATGTTGATTAACTATGTGGAAAAAACTGACTCTTGCGGTTTTTTTTAACCTTTATACGGTTTTTATGACTGTTAAAATTTTGAATATCTTTGAAATCTTTGTGTTGAAATGTATAGTACACTTTTTTTGTGTTCTCTTTTTCATGTGTCTTTTTATGTGTTGTTTTTTTTTTTTGTTATTCATTTGGCTGAGTTTTAATTTTGGTAGCTACATATTTATACAATCCGTCAGTCACACTCGTGTGCTTACAGTTGTACTCGTAGTTAATTTAAATTGCAGACTACTACTTAATAGTTTTACTTTTGGAACTTATGCTTCTGTTGCTCATTTAGAATTGTACAAGTTCATTTTTTGATACATGTGTGCAGAAGTCCCCATTAAGAATTTAAGACATTCATAATATGTCGACTTGTAATTTTGAAAAGGCCGTTTACTGATTATTTTTGGTTTTCTTACATTTGATTGGTAACAACTTCCATAACATAGATGAACTGAACTGAGCTTTTCGAAACTTTTATAAGTCTTTTGATTTTGTAAGAATTTTTTTTTAAGTATTAAAATTTTTTGTTAAATTATAAAAGTCCTAATGCAGTTCAATAAATGATATATAGCACCATTCCGAGAATAAAACTCATAATTAATATATACATAGCTCGTCCATATTTTGAAATACATAGGCTGATATAGACAATTATTGGATCTGAAAACATTGTCAAGTTAGCGGATATTTTCTATAATTGGATATAGGATAAAAGTTGAAAAATCTACACGAAATTATAAAATTAATTCTCTGGTAAATATTGTAAAGCTTTGTGAATTACTTTCGGCAGTAAATAAAGCAACTATTATTAATAATTGAAAAGTGTGTTTTCGATTAAAAACGTATATCAACTGAATCATACATATAATGGTCATATATTTTGAAACCTAATTAAAATTATACTATTACTATGGTGCTTAAGTCACTAAAAAATAAAAAAATATATGTTACATTACTGAGATAGTTCTGGTTTCAACTTTATCACTTTATCATCAATATCTTCTCTTTCTTCACAAATCTCTAAAATACAGGCGTGTTCTGATTCCGTTTCGGATTTGCTTGATAAGGCTCAAGTTTAAAAAAATAAAATAAAAAGTCCATAGCAAATTCCAATCATTAGAGTTAGAAGACATTCAACTGCGAATTTAAAATTCAAAGTTTATTTCAGGATAAAGCACAAGTTCGAGGTTCAAAAAAGAAAAATCCATAGCCAATTCCGATCATTAAGACTTCAATTCCACTTCGGAACTAAATCGGAAGCCGAATTTGCCTAACTCTCCTAGTCTTTTTTAAGCATTACAATAACCAGAATTTCCCATGAGTCAGCATGTCATACTTTATAAAGGCAAACTACGCCTGTTCATTAGACTGTACTTTTTTCCCAAATTTCTTTAATCGGAAAGCTTGGTATATTTTTGGGCTTGTTAAAAAACTGAAAATATTTTTAAAGCTAACATTTTTGTATGTGAGCTCAGAATAGCGTGTCACCGTACATTTAGTTTAATTATTTTATTATTTTTTTTACAAGAAAGCTAAGCAGAATAACAGATGAAATGATGAGTTGTTCGTTAGTTACATTGTGAACTAGAGGCGCCCAAATTTTTTTGGTATCTTAGTATTAAGCTATTTTTTTCTTATTATCTTGGAAAGCCATTAGTTTGCAAAATCGAGGAGTTCGGTATATGCATGAGTACATAAATTCGATTTTCAACGTTTCCAATGTTTTTTTTTTTTTAAACTAAAAAATTGTTTTAGAAAACGAGCTAATTCTGTTTTTTTGCTTGTATAAAAATTCCTACATCTACATTTGGATTTCCTCCAATTTTTTTTTGCCAGCCAGTTTTAATGGTTAATCATTTTCGAGATATTAAGCATTTATGTTTAAGTTTCTCTGCGGTGTCACGCTACCCAAAAGTGTTTTTATACATGTTTTCTATATCATTTTATTACTTAGTTTACGGGAAACATGAATGCACTTTCGAAGTAGAAGACATTTACACTTAAAAAACCTTTGTGAAGGAAATATACATGGACAATTTAATTTTCCAACGGATATTAAAGTTTTTCTTGAGATTTTGGACTACGAGACACAGTATGGTATGAAAAATTCGATTTCAAAGAAATTTTGCAATTTTATAATGAGATTGTACCAAATTAATACATATATTAATTGGTACTGCCCATACATGTCACCATATTCCTTAGAACAACGAAATCCGCAAGAGAAAAATTAAGAACTTAATTTTTTTTTGTTTACTCATGAATGCTACAAGATGTTCCTTGGAAAATGGTTAAAATTTAACCAAATTTATTTCAAAAATCGGACATGTTACAAAATAATGAAACCAGATTTGGGTTAAATATTACACTGAAAATGATGAAAAATAGATAAACAAATTTTTTTTTTTAAAAAAATTACATATATGATATGATGAGATTTTTAAAAAGCTCCAAAAAATGAATCTTAAGTTTTACGTATTCTCATTCTGGAAGTTATACCTAACGTTTTTCAAAGAGATGTTCCTGATTTTTCCATTTAGCGCTTTATTTGAACACCATGTCACATGAAAACCGTCCCTTTGCGCTTATCTCTATTGGAAGTGTCGTTGGTAGCTTATTTTATTGAACTTTTAAAATCCTTTTTAAGATACATACCACATGAGTTGAATGAAGAAGAGCCAAAAATCATCATAAGTAGTTACTTAAAATGTACGACCAGCGAGATTTTACTGTCGATAATCGATTCATCATTTATATTCGATATGTGTTATTCCAAATATTTCCTACAAGGCGAGAAGTTTTTCAGTGTCAGCTGTCATTCTTTTTGATTTATTTGATATTCAGCAAATTTGAATGTTCATACGTATGGCACAGAAATAAACTGAAAGCACGAATCGTAGAGTTATCATCTGCAGCTGCACGATTTTTAATTTAGCATGACGTTTAAATTAAAATTACAGAACACACCCATTTAGTAATTTAACAAGTTATAACGTAATACGCATTGCCATTAAACTGATGGAGAAAATCAGAAAATAATGTCGATTTGTATGGTAATGTTCTTCCATATTTTGGTATTTTTAAAAGATTTATCAACAATATGAGTTAAATTTGAGTCTTTTTACGTAAATGCCCACTCCAAATACTAAAATAAAGAATTTAATCGTAATGTACCTATCCTTAAAGTAATAAATAAATAGTCTGAACGTTTCTCTTTTTTATCCTCGTAAGTTGTTGTCATTCTTTTTGACGTGACATACTCAAAAACTGTTACCTCTAAGGCTTCTGTTTTTTATTACGCTTTGCGAAGATGTCCAACAAAAACGTCAGAAAATGTCCCGTCCGTAAAGTAAATAAAGTTCAATAATGTTCATTCCACTCTTTGTCATTGCTCAACTGTTTGAGCCTTAAAGTTCTTAAAAACTGTTTTGCAAAAAAAATAAATATTAAATTTTTTTTATAGAAAATTTTATTCTTAAGTTTTTTTTTTTGTATGAAAATATGAAATTAGTCTAGGTTCTAGTTTTCAGTCATGGTGTGCTGAAGTTAAAAAAAAAGAAGCTGGATGATTACATTATTCTATTTAGTACTATAGAGCTCAAGCCTCTATATCTATATATACTCCCGAATTCGCCAGAATAAAAGTTTCAATGTGTGTTTGCTATAAATTTTTTTAAACAAATTGATTTTCATTGAATGCATTCGCATTAAAAACTAAGGCGATTTCTATATATAGCAATAAAGTCTTACGATATCACAAGAACTAGAAAATATTGAATAAAACTGTCTTAATTTTTGTGTAATCGGTCATCAGGATCATAATTTTGTAATGAGAATAATTAAATACTTATAACTTATTTGAAAATCACTTAATTTTCAAAAACCACTTTACTTTCGATACACAAAATTTCGAAAATAATGGTTCTTTCACTGACGAACCGCAATGAATCATAATGAAAGTGTTGCCAACTTCGTATAGATGTGACAGAGAATAAAGTAATTACTTAGAATATAGAGCATTATTTCATATGAGGTTTTAACATTATTTTAATAAATTGAGTTTTTCCAAGCGAACGGACCTCTTTCTTGGAAACACTCAAAACACCAAACAGATCAAACATATTGGTATTTTTAATTAGATAAAAATTTAAATTATTTTATATCAGCTGCTTGTTCAATTGATTTCATTCGGTTATATCGACAAAAGCTTTCATTACTAACTTTGAACCATTTAAAGGCTATTGACCAAATGTTCAGACACTTGAAAATTGTACGCAATCAATTTCAATTTAAGAAGAATTCAATTCTTGCTAATTTTCCTTGTGATTGGCATTTTTTATTTCTGTTTATTTTGCTTTCAGAAAGATAGGATTCGTTTGCCAAGAAACTGGCCGGAACATAATAATTAATTAATTTTGGATGCGTCTCATGAATTTCAATTAAATGAATTCATTTCGACAGTTTCAATAAGGTTTTTTATTATTATTTTTTGCAGCGTGTCATTTAAATGCATAAAAGCCATTTTATAAAAACAGAAAGTTTGTAATAATTTTGATAGACACATTCCATTAAATGTTGTATCTTTTAACGTCAATTGTTTAATTTGGTCAATATGAAGTTAACAATTAAGTCTTGAATTTATTACTTATACAAAAAACACTTAACACTTGTTTGGTAAACAAGTCAAATTTTGCTATTAATATTAAAAATTTTGTTTTTATAAAATTGTTTGTAGCTATAAACAGACTGATTTGTTTAGAAAATGTTGTGTTTGATAAAAGCATCAAAACAAGGTCAAGTGCACAGCAAATTGTGCCAATATAGAAATCATCATGCTGGACTTTCAAGATTATTTCAATATTTGTTTACACATTTGCTTAGCACTCTTTTCTTTATTTATTTTTTATAGGTATTTTGTTTTGTTTTGACTTTCGGGTTAGACTTTAATATGTGCAATTTGATGAAAATGTATTTGGTTTGGCAATATATTATTTCAGATATATTGTTTTCAATGAGAAACGAAACACTTTCTCAATTCAGAATTTATTCTCATATTTTTTTAACGTTGGTTGCAACTTTAATTTCGACTTTTATAAAAAAAGAAGTGTTCAAAAACTGTTTCTCAATTTTGGTCATCAGCTGATATTTATTTTACTTTCAATCTGAAACAGCTGCTTGAAATCATTGGTACACTAGGATCTTTTTTGCTGGTCAAAAATGTTTATTCTCAAATTTCCATGATATTTTTTTTGTATATGTATATGTATATCGTACATAAGGAAACCCACTCCCAAAGACATTTTTTAAAGTTCAATATAAAGAGGTCGCCTTAGGCAGATGATTTTTTTGAATTTAAAAATGTATGGAAGTATCATATTTTTGCTTTAAATGGCGAAAACAGAGCCGACCTTTAAGCTATAAGGCTACAGCAAATGCATTTTTGTTTTATTGCTCCTTAACAATGTCACTAAGAAAATTGCTCTAGCCCAAATATTTTCAAAGTTGCAGGCTACCAAATTCTTTTTCTGTTTGAGCAAAACTGCTCCACATCTAAGCTGATACTAAATGAGTTGGGAAACAATTCCTATCAAATATACGCCCAGCTTAGATTTTCATAGACAGTTCCACTTCTCACATTTATATCGACTGAAATGGTATAGATAACTCCCATTAAGAGAGGACTTTGTTCAAATTTACACTCATTGGCCAAAGATGGGGAATAAAGCGAGTGAGGAATTTTTTCTACTGGACTTAACTTACAACTCTCTTTTAAGCTGCCAAGCCACTGTAGTTTCTCTCAAGCGGAGGTCGTTGCAATTATTAAAGCATTGGATTAAAATATCAATAAATTTACTACCCGACAACGAATGGGTAACTTTCAAGTTAAATATTAAAAAAAAATCTCAGAAGTTAGCGAATTCTAGTTGAGTAAGCAACGTGACATTTTTCAAATCTGTACGATGCTCGCTTATAACTGATCAAAGAATCTTATAGCTCTAGAGAAGCCCTAGATCAAGTGGGTAGTAGGTTTCCTAATTGATCACTGTCTATTTTGACAAGTACGCCAGGCGTTTGGGTGTTCGCTGCAATGACTTCTATAAGACAAAGGAACTTCTTTATATAAAAACTTATGGGAGTATCATAGATAGATAGATAGCCGAATTTCCAAATTATTTTTTGTGTTTTATTTTAAAAAATGTATTGTTCTTTTAATATTCTTTAAATTATAAATTATTCTAAATTAAATATTTTCAAAGTTAACATTCCTTCAGTCGTCCGCGTTTAATAGCAGCTCGCTGCGCATGACTGCTTATCAGAGAGATTCACGGGAGTTCAAAACCGCCGTGTTCAGTAATGCCTATTACTATTGTAATATTTAACCACAAAAAACAAATAGATTTCAAAAAATAATTAAATCATTCAAGTCTACTCAGTATAACTGGGTTCTGAGCTTTTACATTTTTTAAACTTGATGCATTCGCTATACGGTGATTTGAAATTTTTTCGCTTATCCTGTCAAAATGAAAATGTTTGTAAATAAATGCTTTAAAGAGAATATTTCAAGATATTTGATTCCTATTTTGAACGTTTTATTGGAATATGCAATATTTTAATATTTTAAGCCTACTTACACTGAATTTGAAGTCTTTCAGTTTATATTTGACAACATTTTCTTAAAATTTATTTAAATTCCACGGTCCGCAGACCTCCATACATTTCTTCTCGCTGCGGAAAAAGTTATCATTATTTCCACAGCCGCCTTGATTCATTTTCACACATCTATGGTTATTTGCATCGAAGGAGTAACCGATTGAGCACGCAAGGCATACAACTTTTACTGGTTTGCCTTTTATTTTAACTGCGTCCTCATCCAATGTCCAATAACCATTAAGTGCTGTTTGTAGGCCACATACTTCAGCTAAAAAATATGAACAAATTTAGAAAACATTGAAGGTTGAATTTTTTAAAATACTAACGATTTATTTCATCAAAATAATCATCGGTCTCATTATCAAGTAACTGAGCTAAATTGAAGTGAACGTAAGAAATTATAACAAAAAACATTGAAAGTACAAATTTTTCAAATACTTACGAAAATTTTTATCACAATCCAAATCAGATTCAGTTGTCTGAGCTAAAATGAAGTACACATAAAAAACTAAAACGAAACCCAAGACAAAAGTTTTCATTTCGGAATAGAAAAAATGCCTGTTGACAGCTGAATTGTCGACTTATCTATAAATATTAAAAATCGACCTTTATATTGAGCACGATTCTCATATAACTGAGGAAAATTAATTGTTCATGGATTAATTGATATTCCATAACATTAGCAGCTCTCCGAAAGAAAACTGTAATACAAAGCATTCACCACTAATTGGCTGGACGTACATAAGTACTAACGTACTCGTGTACTATGTAGGCATGTCAATATCGACTATGCGACAAGACCTACTAAATTGAAATTTGGTGTGAAACTTGACGAAAATTCTGTTGAATTTTACACACTATACCACTACAAAGTGGTGCGTTGAATTTTACTAGTAATACGAGTATGAGTGAAATTTTAACGAATAACTGTGTAACGCTAATCGTTTTTGTGGTTTTTGCATGCGAAAATATTTTTATAGTTTAATTTAAAGTTTAATATAATAATTGATATCGATTTCACTTAATTAATGATCAAATCGAACATACTAAAATATTGATTACTTAATTTCAAAACTTGTTGGCATCGCACATGTGAGGTGGGTGGTATCTTTTCCACTGCATGTACACAGTTTTTCTGTTTACTTAAATTTACATAAATACATTAAGAATTATGTGGAGTTTTCAGCTCTAAATTAAGTTTTACATTAACCACTGGAGAGATATTGTGCAAAGTTCTGAAAGTAAAATTATTGCTACATATTGCCACAATAAATAACCCAATTGATTTCTTAATTGCAAAACATCATTTAAGTTTCGAGTGAACTTAAAGTTGAAATTTTAGTAAATTTTGTAAATTTCCAGACTATTTCCTACTTAATCATGGTGCAATACCTAAACATACTGAGAAAAATCAACTGTTACTAGAAACAGTGTTCCCAATTTAAAAACCAAAACTCTACAGAAAACGCAGAAGCAGAAACTATTTCGGAAAATTTTTCTTGTTTGTTGGCAAGAGGGGAAAAACGAAATTGTCGAGATGCAGAATTTGTCGATTGTCGCAAACGCAAAACGAAAGTCACAAAGAAAATGGACAAGAATTTCTATCATGAGCTTTTGGTAACTATAAGCTTTGAAATTCAATGGGTTTTGGCGGGATTTCATCAGCGGGCGTGTCATCTCCCATATTAACATTAAGTTATGAGAAATGTTGGTTTTTTTTAATATTTCAACTTTTTTCAACATTTTCCTTTTGACTTTTTTAACCCCTTTCAACTTAATTAAATTAACCGAGATTTTTCAACTTCACTATTTCAACCTGTTTCAATTTTTTTTTTTAAATTTTCAACTGCTTTCAGCTTTTTTCGAGCTTTTCAACCTCTTCCAACTTTTTTCAACATTTTTCATATTTTATTGATGTTATCAACCAGTTTATGCACGTTTTGCTTCAAGCAAGATCAAGATCGATAAAATTGTCAACCAAATCTGACAATGCACAATTATTGTATAGTGTCCGGAGATTTCAAATACATAATCCGCAAGATTGGAGCTGCTCATTTACTCATTTTATGGTCATTTTAAGTTTAGCACTTTGGCCGACACGGTTCGTTTCAAGCAAGATCAAGATCGGTAAAAATTGTCAACTTAATCTGACAATGCACAATTATTACTTGGTGTTCGGAGATTCCAAAAACAAGATCTGTAAAATCGTACCTGGTCATTTACTCGTTTTATGGCTATTTTAAGGTAAACGCTTTTACCGATAATTTTAATAAAATTAAGATCAAGTGAAATTTTAAAATATGTATGCTACGATAATTGTTTTTTATGTATTTTGAGTCGCTGAACACGACGAAGTCACTAATTTTTGCAAATACGCAAATGTTTTTGTGTTATTCACCATTTTTCATGGAAATAAGACAGTACAAAAAAAATTGTTTTTGACGACCCAAAAATTCGTGAAATGAAAAATTTTTTTTGATCTTTTTTAGGCTTTAAAAGTTTTTGACTACAAATCCAACAAAAAATAAAACAAATAAAAAAAATGTTTTTATATGTTATGTTATTCATCATTTTCCATAGAAAAGAATTGAAATTATTAAAAAAAAAATTGTTTTAGGCAACCTCAATCAATAGTTTTCGACTTTTTCAACCGTATTAAAATTTTTGCGTAATGTTCCATATTTTATCAACTTTTGAACCTTCTTCAATATTTCTTAAATATCGGACTTATTCAATCTCATTCAACATTTTTCAATATTTTCCATTTTTGTTGACATTCAACCGTTTCAATCTTCTGCATTAGCGATTTTTAAGTATTTGAACCTCTTTCAACTTTTTCCATATATTTTCGATTTTTTTTAACCTCATTCAACTTTTTCCGACTTCTTCAACCACATTCAACATTTTGGAGATTTTTAGCCTCTTTCAACATTTTCAACCTCTTTCAATTTTTTCAACACTTCATATATTATCGACTTTATCAGCCTTTTTCATCTGTTTAAATCTCTCTCAACTTTTGAACATTTCCTCATTGAATTTATTTAAACGTTTTCAACCTAATTCAACATTTTCCATATTTTTTCGACTACTTCTTCAGCCTTTTTCACCTGTTTCAAACTTTTTTCAACTTCTTTAAATTGTTTTCGATCATTTCCATATTTTTCCGACTTTTCCAACATTTTTCAGCATTTCAACCATATGTATTCTTTATTTAATTTTTTTCAACGTATGGCATAGTTTTTCGACTTTTTAAGCCTCAAAACGAAAAACCGAACTATGTAATCGTATGAAAAGTATCGTTAGTATATTTTCATATGAGGACTAAAAATTGCTTTTAAAAAACTTATGACTTTTTTATAGATCTTTTTTCAAAAATCATTTTTATAAGCTTTCACATAGTCATTTTTTATAATGTATTTCTCACAAAATCTTTTTTATACAGTGTCAATTTTTTACAAAACCGTTTCTGTATAGTGTCCGTCAAAATATTTCGGGGGCGGGGGGTTCTATCCCCCTCATCCCCCCCCTAGATACGGCCCTGCAAGTATAAATATAATTTGAAACTCGTCGATTACTTTCGAATGACACAGGTGTGTCAGAATTTTCACAACATTAGAAAATATTACTGAATAAATTTCTGAAGCCAAAATTTTAAAATCGAGTATTTACATATAAAAAAATATTTCGTTGCGCGATAAAATCTTCATTTATTATTGCAAAAATTTGTTGACGTCTTCATATTGCTGATAGTTTTGCATAGATATAACTCACGTGGCACATATGGCCGAGAAAATTGTGAAATAAAAAATTATTAATCACTTATCTTATTTCGTATCACAACTTTTGTCTGTCCATGCAATAATACTAATGTATACGAGCGAGCGCTTTTTCAATAGCGATTTCTGAACGTACGTTCATACTGCTACCATAAAAGCGCATACTCGTAAGTATCAATGTAATTAAACAAGTGAGATCTTGTGTGCGTGTTGTCGATGGACCTTTGCATAAAAGTTCTTGTTATAAAAATAAAGTGTCTTTTGAATTGTAAATAACTAGAAATTAAAAAAAAAAGATTTAGGAAAATTACCTCTAAGAAAGCTGAAGTGGTAAGAGTAGCTGTCCACATACATTTAATTCATGGAATGGTCGGGGTTCAAACCTCAGCACAAACTTGAAATGTTTCGTTCTGCGAAGTGAATTAGCCCCTGCTTGTGTCGTAGCAAAAGATGTGGGGCTTTCATAATTTTTGAGAGCTTGATGTATTTGCACCTCTGTAAGGTGCGCCAAATTGTTATTTTGGACACTTTATTATGCACTAAAGTGGCCAAGATGGTGCAAGATCTGGTCGAGTTTGAACTTTTTCTGATGACAGCTCGTTGATCCCGACCAGATTGCGCCATTTTTCTTTCTGTTGGCTTTATAGCGTTATAATTAACAGGATCGCATTCGATTCACGCATCGACTTCTATTCTTTTTTTCGAACTAACCAATATTGGCAGTCCGGCCTCGTTATATGCCAAAATTTTTTTGATTTTAATTTCAGTTAAAAAAAAACCTCACCACGTAAAAATCCTTAAGAAGCTTATTTACTACTAGTGTCTTATCATTATGAAACGCCGAAAAGAGCACCAAAACAGCACTCACCATACAAAAGATAACGATACTATGCCATCCCCTTTGGCGTCCTCTTTTTTTTCTCAAGTGCACAGGAGTGCAATAGATCATATATCATAAAAAAAGCTTCTTCATAAAGCTCACTGATTTTTTTTAAGCTTAAAGTTTTATTTCAAAACTGTCTTATGATTTTGAAACGCACCTTAGATAGATACCCCATTTCCAAATTATTATTACTTAGTATAATTTTTTAGAAAATGTTTTGTTCTTTTAACAGGCTTTAAATTATAAATGGTTCTAACTTAAATATTTTCAAGTTTAATAGAATAGGAGATGTTTCAAGATATTTGATTCCTATTTTGAACTTTTAATTGGAATAAATATACACAAGTGTTGTAGGTTTGCAAAAAAACATTTCATTTGAAGTTTGTCATTCTATACTTGACAACAGTTTCTTAAGCTCTATCTAAATTCCATGGTCCGCAGACCTCCATACATCTTTTCTCGCTGCGGAAAAAGTTATCATTATTTCCACAGCCGCCTTGATTCATTTTCACACATCTATGGTTATTTGCATCGAAGGAGTAACCAATTGAGCACAACTGGCACACAGCTTTTTCTGGTTTGCCTTCCTCATCCAATGTCCAAAAACCATTAAGGGCTGTTTGGAGGCCACATACTTCAGCTAAATAATATAAACAAATTTAAAAACATAAAGTACAATTTCTTAAAATGCTTACGATTTATTTCATCAAAATAATCATCGGTCTCATTATCAAGTAACTGAGCTAAATTGAAGTGAACGTAAGAAATTATAACAAAAAACATTGAAAGTACAAATTTTTCAAATACTTACGAAAATTTTTATCACAATCCAAATCAGATTCAGTTGTCTGAGCTAAAATGAAGTACACATAAAAAACTAAAACGAAACCAAATACAAAAGTTTTCATTTCTGAATAGAAAAAATGCCTGTTGACAGCTGAATTGTCGACTAATCAATAAATTTTAAAAATCGACCTTTATATTGAGCACAATTCTCATATAACTGAGGAAAATTAATTGTTCATGGATTAATTGATATTCAGGGCCGGGTTAAGGCTATGTGCCGGCCGTACGCCAATAAAAAATTTAATTTTGCCGCTCCCATATTTAAAAAAAACTTATAAGATAAAAAACCAGAACTTTTTTGATTTCCATACAAAAAAAGGTACTCGTTTTCAAAATTTGCCGCCCCCATTCCCTTGCCGCCCACACGCCATGGCGTATGCGTTAACACGGCCATGTTGATATTCCATAGCATTAGCGGCTCTCCGAAAGGAAACTGTAATTAAAAGCATTTACCACTACTTGGCGGTACGTAATTACTAACGTACTCGTATATAAGCATGTCAATATCGGCTATGCGACAAGACCTACTAAACTGAAATTTGGTGTGAAACTTGACGAAAATTCTGTTGAATTTTACACACTATATTACTACAAGGTGGTGCGTTGAATTTTATTAGTAATTAGTGGTACCCGCGACTTCGCACGCGTTCTTCCAAAAACTATATATACATGAAGATATGTATTGGTTCCCTTGTTCTCATGTTGCAGAAAATCATGACAGCAGTTAGGAATTCGCCGTGAAATGTCGACTTTGAGGCAGAATTCCTTCTCAAAATGTAGTCGGCTTGATTGAAAGCATCGTCGTATTGAATTGTTAAATTAAATTTAACAATATTCCTTTTATTTTCATTTTTGTATGCGCGCAAGTACAGAAATTAGAAATTCCATTTGATTTATTATTTTCATTTGCTATTTGCAATTTAACAAAAAAAAAATTATATAAATTCAATAAATAATGGAAAATATTAAAACAAAACCTTAAAAATGTTGAAAGATATCTATTATATAAAATTCATTTTTTGTCTGTCCGTCTGTCTGTCTGTCTGTCTGTCTGTCTCTTATGCACGCGAAAACTATCCAGCCGATTTTGATGAAATTTTTACAGTATGTTAGTATCGATCGGGCGGGTGTCATAGGCTATAAAACTTTTATTTAGGGTGGCCCTCATACACAAATATTTTTAAAATAGCGATTTCTCAAAGACAGGCAATTTACACAGTAAGGCTTTTATGTTAAGGGGCACAGATTGGATGGTAAAAATTTTATTTAGGGTGCGTACTTAGGGTGGTCCTCATACAAATATATTTTTAAATATAATTTTCGCGAAGACAAATAAATCGATTCACACCGAATTTACACTACGTATTTCTTATGTGGCTTAGGCCACAAAACTTTTATTTAGGGTGGCCCTCATACACAAATATTTTAAAAATTGCATTTTCTCAAAGACTGCTTAATCGATTCTCTTGGAATTTACACCAATTGGATTTCATATTAAGAGGCAGGGACTAGATTGTGACAATTTTATTTAAATCGCAAAATTAAGGTGGCCCTCATACAAAAATATTTTTAAATATCATTTTCACGAAGACAGGTTAATCGATTCACACCGAATTCACACCACGTTACTCTTATATTAAGAGTCATATCTAAGGCTTCAACACTTTTATTTAGGGTGGCCCTTATACAACAATTTTTTTTATACCATTTCCTCAAATACCGCAAAATCGATTCTCATGGAATTTACACCATATGGCTTTTATATTAAGAGGCACAGATAAGATCGTAAAAATTTTATTTGAAGTTCAAACTTAGGGTGGCCCTAATAAACAATTTTTTTCACGATAACAGGTTAAATGATTCACACCGAATTTACACCATGTAGCTCTTAAATTAAGAGGCTTAGCTAAGGATACAAAGCTTTTATTTAGGATGGCCCTCACACAAACATATTTTTTAAATATCATTTTCTCGAAGACCGACAAATCGATTCTCATGGAATTTACGCCACATGGCTTCTGTATTAAGAGGCATACATAAGGTCAAAAAAATTTTATTCAGGGTGTATACTTAGGGTGACCCTCATACAAAAATATTTTTAAATATCATTTTCACGAAGACAGGTTAGTCGATTCACTCCGAAGTTACACCACGTAGCTCTTATGTTAACCCTCTAACCGGTAAGAGTGCCCTGAGGCACTCTTCGAAAAACTCGTTTCTTATCAATAATTCTTTTATTTTTTATCTAATCTGATGACGGGACTTTTAGAAACATACCTAGATATGTTTCTGAAGGCACTGTCATCAGTTTAAGTAAAAATAAAAGCGATATTGACAAAAAATCGGGGTTTTCCATGACTATTTCGAGTCGCTCTGGCCGGTTAGAGGGTTAAGAGGCATAGCTTAGGCTACAAAACTTTTATTTAGGGTTGCCCTCATACAAATATATTTTTAAATATCATTTTCTCGAAGACCGCTTAATCGATTCTCATGAAATTTACATCACGTGGTTTTTATATTAAGAGGTACTGCTTAGGTTTTAAAAATTTCATTTTGGGTGCATACTAAGGGTGGTCCTGATACAAAAGTATTTTTTAAATAGAATTTTCACGCAGACCGCACATCGAATCTACACCACGGTTGAGGTGAGGCGATGCGCACAGGGTAATGCTAATTCAAAATAAAATATAAAAACCTTAGAATATTTTAGTACTATTTTAATTAGAGTACGATTTTACCATTCATTTTTCTTTCTTATTCAAATACAAATAGGCAAAATTTTGTCATTTTGTTTTGTACAAAGCTTTCTTTTCTCATATCGAATTTCTTTTCTTATTCAAACTCAAATGTCGAAATTAGAAAATGTTGAAAAATATTAAAAAAATATATAAAACCTAAAAAATGTTATTATTATTTTAATTGGAGTAGGATTTTACTATAGTTTGTATTAATTTTTCTTTCTTATTCAAATTCAAGTAGGCAAAATTTTCTCGTATTGAATTTATTTTCTTACTGGCGGAGAGCTCGCTGTAGAAAAATCGAGTGTATAAGATTAAAGGATGGGATACTTGGGAAAGATAGTGATGCATTTTGGTGAAACTAACGAACCAAGGTTACCTTGTCAAATCCCGTCCCGATGTCCGAATTTTAGTTTTGTTGTTTGTACATTATAAATTATGATTCATGCCGAACTCATTTTGGGGAGGAATTCTGACACGAAGTCGACTCTTCACGGCGAATTTCTAACTGCTGCCATGATATTCTGAAACATGAGTCTGGCATTAGATCCAATACACATTTTCATGTATACATAATTTTTGGCACGTCCCGTTGTTTTTTTTTTTTTCATAATTAAATTACTCCCTTAACATCTCATTCTATCTTCTCTCTTCAAAAGTAACAATTAAAAGAGAATTTGTTCTTTGAAATTCAAAGCCAAATACAAACGGTACCAATGAAAAGAAAAAACAACAATGTAATTCATGGATCAGCATAACCATATGCAACGAAAAATCAAGCGGAAATTATTGAGCGAGGATTTTACAACAACTTAATTCTAACGTTAAAAAATAACAAAAAAATAAGTATGCAATAACCTTCTTTAGCAGAAATATGTTGTTTTAAAAAAGAAATTATTAAAATCGGTTCAGTATATCTTGCGGTTTGGCGTTACAAACCATTTCCATATAAGCAATTTTATATAAATACTATAGATATAGATGAGTAAAGTTTTCTTAAGTGGACACAGAAAAACCAACTTATGAAACTTAAACTTTTTTTTTCCATAACTTTGAAGAATTTTTTTTTTTGCAAAATTTTGATTTTTTAAAAAGTTATGAGCAGTTATGTGGGTGTTTTTTTAAATTGCGATTTCTCAACATATATTGGGAAAATGTTAATGAAATTTTTGTGATAGGACAATAAATGTTTTACAATTTTTATGAAATAAAGTTTTTAAAAAATTTTATTTATTATTTATAAAAAATTAATGTAATTGCTACTGTTTGCCAATGAGGCGTTGTTGATATTATAATATCAAAAGCAATAGCAAATTACAATAAGAGAGAGTAGTAGATTTGTTTCTCTTCGCTATGGCAAGGCTTTGGCAGTTAATCAGTGCAATGCTTGAATGAATTTGAAAAATAGGAAATCGTTCCACGGTTATAGCCTAAACCAAAATAGACGAGACGAGACATAAAGAGAAAGTTCTAGTGTATGTAAACCAATGTTGATTGCCAAAATGAGCCTACGTAATTGATCGAAAGTGAACGAAACCTTTTGACGAGACGTGTTATTCCGTAAGAGCCAAACTTCAAAACGTTGATTCTCTGGGTTAAATGTCAAAACAGACGAAACGAGTGCAAACGTTCGTTCAATTGCTACCGTCTCGGCACGTCTATTTTGGTTAAGGCTTATATCTCATCTTTTGCTTAACCGATCTTGAAGCTGATAATTTTTGGAGCACTCTGCTCGATGAATAATTTAATTTGATATATCATTTATTGCTGTAGCTATTCTAGCTATCCTATTACTAGGATAAAGCTATACTAAGTGACAGTACGGCTAAAAAAATAGTGTCGCTCAAAAAAAAAATATTCGAACTGACATACATACATAAAATAATAAAAATGAGATATTATCCGTGCGAAGGCTCATAAGTTTCGGATTACAGATAAAATAAACCTTCCGACTTTTTTTAATTTGCTGGGTCAAAAAGTCAACCCGATTAAATTAATAGCAACTTTTCATTGCCTTCTGAACCTAATATGACGTAAATATAATATTTTTCTTGATAAATGAAAAAAATCACAAAACCAAGCGGTTGGTCTAATTGGAAAGTAATATGGGAAAAAATTTAAGATCTCTAAAAAAGTTCCAAATTATAAAGTCTTAAGCATGGGCCAATTGTTGCTTCGTACGAACATACACCAAAACTGTTTCTAAATTGTATCAGGAGCTATACATTGCTTTAACCTCGGCCGGAAAAATCATTTTGAAAAGCAAACTAAATGCGGCATTAATATTTCTCTTTACGTTAATCATATATATTTTTCATCAAATGTACATTTTCCAAGTAAATGTCCAAAAACTTTAAGATATGGCAATGTTTGGTATCATGTCATCGTTAAATAAATTGCTGGCAAGTTTTCTTGCTAGTCCCTTGGTGGCCTGAAATTGAATTTTTGCATTGACTTCAATTGTACATTTAATAACCAATGAGATGGATTTACATATATAAATGGCTTAAACGGGATATTTTATCTGCATTGTAATCTTTGACCTTTAAAAACAAATAGATTTTTAAAATACACACATTTTTAAATGACCAACTCTTTCTTATTAAATGTTAGGAAATCAAAAAAAAAAAAAAAAAAAAAAAATCAATTTAGCTGGGTTTGAGCTTCTACTTTTCCAAAACTTCACGCAATGCACTATGTGGTGACTTAAAATTTGTGCTAATAACTTCTTAAGAAGTTAGCAAAATCAAAATGTTTGTACCTTGTAAGCTTAAAGGAGATCATTTCAAAAACTTTCTATTACTTTTTGAGCTTTTTATTGGAATAAATATACACAAGTGTTGTAGGCATGAAAAGCATTTGCGTAAAAACAACCCATTTTGAGCCTACTTACACTCCATTTGAAGTCTGTCAGCTTATATTTGACAACATTTTCTCTATCTAAACCATAATCATTCTCTATTCAAATTCCACGGTCCGCAGACATCCATACATTTCTTCTCGCTGCCGAAAAAGTTATCATTATTTCCACAGCCGCCTTGATTCATTTTCACACATTTATGGTTATTTGCATCGAAGGAGTAACCAATTGAACAAGCCTCACAAAAAATCTTTACTGGTTTGCCTTTTATTTCAGCTGAGTCGTCATATATCTCATCCAATGTCCAAACACCATTAAGTGCTGTTTGTAGGCCACATACTTCAGCTAAGAAATAGGAGCAAATTTAAAAACATTGAAAGTACAGTTTCTTAAAATACTTACGATTTATTTCATCAAAATAAACATCGGTCTCATTATCAAGTAACTGAGCTAAATTAAAGTGAACGTAAGAAATTATTACAAAAAACATTGAAAGTACAACTTTTTCAAATACTTACAAACATTTTTATCACAATCCAAATCAGATTCAGTCGTCTGAGCTATAATGATGTACACATAAAAAAGTAAAATGAAACCCAATACAAGACTTTTCATTTTGGAATAGAGAAAATGCCTGTTGACAGCTGAATTGAGAACTAACACAAAAAAATATTAAGGAGCAGCATATATAGTAATCATATTTATCAGCTATTATATTATTACTGGAAATAAGCAATTCTTCTCGGTCTAATTAATATTCCAATTGACATTTCTACAAAAGAAAACTGAAACTTAAATGTACTTTTGTACATTCATTGCTACTTGTTGAGTATAGGGTGATTTTTTTTTACTTTCCAATAATCTTGAAACGTCAAAAATTTCATCAAATCTAAAAACGCTGTTGGTGTCATTTATGCTAAGTAAAGTTTACCATTTTTTCATGAAAAGGTTGACACAACAGCGACGCTTGCAAATTATGTAAAGGGAATTAAATCATTAAATTCAAATTCCAACTTTAAATTCACTCAAGCTTCACATGATTTCTTACAAATATGAAATCAATAGGTCAATGTAGATCTCGTGATTTGATACCACTGATTTATTTCTGGCTTTTGCAGATATGCCATAAATAATTGACGCTTTGAAAGACCACATAGCTCGTATTATTTCGCAAGTAAATACTCAATTACTCGAAAAAGTGAAATTTGACCTTTACACTGCTCTAAGTATTGGCCAGTTATGACACTCATATGTCCAAAATCATGTTTAAATACTAAATGGCATAAAATAATATAGCTAAAAGAATAAAAAACGTGTAATTTAGACAATTCTTTGAGTTTTATTTCAATTCGGAACTACGATAGCTTAAAGCCCAGATAGCCCAGACTATATGCGCGGTGCGCCTGAACTGGAATTAAATCAAAGGTTCTTGCATTTATTATTTTCTTCCTGATTTTGAATCAGTAATGTTTCCTGATCATAAAAATCTAAATATTAAAAAAAGATCGCGAAAGGCTTTTTGAGAAAAACGACTTTGAATATTTACGTATGCGAGATGTATAGAGATCATCGAGAAGTTGATACTGATATGTCAAATTTTTGCCTTGAACTATTATCCGACACGGTTCATTATATAAGATTTTGCGAACCTTTTGTAATTGCCAATAAAACTTAAATATAATGCTGTGTGAAATATGTGAAATTTGATTAGAGCTGATTAAAGTGTTACATATTTTATTACTAAAATTTATTGTTTAAAATTTTATTAGTTATATTATTAAAACTTTCTGCAAATTACTGTGTAACGCTTCTAATTTTTGTGAAAATTACTTAATTCACTGTATGAGAAAATATTTTGTACCGTGCAATTTAAAATTTGCTGAAAAAAATTGTTATATTATAATATATTATATATATTATATCGAAAATACTAAATTATCGGTGACAACATTTCAGAACTTCATGTCAACACACTATGCGATTTCGGTGGTATTTATTCCACCGCTGATACACAATTTTTCAGTCGATTAATTAAGCAAAAGTTTACGTAAGCACTTTACAAAATATGTAGTGTTCGGATTATGTGAATTTCATTCGAATGCATCAAGCTCATATGTTTAAAAATGTTAAGTCATCTGCCCACGATGAAGTCCAATGCAGCTTAGTTTGCACGAAAATACATTATGTTTCCGTAATACGCCGATTTTGAGAAACCAAAAAAAAAAGAGTTTCACTCCGTTAGTATGTTTATAAATTTGAGGTTAATTTAACATTTTTTTTTCTTAAGCGAATGCCTTGCGTACACGAAAGACTATTGCTTTTGGACACCCTATAATTCGAAGGCTATACTCGATAGAGATTTGATACAATTTCCTCTGATGCATTTTTTTGAAGAGTTCAATTTCCTTTAAATTTAAAATACAGTACTGTCGCGATAATCCGGATTTCGGGTAATGTCCGGATAAATACAGAAAGCTCAGTAATGCCGTCATCCAGCCCTTTTTTGAAGCTTTATATACAATATGTAGATTATGGTTTTTGAAGGCGCGTGGATTAGCTGTCTTTCGTATTATTACGAGTGACAATTTGTGAGATCTTTTGGCATTTGGGCAAGGCATGAATGTGAAGCGGTTTTTTTTCTGCACCGACGTCGTATTTGGAGGAACTCTTCAAAACATTGCAGATTCATTAGCATTGAAAAGGACATCAAGTTCTATCATTTCAATGATTTGTTTAATTTTTCTTTAAAATGTTTGCGATACATATTTCTGAATCAAAAATTGTAGACTTGGACGGTTTAAGATTTTCAGCTGCACATCGTATTGATTTTTCAGTTTCAATGAAATCTAAAGCTTAACACTTCTTATGAAGACTTATCGATTTGTGTTGCCTTTTTGTCGATGGTATTCTAAGGATCAAAACTTTTTTAATTATTAATATCTTATAAACACTACTTCCAATTCGAACGTGCTAGCTGAAACTCACCACATAAACTGATTAAGCTGCATACATTCATATGTAATGAAAAAAAAAGTTCAGTAACTTAACGAAATAAGTTTGAGAAAGCAAAAATGACTTAATCGTGCCAGCGGCATCTCATTTAAAAGCCAAAACATACTTTGATTTATTTCTGTCCGGACTGTAGAGGTAAAGTTTCAAAAATGTCCGAAGCGTAGGGATGTCCGGATTACTGGGAAGTCCGGACTAGCGAGTGTCCGGTTTAGCGCGACATAATAGAGGTAATATGCGTGAAGGCTCAAAAAGTTCCCCTCACATATGTTTAGGCTAAGCATCGCATTACAAAAGAACCATGGTCGGGGATTTCTAAAGTAACAGTTTTTCCTTAAAAATCAAAATTTTGAAACATTAACATTCAAAATGAATCTGATGAGTCAGCAGTGAATAAACTTTCCTATTTTTGATAGAGTATCTCTCAGTTGCCTTTCAAGCATAGCGGCTAATGATCACACATGAGTAAGGCAAGTTAATTTTAAATAATTAAAAATATATTTGAAGTCGATAGACCAAACTTTGCTTAGAATATTTAGCAAATAACTCGACTTCAATTCAAAAGAAGTTGGCCAAAAAGATTGTCAAAAAAAAAATCATTCACATAACAATAAAGAAATAAGCTTTGCAATTAATTTTAGCTTTTGCTGCGTCACAAATTCAAGCCGACTACATATATAAAATAGTTTTTATAAATCACAAAAAGCTCTATTTTCATTGCACTTCGAAATATGATTTTATTTGATATAATAAATCTACAATGAAAAAAAAAAAAACAAATTTATTTGACAAATATATCAGAAAACTAAATTAGCGCTAATATTTATATAAATTGGAAAAAAGTGTCCGCAAACTGAAATTCCAAATATACAGGTTCATTGAAACATTTCTTGTTTCACAACTTTATTGAAAAGGATTACCATGCCAAAGCAATGCAATATTGAAATTATATATCTGGTAGACCAACATTATTAACAACTTGTTGAACTTGTTTTTTCAAAAAAACTTTAGAAGAACCATTAAATAAATTACAGTGGTCAAAATTACCAGTGTTGAAATAAAACATTAGTATGTGCATACAAAACCGACACTGTTTGAATATTAATGAGTAGGTGGTGGCTTAGACGTTATGCTTCATTGTTGTTGAATTCTAAATGCTAATAGTGTTAACTCTCAATTTCATTTAAAGTTTTTAATAATATGTTATGCATATATTCTATAAATAGATAGTGAGTTTCATATTTAATATTTCAAATTTATTTTGATCGACAAGGTTAAAATTCGTAGATAGAGTTCACGGCTATTGCTGAAAAGCGGTTAGTGTGAGCTATAAAGTTATGTAGCAATCTTTTGGATATGAAATGTTGCAAATGACTTTTCTTATCTACATATCGCACCGTCAGAACAAGAGGGCCGCATCTCAAAATTTTAAGTTTCGAGAAAATTGAGATTAAAGAAATCTAAAATTTTCCACTGAATTTGAAGACAGCCATATTTATAGCTATGACAGTCTTGAACTGAAATACTACAAACTAATTTCACAAATCTATAGAGTAACATTGACACATTTGGGAATGTGGCAGTGTTGCAATTATTTTGATTGAAAATATTTTTGGTTTATAAGAACTATACCGCCTTGTTTTGATTTGCTACTGTAAAAACTTAAAAGGAAAATATTTTAAAATATCATTTTCGATTTAAGGCTTTGTTGCTTTAATTGTTTTTTTCTTTATTTTAACAGCAAAATATCAATATTTTGAAATGAGGCGGTGTTGTATTGTTAAGAAAAAATACAGAACAAAATATCACTTATCTAAAAATGCATTTTAGAAGTTATTAATTGAGCTAGAAATATGGTGGTAAGACTAAAGTTAAGACAATTTAATGAGCTATATAGTGGTATACATAACTCGAAAACCCGTTATTTTGATTTGCGGCCCTTTTGTTTTGATGGTGCGATATGTAACAGCGTGATATCAAAGAAGCAGTCTCAAAAAAACTTAGTTTCATTGCTGATTTTCATAGATTATATATGTATATGAATAAGAGTTGACATGGTTATTCCTGTTTGGGCTTATCAAGTATTTCGTCCACCTGCTATTATATTCAGGGAAATGATATATAATATATTCTTACTATACAGTGTTTAGCCAGAATGTATTTGAGATAGCTAAAGTTTTGGTTCGAATAAAGTTTTTGAAGAGAAGAGATTAACCAACTACACAGATAGATTCTAGTCCAATAAATGTTTTGAAAACACCCTCTTTGGCTACAGAGTTAGCAATTTCATTCCCCATTAGCATTTGTAGGCAGGAATCCAATGTGGGATAACAAAAATTTCTTAAGACAATTTCATAATCGTGAGATGTGTCTCCAAGATGAGCAAATGTCGAGTCCATAATCTTTAAGGCCGTCTGATTAGTGAAGAATATCTGCGGCGTGCTTTAAGAAGCCACATTTGTACATGCTACTCGCATCAATGATGAATACAAAATTATTTAACTTTGAAAAAAGAAACCTTAAAAATTGACTCTTTAAAAATAAATTCCTCTAAGGAAGTTTAGGTAAGCTAAGGCATATAGCTTCAAAATCAAACTGCAAGATCAGTTCAAGGACTCAGAGACAAATTATCGTATGATATTATTATTCTTCATAATAAATCACAAATTCTCAAGTGTTGGAGAAGCATTAAATGAATTTAAAAGACAAAATAATATAATAACTGAACTAATTTAAGACTTTATTTATGAGGCCGTCGCCGATTTGGCGGTTCTCACAGTTGGAAAGGTAATCAGCTACGCTTCTGCACACAACAATAAAGAGGGTCAGCGCAAGTACTCGCGGTGTGGTGTGTGAACTTTATAATGTTTTGTCGGTATGGAAAAGTATCAAGCCGTGTCGAAGAGTCGTAAGAAGATGCCGAAAGTGTTGAACAGTCAATATACATCGATATCAGATATGGTCGAAAAATGAAAAAACAATTTTTAAGTGCCGCAAATACTGAACGAGTCAAAAAATGTTGAGCAAATCGAAAAATTTGTAAAATTATGTGAAAGAGAAATTTTTGAAAATATTTTATGTGACAATGAGAACTGAAAATATTAATTAATTAATAATTAACTTAACTTCAATGTACAAGCCGACCACTGTGCACTTGCACGATATAACCTAATATGGGAAAATGAGCTGGTTTTTTTATTTTGGCCGTTAAACATTCGAGAACTTTGCCACCACGACTTGTGTAGAATACAAAACCACATTATGAAGGTAGCGCTCATTAAACGCTTGTAAACAATACACAGCTTAAAGTAAAGAAAAGATAAAGAGGACAAAACAAAATGGCTAAAAAGAGAGAGAGAGCAGAAAAAAGCATTTTAAATTCTTGAAATTTTCAAAAAGTTGAAACCAACGCAAAAATGTGACAAGCAATATCTCGGTTAAGTGTTGACATTCTCGTCATTGTCATTGTCAGCTCGAATTCAGAGAAGTTGGTATGTTGAAGCTTGCGAGATAACCGAAAATAGCAAAAATCAACAACGCCGATAGATAAACAAACAACAAACGCATGGACATGCCGAGGGACAGACAGAGAGACAGATAATCGGTAGGTACGTACCGACCGAAATAGTTTGACGAGAGAGTTTACTAAACGGCCTTGTCAATAATATATGCGAATTACCAGTTTGCGTATGCAAATGGGAATGTGCCGTCGAACGCACAGACCGAATAACGCCATCTACGAAAATTATGTACCAGCAGAAAGTAGCGTTTCATTAATTCCTTGAGATTAAAGTCATAAAAACCAAAAAAAAATGCAAGTCGTTTAATAGCTTATTAAACTTAAGGCTCAAGTTGGCTAAAAGAGCAGCGTAGAAGTCGTTCCTTTTATATAAACAACTCAAATATAATGAAAAATTAACAAAGCGCAACAGTTTTTGCTTCAAGGGTAGGTAGGTAGTAGGCGGTAGGGATGCTGGCAGAATAGACAAAGAAAACAAGTGCGCGAATCAGAGGGAGTGTGGAAAAAATGGCAAACAAATTAAAATACGAAATTTCCGCAATTAAAGTTAAGTGCATTAATTAAAACATGAATTAGCTGCCGTGTTGCTAAAGCCTCCCCAAAGTCTAATTGTGAAAAATTTCCATGCACTTTAATTGGAATTGAGGTACCCACTTGAAATGGAGTTCGTTTGCTGAGAGCTCAAGTAGTCCACTATATTAAAATTAATATTGAGTTCCATGGTATGTGCTAATGTAAGGAATGCTTAAAAGTCATTAAAAATTTCAAAGTTGCTGTACATACTTGTAGAAAATGAGGTATTTCATAACACTTAGAGGTTAGTGCTTTTAATGGGAAGAAAATTTTAATTTTAAAACCATAACGTTTCCAGAACAACACAATACTTTCAACTTTTTATGAAACAGAGCGTAAAAATGCTTGGTATAAACGTTTGTTCAAGATTTAGTTATAATTAACAAATTTTATATTCGAGATAGATGAAATAAATATTTGATATAAGTTAAAATGTCGCACATTCCGATGAGTTGAATAATATATTTGGGTTGAACCTATATTTGATAAAAATTAACGAATTAAATTTAGAAAATCACACTATATCAATCACATATTTGGTAATAATTACCAAATTAAGTTATGTTTTACACAAATATTTCTTAGTTCGAGTAACAAATTTGTACACGGAAGATATATGCGAAACATTCTACCATCAGCGGAATGTTTTTTATTCATCCCAATAAGAAATAACAAAGCAGTCTAAAATGCTTTGTAAAAATCCGTACTTGTGAGAAATTCTTTTGAAAACTTCCACATTTTACATACAGACATATTGGCTGATATTTTGCAATTAACTCTTTAACTTCATATGCAATCATAATGAATTTATTAGTACTTTTGAGAGGCATCAAAAATTGCCAGAAGTGAAAGCTGACAATTATCCATATCCTTAAAGAAGATAGATAGTATATACAAGAATTACTGAGAAAATATCATGAGACAGCACACAAGGCTTTATAATTTAGCGAAATCTCAGCTACGCCAATCTTAACACTGGACGACATTTTTCGAAATTTCAATTTGACAAGGTAAAATCTGTTTACGCAGATCGCACTACAGAAAATAAATATGAAATTTTCTACATAATTCAAATCCCCACTTTTTTCAATTCACAACTTTTGTTCTGGATATGCGACAGCTTTTTTTTTGTTTAATTCAATTTATTTTGCTTAGCTGAAAATGAATATGTTAGCCGTTTCTTCGGATTGGCTCTGGACTTTAAGTTGTTTAACTCTTCATTATCAAAAATGCCATTATTGCCAGTAATTAACCTGTGTATATTAGAATTATAATTTTTTAAAGATTTTTTTGATGCGGAATTTCGATGTGGTCACAAAATCTTTCCAGCATATAAGGATTTTGAGCTTGAATCTTCTAATGGTATTTCGGTAATAAGATCGCAATTTATGCTCTTGAACCAAATTTTATTCAACTTTTAAAATTTTTCCTCCATTCTAAGAGACCTAGTCATCGTTTTATAATGATGAATTCTAGCATTGAAATAGACCATATCGTTACCTTAATATAGAAAGGCCCTATCTTATATTTTTATTATTTTACAGGAGAACGAAAAAACTTAATAAAAATTAAAGTTTTTGTGAGTTAAAGTGATGGCTTTTTTTTATTTGCTTGTAATTGATTTATTTTCAATCGTAGCGCACACATTTTTTTGTCAATGGTGTATTAGTGGGTGACCTACCGAAATCTATAAAAATCTCGATTTTTCAAAAAAATGTTAGTTAGGGCCTTTCTATATTAAGGTAACGATATTTTCTTTAAACACTCAACACAGTTTATAATTTTGTCTTTTAAAAAGTTGAATCTTCTATTTTACGACAACCTGAGTTCCATATTATTAAGTCATGATTGTACCAATCAAATCAAAATTAAATCGATGAACTCTTTTTGTAAGGAAATAAAAAATTTTATATTGCAAAGCAATACGTAAATACTGGGAAACGCCAACAATTAATAAATATATTTTTGAGGCTAGAAAGTGTTACAAAATTATGAAAAAATGTTTATATTTCACTTAGAAAAAAAAATTTTTATATTTCACTTTAAATTTAGGATAAATAAACAAATAGAATGTGTTAAAAAAAGGATTTACAACAACAATATTTATCAATCTATTCATTCTATGCAAACTTTGCTGCGTAAGTTCATGTACAACAACCTGAACAACATCCAAAGTGCATTTTAATTTTTATTAAAATGTAATAGCTCAATAAATATATTTACTTTAAGAAACTTTAAAAAATTGGAAAGTAAACAGTGGAATGACAATAATATGCCTACACATACGATATATTGAAAATAAACTCATTTGAATTTTAAAGATTATAGAAAATATATTCATTAACCAAATATTTAATTTATAATAATATGATACGTTTGTTCAGATTTTCTCCAAAAAATTACTTTGAAATACTTGAAAAAAAAAAAATAGTATACATATTTTCCATATTCCACAAACAAACAACAAGTGAACACGTCACTTGCAGGGTACAAGAAGCAATACTCAGATCTAATAAGTACTTGAGTTAGTGATGTAGAATTTAGATTATTTTTCGTGAGTACCAAGAATTTAAATGTAATTAGATGTATATTTTTAATTAGTCCAAATGGCATTGGGGTGTTCAAATCCTCAAAATTTAAATTTATCAAAACAAAAAAAAAAAATTTAGAAAAGTCAATATTTTTTCAAGTTTTGTTTGGGTTTTTTCAATATACATATATAGTACATACATATGATCAAACTTTCAAAATTGTTTTCTTTTCATTTGAGTTGCTAGGAAACCTAGTAAAATTATGAATATGTCAGTTTTATGAACTTTGGGCCGTTGAATCTGAAATCAATCCTTCTATCTTTATGTAAGTATACTCCCTTGTATTTATTTATTAAATATTAATTACCCTTTAAGAAGACAGAGTGTAAATTTAACTTAAAAAAATTACCCTGGGTTTTTGCATTATATAGGGATTTCAGAGCCAAAGAAAACATTTTTATTACCAATTTTTTATTTGAGCATTTGGAAAGAGGTGAAATTTTAAAAAAGATTACATAAAAATTTTTGAAATTTTATATCTCTTAATTTGTTTTATTATTTTCTAAACGCGTTTGTTTCCACATATAAAACGTTCCCTAAAATTTCAAGTAGATGACGGAATCTAATGAACGTAACCTATTTCTTCGTTTACTAATTACATTTCTGAGGTTAAATTGAAAATTTTTAACATTTTCAAAAAAAAAAAAATGCCCGTTAAATTTGGACGAATGATAAAAATTGGTCTCATCTCTTCTCATCTCATCTTCCACTATTGCCAAGAGCGATCCTTTCGGCGATCCGAACGGTCCTTTTTTTCACATTTTTGTACGAACCAAAGCGATGTTAAATTGCTGTAATCGGAAGTAGCCAAATCTGGTGAGTAAGCAGCATGGGGTAAGACTTACCAGCCGAGTGCTTCCAACGTGGCACTTACCGTTTTTTCCGTATGTGATGGTGCATTGTCATGAAGAAAATTAACTTTTGTTGCCTTTTTTGATATTCGGGTTGTTTTTACTGATTGGAAAAAGCATGCTGACTAACGCTCAATTGATCTGCGAGTTGGTTTTGTGTTTCATCCAACAATACTTGCAATTCTGTATACATTGGTTGCAACATCGAAATCATCACTTTTGAAACGCCAAGACCATCGATCAGACAAATCTTGCAATGAAGCTTTTAGAAGTATGATTCAGTTTTCTTCCAATGAATACAAATCAAATACAAATATCGATTCAAAATTCAATTTATCATTACGTTTGACACTGCATTAGTGCGGCATCTGTTTTCTCAAATCGTCATTTTATACTTGTACACCTGGTAAGAAGGTGTGGAAACTGATACAAAAGCTTCATTCATGCAATGAGTCCAAAAATAGAAAACATGCCATATGCAACTACATTCATTTATGGCATCAATTGTACTAAATAAAAGCAAAAAAAGTATTGCTCTCCAGCTATAAATGAGCATCCATTCCTATCACGTTGTTTGTGTTATGGGCATGGTACATGTCTACTTCATACAATGAACTTTATTCTTTTACTTAAATTTTTTAGTGTTATATCTTTAAACAAAATCTCATGAGTTTTGTAGTCATTTTTCCTATCTACAAATTTTGTGATTTGTTGTTTTCGAGCACGTTTTTCGCTTGGAAATTCCAAACAATTAGTTTTGTTTACTTTTGCTGTTGTTATCGTTAAAGTTCGAATGCAGTAAAATAAGACTGTAATACATGATCGGAGGTGACCCATTAGGGAAAATGATAAAATGTTATACAATAAAATTAAAGGGTCACTTTTGCAAAGCCAGCAACGCAAAATAGAAATTCATCTCAACTGCTGTAATTACTTTAAACGCTGTGGCCCATAATTATAGTCGCAAAATTAAGTTAACACCTGGTTTTTAGTCAAAATCAAAAATACAGAGTGACCCCATAAAAAAATGAAAAACTTGCATTAAATTATGAAAAAATTTTAAAAAATAGATTACCCTGCGTTATTGACACAAAATATTGTAGACACAGTGAACAAAAGGAATAATAAAAAAAATTGAATATATCAGGCAGCGTGGTGTAATGGTTAGGACAGTGAACTCATAGCTCACAGTACGTGGGTTCGATTCTCGTAAATGTAAATGTTTGTTTATTGATATCAATGAAAATAAATGTTTCTTTAAAACCTGGTTGTAAATATTTAAAAGCACGTTTTTCTGCTTTTAAATTTAAAACGTGCTTATAGAAAAAAAAAACCCCTTTTCTGACGAGATTCAAACTCACGTACCATGGGTTATGAGTTCGCACTCCTAACCATTACGCCACGCTGCCTCATATATTCGATTTTTTATTATTCATTTTTATTATTTTATTCGATTTTTTTATTGTTCACTGTATCTAAAATATTTTTTGTGTCAATAACGCAGTGTAATCTATTTTTTAAAATGTTCTAATAATTTATTGCAAGTTTTTCTGTATCGTCGATTTTGGTTAAAAACCACGTTTTATCTTTATTTTGCGACTATAATTATGGGACTATGTTTTTTTCATACATTTAAGTCAAAGCTATAATTTGCGACAGGGGTTTCTTATTAAAACATTTAATTATACATTTCTCATGACAGCCTCATCGATGCTGGTTATACTGACGGATTGTTTTGTAGCTTTATACGTTTGTTGTATTTTCTTTGAATTATCACTTGTGCAGGTAATTCGTAACGCGTCAGTCACAAGTAGAGGTGTCTATGTGTTGAAGGGCGTACAGTTAGAGGTGGGCCAGCTAATTGTATACGGTGCCCGTGTGTGAGGGTGTGTTGACTGATTGTGATGTGCACGCGTTTCCATATAATTATGCCTTGCACGCGCTTCAATGTTACATTTTTAAATGTTATTTTTTTTTAAATTTATTGCAATTTCAAATATTTAAATGTTGTGTCAATAACAAAAAATTAAAAAACAAAGAAAACACATTTAAGAGAAACATGCACTCATACAAAATGTTGTGACTCAATAGTATTAAAAATTTATTCATGAAACGTTGTTGCCCATTTTGACTGTTGTGTCATTCAGATATCCACATTTTGGTAAGAAAAAGAAAATAAAAAAACCAGTAAACATAACAAAGGCATGCAATGGAGTTGGAGTTTTTGAAGCAATAAACATAGATGTTTACAAGCCATTACCGTCAATTTCTAGATTAAAATTCAATACTTTTTTCTAACTGAAAATTAGTTTAAGTTTGATGTTTTACTTCACAGTGGTTAATTACCATGGTCCTTATGGTTTTAGTTTTAAATAGCATTATTGCACGCGCGTGCATGTGGGTAGCAACAATTTATAACGATTGAATGGTGCACTTAAGAAATGTGCTAACAATAACTGCAACATCGCAACACCGGCAATTGCATTATGGCTTTTAAGTGGTAACTTCAACACAAAGTACGAGCACCATAACTATATTAGATGGTTGATTGACTTTGAAAATGTTGTACTTAGAAAAAGTTAATTGCATGTAAAAATGTGGTTGGTAAAGGTCGTCTTAATTGAAGGTTAAATAAGAATCAAACTCTAAACTGCGTGGAAAATTTTCAGGTTGTGCAATCTCAAGAAATACGGTTCACCAAGATAGTGCTATTTGACACAGTGCTACTTTTTTTTAGGGGTTTAAAATGGTCTCAAGTGTAAAACAATGAGCCATAAATGATTCCATAGTATAAGATAAAGATCCAACGTATTTGTGCCACAACCAAGCCATAATTACATAATTACACAATAATAGAATTTGGGTTTATCGAGAACTTAAAATGGGAATATATTTTTTGATTAACGAATTCATTTTTGGCCGTATACACAGTATAACTTCATGAAAATGTACTGAAAATTCATTCACTGTACCGAATGTACCGAATTAGTTTGTAAGTACTGATAAAATACAAATGCACTGAAAATGCCATTATTAATTTGCCAGTAATGTTGTAGGCAGGCCCGGATTAACCTTACAGGCAGAGTAGGCACGTGCCTAGGGCGGCAAGATTTAAAGGGGCGGATAATATTGGCATATATGTATTTTGGGAATGGAGAATGTTGTAGTGTAGTCCAATTTTTCATTTTGCAAGTGGTTTTCGTTTAGCAACGAGGACCATTTTTTTCTTTTTGCTCATCAAAAACCTTTTTATGGAAATCAAAAAACTTAACATAAATGAAAAAAAAAGTTAAATTTTTTTGAGGATGGATGTGGCAATTTTTGCAACTGCCTAGGGGTGGCAAATTTGTTAATCCGGGCCTGGTTTTAGGGTACATTTGTCAAACATTTTGTTCATTATTTAATTGCAACTTTGGCATTTTAAAATGAAATAAAAACGAAAATTACAGTTTCCACCATTTATTCATCGTAGTGTTATAAAGTTCAATGCAGGTCTTGCAATTCTGGCGATAATTACTATTACGACTACTTAAGTGTCTTAAATTTACTATAAAATTAAAGGAGTTCAATATTATCCATGTTGCTTTATTGAAAAGAGTAAGTCTGATCTGAACATTTATGATGCACGATTTCATTCAAATGACTGTCAGTGTTCGCTTGAAAGTTGCCCATTCTGTAATTTCAAATGTCCAGTACATTTTCGATGCTTGAAGACCCTATTTCATGAGTATATCGATATTGTGATCAAGTGTCTGAATCGACGATATAACATCGATCTAGATTGACGATATAACATCGATCTTTACGGCACCTCAAGAAAAAAAAGTGGTATAAATTGAATATATTGGAGAATTTGGAAAGAGATAGAAATTATTGAAAGAAATAGTAGAAGTCGAAAAAATGCTGAAAATGTCGAAAAATGTTGGAAAAGTTGAAAAATGTTGAAAACTCGCAATATATTCTAAAAGTCGAAAATATGTTGAAAAGTCAAAAAATGTTCAAAATTGGAATATATTGAAAAGTCAAAAAAATTTGATAGGTGTTGAAAAATTTTAAAAATATTGAGTAAGTCAAAATAATGTTGAGAGTGTTAAAAAATGTTGTAAAAGAGAAAAAGTTTTGAAAAACAATGAAAAAGTTGAAAAATTCGAAAAATGTTTTAAAAGTAGAAAAATATTCAAAATGTCAATAAATGTGAAAAGTCGATAAATTTTGATAAATTCAAAAAATTTGGAAAATATTCGATGCAAATCTCAAATGTAGTATGTAAGAGCGTGAAGACTTTTGGTACTAGAGCTCAACCTAATACAATATATCATTATTTATTCTAGTATACTATGTAGTTGTCATGTGCCTGTAGCAATATTCTTTGATCGTAACAACAATGTCATCTTTATCTACGAAAACAGATAGCTGAATAGAGCCACCACTTCAAAAACCATATCGAACAGTCACACGGTGAAAACAAATGTTTCACATGTCTCCTTCACTTTCAATATATCACTATAATCCTTTATTTTAAGTTCTGTCCTTCATTTCTTTAAATGTTAAGTAGGTTTTTTTTGAAAAGTGTCACAAAAAGAAACTCTGTCATCTGAGCATCTTATTTTTCAAAAATTAGATCAAATATTTTATGGCAAAACTTTTATATATGTATAGTTTAATGTTCGCATCAATTTATTAAAATCATTACTTAATTTGCGGAAAAATACTAAAATTTTTATTACTTCTGAAAGAATTTTTTATTATATTTGCACATTTGTTGGCAATTAAGATGTATCTATAAATCAATTTGGCCTTATTTCACATCATTGTACATACCACATACAACTGCTGTTTTTAATATTTAATATAAAAATACATTAAGTGAAATTACTAAATAAATATCTCGAATCTCCACAAAGCTTAGGCAAAAAAATAAAAATAAAAGTGACAAAATTGAAATCATAATAAAAATAATCAAATATAGCTAAACTCTGATATATTATTCAAATGCTGTCATATGCATGGTCATTAGTAATTTCATTGAAAATCTATAAGCCAATTAAGCTTTTGGCTTAAAAAAAAATATATCAGGATAGAAAAACCAGAGTGCACAGACCGCAGCTTTGAGGTTTATAATTAACATCTTTTGAATAGACATTAAATCTTTGATTATAATACGCAATATATAATGATATTTTAATTAATACGTAACGTTTGAGGTTTTTAAAAAAATTAATGCAGAATAATTAGGGTTAATTGTAAAATAATGAATAGAACTTTAAAATAAAAATAACGCAGTAGAAAAAATAAACAGAAGCGATTATGCAAATAGCTTTGCAGTGATAATTTTCTTTTTATTTTGACAATTCCCTATCCCAAACAGTGTAAAATACACACAATGCTTGGAATTTAATGTAAATTTTGATAAGAGTATTTCAAAAACTTTTCATAACAGAGCATCAAAGTTGTTCTGAGTTTTAAAAGATTTTTTTTTGAAAGGCGTAGCACCGCCCATAATTTTAAAGCAATATAATAAGAGAGCTAATGCAGTAATCCTTATGATATTTAATATGATAAGCCTACGTGCTCGAAAGCAAACACCAGGTTTGGCTACGTTTTGTTAACTGTAAAAAATTTTAAATGATAATTTCACCACCTGAAAACTTTTCGGGACCAGAAAAGGACGGGTTTCTGCCAAAGGGCGTAGCACCTCCCATATGCAGAAAAAACGTAAACGCTGTATTGAGTGAACTATTGTAGGAATTTGCTAGACAAATTATATATCAAAGGGGTGATCTTTTTATTAGGTAACTCTGAACTAAAACTGAATGGGGTTGCATCAGCAGGCGTGGCATCTTTTAGACAAATAAGAAATGTAAAACGTTATATTAAGTGAACTATATAAGCAATCGTAGGTTAAGTTGGTAAGATGGTATTGTTTAGCTATGAGTATGTACTGTATCAAAATGGCGTAACCATTGCACCAGTGAGCGTGGTATCACCCATATACTTAAAAGACCTTAAACGTTTTATATAAGTTTTATAGTTTTCAACACTTTTGGAATTTTTCAACATATTTCCGACTCTTTCAATAAACCTTTCAACACTTTTTCCTTTGGTTCAAGACTTTTTAATTTCTTTAACAGTTTTCGACTTCTTCCACGTTTTATTTTGACTTAACCGATATTTTTAACACTTTACGAACGTTTTAAGAGTTGTCGACTTAACGATTTTTACTCCGACGTATGCTTTTCCAGTAGTTTTGGTATAATTTAATATCACTTACCTTTCTTAATACCAAAAACCGTACAACAGTCTGTCTCCTTGTACCGGCTAGACAAATTACAATTTGGAAGTGTATTTCACTATATATCAAACATAAAAATTTACTTTTAGTTCGATTTATTGAATATAAGCAAAGCCTTGATTGTTTCACTTAACTTATATTATTCATTTAATGCAATAAAATGTTAACATGCATAGTTTCTGTGAGTAAAAATACTTTTTTTTTATCGATTAATCTCATAAAAGATGTATTTATCATAAAATTATTTTGAAAATATTCACAAATCATATCACTAATGTTGCTTCAGCAGACGATTTCGAACATATGTGTTTATATACAGTCATAATTTAGACATATTACATATGTTCAAATACCGGTATATATAAATATTTGCAAAATTCCAAATATACAAACGGATGAAATTATTTTCATTGTGGCTGCAGAAAATGATTTAATTTTTGACAGCTGTTCATTTGTCAGCATCTCAATAAAAATCTAACCATAACATAACATATATATCAATTGGTATATTTTTAATATCATTTTTAAAATGTTTTTAATTGAAATATTTTGTATTTTGACAATATGTGGTAATTTGCATTTTTAGATAAAAATGTTAAATTTTAATTATTATTTTTCAAAGTGGTATAAGTACATTTTCTTATATATTGAGATATACCAGAGTTTGCAACATTTTAAAAATATTGGCAAATGTTTGTTAAGTCTAGTGATGCTCTTATAAATCGACTCATACTGCTTTCAAAAATGAAAAAGTAAGAAAACTAATGAGTAATTTTCGAAAGTGGTATAAATTCATGATGGTGTACTCTGGAGGTGTAATAATCAATAGCACTTCAGAAGAAAAGTTTTATCAAGTTACAAGCAAAAAAAAAAAAAAAAATGAAAACTGACTTAGGAGTTTTCTAGCTTAGTAAACTAAAATTTAAATTTAATTATCATTTCTAATATATTTCTTGATGCTTATTTCGAAGTTGATCACAGAGCCTGCCTAGAATAATAGAGCTTTGAATCTTGCCAGTCGAAAAACAATTTTTCCATTTTGGAACATGCAAAGCCCAGACGTTCCAATGACATAACGTGACAAAATTTCTATTTTCTATCAAAAGCTCCATAAGAAGTGATCTAAATCATTTTATTTGTGGAATGGAAAAGTTTTTACATTACGAAGAAAAATCACATAGTATAGTTCAGAATTAATCCAAAGAAACGGCTTACATTTTTGGATTCGGCAACCTCTGTGCTGCAATGATGAAAATGTACGAATTATGAACGCCATCAAAGTATTTTTAAAAAAGAACATTATTTCTATAACATTTTTTATGTAAATTTCTTTCTTTCTACTTAGTTGGCGAATAAATCGCGATACTCTAAACGTTGATTACAAATATATGAAGAGCACATAAATATCACACTCAAACTATCATTAGTCTTTTTTTTTATTTTTTTTTTTTCTTTCAAAAGTGAACTTACACCATTTGTAAAGTGAACGACGCATATCATTTTTATATTAGCACAAATGGTGGGTTTTTCTATTATTTCTTTCTATGGCGTATTGCAATTTTTATACGCCTTGATAAAAATTAAAATTTATTTGCATTAAACTTAGTAATTTAAGCGAAACTAAAACGAATTTTGTTTTCGTTGCGCATTTTTTCATGTTTTTTATTATTCTTTTTTTTTTTTGCCTTTTCTAACGAAAATTATTGGTTCCACTGAATTCATAACGAATTGATTGAAAACCCATAACTACTGTTTAATTACTTTTGAACGAAAGGAAGTGGAGCACAGTTAATTCCATGTCATCTCACTACGTCATCTCTTTTTTTCCAGAAATTTTTTTATTATTTTTTATTGGTTTCAGCATATTTTATTATATATATATGTATATGTTCTTGATTAAATTTTGCCAATTTCATTTTCAGTCGAATGCAATATTGGTTAAATTTATTGATAAAATTTATGGTAATTGAAAAAAAAGAGACATTATATTAGAAGTTTAGATCAATAATTATAGATTTATACCAGAGATAAGTGTAGCAACTTCAATACAGTTTTTGGAACTCAAATCAAAATTTGCGAGTTATTTCCCAGTTTATGTCTAATATGTAAAAAAAAAGGCAGTCCAGAGATTAACAGCAGTGAACTATTTCTTGCATAATTTTAAATTAAAATACACCTTAGGTCTAACTGAATCAATATATTCAGCAAGAAGTAAGGAGTTGCTGATATTGCAGTATCTACGCCAGCTGCATTCAGTAGTGTGGAGTAGAATCCATTTGTCTGTGAGACGACAGACAACTTGAGGTTTTGTTTGTATAAAAATCGACGCGTCACTCATGGCCCCACTTGTAGATTGTTTCTGGGTCACAATAGAGCATAAATTTGATATTATTTATGCATTTATTATTTGACCAGCTGGTTTTAATAAAGTTATATTTAATCATGTCAAATTTTTTTATATGAATTTTTTTATTTCTTTCTAGAAATACATACTATTGGATTATTTTGCTTAAACATCGTTATTTACTTGTAAGTAAAATTTATTTTAAAATTTTTTACATAAACAGTATAGAATAATTTCACAGAAGGTTTGCAAGCCAGCATTATGACTTATGTATGCATATCCGAATTTAAATTTAAATACGTAGTATAGTGCTAAAATTGATTTGTTGCTCAGCTGCTCAGTTCTGTGGTGTTCTTCAAATAATAATGTCTGTATGTTTTCTATGCTGCTTAATCTATGTATGTTTATTTTCAAGTTTTTATTCCATATACTATATCAAGTACCATGATGTTTGTAAAGGCAGTTTTGTAATATGTGCATTGGCACTCAAATGTAATGTCATTAGAAGAACAAAATATGCAAAAGTAAAATGTATCCTGTTTCAAATTGAAAAGTGCTCAAGTTATTACAATTGCTTATATTTGCCACAAGGAAACGTAATATTTTAAATATGTATTCCAATTGAAGAAATAAATCGAGATGCAAAACATTTATTTATTAAATTTAAATTAAGATCTTACCTAATAGTATAGACTGTTACAAATTGGTTGAACAATTTACTATAAATTGTATTAGAGCGAAACTCTACCAAATCGTTACCAGCAAAATTTCATTCAAGTTTTGTTATCAATGATTTGACTCCGGTTCTATAGTGAAGAGCAATGTCAGAATAGTTAATATTTAATAAACGAGTATGTCCAGTGTTAAATTAATTTATGTCTTGTGTTTTTGATCAACTCAAGAAATAAATTTTATAATAAATATGAAGTCTCTAATAACTCGGGATTTAAAGCTTAGTATTTATCTTTTATAAGAGAGAAAATAGATTATGTTGAGTTAAGAAAGCTGTTTTCTGCGGGCACTATTGGAAATCGGTGTGCACCTTTAGTGATGTCATAGAAACCAGCTCTCTCCCATCGATTGGTGCAAAAGAATTTACAAAAATGAGAGACTCTTTGAACATTCTTTCAAAACAATAGTTTTCCAAAGTACGCTTACATTACTTAAAATGTCTTTTATCCGATCTACATAGGTTAGGATACTATGCTTCTATTATTTAGAGCCCTTATTACGAAAAACATTTAACCGAGATGAATGCGTACAAGATATTCAGTGGTTTTGCTCTGCGATCCTTAAGCACTGCAAAATCAATTCCGAGGGTGGAATGAAAATGAAATAAAATGACTTTTATGCATTCCGTAGTCAAGGTGAGCATATTTTCTTTTTTTTTTTTTTGTTAGGTAAAATTAAGGGGCTATACCAGTGTGACACTTTCAAAAAATCGATTTTTTTTTGACTCAGTCGATAGTTTATGCCTTCAAAAATATCCTGTGAAAGCGGCAAGATCGTATCTTGAATAGTTTTTGAATGGCAGCGTTATAAAGAGCGACCGCTCGCAGGTATAAACCTCGATAGTTGAAACTTTAAACGCGTTTTTCTCGAAACGACATTTTCCAAAATTTGCGACACCATAACTCATAGAGAAATTGACCGATCGACTTCAAATTGAAACTGAGTATTTTTGAATATAATTACTATACAATGACCTACGATCTTTTTGATTGGTTGAAAATTGTCAATTTGGCATAAAAAAACGACCATTTTTTTAACCCAAAAACGAAACTTTTTTTCAGAACTACACTATTTTGTTAATTTTTAATATTTTTCAAAAATCGTATAGGAAATATCTTCAACTTTAATAACCTTTTTGAATTTTTTTGTCTCAACTATTTATTCGGCCGCAATCATGTCAGCAGTTGAAGAACTTTTTTTTTTGGCACCTCCGAAGACGGCACATAACTCCGTTATTTTTCAATATTTTTGTATAAAAAAAAATCTTAAAATATAGCTGAAAGTATATCTTATTATATCCAAAAATTTTGAAAACATTCTATTGAGTACTTTCTTTTAAAAAAATTCGCGAAAATCGCCTAATATTTCATGGGTTATTCTGGTATAGCCCTTCAAGGTTTTTGTTGCGGATTTTTGTTTTTACACAGCAGAAAACAACTGCTCGAAGTTTGTGAGAAAATATGCTGTAGCTGTGTGTAAATAACATTACTGATCAATTCATATGCTCTGGACTATGTGCACACAGTTCAGTATAGTATTTGTTTATTTTGCTAACAACATTTAAAGCAAACAAATCAATTTACTGAATAAATTTATTTTGGCAATAAAAGCTTAAGGCACAACAAAATGTTTAAGGCTGTTCAATCGTTAATTTTAGGGGGAAATGTCAAATACATTGCATTGGGTGTTTTTCTTAGAGGATTGGTTTTACAATTTGCATCACAGTTTTTAGTGACTGTCAATCTGACAGTTAATAAATGACTTGTACTCGGTATGTTTTATATTTTACCATAAGAAAGTTAACATAGCAACAACGCATGCAAACTGTGTAAGTTTACCAAATTCACTAAAATTTCAACTTATAGTTTAATCAAAACTTACATGGTTTTATGCAATTATGAAGTCAATTGATCGCTTGACTTGACATCACATCATTAATTTTTGTGGCACTTTGCTTAGCTTTTAGCTTGTGCTGATAAGCTAGCAATAGTTGATGCTTTAAAAACCCACTGACTCATATTTAAAATCATACTTAAACGCATTTATATAAATGCTGTATATTCTAAACTACGACACTCTAAAAAAAAACACCCTTAACATGTCCACATAAAACCAAATTAACATATATATTTTTTTGAATTTAAATGAATTTTTAAGTGAAATATTTTGTTTTCATTCAAAATGATTTCCGGCGCTTAAGCAAGGATTTCTGCTGTCCCTACTTCTGTTCCTTATAGTATTAGAAGCAGTACTTAGAAGAGCAACAGAAAATAACCTAAGAACTATTAACTGAAACCCATCAACCTTTACCATCAAATCGATTCAACGCTGTCGATAAATATCAATGTGCGCAATGGTGCAATGATATTCAACAAAGACTGTATGATCTGGCACTCGAGATGGCCGTACTAAGCATAAAAAAAATATCCGAGACTCTTATGGCATCGGATAGCTTAACAAAGTACGCATCTAATGAAATACTCCAAATGCCGGCATCTTAGTTCAATCATATAAAAAATATTCTAAGAAAATTTCCTCGATCTCAATTTTACAGGTATTTCAACAATTTGACAGAAACAAAACATCAATTGTCTCGAAATGAATTTTTTTGAGATACGCCATTTTCGCTTATCCAAGAAATCATTTGACCAGGATAAGACTTCTCCTCTCATATTAAATAGTAAAATTATTTATAGACTAGCACTACTTTGTACGCGTAACCTGTTTTTCTGCGAAGGCAAACAATTTACTTTTTTAAATAGAACTACACTACCGAACTAAGCGAAAAAGACGTATCTCAAAAAAAAAAAAAAAAAATTCGAGATTCTTATGGCATCGGATTGCTTAAGAAATTACGCGTCTTAGTTCAATCATATAAAAAATCTACTAAGAAAATTTCCTCAATCTCAATTTCACAGGTATTTCAACAAATTGACATAAACAAAACATCAATTATCTCGAAATGAATTTTTTTGAGATACGTTTTTTTCGCTTAGTACGGCAGTACAATCAACTTTGGATTTTTCTTCCATAAATATTCCATTGCATTGCCATGTGAAAGACAAAAACAAAGCACACACACAAACTAACACATTCAATTAGCCTAGTACACATTATCACACATGTTGTCCAACATCAATATTCGGTAATGTGAACTCTAGGAACTACCGCTTGACACACATGTTGGATGGATTTCAAAAATTGTTGAATTTCCTGCTGGCTTGTCCAACCATACAACCTGTGTGAACTGACTGTCATGCCTAGTGAAAATTTTTTATTTTAAACAGGATTTCATGCAGTTCTTTTCGATGTGGAATTGATGTTTGATGGCATGCACGAAAATGTGAACTCAAAGCAATATTGACAGTCACACATGTTGTCAAGCCATTTAGGACAGCATTTGTGTTTTCTATGTGTGAACGTACTGTAATTTTTTTTTCATTGTTCACAAATTCCGCGTTTCCGCGTTGACAAATTGAGAATGAGAGCGAGAGTAAAATTTGAATATTCTCTTCCATTGCATTGCCATATAAAAACAAAACACACACATACTAACTAACATACTAACTTGCCATTAAACGATTTGTTATGCTTACATGCTTCTTTCTATGTGTGAAATTAATTTTTTTAGCAATTTTAAAACTTTAATGTTTTGATATTTAACAGGAATAATTTTAATTCTATGTTGAGACCCAGCGTCTAAGAAAGATGACTAAAAAAATTTGATCAAAATTGATTCAGTAGATTTTGCGTGAATCCCGTTCATCGAAAACGGTTATCATTTTATTTATATAGATAATAGTACTTTTAGTAAATAATGTTGATGATGTCAAAGGATGCTGAAGTTTTCCTAGAAGTAAATTCAATAAAGCTTCCATAGTTTGCATAAGTGTTCTAGCGTGACTGCGTCAGAGAGAGAGAGAGAGAGAGAGTATAGCAATAAATGATGGCTGGTTACTGTGAAGACTTAACAACGATAAGTTCTTATGAACCTTGGCCTTTATATCATATTTTGTATAATCTGGCCTAGCTAAGCAGTAGAGACAGCAATATAAAAATGGCGTTAGGAAGAAGAAAATTCGGTATGTTGGGGAATACACTATGAAAGCGAAGTTTACTAACTCAAAGGGAAGAAGAGTAAAAAGCCTATCAAAGATCTCTTGGAGAAGATCAACTTTGACGGAAATGAATGGGCATATAGATGGGCGTAACACCAATAAACAAGACGTTTTTATTTTTGAAATAAAATTTGAAAGAAATTTGGGATATAACGGACACACTACTCTATATTAGCTTTGGTGCATTATTAAATTATATTAATATTTAGTGTTTTAAGTAAATAAAAAAAAAGATCAAGTCAGGTCTTACATTGGCTTTCCCTCTAAATTCCAAGCTTTCCTTTAAGTTTTGTTTTAAATTAAATATAGTGTTCTCCTAATAGCCAAAAACTGTGAGTACTCCGACAGATTCTACATAATCCAGTTGTGAGTATTATTATTTTTTAAGGAAATTACTCACCACTTGATACCACTGTGCACAGAATTTTCGCTTAGATTTTATTGCTCCTAATACTTTTTGCAAAATGCGCCACGCCGTAACTCATAAAATTTTGCATTTGTTTTACATCAAATGGAATTTTTATAGATATTTTTTTAAGATATTTAATTAAAATTAAAAGCAAATAAATGTTCGCATCAAATGTTCTTTACATCACAGTGAAATATCGCGCGAAACGGAAACACGCTCATAACTTCCGGCGTTCTGTCATGCTTCTCTGCATAACGTACACATGTGAGCATGTGTATGTGCTAAGACTAAGCACAATATTGTGCATATTTCCTCCATGAGCATGTGTGTGTGTGTGTGTGTGCTGCACTGTATGAGTTATGTAGGAGCATAACAAATACATTCGGTTTTGTTATTGCTTTCTTTCGTCTGTTGGTTTTTCCCATGTGTTTTAATGTTTTTGATTTTGTATGCGCAGCTTGTTAATGTCATTTGTAACTTTGACATGATTGCCGTTGTTATTGCTATTTATTGTTGTTGCCATTGTCATTATTGACAGCTAAATTAGAGTTATTTTGTTGTTGCTTTTGCTGTTTAAAAGCGCCCCGAATATGCGCGAATTTCGCTTCTTTATCTTTTTTGGTTTCAAAGTGATCTCATCAAAATTAATTGGGTTCAGTTTAATGGGATAAAGATACAAAAGTTAATACCATTAAGCAAATAGTCGCGTATTTTGACAAAAATGTGCTCTGGCTTATGTCAAAAGCAATAAATATTAAAATAATTGAGAAAGTGCAGTAGAAATGTTTGAATGAGTATGCCACAGAAATCGGCAAAGAGGATTGGTTGCCTAAAATTTTATTATAAAATTTATATTATTAGCTAATAAAGATTTCTTTACTTAAGATATACTAAACTATATTAAGTCGCCGCATATCTCATTCTCGTCACTACATGGATTATCCTGATAATCAGGAGAAGAATAACTAAAAGCTTTTAATTGTATTGTATCGGAACAGAAAGTAATTTATAATTATTTTACAGAGCTTACTGTTCAGTACAGTGTGTGTTAAAATCAAGAAACTTGCATATATTAAATACAACGTAGCAAAAAACGGCTTAGGTTAGTCATACTAGTTTCATGTATTGTTAATGGAATCATCAGTGACCTTTGAGCCGATTAGTAAGAGTTTCCAAACCTAACATATTGCCCTTTTTTTATATACCCTTTGCATAGCAAAAAGAAGAGTTTTCGCTCTGTTGTGTTTGGGTTCTTAACAAATTCATGCAAAAAGGGAAACATATCGGCTCAAAGGTCACTGATGAATCCATTTAGCATGGGGTGACACTAGTATGATTAGCTTTTTTTTGTTATTTTGTTATTTTGTTGTTTTTTGTTTTGTGTAATTTTTTGGTGCTGAACTAGCTCAGTAAAATAATTATAAAAGCATTTGATCTACCATTTTTGATTTTATTTATAAAAAAAAGTTCTTGAACAGAAACATTTAGTTGTTGTTAAGACTCCTATTTACTTTTTGAGCAATAATTCTTTAGAAAACTGTTTCGCTTCGGACGTACTACGTTGACCACAACGTTGTGCAACGATATGTACTAACCACCACCAGAAGGTAGTTGTTACGGGGAATGACTGTGTTCGCTAGGCTTTTCAGACCAGCCAGACCTAAGTTTTCACAGAAAAATTTTAAAATGTTAACAGAGCCAAAGGTTTGAGCACAATTACTAATTGGTTGAAAAACTTTCCTGGTGGTGGAGGATATGGAAGCTCACTCAGATTAGAATTACTGAAATGCGCAACTTGAGTTGGAGTGATGAATATTGGCGCCGGAACGACTTTTAGTTAGTAATAGCCACCACATTATTGTGTGGCCAAAGGGTGGCAAAAATTTGAATCGATATTTCATCAACGAAATGAACACACGATAACAGTAGTTAAGAAAGATACTGTAGTCCTTAACTCTCTCGAACACTAGTTCTGGTGGTCTTCGGCTTGGTTCCTCATCACTGAATTGAAATCTTGGTGTCGATCCGGTTACACAATTTTTTCGCTTTGAATTACTTGACTGCCTACTGGCTGCACAAAAACTGAAAGCTTAATCAACTGACTTCATAAGAAGTGCCTCAATTCTTCTATTGTACGCTCTCTTATGCACTCAGTTTCTATTCAGTGAATAAAACGGTGATTTTGTTGTTTATCGGCAGCACTTCTTTATACATGTTACCGTACGACCTTAACTTTTTGTGGGATTTGTTGATATGCTGTTGTTATGTTAATGGTTGGGATATTTTTGTGTTGATTGATATGCAATGTACATATGGAACTGTACTTTTTGCTGCGCTTCGTATTACACTAAAAATTTGTGGGTCTAAAATTTACATAAGATTGGCAAATAAAATGCAATTTTTTAATGACCTTTATTATAGAGCTAAAGTTTTTGTGCTAGTTTAAGAAAAATATTTCTTGTTTTAATTAGCGATAAGACCTTATAAAATGCACTACAAGATGATTAACAATAATCAATTCAAATTTCCCAACATTTGATTATGAAAAACTAACATAGTATTACAATTTGTTTTTGCATAGAAATCTAGAGCTGTCCAGTCAAAGAATTGTGTAATGCAACCGACAATGAAATATGATGTACATATTTTCTACTGTTATCAAACATTTCCAAGTTTTATTTTTCACAGCGTTTACATACCCATACATCATGTCAATCTTTGCTTTTATTTATGGGAAAGCCCTATTGAAGTTATTTGTTTAAAATCATTGTCATCGCTCACAATATGTCAGAATCGCGGGCAGACAGGCCGTCGCACAAATGGCACACACATAAATATTAATACAGGAAAACACAAAGGTCACAGTCAATGGCAAAGCAAATAAATGTAGATAAATACGACATAACATTCTATATTGAATATAAATATGTTCTAGAGCGTTTCACATTTGTATGTAGAAAAAAATGTTGCTTAAACCTAAGGTGCTCTCAACTTTTTTTTGTTAAGCAGAACCATTGGAAACCATTTTTTTTTTTAATTAATCCTTAGAGCTGCGTACTTGTTTTTAAAGTTTAGAAACTCAGACAAAAGTAAATATTCTTGCAAATTATTCATTGAATATGAAGATTTCGCAATAATGATTTATCACAGAAATTTATGTTGTTTGATGTTCTACACAATTTTCCGGATTCGTGTGCTTGTTACGAGAACGTTTCGTGGGACGCAAAAGGTATGATTAATAAATCAAAGCAGTTTAATATTAAAACTTTATAAGGGCTTAAAGCATAAAGTTGGCAGCTTGGTTAAGATTTTAAGTCTTTTTAAGCCTTATGCATAATTTATGTCCGTCTGATTCGAAAATAATAAAAATTATATTTTATGGTGTTAAGACTTTCCCCTTATGACCTTAATTTTCGGAAAAGAGAAACATTTTTATTCGTTTCTTCAACTATAGAAGCCAAGAATATTCAGTCATTCAATAGAAATGTGTGCTTTCCATTTTTATTTTGTATGATCTATCGAAATGTCCAAGGTCAAGTCAACACTCAAAAAAAAAAAAAGTGTTTGCCACAAGTGATATAGATGGAACTACTTCAAGTGTTTGCGTGAAACAATAAAATTTTTGTCACAAAAACTTTTGATTTTACTTACAAAATAGTAAAATTTTTCTCACATAAATTTTTGATTGTACTTACAACTTGATAGTTGAGAAATATTATACAAAACTACTCTTTATAACTTAACATATCATAGGACTACAGCCTGGCAACATCGTCATCAATCTTTGCTTCTAAACACTTATAAATATTTGATATCGTATATGTACAAAGTGAGTAACAAAAAAGTTATATCGAATCATGGCACTGCAAAATACATAATACAAAAAACATGACAAGAATATCACTTTAGTTTTATAAGCGATAAATCGTTTGTTGAAATGAATAAGTGTTTGGGACAAAAGACAAGTGTTTGGGACAAAATACAAGTGTTTGTCGAAACACTTCCATAAATTGAATTGTTTGACGGAAATATTTTGACGTTTGTCGTAAATAATTATATCATTTAGAAGCAACATTTTATGAAATGTTTTTTTAAATTTTCCATAGAAGTAATTGAATCACTTGCCACAACTTAACTTTTACTTGGGTCAAATACATTGGTTTTTCTTATATTGTCTACAAATACTTATAGTTTAAGACAAAAGTTAAGTGTTTGCTTGAAATAATAAGTGCTTTTATTAAGCATTCGATAATTTGCCACAAACGCTTTCTAAACAATCCTTTTTTTGAGTGAAGACATTATTTTGAAAATATAGTGAACTATATAACTATTTATGAGAAAGAATATTGCGTTAGCTGTAATTTTCTCGCAGATTATTTTGGAAAATACAAAATCGAATCGAGTACGATTTTTTATTTAAGTCGTACGAGGCACATAATGAATGAACTTGAAAGGTTTTTGGTACATAATCAAGTACTAAACTTGCGAAGACTTTTAAAGTATAATTAAATTTCACTCACAAGAACATTGATTTTCTATAAAATATTCATGAAAACGTTTTTCTTATGACTAAATATCTTACTTGCACCACCCCACTAACCAAAACGTTCCAATTGCAAGAAAATATTTTAGTATAAATATGTAGTAAATATATGAATTCTGAAAACTTTGCATTTTTGAAGTAATTTGCTGGACATAAGGACATTTATATATCGATAATGTTTTTTTTTCAAAGTTTGTTTACATAATTTTATTTAGAAAACTAAAGGGAATAAAATTTGCTTAGTGCAGTATAACATTTTTTGAGTTTATCTATTTGAAACACCCTAATTTGTACATTTGTTAGAGTTCGTTCTATTTTACACTTAATCTGTTTGTCGGCAACGTATAGTCTGTCTGTCTATCGGAATGACTGATTGTCTGTTAAGAGTTAAGTTTGCGTACAAATGCAAGCCGCAGTTTAGGGATGTTATGATACTGACGCTCAAATTTTTCGATATTCTAAGCAGTAGCATTAGTAGCGTAGTGTCTGAGCGAAGTTTATATAGCTTTTTCGATCCCAGTCTTGTTTTATGCTTAATGTTTCGAATTTTGACACATCACTTTCTATCGATATTCTGGGCCTTCGTCTGCATCTGCGGGTTCCATCAAAGCTCTAGTTGGGCATATTTCTTTAGCGACTTTCATTACATTATCCATTACTTGCGTCTTTTCATAATCTTAGTTGAGGTAGGAGTATGTCTGATAGTCCAAAAAGTTCATAATTTGAGATTGTGTGGAGCGAAGGTTTGCACTGGTCTCGCCAGTGGACTTGTGAGAGAGCTTGATTCGAAAGCATTAGCATAAGTATAGACATATAAATTGAAATATTTGCAGTTTGGTTGAGATCAAGTTTGACTTTCATATTTCGTGAAGTTATGCAGTGACACTTTTCGCTTTGTTGACACATGCTGTTACTTCTTCCGCGGTACTGCCTTTAGTAGTGAGAACGTTGTCAACGATGTATTGTGTTTTGAGCATTATAGTATTTTAGAAAGATTTTGTTTGAAACCTCTCCAAGAGGAGAATACATTTATGAATTTGTGCCAAATTATCAAACGGTTGAAGTAAAAATTTTGAACCAGTTTTCTGTTTTCTGGGCACACTAAGGAAAATCACTCAAATTAGTGTCTGAATTTAGATAGTATATTTTAAATATATCTGTTAATAAATATCAAGTATTGATTAAAATTAAGGGAAACATAACGCAAAAAGACTTTTGCTTATGGGAAATCTGATTTTGAGAGTTATTTTTCTTATAAAAAAATTAACTAAAATTTGATAAATTTTTACAAATTTCCTTGTGAGCCATTTTTAATTAAAAATTCATAAAAAAAAGAATAAAAAAAAAGTGAAATTTCATGCGGAATAGTTGAACCATTTACTTTTTTGTATAAAATTGGATACGGAGTTTGAAATTATTTTAAGTACTTTGTTTTAATTTTAGTTTGCGGTATTATTATTTTACACCATTTGGCTTTTGAGCGGTATTTTTAGTAAGCAAATGTAAAAAGAAATATACACTCCAAAAAATATTATGCCAAGAAAATGTTTACTTATATTATTTTGAATGGTTTGATCCATTTAATTTATTTTTTTATCTCTACAGTTTTCAATTTAATCTTTGCAGAATTTTATCAATTTCTTTCAACAACTTTCAGTAAAAACTTTATCATTCACCTTGAATAGTATGATAGTTATTGAACATACTCATAAATTAACAATAAACTCGACCTCATTTGTGAAATATTTCCTACTTAATGTGTTTTTTATGAGCTGAATGTTTGACGAAGCGATATATTAACAAAAAAAATATTTTTTATGTCAAAATTTTTCTGAATATCCGCTCAGCGTAGCAATGTCTTCCCCAAAAAACCTAATTTAACTTAGCGACCTAGTTCGTCTCGGCCACTTTCCGGTGAATTGGAGAGAGTAGCAGGAAGAGAGTTGAAACAGTGTCTTCTCGGTCTTTTTTGGGTGCTAGACCGGGACCTAGTTCGTCTCGGCTACCACCTCAAGAACGTCCTGGAGGCACTAATCACTCCCAAAGTGGTCGACCGGGACCAAGTTCTTCTCGGCGACCACGAAGACAATCGTTTTCGTGGTACTCAAAACCCCCTTTCGGGTAGACTGAGGCCTAGTTCGTCTCAGCTACCTAGCCAAGACCGGGACCTCGGTCGTCTCGGGTGGCAAAGAATATGGGGAGAAGCGATCGTCAGCTGCATCCACACCTATGCTCCAATGAGTTATTCGATCTTGTGCACTCGCTGTGCTGAGCCATACACAAGATGCACCTACTACACAAGAAGTATAAGTCCCTGCTAACTTTTGTTTCTGGAGACAAGTTCATTATTAAATTATATATTCATTATTCACAATAATAATGTATAATAATGTTACCTAGTTTAAGATTTTAAAACTTATTGTTAGTCTCTTAAGAGAAGATACAATAAGAGAAAATGAAGTTTAAAAAAAAAAAAAAAAACTTAGCGATATTTCGAAAAATGTTTAGTCTCATATTCTAAGTAAGTGAAAACTAAAATATCGATGATTTTGTTTTTTCGATACTAACACTACAATCTGAAACCATTCATATCGAATGAGTAAGCAGCAGCGATTTTCCGGTACTTTGGCGTAATGCCGCAAACTATTTATAATAAAGGAGCAAACAGAGTAGTGGAAATCTCGTGCATTGAATCGTGTCGGTTTGTGTTTAATGGAGTTAAGTTGGACTGTTGAGTTGAGTTGAGTTGAGTTCAGTTCAACTGAACTGAGACGATGACACTCTTTGTTAATATTTTATAGACATGACACAATAAGCGCACAATTGTACCTACCACTGCGGATGATGGTCGAATGGTACATTCAACAACCAACAACATTACAATAGCCAACAGCGTGAAGGCGTTAACTCGGCTTCCGGAAATCAGAGGATGAAAATTGACAACAAGAAAATTGCTTTTTTTGTAGATAAAATGAAAAGAAAAGAATTCACTATGAAAAAGCAAGGAAGCTGACAATTATGCGATTAATGAGATTCCATCATTAAATGCAAATAATGATGAATAAGTTCAAGCTAAATAGAACTAAAACGTTTGCTAACCTATGTGTGAATCTTTAATAAAAAGTATAAACATTCTTATGATTCGTCGGTCATGGAACTTAATTGAATCTGTAAGAGATAAGTGGGAATATCATTATGTTTATGTTAATATTTGCTGGAATTATTTTTTTTCTTTTCATAAAAGGATAGATTCATTTTGGCGCCAGACTACCTCTGTGTTAGTCAAGTGAAAACGAAGCGAAATTAATTATTTCCAGTTGCTTTATAGAATTATTTCCTTATTTCTATAATCTTATGGAAAGAATATTGTTCATAACAAAAGTATGAGCTAAAATTTCACAGATGTATGCAATGGAAAAAAATAATAAAAAAAAATTGAAAATCATTCAAGAAATGACACCTAATTAAAGTCTTATACAAAAAATATCTAAAACAAATAGGGAATTTCTGTCAAAATTACTTAAAGATTTTTCTCAATGATAGCTAGAGTGGACCTCATATATTAGAGAATTTTCGGGTGTTTGTTTCATTATTTCTAAAACTAAAAAAAAAAAAAAAAAAAAAATGAGCTAGAAAGCCTTAAATAAATGCGCAAAAGCTACAAGGCGGAGAGCTCGCTGTAGAAAAGACGAGTGTATAAGATTAGAGGATGGGATGTACGGGAAAGATAGTGAGCCATTTTAATGAAACTAACAAACTAGGGTTGCCTTGCCAAAGCTTGTCCCGATGCTCGAATTTTAGCCAATTTTGATATGTCAATTGATAAAACTCGAAGAGACCTAAATATAATATGCAGGGTTGCATTGTTAAATTTTGTCCCATACATCATTTGCCACCGGTTTTCGGGGTCAATTTTCATTAATGAAGATAACAGCTTGATATTTGTTCCAAATGATAGAGCTCGAAGAGCCTAAATAAAATATATATAAGGTTGCCTTTGACCTTAAAACCATCTTTTAAGGTCAATTCGTGGACAACTGTAATTGTATTTAAAAAGATACATAAATTTTTATTCCAAATTTGTATTTTATTGGGCAAAACAGTTAATTTTTGCATGAAAAAATGATCTCTAGGACTTAGATTTATTAATGATAACGTCTTTTCAAAAAAGCATTGAAATTGGATATTGTCTCCTTAGATACCTTATAACTTTTGCTTAAAATATTCATTACCATCTTATTTAGTTCTCGAGATATTGGCCTGAGAAATTCAAATGCAGCACACTAGTTATATAAAAAATATAAGGTCTGTCTTAAATCTAATGAATGGATGCTGAAATAAAGCGCTTAAGTCATGTTATTTAAAAAAAAAATATAATGAATTCATATTTTTTAATACAGTATACCCTTATATTGGATTCCATATTTACACTGGAACACAAACAAAAATTGTTTTACAAATATTTAAGTGATATTTAAATTAAATATTTTCAGAATTGTGTAAAATTTATATTGAGATGATATAAATTCAAATCAGCATAAAATTACCAAATATTTATTTCAACCAATCAAATCGTTTTAATTCGAATCAAACATGTATAATGCTTATCCCAATATGTTGCGTTTTAATTCTCAATACATAACATATCAACACTTACCAAAACTTATTTATTATTAGCAAATATATAAAGTATTGATCAACCAAATTTTTACTAAGCAAACATTAACTTTCCTCAGTGTAACACCGATAAATCAGTAAAAGAACAACACTTTTTTTTTATTAGAACGGTGTCTTAAACTTCTAAGCAACATTGCCAAAGAAAAACATTCACCTGTTAGCAAAAAATTTCGTATGAACTCATGCCGACATGATGTCGAGTAGTTTATACAGTGAAGTTTATTGAGAAAAATATTGCAATGTTAGGTTTTGTTTGTTTATGCCCCAAGGGTATTACCATATATTTTACAACCGATAAGTGACATCATGACACATACAAGCATTTAATGTTTGTGCACATGTACAACATGTGCATGTAGTTTGTAACAGTTTTGTAACAATGAAAATATGTATATTTCTTGTTATATATTAAAAAATATTTATTTTTTTTCCTCTAAAGATAAAAAATAACATTTTTTTTTTAAAAATCTGACAACACTACACGGCCTTGCACAGAGTTTGTGGGGACTGTTATGCGAATGGGTAAAATAATCGATACTTGTCGCAATCAACCTCACTTAGATAAAATTTAGTTTTTTTAAATTCGAATCGTTAAGGGGGTTTTTATATAAAAAAAAGTATTTTTTTCTGACTAACTAGGAAACGCAGCACAGTCTGTTTGCTCCAGAATCATAAAATTTAATTCATTGTATCCTCATGCAATGCGAATATTGAGTACAGAAGAATTTTTTGATATCCAAATTCAAAGGAGGTAGGTCAACCCTCCGATATGCAAAAATGTACTAGAAAACATTACCCAACCAATTCACCTTGGAAACATGAAACCGAGAACAATCGATCTTCGTAAAATGTTAGTATCCACTAAGAAAAGATTTTTCCAAATTTAAATTCTAAGGGGCGTGGCATCTCACATGCAATTTTTGTTCACATTTTTTTCAAAATATTCCAAAATTGGATTGCAGTGAAATTTGATGCAGGACGCTAGATTGATATATACGAGTGATTAACAAAAAGTAGGTTGGATTGTATAAATGGGCACGGAAACTCCTATGGAAATTAAACCTCAAAGTTATGATATTGGGAAAGTTTAACAACTGAAATTGTAAGAAGATACAAAAAAACGAAGACAAAAAATGGGTAGAATTGGATTATTAGGTGTGGCGCTTAAAGTTTTTAGGATCAGTGAGCTCATCAATGAAATTTCATTATACAAAGTGACAGAGGCATTATTTGAACAAAAAGTGGATGTGATTGGACAAGTAGGCGTCGCAACTGACATTAAGGAGGGAATTTGAAGTTACCAGAATCAGTGAGATGTTCAACGAAGTATAGTGAAACGTTACTAAAAGTAACATGAGCATTATTAAGGCGAAATATGCATGTGGGTGTGTGACCTCTCATAGATTAAAAAATTTAAATGCAGAACTTTTGGAAAATAGTAGGCGTAAAACCATAACACTTTCCAAGAAAATGTTATGCAACTTAGTGCAAAATTACTATATTACGCAAATATCATCGATGATATATTTGATGAGAGTAGAAGTATACTATAGAGATGCATTTAGAGATGGACATAGAAAAAAAAAATATAGGGGCTAAGAGAAACAAATGAAAGAACATGGAGATTGGAATCAAAACAAAGGAACGCATAAGTTAGGGAACAAACTCATTGCACCAAGTCACGGGCAACAGCTAGTGCAATTGATATAATAAAGTTTCTATATTGCATGAACTACTTTTCTATTGAGGAAACTGAAAAGTTTCCTTTTTTTCAATATCTCATCCCTACTTCTGCCTAGTTGTGCCTTTTAGTTTGGCCTAAATATCATTCTTCATTCAACTGTGTGAGTTCGTCGCACATAAAGGTCGCTGTACGGCTCAGTGCGGGCAGTCAAAGTTTTGCATATGGATCGATTTTATGCCCTGATGAATCTGTCATTTTTTATACCGATTTTGTATAAAAGTCCTTATATGTGAAAACCCATGTTGTATCATGGATTTTTTTGACACAAATTAGTGATGCAACGAATTTCCGCTATTACTGTTGCATCAATTGTCAATGTTAAAAGATAAAAACTCACATACTGGCAATAAAGACAAACATAAACAACGTGCAAAAGATTAAAAGGATACTGTCAAACTGTCACAAGGACAACGATATCTTTTTGCATGCATGTGTTCGTATCGATTAGGGAGAAATTGTGTTACGTGTCGCACGCAATACAATGCAACGTTATATTGAGAAAAATAGAAAGGAAATAATGCTTGTCCTGTGAGTGACAATATTGCAAGTTTTGTTTTGTTTTTTTTCAAAAGTACAATGTGGAAATTTTAATTAGAATTTCAAAGTAAGGATGCATTACTAGTTGGTCTTTAAGTACATGTTGAAATTCATGAAAATTCTTTCATAAGCTTTGAAATTCAAGGAATGCATTTAACCCATGACACAAGCTGTTAACAAATTTTAACTTTGTTTTTAGAAATTGAAATCTTATTCAGAGAAAAGCGGTAAGTAATCCTTCCAATTATTGGTAAAAAAATTAGTGATACAGCAATGTGATATTTTTCATATGGAAGATGCAAATAATATTTACCACATACAATTTTCGAATTTTTTTTTGTAGAAAAATATTGATTTTTTTCTAATTCCATGAAAGATCTAAAAACTATTTTACTTATTACAATTCTGTGTAATGGAAATGTAAATATTTCAATTCAATTTTTGCTTTTCAAACATTTCAGTAGAAAACTCGATAGCAAATTCCAATTCACAGGAAACGTCATTTTAAAAGAATTCGGTTTCCACCCAGCTCTGTTAGTGATACGGAATTTGCTAGAAATGTTTAAGCTCAATGCCAATAGAAAAGTTTTGCTTCAGGTAAAAGGAAAATTTATCCAAAAATTGTAAAATATTTTTGAAATTTCAGGTGATTTTTCATTATTATTATACGCATAATTGAAGTAAAACGATAATTCTCCTAAAAATGTTACTTATTTTAGGTGGTTTTTCTTAAGCAACAATCGTTCAAATTAAAAATTTAACATAACGCAGTAGCCAAAAAAAAAATCCTAGAAGTTGGAAACATTTTTTTGGTGGAATTTTTTGGATAATTCTTCACTTAACTTAAATTGAGCGTATGTTTATATGGAGTAATCATATGAAGTAGCCACATTAAATAAAAATTTCGTTTTTTCAATGTAGGAAATACACTTTCCTATACACAAGTTTACATTTTTGTGTTGAAATTTTTATTTTTTCCACCAATCCAAATCTCTCTTTAACAAATAAAATGTCATCGAAAATATTTTCTTTAAAGGAAACTATTATAGTTATCATATATTCCGAAAAATTGTCTATGAAAAGACTGTGTCTGAAAACATTCTGAGTAGCAAAATATTTTCCTTGAACAAAATGTGCCCTAAAATATCTTATACCAGAAAAAACATGACACGACAGATAAAATATGGCTTAATTTATCTTGACAATTACCGACAAAACTCTACATACACCCACAATTTCTGCTAGTTCGAGAATCCGAAAACACAATGGAAAAAAGTAATGATGCAATTTTGCTTGAAACGTTTATATACCCTACACCGATGGTATAAAAGGGACTTTGTCTCTCCATTTGTAACACCTCGAAGGGGGCGTGGCAGGTATGGAAAAGTACATATATTCTTGATCAGCGTCACCACCTGAGTCGATTTAGCGATGTCCGTCTGTCTGTCTGTCCGTTGAAATCAGGTTTACGGGAAAACCAAGAAGGCTAATTGAATGAAACTTTCACACACAGGTCACATCTTCTTGCAGGCATCTTGCTATTGAAAATGGGCGAAATCAGTTGACGGACACGCCTACCGCCCATACTCTATGCGAATTTACCCAGGCCAACTTTGAAAAAAGTTGCAGTGATTTTGATGAAACTTGGTGATTTGGTGCACATGTGAACCAAATTAGGATTAGGCTGGGTTTTAAGTTTCCAAAAGGTCGTACAGGGGCGTGGCACAGCACTAAATTTTATCATTTAAACTACCATATCTTGTAAGCCGTTCAAGATATTGCGATGAAATTTGGTAAACGGATACATATCAAATTTATCTTGAATTGAGATAAAAGTGGGCGGAACCGAGAAAATGGGCGTATCACTTTTCAACTGTTAAAAATTTTGATTCCGTATATCTCAGAATTGGCACAAACGATTTCCATAAAAATTTAGAGGATGATGCCGCTGAAAGCAGTCATCAATACAATCTCAGCTACATTACTGAAAAAACTCGCTCAAGGGTGTGGCACCGCCCACAATATTTATAAACGTTATATAAAGAGAACTAACAACGTAATCGTTATGAAATTTAATGAGGTAGATATACTTCCTATAAAGTCTCTTATAACAAATATTTGGTTCAATAGTACCTGTGGGCGTGGCTCCTCCCATATAAGCAAAAAACGTTTATTATTATAGATAGTGTGCTATGAGAGTAATCTTCATAAAATTTGGTCTATAGATGTCAGTTACTATAGGCTTTAAAAATAATTGAATTTTGACAGGATTGCATCAGTGGGTATGGCACCTCCCATATAAACATAAATTTGTAAGCGCTGTTTTAAGTGAACCATTGCAGCAATTGCTATGAAATTTAATGTAAGTGGTTCAGTTGCTATAGAGTATATCTGAATCAAAATTGGCTGAAATAGCACCAGTGGGCGTGGCACCTACCATACAAGTAAAATACGGTAAGTGGCATATTTATCGAAATATGTGAGCAATCATACTAAAATTTGGTGTAAGAGGATTGCTTGTGGAAAGCTGTTTCTGGATCAAAGCCGGGCTGGATTGTACCAATGGGTGTGTCACCGCCCTAAATTTTAAATTTAACTGCGGCACATATCGCAAACTATACAAGCTATTGTGCTGAAATTTAATATGAGGACGTCGATCACGAATATAGTTTATTGATCCAAATGTGGGTGGAATTGGACAAGTGGGCGTGTCATATTTCTAATTTTTCATTTCTATTCGATTTTTTTCAACATTTTCCTTATTCTTTCGACTTTTTCAACCCTTTAACTTTTTCCAATATATCCTATATTTATTTGTGCGACTTTTTCAACTTTCTTCATTAGTTTCTTTATTTTTTCGACTTTTCCATCCATTTTGAATGTTTCAAGTTGTTTCAACTTTTTAGAGTTTTTCAACCTCTCTCAAATTTTTTCAACATTTTGCATATATTTTCAACTTTTTCAACATTTTTCAACCTCTGTCAACCTTTCTAACATTTCACATTTTTTTCGACTTATTCAACCTCTTCAACGCCTTTTTAACATTTATTCAAAAGGTACTTTCAACGCAGTGTAGGGTATGTGAGTTTCGACCTGGCCGAAGATAACACCTTAACTTGTTTTTAATTATAATGATCAAAAAATATATTTTCTTCAATATAGGCTTAAAAAATTATTTGAAAAAGCAAAAACATTAGAAAACCATTGAGAAAAGTCTACATAATTTACGCAATTTATGCTTTGTGTTATTGATCAGTTTTTTTAGAAAACCTTGAAGTACCATTCTGTTTTATTTTATGTCTATGATAAGAGTCATACTGTTGTATAATGAACTTAGTGTGACTTGGACTTGATATTCGATTGATATAATGGCTTCATAGTCTTAATTGCTGATTAGTCCCAAACATCGATAACTTATGTCGTGTAATCGGCTATTAACGAGTAAATCGTCGATTAAAGTTAATACGAGAAATTCCTCAGATTAACGAAGTTAACTCGACTTTGTTTGACGTTTGTCCTACTCATATATTGAAATCAAAAAGTTTTTCTCTCAAATGGACTTTTGTGGAAACTTTTATGAAGTTGAAATTATACAGAATCGCGTAAGGAAGCGAAATGCGTGTTTTCCGTGATATAATAAAAGAACAAACAGGACTGAAACACAATTCCTCCAACGCTTTTGCATATCAAAACACACAGTCAGAGGGGAGCTAAACAGTGCTAATTTTCTTGTATTTATTAGCATTTATTCACATTTTAGTGTCCAGGATATATCAGCTCGGAGTAAGTTGCTTATGACATTGAAATTTTATGCAATAAGCAGCATTTTGGAGCCGCTGGGAACTTTGTTGGCTTTTCTTCCATGTCTGCATCTCTCTGTTTTGAAATATGTTTGTTATCTGCCAATTTGTACTATGCTCAATTAACCTCAAATGTCTATATTAACAATTCACAATTGACTTTAAGTGTTGCATTTTTCGTTAAACTGAAATTTCTTAATACTCAATAAATTCAGAGATAAGAGACCAAATTTAATTCGAGATATAATCGCAGTTTATAAAATCTCCGAGTAAAGTATTAAGAAAAGAGATAAGTTAACAGGCCTAAGTCTTGTGAAGGAATATCAATAATAATGGATTTGAGCAGATCAACAGTTCACACGATCATTAAAATTCATGATTCCATTGAAAATAAGCCCCGTTAAGACCGTCCAAAGAGGCTATCTCGCAGAGAAGTCAGCTTGATTTTAAAAGAATTGAAAAAAAAAAAATCAAAAATCAATGCCTCAAATTTGGTCGAACACATAGCTAAGTAGTACACCAGATAAGTGTGTATATCCACGCATAATTCATACCACATCGAACAACCCCCATTATGAGAAAAAACAACAACGACGGCTTCCCAAATCATCACATTGCCACCACCATGCTTTACAGTTGTACTAAACCCGTTGAATCCATGCTGAAATTTTCTTTCTCCAATCTTTTGCTCTCCCATCACTGCCAAATAAGTTGAATGGATTAATCTTAATTTAATTATGTTTGCTCCAAATATATTTTTTGGCCGATTTTGCCTAGGCACACTTAAGGCGAAATCAAATATTGTGCGCGATTTCCGAAAGATTTTTGTTTTCTATTTTGTTTTTTTGTTCGTAATACTTAAGGAAAGTTTTCCTCCTCCCAAAATTTAAAAGAAAATTTAAAAAAATTTTACTTACAGTAAATTTCTTCTCAAATTTAATATCCAACAGTAGATGGGAAAGCCAATTTGCCATTAATGTTCGGGAAAAACTCCTATTAAGTTTTCAACGATTTCACTAATTTTTAGATAATATTTTTTATAAGATATATTGCATTTTTTGGATAAAATTTTTCAAAAACAAAACAGTTATAATTACTGTTAAAAAGATATTGAACTTTGATCGATTTGCCTCAAGAAACTAATATTTAATTTGTGAACGATTTTTCCTTAAAAAAATTCATTAGCTCTAGAGAAACTTCACATAAGCCTTCTGCTCATAAAAAATTTTTCCCACAATTTTTTTGGGTAAATTTTAACATTATTTTGCATCGAATTTGCTTCTTTTTTTCAAGAAACTCTAGAGTTTGAAAAAAAATAAGTAAATTTTCATTTAAATCAACTGTACCTCTTTGCATAGCGACTTCTTCTTGAACCCAATCAGCTTAACAAATCATCAAGAAAACTACATATTTGCCTGTCCTACGATGATGAGATGGCTGTGGTGCTTCAGTAAAGCATCCCATTGAACAGCATTGTTGGTATATGAGAGCAGCTGCGACATAACTTTAACACAGCGACAAAGTTTAATTTATGCAAATATTAAAACTCATGGAGCACCCAACGACGCTCCGCTGCCGCTGCATACCAAATTCACAGGATTCACAACAAACTTTTGTTTTTTTTTTTCACAAAGTCACAGGATATCAATAAATACCAGTAGAATTCCACAATAACAAAAATACCAAGAACAAAAAACAAACATCAATATTAATTCATCAATAAATTGCAAAATTTAACGGAATTTTATATTGATGAATTTTTCAACAAAACGAACGATGCCTCCTGCACCGTTAAACCGAAACCGAAAGATAGACTGATTATGGTTGATAGCACACTACTGTTGCTGCACAGTAGGTGTAGGCTTGCAGGCTGTTTTAGTGGCGATTCTCAACCAGGCCACAAGGCCAAAAAGATTGGATTATGCAGCTTTTGAATATGTCCTGTACAAGCGCAATATGTGTCCTCTATTGGGGAGGTTGTAGGTTATCTAAACATAATTGATTGATCGATGGATGTGTGGGTGGGTGGTTGAATGTTTAGCTGGTTAGGTGATTGGCTAACTGGATGAGCGGATGATTGCTTGGCTGATTAAACATTTATTTAGAGTGCGATTAAATAATTGGTTTTGCAATATCAACGTTGTAAGCTTTGAGCGACCAAAAATGTGTCTGTTATTTTATAGTGAATTCTGTTGAGCACCAAAATATTTGTTTAGTTGCTAAAATTAAAATTTATTCACGCAAAGGACTTTGTAATTGGTTCCGAAAAATTTTAATCAGAATATTTTTTAAATTACTCTCTTGCATAATACATTCAGTTATGGGCTAAAATATTTTTATAATTAATATTTGTGTGACATAAAGAGTGAACCAACAAGATTTAAATTGTGAATAAAACCAATTTCAATAATCTTTTTGAGAATTGTCATATTGAGTTCTTGGCAATTTTAGCTATGAATGGATAAGCGTAAAAATTATGGAACATTTTATGAAAATGGGAGATGTTTCGATCAACAAAATTGGCCGCAAAGCTTATGCAAATTGGAAAATTTGAGCTGCTTTCTTTGAAACTATTTAAAAAGTACATGGCGAGATTAATTCTAGAGGTAAAAAACGGGATGATAAGGCATATTGCTAAGATATTGTACCAATTATACCTGAACACAATCAAAAAATGAGTTAAGCAATTGGAGCTGTGCCGAATATTTAGCTGATGATATATTTCGCATGATTTGGAGAACTTTTAAACGTTGCTCATATGTATATTCGCTATGAGTCAAAAATGAGAAAGAGCAACATTACCTAAAGAAGTTAGTATCATAGCAGCAAGAAAGCTTGCTATTGTGAGAGTAAGATAGCTAAGTCAAATGAAAGAGCGAGAAATGATAGCGTATAGGTGATAATATAAGCATTGCCAACAGAAAAATCCATAAAATTCAACATTGCACGAAAAACTTAAAAGTTTTGTATAAACCAGCATTGGTGAATGTTAAAGCAGATTCATCGCTTAATTCGTTCAACTGGTCGCGTCTAAAATATGTAAAACTATAGGCGTTCGAAGTGATGTCAATTATTTTTGTAATGACTTCAAATATTGTTATTATTGTGTATAATCAAAAAAAAAAAAAAAAACACGTCTTCATTGCACTACAATCAAAATTTGAGAACTCAGATAGCAATATGTATATGTTTCAATAAAAAGTAGTCTGGTATCTATTGATTTTAAGTGGAACTTTATTCAATTTTCGTTAAATGTATTAAAACATTTTGCCAACGTAAATGTTGGCAAAATCTTTCAAGATACTAAAAGTTCTCATTTCCACTTTCTACTGTGTTTATTTTGCAATTGATGTTTGAGTTTAAAAAAAAATGTTTGTTTATTTTCCGCTTAATTTTCTGAAATTTTGACAGGTCACAACATAATAGTCCTATTACAATACTATTTATACAATATTTATTATTTATATTGATGCTTGAAAAAATGCGCAACTTTTAGTTGGACACATAAACGCATCTAAGCACAAACTCACCCAGTACGCAAAAGCAGGAGAAAGAAGCAAAGTAAATGCCTCCTCCTCAAGAAGGCCTTAATAACTTTATTCAAAGTTACTTTCTATTTCTTGGCCAAAATTTGGCATTCCGTTATAGGAAGGAAATTATGGAAAATAAGGAATACAAAAAAGTTGTCCGGATTTGTTGATTTCCCAAGGGAAAACAGAAAAAGCTGTGTATTCATGAAATTAAATTAGCAATCGATGCGTAGAAATATCGACACACTCAAAATTGATATTTTAAATATCGCCACATTTAAATGTCGATATTTTTCAATTCCCTACATTTTTTAACGGGCAAGTACATAGTAATTTGTAAATGTCAAGCACTTGAATCAAAATTTCCATTAACCAATTGAGTTTTATAGAAATAAGCAAATCATGAAAACAAAAATTGAGTCCTTTCTGGCATACTTTCAATTGGAAGGTGTTAAAGAACTCAAATAAGCCAAGTGCTTTGGCCGTGCTAACAAGATGGCTGCTGGAAGACATATTTGTATAAAAGAAGCCTTACGCAAGCAGCATTGTTGACGTGTGTATTGACATTGCTTGCAGACCATCGCCAGGAGATGCACTGCTCAGTTGCCTACTGGGCGATTGTATTGATTGAATCGTAAAATCAACAAAAGTTAAATGGAAAACTTTTCACGTCGCTCTTTCTGTTGGTGGTGGTGCTCTTAAACAGATTGCAGCCATGTTAACAAAATCGGGTCTTACTAGGAAAGTCGTAATGCATCGAAAAAAAGAAGCAAAAATGTCAGAGGTGAAAGTTTTCTTTTGCTTTGCTCGAGCGAAAAAAGGTTAAACAAATTAAAATTAAGTGAAAACTTAGAAAAATCTAAACTAATTTCAAATTTAATTTATTTTGGTTTTCTCCTTCTACTCCTTCCATTTTAAAGTTTCCCTATTTGAGGTTTTTCTCTTGTTCAACAAATCAGTACATTGATTTATTGCTTTATGTCTGAGTGCTGTATAAGTCGATGGCTGTGTGCGTGTGTATGTGTGCGGGTCTATGCAGTATTGTTCGTGTATTTGTATCGATTGTGCCAGACAAAAGTTTTGAGGTTGCTATTTCAAATTAATTTAAACTTTCAAAACAAAAGTTCGTTCGATATTAAAAAATTACCTATCTGCTTTATATTTTAGTTTGTTGTAGTCTTTTGGGGTTCAAATTGCTAATGATTGAGTAGATAAGGACTACAAAATACATAAAATCCTCTTAATGTCAAAACCAGTGTTAAAAAAGATTGCCTATGGGTCGTGTTATGACGTAAGGGAGTGCTGAAGTCAAATGCTACAATTAAATCCACATGCGAAATGACTAAGTGTCGCCTATTGCAAGAAAGAAAAGTTTTGTCTGATATCTTTGAAGTTCACAGGGTTGTTGTACTTGGGCAATCACCTTATTAATATCTGGGCAGTTACTGGTCTACAGAATATTTTACGAGCCTTTTGGATTTACATGATATCGAACGAGGGTTAGAAGGCAAAGCTGGAAGTGGATTATCACAGCTTGCGCTAAGACTGTAGTATAGCTTGAAGAGCAATAGACTGGATCCTCTTGGTTGGCAGTTAACTTTTCCCTGATCGTGCCCGTGAATCTTGAAGGAAAATGCTTAACGGAGCAGAGAAACCTTGAGTTAAACTGAAATTGAAAAATATGGCGCGATGGCGTAAACTGAGTTGTGTAAAAAAATATTAAAGTCATATGAATTAAAATCGTTTTTTTTTTTAAATAACATTTGCTTGTACTTCTAAAATCTATGCGATAGTAGCCCTTAGAGATTGAAATGTTAGAATGTATATATTCATGTATGTACTTACTTTATGCGAATTTAATTTCCTTGTACTTTAATCTATACAAATCTTCATAAAATAACAAAAATGTATCATTAGTCATCTGTTATAGACCCCAGGGCTTAAGATATTTTCCATGTTGTCCGTGTTTCATATATTGTAGCGTAGTTTCTCAAACTTACATTTCTACTGGTTTTTTTGTGGTATCAAAAATAATTAAATTTACACAAATGACACTTTAAACATGGCATGACACTTGCGCAAAATTTTTATATCAACCGATGCTGGATTGTACAAAACTCTCGAAAACTCTCGTACAATCAATTAAAATATCTATGTGGCAGTGCTGCTTAAATATCTGGTTGGTTATACGAAAAGTTTCTACTAAATATTCCCTAGCATCGAAATATACCATCGTTTGGCCTAATTGAGCTTAATGCTTTATCTGACTGCCACTCCCGTCTAATGCGGAATATGGTTAAAACACTTTTCAAAGAAACACGAATCGTACGTATGACGCTACGACTTAAGAATAAGTGAAACGTTTATTGTTAATTTTAAGAATATTTTAACCATCGTTTGGTTACAGAATTCTAAAATTAATAAACTATAAGAAATATTTATTTTGCTCCAATTCTAAGACTACTTAATGCAAATACACAAATTGTGTGCCTTACTATATTAATCATCACAACTTTTCGAGAAAGTTTTAAAATACAAAGAGGAGGGCAGCTAGCTCGCATTTGTATTTATACAGCTGAGTTTTTTATAGGGAACATTTTGCAAAAAGAAGGTGATTCAGCATCAGATATTGCGTCATATTTAAACGTTTCTTTTTGATAATCACGTTTTTTTTTTATCTTTAAATGCAAAAACGTTGACAAATTTATGTATGTATAAGAAAACATATTTTAAAAAGTAAGAAAAATAAAAATGTACAGAAAAACAATAACACAGTGAGTCACACTTACTATCTAGTAATTCAACTGTCTCAACTGGGAAAAACCAAACCCATAAGGGCGACCACCAACCGACATATGTAGGTACGAGGAGCTATTGTCAATGCAATACAATAAGATCATTTACTCGAATATGTGACCCGTAGTAAAATATTTGCACAAGTTGCCAAATGCATAAGCGAAGTAAGACACATAAAAATACTTCAACTCCAGATAAAAGAAAACTTGTCTCATCAATAATGAAGTACCTACGGAGCAGTTGCTCATCAGTTGATAGCGAACAATTGAAAATGTACAGGGAAAAATTGCTGTGCTGTTACGTTTGAGTTAAATAAACTGTCACAAGCAGCATGTGCGTCATCTATTGACATTTGCCAATCAACTGTATGAGCTGGCTTTTTGGCAAAGTTTCCTCTTGCTGTTATCGCACATTTTCTTACCCTAAACAATGAGTATCCTCTGTTTAATTTCATTAGGCTTTCGCCGCTATTTTTAGTTGAAAAGTCATGCATATCCAATTTGAATCCAAAAGAAGGTGTTATCTCTCTGGCAAAAAACTTTAATTTATTGTCAGTGGCGTCGTTACGGTAGGTGACAATTAGACTTAAGAGTCTAAAAAATTTCATGTAAATAAAAAAAGGCGCATGAAACAAAAAAATCTTACGAGACTAAGAAGTCTGATGTAACTGAAAAGAATCGTATAACACTAAAAAGTCGCTTAAAACTAAAAAGTCACAGAAGACAGAAAAGTCGCACATAAATAAAAAGATGCAGTTGGACTAAAAATCAAACTAAAAAATAAAATATGACTTAGAAGTTACATCAAACTAAAAAATCAATCGCTTAAACCGAAAAAAAGTCGCATAAGACTAGAAAGTCACATAAGACTAAAAAGTTACAGAATGACCAACAAGTCGGAAAGTATTAAAAAATCGAATGTGATTTAAAAGACGTGTAATATTATAAAACAATCGCATACGAGCAAAGATTCGCAAATCACTATGAAATCACATGAGACTAAAAAGTTACAGAATATCTTATGTGTCTAAAAAATCGAATATTTTACAAAATTCATATGAGAATGAAAATGTTCGAGACTTTAAATTAACACAAGATTAAGGAGCCACACTTAAAAAAATGCTGGATCAAACTTAAAAGATGGATGAAACTAAAAAGTCACATGAGATTAAAATTTTATGCGAGTGAAATGTCGCATAATGACTAAAAAGCCATTTGAGCCTAAAAAGGAATGATTAAAATGTCGCATAAGACTGAAAACTAAAATATGTTTGAAAAGTTGAGAGACTACAAAGTCTTACGAGTATCGGATAAAACAGTCGCATTACACTTAAAAGTTGCATGAGACTATGAATTTTCATAAGATTAAGGAGTCGCATTCATTAAAATTTCCCATAAAACTAAAAAAGTGTATGAAATAAACGGTCGCATAAAACTTAAAAGTAATGTAAGACTTAAAACTCACATTCGACATAAAACCTTTATCTTGCCGTACATCCCCCTCAAAGAATCACTCGAACGCCACTGCATATTTTTTTACAGCAGCACAGCTTTATCAATATTCGCTGCTATCTAAGTGCTGTCGATATATAAAGATTCGCAAAGTAGCTGTTGTTTTTAATTGTGTCAAACACTTTGACAGTTTAAGTCGCCATTGTGTCTAGTGCTTACTCGGTTGTTCCTTTGTCTTTCCTCCTCAGCAGAGTGTTAAATTAAAACGTTCTCACAATTTAATTGAGTTCATTGTTAAATTTGTTCCTTCTACTACAAAATTTTGTTGGTACGTAACTACTGATTCCTCTGTTTTGTGTGCGCAAAAAGTTTTCGTGTGAGTAAGAGGAAACATAATTGAAGCACGACAAGAAGAAAGCAGAAAGTTTTGTTAGAACTCTTAAGTCCAGCAACCGGAAGTTACAAAGTGAAGCTATACGTGTTGGTGGTGAGAGCAGTAGATGCGTGTGCATGTGTGTGTGATGCAAGAAAACGTTGCCTACTTTTCGCTTTTATTGTTAACATGCCAAGGGATCAATATTTTAAATTGTGCAGTTCAATTTTGATCTTTTTTAAAGACAATTTTAGTGTTTGTTCTCGTTCATTGATTTTGGAATGCATGTTGCATGTGAAGCTACTGAAATGTGAAAGAAAAGTTATTCGTTGTAAATTGGCCTAGATTAAATTGAAAATAGGCAAAAACAAAGGAAATGTTGCCGTTATTTATTAAAAATTGGTAGAAAATAGAAAAAAACGTAGAGAATTTCATAAAATCTAAGCAAACGGTTGTGTATGCAAAAAGTGAAAAAAACGCAACAAATTATTGACCCAAGGATAAGCGCTAAAATAAAAAATTCTCTAAAAATTCTTGCTAAGTGAATATATGAAATTGCTTTCAATATCGTTGAAAAAATGCATCAAAACTAAAACGATAAATGGGCAAATTGAAAATTGTTTTGCAAAAATGACATCAGACTTAGAAAAAATCCAAAAATATATTTCCGTTAAATCTTATCCCTAAGCGGAATTTTCTTTTCGAAGAAAGTATGTGCTCTATAGTTCAACTCTTCTGTCGTTTTTTTGATTTCGTTAGTTACCTAAAGTGCTATTTAAAATTTAAAAAGAACTACAGGTCGAAAATTCACTTATATCAGTGATTGTATTTTCGGTACATTTGTACTTTTTTCAGTACATTTGTGTCGTGAAAAATCGTCTTCAGTACATTTGACAAGTTTTTAGTACATCAGGTAAATTTGCCACATTTTCAGTGCATTTCGACTACTACTTAAAATTATCATTAAATGTGAAGAAGAAAAAAGTTACACGCTAAAAACATGAAGTTTTTTTTTAAGAAAAAGAGTCTTCAACAGAATCAAAACCAGTCCATTGAGTTCTCTCCAATCGAAAAAAAAAAATTATGCACAAATCGTTTTCAAGGGACCCTCTAATTATTCAGACCCCGTCGGGTTAAATTTTTTCCTTTTATGTGGGCCAAAATTATTTTTAATGCCTAAAACGACATAAGTTAAAAAAAAAAATTAATTAAAAATAAATTTTTTTTAGTTCTTAGTACTAAGTCAGAATCATTATAATGTATTCTATAGTATACTCATATCTGCAGCGAACTTTTGTTGATAATTATGTGATTTATGACAATTTATAATGGGAACTCGTCGGAAAAAAGTCAACTGCCTTAAGTTAATCTTAAAAATTAATGAAGAGTTCTGACAAATAAAAATTTTTCAGTTAAATAAACCAACCCATGTACTGGTATCTTTGTTATAATTATGTAATTTATTTAGAAAAGTACACTCAAAGCAACTGCGTTACCAAAAAACGACGTTTCTTTGTATAGTAACGCAGTTGTAAAAATATAACTATTTCATCAGCGTGTACGAAATGAGAAAGAATTAAGCACATTTTTATCACAATTCTAAATATATACCTAAATAACTGTGTTTGTGAATAATAATAATGCAAATATCGCCATTACTTGCATTTTTAAGACGGTAACTCAGCGGTCATACAATTAATACACTCACCTCTCACGATATTCGGTTAGCTATTTTCCCCCCGCGCGGTGGTCACGCTTCGATCGTAAGTAACAATAAAACAATCGAAATTAGATTTACAGAATATCAATTGTTTTATTTTAAAGTTGAATTTCTATAGTAACTCAGCGTAGCTAAGATATTATTCATTGTTGGGGATACAGTGTAAAATATATTGTATTTAATAACACGTTTTAAGACACAGCTCTTTATAACATGAGACTTATACTCCAGGACAAAAATATTTTATATGAAAAGCATCTGCGTTACTAAGAAAGTCAACTGAGTTACCGTATTTTTCGAAAGAATATACAACTTTGTTATAATTTTATGCCTTAGATGATGAATTAATTAAGGGTAACGCGAAAACTCGAAAAGCGCGAAAACTCGAAAGTTTTCGAGCTTGCTTTCGGGAACACCCCTATCAATACAAACTCGTAAATGATTGAGCAATGGCAATTTGACAGTTTGATCAGTGTTACCGCTGCCATGAAAAAAAATGTATCACAGCAAAACGAAAAATTATGTAGAATTAAGTTAATAAATAACAAAACACAAATAGGTAAACAAGCGAAAATTCTGAGAATTGCGCTTTTCATATATTTAAAAATCATTCTGTTAAGTTTATGTGTAAATTTTTAAATAAACTTCAAACTGGCAGCAAATTATTTCGACAAACGGCAGCACTGATTAATTTTTCAACTTTTCGAGGCCACTTGCTCAACTAATTAGTCTCGAAAGTTGCGCAAACTTTTCTTCATACAAGTTATTTTCGAGGCTCGAAAATGTGCTCAGTTTTCGCAGTTTACGCAGTTTTATTATAATTGCGAATGAGTGTATTTTTTATTAAATTTCCTGGTTTTCTTCATGAAAAGTGAATTTAATATAAAGAGACCTAATTTAGGCAATAAAAAAAATATTGGCCCATGTAATAATATGTATATGTAATATGTAATAATGCGGAAATAATATTGTAAATTGTAAAAAATTTGTAGAAGGAATGTCGCCATATCCAATTTGAGTTGTCTTAGGGTGTCGTATTTCATGTAATTATTGCTTGGCAATGGGTTCTCTTTTTCTGAGGTTCCGAATGTGACCTGACACACTATTTCTAAGGAAGCTTCAGCAACGTAGAATGACTTTTTTATATCCTACACTCAGAGTGTATAATTTTTTCCATTTCATTTGTTATACAAATAATTCTGTTGAAATATATATGTGTTGATATTCTTCGTTGGTTTTGATTCCTGACGAAATCGTAGTATTGTAACTAGTTAAAATCAGTTTACAGACACTTCTTCCGCCCATATATATAATTCTTAAAATGCTATACTGAGATAGTAACGTAATGCAATTTAATTTTACAAAAATACACAAAATTGTTTAAACTGCCAACAATAAAAATTTGGGCGCGCTTTTACAAGAGACATCTCATGAATTTTTAGATCGACTGATTAAGTTTTCTGTGAAATATTTAAGGAGAATAGAATTTAAAAAAATTGTAATATGCTAGCTAGCTGGCTTAATAACTTCACTAACGTCATTAAAACATTTAGACATATCTCTACTCAAATAATCTAAATAATACCTACAATACATACGCACTTACAAGTGAACGTGCAACTTTTTGACCAACAAACTATTAAACTTTCTAATTTGCAATGCTGTTTTTGCTTGAAAGTTTTTTTTTTGTTTTTTTTTTTTTGTGGAATTTGCTGTTAGGTTTACAGCTCACCACACCAAAGCTATGTTCTATGCCAAACCTTATTTCCACACTCATTTATTTTTTTTTCTATTTATTTATTTCTTAAATTCATTTCAGACGCAAGAATTCTTGACCAAAAATGAAATGGTTACGCACAGATGCTAACAATTTCCGAATGAAACGGAAGTGTTCCGTACATTGCGGAAGTTGGATTTTTATGCTGGGAACATTAATGCTGCTGATGACAGTATCATATGTAGCTTGTAGTGAACCAGATGAAATATTCGATGATGGTTTTAATACTGATGAATACGGTGATGTAGATAATGTTGAGGTTAGTTAAAATTTGGAGATTTTGAAAAATCTTAAAAAAATATCCAATTTCATTGTTAATTCATTTACACATTCACAACTTTTTAGTGGCATCATGTGAAAATCGTTGATGGCGTTTTGCAACCAGAAGACCATCCGGTAATCTTTTATAAGGAGGATATTGTTAATGAAGATTATGGTGAGTTAAATTAAATTCAGGCGTTTTTTTTTTTTAATAAGCCACGACACTTTTCTCAGATCCTGCTAAAGAAAAGCGTAAAAATGACACTGCCGCAGATTCAAAGGCTGGTGGACATCGCATACGCAAATATAAAGAGATCTCACGTCGTCATCGTAACAATCGCACCAATGCTGAAAAATATCGCGCTATAAAACCTGAGAAAACCTATTTTGATATCTTGCCACAAGCGCCTGTTGTCACTGCAGCTGATGATTCAAACGCCAACGATTCAAGATTCGATACCTCGAAAATACGCGTAGAGATTATGTCACTCGCTGACGATGTCAATGTCAATGAAAACAATGAAAATGAAGAAGAGAATGCAGCTGAGTCAAAGCAGATTCTAAACAAAAGACCAAAGAAATACAGAAGACGTCAGCGTCGTGATACGACATCGGAAACTGAGCATAAAGTAACGAAACGTAATCCCTACTATGTAAATGGTAATGCCAACAATAATTTGTTTCAATATCTACAAAGTATCTATGCTGCATCGAATCAACAGCAAGGGAATAGAAGGTATTTTCAATTTATTTTCGAAAATATTCACTTGAAACTAAATGCTATTACTTGCAGATACCCGGTAAAAGGAAACTATTGGAATGCATTATCGACACCAATTGATACGAGACAAGTAGTCAGTGTGGATAGTCGTAATGGTTTTGAACCAGATCGTGTTATATGGAATATAGGTACGTTGAGCCGAATTTGATTGAGTTGACAATTGTTAAAATTGAAAATTTCTTTAATTACAGTTCCCAATCGCCCTGCTAGAGTGCTACCACCACAGTTCCGTGATCCTGGTCAAAATAATTTTGAAGATTCTTCCAAAAGTAAGCAAACTTTTATATTTATTATTATGTATGTAAGTAGTTCGAGATTAATTTCAAAATTTTTTTTATTTTTATTTTAGCTACAAGACGTCCTCAAAATCAACGTAAGATTTTCAGAGTTCTCTCCTGCAATTTGTATGTATTTATAAATTAATTTTTATACTTTTAGCTCGTCCTACGGTTGTGGTACCTCCACTGATTCGTGATCCTAGCCCAGAAAATGCAGATACATCATTTTTGTGTAAGTAACAATTTGTCGCTTTATCATAGAGTTTGCCTCAGTTACTGGTGATTCAGGCCTGTTCTGTTTCCGATTTAGTTTGAAAGTGAAGTTCGAAGTTGAATGTCCATAGTCATAGTCCATAGTTTGTTTCTAAGTCTAATGGTCGGATTTAGCTATGGAGTTTTTTTGAACTTGGAACTTGAGCTGTAATAGTACTGATAATTTGATGGATTTCCCTTTTTTGTTTGATCCGGATTAATCTTCGAATCCAAAGAAAATTCGAAGCGGAATCAGAACAGGCCCGACTATTTTCATACTCAGCGAGCTAAAAGCAATTGGTTATTTATTTTATTAAAAATAATTAATTTTTCAGCAACTCGACGTCCTACGGCTCGTCCAACGGCTCGTCCAGCTCGTCCTACGGTTGAGGTACCACCATTGATTCGTGATCCTAACCCCAACAATGCAGATACATCATTTTTAAGTAAGTTTTTTAAAATTTCAGTTTTATACTTGAAATGAACAAAAGTTCATAATGAAAATTTAATCAGTCAATTTTTTTTGCGTATTTTGATTTTGTTTTTTTTCCTGTTTTTTTTTTTATATTTATTTTTTTTTCTTAACAACACAAAAACCAGACATATTTTCGTGAACTTGATATCGTCACTGTCCTTTTTTCGTACTTTTTGATTCCATTTCCTTATTATCACTTTGAATAAGACTTAAGACTTATACCTAGACTAGGGTACATGTCCATGAAGAATAGACAAGGTTGTTTCTCTGATTTTATAACTTTCTCGCCTTAGCACACCCCAAAATGTACTTAAGTTTGAGCTAGACCTTAACGCATAATTGTATGCATCAGATTTTAAAACACATAATTCATTTGATGCTCTCTAAAATTTAACGCTAAAGAAAGACATGAATTCTATTCACGGGAGCACTTCACATAAACACTTTTTGCACTGCAAAGCGATATGACATTTTAACTGATTGAAATTATTATATTTTAATAGAATTGATTTAAAATATTAAAACTGTAGATCGTTGTTCAATTATTAATTTCAATTTTTTCTTCTTTCCTCCAATCATCTTTAAACACTACATTACCATTTGACTCACTGAAGCACAACGTCCCCCTACACGAGGTAAACGCTTCAGACTTATTAAAATGATCATTATGTTTAATGAATATTTTTCATGTAGTTTCACAACAACGTCCCCCACAAACAACATCACGCCCACCGTTCAATAGAGTGACCACCACCGTGCGTCCGACAAGGGGTGCTACCTCCAACAATGGGAAAGTTTCGAGCTGCGTTTGGGCCATCGTGCAGTGTTGTTCACGTGACAGCCTGATTATACGTTATCAGTGCTTTGAAGCGTTAGGTTGCTATGGGGCCTTTTGGGATTTGAATCCGTGCGCTGAAAACATTCTGGATAATGTTTTCGAACATGTCGATCAGTATTTGACTTCTTAAAGGAGTTACAGCAACATAGGCAAGGCTATTCAATTGGCTCTAAGGAACTTAAGTTAAAGTTAAAGAAAATGTTGTTAGCTATTATGAGATATATACATATTTGGTTTTATTATTAGTTATAGTACCTTATTTACTACCGCACGAATTTATACACATTAATTATTATTTATGTATTATCCTTCGACATTGCATTTAATATATCGACTAACGAACATTAAAATATTGAAATAAAGCTCGAAAGTCACAGAACATAAATTGCATTGTTTGTCTCTTTGTGGAAGTGGGAGGTTTCAAAAATTTATTAAAGTAAAAAACTTAAAAAAGTTTAAGGTGCTTAATACGAATTGCGGCAGTACAATGAAGTTTAAATATGATAAGATAAGACTTTCAGGAGAATGTTTGGTATAGGGACGTACACTAGAAATCTAAATTGTATTTAAGATAACATAAAGATATTGGTAGTCTAACCAAAAAGCAACTGAATCGATAAAATTCGAAAATTATTCAATAGGTTGAATGACCATCAAGTAAATCGAAAAGTATCAAAAAACATTTATTAAATTAACAATAAAATAATAATAAAATTATCGAAAAAATTTCATAATTGGTGAAAATCGCAGAGTTATGAAATACATCAAAAAATCGATACATACTACATAATCGATATAAATTAAAAACAATCGAACATCGAAAACTTTGAGGAATATTGGCTTACATAAAAAAAAATCAAAAAATGTTGAAAACTATCGAAAAAAGTTGATTTAAATTATAATGCATTGAAAAACATCAAAAATGTCGGCAGTAAGTATCAAAGAACATCAAACAAATGGAAATAGTTGACAAAAGACATCAAGTGTCAAAAAGTCTATAGAAGTCGGGGAGAAACACGTAAAAGTTAAAAATTACTGATCAACATCAAGGAAGTCGATGAGCATCGAAATACATAATAAAGTCGATAAAGTTTGAAACTTATCTAAAAACATCGAAACAAATGATTGAAATCAAATAGTATAGAAAAACATCGAAAAGTTAATATTAGTCGAAAAATATCGAAAAGTCGAAACACATCACAATCGTGAAATATTGAAAAAAATCGAAAAAGTCGGTCGAAGTAATCGCAATAGTGAACAAAAGTCGAATAGTATCGAAAAACATCGAAAATAGTTAGTAGTTCGAAAGTATCGAATAGCTGAAACGAATTGAGAAAATCATTATAAGTCGAAGAACATCGAAAAGTTGAAGAAGATTTACCGTCATCTTGATATAAAACGTCAGAGCTAACTCATAAGGATAGTGGTATCACTAAAGTTCTTTAGTCACTTTGAGGCCATATTCCCGTTACTCTAATTCAACCTTTTTTAAGTGCTTATAGGTCCTTAATTTTTATTTATTACACGACTAAAATAAATGTTTTATTTCTTAATTTATTGTAATTTTCATTTTCCATTATTTTTATAGATAACCAAAGCCAGGGCAGTGAATTTAACCAAGGAGAGCTTCCACCACAACGTAAGCATATTTTGGTTTATGGCATTAAATTAATTACTACCTGTATTTTATTTCAATGCATGAACACTTTTAATTAATAATTTGTGAATTTATTATTACTTTTTTAAAATAAATTTTCCACAGCCGCACCATCAAAAGAACGGAAACGACAGAGTGTTTCGCAATGTGTTTGGGCCATTGTATCCTGCTGTTCACGTGACAATCTCGCAATACGCAACGATTGCTTCGAGGCTATGAATTGTGGACGTGCCTTTTGGGGTTTGAATCCTTGTGCAGACAATATACAGGATCAGGCGCTGCAGTATGTGGAAAATTATTTGGAATAGAGCGAAACAAACTGTTAATTGCTTTAATAAAACAAACATGAATGCAGCTTGAATTTTAAGTGAAACAATGCAGTTCATATTTATAAGATTAAATTGTAATTAAATTTAAGTATTTAGTGTACAAAAATGAAGGGATAACTTATGTAAATCACTTTATTAGGTAACTTATATGAACAAACATCGTAGGTGTACCTCTGTAAATATATATTTTATTTTGAATCTCGAAGTGTCACATACAATTTTACACCTAAAACTTCAAGAATATCGCATTTATAATATTTTTTTTTCATACATTTGCAATAGTTTTAAAAAACAGTTAGTGTAGTTGATTTTTCGCTGTTATGTATAAATAGTTTTACCATCACTTCTCTGAATAAAATACAATATACTCGTAAAACTGGAATAGCTGCAATATCTTTGAAAACGATTTTTTATTGAAATAAAAAGTTTTTGGGCAAAGTCGTTACGTTTCACTAGCGATTTCTTTTTTTATATAGCTTGATTTACTTGGGGCTTATAATAATTACATATATATATACATATATAATAATATGCGAAATGAAAATCTTTCGGATATTGGGGAGCTGTTAATAGCGTTATTAATTTATAGTGTTGAATCATTGATATTAAGCATAGAAATGATATTGGGTAAAAAGCCGCCATGAACAACAGACTTCAGCGATTTTGATGAAGTGCTGTGCAAGCACGATTATCATTAATGCAACAAATTTCGTTCTTTAGTCAAGTAATCGTTTTGAAGTTATGAGCATTTGCATTTATATATGACAACACAATAAAAAACCACACTGATCCGGTAGCATTGAATTTTTCGTTGAACTAAATAAATATGGCGCGGGCAGGACAATTATGGTCACCGAAATCATTTAAACTATACACATTTTGGAGATTGGCTTACAATGGGAAAATGTCTATACTTCGTAATACCAGATGCCAAATATCAGCCAGGCTGAAGGTATAATCTCTTATTGAAATCCTCTTTGTATGGACTTGTGTAATAAGAACTCAACAGTTAAATAGGAAGCTGGTTCTTTAACGTAATTCTGCTCACATCAGTTTCATCACGTGTTGGAAGGCAAACGTTGCCCAATCGCTTACTTCTCACCTAGCATTTAGATGATAATTTTTTTTTAAACCACCTATACGAGTCATTTTTGACTACTATTTATGACCAATACGTGATTAAAAGTCATAACCGAGAAAAAAGTAAAAAAAAAAAAAAAAATCTAAAAATCACATTCCGATCTAAGTACCTAATGACCTAAAATTGATTAAACAGGAAAACAGTAACGATATTATCACTTTTTGATCTACGTAATGATTCAAATATGACTTAAGACCTTATTCTTGAAAATGTATTTATAATTGTGTTCTGTTTTGTAGTTCATAATAACTTTACTAGAAGTAGATAATATAAAAATACTTTTGCATTAAGAAAATTATGCATATAGGGCTGATGGTGATCAAAAGAACTGCAAGGACTCGCGAAGGAACGTGAATGCGAAAAAATTTAAGTCACATGACTCGTAAATGATTAGAAATATGACTCAAAAAAAGACTCGCAAATGCTTAGAAATATGACTCAAAAAAACTCGCATATGATTAGAAATATGACTCGAAAAAGTCTCGCATATGACTCGAAAAAGACTCGCAAGTGATAAGATATATGACTGGAAAAAGACTCGAAAAGGAATTAGAAATACGACTCGAAATTGATCAGAAAAACGGGTCATAGACTACTCGTCAAGAAGAGTCGCGGATAGAGTACCATTTTCTCCTGACAAAAGTATCATTTATGATCAGAAAATGAGCGCATTTATGATCATTTTAATCAGACAGAGGACTCGAAAAAGACTCGAATGTGATCGGAAATTTCATAAAATGCTGGCTGGGTTAACTCGATGAAGTACCTAAGATCCCTCCAATTCTACCATGTAGGAAGGAGAGAAATTATATACCAAGTGACACTGCTCGATTTCTTTCCTTCATAGCTTCTCAAAATAACAAGTTAAGACATTGACTACAAGGTTCATTATTTAAATTTAAAAAACGCTGCCGAATCTAATTGGTGAGATGATTTTCTGACATGCAATTGATGATGTAATGTTCTGCTTGCAATTTCCTTGTTAATTAATTTATCAATTTGAGGCAAAGTTTTTGAGTCACTGGGTAAAAAGTGGATATATATACGATTTTCGGCCTCTTTAAACGGTCACCAGTAGGAACTAACAGCAAATACAAAAGTAATCGTAAAATCGTATGGAAAATAATGACCGCATTGTTAATCTTACTTTTGATGAAAACCCGAAACAGTTGATTCGGCACAATACGTAGCATTTCAGCTTGTCTCCGTCTACTCTGTAAGAAATTTGGTGGAAAAGTCTCGAATCTGCATCCTTACACGATCCCACTCGTATAAGAATTAAAGTCAAATTTTTGAACTGTGGAATTGTTTTTCATCAAAGACGCTTATTTTTTGATTGAATGGCTACGTCAACAAGCAAATTTGGCACATTTGCAGTGAAGAAAATCCAAGAGAAGACTCTTCAGACCCCATTATAAGCAAATAAATTTCTTATTTGGTGCACTCTATGTGCTCAAGCAGCTACCCAGCTATATTTCTTTAGAAATTAGAACGTTCAGCATGTGACAGTCAATCCGGAACGCTATGGGCCATAACAACAGACTGTTTTTGTTCTTTGAAAATGTTGAAAATATGTGGTTCTTTTAACTGAGGGAAACGTTTTCTTCTCTTGGGATGCATGAAGTGTTTAGTATTGCTTAGAAACCAGCAGCAATTGACTATTTGGAAGCCAATGTTTGCGATAATATTGCAGAGACACGTCGCCAAATGCTTGAAAATGTAGTCGAAAATCGGATCTTCAGATTTTGCTAACCGTGGCACTCATATGACCGAAATTATACTTAAGCGTTAAAAGGCAGGATCCTAACTAAGAACTTAAACTAAATTCAGGTCACTTGGACAATTTTTTCATTTTAATTCAAAACTAACGACAGTCTCTATAATTATATCTTTCATTAACAAGGCTTTCAATTCAACCACGTATTTATGAGTTAAGTTCTATTTGAAAGCGTTACAGCTTATTAATGAAAAGCCTGCCAAAGCTTAAATCGATTCTTGGGTTAAGAGATAATAATCCAATTTCTGTATTTCAATACAAAATACATTGACTGACGCTGCCACCAAATTGCATATCTCACAAGAGTACATCAAGTTTATAATGAAGTTTTTAAGTGAAAATCAAATTAGTGCAAAAGCGAAAGACTTAGCGCCACAAATTGCAGTAACACGCAATGTGCCAATAACCAGAAATTTCGCCGGTAAACGAATTAAGGCAAAAACATGCGATGGTGCAATGCAGCAATAAATTCAATCACATGAGCGCCACTGAATTCACTTAACTCCTTACCAACGCTAAACTGTAGGCCTTTCCACTTGGCGTATTTGCATTGAGATGCATTGAAAAATCGACAAAATTTATTTCAAATACTTTTAGAAAATTATCTTGATGGAAAGAAAATTTATGACTCAAAATTTTCTGGTTAAGGTAGAATAACTAATTTGTATTAAATTGATCCTTATCTGAGCCATCAACTGCTTTTCATCAGAACGGTCTTGTAGTTTTTAAACTCAATATGTCTTCAAATTAGTTTTTTCCTTTATCCTTTGTACAGTAGATTTTGATATACCTTCTCTAGCCACCATATCTCGCACTGAGGAGCTGGGATTCTGCTTAAAAAGATCCTTCACCTTCGCCACTACCCTTGAGTTTGAAAATTCTGGTTTTCTGCCAGAACCTTTTTTTTGTGAAACAGGTAGACCCCTCTTATAATTAGAAACAACCGTCAAATCCGTATATCTGATGCATCAACTATTTTTGCTATAACTGAATATTTCAACCCTGGATTTTGCAGGTATGTGTAGAAAATGAGTTCGCGGACTTTTTGTTGCATGCTCGACATCTATGTCGTTAATAATAATATCACCAAGTGTTTTACATCATATTAAACATCACTTTATATAGAACAAATATTGTGTCTTTTTAGACCTATAAAATCATCAGGCAGAGTATAATCAAACAAAATAAAAACCGCAAGTTTTTTCTGGGACAGTCCATAATTATTTGTCCCTAATTTGCTAAATCAACATAATGAAAAGAGAAAAAAAGCCACTTCTCTGAGTGAAGCTGAAAATTTTCACATTGCCTAAAGCGCTATCTATGAAGAAACTTTTACAACTCTTAGTCCAATATTTTTAGATTTTACAACAACAATTTAAGGTTTTTTTTGATAGTTTTTTTTTTTTTCAACCAACTCTAACACACATTCCCTCAGTTACAACTGAAGCGATTTAAAAATCCTTTCGGGAAACCACAACTAACGAAATAAAGGAAGAGATTTAAAGTACCGCGCACACGGACCTAAAGAAGATAATCGGATTGGTTGGTTGGTACTTACCGCTGGCGCTGTCGTACGATTTAGTTGTGGAGGTGCTGGTGTTTGAACGTTTGATCTCGCGACGACCCATTGCTATTGCTCCTGATGCAGCTGATTTGGCTGGTGGCGTAGTACAAAGTTGCTGCTGATGCTGCTGTTGTTGCTGATGATGATGATGTTGATGCTGATGCTGATGATAATGATGTGCGTATTGTTGATGATTATGAAAGTATTTTGGCGAATTATGTGCTGATGTGGTTGTATTTAAGCTATTAACTGTTGTTGGTGTTGTTGCTGATATTCCCGCTGTAGATGCAGCAACTGCTGCCAATGGCAATGATGGTGTTGAGTTTGTCAAGAAAATTGCTGTTGATGTTCCTGCTGTTGTTGTTGTTGTTGGAAATTCAAAATAGCTTACTGGCAATAGGTTGTTTGGGTTGATGTTATTGTTGTTGGCGGTACTGAAGTGTGGTGTTGGTGGCGGTGGTGGTGGTGGCGTACAAGCGTTGATGCTGTGGCTGCTGTTGTTACTGCTGCTGGATGTTGTTGTTAATGGTTTGCGTAACGATGGTGATCTCAACCCTTTGACAGGGTACAATGGGTACTATCGGCCGGCAACACGTACCCAATCGCGATGTTCACTGTTGTACCAAATGCCTTAAAGTAGAAAAAAGAAAAAAGTTTTAACTAAGAGATTATTGAATTTAACTGATTGTGAGATAAGAATATGAATTTCGTTAAATTCGTGAAAAGGGATTAATTCGAAGTTGAACAGATGTATTGTACTTACGTTTCATAAAAAAATTGTTGTAAAAACAAAAACAGAAAATATTAAAGTTTATAAGATATGGATAATTATACGCAGAGGAGTGGGAAATTGTATCCATAATAATAAAGCGTTTTCTTGAAGAAATGACTCAAAATTCAAAGTCCGGCTTCAGGTAAATTTTTTTATATATGTATATCAGCAGCAATTGTACGTAAGTGAGTAAGTCAGTTAGTAGATTTTTATAACATGCAACTAAACTTTTATAAGCAGCAACGTAAATTTGAAAAAATTTTCTACTTTCTATGTATAAGTAAAGTTTCCATTTTAAGGAAGAAGCTAGTAACCGTATTATCTTGGGCCAAGCCGAAACTTACATCCCCTACACCTTATTAAAAGTACCATTTAAATTACTTAAGCTTATGAAACTTATTTGGTTCGCCCCCTTTTTTTTATTTGGAGCTTTTCGATGATTTATTTCTAGTAATCTAGAGTAGAGTTTGGTGCTATTATCATAAGCAATTCTGACAGTGTATCGGTACACAGTTTTTGTTTTATGGAGGTGCCACGCCCACTCGTAAAAATCGACCTTTTCCTGAGCTTTTCCGATTCATTCCTACTGTTTACGTAAAATTTGGTTTCAAATGTTTTGCTTTTATGAGGGATGTCAAGACCTATTGTCGAAATTTGTCAACTTTCTGTCCAAAGATTGCCAAAATATTTCTAGTATTTTAAGATACATAGGCCCATATTCATAGTCGCAAAATAAAGTTAAGACTTAGTTTTTACCCAAAATCGCAAATACAGACTGACCCCATAAAAAAAAGAAAAACTTGCATTAAATTATGAGAAAATTTTAAAAAATGATTACCCTGCGTTATTGACACAAATTATTGTAGACACAGTGAACAAAAGGAATAATAAAAAAATTGAATTTATGAGGCAGCGTGGCGTAATGGTTAGGACTGTGAACTCATAGCCCTCAGGTCGGGGGTTCGAATCTCGTCAGAAAAGATGCTTTTTTTCTATATATAAGCATGTTTTAAATTTAAAAGCAGGAAAACGTGATTTTAAATATTTACAACCAGGTTTTAAAGTAACATTTATTTTCATTGATATAAATAAAAAAAAACATTTACAATAAAAGTTTTATTAAGCTTTTTTGGTTCTTAATTATGTTTTATTTTTAAAATTATTGTAATTTTATAAAATATAATTTGCCGACGTTTCGTCGCTATTTGGCGACCTCTTCAGGGCACTGTTTAACATAAAACGAAAAACAGAAAAATATTAAAAAATCACAAGCAAAGAAATAATAAAATTAACAAAGAAAAACAGATACATTATCTAACACAATAATCAAAACACTTACTTAAATTATAAAATTTACTAAAAAACCACTTTGTTTGCTTCAAATTATATTTTATAAAATTACAATAATTTTAAAAATAAAACATAATTAAGAACCAAAAAAGCTTAATAAAACTTTTATTATAAATTATAACAACTAAATTGGTCTACATATATATAAAAAATTCTATTATTAAAAAACATTTACATTTACGAGAATCGAACTCACGTCCTGAGGGCTATGAGTTCACAGTCCTAACCATTACGCCACGCTGCCTCATAAATTCGATTTTTTTATTATTCCTTTTGTTCACTGTGTCTACAATAATTTGTGTCAATAACGCTCATGGCTCTATACCGGTCTCCATTAACGGTAACTGACTCTCCAGCATTATTTCGGAAGAAGTATGGCCCAATGACTCCACCAGCCCATAGAGCACACCAAACAGTCAGTTTTTGTGGATGTAATGGCGTCTCAAGGGTCTCATGTGGATTCTCTTCACTCCAAATGCGGCAATTTTGCTTGTTGACGTAGCCATTCAACCAAAAATGAGCCTCATCACTGAACAAAATTTTGCGATGAAATTCAGCATCGAGATCAATCTCATTTTCGGCCCATACACCAAAATCACGACGCATTGCATGGTCTCGCGGCTTTAATTCTTGCACAAGCTGGATCTTGTAAGGTCGCAAGCCAAGATCTTTGCGCAAAATCTTCCATAAAGTTGATGGACAAAGCTCCAATTGCTGTGCACGGTGGCGAATCGATTCATTCGGGTCCTCTTAAACATTTTGCTCTACAGCGGCAATTGTTTCTTCGGTGCGCACTGTTCGACGTCTCTGCGGATGCGTATTATCACATAGAGTAAACGTAGTGCGAAAACGACCCATGGTTAACCGAATTAATTGCTCTGATGGACGATTATGTCGGCTTGCGGTAAACTTCGCGAACTGAACCATTATTTTCGAAATAAATTTGCACGATTTGCAAGCGTTGTTCTTTTGTCAACCTGTTCATGATGAAATGGCAAACCAAACTGAACATAAATGACATTAGAGTTGCCAGATTTGACCATAAAATGCCAGTTTTATCTCTATTCGAAAAACAAACCTCTAAAAAAAACACCCTGTAGAAAAAAAGCATCTTTTCTGACGAGATTCGAACCCCCGACCTGAGGGCTATGAGTTCACAGTCCTAACCATTACGCCACGCTGCCTCATAAATTCAATTTTTTTATTATTCCTTTTGTTCACTGTGTCTACAATAATTTGTGTCAATAACGCAGGGTAATCATTTTTTAAAATTTTCTCATAATTTAATGCAAGTTTTTCTTTTTTTTATGGGGTCAGTCTGTATTTGCGATTTTGGGTAAAAACTAAGTCTTAACTTTATTTTGCGACTATGAATATGGGCCATAGCGTTTTAAATGTTATACGTGTATGAGCGGGTGACGTGTCCGTAAACCGATTTCGCCCATTTCGATACCAAGTAGCTTATTTGAAGGTGTAGTCTGTGCCGAATTTCAATGAATTATTTTGCTTGAATTTTCAGTAATCGTTATTTCCACAGTCGAACATCGACTCAGTTGGTGATATTGAAGAAGAATATATATGTATATGTACGTGAGGCTGTATAAACATGTATGAACTAAATTAAAATCAATTCCATGCCCAAATATGAATTATTAAAGAAATATAAGGCAGGAAATATAATTTTTTTGACTTTAAAATAAATTCCTGGGTCCCTCTTAGCTGTTATTTATGCAAACTGTGGAGTTTTGCACTGGAGCCTATCTAACGGTAATGCCGAAACCCGAGTCGAGTCAGTTGATATTCATAAAAATAACTTGATATTTTTCAAAATAACTTGATATTTTTATAAATATCTTAATATTTATATGAATAACTTGATATTTTTATGAATATCAATTGCCTAGACTCGGGTTTCGGCATTTCAATGCATATAGCTCCAAAAAGGCTGGGCGGACCACTATCAAACTTGGCACGAAGTATAAGCATAATATAAGCGTTTTTTCAATGCACTTAAGAAAAAATTTTGTAAGGAGAACATTGTAAAAACCCGATAAAGAAAAATATTTCTCATTTTTTTCAGTGTATTTTTAAAATCCAATTATAAGGTTAAGCAGGCCAATAAATGAAGTATAAAGTCCAGTGGTTAATTCATTTTACCAGACTTTTTAAAGCTGAATAATGGCATTTGAAGTAGTACATACCTTACGATTTCACAAATTTTTTAAGACCCATATTTTGCAAACCAGTGTTGCCATTCTAAAAATATTTTGTTTCTGTGTCGAGGACATATGCAGGTACAACATATTCAAATATATCTGAATTTGGAAACATGAACCCCATTTCCCCTGTCCGCCTTGCGTGAAATGCCCGATATATTATAAGGCTACAGCAATAACACAAACTTCTCTGATACCATCATTCTAGCCGATAAGCAATCAGAGTACCGATATCAAAAGAGCATGCATCAGGTACAGTGTTCATGAGGCCAACGAAAATCAATCAAATTTTGCATGAAGAGCGAAATTTTAAAAGAGCAAAAAATTAATATCACCACACGTGAGAGCAAACGTTGTCTAGCATGTTCATATGTATGTACATTTAAATGAACTTATGTGCAGAAGTAAGTATATATGTATGTAAATGTATACACAAACTATCGTCAATTCGTTGTGTGGTTACTGATCATTGTGAATATTACTGTGAGCCTGTGAGCCTGTGAGCCCGCTTTGAGGCATATTATTTTAATTTACTATTTTATATAATTTTAATATTCACTATTGATGGGTAATGGTCAAAAATAACTTTTTGACATGACACTTTAAGACATGTTTTGGGGCCCTATTTTACAGAAAATATTCACTACACCAATCTATGGGGAAGTAGGGTCTATATTTGCATACACAAACTAATTTTGTACATGGCCAGAATCGGTTTCAATCCTACTAATGGTGCCATTTCAGGTCCATTTAAATAAATTTCAGGACATATCGATGACGAAAAAAGTTTCGACATGATTAGCCCCCGAACCCCGTAAGTTCTGCGTTTTAAAAGAAAGAAAGGTTTTGCGTACCAATCGATAAAAAATTATAAAACAACATGTTACGTGTCTAGGAGCATCATAAGAGGCCATTATTGTAATAATTTTCCCCAATCAATAGTGAAGGTAAGGAAGAAAAAAATTTTCGTCTTTAAAACCAATAAAACACCAAGTCAGGTGCAATTAATTTTTTCCAAACAATAATAAATTATTATAAATAATAAACATGCCATTAAATGTACTCACTCCGTTTTGAATAAATAAATCACTTATAGGAAATTACTTAGGTTTCAAAATAATTTTGATAGAAAACAAATATCTTAAGTAAAATCTAGTGAGCCCAATTTGTAGGACAATTCGTAACTGAAATATTTAACTTGTTGACTGGCCTCATATAATTTGAATTTTTTCAACAAACATTTAATGCTTAAAATTATATTTAAAATATTTTGATGACGCTTCACCGCCTCTCTTTTGAAAATATAAAAATCCATTAAATTGTTGTGGTTGACCATGTCATTTTTTTCTTACTCCATGGGCCACTAACATGACAGTCAACATCGTGGCAAACGAAATAAAATGAGTTGTCAATTTAAATGTTTTTGCAAGTAAAATTTTACGTTAGCACGAGATAATTTTTTTTTCCACTCATTTGTCCATAATGGACTATGCTTGGTAAATCAACTAGCCCAGAGAGGGACGGACGAATGTGCGTTAATGGCTGGCAATATTGTGTTTTTTTAAATGCACTCGTTAAATGTCTAATGATTGCAAACGATTTTAATAGCATTCAGTGCCGTAAATAAAATTTCATGAATCTTGAACATTAAAATGTAGAAAAAATTGAAGAGCTGTGACTTCAATCCTTAAGTAAAAAATAAAAAATAAAAACTTGGAAGGATTATGGGTGTAAACGGATTGAAATTGTTTTCATTAAAAATTTAATAGCGCTCAAAGTCATAAAAATGCACAATGGAGTCAGTTATGTTGTAGAAACTTTGAAGTTGAAAAAATATTTGGGTCAATGTATACAAAATTGTGCATTAAAATGGCATTAAGCTTATAATATGGTGAAAAGTAAAATATGAAAAGAAAAAAAAATATCCATCAATATCGAGTGGTCATTAAAATCTGTCAACAGCCCAGTCAATAGCTCATAAGGTGTTGTTAGAAATCAATAGCTTTTTGTTGAAATTCTCTTAAAGAATTTGCCTTCATTTCGAAGTCAAAGTTCAACTCTATCCGTACTAAATTTAGGCAGCAAGAGCATATCAACTGCACAAAACAAAGCTGCAAACAGCCTGTATTAGATTTCAACCCATCCACTTCATGTCAGGTGAGTTGGTGAAAAGGATTTATTTTTTGTAGGTGCACGATTTGGTCTCAAATGACAGAGTACAAGTAAATATATGACAGATACATATCTTGCATGTTTGATAAGAGATATGATGACAAAGATGGATTGCTGAAGGATTAGTGTACTTGGAAATGTTATCGAATAAACGATGATGATGTTGACGAAGAAAGAAGTGGAAAAATGTTATTTGCCAGCATAACTGATAAACGAAGCATGTCCTTGTTGAGGGAGGAGTAGAATAAGGTCACAAAGAACTTTTTCTGCTTTGTATACGAATTTCTTTTTTTTTGTATTCTTTCTTTTCTTCACTGCTTTTCATATTCAATTTGATCATACAAAATTACATAAGAAATGAATACAGTCGAGGAAATAAAATGTCATAAAATAAAATCACACGCAAACGAAACGACTTCAAAGGGCGCATACAAAGATACGACTTTTATCTTTTTGAAAAATCCCAGCTTCCTCCCAATACAGTCGTAGCTGCTCGTATTACTGACTAAGCCACCTAGCAAATCCACTGCATTTGATAGTAAAAATTACATAAATAAGTACAGATTCTACCTAATGTACATACATACTTATATGCATGTGTGTATGTGATTTGTGTAGAGTGTTTTAAAAAAAATTATATTCATTGTTGAGCTTTACTGAAATGTAGTTGTGGTTCCTAATATTTTCAAAAATAGTAAAGCATTATTTCAATTTTTCAATATTTCACTAAATTGTAAAATTTCCATATACAACGTCATATTTAAAATGAAACGTACCTGCGAGTTCATAATCCTTGGTCTACGAAAAGCGACCTATTGTCCGAAAACAAGATTTTGAGTAAACAGCTGTTACAATAAACAAATCAACTGATTTTTTATACGGTTTTTCAAGCTTGTTCTATTTTGAAGTGCATTTGAAAAATAAAGTATATAGCAAGAAACGTGCGGTTTATTTCATTAATAAAAAAAAATTGCAAAAAAAAAAAATGGAAAATCGATTATTCGGACAAAAGGTTCCTTTGACGATTTTCTTGTATTGGGTATTTTTTTAAAAGTCATTGATTCGAAAAAAAAAACTAAACTCAAAAACTATAATCTAATAGCCGAAATTTTGATTACTTTCAAAAAAAAAAAAAAAAAAAAAATGGGGCTGAAATGATTTTTAAAAAAGCTATATCCGCAACTTCCCATGACTATATCTCGAATACTAGATGCAAATGATACTTTTTTTAATATATTCTTTCTTAAAATTATAAGCCACTCAAGAAAAAATAGTTTAAAGAAATATCGGCCTAGGTCAAATTTCACTTTGAAATAGTTTCCGTAGGGGTTAAAGATAAAAATTTTAGATTAATTTTAAAAAGTTGTTTACCCTATATCGAACCGATTGAAGATTTGCACGTTTTCGATCTTACACGGTTCTTAGAATCAAAATTAAAAAAAAATTGTGTGGAAAATTACTAATTTTGACTGCACGCGAATTTATTTCTACTTAATTATAGATCTGGCAACACTTCAGACGTACACATGATCTATTATATGAAGTACAATAATTTTTTCTATGAAATGGATTTTTTATATTTTTTTTTCACTTTACAAATAAATTTAACTATTTTTATGTTTTCTTTGACTTGAACGATATTTTTATATTTTATTCAGTGTATGTATTAGTCATATTTTGTGTTCAATAAATGTCTAAAAAAGATTTTTTACAGTCATTTTCGTTTTACACGGTTTTTCCATACAAAAATTATTTTTTCGAATTATACGGACTTGTCAGGAACGTATCTACCGTGTAAAACGAGGGACAGGTGTATTTGTGATTATTGTATATGTATTGGAATTAGAATCGGAATGTATTTTGTTTTGGATAGCAAATGCATTTTGGCCACATACTCAGAAAATATTTTGAGCTAGAAAACAGAAAAATTTACTAAAAAAACTGCTATATCGGATTCGCTAACGCATGCTTCATCAAATTTAATAAGCAAAAAAAAAAACGATAATTATTATAAATAGTCCAAATGTATTAAAAACGTACTGAAAATTCGTTTATTGTACCGAATTTACTTAAGCATATTTTCGTACATTTTTCACAACGCGAATGCAATGCAAATTCAATCACTGATATGCATCAGAAACCTCCTGGTTACGCTTGGAACACCTTTTTCGACGGAAGAAGCTCTTAAAATTACATTTTAAATACTTAAATATTGTTAAGCAATTTGGTCCTCATCTAAACGCATTCAATTTTTACGATTTCTGATCTTTGGACTGTGATGCAATCAAAAATACTTAAAACATTTTAATCTTTACACAATATGTATGTATACTACAAGTGACACATCAAAATTTCAACTGGCATGATTTTATATTAGCCGTTGCTGACTTGTACAAAACCTCCGTACATTCTCGTACAAAGTTATCGGGTATTCAACTTATGAATGCTGATCTCGTGGAATGTTTCGTGCGCTAGCTTGTTACCCTTTGACATAGCGTTGTTGTTTAGCTTTAACATTTGTATCTGATGCTTATCTTTCTACACGTTCGCGTATACCTCTATCACCCCAGAAATTGTGAATTGGTTATATTCAATTTAGTAGTCGCTATTTTTCTATTTGTACGTACCGGTATGTCAATTTTCATGGAGATTATTTTTGTTTACGGCACTTTCTACCTACGTACATTTGTATTTAGTTATGTTTTTTATTGTAACGCATTTGTGTTGTTTTTCCATTGTTTTAAGGACATGAATATATTCTGCTGCTAGAAAATTGCTTATTTGATATAATAGTCCAAGAACCGGCTGTAGAAAAGTCGAGTGTATAAGATTACAGGATGGGATGCATGCCAAATGATAGAGCTCGACGAGCCTAAATAGAATATCTAGGGTTGCCTTGCCAAAGCCTGTCCCGATGGCCGAAAATGCCCGAATTTTAGCCAATTTTGTTATTCTAATTAAAACTGTAGTACATAACAGCTTGAAATGTATGCCAAATGATAGAACTCGAAGAGGCCTAAATATAGTACATGGGATTGTATTGTTAAATCCTGTCCCAAACATGGGTTTTCACCGGTTTTTTGGGTCAATTTTCATTAATGAAGATAACAGCTTGAAATTTGTGCCAAATGATAGATATCGAAGAGCCTTAATAGAATATATAGGGTTGCCTTGTAGAATCCTGTCCCAAACATGAGTTGCCACTCATTTAAGAAAAGTTGACCCCAAAAACGGATGTCAAATAATGTTTAGGACATGATTCGACAAGGCAACCCTATATATTCTATTTAGGCTCTTCGATATCTATCATTTGGCACAAATTTTAAGCTGCTATCTTCATTAATGAAAATTGACCCAAAAAACCGGTGAAAACCCATGTTTGGGACAGGATTTAACAATACAATCCCAGGTACTATATTTAGGCCTCTTCGAGTTCTATCATTTGGCATACATTTCAAGCTGTTATGTACTATAGTTTTAATTAGAACAACAAAATTGGCTATAAATTCGGGCATTTTCGGCCATCGGGACAGGCTTTGGCAAGGCAACCCTAGATATTCTATTTATGCTCATTGAGCTCTATCATTTGGCATACATCTCATCCTGTAATCTTATACACTCGACTTTTCTACAGCCGGCTCTCAGCCTATAAATTTTTGAGAAGTTACAAGTTGTTGTTCTTAAATGCGTGTTGAATGATTTTTTTCTTTTTATTAAATATTTATTAAGTCCCAGAACGCGGTTCGTAAATTTGTTTTTCTTCAAAAACATTTCTAGAAAACCACCTACGCAATGCGTGGCAAAAAGCTTAACTAAGGAAATTAACTGAATTGCTTGAATAATTGGGTGTTTGTAAAATTATCTAAAGATTAGTTGCCAAAAAGTCATATGGTAACATCCCCACTTACGACCGAATGTTAACTAGCGATTTAACTTAACAATTTTGTGGAAGTTCATAAAGACATCTTTTGATATTAGATGCTATCTAAGAAATTTGATTCATACTGACCAAATCCATTGAAATTAAAATGTTTCGGCTTGAAATGATAATTATGAAATATATTAGGCGCCCAGTTGCAAAACCGGCCAGTCCCTTTTCCATACTTTTGGACAAACAACGAAAAACGTCTATCTTAATCTATGTTCATTGCAAAACTAAAAAGTATTTCCCACATAATAGCTTATAAAATTTATTACTCAAAGAACGTCAGATCAGACTTTTCAAGTTTTATTTGCGTATGTTTTCTGAAAAAACCATTTTGGACTTGGCCCGTTTTGATACCAATGAACTGGACTTGGAAAAAAAGTGGACTTGGCCGGTTTTGATACTAATGTACTGGACTTGGCCGGTTTTGATTCCAAGATGTTGGACTGGTTTTGAAAGCAAGTTCATGGACTTGGCCGGTTTTGAAATCCATGATTCAAAAATAAATTAAAAAGTGTAATATTTCTGTCAAAAAATTTTTTTTAATCTAAAAAGATAAAGCATGGTCTAGATTTTGATATATGAGAATATCTCAAAATTTGATTTTTTTTGACTTGGCCGCTTTTGCAACTGGGCGCCTCATATGCTGGCACATTATTACAGTGAATTTGAAAAGATCCGGCAAGCCAAAGAATTATAAAATTTAGATTGTGCCATGCGCGTGATTTGACATTTAATGACGTCAGTGTTGAACATCCAAGAGATGTCAGCCTTATGTTCTATGAATTGAAGTCTTACTTATTTGTTATAATGTAGCATTTTGTACGACCAAATGTATATTGGGGTGTTTTTTTTTTCAAACTTTAGGAGAGGGATTTTATTTATTTTTTCCTATATTATAGTTTGAGGAATAAAAATAATTGTCCCAACATTGGAGCTTCCTAGCTCAAACCTGTAAACGGCGTGGGCAGAGCTTACGAGTATGTCCAATTTCGTTGAAATTTAACGAAAAAAGCGACTAACTAAAACGTAGAAAAAGTCTGCCTTAAGTGCAAAGATATAGCGTTTTGGGATTTTGAGTTGAATGGGGGACGCCCATTAAGTCTTCGAAGGAAATTTGAAATTGGTGAGTTGAAACCAAAATTTGTTCCTTTATCGGCACATCAGAGATATTGCTTGGGTAAGCTTTACATCAAAATTTCGAGAACTATAAATTACCTAAATTCTACCTCACAAAAATACAGGTTAACCCAAGAAGTTCAGAAAAATAAAAATATTCATTTCAGACAAATTCTTCCTCTGGCCTATAAAGCTTTAAAACCACAACACCTGTCACTTGGTAAGCTATTGTAAAATGCACTCTTCTTTCGGATAAAAAGTCCAAAAAGTATGAAAAATGTTGAGAAAAGTCGAAATAAATGGTATATGTTGAAAAAAGTTGTGAAACTCTGAAAAAGTTGAAAGAGATTTTAAAGGTAAAAAAAAAATGAGAAATGTTGAACAGTCGGAAAAAATATGGGAAATGGTGGAAAAAGCTAAAAGAGGCTGAAAAACTTGAAAAGATGAAAGAAGTTGAATAAGTCGAAAATATTGAAAAACCTTGAAAAGTCAAAAAAATAAAAAATTGTTGAAAAAAGTAAGAAGATGTTGAAAAGTCGATAAGGTATGTAAAATGTTGAAAAAACTCGAAAGAGGTTGGAAGACTTTTCAAGAAATCGGGACAGGTTGAAAAAGTGTTTAAATGTTAAAAATCTTCGTAAATTAGATTAAGTTGAAATAGGTTGAAAAAGAAGAAGAAACAAGGACAATGTTGAAATAGTCAAAAACGGAAGTCAAAAAAAAAAAACAACGGATGAATATGGAAAATGTTGAATGAGATTGAAAAATTCGAATAAATAGAAAACTTTAAAATTATTTTCGGAAAATGTCATGCTCACTTTTCAAATTCCGTCTGCTTTTGGTTCAATAAATAATATTCGTCATCGGAATACGCGTATAATTTTAGCTCGCTTAAGAATAATATAAATGAAGTGTTTAGCCAAAGGAAAGCTCCTTCAATTAAAAAAAATATTGAATAAGTTTTCTTAAATATCTTGAAATCGCTAGAGTGTGTATTGGAACTAAAGACGAAAAATTTAAAGTTTACATATCAGAAATGCCCAAAAAACTGAAAAAAAAGGTCAACCAATTTGTTGCTCCACCCTTAAGCATATAAAAAAAATATATCCATAAAAAATAGAGCCCAGCCAATATGTTACAAGCGCCACTCGTACCGCCTTTATCAAACACCATCGTCATTTTCTCTTTTTATCTTCAATTTCAGCCTCGTTCCCTAAAGCGAGTGTGAATATTCTGCTGATATAGGCATTTAATGTCGTTATCCTGTTGATTCCTTTCTTCTACCATATGTATAGTTAAATGTTTTTTTGCTGCTGCTTTTACTGTTGTTGTTATTGTTTTGTTGAGCATTCGACTAAAAAAGAATTTAAATGACATTCGCCCGTCGTTGTGACTGTAAAGCCACATCTATTGTAAGCAAAAAAAAAATTATAACAACAACGACTTACAGCTTTTAACGACCTATGGAAGCTTACAATTAATTCGGATCGATTCGAGGGTAAGATTTAATTTCTTAAGTTTTGCTGAAGAACGTTATTTCGTTAACAAAACACTAAATGTAAAATGACATTCAAATGACCGATTTCGCCAAAATGGTATGCTTTTTTTAAATTTCAAAAATTTAATGAGAACATTTCGTCAAATGCTTATGAAGTATAGATAAAACAAGAATAACCATCGCATCTAAACTTCATAGGTAGGAGTAAATAAATCCGATTACGTCAATACATCAGAAATTTTAAACATTCCATCTCTTAAATTAAGAAACTTTTTCATGAAAATGCTAAAAAAAAGGTTATTATTCGAAGAGTGACACATAATATTTTATTGAGTTCCATACCCTTAAATAAAATATTCATAACTTTCAAGCATCTAGAACCTCAAAATTAATAAAATTAAACCTCAATTTTGCTTTAGCAAACGCAACGCTCTAATTTTCTCTAGAAATTTTTTGAAAGAAAAAAGGCAAAATCAAATTAAGAACTTTGGTCACGTATGTAGATCCAAATTTGAGGTTCACAAAGATGGACAACGACAACAGGAACAAGAATAACAAAACAATATCCAACAAATTTTGTATCTCTTGCATGATGCAAGGGTAAACCGATCCGTGCTACTCGTGTTCATCTACAAATTTACAACAACACAGCACTACAACCATAATAAACATAGTCAACTAGTGCCCTGCAGCATAGTGTCCCTGCCATATCCATCCATCCATTTCTCACGCTTTCTAGGTAGTTGAAAATCGATTTTCAAGTGAAACGCTCTAGACATCGTTCTGAAAAAATCCTACCAGTTGTGGCATCAGCATGCCACCGACACGAGCCAAGGAACGAACGTGTGACAAAGTATTGGCTACAAAAATTTTTGTTGTTTCAATAAAAGTTGTACGCAAGGATTTTTATGTTGTTACCCTACGCGAAAATATGTCATATCGGGCATTTCGCGCGAAGCGGACAGGGGTCATGATTCCAATTTCAGATATATTTGAATATGTTGTACCTGTACATAATCCCGATACAGAAACAAAATATTTTTAGAATGACAACACTGGTTTACAAAATATGGGTCTTTGAAAATTTAAGAAATCGTTAGGTATGTACTACTTCAAATGCCATTATTCAGCTTAAGAAAGTCTGGTTAAATGAATTAACTACTGGATTTTATACTTCATTTATTGGCCTTTTTAAACTCATAATTGGGTTTCAAAAACAAAAAAAAAATACACTGAAAAAAATGAGAAATAATTTTCTTTATCGGTTTTTTCAATGTTCGCCTAACAAAATATTTTTTTGTGCCAAATTTGATAGTGGTCCGCCCAGCCGTTTTGGAGCTATATGCGTTGCAATGCCGAAACTCGAGTCAAATCAGTTGATATTCATATTTTCAAAGACCCATATTTTGCAAGCCAGTGTTGTCATTCTTAAAATATTTTGTTTCTGTATCGAGGTCATGTGCAGGTACAACATATTCAAATATATCTGAAATTGGAAACATGACCCCATTTAACCTGTCCGCTTCGCGTGAAAATATTAATTTAACATTTTTTCCAATATTTCGCATATCTCCCAACCACTTTAATTAAAATATATATTACAGAGAAAACTTTTCCTTCTGACACAAGGAAATCTTCCCTGAAGAAACGACGCATTGTGAATACAATCGAATGAAGGCAGCATCCGAAAAACGGAACAAATTCAGCAATTTATTGAAAGTTATTATAAAGCAGTTTATTGAAAGTAATTTTCTTAAAGATTGCAATGATCTCTCTCCAAAAATTTGGAACTTTATAATGATATGATCAGTGAGTTAAATGGGTTAAACTCTGAACTGAGCTTGATTCGACTGCACTTAACTAAATTAGAAGCAAACTTTCTTATTGGGCATTGGGTTGTTTTATAACATTTTAGTATATCTGAATAATTCCAACATTTTTTAGTACGTATGTGATCAAATTTCTGTAAGCAAGGGATGTCAATGGAGAAGACTTCTATGAATTTCTGCATAGGCTACTATTGTATTTACAAGTGTATGCGGATGTATGTACATATGTATTACAAACATACAACCAGAGGCATGATTTTATTTCAGTATGAAAGTTTGTTCCTGTGCGCTTTAATACCTTTCCATTTGTGTAAGTCTATATACTTTGTGTTGTTGCCTTATCATTTCTATTTCTTTCTGTAGATAGGTACTCGTATTGCCGGATTAATTTCGACTACATTTTAAGTAGAGTTCTAGTTTTAAGTAGCCTCTGTGATGTTTACCTCAAGCTAAAGTGCTTCAAAATATACATATGACATACTAACAGGCACACATACACACACACACACGCCCACACACACACGCGCACACACACTCAGAGTAGAAGCCTTATTATGTTGTTATCCTTGCGTAAACTTGTTGCTGAAGTTGCTTAAAAGAGTGAAATTAGTTTATACATTAAAAACATTTATGACTGTTTGTTTAGGAAGAATCTCGAAATTCTTAACAAACAGACATGAAATAAATGAGAAAAAAAAAGATCGTTAAAAATAACACACAGATACCATAGGTATATATTTTATATGAAATGGTTGTCAGCAATGCTAAAGCTATAACGACAATTGTTTTATGTTTTTGCTTGAAGCTATGTTATTTTCAAAACAAGACATGAGTGCGTAGGCAGGCAGCCATTAAGACTTTGAGTACAAAAGTTGTCAAGTTGAAATTGTTTCAAACATTAGTAGCAACTCTACAAAAAAATCAAAGAAAAATTAAAATCTGAATTGATACTGAACCGATTTTTTCATAAATAAATCAATTGCTATTATCAAATCAAAAACTAACTCCCATTGCCTTCTTTGGCTTAACAAGTGATGGTCGATATTAACTACTTGTCCCACAACAAGAGCACTTTATAAAATGTCAAAATATCCTGCTATCCCAGAAATAACATTGTAAAATAAAAGTTTATATCAAATCAGAACGGTCCTAATCTAAACATCAGACTTACCCTTTCACTGATTAAAAATGGCTCATAAAAAAGTTTGTCGCTCATGTCAAATTGTGAATATCAACATGGCGAAAAAGAATAAACGAATCTAAGATTTGGCAAGTTGATCCCACTAATGGATCAGAGGCTCTCTCGTACCGGCCAGGTTACAAACTCAGCTGAACCAAACCTTCTGAAACTAAGTATTTCGTTGGAATTTATTTTTACTTTCTTCATCAGATCTAGTTATGTTCGTTATTATTTTATCACTTATAACAAAATGTCACATACATATTAAAATATCACTCATACACATAAAAAGTTTTCGTTAAGTTCAATAATGTTTTAGTAGTTAAGATTTCAAAACTTATTGTTAATTTGTTAGAAGAGTCAATAAATATTACATCGCTCAAATGAGCTTAGTGCGATGACTTCGCTAACTCTTATTGGAATGTTCGTGTGTTGAAAATATGTTCATGTTCAAGGCTTCAAATCACCTTCTAGAAGCATTACACGGCAGTTGTTGAATGACTTCAATCACTACCTGAGCAGGCAACTGATATCGGTGACACAACGATTTCCCATGTACTCATAGTTATAGTTTGGAGTAATAAAACACGCCAAGTCTAAACAAATTCAGAATAAGGATTCTAACTATAGAAGAAAAATTACTTAAGTTCAAATCCTAAGGGAGTGAAAATCACAGAGAAGGGAAAAATATTGATTTTTCCTTATTAAAAAAATCAATTTTTCCCGACCGACTCCATACAAAGCTTGAAATCAACATTAAAAACAACAATTGAAAACAGGGGCTGGATCGCGGCAGTCGTTATCGAGTAAACGAGTTCGAAATTTCTTCGTTTGAGATTACGGTACTCGTTATCGACTGAAAAGTATCGAAAATTGAGATTATGCCATTCGATAACGAGTAGTCGTTCGAATGCTACCATACGAAACCTCACTCTTTAGATCAACTGTGAACAGAAACAAAAATTTAAAATTCCATGAATTCTTTGGAAAAAATAAAATGTAAGTATATTTTTGTTTTTAAAATTAAATTAAATAAATGAGCTAACTGTTTAACCATTTTACGGACTAATCCAAACATAATTAATGCTCTACAAAAAGGTATGATGGCAGATTTCATGTTGAAGCATCAAAATTTTTCAAAAAACCGTCTGCCAAACTGTTCGCACGGGAAAGTCATGTCCCAAAGGCTCTGGGAGCAGCTAACTAAAAACTTAAGTTCATATGAGGAAAAGCTGTTGAATGCAGCAGAAGAGCAGCTACAACAGGCAACCGGAATGGATACTATGGTTGAAGGTATTTCTGTAAAGTCTTTCGGAAACGAGATTGAAACCGAAAAAGAAACGAATGCCGAACTTGCATCAATGGATGAGCCTGACCCGGTAGAAGAATCCTTAAAAAACCTGCTAGAAAGTGAAAATGAAAGCAGCGATAACTCTTCAACGATAAGCGATGCTTAAAAAAAGCTCAAAAAGATGTCCCGAAGAAAAGAAAATATCAAACGCCAAGCGAATCAAAGTTGTCACTTTTGAAGACAAATATCGAGGCATTTGAAAAATCACAAGCTACAATTATATGTAAGCTTGATAAACTTATAGGACTTAAGTTATCATCTTTGGGCACAGTTTGGTTTCAGTTTCATTTGCAACATTTGCAACGATTTTGCAGACTGTGCTTTGGCACATTCCAACTAAATAATCATTCCCAACTGTGTGTTGAAAGCTTCCGGCGGCCAATAGTGCAAGTGTTACTGCTAGTTGGCGGCACTGCTGTGGATTAATAACCACTGAAGTTGAGCTCCGAGAGTACATAATTAAAAGCTTCTTTGGTTAGCCTAAAACGTTTCTTAAGTCTCCAAATAAATCACTTTCAATATTGACTGGATAAGGATAAGGATTGCTTTTATCACGAAGTTGTCTTCTCATCCACATGTCCCTGCCTTCCTCCTTTGACTCCGAATAAAAAAATAACACCGGCTTCACTTTTTTTTGACACAAATTTTACCGACTGCATTAAATTTAAATTGAAATTTTGACGTACTTTGTCATATGATGATAAAATAAATCGATAACTTTATCGTAAAATTTCGTCTCGTTTTGAATCGAGTGCCGCGATGCAGCAACTCGTTTCGTTTCGAAATCTTATTCGATACGATTGCTTACTCGATAACGACTGCTGCGATTCGGCGCCAGATTTTGTAATATTCAAATCGCAAGAGAATCCCAGAAACATTTACTTCCACTTTTTATTGCATAGTACAAATTTATTTATGCTGTCCTCAAAGCACAAAAATTTCAATTTTTTTTAAATCGGTTCTTACATTTTGTAGCATGGATGCTGTTCGGCAATCCCCAAAAGTGTGGAATCTCCCAAAAATTTTAATTCCAATTTTTTGAAACGATTACATTGCATGCGGCCGGTAAGTGAAGAGTAGATTAATTTTATAAAAGAAAAGCGGAATGAAATAAACTGAAATGATTATGATAAAGGGCATGAGAACATTTAACGATACAACCACTGTCCGGCTCATCTAAAGCTAAATCAAATGAGTATGGCGCTTTCCATACAAAAAAAAAACAAAAAACAAATTATCATTGTAAGAAATCCTTTTGGTATAACGATTCTATGTCATTTGAACACCTTGGCAACGAAAGCAGAGTATGTCATGTGAGTTATCTGTAAAGAAAAACAATTGCGATGCGTAAATTCATAACTGGCTTTATTGCAAAAGCCTTTCCAAGTAGCTTAAGCCTCGATGGAAAATACTCCAACTTGCACACTCAGTAGCTCCTAACGAAAGCTGAATCGGTTTGTACAATTTGCTTCTCTGTTGAAGCAAAATCCTTGAAGGATCATATGAGTATTAATTTCCGAGAAAAAACTATGAAAATGGGTATAAGGCGTAACCAGCAGACAAATATTTTACTGGGAGATATATGAATTTATTATAAGTAAAGAGAAACAAAGTATTATTAAGGCTTAGTATCCTATTTACTCGTATAAGCTCATGTACATTACTTGTAAGTTACTTATGATTTTTTTATGTTTTTTTTTAATTTACTTTACTTTTATTTTATTTTTTTTTGTTTTTTCTGTTTTTCATTGTGTCAGATGTTTGCGCTCCGACAAATAAAGCGCCTTTTCGCATTTCTACGCATCATTAAGTCCTTTTTGCTCACTCTCTGCTAAAGAGCTTAGTACATTGCCAGCAGAAATAGAACCTGCTAAAATTTTGTACGTGCCATTTAACCAGTATTTATTTTTTTTTTACACCAAAAAGGTCTGAATCCTCATTAGAGGAGCTACTGATTTAAAGAAAAACAAAAAATCCTCATATTTTTTTTCAAAGAAACTCAAATGAAAATACCATAATTTGTTGCGTGCGAGTATATGAAAGATGTATACGTCCGCAGATTAATTTTGATTAAATTTTTCATTTTTTCCATTCATCTCGAAAAAAACATACACGCGCTTACTACATTTAATGCGTGTGTTTCATATTTTCTGATGTTTCATTAGATAAAGTTTAACAAATTTAAGGTAAATTGAAAGGATCCTTTACGCCTTCAAGCACATGTGTGTAGCACATTGTCTTACTTTGGCATTGGCACTTATGTATTTTTAAACTTCTTGAGTCAATGAAAATTTTAGCTGAGCAAAGGTACTTTCATTTTTTTTATTGGCCTAAACCTTTGATGTTCCTAGAAAGTTAATGTAGTATTCTTTGAATTCGGCAAACATATTGTGTGATGATTGTAGAGAATCCCTTAGCATTTGATTTTAGAAAAAAGGGTTTTCTTCTCGGTATATCAAGTGTTCTATTTTGACTGAAGGTCATTTTATGAAGCAAAATTGTTCCAAAAATTTAAGAAGAGAATTTATAATCTAATGTTGATCTAATTTGCAGTAAAATGATTTGCACTTCTTACAAACTCTATTGCATATGAATAACTTAAACATAGTTTTGGCGAAATATAGAAATTTTTAAGTTGTTTTGGTTTCAAATATTTCCGAACTTTTATTTTGTTGAAAAGCGTGTACATAATATGCGTGTTAAGTTGAGAATCTATATGAAAAATGGTAAAATAATAGCGATTTTTCAAATAATTTTTCACATATTAACTAAAAATTTCACCCTCTATAAGCTCGAGTCTTCGAGAATGCTTCACCGAGGATAACAAAACCTCTACGAAACAAGCCGTCAGAGCTCAATCGAATCAAAAATTATAACTATCTTCATAACTTGCTTTACCATACGGTACAAAAAACCCTGAATCAGTCACAATACCTGTGATTATGTAGAAGAAAGGAGAGGTGCATAAAAATGAATCAAAACTCAGAGACCAGAGGCAAGAATAGAAAAAGAACGCTTTTAATATAGAAGTGAAGGGCCAAAAACAATGAATGACGACCTCGTAGCTGAAATTCACTTAGCCGCAGAAATTAGAGAGCATACCAATGTTTACGAAATAATATTGAAGCTGCCATAAATTCAGACAAAGTCGGCCAACCAAAAGCGAAAACACGGGACTAACTATTTAGCTACTACTGACTAGATAATCCGTTGGAAACAAAATTTATTAGAAACCATCAACCGTTCACCTTCACTCAATGACACATGTAAGAAGACATCAGCGACTGGCATCATATTGGCTTTCGTTAAGAGAGATACGAAAGGTGACGAGGTTTGCCTAACAAGAATTTATTTTTAAGGGCATTAAAAGAAAGCTTATAGGGTCAGAATACGTGAAAACGACATGTCTGAAATGTTTTTCAAAGTTTTTCATATAAATCAGTAGCTGCAAGTGGTAGAAATCAGTGTACGGAAAAGTTTTTTAAAAAAAATTGTTTTTGTAATAATTATTCTGCCGTACTAAGCGAAAAGGACGTATTTAAAAAAAAAAACTATCCGAGATTCTTATGGCATCTGATAGCTTAAGAGATTACGCGTCTAATGAAATACTCCAAGTGTTGGCATCTTAATTCAATCATATAAAAAATCTAGAAAGAAAATTTCCTCTATCTCAATTTTACAATTATCTCGAAATGAATTTTTTTGCTTAGTACGGCAGTATTGCTAGTCAAAGTTTTCATTAACTTTTTTTTCAAAATGCTATAAGTTTTGAAATGCTTGACTGATCGTAACAATATTTTTTAATTTCTGTAGATAATAAGTTGAACTTATGTATATTAACATATTATATATTGTTAATTAGCAATTTTTTCATCAACAATTGAGTTTTAATGATGTGCTCCGCCTCGAAAAAATCTGGAAAAAAATTACAGAGATGTATTGAACCCTTCCAAATTATAATTTGTCAAATCGTGAAGCCTCAATTAGTTTTAACGGTATAAATATTATAGTGGTACCGGGCGGACGAGAAATACATAAAACTTTTGTTATTTTTCAAAAAAATCAATAACACTAGTTTACAAGAAAAAGGATTTAGTTTCTCATAGACTTTTTTCAAGGTATTTTGGGGCGTAGTTTCCAAAAATGGCAACCATTTTTTTTTTCTTAAGAATCGTTTTCGAGATATCCCCAAAAAACGCCTTTTTCGGCACTTTTTTCATTTATTTGGCTATATCTCAGTGAATTTTTTTTTCGACTCAAAAACGCTTTTCAGCGTTTTTTTATTAATTTTTTTTTAAAGTACATTAAAAAAAAACTTACATTATGCTTATACTTCGTGCCAAGTTTGATAGTGGTCCGCCTAGCCGTTTTGGAGCTATATGCATACAATGCCGAAACCCGTGTCGAATCAGTTGACATTCTTTTTTTTTCGTTTGCAAAGAAATCGTATCAATGTGCCCCACCTCCCCTTACAAAAAATCAATTATCTCGAAACGAAATTTTTTGAGATACGCCCTTTTCGCTTAGTACGGCAGTATTGGTAAATTAAAAGTTTCATTTTCAGTGAAGCTATATTTTAAATTAAAAGCTTTTTTAAAGTGTGATACATGTGGCACATATCGTATATTATTTTCATAAATAATTAATTTTAAAAATAGTTTATGTCGTGACAGACATATGTACATTATGAGTGAGTTTCCATTTTATTTCATTTCAGAAAATACATACCATACATGCCTTAGACAAGAACTCAAAATTGCCGCAGAGCGTTACATATTTATGTAGTATGTCTGTATATGTAGAATGCTTTTTTCATAGAGCAAATTCACTAAAATTATTGTCTCACGGCAAAGAAATATTTTTTCCACCGAATAAATGATTCGACTTCTATGAACAATAGAATGTTTGCAACAAGAAATATTCGTTTTCCTCAAAGTGTGATTTGGTAATTGATTGGTATTCGATTGATTCAATTAAATTGTTCAAGTATGCGTTATGTTAGTTAATTTCAGATACATATTTCACTTTAATTAAATAATACATTCGCTAACAAAATTCTATTTTTTTAGGAATGCGACTATAATATATGATGAGCAAATTTTTCAAATGAATTTCTTGTCTTATCGACAAAAAATCTATTTAATGAAAAATTTTTTTTATGGCAAATAACTCTTTGCTTTATGTTAATAAATAACCCAAAAAAAATATACGAACTATGGTATTTTTCGTTAAATGTGCGCATAAGACACCAATAACCAAATACATACTTTATTAGTTTGCATTTAAAATTTACCGAAATACCTTAGCTCCGTATAATAATAATACAGAATTGATGTTGGTTCAAAGCAACTCTTTGATATTTTCTTTTTTTGTTCTGAGATAGCGACGGTAGCAGCGGCAGTAAACTCTTAACCTGCAAAGCCAACAAGGATCTAAAATATTTGCTTCCTTAGGCAAACCGAACAACTTAAGCAGCTTGGTTAACCTTTTGCAATAATATTTGGTTTTTTGAAGCCAAATACAAGGATAGTTACAAAAACAATGTGTAAAACTTTATGGAATTTCTTTGATATAATTAAATTCTTAACCCTAATTAAGTCAGGACACTTCTATAACTAATCAAATCAAAATGTGCCTCAGAAGCACATATGAGGAAATTGTGAATTTTTAATTAGATTTACAAAAGAAATATTTTATTTTAAATTCATTTTATATAATAAGCTTAAGAAAATAATAAGAACATAAATATATATATATAATATATATACTAGATTATGATATTTATAAAGAGTTTTTGAAGCATTCTCGTTGGAAGTATTTTTGTCACAAATATGAGACGATTGCGCACACATTCTGCACAACTTTGGAGGACACATGTAACATCTTCGCCGAGAATTCCCTTTTTTGTTAGTGCTGGGCTATGTCGATTTTTGATCCGGATTTGCTTGCAGAAGATTTGAATCATTATTTTTATGTGAAACAACGAAGTCCTGAACTAAATCTTTCAAAAATAGCTTTGACTGCGGCTTCTTCCAGATGGTGCGGCGTTTGGCGAAAAAGTTCCAGATGGTTCCATATTTTTCAACGAACATATTATAGTAATAGCATTGAATTGTGACTAGTTAAGATTAACCACATCTGAGCATTCTTTATCCATTTTGATGTCAGAATCCTCATATTCTCTGGCACACTCAATAATCTCCGTCTTCGGAAAGCAAACTTCCTTCTCGATCTTCACTTGTTTCGAATACATCAAAACCCTCTTCGTACTCGCCTTTTTCGTTGATTACTTTTTCAATTTCTTCTCTCGTGATAATTATTCCTTTAGAATACAGTGATTCAAATTTGAATTTTCAAAATTTTTTTAAGCGAAGTCTCATATGTGCCTGAGAGGCACATTTTGAGTGGATTAGGTACATTTTTAGTTTTTTTGAAATAAAATGCAATCCAAGGATTATACAAAAATAAAAAGAAATATTTTATGTACAAAAATAGAGGGAGAACAAAATCAAGTAGTTTCATTAAAATTATTTTTCATTTAAAAAAGTTACAGCTCTACAAAGTCAAAAATGTGCCTCTGAGGCACATGTTGGCTTAATTAGGGTTAATACGCATAATATAGCGCAACACCAGGCAGTCTGGCAGTCAGCCGATTCGCCTATACGCATACCCTATTGACAAACACTTGAAGCCGTAACAGCAGGCACAAGCAGCAAGCAGATTTTAAACCCCTTCAACACTTTTAATTGACACTTAAATCCTTAATTTTATCAATAATTTATTTTAAGTGTCAACAAAAAAGGAAAAAATATGAACACCAAGCAACAGACTACATTGAAGTACAAAGAGAAAAGTTACAGTGGTGAGCAAAATATGAATAGAGTAGGACAGTAAAAAAATATATGAAAAATAACTTTAAAGAAGGCAAGTTATGGAACAAAAATATGAAAAGAAAATCATGCAAGTTGAAAAATTTGATCGAAAGAAAAGTTTAAAATGTACATTATTTTGTTTATTTATCTTGCATCGTTCTCGTACAATCGCGATATTTACAGACAGATGCAGAGATCGTTGTTTTGAGCCTACTGGAAACTTAAGAATGGAATGTACCTCGAGCTCTATTGTATTAACTTGATGAACCTTCGTAAAATGATAATTTAAAGTTTTTTCTTTTATACAAAGGGCCACGCCTTCTTGCATAATCCCATCTAATTTTCATCTGTTTAATGCTCTTGCATATTTCTTTGCACAAAGCTTCATTATATTCGGTTAGAAATCTCTTTGGATATGCTTCTGTTTTAATTTCTGTGAGAGATGTAAAGCTCATTTGCGTCATATATCTTCCACATACTCGTACATGAACAAAGTTTCACCGCAATTTGTTGCACAGTTTAAAAAAAACAAAAAAAAAATTGAAATTTTGTACGAAGGGCTTTGATCTTTTAGACTTGATCTTGAAAAAATTCTTATGGTGTACTCAAATGAACTCAAGCTCAAAATTTTATGTATCTTAGGAAACAGTTTCACCTAGTAGTTGATATCTAGCCTGTCATTAATGATAGTGCTTTTTTGTATACAATTTTTTTCTTCTCGGATTTGAGTTCTTAGAAGCTTATACACTCAATCTTTTCAATTAGAGACACCGCAGATTCTTGAATCAGAATCTTGCCAATAAGAGAAAAACAAAGAAATTAATAGAACCGTAATTTGAACTATCATAGGAATTGTCCTGTCAAGAAGAGAACGTAATTGAACCTTCCAATAAGAAAATGAGATGAGTCTCTGCGAAATTTTTTCCAAGCGAAAAACGTCACAGACGTGTCTTTTTTTTGCTAGATGCTCATTATTTTTAACTAAAAAAAAAAATTGTAGATGATCATTGCTGGCTATGATGAAAAAGGCATTGCAAATTGCGAGACGAAACTGCACTTTTCTTTCGCCGAATACCTCCAATTGTGTTACAGCACAAAATTTTAAATCTTGACTTTCACTTCGAATAAGAGAAAACTTGCGAATAGGAGAGAAATAATAATCCCCAGACGTAGTCTCTTAATGACAAGTTTGAGTGTACTAAGTAAATTTGAAAATGTAATATTCGAATTTTATGCTTATGCGGCAGATAATACAGCTCTGAAGTTGATTTCTATTCAGTCGGTCATTAAAATAAAACTTTTTGTGAGGTACGGAACTTAAGGATTTCAAAATAAAAAATTACATCAGCAGCTTATATTGACATTTATGAGGATCTCATATTCAAAACTTAATATTAAGGCAAACAGTTTGATCTTTTTAATTTCTATTCAAGCAGTCAGGAAAGAAACTATTTTTTTTTTTTTTGCTTACAATTAGTGAATTTCAGTTTTCTCTGAGAGAGGACTTAATCTTGCAGATTTTGAATTATGAAAAATTCTTCCACAGAATATATTACCAATGTTTGTTAGTCCGATGCTCAGAATTATATGCTTTAATGACAAATAGGTTAGGCGTTACTTTCTAATCAGTTAGTTGTAGTAGTTAGTGAAAACTATGATTCTTGATTTTTTGGGAGTTGACATCTTTTAAAACGGAGCATAAAAAAATCTAATAATCCGAATATTCTTCTGTTCAGCTTGATCCTACCTAGTTTATTATAAATAAATCTTTAATTTTTCTCGTCACTGTACTAACGGCTTAAGTGTCAAGCGACAAATGTGCTGTCATACACATGCCTGAAGAAGAGCAAAAAAAATAAAAAAATGCATAAAACAACAACAACACAAAATATCAACAACGACCACTTTAAAACCAGCATCATAACACAGACAAACAAACAAAAAGGATGCAAAAAGAAAGGATTTCAAATTATAACAAGGAAACACCGCCGCGACGATGCTGCTCCGCTATTGTTGCTCAGAGTGTCGGTGTTCATGTGTTCTTCGAACATGTTTTTATGCTCAGATTTGTGTCGATTCCGGTGTATATGTATGTGTGCAGGTTGTGTATTGTCTTCCTGCCATTGTTGTCGTTGTCGTCGCTGTCGTTGAAACAGCGTTGCCAACACGCTGTATATAAATTGTGAAGTATTTGAGCCGAACAGCAACATCAGTCAGTCAGAACAACAGGAATTTAATAATGATACCGTTGTTATTGTTGCTTTTGCTGTTGTTGTTCCGTCACGAAGAAACCGAAAATTTGTCATATTTTTAAGGAAATATCTAGCAAAAATGAAAAGAGAAGAAAGAAAAGAAAAAGAGAATTTTTCGCTCACATCCTTATCGTACGCAGTTATTTTTTTTCCATATTCATATTTTTTTTATTCAATTTTTCACTGTTTAAGAACAAGAATACACAGGGATTTTACAATGAAGCGTTTCCAAAACATCCAATATAAAGTGGCATGGTATGAGCGGATCCCAATAGGAAATATCATTATAAATACAAGGAGACCAACCACGGTTTTTGGTTTTGTGGTTGGAAAAGTCGAAAAAATATGGAAAGTGCTTAAAAAAGTTGAATAAGTCGAAAAAATATAGAAAGTATTTAAAAATAATGGAATAGAAGTTATTGAAAAAATCGAAGAAGTCGAAAATAATTAAAATCTGTTGGAAAGTGAAAAAGCAGAAAACGTTAAAAAAAATATGAAAAATATTGAAAAAATTCGAAAGTGGTTAAAAAAGTCGAATAGTATATGGAGACCAAATCCATCTCAAGCCATGTACACGGATTATCTTATGTGTTACGGAATTGGTTTCCGATTATATATGTTGTTTTTCAAAGGATAAGCGCGCATTAAGCTCATATCATCTCTTCCTTATATTAATACAAGTCCAAAATAAAATTTTAAGCGAAAAAAAGGTGGGGTTTTTCAGAAAATCTGCTTTGTTTTTTCTCATAAAAAGCGCTATAACTCTGCCAATTTTTAACCATTTTGAAATTTTTTTAAAGATTCTAACAGAAAATATGAAGTTCTATAAGAATTAAAAGACAAAAAATAATTATTTTGATTTGAATGGAAATGCCGCTTTTATGAAACAATTTTCAGCCTAAAATGGGTATAACTTAAAATGGCCATATCTTTGTCAAAATTTTTTTTTAATCAAATCAAGGAAATATGGGTCCTCTTATATCCTTTAAAAACAACATATATAATCGGCAACCAATTCCGTAACATAAAATAATCCGCGAGCATGGTTTGAGATGGATTTGGTCTGGAATATTTTGAAAAAAAGTTAAAACGTTGGAAAAGACGCAGAAATTGAAAAAGATTGAAAGCGTCGAAACATATATGGAAAATGTTGAAACAGTGTAAAATTACTTAAAAAGTCGATAAAATTTGGAATATGTTGATAAAAGTTGAGTGAGGTTGAAAAACTAGAAAAAACTTGAAAAAGGTTAAATAAATTGAAAAAGTCTTAGTAAATCTACAATATATGGGAAGTGTTGACGTGAGAAAAGTTAAATGAGATTGAAAAACTCGAAAGATTTGAATAAAACTGAAAAAAGTTGAAACATTAGAAAAATGCTGGAAAAGTCGATAAAATCTGAAAAATTTTGCAAGTTCAAACGTGTTGAAAAATTCGACTGAAAAATGTCACACCTACACTTCAAACTCCACCTATTTTTGGTGCAATGAGTTATATTCGTGATTGGCATCCACATACAAAGTGATGTTATGAAATAATAATGCAATCGCATCAAACTCCATTTAATTTTAAGACTTGTAGTTTATCGACATCTCAACTCCACATTTTTTTAGAATTATTGCGCCGACTTTTGGTTTTGAGACACCTTATCGCAATTATATATACCATCTTAAGTTTCATCGGAATTTTCGATTGTTAAAAAGGCACACGCCTACTTAACTAATTCTGCCTACTTTTGGTAGAGTTAACAATATATTTGATCAGCATCCGTTCACTAAATTTCGTCACAATAAAATTTAATATTTATTGCAGTGCCGCGCCCCTGTAGGAGTACTTAAGAACTTGAAATCAAGCCAATTGAAATTTTTTTTACATATGCACCTTAGGATTCATCCAAATTGCTGCAGCCATTTTTGGAATACGTTTGACATTTATTTATAAACACACAATTCAAGCTCGTTTAATACAACGTTACAATTTTTGTAAAACTTATTTTCTTGTTTAAATAGCCCATGTTAATTTTTCAATCTAAGTGAACTATGTATAGCTGTATTTATCGATGCAATATACCTGAGTAATTCGTAAGGATTCCTCTCAGTAATTATACAAGCTGCGAACAGCCATCCAAGACAATCAAGCCCTACAAATGAAAGAGACAGTAGACAACCTGAACGTAAAACAGGTTCAATTAACTCACTTTTCGTAGCATCACAAGAAGAGTATGAATTGACTACAAATGTCATCAACTCCGTATTGTTGTACCTAAAGCGTTCATAAGTGGTAGACAATAAACTTAATGTTTCATCATGAGGTAAAGGAAAACATGCAATCTCCTCAGGAGACCTCCAAAACTTGGAGTACCTGGTGTAAGCGAATTTCTTTAAGTGAGCAGATACATCCACTATCTGCTTGGTGTTGAGTCTAACCATCTGGATAGCCAAATACCCAAGCATATAGACACAAGATATACCTTCAGCGTTATATACCAACTTGTACCATTTCGAAGCATCCTCCGAAAACAAAGGAGTGTCTTCATTAATTCCTGGAAGCCGTGTTGCCGTTTTGACCTGAGTGCTTGTCCATTGTATTTTTTCCAACCTCTCAGCTCCTGTAGGAGGAGGAATGAAAGACAATGATTGTTTGTCAAACATTTAATCAGAGATGAGGAAATGTCGATTGTCAACTGACAATGAACAAACCAGACCAAGAATTAAGTCATGTTTCCAATGTGCTCTCCAGTGATGTAGATTTCTCAAGGAGAAATGCTTTGATTTCTGGTCATAGTGATGCGGTTTGCGCGCCTGCTCGAGGATATTTGTGCAAAAGCCGCACTTTGCCGACCCCTGTCTTATGCCTTAAAATCGATTTTAAGACATGATTGAAACAATGTGGCTATTTATTTAAGCGCGCAAAACCCTCGCAAGCTGTGCAAGTTGTGCAGTTTTGCGCCGTCGCAAACGAACTGTCAAAAATCGTATGGAAAGTTTTTTGAACAAACTAGAAAACTTTCGCTGCTAATTTGTGCAACTGTTGTCACTCTCTTTTCCCATACGATTCTCTCATCAAAAATTTATTGTTTACACATTTTGTGTTTAGGACTCTCTTTTCCCATACGATTCTTTCACAAAAAAATGACATGCTCATCAACTGCTACAAAGTGAATAAAATATTCGAAAAGGCGAATTTGTGCAAATTGCCAATTTGCACAAATGGGAAACTTGAGCGTTTAGATGAATACCGCTAATGTTTTCTTATAAGTTAATATGAATGACAAATATAATTGTTTCCACGCTTTCAGCTAAATTTCTAACTGGTAGTTAAATGCTGAGAGCTCAACAATGAGAAATGGTAACGCATTTGTATGGAACAGCGGCGTCACGAAACAGCGTGTGTTTGATTGCCTGCAGTTGAGGAAGCGGAAGTAGATTTGCGTGAGTTTTCACTGTATGTATGTTAAATAGAAATAATTACATATCCTTTATTTTAAATATAAATATAATTTTATTGTGTTTTTCATTGTTAGCTTCTGTTTCATTTTAGAAACAGTTTTCCATATATTTATTTCAATTTTATTTTATTATTGAATTTTATTTTATTATTAAATTGACATTGAAATGACAGAAATTGTCATTTGATTTAGATTTTGTTTTTTGAGCACATCCTTTAACGATGGTTTTTCTGATATTAAAGACTATGTTGAATTACCATTCAAGGTGGAACAAGTATAATTCAAAAGGAGACATAGCAAAAATTGCATGTAAAGTAAAAAACATGAAAGCTTTACATTAAAAGTTATGAGTATTTTTTTTTAATTGTTACATCTTGAATATTAACCCTCTAATGCATAGATTTTTGTTTTTGTTCATAATTTGTGTGGAAGGTAATTCGGGTGTGTAAGACATTAGTATGAAGTCGAATTTTCATTTTGGTGAAGGTAGCACTTTTTATAGTTAAAAACCTGCAGACCGCCTAATGGCCGGCATATGCATTGGATACAAAAATTATTATTATATTTTTTACTAAGCCTCCTGCTCAGTACTGTTAGTGCGAAATTATTTACATTTAAGTAATTTTATTTTTAAGTTCTTGAAAAAATATTATTATTAAAGAGACTTAAATAAAAAATACATATTTATAGTTATTTGCGTTGATGAAATATGAAAAAACAATTCTTGATTGCCGAATTGCATAATTTCAGATTGCACTTTGTGCAATTCGCTTGTGTTACTGACTTGCATCCAGGTAACTTGCATGCTCTTTTGCCAATGCTCCACTCCATCGTATCGAACATCGGCAGTTGGAAGGATGGCCTTTTTTGGTTAAGTCCCTGATGTCGACGGCATGGATGGTCTGCCCACTGACCGTTTCTCCGTAGAGAAAGATGCAAACAACATGCACGATCCAGCTACTTCAGTACGAAAATAAGGTAGCTTTTTTTTATCGCCTCCTTTATTCAAACGATGGTATAAAATATATGCATTGACGGTCGCGGCATCCAGCAAGTGGTAGAAGATTCGATTTGTCCACTTTCTAGTTTTCAAGCTAATGTGGTATCGCCCATCAAGTCGACACTTCCCATGTGTTTGTTGTATTCCTTGACGATGCAAGGACAGTCGATTTCGACATGCTGCAAACTTTTCCGGTCCCATCGCTTAGCTTTTCGAAGTTGTTGGTTCATATCTCGAAACAAAAACGGTATGGCACTCACGTAGGTTGATAACAAACCAACAATTTTGGTATCATGCCATAAAACGGCATACTTATTTCTACTCCATATGAGCTTCCAACAAATTCTTCAGAATAAACTCGCTCAACCGTCATTCTGTCCACAAATGCATCGACAGCTTCATGTTTGGCCAACGATTGGCACGCACTAATCCCAAGCTGTAGATTCCACGGGTCCTGAGATACGCCAGCAGACCCAGAGAGGTATAAAAAATTGTCGAAGTAAATAAAGTGGTTGACGTTATCTTGAATGTTCTTGGATAAAATCACATAAAATACATATAAGGTGCTATGAAAAAATATCGCCACACTGCATAAGCCCGCCTATTTACGGTTGCTAAAAAATTGATGTAATTCGAATAAGCTAATTATTTTTTCTTCTAAATTCAAACACTATTGAATAGATAGCTACACCAGTAAAATTATGGAATCAATCAAACAAGAACTAACTAAAAGAAATAATTAATTTCGTTTTTTTTTTTCGACGAATTTTCACTTTGAACTGACGTAACTGCCAAACAAAGCATGCGAAGTCGCAGGATGTGCACCCACACATTAGCTGAAACTTCGACTAGTAATCGTACGCTGATTCCACTAAAAAAAATCGTGTAAGATAAATTCAAGATAGCCTTAGTTTCAAGAAAAACCATGTCTGAAAAGTGTGTTCAAAAAAAAAAAAACAAAAATAATCGAACAAATTCCTGTGGAAATGCACATATGTATATATGTATATTTTTGGCATATTAAATTTTTTTTAACTAATAACACAGGTCAACAAATCGAAAAAAAAAATTTGGTGCCGAGATATAGTTAGTGGTTTTGTATTAAGTATGTACTGGCAACATTAAAAATATTTTTAATTTTTTTTTCCTACGTGCCATTTTTGATAAACGGTCACTTTTGGATATTCGCTGTAATAAGTATTTCCGTGTGCATGATTTGCTATTTTATCGATAAATTTCTAAAAATAAATTGAGTTTTATATCATGTCTTCATCGCGAAGAAGTTGTCTCATTGATCCAAATGTGTTTTGTTACCGCTGTGGTGAATGCACGGTGACAAATTTCAGAAAACCTATAACAGATCTTATAAAAAGTGCTTATTATGCTTACTTTAAGTCGAAAATTGTGGATGAATATTGAATAATTGCCATAAGTAAACGTCAAAGTAGATGTACATGCTAATCGGTGGCTCCTGCAATACGTACAATTTTCTATCAAACTAAGAGTTTAAAAAATACAAAAATCGTACAAGTGCTTACTTAAGTGAGTGATAGTGCGGCATCACAAAAAAAAAGACTAATTCGCGCAAAGTTTAATGATAATTTCTTTGAAATAAAAATTTGCATAATTTTTATATATGTACACACATTTTTAATACATTTTGCGAGAATACTTATCCAGTGGACCTTGTCACGCAATAAACAACAAAAAATATTTGTTTATTTTCACACAATAAACTATCAGCTGTTCTTGTTTCTCCTAAAGTCATAAACAATTTTCTTACTAACGCCATCTACTGCTGCATAGCGAGCTTTAAGATAAGTTTTTGAAAAATTTCACTGCTGTCAAACTTTTGCAAGCTTAAGGTTGGCCCACACGTCACGACCAATTGCAACGCTCCAAAAAATGAATTGTCCAATGTGCAAGGAAAAAATTGATCGTACTGACTCGACTAAAGTTGTTTGCGCAGATTGCAGAGGATTTTATCACTGCTCTTGTGTTAATTTGATGCCTGATGATGTAGATTATATGAAAGCGGGGATAGTTTATCGCTGCGATGCGTGCACAGAGACACGTCGCCAGTCAATGCATCAACAACCTCCACCACTCCCAAACTTGAAGAATGCTATTACGGAGAAGCAATTATCGCCGGCAGAATCTGGAGCCAAAAAACAACAAAAAAATGCTGTAATGAAACAACCACTGGCGAAAAGCTCAACAATAGCTTTGGCAGCAAAACAACATATGAAATCCAAATTGCAACAAAGCGAAAAAAGATCTGAAAGCCCTTCGTCTCACACTTCCTCTCCAGCCTCTAGTTCTATAACCCTTGAACTTCTCTATGAGGAAATTCTGAGCCTCAAAAAAGTGAATAGCGATTTTCTTGTCGCCATGCAATTAATTCAAGAGGAAAATGTGTTGCTCAAAAACAGAATTTTCAATTTAGAGTCGAAATTAAATGTGGTTGAGGAAAGCGAAAAGGAAAATGTGCAAAAAATGAACAGTATGGTCAAACAACTTTCTTAATATGAGAACCAGGCAGTTGCGTGTGATCTTCGAATAAATGGCATACCATTTATAAACAATGAAAATCTCACTGAATTGTTTACAAAAATTTGCAACACCATAAATATTGATCCACCAACCATAAAAAATATTTCTCGTCTGCGCCAATCTAACACTGAAGCAGCTACACCAGACTCTACTATTATTGTCAAGCTGGAGACTCCTTTTCAGAAAAATCAGTTTTTAAAATCTATTTCAAAATTCAAAAAACAAAATAAAGACAGATTACGGCTTCGTCACATCGGGCTTAACTCGGACGTTGTTTTTTTCGTAAACGAAAATTTGACGAAAGTAAACTACACAATATATCAAGCTGCTGTGCGACTTAGAAAACGTTTCAAATTTTATGCTGTTTTTACATTGCATGGCTTAGTTTATATAAAAATTCATCAAAGTGATGTAGCAATATGCGTAGATAGTCTGAGTGCTATCGAACAACTCAATAATGATCAGCAGCTGCTTTTTCGTGAGTCTGAATAGGATGAAAATCAAACTGTCTCATAATGTATCAATTAAGATTAATCATATTTTATTTATTAATATTTATCAATTTTTTCTCATCATTTTATTATACTATTACACATACTTAATTATTTTTTGCTTGCTTTTTCATGTTTGTGCCTGTGAATTTGTCTGCGCGCGTTGCCAATTTTACTATTTTAATCTTTCTTATGAGTATCAATGATACTGAAGTTTGCTGTTCCAAAGACCTTACGTATAACTTCATACGAACTTTGACGGGTAGTACATCCGGAATAAAAATTTGCCACTTAAATGCTCAGAGCCTACTTAAAAAAGTTGATGAGCTCAGGCATATTTTTGTTGATTCTAAAATAGATATTGTGTGCGTATCTGAAACGTGGTTTATGCCGTGTATGCCGAACACCTTGTTTAACATGAACGGATATAAGCTTTACAGAACTGACCGCGTAAGTCATGCTGGTGGCGTAGCTATTTTCGTAAAAACATACTTGCGCTGTAAAATCCTTTTCCAATCCACTCCTGAAAGCTTATGCGAACAACTTTTTTTAAATGTTATGATAGGTAATGATAATATTCTTGTTGGATCAATATACCGACCTAATCGCAATATTGATTTGGGCCCCTTAATTGAGTCTATTGAGCGTATGTGTTTGTCGTTTAAGAATATACTTATAGCTGGTGACTTCAATAGTGACCTACTTACTGAATCTCAGTTACTTTTGAATATGCAATCCCTTGGACTTTTCCCCATAAATTGTACAAAGCCAACACACTTTACAAACTCAAGTCTTACTTTATGACCAAACCATAGCTCCAGCTTTTTCCAAGCATGATATTATCTATGTATCTCTTGATTTTCATGCAAATAACTCACCTCAAATTTTCACGTATAGAGATTTTAAAAATATTGATTACGACAGATTAAGAGAAGAAATAGAGACTATTAATTGGAACACTATTTTTGGCTTCCCCAGTGTAAATGATCAACTTCATTTTATAGAATACAATGTAAAAGCATTGTTCGATAATTATGTTCGCTTAAAAACTAAAACGATCTCTCCACAAGAACGGCCTTGGTTCAATAATGATATTAAAGCCCTAATTAAAAAGCGTAACTTTGCGTTTGCCCGTTGGAAGCGGTACAAAATTCCATGTCTTTATAAAATTTTTCAGCAAATCAGGAACAGAGTGAACGCGAAAATTAAACTCACAAAGTCGAAATTTTACGAAGCTAAGTTTAAATATGTGATAGATAGCAAGCGAAATTGGAAACTAATCAAAGAAATAGGTATTAACAAGTCTGACAGGATTTCTCAGGATTCTTTTGACTTGGCGAAAGTAAATGAGATCAATCTAAAGTTTAGTACAATATCAATACCACGGGCCAACTTAAATGCTTTTGACGATTACTCTCGCCCGACGAATGTGCCAAGTTTTAGCTTCTGTTGTATCGACCAATTAGAAGTTCTGCGCTGTTTTCTTTCTATTAAATCGAACGCTGTAGGATTTGATGAAGTCCATCCAGTCTTCTTAAAAGCACTGCTGCCAAAGCTATTGCCAATTTTTACGCATATTTTTAATTGTGCAATAACTTCCTATGTTTTTCCAGACAGCTGGAAATATGCTAAAATCATACCTTTGCCGAAAAATCGTGATGAGTACAGACCAATCGCTATTTTACCTTTCCTTTCGAAAGTTTTTGAAAAAATTATCTACACACAGATAAATGTTTTTATAACAAACTATTCACTGATTTGTAGGGAGCAGTCTGGTTTTAGACATACAAAAAGTTGTTTGACCGCACTTTTAGAAGTATCTGATGATATTCGTTCAGCTTTGGATAATAGCAAAATAACATTTTTAACACTATTAGATCATAGCAAGGCGTTCGATAGCGTTGATCACAGGCTGCTATGCTGGAAATTTAAACACTTGTTTAATTTTTCGAATACTGCTGTCAATCTCTTGAAATCATACTTAGCAGAGCGAAGGCAGGCAGTCGTCATTGGAGATTTGCTGTCCGATTTTGTATCTATTTTAAGAGGCGTACCTCAAGGTTCCATTTTGGGACCTTTACTTTTTGTCATGTATATCAATGATATAGTGACAGTACCGAGAAACTGTAGAATACATTTGTACGCAGATGATGTGCAGGTATACATTTCTACTGAGCCGACCTTGATAACGGAGTGCATCTCAAAATTATGTGATGATCTCAATCTCATTGACGGTTGGGCTAGAAATAATGGATTATGTCTTAATCCGGCTAAGTCAAAATGCCTCGCCATCTTTAAAAAATCTCTTGATCTGTCAGTGATACCGCGAATAAATGTTAACGGCACTGAGATTACTTTCGTCGAAACTGCGAAAAATTTAGGAATCAGGTTCAATGGAACTCTTACTTGGAACAACCACATCCTCGTTACAATTGGTAGAGTTTACAGCCTTTTGCGTGTTCTGTGGACCATACAATACTTTACGCCACTTAAAACAAGATTGTTGTTGGCAAAATCATACTTGATCCCAACTTTGCTATATGGCTGCGAAATATTTGCTAATTGTGATAGCGTCTGCATGAACAAATTGAATGTTCTTTACAACAACATCGCAAGATATGTATTTGGACTAAGGCGGTCTGACCATGTATCAAGATATGCGCATAAGATCCATAATATGTCGTTTAATGATCTTTTAAAGTTTAGAACAATTTTACTCCTACACAAAATAATATACAAAAAGACACCTGTGAATTTATACAACAAGCTACAATTCTCGCGCTCGTTAAGAAATAATGGTATAATTCCAATCCGTTATAGTACTTTGACATCGGATCGTCAGTTTTTTATCCACTCGGTAAGACTTTGGAACTCACTTCCCGTGGATCTTCAGTTAACAGGCAATGCGTCGTTATTTAAAAGTAAGCTCCAAACCCATATGCGTAATGTGTGATAATGTGAATAGTTATAAAATGTTTAATTTTAATTGTTTTGCAATTCATGTTTATAACCTTAAAATTTACATTTTAATTTTAGTATTAAATTATATTATATTAATAGATTAAATAAATTTTTTATATTACTTCTTATAAGATATTTAAATGTTTATTTTTGTTTTCTTCTCAAAAACTGTTATATTTAATTCTTTAACTTTACAATGTTATTAAATTCAAGTTGAATGCACTTCTATGTCTATAGTACATTAGCCATAAGATAATTTATCTTTTTGTACTATAATAACCATTGATTAATACAAATACAAAATACAAATACAAGCCTTGGATACCCCAAATTGTTTGTAAATTGTGCTATGAATACTTAAGACAGTGTATTAGTGGTAAAAGAAACCAGGTGAGGTTCGGAATGCCTATGCAATGGAAAGAACAAAAAAATCACTTTGTTGAGTGTTACTTCTGCTGTATTAATTTGTATGGTGTAAACGTTAAAAAATGATTTATCCAGACTTAGACTCTGGTAGAAGACCCTTACCACATTCAGAGGAAGTACCTATTTCAGCATTTTGTTCCATTCGTGAATCATCATTTGAAGAAGTCATTTATGAAGTGAGTAGCGACAGCGATTTCGAAGGAATACCATCTACAGAGCCAAAATCTTTTTCGCAAGAAGAATTAAATGATTTGATAAGGGATCTTGAACTCCCTAAATAATCTGTAGAGGTTTTGGCTTCTAGATTAAAAGAAAAAAACTTGTCGTCAGGTACAGAAGTGACATTCTATCAAACAAGAGAGCAAGACTTGCTACCTTTTTTTCAATCGGAAAATGATATTGGTTTTTGTTCGGATGTGCAAGGCCTTATTCTCGAAATGGGCCTTTCAAAATACCATCCAAATGAATGGCGTCTCGTTATAGACAGCTCTAAACGAAGTCTTAAGTGTGTCCTCCTACACAATGGCAACAAATTTGGTTCTGTTGCTATTGCTCACTCAACAAAAACTGAAATTTTAAATGACATGCCAGAACACTTTAATAACTTCGGATGTAATATGTAAATCAAAGTGCAATACCATCACAGTCATCTTGACCGATTCCCAGACAATCTTGGATCCTATAGCGAAGAACAAGGGAAGCGGTTTCACCAGGACCTAAAGATTATGGAAGAAAGATACCAAGGCCGATGGGATCGCCATATGATGGCTGACTATTGCTGGGAGATGCAACGTGATAGTCCGACTACACCTCATTCGCGGAAAAGTCGCGAAAAATAAAGTTTTAATTTAAGTAATGTAAAGTGTTTTTCATGTAAGACTTTTTTTTTACAAGGCAAAATCTAGAAAACTACACGTATGATATCAACATTTTTGATAATAATGTAATCAGTATAAGGTCTTTAGTTAAAAAAAAAGTACAGCTTCTCGGCACCAAAACTAGTGTTGACCTGTGTAATTATTTCAATTTATGAAAAAAAAATTTATTTTTTATTAAGTTGAATGAAGAAAATATTTTTCTTATTACTGTTAAATTTCAGTATTTGTACCGTGTGCTGCATGTAGAAGTAGTAGTAGCTAAGATATATAGATAGATAAATGTTCGAAGCAAAAGTTATAAGGTTTATAGAGGCTCAAATAACAGTGACCCTAGCTTTGATCTTGAAAACAATTTTCAATGCCAATCAAAGTGTGTTTGTGATTTGTGTTCTATGGGCAAAAATAGATATGACTCGTAAGAATAATTTTACTCTGGGACTTGAATTTATTAATGATATTGCCTATTTAAGAACCACAGTTGACCTCGTATTGATCTTCAAATTGGGTTTTATGGCCAAAATCAAAGCCACTGTTATTCGAGCATTTCTGTTGTTCTTATCTAGTTCTCGAAATATTGGTCTGGTGAAGCACACTAAACAAATTAAAAGCATCAAAATGGTACTTCTTAAAGTAAAACTTAATAAAATAACTACTCATAAACACACAAAACGGGAGCATATTTAAAGACCTTAAATGTTGAGAAGAATAAATTAAGCCCTACTAAGCAGCAAGTAATGCGCTTTTGTTCAAATGACTTGACTTAACTTTTCAAGTTTTTTTTCCTTTTGATGACGCGGAGACAATAGAAAACGTTGCTCTTTCAGCACTTCTTATACAATTGTGTTTTGTTTTGTGTTTTTTTGTTTGCTTCTTTAAGTGATATGCAACAAAGAGCTGAAACATAAAAAATAAAAGATAGCAACAATGGAAAAGGATTGGTGGCATTTTCTGACAATGAAAAAACGTCTTTTAATTCATTTCACATTAAGCGATGCAAAATAAAACGAAACAGAAGCGACTTGCAGTTGAGGTTCTTAATTGATATCTAATATGTATGCTCACCAAAATAATGGAAGCGACACAAAATAAAACTTCTCAATAACCTTTTGGGAGTATACTGCTAATCACATTAGAGCTTTTTTTTCGACAGGACGTTTTGTCCTCTTCACATCAATTACACTGTAGTGCAATTTTCAAAAAATTATGACTGACGAAAACAAAATGTATATTTTTTCTTAATAGAAATTTTTAAATGCACTCTTTGTTCTCCGAATAATAATAGATTAGAAAAATTAGAACAAAAGAACATAGCTCACGAACACATGAAGAAAGGCATCAACTTTGAAAAAAATTAAACAAATATGCACTCTAAAAAAGGATTGTTTAGAAAGCGTTTGTGGCAAATTATCAAATGCTTAATATAAGCACTTATTATTTCAAGCAAACACTTAACTTTTGTCTCAAACTATAAGTATTTGTAGACAATATAAGAAAAACCAATGTATTTGACCCAATTAAAAGTTAAGTTGTGGCAAGTGATTCAATTACTTCTATGGAAAATTTAAAAAAACATTTCATAAAATGTTGCTTCTAAATGATATAATTATTTACGACAAACGTCAAAATATTTCAGTCAAACAATTCAATTTATAGAAGTGTTTCGACAAACACTTGTATTTTGTCCCAAACACTTGTCTTTTGTCCCAAACACTTATTCATTTCAACAAACGATTTATCACTTATAAAACTAAATTGATATTCTTGTCATGTGTTTTGTATTTTGTAGCATTGCTATGATTCGATATAACTTTTTTGTAACTCACATTGTACATATACGATATCAAATGCTTATAATTGTTGGAAGCAAAGAACGATGACGATGTTGCCAGGCTGTAGTCCTACGATATGTTAAGTTTTAAAGAGTAGTTTTGTATAATAATTCTCAACTAGCAATTTGTAAGTAAAATCAAAAGTTTTTGTGACAAAAATTTTATTATTTTGTAAGTAAAATCAAAAGTTTTTGTGACAAAAATTTTATTATTTCACGCAAGCACTTGAAGTAGTTCCATCTATATCATTTGTGGCAAACACTTTTTTTTTTTGAGTGTGATATTTGTATCCATGGACCTTAGCTTTGATCGTAAGAATTGACATGATTATGTCGATGGGCAATTTCAATGCTCAACTGAGGAGCACGGTCTTGTTCAAGTTATGTCCTTATGGTCCACAAGCTCACTCCTTATTTGCACCCGGACAGAAGAAAATTTATTTGAACATGCGATATCACTCTGAATCTAGTTGACGAGAGATGCAAAGCGACAACACTCGAAAACGGCAAACTTAGGTCACGTTAGTGCAGCGCTATAAAAAAAGTCTTAATAGAGATTTTATATACAGCTGCAAAGGCGACACAAGAACTTGGACAGATGGTCCATGGCACAGCATAAAAAAACGAGCCAGGGATCAAAATAGCTATAAAAATATTGTTCACACCCTGCGCTCCTAACGACGCTACATGTTACTAACATAAATTACACTGGCCTTCAAATTTTCAACTCAAAGATAAGACTAAATTGATTGGAAAGATTTTTCTGTTTTCAACGAAAAGCCATTTTTAGTTATTTTTCCGCACTACAAGACTTTGAGATCTTTTCTTAAAAATGTGAAAAATGCTTTTTTGAAAGATATTGAAGTTATGTTTTTACATATTTACTCGGATAATTCGACTTGAATTGAGAAAATATATTGAGAACAAGACTGTAGAAAAAGATAAATTAAAATTGGATCAATTTTATTCCTAAAAGTTGCTCATACAATTGGATTTGGCTAAGTAACGTGTTTCAAAGTTTTTTCTTTTCTCAATTTTTTAAAAGATATAAAGACAAATGCAAGTGAATTTCAATAGATATAATTACGTTCTTAGTAATTATTGTGATGACTTTTCCCAGTTCACTCAAAATGTCTGTAATTTTTAGAAAATATTAATAATGTGTGAAAATTTTGACTGGAATTCTTAAGACTGCCAATGTAAGCGACGAATGATGATTTGGGTGGAAATCGAAATAAAGCGGAACTCGTAGTTATAGCACAAGACTAGAAAGTTCCTAGTTACCATACAACATTATGTAGACCTGGGATATTCGTAATCGTGTGTACAATGGTGTAGATTGGCTTTGCTTGGAGGGTTTTGAAATTCAGAGCAATATCGATAAGATGTAGTAAGGGCATTATCTTTTGCTTAGCCAATTATTAAATGCTCTACACTAACAGTGAAAATGAGCATGGGTCTTAAGTTGCTGTAACACTAATTTTTAATAAAATATGCAGCTGATACTTACCATTTATACCTCTTTTCTGAAAAAAAAAAAAATATTTCATACGGACAAAGGACGAAGGCTATTTTCCTTTGACTAAAATGCTCCATGGGAGTGATGAGAAAAAAAAATTTTTCTGGGGAATAACTTTGCCTCAAATATCAAATAACTGAAAATTTTTGCAAATAAAAAATCTCATATTAAAACTAAAAAATTTTCACAGGCTCTTCACATTAAATAAATAAAGTTGATGTAAAAAAAAACTCTGTTTTTTTTTTTTTTTTGTTTCAACCACATTTTCTATGTTGCTCAGTGTATTCAAATTAAATTAAAGCAAAACTTAAGCATTAGACAATAAAGGCAATTTCACACTTACTTATCATTTTCTTTTGCTTCAAATTTTGTTTATCCTTTTAGGGATTTGTGCCTTAATGAGAGAAGAGCACTTAATCCTTGGTAATGTAACACGTGTGTATGTTTGCGTATCACTTGAAAACTTTCTTTCTTTCAGATTTGATTTTGGCTTTGTTGTTGTGAATAAAATCACTTAAATTTTAAAAATTCATACACTTTGCCTTTTAAATAATACACGGTATTTTATTGCATTTGAACACAAGCAAAGCAAACACACACACACGCGCATGCATACACATGAATACACAAACGAACAAAATACTCTGCAGCTGTGTGCAAAACTTTCAAAAGAAGAAAAAATTAAGGAAAACTCACAACGAAGCACGAATCGACCCTAGCGAGAGAAGCGATTAAAACGCACTGACTCTGACACGGACACAGTCTTACCGGCAGCCAGGATTCCACTTTCTACTGACAAAGTTTGAACTGAACTTTCCCAAATAAACGCTTCGATTGCTTCTTCACTCTTTTGTATGTAAATTCATGCGTTTTAGCATTTGGGTGCGAGCATTTGATGTTTGACTGAGCACATCCTTGTGGTGCGATTGCAGAACGAAAACTGATTGTTAGGAATTCGTACGCATCAGAATGCAGGAAAATGCTGCTCTTTTGAGATGGCGCAAAAGTGAAGCTTTCGGCTTCAACTGTTGACTGTGGTGAAAAGGATGCTTTTAAAGTTGCTAATGTAAGGACTTACCCATAGTCAATGGAAAGTTTTCTTTTCTCACATGATAATTTGATTTTAAGCCATTGAATCTGAAAGTAATTAATTCAATTCCATTTGAGTTTTTTTTATCATTGCGTTGCGTTTACGTTACTTAGATTGCGCAACAGAATAATTTTTAATGGATGTGGTATATTGATTTTGAATTCTCTGGCCGATTTGGAAAGTATTCGGATAACTTGGAATATGTGGCACATTCTTGAAATGCTTGAAAATATTCTTTAAAAGAATATGTAAAATTATTTCCAATGAAAATCAACCAAAGGCAATTTTGACTTATTTGTATTGATTGAGTCCCAAAAATGATCATATGTGGAGTGTATGATTTTCAACGAAAAATGAATTTTAGCAACTTTATGACAGTTCTCAGCCAACACTTGAAAATTTTTGCTCTGTTATCTTGTGAGTTGAGACCAAAAAACTATTAAAATATCTAACAGAAAACGGAATGATCCAGAGATTTAATTCTGAAGTGCTCCAAGTGAATCAATGTAGAGAGCACTAGATATTGCTCCAAAGTATACTACGTACTACTTTCTGTTAACATTGCATTATCTTTCGAGTATGGCTGTCAAATTATGTCATCATTTATATGATCTTGGAATGCAAATTATGAATGGATGAACTTAGCACATAAAATGATAATTCAAGCTAATTAAAAATAACTTTTGGTAGACCAAATTATTAACTTCTTTGTATTTGACAACTCTATTTAATTTAAATACACAAAAACTTAACAGTCTCGTACAGAAAGTACGGCATTCAATAATATCAAAATCAAAATTTCAAAAATTGAGAGATACGCTTGTACAACGGACTCATTTTTGGCATATCGGACTGATTTTTAATGCATTCATATTTTCAATACATTTCCAATACAATTTTATGTTTAGAACATTTTCTTAAAATTTTTTATTTGATATATCGGGCATTTCACGCAAAGAGGACAGGGGAAATGTGGTTCATGTTTCCAATTTCAGATATATTTGAATATGATGTACCTGTATATGTCCTCGACACAGAAACAAAATACTTTTAGAATGGCAACACTGGTTTACAAATAACATTTCTATAATTTGACTACTATTTAGATTTAAAAAGCTTTGAGGATTTTCTATATAACCTTTTTTGGTGTTTGAAAAATTCAATTTCAGAAAGCTGGTCCCATTTTTTAGTTGAAAGTCTTTAAAAAAATGTCACGGAGTATTTCTAGGTATTAAACCTACAAATTTTTTTTATCCAGAATAACTTCTTCCACAACACATACTAAGACCAGTGATAGCATTTGGATTTTGTGAAAATGTACTGAATCGAGACTTCAATTGTACTTTTTAGTGTCCGAACGTACTTTTTCTCTGCAACACCCAATTTGACTAAAATCTACAAAAAAAAGGTCCTCACCTTTAACATCTCAAAAACCCTACCAAAATGATATATATTTCACATTATATTATAAAATCTACACATTGCGATTACTTTAGTTTAATTTTATCATTTACTAAATAAAAAAAATTATAATCATTATTAAAGGTAATTATTATAAGACTAAATATTGCGATTACTTAATAATTTTAATTTTTTTCATGTACTAATAAAATATTAAAGGTTATTATTATAAATATTCCAAATGTACCGAAAATGTACTGAAAATTCGACAAATGTACTCAAAGTGGGGCAATTGTACTGAAAACTTGTCAAATGTACTGACGACGTTTTTTCAGGATGCATATGTACCGAAAATGCCATCACTGACTAAGGCCATAAAATTCGAATAGTGACTACGATTCTTTTCACCAGCTGAACTTGGTGCTGCGTGAACTAAGTTGGACGATAAATCAAAACATGAATGGGCTCGCAGACGATCAATTTCAAGTTTCCCAGTAAAACATTTTAAAGATTTTGCTTCTATGGATGGTGCCCCCTCCACTTGTAGAAATTTGCCAAATTCTGGTCCAGAGCTTTTTCGAATCGTTAGTATTATTTTTGTTTGAGATTGGCTCCATTACTTTTGATAAGTCTCACAGCAAAGTATTTTAAAGTTTTTCTTGTAAAGGAGGTGCCACGCCTTCTTGTCTAAATTCTCCAAAATTCTGTGCAGAGCTTTCTGAAATTATTCCTAATATTTATGAACAATTTACTTATACTACAAAATATCTCTCTCAATATAATATTTTAAATGTTTATTTATATGAGCAGTTAGCGTGTTCGAGAACCGGCTTTGCTTAATTTTTAATGAAGAATAGAGTTTGAAGGTGTGGTCTGTGTTCGCAATTTTATACACGAATCTTGCATGATGTTACCGAAATCGTGATTTCCACAAACAGGCCTACACACAGCCATATACAGAAGGACAGACAGGTGGACATGGCCAACTCGACTTTTCTATACCTGCCGCGCCCATCTCTGTACATTACATATGAAATGAAAAAGTGAATATACGCTGAGTGTAGGTTATTAAAGCAAACCAAGCAGCACACGGACTCAATGCAATAATGTGCTATACATCGTTTTAGTGATAAGATCCTTGATCTTATATATTTCTGCCTAGCACTTTAAAAAGTCCGTTCAGTGGGTTCAGGTCAGCTGATTATGCTTTCCAAAATATCTTCAGATTCTTGTTCTTCGAGGAATACCTCATATGATTTCCATTATTATTGGGAATCGTTAGCAACCCGCATGTTCATTTTCAATTATTTTTTGACCATATGACAGAGCACACTGCAGGTTGTACGAAACCTTCCTTCGATAACTAATATAAATTGATGAAACGTTGAACCAAATTTTGCCTTTGTTGTGGAAAGGTACAACTGCTGTGCATTTTGGAACAGATATTTCTGCGACTTTTTCAATAACGTTTGTTGATTTAAACCATTTTTGCTACGATATTAAAAATTTCATTCGAATAAACAGGAATAATAAAAATTATTTCATTCGAATAAACAGCAAAACCGAACTGCTTGTGGGAGAAACTTTAAATTCGAAATATGGGATCGTAACATAACATTAATGTTAGATAAATAGCTGAGGGAACCAAATTTAATAACCAATAAATTCTTAGGGGTATACAAATTACTTTGTCACAAAGAACTAGAAGCAATCCAATTCGAACCCAAATATAATTGGTATTAATTGGAATTAAAGTTCCACTCCACTTAAAAATTTAGTGAAGATTTTTTTCCACTAGCTCTAAATATTTTGGTAGGAAATTTCCTTTAAGTTTTCAAAGTTTTTTAATTTGTAATAAGATATTCAAAAATTTTCAAAGAAAACAGTTGGAAAAATTTTAAGTTAAAAAAATTTATGAAACAAATGTTTCGATAAAATCTCCACCCCACTGCTTTTGAGAACATTTTTACTAATTTTTGAAGTCTCGTCAAAATGACCTAATATAATGGACGCACTAAGCATGTAAATATATGGCTCTAAGCAAGATGAAGAGGTGATGAAGAGTTTACTACGTCTTGAATTCCAACCAAAATTTCTTGTTCAAATTACCAGCCAATAAAATTGAAAGACAGATTTACTGACAAAAAAAGATGCTCTGTCAAATTTTCAAATATAAAATGTTCCGGCCTCAAACACTACTTTTCATTAAAAAAAAAAAGGCAGTACTTCTGTCAGAAGCAGAGAGATGGTTGGGATGTCTTTCAGTAGTAAAATAACAAGCTACTTTCCGTCCCATTTTCATTAAAGAGATTTCAAATTTAACATATCCTTCATTCGGAGTGAATGCAGTTAACTGATCAGAATTGCAAACAGCCAATGTATTTTTTAACATAACGCTCTTAGGATGGGAATAGTTTCCAACGACTGGTGCAGACACTCTCAATAACCAGAAAATGAGAGAACAATTCATGTCCTGAGTTTTTGGCATTATAATGGATTTTCAATTTCGAAATTCCTAGAGAGGTGATAGTTTCAGAAAAGGAGAAAGTCAATTTTTTTATATTTATTAATTGTAGGCGTCAGAGCAAAACAAAAAAAGGTTATGAAAATTTTTCGCAGCCCCGAACAACACTGATCGAAAAATGTACACATTTCCAAAGTAAAATTAAGTACATACATAGCATTAATTTTCATTAAAATACAACAGAATAAAAGAACATATTATTTATGTACTTTTAATCGAAAAAATGTCCTGTTGACACAAGCAAACAAAGACTGCTATTGCCTTGAATTTGCACTATTAATCATACAAAATGTGGCTTAGTTACAATATAATAATAAACTTTAACTAAAATAAAACAACAATTAAGCATATTTCCGGATTTTAATTCAAAACGCATGCGTAACATTAATTAAAAGTTACTCATACGTCTCGTTAACCATTTGAAACGCAATAAAATCAAAGCAATTTTCGTTTAATAAAACAACGCGAAGAAAGAAAAAGTAAAATAAAAACAAAAAAAAAAGACAACGAAATATTTTCGAAAGCTTTTCACCAAAGCACTGAGTACGCAAAAGAGCTTTCGCACTCTGATTTCGATGTTTCAACTACAATTGAATAATAAATGACACACATAACAGCAACAAATTGTTGCTTCTCTCGCATATGATTTTCTTCCTTTACATGGAAATAAAAACAAAAACAAAAACATAAAAAAATATTCAAACAAAAACAATAAAGAAAGCAAGAAGAATAAGAAATGCATGATATGAAAGCCGAGATAAGAATTCAACAAAAACAAAAAAATAGAATAAAGGAGCAGTTAACTGCTCTCAACCGCTGCCACCACCATCGAGAACGCATCGACAATTGTTGAGAGACACGTTAAGGCTTTGCAAATACGAAATGCGAAACTTTTTCCATCAGCAACGGCAAGCAGAGCAACAAAGAAAAGAGGCAGCAACAGCATTAGTGTTAGCTTTCGCTTGAATGTCCTTTAAAGCGACTTTCACGAAGTTTAACTAGAAAAGTCAAATAAGAAAGCAAGCAAGGAATTATTTAAAGAAAAGCTAAGCAACGTCGCTGAATGCTAACTAGTGGTGCTGCCACTTGGAGGATATTTGCTCCATATCATGGAAGTATTTGCGATATTTTGGCAAAAACGCTAAGGTTCCTATAAGTAATGTTAATGGTATGAATGTGAGTGCATAGATGCTTACAGTATAAATCAAATATCCTTTCAAATTATATAAAAGCATATATAGCTCTTTGAAGGTTAGGTGTACATTTGAAAATAGTTTACTCTGGCAACACTGGCATCCATTGTAGCAACGCTGAAAATCAGTAGTAAAAAGAAAAGATAGTACCCGTAAAAAATGCGGTAGAGCATTTTTTTCACTCCAGTAGGATTTAAGAATTGAGAATTCGCAGGCGCTGGCTGCATAATAAAGAAGGATAAAAATGTTTTTTCTTTTGTTTTTCTTTTTGTTTTGTTCCTACTTTGTGGTCTGATGTGGTGTTGGCATTAAAATACAACTGTGTGAGTGTGCATATTTGTTTTTATTTTCAACATGGCAGGCAAGTCAGTCAGTCACTTGGTATAAAATTATGCAAATGCGTGAAGGACTCAAGTTAAAATAAAGGCACGGAGAGCATGGAGCAGCCAGGAACGTGAAACTTCTTCATTTGTTGCATTCGTTTGTTTGTCGGTTGGGTATGTAATGCGGTTTGCTTTTATTGTACCGAACATTAATTTTACTTTTGATAAGTACAGGGTGTTTAAAATGAAATTGTTATTTACTTCTGTCATTGAGATAGGAACAAATCTTTTTCAGGATTGTTCGGAGTTTAGAAACTTAAACGTTGAAAATGTTAAGTTTTCGAACAATTGAAGCATTAAAGCTCAGATCGTTACTAATTTGTGATAAGGCGTGAAAGTAAAAAAAAAAAATTTGCAAGTTTTAGATGTCCCCAAAAAAAAAAAATTCTTTATGAGTATTTTATTTCAACTAACAAAACAACATACATATATGTGTTGGAGCAAAATACTGTTCCTAGTTTATCAATTATTTTATCTATGAATTAAATGTCATTAAAAAAAATGATTTGATGGAAAATATGAATTATTTTATTTTCGTTTAATAAAATTTATATTTCTCTTGCTCATGAATCTCTGCTCTTCTGAAGTAAGAGCGAGATGGCAGATCTGCACACGGGATATTGAAAAAAGGAGGAAGAAGACTTTTTGGGGAGAAAAAGTAGATTTTGGAAAGAAAGAAAAACGTTCGTGTGCAGAATTGCTTTTCAATGAATAGAAAACTATTTTTTGAACAAATAATCAAAACTCTATCATCAGAAGTGGGATTGCTCACCAGTCTATTAACAAAAACAAAAAATAGATTTATATAATAAATTCAAGAAAACGAATTTGAAATTCAAAAAAAACGAAAATTTTTTTTCTTGGTGTTAAATTCAAGATGGCAGAGCATGATATGAATACTACAAGTTTGGTAAGTGATGATTTAAATGATTCAACAGTGGAATCTGAGCCTGTTATAAGCACAAAATCTGAAAATTTTGTTATTACTGTGGATGCTATAAATAAAATATTAGAAGCTACTCAACGTCAACAAACTTGCAAAGAGTTGGTCGGTTTTCCAAGTTTTGACCCAGATCATTCTCGCGTTGATATTCTTAAGTGGTGTACGGATATCGATGCGAGAGTACAGCGTGATGGCATGGAAAATTTTGATGTCATACCCAGAATTAAAGTTTCTTTGCTTGGAAGAGCGAAATCATGGTATGATAAATATGGGTATCAACATTATAGCTGTGCAGATTTACGTGCTTCTTTGGTTCATGCATTTTCTAATGACGCAGATATTGTTGTACAATTGCGGAGAGTTGCCAATGCCGAAAGCAATGAGTTCGTTTCATATACTGATTTCGTGATGAATAAAGTGTGCCAAATTAACAGACTACCTTTTGAAATTCCGGAAGACAAAATCGTCAAAATCATCATCGGTTGCATATCTGAAGTAAGTTTGAGAAATTCATTGACGTTTGTGATGCCATCTTCAGTACAAAGTTTAATTGACCATCTGTCCTCTATCCGAGAAAAACCTCTACGAAAACAAGAATTTTCAGCACGTCGCTTACATGAAGAAAATAGTTTACATTTTGGTTCAGCTTCCACTATAGGAGTAGATGCTAAGTTGCCTGTTCCACTGAAACGTAAACGAATGGAGGATGAAAGACGATGCTTTGAGTGTGGAAAAAAAGGACATATTAGGACTAATTGCACCGAAAAATGCAAGGTAAAAGAACTGGCTGCTCAGAGCACATCGAAGAAAGCTATGGAAAAAAATTTCAAGTGCTCTTTTTGCGGAAAATCTGGTCATGAGGAAACAACTTGCTGGGCTAAGCAAAGAGCTGAACGTAAAAATGTTAATCTCTGCAAAGATACAGTGCTTTCAAACAATTACACTCCAGTGATCATTAATGGAAAATTGTATCGCTGTATTCTTGATACTGGTTCAGATTGCTCATTAATAAGATCTGATATTGCTGATCAGATATGTGCAAGAAGGGAGGCTCATTTTCTATCGGTACAAGGAATTGGAAGAGAACCTGTTTTACTCACCGAGAGACTTGAAACATTTGTTGAATTTGAGGATCTTATTGTAGAAGTTACTTTTTACGTGATCGATGAGAAACATTTACACCATGAAATTCTTATTGGTAGAGATGTGTTTAAAGATCCTACTTTAACAATTACTGTAAATGTAAATGGATCAACTTTACACCGCAGTAAGTCGGTTTTGTGTTCCAAAAACAAAAAAAGTTTTACCCCAACCACAGATTTGTCGAAATCTAATATGGAAAAACTAAATATTGTGTTAGCAAAATATTCGCAAAACTTTATAACTGGTTTTCCTACTTCAAGGGTAACCACTGGCTCTTTAAGAATTCGTTTACTCAAGGATTCGAATATTTATTATAGACCATATCGAATGGCGCACAGTGAGCGGGAGATAACAAAAGAAATTATTGCAAATTTGAAGTCTAATGGCATTATAAGGGAAAGCCAATCTCCATTTGCGAGTCCAATGATTCTAGTGAAAAAGAAAAATGGCCAGAATCGCCTTTGCGTTGACTTTAGGGCGCTGAACAAAATCACTGTGAGAGATCGTTATCCGCTACCAAGAATTGAGGATCAGCTTGATGAATTGACTGGAAATACATTTTTCACATCATTGGATATGGCTTCCGGCTTTCATCAAATTCCGATTGCTGAAGATTCTATTGAAAAAACCGCTTTTGTTACACCTGATGGGCATTATGAGTACCTGTGTATGCCGTTTGGTCTCGTTAACGCACCTGCTGTTTTTCAAAGGGCAATCAACGTGGCATTAGGAGAACTAAGGGGAAAATTGGCTTTAGTTTATTTAGATGATGTGTTGGTAGCATCAAAAACCATCGATGAGGGCCTTGAGAAGCTTGATGTTGTTTTAAAAGCATTAGTGGATAGTGGATTTTCATTAAACATGGACAAATGCAAATTTCTTCAAACAACTATTGAGTATTTAGGACGAGAAGTATCTGCAGATGGTGTCAGGCCAAGTAAATCTAAAATTGATGCATTAGTGAGTTCTCCTTCTCCAAGTAATGTTAAGCAAGTACGCCAATTTATGGGCCTGGCTAATTACTTTCGAAAATTTGTCCCTGAGTTTGCAGCAAAAACTTCATGCATTACTTCTTTAACAAAAAACAACACACAATTCTTGTGGAGTGAAGAGTGTCAAGCCGCAAAGCGTTATATAATAGAACAACTTACTACTCGACCGTTACTTGTATTGTTTAATCCTGAGCTTCCAACAGAGCTGCACACTGATGCGAGTGCTCTTGGTTATGGAGCTATTTTATTTCAGCGCGTTAATCAAAGATTGCATGTAGTTGCATATTATAGCCAGGCAACTAAAACGTATGAAACTAAATACCACAGCTATGAATTGGAGACGCTCGCCGTTGTAAATGCGGTAAAACATTTTCGGCACTATCTTCTAGGTGTTAAGTTTTTGTTAGTCACTGATTGCAACGCTCTGAAGGCAACAAAAGAGAAAAAAGATTTACTGCCTCGTATAGCTCGTTGGTGGATTTTTCTTCAAGATTTTGAGTTTGAAATTGTCTATAGAAAAGGAAAAGCTTTATTGCATGCGGATTACTTCAGTCGTAATATGCCAGCAAAGCCATGTTACCAAATAAATAGTCTGTCGGAGACGTGGTTACATATTGAGCAGCAAAGAGATCCAGCTACACTTGAAATTATTGACAAAATCAAGAGCGGAGATTCTAACATATTAGCGCAGTATTTACTCAAAACCGGGATTCTGCATAAAAAACTGGAAAATACTTACAAAATTTATGTACCACAGCAATGCCGATTGACTCTAATGAGGCGATTTCATGAAGAAAATTGTCATGTTGGATGGGAAAAGACTCTGATTAAAATGCAGGAATATTTTTGGATGCCACACATGACTAAAAATGTAAGAAAATTTGTTGAATCTTGTTTAATTTGTCTTGTAGCTAAAAGACCGTCAGGAAAGAAACAGTGCGAGCTTCATCCAATTGAAAAGAAGCCAATTCCATTTGATGTGGTGCACGCAGATTTTATGGGACCTTTCGACGGAAAAGATCATCGATATATCTTCATTTTAGTTGATGCATTTACAAAATTTGTAATATTATTTCCTTGTAAAACGATTAAAGCTACTGAAACTGTAAGGATGCTCTATAACTATGTAATGTTGTTTGATGCTCCAAGCAAGCTCATTAGTGACAGAGGCACTAATTTTACCAGTTCTGAATTCAAAAATCTTTGCATATCTCTGGGAATAACACATCACTTAATAGCACCCGGTGTCAGTAGAGCGAATGGGCAAGTAGAACGGTATGTGGATACTGTTGCCAATTTATTAAGAACTAATTTAGGAACTAATGTCGAATGGACTAGCTATGTTAGTCGTATACAACTAGTTCTTAACACTACAGTTAACAAGACAACCGGGTTTTCTCCATTGAAGGTGTTGACAGGAATTTCAGGTCGCTCTCCAGATGTTGGCGCCCTTCTAACAGAGTTAGAAATTGAACCACAATTCGACGACGTGGAGTCAATACGCAATCTAGCCCGTGAACGAACAGAAGTAAACGCTGAGCGGATGAAACTAAGGTTTGATCTGAATAAATGTAAGCCAACTCAATTAAAAATTGGCCAAAAAGTTGTATACTGTAGTAACCAGATTCGAAAATCGAAATTGCAAGCCTATTATCGTGGCCCTTATGAAATAGTGGGCGTTCTTTCCAATGATCGATACAAGTTGAAGAAAGAGAACTGCAATACCATTGTTGTTGCTGCAAGAGAGGTCATTCGTCCCATACCTGAAGCCGAAGATGAAAAGCATGTTAGTAATTAAAAAGGTAAATTTTACAACATTCTGTTATTATATTCTAAAAGAGTCGAATTCATAAGCATGCTTAAGATTGCCTCTGTTTAATGATTTTTATTTTGACGTCGAATTCATGTACAAGCTTAAGATTGCCTCTGAGACATGTTGTTCGGAATTAAGTTTAGCATTTGGTTGAAGTTGTGGACAAGCTTAAGATTGCCTTTGAGCCATAACGTTGACAGATGTTGTGTTGACATGCAAACAAGCTTAAGATTGCCTCTGAGTTGCGATTCGAAAAGTCAAGTCTGAAAAATAATCTAATGATTCTTGTTACAGAATTTGATGTGTTGCATTGGCTGATTATATCAGATAATTAGATGACCGTTATGGAGTTTAATATTAATGAATATTTCGATTCTGTTGTTTTTATATTTGAAAATGTTGTTTTCTTTTTCTTGTTTGTTAAATGCCTACTGTTTCTTATTTTGTGATCTTGGACTTAAACTAGATCATATTCATCGAGAGCGATGTTTGAGCAGGATGGCCGTGTTGGAGCAAAATACTGTTCCTAGTTTATCAATTATTTTATCTATGAATTAAATGTCATTAAAAAAAATGATTTGATGGAAAATATGAATTATTTTATTTTCGTTTAATAAAATTTATATTTCTCTTGCTCATGAATCTCTGCTCTTCTGAAGTAAGAGCGAGATGGCAGATCTGCACACGGGATATTGAAAAAAGGAGGAAGAAGACTTTTTGGGGAGAAAAAGTAGATTTTGGAAAGAAAGAAAAACGTTCGTGTGCAGAATTGCTTTTCAATGAATAGAAAACTATTTTTTGAACAAATAATCAAAACTCTATCATATGTATATGGGGCGTTCTTCGTCGAAAAGAACATTTTGTCTTAGAGAAATGACTCTGCGGGGTCATAACATTTACGTTAAGCCTTCAATATTTTAATACCACGTGGTTTTTTTTTTTTAAATTTCAAGACGGCATTCAAAACGGAAAATATTGAAAAAATAAAATTAAAATAAATCAAAAAAATATTTTTCATAGCTTGAACGCATAGTGGTTTCCAAACTATTTTGGTCATGGACCCCCCAGATTTGTTGCCAATGAACGCAGAACCCTGAATATTTTTTAAGCAACGACTTTTAGTGAAGATTGAATTGTTACCGATGCTTGTGTTTTCAGTCGCTTTACTTAAAAATTTAAAATTTAATTTGGCAGTCGATTGTAAGCTTTCCGAGGTAAACGTGAATATATTAAGCACCATTCATATTTTTTTTCATCAAATAATAAATTGTCACGCGGAATCCCTAAATTTTTCGTGGAACCCCAGGGTACCACGGAACACACTTTGAGAACCACTGGCTTAGATGATGAACCCACACCTAATATTTTTTTTTAATTATTAGCCCAGTACGGCCCTTAGTGAAGGTTTCAACTTATGTGTTGATGCATATCATGCGACTTCTCACGCTTTGGCAGCTACTACGGTTTCAAGTGAAAATTCATCGATGAAAAATTACATTAAAATATATTATTTCTTGTTTGATCGAGTCCATAAATTTACTGGTGAGTAGTTAAATGTATTACATAGTCAATGGTGTATGAATTTACGTAGTGAGAAATAATTGGGTTCAAGTGGTATCCGTTTTCTGGCAACCGTCAGTAAGAGTGAGCTTATGCAGATTCACCGACCCAAACAGGCCTGGATTAACCTTACAGGCAGAGAAAGCACGTGCCTAGGGCGGCAATATTTAAAGGGCGGCAAATATTTGCGGAAACTTTGTAAACATTGTAAAATACTTTGTGAATGGAGAATGTTGAAGTGTATTTCAAATGTTGGTTCCATTTTGCTAGTGTTTTTCGTTGAGGAAGGAGAACCTTTTTTTTTTTTGCTCATCAAAAATGAAAAAAAAATAATTATTTTTTGTAATAAATGAACAATTTTTGAAGGAGGGGGGGCGGCAAGTTTTGCCTCTGCCTACGGGCGGCAAATTTCTTAATCCGGCCCTGCACCCAAATCACTTTTCACACAAATTATAAGCTAAACAGAAACTTATGCATTAGAGGGCTAAGAATATTTTTGAGTTTTAAAAATCTTCTAAAAGTTTTTAGTTTTTCAGTTTCCAGTAATAATAGAACTTTTTTACGAAAATTACTCAGACTAAATAAAATTATAACTTCATAAAAAAAAATTTGCAATAAAATAGCTATTTCTCTGAATATTTTGACCGATTTTAAAAACATTTTAATTGGAGCAATTTTTACAGAAATTGATAGCTTCTGAGAAAACGTGATAATATTTTGACCAAATTCTTTCATAACTTACGCAAAAACTTAAAATTTTCAAAATATTTTTTAAATCCAGAGATATTCAGAATCATCCAAAATATGCCATCAAAACATAAAAAAATTTTTTTGATATTTTTATCAATATGTATTTACAAAAACTTTATTTTGTGAAGTCTATTTTGCCCTTTTTTGAAGCGGTTGAAAAATTCATAATAGTTGAGAGATGACTGAATGACGATTGGATTAGTGCGTGAGTTGACCCAAAAACCAAAAACAATTCGAGAGTTTAAAAAAATTTCAATATACGCTGTTGTGTTGTAATCAATCAGACCTTAGAATTTCCTACGCGCCCCTGTAGTAATGATCAATAAAATAAGACATCAAAATTCATGTAAGCCTATTTGCGAGTCACACTGCCAACTGTAAGATGTCTCTTTGTATTGTTATGTACGTCACACATGACACCAGATCTCATTAATGTGAACTCCTTGGCATTGGCTGACTGACTTCCCAACAAACGAGCTAAATTCCTGGCTGGCTGTGGCTGTGGCATAATTTAATTATGAGGAAACAGAGTGACAGAAATGGTAGTGAAAATCCAAGCCAACCCTAACCAGCCAGCCTCCAACCACATACGGTACTTAGTTGTAGCTTCAGCTCAGTCAAAAAGATAAGAAAACCCAGCAGCACGCAGTTATGTTGTGAACTTAAAACGCTTGCCAAATTAGACGTGGTCCTTTTCTATGCCCCTAAGCTACTGAATATGCATGAATTAAGGAAGAGGTCAACATCAACCGCTTTAATTAAGTTGCCAAATACTGACTAAAATAGAATTAAATATTTTCAGAGTATTTGGTGAGAAAGAGTACTACACCACGCGGCAACCAAGCGACACTTTCATTAACATAATTTACGTGCAAGAATTTAATATTAAACTTAAAATTCTACATAATGTCCTTGTGAAAAAAATGCTTTTTTTTTACATACATAAAATCGGCTTTCTTTTCGTCTTGTTGGGTCACTAAACATTTTAAAGCGTAACCATGATGGATATGGATGGTTTCATCCATTATCATTAAGTTTCCCAATGTCAACGACTACAACAACAGTAATAATGCGAGCAACCACAACAGTAATAATGCGAGCAACAACAATAACAACACTCAGAGAATCGTTATTTTGGCGATACTTTTATGTACTAGATACTTTTTTCAAGATAAGAAATTTTTTTAAAATTTTTTAATGTTTGGGATATAAGTAATATCACCGCGGTTACACATTCGCTTACAATTTTCTAAACGAGGTCCTGGATATCAGATAAAATATAATTGGCTGTTTTTCTAGAGATGATCAAATGCGAAAGACCAACTTCTTTTCGTACTTTTTTCTTTTTGTTGTTTTTAGTACCTTTAACTTATTGGGATCATTGAAGCTGTCCGCGGGAGTTGAAACCACAATTTTTAGGTGTAAACACTTGAAGATCAATAGGGAATTTATTAAAAATAACTTTTCAGTATAAAAAATAACCCCTTAGAAGAGTGATTTCAATCATAAATGAAAATTCCATTCTCGTAGGCTTAAGCAAACCTCCCAAGTCAAAGGTAATTTATATTACCAATATCAACTCTGAAAAAAACTCGCTTGAAATACTGAAAAAAGGGTTAAATTTTTTCATTTAGGGGTTATTACTCCCTGTAGTGGATTTTTTTTTTATTTTAATTTAATCTCCCAATAAAAACAATTTTTTTTCACCAGCTTAGAAGTTGGTTTCAACCACCGGGGGCGTTAAAATTATCCACAGCCTTGCTAGCAATGGGAGCTTAAAAAAACCATCCCGCAAATAGTTTTTTTTTGCATTAGAGCTTAGTTCGGGCAGGGTAAGAAATCCGATGTTGCACTCATCGGAAAATTACTAGAGAGGGGTATTTTGCTGTGCTACTTTGAATAGACTATGCCTGTTTATTTTTTAATAAAGGCTGTTGTCGAGAACAGTTTTAGCTGGCGTTATGAACCGATTTAAGAGATCATTGGAGCTATGCTCAAAGTACAAATATTCACGTTAGATATCATGTGAAAATGGAAATGTTCCCTTTTGATTTAACTTGTTAAAAATGCTCCGATTTGATTGATGCTTTTAGCAGGAGCTCAATGAATGAACAATTCCAAAATGAAAAAAGTGGTTGGGAACAAAGATAGATGGGGGAAAGAACGAATTGTCTTTTTTACAGTGACTTGGAAAATTGTAACGCAATCAACGCGTCAATGCTGGAGCGAATTAAGAGATGAAGAAACTGTTACATCTTCTATAAGTCTTATCGAACTATGTATGTTAAATTTGGTGCAATTCCTCTAAGAGGATCCTTGATGCACCAGGTCCTATAAGAAAATTGTATTCCAAATTATACCATATGTGGTTGGCAGCGGTAGATTGCAGATCAGATGGTGTGTAGTATTTCTAACAGCCTTTGAAAAGACCTAGACATTTGGCAATTTGTCTGGACATATCATTTTATCGGTCATTGCTAAAAAAATAACAATGGTTTTGGAGAATGAAATAATCCTTGAGGCTTTCGATCATTAATAAAGTGTTCTCTAGATACAACGTCGTTTAACACAACACACTTAGATAGAAATAAAATTTTACGTAGCAAACTAACAACGCCGTATGTACTTATTTTGTATATGATTCCACTATATCACATACGATCAAATTCTTTTGAAATAACGAGCTCGACTTTCTTTCACCTAAAAATATGGCCACACTGATTTCACTTTGCCGTGAAGAACGCCATTAAGTTCCCTGAAGAGCGAGTTCTCTGAAATGCATTTTGGCAATTGCTAAGCAAGTGTACACTTCATATACTTTGGGTAGCACCGAGCATATTGCAATAGAGCTGTAGCTTTTACGGTTCTCTTTATCCTTTTCACGCATCCTCACATAATTCTTCATTTTTCGTATGCAGAGATATCTGATGTAGACGAGATCGTACGGCAAATGACAGTCTTTCTGCAGAGACACGATTAATATTAATTTACTTATTAGAAGTAAAGCTAGCTACTTTCTAAACATCTTAACCTTCGGAATTTTCAAACTATTGGTATTTTTAATGAATGGATATATAGCAGCTAAAGCCGTCAAAATTACAGTATATATCAGGAACGAAACTGTGTTAATAGTTTTTGTTCAATTATGACTAACTCAACCCCATCTTAATCAAATTAATTGAGTTATAATGTTGCTAATGAATCAAGTAATGTTACTCAGAAATAAATTTTGTAGGGAGGAAAAATTACATATCTTCTGCATATAAAAAATAACTTCTGTTTTGTTCGTCGCAAGCAGACTTTGAAAACTGCAGAAAAGAGTGATTGAAATGTGAATGGGCTTGGTATATACAGTTACGGTCAAAATAATAGAAACTGGGTGTCATTTATGAATTGAAAGAAGATATTTCGAACAATTGACGTTTTTTTCTTCTATTATTTTGCAGTATAGTTACTTGACAAGTACACAAGATAATCACATGACATTTTGTTCCAAAAAAATAACGGTACTTTCTAGGTTTGCTATTATGTTGAGTAATGTGTAATTTCGAGCGGTCAAAATAATAGCAGTGCTCAACTCCTTTTCTTCTCAAGACTAGGTATTTACTTTTATTAAAAAAATTTGATCGTAACAAGTAAATTCCATTATTTTTGTATAATACTCGAATGATTGTTTTGAGTTTTTGCATTTTAGTGGGCCGTGGAATGCATTCTACGACTGAGCAAAGTAAAATTGTTAAGAATTCCATTTCGCAAGGTGAGACTCTTACGGAGACTTAAAATTTTATCGGATGTTCATTGGAAATGGTTTAGAATACGATAAAACACACAAATACACGAAAAACACTAGGAAGAAAGCTTTCAATGTCTCCCCGGGACGTGAATTTTTCGATACGGCTTTCAATACATAATCCGTTTTTGCCTCCTGCGGAAATAAAGAAAGTGCTTGATATAGCAACGAGTGTAGAAAACGTTAAAAGGAAACTCAGGGAAACCAATTCGAGTGCTCAGAATCCACAACCACTTCCATTGTTTAAGAAAACGCATATCACAAAGAGATCGGAACGCACGGGTATTAAAAGGGCCACAGGTACTTAGTGCGCAAAGTCCGGTATCTTTGTGATATGCATTTTTTTAAACAATGGAACTGGTTGTGGATTCTGGGCACCTAGAAAGTACCGTTATTTTTTTGGAACAAAATGTCATGTGCTTATCTTGTGTACTTATCAAGTACTATACTGCAAAATAATAGAAAAAAAAAACGTCAATTGTTCGAAATATCTTCTTTCAATTCATAAATGACACCCTGTTTCTATTATTTTGACCGCAGCTGTATTTGGTAACTAAAATTGTAAGCAAATTCTAAGATATTTTGTAAGGAAATACTTGTTTGTACGATTTGTGCATATCGGTTTTCTGTTTATATTCGAATATAAGTTGGATGCAATTTTTTCAAATTCAGACGTCTTATGCGTTGAAAAACTATTTTTGGTAATCTGAAGATAATCTCTTACGGCCAACGATCTCTGCTTGACTTGACGTGCTTTGAAAAAAATGATGAATGATGCACATGTTGAAGTTTTCAATTCCTTCGTACTATAAGTTAAGAAGAGTTCTCTTGTAGGAATAAATTAATTACGTGTCGGAACGACCTTATATATCTTACTGGCTGAACTAGTTGTTAGGTAAAACTGGTTTTTCCTAGGCCAAACTAGTTCATCCAAAGCATGCCTAGGATATACTAGAGTTATTATTTTCCTTAACGTCCTCACTTCCGATATTCTTGAAATTTTAGTATGTGAGGGTAAGTGGGCGGCCTTCGGCCGTCTTTCAGGGCTTACATCCTCCAATAAATTCAATGCCGATTTCGCGGCGGTTCACTGAACTATATCGAACACGGACTTCGCAATTACACCAGTGTTGTATATAATATTGCGAACCGCGGTCGAATGCCACCGCGAAGCTGTTTTTCAACATATTGGAGGATGTGTTGCGACCATAGGCCGCCCGCTTACCATAATATATTAAAATTTTCCTAAGCTAATCTGGGTTATCCCAACACTCTTTGCATGAACTAGTTTGGCCTAGAAAAAACTAGTTTATCCATATAACATATATACTTTAATTTTACTTTTGTTCGACCCTAGCTTTGAGATTCTTAGATCAACTGTTGCACTACCTGTAACTACAATACATAAAATACCTATAACGCGAAATTCACTGAAAGGGTTAATAAAAATTACTTTATAACAAAGCAGGCAGTTTTACATATTCTAAACTATTTCAATTCAATTTTCAATTCAATCAATTCTTTATTAATCCGTAGATTTGTATTAAACAATATTATCAATAATCTTAAAACTAAATAAAAGATTAATAAAATGCAGTCTGTTGTTCAAAGAACAAGTGGCAAAAGCATTAAACCTAAGAAAATACTAACAAATAATACATAAGATAAGTAGTGGGGTCTTTATCAATATAATTCAGTTTTATAATCAAAAGAAAGAAAGGCGATAAAGAAAATTATAATACCAAAGCCTAAATAATAAGCATAAACATCATCGAGATACTAAGATACAAACAACGAATACAACGAATATTACTGGGTAAACTATTGAAAATTCTAGGAGCAACGCATGAAAAAAAGTAAAAGAAATGTTGAGAATTGTGCGATGGAACATTGACAAGGTTTTGATAATTTATCCTTAAATCGTGACTCGTATGGGTTCGATTATGCAAATAGCCAGATCTATTGTAATAAACCTTCAAAACTTTAAAAAAATATAAATGCTTGATGGGTAATATATTTAGGTTTTTGAACAATGGAAAACTATGATTCAGTCTATTTTTATTGCATACTATGCGGATAGCATGTTTTTGAGCGATAAGCAAAGGTTGAATTTTATTTGTATGGGTACCACCCCAGCATATTAGGACATATTGAAGCTTGGAATGAAAAATCCCGTGGTAAATACATGTAAGCAGTTTCAAGGAGCAAACAGTTTTTAAGACATACAACTGTCTTACAGCACCCAAGAGATATTTTTTGAGAGCGAATGTATGCTCAAGCCAATTCATTCTCCAATCAACTACAAGACCAAGATATTAAAAATGATTTAACACCATCAATAGTAAAACACTTTGAAGTGCAATGAGCAGAATCATCATATGTTTTTAAGTGGCAAGAGGACCTACAGAATTTATTACTTAGTAAGTATTTCTTACAGCCTGCACAATGAAAAGTGAAGTTTGCCATATTCAGATCATTTCCAGCTACACTAAAGTGCATTAATTTGGTTTTATCACTCAAGACTAGCCTATGTGAAGAAAACCAATGTCTTAAAAGATCCAAATCATGATAAATATCACAGGTTAAAGTGAAGACAGAATCACAGGCAAAAGTACAAGCCATATCATCAGCAAAAGCTATGGCTTTACTCAAAAAAGGCTGACAAAAAATAGAGTTGAAAAATACTAAAAACAATATGGGTCATATGATATTAGTTTGATTTCTTCTCTACACAAATCGTTTGGAATCTTTTTACCTGTTCTTATTATCCCTATGTAACTTTCAAGATTTCAGGAACTTTACCTTCAAAAGGATTAGTTCCATCAGTAAAATTTTTAGTTAGAGACTTATTGCATATAATAGATTCAAAAACTATAAGAGGCATTTTTTTTACCAAAACAAAAAGGTGTGTCCGCTATTAAAAAAAGTGGGCGGGGCTGTAGTTTAGTTTGAACGTTTTTAATTATGAACCATGACTAATCAAAAAGGCATTGTACACCAAATTAAATGTTTTTTAGTTAAAGGTTTCACATTTAATATTTCTAATATGCATATTTACTTAGGGTGCTATGTATATCCACAGGTTAGTCGATAAAAATCGCTCTAGCACCCAAACAGACAAACTCCCTTGGCTAGTTTGCTCTGAGAATATGTTAAGAAAGAGTCAGTGGTGATTTGTGTGGAAGTCCAACTTGCAGTTTTTTGAAGTTTATTTTTAAACTCAACTGAAAGATCGAAAACCTCGATAAAAACAGTGTTTCAAAAACTAAGAAAAAAAAAACTAGCGCATTATTTTGTTTTTTGTTTAAATAAAACCAATAATGCTTTTACAAAAAAAAAAGTATGCATTTTCATCTCAGCATTTCTGTAAAAACTAAACTACTTATCTGAATGGATTGAAATTTTAAATTTATCAGCTTTAGACATTTTTCTGTCCGATGAAAGCATCAAATTTGTCAAACAGACCCTCACCAAAATCGATTTTTGCAAGGCATTTTTAAAAAGTTTGACACTGTGCGGCGAGTATACTTAAACTTGGGGTAAAAACGATTCGCATAGATTGAGACTTAAAATATCATCATGGCCAATTGATTGATACCTTTACCATCGATACAATTTCCTTCACAAAGTCCACAAATAGGTGGCGCACAACCAAGGGAAATACAAACGTGTTGTGCCTGCAAAGGACATTTATTAGAGCCATACAGAGCTGCTGCTGCTGTTGCTGACCTAATCAAGGCAGGAGATACCAAATCAATTGAGTTTTATTTTTTCTTCCCCCTTTTACGATTCCTGCCTCTTTAGCACCTTATATCTTGATCCTGATGGCTTTCTTTATTTGCCGAAGGCGTCACATTTGCACATTTTCTACTTTGACTGTCAGATGGAAAACAAAACGGAAAGCAGCAATACAACTATGTATATCCTAGCAGGAGGATTCCTTATGGTATGAAACGAATGAAAAGTAGGAAACAGCAGCAGCGGCATACAAGACGACAAGTTTATTGAACTGCTGCTTTCATCAACGGTAAGTGTAGGTGCAGTTGTATGTGTAGGTATTCTGTAGACTTCACACCTGTTGATTACTTTTGAGAAAGAAAATAAAAAAAAAAAAAACATCCCTTGGCACCAAAAGGAGCTGAGCACAACAGCGTGCGCTTAGGGTTGGGTCTGCAAATATAATAAGAAAGCTTATTTAGCGCTTTATTGGGCTCACTTTACATCTTGAGAGTTGTTTGCTGTCGCTGTATTATTTCGCTTTTTTTTAAGAAGATACTTAAAGTATAATTTTTATTTTCTTATAAATTTAATTAAAGAAAAACAGATTTTCTTCTGTTACTCTTTTTGTTGCTTTGCCCATTTCATTTCCACTTAAGCCGACAACAAGTTGCGAATGTACCATTAAATTTAATGCAATTTTTATTTTATGCTTAAAGCTTTTGCTTTTGGAATCCTTAATGGAATAAATTAACGGCATTTGAATTTTTATTTTTTATTTCTTAACTTGTGTCCTGAGAGTTCTTTGATGGAAATTGTCAATGGTATGTTGTATTTCCTTTGGCGTGGAGATTTCACTACGATTCTGCGTCAAACTTCCACTTCAATTTGAATATCTTTTTTAATGACATTTTTCTTTCATTTTTAATTTTCTTTTGCCACAATTGTCCTACATAATTTAGTTTACAATTCAATTGTCCTTCGTTAACTTCATTTAAAAAATGCGCCCCTTTTATAAATTAAAGCAACATGATTCACGATTTTATTTTGAAAAAGAAAAAAACGCAATTTCAACAATAGACAAGTAAAGTTCATGCCATACACCATGGTCATTTCGGTATTGGAAGTTTTGCTTTTACTTTTTGCATTTGTTTCTCACTGATAAGCGTTTTGCCAATGCACAAATGTCAAAAGTTTTTCTGCTCTTTGGTGACACTCAATTGTTCGTTGTGGTGTTGTCCTGTGGGTGCGGTAAGTGTAATACGCAACTTTGAGAAATAGTTTTGATGAACTAAAATAAAATAAAAATTATGAACATTTTCAACACAAAATGGTTGTGATTCTTATTTGCATATCGGGGAAGAACACCATAGTTATTACAATATTTAAGTTTTAGTCTTTGGCTTGAATTTTTTGATAAAGGGTGGGCTAATAGCTACTACGCAATGGGAGTGGCGAATAAAAACTTTGTTTTAAAAAAAAAAAAATATTTCACTTGCAGTCATTAAAAGTTTTAGCCATAGATAGATACTCAGCAGAGAACAGCAGTGAGTTATTCATGAGCTCATGAAACTTTCAACACATTCACACAGAAAAATTTTGTGAAACGAGCCACCATTCGCCTCATGACGAAGGCTGTGAATACGAGTGTATCTTACAATTATTTCTAGTGAATACCATTTCGTTTCCTTTCGTATTTATATTAGTATTGCGTAAGCTACTTATGAATATCTCCGATACATAGGCTTGCTTGTATCAAAAAAAAATGTTGGATACTCGCGTGTATCATTATGTAAAGTTTTATAGAAAATGAATTTCGACAGCGTAAGATTTCTTTTGCACCAATCGATGGAGGCAAGAGAAAGTGGGAGCCGGTTTTGAACCATGTTCGGAAAAAGGTGTTTTTTATTCCAATCAATGGAAAAAGGTTGAAAAAAGATTTTAAACATCAAATGAAGTGTCCCAGTACCATGTAAAGGACCTTTTTTGAGCCATTTTCGATAAAAAAATTTTTTCAGTCGAAGGAGAAAGCTCGAAAAAAGATTTTGGACATCACTTGGAGTGTCCCCGGACCATGAAATAGCCAAGTTTTTGACTCATACAGTGCAAGCTCGATTTTCGCGACGAATTAAAGTCCAGACCTGACGTGAAAACTGAATTTTCACGATAACAGAACCAAAAATATTATTGAAAAATTTTATGTAATTTTTAAAATTAGAATTGTTTATTCACATTTTAAACATTTTTAAAGAAATTGGAGATTTTGAGTTGCTTTTTTGGCAAATTATTTTTTAAAATAACAGCTGAATCACGTAGTTCATATTAGGGTTGTAACGGAGCTCCGCATCCGCATCCGTAAGTGCGGAACTTCTGCTTGAAATCGTACCTCCTCATCCGCCTCCGCAAATTTTAGTGCGGTAAGACGGAGGTATAACGGAAGTTATAAAATCCACTTTAGAGCTTACAAAATTGAAATGTAAGTTTGAATTTTTGCTATTTCTTTCTCAAATTTTTGAAAAGCAAAGTAGCATGTCTTTTATTTATTCAAATATACATGCATAAGTTTGAATTTTTACTCATTTATTGTTCTTTTGGTGTTGTGTATGGTAGTTTAAAAAGTTATTTGTTATAAAGTTCAGTTTTTGGTTCATAAGATCTCAATATACATATTAATTACCATAAAAAGTTCTCAGTTATTAAAGAAAAAAATTTAAGATGAAACCAAAAAAAAGTGCAATCTGGTTGTATTTTGTGGAGATAGACGGTGATTATGCAAAGTGTAAGACTTGTGATAAGAAGTATTCTAGAAAAGGGCGAACTACCTCATCCTTGAAAAATCACTTAAAAGCTATGCACAAAAAACAGAAGAAGAACGAAATACAGAAGCAGTGAATGTGACGAAATCAACAGCAACAACACCGGCACAGGAAGCCAAAAAGCAGATCATACTGCAAGCAGTTCTGAAAAAAAATCAAGCGTGGGATACATCAAATGCGAAATTCAAAGAAATAGACAATCTAATTGGAGAAATGATTGCGCTACAAAACCTTCCATTTAATTTTGTCGAAGGAGTTGGATTTCGTTCGTCGTCTAATGCATGCTGCTTCGCCAAATTATCAGTTAAGACGAAGGCAGTTTTTTACTGACCATGTATGTGAAAATATGTATGAAAATATTTCGAAAAAAATTGAGCACTTGCTTACAAGGTTTAATAAACTGTCGTTTACCACAGATATTTGGTCCGAGCCGAGTGCGAATGTATCGCTATTGAGCTTGACTGCTCACGGAATTACAGAAGATTTTAAGCGAATGCAGATTGTTTTAAAGTGTAACACTCTTCAAGGCCGTCATACTGGCGATATAATTTGTGATCATTTTAAAATGATGTTGCAGAAGTGGAACATTCAGAATGAAAAAGTGCATTGCTTTATTCGTGATGGTGGTTCAAATATGGTTAAGGCGATGAATTTAGAAAATATAACTGATGTTAGTTGCACTGTTCACCAATTACATCTATGTGCTCGTGCTGCTCTCCAAAGACAAGACGTCAAAGATCTAATTGCGAAATGTAGAAAGATATCCACCCATTTTAATCACTCCCAAATAGCCCAGGATGAATTGCATAAAATTCAAACAGAGTAACTTAATCAACTAGCACTTCGCGTGATACAGGATTGCACCACCAGGTACTTTTTAAATATTTACTACACTTCGAAAATGTCTTTGTCTGTTTGTCTTTCTGTCTGGTACAGTACTTTTTATATGATTGAGCGTCTACTGAAGATCAAGGATTCTATTCGTCTTTATGCCTCAAAACATAGCATTACTCAGATTTCCCCAGGAGAATGGTTGCGCCTGCAAAAAATTGTGACAATCCTGAGCCCGTTTGAAGAAATAACAAGAAGTTTAAGCGATACAAAAACTTGCATATCATCCGTGATCCCATTAATACACGTATTAAAGCATACTTTACAGACCGAAAAAGACAAGCCATTAACAACTAGAGACTTCAAAGACATGATTCTGAAAATAATTGAAAACGTAAACTCCGAATTCGGTGAACTTCAAAGCAACAATTTATTTCCACTCGCAACATATTTGGACCCTAGGTATAAGCTAAAGTTTTTTAATGAATTATTTAAAGAAAAAATTCAGCCTGAGTTAGTTCGCTTGATACAGCTACACAATAATTTGAGTCTTGAAAGTGAAACTTTAAGCACAAAAACTATCGATAAGAATGGTCCTGTCTGCAAAAAATTTAGAGCTGAACCGTATTCAATCGACAATGAACCAAGCACAACCTCTCAAATCGTACTACAGCCTAGCATTAATTCTAATCTGGCAAACTTGCTGGCCAAAAGTAGTGATGAAGAAGATAACACAATGGAGGATGGCACCACTATCACCGACGTCATGAAATGGAAATCATTAATAAATGATTATAATAAAGAAAACCGGCTCCCACTAATGGAAGATGTCTTATTGTGGTGGAAATTAAACACAAAATATTAAGCGTTTGCAAACATAAGTAGTACGTGTTTACCTGTCGCCTCCACCAGGTTCAGTACCTAGCGAACAACTTTTTAGTGGAGCCGGCTTGATTTACGATCCACTAAGGAATCGATTAGATGGAGATAAAGCAGCAAAACTATTATTTATTAAATATAATTTGCCACTTATTAATTTCAACTATTAAGGACTAACTCAGAAAAATTTGATTCTAAGCAATAAAAAAACCTAATGAATTTTTTATTCTTTATTTATAATAAATACGGCCCTTTAATAATCTAAAAAATGTAAATATTATTTATTTTTAATGCTACAGTAAGACCTATGAGAAAGGAGATGTTGCTTTTTAGGTTAAGTTACATTTTATTGTTTTGATAATGATGGCAAGTGGATAAAATCAGATTAGCTCAACCAAAGACAGTAACTAAGTGAACTTAGATTTTTTTATTCAGTTAGTTTCGTGAGAAAAACTTATGTTCTTAATAAAATCTTGAATTTTAAATATTTTCGAATTGTTTTCCCACCTCCGCATCCGCTTCCGTTAAAACTCCGCATCCGCGGAGATTAATTTCTGAACTCCGCATCCGCATCCGCCTCCGCCTCCGCATAGATGACTTCCGTTACAACCTTAGTTCATATAGTGCTGTTGTCGGCTTATCATTTTCCAAAGCCCATTGTATGCATATGTTTATCGATGTTATAGCATCGTCAACTTTAATTTTGTTTTCTTCATGACCTCTATCGTATAAATCCTCCGATTCCGTATCTGATACTTTCATTTGCTCCTCATTACTTTCCACATGAAGTTTTTCTTGAATCCAGTTCTTTATGTCAGCATTCGTGAAAGATGTTCCGTACCAATTTGAGCTACAAGTGTACGAATAGTTGAAAGATCTTCGTTTTCTTCCTGAATTATATTTTGTAAAATATTTAAGGGCATGTTATCCTCTTCACTCTATTCACTACCGAATTCGAGCAATGCGTTAAATGATTTTTGGATATTGGACACTGCTGTTTTATCCCAGGACGTAGTTAGAATCTGAACTGCATTTTTGAGATTGAAGTTTTTTAGTTTGAGCTCCAAATTTGTTCCCATCTCGCCAAGCAAGTGGGTGAGCAGTTGTTTTTTATAAAATAATTTGACCAAGTTGACAACGTTTTGATCTAACGGTTGAATAAGCGCAGTGCAATTCAGGTAGATTCATTGCTATAATTAAACCGTCATGATTTTTTAGTTCCTCAACTGGGTAGAATCGATGTTAAACGAGTATATAGTATGTATCTGCATGACGAGAACACTGATGGAAGTCAATTTGACGACAACGCCAAAGCCGTAATTCTGGGCTAACTTATAGCCGTTTTCTCTTGCCGACAAGATAACGACATTATTCTGGCTAGACAGTATAGTCAAATTTTAAAAAACAGATAAAAGTCGCGAAAGTTGAACCCCGTTTTTCGTAAACTGTCGCGATTATAGAACCTGCAATGTTAAAAATTAAGTCATTAAGACGCGATAACCGGACTGTCGCGATAATGGTCCGGTCGCGAATTTCGAGCTTGCATTGTATTTCGAAAATTTTTTTTTGTTCCAGTCGATAGACAAAGATCGAAAATAAATTTTTTACATCAAATAGTTAGAAACGAACGTTTTCGACCCATTCTTTAAAGAAATGTTTTGTTCCAATCCTTAGAAAATGGTCGATAAGGAATTTTGCACATCAAATAGTCTAGCTCCGGACCCTGGAATGCACCTTTTTAAGCCAATTTTCAAATTTTTGTTTATTCCTACCGATAGAAAGAGTTTGGAAAGGGTTTTAGACATTTTATACCGAAGCATATATCATATATTCTATATTTAGTAATCTTAAAGACATTGGTGGTCCACCGTTATGAAAAGTTTTTAAGCTTATTTAGACGAATGAATTCATATCAATGATTAAATGCCTTCATTTATTTTCTCGCAAGGTGTCACATTTTTTCCTTAGAGTATCTAGTAGTCGATACTTTGTATTATGTAAAAGGAAAATTATAGTCAAAAGAATGAGTTCAGTGTTGTTTCAGTCACTTGTATTTACTGTTACAATTGAGTATCGAAGTATCGAGAACTATCGAAACGTTAAGTTAAGTATGTTGACTAGGAATGGCATTCCCAGGATCTCGAAATTTGCTTTAGATGTGGGCTCAATAGCCACGAGGTATTGAATAGAAAACGCCAGGACTCCAGAGTAAGCATAGGTTTTTTTATCACTATGGCTTCCATGACACCAAGCCACGCACAGGTTTCAATAGTCAAGTAAAAATATGGTTTTTATAGCTTTCATTAGACATTATCTTGCTTAGAATGTACTTCGCCGGTGTTGATTTGTGTTATCAAAATTTCCATGTCAAGTTTGATAATTTGCTTGAAAAGTTTTGACAATTCACAAAGTTTTTTGTGCTATAATATAGGTGGTGCAGCGCCTACAAGTGCTTGCTTGTGCCTGTGCCAGGTTAGAATTTACAGGAAGAATTTTCTACAATTTACGTTTCAAAGTTTTCGCTTGTACGAGACATTTCATCTGATTGAGAATCAGATTAGAATTTATCTAAAGAAATTAAGAAACAAAATTTTCTGTCCGCAAAGAGTTTGGTAAAACTCAGTTCGACAGACAATAGCTTTAACTCCATGTTTTCCTGTTTTATTAAGAAACACAGAACCAATATATTATTTGTACTAAAATTTGTTAACTTAAAAAAGAACATTTTAGTACATACTGTTACTCCATGAAGTTTTCAAAAGCTTCACTAGCACAGCACTGCTGACAATCTGTAACAGCAACTGCAAGCTGTTAAATTATGTTAAGTTTGACAAAGCTTAAAAAAGCCTTTAAGCACATCCGTCAGAGCTTTTGTGCTTGCCAAATAAAAAGCATTGTATAACATGTTTCCTCAGAGAGGTCGCATAATATTTTTAGTTTTGGTTGTAACCTATTTTGAATACATTAAATTTTTGAGGTAACCAGATGAAAATCTAAGAACTTAAGAGAAATACACCTAATTCTGTTTTTGCACGGTAGATCCGTTCCAGAAAAAACCGTGTAAAAAAAACCGTGTAAAAAAAGACATAAAATTTGTATGCACATACAATGAAAAAAGGGGACTAGTTCCATATCATTCAACCCTATTAACCTTCTAACCCAATTCCCTAACTAAATTTCTAAAAAATTACGGTTGATAAAAATATTTTTCTATCAATTTTCAATCAAATAGCTTTTTTAGTCGTCCTAAATCGAAGAATCTAGACCGTGTTAAATCAAAACCGTGTAAAACCAGAATTGGGTGTACTCAAATAAAAATGTTATTTCAATGTATTACATAAATAGCTTATAATTCGAATTTACGTTTTAATTTTTAGCCGCAGCGGGCTAGAAGTACTCCGACAACGTATAGTATGTATTATGCCTCTTCCTCGCAGTCAAAACTTAAATAAAAACTTTTAAGTTTCGATATAAAGTACACTTTGCGTATGACTAACGCCTGTACTCCATTTACTAAGGGGTTTTCTATATCAAAACGCTTTCTGCTTTTATTTTATCTATTTACATAGGATATGTTTTATATTGTCAAAGCAAAAGCAACAATTTTTTTGCACAAGAAATTACCGAGACGCAATATCTCGCAAATCAGAAAGGTAAATTGACCACCGAAATTGTCCGATTTGAAACCCTTGGACTTCTTTCTTTGAGGTTATCTTAAAAGAAGGGACAATGCCAGTAAGTCAGCGGCAAATCATGAGCTAAAGCAAAAGATAATAAGGCATATTGGTGGAGTTTGGGAGCGATTTTGAAAGGAATTCATCCTAAATTTGAACAAACGGTTTGATGCATGACTCCGAAGCCATGGTAAGCATTTGGTCAGTACAGTCTTTCACAAATAATTTCAATCGACCAATAACATAAGCATTATTCAATAAAGAAATCAAATTCATTCCAATGGAATATTTTTATCCTCACTATTTTCACAATGAAACCTTTATTGGCCAACCTCATATATACTTTTCTATGCCTGACAAATCACGAAAATCACGATTACGAGATAAATAATCGAGATAGTTTGCTAAAGTTTAGTACATAAAAGGGAAGAATCGTTTATTAGACACGCCCACAGCAAACACAAATAAAAACCTTTAAACGCTGTACTGAAAGAGTTAATTAAAACTGATGCAACTGGATACAAATTGCTTGGGCAAGCTCTAGACAAAAATTAAGCATATTTCCATAAGCGGGCGTGGCACCTTTCGTACAAGCAAATATTTTGGAATGCTAAACTGAGCAAATTATTTAAAATTATGACACTAGCACTTAGAATAGTTCGGATAAGCACTAGAAAAGGAGGTAGAGCATTTTGACAAGAGAACGTGGCACCTTCAATACACGCAGAACCTTTAAAGTACTATAGAGATAGAGTTATTTGAAGTAATGCAGCTAAATTTTAAATAAATGCTAGCAATGGTCTGGGCTATCATTAGTCAAATAGGTGGCACATTTTGACTTTGCCGCACACTTTTGCTATCAACGCAGTGTGGGGTATATAATTTTTGACAAAGCAACAGACATCACTCTTACCAGTTTTTGTTCTTGCTGGACTAACACACGGTAATTTTGTTTTTTTGGCATCTCAAAACACCTTAAATTGACTTTGCACGTTATCCATAGCCTTAAGTTTTAGTCCTCAAAGGAGTCAGAAAATTTTATTTTCAATATACATATATACTAACTTTATAATGATGACTCGAATTCTGATCCTCTTTTAAATCAATGGAATGTCAACATTTCAGAATGGTGGTTTTCTTCTCACACAATTTGAACAATGCGTTGAAGGAGAACATTTTAAATGGAATTTTTTTTATTTTTTCAATAAGAAATCTATATGTTTTTCTTATAAATTAACATATGGGACAAATTTTTGCATTCCGAAATGTGCTGATACTCAAACATCCGAAATAAGCGCAGTAGGGAAAAAAGATATAATGTCAAAGTTTAATGCTAAGTCATTACAACCGCTGAAAGTTTTCAGTAAAAAATAAAACCCAATTTTAATATTTATTTGAATTTTATTTAAATTTCATTTAAATATTCAATATGTACAAAATGTTTATTTTCATAACTTATCAATGATGCCAGCATGCAAGTTTTCTATTTGTTTGCAGACACAGATGTGTTATCAAACCTATTATCGTCCTTAACATAATTACAAATATTTAATTTTTTGCTCAAATACATATACATATATGTAAGTATGTATTCAAACTAAACTTATTAACATAAAAAAAAAAAACATAAACAAAATAATATTTTTCCATAGCTTTCGAAATTGTGCAAAATTTAAAAAAAAAAAATATTTAAGAAAAACCTAACAAAACAATTTAATTGATTTGTGTATATTTAGAATTCTAAGAAAACTAAGTTATTACAAATATTAATGATTCATGTAAAAATAAAAAAATAGAAATTGCTTAGCAGAGCTGTTGTTGTACTCATATGTTTTTATTGTATTTGTATATGTGTGCTTTCATTTGTGTAAGTTGCTTTCAAATATTTCCATATCTCTTTCGCTGTTATTTTTAATTCGCATCACCATTTTTTAAATTCTATTCGTGTGCCGCACCTGAGATCAAAATATTAAATTATTTTTTTATTTTTTATTCTGCATAACATAAGAAAATGAATTGAACTTAATATTTTAATTTGTTGCATATTTTTAAGTTTTCTTTGCATATTTTGCGGGGCTTTAGTTAGGTTATTTTTTTACTTAGATTTCTTTTTTTTTATAACAAAAATTTAATATATCCTCCAATTGAAAAGCATAATTTTATTCTTTATTTTACTTAATTTAAAGTAGTAATTATTTTTAATTAAGCGTTACTTTTCTTTCAATAATTTGTTTATTTTTAATTATTATTTATATAATTAATTGTCTGCACATTAATTTAGCTAATTATTTCATTTACTTTAGTTAATTTTCCTATAACTAAACTTAGCTTAATGAAAATATTTTTTTTTTGTTGCCTAAGATTACAAGCCATATATTTGTTATTATAAATTTCTACATTAACTATTATTTCATAATTTTTCTTTTTAAATTTAGAACTTGAACCTTTGCAAACTTTTGTTTTTACTAACACTAGAAAACACAGTTTCGCCACTACATTAACAAATTTCGTATAACTTATGCCTTGATTACTACGACATTTTGGCATTGAAGGGAAACACATTTCTTGCAAATTTTCTATGTACATATTTTGATTATTATAGAAAAAAATATAACTTATTTAGCTTCACTTAATATAGTTTATTTCACAGGGTGCATAATTGTGGTAATAGCTTCGGTTGCCTTCAAACATTATTTTCATACGAAAATTTTTGTAGAATTGGTTATTTGTTTACACGATTTTGTAACAAAACCTCTATTAGGAAGTACATACCCTAGACATTTTTTAGCTGTAAGGCTTTTTTATATAAGTCCTTTAATATAGCCATGGAAATTTAAAGAAAAATGTTTTTTTTTTACCCTATTAAGATTTTCATATTTTCCCAAAAAATTTTCTAGTGTTTTTGGTGCTTAGAGACATTACAGAAAGCTTTCTATTGAAATAAGGATATAATGATCAAATTCCGAAGCATTTGCTATATTTAATCAATTTTTTTTTTTTTAAACACTACTGAAAGTTAAAGTTTTAAAATGTTCTAACCTTAGCCATGAATACTGCCAAAGTGATGTTACCAAAATTGTTGAAACAAATTTACTCGTATGAATTGGATAAGGGGTAACACAATGTGAAATTTGAGTTATATGAATTACTGCTACGATGAAATATACATTCATTTTTGAAACTGCAAACTCACAACGTGACGGTAAAGCTCTGAATTATATGCCGGAAAATTTCTGGCAAAAAAAAAGCAGTGAACCTTGAGGTCTCCGATCTTATGTATGTATGTAGTTCATGACTGGTTGATGAACTAAGTACTTACTATAAGTTATTTCGACAGAAGTCGAATCAGAGTTTTCCTATAGTTTTCCAAAATATCTTTAAAACGAAAATAAATACTTTTTCAAATATTTTTTAATTCTGGAAATATACTGCTTGTTACATTTTCTCTTTGCGCTTTTTTTCTTTTAAATCAAAATCAGAAAAAAATGACGAGAAATTACAAAAAGGGTATGTTTTGAAAAATATATTTGCCTACGTGCCTCTTTCCGAATGTAAGACTCTTTTTCAAAAAAAAATTAATTTTCGGGGAACATTTTAGCTTCTGAATTACAAGCCTTAGTACTCACAAAAATCTGTTTGTATATATGGATATACAATTTATCGAAAGAATAGAGATTGAAAATATATATAGAAATTTTCTAGAAATTCTTTCAAGGAAATTGTTTCATATTTTCTTAGAATAATGTGAATACATTGTTCAAAAAATATTAATTTTTCTAAATTCACTGGCTAATGACAAAATGTTACTTTTATTTTAGTTTTGCTAAGAGAAAGTTATAAAAAAGATAAAATTCTGGGGAAAAATTGTTTCCATATATTAACAAAGGTTCTGAAGTATAAATTTAATGCACTCTAACGCTTCCCAAAACTAATCAACTCATTTGTTTTGTGTGTAATTTCGAAACTAACTGGTTTTTTTTTTGTAAATTTTTCACATAATTAATGATGAACTCAAAAATATTAAAATGAAATAAATTTTATTTATTATACTTAAATTATAATTTACATCAATTCCTAGAAAAAATTGTTAAGTAAGACAAATGAGCTGAATAGGTTTTTTGTTTTCTGAAGGCTTTCTAGAATCAACATTAACGTAAACGCTGGAAAAAAAGCTTCTATTCTATATAACAAAGTAAGCTCTAGTACCTAAGAGCCCAGTAATGTGTCCAAGTGACTCACATTTGGTAGGATTATCCCGAATTTTAAATTGACTTGTACCCTCCAACACATTTGCAAAAATTTCATATTTTTTTTTTCTACAAAACATTTTTTTTTATGTGTATTAATACATTAAAAAAAAAAAAAAAAATATGGATGCTTGATAAAACTTAAAATATTTTTGTCTGGGCTCAATTTAAAGATTTATGCAGTATGGCGATTCCGAAAAAAAAAGCAAACGAAAAAAGTCGCTTTTTGTCACTGATTACATTTCAATAAATTTATTATATTTTACAACTTGACGTAAGCTTTTTCAAAATTCAAGCACAGAGTGTTCTAAAAATAAAAAATTTTGATCAGAAACTCGAAGTAATAGAAAAGTTCTATAAAAGCAAATGGTCATCATATGTTAGCATCAAAGAAAAGATGAAATCTCTTGTGCATTTCAAATTGTGTAGTATTTTTTTTTTCTATTAATTTTTAAATATTTCAATATGTTTCCCAGACAGCTATTCTATAGTCAACATAGCACCAAATTTGTCGAAGAAACTTTCAAAATATAAATAATATTTTTTTTTCCTTTTGTATGTTATTGCCTTTGGGATGTCAAAATGGGCATTCAACTATGACTCAGATAAAATTTTCTTAATTGCATCAAATTTGTTAAATAATGAACCCCACCAACAACTGAAATTGAACAACACACGTTTTATTTAAATTTTGAAACAAAAATTATAGAATTCCCTACAGTTTAAATGAAGTAAAGTTGTCATTAAAAAGCGCTTATTTCATTTACTTTAAAAAAGAGTTTTTACACTTAGCACGTTTTACGTACCTAGCAGTTGTCGTTATGCATAGAATAAATTTTAAGATAGTAATCGTCAAACAAAACGCTATGGCACTGCCTTACATTAAAAGTGTTTTCTATTTTTTTTTTTTTTTTTTTTTTTTCTGAAATTAGCCCCAACTACAGGGTATATACGTAGCTACACTAAGCTTTCAAAATCTTAAGAATTTCTATAATAATTTGTTGCAATTTTACACATTTACATAATAATGCTACTTACGCGCTAATTAATTATTTTGTATGGTTACTACTTTTAATAGTTCGATAACTAACAACTAACATTCATACATTTAACAACTTTTCATTTTAGAAAAAAAAAAAAAAAAATAACTATTCTATTTATTTATTTAAATTTTTTGTAATAAGTCATAAATATGACATATGAAACAGAATAAAAAAATATTAAAAATTAAAAGGCATAGATTTCTTGAAAAAAAAAAAAAAAAAACATTGAGTACAACAACAAATTTATAATTCATACATTTTTTTTGTTTTCTTGGTAATATTTTCACATACTTTTAGTGTTTTTCGTCTTAGCTTCTTAAAAAATAAATATTTTTCACTGTTTATAAATTTAATTTTTAATTGTTACTTTTAGTAAATATTTTTGTTTTTTTCTTTCTCTCATATTAAGCTACATACAATTTTTATAGTATATTTTTCCTCTTTAGTTAATTGCGCTATTTTTTTCATTTTTTTCACATTTTTTTTCTTCAGTAGAATTGTTTACATTTTTTTTTTAATTAAATTTCTAGTTACAATTACAATTTTATATGTTTTATATTAAATATTTACATTTCTTTCATTTAATGTATTGTTAAATTTGTTATTGGTTTTATTATTATTAAGGTATTACGTCTATATTTTATTGTTGTTTGTTCTATTTTAAAAATTTTTATTTTATTATTTATAGACCTCCAAAACTTATTATGCTCTTGTTTTTGTTTTTGTAAAATTAATTATTTACGAGCTACTATAAACATTTAAGCTAATTAATTATAATTATGAGTGCATATATTTTAGCGACCAGATGAAACCTGAAATGAAAAGAAACAGGAAAAAATGAATGAAAAATTATTTGCGAAATATAGCTAAGATAAAAAAAAACAACTCTTTTGAGCGACCACCAAATACTTTGAATGACGATTTTATAATTGCTAGAATTTTTTTTTTTTTGTAAAAAATACGCAATTATTTTGGTATTAGCAGAAAGTATGCTATCATGTTGCAATAAAATATCATTACGTTTGTATGATGATATACATACATAAGTAAAGGGTATCCCAAAGTTCACGCAAGAAGTAATTTTGATAGAAAACACAGGTTTGAAATTAAAAATTATAAATTTTTTATTGATTCATCAAGTATGCAGTTTAGTGTAATGTATGGAATCACAAATCAGGTAAATGGCTTCCATGACTTTACTGGCACATAACGCACTCTTTCGTTGAAATATTCTATGATCATTTGGCTGAATTCTGTTGATACACCGCTCAAGTTGTGGGTGGAAGTGGACTTGTTATCATAAGCCTTAAACTTTAAAGAATTCCAAAGAAAAAAGTTGAACTGCGTTATTCGGATGTTCTGGGCGGCCAAATCTGATCACCAAAAAATAGGAAATTACACCACCAGAAATTGGTTCCTGTAGCAATTGAATTGTTTATCGGGCTGTTTTGCATGTGGCACTATCTTGCTGAAACTATATATCGTTCAAACACATATCTTTTAATTCAGAAACCATTCATTTTAATTAAATTAATTGACTGACCAGCCGCATTTTTGAGGAAGAATGACCCGCTGATGCCTCAAGCCCAATATTCGCACCAAACAGTGACACGTTGCGGATGAATTTGGTTTCTCGTGGTTTTTCTGAATTCCAAATGCGACAATTCTGACATATGTATAACAAAGCAATCAAATTGAAAACGAATTCAAATTTATTCGAAAATTTAGCATCAATTTGTTGTTGTTTTATAATTCATTCAACGAACTCTCTTCGATTTTCGTGGTTTAGAACTTTGATATGCTTCTCAAAATGTTCAATTGTTGACCACGGTGCCGAATGCCTGGACCTTCAGTAACACTATCAAGAACTGCTGTGATGTTTTGCGTTGAACGACATGTTGAGGGACGGCCAGATCACAAATTGATCAAGTCTTCTTGAATTTTGTAACTAATTTCATCACATTTGATGAAAGTAAATCATTATTCTGAAAAAAATTTCCTAATGAATTTTTAAAATACTGATAAACAATGAAAATGGGTTACTCTTTCCTGTAGAGCTCAATTCTGAATAATTCTAAATTGTCAGCTGTCACTAACATCAATTTACCCCACAAATGGCGCAAAATTTAGATCTTGCGTGAGTTTTGGTACACCCTTTCTGTGCTCTATGGGAAATTTTGCTTTTTTTATAACTTAAGCTTCTTTGCTTATGCAATTATATAAGACAACAAAAATTGTCTTTTAAAGCGCGCGATTCGAATAAAAAAGTGAATTAACGGCTTCCACTGAATTCTTCATATTCGCAAAATTTAAAAAAAATGGAATCCTCGACATTTTTTGTATTTAAATTTTTACTTAGAAACTAAAATCAAAAGTCCCACTTAACAAGTCCAAATTATATCAAAAATATTCCCAGTCATATCTCGCGCACCGCTTTTATAAGAATATTTCCAAATCATCTCATTAAAATCTTATGACTGGGGAGCTACATCAAAGCTGATTGAGTTTATTTCTCAAGCGACAAAGTTTCAATCAAAAATTGTTATGATTTGCCCAACGTTGTAACATCAATTAAGTCAAATAAAAAGAGTGTGTTTTTCAACGGAATTTAGTCACACCACAGGGATTTGAAATTTTGTAATAAAAGATGCACTAGCATTTAGTGCGAACAGATTGAATTGCTTTTGCATACAATGTTTGTTTATAAGAACATAGGAAATATATCTTTGCATTTTATATTTTTTTCAAAGCTACAATTTTTCGTGCATTTTTTATTGATATTATTTTGGCTAAAAACAGATGGATGAGGATATTTTGACCTCAAAGTCCAAAGTAAAAGTGAAATTAAGTTTAGTTTAAACTCTTATAGCCAGTTATATAACATATGATAGTCCACCAATTTTAATTCGAACGATTAAAATTTTATTGGTAAGAAGTAGTGTCTCTTAGGCGATAATTTCGATCTCTTACACTTTTCTGAGTTCGATCACTGGATTGTGTAACAATCAAAAACACACAAACTTATTCAATTATAAAATGGTTTATTTAAATCACAAAAGTTAGTTTTTACACGTTACAAGTGTTTATTTCATTAACATTCAAAGTCTAATATTAATCTGACACTTTATATACAACTGTTTTAATTTACTGTTTAAATTCAACTGTTCTGCTTCACTGTTTTAATTCAACTGTGTCACTCAACTCAGATGACAACCTTTTTATACTACAGTCATCACCTTCTCGAATAATCCAGTACCTTCTAAGTGGCGTGGAATCCACCATTATCCATAATTTACCAGTACATTCTAAATGGCGTATCGACGTTGAGTTCACAACTATCCAGAATGTTACTACTACCCTCTAGATGGCGTTGTACGGCGCACATTGTGATTTTTTGTTAATTTGGAGAAACTTAATTAAATTGCAGCCGTAGTTTGAGAGATATCGACTTAAAATTTAGTATGTGAGCTTTTAGTCTCCATGCGGAGAAAACAGTTCCAAGATAAGCAAAATCAGACAAAAAACACGCCCACCTCCCATACAAATCTTCCCTTTTTATCTAAAAAAAATTAAATAAAATTAGTTTAATGGGAGGCATAACGCCTACTTATTTGACCACGCCCTTTTTTGCTCAAAATTTGCTTTTATCTCTCTTGGTATACGTGTCAAGTTTAGTTGCATTTATGCTTTATTTTATTTTAATTTGTTTATTAGTATTTTTAAAGAAACACTTACGATTACATAATTTTTAATCAGAGCATTCTTCAAAAGTTTGGTAAAACGTAATTTAAGACCGATTCAAATCTTAAAGAGTTGATATTATTCAACCAAACTTCAAAAAGTGACACACGTGTTATAACAGTTATTGCAGCAAAAAAACTTTTGGGGCAAATTCGGGCAAAATTCTTTTTCTTCAAATTAACGCTGGGAACCTCTTCGATTATCTCTATATGGTGAGAACATGGAATACGGTGGAATTTTTAAGTTTTAGTCCATGAAAGTTATAAGATTGTTGAAATTTTTCTTAGTTTTTAGCTGATACTCCAGTGCAGATATTAAAATACTTTAGTTGAACACTTTAGGTTAAACCATTGAGAATTATAAAATAAAACATTATTTTGAAAATAATAAGCGGGCGACTAAGTTTTAATCGATTAAAAATTTGGGAATTATTCACTTCATAAGTTATTTTTTGCGTGCATTCTAATAGCACATGTTTGATAACAGATATCTTGCTGATGTTTTTATTTTCATTCTGTTTTGTGTTAATTTTCGTAACAAAGGGATAATTTTCTAACTTGTACTAAAAAATCATTGAAATTGGAGCACTTTTTTTTTCTGAATTTGTTCCTATCCAGATTGGCAAAATCTCACACTGTGTGACGGCGATAATTTCTCTCGGCTATCGACTTTTATAGTTTTAGTACAAAAACTGTACTTTGCCGCTAGATGGTGTAAAAGTATTTATACAGCCAGTGATGCCATCTAGTATCGTTTAGTTTTCTTTTGTTGGTTTTTATTTCGAGAATTTTCTGGCGTAAACCAAATTTCGCTACAATAACTGTAACTGTGCGGTGAATTAGTAACTATTAAATAACAGCTGTCTTTCTAAACATTATGGCTTTATCAACTCAAGAAAATTTGTGCATACTAGTAACACTTTGCTTTAAGTGAGATACATATCTTTGTAACTGCTTCCACAGAAAAACATTTTCAATAAAAATTCATTGATTTTTAAAAAAATCCATTTCTGCTATGCTTATAATATCTACAGAAGAGATTCCCATTCCTATTCCTAAGCAATACAACTGCGCAACGATTTACAATAAACAAATAGAAGACAAGTAGTTGTTACATTGAAAACTGGCAGGAATAGAAAAACAGTGACTGAAATGAATATAACCAGTATTGTAGCGGCGAGAGAGAAAGTACTTACGTGTACACAATAAAAGGCGACATTATGCGATAGCGAACAAAAAAGGAAGGAGCGAGAAACAACAACGTATGCGTCAAGATCAGTATTTCGAAATGGTAAGTCGATACATTTCAAGATTGCACGAGAATATTCAAGTGTACTTTATAAGCCAACATCAAATGATACAAAAGCAAGTCATAATGTCATAAATATATTCAATAAATAAAGTTTTTCAAAATATTAAGATCATACTTATTGCATTTTCTCATAAAAAAGAAGATGAACTTTGAAGTTTAGTAATTCATAAAAATAAACTCTTTCGTAGACATATCACCATAACGTTAAATTAAACAGTTTAAAAAATGGTGCTTACTCGCGCAGCCTAAATGAGAGCATATAATCTTCACAGCAAAGAAAATCCTTTAAGACATCATGCACATACATAGTACATATACTCGTATGAATATGCAATATGTAGGCTGGTTTTATCTCGCCCACACCCGCATAAAGCAATATTATCAGAAAAGCTCACACATACTTGAAATGAAATCATAATATTTAACATTGAGGCAAAAAAAACCTACGAAAACTACAACAAAAAATATAGGCCGCGAAATTTGACACTTAAATTTCAAATTGCACATAAAATTCAATTACTTTGAAGGCAGCGCCGCCTAAGGGTATGCTACAATAAAAAAAATAGTAAAAGGGAAACGTTGCAAGGGGGCAAAAGCTATGGTACTCGTACTATTAAAAGCAACATCCAATAAAAAGATAACGACCCAAAATAGTATTGGTGTCATTGCGTGAGTGTGAATTTAGCCGCGAATACTGATTTTATGACAGACAACAATTTGTGGAATTTATTGTTATTATAGTGCGAAATTTATAAGAATGTTTAAGAACTCATTTTTTTATTGCATTTTTTTAAGTGTGGTGATTTACTACGTAATATTTGGATATGAAATTGTGATACAGAGAATATGTATTGTAGAAAATTGCGATGGTCTTTTTTTTATATTCTTACGCGATAATTTTGATTGTCACCATTGCTTGGGGCGCATTTGCATAGAAATGGTTATTAGGTTACTTTTTTTTTTTTTGCTCAACGCCTTTTTTTCATTTTATCTCAACAGTTTTACTTCTAGCCCCTCATGTCGCTTATCTCATTTCTTATGAATATTTTACTCCGCTTATAGGCAAAGTGTCAAGTTAATGAATAATTTAGTTATTGTTCATGGTCCATAGCTGGTTGATGCTTGTCGTCCGGTCGACAAGGCGTCAATAGGAACAGAATTATAATTCTTCTCACAATAGATCTGATATAACATTTTATTGGTCTTTAATGAAGTGACAAGATTTACATAATCCATTTTGTGATAGTGAGACTAGGAGAGCAGAGTTTTGTTTTAAGCGCCGTAAAAAAACACAGTTTTCGTATTAAATTCGTATTTTGCAACCATACAATTTGTGCATGATAAAAATTTAATTTTCCAGAAGACTCGCAAATTATTATTTATAAAATGTTATACACTACGACTTGTAAGGATAAAAATTTCATAGAACTTGTAGTTATTTTATGATTAAATTTTTGTTTATTATTACTTTTTTCATTTAAGTCTTCTACGTGATAAAAATTTTTATTTCACCTTCAATAACAATTGCTTGTAGCTCTTCCTTATGATTCAAAATTCGATCTATATCCACGGATAGTTCCTTCCGAACAAACTATCGCTTGGCATCAGAGTTTGAGCTAGCACGTGAATAATGGCATCGCCTCGGAGATTGAAAAATATCTCTTTCACGATTAACTTAACACATACAAAGCGTGAATACGAATATGAAAGACTATATAGATCACCACATACCGTCCAGTAAAAGCTTCAGCATAGCGTACTTGTGAAGTATTTTGGGTTGTAAATAAATAATTTATTTTTATGCAACAAAAAATGTGCGTTTGATTGAAACACTCTCCAATGGTTAAACTCGTTATAAATGAAGATGGCTTAACTGAAGATATATATTTCTTACAAGCAAAAAAAAAATGGAAAAATATTTTACTATGCACTTATCAAATAATGTGAAACACAGTTTTTTTTTTTTATTTGAAAAGAAAATTTTTTAATATTTAGAAAGTATAAAAACTTTATTTTCTTATTTAAATCTAAGAGCTTTATGTATCTTAATCGATTTCCATAAAAATATTGTTAAGTTCATACTATGATATTTTAGTATCTCACTAACACAAATAATATAATAATATAATCTGCACACACGAAGCTACTGGATATTCTCAAAGGCACAAAGGCGAAATTAAAAAACAAGAATTTACTATAAAATACACACACCCACATACAGGAATAGAAAAGCAGCGACCACAATGTCAACAGCTTTATGGCGGCTAGAGCGAGTTGGTATAAGCATACTTAGAAAATGCCAAGCATTGAATGCAGGCCCGGATTAAGAAATTTGCCGCCCCTAGGCAGTTGCAAAAATTGCCGCCCCCCGTCTCAAAACTTCTTCATTTATTTCCTTTGCGGAACGAAAAACACTAGCAAAATTAAAACAAAATTTGAAAATGAATAAAATGCAACAATTTTTCAAAGTTTCCGCAAATATTTGCCGCCCTAGACACGTGCATACTCTGCCTGTAAGGTTAATTCAGGCCTAATTGAATGCCAATGTAAGAGTTACACAACTATGTTAAGTCAAATGGTAGAGTGAGAAACCAGTCAAGTCAACGAAATATTGAATGTGAACAGCATTGCTAGATTGAATAATCGGTAAATTTCGTGATAACACTAAGTTGGCCAATGAATTTGCATAAGCCAGCATCCGCTAAAAAAGTTAAAAAATTTCACAGTGTTACCTTGTTTAAAACCCAACTAGAAATCAGTTGTATTTACACGTTTAATGCACAAAACCTTTTTAATGGAAAATTGTGTATACTATGACTTTCGTTCAGACTAAATTTCTCTCCAGTTAATAGAAAGCAACGTAATAGTGAAAACCTTTTTATGTAGATTTCGACCTTGAATGGCGGCAACAAGGTGGACATTTTGTTTACTTTATGAGATTCTTTTTCTGGAAAACTTAAATGAAATAATTACGGTAGTTTCATCGGATATTGTTCGCTGAAATTGAATGGAAGTTAATAGCAGTACACGTATTGTACCTATAACCATAATCTAAGATATACATGCAACATTGACATGCACATTTTGTTGTACTAGGAAATAAATAAATGCAGCGCTACGACACTACGGCAATTCCTCAGTCAGTTCAGAAACTTAAAAATTAAATCGAAATATGTATCTGACAGCAATTGTACAATACACAAATGAGCATAGTCGCTATTTTGGATAGCATATCCGTTTTAACAAAGTCGATATTTCTATTTATTGTTCTGTCCTTCTTTAAACATTTAATATAAAGGGTATGTTTTAACAAAACTAAAATGTTGCCAGGATAAAACTTGTTTGTATATTTTATAATTTATAAAAAATTCCATTTAAATTTCACTTTTTTTCAAATCTGTCATTTCCCACTCTATCTGCAATTTTCTACATCAATTTACAATTGATTGCTTCCTAATAGCTTCCTTAAGTCTCAATTTGTTTTGTGTGTAGCAACAGTACCGACAACCACAACTCATAATATAAATTGTCATCAATTGAGACGCGTTTAATTCCAACACACACATTCAAAAAATAAAAAATAAAATCCAAGTAAACACTTCTCGAGCGCAAAGCACCAGCTCCAGTTGCAATTGCAACTCAAAGTCAGTCATTAAGGACTCGTTCACGCCCACTTGACGAGTGACATCTTAACAATAGAGCAATTCTTGTGCAACAGTGTTGTTACTTTGCCACAATTGTAAAACGTTCACCGACACTACTCCTTTTATCACGCTTTTCTGTAAGTCATCTTTCTTCCTTAAAAATCAGAACGGTGCACTTATAGGAAACATTTCCTGAGCGTTGGTTTAAATAATAAAAAAAAAATACTATTTTCTTGGAGGATATTTGTAAAATATTTTTTATAAGAAAATTACCCATAATTTGATAGCACATTTCAAAACTAAGTCGTATGACTTAAGGAGAAATTAATCATCTAGATAACCGAACATGAAAATATTGTGGAAAACTCATTGTGACATGTTTCCCTGACACGTTCACACGTTTATTATTGCTACAAGAACTTACACACATTTTTTCACATAATAGGCCTTCGTTTAATTAATTATTCTGTATTATTTTTAGATTCACTACATTTTGACAGATCAATTTAACAGACTTTCAAAAATTAAAGTGACAACACTGAAATACACGTGTACGACAATGTCCTTAGAGTTGGCACCAATGATGCTAAGTAATCGTAATTCAGTGAACTCGAAAAGCTGCAAGCATGCGACGGAGTGAGAAAAAGCACTGAACGAATGAACCTTTAATGTTGCGCTTCTGGTAGACGACGACAATGTTGACAAGCTCCTTAAGGATTTGTGTGGGAAAATCAGCAACACCTACGCAGCCACACGCACGCATACACAATGGTGAGAAAAAATATGGAAGTAAAAACTCAAAACCTTATTCCAAAGTAGCAGGCACTTTGATTGAGTTTAAATTCAGTTTTTCATAAAATTTTACAGTTGCCTTAATCTCAGGTATTAAAAGAATTCTAAATTCCATCTATAATTTGCCTATTTTTACCCTGAGGTGTTTTAAATTGGCTGAAATTTTTTTGAGTGATTGGGTCATTACGTAGAAGATAGAAATATAGAATAGTTTTGATAAAAAAATTAATTTCTTAACTCTGTTCAAAACCGCTCGTAAATAACACAAAAACATTCATTGATGAATATAAAAAAACCAAAAACACAATTCAAATTCGTTTCCATATTATTTTTAGGTAGCTGTGTACTAATAGATGACAAAAAGACGGCAAGTCTAGAAAAATTAACGCCTAAACGTTATATATGTATATGCTAAAAGATAAAAGAAAACATCAATTTCTCGAATACTCCAAAATCAATTTCAGCTTTTTTAGGCTCAAAATGCTCAGAAAATATAACTATGAGTACCATCCCTGAAATTTTATCCTATTTGATTTGACAAGCATTTTAGTAAAGATTTATGAGACTCAAAAATAAAATTTGGATATTCCATTGATACTTTTGCTAATTTTTTCGATATTTTTTTTCAATTTTTTTAATACATATTTTTAAAATATCGAAATCTTCCGCTTTTTTCAATTTTTAAAGTTTTTCATTTTTTTTAAGTTTTCTATTTTTTTGCAAATTTCAAATTACAGAAGAGATTTTTTTTTAGTTTTCATGCAAATGCATCCCGGAATATTTATTTTATAGTTTCAAAAACTAACTAAAAAAACCATAACGGCATTTCCAATATTCAATATACTTTTAACCCGAAACAGAAATTTTCATACTATTCAATGTAACTTTTTTGACAAGGGGTCGTTTTCATAAAAACTGTAAACTTACAAAATTACAAAAAGTTCCTCATTTTCAATTTTTACAAAACATGGTTGGGCTCTCTTCTGCTCTGAGCCTATTGTCCTTCTAGCTCAATCTTAATCAGGCTCTACTACTGACAGGGTTAAAACTCAAAAATTAAGGGTATATGGTTGTAATTAGTAATTTCTAAGCTTTTGTAATCAAATGTCAATTACACCGGTTTTCATCAAGAACACTCAGTCTTCTGTCGTATTTTTAGCAACATTAAAATTAAATTGGCTATTTATTATTTGAAAAGTTTCATGCACATAATGGAAAAACGAGAATTTTTGCTGAGTGTCTCGAGGCTTCTTGTCCACAACTGTAATTGTTTTTGATTGCGATGTGCGTGGTTACAGAGCTGTTTAAAAACCAACAGATCTGAACAAAAATTGTGCTTATATACTAACTATGTCTGGGAGTCGCAATGGAGTCTTCACTACATTGATAGTGGGTTTACGCTTCTTTGATAAAAGTCATTGGGTATTCTCCGTATGCTAGATCTGAATTTAAGCTATCTCGCTATAAACTGATAGTGCACTCTCACCGGTATAGGGCTATCCAACGGAATGATCATAGCTTATGACTCATAAGCAGAGCTGGGCAACACTACACGTTTATTTCTCTTAAATGTTCTTCAATGCATGTGTAGTTGTGCTTTGTTCGCTTTTCAAAGCAAACTGAATTAAATTTTACGCTCTCTGCTTTATATACGTATATGAAAAGTTATTCTCATTCTGCCGCAGTCTCGCGAGCGGTACGTTTTGCCCAGCCACGATCATAAGAGACTACAGAAATTTCATCAAGTCTGTAGCCTACGGAAATGAACGAAAAATCTACGGCAAATTCCAGTACTCGTAAGTAATGCGAATATACTACCCAATATTCGAAAGAGTACTAAGTCTGTTGCCAAACCATGGTTAAAACTTATACTTAAAACAACAAATAAAAGAAAAATAACATGTTGTGTGCATGGCCTTTTACAGGATGATAGGGACCTACAGTTTTTGTCAGTTGCAAATGATGTTAATTTTGAAAAGTTTAAAAAAAATAAAATTAAATTTAATGTAATTCAATCATTTCAAAAAAAAAAAAAAAACACATTCCTTACTTGTCAGCCAGCCATGCCACTGTAAGTAAATATCCTATAATTTCTCATTACTGTACAATTTGACTTAAGCAAAACCGACGAACGGAGCCACAATTGCATGGCAGAAGAGAATGAAGCAAATGCGATTTCCACTTGTTGAATCAACGACTTCAGCTTCCATGAAAAAGTGACGCTGTATAAAAGAAGCAAATAAAATAAGCGCAAGCAAGTGGAAAATAAACACAATAAAAAGGATCAAACGTTGTTCTTGACGTCGTAGTCGTTGTCGTTGTCGTAGTCATACGTACGTGAGTGTGAGTTTGTAGAGTTTAATAGCTAAAGGATATTTTGCGGAAACAAAACAAAAGCGTGCGCTATGATGGAAGACGGTGTCGAAACTTTTCTTGTTGCATAAGACTCATTCGTCAACGAAGGATACGCCGGAATTCGGAAGTGTCAAGAGGTGGGTAGATAAACAAATAAATGAACAAACTCCTTAAATGAAACAGCACGTAATCACATAAGCGTATAAAACAGGAGAGTAAGCGGCAACATGGTTTTATGACAGCTCGTAACTTTACTTAATAAGCGCGCTAAGCAGCATGTTTGCGGTGTGGTATGTGGAGTGGGAAGAAAGATTGTTGAGAAAAGGTTGAGGTAGAGGTGTGCGTACACTTTTTGGTGAAAAGGGCATTGTATAATTAATTTACAGTGTTGCAAGCTTCAAGACATTAAAGAAGGATCACGGAAACAGGTTAATTTTATTTACTTAATGTTATTTTAATTGGTAGTAATTTCATACATTTAGAGGTCACTAGTTGTTGACTTCAAAGCCTATATTTAATATATAAGGCATTAAATGAAAATTCATTATTTATAGGACATATTTCGATAAAAATTTTGTATATGGGCATTTCCGCCAAAAGGCCAACCGTGACAGAAAAATTAAAAGTTATTATAAAAGTGTTACTATCTGATATTATCTAAGGAAAATATTCAAATTTTGTTAGTTTAAACATATTACACCAGAATTCATTTATCACATTGAGCAAACCACCTGCACACTTGCATAAATGCAGTTTTTCTTTATTTGTAATATTGAATAGTATTTTGCCATAAGTGTTTAAGAGAGGTGATACATGATGATAGTCTTTCCGAAAAATCTCTCTTCTAACGTCACTTAGCTAAAAACAATACAAAATCAATAAACCAATCTCTATTAACTGTAAAATTTTAATTTGCTTAAGTTCATTTTTAAAGTAACAAATAACATAGGAAAACATCATATGTTCTCATTTCGAAATTGATAACAGCACCAAGTGTGTCAAAATTTTTGCACGAACAGAGTTTTATGTACATAATTAGAAAAAGAAATGCGAGTGCAAAAAATATTAAATTTAAAATTTTGGAGCTGTTTGAAGTTGGTCATGTTCGCAAACATAAGTGTAATAAATAGCCAGTTGAAAACGATTTAAAACAGTTATTAACTGCCATAACACAACATAATCGCATAATTTTTTTTTGTTGGAAAGGTTATGAAGAGAAGAAAGGACATGTATACTTTTTTTTCAATAGTAGGTGATGCCACGCCCCTAACGAGAAAAAACGTTTCCAACCTTAAACTAATGGACCAATGTTGATGAAATTTTGCCTAAAAATTGATTGAATTTTAAGAAAGATTATTAAAAACTTTGGTTCTTTAAAGGGGGCGTGGTATCGCTCTAAATGGGAAAAACGGTATCACGGCTGTGCCACTGCACCAATTTTGATGAAATTTGGTATAAAGTGTAAAATATATTTATTTTTCTGTAGGCAGTGTCACGCCTCTTACAGGAAAAACGTTTTAACAGCAATAAGACAAGTTTTATATTCTTTTAAGAAAAATATCTACTCCTTCCTCTTCTCTTTGTTTAAATTGATCTCACTAATTAATTTGATAAATATAAACATTAAATTTGTTTTTTTAATTACTGTATGTATCTTAAATATTATTATTTATATAAATAATAAAGTCGTTTTGAAAAATTGAACAAGTGAACATAAACGGAAAAATATGTCCCGTTCGAATGGATTATTATGCCTTATAAGAAAAAAAGTAAATAAGATTTTTCAATCAAACGAAATCTATTAAAAAGTTACATTATTCCATAACATTTAAAAATTAGACGCATTAAAAAATTTTGCCAGGTTTCGCAGACTTCTGCTTTTCTATAGATGGCCATGAAAAATACTTCCGTTTTTTGTTCCGTTCGAATTTGATTTTTTATTGCCTCTATCTTGGAACCAGCATTACGTCTGGCATCAACTTTACAACTCAATATAGTGCTACCAAAGGGCTATTCCTTAAAATAAAAAAATAAAACTGTTTTACTTTGACTTTTATTTCACTATAAAAGTGTACTTCCGTCCCGTCCCCATATGTATCTAATTTAATATAGTAATGTTTGCAAAACCGACAAATAAAAATATTTTTAAAAATCATATCGAACATATCTTTGGATCGTTTCGGATGTGCTTCAAGGGAAGCAGAAAAGTCCTTGCTTCAAATTCTCTCATATTGATCAAGTGCCTAAAATTTTTGGTAATTTATGCTAAATAGTAAATATATTTTCTGGGAAGAAAATAAACTTTAGGAGACCACATTCAGCGAATACTGGAGTAACCTCAAAAATTTGAACTTAAATCAGAATGTTTCCAAAAATTCAAACTAAGAATAGTTAGTTACTCAAATCAAACATAAAATACAAATTCTCCAACCACTAAGCTCAACACTTAAAAGTGATAATGCAATCATGCCAGAACTAATGCGGCTAATTTAATATTCCAATATTACACTTGTTCAAAAGCCCTTTCATAATTGAAGCATAAAATCAAAATCTCAATTTTGCCGCAACCAATAAACCTGACATGTGTTACCACAATTTCTTTTATCCCCCCCCCCCCCCATCCTTAAAACGCAAAACACTTTCAATTTAAACAATTGCCTCAAGTAAGCAGCACAGCTCGTATTACCTTCACGACAAGAAATCACATTTTTAACTTCATCATCAACGTCATATTGTCACATAATAAAGTCAGTTAAAAGCTAGTCACAAAATGTCAAAAAATTTACGACCAACGCGACAGTTGAATTAGACCCAAGAGTATAAGAGCAAAAAAAATAAAATAAAATAGAAACGCAGGACTACGACGACAGGTTAGTTGGCATAATTTAAAAAAAAAAAACCGCAAAATACGCACTACCCGCGAGGTATGCTTAGAAACAAGACAACAACAACAAAGAAAAAGGAAAAAACGGCATCAAAAGGCCTGACATAAATGCACCCCAGCTCCTGTAAGTAGCTGTAGAAACGTTACAAAAGAATTGCCACCAATTTATTATATTAAAAACGAAGAGAAAACCTCAAGTGGGTTGAGGTAGCAATATGAAAAAGCAAAAAAAAAACGGTATAAAGAAAAACTGATACGGAATGGGTGGGTGTCCTAGTTGCGCTTAGCATCCCATGGCAGCTGAGAAAAAATTTAGCGCTTAACACCAGCGCTTTTACGAAATTTCACCGAAGTGTAGAATGAGCAAAATAAAAAAAAGAAGAAAAAAATCGAAATGAAAAGTTTCGCAACCAATGACGCGTCCTAGCGTCACCAGGATTCATTTTTCTGCTTCAACTTTTTTTTTTTTGCATAGAGGCTGAAGAAATTAGCTATTGATCGAGTTGTTGAAAAAATATCGTTGAAAAAACCGAATACATTAAATATGAAATAGTTTCGTCCCTAAAGAAGAAATGAACAGTGTGGTTTTCGTTCGAAAAATTAAGGAAAAAAGAATATTTTAAAGAATCTATTCATCTTCAAGCTTTACAAATGAGCTAAATACCATGATCGATAACAACCTTATGTGTAATGCACACAATGATAAGGTTATACAAAAATTTGGTGCCCCTCTAAAAATTAGTAGATACCTACTGTATGGGTAAAAGTTATTGACTCAAACTGTCAAGGTGGAATCATACCGCCATTGCCAGACCAAAAATCACATGTCGTGAAGGTACGTGTACTCTTACCAGATGAAAAAAAAATTAAAACTTTTTAATCCTCTAACGGGCAAAATTGTATTGCTGGGAAAGGAAGTTTAATATTTATTCTGCTGGTTCTTTAGATGCTAGAAACCTCAAAATTGAAGGTTAAATGCTCTTCTTGTTTAGTCGCCAGGTGAGAAAAAAGAAAGGCTGCCTCAGGGCAGCTTTACCCGTTTAGCTATAAAAAAAATGGACAGGTATGCTTTTGTGAAATTAATAGTTTTTATTGAGAAAAACTTTAAGAAACTAGAAAATAAAATATATAGGCAACAAGAACAGATTACTTTCGATAATGATATTCGAAGAAGCAGTTCTTGGTGTTCGAACATCATAAGTGGAATTCACATTTTTGGCAAACATATTGCGTTTGCGATGCTTTACAGTATAGTTGTCGTAACAAACGTCATCGATTGGATGCTTAGATATCTTGTCGTGTGAAGAACTTGCTTGAGACGGTGTACTCGCTTGTCGGTCAACATGACGCCTGCCTGTGTATGCAACAAGTCCAGCCGCGATTGCTTCTCGAAACTGAGGTAGCAGCAATAACCTTCCATTTCAGTATAAGTATCATCGCTTGAATTGTCTGAATGTATGCGACGATATATAATATATGTATTAAGTGCAGCCATATTGACTATATGATAAAAAATCCGAGTCATTGGGTCCCGAGTCTTTGCTCGAATATGATAACGACAAATAAATCCATCCATCAGATCTACTCCACCCATGTGACGGTTATATTCATTTATGATCTGCGGCCGGTCAACTTCGTAGTATTGCTTTCTATGGATGGCAATGGAGGCCGGGTTCTTTTTGGCGGTAACTTTGCTGCTACCGATGCTTCTCTATCTACTACTGAAGATATCACTGCTTCAGTAGAAGTAGTTGCAACCGTTTCAAGTTCTGAGGAAACTTCAATTTATGAAGAAATGAGATTGGACGACACTGAAGGTCCGTGACCAACTGACGATAGCGATAAGGCTAAATTTTGAATAGATAAATCTCTCATTCCCCCTGCATTCATGTCTGCAGGCACATTGCTCGACTTAAAGTGATATTTCATCCGGAACGAAATCAGGATCATCAAAATCATGGTCGGAGCTAAAATCACCGTCATATTCATCCGATTCCACTGATTCCATTAGTTCTAGAAACTGATCATCAGATATTTCTGAAAGTTCGAAAATTTTTTGTCTCAAAAATTGGTTTTACCTTCCATTTCTATGAGAAAAATTAACAAAACGAAAACATAGATCAAAAACTAGTATAAAAAAAAGTTGCCTCAAACGGGTAAAGCTGCCCTGAGGCCGCTATTAGTTTTTCGCTTCTGACTCACAACTTATAAAGTAGAGTAAAACAGGGTAAAGTAAAGTACAGAAGCGTGAAGGAGAATAGCTTAGATGGAGAAGAGTAAAGTAAGAGTTAAGTTGAGTAGAGTAGAATAAAGTAAAGCAGAGTCGAATATAACAGAACAGAATAAAGTAGAGTAGAGTAAAGTATAGTAGAGCAGAGTAAATTTAAGTTTAGTAAAGCACAGTTGAGTGGAGTAGAATAGGGTAGGGTAAAGTGTAGTTAAGAAGAGAAGAATTCAGTAGAGTAAAACTACTCGAAATAGAAGTAACACATGAGATGAAAAAACTTAAGGTTCAACTAAGTGACTTATGTCTTCTGTGACAACTACAAAGTAATGTCTTCAAATAGATTAGTAACAAGAAATATCTAAGTTTACGGAATATGCAGATAACTCAATGACAAAAGAAGACATTGAGTCGGTTTATATAGATTATGCCCAGAAAAGTCTCATGTCATTATAATTTCACAAGCTAGAGTGAGGCAATATAAAGACAGGCCAAGAAAAAAGAAAGACCAATTTCATTAACCGATAGTAGATCATGCTTGATTTGGATGCATATAAAATGACTTTTGTTTTCTTTTCAAACATAAAGCTCATGAATGAAGTTTTAACAATCAAGATTTCTTACAAAAGGCCCACCAATTTATTCTAACCTACATTATAAAGACACTCTTCTTTTGACCTTGCTTTAAAATAAAGGAATTTTAAATTTTTTAAATGTCAATTAAATGTCAAAAACCCCATTTGATGCTTATGCGCTGAATAAAGATTCTATAACTATTTCGATCTTTGGCTCTTTGTTTTGTAATGTGACACTTCGATCCAATTTTTGACACATCAGTTTTCACCACTCATTACCACGAAGCTTAGGGACTAATCCAAAAGTTTTCCTAATATATTTCCTAAGCGTATAACCTTTCTATTTCCAGCGTCTTTCCATAACTTTCTCATCGAATGATTAAAGTCTTTACATAAAAATCAATCGCAAAAGCTACATATCCAAAATTTACTACTTTTTTGACCACTATGCTGCATTGTTGTAGCAAAGTGTCAAACACTCTGTGATTTCATGCCAAAGAAGGAACAGCATAAAGTTTGCCACGAAGTTGGCTTCAGTTCGCACCACTTACTGAATTACGAATTGAGGCGACGTTTTTTTCACAACTTTCTAAATAATTCAATCAAAATAAGCGCAAGGAAACCAACCATGTTGCTATGGTGGTGGGTGAAAGAAAGCAAAAACTTTTGCACCATCCAATTGAAGCTTGGCATGGAGAAATCCATTGAGTTGTGGTTTGGGAAAACAAAAAAAAAAAAAAAAAAACACTACAGCAAAACTGTTAAAAAACCAACGCCAATTTTCTTGATTTCCACGCTCTTACCATCCTCCCTGCTTTCATTAGATTGTGTGGCAAGTAAATTCAAGTTGACAACTTTTTATGTCTGATTAAATTTTAATGCCAAATTTTTCGTCATTAATAAATTCTGCATGAATAAATAATTAAATGAATTGGGCGAAACTTAAGGGTCGTACAACTTAAAAAAAAAATCAGGAAAAGAATTCATGCACTAAGAAGGGTAGTCTAATGCCGCTTGTTTGGCCAAGCAGGTAATTGACCAAAATAACAGCTTACGGTGGCTTTTGCCATAAGCATCGTTCGTTTTACCAAATTGGCGATTGGTAGCAGAACGTTTAACGTAATGTTGAATTGGCTGTAGTGTGTCAATGTCCAAAGGACCTCGATCCTTTGGCTTTTAAATGATGCAGACCAAACCAGGTTAATTAAATTGAATTTTGAAAGTGTAGTGAATTTTTGTGGAAGTTTAAAACTTTCAAAGCTACAATGCTTAAAAGTTTGAAATTGGTGAATAATTTGTGAGAGGAGTTTAATTTTTTGTTATAAAAATTTGTTTTTCAATTCTTCATTTAGGAGACAAACATCTTTAGTGAAACTTTTGAAAACTATTCCATTTCCTTTTATATAGTGTAAGGAATCACAAATTGAACACCATCTAGTTGAAGTCTTTTTTTCTGTCTAATAATAATCAGTAATTTTAAGTCTAACATATTTTAAAAGCATAATGGTTTTTTGCACGACTAAGGCGTCAGTTTTAAGCTTTTACTTAATACATACTGAAATTTCTAACTTTGACGAAAAAGACTTCAAGTTTTATTGAACCAAAAAAATTTACCAAAATTGTTCCCTATTTTTTTAAAGTAAAACTGAAAAGAAAGTAGGCCACTCAAAACTCTATGTCCTGACTGACCCAACTATTTTTGACTAAAAACCATTTCGTGATTTAGGCAAATAATATGAAAGAAGTTTTTTTGTATTTTCAGTCCAAGAAACTTAAAATTTCATCGTTTTCAAATAAAAACTTCCTGGTTTTTGAAAAAATATATAATTCAGCATATGATAAGTATCGTCGTACAATGTTAGTATGTAATTATTATTACATTTGACATATTAAAACGTTATAAGAAATTTAAGTTCTAGGGGAGAATGGCCTCTCCGATAAAAGCGAAAATTCCATTTTTCCATGCCAAATTGTTTGTCTCCCAAAACATTTAATTTCGAAAATGAAATCTTCAGAAAACTCAAAAATTCACGAAAGGATTTTACAATATTGGAGTCCCTAGAGGCGTGACAATTTTTACCAAATTTTAATCCAAATGGTTTTCTCAAAATATTAAATGCCATGAAACTTGGTAAATTACCGTTAGGCGGCGCATACATTCGCGGCATAACTACCATAAAATATACATCAGAAGATTGTAAATTTTCGAAGATGTATTTTTAGACTCTCGGTGTGATTTTTTTTCAAAAGCAAGTTACAGAAAGACTGAGAACCCGTTCACGACATGGTGAAAATCAACTTTCTAAGGCGCAAAACCACTCACTTTCCCCTACAATTTATTCGAATACGATAGGATTTGGTCTTAAATCGAAGTCCCAGATTTCGAGGAAACAATGAAATAAAATCAGATATATTGAGTGCGGTATATTTTACAAAAGTTTTCTTTTTTTTAAGTCCGTCTTCCCATTATACTTCTAAAATTCTCAATTCCAATTAATTTTAAGCTAAGTTTCTTTTTTGACGATATTAATATGTTTCTGAACATTTTTTTGAATGATATTGCCTACACAGTGGAATACCTTTTTTTCGTAATAAATTAAATTGACTAAATGACAATTTTGTGTATTCACCAGCAGATTTCTCTTTGAAAAAAACCAAATTAAAATTGTTACTCTTATTTTAGAAAACTGAAGGTAACAAATCATACGGCATTAGCTATTTGAAATAAATTTTGCAATTAACTTGTAAAACAAAGCGGTACACGCGACTGCAAAAAAAAACTTATTTTTCATCTGCAATTTAGTATTTCTGCTTTAAATGAAATTTACATAATTTTAATACAACTGTCAGTCAATCAGAGGCGAGTGCGAATGCTCGCATTCAAAGTTTGTATTCAAATAATGCAATTGAAATAAATTCGCTCAAATGAAGTACAAGTAACTTTCAAAGTTTTGAGCAATTTTCATAAGCATGATTTATTTCAAAGTTTTTTATCCCGACGACTTACCGTATTCTAATTGTTGGATTACATTGCGAAGACAAAAATTCTATGAGACGCCAAATAAGAGAAACCAATGGTAGGAAGGAGACTTTACTTTAAGCATAGGTAGAGCAGCAGCAGAATCAAGAAAGTTTTCCAAAGAAAAAAAAAAAGTCAAAGAAAAAGTTTTTTCTAAAGAATTCACGCTGACAGTTTCAAAGTTGCCAAGAGGCAAGGCAGCTAAAGAATTTAGTAAAGTCCAGAAAAAATTTCAAAAAAAAAAAAAAAAAACAAAAGGCTGAAACTCAAAGTGGCAGAATCAAGTGAATTACAAAGTGAAAAACTTTCTATGAAAAATCAGTGTCCGTTAAAATTGCTTGACGTAAATTAATTTTTTATTTTTTTTTTTGTTCTAAAAAAAACTTAGTAAGACCGTATTGCAAAAGAATCGTCATCGTGCTTTGACTGCATATTTTACACTACCCAGGCTTGTGGTTTTGCATAGATGCGATCCATTTGGCCACTTCATGCAAGGCCAATACAAAGCTATAGCGCAAAAGGTTCACTAGCAAACAGCTGATTTCTATGGTGTTGGCGGTGGCCTTCATTGTTTTTGAAGGCTTTCACTTGCGTGCACAATTTTATAAATTAGCAACAAAATTCCTAAGGACCATAAATAGCCGACCGTTATCATGCTTGATTTAACAGTCGGTACACAAAGCGCAAAAAAAAGACAGGTATTTCATCTAAATCTTAAATGTATGCATTACCCAGAGGACATAATTAATTTTTTGTCAGAAGTTTTGCGCACTTAAAGGACCTCACTGAAGTGGAATACAGGAACAACAACAATTGCAAGAAAAGCAACGGACATGGGTAACTATTACAACATCATCTGAAATCACTTAATTTGTTCGTCGTGCCATAAGGCACAATCACTTTTCAGCTGAATGAGTTGGACGTCGTAGTACGTTGACGTTGGCGTTTTCTGCCCTTTAGCCAAATTGTAAGTAATTTGAGTTTAACGGAGTCAGGGCAGCAGTTAATTCAATGTTAATGTTGCAAATAGAAAAGCCATGTAGTGTGTAGACCAGTGTTGGCATGTTACAAATGTCACGCGACATTTGCGACATTTACGACGTTTATGACCAACGGTCGTACCTAGGAAATTAAGTTGGAAAATTAACATTGAAGAAAGAGTTAGGAAAGCAACTGTAGCACTATACTTTGTAAAAAAGCGGTAGGTGGAAGATGGGGGCTATCACCTCGTATTGTTCACTGGCTTTACACAGCGGTCATTCGAAAGATTCTTTTATATGGCATTGTGGTATGGTGGCCTGTCTTAGACAAGGTCACCTATTACAAAAAATTGCAAAGGGTTCAAAGGGCAGCCTCCATGTGTATCAGTGGTGCACGGAGGACTACACCGACTGACGCCTTGGAGGTCCTCTTTAATCTCGTTCCTCTTGACCTGCTAGGTAAACGGATGGCAGCCTGTGCTGCCATCAGACTCAGAGAATCTGTCTGCTGGTCCGAGGGTTGAACAGGTCACTCAACTATCTTTAATAGCTTGCGGTCTGTACCCTCTAATTTGGACTATATGTTTCCAGTAATCTCATTCAATAAGGATTACGTAACTCACATTCCATCTAGAGATGACTGGAAGGGAGGAATCCCGGGGAGAAGGGGCCATATTAATTTCTACACAGATGGTTCCAAGCTAAATAACCAGGTGGGTTATGGTATTTACTCCAAGGAACTGAAGATTAGTATCGCTGCGAGGTTACCAGACCATTATAGCGTTTTTCAGGCAGAGATTATAGCGATAGAAGAAGTAACATCCTGGCTGAGGATGAATGTCGTATCCAGAAAGGATATAACCATTTATTCAGATAGTCAGGCTGCTATCAAATCTCTAGAATCAATCTTCCTTACTTCACTAGTGGCCCAACAATGTCGCTCATCTCTAAATGAGATGGCCCAGCATTTTAATATGCACCTCATCTGGATGCCAGGGCATAGGAATATTGATGGCAACTGCTAAGCTGATGAACTTACTAGGCAAGGGACTACTGCACAAATTCCTCAAGATAAGGAAGGTGTTGGCATGCCACTTGCTACCTGCAAGTTATTGCTTAAATGCTAACAAAAGGTGGGCTCAAGGGTCAACTTGAAATATAACTAGGCAGATTTGGCCGAATTGGGATGCTAAGCGTTCGTCAGAACTGATTTCTCGCACCAGACATAGTGTCTCGACAGTTGCTGCAGTCATAACTGGACATTGCCTCATTGGCAAACATGCGGAGAGATTAGGTGTTAGGTCTTTTGACTTTTGCAGAAGTTGCGGAGATGTGGAGGAGGAAGAAAACATAAAACATTTTCTCTGCTCCTGCCCCACACTTGCAAGGAAACACCACAAAACACTCGGTTCGTTTCTATTTAATGACCTAGATGACCTGAAGCATGTTGGTATAGGTCAGCTATCAAATTTTATTAAGAGATCTGGTTGGTTCAACGAGAGGGTATAGTGAGACACCCTGTGGTATCACAATGGAACATATTTGGTCTAAGTGAGTCAGTTCGCAACTGACTGCCACTCCTACCTAACCTAACGGTCGTACCTTCGAGCCTTTGTGACACAACTTGAGTTTGTGACAAAGACGAATTTTTGAGTTCATACTAAGAAAAATTATTTATTCATAACTTGATTCAGATCATAAAATTGTCTGTCAAATCTATTCAAATTCTCATCAAATTACATAGAATTTTTTGTTCGTCAAATTTTCTGACAAACAATTTTAGTATCGAGGTTTGCGACTTTTGTGACATTTACGACAGTTAACGACGTGTGACCGTCGCAAACCTAAAAATCCTTGTGACATGCCAACACTGGTGTAGACTGTCAAGGAAATGCAATTGTTGGTTTGCATATTAAATAGCCAAAATTAACTTAATTTCGAGTAATTTGATACTACTTAAATGATATAAAATTGTAAGCGAAAAACCATTAGTACGGGAGAGCAGACAATTTTTGTTTTACATTGGAATTCCCATTTAAAGCGACAGATATTCCTGAATATATAAAAATCTTAAAGTGACAAATATTTCTTGAATTTCATGCTTACAAAAAAATGTTAGTCTTGTATATTTGCCTAATCCTATGTCATGTTTTACTTTTTAGATGGCTTGTACGACGTAATCAGCACGATTCTAAATAATTCTTGCCATAGAAATGGTATTGTTTCTCCAATCCTCCCATTCTTAATATGTTCATATTATATTTCAAAAGTTTATAAAAATAACGTAAGGACAGTTTTCAGTCTGAAACCTAGTGAAAAATAATTTTTATTTTGTTTTTTTTTTGTGGTTGTCAAATGCCCTCAAGCGAAAAAAAAACCCAATGGTTTTAGGCCATTTTTTTTTTTTTTTTTGAATACTTTCATAAAAAAAATGGTGAACAACACAAAAACTTAATATTTTGGCAAAATTAGTGATTACGTTAAAAAGTAAACTTACTTATATTTCACTGGACTTTACAAGCGTCAGAACACAATAAAGATTTTTAAAAACATTTAAGATGAATCTTGAAACCTTAAGGTTTATTTAAAGTTTTGTAAAACCATTTTTATACAAGAGCTCGTAAATATTTCAATCATTCTCAGTCACCCTACTGCCATAACTGCCACTCGACGAAAATTCAAATTTTTTATTTTCTAAAGAGGATATTTTGTGTTATATTTGAGTTAAGCTTGAAAATTAGCCAAAACTCAAAATTTCGATATTGGACTATACGAAACTTCAAAGTTATTTGTGATTATAGTTGAAGAGCTTTAGCATATGATACTGGTTCAGATTTTCGTATAAAGTAACAAGATATTGGTGGTGGCTCAAGAATTGCAAGCAGTCATGAAATCTTTATGAAAGTGAAATACCGCCAAATTTGTCATGAATCTGCACCAGACACGTAACCAAAATTTTGGCAAGGAGGATCGGTGTGTTTGAAGCAAGAAAGGAAAATATGCTCATTTCTGAGTATCTTATTCCTCCAGTCGTTAAATTTTTTTTTCTTTTTTGCTTAAATTTATTGGCTTTTTTTATAATTTAAAAGACTCAATAAATTTCAAGATATTTCAAGATGTTTTTGGAATAGATTTACATTTTAATTTAATTTTCGTTTCGTTACATCCCCAATGATCTCTTTTTGGCCAAAACGTCACTGCTATGTAGGTATCGTGAACTGAAAATTAGCTCACAGCTCCTTCATGGTTGGTATGGTTAACTTGAAATATGTGGCGAAATTTGATATTTCTACCCAACATTTATTCATATAAGTTTTGCCGTTAAACTTTTTTAGGTTAATTTCCAATTTTTGTCTCAACAAAGACAATTTATGTACGTTATTATAGAAATAAAATATTCATTTAGAAAGCCAAATCGTGACTCTTTCGCAGTTGTAATATAATTAATTCATCATCTAAGGCATAAAATTATAACAAAGTTGTATATTCTACCGAAAAATACGGTAACTCAGTTGACTTTCTTAGTAACGCAGATAGTTTTCATAATATTTCTGTACTGGAGTATAAGTCTCATGTTATAAAGAGCTGTATCTTAAAATTTTTACTAGATCGCGCCTTAGCTGAATATCACAATAAATGTTAAAAGTCTTAAGCTTTGTTACACTCTCAATATATACCATGTTTCTAAAACGTGTAATTAAATACAATATATTTTACAATGTGTCCCCAACAATGAACAATATCTTAGCTACACTGAGTTACTATAGAAACTCAACTTTAAAATGAAACAATTGATATTCTGTAAATCTAATTTCGATTGTTTTATTTGTTACTTACGATCGAAGCGTGACCACCGTGCGTGGGGAAAATAGCTAGCCGAATAATTCACCATACAAATATCGTGAGAAGTGTGTGTGTTTATTGTGTGTCCGCTGAGTTACCGTTGGAGAAATGTAAGTAGTATTTTTTTGGTAACGCAGTTGCCTTGAGTGTACTTTTCTAAGAAAATTACATAATTGTAACAAAGATACCAGTACATGGGTTGGTTTATTTAACGGAACAATTTTTATTTGTCAGAACTCTTCAGTAATTTTTAAGATGTTGGTTTTTTACTACCCATGTTTAAAAATATATTTTCATGTTTGTCAGAAATGTTAAACTGAAGTTATTTTTGTAATTCTATATTGCATTAAACTCATCTCTTGTTAAGAATAATTGTCTGATAGATCTTCTTTAAATAAGTACAAAGTGGTATGGATGAGCAACTACCGTGTTACAATCACTACCAATGCGTTACTTTTGTACCCAGTTTTTATATGAAACTAGAGTTATATTTAGTCTTCTAATTATTAAAAATACCTTGACTCCATATGTGTCCTGAAGTTCACCATAGGCCTGACCGTCTCTCGCAAGTTTGTGTATTATATACATATGTATGTATTAAGGGGTTTTTTTGGAAAATTTTTAGATTTTTGTGAAATATTTTGGTAACGCAGTGATCTAATTTATTAAAAATACTTTACTAAACTGATTATTTCTGAAGTTTACCTTAATGAGAGAATATTATTAGCTCTATTGTTTAATAGTGCCAAACAAGTTAGCTTAATTAAACATTCTTAAAAAGAAAATATCAAGTCTTAGTTGAGTAACGCAGTTGACTTTTTTTTCAACGGCTTCCATTATAAATTGTCATGAATCGCATAATAATCAACGAAAAATCGATGCAGCTAAGTATGAGTATACTATAGAATACATTATAATGATTCTGACTTAGTACTAAATCCTAAAAAAAATTTCTCACTAATATTTTTTTTTTAAAAAAACTCATGTCGTTTTAGGCGTTAAAAGAATTTTGGCCCATTTTCGTGCACTTTTCCATTTTGGCGATATCAGAAAGGTTGTCTGATATTTCTGGATACATTTATATATAAGAGACTGTCGCTAACAATGGGAAGACAAAAAGTGTGGAAGACATTACTGCGGAGATACTTCGCCATTGACGCCAACCAAAACGCCAATTTTTTTTCGGTGACTAAAACGGCGAGATTGTAGCCAAACATGAAATACTAAAAGATTCAAACTTAAGATAGCGCGTATGGGTTAGGTCAGGGTATTTTTGTAATGATATACCAAATGATATATGTCCAAAATAACATTTTTTGAGGAAAATGCTCTAGAGCCATATTTTTCAGATGCGTATCGATGTGCTTCTGTATTGAAACTACTCTGGAGGAAAAGCTCAGCAGAAACTAAAGCTTAACATAACTTATGTTGTACAGTACTTTCAAATATACTTTTGAAAGAAAAGTTAAAGGAATGAAAAATAACTTTCAAGTGGCGTATTTAAATTTTCAAAATATCCCAGACTTTTTCAAAGAATCTTTTAGCAAGTGAAATCAAAAAATACAAAAAAAGTACCAGATCTTTTTCTTAAATTAATTCCTTCCCAGCATAACTTTGTTGTATGTGTAAAAGAAAACTAGGCTGAAAACTCCAATTTTTTCGTAAATTCAAAAAACTAATTATTGCTTCAACTTCAATTCTTAGAAATTATGCAGCACCAGAAAAAAAAATCAAAACAACATTATTGGCACATATACTTTTCTATTAAGTTTTCCAATGCGCATTTCCCCAAACAAAAAAAAAATCAAGCTGTTAAAAAATAACTTTTTAATAGCGCTTAAGATGTATAAAACAAAACGTAACTAATTGAATAAAAAAAGGGACTCCTGAAAGGACACCCACATACAATAGCAACGGAAATGACGACAGATGAATGGTACAACGAAGAAAAGAAAAAAACATCACAGGATATCAAAATGGTAGATGAATAAATCGTAAGCAAAATAATAAAATAAAAATAAAAAAATCGCTAACAACGTATTATGATAATTGAATGCGTGTAATTGCCCTCTAGAATTTATTATTATTTCATCAGAAAAAAGCAGTAGCAGCAGAAATACGTGGAATTATTAGACGAAAAAGTTCTAAGAATTTGGGGTGGATTAAAATTAAGTAAAACCATTTCGATAGTTTAGTTTTAAGAAACGACATGTAATTATTGCAAATTTAACTGTATTGTATTGTAAGCAAAACCACGTAATTCAATGTTTAAAAATAACTGCCTTATTCACAACTCGCAAAAATACACAAAACTTGATAGAACTGTTAACACATTTAACTGAGCGCTTTATTTTGAAAGTGATGCAAGTTCCTCTTCGTTGAGAAGTAAGAACCTAAGTAACTTGAAATAAACTGTATAAGATTTATTTCATTTTTCTTTTCAACGAAGAGGGACTTGCACCACTTACAAAATAAAGGGCTCAAAATTTGCTAAGCATTATTTATAAAACAATGTTAATTCAACAACTCATGAACTTACAATCAACTGACTGATCGCTTGTGAATTCCTTTTTATATCAGTTGACACACTATTTGTTATTGCGCCAGATCTGGCCATTATATTCAACTACTCTTTTCAATAACTTGTGCATTTTTGCATAAGTTTCTTTTGTTGAAAAATGTTTTTCTATTCTAGTAAAGTTGAGACACATTTTTCTTACCAATATGTTAAATATAAATTATATATTACAAAAAAGTCAGAAAAAAGTTAAAGTTTTGATGTTGAAAATCACCCTTATACAATTTCAACATTCAAGAGTGCTTTTTATAGTCCATCTTTGGTGTAGAACGAAACACAGGAAGGAATCAACATTTAGCGCATTGAATTCATACAAGTGTGTTGCTAGGACCTGAAGTCACCCTTGGACGCGTTTTCATCTTGTTAAAATTCTCTGCTTTTTTTAACGACGTTGCGCATTTCGTCATCTTAGGTTGTCATTCATATTCATGAGATTTTTTTTTTTCGTAAATTTTTTCCTTTGCCGAAAAATTACTTTATTAACATAATTTATTCATAAACGTCGCTTAGAATCATTTCTCAATGATTAGAATTGGAAACAACTTAAGCGCTTTTATAATGAATTTTATGTAAGGTATATGGTATTTTTAAGAAGCGACGCAGTAGTAATAAAATTAATGTGGGTTTTAAATTTAAAAATTGATGTAAATTGCTAATTTTTAAGTTACATAAAGAAGATTTTTTTTTTGGGTTATATTATTTTGTTTCTATGGCAGTAAGGTTTGCTCACTAGAAATAATTGTCTATTTTTAGATGATCTCTGATTTTAAGATAAACAGGAGGATTATTTCCGTACCCGTAGTACGAAGAGGCGCGTACATCTTCAGAAACACTTAATTTTTTATTTTTTAAGAAAAACTTTTTTTCGTAGAAAACATATACAATGAAAAAAAAATATTTGATTTCCAAAGGTAAAGGAAGCTTTGTGGAGAAATATGCAAACTTCAGAGCTTGTCTAATTTATGAAATTACATTGCTTCAAAGAAATTAGATGCACTTTTTCCAAATGTTTGTAACGCTTTGTACATATTCTGTCAATCTCAGTTGCCAGTGCAGAATGCTCTTTTTGCGCTCTCGCAGAGATAATATACCTTTATCGTTCCTGTTCGGTCCAAAAAAGAGAATCAGAATTTTAGCAATGCTCTTTCTAGAATCGGAATTGGCGAAGCAATTGGATTGACTGAGGTTTTCAATATTTTTATACCTCGGCCAAAGGAAGAAAAGCACGAATGTAAATGATTAATAAAATAAAATTGCATATGAATGAAGTTACTACTCGTTATTTACGATTAGGATATTTTACAATTTTTTAATTGGGAAGGAAGTGGAGCTCATACATGGTTACCATGGTAATCATCCAATTCTAAATTGAATCATCAGTGACCTTTGAGCCGATTAGTAAATGTTTCTAAGCGTGTTATGTTTGCTTTCACTTTTAGAAAGTGTTACAACGCCAAAAGCATAAAGCTTTTAAGCAAGTGCTCAATGACGAACCTTATCGAAGGCTTCAATAAGTCTACAGTGATTATTCTACATACACAATATTGGAGAGCCTCGATTTTCTATTCGGCTAACCTTTGAGATCATGTCACTTTCAGAAGTCATATTGTCCTTTAATGAGTATGTCATCATAAAAGACAATATTTTCTACTCTTCATATAGAAATTGACAAAAAGTCTGATTTTTACGAATGTAAAAAAGGATACACTTCCAAGAACATTTTATAAAATAATTTTTTAATCATAATCCTTGAAGGTGGCACTACTTACTTTGTAAAATTTTATTTGTATATCGTTTGTTGTTGTCCATATTAACATTAAGAATTTGCGGTTATACCTTGCGGATTTTTCTTTTTCCATTAATTTTTAATAAGTTGTTTTCTCATTTTTGGCTGCATTTATTTCTTCACTTTCAATTGTTATAGGTATACCATATTATTAGCTTTGTGTTTGTGTGCAATTATCCTTTTGACTATATTTTCGTTGCTTGTTGCTGCTGCTGCTGCTCATATTGTTGCTGTTTTATGTCTGTTGCTATGCTTAATGAACCCATGACGGTGTTGTCACCACACTTTGCTGCGAATATTGAACTCTTGAATTTAAATTTGATGTCGACGTTTGTTGTCCCAAGTCTAACGTTGATGTGACTGTTGTTGTATTATTATTGGTGATGATAGGTTGCAGATGCTGATGCTGATGCTGTTGATGTTGATGCTGTTGATGCTGATGCTGCATTTGCGCTTGCAATTGATTCAGCTGCAGTGTTGTTGCTGTTGTACTTGTATTAGTTGTGCCGACAGTTGTCAGTGGAATATTAAAATCAAGCAAACCATCGATGCTCATCTCCTGTTGGATCAACTGTCCAAGCAATCAATATGGGATGAAAAAAAAAACATAGTAAAGGATATATAGTTTGAAACTGCTAATAAATTGAAGGGATGCAGAGGAAACATAATAAAGTTGAAAATTTTGTCCTTCGGAACTTTTTGAATTAAGTTGTTAAACTTTGAGCGATAGCGGAGTTTTTCCTCTGTATCCTTTAAAAAAGAGTCATCGTTATAAAATATTTACCTCTTCAATATTGCACTCAAGACCACCGTGAAAATTATCGATATTAAATTCGTCAATTTGTGTCTCACTATTTAATGCTTCCATGCATTGTCCTATCAGTGTGGATGCGCAGTTATTATCTGAAATTGAAATGGATGAATAAATTTTATTAAAAACAGATTTAAATAAGAAATTAAATATATGGAAAAATAAAAATACTTTTGACCAAAAATAATAATTAAAAAAGTTCGATAATAGCTTCAAGTCAGGGATTGCGATTATTTTAAAGAGAATAATTGAGAATCAGATTTCACAATTTTATTGTTAAAAACTATTATTTGAATAGCGGAATAGTTGTCATTTTAGAGCGTTATTTAATAAAATTTTATGCGGCAATCAAATTAAACGGTGTTGCATTTATATTTTAGTTGCGCACTATTTAATTATTTTACTGAGCTTAATGTTCAGTACAGAGTATGACAACAACAAAAAAGTTACAAGTACAAACAACGAAAATTAGCTAAAGCTATACTTGTTCCATTCATTGTTCATCATAAATCATCAGTGACTTTTAAGCCGATTAGTACTCGTATGGTTGTCAATTTTGCATAAATCGGCTGGGAACCCTAGTAAAAACTAAGACAAAGTCAAAGTTTTCTTTTATGTTGAGTGTATTTGTTCTTATGACACATTTAATATTACAAATCTAAGAAAAAGTGGGTCACTGAAGATTCCATTTAGCACTGGATGAAACTAGTCTAACTAGCTTTAGCCGATTTTTTGTTTTGTTTTTTTTTTTGTGTTTTCACACACTGTAATAAACAGTAAGCTCACTAAAATAATTATGAATAATTTTCTGTTTCAATGCACCACAAAAATGAAAATAGTTTATTTGACGAATATCGCTAACGACTTATAAATTATATAGCATGTGGGTATCCACGAAAGGATCAAACTTTAACCTTAGTGACATAACAATAGAGGCTGAGTTTAGCTACCACAGGTAGTATTTTCTGAGGTATTTTATTTGAGTTTTTAAATCAAAACAAAAGGTAGAAAAGCATAAAAGTAACCAAGTCAAATTTTTAAGCATTGGCAGATAAAAACTATGCTTTAAACACCCCAATGGTATATACTTTATTTGAAAGGTCTTTTAAAATGCTTTATTTTCTTAAAAGGTACATTCACTCATACAACACTCTTTTAAGTTATTTTCACATCAAAGTAAAATGAAATAGGTTTATCATTCGGAAGCCCTTTTTACGTACTTTTTTACAGCAACATTATTGCTTTAAATTTTACTTAGGTAATTTTTCAACTATTCCACCTCTTTTTCGTGAAAACAAAATAAAACTAAACAGCACGATTTCGCTACTACCTTTTCCTACAAAAGTGTATAATAGGGGTCTGCATGAGTGCACTCGAAACGAACATCAAGCTACTCGCCGCGTTGCGAGTGCATTAAGCACTTGTGCACAAAAACCACAAATCAAATCAAAACAAATCGGAACAACAAGCAGAAAAGGTGAGTGCTGCCCTTGCAAATAATATGGTCTACAAGTTCATGCACTGGAAGTTTATTGCATACGAAAGTTTATATGACGATCGTTTCGATTGCACTTATTCAGATCTCTTGTGCATAATGAGATTTTTCTGTCACTGAATCTGTACTTAAGGCTCGCTCAGGATACCATTTGATATGCCCAGCGACGGTTTCGCTAGTTACTGTACTTTTGCATTGAAGTTCTCTATTTGTTTTTGTCGGAGCTAAATTTTTTTATTTTTACCGCTCACGTGAATTATTTAACAACTCAAAACATGTTTTTTCACCGCTCACTTAAAGATTAAACCATATAAACATATAATAACTGTGCAGTGAATTTTAATACTAAAAACAAAATCCCTTTCTTGGCGACATGCGCTCCCGTATGTTCGTAGAGTTATTTACCTTCTAAATTTGAGCTAAGAGGTTGCTGCCGTTGTACCAAAATTGTGCCATTATCATTTGTAACAACAGGAGCGGTTTCCAACACCACATTGCTGTAGGTGTTCAGTGAATCTGATGAAGGCTCACTATTAGGATACGCAGGTGACATTGTTGTTACGGAATTTGGTGAAAGTCCCTGAAAATACAAAAAAAAAAATATAATTAAAAGTTGATTTCTTGAAATGACTCTTATCCACTCTACTCTATATAATTCCCATACTACTCACCTCCCTGGAGTTGTGCATACAGGAGCATGTTAGCGAGCGATGCAATAGACACTGCTGTGGCTGTAGTCCGTAGTTTTGTGCCACGCCTGCGCTCAATGCATACGACTGTGTAGGCTGGTATGGTGGCGGTGGTTGTGTCGGAATACCCGATGCAGCGCTAAACCTACTCCAACCGTATGATCGTTTGAAATTAATTTAAAGAAAAGAATAAACGTAAATGGATTTTATTGATCTGTTCATAATGATGCAAATTACAAGAGTTAATATTTCCAAAAAAAAAAAAAATAAAAAAACAATTTAAAAGAAACATTAAAAAAATTGCACTACAATGCCAGAAAAAAATTGATAAATAAAAAAAGAAAACATTCAGATGATACGTGCACAGCTACTCTAAGGGCATGCAAATTTTGTTCAAAATTTCGTAAGCTTTTTCATTCAATTAGGTTAAAAAAAAAATTAAATTGAGATTTATTTTTAATTGGAAGAAAAAAAAATCGTAAATCAAAATAAAAAACTGACCCTTGCAATACATCCTGCTGCAGTGTCAGCTCTTCCGCTATGGAACCGGCCAACTGATCAAGAGTGCTCGCATGTGATGGCGATATGTTTGATGTGGGATAGTCCGCCGCAAAGCCCCAGTCTGGCTCAAGCCCAACTAAGGCTGGTATTGGACTTAGACGTCCGCAGGAACTGGCATTTGATGAGGCGCGTTGTCGAAAATCCGGTGACAGTTGAAAACCACCACCACTTTTTGTATAGATATTTTTTTTGTTTTTTTATTAAATTAAAATGAAGAAAAGTAAGAAAAATAAAGTAAATGAAAATTAAATGAATAAAGGATTTTTTAAATAAAACTTATAAGACTTATAATTTAAAAAATAAAAAGCCATTTATTTTGTTGCATCGATGATTAAACGTTGACAACTTTCGTATCGGCTTTTGAGAAATTTTATAAAAATGAAAATATCAACATTTAACCCTCAACGATACGATTTACTGATCGTGACAAACCGTTTTTTTTTTTTTTTTTTGGAGTGCAGTACTCATTTTTATCTCAATGTACTGCGTACGTCGAAGTATAGCCAAATGTACTCCTTTGTACCTCTTTTTAGTACTTAAAGTATAATCAATAAAAATACCATTTATATTTTATGTGAATGACCTTTTATTGCTAGAGTGGGATGTTTCCTTCTGTCCTACAGAGTTCTAAATTTTTTGAATAACATTTCGAGCTCTGTTTCCCAACAAAAAATATAATGTTTTTTATTTCATATTGTATATAAATGTTTTTCTGTTGATTACCCTTTAAGTAGTAAAAATAAGTACATGAGGAGTGACTTGCCTATACCTCGAAGTTCGCAGTAGTACAATGTGCCAAAAAGAAGTACTTTACACCCACAAAAGTACGTTTGGTCTATCTAATAATAATAGCTACACAGTTAATTGATGCCAAGTTAAAATTTGTATATTACGAGTACTTTAATATTAATTTCATAAGTGGCTCATTTCAAGTCCAATCGAAAATTGTAGGATTCGGGGCCAAAAAATCGAAAAGGGTCTCTTCAAAAAAATTCTATTATCAAAATAAACGAGTTTCTTATACATATCAAAAATCCACACGATAAGCCACAAAAAAATTTTTAGCGGTAGTTTAATCGTACCCTAAGACATTAAATTAGCGCTGGTTGTGGCCTCCCTTTGCAGTTTGGAAGGTCGGAGCCAGAGCCCTGTGGCCGTTGCCTAAGGATGGTATTTTCATTTCACGTATTAATACTTTATTAATATAGCCCTTTTCAATGCCTTTCCAACAATATATAATGCTTTTGCATGCGCAAGATTTTTACGAGCTATAGCTACCAAAAATTTACTTTTTGATTTCAATTAAAAAACTACACCAATTTGGTCAAAATTAATAAAATTGTCCACAAATAAATTGGCTATTCAAATAAAAAAAAAATTGTGCTAAATTGCCATTAGTCATTTAACCTAAAGCTGTCGAAAAATTAAGTAAATACCAGTGTAAATACCAAGTAATTTGCCGCCTTCTACCAACAGAAGATATTGCCAGTGTTTCAAATTGCAAAAATTTCTTTACTAAAAAAAAAATTCTACACACATTTGGATCTAAAATACACTGTCAAAATGAAATATATATTACATATTTAAGCTACAAAAAATCTACACATTCTCTCCAATTATTTTCATTTACTAAAAAATAAATGAACACAACATTTACAAAATTTCGTAGCTATGCTAAGAAAAAAAAACTTTAATCTCATAAAACAAGCACCATTTTGTAACCCCCACGTAGTTGCGCCCGGGGTGGTCGACCCCTAGGTACGCTACTGGTACAAACATATATGAGTATTGATCAACTTTACATTCAATAAGCACAAGTTTCGGTTTCGATGCCCGTAAAATTTAATTTTAAAAAACATTTGATACAAAATTACAGACTTGTGACATTTTGAAATCAAATTCTTTTCAATTTAAAAACCAAGTCCCAAAGTGTTGTTTTTTGATTCGGAAAAACCAATATACTATATATGAAGCAAGTTAAAGTCATTGTGGAGAACCGATAGGCTATATTATTTCCTACTGAAATGAAAAGTCACAGGGTGGATAAGAATAGCATTATATTATAAAAGACCATACATGTATGGTGGTGCCTGAGACGAAGAGGTAATTTGCCGCTCCTGCCTATCAAATTTGTTTGCACCAACAAGTTTTTACATACTAAAAAAAAGGTCATTACATCTCAAACACTATACCAAAATTAGATATATTTCATCCCATTACACAGGCCCTGCACTTGGAATTGAAATATCAACTTTGAAACATCGAGTAACACCTATTTTTAGACGAAAAAGAAACTCAATAAGTCGGAAAGTAAACCTTAACTTCATGCTCGCAAAATTTCCATATTAATAATTTTAGATAAGAACTGATTATTTTGGGTGCAAAATTTAAGTTTTTTTGAAAATTTTAAAACGATGAAAGGAGGGTAAAATCATCCCCTTTACAACTTTAACCTTATTATTATTTTCTTTGTATAAAAAGTTATTGAGCAAAAACCTATATTTTCAATAACTTGATAATTCGTGAAAAAGTAGACTTTCCCGAATTCGATACTTCAAAAATAATAAAAAAATCATTAATTGGAAGGGGGTTTCCCTAAACTTTTTGATATTCAATACCATTTTTGATTTCTTGTTATTCTTAAAAAAAATTGGGATTGAAACTCAGCTATGACAGTCGATATTAATAATAACCATTTTTCTATAGAAATCGTATATTTTATCGACTTCATGAAGGTTGTTGTATCCCATTGCTGTTCTCAAATTAGAACTTAGCACGTCAGCATCAGAAAAGCTAAATTAACTCAGTCAAATGGCATATATATATAACATTGTAAGAACCATATCAAAAGCAGCTAACCAACACAATGAAGAAGACTCAATTTTAACAATAATAATATTTATTTATGGTACCAAAAACCATAAAACTTGAAATTTGCTAACTAAATTTAATGATACCCATACTTTAAGTCACAAATTTTCATACGAAAGCAAAAATTTTTAATATATTAAAGTTCATTTATTTGAACTTACAACTAATTTGAACTATCACAATATCCTTTTATGCAAAGTATTAAAAAAAAACTACTTTTGAATGTCCAAAGATAAAAAAGGCAATAACACATATTCAGTTTAGTAAATATTGTATAAGTTATTATAAAGTGTTAAATGATAAAAGGCATGGAATTAGTAAGTTATATGGCATTGAAGCACTTAAAGAAACGCAAAACAAAATTAGTTATAAAACTACTATAGTACTTGAACTATGTTCGCATTTTTACTACTACTACTGAGTAACAAAAAAAAAAAAAAAAAAAAAAAAACGCTGCAAAAGTACTTAGATATATTAAGTAAAAATTATAGTAATATTTTAAAATTTGTTAGCGTATTGCATAAGCACTGATAACAACAAGTTCATATAACAATTCAAAACTAGCTAATTTCAAGTTACAATGCAAAAAACTACGCAGCAAAGGAAATAATAATTAATTAATCAACATCACCAACCAGCACCACCATCACTGTCAACTTCGATTTAATAGTTACCTATGCAATGGGCTTTCGGGAAAATGATCCAAACCCTCGCTGACACTACTGCTTGGCGATGGTGTGGCATCATTTAATCCACTTAGACCAGCTTGTCGCAATGCCTCGACGCGCTTTTTTGCACGACCTCGTCGCTTCTCATAACGTGACGTCTCCATTGATGCGGCACGTCGACGTACGGATTTGCCAGGTTTTGCATCTGGATTTAACATCCACCAGGATGACTTCCCGGTACCTTCATTTTGAACACGCATGAAACGATTGTGCAGCGACAAATTGTGACGAATTGAATTCTAAAAAAAAGAGAGGAAAAGAGAAATACGTTAGTATTCTAAAAGTTTGTTACAGTTTCAGAAATTCGTTAATGGAGGCTGTTGCAAGCAAAAATTGTGCTTAGAGGTAGTTCGCATATTTCGTGGCGTGACGGCTATATGTGATTGAAATTGTTGGCGAAGTTGACTTCAGTCATGAAATATCATTGCACGTACTATTTCTCTTCTTAGCTCTGCTGTATGGTTTTTTTCAATGTTTACGCGAGTTGAGCTAAGCTCTAAGCTTTATAAGAATATTTCTTATAAATTCAGATGATATAGCGTTGAGTTAACTCTTTTAAGTTTCAAATTATTAAAGTCACTAAAAAAATAAACCTTTTAATTCTTAAATTTTCTCCTTTTAGGATATAAAGTCTTAAGAAGGCTAAACTTCTCCACAACTTCCAAGAAATGCAAGATTTTATACAAGTCATGTGTTTTTGTAACCATAGCGCAGACCAAATTAACCATAGAAAGTACATTTTCCAAAAGAGCGTTTTAAAATCTCCGATAGGCACATTTTTGCGTTCATTTAGAACTTCGATACTTTACACATTTATTAACTTTCCAATACAGTTTGATACTAATCGATTAATCGATAATTTTCGGATACTCACCGAATATTTTTTTAATTTAAGGTACTATTTGATACATTTGACACATGTTTTAATACTTCTCGATACCACACGATTTGTACCACACCTTTGATACTTTTTGACTTCACGATATTTCTCGACTTTTATCCACTTCTATCCATTCAATCGCTACTAATAAGGACTTCTAATTATTTTCTGTTGCCGTTTGATACTTTTCAATATTGTTCAATATTTTTCGATTCTTTTCAACAACATTCGATGCCTTTCCATCTCTCGATATATTTGAACCTTTAGGTAATGGTCGATGCTTCTAGACTTTTGCCAACTTCTACTGGCTGCTTGATACTTCTTCTCAAACAGAACTTCGATAACTTTTTCATTTATCGACTTTTCGATTATTTCCGACAGACCTTGATTTTTATCGACTTTTTTAATACCATACGATATTTTTTGACTTTTAAAGTTGATCGATTCTTTTGGTGCTTTTCAATACTCTACAATAGTTATAAAATTTTGCTCTTCGATTCTTTTGAATACGGTTTAACTTCACTCTTTAATTATATTTGATACTATAAGCTTTTTCGAACCCATTACAAAGTTTTTATTAATATTTGTTAAATACATTTAGACTCTCACGGTAGTTTCTTATAACAATTGAAGTAACATAAGCCTTAACTTCAGCAAATAATTTAACTTCTCTTCGAAAAAAAATCACAAACATAAATTAACCAAATAATTATCAATGTCCGTATATTGCCCATAAAATTCAGCTAACAACTTCCGGAATTTTCGCAACCCCAAGTAATGACAATATCCAGAGATCAATTGTCGTTCATTTACTGCTGTTTTCTTTATACCACAGTGACAAAAATATTGCAAAATTTGCACTTTTTACCCTACTAGAGAACACAAAAAAAATCTCAATTTTATACAGAAACACATACGAACCCCGACTCTTCAGCTAACAATTTACTTTCTTGAAAATATTGCTCCGGAGTCCTTACCGCGTCAGCTTGTTTAAGCAGATGGCAGAAGAAAAAAAGAAATCGATGTATTCCCTACATCAACTTCCGCATTTTTATTATTTTAAAAATAGCAAGCAACGAAATGTATCACAACTAATTGGCGTACCATTGTGGGGGGATAAGCCACAGCAACCCATAACCAAGAAGACAACGCAGTGGCGTTAAAGCTGTCAATTCATATTTTATATTCCCTGAACTCTTTTGCTATACACGAAAAAAAAGAAGATAGCAAAGTCAGTGCACAGACGAGACGAAAACACATTACACTCATCGATTGTCCTGGCACAACATAGATGTCAATGCGTTTCAACGTTTACTAACGATGGCAACATTGATTTCAGCAACTCAAGGTAGATTTTCCTTTTTCGGTTTAAGCACACACGTGCTAAAAACAAAAAACAATAATAAAAAAGATGAACAAGTTTTTAGTTAGGCAGACTACCCCGCCGTATAACCTGGCTCGGTGTTCACCGCCACTTTTATGTTTGACTTCCTAAAACTCTAAATGTAACCACTTTCAGGCTGACGCGACACATAACGCCAAGTTGGCGCCATCTATCACCGCCGTAGTCATCGTCATTGGGTGGCTTCATCCTCGATAATGGCAGCGGTGACGAAGAAAAAAAAGGATAACTTCATCTTAATTTTTACTAAAAAGTTTTTCTTAGCCTTGGCGTCTGACGTTGTTAATGCTACACATACAGTTGCCATACAGAAAATTCGCATTTATTAAGTTAAGATATTTACGGTGATACTCTTTGTTTGGGTTATTGTAAGTCGTAAGTAAAGGGTTGTGCAACTAAAAAATCACATAGACAAAATATTATTTGGAATTTAAAAATGAGAGAGATTTCAGCATAATTGCGAAATTGTTTAAAATACGTATGACTGTCTGGCAAAAGTCGGAAGCAAATCTTATATCTTTTCAATATTATGTCCGAAATAAAGTCAAATGTACTATACTTTACGCGTATGTTAAGATTCGATTGCAGACTTTCAGAAAAGTGTTTCGAAATAATTATTCCTTAAGCAATGAAACAAAAAATTGTATAATATTCACTAGTTCTAAGCTTTACGTATCCTTATTATGAAACCGAAATTCGGACAACAGCTAGGTTATGATGGTACGGTTTCATTTTTCAAAAAAATGCTATTGCACCAATCCGCTGAAAAAACTCCAAATTAGATTTCAGTCAGGGTGATCTTAGTAGGAAGAGTCTTCTCAGGAAAATAAATTTTTTGAAAATAAAAATTCATGGAAAAATAACTAGATTTTGGTTATCGCCAGAGTGAGTAAAGTGATATTTTTATTGCATTGTATAAGACTGATTTTTGGATTAAGGAAAAAAACTTAGGAAAAGTTTGAAATGTATTTCGGAGAAAATTTGTTGCCCTTATTGATGTGTAAATGTCCGCAATCAATTTTTTAACATCACCAGGGGTGCAGGCGCCTGATCTTTTTGAGAGATTCATGAACCTCTACAAGCGCCTGTGTTGAGAAAATTTTCGGAATTAAAAATAGTACACCAATCGATTGAAAAGGTGGAAGATATATTTTGGACATTAAGAATGGGTTCATGAACTTTTACAAAATATTCTTCTGGCGCCAAAACATCGAAAATAGATTTTAGATATTGCGTTTTGGACTAATTTATTGATGGGGACGTACTCATCGTTTTCAAGTGCTTTGGGAAAATTTTTGCTATCTTTTTGCTTTTGCATCAATAAGTGGTATACTTTGTATGAAGTACTTTAGTCAATTTCGATGGATAATTTTTATTTTTTTGGCTAAGTTTTATTTGGTATTTCTCTTATTTAATGAATCACGTGTGAGTTTGCTTTTTTCTTGTTTTAAATTTAATCCCAAGCGAGACATAATTATTTAGATATACATAATTTAGCTCTTAAAGTAACGTATTTTTTCATTGTAATTTCCACCTCAGGGTAGTGATTAAATCAAATGGCACTGCTTTATTTTATGTTAAAAAATATTTCAAAGTGTTGACAGTGATAATACAGTTAAAACATACTTTAACACAATTTTGACAAACCAAGATTGCAACTTCAATTGATTGCGATTATTCAACGCATTTGCTTTCATGTATATCATCTGATGCTGGCTTCTACAAAAATCCATGCATATTTTCATGCAATCTGGTAATCTACTGATTTTTCCATCTGACAATATCAATTTTGTTGACTTTTTCGTCAACAATAATTATTTCTTTCTTACATAAACATTCGCTCTTAAATTTTGAAGACGGTCTTGATCTTGCACATTGGGTATTGGATTCCGGCTCTTTGTTTTGATATATGTAGGTCTTAAAGTTAAATCAGTTTCTTGATCTTGCAAAATGTGTAAGACGATGTTTTTTCTTCTATCGATGTCGATAATTATATGTTAGGATATTATTTAATTTTACAAGCAACATGCTTCTGTTGTCTTCACAGCAAAAATCACAACTTAATTTAATTGGTAACCCAAGAACGGGGTTAATTTTAAAAATTGAACCAAACATTTTTTGGCAAAATAAATAAATATTTAGTGTTACGAATTTTTCATATAATAACTAAAAAATTTGCATACTAAAAATTTATGAGCAGTGAATTTATTAAATTTCTACACTCTTTTCTTAAATTACCCATGAACATAAATATCCCATGAAATCAAAGTAACAACAAACTTCAAGTCACATTAATGAAATTAAACTAATGGTGGTGGTAGCTCATACGCTCCAACTTAAGGCTGTATGCCCCCCTACTACCATGTTTATGTCATAATTCACATGAATAATTATTCTATAGCATATCTTAAGGGTAAAATCAACTTCTTTGTCCACACAATCGCAACGATGTTACTCCATGAGTTATTTCGCTTGTGCCGCTTGTCAACATATCAAATATGAATATTTTATGCGTATTCCTGCACTGATTACGGCCATATACAATATACCAGTTTCAGTAAAAACATACATGTACGATATACTCGTAAGTATATTTATACAGGCTCCATAACGCAATGAAATATTTGCACAAATTCGGTATAGGTGCGGACAAATGGAATCCACATTGCCTAACCGAAAAGAAAAAAAAAATAGATCTGAAAGAAACCAAGCACGGGAGAATGAAAAAAAAGTACCGATGAAAAGAACTAAAGTGAAGTGAAAAAATGTTGTATTCAGCAAATAAACCAAAAGAAATGAAATAAAGTAATTGATTTGAATGTCAGCGCAATAGATACTTAGATGCTTGTACGATGAGTATCTATATACACTTATGTATGTATTTATGTATTTTTGGCGGTATTTGCATGTGGGTAACTGTGATGTCATCACTTGCTGTTGTGAACAAAGGTTAACAAAGCAGGGCGCTTTGGAAAAAAAAACAAATGAAATAACGCATGTAGACAAACGCTTAAGGGCAAAAGCACTGGAGAAATTATAGCGAATCCTTTAACTGCTGCAAATGTAAGAGCGAGAAGAGAAATAGAAAAAATGTTGGAAATTTTTTATATGAAATTATAAAAATATCTTAAACAAGCGCCTATAACTATGCATCTCAAATTATTGAAGTTTTTAGCACAATTTAAAAAAGAAACTTATAGCTACTTATGTCGCTTAGTTTTAGGCGCTCATAAAATAAGCCAAAAATCGCTGAAGTGCTTTCAATGGTCACCATTAAAATATTCTTCATGAATACTGTTTAGCTACAACAACGCACTTTTCTCGTAGGCGGTTATTTATGTAGATGAAGCCAACTTGCCTTTTGTCTTATTTCACTAACTAACATTTTTTCACTGTTTTTATCATTTCCAGGCTATTATTTTAATTTCTATGGCAACAATTTCCGTCAACCGAAAACGTATTAAAAATAAATGAAAAAAAAGAAACAACCATGTCTTATCCTCCTCCACACTTAAATCCTATGGACATCAATCTTCAATTATTTTGCGCTACAATAAAGTTCTATACATGTCAATTCTCGGCTGTTGGACATGCAAAATGACACAGAATTAGTGGCCCATTATATGAGCACACAGGCATTCATGGGCTAAACACACATACATACGTTTATATGTGACACATATTATGTTCATACACATACATACATATAAACGCGCAAATAGACGACATCGTCGCTATTGTAATTTTGTGAATATCCTTGGTGACAAGTTGTTTCCTTAGTGCTATAGCGTTGTCCTTCGTTTGCTTAGAGTGCTTCATTTTCATAAACGCATTTGTATAGAAAAAGGCGGCAGCGGCGGTTGCTACTTTCATATTAAATTTCCGTTCTAGTTTTTTTTTTGCGCAACTGTTCAGAACTTCTTCTGGGATATGTAATATTTCAAATTTATCTTAAATATTTTCAAGTATCACGAACTACGGACTATGGGCATAACTTGGAATAATAGTTATTATTAAATGTCATTACAAAAAACATTCACCGCAACTTTTTTTGCAGAGATAACTAAAAAGCTACAATTTTAACAATGAGGAGCCATAATGAGTCAATTGAATCACGCAATGGACATCTCTGCATACAGGTAAACTGGTGATGATTTAATTGTAACAAATCGTGGAGTAAAAATTATTTTTCGTAGAGTATTGTTTTTCTAGGGAAAACTAGTTACCGCTGATGATAATAATGAAAATAGAGTTAAGTTACTACACGAAGTAAAAAGCTTACTAAAAGAAGTTGTGACAGTAGTAGTACCGGAATATTAAGGTATTTGCTAAGATTTTAAGATATGACAAGGACCTTGTGTGTTTGTAGGAGGAAGAAAACAAAAATACCCATTTCAGCCCCATTTTAATTTTTTAACCCCGGGCCCCGAAAAGTCGAAATTTTCAAAGTATACACCAAAACTCAGCCATGTAATTTTAACAATTTGAACTTGGCGGATAAAAAAACGAAGTTTATAAATTCTAATAAAACACAATAAATATATCATTTTGCTATAGTTTTTGAGATATTTGGGAACTATTTTATCTCAAATTTTACGTCAAAAAAACTTGCAGGTTGTTTATTCCAAAAGGAATTGAAATATCAAAACAATTACCTATACACTTCTTATCGTACAAAGGTTTTTGTTTTTAAGAACTCATGTTTTTAACTTTCTACAAATTTATGTCAATTTATTTTTTATATCGCATCAGCACACTATTTCCCACTGTGCACCAATCTCAAACGGCAATTAGCAAGGATTTCCTCAGTTGTTGTATAAGTATTTATCGCGGTATGATGGCTATTGTGTTGTGCGAAGAAATGCGTGTAGGGGAAGGAAAGGGAAGGAGTAGCATAATATGCGTAGCGAATATAATCACTTTGGCCTACATATACGGCTGGCTGGTGCGCACATCAGCGCATCTCCATAACGACTTAGAAAAATTTTGTTCTTTTAAATAAAATAAATTTAGTTGTGTTCAATAGACGAGTTTTGGGATTTATTTTTTCACTCACCCTAAGGATTTATGTTCATACAATTTGCTGTTAAGAGGATATGAATATTCAATAAATTCAGTGACGCAGCGTGTGTGGTGTAGTGAGTTTGTTAGAAAAAAAAAAATAAAATTGATTACGTTCCGTTGCTTTCTATGGTATAGATACGTAAGTTTTGAGTTACAGAGTTTCAACTATTTAATAAAATTTAAGTATATTTCAGTCTGTTAGTTTAAAAATCGTCCGAAATAAATAAATGGTCTTTCGAAAACATTTCTCGATTTACATAGGCGCTCTTGAAAAACTGCTACTCTCAAAATTAGACATAAATAATAAATTTAATACAAATGTGCCTTTAATATCAGAGACATTGTTTGTTATTTATACAATTTTTTTTTTCAGAGTTTTGCCAAAAATAATTCCAGCATACTGATAGCAAAACACGTGCCTCTCACCTACTTTTATACGCTTTTTTTGAAGTGAGAGCATTATAATATTAGAAATATACTAAGTACATTTATTTCGAAAGCCATTCCGTCAATAATATTCACTTATAAAAAATAATTATAATCAATTATACAAAAAAAACTAAATGAGGCCATTCACACAAGGCTATCAAGCCAAATAAATTGAAGTGATAAACGAAATTTCGCAGCGCTCAATATGAAGAGAATGAGCATGGATGCACGCTACACTTGGTCTATGTGAACTTAGCAATGAGAAAATTGAAAAATTTTAACAATAGATATGTATATATAAAAATTTATGTTAAAAACTAACAATAATTATTAATCGAAAATATTTTTTAATTGTTGAACGAAAAATATAAAAATCATAAATAAAAGCCATTGTTGACAAAACAAAAATCTAAGTCAAAATGAGTGCTATCTTGTGGAGCAGCCTAGAGGGTAGCAAGACCGCCTATTAAACAGGTGGTCATGATTTGAAAACCAAGGATAAAATGTTTCAATTTCTTTTACGCAAATCAATGACCTTTTAATCGATGCGCCTTTTTTGTGCTGTTACGTATAAATTTGATTATATTTTATGTTATTTTCAATAGAAAAATTAAAAACACGATTATTTTTGATGGAAAAAGTTACGATTATTTTTGATCAATTAATAATCGTTAATTATAATTGACGATTTCTTCTAATCAATCAATTCTTCTAAGTTCATAAGAAGTACTCAAAGGACAAGTCTATTTGTTATCAGAAAATACTTATAAATAACATTTTATTTTTTAATCGAAATATAAAATTTTGGATAAGTTTATTTCTGATTGATAAAAATCAAAGGCAAAACTGATCATAAATTGATTGCGATTGAAAATAGCAAAAGTGATTCATATACGATAGTAAAAATCGTAATAAAAATCACTACAAAACTAATCTTGTTTGGGCCAGATGGTAACACCAATTTATATATCTGAAAATATCATGCCACTCGCCTTCAGATGACGTTAATCTTATCAGAAAAAGTACTACGAATTCTTCGTATTATTAAATTAACTTGTGTAGCTTTGACCAAGGTTTTTTCTCGGTAACTTAACTGATGACAGTCTAAACGAAAACTCTCTATGCGGTAGAGTTGCTATTCTGCAATATAAATCTTAATACTACATACTTTCAAACTATATTCGCTCGAGCTTGAAGTTTTATTCCTACTTCAGCTGGTTTTCATATAATCAATTCTTTAGCGTTTTTTCTGGCAACCGGATATTTCTTTACCCAAAAGATGTAATAGAATAAAAGTAAAAAAAGAGTTATATGGTTCAGGACTGAAATGATGTATTAGAATATTCAACAGATTGATCACTTGATTTTTTTGTAATAATTTAACATACAGAAAATTTTTCCGAAAAAAGATCCACGTTAGATAATTTGAAAATAAATCAATTTTTGTGTCAGTTGGTATAACTTACTGGGTCTCTATGTTCTGATAGTTCCCAATGACAGTTTTTCAATGTAGGGTACTTATTTTATTAATGGATCAAGTTTTTATAGCACCACCGTTGCAAGTTAAACAAAAAAAAACTACAAGTTGTTCCCAATTACCTGCTGTATAATAAAAGCTGCTTATCAGTTATTTTTATGAGAGTACTTTATGACTAAATAGCAGACTTACTGGAGCTACATTCAGATATTAATGCAATAACTTAAAATTGATAACATTTGAAAATTGATAAAGTGGTTTTATTCAAAATTAAAAATAATATTGAGCTTAGAAAAGATCTTTAACAGTTTTTCTTATCAACGAGCACACGTATTCCTAACAACAAGAATTTAAAAACAATGAGTACAAGTACGCATTACCCTTACACTATGCATTACACTATCGAAGTTATTTTTCTGAATATATACAAAAAGAATTGCTCTTTATACCGACGTAAATATTTTTTTCTTTCGGAAAACATAAAACACAAAAATATAAAAATAAAATCAAATTAGATTGAGTTAAAATTTAAAAGCTATATTGCTTTGATGTCGAAAAGTTTTGGAAATAGTTTGAACTTTTTTGACAACTATGAAAACTGGATCAAATTTTGTCATAACGAAATTTTTCGGGCATGATATCCATTTGATTTCATTTCTTTTACAATATTGGTTTGAACATGAAAATGTATTACTTTAAATTTAATTTTAACTCTGTCTCCTTTTGAATTTTAAATATTCAACCTTGAATATCAATTCAAGATAGTCTAAACTTCAAGAAAACCATATGACCGGAAAATATTAAAATTTCTGTGAAAATGCACATCTGTATACGAGTATTTGCGTAAATGTGCCTGTGGAAATTTAAGATTTTGCAGTAGTTTGAGTGCCTGACCTAAGTTTTTTTTATTTTTTCCGTTCAATGTTTGCATCTGAAAAGACCAAGATAAGTTAGAAAGAGAATATTAAATTAGGAAATGGTTAAACACGACCTAGAGCATCAGACCACCACCGAAAAACTATCTCCGCAAGATTAATCTAACCTCAAACGATATGGTGAAAATGCTACTCATTCGAAGAATATTATAATGGAAGTTGGAGTCAAATAACGTGCTTCATAAGTTATTCAAGCTCCAGGATTTAACGCTTATTTTTCTTCTTTAAAGTGAGATATTCACTATGTAACCTGTTTTTACTATTATGAAGGTGTTGCAAAAAATAAAAATATTTTGAAAAGAAACTTCAATAAACATTCAAAGCTCTTCACATGAAAACTTGTGACAAGCATAAGCACAGCCCAGCAGACACGCAAATAGAAAAAAAAAAAACAAAGAATTGAGGGAGAATACCAACATGACATTTCGTGCACCAGTATGACCAAAAAGACTATAGTGTTGACGTTCTATCAGCAAAAGACTTTAGAAACGCCCTCTTTGACAACGTTAGTAGCTTTTAAAAGCGCTAGATATATACAAACAATTTATGCATCAACGATAACGCACAAAAGAAAGGTATTGTACATATTTGTTTTTACTAACCCAATGGAAAATGTGGAAGCAGCTTCCAAGGAGAGCAGGTCAGATGTGCTTCTTCCGAAGCATTTGAAATTCAATTTAATACTTTTTTCTGTATCCACTGAGGTTTGAACCTGTGCATTCCGTGTTATTACATGCGCAGTTTAAGCATCTAAAGGACTCTATTGTTATTTTTGGAAATCGAAAACTTAAATATTCATTTTGATTGAAAACTGATGTAGTTTTAGTCTCACTGAACTAAGCAATAAGAGAAGCTCAATATTTTTTAGATGTTTCCAAAAATAATCTTCCACTTAACATCCAAGGAAGTGTATTTTATATGCTTCCAAAGATGTGCATGCACACAATGACATTCTATGTTAAAAAAGAAATGCACTGAAAATGGCGCTTTGTTCGCACTTCCGTTTCCCGTTGGCGAGTTTTGCTTGTAAATACTGACAAAGGCATATATGTATTTATGCTAACGTGTATGATGCAGTTCGTTGTAGTTGCTATACGACAGAAAACAACAGTATTGACTCAGTTTATGCTCGATCAAACGAAACTACCTTGTTTTTTCAGTTCGAATTCACATGCGACACTCTTTTGAATCAACTTTAGTTCTTCGCTTTTCAAATCTAATACGCTTGCTTGCCGATGTCGTTTTAGTAGCCTCTGCAAGGAATAACATCGGGCCCTAATACGCCTTAATACGCCCATGGTGATTGCCATTGCAGAACAAAGGGTTTCCTTGAATTTGAATTTTTTTTCAACTCATAACACGAGGAAATTTGTTTTTAAAAAAATTTTGTTTACACCGACTCACAAGTTCGCTGAAATGTTGTTGTTATTGTTGTCAAAACAAACAAACAAACAAACAAAAAATAGTTTCTTTATACACATGTGTTTTTGGAACAAAATTTAATATTATGTTTTTTACTGATTGTGAGCTCTTATGTCCAGTACTTTTAGTGCAAGAACACAAAAAACTTACAAGCGTAAGATGCATCAAAGGAACCAAAAAATTGACGAAAAACTGCTTATACTATAACAGCCCAATTCACGATCCGGTGCAAATGACATTGCAAAACTATGCTATTGGAAAAATTTGCAGCGAATTGTGAGCAATTTTTCATGTTTACTTTGCAATGCTTGTTGCAAAACAAACATTTTGAGAGAATTGTAAAGGAAAAAGAGAGTGACAAAAACCAAAATTTGTAAACAATAAATTTTTGCTATTTTGGTGAGAGAAATATAGGAAAAAGAGAGTGACAAAAACATTTTCTATTTGCAAATGCATTTGCTACAAATGCTATAGGGTTTGACTGTAGCATTTTTGCAACACCGTAGCATATGCAAATGTGTATATTTTGTTGTTGCCATTGCAAACTTTGTAATAATATCGTGAATTGCGCTTATGTAATTTCAACCACTGCTACGTAGTATTATCGTTGTAAGTTTTGTTAGCCGACGTTTAAGAATCTGCAAGCATACCATATATTACTTTTTGCGTTGACCAGTTAAGAATCATAGCAAAACATATAAACATTGTGCGCCAAAATTCTACATTTTTCCCCCCTTTACATGCATTGCTTTTGTAGCTCTTTTGAAATGACAATTTCTTGACGAGCGCTCCGTTGAGGCGTACCGCAATTTTCACTTTTCTTCGAAATGTGAGCGAACACACCGAACTAAACGAACTGAGTTGAGTCGAGACAATCGAACTTGGTTCAATTTTTTCTGATAAGTTCCTGAGCGTTGAGTTTATTCGAACAAGTTTGGATCGTTGTATAGCCTTAGTAAATAAATAGCTGAATGAACCTCGACGGTTAACAAAATTGGCACTTAAGCATCCGGCCCAGCTTCAATCATTTGAATGAAGATATTTGCGAAAGTCAAACGTCTTTTGCAAATAAGTTCCTATGAATCAGCTGCACTTTTTGTGAGAATATGTAAAGATCTTGCTTGAAAATCTTCCTCCACTGATTTTGTATTTGAGGCACCACTCTGTCTAACGTGCTCGAAACAATTTGAGACGAAATGACGTATTGTGTCTCTTTTATGCGCAGAAATACCACAATATTTTCGACGATATATACGCAGAGTTAACACAACTGAGCGATTACTTTCAATGTAAAGCGCCACTATTTCCAAGTGGTTTTTCGGTGTATATCAATTGTATAGAATTGACGCTTCCAAAACATGCTTGATGGCGCCGATCGGTTGAAAATGTCAAAGTTATTTAATTCCATTCCATCGATCACGTACTGTATCTCGAATGCATACATTTTAGTCCGAAAATTTCCAAGCAGATCCTTTAAGTTTGGTATCAGCATTATGCTCAGACGATCATAAACTTATTAAAAAGGCATTTTAGTGATGTACGCAAATGAATGAACTTTTTATGACGCTACCTCCTGGACTATAAAGTAGTTATAGATACATAGGAAAATATTAATTTTTCCAACATATCGTATACTACTACAGCTTATGATTGCAATAAATATTTTAAAGTTCTCACGTAGAATGTTTAGTCTGATTGTGCAATTGCTTATTATTTTCATAACTTTATAGAAATTGAAACTTGGGACTCAATTTAAATATACAAACAATTTATTTGTGCGAATTTAATTTCTAAATTTGGAATTTTTTTTAGTCACCTAAAAGTCTATCGGCACTAAGCAACGTTTGACATGTAGTATATATTTTTTCAAACAGATACCAACAATGAAACACATTTTTTTTAGCATTTCATTCTTGCATTGTTATCTGCATTTAGATCTTAGCAAAGAAAAATTAAACCTAAAAAGCTACAAACAATAAAGCCCGCGTATGTTTGATGGTACGGGGTCCAGTTTTTTTTTTTTTTATTTATTTTTTTTTAAACGTTTGTCACGCTGTGAAATTTTCCAGCTGTTTAGCAAGTTTTTTTTTTTGCGATTTTTTCCAACAGATTAACCAAGTTTCAAGTGCAAAGGTTTTCATTAATAATTTGCTTTATGTGAAATGTGCGGTTGCTAGCACTGTTTCATGCCTAGTAACGTGATGGAGAATAGAAAATATTTACAGCATTTTATTGAAATGCATTTTTTACACCCGACATGTGCCAATTTATAACATTTGCTCCCCCTCTTTTGTCTGTCTAGTAATGGGCAGTAAAGTCATTAGCTTTTTAAACGTTTTTTTTTATTTTATTTTATACTCAATTTTATAGATCATTTAATATTGAAAAGAGATAAGCGTAAAACAAATTTAAATATTTAAAGTCGCGTATTTATGGTTTTAAATATTCTACGATATAAAAGGGATACAAATAATATGCAAATGATATTAAGCGATTTATCTGTGATCTCCTTGCAAAGGCTCTTGATAAGACCAAACAAATTGGTTCATTGATGAAAAAATAACAATGAAAACTGTTTTAAAAAGGAGCTGAAGTGGCGAAGCCATTATGAAGCGCGCAAATGAATTTATTTTTTAACTTCCACTATGCGAAGTATCAAGACACTGTGCGATACTATTCAACTTTTCCATTGACTTTTGACATTTCTCTATGTTTTTCAATACAATTTGATACATTCCGACTTTTTGAAGTTTTTCAACAAAATTAAATAGTCGAAGCATAACGAAATTGTCAAAAAACGTTGAAAAAGTCAATACAAAAAAAAAAATTATCGAAAATTATCGAAAGAGACTTATCAAAAAACGCGAAATCTGTCGAATATAATGGAAAACTATCGAAAAATCGATGTTTTTCGAGAACTATTGGAAAACATTGAAACTTATCGATATTGTTAAAAACTTGTCGAAATTATCGAAACTCACCAAAAAAATTCAAATCTTATGGAATAACATGGGAAAAATCGAAAATCGTAAAACCGGCGAATAACACCAAAAAAGTCTTAAAGTTAAATTTTCGCAAGCTATCGGAATAATCAAAGAAAGTCAAAAGCTTTCGAATTGTATCGATAAATGTCAAATTTACCAAAAAAACATCGAAGAAGTATGGCCTGTGAGCGAAAAAAATTAAAATCCGAAATGTCTGTAACTTTGGATATAAAATGATATTAATTCAATATTTCAATTATTTTTGATCGAAATCCATGTATAACAATTATGCCGTCATTATTATCATAACAGTCATTATCATTACGGGGCCCATTATAAATAAATATAGCGTCACGTACTTAGTTAACATAAACATCTGAAGCTTGACTTCACAGGATAGAATATTTCAATTTTAAATCCATGACTTACTGCAATTTTTTTCTGTATACATTATACATATATTTTACATTCAATTCGTTCATGGAACAACAGATAAAAGTATTTTCCACTCTCAAGTATTCTGGTTCATTTGATGGGAAGAATGGCCTTTGAAAAGCTTGTTCATGAATTGGAATCGTTCGATTATCACTCCCGGATGCCAGTTGAGTAGTTGTAAGACTATTTTGAAACATTGGAATTAGTCTAAGCTAATCTGTTCCGGAAATGGCTTATTTATAACCCGTTAACAAACCCATAAATAACCCCAATTGAGGAAGTTCTGAATCACTGCAAAATGTTCAATGAAAGAGGCTCAAAATCTTTTTTTTTTGCCAATTTCATTCAAGTCCAAGTACTTCTTATCACTACGAATTTCATATAAACGTACGATTTTTTTTTATAGGCGTTATCGTTTTCACAAAAAAAAATATGACGCATTAACAAATATTTTTTTTTTTTTTAATAAAAAACATAAAATATTAAACATTTTTCTAAACGTTATGATCAATTTTTAAATGTTTTTTACTCAGTGCGATTTTAACTGAAAATATTATATATTATAGTTTGGGAGAAAGTGATAAAAATTAAATTTTGACTCTTTTATCACTAAGACAAAAGCTAAAAAATTTTTGTAATTTTTAAAATCCAAAAATATTCTAAATCATACATTCAAACGATAAAAAATATTTTTAATTTTTTTAATATTTCAAAAAAAAATTAAGTGACTCCATTTAAAAATTGCAAAAAAAATGTGGCATTGAAAAATAAACTTATGTGCAATTTTTTATAAAGTAACAGAATTCATATCTTCTTGATCTTTAATTAAGGAATGAGGAGTTTGTTTCGCTCTGCAAAACTGAAATAATTCCTGGAAAATCCTATTTAAAGTGTGTTCTAACATTACTCTCTTTTGTGACATAAGGCAGCGCCCAGTGATGGCTAACTCGGTTTGTTAACTCGATTCAACTCGAGTTGATATTAACTCGGTTCAACTCGGTTTCGCTAAAATTTCGAACTCGGTCAACTCGGTCGAGCTCGGTTTGGGTGAATTTTTAACTCACTTACTCGGTTTGAAATATTTCCGAGCTGACACATCACTTAAACATATAGTAAGAAAGTTAATGCTGATCAATCGGACGCACATACATATGTTGGACGCGGAAAGCATGTCTTCGCATAAATACTATATCCATTGAAAGTTCTGGATATATTTTTTCAAAATCCCTAAGGTGATTTTAATACGATGGGTATTATTTGAAAGTCAATTTAAAGCCTAAAAATTAAAACAGGCTTTACATTAACTGTCTCTAATCTGTTAACATTTAATATATTTAATATTTCTTGCCAATAGGCAAATTGTAATTTTTATGTAAATTCTCTTTTATTTAATATTTATAACATTTTTATAAATATAACAATCATATTTACCTACAAAGTAGGTTTGGTAAACTCGGTTCAGGTAACTCAAGTTGACTCGGCTTAACTCGGTTTCGTTGAATTTACAACTCGGTCAACTCGGTGGAACTCGGTTTATGTGAATTTTCAACTCGCTCAGCTCGGTTTGGAATATTTCCGAGTTGACACATCACTAGCAGCGCCTATCATAAGTAAACATTACGAACGTTTGATGTTACTTTATTGATATATTTATTTCCCAGCCAAAAAAAAAAAGAAAGCAAAATACAAAATAAGGACAGAATTCTAAAAACATAAAAAAAGCTGCACTCTTCTATGATCTACATATGTATTTATTTTGATTTTAGCTAATTCTTGAAGTCATATGTATTTGAAAATCACAATCGAACATTTTCCGCAAACCAATATTCTCTATTGGCGCAGTGCGCGCCGCTAAGGCATAGTTTTTTTGAAAAAAAATTTTAGTGTCATCATTTCAGAACACATCGTACAGTATCTACAAAACTTGCGCGTATATCATGCAAATAAAACTTTAATTCACTAAACTTGTTCCAGGCTTCTTGCAGTCGCAGACCTCTAAGCCATGAATAGAAAAGTCCATTTAAATTCATAGACTGATGATCGCCCCTTAACTGTCTGTGGCAATAAAGTAAATGGCGCAAGTTTTTAAAGTAACATAGACACTACTTTTTAGGCAATTTCTTTGATTACCATGGATGACTATGCCATGATTTCAATTCATTTGTAAAAAAAAAAAATAAATCGACTTAAAAGAAGGAAAAATGTAAAGAAAAACCAAACCATTATCGCAATGATGATGCGATGATATGAAATTGCAAAAGTTTTCTTAATATTTTTATTTAGTAAAAACATACATATGTACAAATATATGAAACATATCTTTAGTTTTTGTCTTTTCGCCTATGTGGTGGAGGATGGTGTAACAAAAAGCAACAAAAATTACACCCGCGTCATAAAATTCAAACAGTATGGAAAGTTTTCGCTAGCGACAAGGAAGTACGTAAAACAGCAGCTACTTTCAGTTCCGATTTGCGACAGACAAATATGGATTTGAGTTTTGTATCCGCGCGACGCAGCAAACAAGTGACATGTGATGTGAGTCCTGTACAGAGAGATGCTTGGATTAGTTGTGCGTTTCCATCTTCTTTTTTTTTCTATTTTACTAAAACTTTTCCTCTACTTTTGTAGGGGAAATATGTGGTATGTGGTTGTTTTATCGCATGATAGAGTTGTGATTACGTTAGCGGAGCAAGTTTCACAAGTAAATAATCGATTAATCGTAAATGTTGAAGTCTTTTTGGCGCCCGTCTTTTGTGAACGTTGCCATTCTGCATTGCGTCTATAATGCGGAAGTAGAATTTTTCTTTTTTGCTTAAGAATTTCGTTACGCTATATGCACTACACGAATTTAATTCAAGGAAAAATTTTATTACTCAAACGTATGTAAATATTTTAATTTTTACCTGCACAGAAAAATGCATTTCGAATGCAATTTGAGAATAAGAATTCTTATAAAAATGACTTTTAGTTCCAGCAGCCATTCAAATTGAAAGTTTTGCATGGAACAAAATGCGTTAAGCGAATGAGTGTTCTTTTCAAAAATAGGTGCTAAGAAAAAAAAATTACGTGCTTTTTAATTTTTGAACTTTTTTATATATGTATTTATTAGTCTTATATCTTTGAATTTCTTCAGAAGTATTTTCCTTCTAACGTAGCCACAGAACTATTTGTCAGTTATAGCACATTCCTCAGTAAGTTCATAGGTAGAGAAGAAAAAGTCTACTACTCACTCTTATTGTAAATTGTTATTGCTTTTGATATTTCAATAACAACAACGCTTACTTGGGAAATAATTACAATTACAATGAGAGAGAGAGCAATAGATTATTTTCTCCTCGCTTTGGCAAAGCTTTGGATTTTTCCACTCTTATATCTCAGCTCTTGTTTAACCGATCTCGAAGCTGATGATTTTCTGGCACTCTGCTTGATGAGTACTTCAATATGATATATCATTCCGTAGTGGTAGTGTTTCTTCAACAAAGTTTTTTAAAATTAGACAAACTTTACAATTTACTCTGAGACAGACTGTCAAAAATTTCCTTAGCTAAAAATTGACTCGCCATAACATACATATATATTTTTATATTTTATACTATTTTAGCTCGTTTAAGAATAGTCGACATCAAAGATTATTATATAACTTTAAATTCCTTCAACAAAAATCCCAACTTAATGTTAAAGACTTGACTTAATCTATATTAATCCACTTAGTTGCAAACAATCGAAGTAAATTCAATGCAACAAATAGCAATCTTTAAGACCACCTAAAACTTGGGCAAAATCCACATCAAATCTACAAGAACGTCGTCGGCGTCATCGTGTAAAATGTCATGTTCATGCGAAGCAGTGAAGCATGCGATATCCAGTATGTAAGTTGTAATAAAAAAGGATATTCATATAACAAGTGTCATATTTATGTCTGTCGGTCCAACTGTCTGTTGCGCTGTCCCATGCTTAGTGTATTCCTTTTGTGTTACCATTCCGATAAAAGTAGCAAAAACAGAATATAAAGGAAAAAACCAAAAACTATTAAAGAAGCCACAAAAACTGCAAAAGAAAATCGGTCGAAATTATGTTGCATATCTTAAGGACGCGAATATAAAAAGTGCTGCTGACAGCCATCACAAGGGCATTGGCCCAAAATCCATAAATGCAAGTAAAATTGAGCCAAGTTCAGTAATTTCGACAATGATGATGATGTTGGCGGTGGCGGTGGCGACGACAGTGTTGTTGTTAGTGTTGTCTCGCTACTGTCAAAGTTTATGACATTCATTTAGTAAATCCAACAATCGGCGGACATCTAAGGATGTTAAGTTTTCCTCATTTTTTTTTTTTTGTTTTTCTATTGCTTTGGGCAAAGTATTGCAACTATAATTTCTATATAAAAATATGAATTGAAATGTATTTTGAAAGTGTGTGTGCTTGAATATTTTGAAAAACCCAGTAGGAAATGCTGCTGTATGAGCAATAGTCTTGATGTTTTCGCATGAATATGATAAATGAATTAAGTCAAAGTTTTAGGTCGTACTTCCCAAAAAAAGAAATCGTGAAGTCACAAAAAAAAAAATAATTGTGCGTTAATGAAGATATTCCGATTTCGATTTTGGACATATATCCCTAAAATTTGTATCGTACTTAATAAATTATTATTTGGGCATTTTGTGACACATTTACTTTTATAAATTTTAAATTTTGTTGAAATTATATTTACGGGAAATTTTTGATTCACACAGTTCCACTTTAAATTTCTTGAAAATTCATATTTGTGGTGATTTTGTCTACAAATCTTGTATACTGGGTTATTAAAAAGGTTTATTATATTTTTATCGAAAATTTCTATTTGGTTCGGTTGTCTTATTCCGAAAGTTTTTTTTTTTACTTAGAAGAGCAGATTTTGTTCTTTTCTTTTCCAAAAGAATAAGCTAAAATTAAAAAGAGATGGCTCAGTTGCTAGTTCTCTTAACGAACCATTGTAGAGTAATTAATTACTTTGTAATGTTTAATTAATAATAATAATAAAAATAGTTGATGGTCACCCATTTTCCGGCTTAGTCTATTACGACTTGAATTTCACCGAGGATTTTTTGCGGCAGCAGCGTACACACATAGTTTTTAGCTGCTTTATGTCTTCCTTTCTGGTTTTAATTCCACAATACTTATAGTATTTTGTTCGTAGAAGACACAGTCTATTGATTGATTGCATTGCATGTTGCTATCCATTGAGTGTCCGAGTGTTTTTAAATATCACTCCTTTTGGCAGCCATTGATGACACTGATGTCATGAAGGCCTTATTTATTCATTTATCAAGCATATTCGAAGAGAATTTCTATACAAGAAATGAACTACTTACTCAAAGAAATTTAAAAAAAAAATAAAGAAATTTTCTTATAATGCCTGGAAATGTTTTATAACTTTGTTTGCTATAATGACATTTAAAGCGATTCAGCGCATAGAGTAGCGCTGAAAGTTAAACAACGCTTCGAGCTTTGAGTATTCAACCACACTTGTTAATTATACCTAACATAAATTCAAGAAAATTTGTTTCTTAATTTTAGTAAAAAAAATTATCTAATTTGAAATTCGACTAAAACAAATTAAAAATTTCAAAAAAAAAATTATCTTAATATCAGTAATTTTTCCACATTTTACAGAATGCACTATGTTAACAGGTAAATAAATTAAGAGCCTGATGAACATACAGAGTTTTCATCAAAAAAAATCACAGAAAAGACGAGTGTATAAGATTACAGGATGTATGCCAAATGATAGAGCTCGATGAGCCTAAATAGAATATCTAGAGTTGCCTTGCCAAAGCCTGTCCCGATGGCGGCAGATGCCCGAATTTTAGCCAATTTTGTTGTTCCCATTAAAACTGTAGTACATAACAGCTCGAAATGTATGCCAAATGATAGAGCTCAAAGAGGTCTAAATATAATACCTGGGATTGCATTGTTGAATTCTGTCCCAAACATGGGTTTTCACCGGTTTTTTTTTTTTGGGTCAATTTTTATCAATGAAGATAACAACTTGAAATTTGTGCCAAATGATAGAGATCCAAGAGCCTAAATAGAATATATAAGGTTGCCTTGTCGCATCATGTCCTAAACATTAGCTGACACCCGTTTTTGGGGTCAACTTTTCTTAACTGAGTGGCAATCCATTTTTGGGAAAGTTCTTGAAATATAGCTCGTGCGATTGCAATGCGAGAAGTTAGTTCAGGAACAAATCTACTGCCACCTGAAAGATAAGCCTAACTTTTGATTTTGCTTATATCATTAGGAATAGCTAAGAAATACAAAGAATTATTTAAGAAATCTATTACTCTAAGACTTGTTGAAGCAGTATGTAAAGCATATTTGAAAGGAGTGTGGCTTTTCCACAGCAAATATTTTAAGACGCTATGCCGGGGCCGCTTTTTGAGTTAAGTCACCTAAGCTTCCTACAAATACTAGAAAATATTTTAACAAGATCGGGCAAATCTTTCTCGCTCTCGTCCTCGGTCATACGAGAAAGAGTTCTATTGATATCGTATTTATCAGTTCTCAGTGAAGCAGTACTATCCACGCAAGTTTTACCAAAATCGATACGGAAATATGTTGTGACACAAGCATGAATTTAGATATGGGCGTGGCACCTCCATTAAAAGCAAAAATGTTAAGTCGTATGAGCAAATTTTATCAAACTTCATCACTAATATGGCAAAACGTTGGCCAAAAATTGGGTGACAAAGCATATTGGTTCTAATCACGCTACGATTTTTCGAAAGTGATAGGAATGCAATATTGGAAGTGCACACTTTTAAATCAAAGTAAGGAAGGACTGCTGAAGTGACTTTAATCATAAGATATTCATTACCGAATGCTACTTTTTTTACAAAAAACCAAAACTGACGCGCCTACTTTAAGTAAGGTTAAAGAAAATAAAGCTACTATCTTAAGTTTGAACTAAATAGTTTCTTGTTAAAATTAAGAAAAAATAAAACGTTAAACTCAACTCAACTCAACTGAATAAATAAGCAAATCAGTAATTATTATTTGCTCATTTTCAGTGCTAAACCTTTTTTTATATGTAGACTTTTGAATTCAAGACATATTTCAATAAAATTTTTGCATAGCAACAGTAACAACCACAACCAAATTCCAACCATTATAGCTAGAACATTAATTAAATAAATAATTAATCATATTTAAATATTGACATCACAAAAAAAAGGCAGAGCTGGAGAACACTAAAACTGTAAAATGAAAACCTGTTCTCGATTTTAGAAAACAGCTATTACTACCCTTTAGAAGTTTGACAACACAATGACTTCTTATATTTGTGCCTTGAATAATATATCATATTTGACCAAAAAGACATAAAAAAGCAGCTCAATAACTAAACAGATTAGGCAGCAGAGTAATAAAAAAAAAAGATAATTTCTGAAACAAGTTCTTCATTTTTTTTGCTACATTAAATGACTTGTGGTTGCCAATTTTTTATTTCATCTTTGGAGTCAGTTGAAAAAAGTTAAAAAAAAAAACAATGCCAACTCTCAAATAGGACAGGACTGACTGACAGACAGGCGGACGGACCTCTTAATAAATATAAACTGATATTAAGTACCGTATATGAAACGTAAAATACGAAATTTATTGATAAGTGATGGGTAACCACAAAAAAAGAACACCAAATGCTCCATTCTTTAGAGTTTATGAGGGGTAATCATAAACAAAAAGCTGCTATAAAACACCAAGACGCGAGCAAGCGCGCGTCCATTTCGCACACATGGAGCGAAGTAGTAATTTGGACACATGGACACAGTAGGCGCTGTAGATAGCACAATGAATAAGCAAACAAGCCAAGAAATAATTTTTATGAAGCTTTCAATAACCTCAAAAAACGCTTAAAATTTTTACAACAGCAAGTGGGAGTAGTGTACATAGGAACAACCTTTTACGATACTCATAACAGTTGATACTTTTGTTTGTTCGATGTTTTTTTTATAATGAATATTTTATGAAACTTTTTGAAAGCACGAAAATCTTTTTAGAAATAAACGAGACGCAACCATCACCAAATGCTTCAAATTTTGCGCAAGTGCTTAGGTGCAAGAATTTATATAATACAGTTTTATCCTTTGAGCCTTAGTTCCAGAGATATCGATATTCACATTAAACTTTCAAAAATAGTCAATTTCTCGAATTTGACTCCATATCTAAGTATCTAAATCTTGTCTCACGGTACACCAATGCGAAGTTTGAACCATTGCCGAAACGAACTTGTCTCAAAGGCTTTCGTTTTGGTTAAAAAATGTATGGAATGTCTCGTATATGTTCTGTCACAAATAACATAAAAAGAGTTCCCAAAGGACAAAATGAATTGAAGGCATTCGTATTACATTTCAATTCACGAAAGTATTGCAAGAAACTATTCCTTGGCACTATGGGATGAATAATTGTGGAAGAAATTACTTCAGCCGCATTCCTTTTCATTAGCTATTGCGACTTTTGTATCCCAATTTTTGGGGGAATCGAGGTTAATATGAGAGCGTGCCTGGAAACGGCGATCTGTAACCTATTGTTTGTTTTGCCACCGTTGCTTAAGTCAAAATATGTTCCCTTACCGAGATTGATTTAGCTTTTAATAGAAAATTTTGGAAAGCATTACACGAGTAATGCTTATTTTTCGATGCTGCAAGCAAGAAAAATATCGATACATTTCAATTTAATAACATTGATAGCAACTTAATTCTCCAACCACAGTGTGTATGCATTTAACAGTCATATAGTCAGTCAGCATCAAGTAAAGAAGATATTAAATGAGAGGAAAATTTATTGATAGATACAAAAGTCAGAACTGAGTAACTTTAAAGAAACATGAGTAAGCAATATGAATTGGGCTTTAAACAGGCATTTGGCCACACTACAATTCACAAGACTGTGGTCATCTGTTGGGGGTATGCTCATAAGACAAAGATAAATAAATATCTAAAGATCTACCAAGTGAGCATTTCATTCATATGTTGTGTTATCTTCAACACTTTTATGGCTTTCTGCTACTTGCCTTGAATTAAGATCCTACTGGAGTACGCGTAGATATGACGCTTTACTAATGACCGCTGATTTAGTAATGATGTAATAAAGAAACAAAGAACAATAATTTTTATTCTTAGCAAGACTTTGTGATTTTTTTTTTGAAAATTTTTTAGATGAATTTATAAATATAAATTTATATCAAATATATTTAGTTAGCGTTAACAAATGATATATTTGATATAAGCTTCAATCGATTTATCCTCAACCATATTTGTTTGAAATTTTTTTTTTTTTTTTATTGAAAACCTTGTAAATTTTTCTATGCAATTGTCTATAAGTGCATGCAAAACATTTCTAATTTTAACTTAAGATACATAGTAACAGCTATATATTACCTATAAAAATGATAAATTATTTTGCAAATTTCTGTGGCACGTTTTATTGCCACTTACAATTAGCAAAGTATTTTGTAGAGTTTAGTTTATATTAAGCAGAAAGAAATTAAAGCAAAACTACTTGTGTCTTAGAATTTGTCATGTTATATATATAAACTCGCTAACCCAGCAGTGCACTTTAAAATTTTTTCTATTTTTCTTTACAAGTTTAAGGAAATTTTGAAAATGTTGAAATGATCCCGAATAAAGCAACATCTGTACCGAAAAATAAACTTGAAACATTTAGAGACAAATCGGTTACAATTTATGTATAGTCTTAACAAAATAATAACAAAGCCTTGAGGAAGCTGTAAAATATTTGGAATGACCGACTCAAAGAAAGATACTCGGATAATATCACTTGGTGTAGGACAGCCGCGGCTTTTGCACCTCATCTTGAAAATGCATTAATGACATAAATTCTCAGCAACACCGAAGATGCTATATTATATTCAAATGTATAGCTTCAAAAGATATATTAAGGGAAATTAATAAGTTAAGTTACACTATGTCTTTTTTGTTTTAATAGCAAGAAGTGTGTAATTTTTATTATGCCAATAACATCAGCCAACACGAATTTTGTGTCTGGGCTCTAGATATCAAATTTTTATTTCCTTCTCATAACTAATCAAAGAAAAAATAGTTTTATTAGTTGAAATTTTCTTTTGTAAGAACCAGATGGTCATAAAAGTGCAAAACATTTTTCGTTATATTTTGAGACAAAGTTGCATCGAGTGGTAATTTTTTTATGAAACCATTAATGGTGTCAAAAAAACTACTCTTCAAAACACACACACAATTATATACATATTTTTTTCGAAATATCGTTAACTGAAATTTTTTATACAAGTCTCCGTATAAATCTGCATAAGTTTCAGTATGACAGGTTAACTGACAAATGTGTAATATATTTCAATTTTGTATATTTCGGAGAACAAAAAAGTATATCCTGACGACATGGACAACGTGCTTTGGTTCTAAACATATAATTCTGTTTTTACACGGTCTTTTTATACTCGGTTTTGAAAAAAAAAAAAAATTATCCGTTTTTAACACGATTTCCTTCGATTTAGCACGATTAAAAAAAAGCTATTTGATTGAAAACTTAAAGATTAAATTAAAAAAATATTTATATTGACCATAATCTTTTAGAAATTTAGTTACTGGATTGAAGGATATGAAACAAATCCCCTTTTTTTCTATGTAAGTGCATGCATACTTCAAGTCTTTTTTTACACGGTTTTTTTACACCGTGTATCTGCATTTAATGTCGTACGTATGTATGTGTACCAACGCAAATAACAAAAAAAAAAATAGAATCGAACCATAATGCATTGAAATTATAAGACTACCTACCTTAAGTTCCAAATTAACTCTTCTAGAAGAGTTTTAAATTCGTCACCAGGAAGTTTGAATGAAATAATTACATAGAAGAATCACTAAATAATTGCATGGGTGATTCAAAGCCAATGATTTTTTTATCTTCCAGGAAATTATTAAGAAGTTTACTTATAAATCACGCTAAAGTTTGATCGCTTACAACTTTTCTAGAAGAGTTATAAGTTCATTGCCATAAATGTTGAAGGTTCAAAATGTTTACTGGGTACACATACCTAGTCGTACAAATAGGAAGCCAGCTAAAATATTTCGACTGTGATATGCTATCTTAGAATTCTCAGAAATTTGAAAATAAATTAAATCAGATCGAATAAAATCAGAAATAAAGAAAATACAATTAAAGTATACTACCAGCTTTTATCAAACTACCACAGAAGGTGGTGGGTGCCTACGAAAAATACGATGAAAAACGTTGACAACACAATGACTTCCGCATTACAATTATTGTAGTGGACATTGGCGACGTACCAACACATCAGCACACACAGACACACACTCGCAGAGATAAGCGAATTGTGCAAACAATTATTTCTACGTAGAAACAACGACGGAGAGCGAGCAAAGAATATGGCAAAAAAAAGAACAACCGAAGGTTAAGAAATACAACGATTAAATTTGAATTGTGATTAGAATAAAATGCACCATAACACGTTGCGAGAGCGGGAGCAGAGGCGAAGGTGCAATGTGTGGCTGCTTGGGAGCAAAACAAAGAAAAAAGTGGCAACGTCATGTCAAACTTTTACATTCGCTCACATCATTGGTGCGCACACGATTAATTTCATTACAAATACAATTAATAAAAAATTATTTGCAATATTAATCTATATGTGCGAATGAGATTTAATGAATATTATTATTTAAAACAACAATGAATGCAAGGTTGTGAAATTAGTTTAATTTACGTTGCAAACAAATGCTAGGCATTTCACGAGTAAATATCAAAATACTCGCACTATGTGGAACTTTTAACATTCGAATAGCGATCTTTCTTTATTCTCTATTTTTATATATTGCAAAAAATATATATTTTTGCAATTTAAAAAAAAAAATAATTTTATTAATTTATTGAATTAACAACGATCAAAACGAAACATTTCCAGGCTTTCGATAGTATTTTTCAAATACTTAGTTCCTACTGTTTTGCAACTTTTTATCCAGAGTTTGTTCAAGTTATTCCTAGGAACTGTGAGAAATTTTGCTACACTACATCAAATAACTCGCTCCAAATAGCGTTTTAAATATATAGGCGGTAGGCGTGCCCATAAACCAATTTCGATCATTGTCATTTTTAAAAAAAAACTTTTTCAAAGGTGTGACTAAATTTCATTTGCAAATCTTGTTGGTTTTTCCGCAATCGCGATAAAAGTACATAGACTGACAGTCACACAGATTGACAGACGGAAAGACATACAGACATGGGTAAATCGACTTAGGTGGTGCCGCTAATCAAGACTATATAGATTTTTCTACACAAGCCACGCCCCCATTTGCGCTGCAATTGAAATGACAAAGCGCATAAACCCTGAGTATAGGCTATAAAAATGTTCATCTGAACTACTGCACACTATCTGATGCTAAAATTTATAAATAGCGCAAGCTCCGTAGTACTATCCTCTCAGTCAATTATATTTTTTTACAATCTACTAGTTGATGCAATAATCTTCCGAATAAAAGAAAGATTAAAAATCTGCTGTGATAAATGCAACACGCGCTAACACTTCAGCAATTAGAAACAAGCTTTTCCATTGAGCAGTGGTTTTATTAAAAAGAAAAAAAAGTCCCACATACTTTGTACAGAAGCGTGTAGCTCTCATTGCTAACTTTTACACTACGCTACGTCTTTGCAATAGTTTTTATTTTTTTTATTTTTACTCAACTACTTGATCGTGTAAAAAATTAAATTGCTTTTAAGTCAAGTGAAATTTAATCAAATTGAATAATATTAATTGTATCGAGTTAAAATAAAATTAAAGACGTAATTAACTGTATGGCAAACAAAATATTAAGTACGAAAGAGACAGCCAGTAAAAAATTAAATTAGATACAAGTATAAATAGCAATAAATATTTAAATTGATCTTTGTACCACAAGAAATCAGAACAAAAACATAAAATATAAAACAACCTGCTTATTTTTAAAAAAATGGGCGTGTCTGTGAATAAAATCTTGCTGAGGGTTTTTTTTTTTTTTTTCAATAAAAAAAAGCAAGCATTGTTTTTATTTTTAAATATATCACGCGATTCTTATACACTCTATCTCTTTTTGGCACCAGCATTCCTTTTGTTGCACATTTTATTGCAATTTGTTGCAGCGATTTTTTGAGGTCCTACTGAGCTCCCACTAAATACCTCACATGTCTCGTGTCTAACGACCAGTGCCAATTCATTAGCTGTGCTTTCTTGAGGTTTCCTGCATCGTTCAACAAACCAAAGTTGTGTGCAAAATATAAAAAAAAAAACTATTTTTAAATTATCGCTGGCAATAAAAAATTACGCAGCAGCAACATTTTGAGCGGCAAGGTAGCCGACCGGGTATGCGTATGGTGTGTCATTTAGAGAATTTCATTTTTTTTTTTTTTATAATTTGATATTTTATTTCCTTTTATAAACAAAATGCACATAAGTGTACTCATATTTCGCGCAAGTTATCGGCGACAGTGGCAATGCTGTGCTGCGAAGCCAAATTGTGGCCATTGAACTTGCGCCAATGAAAGGTATTTGTACCCATCGTATGTGAAATTATTTTCAATCACGTTTATGAAAGAAATATGAATATGTACGAGTAATCTGCTTTTAGAATGCAACTTGTTGAATAAAGTCCTGGAATTACATACACAAGCTAACACAATTCATCAGCATGCATTTTGTACAATGTGTTAAGATTTTCTTCACCTCCTTCCTCCCCTTGGTGAGATTTGATGTGTTCTGGCGGGAACCCCGCCCCCCCTTCTATGAGTCTTGCCTTATAATTTTTCGATGTAATCTAATTTATAAAATTCTTGTGTCACAGTGTTTGTTACCGTACTCCGCCCAAACGATTTGAACGATTCTTATGAAATTTTTTGTGTATATTTTGTAGGTCTGAGAATAGGGGGTAAACTAAAAAAATTCTATTTAGGGTGCATATTTAGGGTGGCCCTCACACAAATTTTTTTTATAATAGCATTTTCCCAAAGACCACTGCATCGATTCACATTGAATTTACAGCACGTAGCTTTTATATTAAGGGACATGGTTAAGTCTATGAGACTTTTATTTAGGCTCCATATTTAGGGTGGCCCTCATACAAAAATATTTTTAAAATAGCATTTTTCCAAAGACCACTGCATCGATTCACATGGAATTTACACCACGTAGTTTTTATATTAGGAGGCATGGCTTAGTCTATAAAACTTCTATTTAGGGTGGCCCTCATACATTTTTTTTTATAATAGCATTTTCACAAACAAAAATATTTTTAAAATAGTATTTTCCCAAAGACCACTGCATCGATTCACACGGAATTTACACCATGTAGATTTTATATTAAGAGGCATAGTTAAGCCTGCAAAACTTTTATTTAGGGCGCATATTTAGGGTAGCCCTCATACAAAAATATTTTTAAAATAGCATTTTCACGAAGACCGATGAATCGATTCACACCGAATTTACACCACGTAGCTTTTATATTAAGAGGCATAGTTAAGCCTGCAAAACTTTTATTTAGAAGGCATATTTAGGGTGGCCCTTACCCAAAATATTTTTAAAATAGCATTTTCACAATGACCATCCATCGTTTAACATAAAGTTTACACCACGTGCCTTTTATATTAAGAGACATAGTAAGGCTCATAAAACTTTTATTTAAGGTGCATATTTAGGGTGGCCTCATGCAAAAATATTTTTAAAATAAACCACTTCATCGATTCACATGGAATTTACGCCACGTGTCTTTTATATTGAGAGACACTGTTTGACACTTCAATAAGACCGGATAATCGATTCACACCGAATTTACGCCAAGTAGCTTTTATATAAAGAGGCATAGCTAAGCCTACAAAACTTTTATTTAGGGTGGCCTTCATACAAAAATATTTTTGAAATAGCATTTCGATTCACACCGAGCTTACACCACGTGTCTTTTATATTAACAGAAATAGTTTGAATAAAATTGTTTATTTAGGGTGCATATGTAGGGTGGCTCTCATACAAAAATATTTTGCAAATAGCATTTTCCCAGAGACCATTCCATTGATTCCCATGGAATTTAAACCACGTGCCTTTTATATTAAAAGACATAGTTAAGTCCATAAAACTTTTATTTAGGGTGGCCCTTACACAAAATATTTTTAAAATAGCATTTTCACAATGACCAGTCCGTCGTTAACATAGAGCTTAGACCACGTGCCTTTTATATTAAGAAACATAGTAAAGCCCATAAAATTTTTATTTAAGGTGCATATTTAGAGTGGACCTCATGCAAAAATATTTTTAAAATAGAATTTTCACAAAAACCACTACATCGATTCACATGGAATTTACACCACGTGTCTTTTATATTAAGAGATACTGTTTGGCCCATAAAATTTTTGTTTAGGGTGGCCCTCATAGAAATATATTTTTAACAAAATCATTTTCACTAAACTGGTTAATCGATTCATACCGAATTTACACCACGTAACTTTTATGTTAAGATGCATAGTTAAGCCTACAAAACTTTTATTTAGAGTGACCCTCATACAAAAATATTTTTGAAATAGCATTTTCACAAAGACCACTGCGTCGATTCACATGGAAGTTACAACAAGTATCTTTTATATTAAGAGGCACAGCTAAGACCGTGCAGTACCACGCTTTCCATATAAGAAAATACCAAAATTTGTGATGCAGATGAATGAGACTAGATACATATATTAAAAGTACGGGAAAAAAAAGAAGTTTCAATGAGAAAATGCGAATAAGACAACATTTTGCATATCAGCAATTATTTGATGCAGATGATTGAGACTTAGTAATAATATAAAACGCAAAAACTATAATAAATTAAACTCATCGCACCACCTAGCAGTAAGGTACTTTATGTAAAAGAGTAGGGACAGAAGTTGATTTCGCTTTAAAAATGGGCTGATTCGCTTTTACATTCCATAGCATGAGTTCATACAGCTTCACCCCACCTACCGGTAAGGGCATAGCAATAGCATGCCGGGATAGGTAGTCTCCTATAATAATGTATACCCTCTGCATTAAAAAGTTGACGTGAGATTTTCTCCCCCTTGGTGAGATTTGTTGAGACTTTTCCGTGCTCCCTCCCCCCGATTTTCTCTCACGTAATTTATGGACGGCCCGTAATGACTATATTGCAATTGTAATGGTGGTGATGAAATGAAGTTGGGACTCTTATCAGATTTTTATTTGAAAAGTATCATAGCCAAGAAGACGGCGTTCAGAAATATACATACAACGTATTGACTCAGTGGATCTCAACTGAGCGCGCAGTGATTCTCTGCGGTAGCAGGCGCGGATCTAGAATTTTTTTCCGGGGGGGGGGTCACAGGATAGAAAAAAATCAAAAATAACAAGAATAACCAAATAAACAAAGCAAGCCGAATTTCTTCAATGAATAAAAACAAAGCCAGAATAACTTTATACAAAAACTTGTCCAATTTGTTTTACTTGAAAATTCATTAAATGTACCTATATATAATTTTATTGTTTAAATTAATTGAATTTTAATTGAATTTACAGTCAAGTGCAGTAACCAATATATTGGTTTTAAGAGTACATTTTTTATATAAAAAAGTTTATAACGTTTGGACTTGGCGGGTTTTGAAACAAAAACTGTGGACTTAACGGGTTTTGAAATTGAAAACGTGGACTTGGCTGGTTTTGAAAGTGAAACCTCGGGACCTGCCGGATTTTGAAAAATAATAGCAAAAGGCTTCGAAATCATTTTTTTTTAAAAATGGCTTGGTTTAAATTAATTTCAAAACATTTGAATAAATGCAGATTGAAATTTTAATTACACAATATAATTTCCATTTTAAAATAACACAAAACTATTTGTATTTATGAAAGCCGCATCTTTTTTGATGAAAAATTGGACTTGGCGGGGTTTGATTTTCAGAAATGTGCACTTGGCGGGCTTTGATAAAAATAATTTATCAGAAATTTTTGCAATCAAAAGTTTGTGAAGGGAAACATTTTTTTACAATTTGGAGTATGTAGGCTTGTAGACAAATATTTTTTCTGCCCCCTCCTACAATATCTCGCATTTTCATGTTTTAGGACTTGGCGGGTTTTGCATCTCAGCTCTTCAAATGATGCTTTTAGTTGGAACTTGTAAACAGATTGTAAACAGATGATAGTATATCAAGTATAGCTACAATCCAAATATAGAAAAAATAATTAAAAAGTCAGTCTGGTTTAAGAAAATTAGTCAAATTTGTTGATTTAGTCATTTCTGGATTCCAATTTTTTCAGAGTGCAAAAAAATAACTTAATTTTGGTCGTTTGGTTAGTTTCAGGTTTTTAAGTTTGCAAAAACTAGGTTTTGTTCGTTTGTTTTTTTTTTGTTTTTCGGTTTGCAAAATATTGTTTCAGCTTTATTTTTTGAAATGCGGGCTGTTTTGGGGGGGTCATGACCCCCGTGACCCCCCCCTTGGATCCGCGCCTGTGCGGTAGGCGAACTTTTGAAGGCTGTCCTATCACAATAGGAGACTGAAGTTTCAAGATGAAATTCGTGTTGTCAAAAAAAAAGAAAAAAAATTGACGGCAGACTCTGTTTTTTTTTAGGAGTGGGGCGTAGAAAGAGACATTTCTTCGGGACCAATTGAAATTGCTGCTTTGGCGAATACTCCATTCCAGATTTTCAGGCTCAATAGAAAGGCTAGCATAAGGGCCTAATGAAGCGTATCACCTCAAATCATGGGCAAATATAATGATAATAGAAAGTGGGAGAGTATTAGCATCCAAGTGGGGGTATATAAGACATCATCTGGTTACTGATCCGCTTAGTTAAAAATTATGCAGGAATAATAAATTAACTCTGAATTAATGGCGTAGATGTCTGTTGTTTGAGGATGCCGGACATTAAGCTAATGGCAGCCAAAGACTGACATTATTACATATTATACTTTTTAAAGTACTCTAATGAATCAAACACAAAAGGGCTCAAATAGTTATGTTTTAGGCATTTTAAAATGTCTTACATGAATTATTATTTTTAGTGAAAAATAACGAAACGCGAACTTTTCAAACCCTAGCTTTGTCTTCCGGAAAGGGGTTCAAGATCATTGCTTTTTTTTTGAATGCTTGTATCTTACATTATCACGAAACCTAGACGAACTTGAATTCGTTTTTTTACGAGAGAGGCATTTCTAGATTATTGTTTTTACCATTTGCAAAATTTTATTAATTGTTTTAAAGTTCACAAATATTTTTACCAGGACATGGAACTTCAATCGCTGAAATCAAAGAAGCGGTTTCTGACTTGTGCTCAAATCTTTAAGGACATCTCAAGATTTTGCGTTATCTCTTTGAGCTCTCAGAAGAATATCAAGCAAACATCCTCTCGTCTGGTAGAGGTCTTCAGCTCACACCAATTAAATTGATGAATGGAAAAGTTTCTTCAAAATCTTATCGCACAGCGTTTCAACTTTCATATTGTTCTGAAGGGGATGAATTTTCAACATGTGTCAGAGATTATCTATCTTACAATCAAAACAAACGGAATGAGCTTGTTTTGAAAATACGTTGCTTCGCAAAACAATTTGTTTATTTACTTGTAGGCACTGCACGTTTTCTTATTGACATTTTATAAATTTAATTTGTTATTTGACCAATCGAATTAAAATGTTTTCATTTTCAACAATATTTTTATTGTAAAATTCCAAACAAAAACAATCGAACCAATTGCCAATTGTATAAGAAAAGATCATTGCAATAAATAGCGCGCTATTTTTGATTTTTGAGTCGCATGCTTTGCATTGTTTTTAGTAACCCAACTCTTCTAAAATCAAACACTTAATCTTCATAGACTGACCAGATTTCTAAAATATTTTATTTATTATTTTTATAGCATTCGCGTGTTTGCATTTTAGCATTTTCTCATGCAAAATTAACTAAACAATTCACTTATGCTGCTGAGTGTGCAGTAAATAAGGAAATTTGATCATCAAAAAAACATTTAAAAAAAAAAACCGAATGAAAATCGTAAACAATTCTCAAGTACAGATGTTGTAAAAACGCGCCAAATATCAAACCAAAACACAACACAGCAGAACAAAACAAAACGTAGTAAATGAGGAAATGCAAAAAAAAAAAGTGTCTTGAATGGTTGGAGCAGCAGCAGCAGTAAATAAAAGCTGTATGTAACACTGCTGGTTTTGTTGTTAGCAGCACAACAATAAACGTAACAAATATTACGTTAATTACGTAATACGCCGACGGAATACGTAGCACACCAGATGCCGGCAAAAATAAAGGGTGATTCAATCAATGGTTACAGTTTAAATCTGGCATTACTTTTCTGCAGGTTAAAAATAAATAAAACCGCTGATATTTAAAATCTTATATATCTTCAAAAAGGGAAAATAATTCACTAATTGCGAAATGATTTTACAACCGAAATCGTGCCATTCATTGAGAAAATGTTGAAGAGAATTTATGATGATCGTGCACGTTGGAAGAGCTTTGCAGAGGCCCTTAACTCCATGAGGTGATAAAGGACGTCAGAAAGATGTAGTGCAAAAGATGTTTGCTTATATCCCCAAAAAGATTCCAGTGACAAAAACAATGACATTCGTCTTTAATACTGCCTGTGCTCAGGGTCAACATCTGATCGTATATATTCGATCTTTGACAGTTTTTTGTTGATTAGACTTAGTACTCTGCGGTAGAGTTCATCAAAAACCGTACTTTGATCAGAGTTTTCAGTCCTGTGTATTTTTCTTATTTTCTTATAAGCTTATAAATGCGCCAGCATATCTGTTTTGTTTTCATAGATATCTATAATTTCGATGTTTTGGTTATCCATTCCCTGACTTTTAAGTTTTTGATTTGGTAACACAAAAATCAATCGCTTACCAACGTTTGAATTGCAACCCCCAATTAAATCACCCTATAAGTACAATCTTATTTTTTTTTTTTTAACTTTTGAAGTTAAAGAAGATAAAGTTAATAAAAGCGAAACTGCAAAAAAAAGTAAATCACAATAAAGATAATAAACGCAAAGTAGGTAGAACTAAATTTTTTTTATTTATTTCTCCGTTTATTTATTTTCACTTTCTTAATTTATGTCTTTATGACAATATAACTTTTGACATTTTAGTGTGGTGCACAACCCTTGACAACAACAAAAATAAGTTACTTATTTATTTAAATTTCCAGATCTACAAAGTCAGGTTTTTACGCGCACAGCTTAATAGTTTTTCATAGGATTCGTTGATTGCATGCATGATTTTAAATGTTATGTTGGTTAAGTTATCTCAGATATTCAACAATTTTTTGAACGATATTCACTGCAAGGAGATTGTGGCTATTGACGTTAGATAAGAATAACCTTCAGAGTTATTGATATATCGCTCACTTACTTCAAGACTGGCATAACTCAAAAAACGTGATTTTTGAGTTAATGATGCAGAAATATCCGCCATTTCATGTTTTATTTTGTGTCAAAAAATCAGAAAATTATCTCATAAACTTGCTTTGTGAGAAGAGTTTATGTAGACATACATTTCATTATTTTCATATAAAAAGTAACTTATTGAAAACTTTAAATGCGTTTTTCTCCCACTTTATGTTTTTTGAGTTATGCCAGTTTTGAAGTAAGTGAGCGATATGTATGTTGAAAGAAGCGACCAACCAATTCCTATGTGAGAAGTGCTTCGGTTATCAAAAATTGGAAGTCATTAGAGAGCGCTTTGTTGAGTGGAATTAAAATAAAATTGCTATTTATTGATATTTTTAGAATACTGCACAACAGAAGTAGGAAACCAACAGAAAATTTACTTGAATACCTATGTACATACATATATGTATCTATAACATGCTGCAAATACTAGTTAACAAATTAAAGTGGACGAAGTAAGCAATATTGAATAATTTGTGGAAGGAGTTCAAAATACCGCAGCTAAATAATTTAGTGCGTTACCGACAATTTACGGGATTCATAACTCAGAACAGTTGGAATACATTGCAAGAGTTGGAAGAGTGCAGATATTTAAGAAAATGCTTCAATTGTAGCGACACATCACACTGAGCAAAAGATTGTCCGACAAGATTTCACATATGTAACATAATGGAATGTCAGTGATTTTGAAGATATGAAGATTTTTAAAGGACTCAGATACAATACGAATATAACACAAGAAACCGTTGGACCTATTTAGTCCAGAGCAAAAATACCTACAGGAGCTAATATGATCTCTAAGACTGGCCTGATGCAATAAAAAAAAATTAAGTTAAGAAAAAAGTCTGTGACAAAAAGAAGTGCAAATATATATCCACAAAGCTGTAAACGTTCAAGCTGAAAAGAAAAGTGGTTAAATTAATATAAAGTCAAAAAAGTGAAAAGAAATGGAACGGAAATAATATGGATATAAAGATGAAAGAAAAAGAAGGTCTACAGATGATAACGCAAAGGAAGTAATAAAGATCAGAAGTGACAATACATTAAAAAAATTTAAAAAGTAGAGACGAAAGATTAGATGCGGAATAATTCTCAAAATTTTCAATGAAAAAAAAAAACGGCAGAAAATGATAAAAACAAAAATAATGCAATAATTGGAAGATATTGGTCAGATCGAGTTTCTTATCATTGAAATCTCACTTAAAAATCATTTAAAGCTGAACAAAACAGAAAGAGATAGCATAGAAGAATCCGTATATAGATCTTGTTGATATAGCAGAAAGTAGTCGAAAGCGGAAACTGATGTCCCTCATTTGGCGGTATTATATTATACGATAATTATTTTCAATAATTACAATTTCAAAGATAACTTTGATTTTAAAAGCACGGACTTATTCAAGTGGTTGATATTTCGATTTTGTTCAAGTATATGAAGACTCTTTTTTCCTTTGACGATTCCGTTATTATCATTCGATCATTCGATATGATCAATGGTGGGCACTAACATGCATGCACATTTTGTTTCCATGTAGTGGTACAACAACCATATGAAGTTCTACTCCGCTGAAGTAGAATTGAATCGTTGTTGTGCGCTCACATTTGTATACGTATACACAATTGCTCTCCCGTTACTCTCAATTACGCTCTCGTTAGAACTTGCAGAAGAACTTGTGCCCACCTATGGATATGATCAATGAAAACGATACTTTCAAGACATTAATTATTTTAGAAACTATAGTATTATTTTAGTCGAATATATTCGTGTAAACGGTACTACTTATTACATTTATACTTTGAATATTATTTTTGCTATTGATAATGTCGATATTACATGCGTAAAATTTGTTACAAATAATTTTTTTGGGGCTATATTATCTAAAATTTTGATTTTTTATATTTTGCTACACCGTTTCAACAGAGATTACCATCGTCTATCATGTACATATTCCAAAAAATCCGATGGATATATCGGTTAAAAGTACTCACATATTATTTTTAATTTTAATCGAAACATTAGTTTACCATGAAAAACTAAGGTATGTATGGAATATTCTTTTCCACAAATACATTTAGATTGTTAGCTTTTTCTTTATTCTGAGGTTTTTCAAAAAAAGGCTCAAAATGCATGAAAAAGCATAGGCTTTCGAAGTATGCGTACCGAAATTACCAAATTCAAAAATATGTATTATATAGTGACACAAAGAAGACCATTTCAATATATAATTTTGTTTGTTGAAAATAATAACATATAGTTAGCATTTTTTTTAAGCAATCACAAAAATTATAGAATCAAAAAACTGAATATTTTCACGATCAGTTTTTTTTTATTTTTGTTTGTCACTGTAATATTTTTTTGAAATGAGTTTTATCTTTGAAACGGTGCTAAATTAATTATTTTGTAATTATTTTTACAAAAGTTGTAGCAAATTAAACATATTTAAGCAAATAATTTATAAACAACATGTCGTATGAGCAACTTCTATCTGCCACAGAAAATAAAAGTCAATTAAACGTTAGAACGATTTCCCATATTATCTTGCGAGAAGAATAGTGTAACTATGATTTTATTAAAAACGAAGAACATTTTTAGTGCAAGAAAAAATTTGAGCACAGCCCAGTAAAGACTATTACCGAGCGGTTAATATTTTCTTAATTAATTTTTTACTCAATAATTTGCAGACTTGAAGAAGGAACGATGATGGAATGAATGGAATGACGGAAAGAATCAAAATGGCCAACTTAGGAGTGACGTTGAAATAATATGACCCAAACTTTCAAAATCTCATGCACCAATGGAAAACTTACACCAAATATTTTCTATAACATAAATGAAGAATGAAGACTCCAGATGTTTTGATTGCATGCATCATTGTTAAGTGATGGAAAAACTTAAACCTTTTTTTTTTAACCCGAAAAATTTTGATGCATTTGTTTAAACAAATAAATATTCGACTGTTTCATTCATCCACACAAAATTTTTCAAATTTTGATTATTTTTTTTTATGCAGACAATTTTATTAACTATTTATAATCCAACAATTACAATTAAGAAATTTTTATTGGAGAATCTTTGCGCAGTTCATTTGTGTGCCATATTTCGTTTATTTGTTTATGTACTGATAAGCAACTCATTTTGGGGCCGACAGACAAGGCGCGATTTCAGTGATTTTGCACTTAATTTCTGCGAGTACAAAGACATTGATAAAAATTGTTAGTGTTTTTTATTTATATAGTTCAAATTAAATTTAAACAAAATTTCTGCGAACTTGTTGTTATTGGCGGATGTTGCCTATATGTAGACAATATTGAATTATCGGCAGCAAAGCCAATTCAACGCAAATGCTAAAGCACTTTGTCTTGTTTGTTTACCATTCCTAGGGCTTATACTATAAGCAGTGTAATTTGTTGTTTTTCTTTTTTTAGAGATAAACCGAATTTATTTTCGGACTTATATATATAATTACAACAAGTATCTATTGAACTTTGGATTTAATGAAAAAAAAAGAAAACTTTGGAATCTTAAAAAAGTCATAGCAGTTATTATTATATTTTTCAACGATGCAATCAGATACTGATTATTTTAGTAAAAAAAAAAAGAAAAAACACTTCGGAGCAAATTGAATTAAGTCAAAACCGCATAGGAAGTAATTCGTATTAATAGGTCGTCTAAAATTGTTAGAACTTAAGTTAATTTATAAAAAAAAAATAAATACCAACAACTGTATAAATAGATAAATAAATAGAGAATAGAGCCAAAAAAGCTACAAGTCCAACAACTGCCAAAAGTTTGGCACAGCAGTGTAAACAAATTGCGAAAAACCCCAAATTCTGCTGTCTGTCGGCAACACAACAATCAACACTCCTAATGAGTTGCCAGTAAGTCAATGAAAAGAACAACAACAATAAAAGAGAAAAATGCAACACTGCCGGCCACTTAAGTTAACGAAAAAAAATGTTAACTAATGTGCAGAGAAATAAATAAATAAATAAAAAAATAATAATAATACTATGCAGCACGATATCTTTGGGTAAAAAGCGAAAAGTGCAGAGCGCAAATAAGCAAAGAAAGAAACGACCATGAACTTGACTCTTGCGAACAAAAAAAAACAAAAAACGAGCAACAAAAAATGTATGTATGTAAACAATAAACAAATAATATACAACAACAAATAAAACGTCAAATATTTAGATGGTAAAAGTGTATGTGCATTAAAACCACAAACTTTCATTGGCTATAAAATTGTCATACAAACATTTTTAATTGGTCTGCTATTCCCAAAGTTATAACGAATTTCTTAAAAAGTTCAGCATTTTCTGTCAACAAACTGTTCTTTAAGAAAATTCTTTATAACACAAAAAATCACGATACGTATTATATTATTTATGTAAAAATTGTAAAGCTTTTTATATTGTCTTTCAAATGATACCCATTTTGTGTGAGTTCACGTGTTTCGAACTTTTGGAAAACCCTATTCCGAAAATTATGCCTTCTTTATCTCTATAAATAATATCAAATAGCAGTCACAAAATTGTACATAAAATATCAAAAATTGTAACAAAATGAATGCGATGAATACACATATAGTCTAAGTAACTACGGTGATTACAACTTTTATGGTAAAACAGATTATCTACACTAGCGGTCATGAAAACTGCACCACTGACGAAACTGTTTTTGTGTGTAAAAATTAAAACAATTTTGCTTAAAGAATAAGGTCGTTTTTTAGAATAAGTACAGAAATTGTTTCGAAATATAACCAGCTGTCACTTGATCAAAAAGTGACTAACGAACCAAGATGTATCCTATTTTGGAAAGAATGGATTTCTCACATTCCACAGCTTCGCGTTTTTTGAAAAAAATTATATTTGGGAGCCGCTGGAGAGAAAAAAAGGATCTGATCCTAAACGTGCAACCAGTAGAATAACAAAGAAGGCTTAGTAAAAATGAGTTTGAAGAATCGTCTTAAAAGTTTAGTTGCTATACGGATAGAGCTAGTAACGCATTATTCCATAAAAATGTGTGTAGAAACTGTCCGCAGGAGGCTGTGAGATGTTGGTTTATAGGGAAGACGTCCTGCAAAAAATGCATTGTTGACACAAAAACTGAAAAAAGCGCTTCTAGCTTGGGCTAAAAACTACAAAAACTGGACACTGGAGCAGCTACAAAAACTTTACACTGGAGCAGTGGCAAAATGTCATTTAGTCGAATGAAAGCAAATTCAATTTGCTATGCGCCGATAATTTGCCGATGTGCGTCGTTCCGATGTAGAACGTTAGAAAAAAAACTGCATAGTAAAAACAGTGAAATTCCCACAGAGCCAGATAATTTAGGAATGTTTTTCTTACTATGTTCGTGGCTCTCAACACTATTTAGAAAGAACTATGAATTCGAAAAAATGTGGGCAAGTTATAAAGCAGAACTTGGAGCCGGTGCATATATATGAATAGCATTTTTCTTGCACTGCAGATCCAGTTATACAGGACGATTTTGGGCCTTGCCACAGTGCGAAATCAGTAAATCTTGCATGTTTTTTTTCTATAGTCTTTGAAGTATTCTATTTTAAAAGCAATCTTTAAATTATTAAATTGCGATTATTTTTACAAAAGTTATAGCCATTTAGAAATCGTTTCTTAAGTAATTTGAATACAATATGTCGTATGATTAATTTCAATATTTAAATAACTGCCACTTTTGTGATAGTAACAATATGAGCACCATTTTAAAGCTAAAATTTAGATTTTTTTGAACCACTAAGCTCATTTTCAAAACTATATTGCAATATGACTTTAACAATACATTCGCTCCTTGAAAATTACACAAGCACAACGGAATATTTTTTATCATATTCACATCACTTTTAGTATATTTTTTATACATGTTGTGAAAAAAAAATATAAAAAATAGCCTATTTTGCTTAACCCTAAACTTATCTGCAGTACGAAAATTGACAAAATTTTTAAATAAAATATGGATTATTGACCGGTTGATTTTTAAAATTATAATAATCAGCAACTTTTTCTCAAGTAAAATGGTTCATCTCTAACATCAACTACAAATTCTTAAATGATTTTAATTTTATAATTGGGAAATAAATTTCTACATACAAGAACAAAATCTACCTGAAAAATGTTCTGTTAAGCGAATACCGATCTCTAGTGATGGTAATAATTAAAGCGAGAACTTAAACCATTTTCTTAGTAATAATTAAAAGGATTGTTAGTTAGTTACAAATTACTCAGAAAAAGTTTTTGAATTAATCTTTTTTTTTTTCATTGTATTTTATGACTTGCTAACAAAGTAAAAAAGTTCAATGGAAGGTAACTTTTTCATTAATTTATATTTTACATCATCTTCCTTCGTTTTTTATTCTGAGCACTACAATTTATAAATCTATTTTATTTTCAGGGGAATAGATAAAATAGTGCGGTTGTTTTCCAAAAAAAATACATTTAGACTGTATTTCATCAGTACATTCGCGAAAAGTTCAATGCCATCACTGCTAAGTATATGTTTAAAACATAAGAGATTCAGTATTTCTTTTTTCAATATTGGCATAATCTGGTCATATATTTTGGCAACTATTTTTGTGTCGGAATTTTAACATTAGATTTATGAGCAAAAGCGCATACCTATTTGAAGCCCGCCATATTGATGGATCTAAAAAACGTGTTTCTTTAAGTGGTGAAAAAATTTGAAACAAAAAATATAAGAGAAGCAAAATCAATTCTCGAATTAGAAGTATTATAAAAACTAATGAACCTCTTGAAAGCGATTCCCCGTACTCAAATTTTGTAAATAGACAAAGTTATTTTTGCTGTGTGTAGAACAATTTTAGTTTTTAGTTTTTATTTATTTTTCAAACTCACCTTCCAGCCTGCACTGCTATTTGAGTCTCCTTTATCTTTAAAGTATGGCACATTCTGCACCATCCATTCATAAATTTGACTCAGTGTCAGCCTTTTATCTGGCGCGGATCCAATTGCGTGCGTTATTAAATCCGCATAAGAGAGATTACCCCACGCATTGCGACGCGATGAACTCTTTTTTGATGCATTCGTATTTTGCGTTGATTGTTGTGTGTCTAAAATGAAAAACGAAAAATATATAACTAATTTTTTTCAAAAATGCCACAAAAACAAAAAAATTAATTTTTGCACAAAATGTTTGGAAAAAAATTATATGAAAATTTAAAACAAAATATCGAAAAAGAAACTTCTGTGTTAGGGATATACGATTTTGTACATTCGCAAAGTGCACTTGAATTCGAAAAGAGATCAGAAGAAGGTCAAACATCGAAAACCAATTCTTAATTATGAAAAAAATTATAAAATCTTTGACACTCCTTTAAATCAAAAGGCTGCTGGATGTTAACAGCAAATGCTTACAGAAGCCATTGGCGAATTGTGATACCTCCAGTTGTACGCTTAGTACCTAAGAGTGGGAAGCCACTCTAATCATTTTATGAACTGTAACATGATGATGAAGAATAATACTGGACATCAATTCGACATTTAAAATATTTTAGAAATCATCTAAAAGGGTTATATAGTCGGTAGGAACCATGCGATCGTGTTGATTGTGCCAGAATAGACGTTTTAAGTTTTTTTTTCAACAGTTTGGATTCTCTTATTAAATATGCAGATCGGGAGATTAAAAATCGTTTCTTGTGGTGTTGATTTCGATGCTTCACTGAAGAAAAAGACTGATTTTCAATATTTATGATTTGATCCATTTACTGTCTGAGTTATTCTTTCTTAGAAGAAATCGGAACCACATAATTCTTTTTTTTTTTTTTTTCTTCAGAAAGTCTGCTCTCAAATGTGTTTTTCATAGGATTCTTGATCAAAAAAATTGTTGAATGACCTTAAAATATCAAGATATAACAAAGAAAAACTCACCTCCCGTAGGTAAATGTTGATTGCTTGCCTTGGTTTCCAAATCATCTGTAGGCTCAACAAAATTATCCGGTCTTGGACAGGGCCATGTATTAGAACGGGCTCTGGTCTGCGGTTCAAAGCCACCATTATCACCGTATGGATCTGACATTAAGTCCACGTGTAAACCACTAGCGTCTGTTCGTGTTGGCGTAGGCCAGTCATGGGCAAATCGATCCATAGTGAAAAGTATTTGATGCAGCGTGAGAGCGGGAGCAGCGTGGGGATTGATAATGTTTAGTTTTTTTTTTATTATTATTATTTTGTAGTGTGCAATTGTTTCTTATCTGTTACGTTGTTATGACTAAGTACTTGAAACTTAGTTAGCAGAGAAAGTGTAACGAATATCTGTAAAGAAAAGAATAAAAATAACGTTAAAGTATAAATTTTTAAATTTAAATTCTTAGAAATTATTTACTTGAGGCAATATGCAGGATGTTACATCGACAACTTTTAACACAGTTAATTTTTAAGAAATTTCAAGAAAAAAATATTATAAAAACGTATGTCCGGACACGTACGAATTAGATATTGTGTATATGTAGCTTTCACGAAAAATTACTTTAAACTTTCTCAGTTTATCTTAATTGATTTCAACAAATATCATACGAAAGTGATTTTGAAAAGCTTTAAGAGAAACTTAAGTTTCGTAATTTTTATTAAAGAAAATTTTTCATAATTTTTTTCAAAAAAGTTCGATATTTTTATCGACATTTGAAATAAATAACTTCTGCAATATTTCCTTTATCATAGTCTACCACATGATACACCCTTTTACGCAAATTACTTACTGCAGGTCATTTTTTTTGCGCTTGCGGAAGTTTTTATGCATCGCCTATTTCACGTCGTAGGGAAATTGACCCGGCCTAGCATGACATTTACGGTTCGCGTAATATTTTGTAGGTTGGTTCCCTTAGATCGAAATAATTACATGTCGTGCAGTGATTTTTAAAGCTCAAAAATTAATAGCTAAGAAATTTTCTTAAAATAAGGGCATAATAGAATAAAATTTCTATAACTTTACAATATATAACGACTCACAATAACCGTTTCATATGCTAGCCATGCACGAAATATATATATAATATTTGAAAGTGAACTTTGTCGTCGAAATTTAGAAAAATTCTAGAGATCAAAGGTCACTTAACTCATAAGATACCTATGGTATATACATAATGGAATTTTTTGGAATCAATGTCAATCTGAAACGGAATTTATATTGATCAAATTCTTTTTCAGAATAATTTCATTTAGCAATTCGAATCAGTACAGTACTAGTGTCTTTGGAAAGTCTAGATAATCTTTTTTGAAGAAGAACGGTCAGTTTAAATTCCGCAAAAATCTCGGTTCTTTATATCTCACTCCAAGACAAGTCTATGAGCAAATATTAACGAAAATCACACACGGTGAGACGAGTCCGACTTTCTTTTTGACGTGAAGTAGACGATATTATTTTCATATCAAAGAAAGAGTCCGCTTTATTGATTAGATATCTAAAATGATGTACTCTGTCGAAAAAAGGTTTTGTTTTTTTACTTATTCGGGATAGCTCGAAAACTATTAAGCCGATCATAAAGTTTTTCATATTTTTTAAAGCTTCTTAAATACGCTTTTGAAGGACATTAATATACGTTAAAGATATATTCACATATTCCGTTTTTGTTTGGTATATTACCGAACCTATTTATTCATAAAATTTTATGTGGGTTTTAAATTTACTAGCTTAGTGGAGTCAGTGTGACACTCTGTATATTATATATGTTATATAAATACTTTACATATATATAAAAAAAGTTAAGCTACAAAATTTCTTTAATGTGTGATAGCCCACTAAATATTTTTTTTACATATAATTACATTTTTTTGTTAGAGCCGTATGCTCCCATTATGACACCAAACACATATTACCAAAAAAAAAAATGTATAAAATTCAACCTTAAACAGTCTTATTCTTAATAATTTATAGTGGGAAGATATAAATGCTATCATAAATAATTATGAATAAGACTGATACGTCTTTATCTCTATCTTATAATAGAGATAATTTTCATATTTTGCCTGAGAATAATAAAGAACCATAACAATGGAGTACTAATTTATTAATTTTTCTGAAGCTATCCAGTATTTATGCACATACATACATATTTATTTTTTCGAAGACATAGCTATCTGTTAGAATTCAAAATTTATTTTACTTACAAAAATTTATTTGTTGATTAATTATCTAATATAAATTATCTGATTTTGAATATTTTAACAGGTGGTTAGCAACAACGACATGCATTTGCTTTTGGGTTAAATATAGACAAAAGAAACAACAGCAACAGAGATATTTATTATTATTATTTTTGTTATTATTATTATTATATAATAATAATATGGCTCATTAATGGTGCTAAATTATTAATTGTGGCATAAAATAACATAACATTGTTATCTGTGTATCCAGTATTTTTATTCCTTTCTCTCTATTTTTCAGCATTTTCATTTAACCATATCTCTTGTTGCCGAACATATCACTTATTGTTCTGTGGCCCATATTTTGTTCTTTTTGTAAATAGAAAAGTTGTACATAATATTGTTAGAGATATAAGTAGAGGTATAAAATTTCGTGGGTTTTTTTTTTTGTAGTTGATAATTTACTACCACTTTTATTCTTGTTATTTATTTCTAGCACTTTTGGCAGATTAACTTCTCACTTTAGAGTATGAAGTGAAATTGAATTTTCTTTAATCTTTACAAACCTTGTTTTTTTTTTAGAAATCTAGGTAACCGCAAAAATGGATTCAATAAGAAGTGACAATACACTGAGGTAGGTACAACGTAATTCAAGGTATTACAATTTATACAGGTTTAGTTCCTTGTCAAACATTTTTTAGTTTTTTCGGCAGCGTAAATTGTTTTTAACCGCTGACACGAAGAATTGCATTTCTTGTATCTCTTTGAAATGTGACCATTAACAATATAAAAGTCATTTGATGCCACTACTCCTCTGATCATATAACTCCGTTAGGAATGTAGAGCCATTCTATCTTTCGGTGCAACGATGTTCTGTATACTCGTATATATTCTGTATACTACCTCCCTGAAAACTACACCAAAGTGATGGAGTCAGCGTCTCCTTATAATTACGATTGCGATAGGGGTATGCTTGGTAGCCACCAAATGAAGTTCATGATTCGAGATCGTGCGGGTTCATCAAAACCTCAATATCCGTCTCAAGCAGGAATTTGCAAAGATTTCTGTTCATGTCGTCACTGTACTTATGATTGCATATTTTATTTAAATATTCGAAATTTATTTGGTCTGTGTTGAGATTCGGTTTGACTTCTATATAATGTGGAGTTTTGCAAACACTTCAAGCTTGCTTAACTCTCATTGCTACAAAACAAAAATAGAGAAAATAATTGCGAATCTTTCATGATTTATCTTTGGGAGTCAAAATTCTTCTTAGGAGTTCTTATGAGAGCCAGAAAAAGCTGCTTCTTAAAGTATCACAATCAGACAGTTTAAAATGAGAAAAAAAGATTTTTAAATGTCTTTTCCATGAAATCTTTTTCAGAATACTTTTGGACTTATGTAACTCAATATACTTTAAAATATTTTTCCCACTAATTCGCATATTTTCACGTAAGATGCATGTACTATTGAAGTAGCTTCATTGCGGCTATCTCTATTCAAATTCATATTATAGTAATATACAAATTATTCAAAGTCACATACAAGAAAACTACTGTACGCAAAACAAAGGCATAAATTTCATTTCACATATGTAATGAACATTACTTTCAAATAAGTGTACGAGTATTAATAAAAATAGTTTATATTAGTATCACAATTCACACGGCAAATATAATATAGAAAAGAAATCGGCTGTCAAACAACAGAAAAGTTTTTTTTTTCTTTTCTGCTCATGCGGTGAAGATATTTCTGGAAGTATCCATGGCCCAATAAAAACTTAGCGGAATAATATTATAATTAACCTCGACAAAGTCTCTCCCTGGAAATATTTTCTTATGAAAAAGGTTAGTCCACCTGCTGCTGACTGCCGCGTTATATTTTTCTTGCCATTTCGAGAGAATTTCCCGCGTTGCGTCTTCAGCGCTAATGGTTGGTTTTCCTTCCTTTTTTTGCTTCCCAGGCCATTTTACGATTTTTGGCCAGCAGATCAATGGGAATAAGTCCACTACTATAATTGCTACCACAGCCGCTTCGGAGACTATGAACTACATACTTGCTAAGTGACAGCTGCCTAATTGCCAACATTAAATATTTCATTTATCAGCAATAGATTCATTCTCTTTCATTGAAATATAATCTATAATCAAAAAAAAATAGTATACTTTATCGGTGGAAGCCCCGTATTTCAATTTTAAAGATAAACTATTACCTTTAAACAAAAATGATGGAAAAATTATTAATCCTGGTTTAATCTTTTGACTTTCACTCAAACGTAGTTTACACTTAACTTAAGTCAGCTAGAAAGCATTGCAATTATGAACAAACAGCTTCTAAGAATGGCTTATAATAAGAGTGGAGAGCATTTAATAATAAATGTTATCAGGGAAACCTTTTGAGGAGAACATTAAGTTTTTTACTATTAGCTACTAAAATAAAGCCCGTTGGAAAGACGTTATGTCAACTGATTTTTAATCATTTATTCTTTGTTCAATACAGCTTGATGTTTCTAAAATTAAATTTTAATTGGAAACTAGCAATAAAATTACGAAGGATAAAAATATATCAATGCGCCATAAGCTAAAAGCCTTGAATATTTTTCTTTTTTTGCAGAGATAATAAGTTGCACAAGTGCAAGTTTTATAATGAAATTTTATGAGTCATCATAATTTGCAATTATTTCAGCTTTTGTACTCTACTTTGTACAGTCATAGCGTAGTAATGTTAAACTGTAAAACTTCTAAGAAAAATAATTGCTTAATATATATGAAGCATTTTATTTTTGTCCTCTCAAGTGACAATGTTAGATTATAACATTTCATGAAAGTAGAGTTAGATGCATTACTCGCAAAATATTGCTATGACCATTGGAACAAAATTATATATTTTATAACCAACGCAAAGCTTATATTCGTTTTGTCATTTCATTTGAGGGAGCATTTGAGTTATAGAAAAGTATATTCACGATTAACTCATAAGGGGATATAGATAGCTATATCTCTACGTCTATGGAAATCAAGATTACAGGAAAACGAAGATAGTTTGATAAAATTTAGTATACTGGCTCGTCGTGATATTGAAAATGTACAAATCATGTCATTTACGTTCCTACCAAACATATAAATAGAGCATTTCGAAAACTATAGTAAAATTTATACGCAGGCCGACAAAATTTAACCAACATTCAAACCCAGAAGCCAGAATATGTATTTCCGAAGGCTTTTGATGCGGTGAATTTATATTTGGCCTAAGAAATGCTCTATCAGCTCTGGTTTTTGAACTTTTAGGTTAAGATGTCTCAAAAACCAGGGCTTATAGAGCATTTCTGAGGCTAGATTTGGATTTAGAGTCTGGTTTCTGGGTCTGAGCTGCTGTTGGCCTGTGTTATGTAAGATAAAATTTCACAAGAATACTGCTACTATTCTGCACTCAAATTTGGCAAAATTCACACATTTATTTGATATGATTAGGGCAAACTCTGAACAAAAATTGGGCGAAGGAAGAAATATACAAGATGGCATGGCACCTCGTAAAGAAGAAAATACTTCAAAATGCAATGCTGAGAGATTTCTTTGAGGTAATGTCTCGAAACACAAGGACCTGTGCGGACAAGCTTTGTAAAAAAATTAGGAACATTTCACCAAAAGGGCGTTGCATACTCTCCAACATGAAAAACCTTTAAAACGCAGCAGTCATTTGAAGTAACGCATTCAAGTTTAACAAATTCTAGAAATGTACAAAAAAAAGTTAGCGCATTTTAACAAGAGAGCGTGGAATTTTGACTTTGACATGCACATTTTCTGGGAGGCCAAAGATAACCCTTAGCAGTTTTACAGAGCAAAAACTTGTGGGCATGTCAAACAATATCAGTTAAAAAGTGCACGTTACAAAAAGTAGCCAGTTATTTATCTCCTGTTGTAATCGTGGGCTTAATTTCTACAATAAATGAGCGTTTCTATGGAACTGCAATATTCTCATGTAAATATAGAGATTACAGCAGTGACTTATTACAAATGGGTCAGTGTGTTAGTGGGCGTAGTTAAATATTGAATTTATTAAGCAAGTACACGTGCCGTACTACTTCACTGTGATTTAAATAGTAAACAGTAGCAATTTAGATAGACATTAAAATGCAACAATGTTGTGATCTCATCAGTACCCAGTAAGCAAGGGCAGGAGCTAACAGTGCTTCTAGAAGGCCTTCCTTGGTAAGTATAAGGCCTTCCACCCTCCTTTCAAACGTACTTTCTTTTTTATATGAAATGGCCGCAGAAATCAGGCCTTCCTAAGCAGGCTTTCTAAGACCGCTTACCGTAGAAGGACTCTCAGAATTACTTGACAAAAATTTAATTTTAATAAATTTAAAGACTCTAAATATTAATTGTTTTTTTTTTTTGTATCCGCGCCATCTCACTTGCGTTGATATTTTTTTAATGACTTTACAATTTGATAAAGAATACACAAAACTCTACCTCTTAACATAACATGAAACAACAGAAGACTAGCCTGCACACCTCTCTTAATTTCTAACCATGTGTATACTTTTCATGTCGTACGTGTTTTTTTTAGAGGTATAGAGCTTCGAATTGAAATAAAACACAAGAAAATCGTTTTAATGTCCATCAATTTGGCTTTATTGGAAGGATAATTTTATGCCATTAATGTTTAAATATGATTTCGGGCATGTGACCGCCGCGGCTGGCTCGAATAAAACCAATTCTACAGGTCCAATTTTGAACCACTTCTTCGAGCAGATGGGGCCGTATGTCGGCAATAACGCCACGAATGTTGGCTTCCAAGTCCCCTAACGTTTCTGGTTTGTTGGCGTAGACGAGCGACTTCACATATCCCCAAAGAAAATAATCCAATGGTGTCAAATCACACGATCTTGGTGGCCAATTGACAGGTCCATTCCGCGAAATTATGTGCTCATCGAATGTTTCCTTCAAAAAATTGATTGTGACGTGCGCTGTGTGGCATGTAGCGCCGTCTTGTTGGAACCACAACTCATCCACATTCATGCCATCCAATTCGGGAACAAAATAGTCGGTTATCATGGCTCTATACCGGTCTCCATTAACGGTAACTGACTCTCCAGCATTATTTCGGAAGAAGTATGGCCCAATGACTCCACCAGCCCATAGAGCACACCAAACAGTCAGTTTTTGTGGATGTAATGGCGTCTCAAGGGTCTCATGTGGATTCTCTTCACTCCAAATGCGGCAATTTTGCTTGTTGACGTAGCCATTCAACCAAAAATGAGCCTCATCACTGAACAAAATTTTGCGATGAAAATCAGCATCGAGATCAATCTCATTTTCGGTCCATACACCAAAATCACGACGCATTGCATGGTCTCGCGGCTTTAATTCTTGCACAAACTGGATCTTGTAAGGTCGCAAGCCAAGATCTTTGCGCAAAATCTTCCATAAAGTTGATGGACAAAGCTCCAATTGCTGTGCACGGTGGCGAATCGATTCATTCGGGTCCTCTTCAACATTTTGCTCTACAGCGGCAATTGTTTCTTCGGTGCGCACTGTTCGACGTCTCTGCGGATGCGTATTATCACATAGAGTAAACGTAGTGCGAAAACGACCCATGGTTAACCGAATTAATTGCTCTGATGGACGATTATGTCGACCATAAAATGGACGGAGCTTGCGGTAAACTTCGCGAACTGAACCATTATTTTCGAAATAAATTTGCACGATTTGCAAGCGTTGTTCTTTTGTCAACCTGTTCATGATGAAATGGCAAACCAAACTGAACATAAATGACATTAGAGTTGCCAGATTTGACCATAAAATGCCAGTTTTATCTTTATTCGAAAAACAAACCTCTAAAAAAACACCCAGTATATGTACAATGCATATGACAAAAAAGTTATGCCGAATCATAAAACATTGCAATACATGAAATAAAAAAGAAACAGAAAAGCGCTAAAGTAAATGGAGTCCTTCTTCTTTGCCTTCTAATATCAGGCCTGATAGCACGTCTGTTGTGGCAAGGCATATTATGCCTTCTGTGATTGTATTTTTATTTGCATGAAAATCTAGTATTGAGAAGTCCTTATATAATCGCAGCAGTGCTAGCAGGCCTTCTCCGAGTAAGGCCTTGCTCATTTGCCTGCTGGGTACTTACACTTGTGTTAATTCACAAAATCTTAGTCATGTGTTCGCGAGCAGCATTTAAAGGGAATGATAATATTTAAATCTAACTAATTCGACTTTGTCAAGAAGTGAGCAAGAAATTATGCAGTCCTTCAAGTAAAACCGCATGCACTTTAAAAAGGAGTAGATTTATTTTCATATAAATTATATGAAAAAACTACATATTTCTAAAAAGGCTTGCTAATAATGCGGTAATTTTCGAAGTAATTTTCAGCGCCTGAATCCGAATCTGTCCTCAAAATTGTCTGCTTTTGAGTTAATGTATAAGATTCAAAAATTATATCGAATTATTTATAATGAAAACATTATTTAGTACCATTCTTCGTCTTTAAAGTGTTGTAGGTCAAATTTTTTGACATTTTCAAATGGCTATAATATTGTTAGCAAATATCATAGATGACCATTTGAAAGTTAATTTTAATTTAATGTGGAGTATCGGAACAGAAAATAATCAATAATTATTTTACTGAACTTAATGTTCAATACAGTGAAAAATGAAACAACATAAAACGGTTAAAGAAAGTCGGGCTAATGTCATCCATTGCTAAATGGAATCATCAGTGAACTTTAAGCCAATGAGTGAGAATTTCTAATTTACTTATCCTCGATCCAGGAATTTATTTCCGACATTTTCGTAAGAGAAAAATGTTCAATGTTATTTTATTATTCATATAATCCCACCATTTAAACACTGTGTATAGCCGCACATCGTGTATAATTCTATCAGTTTTGTTTCATTGATATCGTTATATTCAGTTGTAAATGGCATATGAGCCTGTCAGTCTCACTTCTAAGTTTTCGTTACTTCTCAATTTCTGGAGATTATGATTAACTATAATAAAATGCTGTGTATCAACTTCTTTTTTAAATGAAAATAAAAATGACATGAAAACTTTTTAAGAGTAATGAAATAATTTGTTGGTTAGATCAAATAAATACTTATTTGAAATTAGTATTTTCATGTCTTTATATAAGTCTCAACATACATAAATAAAATATTATTTAAATACCTCTGACTTGGTAAGCAAAGTAAATGCGATAATTTATGACAGTTTAAATACCGAAACGGTATATTATCATAATGATTTCCGTTCATCGATTTTCGTCTTAACCAATTTAATAATAAAATATGTTTTAGAGAAATATAAACTACTTCTACTCTATACATACTTGATTTAGTAAATATTAACACGCGAATGCTTACGATAAAGAAATATTTGTACCAAATAAAATATTTTTTGATAATCATTTTCAAACACTGAATTAGTTCAATGATATTGTTTAAATATACAGCGTCTTAACTAATATCTAATAATTACTGTTAAATATCAAATTTTAATATTGTTACGAAATTCCTGTCTCTTAGACGATAATTTCGATCTCTTACACTTTTCTGAGTTCGATCACTGGATTGTGTAACAATCAAAAACACACAAGCTTATTTAATTATAAAATGGTTTATTTAATCACAAAAGTTAGTTTTTACACGTTACAATTGTTTATTTCATTAACATTCAAAGTCTAATATTAATCTGGCACTGTATAGACAATTTACTTTCAAAATCAACTGTATCACTCAAATGTTTCATTGTTTAAATTCTACTGTTCACTTATGTTGCTCAAATTCAACTGTTCTGCTTCACTGTTTGAATTCAACTGTGTCACTCAACTCAGATGACAACCTTTTTATACTACAGTCATCACCTTCTCGAATAATCCAGTACCTTCTAAGTGGCGTGGAATCTACCATTATCCATAATTTACCAGTACCTTCTAAATGGCGTGTAATCTACCATTATCCATAATTTACCAGTACCTTCTAAATGGCGTGTCGACGTTGAGTTCACAACTATCCAGAATGTTACTACTACCCTCTAGATGGCGTTGTACGACGGCGATAATTTCTCTCGGTTATCGACTTTTATAGTGTACTGCAGCGTCTTTTCGGTTTATTATTTTTAGCACAAAAACTGCACATTGCCGCTAGATGGTGTAAAAGTATTTATACAGCCAGTGATGCTAGCTAGTATCGTTTAGTTTTCTTTTGTTGGTTTTTATTTCGAGAATTTTCTGGCGTAAACCAAATTTCGCTACAATATATAACTACAATTGAAAAGTTTTCTCTGTGTACAGTTAGTTTTTTGTGTAATGAATTGGCAGATTGACATTTTCAATTACAGCAAGTGGGCGATTGGAGTAATGAAACATGAATGTGGATATTGTGAGAGTTTGGATCAGATTTCTCCGAGCAAATAAGCTATGTTCAAAGAAGCTGTAAAGTTTTTCAACTTTTATGGGACTATTCAGTTAAAGCTGTATCAGTGGCATGAGGGGAAGGCCATATACATATGTATGTGGAACAGTATTTACATCATTGTACAAATTTTTGTAAGATCATTTTTGTGTCAGTATGGAGCGAAAATGCAGTTTCAGGAGAGATTCGTTTAGCTACTGCTTCGTTATGTTAAGCTTCTTGAGAAGTTGAAACTGCAACTAGGAATCTAATTAGCTGATAAGTAATCAGTGATTATGCATATTTTCTCATAAACGAGTTAATTACTTAAAATCATCTATTTTGCTTAAGTGATCAGCGCTATATGTAAAAGATAGTGTTGGTCTACCTTGCTGCGCTTTGTCATCTGTTAGAACCATGCGTTACTCATATCGTCATTTCAGGAGAGTAAAAAAGATAGCGTCTGAGTCGTGTCTAGGATCCGGGGCCCCTAGGCTGAGCATGTGGTGCGGGACTTGCTGCAAAAGGTCATCATATAAAGAAAATACACAAGTCTTGCTTGAGCAAATTACTCAATTTTATGGCTAACTCAATTCTATGGTCAATACAGGTTACCCTACAACGACAGCGATTTGTGGAGGATTATTGGTGAAACCATCAGAACCAAAAGCACAAGAACAACAAAAACCTTTGCGACAATGTTGCTTCAAAAAAGATCGATTAGCTCTGCATTATCAGTAGAGGTCGCTGTGCTCGTTGAGCTCGTTTTTATTTTAATCTCATTTCTCATTGCATTATGAATTTTAATTTTGTGTTATCGTTGTTCCCTCTTCTTTCGCGACCACTTAAAGTTTTCATAGGCCTTTTTTAAACTTTTTATTTATGTAGTTGATTTTTTATATTTTACTTTTTATTTTTTTTTTTACTATTCACTCTCTCCGCATTAAATTAAGAGCGTAACCTAAATTATGGTTCATGTCGATCAATGCTGCGCGATCTATACCACGCCACCTCACATACTATGATACTTCTTGAAGACTCATACAAATGTGTTGGACCTGCGAGTATGTGTGCAAGGAAAGTGTGTAATTGTGGTTGGTCGTGAGAGTTTCATCGTCATTGAAATAAAACAAAAATTTTGAATAAACGGTCAGTCGTTTAGTTGGACTGTCGTGCGGTGTGGCATAGATAAAATACCAGACACTGAGTCGCAGAAAATCCTCAAGACGACAGCCAGCATATTTAGTCATACAAATTTTGAGAATAAATAGTCAATTTACAAATAGAACTTTTCAGCGAAATAGGGGAGTCAGTGCTAATAAGTACGTTGTCGTAAGTAGGTGAGGGCGTATTAAATGTGTCAATGGATTTTATTATGCGAGAAGCATTACTGTATTATGTGTCGTTAATTGTTTGCAAATAATGAAAGATTTTTTTATTACTGAAATAAAATACTAAGTCCAGAAAGGAAAAAAAAACTCTTTTGTCGAAAGGGTTACTCTTAAGAAACAATTATTTCAGTCGTAAAGAGATCTATTAGCATATATCAATAAATTTATTTAATTTAGTTATAATGCAGTTCTTGTTTTCTAAGCGGCTAAGTGCATTGAGACAAATTCATCGAGAAATTTACCATTCTTCAAAAGTATTCAGAATCTACCTGCTGATAATTTTAATATTCTAGGTAGGATATTGATAATTGTGTCAGACAAATGTTATATGGTTTCTAGGAGGTCAAGTAACAGTGACTTTACCTTTGACTTTAAAAGCAATTTTCAAGGTCAATTCGAGGACAACTCTGAATTTTTACACAGACGCAAATAGTTTTTATTATAGAGACTTTAATTTATAAACACTAAATTTTTTATCGAATTTCTGCCCGAAAATATGATAACCATTCTTATATCTGAAAATGCATCCTAATTTCCTCATTTTAAGCAAAAATAGCTATGTGACCATACATTCTTATGTGAAAAAAATTCATCGGGCTTTGACAACCTCTTAATATTTGAGTTTGGAAATTTCTCTTGGAGTGAACCACTCTTTTCTAGATTTATTAAAAAATAATCAGGTAAATATCAGATAAAATAAATTTTCTAAATAAAAACAATAATAAAGTACATACGAGAAACTTTTTTAACCATGCCAACCAAAAAGTAAACTAATTTTTTTCCGTGTATAAACAGATATTGTCACGTTTAACTTACTTGAAGTGCTTGAATTAACCAAGAAGATAAACAGGTTTTTCTCTATCCCCCGATACATGCTGATCGCTTTCATCTGCCACTTTTGTTTTTTTTCTTTTTCTTAAACCAGAATCTCTTATGCTTTTGTTATTTTTATTTTAGTAAGCATATTAAAGTATAGTAAAAACAGCATTAAAAGAGGGATTACATGTGAACACTCCATGCTCGTTTTTTAATTTTTAGTTGAGTAGTATTTTTCAGAGTGGGGACTAGTGCATTGCATTTTCAATTTAATATAGTATTGCTGTTTCCCACCCCAAAAACTTTTTTCTGCAAATATTTGACAAAAGTTAGTTACATTAAGTTTCCTCATTAAATATTTATAAAAATATCTTTTCATATAATTTTTATTTTTTTTAAACTGATTTCCCTAAGAAATTTGAATTTACTGAAAATTTCAAACATCTCAATCATCTAAATATTTACATCATCTGATAGTCACGCTGCTTAAAAAAAAGACTCTGGAATCAGTCTTCTAAACAAACTAGTAGCCTTGAAATGTCGCATGTCTCTTACTGAGTTGACTCAGCATTTCAGCATTCACCTTAACCGGGTGCCTGGGATGACAATTGCAAAGCTGATGAACCTACTATTTTTTAGAATAAGGAAGGTGTTGGCATTCCACTTATTAGTTGCAAAATGACATTGAAAACCGATAAAAGTAAAACTGGTCGGAATGGCGCTTCTTAGCGACATATTAATATAGGTCAGCTACTTAGTTTCATAACAACATCAAGTTAATTCTATGAGAGATTTTAGATAATTATCCACAGAGAATGGTGTAAAGAAGTCAGTTCTTGAACTAACTGTTACTCTTACCTAGCCTTACCTACCACTAAATAGCATAAATACTACACTCTGTTATTTGCTTTAGTCTTTAGTTTTTGTTCTTTTTGCTTAGTTTTACTATATTTCCATGTGGTTTTTACTATGTAAACACTAATATTAGTAAACGTATTATTGTGTGCGTTAGAGTAATTTTTTTTTTTGCTACAAATTTAAATATTTTTAATTATTTACATATTTTTCATTTAATTTTTTTATTTTTGTTTTTTTTTTTTAATTTTTGGCAATGTCGCTTTAAAATAAATGCTCGTTTTTGCTGACTTTCGTTCGATCACGCGAGAGACTTTTCGCTCTCATATTCACTGTGAAATAAATGTGTTCATTTTCAGTGAACGCACATAAATAAAAAACTTTATTTACAACACTATGAAACACATTATTACTTTTTAATTTTTCGAAATCTTATTTACTTAGAGTTTCAGATCGATCATTTTTTCTTTTTTTAAATTATTGTGAATGTATTCAAAATTAAAAAAAAATTATTTTATTATGAAAAACTAAAAAAAAATTTCAAAAATAAAAAACTCTAACTATAAGACATTTGTAGCATATTTTTGAAAAATATTTCTAGATATTTGTCGACAGTTTATGTAAAAGCTTTCTTTAGAAAAAGAGTTATGAGGAGAAAACTAAATAGATAGGTCATTCTAGAGATCGATAATGAAATGAACAATTGTTAGATAAAGTTTTTTGGTATCCAATTTGGTTCTCGACCCACCATAGGCCGACAAATTGAAAATACTTTACTTTGTTTTATATGTTATCTCATTTTTGTCCAGGTAAGTTCACATTCTTAAGAGATTCGTTTGAAGCATTTTTAAATTTTTTTAGTTTTTCTGAAGTCGCGGTTCATGCTTTTAAAGCAAGCAAATAAAAAAATGAAACATATTTTCCTAACGTAAGGTTAGCCCAAAATTTTATTTATAAAATATTTTGGAATCAAAGGTGAAGAAACGTTAAAATTAACAAATACGAACATTCAGTGCACATATCTATGTGACAGACTATTTTTTACACATTTTTCGGGGCCAACTTTAACTTCGAAAGGAGGACCTACGTTTTTTTATCGTCAAAAAGTATCTGGCTTAGAGTTTTCTCCAATTATTGTAGAGTGTTGCCCTCTGAATCTCTTCCAGAATAATATATAAGCTTCGTGAAGCGCTTACGTGACAACATCCACCAAAAACAGCCAGATTTACGAAATGACAACTCATGAATTTTGCACCATCGTATAAAGTCATTATGTTGCTAGAGTTTGAATCCATAAAAGCTGAAAGTTATTCTTTAATCAAACTTACAGACTATATATGGGAGAACTGGATGAAGCGCTAGCGCAGCTGTATTGCAAGCGGTGAGGCCTACTTTGAAGGCAACAGAAAATATGTTCATGAATAAAAAATTTTGTTTTGTTTCATTTAAAAAATTGAGAATACTTTAAAACAAATGTATTATGATGGCGATCGGTAATCATGCTCAAATATTTAAATCGATTAACTCTATAAAACAAAAAGTAGAGAAAAATACATTGGCCGCTTACACCTTTTATATGAAGTACCAATGTTCACCCAGTTCTGTTTCAACACGGTTTTGATTTAACATGGTCTAGAAAAAAAAATTGATTACGTCTTTACACGATTTCCTTCGATTTAGCACGATTAAAAAAAATCTATTTGGTTGAAAATTTAAAAAAAAATATTTTTACTTACCAGTAATCGTAATCTTTTAGAAATTTTGTTACAGGGTTGAAGGATATGAAACTAAGCTCCTTATTTTCTGTGTATGTACACGGTTTTTTTTACGCGGTTTTGTATGGATCGTATCTACTGTGTTAAAACAGAAATGGGTGTAGTTTCAATTTTTTGTAGGGTTAGACTTATCTTTTAAGAAATTTTGGAGCAAAACCGTAAGTTTAGGGGACAATACTGCTATGTATAAGAAAATACTGCTGCTTGGCATGGAACAATTAGGACATTTTCGAAACTAACTTCAAACGTTGCGAAAAAAATAATTTTCGGCAAGGCTATAAAATCCCACATTTTTTGTTATCGTGTGTAATAAAGTATAATAAAAAAATAACATTAAAGTTCTCACTTTTATCTGAATTATTTTTGTTACTTTTTTGTATTTTGTTGGTGTAGGTAAGTGGCAAACGACATCACGATGTATATGACGGGGCGCAGACTGAAGATTATTGACTTTAACGAGTTTCTACTTTTTCATTTTATTTATGTTTGTATTTTTTTAACGCACTTATATTTATATTTTAGCGCGTTGATAACTTTTGACGTTTCCAAGTATCTGATATTTATTAATATTTACATATGTACAATATTTATTTATATACAAAAGGTTTTCACTTATATACGCTCGTACTATTCTAAGGTATAATTTTAGATTTATCTTATCAAAAGTGTATGTTACTGCAATATGGATTATTTGAATATTTTATTTGTGTTTCAAAGCTCAAATTGTAGAATTGTAAATGAAAATATAAAATTGTTGCTTGTTTTCAAAACACTTTTTTTTTTTTAATAAAAAAAAACTGATATTTTTTCTATATTTTGTATACATATCACACACACCTCTTTGCTCGGTCAGTTCACAACTCTGCACTCAGCAACTGCCGTGGCAGTCTTGTTTCTCCCCGGTCTTGGTCTTATCTTCTTTCAGTCTCATTACGTTTTTTATTTTTCTCTTGCTATTTGAGTACTCTTGGAATGTTCATCCGTACATTTTTTGCACACATTTTTTTTTTAACTTTTGTGCTATTACTTTTCAGTACGTTTGGATGTATCAGAAAAACGCACGACTAATGATCGCTTGTTAAATGTCTGGGAAGGCAGTTTGGCAGCACTTCATCGTACGCATTGTCGTATGCTCAATTTATATTTATATATATTTTTTTTTTTGAAATCTCATAAAGTGCGTAAGTTGCCAGCTCATTATTAGTTTTCATGATGCGAGTACCTTTAGTTTACTCTCTCAATTTTTAGCTTCTTATCTCAGTTTTAGTAGTTGTACATATGCCAAGTATACCGGATCGATAGCTAACTTTAAGTTTTCAATTGACAATGATTTTGTACGAATATTTTGGTGAGGCCATTGATAATTTTATATGCTTTTGCTTCTTGCTTTTCTATATTTTGAGCTTAAAATGGTATAGCTGCGTAAGAGTCATTTAGATTTTTGATTCGATTCTTCAAGAAAATACCGGCAGTGTTTTAATGTCAGAGTTGATTCGCTTTGTTTGAAAGAATTGGATCAGTCGTCATATTCCGCAAGTGATCCTAGCCACACAATCGCTAGAATATCGCTTGAAATATGCTGAATGATGGGTTTAAAAATGTGTCAGCGTTGCCTTTACTTGTAGATAGGGAAGTGACTGTTGCAGAGCCTTAATAGGTTCCGACACTTCAATTTTTTATGAGAAGAAGAGAATAAGAAGCATACGGACAACTTAAGAACAAAAGTTTTACCTTCTTTTTATTTTTTGGTGTTAACGAAGTAAGATGGAACTAACCAGACCACCGCGAATGAAGAGCACGTTATGACATGGACGGGAATAACAAATGCTAATGATATATATTAAGATAAAAAAGGTTTCTTGTTAAATCATACCAACCATATATTGCAATGTCGCACGTGAAGAATAAACATTTAAACAATCGCATTAGCTACAACAAATACGAAAAATTTGAACACCACAAGTCGAAGAATTTGGGAAAGATTATTGAACTTCAGAGCTAAATAAAATTACTGATAGCTGCATCGAAGAGAATATGATAGATCACATTGAAAACCTGGCTAAGTCTGCCGCAGACTAAGTTGATTTGAAGATACTTTATTGGGTTAAAAACATATACTTTACTTTCCTCGATTTTAAACAGAAATATATAAGGCTACCGTCATTAGCACGAATGAGGGTTCACTTACAAATGTAAACGAAAAGCTCTAACAATGTTCTACGAGAAAGCTTTGAATTTGACTTTGGGTGTAGCTCATGGTTAACTGTATATATGTAAGTTCTTAAAAGTGCTTTTCCATTCAACTTTAGGCGACTATTTTGGCTTCGACAAAACTAGTTTGTCTTGAAAACCAGTTTTACCGGTAGCATATATATTTTGGGAATCAACTGTGAAACTGAGCGGAATTGAGCATTTTCCATATTTAGATTATAATTAAATTAATTATTTTTTAAATAGCTTCCTGAATCTCACTTGGTAGAAAATTTTTTAGAATTGAATGAAAAAAATTCCATTCTGCTGCAAGCTTGTTTCTGATGCGCTTTGGATTGTCATCGAGTACGTTCGACTACTATTTTTTTATGAAAACAACTTATTTTCAAAAGAATAGCTTGAGAAATATTTAGGAATCAGTCGGATCTAAAATGGGTGCTATATGTGATTGCTCCTGGTGGGACATATATTAAATATTTCCTCCGACCCCTTAATTTCACGTTTTTCTCACGAAAAGTTCTAGAATACAATACATCTTTTAAGTTTTGAGCAATATTTTAGCAACGATTTTTTTTTAGAAATCTTCTTATAAAGCTTGAATTTTCACGGTATATAATAAACTCATAAAGTTACTCCTTTGATATCATACATATGCTTACTTAATTAAGATATGATAAGAGCAGTTGCTTTTCTCATTTTCGTAATTTTTTTGTTTCTCTCCCAATTATAATTCTCAGCTGAAGTAACAAAAAAAAACACAAAAAGTAATGCTCTCGGAATAGGTTTAATCGGCTATCTCTTTTGAAACAGCCATTTACTGATAACACTTGTATACTACCATGTACAATATACATATATCTACATATATGTATGTATGCATGTAGTAAAACTTGGGCTGATTGACATAAAAAATAATTCTAGCTGCTTTTATTATTTTTTTATGACTTAAAAAGTGAAAACTTGGAGGCCTGACAAAGTTACAGTATGAGGCGAATGTACAAAATGAGTTTGAAAAAACAGCAGGTGAGTACAATAACTCGATTGTAATTTGTTAACTTAACGATATTTCGTTATGTTGGAAAATTCGAAATATGTTAAAAATCGAGCCATGCTGAAAAAGTTGTACAATGTTGAAAAGTCGAAAAATAATGAGATTGTCGAAAAATATTGAAATTCGAACAATGTTCAAAAAGTCGATAAATGTTGGAAAAGTCGATATGCATAAATGTGTTGAAGAAATCGAAAAATACTGAAAATAAATTATATAATGTCGACAAAATGGTTTAAGGTCAAACAATGGCAAACAAAATTTTAATTACATCTATCGAAAATATTTCAAACAAATCGAATAATGTCGCAATATGTAAGTATGTATAATGCTGAAAAAGTCAACAAAGTTTTAAAATACCAAAAACATATTGAGTTATTTTGAAAAATATAGAAGTTGTTAAATGTCGACAAAGTCGATGGAAATCAAATAATATCAGAAATGTTGAGAATGTCGAATGTTGTTAAAGAAATCGAATATTGTCAAAAAATTATATTTCGAATAATGAAGTCGAATTGAAAGATGTAAAGAAATGTTGAAAATGTCAAAATGATAAAATAATGTGGAAAATTTCTATCAATTCGAAGGTCGAAATAACAAATAATTCCGAAAAAATTCTATAGATCGAAGACATATGTTAAAAATAGTCCCTAGAAATCGATAAATGTCAATATGAACATGTTGAATATGTTAAAAAAAAAACGATAAAAATCTATAAACATATTTATGGCAACAGGGAACAACAGCTAAATTCGATATGTGTTGGCAAAGTGAATCATTATAAGTAACATGCTCTCACACAGAGATTATATTCCTTTGCCTTGTGATCACAGATCGACTTAAGCTGCTATTTATTGTGGCCTCAGATATACTATATATCAAATAATGTGAAAGGAGTAAGAATATTTTTGAAAAAGTAGATAAATTCAATGATTGCATGTATATTCTAAAGGGTTCAAAATATATCGAAAAGTCGAATATATTAGAAAATCGATATATGTATGCATGTGTGTCGAAATATGTTGAATGATCGACACACGTGGAAGAAGTTCATATAAGTAGAAAAAACGATCAATTTTGAATCAGATATTAAATTATAAATAAGAAATGAAGTATATATTTATTCACATAATAAATTAAAAACAAAAAATAGATGCCAGTTCGTTTTATTTTACTATATCTCCAGTTAATTTAAGCTAAACCGGTAGCTTTCTCAATCTCTTATTTCCGCCCAAAAAATAAGCAATTGGGAATTTATTAACCTGATGTTTAGTAAAGAACATCGTTATTATTTTCCCACAGTGCTGAATTCAAGGTTCTTAAAAGAATAACATCGGGGTTTGAGCTTGAAACGGGACGTATTCAAAAAATGTTTAAGACATGCCGAATCTTTTTAAGGTGACTAGAAGACGAACTCTAAGTGTATTAGTATCAAATATTTGGCCTACATCAACATATATAAATTAAAAAGCACATATATTAGAAGCTGACCATTTTTTTGATTTATCAATCGTAAGAAATATATCAAAATCGGCAAATGAACAAACGCCAACATTTGCAATAATAAATGAAAAATAATATTTTTTTTTATAGATTTCAATGTCGTGGCTGACATGTCAGTTTGTTAGGCAGTCATTTTGGCACTCAGCCTCATACATCTAAAAACTATTATGTCAAATATTTAATGGCTAAAATGTACGGTCTGTAAATGCCAACCAGTTGCACGGCACACACACGTTTTTCGCGGCCAAAAATGTGACTTTTCAAAATAAAAAAAAAATAGAATCGTTCTGTCTGCAAGTGCAAAAGAGTAAAAATATAAACAAAAAAATTCCAAATGAGAAATTATGAAAGAAAAATAAAAGTACAATACAAAACAAGCTGAATTACTTAAAAAAATGGAGAATAATAGTGAACAATAAAGTGAAAAAGAAACTGAAGAATTTTTAGCAAAAATATGACACTTGTTACGTAAGTGTTAATAGTTTGTTCGCTCTCTTTGTGTTCTTTTGTTGCTCTTCTCTTCTTCTCATTCTTTTTATATTTGCTTTTATTTTATTTAAATTTTTCGTCATTGTATGATTTTTCTTTGTTGTACATTTTTTACCATTTCTTTTATGCCTTTTTTGTTCTTTTACAATACTATGATATTCATATGTGTGTATTTCATTGTATCTATGAGTTTTTTTTGAGTTATAGTTGTGTTAGTTCAGCTAAATGTCCGCGTATGTGTGTATTCTCTTTATAATTTATTATTTTTATTATTATTCCTATAACTTTTTTTTCTGTTCTGTTCATTGTACACGAGTATTTGAGAAATTTTCCATGCTGATAATCATTACAAAATCATTAAATTTTCATTAACATTTGCAGCACACGCGATAAACTTAACGAAACACTCGAAAATTGCATTTCTATATGGAACAACGTAATGTAATTCGTTGCGCAAAATTTCAGAGTGTTCTTTTTTACTCAGATATTAAATGCGTAGAAATGTAGTGGAATTTGGCGCAGTGCGCAGCCATAAACTGTGAACAGCACCAACTTGAATATAAAACCAAACTTAACGAAACTCGTCAAACGAGATTATTAAGCTAAGTAAGTCAGCTTTGTAAACTCGTCATAGCGACAATCAGACCAGCCAGCGAGCCAATTATCAAGTCAGAGTTTTTCAGTCCATCAATTCAACGTTGACACTCGCGCGCAGCCACCCCTCATCTTAAAAAAAGTCGCACACAAAACTCAAATGATTTTGTGTAGGGTACTCGTAGCTTAACGAAACTCAGATTTTTGCGATCTGTTGCTGCATTAGCATCATTATTCAGCAGCTTCCAAGTCGTGTAGTCTTCTGGTTTAATGATATCGGGCGCTTTTTTGTGCTTCTTTACTTCTTCTGCTTCGTTTGCTTTTGGCACATCTTCGAAAGAATATCATAAAACTGATTAAAGCAAAGTTTTCATTAGCTTAAATCTCTGATATTTTGCATATTTTGTTGTGATTTTTTCGAGTTTTTTCTATCTTCTTCCAAAATTCCAACAGCGATGCCATGTCGTCGAAAGAAATTCAATCATTCGAAAATATTTTTTTGTGAGGAGTGCATTGATGAAATGTTTGCAGCTGATAAATACTTAATCCTAAACTGGCAAAAAACTATGCTAGCTTCCTTTAACTTTTTACATTAATTTGACAATGAAGCGAGTCAATTGTCCTGTAGTAAATAGTAATTAATAGAAAACACAGAAACTTGCGGATTAGAAACCGGCAACGCGTTTCTTTTTAAACTTTAAGTTAGCAGCATATTGATGAAAATGTTGACGTAAAGTTTGCATAGATGTATGTCATACTTTAGCAACATATATAGTTCTCTTGCTACAGATTCTTTTCCAATTCATTGTGGAATTACAAATATTGAAGTTTTTTAATTTCAACATAAAACTGTGACATTTGTGTGCACTTTTTTCTTAATTCAACCATGTGCCGGCTGCATGTAAAATGCCTGCATATCAATCCGACCATCGCGCAAACCTTTTCTTCCAAAGCAGAAAAGATATTCAGCTACTTTTCTCTTTTAATTTACACATGCCTCAAAACACATAATTTTGACCAGTTTTGTGGTTTTACTTCCGGAACAATATAATATGTAGTGAAGCAAATGTTCAATGCACTAATACCAACTCTAAAAAAAGTGAGAGTTTATTCCAAAATAACAAAGATGATATCCTTTCAAGAGGCGGCACCACTAATTTTGGAGATATTGACACGATTCAAGAACCTTTTTATCCCGCTGTGTATATAGAGCTTACATTACTTTCCTAGATCTATTTGATGCCATTCACTTTTTATTCAAAAATCTGCATAACTCAAACGTTGTTATAACAAAAAAATAGTTACATATTTTATTTTTTCAACTGTATTATAGTTAATGTTATAGAATGTTAAATGAAAATTAATATTAAATAGGTTGTAATTTTTAATTGTATGGGTGTTTTTTTAGAGATATAGAGCTTCGAATTGAAATAAAACACAAGAAAATCGTTTTAATGTCCATCAATTTGGCTTTATTGGAAGGATAATTTTATGCCATTAATGTTTAAATATGACTTCGGGCATGTGGCCGCCGCGGCTGGCTCGAATAAAGCCAATTCTACAGGTCCAATTTTGAACCACTTTTTCGAGCATATGGGGCCGTATGTCGGCAATAACGCCACGAATGTTGGCTTCCAGTCCCCTAACGTTTCTGGTTTGTTGGCGTAGACGAGCGACTTCACATATCCCCAAAGAAAATAATCCAATGGTGTCAAATCACACGATCTTGGTGGCCAATTTACAGGTCCATTCCGCGAAATTATGTGCTCATCGAATGTTTCCTTCAATAAATTGATTGTGACGTGCGCTGTGTGGCATGTAGCGCCGTCTTGTTGGAACCACAACTCATCCACATTCATGCCATCCAATTCGGGAACAAAATAGTCGGTTATCATGGCTCTATACCGGTCACCATTAACGGTAACTGACTCTCCAGCATTATTTCGGAAGAAGTATGGCCCAATGACTCCACCAGCCCATAGAGCACACCAAACAGTCAGTTTTTGTGGATGTAATGGCGTCTCAAGGGTCTCATGTGGATTCTCTTCACTCCAAATGCGGCAATTTTGCTTGTTGACGTAGCCATTCAACCAAAAATGAGCCTCATCACTGATCAAAATTTTGCGATGAAAATCAGCATCGAGATCAATCTCATTTTCGGCCCATACACCAAAATCACGACGCATTGCATGGTCTCGCGGCTTTAATTCTTGCACAAGCTGGATCTTGTAAGGTCGCAAGCCAAGATCTTTGCGCAAAATCTTCCATAAAGTTGATGGACAAAGCTCCAATTGCTGTGCACGGTGGCGAATCGATTCATTCGGGTCCTCTTCAACATTTTGCTCTACAGCGGCAATTGTTTCTTCGGTGCGCACTGTTCGACGTCTCTGCGGATGCGTATTATCACATAGAGTAAATTGCTCTGATGGACGATTATGTCGACCATAAAATGGACGGAGCTTGCGGTAAACTTCGCGAACTGAACCATTATTTTCGAAATAAATTTGCACGATTTGCAAGCGTTGTTCTTTTGTCAACCTGTTCATGATGAAATGGCAAACCAAACTGAACATAAATGACATTATAGTTGCCAGATTTGACCATAAAATGCCAGTTTTGTCTCTATTCGAAAAACAAACCTCTAAAAAAAACACCCTATACAACCTATATTTTAGAATTTAATTTGCATGTTTGGAGTTGTTCAGTTATTAATATTTTAATTTAAATAAAACATATTTAATTTCCTTTACCCAACTTTTCGCCAATGCATTTTTGACTACTTTAAAAATATTTAATTTTAAAACAAGAACTTGAAAATAAAGAGCAATACTAAATCTAAATTATACAAATTCATGAACGCTTGTCATCTTATTGCTTAACCTTTAATAATTATTTAATTATTAAAAATATTCGCAATAAATTACTTCAAATTTAATTTAAGCAGAAAAAAGTTTTCGAACAACAAAAATATTAAAATTAAATTATCGGACTGTCTAAGTTAAAGTGCGCCGTGTCTAACTAAGCCCAATAGATTTTTATTTTTTATTCTTACTCAGCGTAGTGTTTAACAAACTACAATAAGAAAATGTTAAGTGACAAACAAGTCCCTCATTAATAAGTTGATTAAAAGGCATCGTGAAAATTAAAACTTTAAATCAAATCCACTTTCTATTTGATGTTTTAGAGAAGTAAGGAGTACCTCAGCATCGTAAATCAATGTGATGATTATTTCAAAAGAATTTGGACATTTCTGACAAAAGGCCAACCTGTTAAAACCAGTTCAAAATGGTTAAACCACTTATTAACTGCTATAACACAACATAATCGCATAATTTTTTTTTTTTTTGTTGGAAAGGTTTTGAAGAGAAGGAGGGTCATGTATACGTTTTTTTAGTAGGGCGGTGTCACGCCTCTTACACGAAAAACGTTTTAACTGCAAAAAGTTCCTCTTTTCTTTGTTAAAATTGATCTCACTAATTCATTTGATAAATATAAACATTAAATTTGTTTTATTAATTACTGTATATATCTTAAATATTATTATTTATATAAATATTAAAGTTGTTTTGAAAAATTCCCCAAGTGAACCAAAATGGAAAAATATGTCCCGTTAGAATGGATATTATGCTTTGTAAGAAAAAAAGTAAATAAGTTTTTTCAATCAAACGAAATCTATTAAAAAGTTACATCATTCCATAACATTTTAAAATTAGTCGCATTAAAAAATGTTGCCAGGCTTCGCTGACTTCTGCTTTTCTATAGATGGCCATGAAAAACACTTCCGTTTTTTGTCCCGTTCGAATGACTTTTTTAATGCCTAAATCTTGGAACCAGTACTACGTCTGGCATCAACTTTATCATTGAAGTAACAGAAAAAAAAAAAGTTCTTTACTTTGACTTTTATTCCAGTTTAAAAGTGTACTTCCGTCCCGTTCAACATGAGAGAAATGCCCATATTCAGTTTGAATAAAGTCAACGGCATATACTCAATATAAGTAGAATAACAAAAAAAAATATTCTCTGTTTAGTAGGATGGAATGCCAACTATCTAAAAAACCAGATCTACAATGTAAGGATATAAAAAAAATGACGACAGCAAAACCTCTAGGGGAGAACTTTTAGTTTTATTACTTCTTCCTTCGATTTTTTTCGGATATTTTAATATAAGTATATTTGCTTTAAAATGTGCTCCCTTTTAGGTAATGTTTTGAGTTTTTTCCACATTTTAGTCGGTATCTCGGGAATAACATCTCTTTCACAAAATTATTCCAATGTGCACGATTACTAGCCAACACTTCGTCGATGCACGTAATTCTTGTTCTAGCGATGATAATTTATGATAGCTGCGTTTTCTGAGGATTCTACTAAAATGCTTGTCGACAGACTTCATTTCATTGCCATTCTCGCATTTGATTTGAATGGAAACCAGATATTGACTGCATCCTGGTGAGCAATTCGACATTAGAGATGATTCTAGGGCACCAAATTTTCAAAATTCGGCGATGAAAATTGTTGCTGAACTCTTGTAATTTGTATAGAAGTGCGCTGTTGGTAACCCAAATTTCATATGACAGGAAATATTATGAAGCCAAATATTATGAAGCTAAACGAATGTACCTTTCGCTTTGATGTTTCTTCGCGTAGCATGGATTTTCTTATTTACACCGCCGTTACACCGTTTTTACGCTGCTCAAGTAAGTAAAGTAATCCGCTTCCTCTACGCTGGATTCGTTTGTCATGAAACTCTTTATGATACTAGTTGGGCGGATGATGGCAAAAAGATTTTCTGACATTTTGAACTGCTTGGTGCCGAAGAAGCATGTGTCTTCGCCCAGGTGGTGGACTATTTCATAAATTCTTAACTTACCAATGTACCAAGCAGTATGACTTTAAGTTTTATCTTGCTGTGCAGGTATTCAGAATTATGTATGTATGTATGTACATTTGTTTATAAAACCCATATTAAAATAGAGTGGAAATAAATCATATTAAGATTATTACCTATATATACTCACCCTTATCACGGTGGTCGAGTGTCAAAGTTATCGCCTGTCGACCTATTTTTCGAGTCGATTTAGTAAAGATATCTCCTTAGTGGATTTCGTACCACTCCACCTTATCCGAAAATAGGCAGATAGAAAAATTAAAAAAAAAAAAATATTCTTGTTGTCGTTTGATACTCAATCAAATAGTGTTAGCAAATTTTACTTGACACTCGACTAACGTGATATGGTGATGATGTTCCCCAACCAAATCTCTTCAATCCCCGCAAACAATTATCATGTTTAACCCCAATCAACACAGCGCATTAACTTTCAATTTACGGCATTAAAATTATTATTATAAGTACATTTAGACGCTTAACAAAAACATTTATTTGATGAAACATACATATCTAATGCAGTTAAGTGCTAATCTTAAGATATCATAGTAACGTAATATAGAAATTTTTATTTACCCAGGATCACAACCGCGCCAAAGCTGCGACGTTTGATGGAGAGCGTTGTTTTTGTTAATGGAAACTAAGCCGACGGAGTTTCTGTAAGTTTAATCCACTGTTTATTTTTGTTTTTTATTTTATTATTGTTATTGTTGTTTTTGTTTTCGGTTTGTTGCCGCTGCTATTCTCTACACTAATTGACATAAAAAGCACATGTAATAATTATGATAGGTCAGCAATTGAACGCGAGTCAACGAAACTTTTGCATTTCCATATTCAAAGAACTTTTTTTAAACATTTTATTTGTTACGCATTTGAACGAATTTTTACGAATTTACGAAAACTTTATTATTTTCTCTCTAAAATTTTTTATTTCTTTTATTTCTCAAATCAAACTCGATGATGATGGTATGCGGTTCCACACCATTTATGATAATTTCCACACACTAGGTTTTTTTTTTTTTTTTTTTTTGAACTGAACGAATTTAATATGAAAGCGAACGAGCGATCAAAAACTCGTTGAGGCCGCTGAGTAGAGCAGATTCGCGTATCTCGCGTTGTGGTCGCTGCGAATCAAATTCGAAATATAAAATCATGTACCAAATTATAATGAAAAGGAAAAAACGAAAAAAAAGACAGGCAGAACGAGCAGTAACAACGTAAAAAACGAAATCAACCACGTCACGTCATCAATTCATTCGCATTCCAATAAAAATTAATTGAAAAACGACAAAAATTTACAAATTCTTTTACAACTTTTTCTAAGGTTTTTCTTTTGAGATATCAGCGAGAAGAAGAAAATGAATACAAAAAGCGCACAAAGCAAAAATTGCAAAACGTTAAGAATTTCACTAATTTTAGCACAGAATTTCCTCGTTTTCGAAAAACTATTTCAGAACTACAACACGGTTTTTTTATGTTCTGCGTCGTCTCGCACGGCCCAAGGAACTTTTCGCCTCGTCTTGTTATTCTTCCGTTTACGCCTTCGCTACACTTTGTTGTTATGTGTATCGTCGTAGTTTCGTTTCGCTTTGATTTAATTTGGTTTTATTATTTTGCTCGTTTTCGTTCCTAATTTAAAATTTTCTTATTTTATTTTGCTCTTTGCTTCTAATTGGGGTTTTTTCTATATTTTTATTTATTTTCTTTTTCTAACACAACGAACGACCTCGTGGCTTTAAACCGAACAAATTTTGTTACGGATTTTACCTGCTTTCAAGTTGGATGCGAACAGACAACTGAATCGGCCAGGCGGACCTTAAAATCCGATTAGAAGCGAAAATTCATTCTTTACTACAACCACGACAGCAACGACGGCAATGGTTGGCAACGAACATGGCAACAACAACGTGGTGGAGACACACGAAGAGCTCCACTGAAAACACACAGTAGCAAACACTCACATTCTGCTGTGCATCGTTTGGGGGGTATATTTTTTGAGAGAGCGTACGGTAATCTTGCATTTGTATGTATGGTGAGAGCACAAGTTTTCTCCCATAGTATTCGAATTATTTGGTCAGATTGACAGTATTGTTGCCATTCAGCGTGTATGTTGTACGGGTTTTTGTGGAACAAACTTAGGTTCTACTTTCTCAGCGTCTAATCTAATTTTTATTATTATAAAGTTTTTTTTTTTGCGCAAAACTCAAAAATTCGCTCGTTCTCTGTGATGGTAGGAAATACAAATTCTTGATAGCCCCACCATAGGTGCACGATAGGTACACTACAGTTAACTAATTTTTTTATGTTCATACATCTGGCTGAAAGGAGGTGTGTAAGGTAAGGATAGATAGTGAGATAATGATAAATTTTCTCCAAAATGTCAGATTTTGAGAGCCAAAATCGGCCAAAAAATATTTACCAAATAAAAACTTAAAATTAATCAAGAAATCATTCCGTAGGTACTTATTATTAAATATGGGTCAATTTTCAGTTTCGTTTTCATTTTGACTTTTGGTTAAATTGACTTTTAAAAAATTATTTCAAAATCCGAAAAAAATCCTAAATAAAGTGTTAACAAGTTTTAAGTAATTTATACTAATTGTATGAAAATAAAGATCCGGTATTTATTTCAAAAAATATTTTGTGCGATTTTTCGTATGTACAGTTGCGGTCAAAATAATAGCACCGCGGTGTCATTTGTGAATTGAAAGCAAATATTTCGTACAAATGACATTTTTTCTTCTAATCTTTTCAAATATAGTTACTTGATAAGTACACAAAATAAGCACATGACAATTTGTTCCAAAAAAATAACGGTACTAGGTTTGCTATTATATTGAGTAATTGGTAATTTCGAGCGGTCAAAATAATAGCATTGTTCAACTCCTTTACTTCTCAAGATTAGGTATTTATTCTTATTAAAAAAATTTGTTCGTAAAATGTAAGTTCTATTATTTTTGTTTGATACTGCAATGATTTTTTCACGTTCTTGCATTTAAGTGGGCCGTGGAAAGCATTCTACGCGAGAACAATGAAAAATTATTAAAAATTCCATTTCGCAAGGTAAGACTTTTAAGGAAATTTAAAATTTTATCGGATTTTGTGTGAAAATGGCTTAGAATACGATGAAACACGAGAACGAATGCCTTCCATGTCCCCCAGAAAAAAATGTCATTTGTTCGAAATATTTGCTTTCAATTAATAAATGACACCTCGGTGCTATTATTTTGACCGCAACTGTACATATAAGATTTTAGATGATATCGTTTTGAAGAAATTTTTTTCGGGTTCAGCCCGAATCTGAATATATTACAATATAGGCACGATATTAATCAGCACATATAAGTTATTGCAATTGTTATTTGCTATTAAAATAGCTTGTATGTATAAAACACTCGATATTCTCGTACAATCCTTAAATTTATCATACTTTCTTTTTACAATACTTTCTCATCTGACATGTGGCAGTATCATTCTTACATTAGCTGGATTGCTAGCTATCTCGTACTGGCTGTTATGAACATTTCTAGTACTGCTATTCTTTTCTTCCAGTTGTTGAAGTTTAGTACGGTTTAGTTGCTACGAGTTTTTGAGAAGATGTAATTTTGCTGCGTTTGGGCAGTTCTAGAACAGACTTGGGTATTTTTGGATTACATTTATTTCAATTACAATTACAAGCAATCATCCATCCATCATCCATGAAAATGTAATCCCTTAGAGAATTGTAATCCATTGCTTTTGCCAAGTAATTTGAAACAAAAATGTAATTGATTACTCATTTTTCTGCAATTACATTTATTAAAATTTGAAACAAAATTTTTTTGAAGCGATAAAATTTTATAAAAATCACAAAAAGTATTTATGTTATTGCATATGATTTATATGGGAATAAAAAAAAAACTTTCGCGTGACTGACTCATTGAATCAATGACGTCAACCTCAGATTTATCAAGCTATTGTAAAGAAGATTTGTTTTGTGGGCTCGTCTTATAACGTCGAGGTGCATGCAAACAATAAATAATATGTATTAATATGAATGTAATTCATATTTATATCGAGTAATTAATTAATTGAAATATTGGAAATTACAACTTTTGTTCAATTACTTTGCTTTTCAATTACACATTTTGGATTACAGTAATTTCCGTCGAAAATATTTCAATTACAATTACAAGTAATTGAAAATACGTGCACTTTCAATTACATTAACATGTAATTGTAATTAAAACATTTCAATTACTAAATTACAACTAATTGTAATTGCATATGTAATTAATTACCAAATGTAATTGATTACTCCCAAGTCTGTTCTAGAACAACGTAGTATATTCTTAGCAATGTGTTTATATGAAATCTTTACATCAAATATTTTCAGCACTTCGTGTTTTCGCTGAACAGGTGTGACGGTAAGAATAATCCTTCTTGATACATATGCTAATATGATAAGTGTGTTAGCGATAAAAACGGAACATCTCCACTTTTTCACTTTTGACCGGAGAAGATAGAAGCTAAATAGTTAAGTTTTTATGGAAATAGAGTTGGACCAATTTTTGAGCTTTATGTGTGTTGTTGTTTTTTTCAGACTTTTTGGTCGATGTAAAAAATTTTTAAATCAATTCAATTTTCCTCCGACGTTTCGGCGTTAAGTTTATTTTTTTATTTAACTGAAACTTAAATTTTTTTTAAGGTTACAAATTTGTATTATGATTGAAATGATCTGATTCATATCTACTTATCAATATTTAACAACTGAAAACTACAGTCCATCTGTGGTATAGCGATTACAGACTCCTGAAGTCTATAAAAAATGCTACGAAGACCCAGTATGCCAATCGATAAAGTGCGAAAATTAAGTTATTATTATATTCATGGTCTAACAGAATCCTTTTGTAGAGCACATTTTGACAAAAAAAATTCGCCTAAGTCGATGGGTAAGGGTGGAAAACTGATTGTGATCAATGTATATATTGGAAAAAATAGGTTTCTGACATGATCAAGGTTGCAAAAATTCTTTTGTATAGAGCTTTTCGAAAAAAAATATGTCCCTGAGGAATGAAATCTAATAAATTTTTAGAACTATATCATCAGTTTTTTTTTTTTATCCAACAAGACCTGGACGTCACACGTCACATCATTTTAATATTTTGTATTCAAATATGTCAAGACGCTAAGCTTTACAAAATGAGAATAGCAGTCGTCTACAGTTCCCATATGTTCACTTTAGCTGCGGCGATATATTCTATGATAGCTACAAAACCAACAAATGCTTAAAAAAAACAATTCTTTATATGACACTATGCATTAGATATAATTTTGCTAGAACAAAGTGTTAATATCACTATTTTAGTATAGGAAATTTTGCATTTTGAAAACTTACTAAATAACTTTAAGCTTTTTGATGAAAGTGTACCCTTCTGCAAGAATTCAACCATTTGCAATCGACTTTTAAAGGTAAATGTTTAATCCACCCCTCAACTGTCATCTCCCGTGCTTATCTAATAATTAATACCATGGAGCAGATTTGACGAAGATGTAACTGATGTAGCGTCACAACACTTTTGCTTATAAAAACTGATTCTACCTATTCTCAAGTATGACTTAGATCATTTGCAGAGCATGTTATTAGAAGGGAGAGGAAAATCTTTTCTCAAAATATACATTGTTTACAACCTTGGAAAATTTTCAGATTTAATTTAGTGGTTATTTTCAATTAATCTCAAGTTGGAATCCATCTATGACAAGGGATTCGTAAAAAATGAATATGAAGAATAAAATTAACTTTGAAGACTTAGAAAATAACTTTGCTTAAAATTCAATTGAAAATAGGACGAAAGCCCGAATTGAATTCAAGCGTATTCTATGCCCATTTTATTGCCTTTAAGGCATTTTAAGCCTTGAATTTACACTTGAACTCAACTATAATACAAACATCTAACGTTTCAAAATTAGACCAATTCTCATGTGATTTTAACAGTTTAATCCCAATACAATACTTTCTAAAAAAACTTTGGTAAAAATTGTTTGTAAATAAGAAAACTGTAACCTTGCCTTTGACCTTGAAATATATTCCACACTTATTATAGCATCATGCATTCCTGCTTGAAAAATATATGTTCTCAGTGTGTAGCGGACCTACATTTTCACTATGACCGATCCATTTTTTTTTTTGAATACTGATTGCCTAGCTCTTTTAAGTATTCTTTTTTTTTTTTTGCTCATATTAAAATTTGTTTAATTTTAATGCGCAAATGTTTACGTTTGCGTAATTAAAATAAAATGTTTGTACGAGCTCAAAGCAAACTTTTTTTTTCATGTATGCGATGCAGGTTTTTCTACAAATTAAGGCGTGGATCTATGAAATTATCAAGGTCGATCGCCTTCTCACCAGAGCATTAGCAAATATGAGTACGTAGTATGCTTAAATTACAACAAAAATTTGCATATTTTCCCAATAACTGAAATCCGTAAACGGGTTAGTCTGGTCGGCTTTTAAAACCCGGCATCAAACGCCGGCGTTTATTTCGCTTTTATCTACGTTTTATTTATTGAAACGTTAAATCCTAATTTACATATATTTATTAGTTACATATATACAAATGTTCTGTGTTTCTAATATACATATGTATGCAATTCGTTTGAAAAAAAACGTGATTTATTCTCTTAAAATGTCGACAAAAAAATAAAAAATTTCCAGAGCTCCGATCATAGCAAATCCACATCAAAAAAATACAAAAACTTTACTTCGGCATAAGGGTTTTGCGTCATAAAAACGCTGGATTTCGCTTTAAGCCTCTTCGAAATTAACAAACGCCATTAGAAATAAAGAGAAAACAAAAAGCCCGCTAAGAAAGTTTAAAACAAGAAAAGCAGGTTATTCTCAAAGATTATCAAATTCCGCATTAAAAAAAGACACGCCATGTTGAGGTAGGCACAGGTAAGGAAGGTGCAAGTGGTACAAATTAAAAGTTGAACTCTGATTGCATGACATCATTTATATGAAACAAATTAAAGTACGGCAAAGGTAACCATTCACTTAGTTCTGGATACTTTTGCTTAGAAAAAACTCGAGAATAATTACAAAATAATTTATGCAGGGTAGTGAGGTTTAGAATTAAAACACTTTGAAAAAAATCATATTAGATACCACCATTTATGCAAGGGATGTTTCAGAGCAATGCTTACAAACAGAGAATTTCTCATAGTTTTTAAAGTAAATGAACACGAGTCCATGTTTGCAGTTCAGAGTTATTGCTCAAAAATGTCAAATAAATGCTTATATTTATAAAAATTAAGTACATTGTTTCTTGAAGTACTATTATAATATGTGCCGTGGTCAAGAAAAAATCATATTGTCCGAAATTAAGTTTTCGAGAAAACAGCAGTTAAAGTAAGCGAGTCTACTGACTTTTCATAAGTTTTTTCAATTGTGTTTTATTTTTAATAAATAATAATGCTGGAAACATGCGGTTTGTTTCATTAAAAAATCGTATTTTTTCCATCAGAATTGCCAAAAAAATCGATATCTCGAAAAATATGTGCCTTTTAACCAAATGTATCAGTGTTTTATTAATTTTTAAAATTTCTATAAAACCTTTTTATGCTACTAGAGAGGTTCAGTCTGTTTATTATCTTGGGCCGCTGCTCTTCTCAATTTTCATCTTGTAATTAATTTAATGTTGTGATTTCCGATGAATATTTTACCGGCCAAACTAGTTTTTAGGGAAAAATAATTCTTCCTAGGGCAAACTAGTTGGCTTGTATGCCTGCAGGTAAACAATAAAATCTTAATTCGGAATTACTATTTGCTAGCGAAATAGGTTTTGGACATACTATAGTATGTAAGCCCTGCGTCGCAGCCAAAAGCCGCTTACTCACTCCAACAAAATAAGACAATGAAGACATCAATTTCATTATGCACTTGACAAGTTGGAAGCTCAACCCTAGTAGCATAAAAAGGTTTTATTGCTCCTTTTACAGGCCTTTTAAAGACAAGTAGAAAGACAACATATTATATGTATAAATTCTTTCCCCTCGAGTTTATCTTTTAAGAAACTCGGTAAAGTATCTTTCTGAGCAGTTTAAAAGACACCTTAAAAATATTTTAAAAGAATATCCGTGTCTTGTAAAATTTTGTTGTACATAATTTTATTTTATTATCAAATTATTTAATTAATATGCAAATTGTAGAAACTTTATTATACTTATAAATTTGATTTTATCATCAAATTTAATTTTTACTTTCGATTTACAAATTTGCAGTCAGTCTCGAACCCATGTTCCAGCGATTCGTAGTCCTGCGCGCTACCTCCTAGGCTACCTGTCATATATTATATTACATGTCAAAGGCGAATCATATCTTTCTCTCATTTGTTTTAGTAAAGCGACAAAAAAAATGGGCAATAATGTACCCTATCTTGTGTGTCTCTGAAAACATCAAACGTCATGTTTTTCAAATGACTTATATGGCTACAGTATTAAAACATAAGAGACATACAGTCTCTTTATCATGATTTTATATCTTGTTCTAGCAAGATATTGTAAAAGCAAATTTCACTACAAAGGCGAAGTATCTTATTAATTTTGATACACATCTATTTAAGAGACATCACTGTTTTGTAAGCTAGATTTTTGTCTTCATAACTTCCCCTGATGCCACTAGGCAAGAATTATATCATTTAGTACGCCCAACTTATGACTGAAAAAAATCGTTGGTACGCTATAAAGTTATTTTTTCGAGACCGAAAAACAACTGAAAACCTAGGACAACATTTAATTTCGACTACAAAAAACTTAGTCAAATAAACACGTCATTTCCATATATCACATTGCAAAGAAAACAAATTTTAATCAAGAAAACCTGTGTACACTTTTTGGGAAATACACGTAAATATCAAACCACCAAAATTGTTCGTGACGTTACCAACTTAATTCAGCAATGCTTTTAACGTTATATATTTTCATTTCCAGCTGTATTAATATTTGATGATAGTTAGGTTTGCTCAGACTCATTATTTTCGTCAATTAGCTTAGTGGAAGCAAATACAAAATATTTTTAGTAAATAAATATTTTGAAGAAAATAGATTAAACCGGTTCTAACTGGTACAAAAGATATATCTAACAGTACAGATTAAATAACTTCCAACATTTTCCAATGATGCGCTCAAAGAGGTGACTAACAAAGAGTAAGAAAAATTCTTCAAATGTTAACATTATAAGAAAACAAGTCTGCCAACTGCGGTCAACAAATTCTTGGTCAGCGTCATATTTTCCCGATATCATAAATAGTATATTATAAACATATATGTATGTATGTATATAAGGAGTTTTTTCAGACCAATCGAATATATTACACAGATACAAAAAAAATGCTTATATAAAAAACTTACATAAGATATTCGACGAGATCAGCATTACCAAGTAAAAAAATCGGTAAATTGCAGGATTATACGAGAACGAGCATCTATGGTTTTGTATAAAGCAGCATCAGTTATGTGAGGTGCATTTAATATGCAGTTTAAATCCATGCTGATCAACGACGTGTCCAGGCTGTGTAAAGTTTAAAGTGTGATTTTTTAGTTACAAACAAAACAGCTGCAGTGTCGAATTTATAAGTAGCGAAGACGTAAGGTAACTGTAGGTATGGTTAGGTTAGTTAAAACAAGCCTATCCTAGATGAGTACATTTAAATGAAAATTAAATGCAGAATATGGTACAGCAAATTTAAAGAATATTTTCCGTAGTATTCCTGATGAAATATAGCAAATCCATTTTGACCATTTTGCATAAGGAATAGGTAAAAATTTTGTTTTGTTTTTAAGTCACTCCAATATGACTTACATAACGTAGATTGGGCCTTGGATTTCGATACTAAAGGTAAAAGTAGATACGGTAAGTTCCTTCAGAATTTTAGAAGATGAGCTGCAGCTTGGGAAAGGTCAGGTTAGATTAGATTCGGTTAGGCTAGGTTCGGTTAAATGAGATTCTAGTAGCTTAAGTTATGCTACGTTAGGTTAGTTGAGGTAAGGTTAGCTTAGGCTAAGAAGAGTGGGCTTAAGTTTCATTAGATTAGACTTAGCTATGTATGGTTTTGTTAGATTGATATATGTGAGATTATGTAATACTAGGTTAAGTTAAGTTGGGTAAGTTTACGTCACGCTAAGTAAGTTATGTTTGGCTATCTTGTGCTGGATAACGTTACATTATTTTAGCTGAGGTTATGCTGAGTAAGGTTAGGTTAAATTTACATAAGCTAGATTAATTTAAGCAAGATTAGCTTAGATAAGCTTTCGTTATGATACGTTTGTGGTTTTATATAAGAATAGATTGCGCTAGGTAAAAAGATGAGGTACAGTTAGATTGGATTATGCTAAGTTGGGTAAGGTTGAATCGTTATATATCGTAAGGTTAAGCCAGGCTGTGTTAAATAAGGATAGGTAAGGTTGGGTTAGTTTGGTTAGGTTTACTTATGTATGATAAAGTTAATTGGATTATAAGGTTAGATTAGGTATTGTTTGATACGGATAGCAAGAGAACTTATTATAAATAAATCAATTATCTTTCAATCCTACATATGATATTCTTATATGAAAAATGTTGAATTTTGAGTGTTTACAAGTGGTCTAAAAACCTTTATAAGATTAACATTATGAAACATTTGGCAATATTGGGACATATTAATGATTCAGCTGTGTGCGCACGACCTACATAGTGACGCAATTCAAAACTTGTAACATAGTAATTACAAAAATTTGCATAAGCTTATGTAAACATTACAACATTTTGTTTTAATTTACACAACCGCTTTTAGAATTGTAGAATATAATTAATGAAATTCGTGTTCCATTACAAAGTTCTATTGTATCAACTGTTTTTGTAAAAATGCGTGGCTTCTTTTTTGATTTAGTAACACGTGGTAATTTGTACACGTGCTAATACTGCCACGCTTGATTTTAGTTAAATTATAAGATAATAAAAAGTGTGGCTCCATTGAAAGCCGGTTATTCAAATCTTTATAAGTGACTAAGCATATAACCGTACAGTTTCGTAAAAAAAACTATATAATAGTATTGTTAATGTATCAAGATAATTTACATAACTTAAGACATTTTTTTGGCTTTAAACTTAATATATATGTAAATCATTTGAAAACATCTTCCAAAATTTACTCCAAAAAGTTAATCTGGAAAATATGAGTACTAAGTGTTATTATAGCATAGGTTAAACTAAATACGGATATATACTTTTTCACTCACAACAACAACAAAGCATCTGAAAACATAACTTTATCTACAATTTGACAAAGAAATTAATCAAATAAACTTTTAAATGTAATACAATGCAAAATTATAAGCAAAAAATAAAAACTAAACTGCTATCGACGGGTAGTTCAATGCTGTGATTTATTCCAGAAGGTCACAAATTCAACAGCGCAGACGCTATAAAAGCATGCATAATTAACGACAAATGTGTGCGAGTACACACAGACAGCTGGAACGAACCGGTATGCTATGATGTGGAGCGTTCTGAAAAGCCCAGAGTAGGAATTCAAATCAAAGTCTAGACTATACTGTGAACACTAGACTAATCTGTTGCGAGCATTGATAGACAATATGTTCGTACGACAAATGTTGTCTGGAATACTGTGTTAGCAACATTTGTGCGTCTTCGAAAGAGGTGTTTGGGTACTTAGATACCGACTACTATACTAAACGGTAACTAAGTAATTAGACTACAGCTATAAAAATCAAAATCACTCGGTTGTAAAATGAATAAAAGTAAATGGAAAAAAAGCCTGCGTTTTCTAGATGCGAATCGATGACGCAAATTTTACTTAGATGTCGTTCTCTGTTGCGGTCGACGATCATAATAAATTAGGCTCAAATGATGATTGCCGATATGTTCAATGATTAGCCAGATTGTTTGGAAGGAGATAAAAAATTGAACTTTATTATGTTGCGCACTTGAGTGAGTATTTAGTAGTAGTGATATTAATGACATTAAGAGATCTTCTGAATGATAAGTTGTAAGTGGTATTGAGTTAATATTGTCAGTGTGCTTCCTGCTTGTAAATTTATGTAAATGGTGAAAAGCTTTATAATCGAATGTGTGTCTGTTTTGCTGGTGATCTGGTGATAGTATGGAAAGCCGCTGGCTCAAAACGAATTGGTTGATTGACACATTTAGACAGCTAATTCAATAAGCTGAGCATTATTTTATCCGAAACAATGAGATTTAGTGTCATTTGATTAATATTTAATAATAAAACACCATGGTGGAGGATGGAGCTGCTTGTAGAAGTCCACGTAAGTGGGAAAAGTTCCTGATCGCCACTCACTTGGGAGTGGCCAGGAATGATTCTTTTGCAAGCAGTTCAAGCAGCTCACAAACTTCCGGCCTTTTTGGCCAAGTATCCTCTGGAGATCCCTTGGACACCCGTCCGGGGGTGAGCTAGTTGTGAGAAGGCGAGTCTCTCCTAGACTTAAAACTTGGAATATGTGCGTAGGGTTTGGGTCCCACCACACATTATCATCATTCGTATCGTATCGTATCGTACGTAGTAATTCATATCTTTTGCTATCCTGGTATTAGTTTTATTGAAGAAAAGTATTTTCAAAATTGACATTTACAAAATTTGACTGCATATAAACACAAATATTATTTAGAATTATTTAAAATTACTTTTTTCACTTGGATCAGACTACGTGTAATCAACAAAAATAAAATTACCATTTTGACATTTATCGATATGTTAAAAAATTGATTACACATATGTGACAGAAAAAAAAAATTTACAACATACTCATACAAAAGCTTGTGGCCATTAAAACACGGTCTGACTAATTGGACTTAAAGTAATCACTTGAAAATTTCCAAGAAAAAAAATATTTTTTCAAAATTCTTTAATTAATTGTCAATAAACAATTACGGAATCAAAAATCGTTGACAAAATTTTGGGATCGCAATTATTATAGAAACTATAATGAAAAAAATGTTGCGCGTCTTTGTACTCTTTTTTTCAAAAAAATCATTTGAAATTAAGTTTTCGGTAGCTTTATAAACAAAAGCTTGTTGCTATTAAGCAAACTAACCAATTTGAATAAGACTTTGGTATATTGAAGTGAATGAAGTGAACTTGAACACCATTGATCTGAAATATTTGATACTGAGGACTTTTTTAAAATATCTATTTTAGTTCTTTACTTGTGATAAGATCAATTATTTCATCACAGATATAAAATAATGCTGACTTGAATTCATTCATTCCCATAAAAGCCTAAGTTTTAAGTTAGTACTTTTCATTTAGGGTGGGTGTATATGCCTTTTTTTGAATAAACTACAATGTAAAAATTATCATATGAATTAGGGTTGAAGTACAAAACATTCATGTTAACTGCGTAAATCAATACAACTCGTATGGTTAACAGTGACGTCTATGTTTACTGCTTACTTACTTAAAGCCAGATATTTTCTTTAAGCACAACTTATGGACTTTCACTTTTAAGAATTTATTTTGCGAGATAAAATTTAAATGTCGCAATTACAGTACTAACAATAAGTGTATGCTTTGCTAAAGACTCTATTATGAAAGCTACTGCGTAGTCGTTTTGTATCAAACAAAGTTGACTTGGTGGAATGTTGAATGAAGAGGGCTTGGTTATAGAACTAACTTTGATCTTTGCCACGTTTTTGCTCTTTAATTTTTAAAGTTGTTTCAGATTAACAGCATAAATAAATTTTTATGCGTTTGAAATTTTTATAATCTTACACTTGAGCACGTTGCACAAATGAAAAGTGCAACTTGTCATCATAGGAAGCAGATATCGCAGTTTTGAAGTCTTTTTAGCACTCCTTCTATCAATACGACACGTTGGTCATGTATCAGGATATTTACAGTAATGTAATCTAGGGGAGGACGAAGGGGACCGTTGCTCCAGGTGCAACGGCTTGAAAGACGACACAATGGTACTTGGTTTTTCACAATATTCAATTAATTTTAATATAGATATTGTAGTAGCATTTGGAAATAAATGTAACAAAAAATACCATTTAAATGAAATGATCGTAAATTACATTGGTCGTGAATTCATTGTTTCCCGTGAAATTTTCCGCGGTCTCATTAACCGAATGTGGAAACACGGTCTGCTCACATTCTGCTCGGATTTTCAATGCTTTTGTCATCAAACGTACGTCGAAGGATAGTATGCTCGCAGGAGTAATGGCAAGATAAAAAGCAGAGAGCCTGCTAAGGTCTGACACACGGATGATTAGTGCTGGTCTCATCAGCCGTGTGTGAGAGTGCAGTGTGCTTTTATAGAAGCTTAGGCAGGGTTACCAAATGACCTAAAAATATAATGAGGACGTTCAGAGAATTTCAACTTTTGACCTCTGTTGACTAAAAATTTTAGTGAATTGATGAGGAACATGGTTTTCCTTTTTAATTTTTCGATCGAGGACACTTACAGTCAAATAATCTCAAATTGAACGCATTTAAAGGTCTTCGAAGACGAGAAAGCATCCGGGGAAACTTAATCAAATTCGAGGAATTGTCGTTGAAATCGAGTATGTGGCTAAAGTAACTGCAGGTATGAGTGCAGAGGATCTTTACCACCACCGGTAAAGCGTTCGGTCCATGCTGTAAGATTGTAGAGAAAAACGATAGGACTTTTGTAACAATATACATTTGTTTGTGTGTACATGTGTAGTACTAAAATAATATTGATATTATATTTGTTCACAACGGGTACTTTACAATATTTGTAAGTTACGTTAATGGCCGCTCAAAGGATGAAGTGGAATAAGAAAATCAAAGCATCCGAGTGCCAAATGTACCAATGCTCATACAAACATACATATGTACATAACTTATGTATGTATGTAGCTCTTATTTACTTCTATATAAACTTAATGGTGTTAATACCAAATTTAATTTCAAAAGAGGCATAGTCAATCCTTTGAATTTTAAAATAAAAATCACTTTATGATTTGCAACACTTTTACTTTTTACAACATTAATATCGAAATGTATACAATATTATCGCTTCTAAGAGAACAAACTGTACACTAGTGAAAAACTGTACACAGCACAAGAACTGGCGAAAGAAATAGAAGAGAAAAAACTACAATAAACAAAAAGTAAACAAAAATTAAAATTTTTAGTAAGCCAGCTAGAAAGAAATCAAAAGTAAAAAGTAAATTAACATTTTTTGCCAAATTGCGCATGATCAAAGTGCGCACTAAACACAGCTTAACGTTAACTCATTTTGAATTCCACTTCCGGTTTTTTTTTTGCCAATAAAACCAGAAACAAAATCAACTTAATAAATTCAAAAATGTTTTCACTCAACGCCATGCAAATTACGCGCAAATTTAAATAGTTCCCGCTGCCAAGAACATAAAATACAACAACAACAATAACATAAAATAAAAAAACGAATAAAACTCGAAAATTCACTCACCATCCACAATTCATTTCAAATGAAAACACGTGGTTTTCAAGTTCATCGCTTAGCGAACAACTAAATTAGAAAACAAAGAAAGAAAGAAAAAAAAGTTCATGAAATGAGCAACGGACCGAACAAATAGTCAAATGATGAAAAGAAGAAGAAGCACATGGCTGAAGCGTTAATACTAAAATGTTGGCGCTCGATCTGGCACTGAAACAGCGGTCGGCATGGAACCCTCTGTGGATACTAATCCGAGGTTTGTTTCGTTTGATATACGTACATACGTAGTACATATGGCCAACGTTTTGTTCGGTACTTAACGCATCAAGTAGGGTATGTGGGCTATCAACATCAGAATAAAACCTAACCTTTCCTAATACGAATTTGCTACGCGAACAAACGAATGAATGGGTGTTTGTGTGTGCGTAATCCAAAGACGTCAAACTAACTAAATAAGTGGCGAAGAAAAGAGAACTAAAGTATTGCGTCGTTGCTATTTGAAAGCTAAGTATACCATATATAAAACGGACAGAGTCTTGCCATCAGTTCAGGAAAAAGTATAGCCTCTAGATAGAATTCTGTTTCTCGCTCACCAGATATGAAAATTATTTCAATTTCACTATACATATTTCTTATTGGCAAATTAATGCATTTTGAAATTTTTTGGTGCCATAAACAAGTATCAGCACATGTGATGGCATTTGAGTTTTGTGGAAATGTACTTTTGTCGACATGAACATGAAAAAGTTACTTTAAGTTAAAAAAATTCAGCAAAATGTGAACTTTTTTACTAATAAAAAAGGGTCAGTAAAGCTTACTCCTGGTCTCATTCGACATAAATTTACTAAAAATGTAGATTTTTTAAAAATTATCCAATTGTGCTGTAAACGCGCTGAATCAATATATATATATGGAAATAGGCCATTTGTTCCGAATGTACTGAAAATTTGTCGAATGTACTGAACACGATTTTTCAAATATACCGAAATAAGTACAAATATACAGAAAATACCATCACTGATCAGCACTTGTAGTTTACTTATGAATGGTCTGTTACGCATCATGAAAAACCATAGCATATAACAGATCTTATACAATTGAATGACCCGCATAACATTAATTTGTGTGCAAGAGGGACAGTCACTTTCTGCAAAAGTCACTTTCTGAAGACTGGGTCCAAAAACAGGTTAAAAGATTTCTGTTGCAAATTAACTTTCCATATTGCTGTTGAAAGATAAGAATGCAATGATATTGTTTTTATGATATCCATGCAACATTACTGTTTGTAATCTTCATCATTTTAACCCAAGAATTCAAAAAATTAACGAATTTCGCACTTCCAATAATTTACATTTTTTGTTTTTTTTTTTTGCAGTTTGGATGTTAATGAACCCAATATCGGCGCAAACAACGATTCCGCCTAGTAAGAAAAAATTATTTAGTAAAAAACAAAAGAATTCAGGTACAAAAATTTAAATTCAGTCATTCACTTTTTTCACTTAACTACTATATATCCTATTTATCAATAAAATTTTCAAAAAAGTTCCACTTGGCTTGCATTCATAAGTTATTAACCAAATGCAACTACGACGCCGGCTTCACCTCCTGAACTATGCTATTGTTTGTTTACTAAAATGCGCGCAACTTTTTGACAGTTTATCTATTAACCATTTTTGCGTTCCAGCTGAAATTGTGCTGATTCGACTAGTCAGAGAAATTTCAGCTTTCGATTTCTCGAAAATCGAGAATATACCCTTTGATTTTTTACCACAAAATCCGACTGGAACAAACCAACTAATCGCCGCTGCTGTAAAAATTGATAAATAAACGCTTTTTAATATACAACATCAAAGCGTTTCTGACTATAACCTACTACAGTACACTCCGCATATAAGAACCCCGCTTATAAGAAATTATCGCTTACAATGGACAAGTCCAAAAGCACCGTGTACATTTTTAATATTTTCATCCAAAATGGACCGCTTATAAGAGAACCGCATATAAGAAAAAACCTGACAAAAGACATATATTTCAATCACCTAAAATTGTATGATCATATAAAAGAAGTCTCTTAAAAGAAATTATTTTAAAACTGTTTTGCCAGCAATGATTTTCTCTCGATAATATGAAAACTTTTATGACTATTTTGTAGAAGACTACGGATAGCGCAACAGTACAGCCAAGGCGAGAGGAAACTCTTCAAGCGTTGTTTGTACTAAAACAGTATTTGCCCCGTCATAATAGCGTAATAAATATTGAAAAAATTCTCTTTCATCAACGTGACAAATAACTTGTTCGAAAAAAAATAAATGACTATTTCATTTGTTTACAAATTTGGGGTTCATATCGAGATCTGGTTGGCAGCCAGTACGCTTATAAGAATTAAGTTTCTTATATAAGATATCCGCGTATAAGAAAAACCTCATATAATGAACAATTTGTCGGCATTTTTAAAGTTTCTTATATGCGGAGTGTACTGTACAATAGTTTAGTACTTTCTAGATTAGCTAAATATAATAAATATCGTCACGATGGTTTGACTGAAACAGTAGTACTCGTATATGTATAATGCTCGTATAAGTACACAGAGTAATGAGCAAACGAAGCAACTTTTGCACCTTTCGTACTCACAGTACAACATAAAAAAGAGCAACAACAGCTGTGGATAAAACATTAACACTCATACCATTCACTAAGCTCTAATGCGTGAAATTGTTGCTCTCTCATCACTGCATTCGTTTACGAGTACGCTCACTTTGTTGCTCCACTATGTACATTAGTATGCGTTGCATATGTAGGTGAAGCATGCGCTTAACGAACTGAAACAACCCATAAACTAGAGCAATGCGTAACCCCTGTTGCTCCCACAATAAGAACAACAATTTAAGGTAAATGCGGTTAAAAATTTCTTAAGATGAACCCAAACTCTGAGCAAACAAGCACTTGCCCACTTCTCCAAACGAATCATCCCCAACCCCCCAATACGTTTTGCTACAGACATTAAAAGTACGACTAAGTTACTTCTACTCAAAAGTGTTGTGTGAGAAAGAGATGTACTATACTCAGTCTTTCCTTATCGTCATCCCTCCAACTCTTAAGGACAGGTTCAAGAAATTCCATCATCATCATTATCATCGTTTTGGTTTGGTTTGATTTGGTATCCTTGTTATTGCCGTCGGCTTTCTTCGTCTAGCTGTGTTCTTAACAAATTGTTAGGCTCACTTGGTTTGACACTTTCGTGCTATTATATACCGTTATATGAGACTCAGCTGTTTGTGGGAGTTGACCAATTGGCATTGCTGGATTCTGCGCAGGATATCCCGATATTTTATAGGCTACTCCTTGTCCTTAATTGGAGGATTCGTTCGTTCGCATTCGATTGGAAATCGAATTGAATTTTGTTGTAGGGAGCTCAACAAGCAAGCTAGAGTTGCATTCAGTGGGGCTTGTGCCACCGACAGCGAATGTGGTAGAGCCAATGCCTTAGGAATATAGCGTTAATGGTTAGCTACCATTATAACATACATGAAGGCTGGGGTTGAAAGAAGGCTGACACGAACATTTTTCGATTGCTTTATAAAATTGAAATGATTTCATTTTATGATAAGTGTCTTTTAGAGGATTATGTAGCTTTTGTCTTTAAAGTTATTAAAATCGAAATAATCTGTTTAACTACCAAACGCTTCTTCTATCTAACCTATTTTGACTCACCGTGGGCGAAGAAATATAAATAAAATAGAATGAAATACATAATTTCCTTTGAAGTGGAAGACACGTTTTATACGAAAATTTGCATTATGTATAAATTGTATTTTGGGTGTATGGGTTTTCTTTGTGCCTCTTTCAATAAATATAGAAAAGAAAATACTATAAAAGCTTATAAAATTCGTCCAAATTTAGAAATGCTTTCTTTTACAAACTAGATAAGACAAAAGTTGGATCAATTTAGCCTTATACGAGTACTATATTCGTATATTATTTATTCCGCCGCTATGTTGACATGATCTTTCTTCGGTAAGCCTACCTTTTAAAGGACAATAACTGGTTTGGTAGTAATACTTTATTCATCTATAAAGCAATGTTCAAAAAAAATGTATCCAACCAATGATTTCGAAAATAAAACAGAAATTCCTATCCCTCTTCCCGATTGAAGTCCATTGTGAATCATCGAAAAAATTGAGAAATTCACTCAGCGATACCAAAGCTAGTTAGCACTCAGGCTATACTCTGGGAACTTTACTTGTGAACGAAATTAGACGATGTTAGTTTGCTCCTGCCTTATAATTCAACCGTCAAAACAGTTGATTTGTGTAAATGAGGATTGTCACTTTGAAAATTTAACTAAACAGCGCGGAAATAGCTGACTTAGAACTCAACGAACGATTTCAAAATTTATTTATACAAGCGGAATCTTACATGTTGTTGTCAGATTGGTCGGACAATTCGAAACTTTGCTGAAGCAAAGTACCTATTAAATTAATATTTTTAGCAGCAAGAAGATTTTTTTAATGACATTATTTTTTCACTAGTAACAATCTTACCTCAGTTGTCCTTGCCGTACCGATTTCCTTAAATGAAATTTGAAACCTTTTTTTTTCTGCAACTCTCTAAATTTTGACGCTGAATCCGGATCTGGTATTCATTTTTATCTTTCACTCCTGGTTTTATTATTTCGTGCACTTATATTAAGGACACCAAATAATTTGCAAATTTTTGAGTAAACAAATTTTAAGTTGTGGACTTTCTCAACTTAGTCTTAAGCTATTAATTTTCCCTTCTTAAAAAGTTGTTGCAGATACACATCGATTATTCTTTAAAGAAATGCTCACTTTATTGCATTTGACTTTTCTGAACACGCTTTCCTTACATACGTTTTCTTAGTAAAAGCTTAAACATTAATATGATCTTATGGGTAAATGTTATAACAACTTGGAAATAGTGAGTAGTTTCTTCAATATAATAACAAATTACAACTTTCTTCATTATAAGTATAAAATGTACTCTTTTTATAGGTATGTATAAATTTTGTTTCTCAAGTTTTTAATTTTTCAATAGAAATCATTTTGAAGGCTCATAAAGAAAATCCTTAATACAAGAAACAATTAATAATATTATGAAAAATTATTGCTCTAAAACGAAGGAAGCCTATAGAAACTACTTGCGTAGTGCCTATTGCGAAAAACGATTCGTTTTCAGTTCGAAAAGTTTTTGAAGCAATTGGTATTCGAAGTCAAACAAGTAGATTTGCAGTATTTTTGATTTAGTTTGCATCTCCATGAAAACTTTTTATATTGAATCAGTTGATCATATTTTGGGCCTTTTCTCTTTTAATAAAAAGGCAGATTAATAACAACGCAATAAAGTTATCACTCTATTTGAAAAACTTTCATTCAATTATTTAAATTTGCATAAAATGCATTTTAGATGTATCTTGAAATTGTATTATGTATTATTATTGCACCATATATAAAAAGTTAAAAAAATTTAAAAAGTGTTTTTGTTAAAATAGACTGGCAACTCTTTTTTGAACTAATAGAGATGTTATATAATAATATAACATCTCTAACTCCAAACATACAGCTTAACAGCTGATTTCGAAAATGTCAAATGATGACTTTTGCTTTGTCTAAGGATAAGCATTTTGAGAAGAAAGAATTTTTGTTTATTATTTATTTTAAATTTTTTCTTTAGAATGCTATAGAATATTAGCATTTTTAAAAAGAAAAAAGGTTCAAAGTGCTTTCCATGATAATTTCATTTGGAGTGAAATCCTTTAAGAATAAAATGTAACTAAAAAGTCTAATAAAAGTTCGATGATCAGCTCCGACTTTTTAAAACGTTTCAAATCTGCCTCAATTTTACTTCCTCGCATAAGGGAACGTCCATAAATTACGTGAGTCAAAATTGGGGAGGAGGGGGTACGGAAAAATCTCACCAAATCTCACCAAGGGGGAGGGAGGGTCAATAAAATCTCACGTCAACTTTTTAATGCGAAGACAACACATTATTATAGCAGATTGCATTTAAAAACTATACGGAAAGTCTCACGGAACAGAGGGGGGTCCCGTCAGATCTCACCAAATTCCACCTAGAGGAGGGGAATCTGAATTTTGAAAAAAACATCTCACGTAATTAACGAACTGCCCCTAAGTGAAATTCGCGACAGGTCGGTATATCTTTTATGGTTGAATGTTTTTACTATGAATTTGGAGAATCAGAGTTTTCCGAAGTTTTAATTTGATTGATTTTGGTATCATAATCATAAAATTGGATAAAAATAAAATATTATTTTCATATGAAAAGAATATTTTAATTAACATAAAATAAAAGCAAATAAAAAGCTACAAAGTCATAATTATAAATTTTGTTAGATCTCTTTTTATTGTAAGGAAAAAGTGAATTTTCTACTTTAGTCGACAAAGGAGCACACATGCATTCCTATATTATTAGAGGAACAGTCTGTTCTAAGCGGTGCTTCTCAGTCAGTCAGAACAGAGAATTGTAAACACCATAGAAAGATTGCTAAGCATAAAACTCATAAAAATTAACACGTGGGTTTTCTTTCTCCTACGCAAAATAAAACTGAGTTACAACTAGCGATCAATATACCAGAAAACAATTTTTCAACTTTGAATATTCGTAAACTTTTTATATCTGAGTGAATTTCTTATATCAATCAACTGATGAAATTGATATGACGTACTATATTTTATGTCACTGTATCAAGTTTATGTCTTTGATTTAACACCATCAAATAGCAGTGACAAAGGGAATAGTAGAGCATCCTAAACGTCTGACCTTTAATACACTTTGCACATGCAAATTCATCATTTTTATGCAACATAAAAATCGAAGCAATAAAAAAAGGGAGAAATAATTTGATGTCACATCATAAAAGGACACATACAAGCATAAAAGAGCAGTCGTCATATGTCAATCATTTAATCTAAGTTGCACGATGGAATGGGTTAATGGTACGATTGGGTTCAATAAATAGTTTAATACTTATAGTTTTAGCTGAAGTAAATTAATTAAATTGAAATGTGTAGTCTTATCAAATGAATAAAGTTATATTCGTTCAAATAATTATGTAAATACTGGAGGGCTTTCAAATGAAAAGAGTTGGATATTAAATTCGCCGATGTTGCTGACATTTTTCTTCATTTGTGGAAATTTATTGAAATAAAGCATTTTAGAGCTATTTTTTGTAATACGTTTATTGGTATACCAAATAAAATGAATTTTAAAGAAATAAAATATTTTGACTATTTCACTACAAGGTTCTTTATTAAAGAAGTTGTGTTTCTGACCCGAAGAATCACATCACCATAGATGCACGATAACTAACCAAAATACTACCAGCATACACTAACAGCATTGTGAACTTTCGTATCTTATCTTACTACATCTAACATTTAAAATCATTAAACTTAGAAAACTACTCATTTTGTTTTTTAACTTCAAAACTTCTTTGGTGAAAAATTTTAAAAACTTTTCACATTTATGCTAAACATTTTCGATAAATCGCTGCTGGAAGTTGCAACAATTTATTGTGACACTTTACCGTGCTATAACCAGTTATCTACAAACAAAAAACAAGAAAGAACTATTCATTTGAAATTGAAAAAAAAAAAAATAAAACTAAATGCATTCTTCTCGGTATCTTGATCAAGATATGCCACCATACCTACCACATAAACAATATTCTTGCGTGTGTGCAACCAAGCGAACTTAAAGTTCAAAATGCAAAACTTAATTTAATGTAAAAAACAAAAGTTTTACATTTTTTTTTTAAAGAATCACAAAAAATATTCTCCAAAAAAAATTAAGGAATATTTTGTGCCCATTACTCTTAATAAAATTGTGGACAAAACTTTTACGGAAGTAAATGCGAAAAAAAAAATTCCAAAAAACTGTCAAACGGAGTGTTGTAGAGTGACCACTTGTCTCAATTTTATGATTATATAAATACATATAGTTAAATTTTCCACAAAGACGTTTTTGGTTCGATGCAACTGGTTGCCTAAAATATATTTTCTATATTAGCTACACTTAAATAAAAAAAGTTTCTGAGAGTGTATCATTGTTTCCACCATGCACTTATCCAGCTCAGTTTAGACTTTGTTTCTTCACTAAAATATATTGAAGTGTGTTCAAGAAGAATGTAACAATCTTTCTGTTAAATTTCGTAAAATTATTTAAGTCTCGTCAAATAATACAATTCAAATAACAACTTTATTATACTCAGTTTCTACAATTGAAAGACTCCCTGAAATTATGAAAGGAGTTTGAATTTTTCTGGTTCAATTTCCAAACTCAAAAATTTGGCTCAGTTGGCGATGCAGCTACAAATGTGGACATTAGTTGCCATGGAACATGTAGAGATTCATAACCATGGAATTTCACTCGTGGAATTAGAATCTACACAGGGTTGTTCTTTTTGGAAATAAACATCAAAGCAAAAAGTGTTGGTATCCTGTATTTGTTCTTTCTACACTGATAAGAACGATTTGTTTGAGTATAACAAACCTATATTTCATGCAGAGCAATTAAATATTTGATTGAGTCAAACATTAAATGCTTCAACCAACACTTACCACTATTTGATCCAAATACAATATGTTTGACTCAATTAAATATTTGATTGCTCTATATGAAATATACGTTTCTTATATTCAAACAAATCGTTTTCTCAATGTACGCATAATATACACATATGGTCAAAATAATAAGTACACTACCTGATATCTTATTAGTTCTCAATTATTTTTTGTTTTACTGAAAATATATATAAAAATTTTTTTTTATTTTGATAATTTCAATATCGCAATGCCTTTAAAAGTGAAAAAGAAGAAGGGATTTCCCCGAATTTTTCTATGCGCGTATGTTTTCATTTAAAGGGCTTATTTCACTTGGACAAAATAATAAGTACATTAATCATTTCTTTAATTTTGCATCAATCTGATCGGCTTTTTCGTACAAGTTTGTTAATTTTATTCATTTTCATATTTAGTTATAGCAAAATAAAAAGAAAAAAATTTCATAGATGGGAAGAAATCAACATTGTACTGCCGAGGAGAGGCAGATGGTTTCGACACTCAGAAATTACGGCCAAAGTCTTCGTACTTGTGACGAAGCCATGGATCAGTCAATTTTTTCGTCCAAAACGCTTTAAAAGCTAAAAAAGTGGTTCAAACCCGCGGAAGACCAAAAAATTCTTCAACAACGTTAGATAATCATATTGTCACTTTCGCAAAAAAGAACCATTTCGCATCTTCAAGAGCCATTTTAGCAGACATCGGCAATGTGATCTCGTTCCGAACGGTACGTCGACGATTACAACGAACCAATTTACCTTGACGGATAGCGAGAAAAGTTTCTATGCTTCGAAAAAAAAATTTGAAGATGCGTTTATCATTCGCAAAGAAACATCCAAATTGGTCCGGACCAGACGGCGAGAAGAAATAGCGTAATACTTTGTGGAGCGACAAGTCAAAAATAAATATGTTTGGAAATGACTCCGCCCGAAATGTTCGACGCCCCAAGGGTAAAGAATTTCACTTACGCTTCACAAAAAAGACTGTAAAGCATAGGGGTGGCCACATTATGGTCTGGGGTTATTTTTCATGGTACGGTGCCAGACCAATACATCGAATTTCTGATAGCATGACCAGATTCCACTATAAAGACATTTTGGAAAGTACGATGTTGCCCTATGCTTATGACAGTATGCCGCTAAAATGGACATTTCAGCAGGATATTGATCCTAAGCATACTTCCAAGTTGGTGAAGAATTGGTGGCAAACAATAGTGTGACCTTGCTTAACTGACCAAGTCAATGACTGAACTTGAACCCTTTGGAAAACCTTTGGCAAGAGTTGAAGCAGAGAATAGGAAAGGAAGTATTCCAAAATAAGAAGCAATTATGGAGTTTTGTCCAAAAAACTAAGCTTATCTCCAGTATGCCAAAAATGGTTCACAAAATTATTCAAAATAATGGTTGATATACCGGCTACTAATGATGAAATTTAAAAATCAACAAATAGAGCTGATAAAATCGAGTTAATTTTTTTTTTTATTAAAATGTACTGACTGTACTTATTATTTTGTCCAGTCATTTTAATCCATTTTTTACTTTTTTGATAAGACTGAAAGATATTTTTGTTTATTATTAATGTTATACCTTTTTATTTTATTTAATATGTTGTAAGAAGTTAACTATAAATTTGTTTTTCTATTAACTTAAATAAATTTTTGCCTACAAGCCATTGAACTAATTATGTGAGCGTGTACTTATTATTTTGACCATTTGTGTACATGAAGTGAACAAAGTACGGTACAAAAACAAATAAATAATAACAGGGAAAGAATTATTGAAACGAGTCAATGTCTAGAAGTTTTGAGCATAATATATGAATATACAAAAAAAAAATTATAAAAAGCAAACATGAAAGTCTAAAAATATCAACTGCTATCAAAGAAGTCTGTAAAATTCAAAAAATCAAAAGTATCGAAATTGTTTTTAGTTATAAATTGAAATAAATACTAACAAGTATCGAAATGTGAATAAAAAGTCGAGTATCATATAACACTGAAAAACTCTACGAAGTCAAAAAATAGCGAATAGAAAAATATAAATTAGTACCGTAAGTATCGAAGCTTAAAATTTGAAAGTGCTGAGTATCGAAAAAATTTCGATCAGCAAAAAATTAATCTTAAAAATCGAGCTTACTTACGTTATCTAGGTCAACGGGAATCGGCGTTATTTTTTCGCCTATACAACAATGTACGCAATATATGTTTTCGGTATGGTACCCCATCAAAAAAAAAAATTAAAAAATTATTTTCTCCCTGGTACTAAATTATAAGGCTTTTGCTTTCACTTTGGCATCAAAGCACCTCGTTTTCCATCAATTCCGTTTTTGTTGAGTCATGATTTGTCAATTCCAAAGAGTCTCTGGCGACTGCGGCACATACTGCTTAAGTTCAGGACAAGCTAGGTTGGCTTGCACAATTATTTATTCCATACCCTTCCATATGGAGCATAAGACCACACACGATAAACAATTAAGCTCTAACTTAACATTAAGCTTCAGCTTTCCTGACTCAAGCGTGGTAATAATGTCTCAGGACTTAAACCGTTTATCATATGGTCACCTTAAAAATTAGAATTCCACTGACATAACACCCACACATTACCCCCATCCAGTTTTTTTTTTTCGCCTGATAGCAGCAAATGGACATCAACAGCTTCGGCCGCCAGCGTGTCGTCCGACTATCAACGGATGTAAAACTGCGTCTTCTGGCAGCTCACATTTTCAAGTTTTCAAGGAATTCACGCAAAGGAAGCGGAAAAGTTTTTCCTTTTTTTTTCGTCTTGCAAATGAGAAAGGATGCTGCGATGAGCTTAACATGACTTTTTTAGTTTTAGTTTCACGGCACACACAACACACAAAGAACCCCACCTCCTCATAGTTTTCAGCTTTTAAGAGACGAGCAGCAGAAGACAAGCTTAAAATGAGCGCTTAAGAATCAAAAATTGTGGCAAAATGAAAAGAAAAAGTTTGAAAATTTGGAAAAGAAAAAATTTCACACAGGAGCAAACTTTAAGGATATAAATTATCGTTTGTGTGATACCTTTGGCACTTTTTTTCTCTTTTGCCTGTTTTGTTTTCAGCCATGAAAGAAGCTTGGCGCCAAATGGCTGACTTGTAAAAATGTGTGTTGGTGTGTAACATGATGGCTTACATCGATACAGCACACATGCACACACAACACAAACGACGAAACACAGATACAGTTTCCAATAAATGAAACTACAGTATCATGCATATGGCTGAGCTTCTGTTGTACCTTGTATACCTTGATGATGCTAAATGTAATGGATTTTATAGCCATTTAGTCGCAGTGCTTTCGTGGGAATACAAGCAGTAGGGTAGGTAGGGCTGGCAAAGAAAAAGTTGATTTAGAGATCGTAAAAATATTTCAAACTTAATTGATTGCTTTTTCTAGATTTTGAAGAGAGGTGTCGCTATAATTTGATGACTGGTTTTTATCATATCAATTTAATGAGCCAACTACAATTACTTCTTTCTTTTTCTTAACACCCAAACTCTAATGGTTTTACTTGATTCAATATTATCAATATTAGTTACTCTTGTTTTTCAAGTAACTAATCGTTTAGCAGATTTATATTTATGACATTCAGCAATTAATGTCTAAATATAAAAATAAAATGTTGCCTTTTGTCCACTACAATGTGATGTTTTCTTACCAAGATATCGCAAATTGCAGCTGAGTTATTTTTCATTCTTGCAATCGTATAATCCTTTGTATGCATATCTCCTATAGTAAACATTTTATTGAAGGCGTTTGAAAAGCGAAATTTGAAGTGAAAAATAAAGTAAAGCTTTCAGAAGATAATTTAACATTTTCTTGTAAATAATCTTTTGTTTCACTGTCAAGCAACGATATCACAGTATATTGACAGTATAAGAAAAAATTAAAAATAAGGTTGCAGTCAACAACCATTCAGATATATTTAGTTTAATTCTTGGATACGATCAAAAAATTCTTTCAGTTTTTAAATTCAATGCAAGCAAAAACAAAAGACATTTCTTGAAAGTAATATAATGAAGCATACAGAATGCTTATGTTTAGCTCTTCGCTTGTATGAGATGTATCACGCCTACTCGATTAAACGCACACTATTTTTCTAGAATATTTTATTTTGCAATAAATTCCATCATATTCCGATTATAAGCTCTCAATATCAGCCGCAGATATATGGGGCGGCTATAGCTGTTAAAGTTATATCATAGGCCAATAATTTTACATTAATAAATCCTAGGACCACGACTGATCCAGATATATCGTTTTTTTTATTTTTATTTGCTTACTTATATAGTTATTCCCATTCACCTTGTTAAAACTTTTTACTACTGTTTTTCCAAACCAAACTAAAGTATGAACCTTTTACAAACTATAAGAAACATATATAGCAAATCTTATCTATCTACGTCAAATAGTTGCTTAGAAACAAAAAAGTGAATTTTTTATCATATTAGAGGCTGGCACCGCCCATTTTTTTATGGAATCTTACTATTGCCACTACCTTTTGTGCATGTACCGAGTTTTATTCATCTGCGTCAAATAGTTAATAATATATTAAAAATTATATTTTTCGTTTATATGGGGGGGGGGGGGCGTGACATCACCTATTTTATTCAAACCAAACTATGCTACAAACCTTTGCCAAGCCATAAGATACCTGTGCCAAATCTTTCGGATACCGGTTGAATGGTTTAGGAGCCCATTAGCAACGAACATACATACATTGAGCTTTGACAGTTGGGGGCTGATTAAGTCATTACTAGGGTATGTAATCATCTCTTTTTTATTGAAGCACCTAAATGGATTTGAGAACAGCGGAGCCATTCGATTCATTTTGTGGGTATCACAAATGAACAACTCTGGCATTTTTTTTCAGTATATAAATTAGTTTACCGGAATAACCTCACATAACTTAAAATAGGATCTCATTAAAAATTTTGTAAGACTTGTTATAATTGTGGAAATTTCAGAAGAAATAGAACGTATTGAGAAAAATTTTTAATTTTATGCATTGTTTTCCTATGTACATAAATTTAAAAATATGTATTAATGAAAACGATCTTAGAGAAGATAAAAAATTTAAAGAATTTTTTTCGATATGCCAACATTATATGTAATTTCAACAAATTTTTCCTTAGAGTTGATAAACATATACGGATATCGGAAATATTTTTAACACTTAATTCTTTCATAAAGTTATAGCTTTTTATTAGTCAAATACTATAGACAAGGAATCAGCAAAGTTGGAGACCTCAAGATACAAATCTTTTAGTTTTGGCGAGAGTATTTTTCATTTATTTTTGCTCGTGCTATATTAAGAAGTTAGTGTTATGTTAAATTATATACTTAAATTATAATAATTGCTTCAATTAAATTTTTTTTTATAAATTTTATGGAAAAAATTTTGTTTATATTAAAAAAATTTTTACAAATTTTATAGAAAATGAAATTTCACTTTGTTTGGTTTCGAAAACCGCGTTCTACTCTGCAAAAATTACTATAACGATGCAGAAAAGCGTAGCAATAATATGATTTGAAAGAAGCCAGCCAGGATATATCATTCAGAGATCCATTTAAAAATGCTTCGTGAAGTAGTTCTCATATACTTTATAATTTTTGCCAATATATGGTATATTTAATGGTATTTTCTTTAATGCGCATTGACCCATTTAATAATGGTCTATTATATTATTTGCAAACTTCGACAGCAAATGTTATTATTGCCAAAAATTCAGTTCAATCGTATCGGAAAACTACATGAATTACCCGCTAATTAAATCATTTCCACAGCAACAGTGCTTTTGTCTTGATTTCTTTTCATTTTTTCATCAATTCTATTTCTTGTGGAAAACTTTGCAATATTGCACACTACGTACACTGCCCCCTTTTACTAAATATCAAATGTCAAAACATGGTTTTTAGATAATTTGCGAAACGCACGTTTTTTTTTTTTTTTTTTGGCAAAAATTCAATACTTATACTTCAATGTACTTATGTATGTTTGTATTTATAGTAAATGGACCAAAGATTCAATTAGGTTAATGTATTACAAAATATTCGCATTGTATTGAAAATCTTTTATATTGATTGAAGAATTATGTCTATGAACAGTTGAGTGAATCGCGCGCATTGGTAAATTGAGCACTTTTGTGCAGTATCATCTTACAGCTGTAATGCGTTCGTTAACGTTTTCATAGACATTAACATGCATATATATAGTAAGCACGCTTACTATTACGGTACGGTAGCATCTTATCAACGAGCGGTAATTAGTGATAATGACAGCAAACTCTACTGACCTGTACTTGAGTAAGAGTCGCGCGTGGCAAAACTTGTTTGTATTAAACTATGGAGCAATATGGATGATATGAATGCAAAGCACAGATTTTCGCATTAGGTTAATCTGTTTGCAAAGCAAGTTCACTATTTCGTTGGCTACAGACATGCTTTGCATATTAAGTCACTTAAATTCATAAGACCGCAGCAGATTCAACAGATTTTATTCATTATTTAATTGTTAAAATTTACATACTGTCAATTTTTTTTGTAGAAATTGTATGCAAACGATTGAATTTATTTGGGTAAAGGGGGACAGATTCAAAAAATTGTACACTTTAATGTATGGTACGGTTAGAGCTGGAAGCGGACCATAATATCGGTACCTTTTTTGAATCAGAAATCCACTAAGAAATAACTAAATGCCAAGTATGAAATCAAGAACATTTTTAGGCAAAGTATATTGAGGAATTAAATACGTAAGTCACTAGACAGTTACTTCCGAGAACGAAAGTGCTTTAAATCGGAATATGAGATCGCACGCGATTAAAATCAACGTACAGACGATTGAAATATAACTCTTTCGCGATGAAAACTATTTGCAGACTACAGTCGACGTCCAATTATACGAATGCTCCTTTATACGAATGTCCAATTATACGAATGCACTATTTTTTACACATATGTCTCTGTAATACGAATAGGAGTAAATTTGACTGTTCAATAGTACGAATGAAATTTTTTTCCTCAGTAGGTTTTGCGTTTTTGCTTATATTTTCAAATTTTAAATCGTATTTTTGAATTTAGAATAGTTTTTTAAGCTAATTTGTTGTGAAAAGTTTTCAGTGAAAATTGATTTTAAGTTAAAGAAAAACTGAAACATAAGCGTACGATCGTATGATGATGATCGCATGATAAAATTAATATTCTCGCGGATTGTGATAAAGGAAAGTCCTTATCAGACATTCGAATATGTACGGGTTACCAAAGTCCACTGCATTATCAAAGAAAAAGGCTCATGTATTAGCCAATACAACACACTCTGTGTAAAGCCGATACCGAATGAAAGCTGGAGAGTTTGACAAAATGCACTTCATTAGTGGTTTTTAGTTTTTAGCGCTCATATTTCAGTAAGTTCTGTATTTTACATAGCGATAGATATGATGAGGACGATGTTTCGCTATCTGTTCTTCAGCAAAGAGACGAAGTCATCGGGACTAGAAACAATTTAGGTTTACTGGAAAGCACCTTTTCTAATCCAGAGTTTGAGGTAAGCGAATGAAGTGGAATGACGACAATTTTATAGACTATGTAATCATATTAAACGAGCATGACGAAGAAACCATGGATGTTTCACCCGAAACTGTTAAGAAGGTTAGTCACACGGATCTCGAACTTGCATTCTGTGAGCAGTTGAAAATAAAACTGATGCTTCAAAAATGCTTATGATGAGAAGCTTGCAGGAATATGCAGTGCAATTAAATTTGCAAGTCAAAAATCGGCAAAGCTGAATGACAGAGTTTTTAAGGAACTGATTAGATCATGTTTGCCCATGTAGGGAATACCTTTTTATTCATAAGTTTTTTTCTAAAAATATATTTATATATTTGAATTGTTACGAATTATCATTCGAGAAATTTGAACATTGTATTCATACGTATTATACTATGTATAATTTACTAAAAAAACAGAGTAAAATTTCGTTGCGATAATACGAATTTTTCGATTTTACGAATAGGCCTGACATTATATCATTCGTATTATTGGACGTCGACTGTACTATCTTTTCTCGGCTAAATAATCTTAAATGTGTGATAGATCATATCCAGGAAGACTTTTACGATACTAGGCTAGTCAATAAGTTTCGGGTTTCACACATAGATCGCTAGATTGCTAGCCAAAATTTTGTTATTGTTGAATTGTTACAGCCGTCAAAAGGACATAAGGGGAGTTTCATGTTGATCTGTCAAATGGTTCTTTTTCAACAGCTGTTTAAAGTAGTCATAATGTTTATTTTTTTTTTAAATGAGAAATTGCAAAATCTCGTATAAAAACGGTTTATCCGGGAAAGAAATTCATAAAGGTATGTTGAATATATTTGGTGGAGGATGCTGCTTCATACTATAGACAACAGTAGAAAGATGAGTTGCTGATTTCAAACGTTGTCTTACCAGCATTGCATATGAAGAACGTGAAGGTCTTCCACTTACAAGAAATGCTTGACCAAGTACAGAATATGATAATGGAAAGCTGTTGATTAACTGAGGATGAATTAACTTCACACGGTTCAGTACTTGGGATTTTGACTAATGTTTTGGATATGAGAACGCTGACGGGTGCCGCATTTGCTAACTTTGGAAACAAAAATGCATTCGAGTAAAACTTTCTCAAGAACATTTCTAATGTCTTACATGGAATATAATTTATTTTGTTCTTCGGCTTGTAACTATGGATGAGACTTAGGCTTACCACCAACATCTGAGTTGACTGACACCGGTTTTTCAGCTCTAAAGCAGGCAAACGGGTCAAAATCCTCTAAAAAATTTATGCCATTAGTTTTTTGGGAAGCCAAATGAATTTTGTTGATTGACTTCATCTAAACTGGCAGAATATAACCGGAGAATATTATTCCAGCCCCTTGCTCCAGCTGATGGATATAAAAAATTGTGAGAAAACATTTGCTTTAACGAAGAAAAAATTATCTAAAAAGCACCTTATCAGAAATGTGCTTTAACCGGCTCTAAGCTGACAAATTGTTGGAACATCCAACCTATTCATAAGATCTGATCCCATTTCTCAAGAAACTCTTTTCATCGAATGAAGAAGCGATTGCAGCAATAGAAAGGTGTTTTGAACGCATTTCGGGAAAGCTTTTCAGGAATGGGATGCATAATTGAAAAATCGTTCGAAAAATATATTGAAGTTATAATATTGAAAAAATAAATACTTCAGAGCCAAAGTCATAGTCTTTCGTTTGCAGTCCCGAAACTTATTGACTCACCATCCTAAAGAAAATCGGTCTGCATATTCAATCTTCGAACTTCATTCTGTGATGTATGGCCAGCATCGTATTAATCCTGTTTTTTTTAAATTTGTTTTTTTTAATTGGTTTTTGAAGTAAGAATATTTCAGTGGATTGGCGATAGTGAAACTCCAACAATACCATGTTTGGATAATGCATTTTCCACTATTTTGATTTTACTACAAATTTTGTTTTGTTAATTTACACCACTTTTATAACCAATCAACCAGAAAAGATGGAACAAAATATTTTGTCAGACCAGGGAAACCCCCCCCCCTCCCCCCACACCCTTAGGGGATTTCCTGACAAATTTTCAATCAATCAATTTGGATGGTTTTTTGACACTATTAGATGCACCCCATTTTGACCCCATTTATGAGAAAACATTTATTGGACATGATGAGAGACGCCTCCAACTCTCTTGGAGGGTTCTTAGACATCGTTTTCATAAACTAATTTATTGAACTAGTCAAGATTAAACAAATTTTTTGGACATAGTGAATAAAATTTTTAAGGCTATAATCTATTTTTATTTATGTTTCAATATTTTTCGATATTATCAACGTTCTAAAACTTTTTTCAAAACTTTTCCAATTTTTAAAATTGTTTTTCTTCATAACGAAACATCTTTCAGTTGCACTCACCAGCTTTCCTTTGTACACCTCTTTTGATATACCTACCAGTAGCGGAACTATAGAGGGTTAGTTGCCCTTGGAGCAATGGCATGGGAGCGGTAAAATGGTCTTCGGTATTAACAATCGTAAAAAAAATTCGATGCATTTTTTATTTTTGTTTAGTACATTCTTACAATTTTTTTTTGAGATAATATCAAAATATTTTCAACGGAAGGGGCGCCAATAACCCTCACTCCACACCTGATGTCTTAAACATTTTCGGATACTTAAGATAATCGCAGCTCTCTCTTTAATTTTAAATTAAATCATTATCTTTTGTCTTTTAACGCCCATTTTTAAATGAGAGTTTAGCATTTGCTGATGTTTTTGAGTCAGATTAACTTCTTCCAAAATAAAGTTCCAGAAATGTTTATGTATGCAAATTTCTTAAAAAGTTGAAGTTGCTTACAATAAAACAAATATCTTGAAAATTCATTTGGTTTCAAGTCAATATTATTCTCAAAATTTTTGCGCATAATAATATTAATGGTATATATTAATTTTGTGTACAATCATATAAAAACAGAGATGATCATAATTATGATATTCTTTCAGAGTGGCGCAGTATATTAATGGCTAGAGTGACTTGAACAGAAAGAACAGTTGATAAACTTTTATTTAAACAATTTGGCTTAACGTAATTTAATTTTGTATTCTCCTAAAGTCAAGCCATTTTGGGCAAATAAACGTCGTTGCATTATTATACATTTAGCAGCAACACTTTGCTATAAACAGCGTTACTTTAACTTTTTACTGAAACTTGAATTTTATGATAAGAAATTATTAAAATATTAAAAAACTAACTTACCGTGAAAAGAAGAGATAGAAGAGAAAGAAGAAAAAATTATATCAGTAACTAAATAAAAGTTCTAGGAAATGACGAGGTGGCCGAGTGGTTAAGGCGTTGGACTGCTAATCCAATGTGCTCTGCACGCGTGGGTTCGAATCCCATCCTCGTCGATTGCATATTTTGTTTAATATTTTTTTTTTGTTCTTTTATTTATATTTTTAATCGCAATTTAATATTTTTAAATAAAATATGAATTTGTTATTCTCACTCTTGAATGAATTCTTGAAGTTATAAATTTTTGCTTACATTCTTTCAAATCTAAGATACCACCTCACGATATATGGATATTGTAATTTTAAGTTACATTTTCTTTTTTTTAAGTTTATTGTGCAATTGAAAGCTGCTCTCCATCAATACTTTGTCATCCTTTCAATCGTTGGAAGTGCGCTTCATTGGCTAAATTCACATACAAACAACAAACAAATATACGTGCAAATATATGATGGCACTTATTCAAATGTAATCATAAGCGCAGGCAGTGGCGTATTTTATAGAATATTTCAAAAGGAGCTTGTACCCCATTGTACAGAGGGATGAAGTAGGCTGAGCAACAATATCTATCAGAATAACTTCATGTGAGTTTCGCGAGTTTTCATAGATTCAGAAAATCGGTTATAGCTTTCATAAAAATCGCGAAGCAGGATTCCAGACGATCATTTAAACAAAATGGACATCATTTGAAATATAATTTAATAAGCTATAAAATTGAATGAAAAAGTTTCAACTCGACAACTTATTTTTTTGAGTTTTAAAAGGAATTTAAAATTTTTTTTCCAGTGATTTCGCGCATATATAAATGAATGATTATAATACTTTTTCAATTTTAATTTTGAGTGGATTTTAAGAAAAATTCTGAAAAAATGTATATTAGTATAATTAAAAAATTAGGACTCGATACTTAATCTCAGACCTCCAAATGACCTTGGAGCTGAGGTATATCTTTTTGAAAATAAAAAAACTGCACTGTTTTATCATTTTTACCATATTTTTCAAAAATTCACTTAAAACCAATGTTTTTTATTCTTCAAATGGGGATAGCCTTTATTTCATATGGCTTTCCTTTAAATCGGTCGTTCCGTAGGAACTTGTCACTACAGTATTTTATATGATTTCCGGCTACTTTCGGAAAGCTGCGTAATTGACATTTCCTGGTTTCCCATCCATTTACCACTCTAACCAGCGGAGTATCTTGAACATTTTTTTCCCGGGGCGAATAAAAATCTCTCTCATCTTTTGGAAATACATACATAAGTAGCTATTATGCAATTTTATTTTACCGAAAAAACATTATGAAATAAATGCCAGATTTTTATTTCACAATAGCTCTTGTTGATGAGATCTTTGGATGAAGTCCATCCACGGCCCTATCTTAATATTGCGCTGGACAAGGAACATACATTTTAGACAATATGGATGATTTTAGCATAATCTTAACTAATGTCATATTGTTTGTAGTTGAAACGTTGAATAACTTATTTTTGCTGTTAGCTATTACTCTTAGTTATCAAATGTGATTTTTAGAATTCTAGATATATGCCACCCCTCATCATCGATTTATCCCACCCCTAAATATTTTACTTTGCACTAGATAAAACGACTTTTTTGAGGAATCAGAGATCCAGAAACGCCTTGAAATACTTTGAGTTACAAATTAAGGACCCTTTTTTGAATTTTAGCTAATAAATTTTAAAATTTATTTTTAAAAAAATCAAAAGTCGTTTATTTGAAAACGGTGGGAAAAATAATAAAAAGCGATCCAACCAAATTTAACACCTTCGTAGAGTTAACCGGATTTCCATTTTTAAAAATATATACCTTTTGTGCTCAATATTCAAAAATCACAATTAACCTAACTTTTTTTTATAGCTTCTCCTCTTAAAATTTTCAGGTGACGCCACTGAACGCATTTACTTACAATTTGTATATATTTGTAAGAGATTCTTCATAAGAGATATGTCTTCTTTTTGCATATCTATGTATGAATCAGTGAAATTTGTAACAGCTTTTGCAGTTTTCCACAATTGACTCTTTGGCCAACGTGCGAAATCATATTTTAAAACTTTTCAAAACTCTGCTATACAGGGCAATTTCAAAATATATTTTTTTGCATATTGGTTGGGTTTTTTAATCAAAAAAGTTTTGAATATTTCAAACGGTTTCCATGACCAATAAAATTTTACTTTTCCCCAATGCATCTGGAACGAGAAGTTTTAACCCAGAAGTGTTGAAATATTATTATTATAAATTGATTCCAACGAAATTCTAATGAATGATGGCTGAGCATTATAAAATTTAATGACTAGAATAAGTCATGTGGTTTAACACATTTTCCAAAAAACCCTCAATTTTGAAAAACCAGATTGTAATTTCATTTAAGAAACTCCACATCCTGTATTGCCAAAACTGCCAAGTGTCTTTAAGAACTACAGAGATAGTTTTCCGCAAAAACCAATCTCTATACCATTTGCATGTGCAGCTTCTCCAATAATGAATCAAATGGAAAGCGATAAAAATAAATTTCATCACATCGCATCATATTGAACTGAAGGCAAAAAAAAATAAAAAAATTTCAAATTGAAATCCATATTCTACGAGTGACATTTGGCAACGCGAATATTTCTTTTTTATCTTATCTATGGTTCTATAGCACGCCAAATCCATTTTAGGTATATGTCCATATGTATATGTTCGTTTGAATATTTTGCATATGGGAATGGAGACATAATACATATGAGCGTACGTAATGAGACATAAGTCATACTACTGTACTAACATACCCCACACAGGCACCCACAAATATCTGCAACGAAATTTTACTTCTTTTTTGCATAATTTAGCAATAACCAATTCAATTCGGCATCATCCGTGAAGGATGAGTAATTTTTGCTGGTATATCGTATGGGAGAAGATTGCGCACGAATATCAAAGGGTGACACTGATGGCATAGAGTTAGCTTGATGTCAGCAACTGTGTAGAGTGAGTCAAGTTAAAGGTCAAATCGTACATTTTTTAAGTGAAATAAATCTCAATTTAAGATAAGAAATTAAAACACAATACAGTAATACAAACAAAGGACAACTTATACTATTCGATTTTACCGAAAAACATTTTAACGGACTGAAAATTAATTCCGTATATAATGTGACCATTGAGTCATTGATGATCATAGTCATTTTATACCACTCTAATCAAAAGTCTATGAGAACAAAATATCATTCTTTGATCAGTGTCAGGGTGAGGGTCGCCAAGTTAAAAAGCATTTCCCGGCTTTCTCTGAAATGGCAAAAAGTATAACTTTTTTGGGAAGAATTTACTCATCAATAACAAAAATTCTCCAATTTCCGGCAATTTCAGAATTATTTCAATTCCTATCGCGTCCCCTTTGACATGAAATTCCGGGCTTGGCCAGGTAAATTCCGGCCATTTGCAACCCTGATCAGGGCGTCAATCGTAAATATAAGCTTAGTAAAATTATCGTTTATTAAATAGCTGCTGGAATTCTTGTAATTACATTCCAACGCTACATTCAGTACATTTCTGTCAAAATTGCCATGGTATAGCGCATTGACTTTGTCTCTTTAACTCCCGAATCCTTACTGTAGCAACTCCGTATGGTGACCTTCTGACCTCCGCTTAAGTCCCATTGGTGATCCATGCGTGTAAGATTCTGTAAACTTATAAAGGACAATTGGAAATATTTATGTTATGTTGCATTCAGATTAATTAAGTAAATAATATCTAACTCATTTGAAAGCTTTTTTTTATATTTAAAAGTGATCCAATTTGGTAATATGTAGTTATTTTACTAAATTGATGGTTTGCTACTGATAACGTCGATATGAATAATGAGTCTCCCAACATGAATGCTCAACTCCTTAAAGTATGCTTTGTAAAGCTATTTTATTAACCATTTCCTCCCAAATACGATTACGGTTTAACAGTACAATTGAAAATTTCCGTGAGTTTCTTTACGATTATTTGCACTATTTTAGTATCTGTGTGCCTTTGCAAGTGTGTGTTTGTGCGTAAGTGCATTAGGTTAAAGAGATATTGTCGCCTGTGTGTCTCAACAATGGAGTAATAGGTAATATTTCTCTTTTATAACCAACACTTTCCTGAAATGTCCTTCGTTCTTTTGCCGTCATCCATACCAACTTTATTTATATCGAGTATCGCAGTAGTGCGTCTGCATATAAATTAAGTTGAAATAAAGGAGTAGATAAGAAGAAGAGCTTATCTTGAATATGACTTCCGTAAATATTTCGTTCGTTACGTTTGCAGGAGATAAAAGTTCGCATACGTGGTAAATCTGTTTTTGCAAGTTAATCCTACAGGAATTTCCAATAGTTTTGTTTTGATGTGCTGCAATATTTTTTTTTTAAGTAAATCAAACAATTTTATTGATTTTTTTTTATATACCATTACCATAATATGTCTACAAAAGCTATGTAAGCTACTTCGTTTAGTATTCGCTACTAATTTATCACATTTCCTTCAAAATATTTTTAATTAGTTTTTTTTTAACGTTACCTAATCACAAATTTTTTATGCAATTTTTTGCTCCTGCTATTCACCACATATCATCATCATCATCATCACACTTGATCGTTCCCAATCAGTACAAATCCCCAAATATTAATTGTACCATGATGCCGTATAACTAATTATGCAGCCTCTACCCCAACATTAGATTGCGTCGTTTTATTAAGAGCCCCCCTCCATATATTGTAATGAAAGAATAAAAAAAGCTACACAAAATGACTATTCATCATTTAAGCAATCAATCAATTTAAGAACATTTAATCCACATGAATCGAGTTGCAATCTCTACAGGTAGAAAAAGTTCTCCACATACAACTAAACACAAATTTGTATATTAATCCATCCATTAAACACGCATGGGCAAACTCAGCAAGAGCAAGGTGGAGGCAGTACAAGTACCCGTATGAACGAGTACCTACCTACCTATCTATACCTTAGCTGCCATGTGAAGTATGAGCTTTTTGGAATTTCTTCTCAAGGTTGTTTCTAAAACACTTCATACACTCAATTATAACAAAATTGACGACGTCGTCGTTGTCGACAGAGCATGTTGGACTTCAGTCGCCAGAGAGTCGTTTTTGTTCTTGGAAAAGTTTATTCTTTACATTCTTTTTGCTTTCGCTCTTTCGCTGTATTTTTTTTTTTTTTTTTTTTTAATTTTTCCCCGTTTTCTTTTAACTTTTGCAAAATGGTAATAAATCGTTTGTGTGAAATTGCAAGGTAAGATGGCAAATTTGTTAGTTCGAGAATTTATCGTACAACGCTGGAAGATTTGTTCTCATTATTTGTGCGTTGAACATTGCACGGTGGTATATTATAAATGTTATTTGGAACAAATGGAATTAATATTGGTAAAAGTCCAATAAGGGGCCATCCATCAATTGCGTGAGTCAAAATAGGGGAGGAAGGGGTTCAGCGAAATCTCACCAAGGGAGAGGGGGGAGCGTCAATGTAAATTTCACGTCAACTTTTGTATGCAGAGAGTATGCATTATTATAGTCTCTCGGAAGGGAGTGAAGCGTCCCGCCAGAACTCAACAAATTTCACCAGGGGGGGGGGGGGGGGGGCCGAATTTAAAAAAAAAAAACACACATCACGTAATAAATGGACGGCGGCCTCTAAGCACAATAATTTTACGGCACATTTACAAAAACTCTAAAATTTACGAAAGAAATTTTGTTTGCTAATCGGGTACAATAGACCAAATCTAATTTGTTAGCAAGCTTGGCATTTATACTTTTTTTTAAAAAAACTTTTAAAGGGTAAAGGTGCCTCTAATCTTTTGTGGTAGAAATGGATAGGGGAAAGTGGGGTACCTTTGACACTTAATTTTTAAGGACCCATATATCCTTAAAAAATTAACGGATTTTAAAAACTGTTACTGTTTTTTATGCATTGACTATTCGGCATCAAACCTCGAAAAAGATTTTTTAAAAAAAAACTGCATCACCTTAATTTTTTAAACTTTTCCAAAAAAAGTAATTTTTGTCAAATGTACCCCGGCACGGGGCACTTTTGAATTTTTAAGGGGTACACTTGACTTCATAAGGTGCACTTTTTACAATTCATATTCGGTCTTACAAGCAAGTGCATTTTATTCAAAAAGTATGAGGCTATAAAATTTGACTATTGGTTAAGTTGGAAACTACGTAGATAATTTTTTTTAAAACAATTTATTACAAAAAAAAAAAACGAAAAATATATATTAGTTACTTCAATTTAATTAAAAAACATAACATAAATGAGTTCAAAACATAAAAGCTATCAGTTCATTTTAAAGCATTTCAACTGTCAGTTCGCTTAAATTATTTATTTGACATATAAGTTGCCAAAATCGACGGCAAACAAATACTTTGTACGACAGCGTGAAGTTGCAGCTGGATTCGATGGAGTCGGCAATTTAAATACAATTTCGCTTCTTAAAGTCAAGGAAATATCTTGTACAATCGGCTCAATAAATACCCAAATTGATAATGAAAGTTTTCTTAAATAGTTTATATTGTAAGTAGAATCAGTGTGCACTTCTGTTATTTCTCCCACGTAATAAAATGGCTTTTAGGAATTTTCACCAAATTCAACAAGAACATACTGTCCGACTTCCAACCTTTCATCATCTGTAAGCTTATATTTAAAAATATCAGTGTTTTCCATTTCGAAATTTCCTTCATCAAAATCGAATCCGGTAGAGTCTTCAGAATTGGCATATGAAATGCTTTTATCACTCTCATCAGTTGAATCTAATTTAGATGGGCGTATCTTGTTGAAAACTTTGTTTTTCTTCTTTTTCCCACTCTTAATTAAATGATTAAGTGAACGCTTAGCGACTTGTGCATTTTTTTTAGCTTCAGTTTCTTCTGCTCGACGCTTTTCAGTAGAGCTTGTCAGATTTCGCGAAGTTCCCCTCTTAGATGTATTGTTTGGTGTGCGAAGATGCGGTATGGGACGTAAAGCTTCAGGCGTATGGACTTGTGTTGAACTGTTTGCATTTTTCGGTGTATTTGGCTGCGTTGGTGCCGTGACATAATCCCCACGGACATAATCCCAATTTTTGAAATGGGGATTATGTCCGAAAATTTTCGGACACAATCCCCATTTTTGCTGTGGGGTTTATGTCCGTAAAATTTTCGGACATAATCCCCATGGGGATTATGTCCGAAAAAATAAATTAAATTATGGGGGTTATGTCCGTTTTTTTTTTCGGTCATAATCCCCACTTCGTGTTGGGCTTATAACAACTTCTAAGAATGGACATAGCCGGAGTTGCATATTTTGGAGGATGTAAGTCCTCAGAAGCCACCATTGGAATTATGTCCGCATGTTCAACACCGGCTTCGCTAGCTACAGTAATTCCACATAAAAGTCAAGGTAAGTGGGCGGCCTTCGGCCGCAGCTCAGGACTTAAAACTCCCAAAAATTCAACACCGGCTTCGCGGCGGCCTTCGGCCGCGGATCAGTCTATAAAATATCCAACACCTAGTTTGCTAGCCACAGTTATTCCACATAAAAGTTAAGGTAAGTGGGATCATAAAAGGCCGCCGAAGGCCGTTGGTGTTGGATATTTTATAGACTGATCCGCGGCCGAAGGCCGCCGCGAAGCCGGTGTTGGATTTTTGGGAGTTTTAAATCCTGACCTGCGGCCGAAGGCCCCATTATGGGGATTATGTCCGTCACTGATGCGGACATAATTCCCATAGCTTTGGGGATTATGTCCGCTTTTTTATGGGGATTATGTCCGAAAATTTTGCGGACATAACCCCCACAGCAAAAATGGGGATTATGTCCGTGGGGATTATGTCACGGCACCGGCTGCGTTTCATTACTACTTTGACTGACCACAACAGTTGGTAAAATATCTTCTTCTGTCAAACTGTCAACTAAAAATTCACTCTCCTCGAAAATGTCTGATTTAATGGACTTATCCCAGTTGTTGCGAAACCGTTTAATATATTTGTTGATGAAAAAGCCCTTTGAAAAGGTAGATTTGTCAGTTTGGCGACATCATAAATTGTAATTTGCTTTCCATTATTTCCGATGAGGAAATCATTAAACGCTTTCTTACAGAACTGTTTAAATGGTCCATAGACTGAAACATCCAATGGTTGTAGGCGATGTGAGGTGTGTGGTGGAAAGGATAATAATACAATGCCATTATCTTGGCAATAGTGAAGGCTGCAATGTGACGAATGATTGTCAAGAAGAATCAGTATTGGTCGTTCCTTGGAACAATTAGTAAATCGTTGGATATGTTTAAGTAATTCGATGAAAAGTTCGGAAATCATCCATCCAGATTTTGTATTTAAAATTAGGGATCCTGGAAAGCAGCCATTTGAAAATCTTTCACTTAAGCGTACGCGCGGAAATACATACGCTGGTGGCAACCTATTTCCACATGCATTAACTATGCCAGCCAAAGTCACCAAGCTGCCACGCTCTGCTGATTCCGCCTGACTGACATTTCGCTGAACTTTTGCACTAAGGACCTGAAGATATAGAAAACAAATAAGATAAAGTAAAATAAGTTTCTTTTATATCTCACTTTTGGTGAGTCCATGACCGTTGTTACGCCTGTTTCATCTAAGTTATATATATCCTTAGGCTCAAATGAATATCTTTGATAAATTTGGCCAAGATTTTCAAAAAAGCCATCGACCGCTGCTTTTGTGAAACCTTTGAGTCTGGCTAAGCTTATTTTTTCGGGTTTGCGTAGTGAGAGCGTCGGATTTCACCTAAGGAATCCATAAAGCCAATCGTTGCCAGCTATTTTATAAGACCCCCAACTTGGAGGATGGCTTATGTTATTTGCCTTAACATATTCATAAACGAATTTTTTAAAAGTTTCATACGATAATCCATACGCGTAGAAGGAACACTTTTTTACATATTCAACCAAATTTTTTTCTTGTAGCTTCGTCAACACTTGGCGTGGTGTATATTTGGATTGGAAGCCGCGTCTTTCGTCAGAGCTGTTTTTTCATTCGCATTATTAAAGTTGTCTTTTTCACTCCATATTTTTCAGCTGCTGATGTGGCCGTTTCGCACTTATTTCTAATATCTGAAATAGCTCTCCTCACTTTTTCTTCATCAATCTCTCCTCGAGTTGTCTTTTTTATATAAGTAGTTACGCACCATACCTTTGAAAAATACCAAAATAAAATATAATGAATGTATTGTAAGAACATAAACCTGAAAAGGGGGGGTAAATTTGACAGATGTCAAATGTACCCCTTTGGCAGAAGTCAAATGTGACCCAAACGTTCAAAAGGCTTTCTACTTTTTTTTTTTAATTATTAATGTTATATTTTCACAAAGCACACTTTTATTGTGTTATTTCTTAAACGTTATGCTAACATATTTCGTCACTCAATTTACAAAAACAATCACATATAATTCACAAAACGCTTACATACTTGGTATCGAAAATGGCATCAGTGATCGCAAAAACAGAAAAACACGTGTTACTCCGAAGAGAGTTGAAGCAGAACTGTCAAAGCTCATAACATTTTTTCCAATCAAAGTAGGTTGCTTTCTGCATTTAAACTTTTTGGCGTCTTAGTCGTTTTCATACTTAAATTAGCAAAGTCAAATGTGCCCCAGTGTCAAAGGTACCCCACTTACCCCTATAGTCTTATCACCTTTACAACTTTGGATGTAAGTCTTTTGTTTGTCTAAGGCTTCTCGGCCTCTTAAGCCGATCATAACTAGATATTGTACCAGTTGTTTGCCGGATGGTGTCAATTTTTATAACGTACATCACTTTATATTATCGATTGAAACATAATTTGTCTTTGGGCAAATAAGTAATTTTAAGTGACTATGACAAGCTTGGCATGCACAAGTGAACGAAATTTTTTGGATCAAACGAATTTGAACAGAATTGCGACGCTGTGAGGTCTACGAAGTCAATCTTGAATTCTTTATGGATGAATTCATTCTCTGAAATTCAAAGCAAGCAAAAATTATAGTGAAGGTAAATATTTTATATATACCAGCATATTTTGAAAATACAGTTTAATTTGCATATTAAAATTTAAATAAGTTTTTCAAAATACATTGAATTCCTCCCCCCCCCCCCCCTCTCTCAGGTTTTCTCAACCATTGAAGTTCAACACATGACCTTGACCATTTCAAGCGCAACTGTTTCTTGTTAAGACTACATGGATAAGAGAGATAAATGAAAGGAGTAAGTGCTCCTCCTGCTTTTTCCAATGGAAAATTGAATCATAAAGGTAGAAGTCTGCAATACGTCAATGTTTCGATGCCATATCTAAATAAAGATATCAACAGTTCATTAAATCTAATGGCTTTTATTCCTTAGTCGGTCGAATACTAAAATGTAAAGGGCTCTAGGAATGAATGTAACGAATTTTTACATTTTTTTAACTATAATGCTTTGGGGGACTTTTTTTATGCTATTTACACCTTTTTGGGTAAAAAATATTTCCTGCAATCTATAACGAGAAATATCATTTTTGAGCTCATGGCAGTTTCTCATTTCCAGTCGATTTCAAGTTTTTTAGGTGATTTTTTTTTAAATTTTTCTTACGATTTTGCCCTCACATATCAAAGAGAATTTTGAAATTCATTTACTTGGCAAAATACCTAAGACTATGAGATCAAAATCGGGCCATTCTTTCTTAAGTAAAAGCTTCTTATGAAAACTTAAGAACGTCTTGGTTTGTACTCGTATATCTATGTTCATGTTTGCTCAGTTAAATTTTTTTTATTTTTATGATTTTTATCCCTTATTTATAGCAATTTTTATGCGATCCATGCAAAGAATCTATTTCGTTAGAGCTTCGAGGAAGGGAAAAATGTTGTTCTGTGCCAATTGATAAATTTTAATATTCTCTTGAGCTCTGACATAGAGTATCGTACCATTTTAATGATAAGAGGTATTTGAATTTTTTGAAGTATACTTAGCAGATAAATATTTTCGTAGCTGTGATCAAAATCGTTGTTGAGATTAAAATCGAAGCTGTAGTTGGAATGAAATTGTAATAAAAGCCGTAATTGGAGTACATGTTCCTACCAATATCATTTCCATAAAGCAAATACAATTATAATTACTTGTAATAGTTATGGTTATTGTTTAACAACATCACAAGTATTGAAATTAATGTAGTGTTTTGCTGAAATTCGTTGAAGCTAATACAAAAGATTTTTACCTGATATTTTCCCAATATTTCTCAACTGTACATTCAATAAAATTCCCATTCAATCGCCTGCTAAGCAAATCAAACACTTTTTCATCGTATGTCAAGAATCTTGGAAAAACTCTTACATCTTCGAAATTGAAACTTCTCCAAGTGTGAGAGTGGAGAAACTGCGCTACACACGGTGGGCTGAAAGCAAGTTTAAATGGAGAATGGTATTTGGTTCCTCCTACCACTGCATTAATATTCAGAAAACGTTTCAATTTCCAATGAAAATTATTATTTTTGCATATTACTAACATATTACTAACACATGTGGTTTACATTCTTGATAAGAGACATTTCTAAGACTTATTACCTGATACCTCTATTTTCAAAACGGCTTAATCAATTTTAATGAAGAGCGGGGAGATTGTATACTAAAAGATAGATAGTTAAATGAGTTAAAAATATTTTTGTTTAGAAAAGGCACTACTCAAAAATACAAATTTAAATGCTTAATATCTCGATAACTACTTATAAAATATATTACCAATTATTGGTACCTAGTATCATGCCCACATCATAACGTTCATATTTTGTATAGTAAAGTAATCATGTAACTATATTCTAAGTATCAAATTTTCATTTAATTGGTACAAAAACTTCTTGGCATCAGTTAAAAATATATCCGGTTATTGGAGCGTCCGGCTATCGGCTCTTAGACGATAATTTCGTGCTCTTACACTTTTCTGAGTTCGATCACTGGATTGTGTAGCAATCAAAAACACACAAACTTATTTAATTATAAAATGATTTAAATCACAAAAGTTAGTTTTTACACGGTACAATTGTTTATTTCATTAACATTCAAACTCTAATATTAATGTGGCACTGTTTTACTTATTTACTTAAAATCCACTGTATTAAAATCAAATGTCTTACTCTTCTTTTTAAAGTCAACTGTGTCACTTTATTACTTAAATTCAACTGCTTTTCGACAACTCAGATGACAACCTTTTATACTACAGTCATCACTTTCTCGAATAATCCAGTATCTTCTAGATGGCGTATCGGCGTGGAATCCACAACTATCCAGAATGTTACCAGTACCTTCTAGATGGCGTATCGGCGTGGATAATTTCTCTCGGTTGTCGACTTTTATAGTGTACTGCAGCGCTTTTTCGGTTTATCATTTTTAGTACAAAAACTATACGTGGCCGCTAGATGGTGTACAAGTATTTTTATACAGCCAGTGATGCTAGCTAGTATCGTTTAGTTTTCTTTTGTTGGTTTTCTTATTTCGAGAATTTTCTGGCATAAACCAAATTTCGCTGCAATGTAAAAGAATTACAGGTATCTCAACAAATTGACATAAACAAAATATCAATTATCTCGAAACGCACATTTTTTTAGATATGTCCTTTTCGCTTCTGAGTGTAATATAGTTTTCTTGATATGATTAACTATAATTTAAATGGGCGAAAACACGCCCTTTTTTAAATTTAATTTTTTAAATACTTAAACATTTTTGTTGCATTTAAAATTGCGTTCAGCCCGCCGTGCACAGCCCAGTCAAAGCTAAGCTATATAAAAATCTTGGAGCAAAATAAAAAATTAAGCAGCATCTATCGAGAAAGTTTTCAACGCTATCAAGCACATACCTACACTTAACCAATTTTGATACCTTAGGAGAGAACAGACAACGGCAATGACGCCGACGACGACGACTTTAATCGATTACACCGGATTTTGAACGTCTGTTTGGCGCCAATGAAATATCTTACCAAACTACGTGTAACAAACCAGTCTACCGAAGAATCCACCCAAACGAAGAAAAGCCGCCGCCGCTAAAAACATCAAACATTGTACTCGACTCGACTGTATGTGAAAGGAAGCAAGGTGAACGCATGTCGAAAACTTGTAGACAACGTTTAAATGAATGAGCTTCACATCCGTTCCTTACGTACGTACGTATCATTTTTATCGTTGTGCTTCTTTCCTCGAGTGTCCAGCTTCTGCTTCAGCATGGTCTTTTGTGAGCAGTGACCCAAACGTTTTGTGCACTCAACCATTTGCCTCGTTGAAGTTTGCCAGAGAGATTATGCTTTATGGGCGACAATAAGGTCGTCAATGGGTCGCACACACATAAACGCAGTTTCCGCCTATTGTCCTTTGCTGCCGCACAGTAAGTTAGTTGAAAGCATATACGGAGTCATTCATTCCCATCGATAGAGAACTTCTGAAATTGGGAATCAAGTGTTTTCTTGAGAATTGCTCAATTATTTGTAGTCAATTTGCGAATTAAGTTGTGTAAACTTTTTCCTTTTCTAATGCCATTCTTGCTGCTTTTTTTTTTCATTGGAAATGGATAAAAGGATACGACGACAAGGACATTTCAATAAGGATTAAAGGCCTTGTAAATTACTTCATAGCAAATGAACAATTGAGAAATCATGGCGCATATTTAATGTGATTGTAAATGTCAAAGGACATTAGTCACAATTGATATATGCATGTATTCATTCAATGTTTCGACCTAATTTGGGCACACGAAGCACTTTAAATTTGTTCGTACCTTTAAAATGAAAAAATTGTTGCAGACAATTCAATAATGGTGTATATGCCTAGGTAATTTCAATCATTGGATTGCATTGAATTCGCTTCAGTGCAGACATATCCTTGAAATTTGCAATTTCTTATTGCATTTTATATGCAAAATTATTCATGACATTGCATTGTGTAACAATGAACTCACAATTTCACAGTTTTGGTCAATCAGAATGTCCTTTCTGTTGGCTTAAAATTAATTCAAAATCTGAATTACATATCGAAACGAGGCAGCATCATATCAACTGCTTGAATTTTATTTGCAAAGATTAAATTTGAAATGAAATTAAAGTTGCTATTTTGAAATATGTAAGCTCACTTCGAGTTACCTTCAAATCCATTAAATTTGATTATCGAATACTTGTGTTGATTAGCATTACGGCAGCGAAAAAAAATTCAGTAAAATCTCTTGTATCTAAAAAACCTACGAAAATTCATAAAGAAGTATTATGTACTTTTCACAAAAATGATTATACTTATGTATGCATGTAGCTAATAAAACTTATAACATTTAAGTTCCAAATATACTCTTTGATTTTGATTATTTTCGAAAAAAATCACCGTAAAAAAAATCATAAAACAATGAAAAATTATTGATAGAATCAAAATGGATCAATCCATTTGGAGTGTCACACTCGGTACGTGAAAATATAACTTTTTCTTTGACCTTAATTTACGGAAGAACACAAATTTTCAAAAGAATCTTACATTTGCAATGATTGTATAACGGATGTTACTTTCGCGTGGAATAACCCAAATTAACAGTGAAATTTTTTGCCTTAAGCTACGATTTTTTTTTTCTCTCTCCCTGTTTCGTGATCTGTGGGGTCCGTAAACGAATTTCCATCCCTAAACGTACACTGGTCTACAAAGCGCTTCTTTTTTTGTGCCTTTCAAATAAATTATATGTCATCTTATTAATCTAAGGTCGCTTAGCACGAACACGCACACCAAACTTAAGAATTAGCTTTTGTTATAAGACATATCGTCCCCTCAGAGTGTAAGTGTCCTATCAGCAAAAACATGAAACGAAGAAAACAGCATTTTAAAGTTATTTTGTCTGCGATTTGTGATTTAAAAAATATTATCTTTTTTTTTACTATGTATTATTTTGTGGTAAAAAAAAAAACTTTTCACAAAACTTATTTTATAAGTATTTCATGACCCGAAGACAAGCATTACCAAAAATAGTCCTTGCGTTTATTTGGATTGAAACTGTCATTATTACATACCATTTTTTTGATTTTTGGACTCTAAGTGAAATTTTGAAAGCCGAAAATCATTTTTTGAAAGACTTAGCCTTCAACTATCATTTGAGCAAATAAAAATTTGGACAAAGTTATTGAACGCTTAATGCGCTTTGTACCAAATTTAAATATTTTTTTGTTTTTTTTTTTTCAAAATAACATCAAAATTAAAACCATATTATACAAAGCTACGGATGGGTGCATATGCATAAGCGCACTCACACATACTCGTATTAGACTGAAGTGAAAAACTTATTTTTTTGAAACCCATATTCTCTAGTTGAATATATAGCACGTACAAACTTTGTACTTAAACGTGGGGTAAAACATGCGAAAACGCCAGCGAAAAAACTTTTTGGCTCCGATTTGGCATTATTGTAATATCAATGTCCAGCAATAGAACTGCATTTAGGAATTTGTCCTAGTATTATTTGTTGTTGAGATACGCGCGTATGAAATTCACGTTTTTCGTACTTTTCCAGAATAAGTGTTTTTTTCGAAAACTCATAGCTTACAGCAAACTTTATCAATTAATAATTGGTACACCTACGATTTAGGGCTTTTACTTGTACTTTTCGAAAAAAAATACTGTTTTTGAAAAAAAAAAATTTTCGCTAAAATTTTGTGAAATGAAAAATACCTATATATTTTCACATTTTTTAAAAAAAAACCTATTTTTAAAATATTTTTTTTATTTTTAAAAAAAACTTTGTTTTTTTCTGCGCTTAATGCCGTAAAATTTTTTGTCGGGAAAAATTATTTATGTTTTTTTTTTAATTTAATAAAAAATAAAAGAGTAAATTTTTGTAAATTGAAATGAATTTTTGAATTTTTTTCAAATACCCATTTCTTAATTTTTTTTAAAAACAAAACTTTGATTTATTCTGCGTTCAATGTCGTAAGTTTAATCGTGGATAAAAAATTATTCATATTTTTTTTTAATTCAAAAAGAATAAAAGAGCTAAAATTTTGTAAATTGAAATGTATTTGTGATTTTTTTGTAAAAACCCATTTCTTAATATTTTTTTAGTGAACTTTAACCGATTTGAAACTTACGGATGGAACTTTAAATTGAAGCTCACTAAAAAAATATTAAGAAATGGGTTTTTCAAAAAAAAAAAATCACAAATTCATTTCAATTTACAAAATTTTAGTTCTTTTATTTTTTTAAATTAAAAAAAAATATAAATAATTTTTTCCCCATGATTAAACTTAGGTATTAAACGCAGAATAAATCAAAGTTTTTTTTAAAAATAAAAAAAAAATAAATGGTTTTTTTTTAAAAAAAATACAAAAATAATTTTCAATTCACAATGTTTTTGCAAATATTTTTTTTTTCAAAAATAGTATTTTTTTTTGAAAAGTACAAGTAAAATCCTAAAATCGTAGGTATTCCAATTATTAATTGATAAAGTTTGCTGTAAGCTATGAATTTTCGAAAAAAACATTTATTCTGGAAAAGAACGAAAATCGTGAAATTCATACTCGCGTATCTCAACAACAAATTATACTAGGACAAATTCCTGAACGCAGTTCTATTGCTGGACACTGATATTACAATAATGCCAAATTTCAGCCAAATTGGAGCCAACAAATTTTTTTCGCTGGCGTTTTTGTGTTTTACCCCACGTACGAAATTGATTGGGTTATATATTTTCAAAACCAAAGTTGAAACCTAAATGTCTTAAGATCAGACTATGTGTATCTTAAGTACCTCTGATATCACTTCATACAGTTTGATGTTTTCAAACCTCAATTTATTAATTCCTGTAATATTGTAATATACGATACTATTACACGCCTTTCGATATTTTCGAATTAATCATAAAATTCCGATACTTCTCAGCACCTTTCTGTTGCTTCTGATAACATCTTCAGCCTATAGTTTTATGTATTTAACAATAAAAAATATGAAAGTTCATGATTTTCTAAAAAAAAAAATGGCTTTTCGTACTACCCTCGCTACAAAAATTGTTGATTTTTTGGCAATGATACAGTTTAATTATCAAAACTTCAAAAGATTTGTTAATTTGAGAAAAAAAAAATTTACTTAATGCACTCAATTTTAGGCAAACCACTGATGCGTTTTGTGCCATATATAATTTAGCATTTAATATATTTAGTTAAAAGAACGTGCAATTTTAGTTTGCAATTTAGTTGTTAAGAAAGATGTATAAAGTGTCTACATCAATTGTTGTGATATATAGTTTGTTGTCAGTTAAACAGAGTTCATACATACGTTTTCCAAATGTCAAATGTAAATCGTATAATAAGTCAATAGGAGCATTTTCTAGAAGTGAAAGTCGCAATAAAATCTCTTTTAGCTATTACATAAAACTCTACACACTTTCGGTTAACAATATAACTGTATGAAGAAGGATTCATAATAACCTTATTCTCGGATATATATATATATATATTAACAATGTCAATCTTTGTCTTTCTTTTTAGATAAACATGGGTCTTTATAAGAAAGCTAATGGTTATCATCAATTTTTGTATAATGTTACTTTGGACTAATGCAAATTCATGGAAAATCGAAAAAGGATGCCAATTTATAATATTGCTTTCTCAGCTACTTCGAAGTACAGCAATGTCAACACTACATGTCCGCTTGATGTAAGAATTATTCGAAAAAAAAGGTTGAAATAGTGAAAAAAACACAAAGTGCTGACAAATATCGGAAAATTCGAAATAAGTTAAATTGAATTGAAGATGTCGAAAAAATTTTAAAAATCGAAAAAAATTTGAAAGAGGATAAAAAAAGTCCAAAAATTTGAATAAGTCGAAAAAACTTTAAAATTTCGAAATGATGTGAAAAAGTTGAAAAGAGTGAAAAATGTCAAATAAGTCGAATTAGCGTTGTATGTAACCCCAAGTTGTAGTCAAGATGTCACACCAAAAAACATTTTAAAAATTACTTATTTTATCTTTGTTGCGCGTCAATGGCTAAGTACCGCAAAAAGTCTTCGAGATTCAGCTCCTCTCATTTTGGCTTGTAATGCCTATAATGTATAGATTGGACAAAATTTGTGCAGTAACAAAACTTTGGAAATCGATGCACTTAAATAACACATATTAACATATCTGATGGGTCTTCAAAATTTTGTTATCTTTAGGCCCTTAAGGATATGTTTTATAAAACCGAAATAATTAATTGTTTACATATGTATCTCTTAGCGTAGCTAAGACCATTATGATAACATACGCCAATATAGCTTCACAATTTCCGATAAGTTCAATCGTGGTACACCCTTGGCATAGTGGAAGAATCCATTTATCGTTGTTGTTTTTGTGAACTGTATTCATTAGTGAAAATTATCTTATAGTCCAAGAGCCTGCTGTAGAAATGTCGAGTGAATAAGATTACAGGATGGGATGTATGGGATAGTAAACCATTTTGGTGAAACTAACGAACAAGGGTTGCCTTGCCAAAGCCTGTGCCGATGTCCGAAAACGGCCGAATTTCAGACAATTTTGTTGTTTTAATTGAAACTGTGTATTATTATACCTCAGAATATATCTATGTCAAATGATAGAACTCGAAGATGTCTAAATATAGTATACAGGGTTGCATTGGGTTGGGGCTGTTATCTGTCGTGTGGCTCAAAATGTGGACGACATACAGCCGAAAGAGATATTTTTTTTGTCAAATAATACTTAGAGAAATAAAAAAATTAGAAAAGTTCTAAAATTATTTTGGGTTTGGTGGCACAATGGACTTCACAGTTGAACTTCGAACACCAAACTGGAACTGTTAAGATTTAATTTAGCTTATTGAAGTAAAGTACAATCTTTCCACTTTAAAAAAACTCGAAAAAAGTTGAATGAGGTTGAAAACGTCGAAACAAATTGAAAGATGTTGAAAAGTCGAAAAAATATGGAAAATGTTGCAAAAGTTGAAGAAGGTTGAAAAATGTTGAAATAGTTGAAAGAGGCTGAACAACTCGAAAAAAATTTAAGTAGAAGAAGCAGAAAAAGTTGAAAATATATGGAAAAAGATGAAACCGTTGAAAAATACTGATAAAGTCAATAAAATATGGAAAATGCTGAAAAAAGTCAAAAGTTGTTGAAAAACTCAGAAGAAGTTGTAAGTCTCGAAGACAGTTGAATGAGATTGAGAAAGTAGATAAAACTTAAAGATATTGAAAAAGTCAAAAAAAAAAATATAGAACATGTAGAAAAAAGTTCAACGAAGTTGAACAGTTGAAAATCAGTGATAAAGTCGATAAGATATGGAAAATCTGGAAAAAAATTAATAAAGTTGAAATACATAGTTAAAAATAGCTGGTAAATTCCAAAAAAATATGAAACTAATGAAGAAAGTTGAAAATGTTGATGAGTCGAAAAAATATGGGATACATTAAAAAGTTGTAAATAAGTCGAAAAGCCATGGAAAAACATTAAAAAAGTCGGAAATTTATTGAAAAGGATGAAAAATGTTAAAATATCTGATAACGTCGATAAAATATGGAATATGTTGTAAGAGGTTGGAAATCTCGAAAAAAATTTAAATAAGTTGAAAAAGTCTTGGTGAAATGTTGATAAGTTTTATGTATATATATATATATTAGGGTGATTCAAATTTTTTATTTTTTGTTTTTTTTAAGGTGCTGTTGCTTAAAAAGTAAGTTTATGATATAAAGAAAAAGCTCACGAAAATTCAGCTCTTTAACTCAATTTTATAAGGTGGCGCCGGAGCCTGTTAGTTTTACATGTAAATTGTATGGAAAAATTATTTTTTACGAAAAAGGTATCTAAATGAATATATGATTAGTGTTGTTGAGCTGAAAAGGGTCGTTTTTCGACGTAATTTTTTACGCTGAATCCGAATCTGGCCTCAGAATTGACCCATCATGTCGGAATCCTGAAATATTTGAGGCTAAGTACCTAAAACATGATGTTTTTTGTCTACTTTCGAGGCCATGTATGGGATTCAAAGAAAGTTGATCAGCTTATTTTTAACAAAAGCATCATTTAGTACCATCCTTTCCCTTTAAAATGAGCTTTCAAGTGGTGATCTGTGATGCTTCCTTGCAAAGTTGCAGCCATTTCAAGGTGGTCAATTCTGAGGCCAGATTCGGATTCAGCGTAAAAAATTACGTCGAAAAACGACCCTTTTCAGCTCAACAACACTAATCATCTATTCATTTAGATATCTTTTTCGTAAAAAATAATTTTTCCATACAATTTACATGTAAAACTAAGAGGCTCCGGCGCCACCTTATAAAATTTAGTTACAGAGCTGAATTTTCGTAAACTTTTTCTTCATATCATAAACTTACTTTTTAAGCAACAGCACCTTAAAAAAAACAAAAAATAAAATTTGAATCACCCTAATATATATATATACAATATTAGCTGATTTGATAATAGTATAGGGGCCTATAGAAAGGCCCCATCTACCATTTTTGTTACTTTACAGGAGAACGAAAAAACTTAATAAAAATAAAATAATATGTGTTAAAGTGAGTTATGCCTTCTTTTATTTGCTTGTAATTGCTTTATTTTCAATCGCAGTGTACACATTTTTTTATCAATGGTGTATTATTGGGTGACCTATCAAAATCTACAAAAAACTCTATTTTGACAAAATAAAATTTAGTTAGCGCCTTTCTATATTACATACATAGATTTGATTGTGAAAAGTTCAAAATGAAAAAAACAATTTTAAAAAATTCAATAGTTTGATTTCCTAAGAAATGCGGTAAGTTCTAATTTGGTCCTGCTTTACTCGGATGTATCTTCTTTTTGAGACATTCACATCACAAGGTGAGCAAATTTCCTCACTTTGAGTATATTTAAAAAAAAAATTGTGACGTCATAGAAATTATATTGATTGGCGTTGGTCAGTACAAAATATAAATTTTATTTTCGTCCAGGTTTTTTTTTTTTATTCTACTGTGAAATTGGAAAAAGTTTCGTGTAAAAAATGACCTTCACTTTCTTTATCAATTAACAACTACCGAATTCAAATCACAATGATTTGCGTTGCGGTTGTTAAATTATGTTCTTTTCTTATTTTATTGCTTCAGTTTATTTTAAAATCAAAAAAGTTTCCGTTCTACTCATTAGCAAACACACGCTTCTAAAAGTAACTGTTTCCAATCTGACAACTTCGAGGAGAAAACGACAGTAAAAGTGTTGCCAATTTATGAGAAAAAAATTGAATAGGATCTGACAAAAGCTTCGAAAAGTACAAAAAAAAAACTTAATATTTTTATTTTGGATAAGCCAATAATATTATTGCATATAATGTATTAACTAATTTTCCATAAATTTCGCTAATCAAGTTTTTCGAAATGAATTTTACTTCCTTAAATTTTTAGCTCCTTATAGAGATAAAAATCACGTAATTAAAATTAAAAATCCTTCAACAAAAACATTTTAGGCTTGAAGAAATCACACAAGAATAAAGTGACTTTATTTGTTGAAAGTTAGATTCATGATACTAAAGATTTTTTAATGATTTTTCCAAATGATTCTCACCACTACGTTTCAGGCTATGTTAAATTTTGAACCAATTGCTCGAGCATTTACGGACATATCTCTACAATAACTAAGCATACCAACTGCACTTATTTTGTAAGTACAGTACTTATTTTCAGCTTGCCGTACTTATTTTTTAAAGCGTATTTAATTTGTACTTATTTTTCAAAGCGTACTTAATTTGTACTTATTTTAGTCGAAATCTGTTTCTCAAATTAATAATAAATATAAATATCATTTGCGCTGGCCCGATGATTCCGAAATAGTTGTAACTAGAATTCCTTTAATTAGTATTTACACACGAATGTTTCAAAAATTGATATGAGGCATCACTAAATTTGAGTTTGAGAGCGCAGACTTGTAGTTTTTAAAAATGTCAAACCTACTTTCAACTTTTTGTAGGCATCGAAGCAATGACAGATTTTGTGTGAGAGAATCGTATGGGAAAATAGAGTGACAAAAACAAAATTTGTAAACAATACATGTTTGCTGAGAAAATCGTATGGGAAAAGAGAGTGAGAAGTCTTAATAAGTAGATACATTCTATGTGTATTGAAAAGCATACGATGCATGCATGCTTTTTATGTGTTTCGCCTTATATGCTTCGTGTTTCTATTCATTAAATGGTAATGGTGCCGCAACGCCGTAAGTGTATTTTTAATTCGGATCTTCAGAAAAAATATCTGCAAATGAAAATAGGAAGAACAGAAAGTGATATACGGTGTAATTTGTGCGACGCGGAACTCAACATCGCTAATGCCGGAAAGAGTGAAATCGATAAGCATTTGGAATCCACGAAACGCAAGAAAGCGTTGTCTGCCAAATCGAACAGCCACACTGTTGCGAACTTTTTTACTTCGTCAGCCGACACATGTCATAAAAGCGAATAATAGCTTCATTTCATCGGACTGCGCTTCCAAAATATTCCGCATATGCTTCGAAATGCGTAATTCTAATTGAAGAATGGAAAGAGAAGAAATTGTTACCTGAAGAACGCTGGGTTGAGATATTTAAGCACATGGAAGCTTCACAAGTGTCTTATTTTCAATTTTCTCGTCTCGTCGAATTCATTCTGTGCCTACCTGGAACGAGTTCACCAGTGGAGCGCGTCTTTTCATCAGCAAAAACATCTAAAAAACCGAGTTCTCTCGGCTTGAAGTGAACACTCTAAAATCGATTAAATTCGAAAAATACAATTTCAAAGAGCAACAGCGCACCGTGGTTGCTGTCGGTGAAACTGCTGACGCTAAGGCTGCCTCATCCAACAAAATGTCGAATGGTAGTACACAGAGCGAACATTAATTATCCTTTAAGTTTCTGAACATTTTTTCAACTTTAAATTTGTACTTATTGTACTTAATGTACTTATTTTTTCAAACTCAAAGTTGGTATGCTTAACAATAACTATATTGATTTTCTCTTCCAATGCATTAATCGTTGCTCATGAATTCTCATAGCCTTTTGACCCACATATTCCTACAAAAAAATAGTCTAAGGACCTTGAATTTTAAGATCTTGGAGGCCAATTCATGTCACAATTTCAAGAAATCAAGTAAGATCTGACAGACTTTCAAGATAAAAAAAACACACAATTTCTTTTGCTAAATTTCCAACTTAAGATCGTGAAAAAATTAGGACTAAAATAAAAATTCTAAATATTTTTTTTTAAGCTTAGATCAAAATTATATACCACAGATCCTCATTACAGCATCACCAAAACATTTACTTTAAGTAATCTATTGCAACATTTCTGAATAATAACCATCCCTTGTGTCCCAAAACTAGACAGACCCCTAATAATATGGCAGCTCTGGTAAAAAGCAAACTGTAAATTTGCTTAAATACGCGAGCGTTATATGTCTCCCAAGCATTCGAACTCAAAGTTATTAACTGTTAACACAAAGCAAAGATTTCAATACGAATTTCAAATTAATAAAAAAGTCCTTTAAATATCAACTGTGTATAAATAAATGTTACTTCAATAAAGTAATGAAAATCGTGTTGAAAAAATAATTATTAATTAAATTATAACATAAAATAGTTTCAGTTTCTTAAAAAATGAATTCATCCAAGGAGAGTGAAAAACGAAGACCAAATCCTATTTTAACTGCAAATTTTCTATCAAAATGGTTTTTTGTGTAAGTCAAGAATTTGGAAATTAATCAAAATACAGTGAATATATGTTTTGATTAGAAAAAAATTTATATGACTGCTATAACTCTTTATTATCTTTTTAAAAAATCGCAGTGATTGTGTATTATATTGTCACTCCACTACTATTATCCTAAGACTTAATTAGGAGGGCTTGCACACAGGTTCTAAGTCTATTTCGATACCTGACTCGTTGCCTGATGCTATGCCAGTTTAATTCGATTTTCGGCATGTTATTCGTCGCTACAAAACTCTCTTTTGTCCTCTGAATCTGTAACGCATCTGGGAGTTCCACCAAAGCGCTGATCGACAAATTTCTCTAATAGCCTCTTTCTGTTCGTATGGCCTATACTTTTAAGAAGTACGGTTGGTAGCAAAATAAAATTTCTGATTCGTAAACGCTTGTAGACACCAAGCATAAATCAAAATAATGTTATTACTAGATTAGGAATGTAATACAAGCGCTGCTGCCGCGTTTCATCATAACACCATTGACATTGACTTACTAATTTGACTTTTCCAACTTTGTTCCAATAAAATCGAAATTTTTAGGAATATTGCTTTGAAATACCATTGGCTGAGACTTTGATAAAAAAACCAGAGATATCAAAGCTCAAGAGATTGAATTTCTTTTCTCATTCTTTTCGAAATATGTTAGATGCCTGTTGTTGCAGTTAATCTTTTGATTTCACTTAAGTGGTCTTCTGTTAGTTCCTTCTAGGCTATGAAAAATGGCAGCTCGAAGAATTTTAATGTATTTCTTGGGCATGATGCCCAACAATTCAGTGGCCAGTTACAACACTCCACACTAAATAGCAAATATTTTGAATCCATTTTATGAAAACAGGTTTAAAAATGTTTTATAATACTGCTAGTGGAAGAGCAACCCCACCTCTTTTCCGCTATTGAAAGTACTTCCTTATCTTTAAATATATAATAATGATGGAGGCGTGCTGGAGCTTTCATATGTTGTAAATCTGCATAGCAACATGCTTTTCTAGCAAATCTGCCTTTTCATTTCCTATAATTTCACAATGCCCAAGTACACACTGAAAGAATACTATGTTCTCCTCACTTAGCATACATGTAGCGCCGTTTTGTAAATTGTTGCAATTTTGGTCTGAAAGATTCTACGATCTGTCAGTAATTTCAATGATTGGGTTTTGTTGCAGTAAGAGACATGGAAATCTGCTCCTACACATTGTTTAATTTTGAGCCATCTCTATAGAGGCTTATTACGTTCGTTGGGTCATTTCCAATGACTTCCAGGTTTCTCAGTGATCAGTGGTAACATTAAGGGTGTCACCTACGTTACTACGACCATGTGGTCGTTATCTAAAACACTCCGGCTCTTGAGGACTAAGTTTACTTTTATAAAATACTAATTTTGAAAAAAGATCAATAGGTAGCAAATGTAGTAAGTAAGTAAGCATGTGGGAAAATATTCCAAAACTATTTTCAAGCAATACGTATGCCAAGGATAATTAAACCTTTTATTTGATATATGTATCTATTAGCTTCATAGTAAAATTGCAGTTTTTCAGGTAGTTTGGCATAGTTTCTATCCCAAAAGTGTCAATTTATTTGCATTGCCTTTTTCTGAAATTCTAAATTATTTTGTGTCAAAGTAACGCCATCAAACACACAAAGGTCCATAAACATCATAGGCAATTAAAAATATTTAACATACTCATTTTAATTAGATAAAACTTCAAAACAAAGCATTGACAGCAAAAGTGGCGGTGTGCAAAATTGTATTGTCCCACTTGTGACTAATTATAGACGATCAGTTTGCGACTCTTACTTTTATCAATCGATTGCGATAGTGCAATTCTACTCGAGTATATGGATTTCGTACAAATAAATATTGATAAGCATCGAAAACATTACCCTGTTAATATTACCTTTACGCAAGCGAAGGGCGGTCTGAGAAGTTTTGAGTATTTGAAACTAAAATCATATATAATAGAAACTTTAAATATTACAATATCACAGTTTTTTTGAAAACAAAAGCATAAAACCTAAAATAAATTGTACCTCTGATGATATCCAAACATTATTTTATCACTTTCTCGTATATTAATGCACTAAAAATATTCACACAACAATAACTTCATATTATCTACCGCTTTTACTTTCAGCTGGACACGTGACACTTTTAGCAAAGGTCGCCGGGGAGAACTAGAAACTAAAGATCTCTATATGCATATACCTGATTTGGATAGTGAAAATTTGTCATCAGCATTAGTAGAACATTGGGAAAAAGAGGCGCGACGTAAAAATCCTAATGTATTACATATGATTTTTTGCGCATTTGGTTGGCGCTTTGTACCAATTTGTATATTATACTCTATATTAGAAATGTCAATACAGTAAGAAAAAGTTAAAAATGTCTAAATCCTAACAAATAAATCATTTTGCCTTACAGTGTCATTCAGCCTTTGTGCGTTGGTGAACTGGTATCCTATTTTACTGTGGATCAAACAGACATAAGCAAAAATCAGGCATATCTGTATGCTATGGGAATCGTTCTATTTGCCCTTGTGTATTCGCTTTCCTTTCATCCATTTAATTTCTTTCTTTTTGAGACCGGCACTAGAATACGCCTTGCTTGTGCTGGCCTAATCTATAGAAAATCACTGCGCACCTCCATTACACCTGATAATAATGGCTTGAATGGTTATGCCATTTCATTGCTATCCACCGATCTGCCACAATTTGATTTGGCGCTTTATATCTTCTACGATTTATGGAAGGGACCAGTCGAAGCATGTATATTTGGCTATATTATGTATCGTGAAATTGGTTGGTCAGCACTTATTGGCATTGCTTCGATTATAGTCTATATACCATTGCAAGCCTGGTCCGCTAAGGCAGCAGCATATTATCGCTTAAAATCAGCTGCATTTGGTGATGAACGTAAGAAATTTATGAATGAAATCATCACAGCCATCCAAGTGATCAAAATGTACGCTTGGGAGAAATCCTTTGCCAAGTTGGTAGCAGCAGTGAGGCAGAAAGAGATTCAAAACATACGTGGATCTATGAATATCTATGCAGCATTACAATGCACAAATATGATATCAAAGTTTGCACTCCTCTTGAGTTTAGTTGTCTACGTCTATATGGGTGATACCATAACTTCCAAGAAAGTGTTTATAGTTTCTTCGTATTATAGCATGCTTAATGATTCACTTTTGCACTACTGGCCCTTGTCTATAACCACATGGGCAGAGACCTTTGTGTGTGCCAGACGTATCACCACATTTCTGTTGAAAAGTGAGGTGCCCACTGAGAAAGTAGATGAACTATATGGTGGTGGCATAGTCAATATGGGCATGGATATGGATGAAAAAGAATATTACACTATAGCTCGACGTAGGCATGATATTTGGGCCAATAAAAAAGCAGTCATCTTACGCAACGTGTCAGCTACTTGGAACAAAACTACTACGGCAGATAAAGTTCGTTTGCATATACAGGATATAAATGTAGAAATAAGCGAGAAGCAATTTGTCGGAGTTGTGGGTAACATTGGTTCTGGCAAATCAACTTTGTTAAATGCCATAATTGGGGAATTGGCCATATTAAACGGAGAAGTTCTAATTAATGGCTCACTCAGCTATGCGCCACAAGAACCTTGGATCTTTCAATCCAGCATACGTGATAACATTATCTATGTGGAGCCATATGATGATGCACGTTACAAGGCTGTCGTACGTGCTTGCCAATTGGAGCGCGATATTGAACTTTTTCCCTATGGAGACTCCACGATTGTTGGCGAACGTGGCATAAGTTTGAGTGGTGGACAAAAAGCGCGAATCAGCTTAGCAAGAGCTGTATACCGCCAAGCTGATATTTATTTATTTGATGATCCATTATCGGCGGTTGACTCATATGTTGGCAAAATGCTATTGGAGAAATGTTTGCTTAAGTTTCTAGGCGACAAAATACTCATTTTAGTAACACATCATGTACAGCACTTAAGATTGACTGATCATTTAATTATAATGGAAGATGGAAGGACTAATGTACAGGGTCGTTTCGAAGACTTACGTGATTTTATACGCTTTCATGTTAGAACCGATGATGAGGATGTCAAAAATGAAATTAGAAATTCCGAGTGTATAATCGATAAGGATCATGATATTGAGATGGAGCATAAGGTCAAAACAGATGCTGGTGATGAAAGGCGAGAACAACAAATACAAGGCTCTGTGCAGTTTCAAACGTATATGACTTATTTTCATGCATTGGGTTCGCCATGGGTCATCTTTGTGATTTTTACACTTTTCTTGTTGGCACGTGGTTGCCAGGCTGTAATGGATATCTTCATTTCGAATTGGTATGTTCACAAAACAGTTTTTATTTTCAGTTCTAAAATAAAATTTTTTTTAAATAGGTCCACCTGGGAAGAATCATTAGTTGTAAGTCCAGAACCCCCCGCAGAGTATGAAGGTCAACGTCAGCGCATGATTATTCTTTACACAATCCTAATAGTCTGCACTTTGTTGCTTTATCTTATGCGTACTTTTGGCTTCTTCTTGATGTGCCTACGTATATCCTTACGTTTACATGACCAGCTATTTAATGGTATCGTACGCGCCTATATGTATTTTTTCAACAACAATCCTTCAGGTCGTATCCTAAATCGGTTTTCGAGTGATGTCTCAAACATAGATGTAGCACTACCACAGGCCATGTTAGACTCTTATACGGTATGTTGATATTTTGAGTATTGTTTCCACTATAAAATAACATTATTTTATTTCAGTTTTTAGTGGATGCTATCGCCATATTGGTTATTGTTGCTATTGCCAATTACTGGCTCTTGATTTCTGCGGCTATTTTGATAGCCCTACTTTGCTATGTTCGAAGTCTCTATATCGGAGCCAGTCGTAGTCTTAAAAGAATCGAAGCTATGAGTAAGTTCAAGAATTTTGTATGTATAAAAGGACTTCATCTTATTAGACAAGCAAGATCAGCTTTTTTCAAGGCTAAGATAATCCTTAGCCGCTCCGGGGTCTTTCTAAGCACTGATGTAAGCTTTAGTTTATTTATGAAGAGTTCCGGTTTTATTAGATCCTATCCTATCCACATGGTTACAGGATACAGTAATCCGTTTCTTTAAGTACAATGTTGCTACGAAGCTTTCCCAGGTAAATAAGTGTTTATTAAATAGTTGCTGTTATTTTTTTTTTTTTTACTAAGTCCTATAAAACTGTTAAGCACGAGAGAGTATGAAAGTTGCGCTCTGTTAAGGAGTATAATGTAAAAAGTACCGTTACGCAAAAGACAATTTTTTTTTGTCAAAGAATAAACGTCAAAAATTTGTAAGAACACTTCTGCAGAAACCGCAGAGCCTTCTACTCATCAAAGTTGAGCAGATACTGAGATCGCTGATATGCTAAAAATATCAATATTTCACGAAGTCCAAACTATAACAAAATCGCGCAAGCACAAATACTTACATGCTCAAATATTTCTTCATAATGTTCCTTTTTGTTACTTAAAAAAGTTTTATTTTATGTTTACGATCTTTTGTTTTCAATTGAATATGTATTTTCCCAACACAGAAAAGTTGATAATTTGACATCTTTCATGAATTGGCTAGAAAAAATTCTTTTGACTAAAACCTTACATTAATTCGAAACAATAGTTAATATAAGCGAAGTCAAATACTCATCATATCGAACTCTTTTGGTTCATTTGCAAAGATCTATGTAAAAAAAACCTGACCTCTGGAGCATAGAACTTTTCTTATAAACTCCAAGGCTTAAGCCCTCTTTGCAAAAACATTCAAAAAAATCTTTAAGAGCTCCATAATACTTAAAGCCACATTTTCTATTGCTTTCAGCACGCAGTCCAATCTATTCGCACACTAATCAAAGTTTTCAAGGATTAACAACGATACGTGCTCTCAATGCCACACAACAAATGAATAACGAATTTCATGAACATCAGAATAGCAACACATCTGCGCTCTATCTATACACCAGCACAAATCGTGCCTTCGCACTCTGGACCGATCTTATTTGTGTACTATATATTTTCACAGTCACATTCAGTTTCTTATGGATTGATGAACATTTTGCCAGCGGTGATGTTGGTTTGGCCATTACGCAATCCATGACCTTAGTTATAATGTGTCAATGGGGCATGCGGCAAACAGCGGTAATGGAAAATAATATGACCAGCGTAGAGCGTGTTATGGAATATGCTGAGACACCATCTGAGCCGCCATTGGAAACTGATGCAAAGCTAAAACTTTCACGTGATTGGCCAAACGCAGGCTCACTGATATTTTCCAACTTTAAGCTACGATATTCCATGCAAAGTGACTACATACTAAAAGGATTAAATTTTTCTGTTAGACCAATGGAGAAAATAGGTATTGTAGGACGTACTGGCGCTGGCAAGTCTTCTATAATTCAAGCCATTTTTCGTTTGGCTTATAATGAAGGCCTCATAGATATTGACGGTCATGATATTGAGAAATTAGGTTTGCATGACTTAAGGAGTCGTCTTTCCATAATACCACAAGATCCTGTTTTATTTTCTGGTACACTCCGCTATAATCTTGATCCGTTCGAATTGAAAGGTGATGAAGAAATGTGGAAAGCACTAGAAGATGTTAAACTTAAGACATATGTCAGTAGTCTGCCTAGTGGACTTAACGCCGTAGTACAGGATGGTGGTGTCAACTTCAGTATGGGTCAGCGGCAGCTGGTTTGCATGGCACGTGCTCTTCTACGTAAAAATCGAATATTGATTATGGATGAAGCTACAGCCAATGTTGATCCGGAGTAAGTTCTCTCGAAAGTTTTGTAGCTTACACGATATCTTATTCCCTTTTTTTCTAGAACGGACGAACTTATACAGGAAACAATAAAAACTAAGTTTGAATACTGCACAGTTATTACTATTGCTCATCGTTTGCACACAGTTATGGACAATGATCGTGTGCTGGTAATGGATGCAGGTCAGGCAGTAGAGCTTGGGCATCCACATGAACTTTTGCAAAATACTGAGGGATACTTAACCAAATTTGTAAATCAGACAGGCAGAACGACAGCAAATGACTTAAGGAGTATTGCAGAAGAAAGCTATGTCCGAAAAAGATTAAGCGAAAATAATCAGGAGCGGGAATTATGACAAAGGAGTGACGATTTCTAATAAGAGAGCAAAGACTTTTTAAAGAGAAGATAGAAATCGTTAGTCGGTAGAAATAGTAGTAATTGAGGTATAAGTACCTTGAGTTTAGATCATAAGTTTAGCAAATAAATGTATATACTTGCATTTAAGCCTATACTATTTATTTGTACAAGTATATGGTGTGATATTCACTTGTATATTTATGTTAATAATTTACTTTTAAATAAATAAAACGTTAGTGTAAAAACTGCGTAAATATTTATTTATTCACATGAATAACTAATTAGCATACTTTCAAATAGTAAGCATGTGTAGGCGTATATGCAACAATTATAGCCAACTGACTGTTATTCAAAAATTGTTAACCTAGTCATCAGACTTCAATGAACTACATACACTTGGCAAAAATATTGATACAAATATGTGGCTAGTCATGGTAGTTTATGAACTGCATTAATTTGCTATATAGACGGAAACTACTCATCATAAAGTTAAGTCTTCTTCATCCAAAGAAAAAACAGATTTGAATTCTTATAGTTTTTCATTGGTTGATTTTGTACCTTGAATTCGTTATTATCTTTTTCCCGCTTTCCAAAATTAAACAATATTACTGTAATTGTTTCAAGTCATAGTAAATATTATCGGGAAACCCTCGATTCTTCCTTTAGAATTTTTCACTCAAATATATAACCATTAGATAGACACAGTGGAGTAGCTAGGGAGGCGAGGGCAAGGCCGTTACTCCGAATGCAGAGACTTGGGGGGGGGTGCCAAAATGTTTCTCGGTATTCATTGAGATGTTCAAATATTATTAAATATTCAAAATTGAATAGATTTTTTTTTTAGTAAATTTTAAAGTGTTTTTTTTTTTCAAAATTTATAATGAAACATATGTAAAGACAGGGCAGAGAACGTCAGATTGGTTCTTCGCACCGGTCATCAACTGATCACGCTACGCCACTGTTCTATAGTATTTAAAACATTTAATCTTTTTAGCAACTTTGAACTATTTCTGAACTTAAGCTAAAACAATTATTTAAATTACTCTAAAAAGGACGTTATGATTGCCTCAGAATCCAGTAGTTGATTTGATAATTAAGCGAATATGTGTGTCGAGCGGCATCTTTTTTTGCTCTCTGGAGCAGTTGCTCATTTGACCTCGGATAAGGTAAAAAATTCAAAATTCATTTTAAAAACAACGGTTAACGAAGACCTGGACTTTTCTAGCTATGGTTTAGGTTACCGCAACCGTACAGCGGTATGAATAGTACATTTGATTTTTCAGACTTCAACTCATGTTGTCAGTTCTGGATCTTCTTATCGGCAAACTAATTCTACCTTGATGCCACCGCTAACAGCTATTCCGATGTCGATACATGTATGTTAATTTACCTATTGACCAAAAATATCAATTCTTCCGCAGCTAATAAGCCAATAGTTTAACGATAGTGCCAATGAAAATTTTTAAGTGTAAATGCATTGGCATACGTCACATATAAATTTCTATAATTTTTATTATTAACAACAAATTTGAAAGTCTACCCATACTTGAACTTTCGATTTTGTTGATGTTAAACAAAAATTAAATTGCCTGGATTGAAAATTTTCGCAGATTTTTATTTCTGAAATGCTTCAATGGTAGTGTATTGATAATGAGCATATTCATTTACACTTAACCCACGCTGACACAACTTCTGTATACAAATATTACTACATGGAAAATTGGTGATCTATATCACAGCATTTGTACCAGGACACTTGGGAAGGCTCTGTACAAAGTAATTTTTCCTTTATTCGTCTTACTCTTTGTTTTTAGTGAAAGTTATATCTCCTAATAAAAAAATGGTTTTTTTACCATCTACTTTTCATACTGAAAGTACTTCTATATAATTGCATCCAAAACATGCATTTTAATATAAAAGTAACGAGGATTCAACTAAAAATATACCGCTGAAATTTTAAGAATCGAAACATATGTCTATATTCCCGATTTTTCGTTGTTGTTCATTTGTGGTCAAAGTATGTTAAATTGAGCATTGAATCGATTTGAAAATTTACATGAATATCGATCGTTGGTGACTGGCTGCAAGTTAATTTGAAATCATTTAAAGAACAACTACATTCTTTAGTGTTCAAATTAATCCAGAATCTTATTTCGGAAGAAAGGTTTGAAAATCAATATTCATAAAACACAAAGCATGTTCATCAGTGTGAAACGTGAAATCCATGAAACAGGGAAATTTTGGCGATAATCGAAGCCAAATGGGTTAATAGAAATTATCAGCTACATTAAACCTACAAATTCATAAGTAATTGGATGTTCTGTATGTTTTTAAACAGAATAACATATCATAATTTTACGCGTAAAAATCGGATGCCGCAACCAAAAATTGAACTGAATCAAGCCACATTTTTCAATGGACAAATTAAAAGCTAAAAACGTGACATATTTCTTGAAATGCATACAGCACAATTTTTCGACTGGTATGAGTATAATTTGGTTAAACTTTTTGTTTTATAATTTCATGTTTTTGTTTATCCCTTTCCCAACCTTCGAAATTTGGTCATGATTAAACCAAATTAAAGCCTTTTTTCTAGCGTAAACTTTTCCAACAACAAACCCCGACATAAGGGTGTTGATTGCATTGTCCTTTGTTCTTTTTTTTTTGGAACTTTTTGAGTTTGTGCTTTTGCCCACAAAAATGTGTAGCATAGGGAGCACATGTTGCTTCCTGCTTAGTATTCACACAATAAATTTGTGTGACTCCTTTAAATGCTACCACGGTGGTTAATTTAGATTTATTGTTTGAGTGCGAAAAATTGTGCTTAAATGCATTTCCCGAAATTGAGTTGAATTTGGTTCAATTTAATTATTGCTTAAGCTAAAGCCTAAAACTATTCAATTTTATGTATTTTAAGTGTTCGTTGCAAACAGTAGGAAAAATAACGCTCCTTTGTGTTGCATAGTTTAGGGCATACATATGTCTAAATACAAAAATACAAAATTTACACTAAGTTCAAGTTAATAGGTGCTTTACTTTATCATTGCACAACAGAAAGTTAAATATCTAATATAAAATTGAAACAAATTCTTGCAGACAAAGCAAAACTCCCTCCATATGTTCACACTCCATACAAATTGTGATTGATGGACTCGTGCTGATTTTTTTTTTCTCTGTTCTAAAGCAGGATTACATTGAAGTGACGAAGGGTGAATGATTTCATTATCGTTGTGATTTGTACAAATTATAAACGGTCAGTACATGCCGAATGAGATTTAGATTCCACATTTATAGTGTTGCTGAAATGTGCTTAAGATTATTTTCAAGTGAAAGTGTTTAAAAATATTTCTGTATTTGGGATTTATTGGGTGTGAGTTTGAAGTCCCTCGGTAGAAAGAAGGACACTTTTGAACCGCAAAACTAATTAAAAATTGTCAACGACGATCACAATTTGACTAACATTATGCATTTATTGTGCTTGGATTTTTTTCTGTAGAGTTTTTGGATTTCTTTTTTTGTACTGAAAGTTTTAAATTATAATTTTATAATAAAAAGAGGTTAGTATCAAAGGCAGACATCTCTTTTCTGTTGTGGCAAAACCTTTTGCTGAAACTCAATAATTTTTCGTATTCTTTTTAGTAAAAAGTTGTCAAGTAAAATATATTTTAGATAATAAGTAGCTGATGTTTGCAGCCAAAGTCTAAGCAATGCTGATATGCGCTTACGTTACTAACCTGAAAACATGTGCTGGGTTGTTACTAACTTTCTGCCTTAGGTCTTATCAGTCGTATGAACTGTGAGCTGAAAAAATCGAATCTGAAGTAAGCATGAGGATTGAATCAAAATCTGCCTATGAAATTATTCTGCCATGTATGTTACTGTAAAACCGTAATTTAAAATATTTTGTTTTTCTTATTGCCAAATTTAGGATGCAATATGACAAAACGCTGACTTGCTAGAGAAATTTCACTGCCATATCTGCATAAAGCATTGATAACTGAAGATGATTAAATATCTCAAAATCATCACGCGATGCAAAAATTTTAGCTTTAGATTCGATTTAAGCAGCTCGAAGTTATAGGACTACATTACGTGCATGGTTAAAATGAACTGCTGATATTCTTTTTCATATTTATGTGCGGGGTTTTTTAATTCTACTCCATATCATTTAATTATAATTACAATACGTCTTCTTTTGCTTCATATCATTTAATACATATGCGCATGGCACTTAACGTTTCAGAAAACTGTCCGCCACGTACCTAAAATGTTTCATTTGAAATATTGCAAACGGAACGTTACAGAAATCTTTCTTTTATATATCATTTGTAATGTTTCACATACAATCATTCTCAAGTGTTTCTGAAAGGTTCCAGAATAAACACTTCATAAGCCTTTCAAATGAAATCTTTCTGACACGTTACATACATATATTCGAAATCCTTCATATGTAATCATTCTGAAAGTTTTCGGATTTTTTTTTATGATTCTCTGTTTGATGCTTTGTGAAGTATAGTTTAGTGTCAGTTTTAAATTATGGAACGTCAAAAAAATTACTGCATATTAAATATAAATTCAAGTGATGATGCGGATAAAATGAGACAATAATTCAGAGTCCCGATGACATAATAAAATAACAGCACAAGTAAATAATAAGTGAATCAAAAAGAGTCCGATGACGGAATAAAAAATGTTAATTTTTTCACCTTAATCTTACAAGATTTCTTTATCGTTTCAAACGATTCAAATGAAATGAAGATTTCTTTATCGTTTCAAAAAGTGAACATTGACACATTGAAGAAAGCTTTGAGAAATGTAAATGAAAGAGTTCTAAAACGTAACTGGAGCGTTATACGATTTTATGAAAGGTTTACGAAACGTGATGTGCTTCCCCTATTGTAATATATGTCTTTTAATTGGATAGGAAGACAGTTATAAGATGCGCACAGTACAGCAGCTTTTACAATATTTACGTTAAGTGGCATGCCGAAAAGACGAAAGAAATGTGCCAGCAAGGATTGATATTGTTATGCAAAATGTTATCTCTGTATTCTTTGAATTAAATATTTGACGTGAGATTTTCATTGGCCCCCCTCCCCGTTGATAAGATTTTGCCCATTTTGCCGTTTTTATATTTTTTATGAATACAACAAAATTTAGAAAAACAACAAAATTGTGGTACGGGCTTCACTTTGTGGCGTAGGCCCCAAGGCTACAGCCTATGCTTAGATAGGGCCCTGCGATGTGGGGCGAAAATATGCAGTCACTCCGGACACAAGGGCTTGGGGACGGGAGCCAAATGACCCCTTCATACTTGGCGCCAAATGCGCACATAACGTTACCAAGTCGTTCAGAAGGAATTTCCGTCCTTCTAAAAAAAAAAATTTTTCACAAATGATAATTGACCTAAATTGAAAAATTGATTCATTAAGTAGTAAAAACTTGGCTTTTACGTGGGCAAAACTTGTAAAATTCCTACCAGACTCCCAGTTTCGACTTGAAATTCCGGGGCTGATCCGGTCAATCCTTGTGTGCACGTTTGCCACTGCATCCAAACATATACAAACAAACATAAACAAATACATTAACCATCATGAATATAAGATAAGAAGATAATAAATTAATTTTTTTTTTTCAAGAGATAACATTTTATGCCCGGGGAAATTAATTCGTAGAATTAATCATTATAGAGGTATAGAATATTTTAAAAAAGGAATTCTTTTTTACATACATATGAATACGAATTGACTTATAGTAAATTATGAAGAGATTTTCATAATCGTTTTTAGATTTAGATCTTAACATTTTAGCTTTAAGATTTTTAGCATGTGCTCATAGCTGTTGCTAACTTTAGAACATGCAGGACCTTAACTCATGCACCTTATTTAAACCTTAGAAAATTTAACATAGTTTCATTATTACATTTTTTTTTTTTAAATAAGTAAGTTGCACATATCATGAAACTAGAACAGCTTGTTAGTTAATCTGATATTAAATTAATTGCATATCCTCGTTGTACATAATGAATAAACGCATCAACTAATTATAGGATTTGTCACTTTTGCTTATGGTCGGAGTGTCCTTCGAATTGTGATTAATTACTGTACTCTGCATGATGTCCATTGTATATATTGTGCATACCATGTTAACGCAGATAGAAGGTAATTAATTACATTATATTATGTAGATTTTAATTACAAGCAAAAGATTTTGTAGAAAATTCTTGTGTGAAAAAAGTTTAAGTGAACATCACAGTTCATGTATGTCAAGATCTAATACAATGAGCATAGCTACAAAACTTTTAAATTGGTATTTTTCACTATTCAGTGATCCGCAAACAGATAAAAACTGAAAGTCCACTCAGATTTTGATGAAACTTGATGAGTAGGCTACTTGAGCAACTAAAAAATTTGCGATTGTATCTTTTCCGCCGCTTATTAAATCAAGGCCCTCAAGAAAGCAAAAGCGAGTCACTTGCGAAATCCCCACATTTGAATTTTTTTTTTTTTGTACTTTGGAGCACCGCTCCTATTCATTTGCTGACCAAACCCCGCCTCGCTTCGTTTTGCTTGTTGGTTCCGGCGTAGGAGTGGGCCAAACCCTCCTGTAAATTTTCCAGATTCCTCAAAAACTATGCAATCCGAGTGAATATTTGAAATTCCAAGGTTTTTACTTCGTTATGTAATGTGAGATTAGGCAAGTTGTAGAAGCTGTAGAGCATGCTAGTTGTACCAATAAAGCTAAAAATTTTGCGTATCGCGGACACATCGAAGCCGCAAATTTGTCGATTTATCGCTCTTCGCAGCAACTACAGCTCTGTTTATCGAGTCCCTGTAATATTTTGTGCAAATATTTTGCTCTGCATCTCAAAATGGCTTGAAGCCTAACTATCATCGTATTTGTCAAAACGTCGGAACATGAACCGAAAGCTCACTCCAAATAGGACCTATTTATAGCTTCAAATTTATTTTCAGCAATGAAACTCAATTTTGGCTAAGTAATTTTATTAATTAACAAAATTGCCGTATTTGATGAAACGCAATTTCACAAGAGACTATTTAAAACCGTCGTATTCTGAGGAATACACTGTATGTGCGGTTCGCAAGCAGGAAGTGTCATTGGATGTAGTCGCATAGAAAATATAATTGAGTTATCCTATATAGGGGAGGACCAGTGATGGCATTTGGATTTTGTGGAAATGTACTGATTCTAGAACTGTGTAATTTCAATATTTTTTTAAAAAAAACCAAATATGCAAACATGAGCAGTACCTCATTCTCTAACTTAATTACAAAAGAGAACAAAAAACATGCTTACTTGCATATATGTAACATAAATATGTTCTGATTCAATCGAACAATAACTCTTCTGTATGAAACTTCACTCTTACAATGAGTCTTCATCCGCAACATCTACTGCATTATTAAAACATCTTCAAATTTTAATTCGGAAGTATTCCAATATTTATTTCAAATTATTTCAAAGTGTTGCCAGCTACTGCAATGTTGTGGTTTCATTTAATTAAATCAAGAAAAAAATGGTCGTACGACTTTTGATCACACATTTTAGCAAAACTTACTAAAAAGGTGATTACTATAAATTCTCCAAATGTACCGAAAATGTACTGAAAGTTCACCAAATTTACTGAAAATGGCCCAAATGTACTAAAAACTTGTCGAATCTACTGAATACGATTTTCAGAATGCAAATGTTCCGAAAAAAGTACAAATGTACCGAAAATGCCATCACTGGGGAGGACATTGAATGACGGTCATCGTTTGATAGTTCATCAAAGTATTTATGTGGAGCAGAGGCCAGTAAAAACCATGTGCCGCGTGTAATCGCATAGAAAATTAACTTGAACTCTACTTTTTTGCGAGCGTGCTAATGCAATTTAATATTTATACGTGTAACGTCATGTCTGCGTGTATATTGACTTCCACTACAATCGCGAAGTTCAAATGTGCCACATATGATTTTATTGCCACATAAACATTTTGACATGAAGCCCCGATCGCAAACATTAGGCTTCAACTATTATTTCCATCTGCATTACATTTATCCTCACCATGTACACCTGAACATACATACATATGCATAACAACACTCCATCTACTCTTGCACTCGTAGTAGTAGTTACGCTTAGTTAACACTTGGTTAATTCTGTTTTAATCAAATATAGTAGATGACTTGATTCCATTCCAGATTATGTGAAGCTTCAAAGTCTAGTCAAAGTTTGAACTAAACATTACAGGTGGAAAGTATTTAAATAAATTTAATATTCTATTAATTTGTGAATGATATAACTTTTGATTTTTATTTTTTCATTATATAGAATGAAATTATGTAGTAGTAGCAGTATATTGTGTTCAGTAGGCGATATTCTGCTTTGACAACTTGTTTATTTATTATTTACTAAGCGCCTCATGTCTGTAAAATTGGTTCTCTACAACACCCTACAATTTTACTATTACAATGAACAAGCTCGTGCAATCAGAATAAAGTTGTTTTTTGACGTTTCTTTTAAGCAACTGTAGAAAAAAGTCTCAAAGAACTGTCGACTAACGGCAACACTAAAAAGGGTATGTTTGTATTAGTGCATGGTACACTAGAGCGGTTATCTGCATTTTTCTAAATTAACAGAACGGACATAATTTGAATTTTTGAAAATGATAGAAAAATCTATAGAATAGTTCAAATTATGTCAGTTCTGTTAATGTAGAATAATGCAGATATCTCGGGTTCGAAATAAGAGAATGAAATGCGGTTTACGGCATCTTTTAAGCAAATAACAGTACATTAAAAATGTAATACGGGATCGGCTACAAAAAAAAAAACATTGGGTGATTTTGCAACTTTAAAGTACACTACCGGAATTTTTTCATTTTTTTCCGGTCAATTTTAAATTTTTTTGTAAGAAAAAAAGAAGAAGAAGGAAAACTAATCATGGATTCGAATTCCCCAATTGATGGTAACTGTTTGAAATAAAAAAAAATTTGAATCACCTTAATATGCAAATTTGTCGACTCCGATTCGAAAAAAAATCAGGTCTGTTAATTTAGAAAAATGCAAATATCTTTGTTTTGAAATAAGATAATGATATGCGGTTTCGCCATTCTTCTAAGCAAATAACAGTTCATTAAAAATGATGTACCATGGGATTGGTGGTAACATAATGTTTGAGGTGTTGCAGCTAGAAAGTGGAAAATCGGTACTTTTTTACTTTTGTCCGGTCAATTGTTAAGTTTTTATAAGTAAGAGAGAAGAAGAAGAAAAACAAATCACGGGTTTGAACTCCCCGATCGATAGTTTCCCGAAAACCATACCCACTTTGTTGGAAAATTTTATTACCTCCACAACTCGCACCATTTCTTAAATCAAGATTTTTGAAAATGTGTTGTTTAATTAAAACAGAGGGCGCTAATCCAATTTACAATATTAACCTTAATAATGGGGCTTGTCCAGACATATAAGGCTATTGTATTACGCTGACACATCGTGAAAAAATCAAAAAGATTTTTTTTAACCGCTCTAATTGTACACGCATACGAAATGAACAGAACGTACTAAATACTAAATAGAGCTCCTTAAAGTATACAATGCAATACAATATAAAACAAATGTTTTACTTTAATCTCCTCTCTTCAGTAAGATAAGATATCAAGCTTGAAATGTCTTTATTGGTGCAGTGTGACTAAATGAAGCGTTGCCATATCATACATATTTACAAAATATGTCATTGATATCCGTTTTGCTTACAAGTTGTTCGGGATTTTTTTTTTTTTCATGATACATAATTTTTTATAGTTGGAGTGCCTTGATACTCGTAAGCTATTGGAAAACTTAAGAAGATTTTTACTAGATTGATACACTGTGAGCTATGAGTTCAAATTCCTAACCACTTCGCCACGCTGCTTTGTGTGTTCCAGTTTTTTATTATTCCTTTTGTTCACTGTGTCTACAATAGCCGTGTTTTATTCGCTTTTGTTAAACTAAAATCTCATACAAATGTGTGAACCAGCTCAATTTCTAGTTCAATTGATTGAACTTTTTTTCTCTTTGCTAAAGTTTGAAGCATTATAGACACAAACCTAAAATAATAAAAAATATATGGCAACTTTGATGGAATTTTCAAGAAGCGTTCTTAGGTCACGCGAGGCCTTGTGCACTCAGTCAGTGCTAGGCCCAAATATTAAAATAGAGACACATTATAAAAATAAAAACAGTGATGAAACAACAGAAAATGAAAAGAAAACTTTGGTATTAACGTCACTATAAAAACATTTTGAAATCATTTGATAGCAATAATTTGAAAAAAAAAAAATTATGTACCGATACGTGAGTCTCCTTACCGTGCTAGGCCCCGTTCAACCACACGACAATAAAGCCTGCTCTGATTTTAAAATAGAATTTCTGTCAAACACTGTCATGCCACCTATTGGTCAAATGCAGAATTATAAAAGGTAAACTTATGCGTTTTATATATTTTTTAAAATTTTCTCATAATTTAATGCATGTTTTTTTTATGGGGTTACTCTGTATTTTCGATTTTGGGTAAAAACCATATATTTTCTTTTAAAAAGATAAAGCAGCTGATTTTGCTAATTTACGAACTTAAGATCGTGAAAAAAATGAGGCCTTAATAAATATTCAAAATATTTTTTTTTTTAATTTAGATCAAAATTAAATGCCACAGATCCTCACAACAGCATCACCAAAACATTTAATTCAAGCAATCCATTGCAACATTTCTGAATAACAACCATCTCTTTTGTCCCAAAACTAGACAGACCCCTAATAATATGGCAGCACTGGTAAAAAGCAAACTGTAGATTTGCTTAAATACGCGAGCGTTATATGTTTCCTAAGCATTCGCACTCGAAGTTATTAACTGTTAACACAAGGCAATGGTTTCAGAACGAATTTCAAATTAATTTAAAGTCCTTTATATATCAACTGTGTATAAATAAATGTTACTTCAATAAAGTAGTGAAAATCGTGTTGAAAAAATAATTAATAATTAAATTATAACAGTTTCTTAAAATATGAATTCATCCAAGGGAAGTGAAAAACGAAGACCAAATCCCATTTTAACTGCAAATTTTCTGTCAAAATGGTTTTTTGTGTAAGTAAAACATTTGAAAATTAATCAAAATGCAGTGATTATTAAAAAAAAACTATACGACTGCTATATCCTTCATATCATTCCTCGTTACGAAGCTCTGGGTTGTCCTCTGCATCTGCAACGCATCTGGGGGTTCAACCAAAGCGCTGATCGACAAATTTCTCTATCAGCCTGTTCCTATTCGTGTGGTCTAAGTGGAAATAATATTATTACTAGATCAGGAATATTGCTACCGTGTTTCATCATAACTCCATTCATTTACTTATTTGCTTGACCTTTTCAACTTTATTTCATTAAATTCGTAAATGTTCGGAATATTGCCTTGGCCGAGGCTTAGCGAAAATTCCAGAGATATTGAGGTCCAAAAAATTTAATTTTAACAATTTGACTATTTTCCAATAATAGTCATTGATAGTAAATTTTCAAATGTAAAGATTTCAAATATTTCAAGCAAAATAAAGTAGTTCCATATGCTTATTTTCTCATTCTTTTCGACTTTCTTAATATTTTAAAAAGTTAATTAATTAATTTGATGGATTGGGTTAAATTTTGCGTGGCGGCAAAGATGCCTGTCGTTACAGTAAATCTTTTCACTTTAATGATAATTTCACTTAAGTTGACTTTTGTTAGTTCCTTCAAATCTAAGAAAAACGGATGCTCGAAGAGTTTTAATATATTTCTTGGGAATGATGCCCAATAACTCAGTGGCCAGTTACAACACTCCACACTAGATAGCAAATATTTTGAGTCCATTTTATGGAAACAGGTTCAAAAATGTGGAAGATGCTAGTGGGAAAGTAATCCCACCTCTTTTCCGCTATTGAAAGTACTTCTTTATCTTTTAATATATAATAATGATATATGGGTGCTGAGGCTTTCATAAGTTGTGAATTTGCAGAGCAGATTGCTTTGCTAGTAGATCTCCCTTTTCATTTCCTATAGTTTCGCAATGCCCAGGTACACAGTGAAGCAATACTGTGTTCTCCTCACTTAGTATACATAGAATAATAAGACATTTTTAGGCTGTTACTGACTTGATGCAATTTGATCTAAGGGCTTTTAAAGGGTTTTGTTGCAATAAGAGACTTTAAAAACTGATCCTACACCTTGACTAATTTTGAGTCATCTGTTTAGATGTTTATTGCGTCTGTTGGGCCATTTTTAGAGACTTCTTGAGTTCTAAGTAAAGTTTTATAAGTTACTCCTTTTGAAAAAAGATCAATAGGTAGCAAATGTACTATGACTATTAAAGATTTTGCAGAGCTGGTATCAGCGCCCCTGTTATACCAATACACAGCATACGTTTTAATCGTTCTAATATTTTTTGTGTTGATTTGATTTTAAGAGCTATCCACGAGACATAAACTCCGTAAAGTAAAATAGTTTTTATGATCGGTGATTTCAGGGTCGAAACTCCAGGTAACTTTATTAAATATTTTACTTGCATGGAAGTCATTGTATGCCTTTTTAAAATGATTCTCTACATAATATTGCCAATTGAATTTTCTAACTTCTATAAAAATTAAATCGCGCATAAACACATAATTCTAAGGACAACAAAGCCCGCATGAGAAAAATATAAATTTCTATTTTATGGAAAAGAATCTGCAAATTCAGTATTGTATGTTCAAAAATTTTTCAAAATAATTGGTGTCCTTGGCACAAGTGCACGCAAATAGCCAAAAATCAGTGTTTTTGATACATTTAACCGAATTCATCTTAAAAACCTTAAGAAAATTAATATCAGATTCGGATTCTCTCAATACTACACATTACTTTAATCTGTCACCAAAATATTTTTTGTCGTTTCGATTTCATTTCGTAAATATAACCCAGTTGGATGAACTTTTGTGAACACAGATTTTTCTTGTAAAAAAAAAAGAAAAAAAATTTTAGCAGCGTTATCAGTTTTGACTATAGGACTTAAGACACTTAACCCTTAATATCTCGTATACTTATCAGCACAAAATATTTACAATTATTTAAATTATAAAAATAGTTTACAACGGAAACCAAATCTTTATGAAAAAAAAATGTATCTTACACTAATTACTTGGGGCAGTTTTTAATACTGACATTTACCAAAAAAAAATCAAGGTTAAAATAAAAGGTTACATATAAAAAAAAATGCATACTTACTTTCAAGCAATAGGTATGCCAAGGGTAACTAAACCTTTTATTTGATATATCTATTAGCTCCATAGTAAAATGCAGCTTTTTAGGTAGTTTGATATAGTTATATATTTGCATTGGCATTCTGAATTATTTTGTGTCAAAAGAACGCCATCAAACACACAAAGGTTAATAAACAACATAGCCAATTAAAAATTAGATAAAATTTCAAAACAAAGCATTGATAAGCAAAACTGTCAAATAAAAATTAGGAATCAACGAGTCTGCTAGCACCAAAACATTGGCGGTGTGCAAAATTGTACTGTCCAACTTGTGACTAATTATAGACTATCAGTTTGCGACTGTTACGTTTATCAATCGATTGTGACGTATTTTTTAAAACGTGCAATTCGATTCGAGTATAAGGGACTTAACGATCAAACATTGATAAGCATTGATTTGTAAATTCCCCTATCAATGTTATTTAACGCAGCGCGAAGGGCAGCCCGAGAAGTTTTGAGCATTAGACACTAAAATTATGGATATATATTGAAATACATCATCATAAAAATTTTGGATATTATCGGCTGCAAGACACTATTTCACAGGTTTACCGATGCAGTTAAAGAATGACCGATATATAGATACATGGAGATACAACTGTTTTTTCGAAAATAAAAGCAGAAAACTCAGGGGTACCTCTGATGATATCCAAAAATTATTTTATCACTTTCTAGTCTGTAATTGCACTAGAAATATTCGCATGTCGATAACTTCATCTTATCTATCGTTTTTACTTTCAGCTGGACACGTGAAACTTTTAGCAAAGGTCGCCGTGAAGAACTAGAAACTAAAGATCTCTATATGCATATAGCCAATCTGGATAGTGAAAAATTGTCGTCAGCATTAGTCGAACATTGGGAAAAAGAGGCGCAACGTAAAAATCCAAATTTGTTACATATGGTTTTTTGTGCATTTGGTTGGCGCTTCGTACCAATTTGTATATTATACTCCATACTAGAAATGTCAATACAGTAAGTAAAAGTTAAAAATGGCAAAATCCTGGCAAACAACCAAACAAATTATTTTGTCTTACAGTGTCATTCAGCCCTTATGCATTGGTGGACTGGTATCCTATTTCACGGTGGATCAAACAGACATAAGCAAAAATCAGGCATATCTGTATGCTATGGGTATCGTGCTGTGTTCTCTTGTGAATACGCTTTGCTTTCATCCATTTATGTTCTTTCTCTTTGAGACCGGCACTAGAATACGCCTAGCTTGTGCAGGCCTAATATATAGAAAATCACTGCGCATCTCCATTACACCTGATAATAATGGCTTGAATGGTTTTGCCATTTCATTGCTATCCACCGATCTGCCACAATTTGATTTGACATTTTACTTTTTCTACGACTTATGGAAGGGACCAGTCGAAGCATGCATATTTGGCTATATTATGTATCGTGAAATTGGCTGGTCAGCACTTATTGGCATTGCTTCGATTGTCGTCTTTATACCATTGCAAGCCTGGGCCGCTAAGGCAGCAGCATATTATCGCACAAATTCGGCAGCATTTGGTGATCAACGTAAGAAATTTATGAATGAAATCATCACAGCCATCCAAGTGATCAAAATGTACGCTTGGGAGGAATGCTTTGCCAAGTTGGTAGCAGCAGTGAGGCAGAAAGAGATTCAAAACATACGAGGATCTATGAATATCTATGCAGCATTACAATGCACAAATATGATATCAAAGTTTGCACTCTTCTTGAGTTTAGTTGTCTACGTCTATACGGGTGATACCATAACGGCCAAGAAAGTGTTTATAGTTTCTTCGTATTATAGCATGCTTAATGATTCACTTTTGCACTTTTGGCCTTTGGCTATAACCACATGGGCAGAGACCTTTGTGTGTGCCAGACGTATCACCACATTTCTGTTGAAAAGTGAGGTGCCCACTGAGAAAGTAGATGAATTATATGGTGGCGGCATAGTCAATATGGGCATGGACATGGATGAAAAAGAATATTATACTATAGCTCGACGTAGGCATTATATTTGGGCCAATAAGAAAGCAGTCATCTTACGCAACGTGTCAGCTACTTGGAACAAAACTACTACGACAGAAAAAGTGCGTTTGCATATGCAGGATATAAATGTAGAAATAAGCGAGAAGCAATTTGTCGGAATTGTGGGTAACATTGGTTCTGGCAAATCTACTTTGTTAAATGCCATAATCGGTGAATTGGCCATATTAAACGGAGAAGCTCTAATTAATGGCTCACTCAGTTATGCGCCACAAGAACCTTGGATCTTTCAATCCAGTATACGTGATAATATTATCTATGTGGAGCCATATGATGACGCACGTTACAAGGCTGTCGTACGTGCTTGCCAATTGGAGCGTGATATTGAACTGTTTCCCTATGGAGACTCAACGATTGTGGGCGAACGTGGCATAAGTTTAAGTGGTGGACAAAAAGCGCGCATCAGCTTAGCAAGAGCGGTATACCGGCAAGCTGATATTTATTTATTTGATGATCCATTATCGGCGGTTGACTCATATGTTGGCAAAATGCTATTGGAGAAATGTTTGCTTAAGTTTCTAGGCGACAAAATACGCATTTTAGTAACACATCATGTACAGCACTTAAGATTGACTGATCATTTAATTATAATGGAAGATGGAAGGACTAATGTACAGGGTCGTTTCGAAGACTTACGTGATTTTATACGCTTTCATGTAAGAACCGATGATGAGGATGTCAAAAATAAAGTAAGACATTCCGAGAGTATTATCGATAAGGATCGTGATGTTGAGGTGGAGCATAAGGTCAACACAGATGCTGGTGATGAAAGGCGAGAACAACAAATACAAGGTTCTGTGCAGTTTCAAACGTATATGACTTATTTTCGTGCATTGGGTTTGCCATGGGTCATCTTTGTGATTTTTACACTTTTCTTGTTGGCACGTGGTTGCCAGGCTGCAATGGATATCTTCATTTCGAATTGGTATGTTCACAAAATAATTTTTATTTTCAGTTCTAATATAACATTTCTTTTAAATAGGTCCACCTGGGAAGAATCTTTAGTTGTAAGTCCAGAACCCCCCTCAGAGTATGAAGGTCAACGTCAACGCATGATTATTCTTTACACAGTCCTAATAGTCTGCACTTTGTTGCTGTATCTTATGCGTACTTTTGGCTTCTTCTTGATGTGCCTACGTATATCTTTACGCTTACATGATCAGCTATTTAATGGTATCATACGCGCCTATATGTATTTTTTCAACAACAATCCTTCAGGTCGTATCCTTAATCGATTTTCGAGTGATATCTCAAACATAGATGTAGCACTACCACAGGCCATGTTAGACTCTTATACGGTATGTTGATATTTTGAGTATTGTTTCCACCATAAAATAACATTACTTTATTACAGTTTTTAGTGGATGCTATCGCCATATTGGTTATTGTTGCTATTGCCAATTACTGGCTCTTGATTCCTGCGGCTATTATGATAGCCCTTCTTTACTATGTTCGAAGTCTTTATATCGGAGCCAGTCGTAGTCTTAAAAGAATCGAAGCTATGAGTAAGTTCTACTTTTTATGTTTAATGTTTTATCTTCTTAGATATGCAAGATCAGGTTTGTTCAAGGCTTAGAAAATCCTTAGCATCTTCAGGGCAAGCTTTAATTTATTTAAGAAGAGTTTCGGTTTTAGGTTTTATTAGATCCTAACAAGACCACATGATTCTCAAAATAACTTTTCAACCTCAGTAACAATGAATATTCCACAATCCATATCAATCTGCCACATTTCTTCACCTGTGTAGTTTGTGGAATACGCTAAATATTTCAATTAAACAATTGAACTTTTTGCAAATAATGATGTGTTAATTCGTCCTCAAATTCATTATACAGTTAAACATTTTTGAAAGTATAATGTTGCTACGTAGCTTTTCCAGTTAAATTAATGTCTAATAGAGAGTTCCTGTTTTTTGTTTTTGAACTGAATCATATAAAACTGTCAAACACGAGAGGGTTTGAAAATTGCGCTCTATGAAAAAGAAAAAATGTTAAATGTACAGTTACGCAAAATACCTTTTTTTTCAAGAAATGTCAAAAATTTGTAAGGACACTTCTGCATAAACAGCAGAACCCTCTACTTATCAAAGCATAGCAGATACTGAGATCAAATTAACAATTTATTTTCACAACACAGAACAGTTGATAGTTTGAAATCTTTCTTGATTTTACCACAACAAATTCAATTGACTCAAATCTGAAATGTTAGACAACATCTCAGATCATCATCATCATCTTCGCTCTTGCATGTTTTTCGAATAAGGGAACGGATTTCGAACTAAATCTGACTACTACAAGAACGGACCTAATAACTATAGCAGTTTCTCCTCATACATCGACAGTGTTCAGAAATTGTAGTGATACCACAGTGCTTCCTAAGCTGTCAAATGGACATTTTATATGTTCACTAGTAGTTCAAAATATTGTTTCTTAACTTAGTTATAAATTATTATGAATGCTATAGCTTGTTAGTCTTAAAATGTAGGTTCATATCATATATAATACATAGTTATGTATATTAATCAGAAACTATAGTTAATATAAGAGCAATTGCAAGGCTATCATAAAAAGAACTTGACCCCTGGATCATAGACCTTTTCTTGAAAACAACAAGGCTTAAGCCCTCTTTGCAAAAACATTCAAAAAAGCTTTAAGTCTTTAAAAGTTTCATAGTTCTTAAAGCCACATCTTCTATTGCTTTCAGCACGCAGTCCAATCTATTCGCACACTAATCAAAGTTTTCAAGGATTAACAACGATACGTGCTCTCAATGCCACACAACAAATGAATAACGAATTTCATGAACATCAGAATAGCAACACATCTGCGCTCTATCTATACACCAGCACAAATCGTGCCTTCGCACTCTGGACCGATCTTATTTGTGTACTATATATTTTCACAGTCACATTCAGTTTCTTATGGATTGATGAACATTTTGCCAGCGGTGATGTTGGTTTGGCCATTACGCAATCCATGACCTTAGTTATAATGTGTCAATGGGGCATGCGGCAAACAGCGGTAATGGAAAATAATATGACCAGCGTAGAGCGTGTTATGGAATATGCTGAGACACCATCTGAGCCGCCATTGGAAACTGATGCAAAGTTAAAACTTTCACGTGATTGGCCAAACGCAGGCTCACTGATATTTTCCAACTTTAAGCTACGATATTCCATGCAAAGTGACTACATACTAAAAGGATTAAATTTTTCTGTTAGACCAATGGAGAAAATAGGTATTGTAGGACGTACTGGCGCTGGCAAGTCTTCTATAATTCAAGCCATTTTTCGTTTGGCTTATAATGAAGGCCTCATAGATATTGATGGTCATGATATTGAGAAATTAGGTTTGCATGACTTAAGAAGTCGTCTTTCCATAATACCACAAGATCCTGTTTTATTTTCTGGTACACTCCGCTATAATCTTGATCCGTTCGAATTGAGAGGCGATGAAGAAATGTGGAAAGCACTAGAAGATGTTAAACTTAAGACATATGTCAGTAGTCTGCCTAGTGGACTTAACGCCGTAGTACAGGATGGTGGTGTCAACTTCAGTATGGGTCAGCGGCAGCTGGTTTGCATGGCACGTGCTCTTCTACGTAAAAATCGAATATTGATTATGGATGAAGCTACAGCCAATGTTGATCCGGAGTAAGTTCTCTCGAAAGTTTTGTAGCTTACACGATATCTTATTCCCTTTTTTTCTAGAACGGACGAACTTATACAGGAAACAATAAAAACTAAGTTTGAATACTGCACAGTTATTACTATTGCACATCGTTTGCACACAGTTATGGACAATGATCGTGTGCTGGTAATGGATGCAGGTCAGGCAGTAGAGCTTGGGCATTCACATGAACTTTTGCAAAATAGTGAGGGATACTTAACCAAATTTGTAAATCAGACAGGCAGAACGACAGCAAATGACTTAAGGAGTATTGCAGAAGAAAGCTATATACGAAAAAGATTAAGCGAAAATAATCAGGAGCGGGAATTATGACAAAGGAGTGCCGATTTCTAATAAGAGAACAAAGATTTTTTAAAGAGAAGACAGATTTATTTCCGCTGCGATAGAAATCGTTGGTCGGTAGAAATAGTATTAATTGAGGTATAAATGCCTTGAGTTTAGATCATAAGTTTAGCAAATAAATGTATGTACTTGCATTTAAGCCTATACTATTTATTTATACGAGTATATGGTGTGATATTCACTTGTATATTTAAGTTAATAATTTACTTTTAAATAAATAAAACGTAAGTGAAAAAACTGCGTAAGTATTTATTTATTCACATGAATAACTAATTAGCACACTTTCAAATAGTAAGCATGTGTAGGCGTATATGCAACAATTATAACCTGACTGACTGTTATTCAAAAATTGTTAACCTAGTCATCAGATTTCAATGAACTACATACACTTGGCGAAAATATTGATATAAATATGTGACTAGTCATGGTAGTTTATGAAATGCATTAATTTGCTATATAGACGGAAACTACTCATCATAAAGTTAATTCTTATTCATTCATAGAAGAAACTTTTTTGAATTCTTATAGTTTTTCATTGGTTGATTTTGCGTGCAGTATTAAAAAAAAAAAACAATATCATCATCAATTCATCTGAGGGTGAAAATTATTTGAATGTACCTTGAATTGATTGTTATTATCTTTTTCTATGATTAGAGACGTAGTTGTTTTAGAGGTAAGACACCCGCTATCCAAAATTAAACAATTTTGCTGTAATTGTTCCAAGTCATAGTAAAAATTACACTAGTTTACAAATTTGGGCTTGATCTCGAGATCTGGTTTCTTATAGATTTTTTTCGATGTATTTTGGGGCGTAGGTTCCAAAAATGGCAACCATTTATTTTTCTTAAGAATCGTTTTCGAGATATCCCCAAAAAACCCCTTTTTCGGCACTTTTTTCATTTATTTGACTATATCTCCATGAATTTTTTTTCGACTCAAAAACGACTTTCAGCTTTCGAAAGATATTTGTATTTCCTTTCTAACGATATGCTTTTTGTTTGAATCGGATAATATTTGATGGAGTTCAAAAAAACTGACTTTTTTGGTCTTTTTTAAAAATCACTAAATTTCAATTGCTCCATTTGAATGAAAAATTCCTTTTTTTTCATATTTTTAAAATTTTAAATGATAGACTATCCTTTTACAAATATTTTAAGTATAATTTGGCGGAAATCGGACAAAAAATGTAGAAGTTATTCGAGAAAACAGTAAAACACTTGCAATAAAATTGAACGAAAATACATACGATTGTGTGTTTGTGAAGTTCTTTACTTTTATTCTCTTTTCTTTTTAGTTAAAAAACGTATGTATTTTCGTTCAATTTTATTGCAAGTGTTTTACTGTTTTCTCGAATAACTTCTACATTTTTTGTCCGATTTCCGCCAAATTATACTTAAAATATTTGTAAAAGGATAGTCTATCATTTAAAATTTTAAAAATATGAAAAAAAAGGAATTTTTCATTCAAATGGAGCAATTGAAATTTAGTGATTTTTAAAAAAGACCAAAAAAGTCAGTTTTTTTGAACTCCATCAAATATTATCCGATTCAAACAAAAAGCATATCGTTAGAAAGGAAATACAAATATCTTTCGAAAACTGAAAGTCGTTTTTGAGTCGAAAAAAAATTCATGGAGATATAGTCAAATAAATGAAAAAAGTGCCGAAAAAGGGGTTTTTTACTGATATCTCGAAAACGATTCTTAAGAAAAAAAAATGGTTGCCATTTTTGGAATCTACGCCCCAAAATACATCGAAAAAAGTGTATGAGAAACCAGATCTTTTTTCTTGTAAGCTAGTGTTATTTGGAAAGCCTCGATTTTTCCCTAAGACTTTCACTCAAATATATAATATATAACTATTAGATATAGTAGCATAACTAGGGTGGCGAAGGGGAACGTTGCCCCGGACGCAGAGGCTAGGGGGCGACAAAATGGTCATCGGTATTCATTTAGATGTTCAATTATTGAATATGTTGTTTTTTCTGTTAGTAAATTTTAATCTGTTGATCTTTTCAATATTTTATGAAACATATTTAAAAACTGGGCAGGGAGGCCAGATTGATTCTTCGCACCGGGCGTCACATGTTCATGCTACGCCGCTGAATATAATTATGTTATATCAAATGGAAGAATGAGAAACAAGTGTATCATTAAATTTACGAAATTGTACGGGAATGTTAGAAGGTTTTGTATAAGCCAACATTGGCCGATAAATATGCAAGCCTGTTTACGAAGGAAGTTTTAATTTGTGTTTCATGCGTCATGTCTAAAGTAACATGTAATGTCTATATTCCAGAGTTGTTGTTGTTGTTGTTCCTTTGTAATCAAAGTATGTCAAATGGAGCATTGAATCGGCTTGAAAATTTACATGAATATCGATCGTTGCTAGCTGGCTGTAAGTTAATTTGAAACCATTTAAAGAATAACTAATTTATTTAATTTAGAAGCTTATTTCGGAAGAAAGTTTCGAAAACCAACATTCATTGGGCACAAAGCATGTTCATCATCGTGAAACATGAAATCCATGAATCAGGAAAATTTTGGCGAGAATCGAAGCCGAATTAGTAGCAATTATAAGCCATGCTATATTACCAAGGCACATCAACCTACAAATGCATAAGTAGCTAACTGAATATACTGCAACCAAAAATTGAATTAAGCCACATTTTTCAATGGAAAAATTAAAAACCAAATACGTGCCATATTTCTTGAAATGCATACAGCAAAATTTTTAGACTGGTATGAATATAATTTGGTTAAATTTTTTGTTTTATAATTTCATGTTTTTACGTATCCCTTTCCCAACCTTCGAAAGGTCATGATTAAACCAAATTCAAGCCTTTTTTCTAGCGTAAACTTTTCCAAAAACAAACCCCGACATAAGGGTGTTGATTGCAGTGTCCTTTGTTCTTTTTTTTTGAACTTTTTGAGTTTGTGCTTTTGCCCACAAAAATGTACATAGGGAGCACATGTTGCTTCCTGCTTAGTATTCACACAATAAATTTGTGTGACTCCTTTAAATGCTTCCACGGCGGTTAATTTAAATTTATTGTTTGAGTGCGAAAAATTGTGTTTAAATGAATTTCCCGAAATTGAGTTGAATTTGGTTCAATTTAATTATTGCTTAAGCTGAAGCCTAGAACTATTCAATTTTATGTATTTTAAGTGTTCGTTGCAACAGTAGGAAAAATAACGCTCCTTTGTGTTGCATAGTTTAGGGCATATGTTTAAATACGAAAATACAAAACTTACACAAAGTTCAAGTTTATCGATGTTTTACTTTATCATTGCTCAACAGAAACTCAAATGTCTAACATAAAATTGAAACAAATTCTTGCAGACAATACAAAGCAAAACTTCCTCCATATGTTCACACTCCATACAAATTGTGATTGATGGACTCGTGCTGTCTTTTTTTTCTGTTTTAAAGCAGGATTACGCTGAAGTGACGAAGGGTGAATGATTTCATTATCGTTGTGATTTGTACAAATTATAAACGGTCAGTACATGCTGAAATGAGATTTAAATTTCACATTTATAGCGTTCCTGCAATGTGTTTAAGATTATTTTCACATTCAAAGTGAAAGTGTTTAAAAATATCTCTTTATATGGGATCTATGTATTGGGTGTGAGTTTGAAGTCCCTCGGTAGAAGGAAGAACACTTTTAAACCGCAAAACTAATTAAAAATTGTCAACGACGATCACAATTTGCTTAACATTATGCATTTATTGTGCTTGGATTTTTTTCTGTAGAGTTTTTGGGTTTCTTTTTTTGTACTGAATGTTTTAAATTAGAATTTTAAATAAAAGGATGTTAGTAACAAAGGCAGACATCTCTTATCTGTTGAGGCAAAATCTCTTACTGAAACTAAATAATTCTTCGTTTTCTTTTTACTAAAAATTAGTAAAGTAAAATAAATATTAGATAATAAGTAGCAGATGTTTGCAGCAGAACAAAGTCTTTACATTGCTAATGTGCGCTTACGTTACTAACCTGAAAACATGTCCTGGCTTTATTAATAACTTTCTGCCTGGGTCTTATGAGTCGTATGAACTTTGAGCTGAAAAAATCGAATCTGAAGTAAGCATGAGGATTGAATCAAAATCTGTCCATGAAATTATTCTACCATGTCTGTAACTATCAAGCCGTAATTTAAATTTTTTTTTTGGTATTGCCAAATATAGTATTTAATATGACAAAATTCTGACTTGTTAGAGAAATTACACTGCCATATCTATATTAAGCATTGATAACCGAAGATGATTAAATATCTCAAAATCATGACGCGATGCAAAAATTTTAGGTTTAGATTCGATTTAAGCAGCTTAAAGTTCATAGGACTACATTACATGAATCGTTAAAATGAGCTGTTGATTTTTTTTTTTTCATATTTATGTATGTGTGGGTTTTTTAATTCTACTCCTTGCAAATTCCTTGCAAATGAAAAGACTAAGTGCAAGAATGTCAATTTTGAAAAAGTCCGACTTTGTTTGGAATACGTCTTCTTTTGCTTTATATTATTTAATACATATTCGTTAATACTCACTCGGCATGCAATATTTCAGAAACAGTACTCAATTACCTAAAATGTTTCATTTGAAATATTTCAAACGGAGCGTTACAGAAATCTTTCTCTTCAATTTCATACGTAATGTTTCACATACAACAATTCTCAACTGTTTCTATTAAACATTTCATAAGCTTTTCGAGTGAAATATTTCTGACACGTTACATATATTCGAAATCCTTCATATGTAATGATTCTGAAAGGTTACGGATATGATGTTTACTGAACTTTTCTAATGAAATCTAAATAATGTCTTATGATTCTCTGTAAATTAAGAAACTTAAAATAAAATTATTGCACATACTAAGTATTAACGCAAGTGATGATGCGTGTAAAATTAAACAATAATTAAGTGTCCCGATAACGTAATAAAATGAAATTTTCATAATCATTTTTAGATCTGGATCTTAACTTAGTAACAACTTTTTAGCATGTGCTCAAAGCTATTGCTGACATTATAATATACAGAGCCAGGCCCGTGCGCAGGAATCATCCATGGGGGGGTTTTTTGAATTCGGACATTTCATGTTTTCATAAAAAATGTCAAAAAATGGTTTACTTTTAATACAGACATTTAATGATTCGATATTCAGTTATCACTACGTAAGTAGCTAATTCTGTGAGGTACTTGAAAAAACTCGTCCAAAACTCTTTCCACATTGATTTCGATATCGCGATGTATATTTGGCGAGGCCAAGCTGTTCATCCGATCTTCAGACATAATTGATCAGAGGTATGTCTTTAGACGAAGTAGCGCTGAAAAGGAGCGTTCATTTTCACAGGCAAAGTTGCCATAACACAAAGCACTTGATGGACATTTGGAAACGCATCTTCATTGCAAATATCCAGTGCTGCGAGAGAATCTTTGATGTCTTGCCCGACAATACGTTGACGCCAAACTTGAACTTCATGTATCCACTTGTCACGTGAACTATCATGCAAAATTTAAATATATGGCACGAATAGATTTGTGCATGAATTTTCATTGAAGCTTTATTTTTATTTTTATTGATGCCGGAGCTATGCTTAAACGCTCGTGTTACTTAGCCTTAAGGACGCGCAGTGATCCCAAATCGTGTTTTTTGGTTCAATAATAGCTATAGACCGCAAATCTTCTCAAAAATAAAAACTTGGGCTCCGACGATTTATTGGCATTTTAGTTCTTTCACTTAAAAAAAATTTGTTGTGTCTTTTTGATTTTTCATTCAAATTTCAATAAAATCCTATGTGCGAAAATTCCCAATGGGGGGTTTGAACCCCCAAAACCACCCCTTGCGCACGAACCTGTTCAGAGCCATAAATATGTGCCATGGACCTTAACTCATACGCCTCATTTAAACCTTAGAAAATTTAACATAACTTTTTATATTTTTAACAAAGTTACATACATAATAACCTAATTTTTTTATTACCATTAGTAAGTTTCACATATCATGAAACTAGAACAGCTTGTTAGTTAATCTGACATTAAATTAATTGCATATCCTAGTTGTAATGAATAAACGCATCAACTAATTATAGGATTTGTCACTTTTGCTCATGGTCGGAGTGTCCTTCGAATTGTGATTAATTACTGTACTCTGCATGATATCCATTGTATACCTAAGCAGATAGATAGCAGATTTTATAAACTCATGTTTTTTCCACATTTTATTGGCAATATACATGTCACACTTAGGTCAGCAAAATTAATTACATTATATTATGTAGATTTTAATTACAGGCAAAAGTTTTTTGTGGAAAATTCTTATGTTAAAAGAGTTCCAGTGAACAGTACAGTATATGTCAAAATCTAGTACAATGAGCATAGCTAAAAAACATGAAACTATATTTTTCACTATTCAATAAACCGCAAAAAGACCAAAACTGAAAGATCACTCAAATTTTAATGAAACTTGGTGAGTAGGTTCCTTGAGCAGCTAGAAAATTTGCATGTGTGTCTTGTCTTCCGCTTATTATGTTAAATCAAGGCCCTCAAGAAAGCAAAAGCGAGTAACTTGCAAAATCAACACATTAGAATTTTTTATATAAGACTTGGGGGCACCGCCCCTAGTAATTTTGCTGACCAAACTCCGCCTCCGCACACTTCGCATCACTTGTTTTTTCTGGCGTAGTGAAGCGCAAACCGGGCAAAACCCTCCTGTAACTACTCCAGATGCCTCAAAAAATATACAATTCAAGTGAACATTTGAAATTCCAAGATTTTTACTTCGATATGTTATGTTAGATTTGACAGACTGTAGAGGCTATAGAGCATGCGTAACAAGCTATACGAGGAATTATCGAATTTTTTCACTTCACTGATTTATTTTGTGATCTAGTTGTGCCAATAAAGCTAGAAATTTACGTATCGCGTGCACATCAAAGTGTAATCAAAGCCCCACATTTGTCGATTCACCCTTCTCAGCAACTACAGCTCTGTTTATCGATTCCCTGTAATATTTTGTGCAAATATTTTTGTCTGCATCTCAAAATGACTTGAAGCCTAACGATTATCGTTTTTGACGAAACGTCGGAGCATTAACCAAAAGCCCACTCCAAATTGGACCTATTTATAACTTCAAATTTATTTGCAGCATTGAAACTCATTTTTGGCTAAATAGTTTTATTAATTAACAAAATTGTCGAATTTGATGAAACGCCATTTCACAAAAAACTACTTAAAACCGTCGTATTCTGAGATATAAACTATATGGTGTGGTTCGCAAGCAGGAGGTAGGATGTAGTCGCATAGAAAATATAATTGAGTTCTGGTATATAGGGGAGGACCATTAAATGACGGTCATCGTTTAACAGTTCATCTAAGTATTTATATGGAGCAGAGGCCAGTTAAAACCATGGTGCCGCGTGTAATCGCATAGAAAATTAACTTGAACTCTACTTGTTTGCGAGCGCGCGACTACGTGTACCATCATGTCTGCGTGAATATTGACCTCCACTATGCAAAGTTCGCATGTGCCACATATGATTTTATTGTCATATAAAAATTTAAAATTTTGACCCCGATCGCAAACATTAGACTTCCACTAATATTTCCATCTGCATTCCATTTATCCTCATCATTTTCACCGGAACATATACATATGTATGTATGTATATAAGAACACTCCATCTCCATCAACTAATAGTTTGCTTGTAGTAGTTACGCTTATTTTTGACACTAAGTTAATTCTGTTTTAATCAAATCAGATTCCAGATTATGTGGAGCTTCAAAGTCTAGCCAAAGTTTGATTACGAATTATAAAATTTATTAAACTGAAAGTTTTTAAATAAATTTAATATTCGTGAATTATTTTACAAGTGATTTTTATGTTTTTCAATATAGAAAATCAAATAAGTATCAGCAGTATATTAGCCGTGTTTTATTCGCTTTGGTTAAACCAAAATCTCATACAAATGTATGAACCAGCTCAATTTTTAGTTCAATTGATTAATTTTTTTTTTTTTTTTTTGTCTTTGCTAAAGTTTGAAGCTCATTGCATTAGCTGTAGACACATACCTAACATAATCAAAAATATATGGCAACTTTGCTTGAATTTTGAAGAAGCGTTCTTAGGTCACGCGAGGCCTTGTACACCCAGTCAGTGCTGGGCCCAAATATTAAAATAGAAACACATAATAAAGATAAAAACAGTGATGAAACAACAGAAAACGAAAAGAAAACCTTGGTATTAGCGTCTGCGGCACTATAAAAACAGTTTGCAATCATTTGATAGCAATAATTTGAAGAAAAAAATGATGTATTGATACGTAAGGCTCCTTGCCGCGCTAGGCCCCGTTCAACTACAAGCATTGGCGTGGTCAGTAATTTTTAAGGGGCGCCAATAATCACCAAATTTAAAAATAAAAATACCTATTTTTTCCAAATAAATTTGATTGATTATTAAATATGGAATCGTAAATTACTAAAGCGACCCAGCACGTGATTTTTTTTTATCTTTGAATGTGCAACTGTAAGTAACTGAATCAACCCAGCTCAAACTATTTTTTTGAACTTTGAATCTGCAACTGAATTAACTGTAAATATTAATCTTTGCACTGTAATTGAAGAATTTAAAAAAATTGTTCCTTTTGCAGACGCATGGTGCTGTAAAATATATTAATTTTCACACAATTTGAATTTATTGCATTTTATTTAATTATCTTCTACTGACATTATTTAATCATCAATAAGAATTTTAAAAAAAATGTTTGTACTTATTATAAAGCTTAAAAAAAAAAGAGATGCAAGGGGCGGAAAATTTGAAGTTGGCACCCCCACTAGTTCAATTCTGGCCACGCTAATGACCACAAGACCATAAAGCTGGCTCTGATTTTAAAATAGAATTTCTGTCAAACACTGTCATGCCACCTATTGGTCAAATGCAGAACTATAAAAGGTTAAACTAATGCGTTTTATTCACTTTAAGGTCCAGCCAAAGCGAATAAAACACGGCTATTGTGTTTCATAGGTGATATTCTCCTTTGACAGCTTGTATAAGTGTTTATTTATTATTTACTTAACATCTGATGTTTGTAAATTTGGTTCTCTACAACACCCTATGTTTGATACAATTTTACTATTACAATGAACAAGCTCGTGCAGCTTATTAAACGCAATCCAGAATAAAGTTGGTTTTTGACGTTTCTTTTATGCAACTGTAGAAAAAAGTCTGAAAGAACTGTCAATTGATTGACGGCAACTCCAAAAAGGGTGTGTTTGTATTAGTGCATGGTACACGCATACGAAAAGAACAGCAGTAGAAAAAGGAAAAATTAAAATTGTGAAAATAAATTTTCATGTTCAAATCATAGTTAATAATAAAAGAAAACAAATCAAAAAATATTTCATAAATGTTAAATTAAAAGTGAACAATAATAAAGTACAAATACCAGCAACAAAGAGTCAACTTCAAAAGGAACCACTAACAATCAAAAATTATAAAAGAAAAAACAGAAGGTAAAAAGTAAACGATTTGGAAATTAAACATTTATGTAAAATTTCTATTAAATTGGTATTAACTATACAATTTGTACACTAAACTATTAGGAATAAATCAAAGGTCAAGCTAAATGTTATAAATGAAGTCTTTCGCCAGCGGAGCACCCACTTTTTCTTCCCTTCCACTTCTGCAACCAATACAAAGAAACTATAGGAAAATGTAGTTGTCGCAACAATAACAACAAAAGCATCATCAATTACAAAACTAATAATTTTTTATTCAATTAAATTATCTATTTGCTGCTTTTGCGTGAGTGTTGGCCAGAGCTTTTCCTTCCTCCCTTCCACCAACCGCTACTGGCTTTGTTGTGCACATTATGATGAATATCACTTTTGGAGTTGCACTCGCTGTCCAAGTGAAGTGCAATGCAGCATATTTTCTATTCATTTAATTTACTATTTCCTCTGTAATCTGCACCTGCTCTCCTCCAGCGGCGACATGGTCTTTAGTGGCTATTTTTAAATAGCGACGTCAACGTCGCGACATAACGTCCATTTCCCTGTTCCTACACTTTGCGATCTCTTGGCGACTCTTCCATATTTTGCGTCCGCTCTTTGACTCCACAGATAATGGTTGTTGTTGTTTTGTGTAACACAATTTAGCTTTGAATTGAATTCGTAAATTTGTATTGGTCATATGGAATCTTAATTTTTGCTAATTTCGCATCAGCTTTTTTTTATCTCTGTTAATCTCTTTTGTTCTTAATTTATTAAAATTTTTTGTCTTGTATTTTTATTGCTCTTGCGGTTTGTTTCTTTTTGTTGTTTTTTTTTTTTTTTTTTTTTGCGTTGAGGTATTTCTGTCTGTTGTCGCTTACTGTTGCCACTCCTTTAAAATGAATTCTTTCATTAATCAGTCAAAGTGCACAGTGGGACAAATGGAATCTGGCGCATATTATTGTTTTTTCGGGAAATTTATAATTTCGAAAATAAAAATTTGATATTTGTGACAAACCAAAAAAAAAATTATCAATATCATACATATACATTCATACATACATATTTATATAGTTTTCAAAAGTTTGATGTTAAATTCAATTTTTAAATCATATTTGTAATTGACCTAAATTGTGTTTAGCAATACCACCTTCAATACTTTCATTGAAATCTGTTTTATCTTTTTGATTTGAGGTATTTAATGTTGAACTTCTATTACTGCTATTCATGACAAGCACTCATTTGCTCTTGGATAAATACACTGTATGACCTCATGATTAGTAAAAATAAGTTAAATTGTTAGTATTTCCAAAGCTATCATTCTGTAAAGACTTCGTTACTGTTTGGAAAATGCTCATTCAGAGGAAAAATTATATCTTACTAATACAAAAACAAACTTCACGCCCGAAGTGAAACTTGATCGTAATCGTTAACTTGAAGATAATTTGAAGTAAAAAAACATGCCAATAAATCGATAAGATTCGACGAAAATTATTGAATATCATCGACAAAATCCAAATGTGATGAACATCGATAACAGTTGTAAAGTATCGAAAAAATCACTGAAAGTCGGAAAGAATGTTGAAAATGTCAGAAACTATCAAATAGCATCGAAAGAGTGGAAAGTATCACAAAATTGTACATAGTTAAATTGAATAGTTATGGCAAAGGAATAATTTCTCCCATGTAAGAAATTAATTCAATTTTGAATCGAACACTTTATGGAGTGACCCACAAATAAAGTTGCAGGTACAACACAGAAATATGTTGATTCATTAATCTTAACTAATTTTGTCAGTTCCAAACCAATCTCGTATAAACTCCTACTGCAAATTTACTTTTTTTCTTTAATTATATTCAATACTTGTTATATGAATCTTTGATTTAATTTATCGCTTAAACAATTTGCGTATAAGAGCCCATATGCGATAGTGCACATTATCATATTACAAAATCCAAGAATTGTTAAACTGCTGCGTTTAAAATTACAATATTATATTAAATTCCACTCTAGCACTTCCATTCTAAAACTACAGTTTTATTAATTTATTTAATTAAATTTGTAATCTTGGCTTTTATTTTTTTCTTTGTTTACGCACAAAATAACACTTTAACAGATGGCAACAGGAAGGCCCATTAAATGCGTTGTCGTTGGCGATGGCACAGTCGGCAAGACTTGCATGTTAATATCATATACAACGGATAGCTTTCCAGGAGAATATGTGCCTACAGTGTATGTTGTCATGCATGCATGCCATATTTCATATGAAATAATAATAATATTGTTATATGCTCTAAATATTTAGCTTTGACAATTATTCAGCACCAATGCAGGTAGACACAATACAAGTTTCACTCGGTCTATGGGATACAGCTGGACAAGAGGATTATGATCGTTTGCGCCCGCTGTCATATCCCCAAACGGATGTTTTCCTAATATGTTTTAGTGTGGCAAGTCCATCATCGTTTGAAAATGTTACTTCCAAGTGGTATCCCGAGATTAAGCACCACTGCCCTGATGCACCAATCATTTTAGTTGGTATGTTGCAAATTTAATGTCGAAATAAATTTGTATAAATTTTATTACATTTAATTTTAAGGAACGAAAATCGATTTGCGAGACGATCGTGAGACCTTAAGCGGCTTAGCTGAACAAGGACTTGCACCGTTGAAACGTGAGCAAGGGCAAAAATTGGCAAATAAAATCAGAGCCGTAAAGTATATGGAATGCTCAGCACTAACACAAAGAGGACTTAAACAAGTGAGTAAAGTAAATGATATTTTCCTATGTACTAAAGTACAAATATTGATTTTGATACTTAGGTACTTAAGAAATTTTTACTTGTATTTTTGTATGATAGTGTTAAACTTTTTACATAAAACATTTAAGCTTAGGTGACAAAATTTGTCAACAAGACAAGTTTTTCGACGTCGAACATTTCAACTGAGGTGACAAAATTTGCTAAGTATGGCTTATGTTCAGCACTTCTCATGACTAAGAATGAAAGTTGAAAGAGTTAGAAATAATTAAAGTTTTGGAAAATGTCTGATTAATTTTCCATATTTTTTGATTGATATTTCTATCCAAAATGTTCGACGTAAGTTATATTCATTAAAAATCATCAACACTCTGATGAGTCGAAGAATTTTGAATTTGTCAAACTTCATCTTCTTACCCTACTTTTCCAAGTTGTAAATACCAAAGTCTGGTTGGTGAGTCACGTTCTCATTTTTTTAATTGAACCCATTTCCGAGCCTTTGAAACTCTTTAATTTTCACACTATATGAACCTATGTCATAAACTATATGTAAAAACAGCATGACTAAGAAACGTTAAATTCAATCATATTTTGCTTGAAAGTTTCCTTTTCAGTGCTGTCATCATGTCTGTGGTAGTGTGTGGTAATACTGCACTACCCTCATGAAACTATTCAAAATAAAACTCTTTTCTTTTTGGGAACAACTTGGGACAAAACCTCTTTCACATATTTAACTGTCGCTTTTCAGTGACCGTTATCGTTGGACACAGTTTCCATAAATAATTTACGCCAACAATACACTTCAAGGAAATAGCACAATATACAGTTACTTAATCTGGGTATAATTTCATTCTTGGAGGTTTTTTTTTAGGATATGGTGACCTCGCTTTTGCGAACACGAAAATTCAAGTCGTTATTGTGAGTAATTGTGAGTCAAAAGTCACTTACGCGCCAATCTCTAATCCAGATTCTTTTCTCATCATCCCAACAGTCAGTTTCATACTCAGCACTATGCTTCCTTAGTTTTTAAACCTTTGTCGCTTTTAGAAGTATTACATGCTATATGAAGTGAAACAAATTTAATAAAAATTTATCACACAAAGGTACAGAAAATGTATTGAAATTAATTAAAATATACTCATAATCTATAAACTATTCTGACCGATTTTTCAAATCGCGCCTGTACTTAAAAAAATTTCAATTTAATCAAAGATTCCTTCTAATGTGTAAATCATAGAATATGAAAAAATATCACATATTGCAGGCTGTTTTATTAAAAACTATCAAAATTTATAATTTATTTCTTTTCTTTATTTCAATTGCAATGTTGTGACAAATTTTACTTATATACTTGTCAGGTTTTTGAAGAAGCTGTCAGAGCCGTGCTCAGGCCTGAACCTCTAAAACGACGTCAACGGAAATGTATAGTTATGTAAATAGTGTTCGAGTTGATTTTGCGTATATATTTAAGAAAAAAAAGTTGAAACATCAAAAGGCGTAACAATGAATTGCATTCGCAATATATTTATTTTTTTTTTATAATTTTTAAACAAATTTTATGACAAATTTACAGAATCCACATAGGATAAGTGTAAAGTAAGACAACCAAAAAATAACTCACAGAAACATTGTAAATTGTACTCGAATTAAAAACTAACGAATTTTCATTTTTATACAACAAAAGAAATGTTAACAAAAAACTTTAAATTGCAATTTAGTTAAATCAACATAAACGAAATTCATATGCAATGAATGATATGCAAATTTAAATTTCAAAAGTTTTTTACGCAGTAAAACCTAATTACTCATTAAGTTGTTTAGCCATAAAAGTTTAAAGGTTTTGTGTTAGTCTTAAATTTTATAATAATTTGTACAATATGTTTGTTATTGAAGATACAAGAGAACATTTATATCACATAGGCTCGAATATTCACCAAATGATGAAATGATTTCATGTAGAAATTTTTTTTCATTTTGACTGTACGTAAATAGTTTTGATACTCATAAATCATTTCTCCCCTACTTTGTAAGAATGCACTGCTTGAAAATTTGCATTTTCAAAAAATCGTGTACAGTCGATAGAAATATATATTTTAATATGCGAAAAGTTAGAAACTTTAACGATCAGTAATCTGAAATTTTAAATTATAACATAATTTATACGCAGCCATATAAATCATCAATTCATTGAGGTAATAAATTTTCCATGATTTCAACGCAAAAACACACTAATGCACTTATGCATAACTTTAAAAAAATGTAAATGCAGGTTTTCTAATTAGACCATTAGGATTCTAAAAAGCCATCCAAATCAAAAACGATTTATGCGACAGTAATGTGTTTCGACAAAGTTTGAGAGATTTGATCAGGTAAAAAAAAAATCAAATTAAAAAATTACTGCCTATCAAGTTAGTAATAAAATCATATTTTGCAGTAGTACAGTAATCTTAATTAATAAATTGATTTCGTTTTCACTTTACATTATGACACAATAAAATTAGTTTATCTAGTCAATTGAGTAAAATAAAAAGGTTAGGAAAGCAAAATATTGAACAATAAAAAGCAACTCAACGGCATTATTGAAATATTAATAATAGTTTTATATATTATTGTGACTTCAATGCAGTTTGAATTAAGTTTACAAGTGTTTTAATTCCGTTTTTATTTTAAGCCAAAAATGATCATGCACCAACCATTTTTTAATTTGTATTAAGCGTATTTTGTATCACTTACACTCTAACATCATCATTTTTCATTAAAAATCTCTATAGTAAATTATGAATCAAAATATGTTAACTCGAATCCGTATCGTTAAATTTTAACCCTGTTTTAAGTACATACAAATGCTCGTATATTTTTTTTTATTCAACACAAAAGTTGTCAGCTAAATTATTTGATAAGTTAAAATTGTTTAGCAAGTTTTCTGCGAATGTAATTGTACTCATATTAAGAATAACACCTCTATAGACTTTGTACTTGGTAACTATTTTTCGAAGCAGTCTTTATCTGTAAAATTTATACTTTGTTTGCTAGTTTTTTTTTTTTTTTTGTATTTCTTACTGTAGCATTACAAAAACTGCATTTATATATAAGAAACAATATAAAACAAATCACTCTAATAAACGTTTCATATTATATACATATATATTTTTTTGTATTGTACTAAAATGAGCTATTAAACTAAACAACAAATAATATTTGAACAATTTACTTTAAACAAAAGTGAAAAACATAAGTAAAAAGTCTGTAAACCTGTATGAATATAAAATTATAAATAAAGAAAATATAACTATTTAACTAAAATCAAAATGGTGATCATTTTATTTAAGTTTTTAAAGATTGGTCGCTTAATTCAAAACTTATCTAAATAGATATAGAACTTTAAACAAGTTATGACAACTGTTTTCAAGTTGCTCAAAGCAAACGCGTTTAAATTTGTTTTATGGATTCTAAATTTTAAAGAGTGTTATTTGTATTTTCTTACTTTCTTATGTGAAGCTCTCTCCGAGGAACAAAACAGGCCGTTTTGTAAGAAATTCATTAATTAAAAAATACAGGCAACAATTAATTTATCCTTGTTTTTTATAGGTGCTAAAAAGCGTAAGGTACATACAAATGTAAATTAATGCTACAATAATTTGTTTGGCTAAGTAATCCAAGAAATGCTTACAAAAAGAAAATGCAATTGCAAGCACTATGACAAAATGAACACTGTTAGCATTGTGTCGTCTGATAGTTTAATGGGCATTCGGTTTAATTTTGCAGATGCAAACTGTTTATGAATGACCATTCCATGGCTAACTACAATGTAGCCTCGAAAATAAATTAAGGTTAGGTCAGAGTGGCGGCTAAGTAGACATCACATGGACCAAGATAGGTCCATAGTGATAACACAGCTTCGCGGACTTTGAGTCACGTAGATGATATTATGAGATCGAGTTAAGCGTGAAGGTTTTGTATGTTGTTGCGAAGTCCCTTATCGATTTGAGGTCAGCATCAGATATTTCCTCAAGGTTGCTGAAAAAAATGTGTCCAAGTGTCCTGCGTTTTATTCTGCCAAAGGCAGAACAGTGACATAGCATATGTTCTGCAGTTTCCTCATCGTCCTCATTGCAGCAGCGGCATCTGTGATGAGGCAACATACTCATGATAGCTTATAAGACAGTGTCTGGTGAGAACTCCAATCACAGTAATACGTGATAAAGACAAAAGGTACTCCGATTTCGCTTTGCAGAAGGTAGGCCAAAAGTTTTTTGTTATTCTGCTCGAATTATTATTGAAAAAGTGCTAACATTTCCAAACAAAACCCGTCAACGAAGCTTTTTGATTAAAGAATTCTCTTAAAATTAAGAGTTGGAAGATCAGTCCCAAGCTATACTGGATGCCGCTGGTCAGTGATGCCCTGTGGAAACATATGCAGGAGAGCCAAAACGTGGCCCTGTGGATTCATAATGGCTGTCATCTTATTACGAACGAAAACCATTTGCTCGTGTTCGGGGATCACAATGAATTCATGTCCACATAGTTCACATTTAGTAAAGCAAATATAAACAGAATATCCACTTACCCCTCTCGATTATTTAGATTGAAATAAAAAAAGAACCATATTTTTACTTTTCGATTTATTGAGAATTTTCAATGCGTTTTATAACAAATAGTAGTAACATATTTATAAAGTATAGTATTGATTTGCACATACTCCTACTTATAAATTGTTCATCGTGCACAATAACTGATTTTGTCAAGTTCTAAGAACTTAAGCAAAATTTTCGTTTATCTTATCAAAAACAAAAATGCCGCTAAGTTCAAAAATTCAATTGGAAATTTAACTTTAGTTTAAAATAACTGCAACAGTAAGGAGGAGCTCATTTCAATTAGTTCGTGAACTGGCACTGATAATGCTATGTTATTATGATTACTGCCAAATTTCCGATGTCTTTTTCAGTATAAACGGAATGGTTTTGGATGTAAAGCCTGTCCGGGTTTCCTTTTGGGTCCAGCGCTCTTGGGTCGTCTTGGTTCAGCATTAAGTGATGGCATTGACACAGACAAGACAAGACATTCAGCTGGCAATGACATGGAAGAAGTCAATGTTGTGGCACGTTGTATTTTAGGTGCTTTCCAATATTGCTAAATGTTTTGATAAATGTAAGAAAAAGTTGTTTTAACTTTTGTAAGAAATCTTTGATTAAAAATAGCAGGAAATAGCTTTCGAAAAATTTCATTTTACAAAAACGTAAATTTGGATTAAAGAAAAATGAGTAAAAACTTACGAACTCTGTAATTGCAATCACCAATTTAATTTCCAGATATTTAAGGTGGCGTGGATTTGCTGCTATTGCTCTTGCGTAGCCAAAATCTACGAGTAATGTTCTATCGCCAAATGGTTTACTGTGGTGTAGTGCATTTTTAATTAAAATTTTACTTTTAAAGTGGATTTAATTTCTAGTGTCAAATAAAGCGTGTATGCTTTAAAATGTGACTTAACACTTAGATAACTCTATTCTGAAAGCTTTTGCAGCTGAAACCAAATTAAGCATCTCCTAATGATTTGACTATCCTATAAATATTCTTTTTTTTATTTCTTTTGATCAAAGTGGAAGAGTCTCAGTGACATTATGTGTACAAATATTTCTTTAGGCGCTACAACTTATTTTTTATTTTTTAAATTAAGTTTGTCTTAAAATTCAAAGTTTTAACTTTTAAACATTGCTTAAGTTATTTATTTATCATTATTTTGAGAGAAATTATAGCCGTTTAAATTTTTTTCCCATCAAATTAGGTACACTGTTATGAATGATTGACTTTTTTATATAAGGCAATTGCCTCGTACGACTTAAGCGGCTATGTTTTTTTTTACAATCACTTAGTCTTCCACCTTAAGCGCATTTTTCTCAAGAGACACTTAACTTAAAAAATCTTTCGAAATGTCCTTCGATTTGCTATCTCAAATGCTATAAAAATATATGATTTACAAGAAGTTCGCTAATATTATATACCTAATGTGAGTTCTCCCATTCGTTCGCGATTTCTTTTAATATTGAAAATTATGAAATTTTTGTAAGATCTTGTGAGATTTTTATAAGCTTTATAAAAAAAATTTGTTGAGATTCGAGGTTAAAGGGGTGGAAAGTGTCAAATAGTTTCAAAAAACATTGTTAGCGTCAATAAAAGTAGGGAAGTATCGAACAATAACAAACAACATCGAACAAGTCGAATGGTTTCGAATTTCATTAAAAAAGTCAAATCAATCAAGTTAAGAAGTATCAAACTGTATCGAAAAAATAGAACTTTAATAATAATAGTAAGGAATAATATTAGAACATCAGCCTCGTACTTAATTCCACTATTATATTATTATGAATATCTTCTGTTCGAAATATATTTATTTTTTTTCAAAAACTTAAACTCTAAACCTATCGGTGATGGACCTAATTTCAAATTTAACTTTATTAAGGCAGATATGCTAGCACTCTGTTGTAAAATTTGTCCTATTTATTTTGTTCAGTTGATAAGCTAAAAAGCCGGTATATTATCAAGTGGTTGCTATCAGTATGCAAATAATTTTGCAATTCTAATAAATCTAAAAATTATAAAAATACATAAAAGTGCACATAGCTTTTTGTTTTGTTTTTTTTTTTTATTTTATTTAATAAGGATGCAGATTAAAACAATCAACATTTTATTATGCATATCTTAATTTTCATCAAGTTGATTAATTGTGTTTAGCTCTTACTGATACAAAAGTTATGTTTACTAAAAGTGATTTCTTAGATATAAATTTTCTTCTTTTTTTCTTTGAGTTACACGGTTTTTTTTTCTTTATATTTTAGTTTTAACTTGCTTTTAAAGAAATTGAGATAAAATTATAATTAAAAATTGTTTTATTTTTTAATTAATCAAATAAGTATAAACAAAATACAGTGCATGTACATACGTAGAGAAATAAATTTTATAAGCAATTGATTAATCAAAAATCCAATAATTTTTCACATTTATAAGTTGCTATAACTTTGTCATTATAAATATTTATGTATATTTTAACACGAATAGAATTATTTTTCAGTTTTTAATATATTGTTTTGTTTTTCTTTCATATCAATTATTTGAATATCAATAAGCAGTATATAAGCTTTCTTCTATAAATAGTATTTCATTTTAACTCTACCATATGATATTCAGAACAAGAGATTTTTCATCAAATTTTCGGTATACATTTATTAGAATCTATTGATTTAAATATATCAAATATGTAGATAAATATTTTATAAATAGTGTCATTTATTTATTTTTAATGTCATTTACTAAATATTGTATTTTCTAGTTACATGACTTCATTTGACTCATACATATAAATGTGTATTTATATTGGATTTTATTTAATAATTTTTCAAGTTGATTTGGTAAATTGTGTTGTCTCTATGGTTTTATTTTTTATTGTTAATTTGTAACTTGTTTGGGCAAATGCAACAGTGACATGAAAATGTAAGTTCATTCAAAGCCTAAAAATCAAAAACGTTCTGCGGAAGACATACTAGCTGGTCATCGTTGCAATCGGGTATTGTTTTACTTTTGAGTTTGGTAGGCTTCTGTAATTCCACTTGAGTATTATACATACTTTAAAAAAGTGACGGTCACTTAATATTTCACCAATCACACATATTTAATCTTACGTCTACAAAACGAGAAGAACAGTTCTATTCAAATTTTCGTGCAAACAATGCTAATCGGCTCGAATTTATCTCAATTTAAATCAAGCTTGATGTTTTGGGAAAATTGTAAGCTCGTCACCATACAGAGACTGCAACTCAACTCGAACTAGTTAATTCCAACAACCAAAGTTGTAGGGCATCAGTCCCTTTCTAATCAACTAAGTGTTTTGTTGACTGTTAAAAAGCGAGCTGGCAAGCATTGTCAATCACAACAATTGGTTCACCAATCAATGAACAAAAATTAACTTACGCAAGTCATCACTGATTGATTCAATGGAAATGGCACTCATTATGCAAATCATTTTGAAATCAATAAAGGGGTTCTCAACTTTTAACAATTTTTGTGTAGGATATATCCGCACCTTCGGATAGTTATTACTTTGTTTTGACACGTTTATGAATATAGGTTTATATATTACAAAAAATTTTATTATTGAATCTTATGAGAATTTTAATTTTACTGGCTTAGAAGAGATCAACGTAGCACCCTGTATAATCATCATATTGTCACTGTAACGTTTTGCCCAAAATAATTGCTAATATCCTGGCACTTTATTTAAACTACTAAGTATGAATTCTTAATGTATCAATTGTTGAAAGAAAAAAAGATCAAATTCTGAACATGATATAGTACGCTTGCTTATTGCTTAATGCTGGAAACACATGTGCAGATTTTCTGCTGCAGCAAAATTCAAATACATTGACTCAAATTGCCGTAAACACATGGAAACTCTGCACTGCATCGCAGCGCTGCAAGTAGTCATCAAATTAAAATTTGCTGCGCAGAGGAGTCAGGGCTTCCACTTTTCAATAGAATTTTCTTCATATCAAAAATGTCAAATAAATTTGTTATGTCAATCAATATGAAGCCTTCTATCAAAAAGAGATCTGCACATCTATTTTGCCTGCAGCACTGCTGCAGATATCTTTCTATGCTGCATGCAGAAAATCTGCACATGTGTTTCCAGCATAAACTGACAAATGCAAAAGATTTAACTAAAAATAAACAAAAATTTAAGCATTTGCAATTAAAGTCTGTGTTAATCATATGAATATTTATGCAAAATGTTATATAGAAATCGAATACATTTTCATCCATTTTTTTTTTTTTGGAATCAATTATGATGTAATTTTTGCCTTAATTAGAAATTGAAAATTTTGTCTTTCAATTATTGTTTTTTTTTTTTTTTGTTTTTTGGAACTTATTTATGAATTTAACTTTGCTGTTGATTTAAATTTTCATCAGCACCGGATGTTGAAGTCGTCATGGATGCTGGTTGTGGACTCTATGTTTTAAAGAATAAAATTAAAATTAGCAAAAATTATAATAAAAATAATTAAATAAAAAAACTTTAACTTGAACGAAAACAGCACAATAACTAAAAAATTTATTAAAAAATGCAAATTTGAAAATAATTAAAAATATTAACGAATAAAAATTTCTGATTAAAAGAGAGCACATGAGACTTAGCATAAAGGGTTAGACGGTTTCGTTTATCTTAAAAAACTTTGGTTATTTTTTATTAAAAGTCTTATTTTAAAGTATTTTAAGGCTGCTTGCACATACAGGCACACACGCATAGAAAAAACACACATTAAACTCAAGAATCAATAAAACCAGGACTCACTTAAATAACATTTCCTGTCATTTCAGTTAATAAGCTCAACATTTTCTATTGTTGTCTTCTAAAAAAATATATTTACTATATAGTATGTTTCTATTAGCCTAGTAAAATTTATATAAGTATTCCTAAAAATAAAATAAAAATAAATTAAAAATAAAAAAAATACAAGTATTGAAGTTACATACAGCTTAGAAGCGCTTACACACATAATACGCATGAAGTTCATGGAGACTTAACTTTTCTGTGAAAAGCAAATCAATATAATTGGCTTATGCTTCGATTTGAAAAGTTAAATTCAGTTTAGTGTGATAGTATTAACGCTTGAAAGGGTTCAAAACAATGAATACAATTGAAAAAAAATTATAAATTAGAACGTAATTTTCAATTTCACCCTAGCTTACAGTGGTATATTCTAGTAAATTTATGGACAAAAAATTGGAAATTGGAAAAGTTTAGCACACTTTAATTTTTTTACTATTAATTTTTAAGCTCTTAAGACTTTAAAATTGTGTTTAAGATATTAAACTCTTGTTTTACAAAAGTTTAAAAATAAATTTTCTTGTAATTTAGGTGCATGGTGACAAATGAAATTATGGCTGTTCACAGTATCTAATGTGTAAATTTTAGAATAAAGTAATTTTGCAACATCGCGTCGTCTTGTATGCATGTTTTTGAATGATGTAATGTAGTTATGTTCAATGCGCTTTGTAGCCCAAAAATTATTCGAATCTTGGTTGCTTGATAGAAAAATTAAGCAAAGTTTTGACAAAATGGCAATTACGAGGACCCACAGTAAACGGTTTAATTTCAGAAAAAATGAAGGAATACTCATAATTGCAGTGTATCATAGTACGTGGCAATTTAACTATGATACTGTTAAAAAGTCTATTTATTTCTACTGTAATTAAAGTCAAATATGCAATTCGAAACATTGAATGCTTTTGTGATATGAGCTAACAATAATGTAGGATTTTTCAGAATTTATGCAAAAGGGTGTGGCACTTCATAGGAATTTAAAATTTTGTCTCTATTGCATATAAAATACACAGAGGCCAAGCCATTTCCATTAGAAAGATAAAATCTGAAATATGAGAGCCTCCATAACCTTAAGAGGCTTAGCCATCCACTTCATACAAAACGACATTTGTTCTTCAATGATTGCCTAGGAAACAACGCCCAGACCAAACTGTTGGAAACATAAAATTGAGAACATTAAAACCTTAGATAAATGCAATATTCTTTAATATAGATTTTTTTGAAATTCAGAAGAAATTATCGACTATTCGGGTCTACTTATTTGTAGGGGTTGGAGTATCCAACTCTTGCACTCGAAAGGTTGGAGATAACCCTCCGAAGCGTTCCCAAGATTCTTAAGCATCCATTTAACGAATAAAAATTGACTTGTACCAATCAGTGGTTAAAATGGAAAACTTGAATTTTGAATATGAATGGGATATTGGGAAACTTGCATTTTGAATACGCTACCGCTTAGCTACATAAAAGAACGTTATGTTTAATAAAGATCTGCATGAGTGCACTCGAATCGACCATGAAGCCACTCGCTTTGTTGCGAGTCCATCAAGCTTTTGTGCAAAAAAGCTATAATTTAAATCAAAACAAATCGAAATACCAAGCAAGAGGAGTGCTGCACTTGCAAGTAAATCAAAAATAAAATGTTTCGAAATTTCAAGCACTATATGATGATCGTTTCGAGTGCACTCATGCAGTCCTCTATTGTATAATTTTAAAGGGGGGCGGTGGGAATTGATCCAATTTTAATACGGTAAATTGCTCCAATCGATGAGAAGAGGTCGAAAATTGATTTCACGCATGACCAGGGATGCTCAAAAATCGATGCGTAAGAAGTGAAAAATGGGATTTAACATGATAGGATAACATGATTAAGGCCGTTGCCGGAAATCAATTCAATCACATATGTGGCACTTTGCATTGTGTGTGAAAATATGCCATTTTGTTAGAATAAAGTGCTAATATCACTATTGATATTACACTAAAGTACTAATATATCCGTATTGAAAGCCTTACTGTAAATTTAGCTTTTTTTGAATTAAATTGTCCTTATGTGTAATTCAGTGATGTCAGTAGAAAGCAAACAAAAAATGTACAACTTGGAAATGTATCGTTTTGATCGCACACTCCGCATATGACAAGCATTTTCTGAACGAAAATCGTTTGAGCTTGGAACTACTGGACCACTTATCATTGAATCAAAATCATATGATTCACATCATCATGTTGTCGAGTAGTTAGAAAAGCCATCGCCATTTTTAATTCATAATTCTTAACGGTTGGATAGAACGAAAATAATCCTTCCAAAAACTGCCTAGCTGTATAAAAGTAAGAAAAATTGTATTCATTGTTCTAAGATAAAATAACATAAAATTTTAATCTTAAGGACATATAATAAAAATCAATACATATATACATAATTAGCTATTTACAGTCTTAGTATGGGTGTTAAAAATAAATTTTTAAAAAAATGGTAAGAAGCATTTTTACTAAAATAAAATACAAATATAAATTTCAAAAAAAGGCGCTCACCATGCATTTTGAAATTTTGATTTTGCATTCAGAAGCAAAGCAGCTAGAGTTTTTCAAATGTTTTGTTTGTTTTTTTTTTTGTATTTTGTTAAAAAAGATAAAATTGTAAAAATTGGATTTTCCACTTGCTATCGCGTGAAACCCTTTCAGTAAGCAATGCGTATACTAAACGTGATTGAGAACTTAAGGGCTTGGCAGTAATTGATTTGTACAATGAAATATCAATTAGAAACTCTCTCGAAAACTCATAGAGTTATCTGTATGCATCTACTTATAAAGAATGTTTGTTGTTGTTTTTTTTTTAATTTTTCCTTTTTTTTTATTTGTGTTAATGACAATTTATTGTTGTTTTTTAAAGCGCTTTTCTTGTTAGAAACTAATTTAAGGTACATATTTAAGATTTTGTTGCATTTTAGTGGTTGATTTTTTGTTTTTGTTGTTTTTGTAATAAGTTAATTTAATTAAAATAAATTTATTTAAACAGAGAGTTAAATATTTCAGTACACACACAGTCTGAATTGCAAAGACCGAATTCAAGGTGGATGGTTGCAATGAGACGCCCTTGGCAGAGCTATAAATAAAAGTAGGAAATACAATAATCAAAAATTGTGTTTTTTTCTGTTGTTGTTGTTATATTAATTGAATTAGTAGGTAATTAGTTTGAATTAAAGGTTAATTCGAAAAGAAACGAGTTATTTTTCTATGTAAGAAATTCATTTTTGAACTTGATCAAATGAAACTCAAAGTGAAACAAACAAAATATAGTGTACAAAAGCAAAATAATTAAAAAGAAAATAATTCAAAATTAAATTACTCTTTGAAACATTAATTTTTCTTAAAATTTTTATTTGGTGTTGCGAGCTAAGCCCTAGTAATATGCTGCATAAATTTACGTTTAATGTTGAAAAGTTTAAAGGTAAAAAGTGCAAACGAAATCCATTTGGGTTGATAATATGGTCGCTCTCAAGAAACTCATTTTAGAAGCAACGTAAAATAGACTCATTTTTGTAAAAAAAGGAGCTCCATGGGTTGGTATACCTTCAAATGCATAAGAGCCATAACTTATCAGTGGACCTTGTTAATTACTAAGAGATAGAAATTTTCGAGTTTATTTATGAAAATACTATGCACTTGTCAAAACAATAGCAGTTGAGTACAAGCACTCGCGGCGTGATGTGTGAACTTTATAACATTTCCTTATGTTAGTATAGTAAATATTGAAAAATTTGAAAACATTGAAAAGTATATAGAAAAAAGTTGAAAGCTGCTGAAAAATTTTTGAAAGGTTGAATAATTGGAGAAAAATGTCAAAAAAAAACGTTGATGGGGTCAAAATATGTTGAGAAAAACTGGAAAATCGGAAGGTGGCGACAAATTGAAAAGGTTGAAAAATTTTGAAAATGTGGAAAAAATTTTGAAAATGTCAAATTGTTAAGATCATTGACTATTAAACTCGATATGTATGAAAAAATTTAAAATATGTTGAAAAATACGATAAATGCTAAAAAGTGGACAGAGATTGAAAAAATTTTAAAATACTAAACGTTGAACAAGTCGAAAAGACTTAAAAAATGTTCAAAAATACTGAAAAGTTTTTTAAAAAGGTTTAAGATTTTGAAAAGAATGAAAATTATTAAAAAAGTCTATATATTAATTAATTGAATTTTAATCGAATTTACAGTCAATTGCAGTAACCGATATTCATGTGAAATTTGACAAATCGGTTAATGTAATTACCAGGTTAAATTGTTCCATTTGTTATTTTTGTCATGTTTGTTTAAAATAAAGCATTAACCGATTTGTGAAATTTCACATGTATATCGGTTACTGCAATTGACTGTAAATTCGATTAAAATTCAATTAAAAGTCCATATATTTACAAAAAGTTGATATTTTCTTGAATAAATCGAAGAACATTTAAAAACCTGAGACATGTGATATAAGTTAAAAATCTATGAAATAGTTGGAAAACATATAAAAATCGAAAAACTGTTGAAGAAGTTGAAAAAGTAAAAAAAAATGTTAAAAAATTTTTTTCAAAAAGTGTAAAAATGTTGCAAAAGTTGAAATAATTGAAAAGGTCTACATCCAGATGTATAAGCACAGAAATAGTATCACGTACTGAAGTTTTCCCCAAAAAAGGATACTAAAAATATTTTCAAGACAGTCACAGTCGTTTTGAGCACACCGACTTAAAATATTTACGCTCAAATGATTTTAATATGGTCTCACGCAAAAAAAAGATGTTTGGTTAAATTAATTAAATCAAATATAGTAACACAAATAAACATTTACAGTTCCTGCAGTAATATTTATTGTACATCATTTGAGCCAATTGCTTTCTATTTTTGTGACCTCTTTTGGACACATTAATGTATGTGCTAATCAAATTTTTTTTTTTGTAAAAGTTCTTATAAAATTTTCAAATCAGTGAGCTCGTCTTCTCAGCTTCTTTTGACCAAAGTCAACTTGATTTTTCGGACAAAACTTTTTACAGGGGGCGATTCGCCTAACCCACTGTCTGGCCCTGAAGTGGACTAATAATGGAGTTATGTTTACACTTTTATCTTTAGCTAGAAATTAATTAGTTAAATTAGATAACTTTAATAATCACAAGTGCAGGCTAAAACTAAATATTATTTGGTTTAGCTATTATGAGCTCGTTGCTTACCTAACCACTTAAAACAACAAAAAATTAATAAATAATACAAAAAAGAATTATAGTAAAACAAATTATGACCCCTTCAACAAAACTGTATTGTATAATTTAATTATATAGTTTTAAAATTTCACACAAATACTAATAAATTTAGTTTCGTTTACCTCATTTAAATATAAAATCGTCCATAAGAAAAGTGACGTTATGTCTCTTTTTCTTCAAAATGTTATATATTATTGATGTATTTAGCACCGAGTATTTTCATAATTTTTCTTCCTCAAATTTTTACAAAAATTTGGGTGTTTGAAACTTAAACGATTTTGATTTTTGATAATATTTATATAGAAAAACTGGCCATCGAAATGATTTTTGTCTTTTCTGAGATTTTTATCCGAGAATATAAGTTTTCTATTCCCATAGACGTTATCGTAATATGAAAACAAAAAATTGCTTCGAATACTTGATTTTGATTTTCAATCAATTTAATAATTAAAGCACAAACACATACGACATATTAATACACACATTTTTTTCAACTATTTTACACCAATTTTGTCGTATTTCCATAAATATGATAACATTGTTATATTGCTGTTCGTACGGCATAAATGACAGGCGGAGAGTTCGCTATGTCTCAAACATAGATTGTCACTCACATACACTTTTACTTAAGAAAGATTGGTGCAAGGAATGGGTTCGGATCAGAATTCAAGAATGCAACGATACATATTCAATCTAGGCTATTCAATTTGTCATTCATTTTCATACACTACAAGCTATAATCTCATACACTTTTAGCTAAAGAAGAAATTGAACGAAATTCGGGCATTTTTGGACATCGTGATGACCTTTGAGAAGGCAACAGTGGTTGGTTGGTTTCACCAAAATGCATTACTGTCTTTGGTGTACATCTCGTCATGTAATCTTATGCACACGACTTTTATACAACGGTCTAATTATCTTTAAAACTATAAAAGATAGAATGGAGCTGCAATAGTTACATAAGCTTCCATTATTAGCTCCATTATATTTTTAAATATTTTGTACGTCAGTTTAATCCAGGGGTAACTAGTAAATAGAATTCGAACTGAACTGGTATTCGCAAAGTTAAATTTTGGGCAATACATTTTAAAGCAAAACACAAAAAAAGACTACATATTCAAGTAATAATTTGTTTAAAGAGCAAAGTCTTTTTCAGAAACAAACCTAAACTTAAAGATCTGTTTATTCAATAACATTCCCAGCAAATATTTTTAACATAGAAAGAGTCATATTTTAACTGCCGAGACGATGGTTTCGATCGAGCGCGAGCTCATATTCTGACGCCAGGCGATATTGTGTTCGGGTAAAACTGTTTGGGGTTATTAATTCGCGCGGATGAAACGTAAGGACGAGTTTCAAGAGATTTTTGTTGAAGGCAAAATTCTATTTTATTCTGCCATTGAAATTATTGTTACAATTTTGCCGCGTTTTTAGGTTGATATTTAGTAGTTATATTTTGCGACGTTTCAATAATTTATAGTTGAAAATGATTACTCAAAACTATGCTTAACATTACATGAAAACACAGGATCAGACTAGCAATATTTACACAGTCCTTTGCTTTACTTTTTTTTAAAAAACTTTTGAGTAAACTTGTGCTTGAAGGTTTTTTTTTTGAATTTTTATTTTAAAGTCACTGACAATAATTTTTTTTTGACTTTTATTCTTAAAAGTCGAAAATAAAAGTTTTTTTTAAGTGTATTATTGCATAGCTAAAGAAAGTCTTAAAAGTATCATGTGTTTAATTTAATATGTAAGCCTGTTTTATTTAATATATGATTAATCAGAATTATATTAAATAAATCACTTGATTACCAAAAGGAGCCAGCATGTTTCTGATGAAAAATTTCCTCGCTGAAAATGAACTAAGCTCAAGTTAATGTACATTAGACTGGCCGTTGTTATCCAAGTTTCCTTAATCAAGAAGCTTGATATCACAAGATTTTTATTTTAACCCATTATATCGTGTCGCCGAGCACTTAACTTTAGTATTTTTTTATACCCTACACTCAGGGTATATTATTATATAGAAGGAGGCGTGTCGAGGATAGAAAAGAGTATATATTCATGATCAGCATCACCACCTGAGTCGATTTATCCACGAACGTCTGTCTGTCTGTGGAAATCACGATTCCGGAGAAACCAAGTAAGATCAGTGAATAAAATTCGATCCACAGGCAACCTTTACCTTCAAAACATGGATTGAAAATGGGCGAAATCGGCTCATGGACATAAATACCTACCGCCCATATAAATAATACATTTTAAAAGCTATATCGAATGAGCTATTTGATAAAGTGTAGTTCAATTTTTCACAAATACTAGAAAGAACTTTGACAAGCTCGGGACAAAAAAGTTGGCGAATTTTAACATGATGGCGTGACAACCCCATACAAGCAAAAGCTTTAAAACGCTTTACTGAAGGAGTTATTCAAGGTAATGAAGCTAAATTTCACACAAAATAGCTTATTCGGTCTAATATCAGACAAAAAATAGGAAAATTTAGACTAGAGGGCGTGGCATCTCTCATACAAGCAAAAACTTCAAAATGTTATACAGAAACAGTTGTTTAAGATAATAAAGCCAAATTTTACAGAAACAGTAGGAATGATTCAGAAAATCTCTGGACAAGAGAAGCTACTCTGATAAGAAATAAAAGCTTTAAGACGCTGCACTGAGAGAATTATTTGAGGTTATATCAAACAATTTCACACAAATACTAAATATGATGTAGCAGAGCGCCAGAAATAGGTGGACACATTTTGAATAGAGAGTAGGGTACCTACCATATGAGTAAAAAATATAAAACGAAAGAGTTATTCAAGGTAGTGAATCCAAATTCTATTCAAATACTAGGACAATCTTTGAGTAAATATTAAATAAATTTCGACAGGAGAGCGTGTCACCTCCAATACAAACAAACATTTTAAAACGTTATGCTAAGAAGTTATGCGACTAAATTTCACACAAATATGTATCAAAAATAGTTCAGTTTAGCTTCAGACAAAAAGTGGGCGTAGAAACTTTTATACAAGCAAAAGATTTCAAATGCTATACAGAGAGCTATTTAAGTAAATGTTACAAAATTCAATGTGGGTACGTTTAGTTTAGTCCAGCCAGCATGTACCGTGGTGAAAGAAAATACATTTTTATGAAAAATTTAAGGGTTACACGTAATTTTACTGTTAATTTGGTGTAGGGTATTAGATTTTTGGCGAGGAAACACTTTACTTCAAACTTGCAGACTTACAAAACAAATAATTTGGAACTTTTTCCTTTATTACTTATTGAACTTTTAAGAAAACAATAAAATACACTTAAGAAATGTCATTTTAGAGCCTCCTAGTATATCTATATTTTTGTTTAAAAGGAAGATTTTCCAAAAAAAATTATTCTTTATTTAAGTAAAAAGCACATGATTAAGGAAACTTATAAAGTATCGGTTGTATGTCATTATTATCAAAGATATATGAGCGTATGAGCACAACTCGACCCATTTATTTAACCGAGGATATTTTCCATTCAAAATCTTTTCGATTGGCTGACTTTTTTGTCAAAAAACTTTAAAATTAATCTGAAGCAAAATGGTAATTCAGTTCATCTGGAATGCTATACCTGTTCGTGTATTTTGTTATGTTTTAATTTTATTTTAATTATTTAGCAGACTTTTAGCTATGTTTAAAGTTCGCTTAGTTTGGTATTCTTTTTTCATTATTTTTTTTCAAGTGGGTTATTTTTCATTTAGTCTATACAGAGTTTAGTTTGTTAAACAGTTTTACTAATTTATATTTGTTTATTGTACTAAAACGTGCAGAATTTAGCAAATTTCAAATCCAATACATACAAAAATGCATAACTCAAAAGTTTAGTGAGTTTCGATTAATAACATGATGATGAAGGTTAAATCAAAGCAAACTAAGTTTTTATGGGCCAAAATAAGTGCAAAGTGCTCTGTTTCAATATTCTATTAATATAATTAAAACAAAGAATAAATAAATTAAATAAATAATTCAAGTTAATTACAAAACATAGAAAACAAATATTTACCGAATAAATATTAACTGAATGAATTTCTTATAATTTTTTGGAAATTTTTACTAATTTGGAAACTTAAAATTTTCAATATTGAGGATTCATCGAGGGCTGGCCTCAATGAATTTGTTGTTACTGTTGTTTTTGATTTTGTTGTTATTACCTGTGATGGTGGTGATGCCAGTGCAACAGAGTGCTCAACATTTTTTAAATAATCCTTATCATCAAAAATCTTCTTATCCCCGCCACCTGGTTTGTGCTTTACATTGTCCAAGGAGCCAATCTTGCTTTGTGCCTTAATATCAAGTTTCTGAGTTTGTATCTGAAAGAGTAGCAGCAGCACCGAAACCGAAAGTTTTATTTTCAAATTTAATTTTTTTTTTTTTTTCATTTTACACGCATACGGAAATTAAAAACTTAAAATGAATTTTGAAGAATTTTATTTCTTTTTTCTGTTTCTTTTATTAGCCAAAATACGATAGTTTAACATTAAGAAATTTTGAAAAAATGCCAAATTCATAAAAAAACGTAAAAAGTTTACTCGACGTATCACAAAAATTAAGAAAATAACATACGAATTTCTTTTAAAAATATTACAAAAACTTGGACACAGGACAAGGACATCACGTGTGTGTTGGTGCTCAACTAGTATAATTCATTTTTTTTAACGTGATAAATTGCTAATTTTATAAAAAAATTATATTAAAACTATGAAATTCCAAAAAACCAGTACAATTAAAGAGTGAAATAAAATATGTTATTTAATAAAACTACTTACATCCTTAGGAGGCGTGTTATCCTTGTAAATAATTTGGTTGTTAAATTATTTTGTTATGACAAACGTCAACAAAAACCATTTCGTTTTTATTTTTGTTCAAATAAAATGCACAGCAAGAATGAAAAGATAAAAATACAAAAACAAAAACGAAACGAAACAAAACAAAATTGTAAAAAGGAAAAGAAAAATTTTAAGATTTTGTTACACAATGAATTTTCATGAATGTCTCCAATAAACTTGATCTAAGCAAAAATTCTTTTGATATAATTTTTATAATTACAATAAATTTCTATATATAATATTTAATTCTCTTGCTATAAGTGATCTTAATGCAATGTATGGTATATGTATTTACAATTAATTTTCTTTTAAGTAAGTTGTGTAATTTTGAAATTATCAAAATCATCTACTATCCTGCATGTTTTAAGCAATATGTAGTAAGCTGATAATAGCTATTTGGAAAAATTGCATTCCACACTATTGTGCTTATAGTTCACAGAAGGAAATTCAAAAAAAAAATTTCAGGTAGATCCAAAATTTTGGATATGTGACATAATAACCTTTTTTTTTAATTAACAATAATGGATGAAAGACATTTCAAATTAGTCATGTAAGGAATGCCTTTTGATAAGCCATGCCACGCAAATTTGAAATCTGTCTTAAAATTCATGTGTCTGAAACTGCTCTTGATTTCCGTAGTCTACTCTAAGGGTATGTGAACACACTTTGTTATGCCTTTTGTAACGCTTATAAAAGGCTTGGCAGGTATAGTGGTAATGTCTCTTCTCATCGCAGTGAACGTTTATATGAATTCTTCGTCATACCACTGGTTTCTCTCTTTTGGTAGTTTGTAGCCTGATGATACAGCGGAACTCAAGGATGGAATCTGTAGGTACATTTCAAGTCATTTAGCTTTCTTTGTTGTCTCTAATTGCCTCCGGTGAACCTAAGTTTCAAAAGTTTTCTTTTCTTTTTTGAGGAAAGCATACATTTTCATTAAAAAGGTGAGCTCTAAAATGTGTGGCAAAGCAGTAATGGTCTCAAGCGACATTTGCGAATGTCAAGGATGTTAGATGACCTTGAGTCAATGAGTATATCATATGAGCGATTTGACCATTTTGTAACAACTACATAGATTACTGTGTGGATGTAACTGAGTGATCATTGTTTTCACTTATGACTGTGTTGTCGAAAGCTGTTGCCAGATGTTTCATCCTGGAGGCTATGCTTTCTTTTCCGATTTTTGCGTTAAAGCCTTCCAGCACAATTTCGACCTCACATTTTGAAATTTTTCCTCCTTCTTTTTTTATCTACAGTAGCGACATGGGTACATTTCACGCTGTTGTTGTAAAGTTAAACTTTTTTGCTGGTGAAGCATTTTTACAATGCAGGACTAAACATTTAATTTGCTGTCAGAGGGCGTTTTTCTTTGTCTTATGGCCTTAGATAACTCGCCTATGGTTTTAGGAATTTTTAAGTTGACTATTTTTGACTATTCTTACAAACTTTAAAGTGAATTTAAAATTAAATGTTAACCGTGGCCTGCATTTTACAGTGCATGTACATTTTCAAATTACAAAAATTTCTTAAGAATCGGGTTAATGTATTCTGAAACTTAACATTTGACAAGCTTAACATTTATTTTATTCTATTATTTCAAATTTGAATGATTTATGACAAATGAATTAGTCCAATTCTTACTAATATATACAATTTCAAAATAAATCTCTATAAGAAGTATTGTTATATAAAACTGTTGATATACATTCCGGAAAAAAAACGCATTCAGAAACAACATGCAAGCATTCATAAGAATATACAATAACTTTCAACTCATTACTATTAAATGTATCCTTAAGTACCTAAGTTGTCTTATATTCTCATAATATTGAACTTATGTTTTGTATTTATATATGTAATAAAGTATGGAGTAGGTAAGACATGCTTCTCTAATGTCAAAGATTACAATGTTTTGCGTTCGACCTTACCTTTATATCACCGCCGCCTGGAGTATGTTTGACATTGTCCTTGGAGCCCACTTTGGGTTTGGCCTTATCCTTGAATTCTGTTTTAATGGTTTCGATTTTTTTATCTCCACCACCAGGCTTGTGATTTGCATTTTCCAAGGAACCAATTTTTGATTTGGCGCTCCATTGTAATTTCGTTGAAACTATCTACATTTCATATATTTTAGTATCTAATTTATATATAAGCATGTGTATAAACAACTTTATCTAACATATATCTCGTATATTCGTCAATCATTTGAAAAGCCAATTTAACTTAAGTGTTTACCTAACTTATGGTATTTAAGAGTTGATTTTGTTTTCCTCAAACCGAGTTTTTTTTTAAGCCACACACAAGTCAATGTCAACGACTATTAAATTTTAAGTGGCTCGCTCCTGTAGAAAAAGCTTATCTGAAATTTTTTCTTTTTCGATCAAATTAAAAGAAATTAAAAAAATTAACAAAACAAAGAACAAATGGATAATTTTGTTATGCTATCTGTGAAGTTTACATTGCAGCAATAAATCATGTGAAATACATTGGTATTGTGAGATACAAAGATACTCGCAACTGATGTCTATCTGAAGAACTAAAGAATTTAGTGAACCGTGAAATTAACATTTTAAATAAAATATCGAACGAGTAGGCATCAAAACATATGTATGGTATGTACATCTTAGGAAATATGTAATTGCTTAGTGCGGCTGTCTAATGAAATTGATGTAGTTCTTCAGATCATACTATGCATTTTACTTTGTTTAAACTCTTCCTACATTTACTGTACGTTTTTTGCTTCTTTTTTTCTAAACACGAAAATACATATCTTCAGAAATTTAAAAGAAAAATTATTTTTAATCCAACACTATTAACTAAAAATTTTGAAGATTTCTGTTGGCAAAGTGTGTAATTATTTTGAACTATAAAGCCAGAACTTACCTTTTTATCGCCACCTCTTGGTGTGTATTTCTCATTTTTTGCTTCAATTCTTGGCGCTGCTGCTTTTATCTCAATCTTTTTTGATTCAATTTTGACATGACCACCTCCAGGTTTGTAGGTTGTATTATCAAGAGATCCAATTTTAGAACGCACTGCCTTAAGGTTAGGCGATGGAGCATGGCCCACTTGAACTTTATTCATTGGAACTAATGGAAGAAAATAATTGCTAGTTAATGAAGATAGTCCAATTTGATCCTGGAGTATGGTGGCTTAAATCTATTATGTGAAGGTTTTCATATTACTAAACGCTTCTGAGCGAATTTTCGGATCGTTAACATCGAAAAATGTTCCTGGCATACCCGTTAAGAATATTTTGAAACTTTTTAGTAAGGGGTTGCTTTAAGAAAATTATAAGAATAGAAACCACACGAAAAAGCACGCTAAAGTTGGTAGTTTCATCTATTGCTAAATGGAATCATCAGTGATCTTTAAGCCGCTGAGTGAAAATTCAAAGCCTGATATCTTTTCCTTTTAGCGTGGATTTGTTGCGAACCCAAACAAAAATTGAAGAAAAGAAAAGCTAAAACTTTTTTTTCTGTTGGCCTTTGTTTTTGTAACACATTTGATACTACGCTTTTCTTGCAGTCGCAATTAGCAATCACAAATCGTATAATAAATCGGTGTGCATGGTGGTGTACCAGAGCAGAAATTAATTTAAATTATGTTACTTTTTGATTGGGTTCGGAACAAATCTATACAAAAAGAAAAACATACCATACCAGACAAATTCTCACTCATCGGCTCAAAGGTCACTGATGATTGATTTAGCATTGGATGAAACAAGCATGAATAGCTTAAGCCCAGTTGTTTTTCTTTGTTTTTTGTTCTTGTATTTTTTTGGTGTTATCGCACACTGTATTGAACAGTATTTGCTAATAATTGGATGGATACTTCTCTCGACAAATGAGAATGAGAGACTCTACAGGTCAAAATCTATCCCATACCACTTATTTGGACACATATTTCCACTGAATCTCAAAAAAAGGAAAAAAAAGGAAGCTTTAAGTCAAGTGGTGTATGGAAGCTCCCCTACCGAAAAACTTTGCTCAAATGTTTTTCGAGGCAAACTCAAAGCAAATGCTCATAGTTACCTACTTTGCATATCGTTTTTATTGGCATAATCCTTTTTGTTTCAACTCATACTATGCATGCAAAGATGTTACCATAAAATGGGTCACACTTATGTGCATAATTTATACTACTTGGGCTTTTACTGTCTGCAAAATCGAAGGGCTGTGTTATGAACTTAGAAAAAAAGCGTAAGATTTGAATCAAAAATATGTTCACCAATTATATAGCACCGAGATACAATATATTCTGAGATATTTACTTTATCAGCAATAAAGGTTGTAGTTCTATGACTCGAATATTCGAAATATATGGGAAAGAAAGAGTCATTGGTATATGAAATATATTTAGGAAACGGTTTCAAAATTCTAATTCTGATCTGACACGGTGAAAGATGATACAAAATAACCCGTCAAACACTTATAAAATCATTTCTGAATAATAACAGACCTTTGTACATAAGTAGTATGGCATTACCTTTTTTAACTGGCTCTGGTTCTGGTGTCTTCAATAGCAAACGATTTTTCGAAGTACTGCGGGACTTCGTAGACTTCTGCGATGGCGTTGCACTGGGTGGACGTGAAATGCCCGATTTGCTATTGTCAGCTTTTGCGGACGATGTTGATGTCGGAGTTTTTGCAGGAGAATTTGGTGAAACAGGACCGTTACGTTCCTATAAATATAAATATTTATTTTTTTTTTTTATTGCTCAAATTATTGCATAAGATGCTCAATTGTGTAATGAAATGAATTTTAGCTCAATTTACAATTAAAAAATTGCTATCTGCTGTCACAACGAGATACATTTTATGCGTGTTATTATGAGCTTTCACAATTTTTCGACTAACTCGCGCTACGATGTTTTATACTTAACTGACTGACAAAAATGCGCTAGCTATAACTAAGAAAAAAAGGACGAAATTATAATTTTCATATTGTTTTATCGATTGCAGCACTATCCAACGTGTCGTTGGATATTTTTAGGAAAACGAAAAAAAAAAACAAAAAACATAAATATTACTCCATAGTAGAAGAAAAAGATACACCTTTTATCTGACACGATTATTTATTTTATTGTTGTTGTTACTTGTTTAGTTTTGCAAAAGCCCCTCAACATTCTTCATGTTTTGCCATATTTTTGTGTGAAGGCCTTCCTTCTTTTCGAATTTTTGTCTAAAAACGAAAATATTGTTTTGGGGTCTGTCTCCCATTGGGTTTTTCGAACTTTTTTTTTTTGCATTTTTGTACTCATACCCACAGTCATCAACTCACTTTCAAACTTTTACTGAGCTGTTTTTTTTTGTTGTTGTTGTTTTTTTTTTGTTCTTGTTGCTATTATAGATAACTATTACTATATTTTTACCGTTTGTTGTATCTTTTGGGTCGTTTCTCGTTAAACTGATTGTTTGTTCAATCGAAAGCGTTTCCGAATGCTCAATGAATCCGCGCTACCATATTTTTTGTCGCAGTCTTCATCGTTGACTCTGTTGGATTCTTCTTCCAACTCATGTGGCTCATGAAGCGCGGCCCATTAGTTTACTGGATCATCTATAATGTTGTTGTTGTTGTTGTAACTTTTGTTATTGTTGTTGTTGCTGTTGTAACTTTTGTTATTGTTGTTGTTGCTGACTTTGAAACCATGCTTTGTGTGTGCTAATGCGGTATCATTGGTTTGGTTTGTTTTTTTTTTTTTTTTGCAACTATTGCCTTTTTCAGCCAATTTATGATTCGTAACAAGAAAACGACTAAAAAATTAATAATAAAACCAATAAAATAAATTGCCAACCATTAGCTACTACAGATGAAGGTAGGGAAGGAGTGAGCTATTAAAATATAAATTTGTCACACTATAGGGTATTGACTGTACAGTCAAACAATGAAAACTTAACCGACAATTGGGCTACTGTAAATCAGATGTCATCAAGTCTTTGTGGCTTGGCGTTTTCTTAGCACAAAATTTGTGTGCATGAAAATTTCAGTTTAAAATTTTTGAAAATTCCTTATTACAAAACGAAATATTTCGAAAGTACGAACTGCAACTTTTTTATATTTTTTTTTGAAATCACTTCTAGCATAAAAAGCAGGAGAAGCAGTCTCATAAAAAAGAGCTATAAAAATAAAACTATTAACAAATGGGTAGTGGTTTTTTCGAAATTTTCGAATATCCACTTTTGATACATAAGTCCACACTTCACAGTTTATTCAAGTCTGAGCAAATGTCAATATAAATCGGCACCAAGCTTGTCGTTAAGTGAAACGATGGAGAGATGAAAACACTATAACCCAACGTTAACAAACACTTTGCTTTAGTCGACCCATTAGATAATAATCATAAATCGATTCGCTCAGTGGCAAATTTCGATGAAAAGGCAGCACGCGCTTTTGGAAATGACAATCGTGCTATGTCATTTCGAAAGATAAAGCACTTATGACGAATTAAGATGAATGAAGCTTCAAAATTTTCCCTAATCTGAACGCTTAGGAAATTTTAAAAATTGTACCTTAAGATCCTTCAGACAGGGCGATCCACTATCCTGCAACCTCTTCAACTTTGTGATGGAAGGGGTGTTGCGAAGAGCCAGTGTACATCGTAATGGCACTATTTTCTACAAAAGGGTCCAGCTCCTTGCATATGCCGATGATATTGATATCATTGGAAGTTGTAAGCGAGATGTTATTGCTGCGTTCTCTGCTATCGAAAAAGAGTCAGCGAAAGTGGGTTTGACAGTGAACGAGGGCAAAACAAAGTATATGCTGTCCACAAACAGGGAGACGCGGCGTATTGGATCCTTTGTTATTGCGAACAACTATACTTTCGAAGTTGTCAAGGAATTCACCTATCTTGGCACCGCCGTGAACACTCAAAACGATGTCAGCCTGGAGATAAAGCGAAGACTAACTCTTGCTAATAGGTGTTACTATGGTCTCAGTAAGCAATTGAGTAGTAGAGACCTCTCTCGCCCGACAAAACTGACACTCTACAAGACGCTCATCTTACCCGTGCTACTTTACGGCACAGAAGCATGGGTTGTGTCGCAGACTGATGCAGCCACGCTTGGGGTGTTTGAGAGAAAAATTCTTCGCAAAATCTTCGGTCCTGTTCACGTCGGCGACGACTACCGTATTCGAATGAACCACGAACTGTACGAGCTCTACGCTGACATTGACATAGTCAAGCGCATCACTATCCAACGTCTGCGCTGGCTGGGACATGTTGTGCGTACGGACGAAGAAGCTCCGGCGAAAAAGGTGTTTGATGCGGAAGCCGCTGGGCGACGACGAAGAGGAAGACCATGCCTCCGATGGAAAGACCAAGCCGAGGAAACCCTATCCACGCTTGGTGTGAATGATTGGACAAGACGCGCGCAAAGCAGAGGCGCCTGGAGAGAGCTTTTGAGGTCGGCTGTAACCCGATAACGGGTTGTTATGGCCACCCAAGTAAGTAAGTAAGTACCTTAAGATCCTCCTGGGGGGTTTGAACCTCCAAAACTCCTGCCGTGCCGACTGATAATCATGTTTCTACGAAAATGGTTACAGCTATGCCAAATGATACCCCTATAACAATAAAAGTGTGCCCTAAACAAGTGCGTGCACATAATTTGTCTGTTAAAAATTGATAATGCGCATACAAAATGTATGGACCAACTCAAATAAGTAAGTAGTGTGCGTACGAAATGCTTTTTGAATTTCCAATTTGACGTGTCTTCCAATGTGAAGTTGGCTGCAGAACAGAGGTAGTGTCATGCTGAACACATTTTGTTTATATTTTTTTTTTTTGACAGTACTGCAACGTAATCATTTAGAGTTAGCGGTCAGCGCAGTGCATCAGTGTTTAGACTGCGTTGTTATTTTAACTTTTTTAGATGTCACAATCAGCTGTTCAAGCAAAACAAAACATGCTAATTGATTTCTAAAGAAAGCTCTTCTCTATGTTTCGTTTTTGAATTTTTGATTAAATAGTTTTATTTTCACTAATTTAATATCACGAATGTTTTGTATATTAATCCACGCGGTTGCCTCGAAGCAAAATATTTAATTTATTTGTATTTCTCAGGGCGGTGGATCGAAAGCCGCAGTTAGGTTTGGAGAAGTCATCCCTGATTTGCCAAAAACATTTTGACCAAACGTTCTGGCAATAAAAAGTGTCAATAAAACGTTTCCTTAGCCTGTTGTTGTTTATCGCTACTGACTAAACTAAGAACTTACCTTTTCTTGAGTTGATTCATCTACTCCACTGTCATTATCGCCTTCTGAAATGAAATAATTTTTATTAAAAACTATATGTAAAAACACATTCGTAGATAAGTATATACTATATATATTTTATTACTACATATATTAAATGGCTTCAACTGAGAGTTTTGAAAAATTGAGACATCTTTTCTTACTGTAAGCACTGACACCGGATTTTAATCCTAAATTCTCCTGATAATTTGATGATTGAATTGATGATGGATTGCCATTGTATTCCTTATTTCCATATAAACGCGATTCAGTATCCCTTGGCTTTTCATATTGATTTGTTTTGTATGGATCCACCGCATCCCTAGACATTTCTGCAGATTCTTCCAACACCGTTGATGACTGAAGTCCACCGTATTGTGATTGTGATAGTAAATCTGAGTTAAGGTTAAGGGACTTTAAAGGTGTCACTGCTTGACCCATTATAACATCATCATCATCTTCATTATTATTTGACCCAGCTGAAGGTGGACGTTGCGGTGGTTGCTGTGGTTGTGATGTTATGGGCTGTTTAGCAGGTAGCTGCTGCAGATGCTGCTGCTGCTGTTGTTGCTGCTGTTGCTGCAGCTGATGTTGCTGCTGTAGCTGTTGCTGATGTTGTTGTTGTTGCTGCTGCTGAAAAGTTGGACGAAAAGGTGGCTGTCCCATTGGTGCTCCAGGTGGTCGAGCAAACGGAGGACGAGTTGGTGGATTTCCAGGATATGGATTCTGTGGGCGATTCACGGGAAGCTGATTCCCCGGAGGACCTGACCATGGAAAAGAACCTTGTGGTCGAGTTCCACCCTGACCAGTTGGACTCATAGGACCACCGCCAATTGCACTTGGTGGACGATAGTGTGGACCACCAGGTCGTGGTCCTGGACCACCTAAAATCATATTTCCTTTGCTATCCAAATGTCGCAAGGGAGGTGGCATTGGTCTCGTTGGATTACCAGCAGTATTTGACAAAGGCGCTTGCATCAGTGGTACACCAGGACGTGGGGGCACACCCATAGGTCGGGGCGGCATGCCACCAGCAAAAGGTGGCCGTGGTGGTGCTGCCGGTCGCATCTATGATGTAAATCAAATTATTTCCTTTTACTAAGTTTTTGTGAAATTTTGTTTTTTCTCAGAATGTGCAAATGTCATGTGATAGAATCATTTGTCATCAATTATGATACTTCGATGTCTATAGAGTTTAACTTTGGAGCAAGAGTTTATTGCAAATTTATTGAAAAAGAAGTGCATTTTTACATAAAAATATGGTAAACTGTGTTGAATGCAAAGTAGATTTAGGCATAGGGATTGCACCAACTGGCGTTGGAATTCATTGTACTGTTTTGGTAAAACTATTTGCAATGTAATGGCCTCTGATTTGTTGTGTGAATATTAGGTGGATTTTATTACAGTTAAGGAATTTTTGTCATAAAATATAGGTATATCGGTAACATGACCCAGCTTGCGTTTTTCAAATCGCTTATTGATTATACAACTACTACAACATTGTGGTTGCCAATATGCGAAGTTTCGAGACGAATAAATGTCTTAAGTTGTTGTTAGATTGGTAAAAGAATAGAAAAGAAAAGGGTTTACTTTCTTTTATAGAATCAACAAAATGTTTTGTATTTGTTAATAGAATTCAAATTGGGACATTCTGTTTTCCTTTCATGCTTTGTTTATGTTTTGGTATTATTTTTGGAATTTACTTAGTTTGCAGAAATTTATTTAAGGCGAACCCTTGTTCTATATGCGGTTCGGTTTTCACTTTGATACATTTGAATGCTCACGATTATAAGCGTAGGATTTTGGTTTTGTTTCTTAATTTTTTGTCTAAAACAAATATTGAACCATCCCAGACTTAATTGATAAATTAAAAAAAATGATAGATTAAGTAGGCCCAATATGATAATTTTATAGCTTAAGGACTTGTTGATTTCTTATTTTCCCAGATTAAGATGTTATGCTGACGGCATAAGAACACTTTGAAAGTACCTATATAAATGCTGTTCTACAAACAATTGGCAGATTTGAGCAAGTTGGTATGGCATGATGATGATTTTAAGACGAGAATGTGATAAAATAGAAGATTAGTAAAAAAGTAGTAAAATTATTTGACATTTTTTTGTTTATCTTAAGAGTTTTTAAGAAAAATAAAATTACACTGTGAAAATTTCTTACACGATTCACAAAAAATTTTCGATGCATAGCTTTTTACCGTAACGAATCATAAGTCAAAAAGCAAAAATTTTAGAGCATTCCTGGTCGTTCGCAAGTTTTTTAATAAAAAATAAATGAAAGAAAAAAATTAAAAGCTCGGTGACAAGTTACACTGTCTAAAAAATTTTGTAAGTGAAAAATTTTTTAACAAAAACATTAAATAAGTATATAACAAACTAAGAGAAGTTCGATACGATTTTTCATAAAAAAAATTTCTTAAATACATAATTTTTTTTTTTTATCTATTTTAGGTTACACTGGGTTGGTTGAAATAACAAAATTTTGTATGTGAAACAAATTTGTTTTGTTTGACAGTGTAATATACAAGGTAACCCAATAAGGGTTTCACCATGAGAATAATAAATAAAAAATTAATGCATTGGAATGATTTTGATTTCTTAATTGAGCAATGCTCAATCACAATAATACATAAATACTATCGATCGATAACATTTATGTGTGAAATACAATATCGGTCAAGTATTCACCACGTCTTCGATGGCATTTATCAATCCATTTATCTATTCCACCAATATGCCTCAATAACTCGTCCGTTAGCTATTGAATTGAATCTGGCTTATTGGCATAGACCTTACTTTTGAGATAACCTCAAAGAAAGAAGCCTAAGGGTGTAAAATCACAGTGGCCAATTGACATCGCTGTTTCGTAAAGAATGTGTCCCGAGAACTCCTCGTGCAATAAATAATTGTTGCAAAGGCTATTTGCCACATTTCTCCAACATACATGACGTCTGTACCGACCACATTCAAAATTGTACGCTTGATTGGTCGATAACTAACACACAAAATATCGAGTTATGTACAATTTCCATTTCTCTTTGATCGGCACCTTTCATAATAGGCTTCGATAATCTTTGCACGTTGTGCCGCCAAGTATCTATCCACGACTAAAATTACACAGGCCAACAAAATTAGATTAAATTTCATACCCAGAGACTAGACTATATGTTTCTAAAAATGTTCGGCATGCTGAATTCGAATCCGATCTCAGAATTGCTTAATCACATCAGTATTTGAGATATCCTAACCAAAAAGTGCTAAAAACAGGTTTTTCGATACATTTTGGATACAATGAATTAGCTTTTTTTCTACAAAAATTGTTACGGCAACTAAAAGTAATACTTTTTCCCTATAAAATACACTTAGAATTTTTTGAACATCTTTGTTTTCCCCGTAATCTTGTTCGCAGGGCTATTTTTGTTGTTATAATAGTTGTAAGGAAAACGCGGAAGTAATATATTTTTATGAACGATTTCTCCGAGAAAAAAAAAGATATCCAATAAATTCCAAGTGAATTTTACAGGGAAAGACTGTTACATATATATCGAAAGAAAAGCTGTTCTTAGCACTTTTAGGCTAGGGTATTTCGAAAAATATGAAGATTCGAATTTAACGTAACGAAAACCTTCGGAAACGTATAATGTAGTCTCAGGGTATAAAAAATATCGACCTGTGCTATTAATGGCTGTAGATGACAGATATTAATTTGAAACAAATTTTTTTGACACTTAGATTTCATTGGCCAACCCTATTGAGTTTCTGTGTTTAAAAGTGGGCTGAATTAAATAAATTTTAAATGTTAAATGAAGTGTTTACTCTTGTATTTGTATTATGATGAATATCACTTCTATAATGGTGTTTTATATAACAAAAGTTTGAGTATTCGAAAAAACTCAAAAACTCTATTCCATTTGAGAAAATTGTAATTATGAACATTTTTTACTAAATATCTTTAGATCTGTGTATTATATTCAACAATTTGATGACCAAGCTATGCCTAAGACTGGCGCCAGTTTTTGAGTCTTGCGAGATAACTTGGAGTTTCACGAAATTAATCATAATCATGCTCACGTTATATATGTTGGTTTTTCACACCACCTTGCTAGCAAATTTTTTTAAAAATATACTAAGCTAACAGAAGTAGAAAAACATTACTTAGTTTGGTTTTTGTTCAATCAGCATTTTACAAGAAAAAAATATCAAAACACCTAAGGCCTTCTCTTTATTTAAATGTCTTAGAGTTTACACGGCTACAAGAACACTTTTTTATGTGTTTGTTCTGTTCTATTTTAATTTTATAAATATCACTTCGAAAATTTATTGCGAAAACCAGGTCTTAACAAGAAAATTTTGTTATATTTCTTGTGTAGAATTTAATCATAAATATTTTATTCCTTACCAATTGCGGTTCGAGCAGCAGTTTTCGACTAAATTGCAAAACAGAAAAAAATTGAATCCTTTCTACCCGATTTATGTTTTGTATGGAAACCTAAGCATTTGTTGCCAATGAAATGACAACACCTAAAATTTTTAAGCATCTTTCGAATTTGGGCGCATATTGGGATTCAAAACTATAAAATCATGGAAAGTACCAAGTTGAATAAACTCATAGAAGGTTAAGCGTAAGACATAAGTAACAATGAAATAGTCAGACTAAAAATAATAGATACAATAAGTGCTTTTATGAATGAAAAATTGCATATTAATTTAAAAACTTACCGCAGTCTCTGTATCGCTCATTTTGATAAGCTCTTAAATTTATACGTCAAGTGGGGTTTTCCCTAAGCTTAAATTTTAAATGTTAAATTTAACAACTTTGGAATACTAAGGAAATCGATAAAAACGCAATTGAAAAACTTTCAGCCAAGTTAAAACAACTCAAGCCACATAAAATCCATGCGTTTTGCTGACAAATTGCACGAATTTCAAAACCCGCAAAGTTAACACAACAAAAAACCCACAATCAGACATCACGTTTTATTAAATCAAAGAAGGCAGAACTAAAAAGGAGAGAGGACGTATAACTTCAGTGAGCACCGAATCACGTGTGAAATGCTTAAGCTACGCCAACAGCCGTCGAACTCCAAGAGTCAATACCTCTACATACCATAAATCACTTTATTCTGCTTCTTCCACTTTTCTGCCGTGCACGAAAGTCGCAAAACAAAAGAAAATTTCTTTTTTAACTGAAAAACCAAATTGTGGTAAGTGACGACGAAGTGTGGCATGCAACGACGCTAAAGATTTCCGTCCAACTGCCATGTATCTTGTATGTACGATGTCAGTGGGTTGAATGGCTTTAAGCGCCATTACAAAATTAGGATACGAATTAGAATAAAATTTCGGCATTGCTATAATTAGGTAAGCAAATAATGTAATCAGTTTGCTGGTTGCAGAAGAGCAAAAAAAAAAATTGCTGGTGACCTAAAAAATAATCAGTTTCTATTGTTTTGCTTAAATAGCTCCTGACAGTATAGGTCAAAGGAATTTATTAGTGGTATTTTTAGATTTAAATAGAGACATACCATAAATACCTAGGGTATATTTTTATTTACAGTTTTCCTTTATATGAGTAGCAAAGTTTTTCTATTAAATTCAAATTGTCGTTACTAACGAAACATACATTTCCTCTATAAATACCAGGTCAAATGTAAACATTGATAAGTAAATTTCACATTAAATTCGTTTAGCTTTTGCTAATGTCATAATGCACCCTACTCATAAGACATGTCCTCCTCGTAGTCAACAAAAAGAGCGTTCATTTGCCAATTCCATTAATCGAATGAAATTTTTTTGTTTGACTGCATTTAAATTCAAATGTTCAAATGCTCAGCGCAGCTGACAACTTGACGCGCAAACGACTTCATTTTGTGCGCTACTCCTTTGACCCTTTAGATACTACCACATGCGGTGGGTTCTAGATACCTGACAATTTCTAATGCACTGCATTTTATGGCAATTGAATTTTGTTGCAAAAGTTTTTCTGTGGCTGTTGCAGTCAAGATTGCTATCATTAACTCTTTGTTGAAAGTTTGCCACCAGCAATTTCATTGTACCGCATTCCTACTCGTGATTCAATGAAATTTTATAATAAAGTAAGAATAATGTTTTGGAAACAAAATCTAAATGAGTAGTAGTTACGTATTGGTTTTGTGTTTATGGGAAATTAAAAAAAGATTGCTGCTTTTTAAGTTTTTTTTCTTTTTTTGCGAAAATTAAATGTTAACTAACGAAGAGAGTCAATCCATTCAGGGGTCCAATTTCGAGAAATGAACTCATTTTAAAAACATTTCTTTTCTCGAACATATTTACTCCTATCATTAATATCCGGAGGAAAACGATTCTTCCGGATTTTTTTTTCTCGAAAGGAGTATTTTGCGATCATAAATAATTTTATAAAAAAAAATGAAGTGCATATATCTATATTACAAAAAAAAAATCATCTAAAATATAGTATAGCATAGCTTGATAGTTTGCCATCTACTCCTTTTCATGAAGCCTTTTACTGTATCCGAATTGGATTCCATGTACTGGACCAATATCAGTAATCGGTCTTTATTTGTGTTGCTAGATCTTTTAAATATGCTAAAAAAATGTTTTTATCAAATAAAATTACAAAATATTGCTGACATTGACTCTTTCCTCATTAAATTCATTGCTACAAAGTTAAGGAAAAAATTTTGCGTGAAACGTAAAAAATAGAAAATAATTCAAAATCACAAAAAAAAGTTTTTGCTCAAAATTTCTTTTCTCAGAGAAGAAAAATTTGAGCTGACCAACGTAAAAAGATGAACTACAAAAGTTGGTGCAATCAAAATTGGCTGAGATATTGCCATTCAAAATTCTCTATTGTATGTCATTTTATACCGATTTCGCTTGTATACCCTATTTTTGAAATTATTAAAGAAAATCTTTTGTTACTATTTTTTTAACTACTAAATAAGCCATTTTGATCGAAAATTCAGTATCCTACATAAAAAGTTCTTCAGTAAGTAGTATTGCCGAATTTCAATTAATTCTTGAGCAATATTGAAAATACTATGGTGGAAAAAGCGCAATCTTGAATTTAATGCGTATAGCATCTTAAGAGTTTATCTTTTTTAGTTGACCAATGAAACAATAAAACCTTTTTAAAACAATTGGTGACTTCTTCCCCTTTTTTTTTTTTGAACATGTTCAGTAATCTAAATGACTGTTATATATGGAGTTATTTTTATATCAGATGCTTGGCAGACGTTTTTTTTAGAAACAAATTTTTTTAGTTTTAAAATGCGCCTGAACAACACTCGCCATCTACTTTCCAGTTCATATTATAATAATTTTTGAGTATTGAAGTTTTCGGGCTACTTTAATCGCGAAAAGTGATCTACAAAGTTGCATGTTCCAAGTCCGTCTGAGTCTCCCAAACATCTTCAATTTGGAAAGTGACATACATCCCAATATATATCGTTGGGAACTATTTTTTACTACTTAAATATTTATAAAAGGCAAATCGATCCGTCCACGATATGTCCCATCCTACACGTCGAAGTTAATCGACATAATGCTTATCTTAGATTCTGAGATTTTTCAAGAGTAAACTACTATCTTAAAGTGAAAACCAATAAGGCTCAGTGACTATTCACTGATTTCTAGTTTCAAGTTAACTACTGATATTCTAGTGGTAGGCTTGGCACTGAGTATTAGTGAATAGGCACTGATTTACAGTGGTTTTAACTGATTCAGTTTAAAAGAGTTTGTTTCTGTCAACATTAGGGTGTTTTTTTTAAGTTTTTTTTTTCTATTTCATATTAAGGACAATCCTCACATAATTTAAGCTACCCATGTTTTAGCACTGGATCTATGTCCATGTCCATTGAAAAAAAAACCCCTTCTGATGTGCATATATTAAGTTCCTTATTTTGAAAATTTTGTAGATTTTTTTTATCTGCCTATGTCTTAGTTTTGGGCTTAAAAATAATTCTCACAAAATTTCAGCTTCCTAGCTTGTGTCCGACTGCAGAAAGAAAATGCCTTAGATGGCAAGATATGGCGGTTTAGGTACTTAAGTTGTATGGGAGGTGCTACACCCTGTTGTCAAATAACACCTAAACTTTACATTAGTGTGTTTATTTTGAAAATTTTTTCAATTTTTTTAATATTTTGTTTTTGCCTATAATTTAGAATTGGGCTTAAAATGATTCACTACAAAATTTGAGCTTCCGAGCCGAAATAATAGTAGAAAAATGTATTTTTCAACAATATGATTGTATCAATCATATATTTTGTAATATATACCAAATCATAATTTGGTTAAAAAAAAAACATTTATTTGCCGCAAAAATATTGTTCGCGTGGAAGAAATATATATCTGTCGCAATCATATGAATTTACTAAAGTCGATTTAGAAACAAAATCTATGAACTTCACATCGATGTTAGAATATATCGATATCTTTTCATAAAGTTGTATACTTATATTGAATATGTTGGGAATTATATGTAGTGAAACGAAATCAAAATAAAATTAATAAAATATTTTATGGATCGCTAGAATCAAGACAAAATTTTACTGAAATTCCAAAATAAAAGCTTAAGAAATTCAGTTGTTTGAAATTTCGACAAATTGATTTCTCAATCAATTTGAAACTGTTCAATATTTTGTTGAAGTAGTGATTTTCAAGAGACTTGCAAGCAATAATAGAATTCAAAGTGTTGATCCTTTTTACCCGATTTTCGGGATGTTGCGCCAGGGAAATTTGGGGTAACCTTTAACAATATATTTCTTATTTGGTTCGAATGGTTTTGATTTTACTCCGTCACTTTTTTAATTTTTTGATAGGAATTCAAACTATAGGATTTTTGACAAAAATAAATTTAATCCTTTGAGTACACGAAGTTTATATGAAAAATTTTAGTAATTTTAAAATGTGCCGGCTGTCAATTTGACAAAAGAAATAATATTTATGTTGAAATAATGTTATTCATTAAATGATATCTTTGGCCACTCCTTCAAAAAGCAATTGAATAGAACAATACAATCACAATAACAACTCACTAAACTTTTACTTTTTTAGACAAAGATCGTATACCTAGCCAGGGGTTAACAAAAAAGAGTTATATTAAAATCTATCAAGACACGACAAAATAGATGTAGTCCTAAGCATTAGCATCGGACTTATACTATTTTTACTATGTATTCACATCAATAAAATTGATCTGATTTTAAAAAGAAAAAGATTTTTGAAGTTTTGCTTAAGCAATCCCTTTTTAAAGCGCTGGGAATAACCTAAAATTTTGCATCAAACATTTGAAAAAATTTTAACAAATTTAAATTATTGAAACAGTACAAAAGAAAATTATTTTATTCTTAAAATATTCTTATCGTTTTAAGAAATGCTGAATTTCCAAAAATCTAAGTTTTCTCAATCTACCAAGGTATTATTAGCTTTCGACATTAATTTTATATGACATATATCATAGATTTTGAAACACTTAAGCTTATTAGATGAGATTCTCATCAACATAATACACATTAGGTTGGTAGCAATTAATATATAAAAGGCATAATTTACTATGGTTTACCAAGCCATTTAAAATAAAATTCAATCCTCTATAAACTTTTCAGCCATAAGGCTATAATTCACTTTTATCCGCGTTCAAATCACAGTTATCAAATTTTTGCTAAAACCATTTGTGGCTATTTATAATGGTCGGAAATTGAGTGCAACTGGTCAACGTGCAACATGCAATTAAATTTATTTTATGCACGCAAAAATTGCATTTTTATCGATTTTTCCAATAGCAGAGGTCAGTAACACCGCAATGAAATGATGCGGATGAATTTTTTTAAGCTAAGCATTGTTTTTTTTTTTTTCTTTTGGATTGCATCCATCTAGTACCACTAAGTTCAAACACCTTTAAAATTCATATGGAACTTATATTCCTTAAGGCAAAATTTGTTTGATAAACTAGAAAACGTAATTACAAGACTTCACTTTAACAATGCGGCTACAACTGTAGGCCTCGAAGGCTTAAACTCAACTGTTTTGTTGTGAAAAAGGATTTCTTAGAAAATGTTTTGATTTTTTTTCTCTATGATTTTTACAGAGGATTGTATGAAGAAAATAAAATAAAAAAATGAACATAAGAAAAAAAAGAAAAATGTAAAACTGTCCTTGCGCAGTTCATGGCAAATGTTGTCTACAAGTATTGACATATATACGAGTATTTGTTTTACGTTGTGAATTGAAACCGCCACGAAGCCAGCTGAATTAAAACAGCCAAAAGAATAAAAAAATTAAGTGTTCAGACAAATAAACATAGTACCCAGCCATACGTATTACAAATATACATTTGCACAGTTGGGGGTACAGCCCAAGGAACAGAGGCATATTTTTTCTTTATATACCGAAGATATTGTGACTACAAATGCTACGTCATCGTGTAACTTGGCCAACAGACGCAGACATGAAAAACTTAAAAGTTTTTGACTTTTTATCGTTTAACCTTGTTTTTCCCTTTGTATGTTTTTAACTTTTGTATACATTTTGCTTTTATCTTTTTTTTATATTCTAATGGCAGTTTAAGTTTTTTACAGCATCTCGTATTACTTTTTTGAAGTTATTGCTAGCAAACTGGAAGTTTTCGAATTTTATGCAATGAAAGCAATTTGAGTTTGTTTTTTAGAACATAATTATGTTATTGATGACGGTTGGTCCCTAATCCCACAGAAAATTTTAATTCTTTTTGTAGAGTTACCGCATAACAACTTGTGGGGTCTGTGGCTAGCGTAGGTGATATGTTTCCTAGAATTTTTAAGTTTTCTCAGGATATGTTTTTCCCTATGCATTTAAGAATATGAGGAGAAAAAGGTCAGAAATTTTAGTTCTGAATCACAGTAGCGTACCTACCTGCGTAGCTGCCGCACCGGTCCCAATCACTAGACGCTGCAAAATGGTTTTTATTTTTTAAATATTTTCTTTCTATCATAACGACGATTTTGGAAATGTTGCGTATCTTTTTTTTAGCAAATGAAAGAAAAAAATTGGAAATGTGAAATATACCTCATTTCCTAGGGTTTTTCAACGACCCAAAGTGAGACACTTTTTTAGTCACAAAATATTTTAGAGTTTCAAAAAGATAAAAAGTTTTCCTTTTCGTATGGAGCGCCGAAGTACCTCTTCGCCCGGGCGCCCAATGTGCATGGTACGCTACTGTCTGACCACCTGCAAATTCTTTACTAAGAAACTTTAAGTAAAATTAGCAAGATTTTTAAAAATCTATTTTTACAAATTTAATATTATGTTTGCGATGTTTTCATTATGTAATTGATATTTTTTCTAATATTTCAAGAAAATTTCTATAACTCGTTCATTTTTTTTTTTCATAAAGAATAGAGTTGTCAAAGAAAATTTCAAATTTTTAAGAAAATAAGCTTATTAAATTACCTTTCATATGACAACTATATTTTGGAACCGATCCAGGGGTTCCCAACTTATAGTAATTTTATTAAAAGATAACTTATCCCTATCACCTCCTTCACATAGGTATGACAGACATCTAAAAGTTCATTTCAGCCAGAAAATGGAATTAAATCGAGATTTCTTGTTGTCTTCGTGGAATGTCTCAGCAACAGTGTTTCAATCAACTCATTGCCACTTTCGGAGATGAAGCCACACAGACTCACACGTGGTCGCCGCTCGTTTCATGACAAACTTCGTCCGATTGTTGTGCCACAAAATATTGATGCTGTGCCGGAACTGATAATGCTGGATCTTCAAGTGACTCCTCGTGAAATAGAGCCGTGCTCAGGCATTAGTTTCACATCAAAACATTCCAATATTGAATGAACATTTGGCCGTCAAAAAGATTTCATTTCGTTGGATACCGCATAATTTGAGTGAAAATTCCATTTGAGTGAAACCTTACTCTTCATTCGAAGTGTAAAAAATGCTCCGAAAATTGGTTCAAACGGATGCAAAAATATATTGATCTTGATGAAAATTTTGAAAAACAATAAATCCATTTTCGATGACAAATATTTTTGTTTGTTCTCAATTCTCAAAATGTAAATAGAATTCCTCGTGATGCTACGCAAATTTAAGCTTTTTTTTTAATACACTAAGAAAACTATTTGAATAGATATTCAAAATCTGTTTGATTTAGAGCACAAAAAATTTTTATTTGAGTCAAGCCTATTTTATTTGAAACAAAAACTGAGAAATCTAGTTTCAAACGTTATTTGTTTAGAAATATTTATTTTAAAAATTTCTTAAGAATATATCAAATATTTATTCGCTTTGCTCGTATTCAATCAAAATGTTTTTCAATGTACGCAAGTTTTTTTTTCGAATACACTCAGGACATTAACTGAGACATTCTAATTCAAGCATTTTGGATAACAGTGTGCTCCACTTTTTTGGCAAGCATAATTACTATATCAAAGCATTAACCAACTCTAAAGTTACCAAGACAAAGTTGGTACTATCCTATACCAATGAATTTCAACATAAGCCCCACGCAAAATTTGATATCTTATTAATAAGATACAATTTATACCCATTTATATTCATATATGTATGTTTGTTTTAGTTAATATCATGCAAATTTTCTTTTATTTCAACAAATGCGAATTTTTTTATTACCTTTTTCTAAATCCTTTTTCTTGCATCGTTATCAACATCAGAGCTTTAGTGGAAGATAGCACGCAATAAAAGCAGCAATAGCACACAAAATCAAGTTCATTAGACTCATTCTTACGGAATGCGTATATTAGAATGTCCGTTAAATCAGAAAATTTATTTATTTTTTGTCATTGCGCCCCGTGAATTATAAGTCCAAATCATAGCCTCGTGTAAATAATAGCAAACTTCTAAATTTTTGTAGCTTAATCTTTAAAATGGTGCCTAAATTATTAATTTGTCACCATTTTTACAGAAGTTATAGCCATTTGAAAATCAATTCCAATTTAATTTCAGTACAACGTGACGTATGAGCAACATTTAAATTTGATGCCACTGTATTGGACATGTTGCAAATTAGTTATGTGGGAGGTAATATTTAAATGGCTATAACTTAAGCAAACACAATGATAAATTAATAACTTAAGCACAATGCTAAAGTTAGAACTTAAGAATTTTATAAAATAGTACCATATTAAAGAAATCTTTTCTGAAGCCTATGTTATATGAAAAAGTCCAAGTTATAAAATGTATCGTTATTTAGATAAGGAAAAAATATATTATTAACAAGTGCATTGTTGGGATGTCAACTTATGATTCAAAGGTCGCAAAGATGTAAAAATTGTTTATATAACGTACACCCTAATATGCATATATCTGCATATTTTCCACATATTTTTTTATTGTTAGTGGTAAGGGTTATTTTATTGGCTGATTTCATGCTAAGTATTGTTCATATATGAGTTTTCACGGCAAATAAAAATGCCTTGATATTCAAAGTAAAATATTTATTTTTATATTTATAGTATGTAACAATATTTCAAGTCATCGATTACCTTTAATTTATTTAGTTGAAGCCATTTTCTCTTATTTTAATTCAATTTCAAAGTCATAACATACCTGAAAAAAATTAAAAAAATGTTATGTTAATATGTTTGCATGTACTAAATTGGAATAATAAAGTAAATATGCTTAGTAATAAGAACTTATCGCTCAAATAAACATTTAATAAAAAAATATTTTGAAATCAATTTTCGAATTTTTGTAATTTTCAAGTTATTAACAGGATAATGAGTTCTAAAAGATTAAAATATTTCTCATGTATCCCTCACACCTCTAACTTTCTTTTTTGCCTTAAAGTCCAAAGAAATGCAATAAATATTTTTTTTTCGCAAAAAACAAATTCCTTAGTGTCCAGCAAAGGCTTTTTGTAATAAATATCTCTAATTTCGTTGCCTTATGCCCAATCACTTCTTCCCAGCATTCCTCTTTTTTCACTTGGGAATTAATTAATTATTTGAAATATTCTGAAAAGTATATGATGCAATACATTTCAAATATTCTCATAGATGACCATTTATTGTTCCCGCATCAACCACACTGCCCTTTCACAATGCGGTTGCTTTCTTTATAATACAACGATTTTCTGCACACTTTCACTTTTTCCTCTTGATCAATATATCGTTAGGCTTTCAGGACAAAAAATAATATAGCAAATGACAATATTGTCGGTAATTAGTAAAAATAATGCGAAAGGCAATAGCCCTTGCCAAGCCCTGTGTGATCGAATAATTCAAACATGCCATAATACGCCAGCAAAAGCAAAAGGCACCATATTGGCTCTACGGAGCATATTTTCATGGCACTTAACTTTTAATTCATCTATTTCAATCAGAGGATATTTGTCTAACGCAACCGATTATTCTTCTCTTATCAAATTATGAAAGGTCGAAGCAAAGATATTAAGAACCATCGATATCACTTTGCAGAATTTAGATTTTCATATGCCGAAATTTTTTTATTCTATTTTGTTTGATTTTTACATTTGAGACAAAATAATAGTTTACAGCAAAGAAAACAGCTGAATGAAACTGGCATCTTCGAATTCTAATGAAAAAGTCTTTGAACGTTAGTAATTGTTCAGTGATAATTACGAACTAATCCGGCTTTCTTATTAAAAATATGTTCGAGTTTAAAAAAAAAAAACAAACTTTACAAAAACTCAAAACTTTTGGTGTGGCCTGCTATAAGCTAGGACATTCGAAGTGGCCTTTGACCTTAATGGATTTGTTTTATTTTAGAAGTCATAAAGATCACCTTGAAGGTCTTTGTACCGATCATGGATCTTGCTAAGAGAAACAACATTGTTAAAGTCTATTAGCGATAATCTCCAATCTTTTTTAAATTCTTGACAAATTTTCATCTATAGACTCATATCAAAAATATGCCTTTACATTGGTTAACAAAGTTCGGGCATGGCTAGCAAGGAGTCTTATACTTATACTTACATACATATAAGTATAATGTTAGATAGGTGTGAAAATTGTTTATTGAAAAAAATAATCAAATTGTGAAAAAATAGTAGCTTAGCCTGTATACAACCTGTCAAAAACTGAGCTTACACTTTGAGCATTTAATTTAATAGTAGACCAAATCCATTTTAAACCATGCAGTCGGACTATTTCATATTACGGAATTGGTTGCCGATTAAATATGTTGTTTTTCAAAGAATATAAAGAGACCCATATTTCACCGATTTGATCAAAATAATTTTTTTACGAAGTTATGCTCATTTTAAGTTTTGGTGTCAAAAATTAAAAAACCGCTGAAAATTTTTTAAAAAAAGTCGCATTTCCATCCAAATCAAAAAACATAACTATCTTTTGTCTTTTGATTCTAATAGAACTTCATATTCTCTGCCAGAATCGCAAGGTTACAGCCAACCAGAACCGGTTACAAATTTATTTCATCTTGGTCATAGGGGATCAAATTCATGTCACTTTCAAATGGCTGTAACTTTGCGAGAAAACATCACAGATTACCACTTGAAAGATCATTTTAAAGAGAAAGAACGGTACTAAATGATGTTATTATTAAAAATGAGCTGAAAGTAGTAGTATCAGATGGCTTGACAATATTGAAACAAAAATTTAAATTTTTATTTTGAGAAAAAAATTCTCCTGACCTCAAATGTCTTTAAACGCGCGTTAAGAATACAAATCCGAAATAAAATTTTAAGCGAAGAAAGGTGGGGATTTTCAGAAAATTAGCTTTGTTTTTTTTATTAGAATCAAAAGACAAAAGTTAATTAATTATTTTGATTTGGATGGAAATGCCACTTTTTTGAAAAAATTTTCAGCGGTTTTTTAGTTTATTACATTAGTTTAGTGGACATAACTTCGTAAAAAAAAAGTTTTAATCAAATCGGGGAAATATGGGTCCCCTTATATCCTTTGAAAAACAAAATAATTAATCGGCAACCAATTCCGTAATATGAAATAGTCCGATTTCATGGTTTGAAATGGATTTGGTCAGTAACAAAGTTCATTCCAATTGTATAATTAATTTTAAGACAAGTCCCCATATTAAGCAATCGTTTAAAAAATAATACATATTTTATGGAAATCAGACCTTTAAAACAATGACCCAAAGCACTGTTTTCTTGATTATTTCAAATGTGGATACACATTTCCAATAGGACGTTAAGGTAATGTGTCATTCGCAACTATTCAGAATTTATTTTAAGTAAAAACAAAATTTAAAATAAAGCAGAATAATAATTAATAATCAAAATAAAACAATAAATTAAAAAGTTATCTAAAGTTTAATTTTACAACAACTTTGTTAAAAAAAAATAAGAAAAAAAATAGACAGCAAAAAACAGTGGCAACAACCAATAATAAAAATTGGATTATTTTCACCTTAGATGTCGCTGCTATCAAAAAGCTTTTTCCCATAGTGTACTAAAAAGCTGTACAGTTATGAAAGAGAATTAAAGAAAGAGTAAGCTCTCATTTAACTACAAGCATAACAAAAGCTCTGCTCTTACGACTACAGATGACACAACAGAAATTAAACAGTGCAAAAAAGCGCGCCACCCTCATTTACATTGACCAGTCTGTCACAAATTTTGGGGGTTGCTTGCTGTCGCCACCATGCCACCCCACTCTACTCTTAGTCTAACAACAAAATGCGTCGTTCACGGCATTTCAACCAACCATTCATTTGTGCAGATAAAAGGAAAAAATTGCTGCTGCTGTTGGCTTTTGTTGGCTTCTTCCAACGATTTCGTCTTTTTACATATTTTCATTGATTTTTATTCAGGTTTTTGCTTCTTCCTATTTTTGCCTTGCCTGCAGCTGATGTACAATGGAGTAGGAACACTTGAGGAATTTTATGTGCTCATCTTAGGGTTGATTTCTTCCATAGGAATGTTTTTTTTTTTCAACTACCTATGACATTTGCACTATTTTTGAGGGTAGTTTTATTTTATTTTGGAAATACTGTTATGATATACATTTTGGCCCAATGTTCTCCTTATTTAAATTAAAAAGCGCAAGTTTTCATTAAATTCCAAAAAAAAAATTCTTTAATTTCTTTAATGAATAATTAAAATAGTAGAAAGGAAGAGTTCTCTTTATGGTCGTTATGCACGATCCGCTAAATTTTGAAAATTGTGTCATCAACAGCAGTGTGCACACACACAAAGTTTTTTATGAGACAAAGGCAGTAGCGTTTTTTTTTTACTTTAATGAAGGCCAAACTTTTGAGCTCTTTGTGTCGACAGCCCCTTAGGCGAATGTTAAAATTAAAGACAAAAGTTTTTAGCTTCCTCAGCAAATTCTGTCATTCCATTGAGAAAAAGTTGTTGTGAAAATGTTAATGCTACACCCAGCCATTCACTTATCGACTTATGCCTACTGTTCCCACTCTGCATTAAAAAAGGGGCCTGATTTTCTGTTTCTATTCCTTTCGTTTCTATTTTTCTAATTTATTAACATCGCAATTGACACGACGCTCTCACCACTTTGATGAATATGAGTAATAATAAAAAATAACCATAAAACTTTGTTTGTCTGCCTATGTGTCTGTCAAGTATAGCAAAATTATGTCATTTGCTTGGTTTTTAGTATTTAGTTACACACAGTCAATAAAAACAGCTAGGTTTGAATTTTGCATGGAATTTGCTTGCATGCTTAACCCTTAGATGGAAGCATGACTGAAAGAAGTTTGTCAAATCAAGAACAAAAATTTATGCGTAAATGTGCCGTATGCCAACAATGTTGTTGTACCGGAATTCGAAAATGTCTCCCTATTTTGGGTTTGTACTGGTAGTTTGTCTCTGGGCGCCAAATATGGTGCCCCTTTCAGAGATTTCTGCTGGAGTTGTGGAGACGAAGATGGATGAGACGGTTAAACATTTACTCTGCGAATGCCCGGGGCTAATGAGGAAACGAACCAAATATTTTGGTTCTGCATTGTTTGTTGGTCTTGAGGAACTAGACGAGTTGGAGTTCAACAGCATCCTTAACTTCATCAAGGCTTCTAGGTGGTTCGCGAACATTCAATGAGATAATTTAAGGAAAAAGGAGGGGACTATGTAAGTATATCTAGGGTATCACAATGGGCAAACTGCCTATCCTATGCGATCTATCGAAAAATATTTGTAGATATTCTGTTTAATAGATAATAAAATTATAAAATTTGAATAAAACTCTCTTCACAGCCGCCAAAATATTGTATTGAAAATTACTTGAAAAATATTTCGGAACTATGGTGTCTTTACCTATCACATTATGGACAATATTTCTCTCCAACACAAAGCAAAAATCAATGCTCAAAAATTACTTTTTTTGCACTTCTTAGCAACGATATCTCAGCTTTTGGATTTGCATTTAGTTTTTAAAAGCTAAAATTTATTTTTCCTGTGACTGTATTATCATTAATTTTTTTAATTTTGTTAATTTAATATTATGGACAACAATGTTCTCATCAGACCGAAACTTACACTCTACACTGTCATGCAGAGTTGTAAAAATTCGTCCAGTTCTTGTCCAGAGATTTTCCGAATGATTCCTACTGATTTTGTGAAATTTGGTTTCATTACCTTAAAAAATTTTTCCTATAATTTTTTTTAAGTTTTTATTTGTGTAGGATCACGATCCCACATATCGAAACTCACAAGCTTTTTTTCCAGACCTTGTCCGAGTTACTCCTAGTATTTATGAAAAATTTACTGACACTACACACGGTTAGCTTCAAGCAAGATATAAAGATCGATTAAATTGTCAACCAAATATGACAATGCACAATTATTATATAGGGTCCGGAGACTCCAAACCGTAATCCGCAAAATCGGAGCTTAGCACTTTGGCCGACACGGTTCGTTTCAAGCGAGATCAAGATCGGTAAAAATTGTCAACCAAATCTGACAATGCACTATTATTATTTAGTGTTCGGTGATTCCAAAAATAAGAACCGTAAGATCGCATCTGGTCATTTACTCGTTTTATGGTCATTTTAAGGTAAACGCTCTTACCGATAATTTTAATAAAATTGTGAAGTGAACCGTGTACAGTTTTTGATGCTTTTAAGATCAAGTGAAATTTTAAAATATGCTATGATAATTATTTTTTATGTATTTTGAGTCGCAGAATACGATGAAGTCACTAATTTTTGCAAATATGCAAGAATCCGATTTTGCGGATTATGTATTTGGAATCTCCGGACCCTATATAATAATTGTGCATTGTCAGATTTGGTTGACAATTTCTACCGATCTTGATCTTGCTTGAAGCGAACCGTGTACAGCAAATAACGGCGGTATAGTTTCACCCATTTTCAATATCACGAACTATGCTTGAATGTGTAACCTATGTACAAAATTTTAATCAACTATCTCGCTTAATTTCCCCGTATTCGTGATTTCCACACCAAAAACTTGGAAAATCTCGTAAAAAGCTTCAATTGTAAGGCTTTATTCTTCCTCTTAAAAATGCATTTTTAATTGTTTTCGGATTATGGTTTCATTTTTTCACGGAAGAAGAATGTTCCTTTAAAACAAGGTAAACTATCCCTTAATGAAATTTTTAGATATGCAAATATCAATTCAATATTGTTCGACTTTTTCAACATTGTTTGACTTTTTAACTTTATTTATTTGGCGTAACCTTTCCGGATCGATTGGTGTAAGTATTTGTTATCAAAATATTCGAATGCGAATATATATGTACATTAGGGTGATTCAAATTTTTTTTTTTTTTTTGTTTTTTTAAGGTGCTGTTGCTTAAAAAGTAAGTTTATGATATGAAGAAAAAGTTCACGAAAATTCAGCTCTGTAACTCAATTTTATAAGGTGGCGCCGGAGCCTGTTAGTTTTACATGTAAATTGTATGGAAAAATTATTTTTTACAAAAAAGTTATCTAAATGAATAGGTGATTAGTGTTGTTGAGCTGAAAAGGGCTATAACTTTGCAAGGAAACATCACAGATCACCACTTGAAACCTTATTTTAAAGGGCAAGGATGGTACTAAATGATGCTTTTGTTAAAAATAAGCTGATCAACTTTCTTTGAATCCTACACATGGCCTCGAAAGTAGGCAAAAACCATCATGTTTTAGGTACTTAGCCTCAAATATTTCAGGATTCCGACATGATGGGTCAATTCTGAGGCCAGATTCGGATTCAGCGTAAAAAATTACGTCGAAAAACGACCCTTTTCAGCTCAACAACACTAATCACCTATTCATTTAGATAACTTTTTTGTAAAAAATAATTTTTCCATACAATTTACATGTAAAACTAACAGGCTCCGGCGCCACCTTATAAAATTGAGTTACAGAGCTGAATTTTCGTAAACTTTTTCTTCATATCATAAACTTACTTTTTAAGCAACAGCACCTTAAAAAAAAACAAAAAAAAAAATTTGAATCACCCTAATGTACATACATACATATGTTTGCAAAACACGGCAATTAATGATTTGACAGCTATCAGACATTTTAACAGTTGTAAACAAGTTGGAGGACAGGGCGGAATAAACATTGACGGTACAAATGAGACACGAATGTAAATGTCGCTAAAAACTTCGACTACATATCTTAAAACGATTTATGCCGAAATGAAACTAATGTTCATAACTTATGTATCATAAGTTTTTTACTTTGCTTTGTTAAATACGAGCAGATTTGTGCATGGAATAGATGTTAACTTCTCGGAAGAATCAGCACTAAAAAACCAAAACTATAATGTGTGTACTCTATCCAAAAGCCTTCATCCGTCAATGTGTTAATTTTATTTGCATTCGAAAATCCTTTTGAGTTAGTAATTTTCAAACATATCCACTAACAACTTTGTCTTTTTCACACGCATTATTGTCAACATAAAAACTAAAAGATTCCTACAAACTCCACTTCAATATGTCATTACATAATACATTATTATAACTTTTTAATAAGTTCATAAATAAAATTAATACAAATAAAATCATCACCCAAATGCAGTTGCGTGCGTTAGCAATAGAAACAAATTGAATATAAATTGATTGTAGCGTCAAAAAAACCATTAAGGCAGTGGCTTGATTGCAGTTGATGATAACTTGCTGTTGTTCCATTATTGATTTACCGTCATGTCTCGCCTAACATGGAGGTGGTTGAGGTGGAAAATTTTTCTTGCTGTTGGTGCACCACCAACTACCCAAAAATGGTAGCAAGCAGTTAGGTATGTTCACCAAAAACAAAAAACTAACATCCATCGAAGTACGAGTAAGTGCGAATCGAATGACAAGCGAAAGTGTATAATTTACAAAAAGAAACAACAAAAAAATCACATATCTTTTTCATCTTGATATTTTTCCCCAAGGCCCGCACTGATGACAATGTTGGATTGTGAAAAATTATCGTAGAAGAGATGGTTAAAACTGCATTTAAGTTATGGGAATAATTCCTTTACAATAAGCGTCTTATATAGAAGTTGGATTTCTCGTTGTTGCTGACTGAGTGAGAGTTAAATGAACGCAATGTATTTTTGAACTTATATTTTTATTACATTACTTTATTTATCTTAGATAATTTTTTTTAACTTATTCTTTTTTCTTTTATGTAAATATTTTTACTGGTGGGTATGTAGAACATCAATACTGGAGTAAATTGGCTGAAATTTCTGAATGCTCACGCCTATTTCTCGTTTAAGAGGCTTTCCGACTTTTTCAGCGTTTTTGGAAATTATCAAAATCTTTCAAAATTTTTTTTTCACTGTTTCAACACTGACAATATTTAATTTGAAAGAAATGTTTTTTATTTTTTTCTTTAATTGTGTGACAGCTCTGAATAAGTTTTCCGTAGTTTTCAAAATAGTCCCCTATATACTATATACATTAGGGTGGCTCTTAAGCTTACTTTTTTGCGAAAATCAAATTCAATTGGTTCGAAATAAGGTAAATAAATTGAAAAAATTAATTTAAAATTTTTATCTCTAACTTTAACATGTGAAGTTGCGGGTATAACTTTTCTAAAAATTAATATAAGTTGGAAACTCCTGAACAGATTTTAAATATATTGATGTCATATGGAGTTAAAGCCAATTCATTGGGCTATCATAATATGTTAATAAAATTACAGATTAATGATACAATTTTTAGAGAAAATAGCAGCTATTTGAAAAAAATGGTGACAATCCCCAAAATCAAAACCTCTATACCTCAAAACACATGGAAATTATTTCAAATTTTTATGCATAAAATGACCTTCCATATGACATCAATATGTGTAAAATCTGTACAGGAGTTTCAAACTAAGAATGATTTTTAGAAAAGTCATGTACGCAACTTTCCATGACTATATCCCGAAAACTAGATCGAAATGATACTTTATTTTAATATATTCATTCTTAAAAATAAAAGCCCCTCAAGAAAAAATATTTTTAAAAAATGGCGGCTTAGGTTCAAATTTCAGGGTTTGTCCCATTTGATTTTCGCAAAAAAAAAACAAAAAAAAAGGTCAAATTTCACTTTAAAATAGGGTCCGTAGGGATTAAAGATAAAAATTTAAATTAATTTTTAAATTTTTGCTATCCTATTTCGAACCAATTTAGGTGGCGTCCCAATTTTTTTTTCTTCTTCAGAACCATCCTAATATACATGTATGTATGTATATTATAATAGAAATGTATGCAGATATATTTTCGGTGACTATATGCAAAACAAAGCTTTTTGCCCCAAAAGTAATTAAAAATTTTACGTACCAAACTTATTTTTTGCCACCCAATTAAGACATATCACATATTTATTCTCTTACAAATTTAAATAAATTTAAAATGTATCTGCAGATTCAGGACTGGCGGGGCTAATGTTTCAAGGGACATTTTTCTAAAAAGCAATCTCAGAATCCATTTTTGCTTCCGCTGTGTTGGATTGTTCATGAAGTCTCAAGAATTTTCAAAAAATTATAGCTTGCTTTATACTTTTAATCAAAAATTCCATAACATTGCAGCGTCCACCACTCAAAGCTGTACCCTGATGATCTTTTTTCTGCTCGATTGAACATGCGGGATAAACCTCCTTTTCTCTAAAGAAGGTTTTTGTAACGTGCATTGGTTCATAACATTGAACATGCTGGGATTAAATGTGGCTCCCAAGAGGTATCTAATTATATATTGCTTTATTTATTTCCCCCATACACTTTTTCAGTGATTTACGATTGACGTAAACAATTAACATTAAGTTCATAATTTTCAGTTAAAATCTGAACAATTAGCATGTTAAAACTTTTGAAAAATGTTTAATTTACTTAACTTGTTTGGTGTTGTTGTTGTTTTGTTGCCGCTACTTTTACTGCTTGCAAGGCAAAACTTTAAACTGCTGTCCATCATAAAAGAGCACGCAAAGATTTAATTTCATAATTTATCGATCAAACCACTACACTGTAGTAGGTACTCTTATATGAAAAGGCAACATGATATAAGAATTGCAACAAGAGTAATTTTTGTATTTAAGATTGTTATAAATTTTTTAATAAATTTTGCTCTATTTTGTATTCCTAAAACTATGCAAGATAAAAAATGCGTTTTTAAGCAGTTGCCAATCTCGACAACTTGCATATATTTTAAAGCATCGTTATAGGCAATTTTTTGTAAAAATTTTAATTCACAATGCTTACCACTTTTTAATACTTTCTCCGAAAATACTATAATTTTTTTCCAAAAATATACAATGCGTCAAACTACCCATCATTCAATGCTAACATACAATTATTTCTATACATATAGACAATTGTATATAAAAAATGTTACAAAATACAAAGCCACCTTAACTGGCTTAATTATATTATATCATTTAAAATTAACTACCAGTTGAAGAAATAAAAACGCACCAAAAAAATTCAATAAAATTTGTTAGGCTTCTTATTGAATATAAATCCAAATGAATTAAGAAATGTCGTCATTCTTGAATTGGAAAAATTGATTATTTTGGTCTGCACATTTTTATTCGACAATTTAAACAAACTTTGAGAAAGACCGCTTATGTAGAAATCACTGATGCAGAAAATGATATGGAAATTTTTAATTCCTAAATGATTTCCAAAATATTTAATTTGATTATAATCTAATTTTTAAAGCTAAATTTGCTTGCAAGTCATGAATTCTTATTATATTGTTTTTGATGTGTACTTTCTTAGTTATAGGTTTTTTTTTTTGAAAAATAGAGCAATTTTCGCAACGCACTATTTTTATCGATATAAGTGTCATTCGTATTGAAAATTATCTTGAAAATAAAGGAATGAAAACAAATGGATCATTATTTCTAATATAATTATATTATCTAATTTTTTATAAATTATTATTTTTATGAAATAACACAAATCCCTTATTATTTTGTTTGCTACTTCTTCCACTTACTTCCTCTTCAATCTCCCTTTTTTTATTGCATTCTGCCATATTAAAGCTACTTGACTTTGCATTCATTTAAATCAATCCGCCTGTGAAACAAAGCTGAAGATAAATGATAATAATTTTTTTACCTTTCTTTCAAATAAAATATTTTTGGGAAATGTTACTAAAAATCAAATATATTTCGGACAGTATCGATAGAAACGTTTATAAAAAGGTCAATGTGAATATTCTTGAAAAATATCGAAAAAGTTGATAGAATTATATCGAAAAACAGAAGAAGTCGAAAAATATCAAAAAATTAAAGTTGAATAGCAGCCACAAATATCGAAAATGCCGCAAAATATCGAACAGTATCGGAAACTCCATGCGAAATATTTGCAATGTCCGATGGCTTTATATGAGCAGTTATTTGTTATTTTAAAAATTTCCCTAATCGAGGATTTATACATAGATCTTTATATCCGTGGCAATAAGGAATAATAGCTAAAGTTAAGTTAAGATAAATGGACGCTTTTCATATCAAATATCCTAAGCCAAAACTCAAACATAATCGCTTGGCCTCAAACTTAGTGTATGGACTGTAAAAATCTTAGTTCAAATGCTTTCGATAGATCTTTTAATGATCTTTTGAATGATAACACTATTCAACAGTGGTTTTGTTGCCCTGGATGTCTCTGCGGATTTCTATAGTTTTAAGCTCACAGTTTACGAATATATTCATGAAAGTGATGGGTTGGCTCTAGTTTTTATGATATTGAGGTATTTATCTCTCATATATAAAAATCTCGTGTCACAGTGTTTGTTACCGAACTCCTCCGAAACGGTTTGACTGATTTTTACGAAATTTTGTGTGTATATTTGGTAGGTCTGAGAATAGCTTGTAGGCTATAAAAATTTTATTTAGGGAACATATCTAAGGTGGCCCTCATACAAAAATATTTTTAAGATAGCATTTTCCCAAAGACCACCTCATCGATTCACATGGAATTTACACTCCGAGGGCGTTCTTATTACTTTCCATTTACTACACATTAAATATCTCGTCACTATTTTCGCCGCTGCAAAAATTAATGCCGAAATGTCCAATGAGATTTCGATTGGACAATAGGGTGCTTAAAATGCTATACCCACGCATTTTGGGTAGCTATAACATAATTTATACCTTGCAAAATGTTTGCTGGATTCAACAACGAGGCGTGGCACCTCTCATATAACAAAATCGCTATGTTTTGGTACTTTTAGCAGCAAAAGTTATGAAATTTTGTAGATGAATGCTTATTGAAGGTGCTTAACACCGAGATACAGCTAGTAGACAGATAAATTACATAGAAAGTAATTTTTGAATAACTTCTATACCAATAATACAAATCTATTATTTAAGCAGCATTTTATATACAAAACTTCAATATTTAAGAAAATCCACAATAATAATGTGGGCCCGCCCCACAAAGTTGATGATCTTTTTTTTTTTTTTTTGTTCAGCAACAATCCTATAACAAATATTAACGAAAAAAGTTAATCTTTTTGTGTTCAAATAAAAAACTCTTTTAGCCAAAAACCTCACCTGGTAGAGCCCGCACCAAATATTTAGCATAGGGGTACGCGGATCCAAGTCACGGCGCTGAGTCGTTGAGCTTAGAATAACATAAAACAAACTCAAAAGGTATCAACTAGTGTCAAAAAAGTCGTAAAATGTGTCAAAAAACTCAAGAATTGATTGTATTCTAAAAATCAAAAGTGTCAAAAAATTAGATATTATCGCAAAAGTCGAAGAGTGTAGATTGTAAACGAAACATCAAAAATTCTATAAATAAACTCGGAATGTATTGAATAATATCGGAAACTTTGGAAAAATTAAAAAAAGGTTGTATCGTATCGAACAACATCAAAACAGTCGTTAAAGCCGAGAAGAGTGGAAAATATCTTAAAATTCGATGAAGGTTGAATTTGCCGTTAAATATTTGAAAAAATCAACAATCGTCATGGCACTAAGATATGAAATCAAAAGATCATCTACCGTATTCACCAGCTTATACCTCTTTTCCCATCTTCTTATCTCAGATAGCAGGGCGAAGAAAAAATCTATGGCCTCCTGCCTTGGAAACAATTTTTATAAAGAAATAAAAAAATATCATTCGTATTTCACATGTCTCTGCAAATATTGAAAAGTGTACCACCATCACATTAAAATTTAATAAAATCAATCTCAATGAATACCGAGCACCATTTTGCCGCCCTCTCAAAGGTTTTGTTTTGCTACCTCAACTGAGAATAAGAGATACAACAAAACAAAATTCGACAATTAATTTAGAGTAAAATAAAACTCAATCACCACTAATTGTTTTTGTTTTTATTTAGGCCTTTGCATATTGTACTACTTTTTGCAGATCTGTGTTTTTTTTATATATTTTGACAACAAAAAAATAACATGAGGTGACAAATACTGCACAAATTGATATTTTTAGCAACTGGGTGATTCTCAAAATATTGACCGCATTGATCTACGAAATAAAAGAATAACATATACATATGTACGTCAACTCCATGATAATTTTCTTATTTTCTGAGAATCTACTGAACTTATCCAAATATCATTTGACGAAAAATATGCCTTGAAGATTACGGATGTATCAAATACAAAGGGGTTGCAGGCCTGGTTCATTGTGTTGTTTTTGAAGACTCGATATTTAAAGCAACTCAGTAAAAAAGAACGTCATGGAGTTAATTATTGGTCCATATCCGTGAGAAAAGCGCAGACGGTACACAATAAAATATAAATTTTCTGATACATATATTTCGCGTATATGAAAAGTAATGTGGAAACTTACAGCGAGATAAAAAATTAAAACGGTCGATATTTTTGAGAATCACCCATTTAATTATTTTAAAAGCGATAATTCTAGTGGGTGAGTGGGCAAATAAATTAAAGAAGAGAGAAAAAATTTGCACTTTAGTGTGAAATTCGCAGTGAACTCTATAACCACACAAGTGATTGCTTATCTCACTATCTTGATGTGCACTATAAGCTTTTGTTGTTGCTGTTGTTATTTGAAAAAACAATTTCATTAATATTTATGATGTGACAAACAGGTAAATAAACAAATAGCTGATAGGGAACAAAATGTATGTAAGTTGATAGAAAAACAAATGAGCTGATATAATAAAAATTTTATCCTCGGTCTCATAGAAATTTTAAAAATTAAGACAAAAAGTTTTAATTTTATGTAATCAGATTTGGTAATAATATACATATGCTTTATTTTATATGAGCGAAATAAATGTTTGCTATTAATAAACATGTCGTATGTATGCACAAATTTACTGAATCAATCATGTATGTATTTGTTAATAATAACCAGATCATATTTTGATTAAAACAAATATATGTCTTTATCGTTGAAATTCACATGCTAAATACCAGATCAGAAACTATTTAAATCGAGTAAGAAAAAAATCAATGAACAAAAAATCGATCGTAGAAAATATCGATACTTTAATATATCGATATTATTTAACCGGAATCTACACTATCATAATTACCTCATTTGTCTGCCAAGCAAAAAGTATTAAAGTAATATGTATGTATTTCACTTCAATGTGTTAATAACTAGCTCTTACTTGCGGTCCAGCCTGCTGTAATCCTAGAAATACTCAAACAGAATTTAGAATTTTTAAATAATTCAAACGCACACACAAACACTTTTAACTTGCGATAAGCCGGCTGTTTGTGTTTGCATGCGATTAGCTTGCAATACTGCTTCACAATGTTTGTTTCTATTTTTGCAAGTAATTCGAAGCAATTTGGGTAAGAGCTATGAATATTTTTCGGGAAAAAATTATCATATGTACTTATCCAAAGCACATTCTAAAGCATATAATATTAGTAAACTGAATATACAGGGTAGTCCAAAAGTAATTGTTATTGAAATATTTTCAATTACATTAATTTCAATTACATGTAAGTTAAAATTACAATTACACGCAATTCTAATTACTTTTGTAATTGGATTAGAAATCCATGAAAATGTTATCCTATAGAGAGTTATAATCCATTACTTTTGCCAAGTAATTTGAAACAAAAATGTAATTAGTTACAGATTTTTCTGCAATTACATTTATTGAAATTTGAAAAAATGTTTTTTCAAGCGATAAAATTTTAACAAATTCACCAAAAATAGTCATGTTATTGCATATGATTTACATGGAAATGTAAAAGAAAAGGACTTTCGCGTGACTGACTCATTGAGTCAATGACGTCGACATCAGATTCCTCAAGCTATCGTAAAGAAGATTTGGTTTGTGGGCTTATCTTATAACGTAGAGGTGCATACAAACACTAATATGTGTTTACATGTATGTATTTGTATTTAGTATTAAATAATTATATCTTGTAATTGATTACTTGAAAGATTGAAAATTACAAGTAAAAGAAATCCATTACAAAATTCTTTCAATTACTTTGCTTTTCAATTTCATATTTTAGACAACAGTAATTTTTGTCGTAAATATTTCGATTTCAATTACAAGTAATTGTAAATACGTAACTTTCAATTACATTAACATGTAATTGTAATTGAAATATCTCAATTACAAAATTACAAGTAATTGTAATAGCATGTGTAATTAATTACAAAATGTTATTGATTACGAACAAGTCTGCTATATTGAACACCCCTTAGTACTTACGAACAAAGATTACCACGTACTCATGATAGAGCTAGTGCAATAAGATGAGTGAGTTCATTAGGTAATTAACTAACGTATCTTTAAATAGTACCATTATTGGTAGCCGTTGTATTTAATTCAGAGTTATTGCTTGTTAAAATCAGGAAAAAAATTTTTTTTTTTAACTTCGAACAGGCCTGAAAGTTTTAACCAAGTGATTTAATTTTTTTTTTTTTTTTTTTAATTTAGGACTTAAGCAATTGTGAAAATGCGAAATTTACAAACAAAACACAAAAACAAATTATTAAATAAATTCAACAATCGCCTCAAAAGCCGGTATGAAAATTTATTTCTGGCGTCATCTGCATTGATTAGATTATACCGTTGCAGCATTTTTTTTTTTTTTGAAAACGAATATCACAGCTACAGAACAAGAAGGAGCTTTAAATAGCATCCAAGCAAAATACAAACGTGATTTGGTATAGCATAGCAAAGCTTTTTTTATTGCTTTAATCAGTTCAAGCTTACACATATCATTTAGTCATGCAAAATATTTAATTGAAAACAATTGAAGAAGGCCATTATCAAATAATTTTGTAGGATAAAGTGTTAAAAGATTTTCAATCGGTCTGCTAGTCCAGTGTCTGTAGGATTTGTCAATAAAATTCTTTCGACGTGCATGGACTAAAAAAAAAACTTTTATCTGAGGGTAAACACTGAAATGCTTACCAATTTTTTTTTTGCCGGTTTTTTGTCTTTTTTAATTTTACCCAAGAAATTTGATTAATAGATCTACATATAGCTATCAAATCTTTATATATAATTTCATAAGAATCGGCAACGTAGTTCTCCTATTATGACATCCCAAACTTCAATGCTTATTAAAAGGTGTCACAATCGCTTATTTTTCAAATAACGAAATATAACAGAAATAATATTTAACACGACCTCTCAATGAAATTTGTTAAGGTTTAATCCCATCTTTATTTTTTTATTAGATAAAACACAATATTTCTAACAAGTTTTATTAAAATCGCTGAAGTTGATTTGGAGATATGGAAAAACAAAAATTTTTACTTCATATTTTTTCCAATATAAACTAGCAACAGTTAGAATCTTAATACATACTTAATTGTATAACAAAAACATTGACAATGCCACTTTTTTAGTGAAATGTTTATAAAATTGAAACCCTCTAAAATTTTATCACAAACGGTCAAGTCTTTTTGAAAATAAACCTTATTCTTCAGCACACAAATATGTTTTTTTGGGGATTTAGAATAAAAAAAAAAACGGTAAAAAAGATCTGTTAATATTTAAGTATTTATCTTTAGAAGTATTAAAAAATTCATAACAAGCGTTGTCAAGCTTTCAGCAAAGTATCAGGTTTACTAATATTGCAACTGTAGGGTATACCATATAGCCTGATGTTGCCATTAAAAGCTGTCACCTGTTATCAATTTAAACGGCAGTAATAAGCATGAAAAACAACAAAAACAGCAATAAAAGCAACTTTAAATAAAGCGCACACAACAAACAACAAAAGCAAAATATTTTTATTTTTGTTGTAGTTTATGATGATGATGTAGTCGCTTAGAATGATATCATTTGCACTGCTTAAAATCTGTTAAGTAATAACAATAACAAAATAAATTGATTTATTAAATATTCAACTATTTTGAACTACTTGTGAGATCATTTATTAATAAAATTATATTTTTAAGCACTTACTAAAAATGTTCGCCAGCGTTAGGACGGAAACTACATTTCCTAGTTGTTCGAATTAAGAAACTAATTAAAATATCAGAAAAGAGATTAAAAACAAGAAGTTTTGTCAGAAATCAAACCATGTTTAACTGGTTTTCTTTTTAGCAAAATATTGCACGAGACTGCCAAATATAACAGAGTACACGAACATATTTATATCTCAAAAGCTACAAAATGTATATGGATGAAATATTTGAAGCACAAGATATTGCATATTTAATTGTTTACAAAAAAAAAAAGTTATATCATTTGTTTGTACGACAGCGAAAAGTTTTAAGAACACGTTTTTCACAAAATAATTAAACTTAAATTAATCTAAAGAAAAAATTGCAAGTAGAGAACTTTGCAAGTAAATTCACTTTTTTGTCAATTTTTTCATTAAAACAAAAAAATGTTTTTTATTTGTGTTTTTGGAACAAAATTTAATAATAACAATATTTTTGTACAGAGCTTCTTGTTAAGTACTTTTAGTGCAAAAAACAACAAAAAAATTACAAGCAAAATGCATTAAAATGGGCAACGAGCAGCTTATACTAGTTTCAATGACCGCTACGTCATATCATCAGTAAGCTTTGTTAGCCGAAGTATAGTAGTTCTACAAGCCTACTATGTAATGTTTCTTGCGTTGATCTGTTAAGAATCACAGCAGTAAACAAAACAAAAACTTCTACATCTTAATGCAATTGACCTTGTAATCTCTTTGATATCACACATTTCTTGACGAGCGCTTCGTTGTCCGCTTTTTTGGCGATCCGAACGAAGTTGCAAGTGCCACATGTAAATATCGGCGAGCTCACCGAGGGTAATTTTTTATTTGTGTTTTTGGAACAAAATTTAATAATAACAATATTTTTGTACAGAGCTTCTTGTTCAGTACTTTTAGTGCAAAAAACAACAAAAAAATTACAAGCAAAATGCATTAAAATGGGCAACGAGCAGCTTATACTAGTTTCAATGACCGCTACGTCATATCATCAGTGAGCTTTGTTAGCCGAAGTATAGTAGTTCTACAAGCCTACTATGTAATGTTTCTTGCGTTGATCTGTTAAGAATCACTGTTAAGATGTAGAAGTTTTTGTTTTGTTTACTGCTGTGATTCTTAACAGATCAACGCAAGAAACATCACATAGTAGGCTTGTAGAACTACTATACTTCGGCTAACAAAGCTTACTGATGATATGACGTAGCGGTCATTGAAACTAGTATAAGCTGCTCGTTGCCCATTTTAATGCATTTTGCTTGTAATTTTTTTGTTGTTTTTTGCACTAAAAGTACTGAACAAGAAGCTCTGTACAAAAATATTGTTATTATTAAATTTTGTTCCAAAAACACAAATAAAAAATTACCCTCGGTGAGCTCGCCGATATTTACATGTGGCACTTGCAACTTCGTTCGGATCGCCAAAAAAGCGGACAACGAAGCGCTCGTCAAGAAATGTGTGATATCAAAGAGATTACAAGGTCAATTGCATTAAGATCAGTGGTGCCCACTACCACAAGCTACGATAAACATGTGTTGATAATTCTGTATCCGTGCACAGTTTTTAACGCTCTTTAAGCGTCTTAACTATCTCATTTTTAAGCTCTTTGAGCGCCTGCTCGTTCTCTGGGCAGCACCGATTAAGATGTAGAAGTTTTTGTTTTGTTTACTGCTGTGATTCTTAACAGATCAACGCAAGAAACATTACATAGTAGGCTTGTAGAACTACTATACTTCGGCTAACAAAGCTTACTGATGATATGACGTAACGGTCATTGAAACTAGTATAAGCTGCTCGTTGCCCATTTTAATGCATTTTGCTTGTAACTTTTTTGGTGTTTTTTGCACTAAAAGTACTGAACAAGAAGCTCTGTACAAAAATATTAAAAAAATGTTTTCACTGTGAAAAGAACTTTAAGATATTTAAAAAAAATTCTCCGTAGTGGTTTAGTGTATGAATTACTTTATGATTTCGATTTTGCAAACAGTTTGCGAAATTTGCATGTGAGCTATAAATTGTGTTCGAAAATAGTTGCATTTGATACATTAGGAAATCTCCAACCAATTTGCTGGCAAAACGCTACCGTATTTCCTTACGTCGGGACGTATGACTTACTCCCGACATTGGATTTGCTGTTGGATGCACAGCAGATTTTTTCCAGAATTTTTTCTATGTGTTGGCAACGCTGTACTAAGTTACCACGCGGAGTTTTAACGCGATCGACAGTTTGCTCAGTTTATCTACTGCTGCAGTTTTAGTTACTCATACGTACTGTGCTCTGTGGTTTTTACGATGAAATAATCAGTTGATCAAAAAGTTTGCCTTAAATTTTGTATTAAAAAATAAATTTTGAGTGAAAAAGCACTTAAAATGTTGCATGGTTAAGTTTTTTTACGAAAGTCTTGAACCGATCATATAAATTATTTTTAAGATTACCGACCAAAACAATAAAAAAGTCCTTAACTTTTTTCCGAACAAAAAATTTTACCTTTTACCGTTTCAAGGAAAAATTATTTAATTTTGGGAAGGCAGGGTATTCCTTCTTTTCAACTTGGCAACCCTGCATACGAAAATATAATAGGACTAAAATATATTTAATGGTTTAACATTTTTTCATTAGATTATTTACTTTAAAACGTCATGCATCATACGAACACTTTGCATAATGTTCATTTAAAAATAATCGAATCTGATGCATTCAGGAACTACCAACCAATTTGCTGGCAAAGCACTGGCGGACTTACTGCACATTTGCAAACGAAATTTTTTCGTAAAGTCGGTGCTTTCAAATGTGTACCAAACTGGCGGTGCTTATTGAGAATTAATACTGGTGTGCCGTTGTGAAACCACTACAATAAGGATGCACCGGTTTGACTCAAACGGATTCCTTAAAGCCAACCAGACCACTATGATCAAAAAAACACCACAAAAAATGTTTAAGACAACGTTGGGGTCAATTGATATTTTGCCAGCGATTTCTACGAATCCGCATTTAGTTTCAATATAATATATTCGATGATAAATATATTGCATGATCATACTAAAAACAAACTTTTGATATTTTTTGCTATGAAAATGGGCTTAACTGCATTTCAAAAACTCTATGCACTATGAATGTGATATCACATGACAACTTCCCGCTTAAATTAAGCCGGTTGCATACATTACGCAATGGATTCGATGCAGTTTATTAACCGTAATTATTTTTTTATTGTTAATGTGCTACTAAGCTTTTTAGCTCTAACAAAGCAGATGAAAATGTAATTGTCACAATTCGAGGTCCGTGAACTTTTGCATTAAATGCACTACTTCACTCAACTGTTTTGCTCACTCAACAACAACAACAAAACAGAAATCAACACACAATACTGTAAGCATGAAAAAATTGACAATGATCAGGGTTGCAAAATGATGCAATCTGCGCTAACTTACAATGTTTACAAGTGCGTCACATGAATTGAAGTTAAATACATAAAACGGAGCATTTATGTACATAATTCAGTTTCATTGAATGTTCCAACCCTTCGACTATGGTCTTTGTTCTCTAAAGGACCTGAAAATATGCACTTGTAGGATAACAACTCCGACAACGAGACAACTTAACAATTGTTTTGATTTTATTTTTCAGTTGCTCGTCATATTATATTCCAGACATGTGTGCAATCCTTACAAGGAACGATTTTTGTGTTGAAACTTTGTTAGCGCTGTGCTTAAACTTGTTTTAAGGAGTGCCGCTTGTATGTTTCACACGCGATACACACATACATATGTACACACACTTATCTATGAATTAGACTGTCCGTTATATCTCAAATTTATTTAATAGAGGACCTCGACACATTAATATTTTTTGTTCAAAAAAACAGAAAAGGAAGTGTTCTTTTATGTACGGAAAAAGCAAAATTTAGGATTCGAATTTCAATAATTTTTTTCTTAATGATATCTCAATTAACTTAGAATACTGTGGTTCAAGTTTCAGCTTTTGCAACAGTTAACTATTGCTCAAATTTAGTTACCTAATTTGTATGGGGAAATACAAATTCTGAAATCCTATGGTCTGGCATATCCCCTTAAGATTAAAATTTCTTAAAATTTTTCTTAAATAACGTATGACGTAAAAGAAATATGCATTCCAAATACGTATTATGTTTATGATGAACGGTTTGCCCTCGGCGGTGACTGTAAGTATAGATAGATGCCCAATCCTATCAACTTTGGACATAGAGGTGTTATTTACAGAGATAAAAAATATTTTTAAAAATTAATTCTTCTGTTTTTCATAAATTTTGCAAAATTATAGCGCAACAATAATACGACATGAGATGCATTATTTAATCTAATATTTTTTATTATAGTACCTCAAGGTAGCTCTTATTAACAACATCTCTAGCATAATTCCTAATCGTATGACAACTTCGCAATTTTTAAAATTCATTTTAGAAAAAAAAAGAGAAAGAGTTAGTCGTACGACACTTCATTATTATAAATGCATTTTTTAGCGTAACAAAACTTTAAGCACGCTTAAATATACGGAAGAAAATTTTAAGTCTTTCAAATATATTGAATACGAATAATAAGTTAAAAGGGTTATGAAAATATAAAAAAATAAAAATGCCTTAGAAATTATCTAGCTCTACTACATTGGCAGCAAAAACTACTTAAGACAAAAAAGTTTTTTGTATTTTGTCATTGCCATGAATTTATTTTGTAAATCTTTTAGATCCGACTTTAAACTGTAGGTCTCTGCCACTCCTTTAGAAATCGGATGTTGTGAAAATTTTCACAAAATTAATGTTGAAATGACTGATCTTTTCGAACCATATTTAAAATTTTAAGGCGAATGCTTACCAAAAAATCTAAATTTTTCATTTCATTTCACTTAATTACTTGCAAACCGCCTTGTTCGACGATGAATAGAATTGTCCGATATGTTAGGGCAAATGTAAAAAATTAGTTATTTCTTAATTTTATTTTTTTCCAATAAACGTAGTGTGAAATTTAGTAAAATTTGGCTAACATTTTGCAATAATACATATATAGCGGCTTTGTTTGCAAGGTGTGACTTGCTTTCGACTGCAAACTGCAGTGTTTATTGGGTTATTAAAAAAATTCATTTTCAAAAAACTTAGCCTTATGGTATATAACAAATTTGGCAAAAACCGGCTTTAAAGAAGGACACACACCGTTCTCTAGCTGGCAGTTTTTCTCTGTTGTTTGATTGACAACATTAAAACATTAAAACAGTTTAAAAATATTTTTTTTAACAAAATAATTGATGTTCAATAATAAAATTAAGAGAAATGGAATTTTTTTGTAACTTGAATTATGCGAAACCAGTCTCAATATTTCACCAAAGAGTTTATTAAAATATCTTTTAAATGATACCCATATTTTTAAAATTAATACACGCCAAGAGTTCAGGTAGAGGACTTATCTGAAAAAATAGGGATATGTATTTTTTTTTTTTTTGTTTTTTGGAAAATGTTAAATATAGAACCAGTTAAATTTGAATTCCTATCATTGGGATTTTTAATGAAAAAAATACTGGTATCTTAAAAATATGAATTACTTGAAACATCAGTTTTTAAAACTTATTATGTAGTTACTTATTTATTTTCTCATAATTTATGTCATTTGTGACGCTTAATCTAAATTTAGTATTAATTTTTTCTATCATGTCTTGTATTTGAGATAAATGTGGCCTAATATGTCAAAAACACAGATTTTTGAATTCTAAAAAGAAAGTGGGGTTGCATTATTTTTGATTGCTAAAAAATGCTTTTTATCTCAAAAGCCAGATATTTTGAAATGAGAAAATTAATAACCCACTCAGCGAAAAATAGCACAAATAATTAGAAAAGTATTGAAAACAATATTCTTTATCTTTAATCGAAATAAACTTTAAATTGCAAAATATTTAAACTTTTTTATTATTTAATAACCATTTGTTTGTTAATTGTTTGAAAATTTAAGTATTTTGGATTTGGTTGTTATTTCGAGAATTTTAAAGAAACATTTTTTAACATGTTTCTCTCATTCAAGTCCTCCATTTGAACACCCTGGCAGAAGTACTAAATGCCCCTATTAACACTTTAGCGTATAAGAACGGTACGCTTTTATTTGTTAATTAGTCTAATTTCAATGAAAATATGTATGTACTCTTTTGCATTTCTGTACTGCACTTTTTCTTTTCTTTTTTGTATTTTACCTTTTTGCTCTACTTGCGCCTGTTGTTGCTGCTGCTGCTGTTGTTGATGTTGTTCTTGTTGCTTTAAATCCACTTGTTTTTGTTGCTGCGGCTGTTGGTGTTGTTGCTGCTCCTGTATCGGCTCGTTCAATGGCTGCTGCTGTAGTTGTTTTGCATTTGCCTCATCTAATGCCGTTGTTGTTGTTACTGTTGTTGCGGTTGCAGGAGTTGCAGCTTCCAGAATTGAGCTTTTTTCCATCACATCCGCCATATTTAAAACTCGTCCTTAGAGTTTGTTCCTGTTCTGCTTCTTTTATTTTTTTTAAGTGATTTTTTTAAAATATATTTTATTTTATTTTTATTCTATACTTAAATCTTATGCAATTTTTCTAAGCACTTTTTTTCGGTTTTATGTTTTGTGTTTTAAGGTATAAGGCGGCGTTATTACAAAAAAAAATCGTTTGGCCCCCAACCAGAATAAGTAGATGGTCTTATAATTTCGGTATACCAACACAAAAATCTTTTAAAAATTGAAAATTTACAGACAAAATGTAGTTTCCGGTTTGGTTGTGAGTTTCCGTTCGGTGACAAAATATCAAATGAAATGACAATATTGGACACTTAACTTTTTATTTCTTTAAGCACTGGGAAAATTTGATTAATTTTTATTTAAATTTTTTCAAAAAATTATACACCTTAAAGCACCGCACACGCACTGCGACGTTGAAGAATCTTTTTGGTTTGTTATCTTGTCTCGAACTGCTTTGCAAGCGCACAAGAATTCGTAATTAATGTCCGAGAAAGCTTTTTGCGAGCACCAAATAAAAGCTTATAACATTGTCTTGCATTATTGTGAGCATAAGAAATGAGCTTTTCGGTTAAAAAGTTTTAGTACAAGAGAGACATTGAAGATAAAGCTTACCGTATCGCATGCCATCTGTTGGGAAAATGCGTTACATATTTGTGTGAGAAAATTGTATTAGGAGTATACATACTTAGGCATTTTAACAACTTAGGAAATAATAGTGCAACTTGATTATAAATCTTGCATATCATTAGAATTAAAAGTAATGTTTTTTTAAGCCTTAGGGTACATGTATCACTTATCGGTGAGGAATTACAATTTAACAGCAATGTAACGGACAATTGCTCCTTTCTTATGCCCACTTCAAACAATAGCGAACCAAGCACGTTCTTGGTCTCTTTCATCAAACTAAAACGAATAATAGATGTCTTGAACTTGTATGTGGTAATTTATTCGATAACATCCATAACTAAAAATCGCATTGAAACCTTATTGGTACCGGAGAGCGAATGCCACCATATTTTTGTTCAAAAGCATGATTTCTTAAGTAGCTCAGTCTTAAATCTTAGAACTTACGTTTCAAAGAGCAAATATCAACTGCACGTGACAATCGTATTTAACATACACAAAAACGAAAGCGAGAACTATAAGCTCGGCTATATGTGCGAGCCATAACTGCTTTAGATCTTGATATGTACCCAGTTGGACCGATAAACATACCAGGATTTATGAATGCATAGTTGCTTGTGCAAGCAGAGATGGTTGCATTTCATATTGCTATCGTACATTAGCTTCTTAGCAGACAGCATCTTTGGGCATTGTTGTCATATATTTTGTAAAAGCGCCAACAAGTATGCTACACTTTACGTTTATTTTGCATTCAAATATTTGCCCAGCGCGCAGAAGTAGAGGGAGCTAAATAACAAGTGGTCTAGAATAGTGAGTTCACAAGTAAGCATCTGAGTCTTAATTTCTTGAAACTTTGAACTGTCTGAACTGGGATTCGATCTCACAAGCCTTTCTGATGAGGTGTTAAGCTCTTTAAACTACACCAAATGTGTCATTAAAAATATGTTGTAAAAATTAACATAAACTTAAGAATCGTTCGAAAAGTGGCATTAAACGAATTTCGTTCACAAAGGTGTGAAATCAATGTCCACCTAACATGCTTACTGTCTTTAGGCGTAAGCTTGTGAGTAAGCACGTTAAAATGGAATAAAGTTAAATTTTTGATATATTTATCTCCTTTACCTCTTACTTTACAATATTACCAATACATGTGTATATGTTAAAGAGTAGATTAGGTAGCAAACATTAGTCCCTTTAAGACCAGGTTCATTCTATCCTAACTGGGTATGAAAGCAGCATCACAGCATTTACTCAGAACTTTTATTGCGCATATGTTCTAATACTCGTGTAAAAGTGTAAAAACCAAACTGTCAGACTCTGCTATATCAAATAAAATCAATTAGAAAAGTCATATCTTTCGAGAGCTTTTATTGTATACATTTTCTAAAGTTCGTCTAGAAGTGCAAGATCAGCTCTTGTCAATTCTTTGCTATATTAAATAAAAACCAACTCGGAGAACCGCTGGCATTGATTTGTTCTTGCAAGTTTAAAAGCAAGCCTCTCATAGCATATGATGCCCTTATTTTGCATAGACAAAAGCAGAGCTGGGCACCACTACACGTGTGTTTTTCTTAAATGTTCTTCAATGCATGTGTATTTGTGCTTTGTTCGCTTTTCAAAGCAAACTGAATTAAATTTTATGCTCTCTGCTTTATATACGTATATGAAAAGTTATTCTCATTCCGCGCGCGGTACGTTTTGCCCAGCCACGGACAAAAGCTATGGCTCAAAGGCTCATACATAAGAGCTGACTATCACTGCTCAATATTAACACATGTAGGTATGCTTGTAAGCAGCATCACAACATTCACTCAGAGCTTTTATTGTATACATGTTCTAATATTCGTGTAAAAGTGCAGAAGCTCAACTGTCAGTTCTCTATCAAATAAAATCAAATTAAACAAGTGTAAAAAGCTTATACACCGTTCCGTGTAGTTTTGCAAAGGTGTTTATTGCCATTTCTTTTTTATTTGTGTTCAATCTTAGATCTTGTTCGATTCTTTTCATAAAATCATTATAATATTATTATAAATTAATAAACTTAGTAGTACAAATAAGTTTGTTTTTCGATGTGTTCTTAAAAAATTTGTTAACTTTTCTACATCCACGAGCTGCACAATACGCAAAACACACTATACAAAACAACTAAACTAATTTTTCTCATCCTTCGCTATACGAATGGAACAATTCAATTTTTCGCAAGGTGTAAGATGGAACCAAATTTTTTTTTTGTGTATAGCAAAAAATTGAATGGGATTCATATAGCTAACTTCCCAGTAGGAAAAGGGCCGCAGCTGCTGTTGGAACACGTGATCTATTGCATATTGCACACTCGTTGTTGTTTTGGTATAAAATGTTCTATTTACATAGTGTGTGTTTGTGTGTGTGAGAGTGTGAGAGAGAGAGAGAGAAAGAGAGGAATAACTTGAGTGAGCAAGAAAAAATATCGAATTCAATTTAACGCACAGATACACTTAAAAATCTTCTTTTTTTTTTAATTTTGTTCATTGTTTGCTTGCCATTGAATTATTTTTGTGTGACTTTTAAAACATGTTATGTTTCACAGCAATAGTCTGTTTGTCTCTTTCATTTCAATAGAATAATTAAGAATTCTTAACGCTTTTAACATTTTTCTGCTTTTTCCTTTCTTTTCAAATGATTTGTATTTTTTCTTTACATTTTTAACAAAAATTTTGAAACCATTAGTTATGCATCTTAATAAAAAGACTAACAACAAAATTTATAAATTTTTAAAAATTTTTTTTTAATTATTTAAATTTTTTATTTTTTTAAAAAATATTATCTTGAAGTTCAATTGCAGTAGTTGTAGCAGAAGTTATTAGTTAATTAAAATAAATATTACACGAGAGAGAGAGATGAATAAAACATCTTTGGAGATGGAGAATGGTTGTTGCTATGCGCTGGATGTTGTTTTATAGCATATCTGGTCTGTCACACATTCTGGCAAGAAATGCTGCAAAAACGAGATCGCAAGTAAAATGAACAATTAGTTTTTATTAAAATAAAAAAATAACAATAAATATAGCGTTCAAATAAAAGTTTAGTAAAGCCATGATATGGTTAAATATATGGTTAAATAGTTATATTATATTTTATGGAGCTTAAGTTAGAAGATCTTATTTTATTTTTGCAGAAAATGTTGAAATAAATGATTCTTTTTATATATGAAAACTTAACCAAAAAAGAGTTTTCTCTTAGTAATTAAAAAATTCCTGTTCTGTTTCATTATATAAACTGAGTCAGCAAAGGACCAAGAGTCATTCTTTGGTCGATGAAAAATTAATGCCAGAACGTGTTTTCTTTCCCAAATGTTTTCGAAGTAAAAAGTTTCTCTAAAAGTTGTTTGGTAATCAGTAGATCGATTTCCAAAATATGGGACTTAATAAGCTATAAGTTGTAAGGTCTTTGTCTGAAAACTGGCCATCACTATTTTAATTTTCAAAAAAACTCGCAAACATGAAAGCAAATGCGTGTGAAAGAACAAAAAAAAGCTATATTTTTGGCTGGCACTGCATTATAATAGTGTCTCAGCCAGCTAGTATTTAAGCAGTACAAAGCTCTCAATCATTGTTCTGGCTAGTTACAAGCTGCAGATCTTGACTTTTTGCAAACATTTGCCCAATTTTTAACATTTTCAATCCTAAATTACCGATTCGTCATAGAGTACAGAGAAAAATTATGAGAGCTTTAACTCCATATCCAGCATATTTTTCTTTCATCAAGATCATGATACAGTCACAGTTTTGAGTCTAATTTTCTCATAATTTCAGCAAAGTTTATGATTGGAAGGAGGCAACAGGACTTGATGAAATAGCAATTTGTGTAGCGGTTCGACTGAAACTGATGCTCGTTCGATACGGTCAAATTTATTCTGTAGACTGAAGAGTCTGATTCGGGCGTCAATGAAGCTTCTAACTTTTTTTCGCGCCTACAACCTTAACATATCGTTCAGTACATTACTTATGAATCATTCTTTGAGTGATGGAAGTGCGATTGTTTCTCACTTAGAGTGAGAAAATATCCTTTATTTTTTGTTGTATGCTCAATGTCTAAATTGATTGACATATTGTGAAAGAAAATACTTGAAGAAACACTGCGCTTATTTATTTTTTTGCCTAGTAATACTTTCTCGGTATGGCGCACGCCATATAAGTTATTAACTTTGAAAAATGTCTTTTATTTGAAAGAAACTGTTCTAATGATTACATTACAAACACGTCAAAGTTATTAGTCAAAAAAGTCGGGTACACATAAATTAATGAATATACTTAACCTTTTGATATACAATAAAGATTTTAATAATTCGATTAAATAAATGATGTATGGCAACAGCAGCATAGTACTTAGAATTAAAGCCTCTTGAGATCTTAGCAATATATGATAAATAATACTTACTATTTAGTCGAAGACAACTGGATCGCTCATAAACCTTTGGACGAATTCTGCATTGTGCAAATGTTTTGTTTGTGATCACAGTATACAAATTTTTAACAGTGTACCAACATCAAATATGAATCGTGAATTCACAATACAAAGGAGGTGCGGTGCAGTGGTGCAACATATTTTTGGTGCAAGTAATTTGGAGTGTTTTTTTTAGGATAGGACATAAAACACAAGGTGACATGTAAAAAAGTAAATGAAAACAAGTGGATAACATAAGTATTAAAATGTGTTTCAAATACATAATACATTTTTGTTTTATCAGAATACATAAATTGTGAATTTCTAAACAAATAAAAGAATACAAATACGCTTCTTAACAAAACTAAGTACTTACGAGAATATGGGATGTTTCCTTCATCATCCTCGGGGTCCATGCAGTCAGCGAAGAGTGATTCAACTTGTTCGTCATCCAAACACTCGCCTAAAATTAATAAATATTTATGGAAAATTAGTAACTTTTTTTTAAGTGTACTTCAACTTTTAACTGGCACAAAATTCTAATGAACATAAGTTTTTAATTCCAATTAACATTTCATTTTTGCCAAATTTTCAATTATGGTAATATGGACAATTTGAGGGTAATGAATATGCATACAAAAATCAACAAACTTTTTAGTAATTATGGGTCGATCGGCGAAACTTACCCAACGAGAGCAGGGCGTGTTGTAATTCAGCAAGAAGCATTGTGCCGTTTTCTTCCTTGTCGTACAATTTCAAACATTCAATGAAATCTTCGTAGCAACCCTGATCCTTCTCTTTCTTGATTTGTGAGTAGACAGGGAGGAACTCTTCCAAGGTCATCTTCTTCTCATTGCGCTTCTTGGTGCCGCCCAATTTTTCAATCAGTGCCAAAGTTGGGTTAAGATTAAGGGCACGGAGTGCATCACCTAGATCGACGCAGTCAATGCCTACGCCAGGTGAGCCCATGACTTCGAAAACGAATTCGACATCTGAAATAAATTGTTTGATTTTGTTAATTTTATTTGAGAAAAAAATTGAAAGGCAGCAATAAAATAAATACAAATATCGGAGCACAGAATGCTAAGTGGTTTTGCGAGGTAAGACAATAATTAATATTTTTCAAAAATTTCTTAAATTTGCAATCTTACATTATTTTTAATTTTTCATGGCCATCGTTCTAACCTTTTCAGATCATAGTGCGTCATATAGTAAACAAAATTAATCTGGCACTATATTACATCGTTGCTGAGTTATTACGATGAGAAGAACGCAAAACATTGGCTATTCATAATTTTAGAACCAATTATCGCACGTTCGATAAAACCGATAACCGATATTGATGGCTGCTAAGAATTTACTTTTACTGCAAAAAGTTTGCACTTTATTTTTGTTGTTTTGTTACAATTTACTTTTTGTCAACCGAAAATATTTTTACATAATATAGGGTGTGACAATAATAGCGGCCGTTATAAATGCTGTGCCATTTTTTTTTTTTTGTAAAAAGAAAATTGAAACTTTCTTTCTTAACGTATTTAGGTAAAATTACCCAAAAAAAAGAAAAATCGCGTAAAGTGAAAAGCAGGGCATTTCATATGAAATTGAAGAAAATAAAAAATCACTTATTTATTTGCTTATCTTGAAGCATTTGTGCTTCTTATAGTTTTGTCTCAGTAGGCTTATAGCAAAGAACTTTTGACTCCCATGAATCTGTCACTATTTTTAAAATACGATAGAGATCGATCTGAAATGTAGGATGATCAGCGGAGCATCTATATAAAATTGTTTAATTAAATTGACACATAATGACACTAAACATAGAGAAACTGTGTGATCGCTTTCGGCATTTAGTACCATAATGTAACGTATTGTACTATACGGATAAATTCCCGATAAGACACTACGCTACCTATAATATTTCAATGAGAATGGCAATGTCCTTAGCTCAGAAAAAAGTCAAGCAGATCAGAAAATCAACAATCAAAAGACCAAGTTCCTCGGCATTGCTGCGATAGAGTCACGATTAATGATCACAGACATTTGATACAGTGAAGAACTTTACATAACTTAGCATCAATGTAGCAAAAGAACTTTGAAAAATTTTGTTCGCCGGTTATTTACAAAATCAGTTTTATCGAAACGACATTACTAAAGGATTTTTGAGTCTTTTTGGCTAGTCGGTGCTTAAAAGAGTGGAGTTTGTAACAGCCTTTGACTGTGCTTTGTAAGTGTCAAAAAGCTGCCACTAGCTCGACTTTTCTAAGAGTAACTTTGAAATAGCAAAACATAAGCAATAATGTAAAATTTCACTTTCAGTGACTTTTAAACTATGAGATTTTCTTATATATTAAAAGCCCTATCGAAATTAAGCACTCCGTTTCTCAATGTTTATAAAAATAAGCTGATTTTTAGGTTTCCTTAGCCTATAAATATTTACCTCAAACTATATGCACTGAGAAACTTTTATCTATTAGAAGCACACCTTGGTAAACTTGCTAAAGAACTTGTATGAAAATGATCTATAGGAATGCAGGAACTTGCATCCCATGCTGAAATCATTAATGCTTAACGTTCACCAGTTGTTCAATGTATAAATAGCAAATTGAATCCGTATTACCTCTTTCTAACCCTACTATATATTGGATTATATTTCCTTTAATTATAAATTTATAAAAATATCGAATTCAATAAGTTGGGTGGCAAATGCCGTAAGTCCGAGGTTTTTATATAAGGACTAAGGAAATTGTTCTTTGGAGTAGGGTTATGACTCATATGGCATTTATTGCATCTTCGCTAGAATCGTGCTCTGCGTTTTTTATAGTTTTTTATACTAAAATTGATTACATATAGACAAAGATTTGCCATATAATAGTTCTGATAATTTGAGTACACTATTTTTTAAATAAATTTTTCTTCTTTTCTATCAGTTATGGTTCTTTAAGAGGTATAATTACTGTGTACGCCCAGTTATAGTATTGCCGGTCCAAAACATCAAAAAAATTTTATCATTTGAGAATGTGCTCAGTTTTACTTTTATTTGAACTAGGTCACCTATTTTTATAGCGACCTTGAATTTGTGCGGGTATAAGTGCAAAAATTTGACATTTAAAATTAAATGTCAAACGAACGCCAATGTCTAAATGAAGCTATAAATACAACCGGAAATGCAGAACAGCATTGCCAGCACAAAATTATATCAAATAATTTTTCATAATTTAAAAACTTTTTCAGGAATCATAACGCTACGTTTAATTTTTATGGATGTAGGTAATTCGACACTCGACCGACACGCCAACGTACGCACAAGATCGTGCCTACTCGTGTAGCAATATATAAAAACATCGGCAACAGCGTTCAACATACGAATAGTTGAGTTAAGGAACATTTGGCCAAAATTAGACATGCGTTCGTAGATTTTTATTTTTCTTTTCATTTCTTATTGCTCAATGGCAAATTTTTACACACACTCACACCTTAAAAATTCATTTTATAGGTTGTTTTGCTTATTTTCTTTCTGTGTATTTTTATGTATTTTTAAAAATAGCCCACAAGCAATTACACATGTGAAATTTTTGTACGAATCTTAACGAATTCGAAATTGCGTTCGAAAATACCGCACGAAATTTTTGTGTGCTATAATGTATTTTCTTATTTTAATTTTTTTTTTTTTCGGTTTCAGGGGTGTTTGCATAACTTTTGGTTTCAGTTCACTAGAGATTTTCGTTCATCTTATCTCCGACCTTTGCACATGATTAATTTTTTTTAATGGTGTATTATGTAATATTTTTTTTTTATAGCACTTATTCTGAAATATGTAAATTTTTCACTTTTATTAGAACTGCTTTAGTCCATTTTTCAAATTATATTCCATTTCATAACTTGCGAACCCAGTTAGCATTCAATTTTGTTAAGTTCAAATTATGATCTTGTTATCAGTCTCGATATTTGTATTTTAATTTAAAATCCAGTTTTGTAACTTACTTTCAACTTCACGCTTTGGTACATCGGCCTATTTGAAAAAAAAAAAATCGAGAATAAATTAATAAAATGCTTTCACATTAAAGTCTTAACTTTTCAACTTATGAAAAGACTTAAGTTTTTAAAAATTTCCTGACCGCCTATTACTCACCATTTTATCTGTTGGATGAGAAAAATCAACTAACTCGCGGATGAGCTCTGTCTCGACTAAACACTGCTCGTCAACAACGGTTCGGAAAGGTATTTCAGAGGTGAACACAAGGCAACGTTAGCTAGCAGCAAATTTTCACAATTTTCCGATCGACACACGCATACTGACAGATACATACCCATACAAGCACTTTCATATCCATCCCTCTATGAGTGTGTTCATGACGAAACGTATCAGCATGCGGCTTTTATTGATGTGTTGGTTTCTTATGCCCCTAAACAATCGCATATTGATCTCTTTCCTCATATGTTCCCCTATCTAGATTTTACATTGACCAAAAATACTTCGGTAAATCTTACTATACAGCCAGCTTTTCCGACAAATCTTTCCTTCTTGAACTTTTTCTCATCAGCATCATCATCATCGTCTATTGTGTGCTTTTCATATGTATCTCAAATCGACCGACCGACCGCCTGTTGTTAGTTCTTTTGGCTCGTACTGTTGCTATTTTTAAATTAATTTTTTTTTTTTGGTTATTTGTTGTTCATTTTTTTTGAGAATAGAAATAATAATCATTCTTGTGGTATTTTGTGCTAAATAGTGTTGAATATCATTATAGATTTTCTTTTGACGCATTTTTGTCTAAATCAACTTAAAAATTCGCATAATGCGCAATAGTCCAAGTAATTCGATTATTTGGTTTTTTTGTTCTGCTTCCCTTCCTTTCTTTTCTTCTTAGCCATTAGTTTAATTTTATTTGTGTCTGTCTATACACAATTTCCTTTTCTTTTAATGCAAACGACCCTGATAGTAAGTTTCATTAAAATGTTTGTCTTTGGCAAAATGCTAAGTAAAATTTACTTGTGTTGGTATGAATTCAATCTGGCAATGCTGCTTTATTCTGTTACTGTATACAGGGCTACAAGCATTGCTGCGTTTTAAGTTATGAAGTATAATCAAAATAGGTAACAGCACGTGTAAAAGCACTACAGGGGGAGGAAGAGGCGTTCCCAACTCCCTTGAATCTTACTTTTTTTTTGATAAGATATGACCTGAACAATAAACTTCCGTACTTGATTCCAAGTGGAAGGGTGAATAGTGGGTATTCCGTACTCATTTCCAAGTTTAAGGGAAAAATTCGCCTCCAAATAGAATTGAGAAGAAATGGTCGACTTTTATTGACAACGAAAAGCTCAAGCTGATATTTAATGAAAAATTGAATGTGTAAAAATTAATACAATCAAAATTGATACTAAAGAACATCGACACATTTGAATGCTCAATTCTTCAATATCACATATTCCTATCGGATGAAGGTTGGCTAAGACTAATCGACTCGCTTTCAATTCTTAAATAGGTGCTGATTAAACAAAATAGTGAGCATTTCGGGGGCGCGAAATCGCAATTTTTCTCCAGGTACCGAATGTCTGCGACACGCCACTGTGTCGGAAAACTGTAGAATGGTTAGATATACAATATTTAAAAAATGGCACAATATTTTTGAAAAAACCATGTGTGGAGAAGGTGCTGACGCGAATATACCAAAGAATATTTAAAATGAACTGAAAAATATTGAGCTTGCTTATTACTCATCCAACATGACCTCGATAATACAGCCAATGGACCAGTGCATTATCAATAACACAAATAACCATACAGAAAATGGATTTTTGATATACATAAATGGAGGAGAACAAACCTCTTTTGGTCATAAATATATTTGATTCGATTCGGAATTTAAATAAAGTGTGGAATATGAACTTTACGTTCAGGAACAATTATGAACCATTACAGAAAGACAGGATTTGTGAAAGATGGCATGCAGCCAAACACTACATTGTAGAATGAAGAAGACTATTTATCCCAATATGAATTGAATAATTTATGGTGTTCATGTAGAGCAGTAGCAAATATTGATGATACATCATTTGATGAGTACGTCAATATTGATGATGTGGTATGCACCATCGGTCATTGCAGATAGAAAATATTCTACAAAGTGTTGGTGAAAGTCGTTGAGCTAAGGCGGTTGCAGGTCTTATATCTTTAAAAACTATTGGCAAACAAATATGTTATGTACATTATATTTATACATACAGATACAGATGAGGATGAAAATCCAGCTAAGGGTTTACCTATACTCAGACAAACTTCTTAATCTATTGAAGTAATTCGAACATTTATGGATACATACATAGATACAATTTTTCTGATAATGTACTTCTTTTATCTTTTAATAAATTAAAAAAAAATTTACTAAGAAAGAAATAGGAATAATCAAACTCAAGCAAAAATCACTGATTATTTCAATAACGAATAAGCAAAAAAATATTCAGCAATACGGATTTTCTCTATAACAACGTTTTTTCTCGTCCCAAAGTGATTCACTATAGGTGGTATTTTAATTTAATTGAATAATTTCAATGAATTATTAAATATTGTAATAACTTCGTGAAGTAAATATGCCTTTGTTTGTATTTTCAAATGAGAGCGCCTAATATTATCATGTTGTATTTTTTAAATAATTTCCACTTTATGGAACTTTTTTACTACACATACTAATGTATGCATGGAAGTATTTTGTACGATTCTGGTGTATGGCTTAAATTGCTTGAGTCTATTATTAACATGAAACAAGAATCACCTTTAAAACATATAACACATTTTTGTTTTGAAAACTTTATTATACCCTACACTCAGGCTATAATCACTTTGTCATTCCGTTTGTGGCGCATAGAAAGAGAAGTGGGAAGTATAGAAAAGTATATAAATTTTGGATCAGTGTTAGCACCTTAGTCGATTTAGCCATGTCCGTCAGTCTGACGATTACGAGAAAGTAAGCGATATAATTGAATGAAACCTTGTACGCAGACAAAAAATCAAATAAATAATACAAAAAAAAACTTTAAAATACGTATTGAGAAAACTATGCAACCCTTCAAATAGCGGTAACCGAAAAGGTGGTAAATCATACTTGGTCTGTTAGACCATATAATCTATTTTGCTGGTGTGACCTATCAAATCGCTGCATAGCCTATTCCAGGTGTGACATATATAGTGTAAGTATCAATGTATGTGTATATTCTTAACTTTATTAAATAGAACAGTAGAGCGATTTGCCGAAATATTTTCATTAAAAAAACTGTGACACAAAAAGTTTCAAAATGCTCTGAAAGACCACAACGCTAATCGGAGGGTTAAGATAATGTAAACAAATCTCACACAAAAACAAGGAAGAATCTAAAATAGATCCGGACAAAAAAAATGAGCGAACCACATAGATATGTACTAAGTCTTATGAATTTAAAAGCTTCTTGCGATGTAGTGGTAGGGTATCTTAGTTTTCGACTTTTATAAGCTTTAGTTGTTCCTGTATAACTTTTACACTATGACACAAATTGTTTTAATTTCATATATCTACACATGCCATTAAAACAATTTCATCTTGCCGAGATGATTAATAACTCAACCAACAGTTTGAATTCATTTCATTATATTTAAGAAACGATTATTTGTTATATCTATATATGAATGTATGGATGTATATAAAAGCAGTTTTTTTTTTGTTTCTTTAGCACTTAAGATAAGGCAAAGAAAAATTAAAAAGGAAAATTTTCAAAAACATTATGTTTTTAACATTCATTTTGACGAACAAATTCTTTGGACTTATGCCAATTTTTTAGATTGATCGAAATTTCTTATAAATATTTTTTGCAATATTTTTGTAATTTATTTGTACAAGAAAAATTGTTTTACCATAGAGTATTTGAAAAGCAATGCTGTTTTTTTTTCATATAAGAAATGTTTTTTTAGAGACTCAAAATATTTATTCCAGAGCTAGGTAGTAATGAATACTTTTCGGTTCCAATTTCAAGGAATGACAAAGAGAATATTGCTTTCGCCATAGCAGGAATCAAAATTTTAACTCCTTTCCAACAAAATTGAAATTGTGCTGCATTTTACCCTCAAAAGAGTAGTAAATCTACCAATGAACTTACATCGATTTGCTTGTTAAATAACACAAAATCTGTTTCATGATGTAAAATGACTTTTTTACATTCTAGGAACGTGGAATTGAATCAAAGTTTTTCAAATCTCAACTTTGCTTACTGTAATATAATCGTACAGAAATCATTTCATTTGCCATGGAATTGAAAATGTCTATTCAAAAATTTTCAGTCCCTAAATATTGATTCCTGTAATGAAATAGACAAAGGAATCATTTCGTTTGGAATGGAATCGAAGGTTCGACTCGAATCGAGTTCCAATGTTTTGAAACTAAAATTTTTGAGGAATTTTATTTCCAAAGGAAAACTCCTACTCAACTCTGGTTATATGAGGAAATGCAAATTAAGGTATGCCAGAAAAAAAAGGTTTTTCGTGCTGGCTTACCAATTTTCTTGCAAGAAATAAAAGTCATACTTTCGAACAAAATTATCGAAGGATATTCTTTTTGAAGTACATGATGCTGCCTTTGGTTTTCATTAAAATTGCTGTTTTTTAAGAGGTGAATTCAAAAAATTGGTTATTTTTCTGAAAAAAATAAAAATTATTGTTACAATTAATAGAAAATGTTTGAAAATGGATTTTGGCAGTCACAAGTGGATTCTACAAACTTCATAAGGGGTGTTGTTGACCCTTTTTTCGTAAGGAAATTCATTGCACCAATGGATGCGAAAAAGTTGCAAATGCATTTTAGACATCCCTAGAATATTGGTCTAAGACACCCTCTCATGATGATCGGGTAATCCTCCTTGTAAATTTGAAAAATAAGTTTCGACTTTTTCTCATCTATTTGAGCATAAAAATTTGTTTTCGAAAAATTACTCCTAAGCACCCATTGAGAAGGTCAGGGACGCTCCTGATAACTTCCAAATAACATTTTCGATCTTTTCCCATCGATTGATACAATAATATTTGTAATCACATAGATTTCTGCAATAAAATGTTTCCAAAAATGATATTGCTTTATATTGGTCGACCCAATTGTTGCAAACAGTTTTTGTTCAAAAATGGTTCGAAAACACCTACATCGGAGGACTTATATGTTCATCAATCATTACATGCTTGGCGTATCAAGTTTCAAGAAGGAACTGACCCCACTGTTCGTCTCTGCAAGCCGGTAAGCAGTATTATGTTCAAACGGTGATACGTACAAACTGAAATGCCATTAGTGAAGTGCGCAAATGAGTCAATTGTTTTGTGACGCTACCTCCAGGACTTTAATGGTTTCTTGCGAAATTCATATACAAATATATATTTGTATATTTGTAATGACTTTCACAACATTATGCCTTAGAAAAAATAACATCTGATTTGGTACTTGGTTTTTTGTGCCTTCCATATTTTATCAATGAACCCGGCTGTCAAGGAACCTGTTGAATAATTTGCATTACTACGCAGACTCTCTCAAAAGCATCTCATATCTGAAAACAATATTCCTATCGTTTTTTGTATACACATACAATCAGATGTTTTTGTGTCAGTAGTCGTATAAATATTTGTTAATTTTCTTAGGTACTAAGACTTATATAGAATATTGTTTTAGAATTTTTCTAAGTTTTATTTTCCCAAAAAATTAAGGCACCACAATTAGTATTGCCAGGTTACCGGCGAAAAAAATGCTACAAACGTACTAAAATGATGCTCAAAAAATAATGAATTGCCTTTACGAGTACGCTTTATAAAAGTGATGACCAAAAAAATGTTTATTTTTGAACATGGCTGGAAATTAAGAATCAAGAAGGAGACAAATAGGTATGCTAAATGGAATGTGTAAAAGTGTGTTCCCAGCATGAGAAATTATTCTACATTATTATGCGGTGTTACACACGATTAAAATATATTTATTTACTTCTTTTCTAAAAACCTTGCGTATTTTTTTGGAATTTTTTGAACATTCAAAATTTGCAGAAGAATTTGCGTAATAAACATGAAAATTTTGAGAAGTTCACATATGGGGTGAACTAAATCAACGATGGGGAAAATAGGAAAAATTAGCCAATTTTAGCTCTTCACAACAAACACATCGTTTTTCTTAAGAAAAATAACAGAAACAACAAACAAATGCTGCTACGCACATCTTTATCGGTATGATTTTTTTTTATACGCGCTATGCACGGGATTTGTATTATTGTTAATGTTTCATCATTCAGGAAAAAACAAAAAAAAAACCGAAGCGAGCGAACAAGGAAACAACAATGTGCACATTGAGGACAGCTTCCCTCGTTTCGCTTGAACAGTGTACTTTTATTTCTACACTCATTTTGTTCTTACGTGATTTTTGGATTTTTGTTTGTTGTAGCATTTTTTTTTTGTGTTATCGATATCGAACTTATGGTGGGTTTTTTTGTAACTATTGTTTTTGTCGTAAGTAGCTCCTGCTACCAAAATTTTGTCCACCTATAAACTGAGTTGTTTTTTTTTTCTAAGCAACTGTCATATATTTTGTAAATTAAAATTTCAAAGCATCATCTTGAAAACGATGCCTAAAAATTGAGTTTCTCAACATTTTTACAGCAGCTATTAGTGCACATATGTACATATGTATATATGCCATGTTTTAATTATTTAGCAGTTTTACAGAAAGAATTGTTCAAAATTTTAGGTTTTGTGCAAAACAGAATTTCAAAACTTTCCACATCTCTTCAATGGAAAATCTAACTTACCCTGTTTACAAACGTTTGAGTTGTAGACAACAGATAACAAATTGTAGCATTCTGTCAATTGAATGTCTGATTATTGCGAAATTCCTTAAAAGAGGGGTTGAACGTTGATAACGTGGCATACAGACATACACACATACTTACTTATGCGCCAACAACACCGATGATTGATAGTTGCCATAAAAGTTGGGGGTTGATTTCGACATAAATTCCTATATTGTTTATAAATAATTACGAATGAGCACACAAATGCTTAGTGTTATCAACACTTATGAACAGGGTTGCCAAGCGTAGAATAATTATGTTATTTGTATAGCTCTTTTACGAGCATAATGCTATTTATTATTATGTCGAATCTCAGAACTTTCCTACAGCTAATGTAGAGCCATGTGGTAAAAATATTGGCCCATATTCATAGTCGCAAAATAAAGTTAAAACCTGGTTTTTACCCAAAATCGAAGATACAGGCTGGTCCCATAAAAAAAAGAAAAACTTGCATTAAATTATGAGAAAATTTTAAAAAATAGATTAACAAAAGGAATAATAAAAAATTCGAATTTAGGAGGCAGCGTGACGTAATGGTTAGGACTGTGAACTCATAGCCCTCAGGACGTGGGTTCGATTCTCGTAAATGTAAATGTTTTTTTATTGATATCAATGAAAATAAATGTTACTTTAAAACCTGGTTGTAAATATTTAAAAGCACTTTTCCTGCTTTTAAATTTAAAAAAAAAAGCATCTTTTCTGACGAGAGGTTTTAACTTTATTTTGCGACTATGAATATAGGCCATTGAGTTGAATACAAACATGCATAATTCGTTGTAAACTAATTCGCCCACATCATCTTTTATGTGTGTTATTGTATCTTCTGAAGCAGTAATACAATATCGTTGCAGATAATGCAACTAACAGCTTCACTATAATCTTGGACTGCTTATACAATAAAGATGTTAGCCAAGGGCGCCACATGCTACCTTAGCGCCATCGTACGAAATCCGGTTTTGTGATTTTGAAATCAGATATTGTAAAAAACAGCACCTGGCCCCCTTGACTGTGACTTACTATCTTTGAGGACTTATTTTTTGCTTCTTGGCCCAAGCCTGAACTTGCATGATTTGCGGACTGTTATTTACTATCTCTGAGAATATTTCGTTGATTCATAACGGCACGTGTATTAAGTATATATTATTTCTCGCCCTCCTGAGCCTGCGTTTAACCACAGAAAGTTGCAGTTAAAACTGGGAATATTAACACTAACCCCAGATGAAAATATTATTATCTGAGTAACGCATAAAATTTAATCAGAAAAAAATTTTTTCGGTTAAAACTTTAACCTCTTTCATGGCGGAAAATTATCAGCTTTTTTATTTAGAATTTCAAAATATAGCTACGTTTCCGTACAATAATGCATTGGTCCAGTTTACAAGATTAAATCCGAAAAACGTTCCTTTACTTGAAAAAAACTATGAAAAAATTTTTAAAATTTTCATTTAATACTTAGAAAAAATTACCCAGACTTGAGATAAGAAACAGATCCAATAGGCGTATGAGTTTGCCGTTTGATTGGGCTCCTTTCCTTAAACGAAAAGTTATTTTTATTTTGTCCAAACAAAAGGGTATGTAGAACTAACAATATTTTAAAAAACCCTTTCTTCTTTAAGTATTTTTCATTTCAAATAAAATGTAATGAAAACCATACTTGATTGCATCCTTTGACTGTCCACTCGCACCACATCCTGTACGCACTTCCTTTTCACAAGAGTCGTCAGTCGTCGGGTTTGCTCCTGTAAGTCTTAGTTGCATCCGAACCTTACAGCCGTGCGTTAGCTATAGCAAAATCACGCTCCTGCAAAACCCTACAAGTTTTCTTAACTTAAAATCAAAATTTTATTTGAAAGGTAAATTGCAAAATCAACAGAAAAACAATTGCAAAATTAAGTGAACACAAAGTGAACAAGTGAAATTGAGCTAAGCAAATGAAAAGAAGTCGTAGAAACAAAAGCCAAACCCTTTTTTTCGCAGTAAAAAATTAAATTTCTGGGTGTGCCACAGCAGTGAATTGGTTTGACATTAAATGAAATACAGAAGAAAGTGATAAAAATAATGAAATTAATGCATCGATTTATGTAGCAATTAAATGCTATACAATTAGGAATGCAGATAAGATAGGAATAATGTGGAAATTATTGAATAGAAAATGAAAATTCACATAAAAGAAAAATTTTCCTGATTATATAATCGTTTGTGAGAAAAAAATTGGAAAATTTTCACAAAGATGGTGGCTCCATCTAGCAGATACATATTATTTTATCTACATTTGGAGCCGAAGATTTGGAGTCTGCGTTCTCAAAGCATTTAGTTATTGTAAACAAAAGCCAGCTGTTTTCCATCTCGCAATCTCACAGATGATGTTGTTTACATCAGATTCCACGAGAAGTTTTGCTATGATTTCTTTTTTCTCTTATTTGGATAAATCAAGTTTGTAGTATTTCTCTTTGTATTTGTAAATTTCTCGCATGTCTATTTTTGCGTGAGCACACGAAAACACTTGTTGAATACATTTCCTATTTAAAATTCCTTAATTGACGATAGGGAGAGTTCTATGGCTACGAGTTCTCTCAATGGGTTGTTGTCCTTTATGCAATAACGTGATTTGAATGTTTGTTTGCCAGACTTGTGCGTGACTTGGTAAAAGGCTGTCATAGAATATGGCATGCAGGCTCTTCAAAAAAATGGAGGCTCGTCCTTTTTCATTCAGCAAAAGAGCATTGTGTCAATCTTAATGCAAAGTGAATTGAATTTTAATGTATGGATTTGACTGTTGTAGAGGCATTACTTACTTTTTTGGGCTTACAAATAATCAACCAAAAACTAAACTGGAAAACATGAGGTGATAGGCAATAGTGAAACATTGGTGCTTTAACATCTTGGAATGAATGAAGCTTCCTTATAATAGAAAATACAACTTTGCAAAATTGAATATATCGGCAGTAACTTGAGATTGCCAAATAAGGCTAGATGAAAGATCGCTGCGAGTCGGACCGCTAAGCACAGCTTAAGGCGCCAACGAATAAAACATGTAGTCGCGCACTACAATGAAGAGCAAGAGCAGCTCGTAAGGAGAAAAAAAGGGATTAGAAGAAAGTCCAGCGCTAGAAAAAATACAGCGCGAGAAAACTCAGAAAGGGGATATTGAAGGGTATTTCGAACAAAAAAAAAAGTCCGAAGCTTCAAGAAAAAAGGCCAAAAAAATCCTTCGCAAGTCCTTCGAGATAGTTAAGAAAAACTAGTTAGTGACCTAGAGAAGACTGCAGAAAATTCCACAATAGCTAAGCAGGAAAAAAACCTAAGGATTGATAGAAGAAACAGTTAAGTTTCGCAACCTAGTCTAGAAGAAATAACCTTGGGGGAGAAAAAATCAAACAAAAACAGCAGCTGGATGCGATGGCATATTATCATTACTTGTATACTTGTTAGGTTGAATTAGGAGCTTATAATCCTGACACAATTAGTTGTCGGAAAACCTTTGGACTTACTCTACCTGTACCTACTTGAAATTTTTATATCAATTATACATATTAGGCGCTCTGCCTGTTAAGGAAAATTTCCGTCGGTGTGAAAATTCTCAGGTACGGTCGCATATAAAAGACTGGAATAGATATGTAAATAGGTCTAAAAAGGCAAAAAAAAACTATTTTATTAATAAGAACAATATCGGGAACGTGGTGTAAAAGAATGGAAGAAGTTTACTGAATTACATTGCGAATATATTTGATATAAGGAAATATATTTTCTCTATTTTGTTAAAAAAAATATGGTGAAAATAGCATTTAAATAAGCAGGCGTGGCCGCAGATTGATCTTAAGAAATTTTTTTTTTTGGTTTGTTTTGAGACTAATAATTATTATATTAATAATTTTTGTATTGAACTTTTTAGTCATTTATACAACCAACATGACAAAGATAACAAGTGGATCAATTTAACCTGGTAATTGGTGACATATGTTTCGGCTATTACCACGTATATACATATTTATATGCATATACATAGCCTCATCAGACCAGTTTTTGGTTAAGTTGTACTGAGAATCGAACACCCGACCGTATGCATTTTTGAATTGCGACGGCCGCTCTAACACTTGAGCTATTGGGTATGTGACCTTGATTTTAGTTGTGTAAAGGATGGAAGGAGCTATGTAAGCCGAAATTTCTAGCTTTCTAAGTTTTTAGCTCCAAATTTATGATTCAATATACAATGTATGTAACATACAGGTGGACAGAAATAATTAGATCTATAAATCACTCGATAAAACGGTGGCACACAATTTTTTGGGTATGTATGCTATGAAATAAACAGCTATTAGTCTGTTGGTAAGAACTTTTTCTTTTCGAACTCAACTCGATAAAACAATGTTTAAGAAAACGCCCCTAAAACAGAAAAAAAAATAATATTTTCTTTTTTAATTACGACTAGTATTCCCTCCTTTGAACAAAACCCGATTTTTTATTAACCGATTGGCACATTTTTCAACGAAAACATGCACTTTTCCCTACTACCCAATTTTCTGCTAATTTCAAAAATTACTCAACTTTGACCAAATGTACAAACCATACTATATATCCAAATAAGTTAAGTCTGTCATTATTTTTAGCTCTAAAATATATATTTCCAATATATGTACATACTCGTACATATCAGATTTTTTTAATAAGCCCACTCTAAAATTGATTTTTGTCACCAGTTGTAAGAGAGCCATTATTCGCTGCTTATCGTACCTATCGCAACATACCAAGTCCAATTTTCAAAAATTTTTTAATTTTTCGGGTATCGAAGCCCACTTATAAGGCCTACATTTTTCTCATTAAACATTTCATGTGATTTGTTTTTTTGCAGGGCTTTATTATATGTATATTAAGTGTATTATGCGTCAATGTCATCTATGTACTTAATGCTCTTTTTACAAGCGATATTTTATTCTAAGAGTTTCATTAGAGTTATAGACTAAATTTAAAAATTGAACTCAACTTTTTAGAACTAAAATTTTTGATCTGTACTTAAAAACGTTTATTTTTTAAAATATTTATATAAAGGTTGCAAAAATGTGTACGCAGTTTCTTCAAAAAGCTTACACGAATTAATCAAATTACCAGGAAGAAAACAAAAACAATTTTGAAAAATGGTTACCACAACAACAAACAATAACAATCATACCAACAACGATGACTTTGAAATTGATCAGGATGATGGCATGCAGGACTTGGGACTGCCAGTGTCAGTGCAAACTTTCCTCTGGCGGCAAATAGCGCCATTCATACGACCCAAGTTGGGTAAATTGCACGAAGCAAGTTGTATGGTAAGTTTTAGTTTAAAGACCATTATTTATTTCCTCTTCTAAAAAATTCAAAATTTTTATGCCGTAAACATTTTAAGATAAAAATGAATACTTTAAAAAAACACTCGTAACTTTTTTGAAAAAAAATTTCTTAGTGTAAATATTTGCTTTATAGGTAACATATATGTTGATGCTGTAAATAAGGCTTACCAATGGCATTACAAGTAAACAAGAACACGATAAATGAAAAAAGTTTAAAACCTAGTGTATTAGAAAACTAAGACTATTTATATATAAATGGGATAGTTGTGGACTACAGCTAAATTACCATAATCGAAAATTTATCATTCTGAACAAAAGTCTTTACGACCGTAAGTGACTTATGGACAGTTTAAAGAATATGAAGAATCAAAACATGACTATATGGCTAATTTTATATGGGTTTCATTGACTCACAGTTCAATCTTATAAATTTCAAGAGGCGGGAGTGCATCATTATGTTTTTCTATTAGAATATATAGTAGACGCTAAAAAATTTTTGGTCAGAGACCAAGGCGGCTTAATGTGTACCTGGATCTCGTTTGAAAATTATTTAGTAAATTATTTTTTACCATAAAATTAATCTGAACAAATGTACCAAATAATTTTTAAATAATGCGCTCTAATATTCCTAATAAGACGCAAAATTAAAATTCAGTGTGACATCGTTCGAACGGCTCAAATTAAATCCACCCTAGAGCAGCGCTATAGCGAACTCCATAGAGCTCCACATAACAGCAGGCACAAAAAAAGAGATTGGGCAAATAGTCACAACATAAGCGACCTCTACAGCATTACGAAAAAGCTTTCGAGAAACTTACCAACACATCCAATCAATAATATAAAGGGTACACGACCAACATTCGAACCCACGCAATTAGCTCCCGGGTGAATCTTGGCAACAATGAAAATAAAACAAAAAGTGTTGCAATTGCACCACCAACAAACACATCTGGAAGCATGTCGTCTATTCCCAGCTTGCCTCCTTTAAGAGATATCCCTGACTATCCAAAGGCTGAAACTTAAGAAAACACACCAAGCTACTTTATCCCAGCTGAAGCATTAACCCCACTTTCATGACGGAACTACTTATTTTCCCTGCGTTCAAATCTATTGGAAAAGAAGAGAGACTTCCTGGTGAATAGCTTGTGGACTTTGTTATTAAAAAAGTGACTTCACCTTTTTGTAGAAATATAAAAAAATCACAATTCTGAGCTCATCCTCCAAAGTACTATCCAAGGCTACTCATATCCTCAATCGAATTCAAAGTAAACTTGCGAAACAATTCATACAAAACGCTAGTATACAAATCAAAACCACCCTCCGTGTTATCCCAGGACGACTATGCGAAAAACAAACGAGCTATCACATTTCGCACCGTCAAAACAAAAGGGTCGCAAATCAAAATAACGAGTTTTCGAGTTATGTATACTACTATATAGCTCATTATGTGATCTTAATTTTAGTCTAACCACCATATTTCTAGCTCAATTGATAACTTCTAAAATGCATTTTTAGTTAAGGGATATTTTGTTCTGTATTTTTTCTTAACAAAACAACACCGCCTCATTTCAAAATATTAGTATTTTGTTGTTAAAATAAAGAAAAAACAATTAAAACAACAAAGCCTTAAGTCGAAAACGATATTTTAAAATATTTTCTTTTAAGTTTTTACAGTAGCAAATCAAAACAAGGCGGTATAGTTCTTATAAACCAAAAATATTTTCAATCAAAATAATTACAACACTGCCACATCCCCAAATATGACAATGTTACTCTATAGATTTGTGAAATAAGTTTATAGTATTTCAGTTCAAGACTGTCATAGCTATAAATATGACTGTCTTCAAATTCAGTGGAAAATTTTAGAGTTCTTTAATCTCAATTTTCTCGAAACTTAAAACTTTGAGATGCGGCCCTCTTGTTCTGACGTGCGATATGAAAAAAATCTAAAATTCTATGCTGATAGGCAAACAAAAAAAAGTCATTGAAAACAAAAATAACTTTTCCGCTGCAACGCACTAAAAATAATGGGCTCTTTTTATATGCAATAACCGTTGAAGCCCCTCCTGTTTGGTTTCTCCTAAAAACACTGCAAGGCACTTGCCCTATCTTAAACCCCTAGCAATCATTTTAATTTTCCGCTACTTTTGTGCCTCCTTGAGCTTGGGACCCGGGGCTATTGCCCCATCTAGCTCTATATTAATCCGACGCAATCCGACCATTTTTGAACACCTCCTATTTTATATTAAATTAAAATGCTCAATAAGATGAGTATATTAAGTGGCAAGACATTCGATAGTAAAGTTGGTTCTTCGTTTTTTTTTTTTTTTTTTTTTTTTTGTCGAAATATTTTTTAATATGATATAGATTATATTTACCTTTCTATGTTATCGTACAGTAAGAATGACATACATTTATCTATCGCCTGTCAATGTTCTTCATTTTATATTTTATGTATTTACTTTATATATTTTTGGCTTACGCACACTACTTTGTAAAAATCCGTTTACGTCTCAACGCAAAATGTTTACTAAATAAATGAATTATGTGTGAATTTTGATGTAGTTTTGTCAACATGCACCAGGACACCATGTAAGTTTCAATATGAAATACAATGAAATACCCAATTACATTTTTCTGTGTGACTCTTGAATTGTAGCCTTATAATAATCTGCATTAAGTTGAACGCTTTTGAAAATTTTAATTTTACACTTAAGCATACTGCAATATTTTAATTTTGAAATTTATTAATAATGTTAGTTAACTGTACCCACACAAGTGGGGGCGTAGTTTGGAAGCGCAGTGGAAAAAATGAGAATGCAGCCTTTAATTACAAATCCTTTGCGAAACTAAATTTATAGTTTTTTATCATTTTGCCTGCTTCCTGTGTTCAAAGTGAAGGGACCTTTGCTTCAGCTGAAACCATTTATTATAGCAAACATTTTTACCAGAACATAAGAAATTTGAACTATTTTTAATTCGTTCTTTTTTTTTGAAAGACTAACAACTTTTTATATCAATACGACTTTGCATGAAACAATAATGTTTTAAAATTTATTCTAGTTTTTATTATTTTCTATGTACACATACATTTTTTCTATGCTGTTTAGTTTTTGAGAAAAGTATGCTCAAAACATCGATTTTGACCATTTCGTGTACTTGTACGAGGGACACAAGTAACCAAGGTATAATACTGAAATAAAACGTTGTCCTGATTGATAACTTTCACTGAATATATTTATAGTCCAGCACGGCATAGTTTTTTTTTTACCTGAATTTGAAGATCAGTTGGGTCATGAGGCGCTTTTCCACCGCAAACATGAAAAGCGAGAGATTTGATGTCTGCGACAAAGTTATTCCTTACATAAAATTTTTACATGAACCATCACATTTTCTTATTTTTTATGATTTTTAGTATATTTAGAAAAAAAAATTTCCATGCAAACTAAAGTATTGAAATATATAGTGTCATAGGGGAAAAAGTTTCCTTAGGACTAACATTTTTAATAAAATTAAGTAAAACTGAAGGTTTCTATTTTTTATTTTATTTGCTGTTTTCTAATCTTTTCTTGTCTTAATAAATTAACTTAAGCTTAGCAATCAGAAACTTTCAGTTTTGCTAAATGTTTTCAATAATGTTGGTTCTGAGGAGGTTGGAGAGCCCCCTATCCTTCGATGTGGAATATTTTTATCGAAGACACAATGTGGTTTTTCTTCGAAAAACTTACTAAAAATCGCCAATAATAAAAAAGAAGAGTGTTGGGATGTTCAAGTAAAAACACATTTTCATATTAAATTTTATTTGGAAGAACTTAGTCCCAGTCGTCAAAACTGTAGCGATTAAAGTGCGAAGGTTTTTACTACTCGTTTGATCTTGGACTGCAGGTAGAAAAAATCTAGAACGTACAGAACTCTAAATTTATTCAGCAAAAATTATCGGGTCAACGTCCCCTCTCACAGAAAGATTGAGAGTTGAACTGCGCTACTAAAGAGAAGTTTTCCTTTTCAAATCTTCAATAACAATATTCTGTTAACATTTTGAAATTTGTTGATTCTACTTATGTATATATTTTTTTTGTAAATAATTTCATATGCTTTGTTATAATGATTTTATGTTCAGTACATTATCATTATAGTTCACACAATTTTAATCGTTATTAAATATGTATTATATATTTATATTATATTTGTATAAGTATCTATGAACTAAAATAAAATAAATTTATGTCTCATTGTGTCAACGTTACAACAGGAATCAAAGGAAGCATGCAAGGTATATAATATTTAAAACATGAAAATAAAAATCCGAAAGGAAAACACAAATATGTTCAAGAATTTAATTAAAACATATCCATGAAAATGATAAAGAAAAAGTTACATCAAATAGTTCCCCACATTTATATGGTATATAATAAAATTTTTCTAATTTCTCATAATAGTCATTTGAAAAAGTGCTGGTTCAGAATATACAATTTGGCCTATCACCACCGCTCACCAAAGCACTCGGCATTATTCCCAGATGGCGACTGCTGCAGGCCGCTTTACCTCACGTGATGCATTGTGTAGCAGCTTTACTGCATAATCGTGTCAAGGATATGCAGGCTATTGGCGCTGTTGAAACAAAGTTGCTCTATACCATGCAATGGATACTGTTATATGCTGCCGAAGAATGCGCTGATGATGACGATGCTGAAGAACACCTCGGCGATAAGGATAAAGATTCGAAAGAGAAATCCATGGATCAATATTTGTTTTCAGTTCCAACAATAACGGTATTGTTTTCGTATAGAAATGAAACTAAAACATTTCTTAAGCTTGGAAAATTTTATAGCTCTTTGTTTATCTGTTTGCACCAATTATACACCATTTGAAAGAATCAGATTTCCAAAATTTTCGTCTTGAGAATGGTATTAAATTGTGGCAAGGTATGTGGGATAACAGAGCACCAGGTGCACCCTGTTTTACAGCACCTGTAAAACCAAAAGCTAGAAATCTTCTATGTGCACCTTCTCCCAAGGGCTCAACAGATGTTATAACAGCAAGTATGTTCTAAAAGTCCTATTTGTAATAATTTATAATAGGTTTGGTAAAGCGTCTGCAGGAGGATAATGTCTTTTATAAACCTATTATAAATAATTGTGAAAAGGGTTTTGCCCAAGCTTTTTTTATTTTATTTCTGCTGCAGGAAAACCATCATTGAGTGCTGATAATTTTATGTCTCCGAAAGCTGATTCTCCACAAAGTGTAACAAACTCGGAGAATACCAGGCAAGAGGAAGATGTAAGTTTTTCGATGGGCATTATGAAAATACAATTATTTCTAATTAGAATAAATTTTTTTGAACCTAAAACTCTACAAAAAGAGAACTAAATTTAATAAAAACTAATAAGGATTCTGCCTTTATCGGCGACGAAAATTAAATACGCGTGAAAAGTTTTCCTTTTATTTTAGGGGTATTTTAATCGCGGTGGAGATACCCTGTGTACATACATTCATTGTTTGTTTGCTTTAAAGTATAAAAAAACCCACGCCTACAAGCCCAAGTCTCATAATTTTTACTGATACTTTATGTCATCGAATGTGCAACGTCAATTTTTCCGAACTTACCCATTCTTGACTGAGTGCTTGTTGTTTCCAAATTTTTTTTATCAATCATTTAAATTTTTTTTTCTCATAAAAGCCATAACTTTTAATTATTTTGTTATTCAAGAACATCAAGTGTTGAACTTTTTTTAACTAAAATAAAACTGTGTTATCAAAACTGAACTTAGAATAGAAGCCACGGCTCGAAAACGTGACAATGTGTACTAAATCGCATAGTACAAAGTATGAAAGCTTAAACAGTGCTTGATCTTACACCGTACCTCACCTGACTTTACCTTACCTTGCCTTGCCTTGCCTTACCTTACCTTACCTTACCTTACCTTACCTTACCTTACCTTACCTTACCTTACCTTACCTTACCTTAACTTACCTTACCTTACCTTACCTTACCTTACCTTACCTTACCTTACCTTACCTTACCTTACCTTACCTTACCTTTACTTACCTTACCTTAGAAGTAATTTTCTTTAAATTATCACGCGATATTTTTATCACATCTAACAACAAATTTAAATCGGTAATCTACTTATGTACTACATACATACATATACACATACATACATATGTATTTGTAGGGCTCCTGGGTCTCATCTCCTAAGGACTTTGCTTTTCCCGAAACTATTCCCGAGGAGGCATCTAGCGTTGAAGAAGAACGCGTAGTTATTTTTCGCCTACCCTCAGCGCCCTATTTGATGGATACGTCATTTTTTACAGTAATCAAAAGAAATTAACTTTACCCATGCACCTTAATATTATGAATAACACAAATTTTTTCGTACACAGGCTGATGCCAGTTTGTTGCAACAATCTCAAAGTAGGCGTGGCAGTCGTCAATCGATGCACTCTCGTGACAAAGATAAGCCATCGACGAAATTCGAATTCGATCAGCAAGAGCTGATGCGTGGTGCTTCGCAAAAGGAAAGCAAACGTAGTGCCTCAACCGAAAAGGACTCCGAAAACTCGGACAAATCTGATGGACTAAAAGTAGATGTGGCAGCTGCAACTTTTCTCGATGTCGCCGTGTTACGTTGTTTATTCATTTCACATTGGCAGGAGGAGGGTATATTTTGGAGCTTGCAATATTTGTATAACAGGTATGACGTTTAGTTTGTGTATATGGTATCATTTTATAATTAATCATTTGTTTATTTTCTTAAAGATTAAATGAAATTGGCGAGGAGTCTGCCATTCCGTTGCAACAGCCACGCAAACGCTCGAATTCCTTGCCAATACCACAAATTGAAATATCGCTTTATCAAGGGCCTGGTACCAATAGTCGTGATAGTCCTAGTGGTAGTTCAATGGCTAAAGACTATATCGAATTGCCGGATCCATCAACAACAACTTGTGTAGTTGGTGGTAGGTCCTAACTTACTTTTTAACTACAACAAAAATAAAAATTTTTATCAAATTTTTTCAGAGGAAACGAGTCCAACAACTGAAAGGCGCGGCAGTGAGAAGAAGAAACGTGTCAAAATGGCTGATTTGAGAGCTTTTGTTGAAACGAAAATGTTTTCAAAATCCGAAAAAAATTTAGAAAAAGTAGGAATCGATTCAAATACTAACGGCAAGAGACCACTGCAACATGCAGTAAGATCTTTTTAAGAGTCAATACTCATGTTCCCCCTTTTCGCACCAATTGTGTTCTTCATGATTCACATTGGCAGTGCACTTTTGAATTCCTAAAAAAAAATTTTTAACCTCACAATACCCAACTTTCAATCATATTTCCATATCAATCCCATTTATATGAATGTGTTTTTTTAAAGTTAATGAATTATTTGAGGGGCTTCACAACAAAACATAACATTTACTTTATATGCGAGCTTACATAAAATGAAAGATTTTGGAATAACGTACATTTTATCCCTTCTATAATTTTTTGTGCATTAAGGTGAGAAATCCGCTCGCATCGATTGCATCAACCTTTAAAAACAGAAGGAGTTTTTGCTAATTTTAATGAAATTTATGACATAATGATTCAAATAAAATAAATATTTGGAGTTTTATGTACAACTTAGTGTAAGGTAAATGTTAAGTTTTGGTGGGGACATCCTTATTGTTAAAAAATTTATTTAAGATCTCTGGTCTTACTTGTTATAAGTTTTCTTTGGCATATCTTCATTATACTAATAATTTTTTTTTTTTTTTTTGAAAATTCAAGGACTATCATCGCAGTCTGGATACTGGTGAAAAGAAATTATCACGTTCTGCTTCCATGATTACACGTGAGCCGGCTAGCAATTTGATCAAAGGGAAAAGCATGCCAAGTTTAAGGTACAGCAAGTCTAACATAACTATTTTAATATTTATGTAACGAAAAAAATTTACCAACACATTTATCCAAAAACTGCAAACAGTAACATAATTTATGATTTTTACAACTACAACTTGGCCCACAATTTTAATCACCAATACTTCATCTACATACAACAAAAAACATAAGAAAAATACAAATAAAAGTCCTACAACTTTGTAGCCTTAAAGTTAAAGAAAATGCAAAAAATGCCCTCAAACGTATTTTTAAATTTCAATTCAGTGCTGTATTTCCAATTCACTGCCGAATATAAATCAATAAATTATTGTTCAAAGTTCAGTGCCCTAGATTCTATATTATAAAAAGCGAGGAGACTGACTGAAAACATTTTTGAGATGGCTTACTGCTGACATTTGGCTTCGTCTTTCGAGCTTATTTTACTACTGATCCTCTTGTTAAAGTCATTTAAGTTGTAACAATAGGGTATTCTTTAATTGCCCAATTGTAGATTTCGGCGGTCCCACCCTCTAGAATCTAGAAACTACACCCTTCAACTACAAAATTTCCGTCTTAAATAAATAAAATTTGCAATGCCATTTTTCCCTGAATTTACAACTTGCTCCCAATACTAATGTCATAAATCCAGTACAAGAGGCCCCTGCGGTAGTATAATGTCAAAATAGGTTCCCATTTTATGGATTATACAGGCAAATCTTTTACATGTGTCCAACAGCATTGAAATGTATATTGCTCGATAGCGCTTTAATCTCTCCTTAGAGTATATCGACCTGGTATGGGCATGAAAGGCGCCATACGAGTAAGCCAAAATATGTAACCAATTCGCCTCTTAAAGGGTTTTATTTGTAACTTAGTAAGTACAAAACATACCTTCAATATTAATGATATGAATCTCGATTGAAAGCTATTCTTATGTATTACAATATCAAATACCCGACAAAAAGCGCTAGTGGGTACAAAAACACGGGCAAATAAAAACCCTCTTTTTTATGCCCAATCGCAATTTCGATTTCCTCTGATTGGATACCACTGCGATAAAGTAGATAATATCTACATATTATGTATAACGGGTTTGAGCATATTTACAGTATTGTTCATATTAGCGAACACAAGTGATAATTTGAAAAAACAACATTTATTAGTTATAGACGAAGAATACAATTTAAATTGTTTTAATAAGAACTATGTCACTTGACTTTTATAACTTCTTTAAAACGTTTTGGCATAGAATCCACAAGTTTTGTACACATTTCAGATACTTGCTGGTCTTGAAACTATATCTGTATTACAGTCCCAATCATTTTTGTTTTTGTTGTGAAGTCTATTTTACGAAGTCAAGCCTTTACAATAACCCGAAGATTTTCAATCGGATTAAGATCCGGTGAGTTTCTTGGTCATTTAAGGCATGATATTTTCTTGTCCTTTAAATATTTCATCATGACTTTCAGCACGTGACATGGAGCCGAATCTTGTTGAAAAACTGATTGACCGTTGGCATCAACTTTTCGTCGTTCAGCTTCCAATCCTTGTTCCAGAGAGTCCTTATATTTTTGTAAGTTCATCATGTCTTCGGTCGGTACAAGGAATCTGGCACTTTTCTAAGAAAAGCAGCCCCGAAACATCTTCTTTAATGGATTTGGTCAATATTGCTGTCCTTGCACCAAAAAATTCCTCTCACGAAGATATCATGCCTTGAATGGCCAGGAAACTGACCAGATCTTAATCCGATTGAAAATCTTTGGGTTATTCTAAAGGCTAGACTTCGTAAAATAGACTTCACAACAAAAACAAAAATGATTGGGACTTTAATCCAGACATGGTTTCAAGACCAGCAAGTATCTGAAATTGTGGATTCTATGCCAAAACGTGATAAAGAAGTTATAAAAGCTGAGTGGGGACATAGTTCTTATTAAAATAATTCAAATTGTATTCTTCGTCTATAACTAATAAATGTTGTTTTTTCAAATTATCACTTGTGTTCACATTAATTCGAACAATTCTGTACCATAGTTTTCAAGTTTTAAAAAAATGAAAAAATTAATTTCGTATGATATTTCAAAATTATCACGTCAGAAATGTTATTAAAGAAAATTCAAAAACACTTTGTTAAATCAAATACAGAAATACACAATTTTACACAAAGTACTCTCGTCTTAAAATTTTCACAATAAAACTTTAATCATTCTATTGAATTCTATTTATAAACCCATGTATTACCTTAGCTGTCTACTCGATAGCGGGTAAGTTTCTTATCAACTGTCTTTCATATACATACTCGTATTAGGGTACCTACCTATGATAAAACTTTTTATTTGCACACCCCTATCTTAGTAAAGCTTTATACATAAGAAAAAACTTGGACAATATTTGAATCGGTTATTTTTAAAACAGGATATCAGAAAATTTTTTGAATCAAGTCTGATAAGTTGAAGATGGGAACGGTTTTCATATTTTCAATAGAAATACAATAAAATCCAATACGATACATTAAGGATGATACTTATAGTTTCGATTTTTTGGTAAAAACTTGAATAAAATAAAACCAGTTTACAAAAGAATACTTCGATTAAGAGTGCAACTTGTTGAAGAAAAAAATCATATGAGGACATCAGGGTTCCCATTGTAATAAATGCCAATGCAAAATAATACAAAAAGTCTGGGTTCATTATTAAAACGGGACATCTCTATAACAGAAAAACATTATTCTGCCGCTTCCAAAGTATCAAAAAACTATTAATGGCTGTCTTTCTTTCAGACTTTTTCTCTTGTTACAGTAAAACTACGTACGTACGACACTGTACATTATGGACAAGAGATCGTTTTTTGCATATCTTCTAAAATTTAAAAATTTGAAGATGACCTCTTGTTTCAAATGACCGGATCATTTATTGAAAAAATTCTAAATTATAGAATTGTGCTAAGATTGGTGTAAAAATGTCACATTTCTTAAAATTTTCTCGATTTCGCAATTTATTATTATTATTTGCATAGTTACGTATGTCATTTTTCATTATATATTCCGAAATTTGGGGTTCACACTTCAAGCTGTAACATTATTTTACAAAATTATTATATGTATGTAAATTTTCGCAACTGATTGAATATACAAAACTTAATTTAAACGGTTTGGAGCAAGTTTTTTAAACAAAGTTTAATTAATTTCCATAGCTTGCATTGAAAGAAATCCATAGGCGTCAAAAATTCAATTTTGGTTTTTGACCAGATAGCAAATTTTGCTAATAGGCAACTCAAATATATGTGGATGCAAGCGAAGATAATACCAGACTTATATCCTCATAGCGCATATTCGAATAGAACAAATCTTTTGTGAAATAATAAAAGTTTTTAAGTCTAAAAATTGTTAATAATGTTAAAGAGCTACATACATGTATTGATAATTTGTGAGCCCCAGTCAAAAAGCGCTTCTATATAAGTAGTACATATACCCGCAATTCCCGCATTTCACTTCAATTACTCTCACTGTTGTTTAATTAATTAATAATTCGTATATTTCGGCTCGAGCTGCACAATCATTTCCATTTCACTAATCGTAACAATTCGTGTATGAACAACATTCAAGGTTTTACAGGTATGTTGAGCCACCAAAATCGATGCGTGCATCACAATCGTCTGGCCCAAGAACAACATTTTATCCAAGAAATCCCATTATAACCGTAACGGAACACACGCCAACACCATCACCGGATTATCTTAAGCGACAGGTAAATAAATAATTTGGTACTTATTGTGAATTGCATGCGTAATAATATTTTTATACTCCCTAGGGCTCTATCGATTCACAATTGGATGCGCTCAGCAATGGCGGAAGTTTAAGTGGCATAGTCGGAAATGGCAACGATAGCGCTAGTGGATTCCGCGGACACATGTTACGTTCGCATACTGATTCACATATCGATTACACTGGGGTGGATGAATCGGAAGCACCTGGTTCATCCTTTTACATAACACGTGACGGTGGCATCGATTATGAAATTGTTTTGCTAGCGGTGTTTAACGTCTTTAAACGCGATGTGAGCGCTTGCTCGCAACGCGTACTTGAAGCGGGTTTGAACATATGTGAACTTCTGCTGGAATTGGGCGTTATAAAGTTGGGTGAACACGCGCATGAGATAACAATGGGTATAATAAGAAAAGCTTTACTGCATCTTGGGTGTCCGCATGGTTGCAATGAAGGTACATTTTCGAAATAAATTAAGGATTGAATATAATGTATATAGAACGTTTTGTTTTTAAAATAAGCTTTAAAAAAATAACAAAGGAGTTCTAGATTTACTATCGGATAAAGAAAAATTTAGTCTCACTCTAAAATTAAGTTTAGCATTGAATTCGAAATTGAGGTTTTATTAGCAAAGTCAGCATAATCGGTGAGGAAAATATTTTTGACATCTTAAAAATTCAAGTTGACATTTAAATGACCTTGAAAATAGTTATCCATATACGAAAATGGGGTAGTTTTATTTTCCTCAGTTTTAATATAATAAAATCGGACTCTCTTTTAAAATAAGTACATAAATTGATAAGCCAAAAACTATTACTAATTTTTAATTTACTAAATATCTCTTTTCATTGAATTAAAGATTTATTTCATTTCAGGTGTACGTGGTCCTCTTGCTGACTTTTTACGAAGTCAATGCCAAAAAGTATTGGCACGTTTGCTCCGACAGGCTAATTCCCGCACTAAGCGCTATCTCCAGCAAATGGTGAAGACAGCACAATTGAATGAACTTATCGACTTTTTCCATGCATTCGTTGCATTCTGTGTTGATCCAAGCTCCTTACTATCTCCACTAAGTGAGTTCTATCGTGATTATATTCCAATTGTAGTAATAATTATAATAGATGTACTAATTTTATCATATGTGTAAGTAAAGATTATAGCAAGTCTAGCCGAAATTGTAGGTGCACCTTAAACCTCTTAACTCCTTTTGAATTCCTTTCTACCGCCCTCCAAACTATTGGACTTTTTATGTGAACAACGAAACATACTGACTGAAATTCTTGCATGGCCCCTTTTCTTCGCTTTTTAGTACCGCTTAAGTAGCTCATCTAAATAATTTGTCACAACTGAAATTCAAATATCTCATTCAATCCATTGGCTGCTTCTAAGTAGGGTTCAAATCTGTATTTATAAGTTAGATCGCATGTACTGTTTTCCGATACTCTTGTTTTTAAGTTTCTTACAATTTTTTGTTGACCAACTCCCAACACGCAATTTTCGTTCTTTGTACAATTGATTCTATGAAAAAAAAAAATCAAAAACATAAATAGCCCATAAACGTTCGACTGGAATAAAAAATGCTAACTCCGATCTTGGCGGTGCTATATCATCATCAGGCGGTCAGGGTGGCTACTCTACCAACTTCAGTGGGGGACTGAGCGGTGGACCGGAATCACAAGTCTTCACAGCAGTTTTCAAATTGTTGGTAACACGTTTTGTCGAAGCGTCTAAGGAACTGAAGACACCTGAAAATGCAACAGTCTATAATGAAGTGAGGCACCTTATCACCTACGTTAAAGGAGCACATGGTGGACCATTTAGAAGAGTGGCATTAAGTGGTATATTGGCTGTAACACCACGGCCACATAAGAAGGGTCCCAACATGCAAACAACCAGAGTTATAAGGTTTGTTGTAATGATAACGTCTGGTCTAGAACGAAATAAAGAAGACTTTACTGTCTCCCAGAAAAACCTTTCCCAACAAAATAAAGTTTGTTTTGAATTCGTTAAAGACCCTGTCACACAGTTTTGTTGCTTAATTTTAATATTGAGTAAATTTTTAGACATATACCACATGCTGAGACATCACAAAGTAACCAAAACGATGATAATCGGAGTCAACGTCGCTTACTTTTGAAAAAACGTAGTACATCATCCGCTTGCGCAGTGGTAAAAATAATATTGCAGGATTTTTCAGGTAGTAATATTTTTTAATACTTTCAGAGTCTACTTGAAACGGAGCCATGCGAAGAACACTACAAGACCAGTCAATCTCCGTTGAGCAATTTCCGTAGGCGTACAACAGGTGTCCGTCCGACCTTAACCCCGCGTCATAGCGAACGTGCACTGCTTTCCGATTCAACTTCTAGCTCCGAACGAAATTCACTGGGTCGCCTAAGTGGTCTGGTGCGTTGGTTCCGAGGCACACCGAAAGAAGCTTCTTCTATTGATTTGGAGATTGGTTCATTAAATCCCGAAATTACATCGACATTCATAAGACATGCTTCCTTGAAAATACAAAGAGGTCGTTCTAGCGATGGTATCGGTAGATCTATACAACGAGCTAAGCGACGCGTAGAGCGTCGTTTAAATCGCTTTGGTGGCATTGTAAAGGGCAAGAAAAAAGTCGGTGGTACTGAGGAAACTGCCGATTTAAGTAGACGTAGCTCATCGGATATGTGCGAGGGTCCACGTGAGTCAGAAGTGGTAGTACTTAAAGAACGTAAGTTGATTCCTACTGAGCCAGTGCGTGAAGGAATGTTACGCTTTTCATTTTTACTGGAGGCATGCGCGCCAGGTTCATTTCCAGATCCACAATTGGTGGCAGCAGTTTTGGATTTGGTAAGCTTTTGGTTATATTCTACATAATTTAAGTAACTAATTTTAGTCAATTTCAGCCTCAAGCTCCACTTGTTACTCGCGCAACTTTCCTTTTGGAATGTGCGCATTTTGTGCATCTTTGCAACAAGGGTCAATGGCCAAGTTGGATGAAACAAAATATTGCCACTGGCTATAGATCCTCTGGTGCAAATATTGCACAAACTAAACAACAGTTGACTTCGACAGGGACGAGAAGAACGCACATCCTGCAAAGAGCAGCTGGTAAAATGTTTCATCAGGTAATGTCTATTTTCAAATTCAACGAAAAATTCTACGGCTTTCGGTTGCGGCTCAAGGTTTACCTCTTTAAGTATGTCCAACACCAGCTTCTCTAGCCACAGTGCTTTTCTATTCAGATTTCATTGCATTTTATACCGTGCCATTTATACGGTATAGTGCGCATTTTATACGGTAAGCCATGCTTGAAGAGTCACTGCTCGTTTTAACTGTCTAAAACAACTTGAAAGAAGTTGAGTTTCGATAGCGAATTGGTTGACGGAAAAGTTCGGGTTGAATATCAAGGCTGAATGCACCCAATCACTGCAAAAAAAGTAATACAGATATTTCAAAGGATTTTTGATAGTGAGTTTATGTGTCCTTGCATTTAAAAGTTCTTGCAGACTAACCAAAAAAATAAACATAAATAAGAGACAAAAAATTAAAATTTTAATGTCATTTTGGAGATTTCTTAGATAAAATAATCATAATGAATCTGAAAATTTTCATTTCTGAAAGTCTTAGACCCTTCCAAAATATAAGTTTCCGATCGCAAAGTCTGGCTAAATGATTTTTTCGAAAAGAGGTCAAAAAGAGATAGTTGCTTATGCCAGGTTGTAGCCATTTCCAGAAGCAAACAATAATTTTAAAATAACATACGATACATATGTACTTTTTTGGAAGATAGCTTCTGTTACTAAAGCTTTTTCTCTAACAATAAAGTAATTTGCATATTTGAGGCCCCATGCCGGTCAAAATATGGATCTATTCATTGCAAGGTTTCATATTGTTAGATAACTATTATATCGTTTTAAGAACTAGATACTTATTAAAAATCAATTAAACAAATTTTGTATTTTCGTCCCAACAAGTGTTCTACCTATCGTCAACACTGTACGATAACGCTTTCACACAGTGTATCCAAATATTGTTTGCAAGCACTATTAATTCGTCATACGTGTGCGCCCAATTTAAAAGAAACAATCAAAGAAACAAACAAAAGCAACCGCTCCTAAAAACAAAAAAAAAAATACTACGACGAGGATGGGATTCGAACCCACGCGTGCAGAGCACATTGGATTAGCAGTCCAACGCCTTAACCACTCGGCCACCTCGTCATGCTCAGCCGGCTGACATATCATATTTTTAAGCTCAAGTCACAAAAATAATGCACACGTCAGATGAAACAGTTAAAACAAAAAGTTCTTTGGTGATTAGTACAATTCTATTTTCATTTCATTTTTCATATATTTCTTCTTCCCAACTACAACTACAGTGGGCTGAAATGCTTGGTGCACGACTGGAAGAACTTCTCTACACTGAACGATTGAACTTTGAGGCTGTTAATGCAAGTTTAATGGACACCGATAAGCAACGTGAACTTCTACAACAAGATGAAGAGGAAGATTTTCTTGATGAAACCAGTGTTAATCCGCATGGTAATGATTGTCCACATGCACTGAAATTGATCGCTTGCGTTTTACTTTTTGAAATCACCGCTTTTTTGCGGGACACATATCAGACTTTGCCTAAAACATCAAAATTGTTGCATAAAGAGAAACCGGCTCCATGGGAAAAAGTTTATCGTGAGGCAAATCGACGATGGTCTATGGCTTTAAGTTCAATGGGTCATTCACAAACATCGGCGCAAAGCTTACAATCGATTGCAGCGGGCAATGATGGAGGAGGTATGTCGTAGTGAAGGCATTTATTTTGACACACATTATATTGGTATTTGAATTTATTTTTTTTAAGGTACTCAAACGGAACGAAAAATATCTTTTGTGCTACATGAACCCGACAATGAGTCTGAGAATAGCAGCAACACTACACTGACTATGCAAGGGGAAGATGGTAAGCAAAAATATTTATGGGAATTAGTTTACATTTAGAACAAAAAACAATAGATTTGCGTATTTAGTAGTGTTTCACCGAGGCCGAGGCGAGGCGAGGTTCTAGTTGATCTCGGTCTCGCCTCGTTTTATTAATTGAAGTCTCGCCTCGCCTCGGCCTCGGACGAGATCTTGCCATCACATGCATCGCCTCGCCTCGCCTCGCCTCGCTCTCGGCCGAGGCACCTCGGTAAAAAAGCGAGTCTTTTATTAAAATAAATAAAAAATTATACATTTATCCAGGCTGACAGGCTGATCAAGCCTCAAGAAATAAAATAAAATATCTGTTTTTATTTTTGGTGAATTGGATGAGATGTGATGAATTTCATTCTTTTCTTATATGGGAAGGAGAGGCATTGCCTATTTTTCCAAACCAAACTAAGCTATGAACCTTTTACAAACTATAAGAAAGATATGTATGTACCAAATCTTATTTATCTACGTCAAATAGATATTGAGATATGATAAAGTTAATTTTTTTCTTATATTGAAGGCATGGTACCGCCAATTTTATTAATTGAATCTTAGTTATGCCTCTACCTTTTATAAATATACCAAGTTTTATTAATCTGCATCAAGTAGTTGATAATATATGATGAATTCTGTTTTTCTCTTATGTGGGGGTGGCATCACCCATTTATCGTAAGCTATGTTACGGAGCATCCCAAATCTTAAGAAACATATATGTATGTCAAATCTTTCGTCGGCCGGTTGAACGGTTTAGGAGTCCATTAGCAACGAATATACATATATTGATCTTTATTTATATACTAGCATTACCCTGTGCGTTTTGCTTCACCTTACCGTTTCTTAGAAAGACTGTTAGAATAAATCAATTTCAATGCAGTGCTGTCAATCATTCAGTTTTGCTTATAGCCATACATAGCCTTACATGCTTCCCTAATCGATCAATCGAGGTGAAGTCGCATAAAATCTGATGCGATCCAAGGACTTCTGTGCATTAGCGCTTGGACCAAATCTGAACTCGTAAGAAGCACATGCGGGTTAAAAATAAAACAAAGTAGTTTACTCAAAATAAAATACTAAAATATTAGTTAAATATAGATTTTAATATAAAAATTACATTCATATTTTGAATCTGCAGATGGGTCTTACGAGTTCAGATTTGGTCAAAACGCGCCTCGCTCTTGGTTTCCAAAACGAGGCTAGGACGAGGCGAGCCCGAGGCGAGGTGCCGTGTGATCTCGCCTCGCCTCGGTCAAGCGAGGAAAATTTATTTTTCCATCTCGCCTCGTTCTCGCCTCGGTCTCGCCTCGTTCTCGTAGTCAAAAACGAGGCTGCCTCGTAGCCTCGGTGAAACACTAGTATTTAGTTGAAAATTTCTTTTAAATTTTAAAAATTTATCAGAAATCCGTATATAAAATTATTTATAGAAAAATTAATATTATCCATTCGCAAATTTTTTTTTTTTTTTTTCAGGTCAACGCCGTCCTGTTTCTGCTGTTAGACCATTTCTACTGCGTCGTGGCACCGCTACTGCCGCCGGAGGTTCATTCAAACGTAGATCTTTGAAATTACGTCGTGGTACCAAAGATGGCAAAGATTTGGAAACTGATTGTAAATATAAAATTAAGCATAACTTTTTCGTCAAAAACTAAATGAACACTTAAATTACAGTTAAGCGTGTGGACTCTATACAATCGCGACGTAAAGTTTCATCACTTTCCGATCGCAGTGACACTTCCGAACAGGGTATAATAAGTGGTGGCGAAGAGTCACCTGGTATATTAAGCGATGACCAGCAGCCCGAATCACCAACAGATTCTAATGAAACTGATGATACCGCTAAAAATATGCCATGGATGAAAGCTGTTATTGAGCTAATGAACAGTTACAACTTTTACTGTACGCACAAGGGATTTTGTCATCCATATTGTTATAAGCGACACATGAGAGCATGCTCCAGATTGGTCAAAGCAACCAGAAAAGTAAGCGTTTTCTTTATAAATACTGCTATTCAAGAATCCTGCATTCCATCATATTCCGACCTATGATACATCCTTTTGTTTATACTTTCAAGTCTTTTCAACAAATAGATTCCAAGTATTTTCAATCCAATCAAATATTTTAAGACCGTATTGTATTGAAATAATCCTCAATCCGGCTCAATCCTTTATCGGCTATCGGGGTTATGTTTCTTTTTTTCTCTTGGCCATCAAATCGGAGAGCTCGATTGTAAATTTCAATTACCTGGATCGTTGTTTTAGAAGAATATAATTTAGCTTTCATTTTAAATGATGGCGATGGCATTCAAAAATCTTCCATTTTTGACAGTACTTTAAATTCTTGCTTTAAAGTTTTTAATGATATTAATTTGAAATTTTTAATCGAACTTTACAGTCAAATTGCAGTAACCAATATTCTTGTGAAATTTCACAAATCGGTTAATGCTTTATAAACAAACATGACAAAGACAACAAATGGAACAATTTAACCTGGTAATTGGTGACATATGTTTCGGCTATTACCACATATATACACATATTCATATGTATATACATAGCCTCATCAGACCAGTTTTTGGTTAATTTTGTAATGTGATTCGAACCCCCGACCATTCCATGAATTATATGTGGACGGCCGCTCTAACACTTGAGCCACGGAGGTTGTGCTGAACAACATGTACAAAGTGCAATTTATATTATGCGATTGCGCCATCTGTTGTCATTTTATTGTCATTTCTCGTTTGCTGCATAGCTTTGTTAAACCATCGGTTTAAGGACTTGCTATATGATGTAGCTTTTTTTATTATTTCGAATTTCGGGCTTCCGCCACTTTTATTCTTCGAATAATTGTTGGACGTGTTCTTCCGGTTTTAGAAATTTTTAATTTGTTTTTAGTCGACTGAATGTTATTAATTAATTTGAAATTTTTAATCGAACTTTACAGTCAAATTGCAGTAACCAATATTCTTGTGAAATTTCACAAATCGGTTAATGCTTTATAAACAAACATGACAAGTCCTTAAACCGATGGTTTAACAAAGCTATGCAGCAAACGAGAAATGACAATAAAATGACAACAGATGGCGCAATCGCATAATATAAATTGCACTTTGTACATGTTGTTCAGCACAACCTCCGTGGCTCAAGTGTTAGAGCGGCCGTCCACATATAATTCATGGAATGGTCGGGGGTTCGAATCACATTACAAAATTAACCAAAAACTGGTCTGATGAGGCTATGTATATACATATGAATATGTGTATATATGTGGTAATAGCCGAAACATATGTCACCAATTACCAGGTTAAATTGTTCCATTTGTTGTCTTTGTCATGTTTGTTTATAAAGCATTAACCGATTTGTGAAATTTCACAAGAATATTGGTTACTGCAATTTGACTGTAAAGTTCGATTAAAAATTTCAAATTAATTAATAACATTCAGTCGACTAAAAACAAATTAAAAATTTCTAAAACCGGAAGAACACGTCCAACAATTATTCGAAGAATAAAAGTGGCGGAAGCCCGAAATTCGAAATAATAAAAAAAGCTACATCATATAGCAAGTCCTTAAACCGATGGTTTAACAAAGCTATGCAGCAAACGAGAAATGACAATAAAATGACAACAGATGGCGCAATCGCATAATATAAATTGCACTTTGTACATGTTGTTCAGCACAACCTCCGTGGCTCAAGTGTTAGAGCGGCCGTCCACATATAATTCATGGAATGGTCGGGGGTTCGAATCACATTACAAAATTAACCAAAAACTGGTCTGATGAGGCTATGTATATACATATGAATATGTGTATATATGTGGTAATAGCCGAAACATATGTCACCAATTACCAGGTTAAATTGTTCCATTTGTTGTCTTTGTCATGTTTGTTTATAAAGCATTAACCGATTTGTGAAATTTCACAAGAATATTGGTTACTGCAATTTGACTGTAAAGTTCGATTAAAAATTTCAAATTAATTAATAACATTCAGTCGACTAAAAACAAATTAAAAAGTTTTTAATGATATAATTTGTTTTCTTTTCTAACTTAAGATATACGGAGAAGAATTTGGGTTCAGTTTTGAAGCAGACCATCCAATTGTCGGAAGTAGCTCTAGTACAGGGAAAACAGGCCAAGCGCGACAACGTTCCGCTCGCAAAGTCTCCGAGCAAAGTTCAACTCAAACGTCTCCATCAAAGCGTAAAGATAGTCTTTCGAGAAGAGATCGGTTAGAAAAACTAATTTTATTGCATGTAGTAGAACATTTTTTTAATATTTTTCAATGATTTATGTTTTGTAGCATAAGCGATGACCCCGATATTGAAATGGCAGAAAAGTTGGCAAAAGCCTTTCGCCAAGAAAAGCAAAGAACAAGACAAGAGGATCCACCGATTTTGAAATTTATACGTAATCATGTACGTAATCTGTTTCACTTTCCAATGGCAACCTTGTTGAAAGGCGCCGTAATACTAACAGAGGAATTGGTTATTGAAGCAATGCCAACAGCATGGGAGCTACTGCTGGAGGCCAATCAAGAAACATCAGCAGCATGTGCATCTTTGTTTTTAATGGGTTCCGTTAAAGCACAAAATTTTGCTTTTGACATAATGCAAAGGGCATTGAAAAACAAAGATCCTGATGTACGCATTGGGGCAATACAAAGGTGATTATGATCTAAAGCAACACAATCTTATAAAACAATTATTATTTGTGTTTTAGATTTTCAGTACTTTGGAAAACTCGATTTCAAGTATGGCCACGCATGGAAGACGGTGCCCATGATGTTACTTTTAAAGTTCCGCCAGGTGGTATAGAGTTTACACTACCATCACCAAAAATTGGCATAGAAAGCTTACCTGTAGTAGATCCACCTTGGTCACCAGTGCAACAAACAAAGGATATGGATGTTACACTAAATCAGGATCGACATGTAAGTTCTTGAGTTCACACCTAACTTAAAATTATAATTTTTTTTTTTTGTTAGCGTTCCTTGGTTACTGCTACAAAAAGTCGTAAGATGCAACAAACGGAAGCTATTCGTAATGCGATACGAGTGCAACGTGATAAGCAACGTGCTGAACGGCACAGTTTTCTTATTACAACGATACCCATAAATCAACAGGCCTCACATGAACCCGGTATGGATCATCCACCGGGAGAAGACCACATCGAAGGTGAAGAAGAATTAGAAGGTGCACGCATGGCACCACACCTGCATACAGCGCATTCATTATTCCCGTCTGTGCTGTGTTCATCAGTTATGCAAATTGTAGCGTGCTTAGACGATGCAGCTATAGGATCAGATGGAAATTCAGTGTATGAAGTTGCTTATCAGGCAAGTTCGAATTCGCATCAAAGTAAATATCGATGTCTGTTAAAACCGCTATTCGTTCACATTTCAGGTTATTTGGGTTTGCCTTGTAGAAGAATCTGCTTTGTTCCTGCGTTATGTTTTAGAGCGTTTAACACGGGATCGTCAGGATCAAATGTTTAAGTTACTGCGTCATTTAATACGTTTTGTGCCACGCCTACCGCAGCAGGCTGCATTTGCGCTTTATAACTCCATTATTGGTTACATAATGTTCTATGTACGCTCTTCTAATGAACATAAGCAGGAGGTATAAATGTCTTAGTTATTTTTTTTTTTGATCTTGCATTAATTTTTTATTTCATTTAACAGCTAGTTGGTTCCGCGCTATCCGTCTTGTGGATGGTCGTTCATAGCGTGCACGGTATAATGTTTAAGGATTTAAAACAGATTTTACGTAAAGAACAATGCGATGCTTCGATTTTACTGACAGCTAATGTACCAGCAGCCAAAAAAATAGTTGTCCATGGTCCATATGAGGGTAAGTATCTGGAATTGAAATGGATTAAACGCAGAAAAATAATTAACTATCGGCTTTGCATAATGAAATTTTCAACATTTAACACGGGTTCTTACAATCTCGCTCCACTCACTCTACTCATCCTCGTTTTAATGCTTAATATTCTTATATTATTCTAGAAATAAACGGCCTCATATTAAATACGATCACAACTGGAGACGAATCAGTCGAAATATTGTTGCATTAATGCCAGCGTAGTTCCAAAGTTCTTAACTATATATGTATATGTATGTAAGCCTTACAACACTTAAATAGTCTGAAACTAGCATAAATTAAAATGTTTTGGGGCAACAGTGAACGAAATATAAGCATATGAGTCACATTTGTCTTCAAAGAACAAATTGCAGAAATTTTAGACTCTGCACCTTCAATTTTAAAGTGTTCTGTTTTGTGCACTTAACATATAGTTGTTGTACACAGAATTTGCATTTGATTTTTACTTTGCCTGATTCTATTGTGGTCTTAATGTTCCATAGTGAAAATATTTTACTTCGCATTGCCTGTGAAAATAGTGAATGAATGAAATGGGGGGGTGAAAATGAATCACACCATGCTTAGCAAAACATGGGACAGTTTTAAACCTATCTACAAAAATTGTTAATTTGGTTGACACACGCTTCCGAACAGCCAAATCGAGTTTTTATTGACTCTGTTAAATAGCACTTTTGGCAGTGACAGTATTGTAATATGTGTGTGATTTTCTTGGCAAGTTGACTAGTGTACCCTGAAGCCAGTGCTTCGGCAAATGGCTTGGTGGCATTGCCGTTTTTCAAGGTTTGGATCGCTTTTCCTACTTCATAAGTCGAAGGCGACTATGATTGGAGTCGCCTTTTGTGTTTTTGAAGATATATCAATTAAAATCTCATTTTTAGATTAATTCGGTAATTAAAATGTTTCAAACGATAGAAAGATGTGCCATAATACCCATACACTCTACAGCAATTACATATTATTGGTCACTGTGACAACTCTTATCTTATTCACAATATTTCTTTGCTTGTTTAGTAGTTCCAGAATTTCTTAGATAACTGTTTTCTAGAAATCTTTTAGATAATCCTTTAACATCGATTCGTTGCTTATTTTAGTTTTAATCTTAATCCACATGCCCAGCAGAAGATAATTTTATTGAGCAATTTGATTTATCTTACAGATGATGGTAACATTCCTTCACAGTTTCCCGTCCAAGAAGATACACTTTTTTGTCAATTACTCAAAGAAGCTTTGGACTTTTATCCAGTTGATGAAAAAAACCTTAGTCACTATTGCTTAGTGGACTACAAGAGCAGTAAGTTTTTAACGATAAGATCAAATATGTGTACATATGAACATTTGATATTAATGAGTTATATTTACTTATAGGTAAAATTCTTAATCCTAACTGGTACATACGTGACTTGTACTTCTTTAAGCGTTCACAGTATCCAGAGGTGCGCTTAATGCAAATGAAGCCGGATGAATCGTTTTTGGCTTTGCAGAAACAAGAGCTTTCTAAAAAGTTTGTTGAAATCGGAAAGGTGCATTTAACTTGGGCAATTTTGAAAAATGTCGACATGGTAGTGCAACGTGTGGTGTTTCTTCATGAAGAATTAATGAAATTACCAGCGTTTCCACGTAAAGCATTAGAGGTAGATTTAGATTTACATCATGGTGGTGAATATGGCAAGGTAAGTTAGAAGTATGTGTATAATATTCAAATGAATGAACTCTTATTTTGACTTTTCTGTTAGGCTCTACTTGGGCTGGATGTTTTACACAAATTCATGTGGGTTCGCTTAATTGCACGCATGTTCGAAGCAATGGCTGGTAATTTCGCCTATTCAGCGGATATTCAACTGTTTCTGAATGTTCTGTCGGGTGCTGCTATACTACATGCTGAAGATTCTTGTATCATGCGTTATGTTATGGCCACCTACATAAATGCAGCATTTAATTTCAAGAACATTTTTTCTACCAATGGATATTTCATGATTATGCCGACGCTATTGCAAGTTTATTCACTGCATCAGACTAACAAATTGATTACAACAACCATTGAATATGCCGTAAAGCAGTTTTATCTGCTCAATCGTAAACCTTTTATATTGCAAATGTTTGGTTCCGTGTCGGCGATATTGGATACTGATGAGGAGGGTACCTATGGTGAAGCACATAAGGTAGTTTTGTTCATAGATTATCGTAAGATTATTGTTGACTAATTTTTTTATTCTTTTTTTAGGTTCAGTCTAGTTGTCTTTTTAATTTACTACTGAGCTTGGAGGATCCTTCGCCTGATCCATTGAATATCGCAGAACTGGTTAAGGAACCGAAACCTTTAAAAGCTATCGATTTTTGTTATCATGATGAAGATGGTGATGTTACAGTATTGGATTGCATTACCCTGTGTGTCATGGTGGTCTCATATTCAGCAGAAAGTACAAGGGGATACCAGATGTTGGTAAGTTGAATAACCTAGGTTTAATTTCACTCTCAAGTATGTATCTTGAAAGTTAGACCATTTTAGGTTAAAGATATGGAAAAAGTTGTACTCAAGAAAATTAAGAAAAAAGCCTTCATGAAATCGCAATTTAATATCTTTCTAAATTGTTTCTAAAAACTCTTAGTTGTCAAGATATTTAAGTGATTAAGTTGAAATGAACACCCAGTAGATACACTTTAATTAAGGAAAAAATTTCTTTTTCGACAGATTATACTTGAGGCAATTCTACCTTGTTACCTCCAGCAAATACAGTCGCCCAGCTATATACCGCTACAGGGAAAGTCTGAAAGAGATATTATTTTACAACTGGCTGTCGCTATACGGACTATGGTACATAATTGTGAAGGATTAGCAAAAAGCTACAATGGTCCTTATCGCAATAGTCCCGAACACAAGGGATCATCGCAACGGAATTGCAGTCGTGGACCTCCTTGCTCGCCGGGCTTAGATTTTGAAGAAGAATCTCACTCTAAATATGTAACTGATCCTCGATCCAAAAATATGATGGATTCAGGCGAAGATTCGGAAATGATACGCACTGAATACAGACGTCCACGTGACGTACTTCTTTCAGTCGTAGGGGACTTTTTGAGTAAAGCTTCTACGCGTTTACAAGAGCTGTCGAAAAAACTTCCAAGTGACTCAAAACCAACAGAGGTGTTGGATGTTAAATGTCACATACGTTTAGCTGATATTGCACATTCATTACTAAAGGTATCACCATACGATCCGGAATCGATGGCTTGTCGCGGTTTACAGCGATACATGCAAGCCATTCTACCGCGTGCCGAATGGGCCAATGATGCATTGCGTAATGCTTTGGTAACGATATTACGCAGAATCGATAAAGTTTTTCTTAAGATTTCCAAGAAGCCATCCATAAGACGTAATACCGATTGGGAAGCTGCTGCTGGCCTACTCAAAGGAATACACGAAACAATTGTGCGCCATCCTTATGTTTTGCATTGGCAACAGATTAAAACGCTCATCAATACCGTCCAAAATCTTATTGTAAACGAACCAGGTTCAGCTGCACCAGATGGTGTCTCAAGCGCAGGCGCTGCTCTTATGTCTCAGAACCCTCCGGCCTTTTTCTGTTCGACAGTGGTGCGACTGGTTGCATTGCAAGTAGTCAGCCCCGTTGATTGTTTTTCACTTGTACAAATATGTGGTGGCAGTGCTGAATTTGCGACCCAAGAGAAGGCCGAAGGTTTTCTAATGCATTTGATTATGCCTCTGTGCTTGAAAGTATGTTCGGGACGTGGAGTCTCTGATATTGGAGAACTGAAGATGTCAGATGTTCAATTTTTATTAAACGCCGTGCTAAATGCCATGAGTCCGCCTGCTGGACGTACCGGTCAAGCAGTTGTGCAGATAAATCGTGTTGGTGGAGACTTAAGAGCAGGATCATTGACATTCACAGGAAGTCGCGATGCTAAGCGACCAGCAAGAATTTCAGGTTCACTGTATCAGGCTGCATTTTTGGCACTCAGAATTGTTTGCATATGTTTTGAAAACCGATTATCCACCGAATGGTCAAGAATCGTAAGAGTTATGAGAGACTTAGGACGGAGAAATGAAGCTGCTCCAGATTTGTGGAGTTTTTTAGAGTTTGTGGTTACACATCGTACACCACTATACATTGTCTTAATGCCATTTATTCTGCACAAGGTAAACATGTGAAAAACCCTCGATCCAACTATCACACTTTAATTTAATCCGCTTTTAGATTGCGCAACCACCCATTGGAGATCACGAACGTCATATGCAGTTTATTATAAGAGAGCGTCTTAGAGGAACTCCTCCTCAGGGAGGCATAAAATCGAAAGGAGCACTACTTTTAGAGTTAGCTAGAGAATTGAAGGAATTGCGTGATGAACTCGAGGAAAAACGTTACGGTTCGTATAATTCTAATATTATTAATTTTAAAATTTCTAATGGCGTAAGACTTGATAAAATAAATAATACTTCTAAAATAAAGCCATACAGCAAATCCAAAAATCAAATTGCGCAACATTGCAAATCGTAAACATTATTTCTCAATTTTCTTTCTTTCATAGATCGCGACAGCTCTGACCATACCAAGCGCGACACACCTGCTGCTAGCAGCGCAGCTAACGAGGCACACAAAGCGCAACAACGTCCTTCGTTAATTTCAATATTTACAGGAACAACAACAGGACAAGCAACACATTCTCACATCTCTGCTGCACCAATTGACTCACGTAGTGGATCTGGAGGCATTTGCACTCCCAGCGACACATTATCACAGCAAACTTTACATCCACCACGGGAATCGCTATCCAGTAGTTCCACAACCACACATCGTGAACATACCCACACAAGTGGTGAAAGTCATAGTGGTGAAAACGCTGCGGGCTCAGCTCCGTCCTTGGCAGGACATGCTACAGGACAAACCACAAGTTCTGCAACTATTGCGTCAGCATTACCTCCAGGTTTAGCGGCACAACTCTCGCATTCCCAATCTTTGCAACAGGCACCATTCAAAGCTCAACCACCGAAATTGCGTTTTGTCTCTTCAGTAGAATTTAGGCATTCATCCGGAGAAACATCGACAACACCATTATCACCAGAAAGTCCAGCAGAAGATAGTTCAGGAGAACATTCCCGATCACGTTTACAACGCACCAAGGTATCGAGCAGAAAAACATTCCGACTTAAGCGTAGCCGGCCAACACATACTGAAGTTCCGATTGTGGTAAGTAAAGTACATACCAGGAAATACTCATAATCGCTAGTAGACATAAACTATTTTCTAAACTTTTTGTAGGTTCCACCCACAATATCGATCGATGAACGTCCAAAACCTTTAAGTGAAATATCATGGGATTCAGTATCACAGACTTCATCAACATCAGGCTATCGCGATAATAACAGTTTGCAAACAGGTTTACTATCACCAGATGGTTCATTAGGTGGTATGACTTTGGGTCGTTCACCGTCGCAGCATTCACTTTTGATGGTGTTTGAAGGCCAGGATGAGGATACGCTTATATAACAGTCAAAGGACGAAGTTGATGATAAACAAAGTTAGTTTGATATCTAAGATAGAAATCTTAGAAATATTGAACAGAATCAGTTACATGGAATCATTTTAAAAAAGGCAATTGGCAAAAGTCCTTGCATTAGCTTAGCAGTTTGCAAAAATAGAAAAAAGGACAGAATTTTTACAAGTGATTTAGACTTTAGATAAAGACTAGCCTGAGTTTATCGTTTAAAAAGTAATGTGTAGGTCAAGAGTAGGAGTTAGTTAAATTTGGCTTAAGAGTCTTATAACCAGCAACTTTATTGTAAATCTACTAAATTATTTCGATACACAGGTAACCGTCATATAGCAAATTGTTCTGGGCCGAGGAATAAGAGTTTTCGGTCATATTATACGTTAACTTCAACTCAAGTCCTATAAACTCTTCCTTTACTTTTTTTAGGTAAACGAGAGTACTAGGAAGATAAAGTCTTATCCTTCCAGGGTTAAATTAGTACCGTATTATACGAAGGTTTTCTCTACATTGTAGTTTAGTCAAAGTTAATATGGTTTTGCACTTAAAAATTTCCATATCGTTTTAATGAAGGGGTTTCAGGCAATAAGATTTGAATTATCAGCGTGTTTCTCTTTCTTAAGTAAATTACATAGAAAAGAACAAAACATCCTGTTAGTTTATTTTTTCTCGGAGTCTTAATAATTAAAAGAACCGGTTCTACCCTTAAAGCTTATTTCAATTTGAATCATAAGCCAAACTAAAAAGTTTAATGGATGAATGCAGTGCGTTATAGTTTAAGCATGAGCATTGGGAAATAATTTTAGTTTTTCACATTTTTTAATTGGCAAGGTATAACATTATTTTGCGATTTTGAAGAAGTAATGAAGTAAAATAATAATAAGTCTATATTTGTGTAAACTAATTTTCTACACAATTAATTTATCTAACTTTTTATACAATTTTTTTTATGTAAAACCTATCATATGATCTAAATATTCATTCAATGTGCCGAATTGTACGTTTATGTTAAATGATAAATAGGTGTAATAAATGTTGTTTTTAGTTAACATAATTGTTATTAAAGAAATTATAATAAATGGTATAAATAAAGACAAATGTGGCCGTGCATAGGAAAAGGGACTATTTTCTTCTCCCATGGACGTCCACAAATTTAAATTCACAAGGTTTAATTTCAAAAGTTAAAAACTTACACAAACTTTGCATTTATTTCCGGATATCTTACATATTTCTTAAATTTAATTGACATTTATTTTGCTACTTGATGCTTTAGCACGATTTTCTTTTACCAATTTTCGCCATTCAAGCCATTTAGCCAGGTTTGGGTTTTCAATATTACCACGCTGTTCTAACTGCATATAATAGGCTTCACGTAAAATTTTATATGCTTGTATACTATAGAATGGTTGCTGTGTTAAAGGATCAAAATACCGTGCAGGTAACCTAACAAATCAAAATGAGTTTTAAGAATAGCGCTATTTAATAAAAGGCATAAGTAAAAAAATACATACTTTGTTATTGGGCATAGGTAACCGGAATTTCTATCAACTCGTTTAGCTTTAAATATGGAATCATATACTTTATCGTTGAGATCATTTTCAAACGTAATAAATGTACGTTCACATTTTGATGCTGGATCATTTAAATCAACCAGGCCAGTGCCTCTGGTAAGTTTACGCAGCACAGGCATTGTCATCGAATGATATCGTATAACTGCTCCAGTAAAAACACGTTTTATAGGGCGGGATTTTTTCTTCTCTAGTTCCATTTTTTGAAATTTTTCTGCGTTAGAAAATATTTGTATTATTGTTGGTTTAGCGAAAAGAATTCTATTATTTAATTTTTAGATTTATTTTTTCCTCAAAACCCAGCACAAAAAAAGTAGGTTTTCCGCTTATGATTGCATGAACTTTAAATGAAAAATAAAATGTACTAAAAAAAAAACCGTTTTTTTGTTTAAAAGGCTTTTGTCAGTATATTTAATATTTTTTTTAAAAAGCTCATAAAATTGTGTACAAAATATGACAAATTATTTTTTCTACTAATTTTTGAGTAAGATAATAACTCAAATTAACGTTAAGTGCTCGATTGCATACTATACTCTGAAATAACAAATTTTTAAATGAAAAAAAAAATCTTATAAAGATAACTACAGTATCAAGGAAACTTTGAAAACAACGGACAGTGTACTCTATTAAGCTGCATGTTATGTCTCAAGTGTTAAAAGAAACATTAAAAAAAGTTTATTTTTGCGCAGCTTAATAATGTTAATGTGATATTTGTATTTATTTTATTACTCGAAAGATAGTAGATGTGCAGAAAATGGTTCGACATTTTCATGGATATTATTTTATGAGCTTTTAATTAAAAAAATAATATACAAATACAAAAATTAAACAAAATGCACAATTTTTTTCTTTAAAGTTTGATTTTAGTGTATATTATTTTTATCTCTAAAACTCATTAAATATTCATAAATTTTTGTTGAGTAAAAAAATCAACAAAAAAAAATAATGATTGGTGACAAGCTACATTGGGCTAAAAGAAAAATTTGTTTGATCAAATCATTAAATGAATTTAAAATAAAAAGTTTACTAGTTACTTGATTTTCCATACTCAGATATGCTCCAACAAAACAATAAACTCAATGGAAGATTTAAAAAAAACTTTGGAACAGGTTTACTTTAGCTGACATTGTCCAATTTTATTTTTTTTTTTTTTTTTCCTAAAAGGGGGTTAAAAACAACGGAGATATAGACATCGGAAGTTCCGTATGTATCTTTTATAAAAATGGTTATAAGTTGGGAACCCCTGAATGGATTTCAAAAAAATTGGTGTCATAAGATAGATAATTTAATGGTCTACAATAATGGTGAGAAAAGTTTTGAAATTTGACCCATATTTTTGGAGATATTACGATTTTTGTGAAATTTCGACCAATTTTTTTTTGAAAAAACATTTTTTTTTTCAAAAAATGTGTTAATGACCTAAAACTTTTTTAGCATTTTAAGAAACCTTATTTTATTCCCTTTAAGATGGTATGTAGTTTCCTGTAAATTTTTGTGAATTTAGCCCCTTTTTAAAGAAAATCAAAAAAAAATATTCAATGAATTCTTATGAAAACTATGTTTTTGTGGGCAAAAACAGTGGAAAACAACAACAACAACGATTAGTACACCTACAATTATAATTATTTAAACGATTTTCATAATAAAATAATATGGTTATCATATAAATTAAAAATTTTTTAAAATGTGAGGTTATGTTGATGGAAAAGAGCGCCGCAGGCGAAAAATTTTTATTAAAAATCGCGCGCATTTAAGTTTTAAAATGAAAATGGTCTTACAATAATTGTTGTTGTTGTTGTTGTTATTGTTTTTGTCCATAAATAGAGACTTTTCATAAGAATTTATTGCATATTTTTTTTTATTTTCCGGCAAAAAAGGGGGTAAATACGCAAAAATTTAAAACAAGCTATATACCATTTTAAAGGGAATAAAATAAGCTTTCTTAAAATGCTAAAAAAGTTTCAGGTCATTAACACATTTTTTGGAAAAAAAAACGTTTTTTCAAAAAAAAATTGGTCGAAATTTCACAAAAATCTTAATATCTCCAAAAATATGGGTCAAATTTCAAAACTTTACGCACCATTATTGTAGGCCATTAAATTATCTATCTTATGACACCCATTTTTTTGAAATCCATTCAGGGGTTCCCAACTTATAACCATTTTTCCAAAAGCTATATCCGCAACTTCCGATGTCTATATCTCCGATACTAGATCCGAGCGACTTTTTTTGAAATTTTTGTATTTTTTTATTTTTCACCCTCTATCAACCCTAAAAAAAGAAATTGATTTGGAGAATGTCAGCTAAAGTAAACTTAAGCCAAAACTTTTTTTATATTTCTACACAGAGAAACAGATTCCGGTTAAAAATTTGCGATCTGTTCAGGTCCCCTTTTTACTTTTTTTGCTCCATAAGTATCATTATTCCATGAAAAATAAAAAAGTGAGCTTACGTAAACCAATGCGTAATATCAGCCAATATTTTCGAAAGATGTTTTACTTTTGGTCCGGCGATTTTGTAAACATTCATTCCGTGTGCACTCTAATACATACCTAATGACTTGATATTTTCTTCCTCTGTAATTTTCGCTTCTTCAAGAAGTTCATCTTGTGTTGGCATGTATTCTTCTAATTTAACAACTTTCTTCTTTCGCTTTTTGGCTTCATTAAGTTCTTTAAGTCTTGTTCTAGTCTCTTGAGTTTTAAAGGCTGTGGAAGCACGTATTGATTTTCGTCCAGAATCATGTATAGTGAATTTCGAGCCAATCTTCCTTTTTGCAATTCTTGGAAGTTTCTTTTTTGGAGATGCTCCAGCGGGTTTTGTTTCCTTTTTTACAACAGGTTTAGGTTCCTATATTACAAAAAATACTGAAAATGTTCATAAAAAAGAAAGTTTTTTCACAGCACCTTGTATGCTTTTGTATTAACTCCTGTGCGTTTGCGTTTCTTTTCGGGTTCCTCAGTATCAGATATGGGTTCATCATTTTCATCTATACTGAAGTCGGAATCCACCACGTCGTCTTCTTCATCCTTTTGCCTGCATTGAAATAGTCATTAAATTTTGACATTACATAGTATGTTTTCCAAACTTAAATTACTTACACATATTCCTTATCCTCAACTTCTTCATGGAAACCTCCATAGGAAGTTTTGTAGAATTCGTCTTCGTCTTCTTCGTCCAGTAATTTATCAATTTTATTACCAGCGTTTGAACGACGAGAGCGCGTTGCTGCCATTATATATTTACGAAATTATAAAATGTTATCAATAAATGTTATTTCCAAAAAGAATTGATAGAAGACGCGATTTTTGGATAGAAATGTCAAGGGCTTAGTGTGCGAAAACGTTTTTAATATTTGTATTGGTCTCGTCTGATTTCCTCTGACAGCGATAATTGTAACACGCTACATTTTTCAACTTTTTAAGTTAATCTGATTTTAAATTTCTTTATTTTCTTAATTTTTGATAATGTTTGTTAAATATATTTAATGTAAGGTATTGTAATGTTAATTTGCTTCTAAATTGAAAAAAAAAAAACGCGCTAGCTGCTATAGTATTAAATGTGCACAAACTTATTTGTTTATTATCTGCATATTTTATTCTGCATAATTGCACGAGTTGTGTGGCTTTTGCATTTAATATAATAATAGATTATTTATAAGTACATACGCAACTAATTTTTAATAGTGATGTGATGAAATTGATAAAAATATATATTTTTCATTTTTATACCTTGATGTCAGTCAAGGTCAAAATAGGAACAATTAACCATTTTAAACTCTTCACAACAAATACGTTGTTTTGTTTTGTTGTATTGCGAATAGCTTCGGCGCTAAAACCCAATTTCCATGTGATCTTTCTTGAACTTATCTTATCAAATATCAGGGAGGACAGTATTGCTATAAAGATAGCAAATGTATGCTATTCACTCTCGCATTCTCGAAGCGCATTAAGCCCAATTTCCATGTGATCTTATCTTATCAAATATCAGGGAGGACATCACATGATATTAAGATAGCAAATGTATGCTATTCACTCTCGCATTCTCCAAGCGCATTAGGTTCTGTTCGCATGCTTTTTCTTTTTTACAAAAATTTGATTTGATATCCCTGATATGGGATAAGATAAGATCACATGGAAATTGGGCTTTAGGTTCAGCTCACATGCTTTTTCTTTCTTACAAAAATTTGATTTGATATCGCTGATATGGGATCAAGAAAGATAGCATGCAAATTACGCTTAAAGCCCAATTTCCATGTGATTTTTCTTGAACTTATCTTATTAAAATTCACAGATTTTTTGCCATAATGAGCGAGATGGATATATGTCATTCTTGCTATAAAAGTTTGACATTTCGGCATGTTTATTTGTAAACAAATCACAATTAGACGAAAAGGTAAATATAATATAATATAAATATATATTAAAAATAATACAAATCTTGCAGCATTCAATGAACACATTGCACATGCAAACTACTGCTGGCGACAGCACAAGAGTTGACGTGTCCTGAGGTCGTTTTAGCGAAGAAAGCGGGATTACTTTATGGTGCGGTGGCCAATAGCTACGGACTATGACTGTTGGTGCGTGAGTTATGAATCCTTTAGTATTCAAGATGTGCTTAAAAATTTTGGGGCAATGTACAGAAGGTTAAGCATTTGTTGATAAAAGCTGTGGAAATACCTCTAAAGAAGATTAGACCGCAGAAATATTGGTGGCAAGGGTGAGTGTTAAGTAAAGTTAAGCTAAAGAGTAGTTTTTGATTATTAGTCCAAAAACTAACAAAACAGGACAATGCCGCGAAGCAAAAAGTATCCAAATGTAAAATTTACCGCCTTTCTATACTTCGCCTTTTTTATCAAAATGTTTAATACACCGAAAAGTACTTATGGAAACATGAAAATGTAGTTTTTATTGACACATTTTGATAAAAAAGGCGAAGTATAGAAAAGCGGTAAATTTTACATTTGGATAAAGAGTAGTTGACAAATGCCATCAAAGCTAAGTTCAAAATTGTACACTCGGCGGTCTTCATGTGCAGGTCAAATTTTGTCTGCTTGACATCCATGTAGAGCCTTAAAAATGAAAATTGTAATTTTTTAAGAAGTTATACCTATTTCAAATTGATCGTTTTTGGGCCGGAAAATAGTCTTTTTTTTGGACTTTAACTAAATTATTCAAATTCAATGTTTGTACACTGATGAAAATATGCATCATTATGCAATCATTTTTGTCTTTTAAGCTTTTACATTTTTCATTCAATATAAATTTTTACCATTTCAGAAATGTGTCAGCGACAATACTATGTGAGAAGCTTTTTAATGAATTTCATTTCTTTGTGGATTCTTTATTAAAATTAAGAAAAATTGTAGGTTTTTATACCTATTCCATTCCAACACAATTATAAATAATTTGTTAAAAATTTGTACCATTTTGAGATATCGTATGCATATGAATAAATTGCAATAAAATATTAAATTTTTCCTTTTGTGAAATATAAGAAAAACCCGATATTTAATTTCGATCTAACGACGTATTGACATAAATCCAAATTTTTGCACTTTTTGCGCATAATCAAGGATATTTTTAAACTTTAACTCTACATGAACTGAATGCTATGTTGGTAAAAAACAGCTTTAGATATAGGTAAGACACAGCCCTATTTATAAATGTATTTTACTTACATTAATTTAAAAAATTTTACTGATAGAGTTGCATTAAAAACGAGTTGCTTTCATTTTATGATTTAAAAATGAGCTCAAACTTAACTTTGTGTGTTATTTATACAGAAAAGTCGTCTCAGATTTATGAAAACAGTAATTTTAATCTTTTTATATCCCGTGAAAATAACGTAGTTGCTTTTACTATTCTACATAAAAGTGTGCTATAATTGTCTCAACTTAAATTTAAATAAATGAGTGTTTGTGTCCTTTTCTAAGTTAAATATCATGCTTTCCTCAAGCTATTTTATTTCCAACACCCCGCTTTTATCTCTTTCCAAAATCAAGGATTTAGGAGTTGTTTTTGATTCAAAGTTTACGTTTCGTTCTTACTTTGACTATATAATCCCTAAGGCTTATTCTATGCTAGCCTTTATACGTTGTAATAGCTTGGCATTTAAGGAACCGTACACTCTTTAAACCTTGTTTAGTAGTCTTGTTAGATATAAGTTAGAGTATGCAACTATTATTTGGAATCCTTATTATGAATTGCATATAGCACGAATTGAAAAGGTTCAAAAATCTTTCACTAAGTTTCCTGTGCGTTCTCTTAACTTCGAAGTTAAAGTCTGCCCTCTTACAATTCGCGCTGTCTGTTTATTGGCCTAAAAATGGTTTATGATATTGTTTCTGGTCATGTTAATTATCCTATGTTATTGGCCATAATTCTATTCAATGTCCCTTGTAGAACTTTAAAACACTGTGAAATTTTTCGTCTTGATATTCATCGTACGCTTTATGCTACTAATACCTAGAGTTTTGAAATTATTCAATGAATTAAATTCTGTTGTTAATTTTGAATTTTCTAATTCAAAAAGTGTTTTAAAGTCATTGCTTAGTAATATTTTGTAATTTTATGTATTTACGTGCACATTATTGTTCTAGTTTTTTTGTTACTAATTTAAATTTCAATGTCATATTTTGGTTTATCCAGTTCAAATATTATCTTAGTTCTTGCTGTAATATTTTTTATTTTTTGTATATGTTATACTATTTCGTTATGGCTCTAGTCTGTAAGAATTAAATTTCATAGACTTAAATAAATAAGAGATTTCCTCAAAAATCCATTTTTCATTGGAATTTAAAAAACCAAACATCAAGAAAAACTGCTTTTCTCAATATTGAAAATATTAATTTTACAGAAATATCAGTAAAACCAAAAAAAAAAAGAATCTTCGGCTTAAGTTTGCTTTGGCTGACATTCTCCAAATCAATTTATTTTTTAGGGGTAATAGAGGAATCAAATAAGCTTTCTTAACATGCTAAAAAAGTTTCAGGTCATTAACATATTTTTTGGAAAAAACAAGGTTATTTCAAAATAAATTGGTCAAAATTTCAGAAAAATCATATCTCCAAAATTACTGGTAAAATTTCAAAACTTTGCTACCATTATTGTAGCCCATTAAATTATCCTTCTTATGACACCTATACTTTCTATTTTCCATGCAAGGGTTCCCAACTTATATTCGTTTTTCCAAAAGCTATATCCGCAACTTCCGATGTCTATATCTCCTATACTAGATTCGATCGACTTTTTTTTATTTTTAACCCCCCATTTCACCTAAAAAAGATGGACAATGTCAGCTTAAGAAAACCTGTTCCGAATCTTCAACCATTGTTTACTAGTATAAATTACTTTTATTGTCTTCATAAATTGTTAATTTTTTTATGGGTGTTTGACTGTTCCGGATTCTTTATATTCTTTGCTGGAATGTACCTATGCTCGTTAATATTGAGCCATCAATCCAAGCGCTAAGTCTACGTTCAACGCTCCTATTTGCGGAAATCATTTTAAACCGCGTATTCGATGGAGCACGTAGCTGCAAATCTCCTGTTGATTAAAGTTTACATAATTTAAATGGCTTTTAATAAGACAAATATGCTACAAATCTTACCGGTTACGACAGAGTCAAAAAGCGATAAACGTACATCAGCATCGCACTGGTCAACACTGGTAGATGCCAACTGGCCGGCACCCAACATAGCATGATCAAATAAGCTCTCTGCGAGGTTAAAACGTTCTGAACCGAATTCCTGATGATAATCACTGGGAAATTCATAGTGTACAGTGGAAATTTTCGAAGCAACACGCTCAACATAGGGATTCTCCAGCACTTGCAAGATATTCAATTGAAAATCTAACAGTAAGGCAAAGGTTTTTGCATTTTGAAACGTGGATTATCACGTTCCTTTACATCTTTTGCAGTGATTTTGTACACTGGTGTCAATTCGATGCATTGTTTTTCTAAATGCTGACGGCACTGCAGTGAAAGATAATCGCCTCCAAGCACTGATTTCACTAGTGCCTGTGATAATACATAGCCTTCGAACACAGGAACTGCTGACTTATGCGTAGCACCACTGTCAACCACCAAAGCAGTTGAACGTCCACTGGCGAATGCTGCCAATACTGCATTTACAAGAAAAAAAAATCGGGCACATTGTATTTCTCGAGCATGAGCTCTGTAAGTTTTTCGCGATTGTTACGCACATTCCACGAGGCTTCCGAAAATAGAATAGGATTTCGGTTCGGTTTGTGTAGTTAATAACTTTCTCAAAGAGCTCCCGGTTATCGATCATGCCATCTTTAATATACATATGTTTGTATTTCCATGTGAGGTCGAGGCACATTCACGTATGTGGTATCCACGAAATATTTCCCAGCATCTGCATCTAGAAGTAGGCTCAGTGTTGCCACTGAGAAATTTATTTTCCTACCAAAATTTTCTCGAAAACCTACCAAAGTCGTTTGTAACCTACCAAAACTTTACAAATTAAAAAAAAAAATCTTTTTGCAGCATTGAATTCGTTTATTAACATTTAATGCTGTTTAAAATACATATTCTTGTATGTCGTCGTTTAAAATGCTTAATCGCATATAGCACAAATTTTCTGTTGCTAAATCGTTCACATCATCGGGCAAGTGTGCGCAAAAAGTTACCACATGACACATGCAGCGTACAATTAAGCGATGAACGTTAGAAGAAAGAAAAATAGTAATTAAAAATCATTTTGAAGGCAAAACCGATCGCAAAGTTACAAATTTTGCAAGCGGTTCACGGTATTATTAAATGATATAAAGAGGACAAAAGGATTTCAAATAAACAACGAACGGTGGCAAAAAAAAAAACGTTTAGCTCGAGAGACGAAAAATGTACCATCCAAAAATTTTTAAAAATCCATTCATATCATCTACTCAAAAACTTACTGTAATGGTAAAACTAATATTCATTAAGAAGTCCATGCCGTTCGAAAAGTTCTCCGGAAAAATAATTTTAATGTCTGAGTCGCACAGGATAAGCCATGCATCAACAAAACAATTTCGCTTGAATTTCGCAAAAGAGCACATTTTAAAATATTCTCCTTTTGGAGCATGGTAAACACACCCTAAGTGGTCGGGGTTCTGAAAAAGAGCCATATTTTAGCCTGACAATAACCGTATACTTACAGTCCGTTTTTGAAATGCTTTTTATTAAAGCCCACAAATTCAAATTTATTATTCCGGAAATATTTTTTCTAATTATGTACATAAAAAAAGTTTAGTTCTTAGAACTTAAGACCTTTTTTAGCGGCCCGATTTTGATCACAGCTGCGATCAAAAAAATTATGTTATTAATAGCGCTAGTAACTTTTGTTTCTAATACGCCGGGTCTGAGCACACATGCAACAATTTAGATGTGCGATCAGTCGCAACACTATTTCGTCACATTGTACATGCATATGCGTATTCCCTAAACGTAATTTGTATGCAAGAAAACAGAGACCATACCCACTTGTTGAAGATAGGGTTGGTAAAAGCTTATTTCCAGATGTAAATATTTGCTTCCTGATTCGAAAAACTTCACGAAGAAATTTCAATTTTCGATTTTCATAAAAATTTATCCTAAATCCTACCAAAATCAGATTTAACCTACCAACCTACCAAGAGGAAAAAAACCTACCCGATTTGGTAGGAAACTACCAAAAACGGCAACGCTGAGTAGGCTGCTGATTTCGGAGTTGTTTCTGCAAGACAAATAAAATTTTATTGTCATGTAATTTTCTTTTTTTGAAAACTGTCAAACTTGACACTATCTAAAATTATAGCGCAACTATAAAAATGGCTGTCAAATTTATAGCATGTAATCAATATTAATAAAAAAGTTAAACTTTTTGAACTTTCTGATTTCCGAAATCACGGAGAATATTACATGCTATAAAAAATAGCAAATGTGTGCCTATTCACTCTCGCATTCTCTAAGCGCGTTAGGTTATGCTCGCATGCTTTTTCTTTCTTACAAAAATTTAATAAGATAAGTTCAAGAAAAATCACATGGAAATTGGGCTTAAGATTCGGTGTATATTTGCTATTTACACACACCGAATTTGAGCGTCGACGTATGTCTTCGGAGTAGATCTTTGTTGTGTAAAGGCCTCAACCCATAGAGTACGTCAAGTCCGTTGCGTCAAAGTTCACAGCTGACAAGACGGAAATGAAGGAAGAAAGCGGCCCAATGAATACGTCCGCAACGCATTTAAAGTCAAATAAAAAATAAAAAAAATGCTTTTTGAATGATTAATTGCATTATTTCTCCTTTATACTGCGCATTAATATATTTCTTAAACATGAAAACAATTTTAATTTTCTTATCTCTCCTTTTTTTCTATGTTTCGCACAAACTCACATATGTCAAAGGATTCAACGTACATCAAAAGTTAAAAGTTGTCCAACTTCTTCCGTTGCGTTGACGGATAAGTTGCTTATGGGACGCTCTTCATACAAACCAATAGACCTGATATTTGGTTGTCAGTTGTAAACTTTGACGCAACGGACTTGACATACTCTATGGGCTTAGGCCTTAAATGCGACATACGTCGGAGTGGTAGTTCGGTATTTATACTTCGGCGTGGTGAGTCGATGCACAAGTTCGCTGCTGTGTTAATGTAGAGAATGCGAGAGTGAATAGCATACATTTGCTATCTTAATAGCATGTGATGTCCTCCCTGATATTTGATAAGATAAGATCACATGGAAATTGGGCTTTAAGCTAAAATAAATCTTAAAATTTGACAAAAATAAATTTTAAAATACGAAAACAAAAGAAAAATAAGAGAAGCATCTATTATTATTAATTTTTCTTCTTAATCTTAGACTACGTCGTAGCAAACTATTTTATTGTTGTTCGTTTTGTCATCAAAGAATGACATTTGAACGTCGACGTATCTGTGTGTAAGTGCCTGAGTCGGTGTTACAAGTCGACGGTGCGTGTAAGCAAGGTATGTGAATAGCATTGTAGAAAACATATGAACTGTAACTGTGCTGCCAAGTCTATTCAACAACTCGCCTGGTATCATACCAGTGGTATGTCCGTACAAAAAAAAAGTAAAATTGAATAGACTGCGAGATTTTCCCTAATCTTTAATAAAAAGATCAACGAAGTATCAACTTTAAGTGCCTTTCTTTGTATTATAAAAAAAAGTAAAATTGGATTTATATAAAAATAGATGAGCAAAATGAAATGCCACAGCCCGAGTATAGCGAAAATTAATTAGCACTAATAAATTAAACAGGAGCTATTCGTCATAATAGCAAAAAATAGATTTGATAAATTAATTTCACAATTAAGCATCTATTTCTCAAAAGTAATTGTTAACCATGTCGACAGCAGGTTGTAAGGTAAGCGGGTCAAATTGTTTTGCTTTTCATTCGCTCATAAAACACTATTTTGTCAGGGTGCTGCAAAGCGGTTGCTTAAATGTTTTTGCGGCTGTGGAGAATTAACAGAAGACGAAGTGCAGCGCATCTACCGCTTAAGTGCACAAGCGACATTAATAGATCGCCAAGCGAGTAGGCTACTCCACAAATATTTGGAAGTGGAGCGTTCTGGCGACAAGGGTGAACCTGAACAATTCCTGGATGTTTATGAAAAATGTGGAGAATTGATGAAAGAGGAACGTACGCTTACACTTGACGAGCTGGATGAGTTGAGTGATGCTGGTATGCCCTACCAACTGGAGAAGGAACTAAAATCGGAAATTCAAACGGGCGAAAAAAAGAACATTGACCGTTGCCTAATGCGCATACAGGGTGAATGTCGAAACGAAATCGAGGCTAGTGAAGACTACAAAGAGTTTAAGCAGGCACTTCTCAATAAACTTAGAAATAGAGTGTGATTTTTTCTTATCAAATTAATTTTTCCAAAAATGCTTTAAATTCACTGCCGTCGATAACCTCAAATATACTCGCTACTGGCTACTTAAAATAAGTTATAATTTTTAAGAACTTTACTTTAAATATCATTTGCGTTATTGTCATGACAAAATACAGTTTATCTTCTACATACATACCTTTAGTTAAATAATATATATATTTTGATTTATAGTATTTTTTGTCTTTATGAAAGACATTTCTCTAGTTTTAGTATGATTCAAGAGGTTAGGTGCCAAGGCGTACAAGTGACATTTAAAACAACTTTAAAAACCTGTAATAACTTCCTAGTAAATTAATATATGTTCCTTCGTTAAAACACATCACCTGTCAGCCATTTGCATCATTGTCCACAATGTGACATGTGAATTTGCTACTTATTTTAGTTTTAACTAAAGTGTCATCTATGTCCCTTGGCACATAACCCCCTTAAATGTCTATGTACCTTAATTTTGATAGAAAAATAAAATATTTTGATTGAAAAAATAAAATATTAGTTTTTCCTGTGTTGTTCTTCCATCCTTATACAACTTGAACTGTATTTACTAAATAAAGACTAAAGTCAACATTTTTTTTTATAAAAGAAATGAAAAGACTTGCTGCCTATAGTATCTAATGACTGAAATTATTTTTGCACAAACAATTTCTGCTAAAACCAAATCTTGATTTTAGAAAATTGAATCTTGAGTGGATTCTGGCATTTAACCCATTGATTCCGAAAGCGACTTTACCGTCATTGACTAGCAAATCTTTACTTCTTTCACAATCTAAGTGAAAGTTATTATGTATTTCATATAGATTTCAATGATAAAACCAAATCTGGCCTCAGAATTTTTTAATGTCGAAAAAATTGTTTTTGTCCAAACTTTAAACTTTCTCAAAATGTTGATATGGTATTTAAATTCCATTAAATTTGGATTCAACTTTCAACCAGGGTTAAATTTATTGGTCATAAAAAAAAATTAAATTTTTGGCGCACTCATAATCGTAAAACAAGACAGTTTTTTAAAATTCATTTTCACAATTATCCCTTGAGATATGGAACTGAAACTTATTGCATTTTTTTTTTGTAAATACCTTTACCAACTCAAAATAACGATTTAAACAAAAAAATGTATGCAAAATATAAGGTTAGTGATTTTATTAATTACCCTAAGAGAAAATTTAAGCTGAATGAAAATACTAAATTTGTTTTTAAGCAATCAATAGTTGTTCCTTTATTATTATGTTTATTATTTGAATTCTAATTATAGATTTAAAAATTATTGCAAGGCTTCTTTTGTTTAAGTTTCTATTTTCGTTGCAATCAAGCCTGCATTTTATGGCGATTATACAATTTTACTTTAACAAATTTTAACTTGAATAATCAAAAAATAAAACAGCAATATATTATATAAATTTTCTAGCTATTGGAGACGATTTCCCGAAAGTGTGACATCCTCCCAATAAGGAATCTGCTTTTTTTTCCACAATTTCACATGGACGAACTTTGCAACGCCATATAGCTCCCACATACCAAATGCTGAGGTCTGGAGCTGCTCTTGAACTTACGCTTCTAGACCCAAACAAAATATTTTAAAATGAAAGAAGAAGATAAAATAAATAATTGTCCAGGAACATTTATTTTGAATAGGACTGCTTCAGAGACGGATTTAGGGTACTACCAAAAAGGTTCTAGTAAGGTACAGTAGCAGATTTTAGGGGATGAAATAAACTTATATCCTTTATAGTTGATTCTTTAGCTATATCTCTAAACACGTTCTATACTGATTATGTTTATCATATGCATTGAAAGCTCTTCCAGATGGTGAAAATACACTTCAAAAAGTGTTAGTCCGGCATGGGCTGATTGAATCTATCCATTTACCAAGTCTTTTCTGAAATGAAACTAAAAGAATTTTTCATTACCCTGTACAAAACGTAAGTGAAATGTTTTAAGATTTGCACTTATTAATTCTTACCATAGAGAACTTGTGAAATAAAGTTCTATAAAATTATTGAAATGTTATGTATAAGAATACATACTTTATTTTAGACATTTATATATAATAAATTTGAGAAATTTTAAGTGCATTTGAGGAGGAATAAATATCAGTGACAAATTTTTTGTGTAGTAAATTCATTTGTAACGCATTACTTTTCAAGTTTTTTTTTTTAAAAGTTGCATGATGATTTCAAATTATGTAGTACTCGTACATACTGTGAACTATTTACTCCGTATGTCAACTTGAATTATTGTTTTTTCTTCGCAGCACACAGTGTCTGCCTACACTTTTCAGCACAAACACAATTAAAGTTTGCAACTAAAAAAAGCTCTTAAATGTTGATTCCCACAGCATCGTTATTACCATAAACTAAAATATACTGTGAGTGCTTTACTTAACCCTATGATTTTTTCCATGAATAATACATTTCCATGGGTTTGTTAACCTGCGAACAAATTCACATTAATTGTGTACTTTTATTTATATTTATTAAAAATTTACTTTAAAATTTACCTTCCAGAATTTATCGTTAACTTGATGCAATGTTTGATTACCATTTAAAACTACCAATTGCTGTGGTTGCGGTGCAATATAAATACAAAAATTCATCATTCTGTAGGCTTCGGGTAGCTCTGGCCCCATATCAAGTGTCAAACGCATTGCCAGATATTTGCTTAAGTGATCGACTAGATACAAAGCAAAGAAAATGTGAGAGAAGCTAAAATAAATATAATCTAAAATTTCGGAAGCTGTGGTTCACAAAAAACTATTCTAAATCAAGTATTAATATTAAAAGAAGATAGCTTTCCAAAATTCAAACAAAAAAAAAACAATTGTTGGCTTTTACACAAAAGTTAATTTGAAAATTTTGGAGAATACTGACTTGGAGGATAGCAATATATTACTTAAATTCAAATTAGCCGCCGAGAATTTGGAAATTGTGTAGAGTTCGAAGAAAATGTAATTTGAGAGGTCACTACTTTGCACAAGAGACGCCCCTGCGGGAGACGCTATTAGCTATATTAAGTGAACTTTGAGTAATCGTCAAAAAAATTGGTATGATGGTATTAGATTCTAAATGAGCGATTTCAATAAAAGTTGTTGCAAGTTTGTATTGCATGAAAATTGGGCGGTATCGAATCAGTATTCGTGGCACCTGTTATACACACACCAAATTATAAACGTTGGTCTAGGTGAATTACTGCAGCAATGTTATGAAATTTGGAATTGCATTAGAGATTAGATCACATTGAATGAAATATGTCATAATGAAATTCAGTGCACTTTTTGTTTTATTAGGAACAAAACTGGGCTGATTTGCGCCAGTGGGTGTGGCACCTGTTTCCCAAGCTTCTATTATTTCGTCATACTAGGGAAATGGAACGAGAAATTAAAATATTTGTGTAACGATGAAGTTTAAAATAAGAACTCATTGAACCAAAAGCTTATGGGTATAAGTAGGTGTGACGAGTTCAATATGAGATATTTTTTTTTTTATTAAAATTTCAACGAACGAAAAACAACACTGCGGTAAGTTTTGGCATGTAAGAATGATATCGTCGTTTAAACTGCAAAGCCTCGTATCATTCTCATTTATCTCTTTTGGCACTTGTGTCATCATCGCGATTTCGCAAGAGAGCTATACGCGGTTTGTTAGTTCATTTACCTGTAGCATTTGCTGTTGTCTTTATGTAGCGTACACAATTCTCTTTCAACATTTTTATCAACTGATTATCTCCCGCCATTTCAGTAGGATGTGGTTTGAATACCAGTTCAATTTCATCGTTGATACCAAGTTCACCAGTGCCCTCACCTTCAGTGTCGATATTCGAGTCGCCTTCAGTACGACAGTCCATTTGTGAATCAGATTCCGATTCTTCGGATCGTTCAGATGTTAGCACAGACATTGCACGTTTTGGCTTGGTGCTGCTACTATTCGAGGGCACAGGAGAAGGTGTACTACGCACTGATGGTGGATTGGAGGCATGACGAGAATCAGAGGCTGCATCATCTGGCTGGATACGACTGGAAGAAGTACTAGCACCAGAAGGCGCAGCAGCAGTCGTTGTACTGGAATGTGAATTTCCAATTGTTGTAACGATTGGTGGCATCGTTGTCGTTATTGCAGCTGCTGTGGTTGTTATTGTTTTCGGTGGCGGTGCTGTTGATGTAGCAGATGCAGTTGAATCGCGATTATCACTTTCATTGCCATTTATATTTTCGTTTCCAATATTAGCACCGCCACCAGCGCCATTACCGCGAATGCTTCCACCACCACCGCTGCCTCCACCACCACCACTACCACTGCCACTACCTTTAGTGCGAAAACGTTGTGGTCGATTTTGTGACTGTAATTTAATACCTTCGTTGATGGAGTTGACCAAGGCTTGTTGCGATTGCGTTTGGTTAAATTTGGCCATGACCTAAATCCATAATTTGTTTTTATTTTGTATAATCGAAAGTATGAATACACAACTGACCTTTTCCTGTATCGCTTCATACTCCTCACGACTGGGATAAATCTTCGATATCAATAAGTCGAAATTGGGATCGGGTCGCAACGAACGTTTGGATACCAGTTTCTTACGGCAAGTGGGACACTCTTTATTGCCGGAACGTAATGCTGTGATTATGCAGTCGGAACAAAATCTGTGTAGACACTCTTTCGTGGTCATTGTTTTCTTAAGCATATCCAGGCAGATCGGGCACATCAACTCGCTATGCAGACTGCGTGGAGACACTGCAATTTCCGTATTGTCAGTAATTATTTCCTGTGGCTTGCGCTGCAACTCGTACAGGGACAAGTCCCAGGTTTTGTTTTGTGCTGGTTCAAGAGTCATGTTTCATTAGGATTTTTTGTTGCACAGTGTAGTTGGAACAGCTTTTATAATAAAAAGTATTTTAATATTAAAACTTTTATGTCCACATTATTTTGGAAAATTTATACTTTTTCACTTGCGAAAAACATTACTTAAAGAAATATAGTGAAGTTGGCTACAGTTAGAAGAAAACTTCTCGTTATTTTGTCTCGTCACTCGTTATAGTAGACAAAAACTAGAAATTTGAAAATAATTGAATTATAAATCTTGTTCACACGCAGCGTCGGTTTGTAACACCGACTCACAAGCAGTGCTACCACTTTGGATAAAATTTTTGTAGCAAAATTGCGTAGCAAAACGGTGAGCAGAGTAGCAAAAGTCAATAATTGGCTTAATTATCGTTTATTGAACAGTAAACTAAACATAAACTTTTTTATAAAACGAAAATATCACATTGAAATTCAGAATGGTGTAAAAGTAGATAACATAAATGTAACTAACACATTCAATTCACATAAATAATAATAAATATAATAATTCATAAACATATTATATAATTCATCTGATTATGATCCATTCATACAGTGTCCTTTAGATCAAACATTTTGCAGCCATTATATGATCTATGGTATCCATTTTGTAGGAATTACTTTTTTTATTTTTTATTAAATTGAGGTCTGGAAAAATTCGCTCTGCAGATGCACTGCTGTGTGGCAAAGCAAGCAGTTTTTTTGAAACTGACATAAGAAATCATGAAAACTTTGTTTAGTTGGCAATTCAGCTAGTTCTGTTATAGAATTTGCCATTAAAGTGGAAAATGTGTTTAGTAAAAAAATCGTAGGAGAAAAAGTAAGAAAAATTATATGAATAATACAAAATTGTATGAAAATGGGAAAAGTGTAGCAAAATTGATACATTTGATGAGAGTGGGTAGCAAAGTCGCAAATGTGCTATTTTTTGCTTAAGTGTAGCAAATTTGCTACGATAGTAGTAAAGTGGCAGCGCTGCTCACAAGCTCGGAGTTACTCAGGTGTGCACATACGTCGGCTCTGAAATGTTGTTGTTGTTGTCAAAACAAACAAAAATATAGTTTTCTAACACGTTGTCATAAATTAAGAAGAAAAATTGATGACAGATGATTTTCCTTATATTTCTTTCATATTTATCTTAAAATTTATTTATATTAAATTTTGAGACTAATTTTAGCCTAATGCTATTTGAAACAAATTAATATTTAAGTAAAATAAATATCAATTTAAGCATTTTTGGCATTCGAACGTCGATGCTGGTGTTAATTCGACATAGACTAAAGAAACACTAAATTCTGAAGTTGAAGTCAGTAAAATAAATAGCATGGTAGCAATAAATATGAATTTTCTCATATACGGCTTTAAAGAATTTCCCTGTTTCTTATACTCGTTGGTTCTACTTTTTGGCACATGAAGCTTTACATTCTACTCGTTCAAAACTGGGAGTCTCGTTCTTTAGTATGTATTCCTTTGGTTCGAAGTAGCAGAAGAGTATTTGTTTATATTTGCATAAACTATTAAATGCTGCTTCAAATTCTGGAATAAAAAATTGTATCGCTTTTTAATCAGTAGTGCGTTTAAAAAACGAACTAGGAGAATACTGTTCACAAAACGGGCTTTTTGAAGTAGTATTTTCGTAAAGAATTTGATGGATATCAGAGATCACAGATAATCACGCTTTCAAATGAGTTACTAATACTGATTACACGATTTAGAGTAGCCAACTTTTTGCGTACATTTTCAAAAACTCTTAAGCTTTCTTTGAGCCCTAAGCCAGAAGTTTTAAGTTTAAAATCGAATCAACTATTTGTATTAAAAAATTACATTTAATGCAGCCTATCTCAGCTTTTAAGCTTGTAGATCGCGGCAGTCCTTTTGTTATTGGTATGGCTTCAGCATCATTTTCACTGAGATCTTTAACAGCTGCTTATAAGTCTTTAAAATTGCCGCTGTAATAAACTGCTTGAAATGTAAGTGTTTGGAAATGTAAGCTTAAAGGCTGCCATCGAGAACCCCAACAATTTAATTTTTATATGAGTTTCTAATGCAAATGCAAATATGCAAAGTAACTCAAAATGCATATGTAATATGCAAATATGCATTTAAAACATCTCTGGTCATAACATAATAAAATTAATTTATTTCAAACATAACAGAAACATCTGTAAATAGTCGGTCGTAGAGAGGAGGGAGTGTTGATGATCTTGGACAATACTATAAGTTTTTGGAGGTGAGGGCGCGGGGTGGAAGTAAAAAATCGAATATTTCTCCAATTGAAAATTTGAATGAAAAATAAATTCTATACGAAATAAAATTTGAAATATTTTGGAAGATATCAGAAATGACTTCCGATGTACGCTATAACAACAATATACATATGTATATAAGTTTTCATAGATAACTTTCGGTTTTCCGAATTGAAAACAAATTTGCAAGGGTATCCAACAGTTTAAATGCATTTTTTTCATAGCTCAACCATATAAAAAAAACACATGAAAAGGCTGAACACCTAAGACCCATGAAAAAACAATTACATCGCAAAATAACGGAACCGAATCGTTTTTGTTATTTTGATTTTGACGTTTTATTCGAGCAAAACATCAAACAAAAACGCATCCCATTGAGGTTGCAATTTGTGACACAATTTGCCCTGGTTTTATAGCTATATGAAATCGGAACTATACTGAACATTTTAGAATACTTTTTTTTTTGTCTTAGCATAATAATATGAGAGCTCTTTTGCGAAACCCAATAATTTGAACTAAAATTATGTCACATATTTCATTGGCCATTTTAAATTATGTCACCACCAAAAAATTTATGTCACAAGTGACGCCGATGTTCAAATTCGGTGTGTGTAAATACCATAAGTTACAACAATGGTTTTAATACTTGGCAGCACTGCTAACAGGCAGTACGAGCCAAAAGTAGGAATGCTTTAATGTGTTGATGGGTAGCACTAGAAGCTGCCATTTCCTCAAATATTATTTCCAGGTAAGTTCAAATTAATATTTGAAAAAATTAATTTTCATTATTTTTCATATTTGTAGGCAACATACCCGAACCTGCGTGTATTTGTAGGCAACATACCCTAGTCTCAAGGCAAAGAGAAGATTTTAGACGAATTTCGTAAATTAACAGGTAAATTTAATATTTGTTTTTACTTCAAAAAAAAAGACTAACCTGTCTTTGTGAAAATGATATTTAAAAATAATTATGTATGAGAGCCACCTTAAGTATGCACCATAAATTAAAAGTGTGTAAAATTTTCAAAAATCAAACAAATTTAATATCTTGGTCAAAATACTGAAAAAATTTAAAAATTTGATGCAAAACCCAGACCAGAACTGATCTTTTGGTACAGCTTTTTCATGAAATTTGCTTATTGAACTCATCTCTACAATTTTGCCACAGAAAATAAGTCGCAATAAAGAACGATTTATTGACTAACGAAAATTGGGGTCAATTTTTGAAAAATCACCTGATTTTCAAAAATTGTCGATGAAGTTCAGCAGGTCGCAAACTTTGCAAGACCCAGCGAAGGTTTTACTCGCCTATGTTAGGTACTATCATATCATCATGGACAAGTCTTAAGACGGGATAGCTTTTTTTTAAAAAATGTGTCACTGGGTTATGCGGGATGGACTTTAAGCGACAGTCGAAGAAATTTCGTGTGAAATATATTGTCAAAATTCCAGTTACAGCTTAAGTCCCAGTTAAGTTTCAACAAAATATTGAGGAAATGGTCCTAACCTGGAAATAGTACTAACCTTTTAGTATATTAAGAAAAGAATAAGGCCTAAGGGCCAAAATTGAATATATACCCTACTCATCCCTCGTAATTGTCAATCGATTTGAATAATAAATTTAACTAAAAGATCCCTACGTCAAATATGGAATATATCTATGTACATGAGAGTATTTAGCATCACAATGGTTTAGTAACTTTTGATTCGTGCGATTATTAATACATCAATGTAATTTGATAAATTATATGAATGAAAGTGAGCTAACGCTAGGATTTTATCGGCTGAATTTATACTCGTACTGAGTAAACCCAATTAATTTTTAACGCTTTTGTTACAGATACTGCAATTTGTTTTAACGAATCAATAGTTCAAATAAATTTTAAACTGTTAGGATCAAAAGCAAAACTACTCAGCAATTTGGTTAAGTTTAACCAAATTTTTAAAATTTGTACATCATTTTCATCATCAATTTTAATATTACTACAGAAATATATAGAAATATTCAGGCCTCTTCTGATTCCGATATCTTTCGGAAGTGCAATTGAAGATCGAAGTTGAATATCAAAAACTCTTCTAATTCTAATGGATGGATAAATAAGGTCAGACTGGTTGAAAATCTCATTTTTTGCCAATTTAACATATTTTGAGAAAGCGATGTTTTGAAATTAAATCGTAGGTTTTCCTAAGTTTTTATTTTAAGATTTACGATTTTTTTTTTTATTATTTTTAAGAGAATTTTGCTTAAACGAGATAATTAATGTTAGAATAAGATAATGTTGAATATTTCATATCCAGCTCCGCCAATAAGTAAACAATTTAAAACTAGTTTTGCAGAATCCATTTTCTTTGCTCTCTACATGAAATAAACAATATATCCTTTATCGTATTGTTTCGGTATATTAGCTGCCAAAAAAAACGTGGCTTATTGCCAAAATTTTGTTGAAATATTTCCACAAGGATAAATTTTATAAAAAAAAAAAAACGATTTATTTGTGAACTAATAATTTTAAATTTGAGTAATATGAAAACAGTGAACTTTGAAATATGAGATCAAGTCACAACAGCAAATTTATACTTAAGTAAGAGTGTTAGGTCGTGCACCCTCAGAAGCTCTATTTTCACGTCCTCGTATACTAAATGAGCAACCCCTCCTTAACTTTGATTTCAATATAATAGAGCTTTGGGTCCTTCTAAATGGATTGACATAAAATTTATGCAAATTATCCGAATATAGATAGATTTTGCGAAACTTAAGACGATAATTTGACCTTACTTGATTTTGCATTGTAAATATCTTGACATCTATTAGAATTACGTTCACTTAATGGCACTAGGCTCGTCTTAAAAGACAATGGTAGACTTTCTTTTACATAAATTACATGAGTTAAGAACGAAATGTGATATGTTTAAATAAAAAGTTAGACTAGAAAGATTCAAAAAATAAAAATAAATGAAGAAATACTTAAGAAGAACATAAAATATGTAGTTAAAAATATACAGCAGCAGATTTGTTTTTGTTTTTGGAGTAATTAAAAATTACCAGACTGTGTTCAACACTTTTATGCTCTTATGTTTTTAAAATAAAAATTTGTATATTATGTTCTTTTAGGTTTTGCATAATTTATTGTAGTGTAGAAACTAGCAATCGAGCCAATGCACTTTGTAGTGGATTAATAATAGGTGTGCCCATCAAAGAGCCAAAGACACCACTATTGCTAATAGTGAAAGTGCCACCATCCATATCCTTCACAGCAATTTTTCCCTTCTTGGCCTTATCGCCTAAAGCAGCTAAGGCAATTTCAATATCTGCGAAATTCATACTTTCAACATTTCGTATTTCGGGCACAACCAAACCCTTGGGTGTGGCAACAGCCACCGAAATATCAACAGTCACGGTAAACGATTTCCTGTAAAAAAAAAAGATGTATTATATTAAATGTTTGGTGAAGCTAAAAAACTAACAAAATAACTTGTCTAGATACTTTTTGGTACAAAACGCACTTTTCAAAGCGAAATTTGAATCATATTGGATAATTTTTAGAGAAGTTATTGAGGGAGAAACTTTTACTTATCTCTTTTAAACGTACATTATCATTTGGAATAATAGGTTAAGTATTAGGGCGGATTAAATTTTTAAGTGGTCCGGAAACTCTATTTTTCTGAAAGTACTTGACGAACTTCTAAAAGTTCGTCAAATTTAAAGCAAAAAAGTCCACTACACCATATGGCTACAATAAAGTTTCAACTCGTAAGCAATGAAATGACGTTTTCTTCATTCAAATCGGTCCATTATTTTCGGAGTTATTCAAGTTTAAACAAAACTGTTGAAAACGTCATTTTAATGGTTACGAGTTGAGGAAAAAAACAAATAACTATAAAGTACTAAAAACTGCCACCAGATGGCGCTATACGCAGTTTGAATAGTTTTATTTACTTCAAATAAAAACTTGCAAGTTCTATTAAAATCAATACCTTTTACTGCAATTCTCATACATTTTTAAAAATTAACTTTAAAGCTTAAAAGTGATATCCTGTAAAACGAAAAAGTCAGATTTAAGCACTTTTTCCTTTTCAACACAGATATAAAAAATAAGTTTCCAAAATTGTTTCAATTATCACTTCTCGTGCATAGCATTTTATGTTAAATACTTTTTCTCTTATCGAATCTGAAGATATGACGTACATTTACCAAATAAGTGAAAAAACATCAGTCCCAAAATAGTTTCGGTTATAGATAGAGGCCCCTATTGCGGTTGTCGATTTGCGATAAAATCGATAGCCATCGATTCAATAGAAACGATGTCATTTTGGTATTACGAAACTCAGTAGAAAAAATTGCGTCATTGTGACTTGAAATATTATTATTTTTCTTGAGACAGCCGTTTAGTTTCATTCAGTTTGAAATATTTTATGCGAAAAAAATAAAAAATAAAGAAATATCTACTAAAATAAAGAAAAATCTTTTGTAAAACATCCCAATGCCAATATAGCCTGCATAATATTTTATCAATTTCTATCTGTGATTGCTCCATTTCTAAACGTTGTTTTTCTGTTTCTATTATCATACGTTCGCTTAAATCAATAATTTTTTTGATAAGCATATCCAATGTGTTTTTTTGCGTATTTGATTCGTTGTGGACGTCTTGAAATTTCGAAGTAATGTTTTCTTGAAATGTCCACAGAAGTTGAGATACATCTGAAAGAACAAAAATGCATTTAAGAAATGTGTGATATCAAAGAGATTACAAAAGCAATTGCATTAAAATGTTGAAGTTTTGTTTTGTTTATTGCTGTGATTCATAACTGATCAACGCAAGAAATAGGCTTGCAGATTACTAAACTTCGGCTAACAAAGCTTACTGATGATATGACGTAGCGGTCATTGAAACTAGTATAAGCAGCTCGTTGCCCATTTTAATGCATTTTGCGCTTGTAATTTTTTTGTTGTTTTTTGCACTAAAAGTACTGAACAAGAAGCTATGTACAAAAATATTATTATTATGAAATTTTGTTCCAAAAACACAAATAAAAACAAAATAATAATTATTTGTCCTCTTCCTCAGGGCGTCTGTTTATAATTTACTTAACTGATAAACAGACGCCCTGAGGAAGAGGATAAATAATATAATTTAAATTATTGTTTTATGTATTTTGTAATCGTGTTTTAGCCTTTTACAAAACAAAGGATATTTAATTATAGCGATTTCCTTTGCAAAATAATTTATTTTTATCAATTAATGTCATATAAAAATCTTATGAATTAAAAAAAATTTCAATGTAATGTTCTTTCTCTGAAAAATCACCCAATTCTATTGTAAAATGTATTTCATTTGCAGTTTTTAGTGTAACTCACTTTTGTTAGTGCTTCCCAAACTAATTTCAGTTTCCACATCAAATGCATTCGTAGCGTTATTTGCTTTTTCCAGCCAGTCTTGCAGCGGTTTATAGTATTTTAAAATAGACTTGGCACTTAATTGCGGTTCTTCAGGAATAATTGACTTAAGCACTGTTTTCCACGGATCTCTTGATCCAAACTGCATCATTTTCCTGTGAAAATAAAAATTTGTATTTTCACAATAAAAATTATATGAAAAAATTCAAAGTTTCGTATGCCTTAGGGACTCTCCAGCTTTTTTGCTTCCAGAGATGTCACAGTTGCTAAGATCACCTTCATGACCGCTTAATTCGCAGAGAGCATCGTAAAACTGATAACCTAAAACTTCAGATACAAATTTTCTGAAATGAACAATTTTAATGTTATACATATATTGATGTTTTCATTAAAATTTTGATTTAAACATTAATATTACTTCACTTGGTGATTCTGCTCCTGGTCCGTATAAAACTCATAGGGAAAATCAAAACTGTCTTGCTTGCGATTACTCGGTGGCTCAACGCCTGCATATTTGACCATCAGAACCCAATAGTGTTTGACAATATCTTCTTCATTAATTGTACCATCCAGATAATCGTTGACAACTTTTGTGTGTACAAAATGCATATGTATGTTGAAGAGTGTATGTATGCCCTATATAAAATATGCAATAATTTCTAGTTATAATGCACTTTGAGCATCTTAGATCGTTCTTAATTTGTTTAAACTGCACTTCATGCATCGACAAAATTATTATAACTAATGCACAAAATGTAGTTACACAAAGTTATACGAAATGTATCAAGAAAGTCTACAAATATCGAAAAGTCAAGAAGCATCGAAAAACAGTGTCGAAAAATTTGCAAACTTTACTTTCTTGCTTAGCAAAGGAAGAATCTTGAAAATTAGACATTGGGTTTTTGAGATAAACTTCAATGTTATATCAAAATTTGAACTATTTTTACTCCCACATAAAGTATCATTCAAATCGATCTATCGATCAATTTGAATTGCCTCTACAGTATTTTTCTTTGTAGTACAAAGAGTGTCTCTTAAATTGGTTAAAATCGTTACAGCGTTCTTTAATCCGTTAAGCGTTCTTTGATTTAATACTTGCACAAGGCGAAAAATAGAGGAAAATGCATAACAGAAGGTTCGTACTTTGTTTCGTACTAAAAGAGAGCAAACCTTAGCAGTATTTTCATATACTAAATATTAAACAAAAATGATTTTCTTACCATACGCAACAGTCGGTTCATCAAAACATCATCGGTAAATTCAAATTCCATACCAAGAGACAGCAAATGTTTTGGTGAAGAAGCCGATAGTATAATTGCCTCGCCAACGGGATACTCTAGGAAATATGAATCAAAATAATATGCTGGTAATTTTCTTTTCTCCAATGCATAATGTAAACGTCCCAAGTAGCCATGAGCTTGCAAAAATGTACATTTTCACAATACCGCATATAGACTTTGGGAGTCATGTCATATATTGTGGCAGTGCAGGTTTTTTCCTGCTCATTGTCTTGTGGCTTAAGACGCTTCTCCCAGAAGCTCTCCATGAAACCATCTAAGCCTAGTGATACGTAAAATTCATCGGCAGCCTTTAATATTTGCTTTGCATCGTATGCTTTTTTCACAATAAACTCTTCATTGGGTGGCAAATTTTTTGCTGGGAATACAGATTCAATGACACTGTTATTAATCCAAATCTGTAATAGAACCTGTTGATAGAGATGATGTGGTATTGCATCAGTACTTGGAATGCCATATCGTTCAACTAAGCTTGAGCGTATATATTGGTAAAGTTGTACATAGAGTGGGTGCAACTCCGTAATTACATCTTCCATTTGTTTGATAAAGTCGGTGTCATAATTTCTATACCAAAATTCATTAAGTGAAAGATCTGTTCAGAGAGTATAATTTTTTAATACTTTGCTACATATGTATGTATGTACTTTCTTCATATTCATAACAAGACTTACCCAACATATCAGCGGCCTTTTTAAATGATTCAACCATGGAACTTAGTTGCTCTTTAGCCCAATCTGCGTTAACTTCTCGCCACGTTTCCCAATAATATTGCAACTCCTTTATATCTGTAGTATTGACGAAAACATTTTTAATATCGGGTATATAACTAATCGTCTCATTAGTTGTGTCATCGCCGGGATAAACTAGTATATTCTTAGCTGTCCCAATATTGAAAACGGATTTTTTATGTTTCAAAAAGTCTGTCAATTCGTCGCCAAGAACGAATAAGTCACCGATCTTAGCAAGTTTTTTGATTTGCTTTTCGAGTTCGCTATTATTTAAGATATCGGTGTCGATTTCTTTAGCTTCTAGAGTAATTTCTTTCAGTTCTGTTGCGGCAACTGCACTATTAGATATATTCCAAAATATATTCTCATCCTCTTCATTAAACTCGTCAGCCTTGTCTTGATTGGTAAATAAGTCAGCAGCGATTTGATTGTAAAGCTCATAAATCCTTTTGCTGGATTTTTCGACAAAAAGCTTGGCTGATTTTTTAGTGGTACGTTTATACACAGATAATTCTATACACAAAAAATATAATAGAAAAGATTAAAAAATGGTAGTCGATTGTTGAGAGTTTCACATATGTATTCGGTTTAAGTATTAACATATCTGAAACTTTAATTTTTTGCACCTAAGTATTTAAGTGTTTTTATGTATTTTTGCATAAAATGTTATTATGTTAGGTCACAGAGAAATCGTTTTATAACGATTAAAAATAGAAAAAATGTTGCTTGTGCATGTAACGCAATTTCGTTATATGTAAACATCGTTACCTTAATATAGAAAGGCCCTAACTCACAATTTTATTATTTTACAGGAGAACGAAAAAACTAAATAAACATTAAAGTTTTTGTGAGTTAAAGTGAGTAGTGGCTTTTTTTTATTTGATTGTAATTGGTTTATTTTCAATCGTAGCACACACATTTTTTTGTCAATGGTGTATTATTGGGTGACCTACCGAAATCTATAAAAATCTCGATTTTGAAAAAAATGTTAGTTAGGGCCTTTCTAGATTAAGGTAACGATATGTATGTATGTATGTACATATTGTAGCGAAATTTGGTTTATGCTAGAAGACTCTTGAAATAAATACCAACGAAAGAAACTAAACGATATTAGCACCATCTAGCGCAAAATGCTAAAAATAATAAACCGAACAGACGCTGCAGTAAACAATAAAAAGTCAACAACCGAGAGAAATTATCGCCGTCGTACAACGTACAACGCCATCTAACATCTAGCATAATAGCTAGCTCAACGTCAACGTGGTGAATTGTGGATAGTAGTAGAATGCACGCTACAAAGTAGCACTGGTGGGTTGTAGATAATGGTAGAATATACGCCACTCAGAAGGTACTGGATTATTCGAGAGAGTGATGACTGCAGTATAAAAAGGGTTGTCATCTGAGCTGAAGGGACAGTAGAATTAAACCAGCGAAGCAGGACAGTTGAGTTAGAACAGCGAAGCAATAAGCAATAAAGTGAATACAGTGTGATCCGTAGTAGAATAAAAACAGTTTTCTATACAGTGTTAAATTAATATTAGAATTTGAACGTTAATAAAATAAACCATTTTATAACTAAATAAGTTTGTGTGTTTTTAATTGTTACACAATCCAGTGATCGAACTCAGAAAAGTGTGAGAGATCGAAATTATCGTCAAAGAGACAGAAATTTCGTAACAATTGGTGTCAGAAGTGGGATTGTGTAAAAAGAATTAACAATCAATTAATTAAAAAATAAATAAAAATGGTTAAGTTTGAAGATCTGAAAGTGGATCAACTGAAGAAGGAGTTGCAGCAGCTGAATCTGCAATCTACTGGCGGAAAGGTGGAGTTACAGAAACGCTTACGGCAGGCTCTTGAGGCTCAAGGTGTAAACCTGGAAGAGCATGAATTTTATAGTGATGTATCAGAATCAGCAGCGAAAGTGGAAGAAACTTCTGGACCAGCGGCAAGTGGTGAAGTTGTAGATATGTCAAAATTCGAGAAAATGTTAATGGCGATGACAAGCAGTATCCAGGCCGTTCGGGAAGAAATTGGTCAGAGCTTAAGTCAAAATGCACTGCAAATAGACGAGAAGTTAAGTCAAAATGCACTGCAAATAGACGAAAAGTTAAGTCAAAATGCACTGCAAATAGACGAAAAGTTAAGTCAAAATGCACTGCAAATAGACCAAAAGTTAAGTCGGAACGCGACGCAGATCCACGCAATGAATCAAAACATTGAAGCTGTTCGAACGGAGGTTGCCAAAATGGTAGATGGCCTCGATGCAAAAATGACTGACTTACGAGATGACGTTGAATCATTCAAGGAAGAAGTTCAAAATAATCTTGAAAAAGTTCAAAATAATTTTGAAGACGTTACTAAAAGGATTCAACAGTTGGAAATAAGTGAACCAACCACTCAAGTTATAAGAGAAATCAGCGCAGAGAGGCTTAAGGCACCCTCATTCGATGGAACAACGCCATTCAGTGTTTTCAAGCTCCAGTTCGAAACAACATCTGGTCACAACCGTTGGGATAACGAAAGCGCAGCTGCAGCGCTAATTGTGGAATTAAAAGGCGCAGCTGCAGAAGTATTGCAAACGGTTCCAGTGGCGGAGCAGAAAAACTACAAGGCGGTGATGGATGCCTTACAGCGAAAATATGGCAGTGACCACATGAAGCAGATTCACAGATTGGAGTTAAAAAGTCGTATCCAGAAATCTGGTGAGTCCTTGCAGGAGTATGCTGCGGATATTGAGCGATTGGCACACCTTTCCTATCCTGACGAGTTAAGTGTCGTAGCTGAAAAATTCAAAATAGAGGCGTTTATTGACGGCATACGTGACTTAGATACAAAACGCGAAACAATGCGGAGCCCGAAGACAACATTTAACGAAACAGTAATGGTTGCCCTCACTGAAGAGATGATTGCGTTGACATGCCGCCCATCACTGAAAACTCGTCGGATAGAGGTGGAGGCTGAAAAGAAAAATTCATCGTTCGCCAGCGGTAGCTTCAGCAGAAAATGCTACAACTGTGGTAAGCAGGGACACATGGCACGTGACTGCATATCACGATCTGCATCACGTTCATCAAGAAGAAAAATTGAAAATCGGATGGAGGTGGATTTTAAAGAGAAAAGTTCATCGTTCGCCAGCAGTAGCTTCAGCAGAAAATGCTACAACTGTGGTAAGCACGTACACATGGCACGTGACTGCGAATCACGTCGTAAACGATCTGCATCACATTCACCAAAAAGAAGAATTGAAAATAGGGTGGACGATGGCGAAAATGGTAGCGGGCAGCAGGCGCGTACGTGGAATCAGGGTTCGATTCCGGAGAGGGAGCCTGAGAAACGACTACCACATCGCAAAGAAAGCCAGCATGAAAATGCGGATGCATTTTTCCGTCGTCTATGTAAAATTGAATGTTCACGAACGGAAAATAAAGCTGGAACAATTGACGTGCGCCGTTTGAACGTTTTGCCTGAAGAGGAGGTAAGATGGGACCAGCGCAGTGATCGGGATCGTGGTGATCGTGAACGAGAGCGTGAAAGGGAACGTGAAAGAGATCGCGAGCGTGATCGCGAACGGCGTGAAGAACGCGACAGAGAACGAAAGCGGGAACGTGAAAGAGAACGTGAACGAAAGGAGGTTAGAGAGTGCGCTGAAAGAGATAAAGTTGAAAAGGAGGATCCAGAACGGCCAGATAAAGATCGTGAGCGCAGAAGAAGAGAAAGGGAACGCGAACATGAGAAAGAGCGAGAACGAGAGCAGTCACGCCGAGAACGTTCTCGAAGTCGGGAGAAGTCTTCTAGACGTCGTTCTAAATCGCGTAAAAAGGAACGTGAGAAAGAGCGTGATAAAGATCGCGACAACATGAAAGCTCGGTGTGACCTTCGAGCAAATACTGAAAGGTTCAAGAAAGGTCAACTAGTGCTGCTACACAACCCACAACGGAAACGAGGCTTGTCTCCTAAGTTTCGGACTCACTGGGATGGACCTTATCGGATCGTCACAAGGATTAATGATGTTGTGTATCGAATCCAAAAATACCCCGGGAACAAAAATAAATTTAAGGTAGTCCATATCGAAAGGCTGGCACCTTATACTAGGGACGGAGAGACTCTTGTTCGGGACGAACAAGTTTAAGCGGAGGGCAGTGTAGCGAAATTTGGTTTATGCTAGAAGACTCTTGAAATAAATACCAACGAAAGAAACTAAACGATATTAGCACCATCTAGCGCAAAATGCTAAAAATAATAAACCGAACAGACGCTGCAGTAAACAATAAAAAGTCAACAACCGAGAGAAATTATCGCCGTCGTACTAAAAAAATGGAAATTTTATTAAAACATAATATCAACATAACAAAACTCTATAATGACACTTACTTGCTCCAGCAGCAACAGTTGAATACAGCTGCAGCTGTTGTGGCTGCTGCTGCTGTTGTTGGTGTTGTTGTTGCAGCTGTGGCAGCTGTGGCCGTTGCAGCTGATGCTGTGGCTGTCGCAGCTGTGGCCACTGTGGCTGCTGCTGCTGTTGTTGGTGTTGTTGTTGCAGCTGTGGCAGCTGTGGCCGTTGCAGCTGTGGCCGTTGCAGCTGTGGCTGTTGTTGTTGCAGCTGCGGCAGCTGTGGCCGTTGCAGCTGTGGCCGTTGCAGCTGTGGCCGTTGCAGCTGTGGCTGTTGTTGTTGCAGCTGTGGCTGCTGTTGTTGTGGCTGCTGGTGTTGCTGCTGTTGCTGCAGCAGTTGCTGCTGGTGTTGCTGCTGTTGCTGCAGCAGCTGCTGCTGGTGTTGCTGCTGTTGCTCCTGCAGCAGCTGTTGTTGTAGCTGCTGTTGCTGCTGCTGTTGCTGCAGCAGCTGTTGTTGTAGCTGCTGGTGCTGCTGCTGTTGCTGCAGCATCTGCTGCTGGTGTTGCTGCTGTTGCTGCAGCAGCAGCTGTTGTTGTTGCAGCAGCTGTTGTTGTAGCTGCAGCAGCAGCTGTTGTTGTTGCTGCTGTTGCTCCTCCAGCTGTTTTTGCTCTTTGCCTTCCATTCTGAGCTAAAATTGTATATTTATATATTTATTATTTCGAAAACGGCTGTAGCGATTTTGATAAAACTTCGGGATTTCGTTCATATGTGAACAAAATTAAGGTTTAAAGTTTTTCAAGTTTCTAACAGGGGCGTGGCACAGCCCTAAATTTTAATTTTTATTTCGTGATAACTCGCAAACCATTCAAGGTATTGCAACGAAATTTGGTAGACGGATGCATATCATAAATATCTTAAATGCTATCAAAAGTGGGCGGAATCGGAACAGTGGGCGTGGCATATTTCAATAATTGAAAACTTTGATTCGATATTACAAAAAATGTTAAGTGTTATATTTAGTGTGCTATTGGCGTAATTTTTTTAAAATTTGGTGTAGAGATGTCGTTTACCATAAGCTTTGAAACTAAATGGATTTTGACGGGATTGCATTAGTGGGCGTGGCACCTCCCATACAAAATTATAACGCTGATGCCATATTAGCAAACTGAAGGAGTGATCCTAATAAAATTTGGTCTCAATATATTCAGCCTCATTCAACGAGTTTTTCAACGTCTTTCAACTGCTTCATTATTTTTCAACCTCTTTCAACTTTTCTCAACATTTACCATATTTTTTCGAGTTATTCAACCTTTTTCAACTGTTTCAACATTTTTCAACTTCTCAACATTTTCCATATTTTTTCGAATTTTTCCGAACTATTCAAACTCTTCCAACTTTTTCAATATTTTTCAACTTTTTCCAACACGTTCCATATTTTTTGTAGCTCGATTTAAATACATTTTAACAAGTGATGAAGATGAATTCCGATTACCAATTGATAATACAAATGTGTCATGCACACCAAAAAAAGGTATACAGTATACAAGTAAAAACTTATTCAAGAATTTATCGGTAAACTTTTATTTGTAGCTTTCATATTAACCCCACCAATGTCACAAAATAATGCAAGTAAAAAAACGTGTGACAATTTTCAAAAGAGTTATGAGCTCTTGATAGCACTTTCCGGTCATTTAGATAGAAATACAAATAGTGCAGAAATAGCAGCTGGAGAAGAAATTTCAGACATGCAGCTTGGAATCGCATCGCTGCCCAGTTATGAAATGTTAAATGGGGAAAATAATGCCATTGTCTTAAATGACTCTCCAAAAACGTCACGCCCGCTTGAAGATGAAATGAAAACTGTGATAGAAAAAGTTAAACATCCAATAGCAGAACTTTCTTGTTCCCAAAGCAATAGACGACGTTTTTTTAAACGTAAAAGTGATTCTTTCGATGACACAAATCAGTTTACTAAAAAATGCAAAACAATGACAAACAAGTAAGTACAATTACTTAAATCATTTTCTAGTAATTGAAGTTTTTTCGCAGAGTGAAAAGAAATCGCGCCAAAACCAAAAAAGTTGTTTCTTCTCCCCCCAAACGAAAACAAGTCAATAAAGTTAAGCCAATGAATCACTTGGCCAAAGATGATGGAGATCCAGAGGAAGCAGCTCAGGAATACGTTGAAAATGGGGGCATCGTCAACATCACGAATTTCTTACGTAATGGAAATGAAAGCGCAGCAGTTTTCAATGACGATCAAAAGCGTATAATTCTGAAGAACGTTAATCGTATAAGTGATGGACTTGAACGTTCAACGAAACGATTTTTTCGCAGAAATGAAAGCTAGCTATTATGCTAGATGTTAGATGGCGTTGTACGTTGTACGTACAGCTCAACGTCAACGTGGTGAATTGTGGATAGTAGTAGAATGCACGCTACAAAGTAGCACTGGTGGGTTGTAGATAATGGTAGAATATAAGCCACTCAGAAGGTACTGGATTATTCGAGAGAGTGATGACTGCAGTATAAAAAGGGTTGTCATCTGAGCTGAAGGGACAGTAGAATTAAACCAGCGAAGCAGGACAGTTGAGTTAGAACAGCGAAGCAATAAGCAATAAAGTGAATACAGTGTGATCCGTAGTAGAATAAAAACAGTTTTCTATACAGTGTTAAATTAATATTAGAATTTGAACGTTAATAAAATAAACCATTTTATAACTAAATAAGTTTGTGTGTTTTTAATTGTTACACAATCCAGTGATCGAACTCAGAAAAGTGTGAGAGATCGAAATTATCGTCAAAGAGACAGAAATTTCGTAACAATATATACAAAAACTTTCAGGATCACATAGTGCTAAGAATACCTTTTGTTATTTGATGTTGCGTTACATCCAAATCCTTAAAGTATTGTGTTATACAATTTGTAGTGGCTGTGTCCACGACTGGAAACTTTGATATTACACTTGAATCATTTCTCAGCTCGTTAATTTCCATAGTTAAATCATCGTTAAGGTTACTTTCAACAACTTCAGTTGTATGTGGTACAATAAAAACATCCTGACTTATGACTTTATGAGTTATGGATGTTGTAACCTTACATGTTGGTTGCGTCAATGACATAGAATTTCTAGTTGCTCGAGTTATTGATTTTTTTGATGTATGCTCAACAGTAAACTTGGTTGGTGTTTTAAATGGTTGCTTCAAAAATTTTGCTTCATGACCTACAGAATTAGACTCTTTGTCGGATTCATCGCTTGACTCAGTATCGGAACGTGAATGATAAAGTACACAATCATTAAAAATTTCTTGACTAGGTCTAACTGGTTCACGTCGATTAAAGTTAATAGTTTGTTTACTTGGAGTATTCTTTATTGGCGAAGTCTTTTTAAAACAATTTTCAAACAAAATCTTTTTGTTTGTTTCATTTTGATTTGATTTGACATCAGCACTTTCATTTTCTTTATTTGACAACACAGCGGTAATGTTTTGTGGAGCTTCATAAATAACATCTGATAATGCCGGGGAATAATTTTTATTGGCTATTATACCGATAGGTGATGAAAGTATATCATTTATTGCGATTATATCTATAACATTGTCACGACAATCTTGTATTTCATTAAATTCTTCTATATTGTTTATATTGTCAACAAGTGACTGTTGTCCAACTTCGTTCTGTTTATCATTATCGTTGTTATTATCTTCCATTGAGGATATCGATGGTGATGAATTGTTGGAAAATTGTGATTGCTGAAATATACGTTTAAAAAATGTTGCTGAATTTTTAGCTCCTTCATTGGAGTTTTCTCCAACAGCTTGAAATATCCTTATGATATCACTTAATTTTGGTGTTAAGTTATTTTCTATGCCATCGTTGTAAGTTTCTGTGGTCAAATCAATTTCTATATCAGTGGAAAATATTGTTTTGTCTTGAGATTTTTTTGATTTTAACTTTGAGACTTGGGTAGGATGGTTGTCTGTTGCAATTGTGTCCTTAAAATTTTGATTCGGTTAAATTTAATAAAATGAAATTTAGGAATGTATTTTCCCTTACCACAACTAAAGGCGCTTTGTCTTGAGAGTTTTTTGACTCTAACTTTGAAACTTTGGATGGATGCTTGTCTGTTGCAATTGCATTCTAAAAATTCGGATAGTTTTAATAAATGAAATAAGGAATAAAATATATTATTTTACCATAACTGAAGTAGCCGCTACTGAGCTTTCAGCAGCTCTTTTTCGTTTGTTTTGTAAAATACGCGATGCAGCGGCTCTTGAAGTACTCGGTACATTATCGTCGTCTCGTGCTGTTTGCTTATTGGTCTTGCCAGTGATAGACTTTATTGCATTGGCATTTTTACGGGTCCTTCTTTGTTTCGGCTTTTCCTGTTTAGGACGATGCGTTATAAAATTACGATATGATCTTCCGGGTTCTGCTTCACTTTCGCTTTCTTCATATATGTTGCCATTTATAATAGAATTTGCCATTTGGCCAACCGAGGCGCTTTCATTTCTGCGAAAAAATCGTTTCGTTGAACGTTCAAGTCCATCACTTATACGATTAACGTTCTTCAGAATTATACGCTTTTGATCGTCATTGAAAACTGCTGCGCTTTCATTTCCATTACGTAAGAAATTCGTGATGTTGACGATGCCCCCATTTTCAACGTATTCCTGAGCTGCTTCCTCTGGATCTCCATCATCTTTGGCCAAGTGATTCATTGGCTTAACTTTATTGACTTGTTTTCGTTTGGGGGGAGAAGAAACAACTTTTTTGGTTTTGGCGCGATTTCTTTTCACTCTGCGAAAAAACTTCAATTACTAGAAAATGATTTAAGTAATTGTACTTACTTGTTTGTCATTGTTTTGCATTTTTTAGTAAACTGATTTGTGTCATCGAAAGAATCACTTTTACGTTTAAAAAAACGTCGTCTATTGCTTTGGGAACAAGAAAGTTCTGCTATTGGATGTTTAACTTTTTCTATCACAGTTTTCATTTCATCTTCAAGCGGGCGTGACGTTTTTGGAGAGTCATTTAAGACAATGGCATTATTTTCCCCATTTAACATTTCATAACTGGGCAGCGATGCGATTCCAAGCTGCATGTCTGAAATTTCTTCTCCAGCTGCTATTTCTGCACTATTTGTATTTCTATCTAAATGACCGGAAAGTGCTATCAAGAGCTCATAACTCTTTTGAAAATTGTCACACGTTTTTTTACTTGCATTATTTTGTGACATTGGTGGGGTTAATATGAAAGCTACAAATAAAAGTTTACCGATAAATTCTTGAATAAGTTTTTACTTGTATACTGTATACCTTTTTTTGGTGTGCATGACACATTTGTATTATCAATTGGTAATCGGAATTCATCTTCATCACTTGTTAAAATGTATTTAAATCGAGCTACAAAAAATATGGAACGTGTTGGAAAAAGTTGAAAAATATTGAAAAAGTTGGAAGAGTTTGAATAGTTCGGAAAAATTCGAAAAAATATGGAAAATGTTGAGAAGTTGAAAAATGTTGAAACAGTTGAAAAAGGTTGAATAACTCGAAAAAATATGGTAAATGTTGAGAAAAGTTGAAAGAGGTTGAAAAATAATGAAGCAGTTGAAAGACGTTGAAAAACTCGTTGAATGAGGCTGAATATATTGAGACCAAATTTTATTAGGATCACTCCTTCAGTTTGCTAAATATGGCATCAGCGTTATAATTTTGTATGGGAGGTGCCACGCCCACTAATGCAATCCCGTCGAAATCCATTTAGTTTCAAAGCTTATGGTAAACGACATCTCTACACCAAATTTTAAAAAAATTACGCCAATAGCACACTAAATATAACACTTAACATTTTTTGTAATATCGAATCAAAGTTTTCAATTATTGAAATATGCCACGCCCACTGTTCCGATTCCGCCCACTTTTGATAGCATTTAAGATATTTATGATATGCATCCGTCTACCAAATTTCGTTGCAATACCTTGAATGGTTTGCGAGTTATCACGAAATAAAAATTAAAATTTAGGGCTGTGCCACGCCCCTGTTAGAAACTTGAAAAACTTTAAACCTTAATTTTGTTCACATATGAACGAAATCCCGAAGTTTTATCAAAATCGCTACAGCCGTTTTCGAAATAATAAATATATAAATATACAATTTTAGCTCAGAATGGAAGGCAAAGAGCAAAAACAGCTGGAGGAGCAACAGCAGCAACAACAACAGCTGCTGCTGCAGCTACAACAACAGCTGCTGCAACAACAACAGCTGCTGCTGCAGCAACAGCAGCAACACCAGCAGCAGATGCTGCAGCAACAGCAGCAGCACCAGCAGCTACAACAACAGCTGCTGCAGCAACAGCAGCAGCAACAGCAGCAGCACCAGCAGCTACAACAACAGCTGCTGCAGGAGCAACAGCAGCAACACCAGCAGCAGCTGCTGCAGCAACAGCAGCAACACCAGCAGCAACTGCTGCAGCAACAGCAGCAACAGCAGCAACACCAGCAGCCACAACAACAGCAGCCACAGCTGCAACAACAACAGCCACAGCTGCAACGGCCACAGCTGCAACGGCCACAGCTGCAACGGCCACAGCTGCAACGGCCACAGCTGCCGCAGCTGCAACAACAACAGCCACAGCTGCAACGGCCACAGCTGCAACGGCCACAGCTGCCACAGCTGCAACGGCCACAGCTGCAACAACAACACCAACAACAGCAGCAGCAGCCACAGTGGCCACAGCTGCGACAGCCACAGCATCAGCTGCAACGGCCACAGCTGCAACAACAACACTAACAACAGCAGCAGCAGCCACAACAGCTGCAGCTGTATTCAACTGTTGCTGCTGGAGCAAGTAAGTGTCATTATAGAGTTTTGTTATGTTGATATTATGTTTTAATAAAATTTCCATTTTTTTAGCATGCCAACAACAACAACAGCAGCAGCAGCCACAACAACAGCAGCAACAACAACAGCAGCAGCAACAACAACAGCAGCTGCAACAACAACAGCAGCAACAACAACAGCAGCAGCAGCAGCCACAACAGCTGCCACAGTGGCCACAGCGACAACAGCAGCTGCAGCCACAGCGACAACAGCAGCAGCAGCCACAACAGCTGCAGCTGTATTCAACTGTTGCTGCTGGAGCAAGTAAGTGTCATTATAGAGTTTTGTTATGTTGATATTATGTTTTAATAAAATTTCCATTTTTTTAGCATGCCAACAACAACAACAGCAGCAGCAGCCACAACAACAGCAGCTGCAACAACAACAGCATCAGCTGCAACAACAACACCAACAACAGCAGCTGCAGAAGCTGAAGCCGTGGCTGCAGCAACAACAACAGCTGCTGCCGCAACAACAAAACGAGCTGAAGCGGCAGCAGCAGCTCCTGCAGCATGAAAAGCTAAAAAGGAAAAAATGCCAAGTGCCAAAGAGCAAAATTCGTGGTAAGTAAAATATTTTGTAACATGTTTAGTTTAATAACTATTTCTCCAACAGCTGCAGGAGCAACACCAGCAGCAGCTGCTGCAGCAACAGGAGCAACACCAGCAGCAGATGCTGCTGCAACAGCAGCACATCCAGCTGCTGCAACAACAGCAGCAGCAGCCACAACAACAGCAGCTGCCACAACATCAGCTGCAGCCAAAATAACAGCAGCAACAACAACAGCTGGTCAAAGTGAGTACAATTTAGCCTAAATAATCACTAATGATAAAAAAACAAAATATAACTCTAGAAAAAAGAACTGAAATGTTTACTATTTTATTATAATTTATTTATTATTAAATTGAACATAAATTTTATGATAATATTGATATTGATATTCTCTGCATGAGAAAATAAAAAATCCAAGCATGACGCCTGTGAACAGGCAATGCGAAATTCTGAAATTAAAAAAAAAAAATTTAAATTTATTATAATATATTATAATATATATACTTACCAAACTGGCCAACCCCAAGCTGAAAATAGCTTATAAAGCGCAAACTTTATTATGGGCTTTTGGTTGCCATCTGAAATTAAAAATGCATGTAATTTTAAAAATTTTAAACAAAAATTATTTTATATCTTACCGTAAGTTAAGTTTCTTCGCAAAGCCTGCTCACAGGCGTCATGCTTGGATTTTATTATTGATTGGCCATGGCCCACGTAGGCTATATTGTTTATGGTTACTTGGGTTTGGAACCCATTGTTCACCCTTGTTGTGTTATATTCTCCAATTGGTAAATTTAGTTCATGAAGAACCCCAGCAGCGTTTTGGGGCCTTATCCTTCTTATGGCTAAATTAAGGATTTTTTTAAAAAAAATTGGTCAAAATTTTTGAAAAATCGTCATATCTACATTATTAAATTATTCACTTACCCCTAACCCTGGGGTTCCTCTGAACTTCAGCTGGCGCATGAGCTGCCGCATGAGCTGCCGCATGAGCTGGCGGCTGAGCTGGCGCATGAGCTGGCGCATGAGCTGGCGCATGAGCTGACGCATGAGCTGGCGCCTGAGCTGGCGCATGAGCTGGCGGCTGAGCTGGCGCATGAGCTGGCGGCTGAGCTGGCGCATGAGCTGGCGGCTGAGCTGGCGCCTGAGCTGGCGCATGAGCTGGCGCCTGAGCTGGCGCATGAGCTGGCGCCTCCATCAAGTAATCTCCCATTTTTTCTATAATTAAAATTTAAATTAAAACCTCTAACGGAAAACAATACAAATTTAATGTATTTTATGAGCAAAAGAATTGCTTATCAGTACAAATATTCGACAAACTATATCGTTGCTGCACATTTAACTAGAAATTATCGCATATTTCATGGTTAACCGACACAAGCCAGAGTGTGTGCTGTTGTCATTTCTGTTGAGGAAGCATCCGTTTCCGGTACGTAAACCATATTTATGTTATCTTCGCTTATGAATTTAATGTACAAAATAGATGTATGTATGTAATACTTATTGACCCACCCGGTACAAACTTCAACTTAAGTATAGAAATCGAAAACTTTCTCGTTAAGTTTTTGAAGCATATACAGAAGTTTAAAGAAGTATATAGAAGTTCTATACGCGCGTTGACATGGGGGTAAGCTATTGAATGCGTTACGGAAATGAACGAACAAAATATGTTACGGAAATGAGTGAATTTGAAGTTAAGTTTCTTCGCAAAGCCTGCTCACAGGCGTCATGCTTGGATTTTATTATTGATTGGCCATGGCCCACGTAGGCTACTTGGTTGATGGTTACTTGGGTTTGGAACCCATTGTTCATCCTTGTTGTGTTATATTCTCCAATTGGTAAATTTAGTTCATGAAGAACCCCAGCAACGTTTTGGGGCCTTATCCTTCTTATGGCTAAATTAAGGATTTTTTTAAAAAAAATTGGTCAAAATTTTTGAAAAATCGTCATATCTACATTATTAAATTATTCACTTACCCCTAACCCTGGGGTTCCTCCGAACTTCAGCTGGCGCATGAGCTGGCGCATGAGCTGGCGCATGAGCTGGCGGCTGAGCTGGCGCATGAGCTGGCGCCTGAGCTGGCGCCTGAGCTGGCGCATGAACTGGCGGCTGAGCTGGCGCATGAGCTGGCGGCTGAGCTGGCGCCTGAGCTGGCGCATGAGCTGGCGGCTGAGCTGGCGCATGAGCTGGCGCCTCCATCAAGTAATCTCCCATTTTTTCTATAATTAAAATTTAAATTAAAACCTCTAACGGAAAACAATACAAATTTAATGTATTTTATGAGCAAAAGAATTGCTTATCAGTACAAATATTCGACAAACTATATCGTTGCTGCACATTTAACTAGAAATTATCGCATATTTCATGGTTAACCGACACAAGCCAGAGTGTGTGCTGTTGTCATTTCTGTTGAGGAAGCATCCGTTTCCGGTACGTAAACCATATTTATGTTATCTTCGCTTATGAATTTAATGTACAAAATAGATGTATGTATGTAATACTTATTGACCCACCCGGTACAAACTTCAACTTAAGTATAGAAATCGAAAACTTTCTCGTTAAGTTTTTGAAGCATATACAGAAGTTTAAAGAAGTATATAGAAGTTCTATACGCGCGTTGACATGGGGGTAAGCTATTGAATGCGTTACGGAAATGAACGAACAAAATATGTTACGGAAATGAGTGAATTTGAACATAAAGCGTGGCATACTTTTAAGTTTTATAAAAATTGGGTGTTTACGCATGCATTTAATTTAACTCAATGCTGCTTCACTCAGGGTGGTGGTGGTGGTTTTTTTCTGTAATTAATGGGGATTTTGAACATTATTTAGGTTGCCTCTGGACCCTGGAAAGACCATTTTTGGCCCATTTTCGGAAAAAATTTTTCTTATAATTATTGGGGAATGGTCGAAAATGGATTTTGGACATCATTTAAGGTGGTTCCGGACCCTAGAAAGGATCGTTTTCGACCATTTTGGTTCTTTTCAAGTTCCGGAGCCACTCTTAGTGATATTCAAAAGCAATTTTCGACCTTTCATAATCGATTGGACCAAAAAAAAAATGTAGGGTGGATCAAATTTTTTTTTGTTCCAGTCGATAGATATAGCTTGAAAATGGCTATTTTCGACATTTCCCTAACGATTGGAACAAAAAAAAAATAATTGTGATCCACCCTAAAATTTTTTTTTTTTTGCTCCAATCGATCATGAAGGGTCGAAAATGACTTTAAGATATCACATAGAGTGGCTTCGGAATTCGGAAAGGACTAAAATGGTCGAAAGCGGTCCATTCAAGGATCCGGAGCCACTTTACATGATGTCCAAAATTTATTTTCGACTTTTTCCCATTAATTACAAAAAAAAGAATTTCCGAAAATGGGTCAAACACGTTGCCACCCTAAAAATGTTAAGGAAATGGGTAAAAAACGGTCTTTTCCACGGTCCAGACCCACCCTAAGTGATATCCAAAATCCATTTTCGACCTTTCCCCATCGATTGGAAAGAAAAAAAAAAACAGTTTTTCTGTACTACAGTTCAACATACATAAGTGGCTGGAGCCATTCACGGCTTCATGAATCTGAACCCATATGAGTGTGAGCTTCACACGCATTCACATTCATGAGCGCAGAGCTACTACTAATACAGCTTTCAAAACTCTCAATGAGCTACTCAATGACATTCTCCTATATATGTACATATATATACATACATATGTATAAACGTACATATAGATGGAGCTAAAGAAGTATATATGTACTTCAGTTTTGTGATCTACAGCACACTCTTTTTTTTATCGAAAACTTTCCCGTTTTCGAAAACAGTTTCCAGCTCTTTCAATACTTTCCAATTTTAAGACAAAGTTTGTTTTAATCGCTTAGTAATAGACAGACAGTTCAAACAAAAACTATCCAAAGTTTATCGAATTGATAATACTTCTGGTTATTCCGTCGTCATTGCGAGGTTTGCTTTAGAGAAAAATTCGCGAATAATAAAGTATCGTTTTCCATGAAACTTGTGCCGGCTGGGTATGTTTGTGCGCATGTGAGTTATATGGGTATATCTAAATTAGTCTGTAATGTATTTTCTGTTTCATAGTTTGTTCATACCGTAACGAAAAGTTTATTTTTTTGAAACAATCTAAGTAAAATTAAAAAAAAGCATTTATTACTTTGCTTAAAAACATTGCATTCTTCGTTTTTTCACCATCTGCAGCAAAATTTTACACAGAAAAAACAAAATTTCAAAACGAAAGTTAAGTAAAGAGGAGTTACGTCAGATATAGTTAAAAATTTATAACGTTTATCGTGTTTCTTTTGAAAACAATTACGTCCCTTTTCTCTTCATTTAATAACGTATGTTTTGAATTCTGCGTAGAAATGGAAAGTCATACATTTTTCCTGTCGAATTAACAAAATTTAATTCCAATAATCTTACTGGATCGAATATATACTAGTCAAAAGTATATAACGTAACATACCTATGACCATACCTGAGAAAAATCGCCATTATTGGATATAAGTGCCTTTAAAGTTTTCCAACTATGTGTGCATAGTTATAATTTTCTAACCAATACTATAGTAGTAAAAGGTTTCAAAAAAATGTAATTTATTTTTAGTTGACTGATTATTATTAGTTAATTGAAAATTAGAAATTTTTAATTTGTTTTAGTCGACTGAATATTATTAATTAATTGAATTTTAATTGAATTTACAGTCAATTGCAGTTAAATTACCAGGTTAAATTGTTCCATTTGTTATCTTTGTCATGTTTGTTTATAAAGCATTAACCGATTTGTGAAATTTCACATGAATATTGGTTTCTGCAATTGACTGTAAATTTAATTAAAATTCAATTAATTAATTGAAAATTATTTAAACGAACTTAAAGTCATTTGCAGAAACCGATACTGATGTGAAATTTCACAAATCGGTCAATGCTTTATAAGCAAACATGACACACAGACAAAAGCGTCGGTTTGTTCACTTCATATGACATAACTACACATGTATGTGTAATATTAAAAGTATTATTGCGTAAATATGCTTTTAGTTGAAAGCTTAAAATATTTCTTTCTCAGTTAGTACTCACTAAAAAAAAATACAGGAAAAATAAAATAAAATGCTTAAGTCACATGTTACAGTCATTTAACTATTGAAACGTGACAATTTATCGCATCTATGAGTGATTTTTTCTTTTTATTTTTAGCCTTTCTGTTTAATTAATGAGCGCTTTACACGAAAATGTAAACTCATTTTAAGGAATATTATCGTAAAACATATGACTCTTTTTTATAAGCCTATTTCTCATTATCTCGGAATGACCCAGTGATCTAGTGTTGGGAAATTATTCTAAGTAACTTTAAGAATCTGCACAGGTCTAACATTAACAATAACTTATAAGACATTCAACATGAGTTGGAAATTTTTTTTTACTTACGAAAATAATCTTTAGCTTCAAACGAAGTGTGGTTACCCGGACTAATGACTGTATTTCCGGTTTTTAAAAAACTTCCCATCATAAATATACAAAAATTGACTTATACTTAATTGACGTTAGTTGTTATCAAATTTTAATAATTTGGTCTAAAAGGATAAAAAAAGCATAAAAAATAACCCCTGAAAAAAATAGTAATTACATTTAAAAATATGACTTCCTTGAATATAAGTAATTTTTCATAGTAAGTAGTAAAGAATTTTTCCTTTCAACAACTCATGAAATTATTTGAAATAGATTCATGGCTCAGATTAAGCGATTTTAGTAAAATTTTCATATTTACGAAAAAAAAAAAAATTTTAACCGACACTACATATCTTCTTTCTTATAACCTCAATAATTTTTTAAAAGTCTAGGCGGTATATTATATTGGGCATCCCTTGGGCGCTGCTCCATGTTATAAAAAAGTTAATTTAATAATAACACAGGTCAACAAAACTTGGTCAAATCTTTGTTGCCTTATACTTTTCCGAAAGTTTTTCAGCTCAGAATTTCTCGAATGGCTCCGGTTTTCGAGATATTTTAACCTAAAAGTGCAAAAATAACGGATTTCCGAAATATTTGAAGCAAATATATATTGAAATATAATTTTTTTTATACATCCATAAATGAGGTTCAAAAGGACTACTCTTCCTCTTAAAAACACACTTAAAATCATATCGAATTTTTTTTTCAAATTTTTCATACAAATCATACAAAGTGCTATATAAAAAGGATATACAGTATAATCTATAGGGTGCACATTAACTCAAGCAAACACACTTGACTCTCTACAAACAATTTATATGAAGCATCCTTCCTCTTCAACAGGCAAACAGCAAGGCGAATTTATTTGAATGCCATGGATAATAACACAGCGAAACCTTAAATAAAATTCACGTAGATAAAAATGAAAAAAAAAGAAACAGGAAATTTTTACATGTCAATATACAGACAGAAAATGGTACGCCCACAAAAATTTATTTTTAAAGTTATGAAAAACTAAGAAAAGTTTTTTTACTGTGGAGCTTCCAACATTCTTAGGATTTTATTATATGACCTAAGCAAGTACCTATATTAAAGTGTTCAAAACTTCATTAATTTTGTAATAAGTAAGAAGTCAATAATTTACTTACAGGCAGAAATACTCGAAAAAAAGTGGAAAAATTTTGAAGAAGTTGATAAAATATGAAAAAAAGTTGAAAAACTCGAAAAAAGTTGAATAGCGTTGAATGCGGTTGCAAAAGGTTGAAATAGTTTAAAATCGCTAAAATGTGTAATGAAGAAAGTTGGAAAATGTTGAAAAGTTGAAAAAATATGGAAAATACTGACAAAAGATTGAAAATTTTGGAAATATTTGAAAAAATAATAAGGTTGAAAAAGCCGAATTAATAAATTGTTGAAAAGTCGGGGAAAAAAATGGAATATGTTGAAAAAGTACAAAGATGCTGAAACAGTTCAAAAAGGCTGATAAAGGAGAAAATATAGGAGAAGTTGAAAAGTGTAAAAAACTCGAAAAAGCTAAAAAAAATTGAAAATGTTGAAAAAAATTGAAAGAGGTTGAAAAAGTCGCGTTTAAAAATATTTAAATTAAATTGAAAGATGTTGAAAAGATCAAAAAGAATATGCATAAAGAAGTTAAATTAATCAAAAAATGGTGAAATATGTTGAAAAAGTTCAAAAATTTAAGAAATATAGATAAATATGGAAATTTGAAGAAGTTAAAAAAGTTAGAAAGTCGAAAAAATGGAAATGCTATTAAGGTTGAATGAAATTGAAAAATATTGGATAGGTCGAAAAATGTTAAGGTTCATCAAGTTTCGCCTACTTTTGGTATAATAAATTTCATTCGGCATAGATATTTGCATACTAAATTTTATCATAATAACATGCATAATTTAAGAGGCATGCCGTAGTTAGTTTTAAGATTTAGGGCGACGACACACCCACTGGCAAAGTCCAGCCAGATTTCGATTCAAAAATATTTTACAAAATTCTTACAACAAATGTTTGAATGATTGCTCACATATTTTGCTAGATGTGTCATTTAAGGCATTTTAATTGTAGGAGAGGTGCCACGCCTACTGATACTACTTCGTCCGATTTTGATTAAGCATACCTTTTAGCAATTAAGCCACACATACTAAATTCCATAGCAATCGCTTTAGTAGTTAAAATAACGCTTAGAAGCTTTTGTTTATATGGGAGGTGCCACGCCCTCTAATACAATCCCGTTGAATTGCATTTAATATCAAAGCTTATTGTAACCGATATCTTGACATCAAATTTTATTATGGCCACATAAAACACGAAACGTTTTTTGTTTGATTGGGAGGTGTCACGCCCACATCTACACAGTCCATACAATTAGATAGGTACGCGCCATCAATCCGAGCCTGGTTAACCAGTTTTATTAAGTGGTAGCTCATTTTTAAGTGTATAAAAAAACAATCAAAATAAAATCTGATTAAAGTCTTATGAATAAAATCTAAATTTGGGGCAACATTTTCAAAGTTGTCCGATTTTACTACGACCAACTACACTTGAAGGTCTAGGGGCTTAAGACTTTTTTTTATGTATAGTAGATGACATGGTTAAAAAAGTGATATTCATAATTTAGGCATTATTTAGGCTTTGAGATCTAAAATTTTTAAAAAAGAACTAAGAAGGGCTGTGCTCTGACCAAAATATGGCTGCCTCTCAGGACCCTGACCATCTAGGGTGCTGAAATACTAAACTTGTGTGTAATATCTCTAAGTAATAGTAAATATGGCGTTAAAAAAAACTCGGGGGATTTCTTTTTTTTTAAAAACATATCGACTTTAAATTAAATCCGAAATAATGCTCATTTCTAATTTTTTTTGTAGCTCGAGCTATTACTTAAACTTTATCAAAGCCACCGTGAAGGCTTAACTGAAGAATGTACTATATATAGATAGGATGTAGTTTAAAAGTTCAATACCGCTATTGCCAAATTAATTGCTATTACGTTCTGGGAAGTTCTCGCTGGAGAAAAATAAAGCAGGGAAGCTACAACAGTTAAGTTAGTGATTCTTATAGGGAAAATTTGTTGGCATTGTGATAGAGATTCCTAACCAATTCTTAATCCTACCTTACAAAGTTAATATTAGCTTTTCAATATATATATATTTCTCCTAAAATCCTATTTTGAATGCCTAAAGCCTGGCTTAGTTCATGATAGCATTGGCAGCTCCAGGACAGTGGTAACTTTGTCAAGTTTTACACAAAAATACTACATCTACGCTTTAAGTACCGAGTAGGGGAATACCAGCAGTCAAAGAGAAAACATACAATAAAAATATGCTCTGATCCATTAGTAATCATTAAAGGATTTAAGGCTCAATTTTTTCCTTGAAATTTTAAAAATTCAGTTATTGCTGCCATTTATCTCTTTAGTTTTTTTTAATCTTCTATAGTACAATTTCATAGAGATAATCAAACAGCAGATTAAAATTAGTTTTAACGACCTTTTTTTTGAACAAAAAAAAAATGTTGTTAATCTCTTTGTTTCTTGGCCTCTTTGTTGATTACAGTTTTATAGCCAATTAAGAGTTTTATTGATTTATGGCCAAGGGTATTTTATTGCTTTGTCCAACTTAGTCTATAATATTGTATATAAAACTGAATGATAAGGATAAAGGATGCTTTTAATAGTTGCGATGAAATTTTTAAGTGATAATGAAAGTTAATACGCACACCTCTGGTATTTTGTTGCTGCTTTTTGTTTGAAATGGGTAGCTATAAAATTCAGTTTTACTATTATGAAAAGAAGTCTCACCAAAACCAAAAATAAAAGAAAAAAGTCAGCAAAGTCCGCCACCGCGAATCCACCGACAAATCAGAGACGTTAATAGAGTTCCTTAATATGATCTCTGGTCAAATCTCGTAGTCGATTTGGCACGACGTCGTCGATGTTCTGCCTTTTTTTCTTTTCGTGGCTTTTTTTTATCAATTTCCCCTTGAATGAATGTTGTTTTCCACTTGTGGAAAATTTGTAAGTTTTTTTAAATTTTTAATAGAATTTTACGCTGAATGACTGACCAACCGACTTCACTCCCAGACAAAGAATATTCTTTGTTTCAAACAAAGTGACGCCAAAAATTAAGACGCCAAGCCACAATAGCAAAAATACATTTTCAGACCATCAAATTGATTGCAAAACACTTTGCATAAAATTTAAATAAAAGACTTAACCTAAATTCACACGAGCGTTTTGTTAACGCAATCAGCGCTCTTCATATAAAAATACTATGCGTGTCATGCCAGGATACTTTTTGTAGAGTATTCCACGGAAAAGCCGCAAATAGTTGCGAGATTTTCAACTGTTTTTCAGTTTTTCAACCTATTTAAATTTTTTTTTGACTCGGAAATTATATGGGATTTCTTAATATGAAATTTAAAATCGGAATTAAAACTGCAAGCTGCGAATGTTGGAATTTTTTCAATAAAGAAGTGGTTTTTCAAGAAGCCATAAAAATTGCGATTGAAAAGAAAATTCATCCGACTGAATGCAAATCCCAAAAAAAGGATCAAAAATCTACATACATCACTGTGTTTTGAGACGAAAACAAAACTTTTTGAGCTGAAGCAGTGGAACTTTTGCGAAACAAAACTGTTTCGATAAGTACAAAACTCAACGAGAGTGCGCTCATTTGAAATCTCTGGCGCGAAGTAAAAATGGAAGGAAACAAAATTGACGACGAAAATATTAAAAATGATTTTTTAATTGAAGAAGTTGAAAAATGGAAGGAAACAAAATTGACGACGAAAATATTAAAAATGATTTTTTAATTGAAGAAGTTGAAAAATGGAAGGAAGCAAAATTGACGACGAAAATATTAAAAATAATTTTTTTTTTTAATTGAAGAAGATGAAAAAAGGCCAGAACTGATTGAAAGTATTGAAAAGATAGTACATTTTTCTTTGTCTTTGATCAATCAGAACACGACCTTTTACTTGAAATTAATTTTCAGATTCAATCATAAAAACGCAATTTGTCGTGAAACAAAACATGAACCCCTAAGCAAAACCAAAACGGTCTTGAAACTGTTTTGCCGCTATGAGGTACAGACCCAAGCTTCTTTTAAAAAAGCAGGAACACCAACATTAAAGAAAATAAATACTCATAATGGGAGTTCAGACCATCAAATTGATTGTGAAACACTTTGCAAAGACTTAAGCAAAGTTCACACAATTGAAAGGAGATGCACAACTAGGACACGTTATTGGGACACGTCGTGCTGAGAAACACAATGGCGGCGTGACGAGACTTAAATATTTATGTCAATTTAATCTTGTTCGGAAACTAAAATTTAATCGTTGCGCAATTCATCAAAATTTTTCTTTTACTTTATTATTCAAAATTTATCATATTCTAATGTATTCAAAATATTTTCAAAAGTCTTTCATTTATAATCTTAAAAATATGAAAAAGAAAGAAAGTGAAAGCGGGAGCGAAAATAAAATTTGAATTTTATTTATTTCAGGCGGAAACAACAAAGGCTATAAAAGGAAGGCGGATGGAGCAACAGAGATAGTCATTGTAAAAAAATGTCTGTCTAATTGTGTTAAAGACATAAAGGATGATAACGGCGGAAGTATCTCCGAAAAAATCTTCAATCAAATCAATGAAGATGTTAAAGAAATGTCGGCTTTGGTCGTCGAGGCATCGCTTTATATTCATTATTCATTGATGAAAAAATGGAATGGAGGAGATTTTTCAAAGCAAAAATTTCTACATTATTTTTATTGTTTGATAAAAGGCTCTAAAAATATATATGTTCTCGATCCGGAGTATCGAGAAATGAGAGAAGCTGCAGGATTGCAGCTATACAATGGTTCGTTTAGATCCAATTTGTTTAATAGTTTATCTCAACAATATAGTGTGTGCTTTTGCAACAACATTTGGATGCATGCGTACCGTCGGGTACGAGCATTCTTCAAAAAATGCGATAGCGATATTATATCGAAAGATACGTTGCACTTTTTATTCAACAGAAGAAGCGATAAAACCCCAAACGAGAAATTATTAAATTTTCTACGAACAGATTTGGGTTGGAAAGATGAGCCATTTTATGACGTTCAACAAAACCCATGGAGTTTTGTTAAATTCTTTTTCAATTTATCAAAACATAATAATTTGAAAGGCTGGAAAAATTTCGCATTTGCAGATATGGGGCACATCATGTAAAATATGATTCAACATCATTATGGATGTTATTAAGAAGATTCAAGCTTTGTGGGAGCAAATGGTTGGAATTCGATAAGGATACCGAATGGAGGAAATATTTTAAGCTCCCTGAAACAAAAACGAAAAAATTTGATCACTCAATTATAACGGATGGTTTGGCCGTTAGCTTTCAAATGCAGAAGCCAGTAAAAGAAATGCATGGTTCGCAAGACAAAAATTCGAAAATTTCTTTAGAAAATTTCAAAACTAGAATTGGACTTGATCCTGGTTTGCGGCTAGTTTTTGGCGGTGTTCGCATTTCAACCGATGAAGAAGGAAATGAAGTTAGACAATTAATAAAGGAAAAAAGCTCTTCGTATCATTATGAAAGTGGATTTCAAAGTCGTTTAAGAAAACTGAAGAAATTTACAAGAGGAGCTCAGGATGGTCTGACCGAAGACGAACAAAAACTATCTCCAATGTCCACTACGGAATACAAAGAGTATACACGCGCACAACTAAAGATATTTGAAAATAAACAAAAAATGTTTGTCAAACGAAAAGTGACCAGGTTAAGGATGCAAAAATATATTTGTGTCGAAAAAACCAGGCACGCAATGGCAAAGAGAATTCTTGGCAATGGCCCGGGCCCGAAGCTAGTCTGTGTAGGCGATACACAGATTGCTGCAAATTCTCCAATGCGAGGTTATAGGCGAAATCCTAATAAAAAACTAATTGATGCATTGAAGTTGCATAAAGGTACCATTATGCAGGTAAATGAATTTCGAACAACAAAACTTTGTGGCAACTGCCATGAAGAAAATAGAACATCGAATTCACCCCACCGGTACCAATTTTGCCCAAATTGTAGAATATCTTGGAATAGGGACGTAAATGCTGACGCGAATATTTTGTATTTGGGAGAATGCGAACTAAGTAATGCTTCGAAGCATGTAAACTTTAATTTAAGATAATCGCATTCTCCCATATACAGAATGTTCAGCATTCGCGTCCATTTGGGCAAAATTAGGTGTGGTGATTTTGATGTGACATAAGATTTGTTGTATGAATTTCGTTCTCTAGCAACTTCAATACATGAATACCTTGCATTGGTGAAATAAGCATGGGCCAAAAAATTTTTTTGGTCATTCATTAATTGCATTATTATCCGCGTCACTGTATGTTGGACAAACATTGCTTGTTTTACCTTTAAATGTGAGCGTGTGTATGGAATTAGATGGAGGACATTGGTGATATTTTTCTTTGGGCAGATATTCGAAACTCTTGGTTAATTTTTTTTTGCTTAGAACGTCTAGGAAATTCGCTCTCTGGGAGATTTTTTTTCCAACTTCATGAAATAGTGAAGTGCTTTTAACGGAAATTTTAGTTTTGAATTCTAAATTTTCAATTTTTGTTGGAGGGACTTCTTCTTTTCGTCTTGTCCATTGGAAAGTACAAGCCATCAGTTGCTAATGTAGTGAATGCGAAATATTTCCTTTGTTCTAAATCACGAATTGAATTCTGACCATTAACAATCAATCCCAATAAGATTGAGGTCTTTTTCCAAATTTGATGTGCACCATTTTTGCGAGGCAAAGCGAAATTCCACATTCATGGGTTTTTTTTTAGTTGTAATTTCTTTCCAAGCGAAATCGAAAGTAATTTAAAAATTTCCGAATTGGTACGCTTTTTTGTTAAATAGATAGTGGGAAAACATTTTTTACGATTAATATCTACGTATACGTCGGTACGCATGCTAGGTTGTGCCAAGCACCACATCATTTTGATAAACAAATTGAACCAATTTGCAACTAAAATCCTGCGGACCCTCTGCCAAAATTTAAAAATACTCTGGATAAAACCAAGCAATAAAAATGACCAAAGAATTAAAAAATCACCTCCATTAATTTTCACCAATTTTAAAAATTTTTTTTTGCAGAGGCAATAATATCGCGATGCCTCTGCAAACAAAGCCGACATTTCATTCTTTTTGGTTTTTTGAATGATTTGTCTGAGCACAACAGATAGTCAGACTTACAATGACTGTCTCTGTTGTGTGAAACTACCTTGTAAGTATATTATACCATATTTTAATCATTTTAATGTATATTTCTTTACACTCAATTCTGTTTTTACACCATCTAGCTATTTAATTGAAAATTTAAAGTATACTAACCATAACCTTCTACCGTTCAAAAACAGAATTAGTTGTACACAATGACGAAGTCACGCCTCGATCTCGTCCCGTCCTGAAGTTGTCATTGTGATTGAGACTTAGGCCTGTAACTCACTGCGACAAAACAGTTTCACAACCGTTTCCGTCACGGAACTTTTGCTAAACAAAATTGTCTCGACTGTTTTGTCGCAGTGAGTTACAGGCCTGAGAATATTAATCTAATATTTCTCTTTCTTTTCAGACTTTTAATAACCTTCTTGATGGCAAAGATTATGAACAAGATGCGCAACTCTTTTGCGCCAAAATTTTTTACTCACACGTATTGATTGTCAAATAATACGTGTGAATCGCTAAAAACAATGTTGCCTTATGTTGTAAAGTAGCTTTAGCAGAAATTCTACTTCTTGCTTAGGGTGTTATTGGGCGACTGGGGGATTGTCTTGGGAAATAAAAATTATATCGCGAAACTTTTACATTCAGACGTCAAGAGGGAAATATAGAAAAAATAGGAGCAAACAATTAATAATTTAATTTTTAGATAGTTTTGATTATTTTCCCATTACATTGAAAAAAGACGTCGTAGTACTTTGAAAACACTGAAAACAGATTTAAGGAAGTATTGTCAAAGGATACTGCACTATTTTTTGTGAGAAAGTGGCTTCAAATAAAAGGCTCTAATTTTTTTGTAGATAGCAAGTGTTTGCATCCTCAACAAAATACTTAATAGGCATTACACAATCTTATAACAAAATTTGAGTTATCGGTCAGTAAAAGTATTATTTTACGTTCACTGGCATATAAGTTTGTATTTTTAAGTTATGATGCCTTTGATTGTTTTTAAAATAATATCGTTTGTACGCGGACAAACAACAATTTCAATTAAAATTTTAGACATCGAAATCCTTACTAAGTCTTTTATCAAAGTCTGCTATGTATATGTATATATATGTATACACCAAGTTTGAAATACTTTTAGAAATGAGATAAATATATTCAATTTGGAAGTGAACAGAATGAATTTTACTAAAGGAAATCCTTAATTTCAATCAGTAAAAAAAGCTCGAAGGAATGTCAAATGTCATCAGAAGAGATATATACATATGGATTAGAGTGAAAATATATTAATGACTTTTATGTAAAATATAAATATATTGTTTGAATAATTTATGGAATGGAACACAAAAGCAACTTTGATTTGACAAAATTATTGATTCGAGATATACAAACTGTTTTTTCGCTTGTGGCAACGCTAAGTTTTACCAAGGTGAAATTACAGAACTAAAGCAACAACAAACCGAGTTTGAAAGCCATGCATGAGGGTGAGACGCGGTGAAGGGTTCGGGGAAAAATTTTGAAAGCTATGCATTGTGGTCAGCGCTGCCACTTTACTACTATCGTAGCAAATTTGCTACACTTAAGCAAAAAATAACACATTTGCGACTTTGCTACCCACTCTCATCAAATGTATCAATTTTGCTACACTTTTCCCATTTTCATACAATTTTGTATTATTCATATAATTTTTCTTACTTTTTCTCCTACGATTTTTTTACTAAACACATTTTCCACTTTAATGGCAAATTCTATAACAGAACTAGCTGAATTGCCAACTAAACAAAGTTTTCATGATTTCTTATGTCAGTTTCAAAAAAACTGCTTGCTTTGCCACACAGCAGTGCATCTGCAGAGCGAATTTTTCCAGACCTCAATTTAATAAAAAATAAAAAAAGTAATTCCTACAAAATGGATACCATAGATCATATAATGGCTGCAAAATGTTTGATCTAAAGGACACTGTATGAATGGATCATAATCAGATGAATTATATAATATGTTTATGAATTATTATATTTATTATTATTTATGTGAATTGAATGTGTTAGTTACATTTATGTTATCTACTTTTACACCATTCTGAATTTCAATGTGATATTTTCGTTTTATAAAAAAGTTTATGTTTAGTTTACTGTTCAATAAACGATAATTAAGCCAATTATTGACTTTTGCTACTCTGCTCACCGTTTTGCTACGCAATTTTGCTACAAAAATTTTATCCAAAGTGGTAGCACTGATTGTGGTATCGCGGGTGGAACTGAAGGGAAATTTTCAACCGTGACTGTGGTAAAAGTTTTTTAAGTTCTGGTGAATAAGTTCCAGCTGATTTTGATGTTTAGTCAAAAATTACATTTAAAAACAAATTGAATTGGTGGAGTAAGGTAAGCTATTTATCAATATATTTATAGTTTTAGTAACTTAAATATTTATTTTCTTCATTTTTTAGATTACTCTTCATATAACTGCAGACGATTATGCAGCAGTCATACCACATTGCTTAAATACGTTCTATCCAGCTTGTTGGAGATATTGGCCCCAAGTAAAAATCACCAAGTCAAAAAACAAGATTGAATCAAATATTCCTATTGACGCGGATGATTTGCGAAAAATGCGAAGCAGGCCGAATGCTATTATATCGCGAAATGGTATGGGAAAAGTTTAACAATTTCCGTTGGTGGCCAACTATTATTTTACCTCCATCAGAGATACCAATTAATATAAGTCGTATGCCACATAATCCATCACATTTTCTAGTTCGCATTTTTGGAACTCACCATAATGGTTGGATTTCGCGTCGTCATGTTTATCTTTATCTGGAAGGTGATAGCACGGAGCCTCCAAAAGCTTATAAACGTAAGTTATCTTAAGTACTCCTTAAAACTATGATAATAGCGCTATAAACTTTTTATGCATTTTAGAAATTGATTATACTAATCAAAAAGGCGTTGAGGAAGCAAAAACTATGGGAAACTGTAAAAACCAAAAAAACTCGGTCAACGTATATCTGAGGAAAATAAGCAAAAGCTTCATAGTCAGCCATATGCTAAGATAAAAACATATCGTGTAGTGCCGTCGTTAAAATTGCATATAGACTTGGAAAAAGTTAACAAATGTGATTGTAAAAATCTGATAAGAATCCATGTGGCCCAGATTCGAACTGCCTAAATAGAGTACTCTTTCATTAATGCATTCCAAAGCTATGTCCTGCAGGACAACATTGTCTAAATCAAATATTCGATTCACGCATGAGCTCCAAATTGGGTGTTGCTTATATGAAAGATGCAGAGTTTAGGCAACGTTTGCATCAGAAATCAATTGATCGTGATGAAAACTGTTATTTTTTGTCTTTGGAAAAAGACTATATTATTGACGCAGGCCTTAAAGGAAACTTGGCTCGTTTCATGAATCATTCATGTGATCCAAATTGCGAAACACAAAAGTGGTCAGTAAATGGCTTCCGAATATGTTTAACTATATATGTATAGTAGTTGAAAATCTTAATTTTTTCATTGCATTTGTAGTAATGTACCAATTTATTAATTTTATAGTAGCGAGCCTGTGGTATAAATAAGTGAAAAACAATTTGATTTGTATGTGTGAGAAACTTGCAAAGTATACAAACTATGCAAAACTCAGTAAAAAAGAAATTTTAATTAATTACATCGTTTTAATAATACATACATATATTGGCAAAACTGAAAAACATAAACTCAATTTCATTCAAAAAATTGGATTTTAATAAATTTTTAGTTGTACTTTCGAGCAAAACAAAGCAGAAACAAGTCTTTTATTAAATCGCATAATTAGATAGCTTGATAGTTGACCCTGAGTGCTGCTGAGGTTTAAAGTGGGCAGCTATTGCTTTGCGTCATTTTGCTCTGATGGCGATAATTATGTCCTCAGTATATTTTGAATCGGGTGTTGCATTGAAAGAATGACACGTTTCTACAAAATCACCAACACCAAAGTTTCTACCAGCGACTGCAACCACAGGTGGCAATAGTGCACCTGCATTAGCCTGGGCAGCAGCGTCTACTCGTAGGCTGACGATTACTTTTACCTAAGTCTGGTGTGCGTTTGTTTGAATAGCAACGAGAACGCTTTGATGGCATAACAGCAATGGTGGTTTCGAGAAGTTCAGGTGCACTCATTATTTGTAGATGAAATGAGAACTGTCGGCCGTTGTGTTAGTTATAGTGGATAAATCTGTGGTTGTGTTGTCTGTACTGCCAATGGATCCTTCGATTTTAATTTCAATCTCCGGTATGTCAGTAGCTAAGTAAATTTTAAGAAAAAGTTATAAAAACAAAATACATTAAATAAGTGCACGTACCTTTCCTTTTGCTTGTTCCTGTCAGGAAGCCTAAAGTCTCGTCATTCATTCCTTCGCATTTCATCACGCATTCCCTCGGCATCTTGAATCAACTTTAAAGAAATGAATGCTGTTTAGCACAAGTTAAATCAGAAGTTTTAAGAAAAACTGATGAAAAGAAAAAAATTAGTAGAAAAGAAAGAAATTATTTAATACAAATCCTGCTGCAAGCAATAATAATATTTTGTGCGAAAAGTGGTGGTGAAGTCCAATGTCGAGTTTGACAGCTCAGTAATGCCGTATGTTGTGATTTTAGCAAAAAAAAAATCATGATTGATTATAACTTATAAAAACGACAAGAGTATCTTTTGGTATTTTATTTATGAATTTTATTCAATAATTTGTTAGATTTTTCCTAGAAAGCATCAAAGTTTTGAGAAATTACAAAAAAAATTTAAATATATTCCAAATTTGGAAAAAAACACCCAAAGTGGTTAGGCCATAGCATAAAAAGTTACCACACCAAGTTGAGTTCTCAAATCTACTTACACAGTCAAACTTTTGTTTTGCGTTGGTATTGGAATTCTGCCGAGAGTTGCATTTCTTTCCATATTCTTTGCTTGATGGAGAGCATATAAGGAGGCTTGACTGTTTGCTGGATAGTGAATAGTTTAAATTTATATTTATGTTCAAGTACAAAATGGAATGGATTGTATTGCAATTTTTAATGGGCTTGCCGAAATTTTAAATACAATTGCCGTGGTATGCAACGCGTATACAAGATATACTGCAAACAACAGAAAATGGTGTGTGAAGCCAGTAAATTTGTCAAAAAATGAAAGATTTTCCAGGACTTGCAGTGAGCAACTGATGGACTTGGACGAGGAAGATTTTGTGGTGGCAACACGAATTTCTGTCCCTAATTTTAATGTTTTGCTAAATATGTTGAAAGAAAAGCTGGTGCGTTATAGCATCAGAGAATCAATTCAACCAAAAAAGCGTTTATCCTTAACTTTATTGTGAGTGGTTATTGAATAATTTTAGAAAAATATATTAATCATGTATTTTTATTAAGGTATTTAGCCCAGGGTTGCAGCATCAAAGTATTGGCGCTGAATCAAAAATTGGGTGCTTCAACAGTGCGTAAAATAATTTATGAAACTTGTGAAGCGATATGGGAAGAGCTGAGTGGTATATATTTATCGCCGCCCAACGAGGCAAAATGGAAAAGAATTGCAAATGATTTTTATATCAGAACTGGAATGCCCAGTTGTATTGGTGCTATTGATGGCAAGCACGTCAAAATTATTTGCCCAAATAAAAGTAATTCAGTGTATTACAAATATAAGAGCAAGTTTAGCATTGTTCTTTTAGCAGCTTGCGACAGCAAGAACATATTTACTTTCGTTGATGTCGGAGCATATGATCCCCAAAAAGACGGTGGCATTTTTGCAAACAGTATTTTTGGTCAAAAAATTTTGAACAACAACCTAGATATACCAGCTGACTCCAATTTGCCGAATAGTAGCCTGAAGTTTCCTTACTATTTTGTTGCAGATAGTACATTTCCACTAAAGAAGAATATAATGCGACCATATCCTGGACGCAAATTATCATGCGGCAAGAAACGTTACAACGAAACATTGTCAAAAGCGCGGGTGCACATTAAGCACTCCTTCGGCATTCTGACGAGCAGATGGCGCATTTTGAATAGCACCATACATGCTGCGCCGAAAAATGTCGAAAAAATTATATTGGCAACCATAGTTTTACACAACTTTTTGATGCTTAACAAAGATTCTGTTTACACAAAGGTTATTAATGATATGTTAGCAGACAACAGTCACGAAAATACTTACGGCGGCAATCGCTGCAGTTCGATGGCATTTGAATTGCGAAATATTTTAAAAGATTATTTGGAATTAAATATGTAACAATGTTTCTATAAAATCTATAAAATATATAAGCAAAATATAAATACTACAAAGCAGATTTTATTTATTTATTTTAGAAGCTATTTTCTCATAAGCTATTGCAGAAATTTTCATTTTTAGTTGTATGTATTTTAATAATAATTGAACTTACAGCCATTTAGCAGCGATCAACATTCATGTAAAATTTAAAAAAATGATACAATGTTTTTAATATAACAAACTTTGATAAATTTTTGAAATTTTTTATCTATAACTTTTATCATTTAACATTTGTTATGTTTACTTATAAGGAGCTCAGTAACTATTCACTTTATTAAGTGCGTCACTATACCTTTGAGGCTCGTGGAAATTCATCGGATGGGGAACTTCTTCAATGTTGTATTACCTTTTTTATAAGTCACCACATAATGTACGTACATACATGAGACAGCTAAAGTAAATAATTACCAGAAGCTCTTTTCTAGTTTTTAGCCCCTAGCCCTGCAAAGTCTTAACTGGGCGCTGTCCTGAGAATAATTTTAGTATATCACGGTAGCGTCGAAAAGGAAAAGCCAAGGGGTTTTTTGAAATGGAAGGATTTTTATTTCTGGTCATTAATTTGAGTAATTCAGGAATAAAATGAGATCCTCTCTAAAGTATTTTTGCTTGATTTACTTGACTAGAAAGTAATTAAATAATGAAACTTTGTTTGATTAGAGTCCTCCATACTTTGTTGAAAATAAAAAGTTTTATAACTTTTGTTTCAAATGTTATTTTTTAAAATGCACTTTTAATCTCACCGGTTTAGGCTTAGGTTATATATTTTCCCATTTTTTTCTTTTAGCTCAAAACAAATTCGCCACCTCTTGGTAGCTCCTTCAATATCACCATCTAGTACAATTTGATTGACTGTGCCCCTGTAACTGAAGATTGGGCAAAGTGAATGATGTAGGCGCAGCAATAGACGGTCGAATGACTTGTATGTAATAGCCTGTAGTCCCTGTACTTTTTTTGAAAAATTTTTAATGCAGTCCAAATGATTTGAGAGAGTGTGTTCCTGTACTTTTATAGTTTAATTATTATTTAGTTAAATTTTTTAAGAGATAGTTAATGAAATAACATAACATAACATGCAATGCCTTTTGTAAGATTTTATAACGTTTTTTTTTGTAACTAATTGAACCGATTAAGAACTTTTAGAATTTAATTATATACAATACCTGTTTTATCTAAACCGATCTAGGAATTGGCAAATTATTGGAACTTTTCTTTCTATGCAAAATCTGCTTTATTTCAAATTATTTTTGTTTAAGTTCAAAAACTAATAGGTCGATTGGGAACCTTTGGATATAAGCTTTATGGATTGTTAAACTGCCTATCAATTGTTAAACCTACCTGATAACGATTTTATTTTATTTAATTTAACTTTTTTTTTTGACACTTTACAATTGCTACTTAAGGAAATGCTTCTTTTTTGTAGGGGAAGTGATAAGCTACTTGTTAAAATTTTGCTCACGAAAGCTAAAAAAAATATATGGAAATCTCTTAGTGGATCTATTTGGCCTTTACAAGCCCTTGTTATCTCCGTTAATGAAACTAATTGATCAATACCACGGTATTGGGTCTTGATATGAAAAATTTCAAATTCTATGAAAAAGATAATTTGGCAACAGAGATACTTTATTTCCAAACCTTCAGGATATCAATCGTAGCTGTGTGTAGACAAAAAAATTCTGAATATGCAGTTTTAATGAAATAATTTGAGTAGCTTTTTTTTATTGTAACTTTCGAGCTTTTAACTCAATAGTTAAAAAAATCATTAAAATACTGTAATTCATAGTTCAAATAATAATAATATGGCTTCTAGTTAATCCAAATTGTAGCCTTTTAAAAATCATTTAATTTTTGAAGTAACAAAGATGTATGTATGTATGTGTCATACGATACATCGAATAATCAACGCTTCATTAACGAAATCCTGAGCACAGTAAAAGAAGTCAGGTAATTAACTTAATTTCTGTTCATTAAAATATAAAAAAACAAATAAACAACTTGTTCAGTTGATGCGTATCTACATCAATGTGAAATCTCTTGAATTAAGCATCTGTTAGATGTGAAAAATTAGCTTGATTGAGATGCATTTCCGTTTTGCATGCTTAGATAAAAACGCTAGTTACACGTACTCTTCAAATAGAAATAGTAATATCTCGCATGTAGTTCTGCAAATATGAAATTGATTGCGTTTGCGATTCACATCTTGTTTTACCTTAATCAAGTCATTTCAAATGCGATGTGTTCTTGTTGTGTGCGATTATTGTTGCTTTTTTCGACTTCAGTTATTTCCTTTTAAACATGTTATGCTACTAGTTTTGGATTAATAGCTTTTGAATTTATGATTTCTTTATGGAAAACGTTTTAGAAATCACACAGTCAACACCTCAATTAGACACGATCCAATCCAAAGCAATCAATCAATCATTCGGTCAAAGAGATAATCAACGGATAATCGCATGCCACACGCAGTCATCACCAAACTTGTGTATGGTAAGTACACTGCGTAATAAGAAATACAACCAGATCACCACAATGTGAACATGCTACCACATTAGATTCCGTTAACCAAATGCTGTAGTATTCTCATAATGATACTAAATTGGCAGCAGATTATGGTAGTAACAAAAATCGCGTATCATGTTGTAGTGGAAGATATATGTAGACTGAAAACCATAAAAGAATTTTTATCCAAATCAATTTTATTGTAGCTATTTATTTCATCTATAATAATTGTTGACATATATGAGCGATTTTAATATGGCTCAAGCAAACAATCGACCTGAAGAAATGTTACTGCCATATAGCAATTACTTATTTGTGTACGCAAATGGTATGCTGTTTGAGAGTTAATGAATATTTGAGTTGCTGGTGATAATAACACAGTAGAACTTAAAAAATAAGTAAGTCTACAGAGTTGAGTAAGTATTTTTTTGAACAGTTGCTTATTTCTATCGATTTTGAATCGATGATAACTGAGAAAGAATTTTTTTGCGGTAGGTAGTAAACCTAAGTATGAATCTGATAAATGTCGCAAGCTTTAGTGATCAGATGTACTTTTATGCAGGTCACCCCTAACCTGGGATGGAAACGTCTTTTGTAGATGCTCACTCTGAGAATAGAACTTAACTATTGTAAAATTATGGGGCCTACTATTCTGGATCAAACGATTCCAGAGCTTATTAGGGTACGAGGGATTCGTAAATTTCATCGTCTCTTTAAACACAAATGCCATTGCGGACAAGACATATGTGTGTGTATGAATAAAAAAAATATGAAAATAATTGCTAATGGGCGTGCACGATGGAATAGAGTTAAAGGCCACAAGAGCAAACATTTTACCGAAACAGGTTAAGCCTAAACCAAAATAGACGAGAGGAGACATAACGAGTAAGTTCGAGTGTATGTAAACCAATGTTGATAGCCAAAATGAATGAACCTACGTAATTGATCGAAAGTGAACGAAACATTTTGACGAGATGCAGTGCTGTCGTTTGTACTACAATAGTGCTTTTGTACTACCCTCCAGCCACGCGTACTACTCTAGTACCCAACCCTCTATTTGTACTACCCAAAATTTGTTCCAACCAATCCGCAATTTGCACTACCCCACCATTCTTTGATCACTCATGCTTGAATTATAATGGCATGCAAGTTATTAAACTCATCTCTGAAACTGAAATATTTAATTCTTGAAGTGTCAAAATCATCACTCATTTTGGTTTACTAATTTTGACATTAGTCGCTCAAAAATGTATGAGAAAGGAGAAAAATTTTAGCATCGCATCAACCCTTACAATTGAACTATGAACGATCATAATTTATGATTCATACCTTTAGAACGCGACTAATTTCGCTTGTATTAATTTTTCTTGGGCGCGTCTTTAAATAATAAACATAATTAATGTAAATTTTTCTTTTGCAGTTATGGAAAAGTATGCCACAAATTTACCAAGGTATAACTTGATAGGAAAATGATTTATTTTTTATTATAGGTTTCAAATAAAGTTGAAAGCAGAAGCCGCCAATTTAACCAAATCTGGAACCAACACAGAAAAAGAATTTGTCCTTCAAATAGCTTAATGCAATAAATACATACTATAATAAATGAATTTCAACAATTACTGTTAACTTTAATAAATACTTTCTTACTATCATAGTATGAGTAGGTGTAATTACAAATACAGTGGAATCGCGATAATTCGTACCTCGTTAATTCGAAAATCTCAATAATTCGTAGCAAACTGTTGGTCCCTGGAAAAAATCGCTTTAATTCGTAAAAATTCCATACATTTTAGTCCCCTCGATAATTCGTATTTTTTTGTGCAATAAAGTCTGTTTAACCTCTTATAAATCGTAATTTGATTTGACAACCTCTTATAATTCGTAATGCAAAACAAAATTCTATGGAACTATAGTTTGAAAAACAATATCAATCATAGTAGGCTACGTTCATCGTTCATATTTTTTGGTGGAATTTTTTGTGATTTCGTGGTCAGTTTGTTCGTTGCTTTACCAGAGGTGTGTAAAAAAGAGAGTGTGGCGTGAAAATGGCAAACAAACGTACGAATAAGACTTTATAAGTGATGCAAAAGTAAAATATCATTTCAGCTATGATAATAGAGCAAAAAAAAAATTTATCAAAAAAATCGAAACCTCGTTAAATCGAAAACCTCTGTAATTCGTAAAAAATTGCTGGTCCCTTGCGATTACGAATTATCGCGATTCCACTGTATATTAGTGTAGTACTACCCATTTTCACAAAGTACTACCCAAAAATATTAAATTAAGCACTTAAATTTTTTTCGAAATGACAGCACTGACGAGATGTAAGAGTTCCGTAAGAACCGAACTTCAAAACGTTGCTACTCGAACGAATTTTTTCGGTTCGTTGGCTAGCGTAACATTTTGGGTTAAATGTCAAACGAAATGAGTGCAAACGTTCGTTCAATTGCTACCGTCTCGTCACGTCTATTTTGGTTAAGGCTTTATGTATAGGCAAGATTGTCTTCTACACGGTTAGACATTTTGGAATAAATTTTAATACTTTTGGGCTTACATATATGACTACACCAGAATTGTATTAAAATTAAATACTGTCTAGATATTAAAATTCATTTTTAATACAAATTTGTATTAAAATTTAATACTCGTTTTTATTAAAATTTAAAAAAAAATATGTCGTATCCACTGGGAATAGAACCTGGTTCCCTTTCAATAAAAGGGTTGCATGAACATTTTAACGACATCAGCCAACGTAGTATCATATTTACATTGGCTAATACTTGCGATAGCATCAAATTGATTCCAAATGTTATAAAATATAGTTTTAATGTTTGAACTGTATTAGAATCTATAATATAAAAATGAATCGCAAAATGTGTTGGTAAGCGCATAACTCAACAACGCCTGGACCAATTTGGCCAAATCTTTTTTTAAAATGTTCGTTGAAGTTCAAGGATGGTTTTTACGGCGAGAAAAATTATTTAGGGTGCATATTTAGGGTGGCCCTCATACAAATTTTTTTTTATAATAGCATTTTCCCAAAGACCACTTCATCGATTCACATGGAATTTACACCACGTAGCTTTTATATTAAGGGACATGGTTTAGTCTATGAGACTTTTATTTAGGCTGCATATTTAGGGTGGCCCACATACAAAAATATTTTTAAAATATCATTTTCCCAAAGACCACTGCATCGATTCACATGGAATTTACACCACGTAGCTTTTGTATTAAGGGACATGGTTTAGTCTATGAGACTTTTATTTAGGCTGCATATTTAGGGTGGCCCTCATACAAAAATATTTTTAAAATATCATTTTCCCAAAGATCACATGGAATTTACACCACGTAGCTTTTATATTAAGAGGCATGGCTTAGTGTACAAAACTTCTATTTAGGGTGGCCCTCATACAATTTTTTTTAATAATAGCATTTTCACAAACACCACTCCATCGTTTCACATGGAATTTACATCACGTAGCTTTTGTATTAAGAGGCATGGTTTAGTCTATTAAACTTCTATTTAAGGTGGCCCTCATACAAAAATATTTTTAATATAGCATTTTCCCAAAGACCACTGCATCGATTCACATGGAATTTACACCACGTAGCTTTTATATTAAGAGGCATGGCTTAGTCTATAAAACTTCTATTTAGGGTGCATATTTAGGGTGGCTCTCATACAAAAATATTTTTAAAATAGCATTTTCCCAGAGACCACTCCATTGATTCACATGGAACTTAAACGTGTCTTTTATATTAAAAGACATAGTTAACTCCATAAAACTTTTATTTAGGGTGGCCCTTACATCGTTTAACATAGAGTTTAGGCCACGTGCCTTTTATATTAAGAAACATAGTAAAACCCATAAAAATTTTATTTAAGGTGCATATTTAGGGCGGCTTTCATGCAAAAATATTTTTAAAATAGCATTTTCACAAAAACCACTTCATCGATTCACATGGAATTTACACCACGTGTCTTTTATATTAAGAGACACTGTTTGGCTCACAAAATTTTTAATTAGGGTGGCCCTCATACAAATATAGTTTTAAAAAAATCATTTTCACTAAGACCGGTTAATCGGTTCATACCGAACTTACACTACGTAACTTTTATGTTAAGATGCATAGTTAAGCCTACAAAACTTTTATTTAGAGTGGCCCTCACACAAAAATATTTTTGAAATAGCATTTTCACAAAGACCACTGCATCGATTCACATGGAAGTTACAACAAGTATCTTTTATATTAAGAGGCACAGCTAAGACCGTGCAGTACCACGCTTTCCATATAAGAAAATACCAAAATTTGTGATGCAGATGAATGAGACTAGATACATATATTAAAAGTACGGGAAAAAAGAAGTTTCAATGAGAAAATGCAAATAAAAGAACATTTTGTATATATCAGCAATTATTTGATGCAGATGATTGAGACTTGGTAATAATATAAAACACAAAAACTATAATAAACTAAACTCATCGCACCACCTAGCAGTAAGGTACTTTATGTAAGAGAGTAGGGACAGAAGTTGATTTCGCTTTAAAAATGGGCTGATTCGCTTTTACATTCCATAGCATGAGTTCATACAGCTTCGCGCCAGCTACCGGTAAGGGCAGAACAACGTCTGCCGGGATAGCTAGTTTAATATAAAATGTTTTACAAAATTTTGTAATATGTATATTCAAAAGTATTAAATTTAATCAAAATTGTATTAAAAATCTTTGTAATACTTCACTTGCATTTAAATTTATTCCAAGATTTCTAACCGTGTACGATCAAACAAAATTACCTAACAAATAAACCTGCATGTAAAGGGTAATTCTTTCAATGATTCATTGTATGAATATTTAATCGAAAATTTTAAAAACCAAATAGGCACAGAAATAAAAATTATCGGACAGCATACATATTTCTTATGAACATTAAGGAAAACTATGACTTTTCCATATTAAAATGATTTTTTTAAGCCATAAAAGTCGTCCATAGGGAATCTCTTATTAATTTGATACTGATTTAGTATTAAAATTACTTTGTAATAAAGAATTACTAAATTTATTTAAAAAAAAAAAAATATTATTTTATTATGCAGCCATTTCAAGGTGACATGAATTTGAAACCCGTTGGTTAATATTGTTTGGTTGCAACTCTTTGTAGGGGATCCAGTTCATGTCACTTTAAAATGGCTATAACTTTGCAAGGAAACATCACAGATCACCACTTGAAAGCTCATTTTAAAGGGCAAGGATGGTACTAAATGATGCTTTTGTTAAAAATAAGCTGATCAACTTTCTTTGAATTCTATACATGGCTTCGAAAGTAGACAAAAAACATCATGTTTCAGGTAATTAACCTCAAATATTTCAGGATTCCGACATTCTGAGGCCAGATTCGGGTTCAGCGTAAGAAATTACGTCGAAAAACGACCCTTTTCAGCTCAACAACACTAATCACTTATTCATTTAGATACCTTTTTTGTAAAAAAATAGTTTTTCCATACAATTTACATGTAAAACTAACAGGCTCCGGCCCCACCTTATAAAATTGAGTTTCAGAGCTGAATTTTCGTGAACTTTTTCTTCATATCATAAACTTACTTTTTAAGCAACAGCACCATCAGAACTGTGTAAGTGCTCTTATAAGTACCTTATAATATACTGGCAGAGGTACCTACATTTCCAATTACTTCGTTCGTAGTTACGTCAGCTTACATCTAGTTTTTGTCTGAAGTCTTACTCAAAAAATTTGTATAAGTTGATGAGGCTTTCTGGCATGAACAGTTTCAGCAAGAGGTAATTGGAAAATTTCAAAAATGGGTGGCCTCCGCCAGCGAACTACCTCATTTGAGAAAAGCCAGAAAATATGTTATTTGATTATAAATTGCCCAAGTAGCCAAATTTACAGTATTTAATAAGGTTTAGGCCCATATTGCGGTTGTCGATTTGCGATAAAATCGATAGCCATCGATTTAATAGAAACGATGCTATTTTAGTATTACGAAACTCAATAGAAAAAATTTCATCATTGTGACTTGAAATATTATTATTTTTCTTGAGACAGCCGTTTAGTTTCATTCATTTTGAAATATTTTGTGTGAAAAATTTAAAAAATAAAGAAATATCTACTAAAATAAAAAAATTTTATCTATCAAAACAAAATGATAGAACAACCAGCGATTGTGATCGATAAACACAATACCAAACGAAATCGCTAATAGAAAAAAAGCGTTTATCTATTGTAAATCGACAACCGCAATAGGGGCCTTAGTCGGAATTTTATTTTTCGTATAGATTTTTCGAGTACTGGAATGTTTTTGGACTAAATTCAGCAAATGTGTAGTTATACAGTACTGTTGCGATCATATAAAATGTATCGCTGCTTAAAATATAGCTTAATAATCTGTATACTAAAATTTTTTTAGACCGGAGTTTTATAATTTTATACGTTTATTTCTATGGTTCGACACAAATGCATCCGCTGGTGATTCAGCATGTTTGTGGTATTTCCACTACTTTTCAATTTTTTGAAGTATGTTTCGCAAGATAGTTTTGTGTTAGTAATTTTTTTAAAGAAACCCCAAAGTGTGCTTCACTTTTTGCATTTTCGTTTCAAATTAAATTAAATCTTATTAGGGCTTTAAATTATTTTAAAATTTGAATTCGCAGAAACGTGACCAATACTGTGAATTAGCGTAAATTCAATTTTTGTTCACTGAACTTGAAATGTATTGACACAATATGTCAAACCTTTAATGCAACTTATCTAAAGGCATAAAAACTTCATATTACGAGTACTATGGCAATTTGAAAACGAAAAATAAAAAAATAATTTTTCTGTTGGACAGGCTATGAATACTTAAATGAATTGGTACTAAAGTTCTTGAATTTCAAATTAAAAGATACTTTGTTGAATTGCCATAAAAACTTGAGCCCACGTCCTACCATTTAGTTATAAGCTCTAGGTGAAGTAATGATGTCTAAGTTAGTTGAATGGAAAATAATGAAAAAAAAATAAATGGCCATGAATTTCACATTTTTACAATTACATGGAAGTGAATGGTTTATAAATAACATGCATAGATTTTCTTGCAAATTTGCTTACGACGTATGTCCAACATTTTTTGTAGAAATTGTGTGTATCTTAAGGTTTTTACGATGCATTTTAATTTAACAAATCATTGACTCAAGTATTCTTATAAGCATTCGCACACGAAACTTATTGTTCTGCGGACAGATATCTCTATGTGTGCTAGTACTTGCAAATGTCTATTTGATATGGCCCGTAGCACTTGACCATGATTGACTTTAGTTTGAACCGATGCGATGCAATGCGGTGCGAGTTGCTGTTGGTAGAGTAAATTTAAAGTTGTAATAAATGGAAGTGTCCTCATTAAACTTGGCTTTGATTGTGGTGTTCTTCGAAGCTGAATATCTTCTTTTGTTTTTTTTTTTTTTGGCAAACCAGTGAATATTAGTATGTTATATCGTTTTGCAATGTTATTTTTAAATAATCAGATGGTATTATTATAATTTTCTGAACTGAGATAATATTTATACGAAATTTTGTTTTCATATGAACGAGTGTCATTTTATCAAATGGTTCACTATGCTTAAAGGACTTTTTCAATAATAACGGGCTATCCATTTTGTGATTCGTAAAGTACAGCGCTGTCATTTGGTAGCTGTCAAACGTTTATGTCATTCAAGGCGGCATTTCTTTAGCTTAAGGTTAGCCTTTTAACATTATGGATCGGTTAGCTACCGAATAACTCGTTCAAACTTTCTACAAAATTGGCGAGTCTTCCGTAGCAACGCTTTTGCACTTTAAGAGTTTGCTATAATAGTTTTATAAATTTCTAACATATCTCGAAAATTTGAAGAAACTGAAGTTATTATATGTAGTACCTTCATCATTACACACATTCTATTGAAAATATTTAAGCCTGCTGGCCATCGAATTTGCAAGAGATACGCTAATTGGAAGAGATACGTACTGGAATAACAGGCATTGAATTTTTCGAACAGTACTTTTTTTTTGCGATGAAGCTCATTCGCAATCAGTTGATACGTGAATGTACAAAATTGCCTAATATGAGGCTCTGAAAACCCATAAGGCTCTGTATTCCCAAAAAGTAAACGCCTTGTGTACATTATGATCTGAATTTCTTTGAGAATGACGAAGCAGTGACCGTTACCGTCAATGCTGAGCATTATGGCCGCATGATAACCAACTTTTTTGGCATACAGTTGACGATTTCAATTTGGACTATATGTGGCTTCAATAAGTCGGCACGCTTAGATTTGGTGATGTCACTTAACCTCCAAGATCATGCAATTTGACACGGTTTGACCTTTTCTTGTAGTGCTACATAAAATATCAAATATCGTTTTTACGCAAGCAACACTCTGAGTCTAGAGTAATTATCAAACAATATTCAGACCCAATGAACTACATGATTTTGGCGCACCTAAATACCAAATCGATCATGTTGTGATCGACGGAAGGCATGCTTCGAGCGTGCTAGATGTTCGTACGTACGGGGAGTCAATATTGACTCCGATCATTATCTTGTTGCAGCCAAGATACGCATGCGGCTGTGCAATGCAAAGGATGTACGCTCTGGTACGCAACGAAAGCTGGACGTCGCTAAGCAGCAATCACATCGGACGGCCGAAGCCTATTCCGCTCGCCTCTCAGAACTGCTCCTTCAACCTGACTCTCTACCCGATAATGCCGGTGGACTTTGGGCGCATATATCCCGCTCCATGCGCTCTGCCGCTGAGGAAGTCATTGGTTTCCGACGCCCACTTCCGCGAAATCAATGGTATGACCAGGAGTGTCGCGAAGCTACTGCAGTGAAAAACGCCGCCTACAAAAGAACCCTGCAGTCAGCAGCAACGCGAGCCGTGCACGAAAACTACCAGGAAAAGAGAAAGGATGAGAGGCGCCTTTTCAGACGCAAGAAACGAGAGCAGGAAAGGCACGAGCGTGAGAAACTCGAAGTGTTACGGAGCAGGAATGATGCTCGAAAATTTTACCAACAAGTCAAGCGTCTGACCCAAGGTTTCAAGCCCGGAGCATCTACCTGTAAAGATGAACATGGAAATCTGGTTACGGATACGCAGGGTACACTGAGATTATGGAGGGAACACTTTTCCAAGCTGCTTGCTGGCGATGACTCCACCAATCCCGCCTTTGGAGAAATTAACCCGATACCACCAATCAACGGCGATGGTGTGGACGTACCACCACCTAGCCATGACGCGGTACGAGTTGTGATCCAACGACTTAAGAACAACAAAGCGGCTGGTGCCGATGGCCTGCCAGCTGAATTGTTCAAGACCGGCGGCGATGAGCTGATAGGGTGTATGCATCAACTCATCTGCAAAATATGGCTAGTTGAAAGCATGCCCGACGATTGGAATCTCAGTGTCCTTTGTCCTGTACTGAAGAAAGGTGACTCGACAATCTGCGCTAACTACCGGGGAATCAGTCTTCTTGCCATCTCTTACAAGGTCCTGTCGACTGTACTGTGTGAAAGACTTAAGCCGTTTGCCAACACACTGATTGGGCCTTATCAGTGCGGCTTTAGACCTGGTAAGTCCACCATAGACCAGATCTTCACACTACGTCAAATCCTGGAAAAAACCCACGAAAAACATATCGATACCCATCATCTCTTTATTGATTTTAAAGCAGCTTTCGATAGCCCGATACGGGATTGCCTGTATGCCACCATGTCTGAGTTCGGTATACCTGCGAAGCTGGTGCGGCTTTGCAGAATGACGTTGAGCAACACAGTCAGCTCCGTTAGAGTAGGAAGGGACCTCTCCGAACCATTTGATACCGAACGAGGTTCCAGACAGGGCGATCCATTATCCTGCAACCTCTTCAACTTTGTGATGGAAGGGGTGTTGCGAAGAGCCAGTGTACATCGTAATGGCACTATTTTCTACAAAAGTGTCCAGCTCCTTGCATATGCCGATGATATTGATATCATTGGACGTTGTAAGCGAGATGTTACTGCTGCGTTCTCTGCTATCGAAAAAGAGTCAGCGAAGATGGGTTTGACGGTGAACGAGGGCAAAACAAAGTATATGCTGTCCACAAACAGGGAGACGCGGCGTATTGGATCCTTTGTTACTGCGAACAACTATACTTTCGAAGTTGTCAAGGAATTCACCTATCTTGGCACCGCCGTGAACACTCAAAACGATGTCAGCCTGGAGATTAAGCGAAGACTAACTCTTGCTAATAGGTGTTACTATGGTCTCAGTAAGCAATTGAGTAGTAGAGACCTCTCTCGCCCGACAAAACTGACACTCTACAAGACGCTCATCTTACCCGTGCTACTTTACGGCGCAGAAGCATGGGTTGTGTCGCAGACTGATGCAGCCACGCTTGGGGTGTTTGAGAGAAAAATTCTTCGCAAAATCTTCGGTCCTGTTCACGTCGGCGACGACTACCGTATTCGAATGAGCCACGAACTGTACGAGCTCTACGCTGACATTGACATAGTCAAGCGCATCACTATTCAACGTCTGCGCTGGCTGGGACATGTTGTGCGTATGGACGAAGAAGCTCCGGCGAAAAAGGTGTTTGATGCGGAAGCCGCTGGGCGACGACGAAGAGGAAGACCTTGCCTCCGATGGAAAGACCAAGCGGAGGAAACCCTATCCACGCTTGGTGTGAATGATTGGAGAAGGCGTGCGCAAAGCAGAGGCGCCTGGAGAGAGCTTTTGAGGTCGGCCGTAACCCGGTAACGGGTTGTTATGGCCACCCAAGCAAGCAAAGGCCAAAATCATGTAGTTGCATGGGAACTCGCGCGTATATTTTATTCGAAAAATTGCGATTGAACGCTATTGAACTGTTATTATAGCGTCGTAGTCATTAATACCAGAGTTTTTTTTTAGTTTTGTTTTCCGTACATAAAAGGAATTTGACGATAGAAAGTGAAGAACAAAACTATTTGCCGTTGTATTAAAAAAAATTAGTGCCAAGGCATGGGGCCTCGCGCTACCTAAAGTCGGCTCTGCCAACATTGATCAAACTATGGCCGAGCTACAATCCACATTGTGGTCCGAAAATGCGTTAAAAGGATTCAGACCCGTAGGAGGTCTCGTAATGAAGTTGTATATCATACATAATGGCAAGATCAAAACAATTTAAAAAGTTAAAGCTTAATCTATTTCTAAATCTTAAATGTGATTTTTTTCAATATAACTTTCTAAGGAACAAATTAGGTAACCCACATTTTATAGCAAATCAGTCTCATACTTCAAATATAAATTTGCCAATATGTTTTCTGTTATTACACTCATATTACCTTTGCAGAATTTAGATATAGTTGCAATCGACCATTGGATTGATTTTTTTTTTTAGTTTTTGACTTTTGCTCTGTACCTAACTGCACCCTATTATTTTTTGCAGTTGTTGTTCTTGACTGACTATGTAATCAATCATTCACACCGGGTTGTGACGTGGTTGTGTGAAAGCTTTCAATTTTGTGTCTCATTCGTCACTTGTTTTTGATTGTTTTACCCAACACACAGTGTTTAACATTTTAGTCTTCCATTTGCGATGGAAGGAAATGGGCATGTCAGATATGGAATGTACACATATTTTAAATCAGCGTCACCTAATGATTTTAGTCTAAATAACTATGTCAAAACACTTTTATTTGTCTCACACGAATACATTGGATTTGTTTTTTTTATAAAAATGTTATTTTCAAGTGAAATATGAAGAAATAAGCTCACCATTTTATTTTATTAAGTAGATAAGATTTTAAATCTATCTCACTTCCTGAGGTACCTAGTTTCAAGAATATAATGGTTAATTTTCATGAAAAAAAATTAAAAAACAAATGGCTGCGGTATCGGGATCTCACGAAATTGACATTAGAAAAAAATTGTTTATTTTTGAATTTTGACCATTGTTTGGTGGACTTGAACATTTTTTCAGAAGGATAGAAACGATAAAAAGTTGTTGTCTAGCCAGTTACGATCACGGTTTACAAGCAAAGACTATCGGGAATGGGACACGCCAGCAAAGCGGAGGCACCACTAATATATGATAATCAATCGGAAACTTATTAAAAACTAAGGGTCTTAACTGATTGAAATACGAAAAAATATTTAATTTTTTCTCTCATTTTAAAAATATTCTTATGAGCATACTTATACATAGATGTACATATGTATGTTACTACTAAGGAAGGAAATCGATTGTCGCTGCAAACAATAAATTAAATTTTGTAAAGGACAATAAACCACGTTTATTTATTAGAAGTTTGTTTAATGTTTTGTTAACGCTTGGAGCACAAATGCTCGCACTTCATTAAAAACAAAGTTCATGTTAAAGAAAAATAAACAAAGTTTCAATGTGGTCAACTGGGATATTTCGTAACAACAGAAACAAAATACAGTAATAACTCATTGAACCTTAACTAAGCAAAGTTTAAATGATATATATTTAAATTAGATACTAAAACTGAAAAGTTTTATAAATGTTATGTTTTTAAAGGCACTATATGCGTTTGATTAAAAACTAACTTCATATATGCCATATCGCTACTACGCCGTATATGCATAGGCTATTTCTGCCATCCTTGATTAACTAACTATTCAAGTAAATTCTGTTATAGGAAAAAAAATTACATTAAGTACAAAAAAAAGTGAAAAAAGCTTTGCTACACTGTTTGCCAAAAATGGTGTTGGCTTTGGTCAAATCTTTTTTTTTTTTATGTGGCTTTGACAATGGCCTATAAACTACAGCTGTTGTTTACAGTGACTTTAACAAATTGGCGTAACATTCCGTTGTTGGCAATGGTACATTGTAAAAATTTGATATCAAAAAAGCTCTTAAAAGTTATAACAGACTCCACAATTCTTGAAAGGCTTCGTCATATTGCAATTAATTCGATAATCGAAGATTTGAAGGTTACCGAAGGGCCAGAGTGAATCATAAGTTCGAGGTATGCAAGAAGTTAGCTCAAGAGCAATGCTTTTAGAAAAAAATTGGTTTGAGCCAAACTTATTTCGGATGACAAATTGCCGAAAGAATTAAGAGCATAATGTCACATTTGATCTGCGTGTGGTTGACAGTTTGATTACAGGATACATACATAGCATGTGACACAAGCCCAATTTGCTCAGCATTTATTTTGGGTTTTTATCGGGTTTTTGCTAAAATCGTTTTTGCTCAGTGCAAAAATGAACTTTTTAATTTTTTAAGTCTTTTTTAGCGAAATATAAATTAACTAATTGGTCGCTCTATTGAACTTAAGAACTCTCAGATTTCTACCTACTATCAATGAAGCAGCGATTTTACTGCGTCATTTCATATAGATGCACGTAATGTGCGTACAAAGTGTAACGGTATCATCATGGTATTATTTCCTGGGTATTGTAAATGTCAAATGGAGTGGTCTGAATAACGAATTTGAGCAATCGGAGCTATTTAGTGAAAAGGAGAAGTTTGCTCTGAGAGAAAAACTATCAGAACGCAAGCACTTTGCATTAAATCCAATTCACTTAGCAGCAGGAAAGATTGATCCAAACTCACAAGAATGCGTCTTGTCTGCAAATTAATCTATGGACGCATATGAATTTCTCCATGATAAAGCCATAAATATGGGACTGGAAGAATATGATGTAAGGGTGGAGTTCGGAAAATATCAAAGTCGTAAAGGACTTTAAGGACGCCATTTCAAATGGAAAGCGACCGAAGAAATGAATTTTGGTGGAAGACATATGCACCAGAAAGTAAATTCAATCAAGTCCCAATTCGAATACTATTGGCGCCAACAACATAGCGGCTGTAGAAAGGTAATTTAGTAAATTTGGATGGATTCATTACAATAAACGATATCGACTTACTACAAAGCGTGCTGAAAAACTCACATACATGTCTTTCTTACAACTTCAAATTGTACAAAGAAATATGGGATGCACAAACAGATGATAATTTCAGCGGATAAGATTCTTCTGAATAGTCAAATATTTCTGAAAATTAGTGACTAATTTTTTAAACATGTGTTACTTACTAATTCTTTCTTATTTTTATTTAATAAAATGAAATTCTTTAAAAAAAATTCTGCAATTAAAATCATCCACTAGTGCTTCCAGCCATAAATACATAATAAAATCGAAAAAACCCAATTTGCTCGTGAAAATGCTGTTTTTGCTAAGCAAAAACGTTGGGTTTTTGCTCCGAAAATGAAAAAAACCCGATTTGGTACATCACTGGACACAAGTACTTGACCAACGTGGTCCTAACATGTCCAAGTGCTGACGCAAGGCCGACAACAGGGGGGAGGGGATAACGGGAGGACTCCTCCCGGGCCTGCAGTTCTTCGAAGGGGACCGTACATCTTTAAAACCGCTATTCAAAAATCGTCGTTTGCATGTTTCAACGCAATTATAAAATTATATTATCATAATTAAATACTATTATACTTTTTGAAGTGAAACTTCTTAGATGATTTGAAAAATTAGGTGTGTATAATGAAACGCAAAAATGTTGACGCCATTTTCTTAATCGTGATCTAGAACAGCTACATCAACAAATTATATATCAAATTAAAGTACTCATGCTCGAGCAGAGTGTGCTGAAACTATCAGCTTCGAGATCTGTTAACCAAAAGCTGAGATATAAGCGCGGAAAGATTTCCTTTTTTTTCTATCTTTGCTTTCTATTACTACGTTTATGCGGCAGCTCAGTTCGTGATACGAACACCGATCGGAAATCGTGCAAGAGTCGACACACTTCGTGCGAGCTTTGAATTTTGATTTTATGTGTGTGTTTCCACCGTTGTTAGGAGGAGGCGTGGAGAGGAGGGGTCCGTGCCTGGCTACACCCGGGCCCGGATTCGCTCTCGGCGGCCCTGTGCTGACGTCAACAAGAAGACGGTATAGGGTATTTGCTTCATTACGGTCATGGATTGATCTGAGTCAGTGATGGCATTTTCGCTACATTTCTACACTTGAACTATTTGTAATAATTACCTTTTTTATTTTTTTAGTAAACCATTCGGAAATATGCGTAAAATGAATCGAATGACCTTTTTTTCCACTTTTGCTTTTAGTAAAATTTGCTGATATATGGTAAAAAATTCGAATAATATTGTCAAAAAAGTACATTCATCCTCAAAAAAGTACATTCCAAGTTTCGACAAAACCCAAATACCACTTGTTTGAGTTAAACTATTTTGGAGAGTCCTTTCGATAACTAAGTGAATAATGATGAGTTTTATTTTAAAAATTATTGCTTCAATGTTCTATCTTTTTTTCTGGATTTTAGGACAAAAAAAAAAACATTTCTGATTTCAGGCTAGAGCTACATAAGTCCCACAGTGTTCCACCATAACTAAGTACATGCAAAGATTCGTATAAAAACAAATTTTCATTTTTGTGTTGAACTTAAAGTTTGACTGAGTTAAAAGAATGACAAAACTTATCCAATTCAAAGTGCTCAAAATATAGCAAAAAAATCAATTTATAATAACATTGTATTTACGATTGAATGTTGACATACTGGTTGTGTTAAGGGAATGGAATTTTGTTTGCTCAAATAATAGTCAGGTTCATTATTTTATTTTTTCCTGTGTATCCTTCATTTTGGTGGGTCTTTGATATATTAATTCCAACGTGAATGTACGAATAATGAAAACAAGTGCATAAACACGTTCACAGGACTGGACTTTGCTGGACCAGTATTGGAACCTTACGGTGTTCCAGTGTTGTTATTGTTATTGTGAAGTGACTCTTTGCCATACCTTCAGGCACCGATCAACATTTAGCACAGTACTTGAACTCTTCAGCGTGTATGGATAGTCATTCACATTGTTGTTGGTGTTGTCGCTTGTGGCCGCTATTGTTGGTCTATTGTTGTTGTTGCTAAATAAATTCTATCATCCACCGTTGTTTTTGTTTTGTGCCATAAAGCAAAGTTCATATAAACTACGCCACGATTCTCTAATGTTGAAGAACAATAATTTTATTGTTGTTGCTGCTGTTGCTGTTATTGCATTTAAGTTGCAACAAGGGAAATTTCGATATTCCGGTATTGCATACATAATTCTCGGACAGTACTTAGAGGGAAAATTATTACAGGAATTTTTAAGTACATATTTCAAAACGATGGTGAAAATTTTTTCTCAAATATTCACTTGTCAACATTTTTTCAACATATTCAATATATTGGACTTTTTCAATGTTTATGTTGCTCAACCTTATATAACAAATTTCGACTTTTACAAGATCCCTAATTCTTTTTCAACACCTTTTGACTTCAAGATTTTTCGTCATTTTCAACATTTTTGAACTAGAACAATATTTACTAAGATTTTCAACATTTTTCCACCCGTTCACCACTTTTTGACCTTTCAACATTTCGACTAATTAAAAATCTATCGGTATTTCCAAAATATTTCGAATTTTCGAGCATTTTTTGACTTTTCACAAAAATTTTTCCAATATGGATCGACATTTTCAATACACATCAAATTTTCCACCATTTATCGACTTTTCAAAATTTATTCGACTTTTTCAATATTTTGAACATTTTTCCTTTTTTTTATCACATTTCGCTTTTTTCAATATTTTTCGAACTACAAAAATTTTGTTACTATTCTAAACTAATTTTACCAATCGACTATCATAATGAAATATTATTAAGTTTACAGATCATACCGCGATTGCTTGCACTCACTTGCTTTTTAAAGGGTCTTGGAGGTCTTAATAAAAACTGATACTACCAATTATGCTAAAACATCCAAAAACTTTGATTTTTATTGAAACTCTTTTCAAATCCAGGGTTTTTACTCCCTACTTGCAATACTTGAATCTGCCAAAAACATTGATGTAAGCATACGATGCCATGGTAAGAGGTTTTCAGCACAACACTCATTTTATGAATACAATAGATACCCATTGTGAGTTTCATCGTCGTCATCGTCATTTATTGTCGAGGCATCACCCTTTAAAATACATTTGTATGTTTCGAAAATATGTTTTTTGATGCATTTTTCTGTTTAGTGCTTGTTCATAAATAAATCATCTAATTGATGTATCCCTCTGGCACAGCATTGTGGTTGCTTAAAAAACAACACTGAAAAAATATATCTTGCGTATATCGTCTGGCTGATGAGCTGTTGCACATTTGCACATGACGCACTTATGTGTTTAAACACGAGCGCTTTTTTTAAGAACAAAAAAAAACTTATTTTTATGGAAAGAAAAGGAAATGGTTTGCAAAAAACCACTGGGAATGAAATATTTATTGTCTCGCAAAAGGCATTGTGACACTAACTAAAATTGATAAGAAGTTTAAGTAATTGACCAGTGTAACAATCCGAAAATTATCTTAGTTTCAGAGCTACGAGTTTTGTCGGGTCGAAACTTAGATTCAGCCAGACACCAACTCAAAAGTTAAAAGGACTCTTAAAAACGATATCTGCGTAATTTTTTTTTCGTTCCGAGAAAAATCAATGTAGCACTTTTGATTCTCCTGAAGGCCTTTTTTAGCTAAAAAACGTGTTTTTTGCTCGTAACTTTTTTTCCTTCACAAAATGGATACCCGAATTTACTCGAAAAATAAAGATTGCGCTCTTGCAAAAAATTTGCCTTTAAAAAGTTTTAAATTTTTTTTTTTCAATTATAGATAATATTCGATCCCGAAATTCGATTTTTTTTACATTCTTTATACGGAAAAATTAAATTTTGGGACTAAATATTATATGTATGAAACAGAAAATAAATTTTAAGTTTCTTAACGTCAATTTTTTGTAATAGCGCAATATTTATTATTCAAGCAAATACAGGTACCCATTTTGGGAAGAAAAAAATCATGAGCAAAAAACACGTTTTTTTTTAGCCAAAAAGGAGCTTCAGGAGAATCAAAAGTGATCCATCGGTTTTCTCGGAATGAAAAGAAATGATGGAGATTTTGTTTTTAAGGGTCATTCTAACTTTTGAGTCGGTATCTGGCTAACTTTTTTTTGCTTCATACAAATCGACCCGGTCTAATATATGAACTTTTACGAACTTTCACGATCTTTTACCACATTTGAAACTGGAAATAGTTTACGACCTTTAGAAAATGCTAAAAACTTTAAAATAAATACTTAAAACTTGAAAAGAAAGGTGTGCGATCGAGACTATTTTATGAATTACAATTAGTTTTCCACTTTTAAGAGTTTCTTTTTTAAATTTAGAGTGTTTTCTCTATCTCTCTACTCAGGTAATCGAATAATTAAACTTCATTATTCTTGTTATGCTGTGTTTTGTATTACACTTTCTACGGTGTCCCTGATTTGAAGCTTTATTGCAATATTTCTGAGCTAGTCTATTTTTACGGCTCAACGCAATTCAAATCCGATTCCCTTCAGTGTCCCTCGATATAAGTTAGTTAATATCTTAGCACTTAAGTTGAGAAAGGGCAATCGGAAAATCGACTTAGAAGACATCATGTTAGTCCAACACATTTTTTAATTACCAGAAACATATTTTCTGGTATGTTTTAATAAATTCACCAGTATAGGCCTGAACTTACTCTCCTTAACCACTATTTGCTTCGGCTTCCATAGAACTCAATAGTATAAAGTGAACGTCAAGATAGATATATCGCTTGTTGAAGTTCTTAGTCCGCAAATCACACTCAATCCACTTTAAAAATGGTTAAAAATGTGTTAACTAATACGAAAAAAAGAACATATATGAGAACATAATTCAGCACGAGAACAATTAATAATTTGGGAAATATAAAAACAACTATTGTAACTCATGAAACAATACGATTTTCAAAAACAAATAACAGGCCTTAATTCGTTTGGATCAAACCTTCAATGTATCGTGTATCTACTTCCTTCGACTTACCTCTCCGCCATGGTCTTTTTTGATTTTTGGTGCAACACTTCAATTCACTCTCACGTTAATCTACCGCATAAGTGAGAAAAAAAGTTAAGAGCATGTCAGTGATGGCATTTTCAGTACTATTCATACATACGAGTATGTATGTACATGCGATTTATCTTCATTCGATCATCATCCAATTAGTCAAATTTTGAATGATCTTGCAAAAATTACGCTGCAGTAAAAAAGGAATTAAATATTGGCGGTTGTTTGGGCGGTAAATTACTTAAGACCCAACATATATGATAAGCCATTTGAATTACTTACTGCTCATCAGCTGTTAATATGGCGCCATACTAAACATACAGGAAGAGATATCAACCCACACCTTCAACGTTGGTTACTGAGGTTGGGAGAATATAGCATTTATATCATTAAGTGATATAATTACCCCTTCATAGCATAGACTTATAATAAATAATATCGATTTCTGCAATACATATACATAAAATTTCTTGTCATCACTAATTAATTATATGGTGCATTAGAATTAAGCATTTTTTAATAATCAAAACATCCGATGGTAATCCAAAACTCCAACATTGTTGCTGATGAATTAAAAAGAACGAACGTTGGTATTGAAATGAGTACAAAAATTAAGCGGTAATTAAACATTTGAAATTGAATAAAGAAGTTTATTAACACCAAAAGAAGTTAAGTTTATCAACTTATAATTCGAGTGAACGACGTAACCATAGTCTCGGCAGTTGAAATATTACTCTTTAGCGCTAAAAAATATTTGCTGCGTTCGAATAATAATTTTACCGACTTTTTTCTCAGTCCAATACATTTAATGACATGAGCTACTATCTTGGGGTTATTCTTTTGGTAATTTTTATTGTGATTTTTTCATATTTTTGTTTTGTGTTTTGTTTATTCTCCTTGTATTCGCTTACTCATTGTTGAAACCGATGGTTAACGTTAGGTTTTTCTAGACTTTTCACTCTAAAATTTCCACGAAGCACACAAATAGAGCCCGAGAGGCAAAATATTAACTCGTCAGTTACGATAGACTTCTGGTGTAAGCTTACTACATTCAACCGACCGACCGGCTTTGACTTTGACTGAGATGTTGAAAGAACTTAATAGACACTGCACTCTCTGGTGCCGCAGGTGGAAGATTTTCATTTGCTCTCTCATTCGTGCAATTTGTTGCTATGTTCCAGTCAACCAGTGTTCATGAGTGCAACGTTGTGCTGTGCTGTGGTTTCGCTCCAAGCCAAGTGGTAAAAAGACTAACTGACACTGGAAACCAATTCAGTTATTAACCAGATTTCATGCAAAACGTACGTGTTCAATTTGTAGTGCAACTCGTTGGATTCTTTGAAGAAGAGGTTCTTTTATTCAATCGCTACAGTGCTCTGTGTTTTTAATTTGAACATTAACTCAATTTTAGTTCGTTTGAAACGGTTAAATAGTGAAGTCGTTAGTCGTTGCTCATCCTCCTTGGAGTTTCTTTTCTTTTTCTTAAGTTAGTTAAACCGAGAAACGTGCTTCGTTGAAGTTGCGGTTGGTCGTGCTCGTTGCAATTAGATATTGCCGTTTGATTTTTGCATAACATTTTATCAAAGATTTGATATTTGAACAAATCGTGTATTGGCAGCAGTTCTTATTTGGTCGCAATCTCTCGTAAAACTAGTGGGGGCTATATTGCAATTTGCCTTATAGTTATGCGCCTATTTGTTTTGGATTGCAGTGCAAAAAAAAATTGATTAAGTGAATAATGACATAATTTGACCGAACATAACGGTCTATATACATACTTACATATATACATACATATATATTGTAGTACATTAAAATAAAAATTTGATAAACCTTATCAAAATGAAACTTCTCAACCTGTATATATTGAGGTGAGTTTAAAATAATTTTGTTAATCATAAAATTTATTTTTTGCTTATAATAAAACTTACCTTTATATATAAGGCAATGTTTAAATTAAAACAAAAATTTGAATTAATTAGTTAAATAAAATATGTATCGATCATTCTTTAAATAAAAGAAGAACTGATGTTTTTTTTTTGTTTGAAAATGCGTTAATTTTATAAAAAAAAACTAATTTACTTCAAATAAATTTGTTTGGGCGTCAATTTTTATATTTTTAAAAATGTTTTTTAAAGTGTCTTCGACATAGCATCTTTTTTTTTATTGGTTTTTGGATTGGTTATTCTTCAATTATTCCTAAGGAGTATGTGCTTTCAAATCGAAATTCCCGACTTAACTTTTAACAGTCTAATTGCATGAGTCATGGTCAGGATGTACCAAATCGGGTTTTTTCATTTTCGGAGCAAAAACCCAACGTTTTTGCATAGCAAAAACAGCATTTTCACGAGCAAATTGGGTTTTTTTCGATCTTATTATGTATTTATGGCTAGAAGCACTAGTGGAAAATTTAAATTGCAGAATTTTGTTGAAGAAATACATTTTATTAAATAAAAATAGGATAGAACTAGTAAGTAATATATGAAATTATTCATTCATTTTCAGAAATATCTGAGTATTCAGAAGAAACTTCTCCGCTGAAATTATCATCTGATTGTGCATCCCATATTTCTTTGCACAGTTTGTAGTTGTAAGAAAGATATATAAGTTTTCCAGCACGCTCTATAGTAAGTCGATTTCATTTCTTGTAATTAATCCATCCAAATAGTATTCGAATGGAGACTTGATTCAGTTTACTTTCTGGTGCATATGTCTTCCACCATACTAATGGATTAATTTTTTCGGCCGCTTTCCATATGAAATAGCGTCCCCAAAGTCCTTTACGACATTGATATTTTCCGAACTCCACCATTACATCACATTCTTCTAATCCCATATTTATGGCCTTATCATGGAGAAATTCATTTGCGTCCATAGATTCATTTGCAGACAAGTCGCATCCTTGTGAATTTGAATCAAGCTTTCTTGCTGCTAAGTGAATTGGCTTTAACCAATGGGTGGGCATGATGAAATACTGCTTCTTTCTCTTTTCATCCAAATGTTAAATGGGTCACGGGTCTTCCAATTTTTCTAAGGTTTTGTATTAAAAAACCCAAAGACCTATCCTGCTACTCTGTTTCATTTATACATAATTACTTTTGAGAAGACATGAGACTGAGAAACCAAACAGTTTCGAGCTTACTTTTCGTCAAGTTTCTCTCAAAATGCCATTCGTGTAGTAGAAATGTACTTCAAGGTATGTAACCTCTTTAACTGTTCTGAAATGAAAGCGATTGGTTCGAAAAGGTGGTCACACGTTGGTTTGTCATTAGTTAGCATCTACTTTGTGTTGCCATCGTTTTTTGCCAGTCCCACAAATTTAGTCAAATCTTCAATCTTAACAAAGAAGGTATAGAGACATCGTCGATGGCAATATCGTTTCCATATTATTAGCAGCCGTACAGGCTTATAAGCAGTGGTGCCCACTACTACATGAAAGCGCGCTCACGATAAGCATGTGTTGATGATTTGCTTAACAATTCTGTATATGTGCACGCTTTCTTACGCTCTTTAAGCGCCTTTTCGTTCTCATTTTTACGCTCTTTGAGCGCCTGCTCGTTCTCTGGGCAGCACCGCTTATAAGAGATAATGCCTTTCGTGTTTATTCTAAGTAATACATGATCTCGCAAGAGGTCAAAGGAAGTACATGAAATTCTTGAAAGCTGGTGCAGGTTTGTAACAGCTCAGATGAATTATTACTATAGTATTGCATAGAAAGCAGCTGAAACAATTTTTCAGGATTCTAAACTCCTCCATTTCCCGTTATAAGTGCAGTCAGTTAGCACTCTCGTATGCGGCTGTAAAATCGATGAAAATATGGTGACTGAAAACTTGAAACTGTGAGTTTTCCAGGGCTTGCCTCCGAATGGCTGATACACCAGTCATCAGGCAAGAAAACTTCTTTTTTTGGTTAATATCGGTTTTATTTTCCATAGCTTGCTTTATTTTATTTTTAGAATGCAAGTTACTGCTTCGCTAAACAGTAAAATGCATTTATAGTTTTGTTTTTTCGGCGACCAATGACTTTCGATGTCATATATATACATATAAAATTTATAAAGTGTTCCAAAATCTTCAGCGTGTAAGACGCTAGGCGAGCAATATTTTCTAGGTTTCTTATGAAAAAAGTTTTATCGATGTGCCAGAATTTAAATGTATTACCGCATCAAACTGCTTTTCTAAGCCACACACTAGCATCCAGGTTATGGTAAATATACACTATTTCCTGAGATATTTTTTGCAATATAGAAATGCCTTACCACTACTTGCTTTTCATCAACAGTCTTAACTTCTGCTTAGTATTCAATTATTAATGTGATATAAATTACACTTACCACCAGTAAAAAATAATCAAACAACTCAAGTGAACTCAACATTTCTGCGAAAAAGTTCACATATATTATTCAATCACAGCTGCTGAGGATTAGCTTAACACGCAATGATTTGGTCATTAGCTGTGCCAGCAATCTAACAGCAAAACCGCAAAAAACTGTCTGACTGAATGAAAGATTTGCAACTAATTAATAATGCAGATGCGCTGCATATGTTGGACAATCGCGACACAAAAAGGGTTGGAATTTTTCAACCATTCGTAGCTTGGGGATGGATTTGTGGAAGGATAAAGAAACCATATGTGCACAGAGAAAAAAGTTTTGATTAAATATACATATTTCAGCTTCGCATGTTCTTCGATTGAGTTTTTAAATAATTTCACCGTAATGAGGTACTCGAGTAGGAATTCCTTTCACCCTATATTCCTATCATTCCATAGTCAGCTCAGGATCAGGCTTGGAATAACGGATCCTATTACGAGCAGCCACGTGTGAATCTTATCAAGATATAAAAGGTGGAAATGTTATAAGGAATTCCGGAAAAGGTATGGGAAAGTTCAGCCTTTAAAATTTTATCCAGCCCTGATCAGTTTTGCATCTGGTCCTGACCGGAAGAAAATTCATACTCATATACACTTAATCAGTGTCACCTCCTGAGTCGATATTGATATGGGTGTCTGTTTGTCCATATTTCACAGAAAAACTTTGGAATAAAATTTGGTGAGTTTCAACGAGAGGGTATGGCACTTTCCATGGAGGGAACATTTTCAGAGTGCTACGTTGGGAGAGTTTTTAAGTAGTTTATTTTACATAAACTCCAGGAATGTTTTGAAAAAGCACTTGAGAGCCAATGAAACGATTTTGGCAGGAGGCGTGGCAACTCTTATACAAAATAGAACTTTAAAATGCGATGATATGAGAGTTATTAAAGAAAACGCTACTTAATTTCATACAAATGCTGGAAACAGCTTATACAAAATTTGGACAAAAAATTGGGTAAATTTTGGTACTGCACTGAAAGAGTTTAATAAATAATGCACCCAAATTTCGCATATATACTACGATAAATGTGGTCCCTACAATCATTAGACAAAAAGACAGGATTCGACCAGAGGGTGTTGCACCAACCATACATTCGAAACCGTAACTATTAAAGTTAATGTTTCCAAATTCATGATGAAAACATTTGGTTTGACCAGCCAGCACGTGGCGTCGCAGAAAAAATACACTTTATATTGAAAATTATTACTTTAATGCGCTCATTTGCTGTTATGTGCTTTAGAGTATATAATTTTTCGGGAGACCATGAATAACAGTCTTACTAGTTTTCTTTTACATTTGAATCTTAACTTAAGAATCATAACGAAAAACCTGACAACGTTCAGTTTTCTGGTACTATTCCTTTTCAAGAAAGAAATTAATTTTAGCGCTTCCTTCTCTTGAAAAGTAGTATTACTGAAAAAAGTTGTGTTTTTTCTGTTAAATTTTGCCAAAAGAAAATATGAGCTCAGTATGAGGAAGAAAGAGATTTAGAAAAAGTTGAAATTGCGCTTCGTTGATTTTCTTTTCCGTTTATTGTCGGCGAGCAGATTGTACTGCCCGTATGCAACACACTATTATTTTGGTTTTCTTTTTTTTTCCTTTTAACTTGTACATAACAACTGACATCAATAAATCCCTGACTGTCCTTTGTGCATTTACTTATATTTATATCCTTAAGCATAGCTCATATCCTTTTTCGATAACTTTGTTCACTTGTCTGCAACTTTTCCGTTTTTGGCCCCACTGCCCCACACTGTTCATCGACATTTGTGGTTGCAATTCTTTTATTTTATATTGAGTTTATTTTTATACATACAAGTTTTTTCAATTTTTACAATTTACGATCTCCTCCAGGGCCAGTGTTTCCGTTCCGTCCACATTCTTGCATTGCTGTAGGTTTTCTACAACTTATTAAATTGCATGGAATTTTAACATGAAGTTTTCATGAATAATGCCCAGGGATTATGTGCTTGAAAAATGCTGTGCACGTTTTGTTGCATTTAAAAAAAAAAGAACGCAGTAAAAAAAAAAGAAAAAACAGAATATTGCAAGATGTCGACAAATTTTTATTAAAATTTACCGATTGTGGATGGATGGAAAGTGTTAAGATTTCCAGGAATTGCTTCTTAGGCGGTCAATAGTTTTTGCTTTCTTGTTTGGTGTTTGCTCGCTTTGACTTTGCTCTGTTCCTGCGATAAGACGTGCCTTTTTGCGATTCTTAATTCATTACTATGCGCTCGCCTTTTGTTGCTCAATGATGAGTGTGGGTTAATTTCTATTGTATTTAATTAATCAAAGGATAATGGCATTAAATTTCACTTTGATACCGTATTAGTTTTCAAAAGGGATTACTTTCTTTTCTTTTCTATTTTGTTTCGTTTAATTTATACACTTAAATTAAAAATCTATTTAAGTGAATTGATTTTAATTTTAAAAATGCTAAGCTAAGCAATGTAAACAAATGTTCTACCAAAAGAAAAGAACCAAATTGTCATAGCTATTTCATCCAAAAAAGAAAAAAGATAAATTTTAAATGAATATAAGATAAGTTCCAAAAGGTCACTAAGCTTCACATGCTAAAGTCTTAAAATTAAACAAATTACAATTATGTATTTGATATTAATTATAAGCCTCCTTTAAGAGGTATCTGTAGTCCATAACTTTTTAAAATTTTTTGGAGCGCCTAAGCCAAGCCTAAACATTGGCAACTACATATTGCTATAAGAAATATTAACTCGAAACAAACATAATTTCAATATCACATGTAAAATTCGAGACAGCACACATATGAGTTCAGGTTTTTTTTTCATAACTGTTAGATTTTAATAAGACCATCTGTATTTTTGTTTGTTTTAGCTTAACTTGCGTCATATCCCTCAACCGAATGGCTCAGTGCACAACACAAAATGAACTGACAGAAAACAAAAAGAATACCATGAAATCATCAACGATATATCAAATTAAACGTCATGAACTGATAGAACAAAGGTTACAAGAACATAACCAACGACTAGCAGCAGATGAGCCACCCACGAAGTCATCGCGTGGAAAAAAATCTAAAAAGTTGTCGAAAAGCACTTACGAATTAAACAAGAAATTACTAAAGTAAGTACAGCTGAAATTACTTACTATCTAAAGATTAAACATAGTAGCTTGCCTACCTATTTATGATTTAAAAAAAGTAGGTACTCGTAATTCACCACACCGAGACCAAGCAATTTTAAAAATTATATAATTGTGCGCAGTATTAATTTATTATGTGAACATAGTCAGAAATATGTTTTTTTGATATCTCTATTATCATTTAAAAAAAAAAGTCATATGCAAGTCGAAAAACCGAGTGGATCAATATACTGCACACAGTATCAAGAAATTTTCGGTAAGCAACAAATTTCGAGTAATTTTGAATTTGTTTGATATCCGCGTTCATCTGACTTGACTGTACCACACTTCATTTTGTGGCTTAACTTAAAACAATAAAAACGGTATTGCGCTAATAAATCTCGAACAGTTCCAGAACTTAAGCCTTTTGGTTTTATGTTACCAAATTTCAACATAGTTTTTAGCGATTTTTGTAGACTTGTAGGTATAATTAATGCAATATTTTTTTAACAATATTGTTCCCTAGATTTTTAAAAAGAGTTTTGTATGCAAATCTGTCCATGTTAATACTTACACGTAAATACACTTTCTAAGTGAACTACTTTATTAACTCATAACAAAATATGTATTAGCAAAAGATTTTTGTATAGCATTTATTATCAGTGCTCACCCTGATTAACAGATCGCCAGCAATTTTAAAACATTATAACCCATATTTTCCTGGCATAATGTAAGCATAATTTGAAGTTGTGCGAGGGTGCAAAACCGATCCTATTGACCTTCATCCGTCAGTGCAGTACCAAACTAAAAAATTGTCTCTTCTATGTTATTTATGACAAAAGTGAGTTCGTTACTTAAGTTTATTTTTTTTTTCAAAGAATGCAATACTGGATTTTCATAAAACATTTCTTGCTTTTAAGTCGATGTTCGTGTCTCAATGTTTTTTTAGTTGAAGGCAATAAACTTGACAAATGTTTTAAAAATAAGCACCTTCGTGCAAAAGAACTTCAAAGTAAAGTCCCACAAAGTATTGATGCTTTGTTTATGATATATTTGTTGCAAAATGTAAGGTCTTAAGGTTCTTATGTTAAGCGTACACAGCACGTTTTTTATATTTTTAATCGTTTATTTTTAAAACATAATATATTCATGACCATCGTTAAAATTCCTTTCCTCTTCATTACAGTTTGCCGTTTCACATATTTTAAACAAGAGTTCTTTCTATGTTCATCTACTCCACTATATTTCTTTCGTTGTTCCTTTCTAGCAAATTAGGCTTAACAAAGATAAGAGCGCCAAACAGCCATAACCGGAAACGCTTGGCTATTGAGTCACGAAGACATGCCTCACCCGATGATTCACACATGTTCATCATAAAGTTGCCACCAAATCTTTATTACTACACAAGCCCTAAAGCCGTTCCACACGCTGGCGAATCAAGTCCTAAAAATTCATTGGATCACAACGCTAACGGGAAAAAGGTAAATGATATACCATTATATACCCATATATATGTAGAAAATTTTGCAGAAGAAAGATTAAGAAAAAAAAAAAATAGAAGAATAAACTTGAAAAGTTCATGAAACCAAACCAGACACCAACAGCGACAACAACACTCTGAAAACAACTCCAGTGACTGACTTACATACGTTCTGTGATGTGGCTTTGTCTGTGACTGCGGCTTCGACCGAGACGGTGTCAGCGCATCAAGATCTTAGATAAGCATCGCATGCGCAGGCAAATTGCAAACACAAGTAACTGCCGCACATGACTTATACGTAGACAAAGGCGAAACAGAGTGATGGTATCCATCTACTCAGAGCTTAGTAGTTTAGCTAGCAGATACGATTTCAGTTATATTCACCCAAATATCTCAAAGTGGAAGAGATTTCATCCTGCTTGGTTTCTATGATGTTCATGCGATTGCTGTATTTCAACTTCTTCTACTTCATCACCTTTTTACTTTTGGCGCGCAAAAGCGATTTTGTTTTTATTTTCAATCTGTAGCTGAGTAGGTACTCGTATATCTGTAGCCATCTTCATCATCTTCTTTAGGAAAATGAATATAAGTACGAGTATCTGCAGTCAAAGTGTGACTAGAATTAATGTGCCAAGTGCCTTGGTCGTGTCGGAAGATATTATGAGATGAATGTTGTCGCAGTCATGTGGCTATTCGCTGCATCTTAGGTTCTATTCGATGACTCCGCCATGCCATGGGTATTTGCGAAATTAGTATTCCACTGGAACTCACTGACTGTAGTGCAACCCATGTATTAAAAAAGTAATTTTTAAGAGGCTTTTAACTAATGCCTTTTAATGTTGTTCTGTGTGAATATTCATAGGATGCAACTGAATAACTGGTTGAAGATCAGCTGGTAATGGAAAAATGATGAGGCGCCAATTAATTTGTATTTACGTGAAATTGCAGTTGGATAAAAAAACGAATGTGATAAAATTATCAGTAGTCAGATTAGTAGCACTTGTTAATAATAAATTCACAAACTTGCTATATGTAATTTGCGTCACACTGAATTTCAATCACACTCTAGAAGAAAATTCTGAAAATATTTTAAATTAAATAATTACGAGGACGGGAATAATTTCGATAGATTTTGTGTGCTAAGGAGCCGTACATTAAAGATATTTAGATGCGAGTACTTACAAAATCTTATTCGGATTGATGTAAGTCAAAAAATTTGGAAATTTTCCAGAAAATGTTACATGGGGTTATTCTGAGCAAGTGTGTCTATACATATATATATATATATATATATAGGGCACACTAGGACTTCATTTATATTTATTGTTGAGCTAACGTGTACCGTTTCCCGAATAGTTAAAGAAAATTTCTTAGGCAAAAATTTTTCTTGAAATTATTTTGAACTAATAAATAACCATCTACTTGGCTTACCAAAGCAAAAAAGGTGATGCCCACTCAAAAGAAATATCTTTACACAGGATTCAATCTAGCACCATACCAAATTTTATCAAAATCGATGACGCGGTTCAGCCGAAACAACGATTTTTCTTATTAAGGGTGATGCCACTCCAAACTAAATTTTATTAAAATCGGTCCATTAGTTTAGCCGTGGCAACGTATTTTCCGTCAGGGGCGTGGCACCACCTACTATTTAAAAAAAAGTATACACAGCACTCCCTCTTCACAGCCTTCCTACAAAATAAAATTAAGCGATTATGATAATGGATGCTTACCAACTGCCTATTTACACATACATATCTATATGTAGGCGCCGTTTAATTGTCGCCATTTCCTTAAAAAAAATAAATTCGAAAACACCCGTTCTCATATGAAAGCTCTTGAGCCTACGAACATTTTGACACCTTAAAAACGTTTCTCCGCTGCACTCAATTTTGGGCAGACCACTGTCCCGGTTAACATGGAACGTCCCATATAAACTTTTAGGGCTGATGATAGACAGGCGTACGAATATACGCAATATAAGCAAAATAACTTCTGTTTCCAAAAGAAGTTCCACGTAAGCAATGGAGCAATATTTTCATAGATAACTATACAGACAATGACAATACCTTTAGTAGAAAATATTAAAAATAATTTTTGGGAGCTTGATTTTAAGGGGTCACAAGTAGAAACCATTTTCGTTAATACTTAGTTATTTAGAGAAAATAATAAGTCTAAAGTAAACTTTAAAAAAATTAAGAAAGCCGTACTTGGATAAAAGCTCAAATATATGTTGTGAATTCAAAAATTTGCGTTGAATATATTTTTTTCCAAAATCAATGTTTCATCGCAAAGCTTATAAAGAATAGTCAAAGCACTCATAGAAAGTAAATTTAATCTACTCAGATAAAATGAATAGAAAATGTGTAAGTGCACGAAAGTGCGCGAAAGCGGTGCCACACCCTGTATTATAATTCACCAACTTTTTGCCTAATGCATTGTAATTTCTTGCATTTTTATGAAATTAGGTTTCATTACATTAAATAATTCTCTCAGCATAGCGTTTTAAAGTTTTTGTTTATATGGGAGTACCACGCTTTCATGTCGAAATTTGTTAAATTATTGTTCAGATTGTCCGAGCTATTTTAAGTATTTGTTAGATTGATTTTACCACATCTATTAACTCTCTCAACATAGCTTTTTAAATGTTTTATTTGTATGGACCATAGGCAAGTCCGTGAACCGATTTCGCCCATTTTCAATCACAAAAACCTGGTTTGAAAATGTAGGCTCTAATCTTACTTAATTTCTCGTAATCGTGATTTCCACTGACAGACGGACGGACATGGCTAAATCGACTCAAGTGGTGACGTTCATCAAGAATATGTTACTTTTTGATAGGTGTCACGCCTTATTCTATGCAATAAAATCAAAATGGTAAAGTTAAATACCCTGAGTGAAGGGTAAAATTAGCGTATGCGAGAAACTGTAATATTGGGTCAAAGTAGTTATTGCTCATTTACCAGGCTTAAAAGAGGTCTACTAACACAATTTCAAGGAGTTGCATTAAAAATGGTTACCAAAAATTCTCAATCGGCAACGCTTTGCAAAATGTGAGTCATGTAAACATTTTCAGCTTTCTTCTGTTACATTTTTTAAACAAAAAAAATATCCTTTTAAGTAAAAGAAATTTTAAATTTGATAAACTATTTTAAATAAACTCTTATATTAATGGACTTAAAATTTTCTTCTCCTGTGTTCTATAAAACTAAAATTCTTACCGTTGTCATTGTCATAAAAAATACCAAACTTTTTTTATCAAACTCGCTGTGTTAAAAATGCCAACTTAAACAACATGATCATTAAAAATACTTTTATTTTTATGTCTACTTCAAGGTCTCCTTTCCATTCAGTTCGAATGGCAAACCTGGACGCATTTACCATTGGAATTTGCCGGCTATAAAAAAGATACTTGATGACAAAGCACGATTCCCGAATGTCGTTGCCGCAGCAAAGGATCAATTGATTGACATCAAAGATATCCCAACATGGACAAAGCCATGGGAGAATGAAACAATTGAGAAGTCCTTCGGTAAATCAAGCATGATGGGCTTGAAAAAATCACTAAAGCGAAAGTCTCCTACATACTACGCACCAACGCATGCGGTCAATAAAAATAGCTTCAATAAATATTTCCCCGGTAATGGCAAACCAAAGGGATTTTACGTGATCAAGGAGAATCAAAAGAAGCCACTTTACTACAAAAATATCGTAGCATAATAGTTACGAGTAAAAGTAACAAAAAAAAAAAGTGAGTGGAAGGAAGCACTTCATAAAAATGTAGGCGTTTACGGTGATGACGATAAAACGTAGATGTCCATTAAGCGATACCATTTATAATATCATATAAAATTTACATACTGATATTTTTTATTTTCAATACATATTTTTGTACTTATAATACATACATACATACATATATGTACGTGTACTAGTGAGATACGAAAATAGCTTTGACACAAAATATGAGGGAAATATACTTTAACGTGGGTTATAGGCTATTGGGATAATTTAAAGCCTATTAATGTGTAGAACTTATTGGATTTTATAAATCATATTACATACATTTACAATAGACTGACACAAAAAACCAATTATTTTTCGTTTTTTTCACCAAAGGATAAATTAGTGGTATACTGTAAAAACTTTGGGTCAATAGGTTGACAGGTTTATACGTCGTTGGGCTTGCTATTCTCTAAAATTTAGATAATTTAGAGTCTAAATATACAGAAATCACGATAAGCCAACGATTAACTTACTTGTCGCCAACATGAGCTTCATAAGATAGAATTTCGAAAACATTATTTTTGTATAATTTTAACAGAAAAATCAGATAACGTGGTAAAGTTTATCATTAAAGTCGTCAAAGGTAAACAAAAATTGATGTAGTTATTTACATAATGTATTTATAGCCGATTCTGATACAATTTTGGTATGCTATAGCGGCTGTAGTATAGCCTATAGTGCTCATCGTACTTATCAATTTTTAATATTGTGAAGACCGCTATTCTTATTGATATATTGACATCGCAAGTTACGAATATAGCTATTCTAAAATTATTAACGAAATGGGTACCAAGGATAATTTAATAATATTATTTCAAATCGGTCCACTATTTATTTTTCAAATTGTAAAGAAGTTAAAGAAAATGTTCTACATTTTTCGAAAATTCATTATAATTTTGAGAAAAGCGGACTTTTAATAATTATCCTTCCAAAATTTTGGGAAAAATTTCCGTTTTGTTGAAATAATTTCCGGAATTCTTAAATTTTAGAAAAGTATATCCGACTTCAGACATCAACACTATATAATGAGCACTATAACAATTTAGTTTATTTAATCTATCTAAATTACTACGGCAATTTCAATTTATTTCATATCTTCGATTATATATGTGCCTGAAAAACGACAACTTAAATGGTGAAATGGTCAGATTCCGCTTTAGAAATTATATATAAAAAAAAATCGTTTTAGCATTTAGAACATAATTCTTTAGTACTAATAAGACTTTCTATCCTTTGGACGGAAAAATGGAGGAGAGTCGGTTTTTTTGTGTCTGTCTAATATACATTTGATGATATTTTTAAATGTTTTTTTTTTTTTTTAATTATAGCAATTATAAATGGACAATAGACTTTAAGTTGTTTTACTGATGTTATAAGTTTATTTTTGTAAAACTAAAAAGTGTTGAATTTATTTATACTTTTTTTAAATCTAAAAAATCAATTTTCGACTGACTTTTATAATAAATTAAATAAAAGCTAAAAACATAAATTTTACTAAAGTAACGTGTTTAAATTAAATGGTTATGTGGTTATCTCACCCCACTCGATTGGAAACGGCTAAAATTGGATTATGGACATCACCAATCGATTGAAAAAAGTCAAAAATGGATTTTGAATATGACAATGGAAAACAAAAATAATTTTATTTTTCAATAAAAATTGTGGATTAAGATACTTTCAGAAACAAAGATACAATCTTTCATTCATAATCAGCAAGTAAAAGCTTATTAGGACATCGAATTTTTTTTTTTTGATTTTTTTTTTTTTTTTGCATTAAAGCTGTGGCCTTAACGCGAAGTTTTTTATTTTTCAATTCGAGTAAGAGCAACATGACAGCAATACCATTGTAAGGATATTATGTCTGGAATTTCATCCGCTTACGTGTACCTTTGACTTGAACAAAGCAAATAAAGATGAGTGGTATGTCAAAATTAAAAAAAGGGTGAATGTGCTCATAAGATGATTTTAGTAAATAAAAATATTTTCATTCGTTATGTTCATACATACATGTGAATATCGTATGTTTGTGTGTAAAAAAAACATATTATGACTTTTTTTGGAATGCAACAGAAGTTGAGAGAAAACGTGTCTGCTTTGCCAGTGTGATATTTATTATCCAAAACTTTTAAAATTATATATGTATAAATTGTGTCATTATAGAATGAAAATTTTGCCTTCAAATTTTTTATAGAAATGTTTAAAAACGTCAGAAAAGGTTAAAAAAATCCTTTTTATTTAATAATAACTTTCAAGACATTTAATTCCGAAAGACTCCGAAAGTTTCAAATAAGTGCAAAATATAAGGTGTACGAATAAGACCATCGTATTTGAAGTTCGCGTCCTTTTTTTAGTAAGGTTCATAACTCTAAAAATTTCATGCTGCTATTAGTAAATTTGTAATACTACAAGAGAGAACAACACATTAACAGTAAGTTTCTTCTGATGTTTCGATAATATTTTAGTGCAAGAGCTTGACAGCAAAGTCTTGACGAGCATTTGTCTGACATGTTGTTTCATACTTAACTGAAACATATTTATTTAATAATGGAATAAAAATATTGCCACTTTTAGAATAAAAATGTGTTTATTTGGAGCACTTAGCTCGGCGTTCTTATTGGTTAACCCTTTAAATACGAAAATAAGTTTTTGAAAATCTGATCTACATATCGCTCACTTATTTCAAGACTGGCATAACTCAAAAAACATAAAGTGGGAGAAAAACGCATTTAAAGTTTTCAATAAGTTACTTTTTATATGAAGATGATGAAAAGTATGTTTACATAAACTCTTCTCACAAGGCAAGTTTATGAGATACTATTCTGATTTTTTCACAAAAAATAAAACATGAAATGGCAAATATTTCTCTTTCGTTAACTCATAAATCACGTTTTTTGAGTTATGCCAGTCTTGCAGTAAGTGAGCGATATGTAAAAACTTTGCTCAGAATGTTATGTCATTGGAAATCGGAGGCTCTACGGGTCAAAAATAGTAGCATTAATTGTAATCGTAAGCAATTCTAAATTATGATGTCTACATCAGTGACGTACATGTTAGAATAATATTTTTGAAAACTTTTTTTTTCTGAAAGTTACATGATAATTTTTTATATATCCTTAATATAGAAAGACCCTATCTTACATTTTTATTATTTTACAGGAGAACGAAAAAACTTAATAAAAATTAAAGGTTTTGTGAGTTAAAGTGAATAATGGCTTTTTTTTATTTGCTTGTAATTGATTTATTTTAAATCGTAGCACACACATTTTTTTGTCAATGGTGTATTAGTAGGCGACCTACCGAAATCTATAAAAATCTCGACTTTGAAAAAAATGTTAGTTAGGGCCTTTCTATATTAAGGTAACGATATGTATATGTAAAGATAAATCTACCCAAAGGAAATTTTCGAATTCGAATACCTAGAAGTCATCCAAGACGTCCCTTACATATAAAATAGCATGGGGGCTTCATAGTTTTAACCTAAAATGTGAAAAATAGAACCGAAAACGCGAAGAAGCCTCGAAAACATTTTCAAGCCTCAAAAAAATTTGTATGAAGAAAATTTTACGCCAAAGTTGCAAGCTTTCAAACACAATTCTCAGAGTTAAACGTGAGAGATCAATGGTTCTGATTATATAGAAGTTTAAATATGAACAATATCAATCATTGCTTTGTTTTGGGAAATGTAAGGAATGACGTCCAGATAGTTTTTTATCAGTTCTCATATACTATTTGTTGCTGACTTTGAATTTGATACTCATTTGTTAGCATCACGCAATCCTTTCAAGATAAATGAAGTCAATTTTCGTGCAATTAAGACGCCAATTATTTGGAACATTTTTGCACTGCATTCTTGTCTACTCAAAAATGCATCAATGCAATTGGGGCCATTGGTGCGAGTGCACGAAAGTTATGACACATTTGACTTCATTTGTCTCAAGAACCAGACATGATATATTAAAATGAATATTAGATTCAGCAGCAAAAAACTTATAAGCATTTAAAAAAATAAAATGAAAACAATTTTAAATTTATGTTTCAAGCAAATTCGTATTTTGACGAAAAAATGTTGTTTATTTTATAAAATTGCCATTAATTTATTGGAAAAGATGATGGACACTTCTACAAGTGGGCTTATGCGATTAAATTTAAATATCATCAGAGCCATTGATCTGGCATGATTGACGCTGAGGATTTTTTTAGAGAATTTAATTTATTTGAAATGCTTACTTTTTTTGTTCATAAGAAGATCATGATATCATAATCACTTAAATCTATTTAAGTTGGTTTGTGGCCAAATTATGACTTAGGAAGCCAGTATTGGGTAAAATGTGCCCTAACCTACAACCTGCCTATTACTAATAATTGTTGGTGGGTTAGAGCAAATTTTCTATAAAACTCCCATCCCCATCAAAATTTTTTGAACGCCAAGACATGATAGTCATGAACTTTCTTCCGAAAAACTCCTTAAAACAACTTTGATCATCGAAAGGCAATTTACTATTTATTATTTATAGACTACGTACAAGACCTTCAAGCGAAAATTCAGCTTATTATCATTTATGACGAATTTAAAGTTTTTTTTTGCTATTTGTACTCTTTACGTACCTTTAAGTTAATTTCCTTAGAGTTTAAAGAACTTCATTGTTACAAAGTTCTCACAATCGTTGTTTGATAAAAGTTCATACACAGACGTATAAAACAATTTCCAAGTTGAGCTGACTTTAAGTACAACTTAATTTAAAGTAATCATTGAGTTCAGATCGCATGCTTAAACACCGTAAAATAATTATTTATGATAAAACTTAAAATATTCCTAAAACGATTACTGAAGTGTAAAAAGTGACTTAAAGGAATTCATTCTTGCCATAATACGCATATTCTTGAGAATTATTATTAAAAAGGTATGAAATACGTGCGTACGTACGTTAATTCTTGCACTTAATGTAAAATTCAATAATTAAATATACAAACATAAAATTGTGCGCTACAAAGTTCTTGTGTATCTTGTACGTAAAGTGTTTAAAGAACTAACTAACTGTTGGTACTCGAAGTTGGTTACTAACTTTATTAATTTATTGAACTTTTCAATGTGTGAGCTTCTTTACTAGCGTGTATGAAGCAAAATCTATGCTGATATTATGTACTATACATATATACATACAATACATACTTTAGGTTCGGTTTGTGTGGTGACTTAGTAAACATGCTAGGAGCCCTAATTGTACCGTTTTAATACCACATACGTGACCCTAGAAAACTGGTAAAGAAGATTGTCAAAAGAATTTAAAAAACACCTTGGTAACGATATCCAGTTAGTCTTGTGAGGTAGTTTAGCAGGGATCCGATCTCATTTTCGGGCGATACGCTGAGGTTGTTAAAAAAAGCTTGTCCTAGATATCTGAGCCTGGCGCTGCAATGAAAGGGTTGAATGGAATACCTAATTTTTCAGCATGCTTACAGATGGTGCAGTGCCCAGTGCAAGTCGCGGTGACTCTCGCGATGTCACTGCGGCTCTTGTATAGTAGGGCAGTAATTTTTGAATTTTTATAAGTTGACCATATTGCTATGTATTTTGCTTGCTGTCTCAAAAAAAAAAAAGTGAGAAGACCTTTATAAACCCATCTGAGAGTTAAGCGAGCTATCGCCCCAGCCTTTCATGTAAGATTATGTTCATAAAAAACGTCAAAAAACGGTTGACTTTTAATATAGACCGGGTCAATTTATATGAAGCAAAATAAAGTCAGCCAGACACCAACTCAAAATTTAGAAGGACCCTTAAAAAATACATCTGCGTCAGTTTGTTTTCATTCCGAGAAAAACCAATAGATCACTTTTGATTCTCCTGAAGGTCCTTTTTGGCTAAAAAAAACGTGTTTTTTGCTCATAACTTTTATTTCTTCACAGAATGAATACCTGAATTTGATTGAAAAATAAAAATTGCGTTATTGCAAAAAATTTGACGTTAAAAAATTTTAATTTTTTTTTCTGTTATAGATATTATTTAGTCCCAGAATTCGATTTTTCCATATAAAAAATGTGAAAAAATCGAATTTGATTTTTCCATATAAAAATGTTAATATATCGAATTTTGGGACTGAATATTATCTATTATAGAAAAATGATTTAAAATTTTTTAATGTCAAATATTTAAGAAGAACGCAGTCTTTAATTTTCGACTAAAATCGGGTATCCATTCTGTGAAGAAATAAAAGTTATGAGCAAAAAACACGTTTTTTTTTAGCCAAAAAGGACCTTCAGGAGAATCAAAAGTGCTACATTAGTTTTTCTCGGAACGAAAAAAAAAATTACGCAGATATAGTTTTTAAGGGTCCTTCTAACTTTTGAGTCGGTGTCTGGATGAATCTAAATTGCGAACCGTTCTAATAGACGTTTAATTATAATTTAATGCATACATATGTACATACATGTGTTTATGTTATGATTCAATATTCATTTATCATTACGTAAGTAGCTAATTCTGCGAGGTACTTGAAAAAACTCGTCCAAAACTCTTTCCACTTTGACTTCGATATCGTGATGTATATTTAACAAGGCTAAGCCGTTCAGCCGATCTTGGGATTTTATTGATCTTAGGTATGTCTTTAGACGACGTAGCACTGAAAAAGAGCGTTCATTTGTTGCTATTGTCACAGGCAAAGTTGCCATGACACGAAGCATTTTTGATGTCTTGCCCGGCAATACGTTGACGCCAAAGTTGAACTCCATTTATCCACATGTCACGTGAACTACCATGCAAAATTGAAATATATGGCACGAATAGATTTGTGGATGAATTTTCATTGAAGCAAATTTTATTGATGCCGGAGCTATTGCGCATTGAAAAAACGCTCGTGTTACTTAGCCTTAGCGACGCGCAGTGGTCCCAAATCGTGTTTTTGGTTCAAAAATAGCTAGAGAGCGCAAATCTTGCCGAAAATGGAAAACTCGGGCTCTGGCGATTTATTGGCTTTTAGTTGTTTCATTAAAAAAAAAAAAATCTGTAGTGTCTTTTTGATTTTTCATTCAAATGTCAATAAAAACCGATGTGCGAAAATTACCAATGGGGGGTTTGAACCCCTTTTTGTGCGCACGAATTGGAAAAATTTCAATTTTTTTTTGTTTTAAATGAAAAGTTGATAATTTTTTTGTTCATGCTGAGTGTCCTTGATTTTGTATAAAACTTATGTTACATAATTTGTTAATTGTTTTTGCATTTTGTATGTAGTACATACATATTTTTAAAACAAAGGCGCACGGGTCTGGTCAACGTACATGAAGCCATCCATAGTTTCTTAAGTCCTATGAATTGGCCCAATACCTTGACCTCTCCGTAGTATGCAGTGGCTTTGCAATACTTAGAATTCAGTCTTCCTCCTTTTGGTCTACGTACACGTTTCAATCCACGCCCACCTCTACTGAAGTGTCCAAAAACTGAAGACTATGTTGTTCTCTGACAAATCCAAGCACAACATGAAAGATTTGGATAAAATAAGGCGTGAACAAAAGGAGGAAGGATGACAACGTTGTCAGAATTGATAAAACGTTAATTTTTTTGACCCAAGGTGACGGCCTTTGTGAAAATGACAATGGCTCAAGGATCTAAATAGCTATACAAATTTTATGCAGGCCCTGCGCTTCTAACGGAGTTCTAAGGCAATATAACAGTAGCGTCATTTCACCAAAAGATTTAGGGAGGGGGGGGGGGGGGGGGGGGCAGAGCTTAAATAACATATCGAATCGATACTTTGAATTAAATCGATGTAATTAATAATAATATCAGATCTTTGGGGAGGCCAATGCCCCCTAGCCCTACCCAATTGACGCCTATGCAATAGAAGTTATAGCAGAATAACTTTATAATTATAATTATGTTACGTTTAGAAAGATTAGATTATTTCGAACTTAAACCGAAAACTCTGTTGATTTGGATTAAAACAACATATACGTGAAGTTTTATGTACATTAGCTACTGCTGCAATTTATTATTATAAATTTTTATATGACGAAAATGTATTAAAAATTCACAGCAACTGCCATATAAAGTATTCCCACGGTTGACTTAACAGTGAACCGCTACTCACTTACAGAACGGAGATATCACGATTGTTATAACCGAACTCATTCATTAGGAATTAATTTGTCTATATCTCCATGACTTGAATTTATTACTTAAAAGAAGTAATAAATAATTTAAGTGATTTATAATTATGAGAACTTATATTATGTATTTAAATAATGACATGGCGCCATCTTTTCTGACACATCGTTGTGACTTGATTCAAAGTTATGCAATGTTCTTACAATATTTGCGTACAACTTTTTAAAGATATATGTTCGTGCAGTGCATTTAAAAAAAAAAAGAAAAAAAAAACTGCAACAATCGTCAGTGCTTTATGTGAAAGGTTTTTAAATTCTCATTCTTAATTTTTCTAGAGGGCGAAGAAAAACTGATATGAGCAAGATATAGAATACAAATGCTTAGCGCTAAGTATCTTAGGAGTGGTGCGCAAATGCAGCGCAGCGTGAACCTCACGCAAAAACGATAATGTGGCACAAAAAGGCATCATGTAAAAGAATTATATGAGTTACCATCTACTCGTATCTTAGATATTTTTAAAGATATGTATGTATTCACTCCCAATCTATAGTAACTACCGCGCAACTAATCTGAAAGAAAATATGCCAAAGTTGTTAACAAGTTAGCTACAATTATCCACACCATATTAGGTACAGCTCATATGTTATATATTTACATTTATAGCATTAAATATATGACGTAAGATTTTCTATTTTCATAGAATCTTTAATCTCAATCGCATAGAGAGAAAATGCCCGATTTATTCTTGCCCTACGTATTCCTGTTGCAGCACGATTATGTAAGAAACAGCTCATATAAGTTATTACCATACTTCACAGTACTCGGCGCACTTTCAAGCATTGTGCAATATAACTGGATTAATATTATCGGTATCCCGAACTCTGCCATTAGTAATGGTAATGATAATGATATTGGTAATTAGTAATGACCCATTTCTCTATCTTGGGTTGCTTTAAAATCGATAAAAACATGGTATCGTGTAAGGTGTACTTGAAATTTGTAGATTTTTCTCAGGATTTTTCATACAATTATGGAAAATTTTTGGTCAGTAGTTGATATGTAAGGGCAGAATCAGCGGTAATTGAACCGACCACAGTGGTGCGGGAAGACATAAGACCTTTTCACAGCATGTTAGACATGATTTTGTATGATAAATTTAACAGGGATATACACTGCTACTTCTTACAGTGCATAGAATCGCATTTTTTGTAAGCGATGGGTTAAATGGAGCTATACCACAGTCGACAAGGAAACTTTCGCTCCTGATAATTTGATTGATGATTCGATACATACTTGTATGTCCCACCAAAAAAAATCGCATTTGATCTTGAGAAGTTACGATAATACTTCAAATACTTCGGTATTTTCATTCATCTCCTAAACTGGGTTTCATGACTTGAGGTTGCGTTGCTTGTTATGATGTCAGTTTTCAGGTCAGTCGCTGACTAAGCAAAGGAAAAGTATTACTTTTTTAACCGGAAAATTTTCCTCTACTTCACTACATTTAGTCCTCGGATTTTATGAGCAACGCAAATACCGTTTTAGAAAATAGCGATCAAGGACTAAGCGCTTCCTTGAATTGTTCAGAGTTTTGTAAAGTTTGCTTTACCCGACAGGAAAGCTTCAACAGAGACAAAGTACTTGGATCCAACATAGAAACCATATTTGGATAAATTATCTTATGGAGTATAAACATTTTATATGAATTACATACATACACAGTTGGCATCTCTACACATTGTGTAGAAGCTTACGCAGACGCAAATTCACATTTAAATGTTCTTGAATGTGATTTACAAAGAAGCAGCAAATGAGGCTCCTGACAAAGACAACAAAAATTAAAAAAATAAAGGTTTTGCGACAAAAAAAAAAACACCAAACCATTTTGTATACTTAATCAGTACTAAGAAATTTATTAATAGTCGGCTTAAAGTGTGTAAACTTAACATTTATCGTTGCCACAGACTAAACACAATCAGCCACATTTACTCATGATGAGGTTCCACCTCAAAGGCAAAGTCAACAAACGGCAACGGCGCACCAACAACATAATAACTTCAGTACGAGTAATTGTTATGGAGCGATCGAATCGTTGTGGTTGAGGTGTTCCTGTAAGTCAAATAAATTGCAAATGACTTCCATTTTAATGCTTTTGCTGAGCATGGAACCGCACAAATAACATTGGTATAAACTGTTGAAAATTGCAGGACTTGGAAACATCTAGCAATGGTCGCCTAGTGAATAGGTATCCGAGCGAATTGCACATAAGATTGACATAATTGAATGTCCGTTATAATAACATTTAACACTCCACAGTACTATTGGTGCCCCGGCTTAAACCTAACATAGTTATTTCCTTAATTTTATAGGACAGATAGAGAACGATGGTTACATTCCGGATCCAAGCAATGCTAGTCAGATGCAAGAGGAGGGGGTGTCATAAAGAAATCACTTTATTTTGATTTAATGTTTTCGCAGCCAATGCGAAATTATGCTCTAAAATGCATTGAATCTCATCGCTTTACGGAGTAGGGCATTTGTTGAAAATGAAAAACTTTATAAATTGAACTTAGATTTTTATTAATTGTGTAGATCCAGCGCCAGATTAAAGCAGGAAATAGGGGGCTGTAATCCTATGCCTTTTTCTCAAAGGGGCACCATCCCCAACATCTTGTGTTTTACGGTACTGAAGAATGTAAGTAAACTGGTAACGAGATTTCAGAGATATCAAAAGTCATATTTGCATTATTGGTCAGATGTCAGGTTTCACATCTAGGCAACTTACTCGTTTAAAGTACTATGCTTACACGAGCATACACACAAATGTATGTAAATACACAGCGATTTTGAGAGAACTACCCAGCAGGCAAATGAGCAAGGCCTTACTCGGAGAAGGCCTGCTAGCACTGCTGCGATTATATAAGGACTTCTCAAAACTAGATTTTCATGCAAATAAAAATACAATCACAGAAGGCATAATATGCCTTGCCACAACAGACGTGCTATCAGGCCTGATATTAGAAGGCAAAGAAGAAGGACTCCATTTACTTTAGCGCTTTTCTGTTTCTTTTTTATTTCATGTATTGCAATGTTTTATGATTCGGCATAACTTTTTTGTCTTATGCATTGTACATATACGACATGAAAAGTATACACATGGCTAGAAATTAAGAGAGGTGTGCAGGCTAGTCTTTTGTTGTTTCATGTTGTGTTAAGGAGATATAGTTTTGTGTATTCTTTGTCAAATTGTAGTCATTAAAAAAATATCAACGCAAGTGAGATGGCGCGGTTAAAAAAAAAAACAATTAATATTTAGAGTCTTTAAATTTATTAAAATTAAATTTTTGTCAAGTACTTCTGAGAGTCCTTCTACGGTAAGCGGTCTTAGAAAGCCTGCTTAGGAAGGCCTGTTTTCTGCGGCCATTTCATATAAAAAAGAAAGTACGTTTGAAAGGAGGGTGGAAGGCCTTATACTTACCAAGGAAGGCCTTTTAGAAGCACTGTTAGCTCCTGCCCTTGCCTACTGGGTAATGAAGTAATCGTTTTGAAATTTAATACGACAGATCGACGTGCTATAAGGTATTTTTGGGTTAAAAGTGGGCAAATCAGTGCAAATGGGAGTGACACCATCCATACAAGAAAAAAAAAGTTTAACTTTATATTAATGTAATATGGCATTAAAATGATCTCAATAAAATTTGTGTAAAGATTTCGGTAAGAATAAGCTTTTAAAACATATTGAATTCGATGCGATTGGCATCAGTGGGTATGGCCTGATCTATACAAAAAAAATTGTGAGCTTTTTAAGTGAATTATTGTTATGAAACTTAATGTAAATTGCCATCACTCTGAACTAAAAGTAGTAATTTTTTTAATTATCTATCTATCTCTCTATTACATCTTATCCTGTAATCTTACACACTCGATTTTTCTACAGCCCAATACCATTTTCATGTGGAAAAATTAGTGCAAGCATGAAACTTGATGGAAATAGTTTATTTATAGCCAAAAAGTTAAGTCCGATTAGATTACTTCCATAGCTGGTGCAGTTCTAGTGATGGTCACTTAAAGAGGTTTATAAAGTTTATTTAGACCTAAAAAGTTAAGTCCAATTACAGTGAAATTTCTCATAACCGGACACCCACCGTCGCAGTATTTTTGTTCGATTATTGGAGCGTCCGGCTATCGGAATTGATTTTGTATGGAAAAGTTAGTAAGTGTCGCTGAAATATGTCTGGTTATGGGAGCTGTCTGGTTATGGGGCTGTCCGTAATGGTGAATTTCATTGTAGATTACTTCCATAGCTGGGGCAATTCCTAGTGATGCTTGTAGAGAAACAAACTAGAAAAATTTCCCGAACTATATTTAATAGACCTAGTTACGTAATTTTAAAATGTCTCCAACTTTTCCGGTTTTTGGGGACTTACTTTGAAATGGCCTAAGTTATGATGACACTTCTCCTGGAATACAACCAAACTAGGATTTGCCGACTGCTATAGCAACTTGTTGACTTTTCGATCAGTTTTAACATTAGCCAGAGTCTGATATGTATAATTCTACCTTAAGCTAGCTTGGCAGTAAAGGACCATCTCATTCATATAATTAAATAGTTAATCATCTAATAAACTCCAGCTTAGCCGGACTGCAGTTGGTTGCCAATTATAGTCAAGTGCTTCTTGAAACTTTTGGCAAAACTACGTGCATTCTGACTATTTTTTTTTGAGACCTAAGAAATATGTATGAGTAAACAAGTTTGATTAATTGTAATAAAAATTTGTATACACAAAAAAATAAGCAAAAATTATGAAAAAATGTTAAAAGGCTTTATAGCACAATACAGTTTTTCTTATTGAGCACACTGTTTTATGGCTTAAAATCAGATACAATTCGCAAAATAAATTTCTGAGTCTTCCTGTACAAAGTGTCAGTTTGACATTTTGATTCAGTTATATTAATTTCGCAGTTTTTTATATTAGCCAATAAATTGTTTTTGGATCAGAAATGATTAATTTTTTATCATTTCAACATTTATTTTAACTTTCTGGCATTAAAATGATAAAGTCTTTTTTTTTAACGAACAACTTTACAAATCACTCCAAAAGAACTATGAAGAAAACATGGGTGAAACGGGAAAACATATACTACAAACCTTTTTATAAGCAAAAATCGAAAATGCTGCTGCTCTTTATATTCATATTGGGAATCATATTCTTCATATATCAAGCGTTATCCATTAATCAACTGCCGAATTCTAGTACACCGTTCACATTAGAAGGGACGGCGCAAGCATTGAAGGATAAACATAAACAAGTTAAATTTCCGCCAAGTCCGAGACGTTCGGATGCTGCTGATGTTGATAGTGGCGGAGGTGTTGGCGTGGCAGGTGCTCCAAACGAGAAAGAGGATGCTATTAAAATTATTCGGTACGATACCATATAGTTCAATTGGTCATTTTTATGCGGGGTAATGATGCCAATTTTTATTAAAAAAAAAAGAGTTAAATTGTGGATTAAATAAATTTGGATTAATTATATTCCAATGTATATTTAATATTATTCAAATTTTTCATATAGTGGAACACGCCTATTCGATTACGACTCATATAAGCCTAATTTGAAGGGTAACTTCAAGTGCCTCGACGATGGCCGTGAAATTGCATTTGCGTACGTAAACGATGATTTTTGTGATTGCACTGGTGATGGTAGCGATGAGCCTAGCACAAATGCCTGCAACAATGGAAAATTTTATTGTAAATATCAGAAGCGGCACATTACCGGTCGCGGACGTGATGTTTTTGTACCAAGTAGTCGAGTGAACGATGGAATTTGCGACTGCTGTGATGGCAGTGATGAGTGGACAACGACTGAATGTAGAAATAAATGTACATAATAGGAATTAAAATTTTAAATTCAAAGAATTCTTTTTATTTTCTTTAGGTTAATTATATTTTCTTCAGTTAATAGAGTACACTATATATGAGCCCAATATTTTGAAAGTGATGCAAGCCCCTCTTCGTTGAAAAGAAGAGGGACTTGCAATACTTTCAAAATAAAGAGCTCATATAGGAATATATTATGCACTGATTTCTAAAGAATATAAGATATTAAGAAACACCACAAAATTAATAAATCGAATTTTAGGTATATTTGTTGACTTTGTTTTAATGTTGAGTTGAACAAAAAAAGCCTTCAACATTGGCTGGGCGTTGTAAAGCTTTACATGCAAACGCCTTATTTTTTTTCGTTTCATTTGAAATTTTGTTTCACTTCACTTGTTACGGCTGCTAACTAAAAATAGAACTAAACTAAAAACAAAACATGCATAAAACGCATGAATTTTTGGAAATATTTAGTGAAATAAAAAAATAACAATTCAGTTGTCAAACCTGATCAGTAGCTTAGAGAAACTGGATACTTTTGACTCAAAATATGTCTAACAACAATCATTAAAGCTGGACTGATATTTTGACAAGGACGATTTTCAAATTAAATTTATATTAGAGGTATGCATGAGTGCACTCGAAACGATATTCCGAATGCAATTAACTTCCAAGTGCTTGAACTTGAAGAACATTTTGCGATTTATTTGCAAGTGAAGCACTCACCTCTCCTGCTTTGTGTTTCGATTTGAACTGTGGTTTTTGTGCATAAGGTTTCGATGGACTCGCATCGTGAGGAGTGGTTTGATGGTTTCACTTATTTGATGGTCGTTTAGAGTGCACTCATGCAGACCTCTAAGTTATATTGGATTTTATTTGGACAATGAGTTCTCATTTTTTGGGTAATTTTTTATTTCGATTTTTGAGCGATTATTTTTACAGCAGATTGACCACAAATAACTTTCAAAATTTGTTTAATGGAATAATTTTTTTTTGACTTCTCAATAAGATTTTTGGACTGTTTTAAAGACAAAATCAAAACTTTTGACCATTTGATCACCATGGGTGTTCCGGATTATTCCGTAAATTAACTGTTTCTGAAAAGCGCAACAAACAAAAATGCCTTAAAAGTAATGAAAATCTAATACAAACCAGTTATCTGTATCCACCAGTAGGCAGCTGATTCTTCAAATTTACAGAATTGGGATAGGTCAAATTTGTTGGTAATTACTTAATTGAACGATCGCACTTCGGATTTTTTTTAAAATTTTACTATGCTGTACACTTCAGCATGCTGATCAAAAATATATAAACATACATACATATTGGGCGCGGAAACGCCTCCTTAATTTTTTTGAGCTTGATGCCGATGTTGGACATATTGGAGGATGTAAACCCTGAGCCACGGCCGAGGGCCGTCAACTTGTCCTAACCTTTATGTAGAGTTACTGTGGCTAGCAAAGCCAAAGCGTTGCTGAATACTATAGTGAAGAATGCGGTTTTCAAGCTTAAAAAATAAGGCGCTTCCGCGCCCAACATATGTGTATGTATTTCTTGATCAGCATGCTGAACTACACAACATAATATAATTTCAAGAAAGTCGGGAGAATGGACCTTGACCTATATAATCGAATTCGTAATAAATGTTGTGGGTCGTTAGGTCGTTAATTTGATAACTTAGATATGAAACACTATATCATTTCAGATACTATTAGACACAGCATTTTTAGACTCGGAATCAATATGTATGCCGTCACCAAATGAATAATCATAACATTTTTTTTTTATGTATTAACACAAAATGAAACAAGTTTATATTTCACATTTATCTCATTTAATTTATTTTCGACTATCATATAATTTAATTTGTTTTAAAGAAAAATAAATTTTATATCGCATATGTATAGTACATGTGAAATTTAAGTATAAATTCTTTTTGTTCTTTCTTTACTTGATTTTGTTTATAAATTACAACGCCTTTAATTTTTGTTACTTTACATTTAAGTATGTATGTATATAGCTATATGAAAAAGATTAAGTATTTCAAGCATGTGCAATAAATATTTTATCGAATTTTTAAATTTTGAAAAATTAAAACAAATGTTATTTAATTCCAATCAAAATAAATATGCAATTTTGAACTGCAAAATCCTAAAGGTACATTTTCAATTATTTGTTTTTTTTAATTTTATTGAAGAGACAATCTGTTCTCTAATATTAATATGTGAATTTTTGTTATTTCTTCATATAGTCTAAGCACTTAACATTAATGTTTTTATTTTTAATATTTCTTGAATATTTCAACGAGACACCAAAATGAATGCTGGTACTCTTTTCACACATACGATTTATTTATTTTTTTTTTGTTTTTAAAAATCATATTTTAAATAATGAATACATCACTTATTAGCTAAATAATACTTAAATAGAGAGAAATCAATGCTGCATTACTTAAATGCATTTTGAAGTGCGTGAAAGTAATGAAGTGACATCGCTTGTAGTATATACCTTAATTAATATAAACTATTAATGTTTGCACAATGAATTTTAATTTTTCATTTTGCATTGAAAAATGTGCATGAAACTTACATACGAACAAATGATTATGCCATGTAAAGCTTATGCGGCCACTTAATAATAACTAAAAGTTCTCTTTAGTAAAGATGACAAAGAAAAAAAGTCCATTGCAGTTGTGATACATATATTATTTTGTTCAGTGGGTATATAAAGAATATGAAATTATCATAGACTTAAATTTTTTGACTTCAATCGCCAAAACCCAGATCTTTTAATTTTGATATTAGATTCACATTCTATAATTTTGCAGGTTTAATTTATGGCCGCTAAAAACAATGGCGACAGTTTTTATACAAAATTTAATATTAACTTTCGAACAATTCGCACACAATCTTAAATTAATGTTATTACATCTAAGTACTCATAATTAAATAGTAAAAATATGTTTAAATAATTGTTTTAGGATGAGAGGCAAAATACACAAATATAGAAAAATAAGAGCGCATAAATTGAAGGAAACATTTAGATAAGTGATGTACAAAAGTTAATACTTTAATACAATATGATAATATGCAGCAAATTAGAAATTTTTTTTTAAAATTATTTAAAATATGAAAGAGTAGGGCGGTCTAAAATTAGGACATCTGAGAATTTTGACTATGTCATCTCCTGAATAAAAACTTCGTTTCGAACTCCACGTCTGCTGAGTGAAGAATGTTTGTATTTGCAGCATTATAAAAAGCTTTTTCAATTATCATCGTTCGGAGCTAACATTAAACTGTAGGTCTCCGGCATTCTGTAAAATCGAAATGACGATGAGAAATAAGCTGTTGTCACTATTATTTTCCGCATAGCTACAGCTGTTTGACAATATAAAGAAAATCTTTATTGAAATCTAATAAATTTTGAAAATACATTTCTTTCATTCTAGAATGCGGCTCGAAAAAAAAATTCAAAATCGTCTTAATTATCGTCCGCTTTGATTGAAGGGGTTATGCAGTTGAATTATCATATAATTTGTATGGCATTGTTTTAGTTCCAATAGATAAAGCAATAGATAGAAGTAATGTATCTAAACCGTTTTTTTTATTAATCATAAAAATATTACAAGTCTTAAACGTGAAAGTAATATAAATATATTGCACTGGGAAACAAGTGAAAACTTTATATAAAAATGCCAATAAAGGAATACCCGACTAAACCGTAAATGTCTGAAGGAAATCTTAGCCAAAGAAAGAGCTTCAGATTGAGAAGAGTAAGCAGAGGATGTGGTGACAATTCCTTAAAAACAGGGAGCAAACATCAATATTATTGAAAAAAAAAATACTTTTACTTTGGTGCTTAATCAAAATGTAATTTCGTTTAGCAGCAAATGGGTGTGACATTGAATTTTTTTTATTTAGTAAATTAGCATTGAATGGCAACTCATAGAATTGATAAACTAAATATATACCTGAAAGTAAATTATGTTCTAAATAGTAAAATTTATTGGTAAACTCCTCTGCTTTTAAACGCTTGAAAAAATATTTTTCAAATAATAAAAATAAGTATTACAGTAACAGATAAAATAACTTTTGGTCATACGCAGAGATCAAACAATGTAGATCCAAAAGATTTATATCCGCTTTACAAGACTTCATTTTTCTGCATATCACGTCACGATTCTGAGATATTTTTGCTGGAAAATGTAAGTTACGGTTACATAAAGTTTTTAAGTTTTTTTACGTTATATCAGATAATAGAAACATTTCCTTTCAAATTTTAACTTTAGATTTTTTCAATAAGATACTTCCTTTTGGAAATATCGAAACTAAAATTAGGAAGGTTTTTAATTTGTCCAAACGTAGTACATGTAGTATTTTGTATAGAGTCAAAAGGTCTATATTTCAATTGGCAATAGCTCAGGAAAGAAGCATCCTATTGAAAACGCAAAAAAGTTAAATTTGAAGAAAAAGACTGTACTATGTGATATCATAACTAGATATAAGAAAAATATTTTACTGTTTAGATTATTTCAAATATATGTATTTATATACATACTACAAAGCTGTGCGTTTTGCACTTTTAAGCAAGACTATCCCAGAATACTGACGTGATGGGAAAAACTAAAATAAGGTGTTATTAAGTGCACAAAAGTCTTACGAACTTAACTAGTCAGATATTTTAGTTTAAATTTGTGTGTATATTATTTCTGTTCTTATATCAAAATTAAATAATATTTAGAGGTTTTTAGTTTATAACCTAAACACCTGAGTGCGTATAAATAGAACATTTTTTCGAAAAATAGTTTGAAAAAGGTATAATTTAAGGGTCATCAACTAATTTAATATCTTTTTTATTCAAAATTTACTCTGTCATTTACGCCCCTTTTCTTCCTCCCACCCTATGCATTGTTATTCTTCAGGCTAAACTTTCTCTCAAATCTTAACTATAAAACTAGGCTTAAGAATTGCTTGATTTTTTAAATAAAAATAAGCAGCGCCATAGCTTCTTTAAGGGCATATATATTTTTTATGAACTAAAAAGGACACATATTATATCATTATGCATTTTTTTCGCCTTACTGCCATAAAACTGATTTCTCTCATTTAATGACAAACAGAACAATACGAACAAATTATCAAAAAATGTGCACAAAATTAATTTTTTAATTAAACATTTAATACACTTTGATCAGATTTAAAATCAATATATTTTAAAACTTTTTAGAATAACGCTTCCAGTTGACTAATACGTCAATTGATATCAAAAGTTTGAATTCCTTTCTGATGTGAAACTAAATAAACTCTATTTAATTTTGCCTTTAAATATATATCAATATAAACAAAGGGTTTGAAGAAATGAATAGACTATTTAATTATTTATCCATTCTGAATGTTGTAGCTTTCTTGTAGTGCAAAAAATAAACATTTTTTTATTATATTTTATAGAAATTTTTTGCACGTTTTAATGGAGCAAGAAGCTTCCAGCTTTCTTGAAAAAAAATAAAATAAAATACGTAATTGCTGAAATAAAATCAATAGTCGTTACGAGTAGAACATTTGCATGGAAACGCCAAGCTTTATATCAAATTGATATATTAAAAGTTAGACGGTTAGCAGATAACTGCATTAAGTAGCAAAATATACTCTTGTAAATATTCGTATCTCACAAAAGTGGACATAATCCGCCCAGATTCAAACTGGGTCCTACAGTGCATATTTCAAATATTCTAATCACTATGCCCTTGAAGTCCTCCAATAATTAGGTAGTAATTAGAAATAAACTCATTTTTTTTTCTGACAAAAATTTTTATGAAAAAACTTTTCAGCAACATGTACAAACATGTTAAAGTCACAAAGAATACTTATCAAAAGTATAAGTCTAAAAAATCTTTAGATTCTTTAACTTTGACAAAAAAAAATATTTTTGCAAAATAATATTGTCAACTCAAGTATTTTAAAATGATTTCAAGTTTTTTTTTTTGTCAACATATATTTTGGTATGAGAAGTTTTTTATGAGAAAAACGGATATCAACAGCTTATGCAATTTGATTTTTTTTTTTAAGTTAAAAAAAAAGAGATGAAATAACAGGCGTTAATTAAATGCAGTGGTAGTGTGATGTTTAAAGACGGGGCCAACTATTTTCACGGATTGATAGAAAAAAACCTACACATTTTGACAATACACAGAAGTTGAAGGACCCTTAAGTTGAATCTAACTAAAATTGAATGAAAAAATTGTAAAATTTAATAGATATCCGTACTTTTGTGCAAAGGCACTAATGCCTTAAAGAAATGTTATATCGAAATTCAAAATTATTTACCACTGTTGTAGAATAAAACAATTTTGTATGGGTAGTGTTTTCAACGGCATAGTGTTGAATAAAATTTATGAATCTTACGTTTCGATCTACACTGATGATGATGGCTATGATGGTGATGATGATGATGGCCATGACTAATATTTACAATAGAAGATGATGATGCTGCTGCTGCTGCTGTTCCTGCTATTGCTGTTGCAGAAGCATCCGCTGATGTTGATGCTCTGGTGCCTATGATACCAGCTCCTCCTATCATTGATTTAATTGTTGTACGTGTTGTTGCATTAGCACCGCCCGGTTGCATTTGTTGTTGTTGCTTTTGCTTTAATGTTGACGATTTGCGCATTACAGTTGTGCGTCGTCGTTGTCACTTTTCTTCTGAACAATTTTCACTTGTAGCTTTAACTGTATTACATACAGCATGTTGCTGTTGTTGATTTTGTTGCTGTTGAGCTGCTTGCTCACTGGAAATTGACTGCAGCAACTGTTGTTGTTGCTGTCCGCTTTGCTGTTGTTGCTGGTTTAACGCATGTATGTGCTGGCAAAATGCTTGCAACACTTCAAAGTGAGTCATTAAATTTGCAGTTTGACTGTCATAGTGTAGGTGACGCGTTATCGGTGCTCCTAAGCGACGCAATAAATCGGTAAATATTTTTTCTTCTTTACGTATCCATGGTCGTCGATCGTCTTGAACTTGATAAGGTGTTAAGTGAACATGAATATTCATACCTGGGTAATAACAAAAATAAATTTATTAGAAAATAAAAAATATTAAATCTGTAGTATAACAATATACCCATGCGTGTTAGTGTCTCTAGCAAACTTCTCGACGTTATCCACGTATTCTTTTGACCTCCATGACCACCATCTAACCAATACATGTCGGTGATGCGCGATAGCAAACGAATCATTGTACTATCATCAGGCGTAAGAGTTTTTAGATAATGAAACTCGTAAATAAACTGTGTAAAGAAAAATTTCGCATTAGTAATATTACATTGTGAAATAATCGTGTATTAAATTGATATTACAAAATAGCCTTAGTATGAACTTTTGACTTGGGCTGATTACACACGTCTATAAAAAAGTGGTAGCCAAAAACTGGACATTGGCTTCCATTTATTTTGTGTTACAGTCTTGAAAAAAAGTCGCTGGTTGATTAAAAGAGCCATACGTGTCAAAATACCAAAGCTCTCTCTTTTAATTTTCTGTAATAACTAAATTAAAAATCGAGTATTCGCCATTAAAAAACTTTTTATCTCATTTTAAAGGATTTTATAGCACTCTAACTTGTAAATAGACACCAAAGTCGTAGATGGAAGGTGCTACCACTGTTTGGAAGGGAATGAAATAAATTCGATATTTCTAATAATAACAGTAGTTTTTGATATATGTGCTCCCATATGACGATTTTTCAGCAATCAGAATACTAATTAATCGATTTTAATAAGCTGTAGTTTAATAAAGGCAATTACATTAGCTATATCTGCATCATTCTTTGGCCACAATTAACTATGGGTGTGTTCGAGTGGGAAATTAATTACCGCAATATTGCAACTATGTTACTCATTTTGTAACTCCGTTGCAGCTGCTCAACTGATTGTCTGCTGAATTGGTTGCCAGATATTTCAACTAGAATGTGATACTTTGACATAATGTACAATATTGCCGCAATTGTTGAATTTTGAACACACTCTATATTAAAAAGAGAATATTACAACGGATATAAATAAAATACTTTTGAAGCATTCGACGTTTACATAAATACGTTCGAAAAGTTTTAAGTAACGTAATTCAAAATACTAAAATTTCTTCAACTAAATAGAAAAGGGCTATTTGAATAAGAAATCAAAATGTGAACAAATTATAGCATTGCATTACGAACCACCAGAATTTGAAGTTCACATTTTAACCTATTTCTTGTTCAAAAGATGATTAGTTTTGTTTAAAGTTCGTAAAATAATCTTAAAAACAGGTAACCACTCGTATACTTTGCAACAGGATAAAAAACAACGGAGCTATGAATTTTAAAATTTTCCAAAAAACAAAGAATCAAAAATTATTAACTTTTTCTAATTTTCCCAAAGCCTTTTTTTCTATGGACACAAATCACCCATAGTGAGCCGAGCCAATGTTCCCATTGACGTTCATTCATTAATCGTTATGATCTCAAACTATGCGATAACATTGACTTACACCCTTTCTAAACAAAACATAAAATAAATATAGAATCTAGTACGAAGTAACGATTTTTACACCAAATGCGACTCACTTGATTGAGAACCACACAGCCCTTGCTAAAACCAATCAAGATGAGTTTCGATTTATCCAAATTGAGATTCTCACGCCACCAAAGCGGATTATTGGTTTGACGATTTTGATGTTGATGCTGCTGCTGTTGGTGACAATCATTGGTATTGTTGACAGTATTAAAGTCATGTGCAGCAAGTTGCAGTTGCGATTGCGGCGCATTTGTAGAAGTAGCAGTTGCAGTGGAATTTGCATTAGTTGAAGATATATTATTTGTGCTATTGTTTGTTTGCTGTGCTTCAATTGATGTTGTTGCTGTTTTTGATGTAGCAATAGTTGTTGCTGCTGTTGTAGTTATGCTATTAGTAGATGCAGCAGCACAAGGAAATACCATTCCACCATCCGCATCAACTGTAACATTCTCTTGAACTTGTAATATATCAATATCCATATCTTGACTACTGTCACTATTTGTGGATGATGAAGATGATGAATCAGATGATGTCGTCGATAATGTAGATGAAACTAAAGCTGCAGCAGCTGCAGCGGCTGCGGCAGCGTTTTGTGCAGACACCACATCACCAGTGGCTGCAGCCGCAGCAGCGGCAACAGCAACGGCAGCAGCAGCAGCCGCGGCTTGAGCTGCTTGATCAAGAATTTCATTCTCGGGTATTGAAATAAGCCGCTGTGACAAATTTTGCAAAAGTCTGAAAACAATGATATTTTAAAAAAATATGACACAGTAAAAAAATATGTTGTCTAAATTAACAGCGCAATAAAACGTGTAGGCAAAAATCACACCGGAATTCGCGTGAGCCACAATATGTGATCTTATGATGCTTCAGTCCTTCGTCGGTTGTCAGTGCTTAAAAAAAAAGAATTAGACAAAGCAGGCATCGGATCCGGATACCCAAAACCTATTAAGAGCACATAATTCGATTTTAAAATTCTTAAAAAATGTCCGCCTCAAATATTCAAGTGTAGACAATAAAGGATAATTTTTAAATTCAATAATTTGAGTTGGATTGGATTTAAATCAACTTAAGTTATTTTGACAAATTGTACATCTAGTCAGAAGCTTAAAAAAATTTAGCCACCTCCATGCTCTTTTCCAAGCGTTAAAAAATATTAGAAAAATGTTTAAGCTTTTGATTCGATTTGAAACTAGAAAGTTCTGGTTCGAAAAAAGCTTTTGCTCATTTTAATTCATCAATTATGTGGGCATATTATATCGTGCCAAGAAAATATTGACTTATGTTTACGATTGGCGGAGTATATGGATGTTACTTTAGGCAACATTTTTAGCTACTTATATTTGTAAATAGTACAAAGTTTACTTCTCTAGATGCTGCAAGGCATGATTCATCGGTGTATGATCTGGAACACCAGCATTATTTCCACGCACAAAATTATCAAAGCAGCTAAAAGTCTTAAATTCCATTCTTAAAATATATACACATATAATAGTTAAATATTCTTGAATTTTTAATCAATGTATTTTGTTTTACCGGACTGGCCGTATAACGATAATATGTGAACGTGGAAATGCTTCTCGTAAGAGTATAGCAGAGTTTTCCAAGTTATACTTCATGTAACCGCGACTGTCGCGGTTTGTTTCCATGCTCTCTGGAAAATCCTAAAAAAGCAAAATAAATATTTTTAATATAGGAAAACATGATTATGTATTTTGTTTAAAACTATGTAGTTGTTAATTTATGGGCAATATTGAGTTATTTATGCCGAAGAACGCATATATTTGCAAAATCCTTGGAAACATGCCAACAATTTCCATGTTTAAAACGTTATAAAAAGTAATTAAGCACGCAGAGTCTTAATATAATATTTATTAGTTATATTTTACTTGGTAGTGGCGTTCAAGTGCATACATTTTTTAATATTTCACTAGGGGGGGTATTTAGATTTTTCATGTTTTTTGAGTTTAAAAATTCAAAATAAAAATTTTAAAACAAAATCGAATAATGAGCATTAAATTTCAGTAGTATTTTTATTTTAATGCTACCAAATTCATATTATAAGGTAAGCGCGCCAATTAAGAACTGCGCGTTAATTTTACATTTATGTAAGGATTACACGCCCAACTATGACATATCGAAGCAAGAAAAATTTACTTTTAGCACTACTCCTATCGTAAACTGTTTTTTTAAATCAGTTTTTAATTCGATTGTATTTTATTCATATTATTTACAAGATATCATATGGTTTTTTTAATCCATCTGGTGTAACAAATAACTCGAATGCTACTAATTTCAGAGAATTCAGGTATTCTCAATTCCACGACAAAAATGTGGGGATAGAAATCAGTAGTATTTATAATAAATGAGGAACATTTATCAGGCAATACCGATAATCGTGTGTCCGAAGTTGATAAAATCCGATGGATTGTTTTATGATAACCAGTACACGCCGAGACCCGCACAACCGAACCCAGCAGAGGTGCGTGTGTAGAGGCAAATCAGGTGATTTTATCACACGGTGGTCAGGCAACATCAGGGCCGTGTAGGGAAGAGTATGCTAATTCTGTTCTACTGTAATCAGGCTACGCTGGAACCTGTAGAATTTAACCCCACAGAGGTACCTGTGCATGATGAGGCGTTATTTTTCCACAACAGGGCCGTGGGAAAAGTTTCAGAGAATTTGTGGATGCTGTTTTATGGTAACTAGACGACGGTGAAAACACGGGAGGCATATTAAAAACCACAGAGCCGAATGGGACGTAAGTACTGATAGATTTAAGAATACATACCGTAAACATGAACTAGATTTAAGATTAGACCAATAAAATATAACACGGTTGGTAAACTTTATTTTTCACCAAGTTAGCTGCCTGTAAATAATTTTTTTTTGCCCGAACCTTGGACGCCGGCGATTCTAAAACTCGGCACAAGTTTGTTATAAAAGCTAACCAGACTATGCACTGAGTCTGGTACACTTTTCAACACCAATACAGAATCGGGTATCGAATTCAGATTCTGCAATTGAAACTTAAGTAATGTTTTTTTATGAACGCAGAGGTAGCTCCGTTTGATTTTGGCACCCGTTTTGGCTCATAAGGTCAGGTTTAGATTAATTTATTTTTAATTAAAGAATACATATACATAGGACCAAAAATACTAATCATATCTATTTAAAATTATCTAATCAGAATTAATTGCTGCAGCCACCGTATTTTAAAATCTTCAAGGATAAACTACATCAATGTCAATGTTTTAAACATGTGGTTTTGTTGTTAAAAAAATAACAAGAACAAATTGGTACATGTGTCTTATTGGCACAAACGAGCATTACACTACTCTAATTTCTTTAATATTTTTTGAGAATTAATTTGCAATATTTCTACACACATGTTTTTGCATTAAATTAATTTACCTGTACATCTCCACCAAAATACACAATTGCAGTAGAGTCTTCAACAGTTTGCGTCGGCTGACGTATTATTGGCGGACAGTAAACAATATCATTTGCTCGATTTTGAAAACCGGCAACAGCAAATATTCGAAATGGACCAGCTGAGGTGCTTGGTGTGCATAGACGATCTGCACTACTACCAAGCATTACCTTAAAATTCGTAACACGTTTTTGTAATTTCAGAAAATTATCAATGATTGCCTGTGAAATAAAAAAAAAAACGCAAATTAAGAACGTTAATACTCTTAAAGCAGATCAGAATGTAAGGGGATGATTCCTAATATAAGTGTATGTTAAAGAGAATATTTTGCGCATGGCGAAGAGAATTTTAAAATTCGAAATAACTTTTGAAAAACTATAATAACAATTATTACTGAAAATATAATTGGGATTATTTAAAACTATAGTTTTAATTTTAATAACTAAATATTAAATTGATTTAACTTGTAGCAGAGAATTGAATTATTTTCAAACATTGCATTGTATCTATTCGAAATTTTAATATCTTAAATACCGAAAAAATTACTGCAGCTTGGATTATGTCAGACGAATCAGAAAATAAATATTCAATTAACAACGAAATAAGAAAATTGGATTCCCTGGATATCAAAAATAATTCAATTTACCTTTTGATGACTTGAAACGAAAACTTCCTTTGCCAAAAAACAGGAAAAATTGATACCAAATTCTAATCTCTTGGAATTTAAACATCAAATCGAAAAGTAATTGAAATTACACCGCTCTGACTTGTAGGTAGTAAGTGATTTGAATTCAAAAAGGAAAATTTAGAGTAAATAAATTACAAGCGTGTAATATATCAACATTAAAATTTATTTTAAGACAAAAAATGGCATTTTAGTAAAAACTAAATAAAAAGTAAGCATACAATGTCAAAAATTTCTACGCACCCTTAAATGTTTTATTCGCCGACGGTCAAAAAATATATCACTTTAGTTTAGGTGCACAAAAATTGTAAATTATTTAGAATAGTATTTGGAGCATAATATAACAAGAATTACGCCAATTTATATTGAATAAGAACATATGTGTAAAAATCGTTGAAATAAAAATGTAGCTTCCAAAAATAGGACATGCATTGAAACTCAAAAACATAATAGACAACAAAATCAGTCTAATAATAGATATCTTCATCAAGATCACGTTGTCTACAGCAACTAGCAAATCGTGAGCGAGTATCATCTAAACATAATTTCGTATCCTCCTTCATTTCCTTTAATTTAACACGAACTTCTTCCCGCATCAAATTATAGCACATTGCTACCAGACCCATTCCAATAAGCATATAAAGAAAGTTAATAGCCAATTTTGGATTCTGCTCGGCGTTTAGTTCCTGCAATTTTGATACATCATCCGGATTTGCTGTAAAGTCTTCTTTTATCTTTTGTCTCGCACCTTTAATATCTGTTTCGGTCACAAAACTAGCACCAGGAACATAATCACCAAAGCCAATTTTGCACAGCGATGTCATGCAAAAATAAAATGAGTTCAGATAGGACCATTGCTCCCAATTGGCAAACATGACGGTACCAGTAAAAATATAAAATATTATTACCCACAGACAGGCAGTCGATGGTACAATGACCTGCTTACGGCTTTGTGATGCACCTAAACTGCCGTTTTCTAGTGCATCAAATCGTAAATCCGTATCAGAATCCTGTGTACAGTTATGTAGGCTGCGATAGAGGAATTTAAATGATCTTGCCAAAACACGTCCCATATTTAGAAAATATAATATGTAAAGTGGTATGCCAAAGGTGGCATAGATCACAGTAAAACCCTTGCCCCAAGGTGTACGTGGTACCAAATTTCCATAGCCAATCATTGTTATAACCGAGAGAGAAAACATCAGTGCTGCTGGAAAAGTCCACATTTGATCAGGCTTACGTCCAGTGTAACCATTTTTATAGAGACGTGTAATTTCATTTGTAAATTGCCATAATGTATGGTTGGTATTATTTTGCCACAACTCAGGTTCAAATGTATTTAGCTCTTCAGTAATGTTCCAAAGTTTTTGTGAGTAATCCTCACGTAGCCAAAATGTTTCGTTTACTGTTTTATCATCATATTGAAGTTCAATATTCATAAATGCAGCTGCTCCACAGATTGCGTAAATAACAATAAGAGCACCAACACCCACTTGAGTGCACATAAATGTAACGAAATTTCGACAGCATTGCTTGACTTGCTTCCTAGGCTGATTCGCTGATGAGCTGGACGATTCAGCGCGGCTATTGCGTTGAGAAGACTTTTGAGATCTTGACATAATTTTGAGAATGGATTTTTCATAATTTGATAACAGAAATTATGTAATAGTTTTTACACATTTAATTAAACTATAAGCATTCCATAGTGATTTTAGAAAAAGTTCTGATAACACAACACAATGTTCAATAGGCATTTAAAAAACTAATTTTCAACCTCATTAGAGTTCATTTTCTAAAAATAGCACATTGGGCGAAATACACAGAGTAAAAATATTTTTAAATTACACCGCGCCGTAATTTTCGTTGCAGAACCGATCGCATTTACGATTTTCTATAGACTGCGTATAATTTTGGTTTTTATTTTGGGAAACACCAAGTAGTTAGTTCTCTTTCAAAGGTATTAAAGAGAAAGCATTTACTCGAAAACGAGTCATAGTCAGCATTTGTTTATAGCTAATATTTGTAAGATAATCATTTGCATTTTTGAATATAATTTAAAAATGGTCTTAAAAGTATAAAACATAGAGTTCTATTTGGATTTTTTTTTCTCTAAAAAGAAAATTGGCTAAAAAAATGTAGAACACTTGAAGGGGAGCAAAATAAGAGTGTGACCATTGCGGTTTCAAAAATTTAATTTTTTTAGCTTTGTAAATTTATTTTAGTCTTTGGCAAAATATTTTAAGTAGATGATAAGTATTAAAGAAAAACTAATTTTATGAAATTAAAAACTTTGCAAAACATTTTAAGGAGGTAAAATTTTATTTTAAGCCCATTATAAATGATTGGGAATAAAACTGATCATATTGCGGTCTTGCTGATGCCCAAAGATATCAGTATTTTACACCAAAAGTGCATGTGACATTAATGATTTCTAGGTAGATATGCTTACTAAAAGAGCAATTGGCTCTAGTAGAACTTTTTGAGCCTACAAGTCAGGTACATACTATATGTAGGTAATAAGACTGGACGCAATTTTATCACACTTACATAGACCGTTTCAAAATAATGCTTTGCAACAGCGCTCTTTATGTCTGCATCTGATGCAGAACATTACATAACTGCAATTTTCAAATTTTACAGGAGAGACAAAAACCTATTACACATGGTAACTAAGTAACTAAAGGATACTATGTTGAGTACTACATAGTAGCTCTAACACGATTAGTCAACACATTTTTCTGAAAATATGCAGTTGTCAATTTACGCCCTAAGCGACGTTATAGAACAGTGCTCTTGCCAAGGGAGTCTATAGACCCCAATTAAACCAATGATACGTATTTCTTCTTATGAAGGTTGAAAAATTCAAGTATGTATAAGGTTAAAATGTTCCAACCAAAAAGTACACAAGGATTTAAAATTTTTCAACTATGTAAGAGAAGTTGTAATGAAAACCTTAACTTATATTCTTAAAATTTCAACGGAACGCGATAATTAATTGATCTCAGAGATGTAACTCGATTTTCTTAAAACTCAAGAACTAAGCAAGAAATGTTTTTTGGATATCTTATTTGGTTTTCGAGACATTTGATGTGAAGCTTTGGATACTTCTATAAGGGTTTCTAGTTTCATATCATATATCACAGGAACCACACCAGATATCAAACAAACTTGTTTAATATTTCTATAATAATAAACAGCATACCTCGGTGCCACGAAAACAACTAGACATGAATGGATTAAGGTACCATACTAAATTTTTTTCAATTTGCGTTTCATACCACAAATGTTTATGTAATATGCATATGGATTAGACGTTTCGACTGGGCAATTATATCTTGAAAATTGAAGAAACATACGGACAAAGTGTTATGCGCCATAGTAAATGTATGAAATATGAAAACTTTATGGCTAATTGTTGCACAATTTTAGTTTTTGTACCACCAACAAATCCAGATCTATTACTCTCTGGAAGTCCGTTTCCATGTTCTTGTTTCAAATACAGAATAAGAGTTGACTGGATGTAACGAAACTTTTGATGGTCCTTTGAAAAAAAAAATGCATAGCGTTGTTGGATTTACGCCAATTCTAGCCCTCCCACGACATATGTATATTACTATCTATGCAACATTTATCAAATGGACATCATAGTTTACTAGAAAAAGCAAAACCAGATATGTATGTATCAAAAAACTTGATTCAATATTTATTGCTGGTCTCTACGAGTTCGACAAGAATCAAGAGTCAAATCTTAGCTCACGAAACTAAAGTTTTGCCGACTTTTAAAATGTAATGCTGAAATCGCAATGCGGCGCTAGGTCGGTCGCGCTTTGGCCAACTTTGATCGGCATTTGAAAAACTTTACAAAAATGTACGATATTGACTGTCAAAACGCCTGACCTTACTTTTTCTAAATCACAATGTTGCGAGCGTCTGTCATTTCGACATTACCAATGAAAGGAATTCTATTTGTCAGTTTTTTGCTTAATTTTGTTGTTTTTTAGTTTTGGTTGTTATTTTCATAAAATAAATGGATTTGAACGAAATGGATAATTTAGTGGACCTTATTTTATCACTGCATGAAACGCTGGGTAAACGAAAAGTGCCAAATGCACGTTCTAGTAGAAAGTAGCTCTACTCGAACTTCGGGTATGGTGTTGATCGTATTTATGATATAAAGGAACGCAACGCTTGAGGTAGCATTTAAGATTACAGCATGCATTGTTTCTACTTCAGCTGTTAGAGTGTAACCGACCGAACGCCGCATTGCGATTTCAGCATAATTTTCAATATTTGACGAATTCTAGAAAAAAAAAAATCGACGTCAGAGAAGTTGTATTCTAGCTTTATTTTTATAAATCTGTGAAAAAAGGATTGCTTTAGTTCTTCGTTCAAGTAAGGGACTTGAGGCTGTACATCAACTACGTAAGAAATTTTTTTGCGATTTCGAAACCCTTACCCCCGCCCCTCTTCATTAGATATTGTAGAGTAAAAAATATATTAATAAGAAAATTAATGACCCCACCTCAACCCCCTTAACGACTTACGTAATTGATGTACAACACTTAAACAAAGGACTAATTTTGCTTTTGCTTCAAAAATACTGCATATCAACTTATTGGACAATTTAGTCCTCAATTAAAATTAGATTAAAATTTAAACATAAATACTGAAGTGGTATGTTACAAGAATAACAACAATACAATAAAAACAATAATAAACAAAATTTATGATAATAAAATGTAGAAAAATATACGATATACGAACTAAAAAAAAAAATAAACAAATGCCCCGGAACAATTATAAACAACAACAAAAATCATAATAGGTACAGAATGACACAAAACCAAGGCAAGTAAGAACAAGCAAGCATATATATATATATATATATATATATATAAAAAAAAGGTTAGCTATTGGATGCGGGAGTGAAGCTCAGAAAGCCAATGAAAACTATGGCATGAAGAAAACGAAGAAACGCAGGAACAGACTCACTTCAGCAACGCGCCGATGTTTAGGTCAAGGTACCGAATATCGTATGGGGGAAAATCGAATAAGTTTCACAAATATTCACTTTGTTATTCTTATTGGCGCTTATTCTCATACTCACTAATTTATGAAGCCACTGCCAAAAAGAAATTATCAATGAAGAATTTTGCAAAAAATTTGCAAAATTCTTATTTTTTTCCCACAAAGTCGAAGTAATTTCGTCAGTCAAAAAAAACTTTTTTTTTTTATTTGCGTTTTCGCGATAAAATCTCTGCCAAGCGCTGAAGCTGCTACCCTTCAATTGATATTTCAACTTTTAAAATTCACTGAAAAACGCGCGAACACACTTTTTATTACTTATTTTTTTGTTTTTGCAATTAGTTATCTTTGAATTTTTAATATTCAATGTTTGCAAATCACTTTAATTGCAATTTTTATTTGGACAAAAATTTCAGGCTCAAATTGTGTGTTTCTCTAGTCTGCCAATGAAAAATGTACATGTTGCTGTTTCACTTTTTGCGTGTTTTCTTTTAGCTGCTGTCATTCGTTTGTCCAAGTAGATTTTTTATTACAGCATTGCCAACATATTAAGACTATTGTGAATGGTTATAGTCGCAAGTGGGACAGACAGAAATTATATAAAAATTCAATTCAACAAAAAAACATAAGACTAACGTTTTATTTCCCGTTTCTCCAACTAGCTGAAGTTCAGCGAAGTTTTCGAAGTGTCAATAGGGTAGTCCACTTGATACTGCATGAATAGCATGGTTTGACAGCATGTGTACATGCTGCATGGTACAGCTTGTTAAACATTATCTGCAGTAATTTTTGAAGTGATTGTATTAGGTTTTTGTGAGAAAGTATATACTAACCTTAGAATTGAAAAGTACGTTTTGGACAGCAACTGTATTTTTGGCCGTATACCCGGAAAAATGGAAATACTTTGCAATTTTCATAAAAAGTTTCCTAACAGAATATTAAAAGACACGGAAAGTTCATCCATTGTACCAAAATTCCTCGAATGTACTAAAAATTCATCCAATTTGCTAAATGTATCAAAAACTAGTTCAATGTACTCGTACAATTTTTGCAATGCAAATGTACCGAAAATGCTATCACTGGCATATCGAAGTTCATTGTATAAACTTTTAATTGAAATGAAAAACTTGCAGCAGTCTTAGAACTCAGCATTCACACAGGTATTACTGTTAGACAATCTATCAAAAAAAAAAATTTAAATCCATACAATATGTGAGCCAATCGGTTGTCTCTAGCGCTCACATGGTCAAACATTGATGTTGTCAAGCCATGTTGTGAAACATATTAAACCAGAGTTCAAAAATATTCATTCATCAATTATTTATTCAATATTCAATCTATCATATTCATGTATGATAAGATGTAAGCATTTGCATTCGATTGCAAACATGAACTGTTGGAAATTTTTTGACCCGGTTCTTTCCGGGGTCTCGAGCCACCCTAAGTGATGTCTAAAGTCCACTTTCGACCATTTTCTATCGATTTTAGCAAACAAAATAATGTCCGAAAATGGGTCAAAAACGGTCCTTTTTAGGAAACGGAGCTACTCTAAATTATGTCAAAAAACAATTTTCGACCTTCCCCCATATTTTTAAAAACTTCCCAAAATGTTTCACGCGAGTATCACAAACTTTTTTGATACATTCTACAATTGATACATTCTACATACAATCTTGCATTCAAGCTCATGGGCGAATGAAAAAAATTTTAAGAAAATTCATAGATGAATAAAATCATGAATGCGACATTTTGAGTGCTCATACATGAATATTTCCGAATTCTGTGTTAAACTGCTCTATTACCATGAAAGATGCAAAGGGTTTTTGGAGCATTAAAATTATACTGTGCAATAATTACTAGGAGTAAGCTGTTAAAACACTTTTAATGCAATTGACAAGTCATTTATTAGCTTTTTTTGAAGTTTTACTTAAAAGAAAATTTTTATTCTTTAAAAACTCTTTTACAGCTTGTGTCTAGCCTAATATTAGCATTGCTTCATAATATTTCCTTAACCTGCTTTAGAAGCGTTTATACAGCCAAAATAGATGTTGAGAACTAGCACAACTTCGTTGTTAATTTCTTTAGCTATGTACTATACTTTAACGAAAAGATTACAGCTGAACAAAAGAAACTATATTTATTGTTGTGATTTGGCATTTATAGCTTAAAGAAATCACAGAGCATAGTATAGTTTCATGGCTCTTATTAAAGCGCATTTAAAGTTCATTTACAGTAAAAGCAATGGCTATATTTTGTAGCTTTTATTTTGCATGCATACTTGAAATTATTGTTAAAAAAATCCACACACATTTCTTTTCTCTATACTGATGTGCACTATCAAGAAAGCTAGCTCGTTATGCTAGTTCTTGGCTTTAAATCAGCTTTTAAAATCAAAAATTTTACTGAAAAATACTAATGTAGTAAAACTTATTTTTCTGCAATTTATTAGCTATTTTTGAAATATTTAGGCCAATTGAACTCCAAAAAAAAAAGATGCAGCGCTCTCGCTGTTAAATTCATATTTCTTGGTTAAGTTTTAGCTATTGATGCTTTCATGCAATTCACTTATCGAACTCTGAAGACGCCATTACATGAGTGTTGTGCAAAAATTATTCGAATTAGGAAATTTATTCGAACAATCAAAAACGCTCAACACTTATAAATAATTTCGCAAAATTACCAAGTAGATACTATTAAAGCTTATAATATAAATTACCATGGAAATCATTTTTTTATCACTTTATAAAATGTTAGATTATTGCGAAAAGGAAAATTAAAAATTCAAAAGTTTAAGAAATATTAAAAAGTTTAAAAATTGAAAAATTTCAAAAATTGAAAAAAGTTAAGTTTTCTATTTTTTCTCAATTTTTGAAATTTTTCCAATTTTAAAATTTAAAATTTTTGAAACTTGCAAAAAGATAGAAAACATTAAAAAATTGAAAAAAACTAAAGATTTCGAAAGTATTATAAAAATTGCAAAAAGTATCGAAAAATTAACAAAAGTATCAATGGAAAATCCAAATTTTATTTTTAAGTTTCATAAATCTTTACTAAAAAGCTTATCAAATCAAATAGGGTGAAAAAACATGGATAACATTTTCAGATGGTAACCAGTTCGGCATCGACCACCGCCTCACGACATGGTCAGTCAAAGTCGGCTGGGGAATCCAAACATGAGGGGGGATCTTCGCTGTCAAATCTAGGACAAACCAGTTCGGCATCGGCCACAGCCTCACGGCTAAGCCAGTTAAAGTCGGCTGGGGAGTCCAAGAAGGCACAGAATTCTTTGGGGGAGGGAATCAAGGGTCTTAGACCCTCGAAAAGAAAGATAGCGGACAAGCAGGCGGCGAATAGAATTCGTCGTCGCATGGAAGCTGTTGATCCCAGCTTTCTGTCCAGGGAGGACAAGGACTCCCTTCGATGGGCGAAGAGGGTCCTTGAACAAGAAGGCCGTGAACAGACGGCCGTTTTAGAAAAGCTACATAAAAGGCAGAGATCCCAAGATGAGATGTCTGAGTCCAAACGTCAAAAGACAACTGGTAAATCTCTGTCTTTTAGTGAGGTTGTGAAAGGATGTAAGGGGAGAGTTTTTTTAGCCGTTCTTGACACGGCAGCGGAGGACGGGGCGATTCCTCGTGAACAGTGAAAGTGGGTAGATGCTGCCTTAGCAAATACCCTCTTCCAAATATTGGAGGAATTTCCTGGTCCTGTGCCATCTTGTGAGGAGGCAGGCTGGTATCAGGGCCTTTTTAAACTCATCTCCTGTGATGATGAGCGGTCTTCCAAGTTATACAAGGTGGCTGTGAGTAGGCTAGGTGAGGTGTACACAGGCGCGAGACTGAAGGCTGTGGAGAAGGATGAAATTTCTACCAGGCCCCGGCCTCGTATTTGGTTACAGAGCACACCGTCGGGAGAAGACGCAGTTCTGCGGAATCTCCAACTATGCAATCCCAATCTTCCAACTCACAACTGGAAGATTGGGAAGCTAGAAGCACCAGTCGGACCATCCATGCAGGCCATGGTCCTGTTAAATAAGGAATCCATGGATTTACTGGCGGCAACTAAGGGTGTCGTCAAGTATGGATTCAACAAGTTGACGCTTAAGGCTTACCGTAAGGATGAAGAGCTGGCCTCCAAGGTTGCTATCTCTTCCTCCCCGTATACCATAGCCACTGCACCACCAGTGCCAGTGGAGATGGAGGTTGGGGAGGAGGAGGTGGAGCCAGAGGGGGCTAACTGCACTCCAAGCGGCCAACCTGAGGCGTTCCTTGAAGAAGCCGAATCCACGGACTCCGAAAGGTTGTCTGAGGTAGGAGGTCTCCTGGAAGAAGCTCTTCTATTAGAAGAGGCTGATGAAGACGAGGCGGACACAACAGTCGTAGAGAGGGGAGGTTATTTGGAATCCGATGAGGGTACTCCAAATTAATCTCCACCACTCAAAAGTGGCGTCCGCCGGTTTACTGACCCGCTTAAGTAAAAGCGGAGATGATGTAGTCCTCATACAGGAACCCTGGGTTCATGACAGGAGAGTCTGTGGTCTGAGGACGCCTGGCTACAAGCTACTGGTGGCGAATGTGAAAGGTAACCCCAGAGCGTGCATTTTGGCAAAGACCAATCTTAACTTGTTTTTGCTTTCTAATTACAGTGACCTAGATACGGTCGTTGCTAGCCTGGAGATAAAAAGTGGAGGCTTCTGGTTAGCTTCGTGCTACATGGCTCACGAATCCAATTGTTCATCGAAATGTAAAAGGGACAAACTATCTCAACCCCCGTAGAGCCGTCAACTATCCACGACATAGATAGGCAGGTTCAAAGCTTAACGGATGGGTTAAATAAATCCCTGGGGATTTCTTATCCTACTTATAAGTAAATCTCGAGGAAAGAAGAAACCCCCAGGGTGGTCAAATGAAATTCAAGTTCTTAGACGAAGTAGCAGGAATTTATTTAACAAGGCCAAAAAATCAGGTTTGGAAAATGACTGGAATGAATATAAATCAAGTCTAAAAACTTACAAGAGTTAGTTAAGAAAGGCTAAACGTAACTCGTGGCGGAACTTCTGTGGAAAAATTTAAGGGATTTCTGAAGCATCTAGGCCAAGAAGATTCTATCTACCTCGCCCACTACTCTAGGTCTTTTAAAAAAGCCTGACGGCTCCTGGACAACATCTAGCAAAGAGACCTTAGATCTCTTACTAGATACTCACTTCCCTGGTAACTCATTGCATGGACCAGAGGATGTGAATGTTCAACCTCAGATGCCCTCAATTATTCTTGGGGACATTGTTTCAGAAACCAAAATTCGATGGGCGATAAATAGCTTCAAACCCTATAAATCACCAGGACCTGATGGTGTAACATTAGTTAAGCTGCAACAATCTGCTCGCTTAATTATACTTTGGTTGACAGCTATTTTCAAGGGCTGTCTTAATCTTTCCTATATTCCTCTAGCCTGGAGGATGACCAAAGTCATTTTCATTCCAAAGGCTGGGAAGAGCTCTTCATTAATCCAAGGGATTTTAGGCCAATAAGTCTTTCCTCTTTTCTTTTAAAAACATTGGAAAGACTCATAGAAATCTATATTCGCAGCAGTATTAAACCTGATCTGCTGTCTACTTCTCAGCATTCTTACACAAAAGGCAGATCTATAGAAACTGCACTCCACACACTAGTGAGTGTCATTGAAAAATCCTTTGCATGTAAGGAATTCACCCTGGCGGCGTTCCTGGATATTGAAGGAGCTTTTAACAACGTTGACCCAAGTATGATTATCTATGAACTGTAGAAACTGGGTATAAACAGTTCCTCAGTTAAGCTGATTAAAAAGCTACTGACAAGTAGAGCCATTACCTCAAATCTTGGTATCTCCAAAGTTAATAGATTTGTCTGTAGGGGAACGCCGCAGGGTGGAGTGCTATCTACTCTATTGTGGAATCTGGCAATAAATAAGATGCTCATGTCACTAAAAAGGCTTGGCTGTAAAGCTATTGTCTATGCGTATGATGTAGCATTAATTGCATGTGGAAAATTCCCAAACACACTGTGTGAAATTCTTCAGAATGCTCTAAACAGACTCATCTCATGGGCAGATGAGGCTGGTTTAGGCGTAAATCCGAACAAAACTGAACTAGTACTCTTTACTAGGTGTCACAAACTTCCAATTATAGTACCACCTTCGCTAAAGGGCATTAGACTTGTCTTAAAAAGTAGTGCAAGGTATCTTGGTCTGGTATTGGATAGGAAATTAAGTAATGTTGTTGAGAGAGTTAGGAAAGCAACTGTAGCACTATACTCTTGTAAAAAAGCTGTGGGGAGAAGATGGGGGCTATCACCTCGTATCATTCAATGGCTCTACAAAGCGGTAATTCGACCGATTCTGTTATATGGCATTGTGTTGTGGTTTCCTGTCTTAGACAAGGTCACCTATTACAGACAATTGCAGAAGGTTCAAAGAGCTGCTTCCATGTGCATCAGTGGTGCACTGAGGACCACACCGACTGATGCTTTGGAGGTTCTCTTTCATCTCGTTCCCCTTGACCTGTTTGGTAAACGAATGGCAGCATGTACCGCCATTAGACTCAGGGAAACTGCTTGCTGGACCGAGTGAAGAACAGGACACTCAACTATCCTTTATAGCTTGAATTCCGTACCCTCTAAATTGGACTACACTGTTCCAGTAATCTCATTCAAGGGAGATTACGTAACCCATATCCCATCTAGGGATGACTGGAAGGGAGGAGTCCCGGGGAGAAGGAACCATATTAATTTCTACACGGATGGATCCAAGTTAAATAACAAAGTGGGTTATGGTATTTACTCTAAGGAACTGAAGATAAGAATTGCTGCGAGGTTACCAGACCATTGCAGCGTTTTTCAGGCAGAGGTTATAGCAATAGACGAAGAAGTAGCATCCTGGCTGAGGGTAAATGTGGTATCCAAGATGGGTATCAACATTTATTCAGATAGTCAAGCTGCTATCAAATCCCTAGAATCAGTCTTCTTAAACTCACTAGTGGCCCAACAATGCCGCACGTCTCTTAATGAGATGGCTCAGCATTTTGACATTCACCTCATCTGGGTGCCTGGGCATAGGAACATTGATGGCAATTGCAAAGCTGATGAACTTGCTAGGCAGGAGACTACTGCACAAATTCCTCAAGATAAGGAAGGTGTTGCCATGCCACTTGCTACCTGCAAGTAACTGCTTAAAGAAGACATGATAAAAAAGGCTAACATAAGATGGATCCAAGGGTTAACTTGCAATATAATAAGGCAAATCTGGCCGGAATGGAACGCTAAGCGATCTCTAGAACTGATATCCCGCACTGGACATAATGTCTCGTCGGTTGGTGCAGTAATAACTGGCCTCTGGCTTATCGGCAGACATGCGGAGAGGTTAGGAATTCGGTCTTTTGACTTCTGTAGAAGTTGTAGGGATGTGGAGGAGGAGGAAAACGTTAAACATTTTATTTGCTCCTGCCCTGCACTTGCTAGAAAACGCCACAAAACACTTGGTTCGTTTTTGTTTGATGACCTAGATGACCTTAGACATGTTAGCATAGGTCAGCTATTTAGTTTTATTACGAAATCTGGATGGTTCAATGAGAGGGTATAGTAAAGTACCCTGTGGTATCACAATGAACCAAATTTGCTCTAAGTGAGTCGGTTTTTGTAACTGACTGCCACTCCTACCTAACCTAACTACTAACTAACTAACAATTTAAAACACCTCAGGGTAAAAATATGCAAATTATAGATAGAATATCCATATGACAGTGCATTCCTGATCAATTCCTAGTAGCGAGAAAAGCAATGCAGCAAAAACTTGCAACGTGTGCTGCTTGGGTAGTTACATGCCTCGTAAGTCATAGCATGTAAAAGCAAAGGAAACCAAAATTTAAATATCAATCCATATATCTGTGGTCACAAGCAATAAAAGCTTAAGTTGATGTATGATCAAAGCAGGTGGAACTATTGAATTATCGCATCTGCATCTGATATATTATGTTAAGGACATAGTAGATAGCGAAAATATAAAAGACAGACGTACACACTATCGCATTTTTTATAACAGCAATTGTTAATATGTAAAAAAAAATCTATTCAATAATTGTATCGATTTCGTACAGAGTTCCCTTGTGTTCAGTATTGCCTTTAGAAGCTGAAAATACTAGAGGCAGACGTCTGCTTTGGTCAAAATTGTATATTTATTGTAGGGACACAAAGTTTTTCCGAATGTATACAGTTATTTAGTCGAAAAGCTTAACATTTTCCTTCCCAAAGACACTTTGAATTATATCGTTATCTTTTTTTTTCATCGATGTATCGTAAACTTAAGTTTTTTAGCGAACCTGCCGTACTGGAACTTATGTAGATCTGTATGTTTCAAAGGGCTCTAAATTTATAAGGCAGAGAAAACGCAATGGCAGAGGTTGTTCGTATTACTTCATGATTTTGAACTTTTGCCGCACGATAAAGTCAAATGGAAATTAAGTCCACCGGCTCCCTATCCATGACCTGTGTAGCTATAGTTTTACTGTCAAAGTACGCCTTCTTCTAGAATAAATAAAATGACAATTCACCCTCTGTTAAGTGATTAACCTATATGAAGCAGGCATGTGCGAACGGGAGGGGTTTTGGGGGTTCAAATCCTCTCAGGAGAGTATTATGCTATAATTTTTAAAATCTTCTGAACTATCGATTAGAAAAAATTTGAAAGTTTGATTCATCTATATTCAAATTGATTCATCATCAGTGTTTTGTAATTTGAAATGACAAAGTACTATTGTCATTTGAAAAAGCGTGTGTTGCCTTCTCATCGATCGGTAGATCTGCTGGTTGAAACCTTCCATTGAGCGAATCGACTTATGATTTTTATTTCATGCGTCGATTGAGACAAAACATTCGGTAACGTTAGGTTCCCTCCTTCGTTTCATGTTTACGACTTTACAGTCGATTGTATTAAACTGTTGGATGTTTACCAAGCTTGGTGTCGATTTACATTGACAACTGGATTGGTGAACATTCGAGCTCAGTAAAGTATAGACATAGTTGGATCAAAATGAATATTCGAAAATTTTTAGTAAAAAAACACAACCTAAAAATTTATATGACTGTAGGTATATCCATTTGTTGATAGTTATCATTTTGTTGATAGTTATCTTTGTAAGCTCCTTTGATTTTATGAATTTTAAAAAACAACCCTTCCCTTTCTGATATAAAAGAGTCATTATTTTCGGGAAAAACGCGGATGTTGCAGACTTTTCTATGCGGTTTGTGGCAAATATACCTGATAAAACTTTTTGAACCATTCTTCGCCAGAGCATCGAGTTCCTCATCTACATCCTGGGAAAATTTGTTTACTACTGATGAACGCTCTTGAATATTGTACCTAAAATGACAGAAATAAATGCAAACATCAACAATTTGATGTTTCTTCCAAGTCAAGCATATCGTCGATTTGATTATGAAAGATAAGAAGACGCCATCGTTGTGTCCGAGGATATAAGACAGTAACAGATACTTCACCCTAAAGTTTTCAGAAATATCCTGATTCAGTCTGTGTATTCAAATTTATTTTAAATTGAAGCAGTCCAGCTAGATACATTTTCAGGGGCATACTGGTTTGAATAATGATTGTAAACAACATTTGCTTTAAGAAATATTTTGTAAGTATCACCTATCTGGAATAGCATTAAACTTTTCTTGCGTGTTGCACAAAATTTCAGTCATATCGGGGATTTTATTTTGCGCTCCCATAGCATGCCCGTTCTTTGGAAAATATCCATTTTACCATTAACGATTTACTTGACAATAATTTAAGTTGGCCTGTGTAGGCTCAAACGAATATACTGCCGTGGTTAAAAGTATTAGGCACCCCTTAATTTTTTCAATTCTGGTAGTACCACTCAGAATATTTAAAAAATTATTATTTACAATTTTTATATTAGCTATTTTCTTTAAAAAAATTAATATACAGTTGACTCCCCCTTAGTCCTTATAAAATTTTATTCTATAAAGCATACTGTCAAAAAAGAATCCTTATAGTGGCAAATGTTACTCACCTCTCTTTTTATACATTCAACCAATTGCTTCTGGTTTGAATAAAACCGTCTGTGCACCTTTACTTTCAGTATTTTCCACAAACTTATATTCGGAAATATGTAGGTCTAAATATATGAAATACATAAGGTGCCTAATACTTTTGACTGCGCTGCTTAGATGCGATACGTTTTGCAATTTGGTGAAAAAATTAGTCAACCAAACAATGCAGGCACAAAACAAATTTGTTAGACAATATATAATCAATAATCAATTTAAGTGTAGTTCGTAAATAAAATTTCATGATGGAGCTCAATTTCTTGTTTAAACTTTAATCTTTAGTTGACGACTCATCACCTTTTACCATCGCGGCAAGAAGTAAGTGCTCCGGGCCGTTTTATATTGGATTTGTTTGCTTAAGTTTTGTGTTCAATTCATTTTTTTCTAGAGCTTTCAATTAAATTGCTAACTAAGAAATTATATTTCTAATAAAATTTTTTTGAGTATTTATAGTATGTTACATTCCGGTCTTTCGACCTTCATTTGGAGACATCAAATATAGTACGACTATTTATTTAATATAAATCAGGCCTAAGATTTGAGCTTATTGAGGTTTTTTTCGGGTTTTCCATTTTTAATTGTAAAGTGTAAAACAAAGTAAAAAAAAGTCTTATATTCTTGTACACAGCTTATTGTTCAGTACTTTTAGTGCAAAAAACCACAACAAAAATTACATACTATACTAGTTTCAATGACCGCTATGTCATATCATCAGTAAGCTTTGTTAGCCGAGATTTAGTAGTCTGCAAGCCTACTATGTTCTATTTCTTGTGTTGATCAGTTTGTAACGAATAGAATGGGGCGTAACGTTACCTTCTGACTGAATTTAGCCATTTCACCCGTCAGACTGTCTGGCTCTGGAAATCACGATCAAGGAAAATCGAGAGAGATCATTTAATGAAATTTGATACACTGACTACATTTTCAATTAAAACTCGTGGAATCGAAAATAAGCAAAATCGATTCACGCACACGACTATCGCCTTTACAAATAAAATATTTAAGAAGCTATGTTGAGAGAGTTATTTAAGGTAATACATTCAAGCTTCACACAAATACTACGAATTTTATGGCATGCTCTGAAAAAAGGACAAATTTCCGTAGTACCGATTAGACAAAATCTTCAAAACTCTATACGGAGAGTTTTTTTTAGATTCTTCCTTACTGAAAATGGAACTGCCGATAAGACAAAAGCAAAGCAAATCGCGGAAAAAAATAGCAACGGTGATTTTGACATGTGAAGACAATGTTGCCTATAGACCTATGAGAGACCACACATATGGAAATACGACCCATACTACCTCAATAGCATAATTCTTAGCAGAAAGCATTTCCACTAAAATCACTTATATTTGTTGGTTAAATCTTGAGGCAACTGCATTGTTGGAGGCTTACAACTCCACGAGCATGGTGAAGTCTGCCCATATAGTGCACACACACAATGACAACGCTTTCGCGAAAACCTGGTTTTGTATCCCTCTTGGCTTAGGATTTATGTATATGGAGGAAAAAAATTTTACTTAACAAATTCAAGAAAAAATATACTTTTAGCATATGAGATTTATGCGTCAACATACCAAAATAAGTTATATTTCTTACCTCTAAATAAATTCAAAATACTTACGTTATTTCCAGGATATCAACAGTTTTCCTTTTCAACTTACCATTAAATATTCCAAGCTTAAAATTTACATAAAATAAAAGAAACTGCAAGAAATAAACTAATAAATTCTCAAAACCCTATGAATTGTGCTTCCAAAGAATCGTTTAATAAAAGGATATTTCGGAGAAAGTTAAATGTTTTATATGATATTTTTTGTAATCAATAGTTTGCTGATTGTTTTATTGATTTTTGTTTTAGGTAAATAAAATATATACAAATGCTAATTTTTATTAATGTTGTTCTGCATTTATTTAGTAAGTAAGATTAGAGAATTTCGTAGATAGTTTTACATGAATAAATGATTTAAACGTACTCACTTATTATATTAGTTGATTTTCGTATATTTTGTTTGCTAGATATTTTAATAAATTATTAAATTTGTTTTTAAATACAGTTTAGTTAGTTTACAGTCGGCTAAATATTTATATATGCTACACGTATCATAGAAAATATTTGAGTTAAAAGAATATTTTTATTTCATTTTCTTTTTTAAATTTGAGTTGAATGTATTTTAAATGAAAGCAATAAAATACGATTATTTGTAAATTTTTACACTAAGATTATGTAGTTTTATTTTCAAAATCTTCAAAAACATCGATAAATCACAAAATCTTTGTTTACATAGTTTTTTAGTTTACTTTTAGTCTTCAGTTAAAATTCTACGCTCACAAATACAAAAATATATGTTTTTAATCCTTTCCTAACTGTTCATGTTTTCGATTTGTTGTCATTATATTTTATGTACGATAGATATACTTTTTGCGCGTGTTTCTTTAAGCATGTAGAATTGGTGCATTTGATAATATAAATTAATAAATTATAAGTTTATGAAACGCTGTTTACGTCATTGTTCGAAAACCTCCTTTAGTATACCAATGTTCGTGCATGTGATAAAAATATGTATATTGACTACATGAAAACTAAAATAAATAAAAGAAAAATGTGCGTTCTTTGTATTTGTTATTTTATTTTTTATATTTGGTACATAAATTGTTTTTTTTTTATAGTTTTTTACAATTAAAAAAAGTAAAGTCAATTTTGCTTTAACATTTATTTTTTATTTTTAATTTAGTATAGATATTTAAAATTTAAAAACACTAAATTTCTAATTTTGCATAGAATTTAATTCAAAAATGATTTACTATTTACATTTTGTGCCTAAACAATTTTTTTTTTCTAAAACCAAAAAAGAAGCTTATCTTCTGCCTATTACGAAAAAACCGAAACATAACAATTTTGAAAAATAACTATATTAATAGTACGATACCTATTTTGTTTTACAGAATTTTGTGTTTATTTTCGTTTTCTATATTTCCAAAAATATCACAAGAGCATAAATTTTGAAAAATGCCGAATTTATTGAATTGATTAAGGTTTTTTTTTTTTTTGAATAAGAGCTAAAGAACCAAAATAATAATTTTGAATATCACAAAATTTTAAAAATATATGAAACAATTTTAATATTCAAATTAATTAAGCACTTTTTTTTTGGATATAATCATTTAGAAAAGAGAATACACTACCGTTGCAAATGTAAAGTTATAGAGAAGTTTGTACGAAAATGAAATAATTCAATATTACAAACCTTATTATTTCGCTGAGAAACAGCTAAGTTAAATAAGCCACAAAGAAAATTCCTCAAAACTTAAAGATCTCAGAGGCTTCTTGTTTTTTTTTTAATGTGACTTGGAAAAACAATTTGAATTTGACTTGAAGTTGAAGCCGTACAAGTTCGTGGAGTAATTCAATTGCGTGTATATACTCGCAAAGAAGAAGCAAAATATTCTCATCTGCTTGGGGCTAAAGGCGAAAAGATAAATTTAAGCTTCTTATATTTTTTTAACATTTATGTACATTAACTAATTATTTTAACTTTGCATGTTCGAGTCCGTTTTTCTTATAAAAATTAACAATAGCCTCCTAAAGTATAATGCAAAGAGTGCTCCACCCCGAGAATACAATATTAAAAAAGAGTAAAATATATATGGTGTAATGCATTACTACTCTAGAATGGCCCATATTTTGAGCTGAGAATAATTTTTACCTTTTTTTCAGAATCATCGAATCCACATAAAATTTTTTTTACTATATTTTGATTTTATTAAAGAAGCAAGTGCATCTTAAGGTGTATTTCAATTTCATGAAATCATGAAATAACTATCACGCGATCGATGGTGCTCTTTATAATGTTTTATAGCACAGAAAACTGAAGTCTCCCTTTCAGAGCATTTAACATTTCGTTATCCAAGTGATATATTTCCTATGATATATTTAATGCTTAATTAAGTTTTGAAATTTTTTTTTAAGCAAATAAAAACGCAACATTGTTTTATTTCTGTAAAAAGAAACAGCTACTTGGCACTTGAGTAAATACATTATTATTATAATATTAAAATATAATTAATAGAATTTTTATTTTCAATGTTTTAGCTACTCTGATTTTTGTTAGATTGACATTGAGTGAAATTTTTATTTAGTTTTAGTTAAAAAAAATTGAGCAATTTTTTTGTTTAATTTTTATATGTATTTGCCTCTATATTTATATCATATGATATGGATATTTTTAGTAGTTTTTTAAGACATGTTGTCGGTTTTGAAAAAAAAAAATTTTAGAAAATTAATTTTAATGTTGCATTTTAGTGTTCGAAAGGTTGTAAGCTATTGAAAAAGTCATCCAGCACGAACATTATACACTCAATATGAATTAGAGCAAAGTAGTTACAAAAGATGACAAAGCATACTTGAGCGCCAAAAGCCTCAGTAATAACTGATAGCGAGAAAGCTTGCTCTTTAATGTTTACTACTCTCTTGAAAATATCGGCTAAGCTAACCATTTTCAATTGTTACAAAATATTTACCAAAAAAAAGTCAAACTAAATTACGAAAATTTTGGTATTTTATTTTTTTTTAATTTTAATGTAATAAATTGTTTGATTCTATACAAAGAATTTATTTTTTGCTTTTTTTCTCAATAACATTTAAAATTCCAAAACCATTTATCGTACATACATACGTATTTATGTATTTGTATTTCAGTTGAGAAACACGCCTTTAATTTGACCAGCAGTACTCTTTACAAATAAAAAGCTAACATGTTTATTTTTTTTCTTCGAAAACATATTTAAAATTAAAACTAAACCTAAGTATCTACGTTAACATTAAAATTATGTTGCATAACAAAAAAAAAAAAAAATTAAAATAACAGTGAATTATTTAAAAACTAATTTTTTTGTTAAAACTGAAATGCATTTCTTGAGGTATATTGATATTTGTTTTGTTGTTTCCTTAAAAATATAAAAAATTAACACTTCTAAAAAAAAACTTATGAATACGACAAAAAAAAAAAACGCTTAAAAGCCATTTGAGCTTTGCGCACAAAAAAACTGAACGCTAGCTTTTTTGTGTGCTTGAAATCCATAATTTAACAAATTAGGAATCAAAACTTAGGAAGTTGACAATTAAAGCTTGCATATTTTTCTATTATTTTTTTTTTCTTTATTATAAGGAAAATTTTGCACAATTACAACTTTGCACGTGTCAAGAGCTTTATGAGCTCGATAATCAGCAAATCTTTTGCTAGTGCCAGTCAAAAAGAATAAGAAATAGTGGTTGTGTTAAAAAAGGACATTTGCTCATTGTTAATAAAGCGAGAGGATCAAAAGCAATTGAGACTACGCGCGATTTTTTCAATTGCAATTACAAACTAAGGACAAGTTCTCTCAATTAGAAAAGCTTTTAAGGTTTGCCTCTTTCGCTAACATAAATACATAGATTTTTTCTTTGACCGACACTGAAGATTTCACCAAAAGTTTTATTTAAAAAAAAAAATTTCCCATGAAAGCTTTTTTAAATGCGTGAAACTATTGTGCAAATGTATTTTGTTCTAAATTCAAAAACTAAATCCAAAATTAAATTAAAAAAGTTAATTAAAAAAGAATATCGTTTGAAGCGAACAAAAAATATGTTTTTAACGTTTGCTCTCAACTATAAAAGCTTGTTTTGAAATAGCTTCATCTATAAATGCTGTTGTTTAAAGCTCACAAAAGGTATATTCCGAGAGCAGGTATGTTTCCATGCGAATTCGAAACCTTTTCTTTTAGCCACTTTCATTCAAATTTTCCTACGATAATTTTTGCAAACTTCTTTCTGAGTTCCATAAATCCAGTGCTACTTAAAATATTTGAGGTGATTTTCTAAGTAGAATGGTAACAAACTTGTTCAAAAATTTCATAAATAATTATAAACATACACTAAAATCTAGTACGAAGCACGTTTAAGTATATTAAATGCTTTCATTAAAAATTTGCTTTTTTTTACAATATTTTGTGCGCTTTTTTTTTAATTGTTTCAGTAAAACAAACTTAAGTTAATAGGAAAAATCAACAACTTAATTTAATTTTTTGTCATTACAAAAAGAAACCTTACGTTTTATAATAACAGCACTCATTCTAGACCTCTAGTATATGTAGTATGTATGTATAGAGTTTAAAAATGTATAGTTTTTTAAATTGTTAAATTTACATTTTCTTTTTAGTAATTTTTATAATAATTGTAATAATTATTATATAGTTTAAACAGGGAAACCGACGATTTATTTGTAGCTGTTGTAAAAAATGTTTATAAGTTTCGTAACACCAACGTGACGTTACGGTTTGGGTTTCTTCTTCTCCTATATGGTGGTATATGTAATCTCCCCTTTTCCAGAATTAGTTCTTTTCATACGCATTTGTTTTCAAGTTTTTTGTTTTTTAATTTTTTTTCTTTCTTTAGATTTTTTAAATCGATGAGCTCAGCTTTAGTAATCGATCCGGATGTTTAACCCGTAAATGCGAACGTAACGTATCGATGCGACTATAGGTGGCTGGACAATAGGGACACATTGAACGTTGTGCTGTATGCGAATGATAGTGATGCCATCTGTTGGTAACTTCTTTACCGCATGAGCGACAACGCCACATGGTACCGGGATCACGGGACGGTGTAAACATGTTGTGATACGACATCTGATGATGAGAGTTATGTGCCGAAGTGGGCGTAGTGGAGCCGATGGCCTGTGATTGATTGAAACCATGTGTCGGCGGATGTGTGCCATGATGGGCATGGTGGTGATGATGCGAGCCTGGTAAGCCACCATTACTGCCAGCTACACCTCCACTACGTATATAGTCCAGATGGTATTCGCTTTTTAGCGCTGCTGGGAAATGCATGCCAAACGCATGACCTGTCGACGGTGGTGGTGATGATGATGAGGTGGTAGAAAGTGGTCTTGATAGATGGTGATGTCCGCCCGGCTCTGTAATCAACGAAAAAAAGAAGAACACACACCACATAATGGGGCGAAAATCAGCCCAAGAGAAACAAACAGAGTTTTCAATACAAAAGATGTAAAATTATAATAAGTAATATGTATATGTATGTATGTATATGCAAGAATACAAATACGATATAATAATGGAGATATGTATGTAGTACGTATGAATACTAGATAGGAAAGCAATAATAAACTAATATATAAATCGAATAACTCTTGCGAACTTAAATTATAACCATTACTTTGGAATAAATGATCTCAAGTGTATAATCGACGCTAAATAGTTTTTTTTTTTGATAAGATAAAGCAAGTGACAGCAATATACACATATGGTCAAAATAATAAGTACACGCTCACATAATTAGTTCAATGGCTTGTAGGCAAAAATTTATTTAAGTTAATAGAAAAACAAATTTATAGTTAACTTCTTAAAACATATTAAATAAAATAAAAAGGTGTAACATTAATAAAAAACAGAAATATCTTTCAGTCTTATCAAAAAAGTAAAAAATGGATGAAAATGACTGGACAAAATAATAAGTACATTCGGTACATTTTAATAAAAAAAAAATTAGCTCGATTTTATCGGCTCTATTTGTTGATATTTAAAGTTCATCGGTAGTAGCCGGTATATCAACCATTGTTTTGAGTAATTTTGTGTACTATTTTTGGCATACTGGAGATAAGCTTACGGCAAGTCTCTACTGGTTTTTCATACCAAGTTTTTTGGACAAAACTCCATAATTGCTTCTTATTTTGGAATACTTCCTTTCCTATTCTCTGCTTCAACTGTTGCCAAAGGTTTTCCAAAGGGTTCAAGTTCAGTCATTGACTTGGCCAGTTAACCAACGTCACACTATTGTTTTGACACCAATTCTTCACCAACTTGGAAGTATGCTTAGGATCAATATCCTGCTGAAATGTCCATTTTAGCGGCATACTTTCTCAGCATAGGGCAACATCGTACTTTCCAAAATGTCTTTATAGTGGAATCTGGTCATGCTATCGGAAATTCGATGTATTGGTCTGGCACCGTACCATGAAAAATAACCCCAGACCATAATATGGCCACCCCCATACTCTACAGTCTTTTTTGTGAAGCGTACGTGAAATTCTTTACCCTTGGGGCGTCGAACATTTCGGGCGGAGTCATTTCCAAACATATTTATTTTTGACTTGTCGCTCCACAAAATATTACGCTATTTCTTCTCACCGTCTGGTCCGGACCAATTTGAATGTTTCTTTGCGAATGATAAACGCATCTTCAATTTTTTTTTTCGAAGCATAGAAACTTTTCTCGCTATCCATCAAGGTAAATTGGTTCGTTGTAAGAGATCGAGATCACATTGCCGATGTCTGTTGAAATGGCTCTTGAAGATGCGAAATGGTTCTTTTTTGCGACAGTGACAATATGATTATCTATCGTTGTTGAAGAATTTTTTGGTCTTCCGCGGGTTTCAACCACTTTTTTAGCTTTTAAAGCGTTTTGGACGAAAAAATTGACTGATCCATGGCTTCGGCATTAGTACGAAGACTTTGGCCGTAATTTCTGAGTGTCGAAACCATCTGCCTCTCCTCGGCAGTACAATGTTGATTTCTACCCATCTATGAAATTTTTTTCTTTTTATTTTGATACAACTAAATATGAAAATAAATAAAATTAACAAACTTGTACGAAAAAGCCGATCAGATTGTTGCAAAATTAAAGAAATGATTAATGTACTTATTATTTTGTCCAAGTGAAATAAGCCCTTTAAATGAAAACATACGCGTATAGAAAAATTCGGGGAAATCTCTTCTTCTTTTCACTTTTAAAGGCATTGCCATATTGAAATAATCAAAATAAAAAAGAATTTCCATATATATTTTCAGTAAAACAAAAAATAATTGAGAACTAATAAGATATCAGGTAGTGTACTTATTCTTTTGACCATATGTGCATGTATGTATGCAATATTTCAAGTTAAAACTGTAGACGATATATATCAAAAAAAATTTCAAAGCTAGACCAAATTCATAAATATTTTTAATTGATTAAAAAAGAAAACAAAAATAATGTAGGAACACAATGTAATAACATTGTAATAGGCACTACTCGCAAAACTAAAAAGAATAAAAAGTTAAATTAAAATAATAGAAAACACAATAAGTCTTTTATAAAATTTAAATTTCGATAAATATTGCACACAGCCCTACAAAAAAAAAAAAAAAAAAAACTAAGACTATGTATGTTATCATAGCGGTACATATCGTCCCTTTTCTGCCTTTATCACTTATATACATTTTTTGATTTTGTTTCAAATATTTGGCAATTGACTGTTTTTCAGTAAGTAACTAAACTTGAAAAAACTTTGTATTTACGATGCCAAGGCAAAAAGCGGAATATATTTTAACTGGCTGGAGCCAAATTTCAGATTTTTAATGTACGAGGATCTCTAAGAAGTCGATAAAACAAACTTTATCTTCCATATAAAATAATGTTCAAAGTAAAATAAAAACTGACCAAAATGGTCATCAGATTTGGATTCAACCCAAAATATAAAAGGGATCCCCTGGTATTTTGAATTCTCTTATTATTCATTCTTAAGAAGGTTATCTGGTCTATTGACTTTCTGAGAATCTGAACCCATCTCTACTTTTTCCAAGAAGAATTAGAGGTAATTTATTTGCAGGGCTTTAATATTGAAGTCAGTTACGTTATATTTAATAGAATTTGTATTTGAAACAGCGCAGATCGGTGGAAATATTCGACCTTGTTAAATTACATAAAAAAATAATGAGTGGGGTTTGATCTTTGCGGCACAGTCGTAAATCTAAAATGTTCAAGCTTTCTTCAATTTTTTTACACTGAAATAAGTTTTTGAAAACAACAGGAACGAAGCAAATTTTTGAAGTACTCCAATTTTGATTAATATTTCACTTCCGTCTCGAGATACTGTCGAGCGTTGTTTGCTCATTTTATGCGATTCGTTCAGTTGTAGGCATCTGCGTACAAACGTTGCAGATACAACTTAAGTCATATACAGCATCAACATCCACCCGCGAAAACTTAAGACTTGCACTAATTTCTGAAAATATTTCAATTAAGTCAGCAACTGCTTGCCAGAGACCACAAAAGTCGGTTATTATTGGCCGCACATTGTTCAAAAACAAAAATCAAGATCAAAATTAATTATGTCAGACAAAGCTCGTTTCAACTTTAATGGATTCAGCAGTAAATTTCTGAGGTAAGGAATACCCCAGAATAATTAAAGAGCGCAAGATGTATATAACTACTTTGAGTTGCGGCTTATGTGTTGTTTCGACTGAAATAGGCCATACTGCTCTAAAGAAACAAACAGCAATCAAGTAAAGATAGATGAGGACGAATGCAGAAAGCTTTTTACATTTGCAAACAGGTCACCTATCTTGTGCCCGCATGTGATTTCAACAGCACGGTGTTACTGCCTATACACAGACAGATACGATAACTATTCTTCGAGAAACGTTCCTTGGACAAATAATGGCTGCTTCTTTTTTCAGACATCCTCCCTTGAGGTTATCTAAAAGGAAAGGTTTACGAGAACAATCCTCAGTCTCTTGTAGACCTTAAAATAAATATATTGGCGTTGAAGCCAGAAACTTTGAAAATAGAGATGAACATTTTTAACAAAGGATTGAAATGGGTTTTGTGAAAACCAGAAGAATATTAATTTCTATTCTTAATATGTATCTTTCAATATTCTTCTAGTTTAACCAAATTTCGTTATGAAAAGTTATACAACTTTAAAATTCACTTAATATTTTTTTTAAGTCATCAACCGTTGAAAGTTTTTAAAAATTTACTTAAAAAGGGCAAAATTTCAACTGGCTTTGAAGTTAAAAAAAATGTCAGACATAATACATTTATTTATTGAAAAAAAAAAAAAAAGTTTTTAGTTCTAACTGTCAAATATCGTTTAATGCATTATGCTGTGAAGTTATTTTTTTATATATAAATAATACTAAAATTATTTTAAAGTGTATATGTGTGTGTTTATGCATTTTTACATGATTTGCAAAAAAGTCTAAATTTCACATTTCTTTCGATCGTTTTGTTTCCTTAAAGATGTAGTTTATTTAACATAAAATAAGGCTCTGTTGTTCTTGCAAATTTACCATACTCATATTAATACATAAAATTCATATAATATTTATTTGAATAAAACTTAAAAAATAAAAATTAATATTAAACAAAAAAAAAAAAAAAAACACATAGTAAAAATAATAGAATTAGTCACGAACGTAAACAGATAATATTTTTTAGAACAATATTTTTTCACACAAAAAAATTTAATTAATAAATAAATTCGCACGCTATTTTGGCTAAACAAAAATCAGAGATTTTTGTAGTTTTTCAGGTTTTTTGATTTCTTTTTTTGGGTGTAACTCGTGAGCGAATTTTGCAGTTAAGGCTTAAATTGTAAAAAAATTATTTAAAAGTTTTGTACATACAAACGCTTCAATAGTACTAACGCTTCAATAGTTAGGAATAATAAGTATATGCTATTGAAAATGATAATGTCAAATAAAATATTTCTATTGGCAAAATGTTTTACTATTAGTTAAGAAATACATATGTAGCCATTACATCAAGTTTTCATATTCATTGAAAGCTCAATTGTAAGTTTATATTTTTAAGAAAACACAGAAGTTCTACGCGCGTGTTCGAGCTGGGCGTTACTGTTTCTAGGTTGTTTGTTTATTATGTTGCTTTATGTTTTACCAGAATAAGATATATAAATAATAAGTCTAAAAAAAATGTGAAACACCTTTTTAATATTATTGTTTAAGTAAAAAAAAAAATTTGATTCTCTAAAAAAAAAAAACAATAAAAACAGGAAATTGGGCCGAGGGTTAAAAATTTTTGAAAACTTTTATAGTGTTGAATTAATATATTTAAAATATTTAATAATTACATACATATATCAAAGTTTGTTTTGTTCGCTTAAGATTAAGGGTTCTTTTTTTTGCGTCGATAACACCTAAAGTCTACTTTGGAAGCACAATTCAATTATTGATATGAAAAAACCTATAACATTTTTTGTTTAATCCAAGCTGAGCATAAAAAAACATATTAAAAAATAATAAGAAAGGTTTTTTAGTTTTTGTTTCAAAAAAATCATTTTTATTTTTTTTTTAGTTTTTTAATAAATTTTTTATTTTTCGTTAGTTTTTTTCTTTGTATTTGCTTTTTGTTGCTATTTTTTTAAGTTTCTTAATATATGTTGTATATAATTTAAAAGTTAAATAAAAAGTTACATAAATTTTAGTATTTTTGCTGTAAAATTTCAAAACAGTTTTTTGATCATTTTAGTCCATAATAAAGTAAACATAACTGATAAACAATGTGTTTTCCTTTGCTTTATAAATAACTTAACTTAAGTTGCATTAGTGTTACTTATAAATACTCTTTATACATAAACTTATATTTCCTTTTTTTTAATATACATACATGATGTTTCAATTCGTTAGGGGGTATATTTCTCAAAACTTTTGCGGTAAAAATAAAACCAAAAAATAATTCCCCTTATGAATCCTTAAAATAGGATTATGCCTTTTCGATTTAAAAAAACACTGCATATGAAATTAAATTTCTTAAAAACAGTATTTTTAAAATTTTAATTAAATGCTTTGTTTTTGCTAATTTTGTTATAATTTTTTTTTATACTCTCACAAAAATTTAACGAACAATAAAATTAAAAAAAAAAAATAAAAATCTTTAGAAAATTCATGCTTGCAAAAATTGCTGTTATGGTATTAATATTAAAACAAAGTTGTGTTCATTTTTTTAGTTTGTGCACACATTAATAAATTCAACAATTAAATAAATTAAATGAAAAAATTTTTGGGAGATGTTTTTGCTATTTTTTTTGAATATTACAAACTCTATAGATTTTAAAAGTTGCGCTTCATGATATGAGCGTAACGTATGCGCAAGACTTGCGAGAGGCATGCACGCTATGCAGAAAACTTTGTGACAAGGTTATGTTCACTGTTACAAAAAATTTTGTTTCCCACTACGTATACACATGAGGCATTCCACGCCAAAAATGACATTTTATTTTGCATCCTTAATTTAATTTTTTTTGAAAAAAATGTTCCATAATGCTCTCAACCAATACTAAAAGAAAAAAAATCCGAGATGCTAAAGTAAAACAGCGTCTAGAATAACCCATATATACTTGTCAAAAGTAAGAAAGGGTTAAATTATGATATTGCTTTCTATTTAACAAAACTAATTTATTTTAGCAGCCTTGATTTTCAGTAAAAGTGACCAAAAATTTAGAAAGAATGCAGTCCTTAACGCTGCAAAATAATTTTATTTTTTTAAATAACAACGATAACATTGTTTTTAACTTTTTCACAGTAATATCAAAAAACAGTGAGCTTGAAGTTTATGTTCTGTTAAATTTCTTTTCTGTGCAAAAAAAAAAAAAAAAAAAAAAATTTAAAACCTAACACTACAAACTAAATATAAATTAAGTTTAGTATAAATAATTCTCAACTAATAATGTTTAGCTTATAAATAATAAAAGTAGCAAGCATAAAAATTATTTATTTAATGTTTTTTTTTGTGTGTATATGTAGGTAAATAATCAATTTAAACAATTTAAACAATGGTTTAATTAGTATAAAAAAATTAGTAATAAAATAACTAGTCATTATTGCACATACGGTTGTCTCATTAGTTACTTTTATTAATTCACTTAACATTTTGCATTAAAAAAATAATAACTTAATTATTAATATATATTATAATGTTTAGATAATTTGTTTTTTTTTTTTTTTTTTTTTGTTCATTTTTTAAAGTAATTTATGCTTCTGCGTCCTTATTTTTGCGCTCTTTAAAATATAAATATTTGGATTTAGCACCATTTTCACCATACATACATTATGTTTTTTAAAACTTTTCGTTTTTCTTTTTTAATAATTATCACATATTTTCTTTTACGAAAAAAATATATAAAAAGAAATAAAAAATAATTCTATTTCTATACTTGTTAAAATAAAAAATAATTTAAACACAAGAAAATTAATAATGATATTTTTTTTTTTATTTTGCTTTAACTTAAGTGTGATAATTTATCTACGTATAAAGCAAAGCACACAAATTGATAGATATGAATGAACATTTTATACTCTAAATAATGGCTTAAAAATGTTTCCCTTTACTTGATTATTGAAAAAATTTGTTCAGATTTAAGAAATGTGTAGAAATTTTAGTTTTTTTTACTACTTGATTTTGAAAGTCGCCATAAAGTTTTAGCATATTATTTTTAAGCTTTAATTTTGACGTTGTGCCAAGACCAAGAAAAATTATCCTTTGATATCAATGAAACAATTAAGGTTAGAAAAGGTAATATACAAAAGTTTATGTACATGAGTAGTGCATGTTTTTATGAAATGTGCTTTTATTAAAATTTATTTTTAGACTGATTATAGGGGCATTCATCAAGTTTTTTGAAAACAAACTGACATCATCAAAATTTGTATTAGAGGAGTTGTTAACACGTAGGGTATACGATATTTTAAAGTATTCATACGCCCCAGAGAAACGATGGATTATTATTTAAAAAGAAATAAGGGTGGAAGTGAAACCTACAAAATGTCGACTAAAAAAAAGAGTGCCAAAAGTAATCCAAGCATTATTTTATTTAAAATCCTTCAAAAACACCCATTAGTTGATTAATTATTTCAAGAGAAATGAATTTATTACTTGAAACTTTTGAAAATTATGTACTTTTATACTGATTTTATTCTACAGTTTTTAAAAAAAATCTCAAATAAAATTCAATTTCATACATTGATGAAACAAATAGTACTCAAGTAATTTTCTAAAAAGATGCATTTCATACAGTAGAATCGGTATTTTTCTATTAGATTTCCTTTTTTTAAAATTTGCTTAGAATAATGTACAGACGTTTTTACCCATAAAGTGCAGTCATACACATATGTATGTATACATTAAAATAGTTATAGTTATGTATTGTAAAGAAAAACAGGCTGACAATTTAGGGGGAAAAATTCATAATTATTCACAAATTTATTCCTTTAAGGCGAACTTAAATAACATAAAATTTTTACAAAACTAAAGTACATATTATTAAAGTCTCAGTTAAGCTAAAAACAGCACATAGTTTGTTAATTTTATTATGCCGCACAGTGGTGCCGAATTGAGTTCTATTAAATAAAATTAGCTTCCAAGCACAATAAAAATATAAAAACCATAGCATGACAAAAACTTGAGTTTTTTGATATGAAACGGACGTGTTTTTTAAATAATATATGTTTTGTTTGAAGGCTTAATTTTCGAGTGAATCAGTCAAAATAAAAAAATGGTCGTTGCGAATACGACTGGATAAAATGTTTAACCAAAAATCGATACATTATTTTTCCTCAACAATTTTTAACTCTAGATGTTTTGATTTGGCAAACGCAAATAAATCATTGATTGATGAGCAGAAAACAAAAGAAGTACTTTTGTTCCCATTTTGTGGCCTCTCGAAAACACGGGACCAGTAAGCCGTATGCACTAGTACCGTGCTTCCTTGAAACGCTTATGGCAACATCCATACAAGTTCATCTATTAACGGAATTTCAGAAACTCAATTTCTCTCAAATAGGTGTAGAGGTTGAAAAAATCAGAAACTTATCAAGTTCATGCAATTTAAGTTTTAAGAAAGCCAATCTTTTTTTCGAAAACTATCCAGTTTCTAACAAGTTTAACCTCGGAGCTGATTGAGTAAGTTTAACGTCGGATTTAGTGTACCAATGCATCCTATAATATGTTCTTAGGATCCAAAACCAATTTTTTTTTTAATTTTCGTTGCCTTGAGCACTTTTAAGTTAAATTTTTTTTTCATATATTATGCGGCTTTCTTCGACTATCCTAAGTTTACTTGTGAAAAATATATTTACTTTGAGATAACTTTTTTTTTCTTTTTCGTTAATAATTTTAAACATAAACTTATAATAAAATATTTTTGTACATTTTTTTAGTATAAAAAGAGTTATTTTAAATAAATTAATATTTTATGAGTTAGTTAAATAGCTGCTTTGTGTGTGTGTGTATGTTTTTTTTTTTTTTTTTGAGTTCAGTTACGGCAGTAAAGTTAAATTAGAAGAAATAAGGTTAAAGTTAGTATAAAAACATTTAAAATGCAGTTAGCACTACAGAAGTGACGATTTTTTTCTGTGAAAATTTTTGGGTCCAGTCATTCATTGTAGATATTTTTCTATTGAAAAAGTGCTACAAACAGCTATAAAGAAAATGATAAACTTTTTACCAACCAATAAAGTGTTTTGTATTTTACACTACAAATAGTTGTGAAAATGTGCATTTATTTTCTTTCTGTTACTATGTCATTCTAGACATTTAATATAAAATTTATGTATTTTCCTGTTTTATAATTTCATTACAATTGAAAGTTTTTCTCTAAGTCTTATTATTTATTTGTTCTTATACATATATGTATGTATGTGTGAACGTCAAGCAATTATTTTCAACATTTAGCCATAAAAAATAATGTTTAATACTAAAAATGTTATTTAAATTTACAAAATTTAAAATTGTAATCTTAATAAAAAATGTTATTTTGCTAATAGTTTAAATTTTTTTATAAAATTCATTGTTTTTTTAATAGTAAATAAATCTCTTATTAATTTTGTGAATTGATTTTTTTTTTTTTAAAAATAGTATAAATAGTATTTGTATGATTTGTTGTTAACACAAAAATAAAAAAAGTCCTTGCGCATAAACTTCTATAATGAAAATTATTGGTCTAGTTGTTAGAAAACATTCAGAGACAGTTCTGTTAAATTTGATCCTTAACTTTTTTTAATAAACTTTTATCAGTAAGAACTATAGTGTTATAGGTTGATTTTTTAAAAACATCTATATAAATATATCTGGAGACACTGAAATTTCTTTGCATGTAAAGATTTATAACAACAATGTACACAACAATCAGAATATATGGTTAGAGACTTTTATATTTTTTTTTTTTTTGTAATATATTACTAAATTTGGGTAAAACGTAATAAGTAAGTAGCTGATTTCGCTCATATAAACAACTGAATTTCAACGCATTATACCTTAGCGTTTAAAAATTAACAAATCCAACAATTTTTTGCATAATTAATTATTTAAGAAACTAATTGGACTAATCGTAAACAATGTATAAGATGCCATAGTTTTAATAATGATCAAAATAAGCGGATAGATATTTTTTCTTTGAAGATAAAATTATATAACAAAGTAACAAATTAGGGAGTAATTCACTAAATTTTAAGATACCTAATGGTAGTGAAATAATTTTACACTACATATTACTAATTTAATTTGCGTTATTGCACATTTATTTACTATCATTAAATAAATTTAGTATTACTAAATAAATTTAGTGTCACTAAATGAAGAGCTGAGATGCAAAACCCGCCAAGTCCAAAAAAATGAAAATGTGAGATATTGCAGGAGGGGAAAGAAAAAATGTTTGTTTACAAGCCTCCATACTCTAAATTGTAAAAAAAAAAATTTTCCCCTCACAAACTTTTGATTGCAATAATTTCTGATAAATTCTTTTTATCAAAGCCCGCCAAGTCCAAATTTCTGAAAATCAAAACCCGCCAAGTCCAATTTTTCATTAAAACAGATTTGGCTTTCATAAATACAAATAGTTTTATGTTATTTTAACATGGAAAGTATATTGTGTAATTAAAATTTCAGTCTGCCTTTATTCAAATGTTTTGGAATTAATTCAAACTTAGCCATTTTTAAAAAATGATTTCGAAACCTTTTACTATTAATATTTTTTCAAAACCCGCCAAGTCCCGAGGTTTCACTTTCAAAGCCAGCCAAGTCCACGTTTTCAATTTCAAAACCCGCCAAGTCCACAGTTTTTGTTTCAAAACCCGCCAAGTCCAAAAGTTTTTTTATTGTAGTCCTTATAGATTAGGTCATAAAATGTAATGAAAAATCAGGATTTTAATAACTTTTGACAACTATTACAATGGATCAATCTACTTTTTTACTATAGTTAAATTTCAGTGGAAAACAGTTTTTTCTATTTTCCCAAGAACGCAAAATATGGACTTGGCGGGTTTTGCATCTCAGCTCTTCAAATATATATAGTGTCAGTAAAAATTATTTCGGAGGCCCTATTCTCCGTAAGGAGATTAAGCACAAAAGAAGAAGAAACATTTTTTTCACTACTAAATAAATCTAGTGATAGTGCAACTTTATTTCACATAATTTAGTGCCAGTAAAAAAAAACTTGCAAAGTGCAAAAATAAAATTTGGTGAAAATAAAAAAATATTCAGTAAAGTTTAGTGGAAGTTCAAGTTTTTTCACTTTTGTGATAATGAATATTTGACGATTCGTTTGAGAAATTCCAATCCTTTACCGAAGAAAAAGTTTTTCAATAGCTAGTTAATTTGTCCGGTAGCTCTAGTGTTAAAAACAATTGGTTTTCAAAAAAAAACTAACCAAATTTTTGTCATAAAAAACCATTTTCTACGAAACCAATTTTCGAAAGTTTTAAAAGAACTTGAACATCTTATAAATAAACAAGGCAACACGAATTAAAGTGACAGTAAAATAAAAATAATGACATATGCCAATCCATACGGTAACAAAAGAAAATCAACTAAGATATATACAAATTACTACAATTGTTGCATTGTTTTAAGTAGTAGCAATACACTATGTAACAGTAATCTCTCGAAAAACACCTAGATCAGAACTTTGTTTTTAAAGGTTTCATACTATTGCTATTTTTAAATTCAATAAGCACCTATGTATATCGACATCGTATTATGTTTCATTTTTGTCATTTTTGTTTTAAATGTAGTTTTAAGTATTTTTTTTTGTGTAAGTTTGGCATTTTCTGGAAAGTTTAAAAATTTTGTTGCTTTGAGGATTAAGAATCCTTGTATGTTATATGGTGAAGGATTTTTTAATTGAAGTTATTTTTAATATGGTTTGTATTAAGAGCAACGGAAACCTTTATTTTTTCAATTTGGTTGATTTTGATGTTACTCATAAAAACTTTTGTACTATTTTAAATCTTTAGTTTTATGTCATTTGATAAATATTTCTTACAAATAATTGACATTATTTCAAACAATCTTTTACGTTTAAATAATAAATTTCATTGTGAACAAAAGAATTAATGAAATTGTGTTCAAATAATTACGCATATGATATACACATATTGATTTTGTTTTTTAGTAATAAATCGCAAATGATCAGACTCGCTGAATTCAAAAATGACGATGAGATTATAGAGAAATATTTAATTTCAACTATCTATAGTAAAAAATTAAATCTATCGAAATATCAGATTTTTTTCAAATGTCGCTTTTCTTTGTGACTTAGTGGACACACAAATAAAATACGCGCTTTCACAATATATGTATTACATCAATTTTTCTTTAAGCAAATAATATTGCATTTTGAAATTGCACAATATGACGGGAAAAAATTAAATTTCCAAGTGGTCATTAGGAAGTTATGTGATTAAGAAGCATATTGGCGTTGAAAAAAATTGTGGCAAGACTGTTAAAAGCTTAAGTACCAAAATTGATTCTTCGGCCCAAAAGCAATAAAGAGCAGGTTCTTATATCAAAAAAGTTGGTTGTTACCTTATGTAATTAGAAATATGTACTTTTGTTGGACATTCTTATACAAACTAAATTGCGCATGCTTTTACTTGACAGACTGCGAGTTATTTTTCACTTTTACGCTGCACTTGCACTTTCACAATACACATACCGCTTGCAATATATTTTTTGAACTCCATCATTTGAATCTTGTGTAAATTTACATATTTATCAGACTATTTACAAGACTTTGTGAATACCGCAGTTATTATTTGTCGTATTTTAAGCAGAATATTGTTCTATACCATATACTTATGTATTTTATAATCATTTAATTTATTTATTAGTTGTAATTGTTGGTTTCAATTGCTGTTGTTTTTGTTCTATTATACTTGGTGTTGTTGTTGTTGCTGTTGTCATTGCTATCGTTGTCTCCGTAATATTGTTGCTCAAGTTAGAATTTAACGTTGTAGTGTCATCAACTTTGCCACTTTTACCAGAAGATGTTGCCGTTAAAGTAACGGATGTTGCTGCCGTCATTGCGTCAGTCAAACTATTCATCTCGTTTTTTTCCACTTTAATATTGTTTTCATTGTAGTTGTTATTGTTTAAAATCTCACTAACTTTTTTGGCAATATTTGTAACAGCAATAAGATCAAAATCGGAATCATCAAAATTATTATTGCTGTGGTCGCCATCATCGACATTGTTGCTCTTATTGTTCAGCAATGAACGCTCAAATGCAGCAAACTGTTTCTGAAGACTGTTATTATTATCGCTGCTGTTAGTATTTCGGTGTCTACGATTTGATTCAATATACTTGTTGCTTTGTTCCTTCATGCTGCCATTTGTGTTTGTATTTGTATTACTTAAATTGTAAGCGCCATAAAAGTTGCTGTTACTTTGTTGGTGTTGTTGCTGATGATGATGTAGATGATGATGATATGGGTGATGATTATTTTCTTGTTCACGTTGATGTTGTTGCTGTTGCTGGTGGCGTTGAATTTGTAATGTTTCGTCGAGATTCCACAGGAAAGGATTATTCGCAACATTTGCTGCTTTTGTCGCTACTGCAGTTGTTGCCGTTGCATTTGGTGAGCTGGGAGGCAACATGTTGCTATAATTCCAGCCCAAATACTGAGTGTATCATTCACTTGTCGCATTATGTTGCTGCGGCGTTTGATGTTGCTGTGGTAGCTGCTGATGCAGCAAATGTTGCTGTTGCGTTAAATTATGCACATGTTGCTGTAATTGCTGTTGATGCAGATGTAGCTGTTCACGTTGTTGTTGTTGTTGCTGAAAATGATGCTGGTCACGATGTTGATGTTGTTGCTGCTGCTGCTGTTGTGCAGCATTAAATGCAGCTGCAGCTGCCGCCGCTGCCATTGCTGCCTGTGAAGCAGCCGCAATTTGTGTGGCGGTGGGCGATTGGGCAGCAGCTGCTGCTGTTGCCGCCGCCGCAGTTATCAGGTTGTCGAACTTTCGCGTATCAGGGTTGTACATCGGATGTTTGAACTTACAATGCGTGCGCAAGTTGTCGCTGCGCGTATATGTTGCACGACACAGCGGGCATTCGAAGCGGCCGGGAAAATGCACGTGATAGTGGTTGCGGATGTGAGTGACGACCTTGCCGCACAATTTGCATCGATGCAGATTGCATCCGCCGGAAAGACGCTCGAACGTAAGGCGCATATGCCACGCTTTCGAACCTAGGTGAGGGTTCAATCCCAGTTTTAATGCAGATACATTTTATGTATTTGGATTTGGTTTTTGGATTTTTTGTGTTTTGTTTTTAAATTTTAATTTTTTCAAACACGAACGACGCACAAAGAAAAAAAGAAGAGAAAAAACAATGTTTTTGTTGGTGATTCACATAAACAAAAGATGTTATTTTTTTATAATAAACATTTAAAAGTAATTAAAATTAAAAGTTTTGTTTTAAGAAAATAAAATGATACATACATATATATGTAGGTATATATAGATATATCTAAAATATGAACATAAAAGTTTGTAAACTAAAAATTAAATTTTTATTTTGTTCTTTTTTTAAAGGGGACAAAGGGACCATTATATATTTTTTTTCATATGTTTAGTTATTAATAAAAATTTAAGAGAAAATAGTGGCTGTTAAAAAAGAAGGCTCAAATAGTTTTCTGTATTAAAATTTACACTTATTCTTCGAAAAGTGAATTTGTTTGATGCCGAAATCAGAGGATTTAACAATTTGGTGTCTTCTAAAAAAAATGTTTTAGTTTACATTGAATTTAACTTGTTAGGTATGCTTTACCTGACCCCATAAATCTATATTTACAGTGCCTGAAAAATCAATTAAATATTATTTTTCTTTTTAAGTCATATAAATAACTCTCAGCTTAATTAAAAAAAAAATCTGTTACTTGTTGAATATATGTATAAAAACATTGATGTTATTTCCAGCAAATAGAGATATTGATATTGATGCTCTTGACAAATGTATATACTTTTTGGTGTGCGGATATCCTGGAAAATGCAAAAACTAACAGTTTTTTAGGGAAAGTGGTTCATTAAAAGTTAAATATTTTCGTTTCAAGGTAAATATTACTGGGGGTAATTCAGATATAAACTTTTTATGTATACATATTATTATTTTTAAGACACCAAATTGTACTTCCTCATCGCAAAATCGCAACAATTTTTGGTTACACCCAAAAAAAAAGAAAATAATTTTTTACAAAATATTTTTCATGAGAATCAATAAAAGGTAAATAAAATAATTTGAGAAGTATCTGTTGTTACATATACAAAGCAATGGGGGTTAAAACAGTTACAATCAATAAAACAATATGTATTGCATTAGAAAGAAAAAAAAAATTGCGAAAAGAAAATTTAAAAATATTTTATTTTTTAAAATAATTTTTTTTAAATGTAGGTCTAAGCTTTAAATTTGTATCGGGCAAGCGAATAAATGTTGTAAATATCATACATATATGGTAATCAGCATCTGTGACAACTTAACTGAAACTTAAGACTCTCTTCACGATTGTTTTAGTTGACCGCAATAGCTTAAGAACTTATAACTTTGTAAGTTGTTCATGTGTTGGAAAAGGATAGCGCTCAAATGTTGTCTTATTAGATGTTGAAATTCAAAACTAAAACGAAATAGCCTCAATTTGCTCAGACATAGTTTAAACTGAGTTTGAGTTTTGGTTGTAAAAAAGTGTCGAACCAAACGAATACAAGTCAAATTTACAGTTGTGCTCAAAACAGAGTACATGTTTCAAAAACGTTTAGCATTGAGATAACTGTTTGTATTGAGCTGGGCTTGCAATTGAAAACAAGCAATGTGCACACTGTACACTGAGAAAATGACATGTTGTCTCGACTTAATTTATTTGTATTTCACTTCATTTAATGTTCAATAACTCTATGTATGTGCTTAAGTATCATATTAAGTATTTGAAATACCTGCAGCTTGTTAGACAATTTATGTATTTGAGATAGTCTTGATACAAACGCCATTCAAAAAAAGATATTGAAGATTGAAGAATATCAATATTTTCTGTAACCAATATTTGTTAATCAATTTTTTCATAAATCACACAGAAAATTGGATTTCATTAAACAAATAGTATATTTGGTATTATGCATTTGATATATTTGGTATTATATATTTAATATAATTTACATTTCACATATTGAACAGAGTTGTTGAAATCTGATTGGCACTGGATCTTGTGAGAGCATAAAATGTCAGTTAATGCTTCGATTCAGGCAAATAATGTTTTAAAAGTTCAAATCACTGTCAAGGACCAGGTTTGGTTGTGTTTTCAATGGAATTGGAATAATCTTTAAAAACGGCAAAAGCAATTTTTTACTCCTATGAAAACCACTCCTTCTACAAAAGATTATATAGACACGAAATTTTTGTATATGCAATAAGAAGCTCGAAAGCTATTAGTATGCCGACAATGAAAAGCTTAGACTACAGTGCACTATCAGACAGTTTTAGATTCTAGCTGGCCAAAATTTAAAAACTCGTTATCTTGTTTTGAACTCTAGAGGTATGCACATGGAATTACTCTCATTTGCTTTACAGACGTTTGAGCTCTCAATATCGTTTCAGTAATATTACTGACAAGTATCTAAAATATGGCACTTTACAAACGGAGATATTTCTGATAATACTTGGGAAAAAAAATTTAACCCATTTTAAAGAGAGCAACAAACATTGGTTTCTCCTCGCAAAATTAAAAAAACAAAAAGTCAGATATATCAATGAAGTTAAGTATGTTGCCAAAACATTCATTGTTTTAAGTGAGATTTCTCTGCGAACAAGTTTGATCAATCCTGATTATAGCACAACGTGGAAAAAAGGATAAAGAAAATGTTTTCTTTAAAGTTAAAATCGCTAAATCGGCCTTGTAAATTGTTTTTAATTTTCCAATATATTCGGGCCAAAGCTGGAGAGCAAAGTTAAAATTTTATCAAATCATTAACACATGCATGTATTAAGTTTTTAAATCGGTATGTTATTGTAAACCAACTGCAACCGGATCCGAGAAAAAACGAATAAACTAAACTTTTTATAGAAAGAAGGCGTGGCAGCTATTGATTTTATTTTGAATATAATTACTCATATCATATGATCTTATTACGGACCATATGCACAAAAAATCATGTTTTCAATTTTTAACCAGCTAAAAGTGGATTTGGGCCAACAGTGCAGTGTGCAATTTTTGAGGTATTTGAAATTTAGTTTTAGATTTAATTGAATAAAAAATAGAGTATTGAGTTTTATTTATTTTTTATTTTTGTTAATAGAACAAGTTGATGTGAATTGATATTTTTCAAAACTATTCTGTAAAATATTCTGTAGGTGTTGCTTTGGTTAAACAAAATATGAACTAAAAATAAAAATTTTAAAAGAAAAAGTTAGCGGTAATTTATGTAATTAGTTAAATTGAAAATTTTTGTTGAAGAATAATTTTTTGTTGTTAAGTTAAATTAATAAATAATTTTTGTTTTACATACAATACAGTTATGGGACTAAAAAAATGAAACAAAACCGTATCCGAATTTTAGCAACAAATTTACAAATTTTTTTAATTGGTTTTTTGTTTAATTTTATTAATAACTAAAATTTTTGTTTGATTCCCTCACCCGCGCACCACACAAAACGAAAGAAACAAATAATTGAGAATTTAATGAAACAATAGTTAAAGAAATTTTATTTATGATTTAATGTAGGTATGTTAGATTTCAGATTTTCATTTTGTTTGTGCACCGTTTACCATTTTTTCTTATCTTTTCGATTAATAAAGTAGTATGATGTTGGAAAAAATGGGCTTTGATTAAATGGAGTATAAATTAATAAATAAATTATTCTGCAATAAAAAACGTATTATATTTAAATGTAAGTAAATTATGAACAAACAGCACTGGGGGTAGTATAAAAATAGAAGAGTAAGTAGAAATAAAAGTAGTATTAAATATAAATAAACCTTTTTGTAGATAATATTTTATTTTTTACATTACAATGGAAAAAGAATGCATATTTAATAGTTTTCAACACCCCTCCTTCTTTCCCTCTATAGTACGCATAAACTTTTAATATTCGCTTATATGCTAGAATTATTTCTTTAAAATTTTATGGCCAATTCCTGTTTTTAGAGTTTTTTTTTATTCAAAATAAAAATTTTTCGAAAATTCCTTATTCGTCAGCTTAATTATAGCTTTAAAAATAATATTCATAAATGTTTCAAATAAAATTAGCCCTATATGATGCTTAGTTGCAGTTTTATTTATAATAAAGTTGCAAGCGCATTTTAAAAACTATATAGTAAATTTTTTGGATACGAATTTGATATTAGATTTTCAAAAGTTGGTTATTGTTCTCTAATTAACTCTTATAAAGAACCCATATGCACCAAATACGCATTGGACTTATTATTCATATAAGAGAAAAATATATAGAAATATATTTCATTTGCATTTCATTGACATATTGTAAAAGGGGACAAGCAAAAATTTTCTGCTCTTTGGTAAAATTTCTGTTTTTGGTGTATTCAAGCGACAAAATTTTAAGATATTTTACCTTAAGTATCGAAAATGATATTTGCTCATGATATGGAACTTTTTTGCTTTTCCATAAACTGAATAAAAATTATTTCTTTTAGATTTTTTAATGCTTAATCTAAGTCCGTTCGCAGAAGTTTTTCACGCAGTTCATGATTTGTTGATATGCCATCATCAATTTTTTCGTAATAGAGACATTTTTCAGAAATAGAGAAAAGTTCAGGTTTCCAACTATGAAAACTTTGCAAATATGGGTTATCTTATCACAAACATGCAATAGTGCATTATACATAGCTTGTCACTATTCATTGAAGATTAACCAAAGTATATTGTTAATTTAACCAATGGATTTTTCAATGTAAGTTTAGAAAAAACATTGCACAAATAAAATTGACATAGAAAAAAAGTTGTGATGGACTTAATTATATAAAATGAGCTCTTGATCCTTAAGGTATTTAGCCTCATAAGCCCAAAAGTATTCTTTTGGAGCAAATTATCTTAAATAAATATTCGTTAAGTTTTCCAATGCGAAATTTGCATTGTAAGTTGTTTACCATAAGTTATTGATTTAACTTAAAAAAAAGAATACTTTTAATTTTTATTTTATTTAAAAAATTTAAAAAAATTTGTATGAATTTTAAAAAGTGTTTTTTTATATATAACTTAAAAATAAATACGTGCTACTCCGAATCGTAATTAATGAATACATATCGGAGATCATTTATGATAAAAATGTTTTAAGCAAATGGAAATAAATTTCATTTTGATTTAACTTACCATTGTCATAGATTTCGGCTAACCGAAGCCAATTGGCACAGATGATTAAAAAAGAATTAGTAGGACATTGAAAAAATAAGTGTTCTAAGATTTAAATACCAAAATTCGACGAAGGCAATGAACCTCTTTTGCCAAAATCATATGCAGATCATTGAAAGAAAATTGCCTAATACTACGCAAGAAAATTGAAAATTGATATTATCAAGTTAATTAGTTGATGATACGTTAGAAGTTTCATTGCAAAGTTGTATACAACTTCTGTAATATGTAGCTTTAAGCTACTACTTAATATGATTTCAGTTGGGTGACCTTATTTTATTAAAAACGAAAAGAACTGGAATTAATTTTATGAATAAATACAAATATTTCAGAAAATTTAGCAAAACTACCAACTTTTTTATTATTAAGTCTTTATTAGATAAAATTTATAAATTAAGTTAATATAGATATACATGTATATAGTATATTTGCAGTTTGCATTTTATTATTCGTTCATAATTTTAATGGTATTATTGTAATTTCGATACTTTTTTTAGGTTCAACTCCTTAGATAAATTTTTACTTTGACCAATATCCCTAAGTAAAATTTTAAAATTTTGAAAAAAAAACAAGTCTTTTAATTTTTAAAATTATATATTAAAATTCTAATATGTACAGGTAGTTTTAACAAAACATAGGTGGGTGTATTGCAATTTATATAATTTTGCTTTGTTTAATAAAATATTCTGAAAATGCTAACTAATTACGCAAATTATCTGCTAGTGTTTTTTCTTATCGGTGGGTTTAAATATCAGAAGAATTTGCTATTGACTAGAAAATTATTTCAGTTAAAGTAATGAAAGGATAAAATGTTAAACATTCAAGCTAACGAAATAAGTATAGTTCTAACTTTAATTTTTTTTTTTTAGAATTTTAGATATTAAAATATCGGACCACGTTTTCTACAAAAACCAGTCTTTTCCACAAAAACTGGTGCTATCGTCGGGACTGTTGAATTATTCGTACTCATTTCAAAAAATTTTTCAACAAACAGTTATTAAAAACTTAGCTCTTATGCATATTTATTTATCACTTCTTCACAAAACTGCTGCCGTCAAACAAGAACGTGTCAGTAAACTTTTTTTCTTATTTGCTTTTTGTATAATTTCACTGATATGCATGAAAGGATTAAAAAATGCATTGCAAAATATATGTAAGTCCCATAATATTTAATGACGTATATTACTTTCAACTACACTTTACATTTTCAGAATACTTTGTAACTCATTTAAATAATGTTTTTTTTTTTTTTATGTTGAAAAGAACTATTGCCAAGATGTGATATTTATAAAAATCACATAATAATGAAACAAGTCATATTTTGAAAGCTCTTTAATGAAAAAAAATATGTCTACAAAATCGTAATTTACTATTTTCTTTAAGACTCAAGTTAGGCTTTTTTTAAAGATGTTATCAATTAAATGTAGCGTGTCAAAGCCTAAAAGCATATTCAAAGTGAAAAAATATCATTGGGAAAATTTTAAAGGGATATTAAATAAATACGATATTAGTAATAACAACTAGCAGAATATAATTCAATTTCAGATTCGGCGAGCAAAAACCAACCTACAACATGTCTTTAGAATCCTGTAACTTTTTTTTCCATGACCAGTGTAGAACGAACAAATTGTTTATATCATTGTTGAACTTTTGAGAAACTTATCTGATAACAAACTGAATATACAGACACTAAAACGCATAGGTTAGAAAAGAATGGAACAAATCCCATCAACTTAACTATCAAAAGAAGTCTCAAAAATTTCATTTCATAATTTCTAACGCACTTAAGAACTTAAAAAAAATTTCATACATATATGTAGGTTGTAGGAAATATATTCCAATGAGGCTATATATGAATAACAGAACAATATTTTTTAACACATTCAAAAATATCGAGCGTCGTCTTGGTTTCACTTTTGAAAGTTATAAATAAAGAATATATGCATGAAAAAATGTCCTCTGTCTGCAAAAATAGATTTTCTGAAAACTTTTCTAGTAGAATTGCTGTTTAACTTTCCGTTATGAAAAATAAGCTCAGTGAAACCAATTTTGGCATTTGGCACTCTTTCAAATGCTACTGAAGTCTGACCTTCATGCGTATAACTTTCATAGATAGAAATGTCGAGACATACTTAGTTCCGGATTAGTGATTTTATAAGAGTTGTATCACGCACACTGGCAACAGTTCTTTTCAAGTTAGAGACGATAATACTAAATGATTAAGGATTTTTCGTTTTTGTTAGTTTTTGTGTTTTTTTTTAAAGTAACAGGAATAAGATTATATAAACTACTTTTGGCATGTGACTACTAACTTACTACGTTAACTAAAACGGAATTTCTAGAAATAATACTTTTTCATGATAATTTGAAATCTTTTCTTATAATACATTTTGGTAGTTTGTATAATATAATTTAAGGTACATATAAACTAAGTTCAAAATTTACACTCAGAGGGTATAATCGAAATGGGATAATATCTACAGTCTTTAAAATCATAAAAATAATACTTTGTTTTTATTAAAACTAATTTCGTATTGTAGGTTAAGTACTTTTAAAAAATATTTGCTCATTTCTTTATATCAATATATTATGTTCTCTTCCAAATATATATGGATGTTATTTACGAAGACTTAAAAGTTATTGTAAAAACAACGAATTACCTTTAAAAAACCATTAGTTGTTAACAATCATTCAGGGAACATTGTTTTTTTTTTTTGGAGTATTATAGGAGCAATATTATGAATGATACTTTTAAGTTTTTGTTTAATTTACTTGACAACATAGAAAATTGATCACATGTGTACATAATGACTAAAGAATCTGTCTTTAATGTCAGCATGTTTTATTTTACAATGTGCCTTCATGTTGTCTCGACGCGTAAACTTTTGCCCACAGACAGGACACTCATGACTCTGTGGCCTATGAATGTTGGCATGATGCCAACGATTCGAGACGATTTTATTGCAACTAACACAACGGTATAGTGTTGGCAATGTACCCGATAGCTGCACGAACAGTGCTGAATAGTCAATATTATGATCACGACGACTTGCTGCTGCTGCCGCTGCAGCAACAGCAGCTGACGTTGTTGCTGGCGATGTTGCTGGAGCAACATGTTGTTGGTGATGCAAGCTTGTTATACATGTTGATGACTGCTGTTGCTGCGTATAACTAGTTACATGTTGCTGTTGATGCAGATGATGATGTTGCAATGCAAACGTTAAATGTTGCTGTTGCATAGATGCACTTGAAGATGGTGTCGACGAATTTGGGGATATTGCTTCATTTGCACAAAATTTTTCCAAATTTGTACTGCAGCGTCCGCTCATATTAATGACAGATTGAGGTGTGGATACTGTCGATTCACTTAGTTGTCCATTGCGTGATACATTTGAATGTTGTTGCAGTGACTGGTGGTCATTATAATGCTGGTGATAACGCTGTTGCCGATTGCAACGTATTGCTGACATTTTGTATTGCTTACATTTATAATGGCAATCATAACTGTTGTTATTGTCTTCATCTTTGTCATCGTCTTCATCGGCATTGGTTTCGGTGCCATCAAAAACTATTGCATTCTCTTCTTCACCGTCTGTCAGATTATCCAAATTATTGCAACCAGTAGCAATTTTCACTTCAACACGATCTTCATCACCTTCACCTGTAAACATTTTGCGCATTATGCAGAGTCACGTGACACACAATCAAGATTTGGGGGTGGGGGGTTGGTAGGTAAATGGGTTAGGATTTGTGTAATTTTTGGTAGCAAAAAATACTGTATTTTCGTTTGAACTTAGCAAAATTTCATTTTTAACTTGGGGTACTTAAACTTTTCTCGCAACAAATTTAAACAAAATGAAAACTTTTTTTAAACAGTCAACTAAAAATTATAGAAATCTTATTGAAATGAGCAGCATTTATAAATAACAAAACTATTAAGGCGTTTTGTGTGGGAATTGATTAAGTTTAGTGGTATAGAGCATTCGCCACTAACTAAAAGTGTAATAAAAAAATATAAATATTTCAACATAAAAGCTATTTATTTGAAAAATTAAATTAAAATGTGAATTAATTTGCTTAAGGCAGGAATATCTAAGGGAGCGGATACACCTACTTTTGTACATGTAGCATAGAACCTCGCATTAAGGCAAGCGTAAAGCTTTTTAATCCAATTTGCTTATACTTAAGTGCTTACTTAGCAACATCGATATGGGATTATAAAATGTTTTCATGACGTCTTACTGTCTCACCATACCTAATTTTAGTGTATGCATCAAGTGTATCATCAAAACTATATGGTTTATTGACTGCTATCTTAAGATTGCTTTCCAGCCTTTTACAGCTTTTGATATCATAAATAATCTGTTTATTCGAAAAGTTTTAATCAAACTGAGCAAAAAGTAGCATTTTTCGCAAAAGCTTTTCTTTTAATTTCAAAACTATTGTCTTTTAAAAAATTGGGTATAGGTGAAATCGTCAAAATAATAATAATTTTAAAAAAAAAATTTTTTTTTTGCATATAACTTTTTCTTATGTTTGCCAACATTTATATACAGGGTCAACTAAAAACCAAAATCCTAAACATATTGTACTTTTAATGTTTTTTCTAGATTTAAATTTATTTTCTTAAATTTCAAAGTTTCTTTACAATAAAAATAGCCTGCATAAGCTTCGAATGCCCATTAAAAGAAACAAATTTTTATCGAATAAAATATTTCGTATGCAGCCAATTAACGACAAACAACTGTGAGTTCTAATATATTATTTTGGATATTTTAATTGATAATTGGTTATATTTCTTTTAAAATGTTTGATACTTTATATTTTTTATATCAACTAGAGTTTCAACTAAACAATAAAACTTGGTAGCTCGTAAACAAATAAAAAATATAGGCGTAAAAAAATTTTGGGGTCAGAGTAAACTAAATCAAAATATAAGAAAACATAACAAAGTATTATTTTGATGAGTTTAAAAACATTTGCCTTTTGTTCGGGTACGCGGGACAGCTTGGTTTGGTAAAAATAAGGTAAAAAAATAAATAATAATATAGCGTAGGTAAAAACTAGCTTAAAATTAGAAATTTTAGAAACAAAATAATGATATGAAAAAATAAAAATTATATATTTTAAGATAAATACTCTGACAAACGCACAACTAATTCGGATTTCTTAAGACAATTCAATTTTTGTTTTTAATTAATTTTATTTGTTTCAACACTTTTGTTAACATAGCTTTTTTTTTTGAAAATTTTTATACAGTCTTTAATTGTTGCAACATTTTCCTACTATATAGAAATACATTAATTTTGTCTCATTTTCATTTGTAAATTAATTCCAGTTCTTTTGCTTTTCAAGGTTTTTTCATTCAACTTTTTATAGAGAATACGAAAAAGTTTTTTTTTTTTTAACTGAGTTTTTGTATAAATGGTTTTAATAAAACGTTCATAGAAAACATAGAATTTAAGAAAATTATATACGTATATTAAAAAATTAGTTCAGAAAATTTATTTTATGTGCAATTAATAAGAAAACTAAATTTAATCTTTTTTTTATATTAAAGTAATTATGTTGTTAGAAATATTATAAAAAAGAAGTAAAGGCAATATTCGTAAGTTTGTATTGAAAACCTTGGATATTTTTATAAAAAAAAAAACAATCTCAAACAAAAAATATCAAAAATCTATCGGTCAGTCAAATTAAAATAAACATATAACATATATGTAGGTATGTAAGTATGATGTCCGTAGGAATCAAGTTATCTTTTAAACAACCTGCCAAAATCTTTAAATAAAAAAATATTAAATAGTTTACATACAATTTTAAGTGAAGCCATATATAATCAGAGAGTTTTTTTCCAAATAAGGACAAAGTAAACAGAAAGGCGTTCAACTCAATGCAAAAAAAAGGAACTTAGTCAACAAAACCACCCATTGTTCATCACGCTTCGAAAAGACTTTCCTCGGAAACTAGATTCCGAGATCTTTTTTGTATAAAAATATGTCTGTTTTTTAATAACGGAAAATAAAGTTTGTTGCTTAAGTCTTTTTGCATTAAGTACGAAAGATAGTGAAATTTTTTTTGTTAAGCTTCAAAGCATTGAAATAAAGTAGAACAAGACAATTTGTAATCAATTATTTTTTTAACACTCGCTCTAATTTCATTTTACTATCAGAGTACTAGCCGAGTTTCGCCTGCTTCTTTTTAATATCTCTTAAAAAAATATTATATAGAATTTATATAGAAAGTCGAATAATTTCTTTTCAATACTTTAAATTTAATAAGAAATTTACTTTAAAACTTTAAAAGATCTACAAAGTTTCAGCTATGAGATTACTGCTTTAAATATCGAATACTTCTTAGCTTTCTAAGTTCAGGAAACAAATGGAATCCTTGGTTTATACGCTATGAGTTTCTGTGTGAAATACATACGTAACTAACCCAGGGGCTAAGCATCCAACTTGTTAAATGTAAAATTTGAACATATAAACATTATGAAATTCCTGTAAAAGTTGGTTATATTGAGGGAGCTTATAGCTACTAATGCCCATGTCAATTCATCTAAGGTTTTCACTTTTCTCAATTTTAATGGAGTTACTAAAATAACTAAAAAACCGTGCCAATTTTAGCTTATGAAAAATTTCATAAATATAGTTATTTGTATTATTATTATAATTATTCTTACATAAGAAGTTGCAACATTAAAGACAAAAATATGGGTTAAAAAGAAATTTAGTTGTTTTCGTAAGGTAACATAAATTCCAATAAGAGCTGAAGATTAAAAATAAAATAAATAAAAATGAATTGTGAATAAATCAGTAGACACATATTAAGAAATTATGATGATTGGGGAAAAAGCTAAAGCAAAAAAGTGAGTAGTTAGATGTGGTTCTATGATTTTTGAGTGTTCCTTTTGATTATTTCTGTGATTGTTTCTTATATTAAAGCAAAATTTATTTTACAAACACTTTTTTACGGTAATATGTCAAATAAACAATAGATGTTTAGATTTACTCCTTATTTTGCTTCTTTATCTTTAAAAAGATTCAAAACTCTAGTGGAATAAGATGCGATAGTTTCGTCTCGAAAGGTACCTAGGCTTTTCAAGGAAGCAGTACGAAAATAAGAGTTAAATACATAGATCAATAATGATTTTGAATTTTGATAACGATATGTATATAATTTGAACATCGGAAATTTAAATGAAATGCATTGGAAGTTTTCTTGAAGTTAAAGTAAATTCGGAAAATGCATTTTTTGTCACAACTTACTGTGGTCAAAAGTTTTTGATATACATACATATGTATAGTTTATGATTCATTACTGAAGTTAAATATATATTCATGAAAAACCACCATAAGTCTTTTGAACTAGCAGCTTTATAGATTTTCAAATTTCAAATTTTCTTCTGTCTTGAACAAGGCTTAGCTTTTCTTTCAACAATTTATTGTCTTTTAACATTTCAAGAAACTATCGGAACTGAAATTTTAAGCATCGCATTTTTGGTGTTTCGAAACTTGGAGATGGTTAAAATTAGGAGCAATCTTATATGTATGTGATTATTTCAATTACTTTTCAGAATAGATTTACTTTAAAAAAAATATAGTACAGGCAAGTCTTGGTTTAACGAACCTCCCTTTAACGAAAATCTGATCTAACAAATGGCCAAATTTTTTACATTGAGTTTCTTATATAACGAATGTTTCAAAATATTTAATGCCGATATTACGAATGATGAATGAAATAACTTTAGACCATTAGAAAGTATGTTAAAAATAAAAAATCAAAACAAAAAGAAAAATATCAGTTGCAGGTACCGTATGTTTTTTAATGCTTCCTTAGATTTTTTGGCTTCAGTTCATATTTTTTTACATTTGGATCAAGTTCTATGTAAGTGTTGACGTAGAATTAATATGGGCAATAGAAAATGAATTTTACGAAGTGAAAAAGAAAAATATTGAATGAATGTAAAAGGGTATAAGCCTATGTGTGATTTCACAAAAGTATGCAATACCAAAGTCTTCCATATGCAGATTATAGAAAATGGAACACAAAATTTTCTCACACCTGAAAGAAAAAAGCAATGGTACAAAAAATCTTCGATCTCTCAAAAAGGGTGGGTTTGGTTTCTTAACCAAAGGAAGAAATATGTTCCAGTCAATGAAATAACATTAGAAATCAAAGCATCAGAAATACAAAAAAGCTTTGCGATGGTAAATTCTACGCAAGTTGTACAATGTACATAACAAATTTATTGAAATATGTTCCAAAACAAAAATATAAAACTGATATTTTGAGTTATATTAATGTTAATTTAAAATGTTTATTAAATTACATGAATTGGAGATTTTTAAGTTACTGATATAAAATTATTAAACAAAAAAAAAAAAAACACCCCGATTTAACGAATTTTTCGATATAACGAAAGGGCCTGACATTATATCATTTGTTATACCGAGACTTGACTGTATATACATTTTTTTTGGTCTGGTCGCAATAAATACTTTTTGGTTGGTGTTATTAAAGAACGTAATGAAAAAAAAACTAAGGCAATCACTTTGAATTTGGATGTTAGAACGTCGGGAATTGAAATTTCAAAAATAGGCTGAAAATTTAAGAATAAGTTTCTATCGATATGTACTTCAGCATATACCTCAATAAACGTACTGTTAAAGGAAAAAGTATTTTTATAAAAAAAAAGGTGAACTAGAGAAGGATCATAATTTGGAAAAAAATGAGCTGAAAAATGATTTTTTTTTTTAATGAAACAGAAATAATTTTGTTGAATCAAATTTTTCTTATAGGGTAGTAAATTTTATAATAAAAATTGAAATGATATTGCTATACCTGCAATATTTTTAGTTTTGCAACACAGCAGGCGCATTTAAGATGTATCTCGAAAATTTTTTCTTTTAAGAGTGTTAATACAATAAATATTAAATTGGTCATTTCAAAATGCCCGAAAAATGGTAGATAAGATCTTTTATACCCGCTTAACAGTAAATGACTATTGTGTCAAAGGAGCTTCAAAATGTTTAAGGTTAATGGCCACAAAAATCATCTATAATGTGTGATTCTCTATACTGGCGGCTATGATCGAAAATCTATATTATAGTGAATTGGCTGATTCAACTAAAATTATTATTAAATAAAATATTCGTAACACAATAAAATAATTGGAACATAAATGCATATCTCCTAAACTACAGCACTGATAGACACAAATGTAATGTCATTTTATTTATCTTACCAGTGATGTTAAAGTAAGGACGTCCAAACTTTTTCTTTCGCCAATATTTCTGAAGCTCATCAATTAATTCTAATGAGTTTAATGAGATTTTGTGGGACAGTAAAATTTGAAATACAGATGGCGCATATTCAATTGGAATATTTTGCCTTAAGCCCAATTCTCAAGATTTTATCTTTATGAATAGAATAGTTTTGTGACTTTTTCAATACTTTTTGAAACTAATTAATAGTTTTCAACTATTATTATTCACTGCAAATCAAATGATTTGATACTGTAAGACTTCACGGTTCAAAGTTTAAGTATAGTTTTTCAACTTTTTAAGTTGACATATACATTCTTTCCAAAAAAGTTGAAATTTTTGTCTTATTTAGGTTGAAAACGTTATACATAAGGCATTTTCAACTTCATCCGTTGATAATTTAAACCTTTTCGGTTGAAAATGCAAATAAAAACAGAATCTTTCGTCCGAAGTAGTTGAGAAAGTAGCGAAAAAAGATGAAAATATTGCTTTCAAAGTTGAATTATTCAACGCATTGTGTTAAAAATTCTATCGAAAAATTTCTATTTCGTCCAAAATAGTTGAAAAAGTTGCTTGGAAAGTTGAATTATTCAACTCAGTAAGTTGAAAACTTCCACAAAAGTATACATTTTCATCCGAAATAGTTGAAAAAGCTCCACAGAAAGATGAAAAATTCGCTTTCAAAGTTGAATTATTCAACGTAGTAAGTTGAAAATTCACACAAAAGTTTTCTTTTTCGTCCGAAATAGTTGAAAAAGTTCCCCAGAATGATGAAAATATTGCTTTTAAAGTTGAATTATTCAACGCAATGAGTTGAAAATTTGCAGAAAAGTTTACTTTTTCATCCGAAATAGTTGAAAAAGTTCCTCAAAGAAGACACAAATATTGTTTTCAAAGTTGAATTTATCAACGCAATGAGTTAAAAATTCGCAAGCTAGATGATCATTTAAAACCTAATTTTAAAGAGGAACTAAATGATGATTTTATTAAAATTAAGCTAAACAAATTTTTTTTAATCCTATACATGGCCTCAAAAGTAGACAAAAAACCTAATTTTTTAAGTACTTAACGTCAAATATTTCAAAATTCTGATATATCGAGTCAATTTTGAGGCCAAATTCGGAATCAGTGCAAACAATTTCTTCGGAAAACAAACTTTAAAAAATGTATTACCCAAATTTACCTTAAGCTTTAATTTTGGCCTGTTTTCGAGGATTTTCATTTTTCTATTACTCTGGTGTTCTGATAAAAAATACTGGAATATCGGGACTAGCCAAAATCTCTTAGTCTGTTTTCGGACAATAATGTTCAAGAATATTATACTAAGAAAAATAATGTATTCCTCGAGCTTACCTCACTTAAACCCAAATTTGCTCTGTTTTTTTGCTGTTTTCTGGGAGTTTTTCGATGCTACCAAGATACCCAGCCACTGTATAGCAAAGCAACCATCACCATCGTGTTCAGCAGACCCGAAAATATAAGAATCAATTTCAACATCCCGTATCTCATGCAGAATTGTCTTTTGGGCAGAACTATAAACACTCGCAAATAAAAAAAAAATGAATTTAATTCACAAATCGGACACTAGCGACCTCTAAATATCAATATATTTTAATGAAATTTTCAAGGCTTCAAGTTTTGACATTACACTAACTACTTTTTATATAAGCAACATAGAAATCGAAAACTCGATTTTTTTTTGGCCACTCTAATGTAGATAAGAATATGTATTCAAAACAAATTGTGAAAGAGTACACATACCCGAACCTAAGAAATTTTCAGAAGTAAAATCTATTGATTGACGTGTCTTAAGCATGACCAAGTATCTTGACTTCGCTGACGAAATTCACTCTCACTAACCTTCCGTTGGATTTCATTAATATTTTTATTATTTATTAAATTTAAGAAGCTTCAAACTTTTTAATTCTATATAAAAACAGACGTCAGAACGACAGAAGTTGAAAATAATTTCTAATGTTGAAAATTTGTCAAATAAAGTTGAAAAAATTTTTCAACCAAAAAGTTAAACTTTTTCATCCATGAAGTTTAGTTTTTATACTTTTGGTTCAAAAAATCAACTTCGGAGTTGAATTTGAAAATTTTGAACCAAATAAGTATAAAAATTTAACTAAAATGTTGAAAAAATTGACTTAGCCGTCGAAATATTCAACTTTCAGGTTGAAATCAGTAAATATATATTAATTTCAACTAGTAGAGGATGAAAAAGTACGCTTAAAAGTTGAAAACTTGAAGAAAAAAAAACAAAAATATTGCTTTCAACCAGACAATTTAGAGAACGGTTGAAAAATTTAACTTAAACTTTGAACCGTGTTTTATTCGTTGTTTTGGAACTTTCAAAACTATACGATTGTTTTGATGGTTTTTTCTGACACCATAAGAACGGTTCATAAAAACCAAAATTATATCCATACACTACGTTATGTATGCTTGCACTTGCTCGTCTCTTTTTGTCAATATGCAACTTGCCTCGTTTTAGTTGGATGGAAATGTAGCTTAGACAAAAGTTGTAGTATAAATTATATTCAAAAAAGTAAAAAAGCTATATAGACGGAGCGGCGACATTTTCAAAAAATATAATAGCTTTATATTCATAAATATTATATAGGCATAGCTGGGCAACTTTATCAAATAGTTAACTTTGTTAATCGATAAACCGTTACTAAAAAAGTTAACTTCGTTAAACGTTAAAGCGTTAAATTTCGGAAGATTTAACGCAAGTTAACGTTAATCGTTAATCCGTTAATACATGATAAATATTTTATTTTTTATATCGTTGCGTTAATGATCTTCTTATAAAAACTGTTGGCTTGGAGTGTGTAATTTAGTCATCTGGCATAATGTGGTTATTCCCCTTCATGAACATAAATATGTAAAAGTTCTCGTCTGAAAGCGAGGTTCGTTTCGGCGTTAAAATATATTTGCCCGTGGAAAAAAGATTTTCAACTGCAGCGCTTGAGGGTATAGCAGTATTGTATTTAATAAACCGATCGTTCAACAAGTCTTTTGATTTCATGTCTACCCACATTTTAACGAGATTTTGTTCATTTCTTTTTAAAGACTTATGGCTTTTAGGTTTTTTTTTTAGACTGAGTGACAGTATTGAAAAAGTCTTCCACATCATCGACGAGTAACAAACTCCCGTTGCTGCCGCCGCCACTCAAACTATTTTGGTTCTTCGAACAGAGGCAGCTTCTTGTCGTAACGCCTCTTCTACCTTTTTTTTCTTTCTTGTATACATTTTTTTACTGCATCCACTTGAATGCTGTCATACGTTTCCAGCCATATCAACCGGAACGTACTTGTTGTCAGAATGTGTTATTCGCGGTAAATAGTAGATTAACGATTAACGGACTTGGGGAAATTTAACAAAAGTTTTTTAAAGTGAACTTAAAAGTTAATCCGTAAGTCGAAATTTTAATTTCGTTAATTAACGATTAACGGATTAACGAACTAATGCCCAGCTATGTATATAGATAATGTTTGTCACAAAAAACTGAATAAAAATGATAGATTACACAATTTTCTATAAAATTTCAGCAGATACTAGCGTATGGTAAAAAAAATCTTATTTCCAGACTTTCATAGCTTATATATAACAGTTACCGACTTATTCAGAATGCTTTTTAAAATGACAAAGATAAAACGCCCGCAAAATTATAATTTAATATGAAACCCCTACGGGTAAATTTATTGCCAAAATATTATAAATTTTTTGACATATACTGTAAAAATTTAATTTCTTTATATTGACTTAATTTTGAAATAAGCTGTTAAGTTTACGTATTCTAATATGCAAGGACAACAGATACTCATATTCTCTTCTGTAGCTAAAAAGTGGTCAAAATAATAACGATTTGAAAAATATTGTGTATAATTTTTATAATGGATGTGAAATTAATAAAACAATTTTGAATTTTTTATTATAAATTCCATAAAATATAAAAAGTGTATAAGGGAAATAAATAAACAAAATAAAAAATAAGAAAAACAAAATTTTTTCGATGTGGAAAAAAGTGCCTTAAAAGAAAAATATAAGAAGATGATTTACTAAAATTAAAAATAAATACTTTAATCAATTTATTATGTATGTGTAATTTTTTCAAATAACATGCAACATGCCACATTCACACATACACAAATTTGATATTCACTAACGTATATATACGAGAAAAGTTCTGTTGCAAAAAAAAAAAGCTGTATGGTACGAGACACACTATCAAATACAGAAAAATAAACTTTTACTTAAACAAAAATTTTTTTTAAAATTTTTATTTTCAACTTTCAAGTGTCTATTGGTTGTAGGAGAGGTGTTGATCTATGTTAATTTTTATTTTATTTTTAAAGTTTGGAGTTGATAGTTTTAAATTTTCTGTAGCAAATTATATCAATAGAGTGGTGGTCATAGCGAAATCTAGATTTCAACTTATCAACCTTAAAACGTCAATTGACAAAAAGTTACCAAAGAGTTGTAAAAGTAATTACGTTATAACTCGAATACCACGTGTATTTGTAGAAGTAAGAAGGTTTTCTTTTTGTCAACTTAAAAGTTGGGAAAATAATTTTTTCTAAGTCTAAGGATGAAAAAAAATTTTACTGCATGCAGAAATCAAAAAGCTACCAAATATTAATAATATAGTTACATATATATAAATATTACCTACGATTTATTTAATTTTGTTTTGTTTGTTAAAAAATAATAGCAAAAAGAAATTAATTCAAAGAAAATATTAGATATAGAAAATTTAGTAATAAACAAAAAAAAAAAAAGTAGTAAGTAAGTAGTAGTTGTGTAGAATGAGTCAGAGCCATTTTTAGCTTAGTAGTTGGAAGATAAACAGTAGTACCGTAGAAATTTTAAAGATATAATTACATCTTTTTGAATTTACTCAGTTTATTTGAAGTTTTCCAAACTAAGAACTAAGAAATACATTATATAATAAATGATATTTTAAAATTTGTACAAAAATTACAAAAAAAAAAAATTATGTTTTGTTTGGTAATTTTGCCTTTACTGAATTTCTGAAATTAAAGTTTTAATTTATTTTTTATGTTATTTACATATTCTGTTTCTTAACTCGTAACCGAAATTTTCGTAAGATTTTGGAAGAGCACAGTGACTGAAAATTTCTCGGTTTTTGCACAACTTTCTAGGGCACTTTCTGACGCGACTCGAATCTTCCCACATAAATTGCACACGAAATATCAAAAACCTATAATTTATACCACAATAAGTTTTAAAAAATTATTTATATTTTTTTAAACTTCTTCGGGTGACGGTGATACAATATCTCATAAATTGAAGAACCCACAATTTTCGCAAAGTATTCTAACTATATTCTCTAATAAATATAGAGGTCAACTGGATTGCAGCAATTGATTTTAGGGGACGGGAAATTTATCAAATTTTGGAGTAACTTTTTCAATTATAGCTCTTGGAATTTAAAATGGGCGAAATTAGTTAACGCTTACCATCCAGGCAAATCTAACTTTATTTCAATATTTTATTTATTTTTAATTGGGAACGTTTAGTGAAGTTAAGTGCATTTCGTACATTTTTTTTAAAGATTTGAATAAAATGATTTGAATGACAATGGGCTGTCTTAAGCTAACAAACCCTAGGGTTTTCGAAAAATGTTTTTCGTCCTTGCGAAAATGCGATTTTCCTTTCCTTGTAGTGTAGCATATGTTCATCTAGATTTTCGACCATACACTTAGTATGATATTGAAAAACATTATTCAATCGATTTCATGATCAAAATCTTTGAATAACGTAATATTTACAGCAGTTTTATATCAGTTTCAAGTAAGTAAGATTTTAACAATTTTCCATGTGTTTAATCGAACTTTAATTTCGGCTACGAGCTAAATATTCTATTTATTTTGAACTATGAATTTAAGTTTATACAAAAATTTCTAATGTTGTATGAAAATAGCAAAAAGGGTATGTTTTTTTTTCTCAACTGTGCCAATATCATATATATGTAGTATATTATAATATTGTGTGTAATAAAAATTAACAGCTGTAGCCATATAATTTTTACAAAACAAAAGTAAGCTTAATCAAAATAAAAAATTATACATAGGTGGTATATTTCTACAAAACTTTTAATTTAGATTCTTGTATTGTAATTTTATGTGTGTAATAAGGTTATTCATTAATTATGTATTTGGTACGGCACTATTTTTTTTTTTTTTTTATATACTATAAAAAAAAGTATTTAGGAATATAAATTTTCTATTTTTTATAAATAATGTCAATACTGTTTAAAGTTATTGTTTGGTTAAATGTTAAAATACATAACTAAGGGTTTTTGATTTTTTTTTTGTATATAGGAGCTTTTAAGAATATAGATTGTTAAATATTGGAAAATTTGTACTCACCATCAATGTTATCCGATTGGTCTAATTGCATTTGTTTGCTATCATTTTGATCTTCTCGGTTATCTGGCTGGAGACCATGTGTTGATAATAAGCTTGACATGTCTTCGGGATGTAGCTTGAGTGCACCGCTCTGGATTTTTGTGTTTTTTTTTTTTTAATACCAGTTGTTGTATTAAGTTTTTGTTAGCGATTGTAAGAATTCAATACACAATTTTTTAAGAAATAGAAGGAAATTGAAGCAAAAGTTTTGTTAGTTTTCAATATAGTTATAAAGATTTTTTTTTTGTTCTAAAATATTTTATTTCTATAGACGAAGTGCTTCCAACTATCACTAGACAAAAAAATGGGCGTATATAATTAACAGGGCGTGGCGGCTTTCTTATAAATGCTATACTATTGAGGTTATTAAAGATAGTGCAACTAAATTTCACACAATTACTTAGAATGATTCCGAAAAGCTTTCAAAAAAAATTAGATGAATTTTGAAGAAGATCACAGATCAAAAATTAAAAAAAAAGAGTAATTTAAATTGAGTTTTTTGGATCTTTCCAAAATGCTGACGGCAAAAGTTCCTTTGATACTAGATAATTTCGATCACGATGCAGTCCCAACTGCAACTTATTTTCTCATTTTGTACATTCATAGTCAGAGTTTCTGAAAAAAGTTCCGTTGCAAGGATATGAGCTAGCCTTTACTGGCTCAGATAGACATGAACTCAAAATCCGTCATTAAAGATTTAGTTTTTTAACATCATTAAAAAGTCACTCATTTGAGTCCTGTTTGCTTTCTAAAAAACGTTTTCTTTTTTTTATTAATTCTCTTTCTATTTTTGATTTGTAGGCATGTGTTAGACCCCCTGTGAAATTATTTTGTCAACGGACAGAATTTTCAAGAAAATTGAAAGAAATTAAGCTAAAGGATAATACATTGAAACGTTCTCTAAGGGCTGCTTTTATCTGAAAATTTTTGTGGCATATTAGTTAAAGAATGAAAAGGTGATATACAGCTACGGTCAAAATAATATCAGTGCGGTGTCATATTGAAGAAAAATATTTCGAATTATATATTATTGGTATATTAAAAAACAATTGCTTGGTTTTTTATACTTTATCTATCATTTTATTTTGTTTATGCTTCAAACTTAAAATTTTTAAAAATATATTGTAAATTTTTAGCAGGTTTTAAAATTTTAAACTAATTTATATGAAAAAAACAGGAGTGATTGCAATCAAATAAATTAAACGTTTTTTTATGTTATAAAGTATTTTATGAAGCGTATATACGAGTATATGTATATTTTTCTGTAAAAATTAAAATTAAATAAAGGGATATTTTCATAGCTATTTTAGAAATAATTTAAGGCACACAAATAAAATATACATATGTATAGTTTTTTTAAAAAAAGTTTTCAAAAAAAAACAAAATTATATAATTTTCATTTTTATAAGAAAACTATGTAAAATTTCTTCATTGTTACTTATAAAATAATTAATAAAACAAGGATAAATAAAGTAATACTTTAATAGGTATACAAATATTGCTTCTTTTCTGGATTAAGAGAAAGGCTAATAAGCATTTTATATATTAAATTAATCTTACATAAAAGTTCCTGAGTTAAATTATTGTCAAAGTTTCAACGAAGGATATTTTTCTGGATAAAATGGCTGAGAAATCAAAAATAGTATTCACAGCATTTGTATTTGTAAGTTTACGACGTTATAAGTTGATTTCAGTGCTCAAAATAAAATGTTTTCTCAGTAATTGAAAAATAAACTATAAGAAAATCAACGAAAACTTAATAAAATTTCAGCAAACATTAAGTGATAAAGTCGTAAATTTACTATGGTGCAACATTACACTCAAACTGTGAACACACACAATTTTCAGATGATTTTCTTTTCATCGCTTACTTTGTCTAATTCTTTGCTAAAATGGTAAAAAACTTAAAAGTGTATTCACAACATATCGATACTGGAATTGTAATTGTTCAGTACTCAAAAATATTTTTTTTATTATTTCTAATATTTATAGAAAAATCACTGTTTTAAAAATTCCTATTTAAGCAAAATTACAAATTATGATGATGAGAAAATCAGGTATCAGTCAAATTGACTGAAATTTTAGAATGCTCTAGCTTACGTCGTTCTGGTCAAATGTCTAAGTGGTTAAAGTTCTGAGTTTTGGTCAGATTTGGAGAGATATATACCTACATACATATGTATATATTAATTAAAATTTATTATGATTCGTCCATAGCACACAGTTAACATATAGACTTAGATCAGTACTATCCAAATAAAATTATACTTAAGCTAAGTAGATTTGATTTGAAAGTCATTTTTCATAAATATGTGCTGTGCCCTTTTAGTGCAATCGTTCTGACCGAAAGTCAATATGGTCAGAAGTATGAGTCTTGGACGGTTTAAAAGGTATCAACGATCAAAAATTGAATATATGTCTAATTTAAATGGGTTCCATTGATTTTGCAACCCTATGACTTCTAAATTGGCGTAAAATAGGTATTGTACCCATATACTTTTGATCAGAAAGGCTATATCATACTAAAATTTTAGCCAAGTTAGCCGAAGATCTAATTTCCATACAATTGTGCAGTTTGAGTTAGCTCTCAAATTATTAATGTTTCTTGTGATTGTCTTTTTCTTTAACTTTGTCGTATTCTTTGCTATGAAGTCTCGTCACCAACATGTATTGTTATAATTTCAGGTGTGGCACGTTTTGTAGCAACACTGCTATGCCCACTACTGTCTTTTGTTGTGACGCTAACTTTACGCTGCAGTTCTTCATTGCCATCATAGTTTTTAGATTTTTCTGTTGACGTTTTATCTTCCAGTTGTTGTTGTTGCTGCTCTTGCTGATGTTGCATCTCACGTTCATAGCAAAGGCGATGCGATTTACATTTATTATGATGATTAACAATCTCGAGACGAAAATTGGAATTACCTTCGACGAAGGAGGTGCGTATGTCCGGTATATCATTACACCAACGACGACAGAACTTGCAAAACATTGTGTTGGCAACTTCATCATATTGCAGCCAATCGAATTGGAATAGCCAATTTGAACGAAAACGTCCACTTTTACGTGAACCACTGGTTGGCAAAGCCGCTGTAATGTTGGCAACATTTTTCGATGTTGTGGCAGCCACGTCAAATTGATATTTGCCAATGGCATTGGTTGTACTCAACATGCTGCTGCTGTTTGGTAGATTTGATGTGTTTGGACTACTGACTGTAGTGGTGGCACGGTGAAATGATTCTGTAGACGGTAGCAAAAAATTATGTTGCTGTTGTTGCTGTTGTTCTTGGAGTAGACGTTGCATTGCTGCTGGTTTTGATGCAATTGGATCGGCAACATTTTGAGCGCCATACCAGATAGTATTCTGTAAATGCTTTTGTGTTTGTTGCTGTAGTTGTTGCAATTGTTGCAACAGCAACTGTTGCTGTTGTTGCGCTTGGTCTTTCGAAAATTGTTGCTGTTTTTGTTGTTGGAATAGCTCATACTGTTGGCGTACATGTTGCTGCAACAATGTTTCATGTTGTATTAGCAATGTTGTGTTTGTCGCTGAAAAGTTGCTTGAAGTATCTCCCAAATGTTGATGTGCTGCTGTTGTTGCTGATATTGTCAATGGCGTTGATGTTGTTGTTGGTGATATTGATTTTGTTGATAGTAATAATGCATCAACAAGTCGAGGATTATCGAGCGCAATATTTTTCTGTCAGTTTACATTTGTTTTTTTTTTTTTAAATGTTTTTTGAAGAATTTTTACGGCAGAAACAAACGAAAAAATAAAAATAAAGAAAAACTTAAGAAAATGTATAAACAAAGATAGGGGGAAGGATTTTTTGTGGGTCCGTATTTTTTATTTATTTTTTCATTTGATTTGTGTATTTGTGTGTTCAGAAGATATTTAAAAATAAAAAAATTAAAAAATAGACAAGAAACAACAAAACACAAATACAAAATTAAAACAAAAAGTATATTAAGTTCTTAATTTTTTGAAAAGAGAATTGTTTAGATTTTTTCTTTTTCTCGGCCGATCCGTCTCAATAATCCTTCGTCCTTTGTTTAAATTGGTTTTCTTAAGTTTTTCATTTATTTATTGGCTAAAATATTTTTGAAGGTTTTCAATATTTAAAATTTAAAATAAGGGGTTTTGGCGGCATTCATTTTTAAGCATTTTAAGTTTGAAGCATTTTTTGTTTTTAATTTAAAATAAAATTCCATTAAATTCTAAAGATTTAAGAGAATGTTAAATAAATAAAATGTATATAGATATTGGAACCACGTACCGGTCCAAAGAAAAAACCTTAACAAATGTCATGAAAAAGCAACATGAAAAATTGGTTAATTTTTTTATTGATTTTACAACTGCAATAGCTATTTATGAATACATCTACATATAATCATATTGTCTAGCTTTCAAAAAAGCTCTTAATATTTCTTATACGGTTTTATTTTTCTAAACTTACCGTCAACAATTCAGGTGGCAACCCCACATGATGTTCACGCTGTTGTTGCTGGGCATCCATTAGTTCCTGTTTAATACTAAGCGATTGACTGAGGCCAATACCGCTGCCCACTTGACTCGCTGTTGATAATGGCGAATCTCGGCGACCACCCGCATCTTCGGATTCGGACGTATTTCCAGTTTTTGGCACGGGACTCGATTTAAAATTACTGTGGGAGGACGCCTAAGAAATGTAAAAATTTTTAAATTGCAATTAAAAGTGAAAACTAGTTTATGAATAAAAACATTATTGCTTAACATTATTGCTGTACATTGTTATCTTTCTCTTTTATTACTTCTTTTATCTAAGGAAAATGAACATAAAAATGTTCAGACTCACGCGTTATTTCAAGCCGAGCCATAGTATATGAGTGCCGAAAAGCCGAAAGTCCTGTATGATCTTTTATAACTTCTGTTATTTAAGGAAAATGAGCATAAAAATGAGTGCAGCCGTACCAGGACTTTATGGTGGCACTTTCTTCAAATTGCTTTTAACTGAGACAGATGATTCTACTTGATATAAAAAAAACTTTAGGAAAAAAATCGGCTACATAAGCAATTTACCGAAGTGTTGACCTCTTATTCTGTTAAATTTTAAAAATTTGGCTAAAGTTTAAATTTTTCAAAATACATAGCTTCATAAATTTTTAACCGATTTATATATTTTATGGCATGTTGAAAAGGTATTTGTATGAACTTTTCTGATGTTCTCTGAGTATCATTTACAATCATTTTTCTTAATGCAGACTCTAAAAGTCCCACTTTTTATTTATCGAAACGCCGATTGATTAAAATAACTTTCAAACAACAACAAAAATAAAAAATCTGGAGGTCCTACGAGCTCGGCTATAAACTTATTTTTTTTTAAAAAAGACCATGCATGGAACTAAAATTTAAACTAACAAATATGATCCAAAATCGTCCACGTATCAAATATATGACGATATAGAAATACTTAGGGCATTTCGGACTCAATACGATATCTATATCTATGGACAATATGGTTATTTTTATTTTTAACAAACAGATTTACAGCAACGGTCTCTATGTATATATTTCTACATCCTTCAAAGAAAAAGCTCTTGATGGCCTTTGTACACGTGAACGATAGGTGTTTTTGACCAATTGGAAATAATTCATCTCAAAAAAACTAAATACCAGTTTCGGCAAAAGCCTCGAATATTACAAAATGATATTTCAAAAATTTTTGTTTCAATAAAATTCGAATTTTTAAGAAAAGTGTTTTTTAAAAAAAAAATTTCTAATGAGAGAATTTAAAATTTTTAATGCTCCTTACGTTTTCAACAAAAAAAAGGTCTATTATCTTTCGCTTAAGTCTTTCTTTGAACCCTATAAAAGCAATAGTTCGCGCAGAAATTATTTTTTCATAATTTAACCGACACGTGCAATTAAAAATGTAAACTTAATTTGATTAGGTACAAATTTATTTTCATAAAGCGTGAAAATCATGTGATATGTTATCATTAATTACGAAAAGTGACAAACTGTTTTTTCAACTTGAGATAAAGTGATTACAGTAAAAAATAATATTACAAAAAAACTAATGTGATAACTACGCTAACATATAAAAAATTCTTATCTTAAATAAATTTTTACAATTTCACATTACGTCAAACAAAAAAAAAAACAAGTTAATTAAGGCGAAGTTTCAGAACCCTACAATTGAGTTGGAAACAAATCAAAAACTTAAAAATTTTTCTAACCAAAACTCAGCTACGTCACCTTACAACCCTAAGGTTCTGAGATCGACTACTAGTAATGTATCTTCCATACTTCCTAAGTTTATTTCACTATTCGTTCCTTCTATACCTTCCATGCTTCCTAAGTTTCCCTCACTATTCTTTCCTTTACCTTTCCTTAATTTTTTGAGGGTTTTTTCAAATTAGCACCATATTAAGTTATTTTCCAGATATGGTAAGAAAGTACTTGGGAAAAACATAAAGGACTGATATGCTTTAATGTTCAAAGACATAACACTTGCACTTTAATTTAGTGCAATGAAATAAATCCCAGTTAGTTGGCATCTATATCTGGTGGTAATACCTATTGGTGGTCGTGCAAAGAGTTCGAAAGAACGTATTTGACCATACACAAAACTTATTGCAAAGCAACGTAACTTAGTCCAAACAAGCTGTGCTGAGGTTTTATTCAGCAAAAAATTATTGATTTCATAAACTACGACTAAAATAAAAAAAATTAGTTTTTTTGGAACCGTTTTTGTTTTTAATATTTCAAAATCTGTAATTGATTTTATTGGTGATAATTTTCAGAATCACTAGACCAAAATCACGCAAGAAAATAAACTTGGAACTCTGGAATTTTCTTTTTTTTTTTTTTGAGAGTTTAATTACCCAAAATCTGAAATCTTTCTTACATTCTTTTGGAAATTTTTTCTAGTTTTTCCATTTCTGCACTCTTTTGTCATATGTAATTTTGTGGTGAGTGTGACCTGAGCTGCACGTAGGGTAAAATCAGAAAAACAGAACTGAACTTGAAAAAGGGAAAGTGCATTGCTGATTAAAGTACTTTAGTGTTGGTGATAGTTAGAGAGAGAAAATAAAATAAAATAAACTCAATGTGATAAGAAGTCTATTTTTGCTTAATCGGTATCAGTTAAAGTAAAGAGTTACAATTTTTTTAATTTTCAAAAAAACCCAAACTTGAAATTCTTAACACAAACATCGAAATTGTCAAAGGTCTTAACATGAAATCTTGTTGTGTTAGAAAAAATAATTGTTGCAAAATTATATACGCGGTTTAAGCTAATGCTACTATAGCTATCTGAAAGTCTTAATACATACACCACTATGGTAACTTAAAATAGAGCCGTCGGTGCAACATGTTCCTATATATTAAAGTTCAAAAGTTAAATAAAAAAGATTATTTGGAAACATTGCAAAATCACTTATGAAATTTTGATTGAATCGCCTATTTCAAAAACTTAAAATCATAAGTACTATTGCCTCAAAATTGAAATTTAAACAAAAAAAAAAATACTTCGTGCAGCTTTCGAAAATCATTGACAAAATTTCCCCATATCAACTTACCTGAGAGTCTTGAGTGTAATGCCTGTCCTGTACATTTGCGTTATGCGTCGAGGTCAACGAATTATCACAGTTGGATGAGTTCTTACGTCTTCTCTTATTACTACTTATATGCTCCACCGGTGTGGTGGATCTCTCTCTATCACGATCACGATCTCTGTTATCCTTGTTACTATAATCTAGCTGCAACATATCATCTCGACTGTCGGCACGATCTCGTTGACGTAGTAGTTCTTCGCTACCACTCCCAACACCGCTGCCGCCGCTACTATTACCACCGAGTGCAGCACCGCTACTTGTGTTAATAACACTACCGCTGATGGCACCAATTACATTGCCATCAGTACTTGCTCCTCCTCTGCTGAGCGCATCTGCGCTAGCACTACGATTTGCAGCCGCTGCAACGGCTGCAGCGACAGCAGCAGCAGCGGCACTAGCGCTGCCAACACTTGGAGATCTTTCACTTAAACCTAGCGCAGCAGCTGCTGACTGAAGGCTGGCATTGACATTATTACCGGCAGCAGCTAATGCAGCTGCTGTCGCTGCTGCAGCTGCTGCCGCCGCTGCTGCTGAACTGCGTTCGCTGAGACTGCTATTGCTGCGGTGAGAATGCAAATCATCGCGTAGTTCACGATCGCGATCACGGTCTCTTTCTCTATCGCGTATCGAATCGCGGGAATCACGCTCACCAAAGGTATTGCGACCCGTTGGGGAGGAGTCGGCCGATTCACGATGTTTATCGGGATCAGGACGATAGTTTAAATTGTTATTATCTGTGAGACCACGAACCTAACGGGGGGAGGTATAAGTAGAAACAGAAGCTTAAGCATATTTTCCCATTAATTTGAATTTATTCGAAACCTACCTGTAAGCTCTCGGCCGTTTTAAGAAACATCGGCAGCGAACTTTGACCGACATTGACTTCGCCTTTGTACATAAAATCGAGCAAGGAACGCATCTCTGAGTATCGAACATCTTTCAAGTAAATTATAGGATGTGGATGACGGTTCTGTAGGAAAATCGTTTCAAAATATGGGCTGCAAGCTGACAGTATAGTTTGATGCGCCTGTTAGAAGATACACGAAGAGGTTATAATTTGGAAATGTACTTTCAGATCAAAATTTTATAAAACATATGTTCGAGGATATTGTTAACATTAGTAAGAGTATCAACACCAGTGGCAGTAGGAGCACTTTTACCAATACCGAACTAGTGTATTAGAACTAGTACCAATTCTAGTTTCAGTATCAGTACCACTACCATTCTCTATTTTATCTTACCTTAACTGTTTCACCGTCACATGCCAGAGTTACGTCGCAAAGGGCCTCCCTTTGCAACAAGGAGGTTAGTACACCAGTCAAGTTAGTCGGATGATTGTTCCAGCGTAGACAAAATTGCTGGTCCATAGCTCCTTGGTCAGTGTTGTACCTGCAAGTTAAGGAAGCAGAAATTTAGTTAGTCCAAAACGAAAAATAAATAATTTTTTTTTTATTACTGATAAAACTTAAGTTAGCCGAACAGGAATTTTGAGTCGAGCTATTAAAATTTTAATCAAAGGAATCGACACCAACATGATAAACTGAAGACAATAAGGATTCTTCAAATTTCGCATTACCACTGCATTATACTTCGATAATTTTTTCTTGGTCTTGATTTATATATTGAATTTCCAAGGCTCTAACTTATCACAGATATAAGACATTTGTAAACAACAATTATCATTACTTGAATGTATCTATTGATTTACAAACATACGAGTATGTGTGTAATTATTTTGACTTAAATAAACAATCACACAAATGTAATCATCCTTATTGCATATTCGCACCTGAGGATTGTGTATTGCAAACAAGTGGAATCAAGACCGACCGCATAATGCCATCACAAACAACAATAGCAATGACAATAAATTTACATGAACAGCGCCCAACTCAGCTGAAACGGGGCAGAATTATCACTCATATAAATAATGACATTTTGTCATTATCCTCAATTGCTTTGCCGTTGGCATTGGTTATGGTAATCGTAGTTTTGTTTGTTATCATTAATATTGAGGCAGTTGCTAACTTTCAAACAACCTCGAAAGAAATTTACAGAGTGATGGTCTTCTTTATTAAATTTAAGACTCAATTTGGATAACGTTTGTATTTGTTTGAACATTTCGAATTATGTTTGTTTTCATAAATAGGATGTTCATGATTTGTAAATAAAAACTGACCAGAACATGTGGTACTTATAGGCTACATACTCGTACCAACGGAAAGTGTAAAATTATTTTTTTAACCAGGCGTCTGGATATTGAATTCTTTGTTGATTTTGAGGTTTAAAAATTTAAATTAGCTAAGGATATAATTATGTAAAATAAAAACGTTTATGAAGTTAAAAAAAGCTTAAAATGGATACCATGATCTGTTTTGTAGCTCCATAGCGCATAAAGTATAAAATTAGCAGGACTGGAATCATTTTCTGACATTTATAAAAAATTAAATAGCAAATGTGCCATGAATGCTACCATGCAGGCTTTCGAACCCTGTAAGTTTTAGTGGGTTCAGGATCGGTTCGGGTTCGGGTTCAGGTTCAATTTTTTTCCGAAAAAAAAAAATAAAAAATAAAACAATTTCATTTAATTTTTATTTTAGAATGTTATTTTTTTTATTTTTGGAAAAAATGTTAATTTAAACGCACAAGTAGTGATTCTAGTGATTCTTCGTAAAGATGCACTCTTTTCGAAGCTAAAACAAACTCCAATGCAGAAAAAGACCTCTCGATACTGATATGAGTTGCTGGAACAGCTAATGTGACCTGAGCAGCTTCACACAATAGAGGTGTATCAATTTTTTTTTGTTCCCAAAATTCTAAAATCTTTTTTCTTTAGATAACCTAGGGTAAATCTGATAAATTTCGAATTCTTTGATGTTGAAATGTTTTTCTTGTTCTTTAGCAGTTTTTCTAGCATGTCTGCTCTTTCATCTTCGGAATAAGATAAGAACAACACTTGTGTTGTTAATATTTTCAGTTGTTGTTTCGTTTATGTATGTTTATGTGCATTTCCACCAAAATTGTCATTTTAGCCGGTCACGTTGTTAATTTTTTGGAGCACACTCTTTAGCCATGACTTTTCTTAAAGTTAAGACTATCTTGATTTTATATTCAAGGTGGAACAATGAAAATTCAAAGACCTATTTTTTATGTAACTTTTCATGTTTTTTTACTTTGAATGCAATTTTAACTGTGTCTCCATCTGAATTTTAATTGTTCCTCCTTTAATAATAATTCAAGAAGTCTTAACTTCAAGAAAAACGATGGTTAATGGGTGTGTTAAAAAAAAAATTGAAACATGGCCGGGCTGAAATGACAATTTCGCCATGGTTTTGATTTTTTTTTTTTAGCTTACCCTTCAACATGGTTTTTCTTGATGTTAAGACTGTTCAATGAAAATTGTCAAAGTAAATAAAAACCAAAAACGACAAATAATAATCTTGCTTGGAGCATGAAAATAATGTGAAACATGAGATTTGAAATTTTAAAAACTGTTCTGTAACATAATTACTTAATTTGAATTTCTAAGCGCAATAAAAATTGAACCTGGAGCGAATTTTTGAATTAGTTTGGGTTCGGGTTCACATAATGTAAAAAAAAACATTGTTCCGGAGCGGGTTCGGGATTCGGGTTCGAAACACTACTACCATGTGCTACTCCAGAAGTTGTCACTTAGTGATAACTTATTTTGTTAAGATCAGATCTAACAAAACGATGTTTGAAAAGTAGAGATGTGAATGGGTCTGCTTGGGGAATTGATACTCGAAAGCATTTTTTTCAGAGATGTTTCGAGTTTTTTAACGGAAGTAATATACATCTATCTGTATGTATAATATATAAGACCATTCTTCATCGAACATCACTTCTTACTCCAGCTTTTGTCTACTGGGGAATATCACTTAGAATTCCAAAAGAATATACGAGTAATTCATAGAAGAAATAGTTCTACAAAGAATATGAGAAAGCTTACATGTAAACGTAAAATTCTCTCATAATATTAAAATTTTCATGTTATTGTTCTGAAAGACAGAGACAGAGAGAAAACATAGGAGCTTTCATGAGTAAAATTTGCACACAATGAATGAACGCTTGTGAACTTCTTGGAGGCCAAGCTGCCAGAAGGGGGTCTCTTCAATACATAAAGCTCATTTACAAAAACAGCAACAACACATGCTGCTATATATAGGCAGGCAATACAGCGAGAGCGAGAGAGAGAGAGAGAGAGAGAAGGAGGGAGATGATTCTTATTACAGTCAACTTTGTTACAGTGGTATTCATTAGATCGTTTTGCCATTCATACGTTTGTTCTCCCATAGTTTCACTTTCATTTGTCGCTGCTGCTGCTTCTGCGACCATCGCTGCTGGCTTGATCGAGCGATGAAGTAATACAGCGCAGCGCGTACTTATGTGCTAGAGAATAATGCTAGCGATAGATAGAAGTAAAATTTCGTAAAGCACTCGCACCTATTGTATTTTTGCGCTAGTCGTTGTTGCTAGATTATTATTTTTTATTTGTTTTATTTTGTTTACTTTTACTTTTAGCAAATGTTATCTATAAAATTGTAAATATGTTAAATACAGCTTTCTAATGGTTTTATTTGCAAGAAATTAAGAAATTTTATTTTTTTTTTTTATTGAATACCATTGGTTGAATGCGGTTGGTTTGGGGAAATAGGTATTTTCCTTTATCAACATTTTGGATATTTTCTTTTAAAAAGTCAGTCTTCAAGAAATTATTTTGCATAAGCCTAACGTACATAATGTAAAAACAAACAAATTTTTGTCAATTCAAAAATGCACTATAAACACAAAGAAAAAGATTTGTTACTTTCATAGATTGACTTTACGTGTAATATTAATTATTCAAATAGCAGTTCGTCTAGTACGATGACGAAAAACATTAAAATGCAAAATATATTTCTAGTAACTTCATTCAACAATCAATGGCTTATTGAGATTAATAATTCGGAGGTCCAAAATCTTTTGCAATGAAACGCTTTATAATAGCAGAAATTCTTCCGTAAGCTCACTCTTCCAATGCATCCCAAAAATTTTGTCATACGACTCTGGTAATCATCTAATATGCATACTAGAGTGATTCAAATATTTTTTGAATATATGTTTTTAAGGTGCTGTTGCGGAAAAATAAAGTTTGTGATATGAAGATAATTCGCACGCAATCACAGCTCTGTAACTCAATTTTGAAAGGTGGCGCCGAAGCCTTTTAGTTTTACATGAAAATTGTATGGTAAAACTTTGTTTTAGTAAAAAGGAGTGTGAATGAATAGGCAATGAATTTGGTTGGGCCGCTAAAGGTTCGTTTTCCTGACGAATTAATTTTTTGCGCTGAGCCCGAATCTGGCCTCAGAATTGACCTATGACGTTAGAATTCTGAAATATTTGAGGTTAAGTACCTAAATAATGAAGTTTTTTGTCTATTTTCGAGGCCATGTATAGGGTTGAAAAAAATTTGCTTAGCTTATTTTAAATAAAAGCATCATTTAGTACCGTCATACATTGTACATTCTAATATGTATTTTTCATCGTCTTAAAAAACACCAACATGGTGAACTCTCATATTTTCCACCGTCGCAAAAAAGTATGTAACTACAAATGAATTGTATATTCCAATATTTTTTACCGTCTCAAAAAAGTAAAAAACTACAAATGAATTGTAAATTCTAATAGTTAACACTGTTGCAAAAAAGTGAACAACTACATATGCATTGGACATTCCAATATTTTTCATTGTTGCAAAAAAGTACATGCAAATGTAGTTGTACTTTTCCATAAAGAACAGCTTTATGAAAAATTATGTAAAATAAATGTTTCGATTAAATTTTTCTACAATTATTACTTATTTGTGCAGTTCCAAGCAGTGACGTATCGCGAACCTTCGCCATCGGCAATTTGCTGACTCAAAAAATATATAAAATTATAATTTTATTGAATTTTTGAAAGATTTTGAATAGAAATAACACTTCAAAAATTTAGAAAAAGCTCACCGCGCTGAGATCTCACTTTGATTTTTATGCAGTTTTTTACTTTGATTCAGAATATATGTACATATGAGGGGCCGTCTATTAATTACGTGAGGTGTTTTTTTGAAAATTCGGACCCTCTATCTCGGTGAGATTTCGTGAGTTCTGACAGGACCCCCTCCCTTGCGTGAGATTTGCCTTATAACTTTTAAGTGTATAAAAATGTATGTATAGTCTCTGCATTAAGAAGTTGATGTGAGATTTTTATTGACCCCCCTTCCCCATGGTGAGACTTTGTGAAAATTTACCGGACCCTCTCCCCCGTCAAAAGTAGACACAAATTTCTTAATAAAAGATCAACTTATTCCTAACATTTTTTGTTTAAACAATTTTTTTCCAAACGCTGACATTTTAGGGATAAAAAATATTTTAAGAAATGGTTTTTTCAATTTATCAAAAATTATTAAAAATTGTACATATACGGAAAAAAAATTCTGAAAATATTCATTGTATTTCCGATACAAATTACAGTTTTTCCCTGTAATGCCCGGATAGTAAGCGAAAAACTGTAATAATTGATTATGATCAAACGATAATTTCCTTTTGTAAAATTTATAATATGCAGATATATGCAGGTTAAAATTTAGAGGATGAATCAGTAAAATTCTAGAGCTTGTTATATATATTTTGTGAAATATAGCAATAATCAAAGTTACGAATGCATAAGCACATTTCACTTCGCAATACAATTAATATTGTTGGCATCTCAAATCAATTTTTACAGTGTGATTTTGTAAAATTTCAAATGGGAAAAAATTTTAATTTTTTCTTTAGATCATAATACTTTTATTATTAAAAGTCAGCAATAATTCTGTGGCAACAAGCAATAACAGCTTAAGTCAATCTTGTGATCATATTTCGACTTAAGCTGTTATTGCTTGTTGCCACAGAATTGGAGAATAATAGAATATTTTTTACTATAAGAAACAGTAAAACTTGACATCCTCAGAAATTAATTTTCACAGTAAACAAGTAGTCCGGGAGAAAGCGTTGCATTTTTCGAAGCAATTTCCTCACACTTAACTTTTCTTGCAAATCATATTTCAAGTATAGCTGATACCCGAAATAAACGTCAGTCACTAGAATCGTGGTGGGCCTGGTTGTGAGAGGCCGACAAAAAAAAAAATGTTGCTCAATAACTCGAAAAGTAAGTCGCTTCTAAAAAAATATGAATTGATTGAAATTTTTTTTTGATTAAACAAGCACAGCACACTCGACATGAAAAATGAATTTGTAGAACAAGTAAAATAATGTGAAAAATTACAATAACAATGTGATTTGTTATGTTCGAAAATAACATTTTTTACAGTTTGCCCTGTAATTTTTATATGTCGATTATAGCATATTTTATATAATAATTCAGTATTTTTTGCTAACTGAATTTTTACTGGCCATATGGCATATTTTCCTTTCTGAAACTGTAATAATAAAGTTTTAAACTGTAATTCTCGCAGTTTACCCATCAATTTGTATTGAGAATCCCATGAAATTAGAAATTACAGGGCTATACGACAATTTTTGCCGATTATTTTGCTATTTTTGAATAATTTGTGTTAATTTTTACAAAACCTTTTTTTCCGTGTAGCGCAGCAATGTTTTTTACTTATGCCAAAATAATTTATGGTAAGTTATTGATTAGTCCAATTGCTACTCAAAAAAATAAATAATCAGCAAAAGTGGATATCTCTTAGAGATTCTTTCTCAGTAAAGTTTAAATGGATATAGCAGAGATTTTTCTGTCTCAAACGACATTATGTATAGCGATCATTTCGAGGTGTATATTTTGCAAAAAAAATCCTGATTTTAAGAGAAAGCCCCTTCAGGAATGATAATTTAATGAAAATCGGTTTTCTTAGTTTGTTAATTTTCCTTCAAATGATATGTACCAAGTCCACCCCAATTGCTTAGTAATATTTTTTGGTTTTGTCCATGAAAACTTGCACAAAATAGAATCTCAATGTGGAAGCGATAAAATGTAACAAAATATTTGAGTATTGAACTCTGAAACAATTTGAATCAACAGGTTTCACTTGCTCAGTTGAGGAACCACGTGAATTAAATGAATTAAGCAAATAAATAAAGAAAATAAATTGCGATTAAAACTGTGTCACACACAGTTGGGCCCATTCAGCAGATGCCAATAAATAGGTGGAAATTGATTTAGTGAAAATCGGTAACAGCAACAACAATAACAAGAAAAATGCAATGATTTTTATTTGTTTAAGCGCAATGAGATGATACTTTTTGTTGTTATTTAGAATGCAAATAAAATGCAATGAAAAAAATAAAAATGCTGGCACCACACCGCACCGCGCATACGTTCGAGCATTTACGGTTAATAGTTATAAAAGTATCTATGTGTATACGTACGTAAGTGTGTTAAAGTGTAGCTGTATCTGTGTAATAAAACTGACACACGACAACGATGCGATATAACGACTTGACGTTACTTTCGCTTTTAAATTGAAAGTGAATTGAAATGAAATTTACGCCGGCCGACTTCTTGTTGTTTTTGTTCTGGAACGCGTTGTTGTTGTTTTTGCAACAGTAACAACAACATTTCAACACTAACAAAAGAGCAAAAAATTCTTAAGTTTTGCGATACTTTCGCTCGCGCGCTCGTAACAGCAGCGACAGCAATAGCAACAGTACAGAAAAAAATAAAGAATTATTACGAGCTGCTGCTGCTGCCGCTGTTGTTGTTTTTGGTTGGGTATTTTAAAAATATTCACGAGATAATAAATTTGCTTACGTAAATTGTTAGAACTTGTTGTTGTTGTTGTTGTTGTTTTTAGCACAAAAAACGAAAAGAGATTACGCAATTTTTGTTTTTCATTTTATAACTTTTTTTTATTATTTAATTTTATGTTACAAATTTTGATTAATTTACACAACGCTGACGGGATGGCCAAAAAATTTCTAGCACTTTCTATATGAATTTAGCAATAAACACGCTTACAGAGTGTTTGAGTTTTTTTTTTTCAATTCCAGCCGAGCCGTCATGTCAAAAGCGCGCAGATTCTTAAAACCTGCCATATTTATAAGCGGCCAGTAATTAAATTTTAAATTATTTTAGAGTATCAAATATAGAGACAAATTTAAGCGACATATTGATTACAAGTGGCATCGAACGAGAGTTTTTCTTAACTGAAAATTATATATGTAGTACGTTTATTAGGTGTTACGCATACGTCCCGTTGAGCTGTGCAGAATAAAAAAAGAGCTGACAAACCTGTTTAAAATTACTAGACCGAAAATAATAAATTGTTTGGAAATAGTGATTCCTCTATAGTTTTCACAAACACTAAACCCACTCTTTTAAGGAATACCATAAGTTAGCCATTTATCAGGTAATTTCTTTTCTTTCAAATGGTCAGATTAACTTTAATGCTATGGATGGGATATTGTCATAATTCATAATTTTGTGTTTTGTTTAGTTTAAGTTGCGGGATGGCTGGTATTATAATTTTCAGTAAAGGATGCCTGTTTGAAATTAATGATACGTTGGCAGAGGTGTTGCAACATTTTCTATTGTTCTATTTTTGTCGGGATGAATTGTTCATACTACCTAACTAATTGCACAGATTTGGATGTTAATAGTATACTGTTCTTGGAAATGCAGAGTTTGTGATTTTCCGCGAATGCTTTCGTTTGTATTGATGTCATGACATGATGGCGTTTTTCTAAGCAGCCATTTATAAAATCTAGATTTTACTTTACAAAAACTAAGGCTAAAAAAAATTGCGAATACAGAAGGGTCCTTAGTCACATCGAAGACGAAAAGTTTCACGAATTATTTTGCATGACGTTCAGATTGTTACTCATACGTCGGGATGAGCAATGAAGATAAAATTATTTTATGATTTTATTCTGTAACTGCATGGTCCAGTCAGTCAGCCAGTCAACTTATACAACAAAATACATAATTTATGGAACAGCCTATTTTGTAATAACATCGGCAATGTATTTTGCACTTCTTTAGATAAAATATTAGATTTGGAAAAGTAAAGATAAGCGAAGGTGTTTCGTGTACCTAAGTTAGTTTGTTGGCCTTATCTTATATACAATATATGGTATATATTGGTATATGGTTAAGTTTATATTCCATAGTTGTTGTTGCTATTGTTGTACGCCCTTCAACTCTTGTTGTAAGTGTGTTTTTCTTAGCGTTTTTTGCGCTTATCGTTTAAATGTTGAAATCAATTTGCACGTTCCTAATTATTTTCGTTGGAATTTTCTTGACTACAATAATTGAGTTGAAACATCATCATTACGTAGTGGTGTTGGTGGTGGTGGTTGTTGTAACGCGTGTGCTTTTTTTTTTATTTATCTAAATAGTTTACATGTTGTTGGCACATGTGTTTGTTTGTTGGTTGTACGTCTACGTATCACCGATAACTATACTCATAGTTATAGTTTGCATAGATGATATTTTGTATCCAACTGTATCATTTGCTGTAACATCACTTATTCTGATTGTCGTCATAAATTCAGTCAGTCAGGCAGTCAGTCAGTTAATAATAAAATATACTGCGGGTTCGATGAACGCATAGCACGTTGAATAGCTAAATATTTGCCCATGGGCGTTTATTTATGTAATAAGTAAATGTGTGAATTGTAATAAATTATAAAAAAAGAACTACTACAGCAACAACAACGAGAATAGAAAATTTAAACTTGACGCACGTGCGCTTTATTTGTTTTTTGTAGCTATTGACGTCGTTGTTGTTGTTGTGCTCGAGTTTTCCACGCTTATTAAAAAAAAAATTTACAAGCGTTGTAATTTATCACTACAGTTGCTAGGCAGGGAATCTTTAATTTTCACATATTTTTTTTTTGTTTATTTTTGTGTATTTCGTGATGCCAATTTATTATCACTTTTAGGTTTTTATTTGTTTATTTCGATGATGAATTTAAATTTTCACAGACTAGAAAAAATATTAGATACTTTAACTTAATCTTTCCATTAAATTAAATAGCTTTCGGTGTCAGAAAATTTGCGTATAGTGAAAGATCAATGATAAAAAAAATAAAAATAAGTAATATAAGAAAACTAAAGTTCTATTGCATACTCTTAGTTGTTAAAGAAATGTAAAATTCCGTTGCATATTTTTAGTAGTCAAAGGAATTAGGTGTTAAATATAAGAAAACAAAATTTTTGAGAAAAGCCCCCAAGCGAAGCGGATATGAAAAAAAAGTTGGCATTACTGCACGCAATATACAGGAGACCTTAACCCAGTAGAGCCCACTGCTACCATATGGTAACATTTGGTTACCTTATTTTCAAAAAAAGTTTAAAATTACAAAAAACATGCTACTATGTTTCTAACGGTACTTTTATAAATAAAAATTCATAACAGAACATACGTCATTTTGAAATTGTCACTCATCTGATTGATTTTGTGCAAAAAACTTGGCTAAAAAAATAGTGCAAAGGAAAAACCAAAAAAAAACAGATGCTGGACGATAGTGAAAGTTAAAAACGATTTTATATCTCATTTATTCAATTTTTTTGAAATTTTTTTTACACAAACTTCTATTTAATAAAGGATAGAATATTTTAAAATGGAGAACTATTTGTTTCTGCTACGCCTGTGGCGCACAGACAATGCTTTTCAACGATGTTATTATATGGTAACAGTAGGCCATTCGCTACTCTAATTCAATAAACGGATTTTTTTTTTCTGCTGTTACCATATGGTAACAGTGGGCTATTGTCGCTACTTTTACTTTTGATACCTCGTCTTAGTTCTAAAAGTTATTTTGCGTGTTCTACTTAGTTTTTAGATTTAAATTGACTAGAGAAGAGATTTGTGAATATTTCCAAGAGCTTATGGAAAACGAATATGCAAATGAGGTGGTTCAAGAAATATTTTTGGAGCCACCAGAGAACGGACAGTCAGATGAAGACTCGGAAGAAGAGAGTAAACCTGGCGATGTTAGCAATTTGCTTGGATCTCAACTGATAGCTCCAAGCATGTTGGCTCTAAATTCACTAGATAACGATGAAATTCTCTTGGAAGGATTCATGTAATAATTAAATGTTGGTATCTTGTACTCTGCTCCACCTGGTGGGTGCAATCCGCTTAAAAGTGGTCTCAATCCTTTTTCACAAATCACCACTTCTTTGCTGACTGCACCAACGAGAGATGCCGTAAAGTTCACACCTTTTAAACTAAATATAAAAGACTTTCAAACTCATAAACGTTTGCTAGTTTCAACAACCACCCCAAAGCGTTAAAAAACAATTCATCATCGTTCAAATCATCTTCACAAAAACCTTCTGGACTTTCAATCTTAGTATGGCCTTACGATAGTCGTGGCCTTTCGAAGTCTTTTTTTGTTGAGAACGATTATCGAGATTGCTGATTAACGATGATTAGCGGGTATCATCGTCCTCCAAATAGTGTTAAGTGCACGTACCGTAAGGATATGCTCCGAAGCTTTGTAGTCAAAACAAATGAGATATGTAAACTGTTGCAGTGTACTGTAGTTTGTACACAATGCTTCAAAATTTTGAGTTAGATTTTGTATAACTAAACTGTTTTAAAACATATCATTATGTTGTAAACTGAACTAAGTTACTCATCACTTATGTTTTATCATTCATTTCATTAAAAATTGACCCGAAGTATATGGCTAAAATTACAAAGAAATGGCTCCAAAAGCCTGCATACTCGTCTAATATTTTGGAAGATTTTTCACTTAAGATTACGGTCACCGAATTGTAATTATTTCAAATGATTTTTCATTATTACTAATATTTTATTTGGTTATTATAGTAGATACTTTCGATGAATTCGCATGTACCCTAATAGTCTCTTAAGATTGAAGAGCTTTTTTCATATGAAGCTAGACTGAAATTTGAATTTTTTTAAACGATTTCAAATAGAATCTAAAAAAAGAAAACTTTCCCCCGAAACTCAAGGTTAATGTATAATTTGATCGCATTCAAAAATAAATCGCTAATTTATTTGATTAAAAAACATTTTAAAATGTAACAAAAATAATTACTAAAATTAACAAATTACACCAAACAAAAAAAAATTAAAAGTGTACACTACGAAATTTACGGTACATAGCGTTTAATCGAGCTGACATTTTCGCCACCATTTGAAAGTTTTTCCCCACGCGTTCATTGAACTCATCAGTCAGTTAGTTGGTCGAGCTATTCAGTCAAGCACACACCAACAAGAAATAAATAAAAAAAAAATTAAATAAAATTCTACGTATCACTATTCAAAAAACATTTAAGTACCCTACAATAACAAAAACGTTATGCTTAACAAAAGCTAAAAAACAAAATATTTATAAATGATTGGCAAAAGGAAAAACAAAAACAAGAGTATCAAAAAAAAAAAGAACTTCATACAGTATATTTATACATATACATATGTATGTATGTATATCTAGTGTTCCAATTGTGACTACATACTGGGTAACGTGCGTTGAGGTAGGCGTCAGAAGCGCGTAATCGTACGCACTTTTTTTTTTGTTACGCATACACACAGGGGTCTGCTCAACGAGCCCAAAGTTCAACAACTTAAGTGACAGTAAAATCTTGGGTATGCAATTTTGTCAGCAAGCAAAATTCTGGTAAACTTGATAAGTCTTTCGAAAAAGTTATAATCTATATATTTCCCAGTATATTGGAAACATGTAGATTAGACCACCGTCTAGATTCGAATAAATTAGATGCACTGGTTAATTGTAAGTAAAATATAGTCTGGAAGTGGGGAATGTACCTTGAACACCCTATGAGTTACAGGGTGTTTTTTTAAAAAAAAACTTTGTTTAGAGTAGTGCTTACAAATTAAGATAGTTCCTAATAGAGCTAGAAGTGGGCTAAATAAAACTTTTGCCCATTTTTTTTTAGACAGAATTCGATTATTATTCATTTCTATATTACCGAGACACTTTGCTTTTTAAGACAATTGACTTATATTTTAAAAAAATTAACGATTTAAAACGATTAAACGATTCAAATGATTTGTCAAATCTACCTTAAAATTTGCTTCAAAATTGATTTTTATGTTTATTTATTTTTATTTGTTTAACTTGTTGTACATTAAGACATAATCTTTTTTAGTACATCAATGGCATAGAGATAATAATAATTCAATTATTTTTAAAATATAAATTCATCCTATAAAATATATTTTAGTTACTTAACAGTTATAGCAATATTACAGAGTTAAATCTTATATAATAAAGTAGAAATAAAGTGACTGAAATTGTAAGAGGACAGGAGAAAGAAATTAAAAATAGGCAAAATAGCCATCATAAACAAAAAAGATATTAAAATCCAAAAAAAGAAGATTTAGGTATTATTTTTGAAGTAATTAAAAATTGCATGTTTGAAGCTGCTACCAATTCTTATTCGTTTTAAGTCAGCAGGCAAAGAGTTCCATAATCTAATAGTGCTAATGAAGAAGTATCGACTAGTATTGAGGTAATTAAACCTAGGAATAATAAGATGCAGCGATCTTGTGGATTGGCAAAACAGTAGTTTGGTAAACAAATACTCAGGAGTTTGAAAGTGGATGAGTTTGTGTAAAAATATCAAATTTCGAATATCCATATAATCCATTAAACTGCAGCCCAATATCTTTTTACTTCTCTCAGAGATATGATCAAACTGTCGAACACCATATACGTATCTGGCCGCGTTATTAAAGGCAACATTTATTTTATGCTGGGATTGTGAATCCAGCTTACTGTAAACAACATTAAAGTATAAAATATGTGGAATTATTAAAATCAAAATAAGTCTGCGCCTGGTTTCAACGGGGGTGAATTCCATAGAGGTACGCAAGTATCGTAAGGTACCATAAATTTTCCCCACAATACTATTTATGTGATCAGAGCATGTCAAACTAGAATTTAAAATAAAACCTAGGTTCTTAATTTTACGGACAAATTCTAGGTTTGAAGAGCCGATGAACAAAGGCGGAATCCCCACTAAGCTTAATTCACTTCTTGTAATTGGTAGAACCTTAGACTTTGCAGGATTAATGGATAGCATGTTATCCATAGCCCATTTATTTAAGGAAAAGAGGTCATCATTTAGTCGATAGGTCAGGTCTTCAACTAGTCCAATCGGACATGAAAGGTCAAGCTGAACGTCATCAGCATAGGCATGAATTGTTGCATATTTACAAACTAAAAAAATATCGTTTATAAACATAGAAAATAAAAGTGGACCTAAAATGGAACCCTGAGAACCCCTATACTAACTGCCCTGAGTGAAGAAAAGGAATTCCCAACTACAACCCTCTGAAATCTTTTCCCTAAGTAGTTAGCCAATAGTCCGACTGCACTATCGCTAAAATTGAAAAAGTGCCTCAGTTTACTGCAAAGAAGGTTGTGGTTAACGGAGTCAAAAGCTTTAGAAAAATCGAGACAGCAAAGAAGTGTCAAAAGATTTTTGTCATAGTAGACTCGAATATCATCTACAACTTTCATTACTGCAGTCGAGCAGCTATGCCCGACTCGAAAGCCAGACTAAAATGGGGATAAAAGAGAGTGCTGATTGAGGTAAAGTGTGATCTGTTCAAACATGATGCGTTCACAAACTTTTGCTAATGCAGGTAAAATACTAATAGGCTTAAAGTCATTAGGTGTAGAGGCAGTTGAGTTTTTAGCAATAGGAATAATTGACGCAATCTTCCACATGTCTGGAAATTTAGAAGAAGTAAGGCAGTGGTTCAAAATGTGAGTTAAGGGTGATAGTATATATGGTAAAATAATTTTAATGAATTTAATAGGCATTGTACGAATAATTTGCAAAATGTCATATTCTAATGTCAATCGAATGAAATAAAAAACAGTCCATTTCATCTCTATGAAATGGTTAAATTATCTCTAGTTTCTAGTTTTTTTTTGCATCATCGCAGTGAAATTTTGAATTTAGGATAGAATTTCTCAATATTTGCATGTGCTATAGAGATTCTGTAGCCGCAATCGGATTCAGCATTAAAAATCCTTTAAGAAATTATAACTTTTACTTGGATTGTGGAAAGATTAATGTTTTTGCAAAATTACATTATCGAAATTTAAGGGTTAAGTATTTTAAAATTCGTCTGTTTATAGAGGAGTGCAACTGTGTTCGTACTAAAAATGTTTGTTATGAAAAGTCAATGATCGACTACAGATTTTGATGCGATGAAACACAGCTACTCAGCACGAAATTATCTTTAAAAAATATTTATTATATCCCATCTTTCTTACAAAAACTGGTTTGAAAATTGTTCAGTATTTGGGTTATTTCCCCACGTACTTGAGCACAATAAATAGTTTAACGCAACGGTGTACTTTACTGCTCATCAAGAGTTTTAATTCAAACAACGTTTATGGTAATTCTCGAACAAGACTTGAAATGATTCTTTCAATATGTGCGTTAGATATTTAAAACTTTAAACAATTAATTTTATTTACAGTTACTCCCCTTGTGTTAAACAAACAAAAACACCCACATATAACACTTTAAAAACCTAAATGAACAGAAGAGAAAAAAATCCCAAACACAAAATTTACCATTGTTAATGGGTTGGCTGATTGGTGTGCAAATATTTTCGTGACATGAACTTAATTTTTTTACTTTACATTGAATTACAAACTGCAAGATACGTACTACTCGCACTTGGCAAACCGATGAATAACAACCCGCACTAACAAATACGCACACATGCCCATTTGTGCAAATACTTTACATTTATGTACCTATGTATGATTTTGAATGAACTCATTCAATTAGTTTCCAGCCCACGGGTAAAAAAATACTCGTAAAACGAAATAAAAAACATTTAATTTCACAATAATTGTTTGTAATGCTTGAACATACTGTACATACATATATCTGCACTTATTTGTACAGATGTAGATGTTTTACAGTAAAACTTTATTCACACAAAATACAAAGAAGCAAAAAAAAAGTCTAACGTTTTTCAAATGGCAAAAATAAAAATAGGCAGCTAACAACAAACACATTACATTGAATACGCGCAATATAAAAGATTGATTGAGTGTTAATATAAGTAACTGTAAATTTTACATCATATATCGTTCCAGATACAAAACATACGAGTACAAGTTGACGCCAACACGTTGTAACTTTAGATAGATAATTCAAATAATGTTCTATTATTTGGCAGAACAATAGTTTCGCCAGATATCAGTCGACAACGTGTACTTACTGGTACACTCGCTTATGACATCAGTTACGACAAATAGCGAGTGAGTGTGTTTACAATATCGGGGGAAATTCCATATGTAGCACACACTATATTCAAGCCACATATTTTTCGCTATTTGATGAATGACACCTTAGAATGTACAATATTGCATTTTCTAAATTATTTAAATTGTGAACTACTCGGAAACAAATCTATGTCTGGAAAAGTATACGACCCAGGTTAAGAGTTTGTAACTATGGTGAACTTGTAGGCTGTATTATTTTTCACTTAAATACTATGTATGTATAAGAACGCTACACATTATTACAGTATTATTAGAAAAATATGTCATTTAAAAAAAAATTATTATACTCTAACAAGCGATAATTTTGTACTAAAAACACGGCAAGCCATAGTGGTACTACTAAAAAATATGTGAATCAATTAGCTCTAACTCATTTAATTAGAAAGTTATGAGATAATCTTTGTTAGTGTAGTTACTACTCTAAAATAACTTTTCTTAACACTCTGTAACTCATAGGATGTTCAGGATAAGCCCCCATCCATACAAATTTTACTCACAATGAACCACGTAGTCCATGTGGCTATTCAGATCCGGGCCACTCTGTATATGTGTGGTAATAACTGAAAAATAAGTCACCAATTAGCTTTCAGATTCATATGCAGTATTTTCATGTTTGCTTAAGAGTAAGCATTGATCGGCTTGTAAATTTTAAGAACATCGGTCTTTGCTAATGAGTGAAGAATAATTAAAAGCGGGAAGTGACTAGCAGTTTTTGATAGATTTTTCACGCTGAACACTAGTCTCAAAATTTGTCGATCACAAATTTGCTTTTTTTTGAGAAAATGGGGGTTAAAACCCTTAAAAAAACTTTTTTGGTCCTTTTTAGTTAACCGTGGATGCTAAACCTGGAGTCCTAGAATCTTCCAAAATGTCTCAAACTGAAGTTTGTCATATCCCCTTTCAACCTAAATAAACTAAAATTTAATCGCATATAACCATAATGCCTTGTGCGTCTTTGAGCAAAGTCGCGTCAGTGGTTATTATTCTGAGTGAGAAAGAACAGGAAATTAATCGGTTTTCAGTCATGAATTTCATTTTGGTTGAGTCCTGAACATTCTGTGATGAGATAAATACATTGCACCTTCTAAAATCACCTTATATTTATTAATGTACCCTTACTTTCTTTATTATGATTACAAACTTTGAAGAGTTCCTAGTAGAAAACTGGATCGGTAATAATTTGTATGACCATCAACGACCAAGCCCGGGATGGATCCTCCAAAATTTATAAACGATTATTCACCACAGAATTGATGATTCTATATTTCCCAGAATTTCAAGGTCAGATGAGCTGTCGGCTGTTGCGTCGAACGGAGACTTACAAACTTCAATTCAAAACCTTTTCTTTTCTAGGACTAGCGTTTACCATTAACTATTCAAAATTGGCGAAAAACACCTTAATTTCAACCCCAATATTCTCAAAAACTACACGTGATAGACAGCTTCTGCGCCCAGTTTAGTGTTCAGCGTGCAAAAAACTATCGAAAACGCCTAAACACTTCCCACTGACAAAGCCCTTGTGGACCAGCGTAGTGAGCCGATATCAAACAAAGAAATTTTCATCTCTTTTCTACTGTAATGTGAAGAGTGTAACGATTTTGGTCTTCTTTAAGTTCGCTTTCGAAGGACCAACTATTTAGGAATTTTACTAACTGAAAAACAGTTTTTCACTTTTTACCGAGCTGACCAAAAATTGTAGACCCACGAGGTTGAAAATTTCGATCTTAAATTACGATACCAATCTAACAGCATGTGTAAAATCATATTCCAATTTTAGCTAATTAAAAATTTCTGCTGACTGGTCTATAAGCGATTATTGAAAGAAAAAATTTGCGTAAGGAGTATTTAGTGTCTGATACCTAAGTATTAAGGTCTTCCACAACATTTGCGGTCAATTATCTTCTAAAACTTAATTTTGTGTTAAATGTTGCTCATAACAAATAATACAAATTTTCTTCAAATAGACAAACAAATGCATAAAATTTTTATGAAAAAAAAAAAAAACCTATCAAAAACTATAACAATTGCACATCAATAAATTAGTAAATACTAAAGAAATAAACAATCAGCGCCATCTAGTGTAAATTGCGCCAATTAAAATAATTTATTAGCCACAATTTTGACCCAGTTGCTGTAATATTTTTGTTCTAACCACCGTTTATCTTTTATTTTCTCCTTTGATATACATTTTTATTGCAAATTTTTTTATACGAACATATGGAGAATTGCAAGAATACGGGAAGGAGAAGCAACATTACGCTCATACAAATGTGTAAATTAATGAACACTTAACCAGTGTTGTTGTTGTTGCTACAAGTTGTCTAATGCCATTAATAAACGAGAATCTAACGCAGCATTCGCTAATTGGCAGAAATGCAATGAATATCTGTAGATGGTATTGCAACGGAGAAGTTACCCAATTGGATATTGAGTGATTAGTGACCAGAGTTAATTGCAATTAATTGCTTGACTACATATAAATAGGTGAGTTAGAATCAGTACAACTTATGAGAATGGGGCGAATTGGGGCAAAATGACCATGCTGAATTATAAAATATGGTAAGTGATGACTGTTTGAGTAGACTCAGTAGAGAATTGAGTAAAGCCTCCTTTGAAGAAGGCTTGGTAGCACTACTGCGAACAGCATTATACAGCACATGCTGTATGTGTAAGGGCTTATATAAGACTTTCTCAAAATTAACTCTTCGTTCGAGTCTGCCTTCGGACAGCAGGCATGTTTGCACGATCAAAACAATTGTGTTGTTTCAGATCTTTTACATATTACCCTCATACCAATCCTGTGACCAGTGACCAGAATACGTGAAACGGATTTCATTAGAAATAGCCTATGGAGGGTGACCAATCCTGGGATGGACAGGAAACCTATAATAGTTTACTATGAAATCTGTCAAGAAAGTAACTGGTACCATGAGATGTCAAGAGCCGCTGAGCTTTTGGTTCCAGCCTGACATTAGGAGCGACCCATATGGGGCATCCTGGTGGTTTCGCTTATGCACGAAATCGCGAGTAAAGCGTTGAATCAATATTAAGTTGTTGTATTGCAACCTGGAGCCGAGATTCAATTAATAGCTGAAGTTTTATCTAGGTCACACCCTTAACAATGGATAAGTTATGTTCTGACAGATAGTTAACTTGGTAACTAGTGCACAATTGTATTGTTTAATCGGGGTTCTGATCAACATTACATTCGATTTCTAGTGTGATGGCAAGGAGTGAAATTTCATTTCAATTCTTCCACTAATGTCTAGTTTCACTTATTCCATGGAAACCTGCATGAAAGGAGTTGTGCTGTTCGTTTCTATGGAAAGCGTTCTATTAGCGCCTTCGGCTAATGATTTTGCTTACTGGGGAATAGTGGTTTAAACTGGTGCCCTGAGTCGAGTGGCAAATTCGGATGAGCATTGTTTTTTCTGAGAACGCAATCCAAAACGTATCAAAGTTCTTGAGTTCGTGAGTTTAAGATAAAGTACAAGAAATATTGAGTATGAGATTTGAAAACTTAATTTTATAACGATTGTTGTTGTCTTATCGTTTTGTTTGTCTTTCGGTACCTCAAAGATTTTCCCAACCGGGTAGCTACTATTTCCAATTTTACCTAAATCTCAGCACCGCAATGTAAACAAAGTTCGGTGGCGATACATCGAAATTTGCATTTGCAATGTGCAGCATGTAGCATGATGCCATTTGTCGCACAGATTTAAATTGCTGCGTTTGCTTAACATAAATAAGTTAATTTGTAACAGCGCGTGGGTTGACGTGCGATATCTTAATTGAGATACTCTTGTAAGTAATGTGTGATTTTTTGCAAAAGTAGAAGAAATAAAATAAGAGATTTGTGCTCATAAATGCAAGCAATTGTGTGGTAAATGATTTTTGCGCTAAGAATTTGGTGTTTGTAATTGCAAGAAAAAGATTTTGCTTCGTCACAAAATTTCGCATGACCTAAATTACAAAAAAAAAAAAAAAAATCGCTTAAGCTTCCCAAAAACTAAAATTTTTGACAGCTACAAGTAGTAAACATGGCGTGGGCTGCTTTGTACAATCGAAGCATCGATCCAACGCAGATACTCTCACGTACTTACAATACAAACGCCCATATGAGCAGCAGCAGCAGCAACACAAACAAACCCCATCGCTGTGGCAAGCACTCGAAATTATTTGTTTAGCCCTAATTTTCTAAAAACGAACTGATGTAGGTTCGTTTCGCGTCAACACTTAAGTTTTTATTTTCAGCGAAAAGTAAAAAAAAAAAAATCATTTAATATACGAGAACAACGTTTTGAAAAGCTCGCGAAAGTTTATTATTAACAAGATCGTAAGGCAAAAATTGAACTGGCTGGCGTTCGTTCAATTGGTATCGTCATCAATTCGCAAAAATTGTTGGGGCAGTTTAGGGAGTCCTTCTAAGAGTTCTCTAATTTATTTTAAAAAACATACTTTTTACAATATTAAGTAAATATTATTGTAGAAGAGATTCGTGTTCCACGAATAGATTACCTCAAACTCAAAAGAGATTCTAATCCTTATTCTAGCAAGTTAGATATACATATGTATGTAGATGTATAGGGTGATTCAATTGGAGATTACAATTTCAATTTGGCAATAATTTTTTCTGTCAAAAATAAAAAGACAATTTTATTAAGTATTGACATTTTTAATTATAAGGCGCTATTTAACTGCTAAATGTTAAAGCTTATCTTCAAAATGGAAAAAATTTGACCAACCAATGCAAAATGATCACGTTAACCATCACATCACGCCATCGTTAAATTATGGATTGAATAATATCTCATCTTGGAATTGTCCTGTAAAAAGTGTAAGCAAATGATCCAAGCCGCCATCTATTTGGCCGATATCATTTTCAATATTTAATGCTAATTTTTTAATATAATTTCTAAGCAATGTATCAAAACTACTATTTATATTTCGGAACATTATTGTTCAGTACCTACATGCCTATTAAACCACTTAGTTTCCGAATGATAAAATACATAAAGAAATTTCCAGATGCTAAGAGGACGTCCATAAATTACGTGAGGTGCTTTATTTAAAAGTTCGGACTACCCCCTCCCCTTGGTGGGATTTGGTGAGTTCTGGCGGGACCCCTGCCCCCTTCCCTTCCGTGAGACTTTCCTAATAATTTTTAGATGTAATCTGCTATAATAATGTATACTCTCTGCATTAAAAAGTCGACGTGAGATTTTCGTTGACCCCCTATTTTGACTCACGTAATTTATGGACGGCCCCTAATAAAATAACTTTATTTTTCCTTCTTTCGAGTTTTTTCTTTATCATTTAATACCTTACAAATTCAATCCAATAATATCAATGATTTCTAATATATTAGATAATTTACACTTTCACATAACTGTTTCATTAAAATTTGTCTACGATTATCATTTTAGTCCAAAATTTGATGGCTATTTCTTAGGAAACTGAAAATTAAAGAAAAATCCAGATTCGAAACTTTATAGCAAATAAAGTGATCGCCAAAATATTTTAATTTGAAATGCACTTTAATACTTTATTTGTCGATGACGTCATAAGTATTTTTCGTCTTATTTTTCATAAAAATTGCTGTGAGAAAAAAGTTTTTAAAATTGGTCAAAAAACATAATAAATATTTTTTTTTTAATTTGTTGTGAGATTTTTTTTAAATGTGGAATATGACCCTCATAGAAAAACTATTTTTTTTAGTAAAATTTTTGTTGAATATTTTAACCAGTCTTAAAAACTTTTTACTCAATGCAATTTATATGTTGAAAGCTAGTAGTTTAAGAGAAAAAACTCATGAAATCTTGATCAATACTATTTTTATAACTAACGCAAAAACTAAAAATTTTCAGTATATTTTTAAAATCAAAACTATGCATTCAAACCTTAAAAAATATTTTCTGATCTATTTTTTTTTAATGTTTTACAAAAATTTTACGTGATTTTTTCCGTATAGGACGCTATCTTGCGTTAAAAAATTGAAGAACGAATTTTGCATGTGAATTAAATGGGAAATAAACTCTGTTTGCGCTGTTCACAGGTTTTTTTTCCTGCAGACTGAAGCTGTAAAACCAATTTTTGGAGTTTTTGACAAGGTTTCTTTTTTTTTAAAGAAAAACTATTTTTTCTCGAAAATTATATTATTAAACCATACATTTTATTTATAATTATTGAAGATATTCTTTTAAACATGATGTGCGATATGACATACATTTTTTAATTATATCATAACTTATTACAAATAATTTTGTGTGTGCACATATTTTTCAAAAAAAAAAAAAATATGTTATGTAAAAGATATGCAATTTTTCATAACGAAATAACACCCAAAATTTGCTATTGCTGTTACATCTGATTTTTTGGTCTGTAAATTTGCTGTAAGAGACGCAAGCCTGCTCTCGTTTCTACATAAAAATTACTACAAAAAGCACTTCCTTGAGGCACATCATCACAAAATAAACAAATTAGGCTTGCTTTAAGATCACCAAAAAATTATTTCAGTACATTTTCGGTTTAAAAATCAAAAAAAAAATTTGCTTTTAGAATTATTGAGCCGATTTGCTTTTAATACTTTCATGATCAATTTAAGGAATGTGCAAGACAGTTTCTAAACTAAACCGTTTTTGGAAAAAAGTACATACATATACACACAACTACAGACGTTTAAGTACATCTCTGGACACTAAAATAAAAAACTTTAATTTTTTTTTTTTTTTGAGTTATGCCTCCCTAAAGTTGTATTAGAAGGATGTAGAGATTATAAGGTTTTTATGTGAGCCATAAAGCAAACTTAAGCTCTATTTAAAAATTACTGACCTTTTTTCGCCAGCAAGAATGATATATCCAATTGTTAGAATTCAGTAGTTTCTTGTGTTTTATCCAAATATTCCAAAAATGAATTATTTTTCTTAATTTTAATAGAAACAATTAACTTTTGGCACTTATTTAATATACAAACGAATGACGAAAAACCTGCGATACGATAAAATTAAACAAAAATACAATGCTGTATTTCTCACAGTGCATCAAATTGGGTCATTCTGTTTTATTCACTTTTAATTTGAGTTGATTTGTTTCTGTTTAAAACCGTTTTTTTTTCTTTCTTTTTTTTTCAAAATTTAATTAGTACGTCAATGAATGTTATATAATTATTTTAGCACTTATTATTTAAAATCTTAGACTTTGTTTTTATCGCCGTTTCTTACGATACCCACGATACCTCAAAAACTGCACAGGTCATTAAGTGAGTTGTGATTGTGGCGTCAAGAATAATGTTGCAAATTTAATTTTTATTATTTATTTTAATTAATTAGGAATAAGGAAAATTCTCGCTTAAATTATTTTCACGCTTTTTGCCGACGCTTTTGCAGTTAAATTTTTAAAATTCACAATTCTTTTTTTTTCTTCTTCGCTTTTTGCAACAAAAAATTTTTTCGCGTCAACGCGAAATCCGTAGCCGTCCGTCGACGTATCTATCGCCCAACATCACAAAAATGTAACTAATGTTTGCAGCCGAGTAAATAGGTTAAGAGTGCCAGCCGCGGCAGCAACAACAACACCAACAACTTGACTTGAATCCAAGAGCCTTCCGCCGAGCGCTGTCAACGTTAGCAGCGAAACATTAAAACAAAAAACAAACAAAAAAAAAATAAAACGGCAACAGCAATCGAAAATTCGCAAAGAAAAGAGCAAACGATCGCAGTGCGTTACTCGGCGTCGTCAAAGCGCGTTGTGATGCGATGCGGCGCGACACGACCTACCAACCGACTAAAAAGTTGCCAAAAAAAACCTTGATACCGATCACCAAATTGCGAGTAACCAAAATTAGCGTTAGTAAGAGAGCAATCAGTGTCGTATTACGTACTAGAGTGCGCCTAAGCCTAATAGGGCGCTGAGCTTTTGCAAGTTAAATGAGACACGTTTACATCAGTGATGCCGAAATATACCTTTTGGGTGTCGAGTGTGCTTTTCTTTAATATTTTTTAACACAAATACTTTTCATCACAAAAGTGAACAGGTGAGAAATATGCTGGAAGTTCCTTATTTGCGCTAATGTAATCTAATATATATAAGTATAATAGTAAAGAAAATGTCATCACAAACGTCAGATTCAGAAATAAAAAACAAATTTAAAAATTCAATATTACTGGGCCATCTTTATATCCAAGAAAAAAACAATTCTTTACATCTGTTTTTAATAGATAATTTCTTTCAAGTGCCTTCGAGCATTTCGAGTGGCATTTGGCGAATAATGCAAGTAATGTTAGCTTGCAATTCCATATTCGTAGCCGGCTTTTCCATGTAGACTTTGAACTAAGCGTAGCTTCAATGGAAAAAGTTTAGAGGTGTGATATGGCAAGATCCATTTGGAAATCATGGGACTCAATTTTAGGCAGCAAATAGTCCGTTATCATAGCGCGCTAATTGGCACCATTCTCAGTTACGCTACTGCCGGCCTCAAGCTTGAAGAAATATGAGCCAAGAATTCCACCAGCCCAAACGCAACACCAAACTGTAGTTTTGTTTGGATATAATGGCAGCTCTTGAATCTTTTCGCTTAATGACGTAGCCATTAAGCCAGAAATGGGCCTCATTGCTAAAAAAATTTTGATCGAAAACAGTGGACCTTCATAGAGCTTAAGAGAGCGCAAATATTGAAACTATGCCGGGCCGTCTTTCCATGATGAAATGTCAAACAAAAATACCACGACAGTTTGACATGACACACGAGTGATCTGTAATAAAATTCCTACTGAAAAAATTACCTCTAAATAAATCATCTTTTATGTATTAGTTAATAATCGTAAGTTCACTAAATTATATTTTTGTATAGTTTTTTCTAGCTCTGTATGAAAAATACTTTCTATAAAAAAGAACTAAGATCTTTACAACCAATGGGTGATCGTAGTTGAAGAAACACTTCTGAAATAATATATCTTTAAGGGATTAACGAGTAAATAAAACCTTTTAAAACTAAGATTTATTCCCTTTACACAACACACTGCCAGAATGGTATGAAATAAATTTATTTTATGAGCGCCACAAAAATCATTGAGGCCTTTTGTTACAAAACTTTAACCACTACTGAAGCCCTCACAAAAGAGAGAGAGAGAGCAAAAAATAAAACGACTGCCGCAAAAAAAAAAGAAAAAATTCAAGTACGAGTTAATGCGAAAAATCAGCAAAGTGATCTGCACGATCTGCCGTCAACAATAGCAGAAGGAAGCCAACAGTGGCGTAAACGTCGAAGTAATTTTTTTCGACGTTGACGTTGACGTCGCTGTCGATGTAGTTAATGTGTATAACGTGGAGAGAGAGGGTGTTATTGGGATGGATCCTGAACATGACTGTGCGATGACGTTGGCGAATAACGCGCACATGTATCGCTTACCCACCCACCCGCTCCGCAAAAATTGAAATGAAACGCGCGATTCGAGTCTACACAACTGCTGCTGCCGACAACAACAACAACGAAAACGACGACGATGGACGATCGTAATATGTACATCGATTGATCGCTTTGTATTAGATGAGCGCATGTTGTTGGCGTTCGAGCGTCGTTGTCGTTGTATCTTTTATAGGTTCCCATTTATGAGACAAAGTCGTAATTTTTGCCGCTATTGTTGTTGTTGTTGCCGTTCTTTAAACTGGGCGAAGCAGCAATGAATTGAAAAAAAAAAAATAAAAAAACTTTGCAAATTTTTCGCTTAGTTTTTCTCTTGTTGTTGCCGTTGTTATTGCTGTTGTATATTTTGGATATGTTGTTGTTTGAAGGTCAACTTTACGACCCAAAAGTGCGAGTTTTTTTTTGTATTTTTATTTCTTTTATTTTTATTTGTTTTTATTTTTTTATTTTACTTTTGGCGATTTTTTCTTCTTTACTTTTAAATTGATGAATGTATGTGGTGTTTTTTTCTGTGTAAAAGTATTTGTGCATTTATTTTTTATAGAAAAAAAAAAACAAAACTTTGAGGGTCTTTTTTTTGGCAAGCCAAGAAAATTTAAAGGTAAGCAGCAGATTTTTTTATTTATTTTTTTTTTTTTGGATCAAGTGTTGAAAACATTTTCAAGTTTTTTTATCATCATTTTTAGCTCTTCCGAAGCTTGCAGGTAAATGTTCTTTGTTTCAAATAGCTTAAGAGGTAGATGGCTGTACAAAAGTAGAGTTTGTAAGATTCATGGACGAAAGTTTCAGGAGAGGTTATGTTGTACCTATGTATGTATGTATGTACATATCAGAATTAATTGGCAAGGATTGCCTTACGCTGAGCTATCCCTATCCAAGATATTAAAGATCAAATTTTAAAAAAATACATAGTTTTTCTTTTATAATAAAAATACCTATGAATTAACCGAAAAAATAGATATGAATGCAATGAATTCTGTACTGTCTGGGATGTGCTGGAATGATTGCTGGTTTCAAAGCTCTGTTGATGATAAGCTTGAACTTTTTACAAGCAAAGTAAAATATGCTTTTGACCGCTTTGTACCTTTACGTTCTGTCAATGTTATTAATTCGAGTTGTCCATGGTTTACGTTTCGTGTTCTGAATTTCCTAAGGAAAAGGAATAAACTTCAATCCAAATGGAGAGCTATTCGCACAGTAGCAAACTGGGAAGAGTTTAGAAGGGCTCGGAATGTAGCTAACCTTATTATTAGGCAGGAAAAAAGAAATTTCTTCAAATCTAAACTTAACCCAAGCTTAACGTCGAGGCAGTTGTGGCAGAATATTCGGAAATATAAAGTCTACACTAAAAACATGAAGGAAACTAATTTGGACCCTGAGGTACTTAACGACCATTTCTTAGTAGGTAGTCCACTGAAACGAGTATCTAATGTGATTTTATGTGAATCTGAAATGCCATCTCTTGACAATCTATTCTGTTTCGCTGCTGTCAATGAAGAAAAAGTGGCAAGAAGTGTTTTGGAAATTGATTCTAATGCTGTAGGAAGCGATGGCATTCCTATTAAATTTATAAAAATAATTTTGCCTCATATTTTTTCTTCTTTCACTCATATTATTAATTTTTGTCTTACTTGCTCCTGTTTTCCTAATAGTTGGAAAATCGCTACTGTTATCCCAATTGCTAAATCGTCCGTTGCTTCTTTGCCCAGTCATTTTAGGCCCATTAGTATTTTACCTGCCTTAGGAAAAGTATGTGAACGAATTATCTATGATCAAATCAACTCACACATCAACCAATATGATCTCTTATCTTCTCTTCAGTCTGGTTTCAGGGAAGGTCATAGCTGTTCGCTGCAATAGTGAAAGTTATTGATGATATTCGCTCCTATTATGACCAGGATCTCCTAACACTTCTTTGCCTCCTCGATTTTTCCAAAGCTTTTGATTCAGTCGACCATTCCTTACTTTGCTTTAAGTTAAAGTCTTTTTTTAATTTTAGTGATAGTGCAGTTAGTATGTTGGCAAACTATTTGGGAAGTCGATTTCAGAAGGTTGTAGTTGGGAATATATCATCATCTCTTAGACCAGTTAACATAGGAGTTCCACAGGGTTCCATTTTGGGCCCTTTGCTATGATGTCTTCTCAGTTTGCAAACATGCTACTGTACACGCTTATGCTGATGATATTCAGCTCTATTTATCACGACCAATTGGGCTTGTAGAAGACCTGTCCTATAGACTTAACCTCGACTTGTTTTCTATAAACAAATGGGCTAGTGAAAATTTTCTTTTTATTAACCCTTCCAAATCTAAAGTTCTGCCTATAGCAAGAAGTGATTTAAGTCTGGTGGGGATTCCTCAGTTGTCCATTGGGTCTTCTAATTTAGAATTTGTAAATAAAGTAAGAAACCTTGGATTCATTTTAAATTCTAAATTGACATGTACCGATCATGTGAATAACATTGTTAGTAAGATTTATGGTACCTTGTGTCAGTTACGTGTATCTAGTAACTTTACTCCTACTGATATCAGGCGTAGACTTGTACTGCAGCTAATAATGCCGCACATATTGTACAGTAATTCTGTTTACAGTAGGCTTGACTCACAGTCCTTACACAAGCTTACTGTTGCATTTAATAATGCTGTCAGATATGTTTTTGGTTTAAGACGTTTTGACCACATTTCGGAGAGAAGTAGGAGCATTCTAGGTTGTAGCCTAAATGTTTACTTGGATATACGCAATATTACTTTTTTGCATAAGCTCATTCATTCCCGAACTCCTGCATATCTGTTCAACAAATTACAATTTTGCCAATCAACAAGGTCGTTATGTCTAATTGTTCCTAGATACAACTACCTTAATTCATCCAGATATTTCTTTATTAGCACCATTAGGCTGTGGAACTCTTTACCAGCTGATGTTAAACATATTAGAGCGAACCTCAACTTCAAACGAACTATTTGTAACTATTTTAGTTCCAATATTTGAACTACTTTTAGTATTTTATTAGCTTTCTTCTATTCTCTATCAATTCTTTTTATTGTGTTTATACTCTCTTTTGATTTTTTATTATTAAGTTATTAGCTTATAAATAGTATTTAAGTATTTAATTGGCTTTTCATTTTAATATGTATTTTAACTCATTTTTTAATGTGTAACATCATTGATGTACTATAAAAGACTAAGTCTTATTGTGCAACACCTTCCTGTTGACAGGCACTAATTTATGTTAGATAAAATTGTAGATTATGTAATTTTATGTAAAAAAGTTAGAGATATTTTTACGTATGAATAGCCGTCTTCACGAAAACACAGCGCTATAAATTTTGGAATTTACTAAAAATTAAATTTCCGAAACATTGTTTTTGCACCAAATTGATCAACCTTGATCTATGATTTGCACTATTTAACCGTAGCCGACCATTTGTCATGAACATTATTCTAAATAGAAAGTGCATATGTATTGACAAAAAACATTTGTAACCTTTAAACTCATATGTATATCATGAAAAGGAACAAGGCTAACCATCTCTATGCACAATTTGTTAGTACCTGCGCGATCAGTAGGAAGCGAAACCACAATGAGGGTTAAGTGGTCTTTGGTGTATCAATTGAGGGTTTTTACTGCTGCAATAGCAGATATTATATTTATTAACGAAGCCAGCCAAGTCGAAATGTGTTTCTCCACTCATAATGATCTTTTGCCAAAAATGGTGGACGTTATCGAACGGTATAACCAGAGGACTACAATCTCGCAGCAATTCAGGGTAATTTCCAAGCACCTCTTGTGTCAATTGAATTCTATACAAGTAAAAATAAAACATTGTTTAAGAAATCTTAATAAGCATGATGGAGACATTCCAAATTCTTATGCACGGCGTCGATGAGAGGTACCCGGACAACCTGTCTAATAATACTAACTCTTCTGAAAATTACATCCACGAATCTTATATACGCCATCTTTTCACAATCGCCTTCTAGCAGCCAAAAGTTGCAAGCTAATACTAAAGTAAAAACTTTAATGTTCATATTAGATTACTCTTCAGTACCTTGTCAATTCAAGAACCACACTTCTGTGACAGGTCAGACCAGTGTTGGCATGTCACAAGGATTTTTAGGTTTACGACGATCACACGTCGTAAACTGTCGTAAATGTCACAAATGTCACAAAAGTCGCAAACTCTAGACCAACCTCTTTTTTACAACAACTAAAATTGTTTGTCAAATAATTTAACGAACAAAAAATTATATGTAATTCAATATGTTTGATAAACAATTTGATGATCTGAATCAAGTTATGAAAAAATAATTTTTCCCAGTATGAACTTAAAATTTCGTCTTTGTCACAAACTCAAGTCTTGTCACAAAGGCTCGAAGGTTACGACGTTTACGACCGTAGGTCAGAAACGTCGGAAATGTCACGCGCATTTGTGACATGCCAACACTGGGTCAGACTAATAATTTAAATCCATAAATTTAGACTTGTGCATCGGACAAATGAATGAGTTTAGAGATTGAAAAGCCGGAAAGATAGGAAAAGTCAGTTTTTTTGGACTTTCAGCTTTTGTAACTCCATCAAATCTTATTCGATTCAAGCAAACAGCATATCGTTAGAAAAGGAATAAAAATAACTATTCTTGCTGAGAAGTATTTTTGAGTCAATAATAACATTCATCGAGATATAGCCAAATAAATGAAAAAAGTGCCGAAAAAGGAGTGTTTTGGGGATATCTCGAAAACGATTCTTAAGAAAAAAAAAGTTTGCCATTTTTGGAGTCTACGTCCCAAAATACATGGAAAAAAGTCTATGAGAAACTAGATCTCGAGATAAACCCCAAATTTTTAAACTAGTGTTGTAGGTGTTGATGTAGCATTATAAAATGTATTGTACGTAATTGTCTTTATTTCATATAAATCAAAGAAAATATTTCATATGCTTTATAAAAGAGCTTGTACAAAGTATATGGAAAACAATAATTTGCGAACCTTTACGGCCAGCACATACGACTAAATAGTTGTGCGATTTTTATAATAGCATAGATTTCAATGAGAGTACGCACACTTACAATTACATAAATAATCGGCCAATTTTTAATTGAAAAGGAATTGTAAAATTAGCTGCTACGAAGCAGTTATGCGCAGTCGAATAATACGAAAATATTTTAAAACTTGATATTGTTTTTCTCATCTTCCTTATCGCAATGATTGCACAAATTAATAATTTTTTGGTTACGTATATGTTTTAATCAAGAGAAAAACACTAAATTATTCCAGTCGATGTTTAACTATTTAACTGACCACCGAACATTTGATTGGTCCTAATTATTGAATTGGTGATCATTTGCAGGCCGACTCAAATATTTGATTGAGATCAATAGTCGCAGAACTATTTTATTATATGCATGCGCATACTTTTAATCGAACTGGGAATTTGTCATAGATATATGTATGCATGTATGTATGTAACTTTATTACTAAAATGACCGACTTAACAACGGTTGTACATTAGGGTGATTCAAATTTTTTTTTTTTGGTTTTTTTTAAGGTGCTGTTGCTTAAAAAGTAAGTTTATGATATGAAGAAAAAGTTCACGAAATTTCAGCTCTGTAACTCAATTTTATAAGGTGGCGCCGGAGCCTGTTAGTTTTACATGTAAATTGTATGGAAAAATTATTTTTTACAAAAAAGGTATCTAAATGAATAGGTGATTAGTGTTGTTGAGCTGAAAAGGGTCGTTTTTCGACGTAATTTTTTACGCTAAATCCGAATCTGGCCTCAGAATTGACCCATCATGTCGGAATTCTGAAATATTTGAGGTTAATTACCTGAAACATTATGTTTTTTGTCTACTTTCGAGGTCATGTATAGGATTCAAAGAAAGTTGATCAGCTTATTTTTAACAAAAGCATCATTTAGTACCATCCTTGCCCTTTAAAATGAGCTTTCAAGTGGTGATCTGTGATGTTTCGTTGCAAAGTTATAGCCATTTTAAAGTGACATGAATTGGATCCCCTACAAAGGGTTGCAAGCCAACAATATTAACCAACGGGTTTCAAATTCATGTCACCTTGAAATGGCTGCAACTTTGCAAGGAAGCATCACAGATCACCACTTGAAAGCTCATTTTAAAGGGCAAGGATGGTACTAAATGATGCTTTTGTTAAAAATAAGCTGATCAACTTTCTTTGAATCCTATACATGACCTCGAAAGTAGACAAAAAACATCATGTTTCAGGTAATTAACCTCAAATATTTCAGAATTCCGACATGATGGGTCAATTCTGAGGCCAGATTCGGATTTAGCGTAAAAAATTACGTCGAAAAACGACCCTTTTCAGCTCAACAACACTAATCACCTATTCATTTAGATACCTTTTTTGTAAAAAATAATTTTTCCATACAATTTACATGTAAAACTAACAGGCTCCGGCGCCACCTTATAAAATTGAGTTACAGAGCTGAAATTTCGTGAACTTTTTCTTCGTATCATAAACTTACTTTTTAAGCAACAGCACCGTAAAAAAAACCAAAAAAAAAAAATTTGAATCACCCTATTGTACATATGTTATATACTTAGGTATATCGATATCATTAAAATCGGAGACTGCATCTGGATTCTTTTTAATAATTTTTACTTTTTCTCTGCTGTAATACATAACACATCAAACCCACCAAAGGAGTGAGTAGTTTCAGGTATGGAGATTATTATCTACTTCAATTCTGCAATACTGCCCTCAGAAGCGAAAAGGGCGTGTCTGCAAAAAATTCATATGTGTGATCCTTATGGCATCGAATAGCTTAAAAACTCCACTTCTAAAGAACTACTCCAAACGCCGGTATCGTAGTTCAAACATATAAAAAATCTCCTAAGAGATCTAAATTTAACAGGTATTTCAATAAATTGACATAAACAAAATATCAATTATCTCGGAACCCCTTTTTTTTAAGAGACGCCCTTATCGCTTCTGAGGGCAGTATAGTTATTCTATGCGTATAATCATCAGCTTAGGAGTTATAGCGAAAAAGACTGTTTTGAGCAACTTTGAACAGAGCTGTGCAAATATGCCGACCTTCCACAAGGTCAAAAACTTGCATTTGTTATAATCACGTATAATCATGTATAAGTATGTAAATATCGCTCACTTACTTCAAGACTGGCATATCTCAAAAAACATAAAGTGTGAGAAAACGCATTTAAAGCTTTCAAAAAGTTGCTTTTTACATGAAAATGATGAAAAGTATGTCAAAAGGCAAGTTTATAAGATACTTTTCTGATTTTTTCACACAAAATAAAACATGAAATGGCGAATAATTCTGCATCATTAACTCAAAAATAACGTTTTAAAAATTTACCTTGTTTCACCTTTTGCAAGGTACAAATAACTACTGACTAAAATATTACATACAAATGTCATTTCTGGCTTTATTTTTCTTTAATTGGTATTTTTAGAACTCATTTCAAATTTCACTGATATAACACTTAAAATCCTTGTAAACTTGGGCAAAAATAGTTTTTATTTCTCTTAAGATGTTTTTAAAACTATGGGCGTGGCATAAAATTTACACTTAAATCTAACAGAAATTAAGACGCAATTAATGAAATTTTTCACAATTAACACAAGAATCACCTTTTTATTAACAAAAAAAAAAATACGTTAACCGTAAATTCTTTTCTTTATTTACAACACGTTACGTTGTAATCTTACAACAAACACGCTTATGGCGTTGGTGGAACAAGCGAAGAGAGGGAAACACAAAAACTGCCGTTAGATTCGCACACGCCTGCGTCACAATTGCTGCCGCCAGCGACGACGGAAAAGACGAGATTACTTAACCGATTCACTACTCGCGCCGCTCGGAAAAGAACTGAAACTGAAGAGCGGCGCAGAAAAAATTTCGGCGAGGTTTAGAAAAAAAATCTGAAATGAAAAACAACATAGTGACGGCGACGCCAACAGCAATGGCGACAGCGACGGCCACCAAATGGCAAACGGCAAAAAAGAGCAACAACAACAACAACAGCAGCAAAAAAATTATTAAATAAACAGACAACCAAAAGCAACAGCAACAACAGCATGATAGAACATATGCTGCGCGTTATAAAAACAACCAAAAACTACAACAAAAATAATAATAGTAATAATAATAATAATAAAAATAAAAAATGGGCAACAAGAATTCAAAGAACAGAGCAGAACAAAAAAAAAATGGCAAACGCGCATTGTGGAGCGACGACGGCGAAAATATCTATCGCAAATTTTACACATTTACACAATCATACAATTACACTTACACACTTCCAAATACGCGCGCCGCTCTCACGCTCTCAGAGTGCAAAATGTGTAGTAACACTTAAAAAAATTAGGACACTATAATAAAATTTAAACAAAAAAAAAAAAATTGAAAAAAAAAAAAATAGAAAAAAAACCATAACTGCTGCCAGAATAAAAAATACGCAAATTTGCCAAAGAATTTGTTGCCGCACAGCAAGTTTTATTCGTTGTCGTGTGTGCATGTGTGCATTGAAAAAAGCTTCAGAAATTATGATTAGAACAATGTGGGATGGTGTTTTCTCCGAAAGTATATCATGCTCTTACAAAAGAGGAAGAGCACACAGAGTCTTGGACCCTCAAGGCGTAATAATCTAAGACAAGTTTTCGGAAGATTGTCGACACGTCTTGAAAACCAAGCCAAATGAAGTTTCTGCGATTTTCGACTAATATGACTTTCACACTGACATCAAAAACTGACCGTTTTTCATTTATCACGTTTCTTAACCAGAAGTAGCTAGCTATCAAACAACATCTCGGAACTTATTTTCTATAAAAAACAGTATTTTTCTTTGCTTTTGTGATTGAATTATGTTTTCCAAATTTTCACACTCATGGAAAAAAAATCTATGAACAAACCAAAAATAAATAAAAGGAAAAAATAAACATATGTACATATAAAAAATAGAATTTCACAGTTTAAAAATTAGTATTACTTGCAGATCAAATTAATACAAATATATAAAAAGAAATAGATATACAATATGTTCCTGGATGCTATTATCGTCTTGAAATTCTTTACTTAACAGCTGAGACAACTGACGTCAAACAACAAGTAGTCAGCAAAAACGTATGAAACGTTTTACAAAAACGAGATAAATGAAAAATGGTTTATTTTTCACGCTAGTATCAAAGCTTTAATAGCTTTGTTCACTAGGACAATTTACGTCGATTAAGCCGTCGCTAAGTAGTGGATGCAGATGAACTTACGAGTATTTATGTATATATGTGAACCTGATGTCAACGCTCATACTTTTCAGGGAGAGATTTTAGCAGATATAGTTTCTGTTACAAACTATTCAATATATGTCTATTACCTACGTATATTGAGGGCGTAAGCAATTGAAGAAGAGTTCTATGGATCGTAGCCCTTTCCACCTCGAGAATGGAGTTTTTATGTAGAGTTTTCAATTAACGTAAATATGTAGAAGTAAGTAAGGGCGATTTCAGTTGTAAAAGCGATTTTGCGATGAGCTGCGCAAAAACAACTTCAAGTACTCATACCATTTTTGTCAGCACTAAAAACTCATTTCATTTTTACACGCACTGAAAACATCCAAACAATTGACAATTTTTTAAAATTAACTATAAATTTAAATGTTTTGTGTTTGAGACAGTTAAGTGCAAATTAATTTAAAGGCCATTTTTGGAAAATATTCTTTTACGCAAAATGAAATTAAATGGTTAATGATAGATTTAGGAAGATACCGTGAAGTGTTTTTATTTGAACAATGCTCCCTACTTGGTCGATAATCTGCGTGCTGTTTTCTATGCTGATTCTGGAAATAACGATTTTCGCATAGCCTTGGAAGAGACCGATAATATTATGATATCGCCATAGCAGCAACAGTTAAATGCCAATTAAGAATCTGTAATTTTTCATTAAAATTCTTAGAAGTAGGTATTAATTAAACTTTGGTTTAATGTGGAATTTAATTAAGTTCTCAATATGCAAAATAAGTGCATATTATTATTTATTTTCCAAATAATGTTGGTCTTTAAACTTTAGCTGTTATGTAACCACAATCTTTTTAGGTAATTAAGTTAAAATATAAAAATATTTATTTTTCTTAAATTATGGTCATTTTGACTCTGAAAAATTTTCAATAAAATTTTATTTAACTAAAGTTTAAGAAGGTGTCGTTTATGTTACTTTTTGGTTTTTACACTTAGCTCTTTTTTCGATAAAAAATATTTTATAGCATAACAAGATTGCATCTTGGCATTACCTTGGCCCACAAATCGGTTACAACACAAACATTACACTTCGATGCTCGACAAAAGTTCTCAAACAATCGTGAGAACTATGCTGGATATTGCTATTACTCAAGTAACAACATATAAAAAACAATCCATAAAAGGTGTTCCTTTTGTCCAATAAAATAAGAAAAAAATTGCAAAAAAAAAATTATAAGGTGTGCTAAGTCGTACTGACGCGAATTGGCTTCGCCAAAAAGGTAAAAAATATTTACCTTTTTTAACATTCGTACTAAGTAAAGTTTATATACAGTGGCACACACCTAGTAGGAAAAGATAATACATCAATGTTATCTAACAAGTCCATAATGTACTTCATTTAGGCAACATTTGGTTGTCCGTAGCTTCATTTTCAGCTGGGTATCTAATAGATCCCTTAACAAAACTACTCCGCACTAATGAAATTATCTCAATGCGACTTTAGGTGTAACGTACGGCGATGGCATTGAATTATATGGTATTGGCATTTCAATATTTTAACGATTTTATTTTGATGCCAGACACATATAAAAATACGCAGCATACAAAATTTTAGATTTAAGTTAGAAAATGCATTGCTTGTAGGTGTTAGCGAACAACTTAAGAATTTCGAGTTTTTAGGAAAAGATTTCACGTCTACAGACTTTGAGGATCTTTAAGCGAATTGCCTTACAGCCGACCAATTCAAATATCACTTGAAAGAAGAAAAGTCAGAACTTACTAAAAATTGTTTATTGAGAAGATAACATTTGTCGTAAAATCATTCCATTCATACAAATAACTGAACAAAATCTTCCTAGCTACGCTGTTGACGACCAGGGACACAATAGCATCCAGGCTGGAGTTTATCTTTAAGAAATGCATGCTACATATTCATAGCCCAGACGAATGGAAAGAGATGATAGCACTTTTTATCTTTTATATCTAAACATGCCTGCTGCCCTCCCTAGAAGAATGAAAAAGTCGACATTCTTCATACGCATATTTATAAAAACTTTTGCCTGCAGCGCAACTGATAACACTTAAGAACGAAATCAAAAATGATTGCTTTCACAATTTAATGTAATAAATTTTATTGACTTTGGTGGTGCCACAATCATAATATCAATCTAATTTTTTTTTAATCACGTCGCAACTTTAAGGATTTGTGGTTATTTAGAAACATAAATTAAATCTCACTTACAATTTATGAAAAAAAAAAAAAAAAAAAAAAAAAACAATCACGTGTGTGGTTCACACGTGGTAGAAGTGAAACCTTTAGAAAACTGAACTGCGAATGAGACGAAAATTTTTTATTAAAATGATAAAAATTGAGTGGATCTAAAATAGCTACCGCAATATATGATATGGTATATGAAATTAAAGTACTTTCGAGCCAGTGGTGTTATTTCACCAAAAGCTTGGGGGCCGAGAGCTTAAATAAATTATCGAATCGATGATATTTTGAATTGAATCGATGTAATTAATAATAATATCAGATCCTTGGGGGGGCTAATGCCCCCCTAGCCCTATCGAATTGTCGCCTCTGTTTCGAGCAGAATACCCGAAAACTATCAGCTGCGAGATCGGTTAACCAAAAGTGAAAAAATTTTCTATTTTTTCAAGCAATGTACTGATTAACTACCAAACTGCTGAATTCTGACTATTTGGTGGCACAGGACCATCTCCAATGTCACCAGATGTTGTCAAGAACCGATTGTCATTCAAATCAGTCAGCGAAAATAAAGATGGACTAGACCCATGTCACGGAAATTACTAACTGAAATCTGCCGGAAGGTATTGGAGTGGAACGCTCAGTGCAGAAATCGCGGCCATCCTAAATCATCGTGAAAACGATCGCTAGAACACGAATTACGTGAGTCAGGAAAATGTTGGAAATAATTGAAGGCACTCGCATGTTGGAAGAGTTTTGTCCTCCGTGAAGAGAGAAGGGACACAAGAAGAAGCCTGAGAAGAGCAGAATCCAAACTATATACATACATATATAGTACAGTGGAACCTCTTTAAGTCGAACCTCGATAAATCGAAAACCTCCCAAAATCGAAAAAATGTTGTGTTCCCTTTAACCCCCAAAACTTCCATTGTTCGAAGTCTGACCCCTTTATAAGTCGAAATAATTAGTGAGTCCCTACAAGTAAATTCAGTATACAGTGTTGGAAAAAATAATAGGGACAAACGAAGCAAAATATTTATTACACTAGTTTACAAGATAGAAGATCTGGTTTCTCATGGACTTTTTTCGATGTATTTTGGAGCGTAGATTCCAAAAATGGCAACCATTTTTTTTTCTCTTAAGAATCGTTTTCGAGATATCCTCAAAAAACCCCTTTTTCGGCACTTTTTTCACTTATTTGACTATATCTCCATACTTTTTTTTTTTTGACTCAAAAACGATTATCAGCATTCGAAAGATATTTGTATTCCCTTTCTAACAATATGCTGTTTGATTGAATCGGATAAGGTTTGATGGAGTTACAAGCGCTCAAAGTCCAAAAAAACTGACTTTTTTGGTCTTTTTTGAAAATCACTCAATTTCAATTGCTCCATTTGAATGAAAAATTTTTTCTTTTTCATATTTTTAAAATTTTTAGTGAAATACTATTCTTTTGCAAATATTTTAAGTATAACTTTGCGAAAATCGGACAAAAAATTTAGAAGTTATTCGAAAAAACACTAAAAAACTTGCAATAAAATTAAACGAAAATACATACGTTTTTTATTTAAAGAAACGGAGAATAAAAGTAAAGAGCCACACACAAACACAATCCAATCTCATCCGATTCAAGCAAACAGCATATCGTTAGAAAGGGAATACAAATATATTTCGAATGCTGAAAATTGTTTTTGAGTCAAAAAAAAATTTATGGAGATATAGTCAAATAAATGAAAAAAGTGCCGAAAAAGGGGTTTTTTGAGGATATCTCGAAAACGATTCTTAAGAAAAAAAAAAAATGGTTGCCATTTTTGGAATCTACGGCCCAAAATACATGAAAAAAAGTCTATGAGAAACCAGATCTCGAGATCAACCCCAAATTTGTAAACTAGTGTTATTGGAATATTTTTTTATGCTACAATCTGTTTTTAATGGAATTGACTGTAAAGTTACGTTATTTAACGGGACTTAATTTAGCAAAATAAAACAAGTATGAAAGTGCACGGATTTTGCATAGGAGCGTCTTGAATGGGCACAGTTCATATTTTAGATGGAAAAAATAATAGGGACAAAATATAATTTTGAGTACCTTGGACAAAGTCTGTTAATAAAAATGATCTTAAGTGGTAAGTTGTACTTTAGAATGATATAGTAAATACTTTATATGGGGACCCTTTACTTACTTGCTAGATTTAATCGATATTTATTGGAAATGGGTCGTGGAAAACATTGTTCCAAAGCTTAAAGAGATGCATTTAAAAAATTGGGAAAATCAAGCCGAAAATTCGAGATATGGTCAGCATAATGGAGTGCTCTAAGAACATGACTTGCAATGATCTGAAATCAGTTGCAAAAAGAGAGAGAGCAGAGAAAGAAATCCAAGATTTCACCAATTTCGACGACTTTTTGGATAATTATCGTGCATAAATTCCCATTGAAGGGGCAGTTCCTCTTCTGCATATGGCAACATTATTGAACTAAGTATGTTTTTTATATTTTGTCTTTTATCGAAAAAAATTGCCCATTTCTAGCTGCCGAAAAAGAACCCCCTTATCATTATAGATTCGCCACCGTGCTTAACAGGGTATATCGAATCGAACTCCGCGTTTCTGGGCCGCCTAACGAAGATTTTTCCGTGAGAACCAAACAAATTAATTTTGGTTTCGTTAGACCAAAGTACAACATCTTCAAAATTAAAATTAATTTGTTTAGTTCTGACGGAAAAATCTTCGTTAGGCGGCCCAGAAATGCGGAATTCGATTTTAGATACACTGTTTAACATGGTGGCGAATCTCTAATGATGAGAGGGTTCCTTTTCGGCGGCTGGTGTTAGGCAAATTTTTTGAATAAAAGACAAAATTTGCGCTCTAGATTACGTAAACATATTTAGTTCTACAATGTTGTCTTATTTAGAAGAGGAAATGCCTCTTCAATGGGAATTTATGCACGACAATGATCCCAAACGTTCGTCGAAGTAAGTGAAATCTTGGATTTCTTAATCTGCTCTCTCTTTTTGCAACTGATTTCAGAGCATTGGATATCACGTCCTTAGAGCACTCCATTATACTGATCATATCTCGAATTTTTGGCCTGAATTTCCCAATTTTTTAAAAGCATCTCTTTAAGCTTAGGAACAATGTTTTCCACTACCCATTTCCAATAAATATCGATTAAGACTAGCAAGTAAGTAAAAGGTACACATATAAAGTATTTACTATATTATTCTAAAGTACAACTTACCACTTAAGATCATTTTTATTAACAGACTTTGTCCAAGGAACTCAAAATTATATTCTGTCCCTATTATTTTTTCCAACTAAAAAATGAACTGTGCCCATTCAAGACGCTCCTAAGCAAAATCCGTGCACTTTCATACTTGTTTGATTTTGCTAAATTGAGACCCATTATATAAGCTAACTTTACAGTCAATTCCATTAAAACAGATTGTAGCATTAAAAATTATACAAGAATACATTTTTTTGCTGCGTATATCCCTATTATTTTTTCCAACACTGTTTATTTTCCCTCTAAAACTCGAAAAAATAAATTTGACCTCTGCATCTCGAATTACCTATATAGCTCGAAGAAAAATAAGATACCAACTTTAAGAATATGCCGACAATATACATCATTGTTTCTCAGAAATCAATATAAAAGTCTACTTATACAATAAGCGAATTCTATGAAATGATAAAGGAATTTATGACTGACGTTAACACGTGATTTCATTCGAACTTTAGCGAAGTTACTTTATTGTTGTCGATTGAAAAATTATCAGAAATAGTTTGGTCCTACTGCAATACCCACCAATTTTAAATACCTCTAGGATTTTTATTTATTTCACCTTTCTAACTCAAAATAAGTTGGAATAAATCTAAACCTCTACTCTCAAGTCGAACATTTCCTGACAAAATTCGTTTAAGTCAAAGTCCATAAGTCGAAAACTCTATAACTCGAATTTTTTGGCGTATTCCTTCAAGTTCGACTTACAGAGGTTCTACTGTATATAGAAAATTGAAGCATATGTAAATTTGATTAAATATCATTTTCATAGCTCGTTACTAAAAAGCTTTTGAACCGAACATATAATCACTCTGTAACATGAGGTAGGAAAAGTCCATAGATGTCAAAAAGTCACATCTAAATTTTTGACTAGATAAGTAAATCAAACGTAATGTTCCAATATTTACCATATGTTAGGCTCATATTAAATGTTGGAAAATCGATTTCTAGGGTTCTTTCCGTGAAAAATGCTAGTAACACCGATGAGAGGACTGCAAATATTTTTCAGCCTACGTTCAAAAATGTATAACTCCGGCCCTAAGTATGTATATTTATATGCCAAATCTATAAAAAATACTTTATACAATAATGATCAAAAACCAACAAGCAAGAAGGTATACATAAATAATACCAACCATCCTAGAGTATGTGATACATAAATCAAATATAAAATCACAACCATTAAAATTGGCGCACAACAAATACCGTTGTAATGCCGAAAAAAAAGAAACGCAGACCTTGTTTGGGCATCGCTTTTCGCTCAGCTTGTTATGACGAGACAACTGCAAAGCACGCACCCATAAAAAACCCATTAAGTATCATAAAAAAATTATCTAAACGGCCTAAAAATGTAATGTCGAATAGATGAGAAAAAAAGAGGTGAAAAGAAAAACCGCAAAAATAATAAAATGGATCTTAGTGAATTGATGGACTCAGAAAGAGAGAGAGAGACGCCAGCAGATAGCAAATAGAAGATATTGGTGTTGGTGATGGTAACGTCTAATGCGCAAGTACAACAAAATTCAATGGAGCATAAAAAATGTTACTTTAAGTAAAGAAACCTACGCATGCATTACCCAATGCTGCCACCTCCACCGCCTCCGCCATCTTTGCTGACAACACATGAAATCTCTTTCTTCACTTTACTCATGTAAGTGAAGCTTAATGACGATCGGTGCTCCTCTTAGCATGAACAACAAGTACATTCACCCTGTGTTGTTCTTTCCATTTGTTGTTGTTGTTGTGACCATAGCTTGTGCTATGTAAGATATCGGTTACCTGAGGCTACTCAATAAATGCAAAGTATGGGTAACTCTGATCGTTACATGCAAAATACATATGGATGCTTAAGTATATCCAGCGATATTGGTAATAGTTTAAGGGCCTTAAGGTTATTCGAAAGTTGTTGGCATGCTAGACATTCTTGAGGTATTAACGGTACTTTTAAGATGCTGGTAAAATACTATACTATTCATTAAGTTACATACTTGCTGAAAGAGTTAAAAACTCATAAGAGGTTTTGTACCAATCCAAGAATGAGACATGAAACTTACCTAAAAGTAAAAAAAAAAAAAAATTAAATAAAAACTTAATTAGCAAAAATGAAACAATTAAAAATTAATAAAATAAAAATCATTTTATTGAATTGAAATTTGTGAAAAATGAAAAAGCAAAGACAATTAACAAATAATACAATCATAATGATTCAATCAGCCAATATATGCATTTTCAGCGCAAAATTAACATATCAATGCCGACTCATTAATAAACAATTCGCCAGCCCTTACTGCGTAATTTCCGTAATTTTGTTAAAATCCAGCAACAATTACAATCAATTTATGTCTTTATTTTGCAAAAATAAAACTTTTTTTTTTGAATCGTTAACATTAAATAGTTATTTCAATTATGTAATAATAACTAGTAAGGATTTTACCTTTGGCCTCGCCAAAAATTAAATGCACTATACCGCATTAATAGTAGGATTCTTAAATTTTAATTAAAAGGATATTTCTTCCACCACACTACGTTCTGGTTGGTTTGACTAAACGTTTTCCCATTTAATTTGGCAACATTTACTTAAATAGTTTTCTATATAGCTTTTTAAAGCAAGATGGTGGTATGGGAGGTGTCACGCCTCTTTTTAAAATTAATCTTATTTTTATTTATTTATCGTCTAAACTATTTCTTGTATCAGCGGTGTTTTATTCGCTTTGGTTAAACCAGAATCACATACAAATGTGTGAACCAGCTCAATTTCTAGTTCAATTGATTGAACTTTTTTTGTCTTTGCTAAAGTTTGAAGCATCATAGACACAAACCTAAAATAATCAAAAATATATGGCAACTTTGCTGGAATTCTGAAGAAGCGTTCTTAGGTCACGCGAGGCCTTGTGCACCCAGTCAGTGCTAGGCCCAAATATTTAAATAGAAACACATAATAAAAATTAAAACAGTGATGAAACAACAGAAAACGAAGAGAAAACTTTGGTATTAGCGTCTGCGACACTATAAAATCACTTTTAAATCATTTGATAGCAAGAAATTGCAAAAAAAAAATTATGTACTGATACGTGAGGCCCCTTACCTTGCTAGGCCCCGTTCAAGCAAACGACCATAAAGGCGGCTCCGGTTTTAAAATAGAATTTCTGTCAAACACTGTCATGCCACCTATTGGTCAAATGTAGGGCTAGCAGATGACCTGCCCACAAAAGTAGTGTATGTCAAAAAATTCCAATTTTCGAATGAAAACCAAAAATTTTTTTAGTCTCAAAAAAAAAAAAAAACAAAAGGTCCTCGTTTGTTACGAAAAGTTCCAGCAAAATTAAAAGAATATTTCAACTTTACAATGCAAACATCGAAAGTAGCAAAACCATCCAAAAGTAGTGCATTTCAAGTGAAAAGTAGCAAAGTAGCAAAGCCTTGCAAAAGTAGCACATTTGCTACTAAAGTATGCCATCTGGTAGCCCTAGTCAAATGCAGAATTATAAAAGGTTAAACTTATGCGTTTAATTAATTCACTTTTAGGTTTAACTAAAGCGAATATAACATTTGGTTGCACTACGTTTTAAAGTGTTTACTCATACGGCAGGTGTCACGCCCTCTATTCAAATGGTGTTAATTTTTGTTCTATGCTAGGCCGAAGTATTTTTAGTATTTGTGCGAAGTTTGGTTCCATTCCCTTAAAGAATTCTCTCAGTATAATGTTTTAAAGTTTTTACTTGTTTGGGGGTGTTATGCTTACTTGCAAAATTTCGCCTAATTCTTTTCCAGTTATTTTCCAAATTTTTCCTACTGTTTGTGAGAATTTCTGGTTTCGTTTCTTTAAAATATTGCTTGTATGCGACGTTATTACCAACTTTCTGTATAGAGCATTTCTAGGAGAAATTTGGTGACACTATATCAAATAACTCTATCAACATAACGTTTTACATTTTTTATTTGTGTGGGCGATGGGCGTGTCATGTTGTTGTTTGCTCCTATCCCGCACTTTCTAGAAGACGACCTAGAACCTTTGATGACCTGGTTAATTTTAGACACTTTAGTATAGGTTAGTTACTCTGGTTAGTTTAACGAGTGGGCTAAGTCAAATACCCTGTGTCATTTGGCTTAAGAGAGTCGGTTCTTAAACTGACTACCACTTCTACCTCTTACCTTGCTTACGCTGGCTTAAGGAGGTCGAGGCAAGATTTAAGCTGAATGGCTTGAAAAGCAAGTCTCAGCTCATTAATGTTATTGAGTTGAATTTTTTTCTCATTAGATCATTGTTTTTGCTTGTATTATTTATTCTCAGAGCGAATATTACAACAGTACATTAATTTCGAAAACAAGTTTAATAATTTGAAAAATATAGTTTTCATAAAAATTGGCTTTACCAAACTACTGTAGTTTTAAGCGGATGTCTTTGCAATTCGTAAAAAATTGGAAAAACTAAATTGCATTGGCATTTCTGCGTGAAAATCAAATCTCATCCTGTAAATATTCTCTAGTAGTGACTAGATGCCGATAATATATAAATGAGAATGCCAGTACACCAAACTTACTCTTTGCTGACAAGCTCGCTAGACATTATAATACTACCCGACAATAAACGACACTTGCAAGTTATATAATGAAAGCAAATCCTAGGTGCTATCTAGCATTTTTGGTAAAGAAAATTACGATCAACAACGTCATTAAAACTTTTCAAACCCTCTACGACTTTGTCTACATTTCCCAACATTTTCAAGTCTTTTCGGCTAACCACATTAAGTTCACATATCACGCCGCTAGTGCATTTCTTTAAACTGCTTACCCTCAAATTCTCAGTTATGTAAAATATTTTAAATACACTTGAAATTTGCCAGCCCTTTACTCCTCCATGCGATGCAGCCGCTGCTAAATTTAATTTTTTTTTTCAAATTTTACTCTGGCGAAAATGTTCACATTTTCCGAAAGCAAATTTAAAATTCATTGAAGCGAAAATCAATTCAAGTGGGAAATAATTAAATAACTCCCATCCTCTGTCAACCCCTTTCTTGCGCAACTGGGCTGATAATGTGGGTGTGTCATGTTGTTGAGTATACTTTTCGCTTTCCATTATATTGCAGCTATTAGCATGATATTACATACGTTGAACGTTATGCCAATGAGCAAGCGGTGGCGCGCCATTAATGGTACTTAGGGTGGGTTGTTTGCGTTAAGCCAAAAAATCAACCCCAAACCCCAGCTTACATCGTCATCATCATTGTGGCATTGAGGATGAGGGCTGCTCTGTTTTGTTTAAGTTTCTCGTTGAATACCGAGTATCATCCGCTGAAGCATTGTGAAGCGATTAACTTTTGTTTTTAAAGCGCAAATAGCGACTTTCATTGTTTGCATTTAAGTTGTAGTTACAGGAAATTTTAGCTGGCGTGAGAAAAAATCTTAATTTTCATTCTTAAGTGTTGGTATTAGGAGATATGCACGATAAATTAAGGAGACTCAATTAAAAATGTTCATTCTAAGTATACATCAGACCGCACTCAAAATATTGCTCAAAAAATTTGTGTGATGTGACGAACGGGAATAGGGTCTGACATTTCCGGCAAATGACTTTTCCAAATTTATTTTCTCTGATAATATGTATAGGGAGACAAGTGGAAACTTGAGCCAAGTAATTTTTTTGTTGGTGTCAAATAGCTCAAACTTTATAGATTTCATTTATCTAATGTATACGAGTATCGCACTGCATGGATTACATGTTGGAGTGCGACGTTTCGTGCTCAAATTAAACCGAAAATGTAATAAAAAATGTAATTGTAATTTCATTACAATAAAAGAGGAGCTTTTGTGTTGATTCCCTTCTGTATTGACAACAAACACAGCGACAGTATATGCGGAAAAATATACGCGGGATTAAGCAAAAACTAAAGCGAAAAATCCAGTAGTTTAAAAAAAATAAAGAATTGGCAACGCTGCAAACAAAGCGTTGGCTGTCACAGTTGTGAGTCACAATGATGGGTCGATGTAATAGTAATTACGAATAGCGGGAATATTAAAAAGCTTACAGCTCAATTTTTTTGAAATTTCCTTTAACCCTTCTTAGGAACGCGATGGATATAACTCGTAATTTTTATGAATTAAACTTAAATTTTATGGCTAAGAAAGCAAGTGAGAAAATTAGTATGACCAGCGGTGGGCAAAGGCTTGATTGTGTCAGGGACTAACCATTATCAAGTTGGCTTTTTTCAAAAAAACTTTTTCCAGAACTTTTGGTTTTGTTCCAATCCTGTTGAAATTTTTTAGCGAAATCGAGGTAAGCTCTTTCAATTTCGAGAAACTTCACGTGCAGTGTAATATGCTTTCACTATCTTATATTGTTCCCGTTGTCGTCAAGCACAAAGTCTTGCTGATGGAGCTCCGTTAAGTTGCTGATGGTACCTGATTGTGCTCGGTCTCAACGCTATAGCTCTGTCCTGGCTGTTTCTATCTTAATCCGGTTCTGAGTTTGACGTCATTCAAAGCAATCAGCCCTCCGTCGCCTGAAAAAAGTTAGTCGAATACTATCGTTCTTTGAATTTCAGCCCATTTATCTGTTATTCTTTCGTGTCTTTGGATAGTTCTGCAACGATAGTTACAGGTAGGCTATCTCCCACGACTTCTTTAGTAGCCTACACCACTTTCGCGTATAGTAAATGCCGTCTCATTTTTGGCAAACTTGTCAAGAATAAACTGACCTTTTTCTGAGCATTATATCAAGAATTACATTTGCGGACTGCCTTAAAAAATGACGTTTTAGGGTACTATGGGGATGGCTAATGCTCGTCGATTAACTCTCGTTGTTGGTCGCTTGATTTAAGACTAACAATTTCTCTACGAAAAACAATAGGTGGTCGTGCGGGAGTCATGCTTGGAGCTGGTTGTCAGCAAAACGTTCAAATAAGAGCGCCGGATTTGAATTTCTCACATTTTTTTCTATAACGTGCTATCGATATCACAACTCACTATAAAACTGAGAAAATTTTAGCTGAAAATTTCTAAGATTCGCATGATTATCGTACTGTTTCAAATGAGTCTTCGAAGACTAATAGGCAAAATTTGAGGAAACAAGTTCCATTGTGGACATCCATGCGTTCTCGTTGTGGACGTTTCATCGACAACATAGCGATTAAAAGTGTTCTGAAAACCCAGAGAGGTCAACTCATCATCATCATTTGCCAGAATAAGGCGTTTTAAAAAAAAAGCACCATACAGCGAATTTTAATAAAGATTTGTATATGGATGCTTGCAAGATCCAAGACCTCAAATCAGTAGACCATTTTAGGACAAGAGATTTCGTTAATTCAAGTTCAATTTTGGTAAGAAATTCATCATAAGCGACGAGTCAAATTTTCAACTCAATGGGGTATTTTCTGCTTCTACTGATGATTGGGCGCTTTTTAAGAAAACATTGAAAGTGAATTTTAACCAACCAAGTGGATTACCACTTTTAAGTCCTGAATACAAAAACCTTTTTCGCATCCTGGCACATAAAATCCATTCATTTGTTGGACTGTTAATAAATGAACAAAGTTGAAATGTACTTGAGTTCTGTTAACTATGTGGTTACGTTTTGTATCGCAAAAGCGAGCGTTGCCTCATGTTATATTGATAAACATAAAGCTGCTTTGGTAAAGAACTATTGAACCATGAAATTACAATCTAACCAGCGCCCTTCCTCTGACTGTATGCTAAGCAAAATAAGCTTCAGTAAGCAATTGTTTCCATGTTAATTGAAAAATTTCAGATATTCAGAAACTTTCGCTTTGGTGATAAAATTTTTAGTATAGCTGCTTGTTATGGAAAATGAATAAAAACGATAAACGTTACGCCTACTACGTAAGTTAATCATAATCTATAGCATGAATCACTAGAAAGTTGTATTGTATATTGCCAGAAAGTTGAACTGAATCTTACATTGTAAAGTAGTAAAAATGGGTCGCTACTGAGAAAGAAAAATAATATAACGAACCTTTAAACGGCATAAGAACAAATTTGTTTAAGCCATATATCAAAAGAACTCAACTGAAATGATATCTTGCCTTTAGATAAAGAATATTTTCTTTTTCTCAGTGTGTGCTTGTCACAAAGTGTGCTTCCAATTAAATGGAAAAAGTGAAAACCAACCAACTTCTTATCAGTGCGCCAGTTTGTCTGATAACAGACCCCACCCGCGAAAACGTGCTCTGTGTCTCATTTTATCTGAAGCAATCAAAATATGATAAAAATAGCAATCGCAGCGAAATAGACAGATAACTTCAACATCTGCTGAAAAAAGCGAGCGCGTGCCAAGCGATCTTTGATTGGCGCTTAAATTGAGGTAGGAAAAGCCCACATCCTATGGAGAAAACATATTGAGATGAATAAAAAATTGTCGGATAAAAACTGCATATAAAAGCAGTCAAGGAGCCACTAACGCCGCCAATGATTAAAAGCGCAAGTCATTTGCACTGATTTTCCGCATTGGGAGAAAAGATTTCCCAGTAGAAAAAAAAAGAACAAAAAGAGACAGAATCAACGATGATAACATTTCGTAGACAAGATAATTAGAGAGTTACAAACATAACGTTTGTTGTTGACAACCAGCAAAACATACAACAAACAAACAATGAACGAACGGTCGCGTGCACTTGGCGCCAATTCAGTGCGGAAAAAGTAAAATCAGCAATCCATGCCATGGTGAAAATGTGAAAAAAGCGCGCCAAAGTGATGAAAAGTCGAAAAAATGGTGAATACTCCACCATAACGTTTCACTCCATTCCATCCTCATCAGCATATGTATCGAGTGAAGCCAACGGCATCATCATCAACACCTAACTACTGCAATTGAACAGTGACGAGCTGATAGACTGACTGACTGACAGACAATTTGACATTCAGTCAGTTGGACGGACAGTCAGTCGGCATAAGCGCACTCTAGCGTTAAAGAGTGACATACAAATCGGTTAAGAGAAATGAGAGAAACGACGGAACACAAATTCGTAACAGCACACAAATTTGAAGGTTACGAGTTTCAACGCTGGCGTGCAGTTCTTCGGGGTCAAGGTAGTCGCTTGATAATGATTTCGTTTTGTGCTCTTCGAGCGTTGAGTTGACTTAAATTGGCTTGAGTTTGGTCGACTTTTTTTATTCCGTTGAGTTGTGCTCATTTTGAATTTGAACACTTACATAGCGTGATTCAGTTTCTTTTCGATGGTATTTTGATATCAACTTCCGCTTAGTGCTGCCAGACTGTTTCATTTGGCGGAAGAAAGTTTGGTTACTTATGAAAACCACCAATTTTGACTAAATAAGAAACTGGAAAATTTCGATTTTATTAAATATTCGCACAGTGAATTATTGATTTGCTTTCATTCATAATAAAAATTACCAATAGTTTTGACTATTGTTTGGGTGTATGCGAAATTGTACGATACTTTTGTCATACAAAAAAGTGTAAAGTCACCTATTCAAAAGTAAAAATTAATAGTTGCCCTAAAACGAAAAGAAATTTATAAAAAAATGGCCACTAAATATAAGAAAAAATCATCAAAAACAATTATTTTGGTTGATTTTAATTTTATTTTTCCTTATTGAATACATAGTATTTTAGGTAAATTCGCATACGCTAATTTGAATGTTTAAAAAACTTACCACAAAAAATGTATTGCAAATTCTACAGCATTTTTATGCCCGATACGCAATGCATGGTAAATGCATTTTGTCAATCTATTTGAAATGCATTGAATTGGATCGTCTGTCCGCATTTGGAAATCATAATTACGAACAAGCGAAGAAAGTTTAATTTTATCGAAGTGTAGCAGACAAGCTATGTTTTCAATTGTACTACATGAAATTGATTGCGAAAATGCCTTAGAAACATGCGTTCCACATACAGAAAGCTAAACCCACATTATGAATTTTCTTATATGCAAGGAGTTATTCCAAGAATTGCTTATCCCAATTTCGAAAAAGTAAGGAGGTTGTAAATAGAGCCGTGCCTTCTAAAAGCGAAACCTTTGAAACGCTATGCCGGGTGCGCTATTGAAGAAAATGCAACAATATTTCACACAATACACAAGAAATGATTTATACATATGACGAAATATAAGTGGGTGGGCGTTGCTCCACTCATACAAATAATAACTTAAAAACGTTACATTGAAAAAATGGTTAATGTACTGGAATTAACTAGAGTAATTAATAGACTAAAAGGAGATTCAATTTGGAAAATGGGTGCCACACTGCCTTTGTAAGCAAAAACTTTAAAATGCTATGCTAGGAAAAAATTTCAAGCAAATTTTTCTATACTTTAAATAAACTGCTATGCTGTCAGCATAATGCTGAGAGAAGAATGGAGACTTTTGAACAAAAATTGGCGTGACAACTCCATACAAGTAGAAATTCGCAGAATTAATTACACAAAAACACAAATAAAACATTTTTCTGGCAATAATGTTTTCTGCCCATATAGACATAAGCCAAATCATATTCAAATTTTAGCCAATTTCACGGGGACTTTATTTACACACAATAAGTGTTGCACTTTGAGATGTTTAATCTTCAAGTAATAGCAGTGACACTTTAAGGCCTTCCATGATCATATTGTTAAAAGTTTAAATGACAATAGATTATCTAAACTCTAACGATTTCTTATTGATTTTGTGTAAAAAAAAAAGGTTTCCGCTACTACTTTGCCCTGGAGCCCCGACAACATTAAGCCCGTCGCTGACAACATTATTGAATAGACGGCAAGTATTCCCACTACTCAATGGATAACTCTTGTAATCTTTTGTATCAATGAAATAAATATAATTATGAAAAGGTGATAAGTGCAATTGTTGCTAACAACATTTCTCAGCATATGCACTTCAGATGTAAATATACATCCCTATCATGAATATTCGGAGGAAAACGACTCTCGCGGATTTTTTCGTTTCTCGAGAGGAGTATTTTGCGATCATGAATAATTGCGGATTGGAAAACTTCATATCCAGTCAGTGCTGCCAAAATATTTCCAATTACTTCCATTCAGTTCAAAATCATAGTTGCATTTTTCATATTTGACATTAGCTTTTAAGCAATTTTGCATATTTGACATTAGCTTACCTGTCGGCTGAACAATTTTATAAATAAAAATGAAGTGCATTTATCTATATCACAAAAAAAATCACCTAAAATATAGTGTAGCATAGCTTGATTGTTTGCCATTTACTCTTTTTCATGAAGACTTTTACTGTATCCGAATTGGATTCCATGTACTGAACCACTTGTAAATATGTTTAAAAAATGTTTTTATTAAATAAAATTACAAAATATTGCTAGCATTGACTCTTTCCTCATTAAATTCCTAGCCAAAAAGTTGGGGAACAAAATTTACGTGAAACGTCAAAAACTGTTCCACAAAAAAGTATTGCCGATAACCTAATTTTCCAGGGAGTTTGTTCCCATTCCCCAATAATCTTTCACGATCGCAAAACAGGGGATTGGAGAAAAAGTTCGAGGGAATGTTTATTCATGATAGGGGTGAACCAAAAATGACACTCCGCTTTAGCAACATTCATAGCAACATTGAATCTGCTGCAACGCAAGGAAATTAAATTTCTTTGCGATACAAAGAAAGGCACAGATTTATATAAAATCAGGAATAAATATCAAGACATTAATGAAGATAAATATACATACGAGTATGTATGTATGCATATTAACTGTTATCTCCCTGTCTTGGTTCTTACCGAGATAATTCTACTGCATTTCACAAGATTCAATGTTGCTAAAGCGGAGTCTCACTCTTTGTGCCATTTAAGACATTGTATGCACTGAGAACGTAAAGTTGTTGCCATATTTTTGCTCAAAACGAGTACTAGCACTCGCGCAGTTGAATTTGTCTGTTGAGGTAGGCAATGATTGTTTCTGTCGCTATCTCTCACTTTCAATTAACTACACTGCAACAGCACACTAAAGGCAACGTTATTACCTACCATTGCTAATGTTATTGTTATTAAAATTAAACATTTTCATTAACAATTTTTGTAATAAAAAATATTTACTATTTTCTTTAAAAACTAATTATTCTTTTTTTTTTTTGGAGTGAGTGCGTGCCCAATTGACGATTTTGTGGACAGGTTTGTCTTATTCGAAAATCTACTATATCGTATACATAGATGCAAGTACTTAGTTCCACATATTATAAATATTAAAACGGAAGAGTGGAGAAATTCACCAGTAAGCAGCAGTTTTGATTATTAAATTTGGGTCCAGTTGGTCTTTAAATTTCGCCAATAAAAACTAAACTTTCACCAATTGATTTAAGTCAAATCATTAAAGGACGGATGGTTGTTCAACCGTTTCACAAATGTTTTTTCAGCTTAAATTTATATCTGCACCCCAGAGAAAAGGGCGTGGCTTTTTCCATACAACAAGAGCACTTAAAACGCTATTTCTTGCAATCTATGGCAGCTACAATTGTGAAAACTTGGTACTTGGAGGTATATTAATCGAAAGAAATTCCTATTTCCGCATTTAAAGGACGCAAAGTTTCTAAAAATCTAAACGCACCTTAATAGCATAAAACTTTTGTATTCTAAAACAGTTTGGTCGTTGAATAAACTGGATAATTATACTGTGACGGGCCTTTACTTAAATTAAGATATTTTTAATTTGTTTTTTAGTCGACTGAGTATTATTAATTAATTGAATTTTAATTGAATTTACAGTCAAGTGCAGTAACCAATATTCATCTGAAGTTTCACAAATCGGTTAATGCTTTATAAGCAAACATGACAAAGACAACAAATGGAACTATTTAACCTGGTAATTGGTGACATATGTTTCGGCTATTACCACATATATACACATATTCATATGTATATACATAGCCTCATCAGACCAGTTTTTGGTTAATTTGTAATGTGATTCGAACCCCCGACTATTCCATGAATTATATGTGGACAGCCGCTCATACCACTGAGCTATGGAGGTTCTGCTGAACGACATGTACAAAGTGCACATTTCTATGCAGTTTTAGCGCCATCTGTTGTATGAGAAATGACTATAAAATTTATGTGATTTGTGAAACTTCACATGAATATTGGTTACTGCACTTGACTGTAAGTTGAATTAATTAAATTAAGATATTATTATTATATTATATATTGTCCACTATTTTACATAAATATATGTATACATAACATACATAACACTTAACTAAATTGTAAGGCTGTCTCAATTAAATAAGAAAAATATAAATACGAATACTGCGAATATCTAAGCTTGATGTCATTCTTGGGTATTTTTTTTTAACACAGATCATTGACATAAACTTTTTTATCAATTGAAAAACACTAACTTAAATCATCGCCTATAAATTACTCGCACCATACGCTTGTCCTCTTTAATGAAAAACCATATGGTCAAAAAAACCTTAGAACGTACGAGTATGATGCATTGCATTACATGAACTCGCAATGCCATCTGTATAATGCAAACAAATTATAGAACCGTTTGTATGCTAACTTTGGCTTAAGTATCGTTCAGCATTTTTAAGTTTTTTTTTTGGACTAAACCTAACTGAGCTGAAGTTAACTAACTGAAAAGTCAAATGCTATGGTGTTTTGGACAGGGCTTGAAGAAAAAAGAAAAACAACAACGTTGCCCAGAAATTTTTTAAATCAAAACATGGCAAACTGGTAGGTATAAAGACAAATACTAAGCAAATAGAAACAATAACAACAACAACAAGTATAGGTACCTAAGCGTGTAAGGCGCCAAATCGTTATTGCCAAAAATGGTGACCAATACGCTGTTGCATTGTAAGTGTTGCCAATATAACAAATAGTAGTTAGCTCGTTTGCTGATATTTTGTTCGTTAGTGCTTCCAACGGTTACAATGTGCACTTGTGCAAAAGGTCTTCCAACCGGTTAGTCACGTTTTTTTTATTAAGGTTCATAAGAAGTAGTTCTCAAACTTTTCCAAGTTGACATAAAAATTGAGGTTATTATTTGACAAAGAAATGATGAAAAAAGGGTATAGGCGCAATAGCACAAAGGATATCCGACAAAAAAAATGAGTAGTGACTAGTTTTATAAATCGGTATTTTAAGGATAAATTGTGTATGTATTCGTACAAAGAGATCATGAAAAATAGCATACGTTCTTAGTTCCAGTTCTATCATTAAAATTTTATTAGAGCAAAAGTCACAACACACAAAAACGACAGCACTTTCGATCGATTTAACTTTGTATAAAGCGGTGTATCAAAATTAACTGTAACAACATTCTTTACGACAGCAGATCAGGCATCCTTGCACTCAGCTTAATATGGTTGACTCAAAATTAGTATAGGAGTGTCTACCGGTCTTGTTGAGACTTGCCAACATATTATCTGTGAGTATAAGTCTGGCTTATTCAGGTTTCTTATTAGTTCCTTTAAATGTAATCTTAAACACTTCCTGGAAAGTTTTTCTGCAGGAAATTTTGAGGCAACTGACAAAAGAAAGCATTTATTTCAAAAGCTCTTCCGAAGAGATCTGAGCTGAGCACAGAATTCCTAACAAGACGCTGCGGGGCTAAAAAGAAGCTCTTGAACATGGCACTTGTACATCACGAATGATGCATGGATACCAAGACATACAGATAACTTCAGAGAAAATGTTCACAACGAGTTCAATAAACATAGCTTCTTTTATATTGAACTTGACAATATGATATTAACTCAGTTCACATCATATTCCTATGGAATATTCTTTATCTCTCATTTTTCGCTCACCAAATCTGTTCTAATCTAGCAAACTCCATCTATAAACAAATTTTTTAAATGGCATAATCCTAATTACTTTCTATCAATAAAAATTAATTAAGCGAAAAAAATCAAAGTAGCCTAAATGGGAAGAGTTTCATTTTCCACGCTTTTTAAAGAGCGATATTTGTGAAAGCATGAAATTTGAAAAAAAATTATTCCATGTTCTACTCCGTCCCATTTGACGTGTCCGTTGTCTTTGCAAAAGTTTTTGGGTAGAACATTTAGTAGAGTTAATCAATAGCTCTGTGTTACCAACAATTTTCTTGACCGTATACTGAAAATTTGCTGGCTAGCTTTGGAGTGGAAACCTAAGCGTAGTAGAAATTGTGGCATTCCTAAATTATCGTGGAAACGATCATGTTTTCTGTTAAATGATATTTTTTTTTACATATATGTTTTTGTATTTTACTAACAGATATCGCTAAAAATCTAACACTAATATTACTGAAGAGTTTTATGGTCGATTTTTTCTTTTATTTTTTGGACTCTCTCCCTTGATTGTAAACAAAATCTTCTCCTTAATTGTGTGTGATTTTGATTTATCGGGAAATATTATGGAGATTATGTTCAGAAATCATTTTATCGAGAGCTTATGATATTGTAAGGCCGAAATAGAAATATGTGCCAATCGTGAAATGTAACAATATACAAATACTTTAGAGAGAAAAATGTCCGTGACTTAAACTACTATATCTTAGTTTCTATAGAAGTTGTGAAGACAAGCAGTGAGATTGTCACACGTGTGACTACATATGAAATACATGGTACGGACTGTAGTATCTACTTAATGAGCAGTAAATGTTTTTTTTTTTTTTTTTGAAGAGTTAAGAGGAATATTTTAAAATAAAATAGGACAACTAGAAGAATTATTCAAATTTATGTTCTATACAGAACTTTTACGGAGAATATATGCCCATATGTGTGTGGGTTTAGACGATTCTTGTTGCATTTATGTCTGTTTATGGGATTTTATAGAGTTGCTTGCTGTGTTTTTTTTTTTTTTCTTCAGCAGAATAACATCAAAATCGGATTATAAAACGAAACATATGCAAAAGTTGCAGGTGAAGCAGGCGATTTTATTGCTGTTGTTGTAGTTGGTGCTGCTGCTGACCTTCTTTCAATATGGCATCGATTACCACATTGCTACGCCGCTGTGTTTTGTACTGCAACGTAAGTGGCATGTTGTGCTGTGTCGTTAACGTAACGTTAAGTTTATGTTTGTTGCACTTGTATTCAAATTGTTGGAGGAGTTTTGCGATCTGTTCTTGTTGTGTTTCTAATGACATCATAGTTTTTATTTAAATTGATTAGCGTTTGTCTTAAGGCTTTTCAAATTAAAAATTCAAGCAATTTATTACGTATACTGCAATACGTAGCACTTGAGTGACTACACACTAAGTTAGTTTATAAGATTTATTTAACTTAAAAACAAAAACAATCAAAATTTTTATCTGCACATAAATCAAGAAATAAATCCTTGAGATATCTCAGAGTAAACTGAGATCTATATTGCAACTATAGGTTCCATGTTCTTGTTAAAATATTACGGAATAATTATGTCCCTAAAGTTTTGCATAGTACACTCAGGAAAAATTGCCATTGCAAATTTTATTTTTGATTTAAAACCGCAAGGTTTTGAAGCTGAAAATAGTAAAATTAATATTTTCGCGTTTATTTTTAAAGCAAACAACTTAATATTCATTTTGAATTTGAAAAGTATTGAAAGTAACAACATTTTTTTAACTTAAATACAACCGTGAAAAACTTTAAATTGCATTTTTAAGTTTCATATTGTTTGAAATTTCTATATTTATTTTGCATTAAGCATTTCATCACTTTGAATCACATATGAAATCACTTTAAATCAATTTAGATTATTTTCGAATCCATATCAAAAATGTTTCTCTTCAACTTAAATATTTTCGACTTAAACGCTAAGCCATAAGGTTTTATGGTTGAATCAAATAATAACTGATTTTTTCCCCCCTAGAGCATAAGTTCTGTAATCAGTCTTCAAATATTTGTTTTGATAAAGACGATTGATTATTCATGGTATAATCGGAAGTCACTTGTTACCTCTGCATTAAATTTTGTTATAAATAGGTGTGTTTCTATTTTTCTTTCACTGATAACTCTATTCAGCTGAAACCCCAATGTATCAACAGATTCTAATAATTGGTGTTGGTTATTTTGTATAAACTCAATATTATTTACTTAGAGATTGCCCCTAGAGCAAGGACTGAAACTCTAAAAATAAAAAAGAAAAAAAATTCTCAGTGAGTACTATTTTACATAGTATGTAAGTACATACTTAAAAGCCCGCGGCACAATCTGCTCGAACATTACCATTCTTAAGACTTAATTCTTGAGCCTATGCCAATAGTAATCGACTTCAGAAAGTATAAGCAATTTTATCCAGTATCGTATTAACTATTGTACTTTTTACAGATATTTAATTTTATTTCTGGAATTATGATTCAAAGACCCCAAACAGAAAGTTTTAATTTTTACTTAAGTAATCCACCAGTTGTTCTCACATATTTCTAGTCTTGATTGGAGTACAAGTTGGCAATAAATAACTGGTAATTTTTTTTGATATATCAAAGAATTAAAAAAGACTTATCTATTTTAACCCTTAACCTTACTAGCAGTGTAAAGATTTGAATATCTCGAAAACTAAATCAGGCAATCATAAATTCAATTTTCATTTCTTGCTTATTTCATTGAACTTAGATGAATTAAAGTCAAAACATGATATTCGGGAAATTAAAATATCCACCTATGGTCATAAGCATGGAGAAGATTTTATTAAACTAAAATTACTTTCAAAGACAATAAACCGTTGGCGACAATAAAAGCGTTAATTACTAACTGGAAATCTATGTATTTACACGTTTGGATGATTTAGAATATTTTGAACTTTAAAAATTTGATGTATATATATTAGTTTATAAGTAAATTTAGTGTTTGTATAAGTGATAAAAAATAGTTTCGGTCAAAATTTTTTCTTCTAAGCTATCATTTTTCAGAAAAATCGAATTGAGTAAAAAGTTCTTAAAATTAGTCAAAAAATTCAGAATATTTTTATTTTATTGTAACATTTTTTTTTACTCTAATTTTTTTTCTTCTTAAATAGGAATTAAAATTGTACAAAAAACACAAAAATTATTTTTTTTTTATTTTATTGACTGTTGACTTTGGCTAGTTTCAATTTTTCGGAGGAATTGAGAAAAAAGTGCACCCGACCACTAAAACGTACCATCTGGCTCGTGGTCTTTCTGTTAAGAGCCAAAATTATCACTGAACTTTATTAAACATAGAAATAACCTTTCGTTTAATGCAAATATCGCATTATATTTTGTTTTTGATGTTATGAATTGCGCTCGCACAGCTTACCGTATTCGACCACTGTGTGCCAAGTTGAATGTTTTAAGTTTTTTCAATATTTGAAAAGAAAAAATAATTTGTCACAACTATTTTATGATGATTTGTGAATCCTGCATTAAAAAATAATAATAATAAATAAATTCAGACTTACTCGTTATATATTCTGGGATGACATTGAAAATTTATTACGCTAGAATTGTTTTTCTTATATATCTATGTACATACATAAATGTAAGGATAGTTGGAATTGTAGAAAACTTACCTAGAACGACAAGAAGAAAAATAAAAAAAACTCATTAAAAATGGATCGTAAAGTTAAATCTTTTTATAAAATATGAAATATTCACTACCAAGCAATTTTTTGATGCATGATATTTAGTTATGATTATTTGCTTTAAATATCTTACTAAATGATTAATTTATTGGTGCAATCATAATATTTATGTATATTTTCGCATATCATATTGGTATATGTAAATATTTTACTTATGATATTCATACAAATGCGATTAAATGTTTTATTATATTTTTTTATGGTTCATCTTCAATCGACAAAAGTGTTCTTTCAATCATTGCCAAGGAAGTCTGTTGTTATTTTGTGCATTATGTTAAAGTAATGTTAATGTTAACATTTATGTTACGTCTAATGCTGTTAATTTGCGTATTAATATCACTCTTATTGGAAAATCTCTATATTGAATGAAGCAATCAATGTCAAGTGTTGACTACAATAACAAATCAAAATAAAATAAAATAAAACAAATATTTCATCATCATTCCATGCCATCAATATAGATGATCGATTTCACGAGGCTGCAGGAAAAAAGTAGTTGCAGCGTGAAAATAAAATCAATTGTCTGGAAAATTGCTCTGCAGTTGCTCAGCTTAATTCAAAAGCATAAAGAAATGCTTTCATCCGCAACAGCAACAATTTTTCTTTATAGGTAAGTAACTTGTACCTTCAGGTTATATAATCAATATAATTATTCGATGAGTGTACAGTGCAGAGGAGGCATTTACAAACGATTAATGACTAATAGCTAGTAGATTATTGTATACGAGTACTTACGTTTAAAGCTAATGTTACCAACTAACTAAACATTGAAGGGTAAATATTTAAACAGCTTCTGCTTTTTGCTTCTGCTTAGTATGTATTCGTATACTTTCCAAGTCTGGATTAGTTTCGATAGTTAAGTTGTTGCGAATGTTTTGTTTTACGATCGTTTGTTTTACTTTTGCGATTTTAGCAATAGTCTGTAAAATTTGCGGTTGTTTTATTGGATCGGTTACTATGTGTGACATATTTTTTTTAAGTATTCTATTTACTAAAAAAACACGGAGAAAAATCGTTGCAAAAGTTACGATTATACGCAAAAGCTTCAATTCTTTAGAAACATGTACTGATTATTACAAACAAAATTATAAATATTGCAATTTGTAATTATTACAATACGATACAACAATCTTAGAATTGTTCTGTTAATTAAAAAACTACTACTGACAGTTATAGGACTTTCTATTAAGGTACATAAATCATTATATAAAGTGCGAAAAACACATTATTCTAAGCTCGCAGTCAAGAAATTTTAATTGAAAAAAATTTAAATCCTTTTAAATAACTACATTAACTACAAGAAAACATTGAAGTACATTTTTATTTACAAAATTGAGTTTTTTATTTTATTTTCGCATTCATTCGAATTCATTTCGCATTCTCAAGAAGTTTTTTCGTTGAAATATTACTCAAATATTGTGTGCCTTCTAAACTAAACTACCAAGCAGCTTAAATTATTATCGATGTTATAACAATCAAAGTTTTATCGATACTAAACTGATCCTATGAAAGCTTAAAAAAAGCACTTTGACGAATTTGATAATATAAAAGCATCGTTGCATTGATTTTTTTAATAATTTCTTAGTATCAACAAAGAATCGATACTTTCGTTTGACATTATGGTAACGAAATATAGAGAATTTCTATCGAAATGGTATCAATGATTGATACAAAAGTACTGATGCTGAATTTCAGGCAAACGTTCTAACGTTTCATGTTTGTTGAGAAAAACTGCTCTATTTTGGAAGTAGAAATGTAGGCACAATGTAAAGATGTAAGCCACTCATCAAACTATTCAGTCATTTCCCAAGCAATGATAAAGACAATATGTCTATTGTTTATTACACATTGTATACAAAGATGTAGGAATACTGCCTACAAAGCGGCCATCGCTTTATAAAAATAAGCTAGAGCTGTAGCTAGAGTTATGAGCACTACTCTGCCGTACTAAGCGAAAAAGACGTATCTCAAAAAAATTCATTTCGAGATAATTGATGTTTTGTTTATGTCAATTTGTTGAAATACCTGCAAAATTGAGATAGAAAAAATTTTCTTGGTTAATTTTTTTATCTGATTGAACTAAGATGCCGACATTTGGAGTATTTCATTAGACGCGTAATTTCTTAAGCTATCCGATGCCATAAGAATCTCGGATATTTTTTTTTTTTGAGATACGTCTTTTTCGCTTAGTACGGCAGTACTGCCTACAAAGAGTGTTATTCTTTATCGCTGTAGTTGATATTGTTTATTTTGTGAGACGTGGCCTTTAAGACTTAAATTTTAAAATTATCAAATACTTTTGCAAATTGTAACTCGTGGATTTTATTTGTTTTTAGTTTGCCAATTTTTTGTATAGTTAAAAAAAATAAAATTTAAATTATAAGTAAATTTTGGAACAAAACACAAAGCTTTATTGCTCGTTTGATGAATTAATATCTTCCATTAACAATTTTCACTCCTGATTTTGCCTACTGGGTTAGTATGCCGAGAGTGAAGAAATGGTAGAGTCCTTACAGATTATATGTTAGCAAAGGTTTGACATTTTATGTTACGTTGGGTGTTCACATTTATACACGACAGCTTAAACTAAATTTGCGCAACTTTCTTCTGTATATAAAGTATTTAAGGATTTAATGGTCACATTTTACTATTTCAGTACTTCTGAAGCCGTTGTTAATTGTCTCTCACTGAACTGAAGTTTATCTCTCACTTTTTGAATTATTTAATTAACTAGGCTTTGCTTAATCTGTTCTAATATGATCAAGATATGAAGAAGCTGAAGACAATTTCCAAATTGTCGTAGCTACAGTAATAGTTTTCTTCTAAAAAAGGTAAGCCATTGCTAAGCATGACTTCATTTTTAATTTAATTTTGTCCTAAGATCGGACATATACTCGAGTTTCCGAATTCAAAGTATTCCATTTGGTTACATACCAATTTTTGTCAAAGACGTAACTCAAAGTATTGGTGTTCAAAATAGTTTAGCATCGATTTTCTTTTATGTTTTTATTGCTGTTGTAACTGTTATGACATTGTCAACATTCCTCAACAACTATGTATGTTGCTAGCGATCGATGTTGTTGTTAGGTCAAAATTGCTAAAACGCTTTAAAAGGAAACTTGGAACGTTTCTTGCAAGTTTTTAGGACAAGAATTTAGATGCTCGCCGGTGTTGTTGTATTTGTTTTAAGTAAATATTTGCCACAAGACTGAGGGACAAACGAGTAGCAGTTGCAACATCAGCAACAACAACAGCAACAACATCAATATACAGTTAGATTCTTAATGCAATCGACTGGTAAGAGCAACAAGTTTCTCAAAGTTAAGTGCAATGAATGCAACAGCAACTTGCAACAGCAGCAACAACAACAAGAACAACAACTATAATAATAATGGTAATAACAATAAAACAAAAAAAAAAAAAAAAACTATAAACCTGCAACACTGGCAACAGCAACAACAAGTGCAATTCGTGCTCTATCGCAAATGTTTATAGGCAGTCAGGCAGTTAAGCAGCTTCCTTTGGTTTGAGTATTTTTGTTTTGTTTGTTTTGTGTATGCTAGAAATATTTACTATATATCATTAGACTAAACGATACTTGTAGTTTTTATAGTAGCAGGTGATGTAGGTTTTCGTGAGAGCATACTTATAAATACTTTTTTTCATTTCAAAAACATCGCCGGACTCATAATATTTACAAGGACTTGCATAATTTGTGATATCAATGATTTCCTCTTTGACTAGGTTCAACATATGGAATAGTACTATTTTTTAATATGAATTTGCAATGATTGTTACACTAACATGACGGAATTTTTATCAATCATGCAAATCCAAAAAAAAAAAAAGTTTTACCAAATATTTAATTGACCCAACCGAATCTCTTAAATCTACTCAAACAGCTATCATGTTTGTCTCAATTAACAACTATTTAAATTTTAAGCTAAGGCATATCGTTTAACATATTTATGTTATATCAGTCAGCTGTAAATATTTATTTGAATAAAAATGCAATTTTCTCAGTATACTGAAGAAGTATTGAATATGAAAATATTTTCATAAAAAAAGCCAAAATGATTATAGTTTTTTTTTTGAATTATAGAAACTTTCATTCGATACTTTTGAATCGCTTAGCTGTGTTAACAGTTATCGATAATTTTAGTAGTACCCTTACCAGCACATTTTTTCAGTAAAGGTTTTCTTTATTTTTTGCTGGTTATTTATTTATTTTTTTCAATAAAGCTATACCTTCATTTTTTGCCCAGACCAAAACGCTGTACTGCACTACTCTGCTGCGCACACTAGTGGTGCGCTTAGTAACGCTCGTGTGCGCATGAGTTTGAATGGAATGAACTACAGCAGCGGCAATAGCAACAAATAACAAAAAAGGTGCATAAATGCAGTTAGCCAAATAAATAAGAATATAATAAAAAAAAAAAAAAAGAAAAAAAAAATAGGAAACACCAAACTGTAAAAAGAAACTGGACGCATGCGCATGTAGCACAGTGCGCCAAATACTGCCACTTCGCTTAGTTTGTTAGTTTTTTTTCTAACGATTTTATTAGATTAAATGTAAATTGCGGACAAAGAATTAACCCCTTCTTCAACTAAAATAATTCAATAATAAAATGAAGAAATTCAATTGCCAAACATGAAATGAAAATGTTTTTTATCTTCACTTTATCTTGAAATTAAAAAAAAAAAAAACATTATTTTCTTCGGTACAAAGTGTTAGTTTCTTCAAGAGATGTGTAAAACTATTTAAAATTTAAGAAAAACAACTTTTGAATAAATTGAAAACTGTCATTAACTTTTTACATAAAATTTCACATTAAAATGCGTCACATCTTGAACTTTCTCATTAAAGTAATAATCTTACAAAATTTTTTTGCAGTGCATGGGTTAAACTCTTTTATAGGTTTCAGATAAATTTTGTAAGTGCTGAATTTTCTTACACGCTTACTTAAGTTCTTCAAGCTTTTAGTAGATACTGTTGCAACGGCAAAATAATTTACTGAAACCTTAAGGCCACAATACTTATGGTTGCTGTATCCATAAGAGTTGCAATGGCATGTGTTGCCAAAACCGAATATGGGCAACTTGCGTGTGCAGCCACTTCAATACCGTTTGGTTTTTGTTTTTTCCCTGATATAAAGGTACTAACTCGAAATATATGTATGTACTTACAATTAGTCACCTGCAGAGAAACAAAAAAATACACACAACTATTGACAATTTGTTACGTTCAGCAGGTACACAATACTTCTTAGGCGTATCTTTTTCTAAGACTGAATGTTGCAGTATTTTTTGACACTCAACTGCATACAAACTGAAGAGCCCATAGATTCCATCTAAACTCTATTGTTTACCAGACCATATAGTTATTAATATAAATTTGCACTTAAATCGTAACAAAAAACTATTAATTTTATTTTAATTATTACTATTTTTAGTAATTGCTTACACTTTTCCGCTGCACAGCTTACATAGTTCTAGAACTACAGTTGGACATCGATACATTTAACCTTTTTGCATTGAGAGTATTTTACCTTCTAATAAATACATTTGGTTGATAGATTTAAAAAAATATTTATGCACTTAATTCGAAGTTAAGTTGTTGCTGTTGTTGAAGAGGAATGAAGAGATTTGGTTGTATGTTGGATATGATTCTCAACATAATTAGGTGAAACGCTGCTAATGTAGTTTTTGTGTGGTATTCAATTTTGCTGATAGCGTTAGTACCAAGGAAATTCATTGTAAGAATGTGAATTTATTGGACAATATCGATTTATCTAGATATCGTATCGATTTTTCGGTCATCGGCTCTTGCCTAAATGGATTTAATAAATGTATGTATATGTTCATAACAAAACAGTGCTACTTCCATCAAATCATGATTTAGTAATTATTTCATTGTTTCAATCAACATATGATTTTGTAATTATTACCAAATATATGATTGACATCCTAAAATGCTCAAAAATAATTTAAATAATTTTTACGAAACTTGTGATTAATTAATTAAGAACATTCAACTCTGTGGAATGCACTGCATATTTACTAACATTATATAAGTAATTATTTCGCTTACAGCAAATGTAACATATGTTAATTATTTCCAAGTCTTGTTATATACATTTAAGTGGCTTTCTCTACGTAATATGCATACTATAATTTTTACAAAGTTAATATAGAACAAAGTATATTGAAATACCAGAAGCTCAATCCAATCATGCAGGGACCATCCGAATGGCTACACAGAGAAAACATTTTTATTGTTCATATGTATATATCAAGATATGGTGTAGACAGTAGCGATCCTAGGGAGCGGCAAAATGGTCCTCGTATATTCTTATTTTGTTAGGGTTTTTGTTGAAGTAAAAGTGAGGATCTTTTTTTTTTTGATCAATAAAAGTTTTTTCTTGAGATTAGAAAAAAAAATTGGATGTTGAGGCAGCAACTGAACTATACGCCCAGCGCGCCAAATATTTCATATAGGCTTAAATTCCGTACATTTAAATAGTATTGTATCAGTGAAATATTTGGTCATAGTTACCATGTAACTAATATTCCATTATTTCAAAACAATTTATTCATTGATATCGATTTTGGGAAACAAAATAATCGATACTTTAACATATGGATATATCGATATTTTCTAATAAACTCAATCAAGCGAAAGAAATTTCTTTTTTTTCAGTGTCATTGTCAGATCTGTCACGAGGTGCATGTAATGAAAATCTATATTGAATTTATAACAACATAGTTTTTACTCGAAAAGTGACACTGTTCTTGTTTTATTGTAAACTAGCTTATATTAGGTAGGAGTGGCAGTCAGTTTGAGAAGCGACTCATCTAGACTAAATGATATACCACAGGGTACTTAACTATAATCTCTCGTTGAACCATCCAAGTTTTCGTAATGTAACTTAGTAGCTGACCTATTAAAAAATTTGTAAGGTCATCAAAGTCATCAACTAAAAACGAAGCTTTCTGTGTCCTACTTTAGTGAGCACTGGGTAGGAGCAAAGAAAATGTTAAATACTTTCTTCCTCATCTACATCCCTAAAACTTCTACAGAAGTCAAAAGGCTAAGTTCCAAACTTCTTCGCATATTTGTCGATGAGGCAGTGGCCAGTTATATTTACTGTAACAACTGACGAGAAACTATGTCTAGTGCGAGATATCTGTTCAAGGAAGTGTTTGGCATTTCGGCCATTTCGGCCAGAATCGCAAGTTAAACATTGTGTTCGTTTTTTACATCCAAATCAATCAATTTTGGCTTAAAAAAGAAAATCTGTTTTAATAGTTCTGTAATATAATATTGGGACGCATATACAAACATATACGGCTCAGTCATGCACACAGCTTAAAAACCGCACCAAACAATGACCCGCGATTGGATGTTTTTCGTATTTACTTAATCATAAATACTTGTGTACTAAGCAGAAGGTACTTAATGAAATAATAATATTTTACTTAAATATATTGAGAATTGTATAGTACGAGTATTCATATTAATGTGAAGTAAAATTGCCAAATAAATATTCGATCCAATTAAGTCTATTAAATCGACTCAAAGGGTTATCATGTTTAATTCAATAAGCAACACTTTAACTTACAATTAAAGGCATGGTAATATCTACCAAAAGTTGTTGAAATGTAGTTAATGAATATTTTAAAAATTTATCATTCATTGTGAAGGAAACATTCTCTTTTCTTAGTATACGAAACATTTGTTTTTTTTTTTTTAAATAAAGATCTTTCAAGCCATGCTGATCTACCATACACAAAAAAAAAAAAAAAAAACCTTTCAAATGAAATTTTCGCTTATTCAACTCATCTCAAACAAGGTTCAACTGTATTTATGGTTGATTATTTCTAAAACGTTTATAAATTTGGCAGAACGCACGCTCGTTTGAGTTTGAGTGCATATAAAATGACCACCAAAAAACAAAGAAAAAAAAAAATTGGAAAAAAAATCTGTAAATTTTTATTTGTTCAACAACAATAAAATACTTAAACTGAAATTTAATAGCGAAAAAAGTATGCAAAACAAACGAATAAACTCAGATCTAATTTTAGCCATTATGCAGCAGCAGCAGAAACGCAACACACTTAAACGCTTGCCTATGGGCTAGTTAGCTCTAGCTTAGATTTCTGGCTTTAACTTTGGAGTAGCTGCTGGTTAAGCTGGTTTTTCATTTTTTTTTTTATGAATTCAAGTTGATTATGTTGAATTTTTGTGCAGCTTTTGGCCAAATGTCAGATTTTTTTCCATGCGCTGCTGATTTAAATTGCTGAAGGTCATACTACTGCTACGTTTGTTCGCGTTGTTGTAAAATTATGCTACTTAGCTTTTATTTGGAAATTAAATTGGTAGCAAATGCATTCAAATGCAACCATGTTAACAACGAAAATACAACAACAACAAAATTTGGCTAATCTCAGCAATTTAATTTGTATTGCAGGAAGTAAAGCAACAGCAACAACAAACCGTCAAAAAGAAGCCAACAACGCTCATTAAAAAAAAAAAAACAAAACAAAAAAACTAGAGCTTGAGATGCGGGGGCCCTGAAATTGTTGCAAATAATTTTAATTGATTTTCAGTTGATTTATGATAATGAACTGATGCAAATTTTAATTTTTTTTTGTTCATACAAAATACATAGTTTTATTCCATCATCGTTGGGTGTGTCGAAAACCTTGAATTGGTGTAGTTTGTTTTTGTTGTTTTGTTGCCAAAGGTATGGCAAAAATTATGCTAAAACAATTTTGCATTAAGTCAACTTCGGTCATAACAAATGCTCTGATTAAAAGTTACAAGATATATATACATATTTGACAAGGCATATCAATATTAAATAATCATGTCATGTGCTGATTTCATAAGGTGTTAATAAATTTGTAATTTTATAAGCCACCACACGAAATCGTGTATGATCGATTCTTCGAAAAAAGAGTTTGAACGTTTGAGAAAGAAACCAAGTCAAAACTTTATTTAAGAGTTGCAAATTATGATTTAAATGCCTACTACGAACTTATATCTCAGTTGAAAGGTATTTTCTAGCGCAATAATTTTAGTTCAGTAAAAACCGTACTGCAGCGTTTATTTTCAAAAGGTCACATTTCCAGTTTTCTAAAAATTTGTATTTTAAGTAAAAAAAGCAGTGGTGATAAAAATCCGTCGAAAAAAAAAGTGGGCCCGGTTTATCGTTATTATTTTCCATTACAGTTTCTCTATACGCTTGCTTTGGGGAAACATGAAAAAACGAGTTTTGCTTTGATTCCTTCGGAACTTCTAATACCGTAAGTTTTTAACCCATTGCCAAATATAGATAGCACCATATGAAGATTTTGGGAAGCCCTGAGATAAAACGTGGAAAGAGGGCGCTCTTATAATTAGAAGTAAAAAAATTTGAAAATAAAAAAAAAGTTAATTTCACGAAAATACCATAATCAGTCCCCAGTACGCTATGTAAAGGTTGTGCGAAAAAGGGTCCTATGTCATATTGGGACCCTTGAGCTTAGTGTCTGAGCTCCAGCCCTACCAAAACAACTAGCAAACACCTTAATCGAAAGTGGTTTAGGAGCCACTTTGAGCTCGGGGCTATAGCCCCTTCTTGTCCTACTTTAATCCAGCACTGAGTATGAGAATTTATTTCTGAATTAATTTTACGCTTGTTATAACTTTGTGCATATTGATAAGAAGTCGGCTCAAATTTTAATTTTATTTTTTGAGGGCTTGTATAAATTGTCATATTCCACCTTCTTATGTTTTATAAAAATTTGAGAACAATTTTGTCATCAACAAATTCTTGAAATTGAATTCCAGAAGTTCAAAATTAAAACTAAGTATTAGATTGCTTTAATTAGCCAGCCCTTTTTCAATTCAAAATATGGTTAATTTTTTTCAGTGTTTAAAAAAACAACAAATTCAAATGAACGTGAATGGAATTACGCTGCCCTGTAATGCACTACTTTTTAAATTAACAATTTAGTTTTTTTTTTGCTTGGGGTATAAGCCCGCATATTAAACAATAAATTTTTAAAAATTTTTGCTTACTGTGCAATTTTCTCAAAGTTAAATAAATTACAATTTATATTTATAAATTCAAAAACAAAAACGAAATACCTGCATAAAATTTATTATTAAAATAACGAAATCATGAATTAAAGCACAAGTCGTGTAAGTGCCTCCAGAAATTTTGTTTTCTTTTTTTCTCAAAAATTTTTTTTTACATTTTTTTGTAATTTTTGCAGTGAAAGACCTTCGTTGGGCGCCATACACAGTAAATGCGAATGTGCGATTTTCTGTTTTATAGTCGGCGCCAACATTACAGCCGCTGGCTGAAAACTTTGGAGTTAACACTTCTTTGGCACCGATTACACTGACAGTGCGTTTTTTCAGAGTAGTCGCTTTTATTTAGACATTAATGGGGTCTTTCTTCAATGAAACTTAAAAACTTCGTGACTTAAGGTCTTTTTTTTTTAAAAAAAGTTCTGTAAGTTGAGTTTTTTCGAAGAGTAAACTCATTAAACTCAAAAAATAATATGAATATAGATTTTAACTGCTTTCAAAGTAATGGGCTCATCCACATATTAGATAGTTTCTTTGGACAAATTTTTCTGATTTTCTAAGACGCAACAAAATCTGAAGGATTTTTACTTGAAGACCATATCAGTCCAAGTTTGAGTTTCAAATCTATCATGCAGCATGAGCTCAACACAATATCGCGATTTCTGGGAGAATTTTCGAAAGAATTGTGAATATTTTTTTAAGAATATTTTTACATTTTCCAGCGAACTTTGAACGTCTCAATTTTCGTATTCGTATAAAGTAAATTAGTATTCGTATAAAGTAAATTAGCTACTTACTAAGACTTTGATTTGATAAAAATATTTTTAAAAAGTTTACCAAGACTTTCTTAAGATCTCTTTCCAATCTTACATTTACGGAACTTCGGGGTTCAGAAGAAGAGTTAGAGAAAAAAAGTTGACAGCTGAAGTCGTAAAATTTGGTACGTGGATGTTGAAAATTATATTAGAAACCGAAAATTTGCACAGTGAAAATTATAGAAAATGTAAATAAAAAAATAAAAACGTATCGCTGAACTCAAAATAAAAAGTAATAAAAATTTTTATGTATTTTTAATGAGCGAAGCCGTGGGACAAAAGCTAGTCATAATATATAGAGTAAATAATATAAAACAGTATATATATTTGAAAATATGAAATTTTTCTAAAAAAAGGTGACATGTCAAGAAAAATGAAATATTTGCTCTGAACTTTTAAGGTCTTGATATCTTCATATTTATGCCAATTATTTTAGCCAAATTTTTGCTAACAAAGCCCAAATGTATCGTAAAAGTATGTGAAAGAACAACAACCAACAAACAACAATAACATACAAAATACAAGTACCGTTCTAACAACTCCCAAAAGTCAAATGTTGGAAAAGTTTAAGCAAAGAGTTTAACATTTGAGCCTTCAAAGAAAATGCAAACTACAGCAAACGAACTTGGTACAAACGAACGTGTGGGTGTTGCTAAGGATTACACTTGTCTACTCTTGGCCGCAACAAGCGTCTGCTGGCCAAAACAACAACAAATGCCAACAGTTAATAAACAGCAAAGTATGTCGTGTATGAATATTTCGCGGTTATTTTTTTGTAACTTTAGATGTTTGCCCAGAATCATTTGGGTAAGAAATTTGGTAACATTTAACAAGTTGTTTTGAGTATAGTACACTGAGAGAAATACATATTTACTGATAACTTTAATTTAATAATGGATATAACTATTTTTGAATCAAACTAAGAGCTGGATGTTTAGACCAGATGTTCGATTAGGCGATCAAACCCAAAAACTCTAGATTGTCAGCGACATAGAAGCGCACTATGGGTCATGATGTTTTTACCATTTTTAGCTCAAAATTCAATTTTAAATTTATTTCTATTGAAATTTTAGTTTAACTGCATTTCCAGTTATTTCAAATTCCTTCTGTTTGATCTTAAAATCTCTTGTTTACGCACTACAAAAAAAAAAAAAAGTTGCGAACTAGAGCAAAGGTGGGCGAAAATTTTGAAAGCAGGAGCTATTTACAAAAAAAAAAAACAACAACTACAACAGAAAAAAAACCCCACCAAAAATTAGATCTCGATGGTAAACAAAAATTCTGCAAGAAGTCAAAAGCCAATTCCAAGAACCAATCAAGAAAAACATGAGTGTAGAAATGAAACTGAACACTGATCAAACGAAACGAGAGAAGCTGTCCATAATGTGCGCATTGTTGTTTCCTTGATCTCGCTAGCTTCGGTGGGAGGGTGCAGATCACAAGATTTGTATTTTATTTTAACTTTTCTTCGGACTTGGTCATTGAAAAAGTGGGCATTTAAAGTGGGTTTCAGATGCAAAAAATCAGAGCTTTTAAAAAACTGAAAATCGCGCAAATAAGTCATTTATGAAAGGTATATTCCTCGAAAAATTCACACCTAACAGAAAAATTTTTTAGGTTACATGCACACGGCGCACCTCAATACATTTTAAGGCTTATTGAAATCGTTTCGAAAACGATTTTGAAGTCACGTTCACCTAAGCAAATAAAGTTCTAGACAAACAACAAAAGGACATAAAAATATTGATACATATCGCATTTGAAAGTTATGTCTGAGCTCTGTACATTTTACTCAGCTACTGAGCTTATGGGCCCGACATGAGAGGCTTCAGAGTTCCAAATTTGTCAAAATATATCGCAATCCCCATACTATTAAACACAAATATAATATAACGCAATGCTTTGTTTCAAGTATTTCCAAGTATGCTGATAGATTTTGACTTATTGCGCCTCTCCAAGACAACGTTCGGAATCAAGAGTTATAATGCTAAGAAAGACCTTTTTAATGATACATCACACGTCGATATGTCCAAATGTTTACGGTGAATTTGCCCACAATTATAGGAATTTATTAATATTCGACATATTTCGAGCTATGGCGCCTTTTAAGTAGTGAGCCCAGTTTCTGATTAAAACTTATAAGAATGAAAAATATCATTAGTAGACAATCTGTACTCATTTTTTCACAGCCAAGGCCTAAGTTCTATCGTTTCGGCTAATTTCGAAAAATTATTTGCTTGGACTTAAAAGAAAAATGAGCTGTCATACTTATATGGTATCCTGAACCAGAGACTTTGTCCGAGGCCTAAAAACGTCACAAATTAGAAATTTAAATTTTGAATGTAATTGATTTTTGAACAAAGATTTCCCTCAACTTAGAATATTTACAATTAACGTATAAAATAAAATCAATGACATCCTACGGGTGCCCGCCTTCGGGCCAAGGAAGGCCCCCTTTGCTCCCACTTTGTACTCTTAAAAATCCAATGTCTGGATGAAGAAAGTTTTTGATATTTATTTTTTTATACGATTAATATGTTTAGTACAATCATTTGGTAGTTTTACCAGGAAAGTTTTCAGTTAATTTTAAGTAATGAGTAATTTTATAGATTTCGATGTGCTCTTTTCGAATTTCAACTTTGCCACCTCGTATTGTTGCCGCTCGCTCCACCATATTGGGAAAATGGCACCTAAAAGTAGTTTTTTGACAATATCTCCTTTCTGACTCATTTTACGATAAAAATATTTATATACAAAATAAAAGTAGAGGAGATTGCCTACAATTTATGTTATAACCTTTTTGTTTCGTAAAATCAATAGTTTTGGCGAACGAGCGCCGCTAAGTGTACTTCCGTCAAATACGATAATGCCACTGGATATTTTTTCCTTGTTAAAAAAAGATTGAAAAATTAGTGATAATGTGAAATGATTTTCAAAAACTACCGGAAAACTTTCCAGGCACCGTTTTTTTTTTATAACCAAATGACTGTACTAGTTGTGTTTATTTCCAAAATATTTTAAACAAAAATCATTTCCTGTATCATATTGCATTCAAAAAATTACAATATTCTCCAACACATGCGCGTTAAGTCTTCCAACAATCCAATCAAATGAATTAGTTACATTACGTGCCTTAAATTTAAAAGATCGATGAGTGCAGCAGCAATATATTCACAATAAAATGTTATTTCTCTCAAAGTTTTCATGACGTCATGATCTCAGGCAAACAACTGCAATCGTGCAGCAGCAGCAGCAGTCACTCAAAAGACCATAAGGTACAATATCATGAATGTTGTATATCTATGGCAGCAGGTTCAAAGGGGCAAGCAGGCAATAGTGGGTGTCAAACGTGTAAATGTCACTCATTTAAACAAAAAAAAAAAAAAAAACGGCTAACAAGTCACAAGAATAAAATAAACAATATAACGTTTTTCATCATTTTTTTTTTGCGAGGTCAACTGCTGGCTCATAGTGAGTAATGCTCATTGAGTTCGCGAGATGATGATGCCAATGTGCAACAGTTGGTATTTGGTGACTGCATCTAAATTGCAACTGCTGCAGCAAAATTATTAACAACATTTAAGTGGCAGCAACTTACAAATAGGCATATCGCAAAATAAAAACGTTTTAAAATGGACACGTTTTTTGTTTTTACAAAAGGAGATAAAACTACTGCACATGTTTTGAAAACAATCAGTACATGGACACCTATTCATGGTGGCTACATAAGAACGTTGCCGCTTTAAGTTAAAATTATTTTTATATCAAATTAAAAATAGCAGCTATTATCTATAATTACTTAATTTTGTTTTGGCAATACAAATTCGAGTTCTTTACATGGGTTTTTAAACAGATTTTTCACATACCTTCATCGGTGATTTCAAGATTTTCTTGGCACTATCAGCGGCAAATTTATCCACTAATCGATTTATTTTTAACCGTAGAGCCATTTCTATCGAAAATGGGACGCAATTTTGTAGGCGTTGTCGTAATAGAATACTGAATTGCGTAGAGCGTTTTGGTAATTAAAAGACGTTGGCTCAAGCAAAAAACTCACCAATTGATCAAAAAAAAAAAAAACACTTTCCCTATTCCGCCGATTTTAGAGCTACGCACACTGCTTGTTTGCAGTTATCTCATATAAGGTTTATAGTATTGCTATGGAAATTTTCAACATTTTCGAAAAATTATTTTCAGATTTTCCATTATTATTTGGAACACAGTTGCACAAGCAAATAAAATGCCTTGCAAACATAACAAAATTTGAATAATGAATGAAAGTTAAAGTCTCTATTTATGTTGGGATATGGAGAATTACCTCCAGCGAGCCCCATTGACCGTCATTTCAATGAATGTCAGTCATTTTTATGAACGGCCTTTTTTTGACATATTAAAACTTTATAAATTTTTTTACGTGAAAAAGGCCCTATCTCAGTTTTTAGCTCCGTGCTCCGTAAAGTCTTAATTCGGCGCTGCCTAAATGACAGTTGAATTAAATCGTGCGTAACAAAAAAACGATTTTGAGCTAAGTGGTTTAAAGAATCAGGGCTGCTAAATTACTTCAGTGTATTCTCGAACGTTGCCTACTGTACAACTATAAATTAATAACGAAGTCTCTAACGTTTGTGAATTTTTGAATCAACTTCGTTTTTTAATTTATAAAAAGTTAGTGCATAGAGTGTAAACTGATTTATCAAGACTTGTGAATTATTTTTTAGAGTGAATAAAGCAGTTATATTGAAAACATTGAAAACCGTGTTTTTGATTGCAACATATTTCAGAAACGACGCTCGTAAGAAATAAAAGTTGTTAATTTGAGAACTAAATTGCGTAACATTTTCTTACTGTTTCCTGTTAAATTTTTTGGGTTTAGGTCGATTTATTAGCAAAAATCACTCAAAAATAAATAAGGAAAAAAATAATCCAAAAATAGTTTGAAAGGAATAAAAAATTAAATAAATCAATTTTTGTAAACTCAGAGATACTCCAAAGCAAATTGTTTTCTTGGTACAAGTGAGCGAATATGGTCAGTACCGGAGATTTTGACACATTTAACTCCATTTACTTCAAAAACTGGAGGTCATAGAAAAAATTATGTTTCCGCGTATAATTTTTAAGAATAAAATGGAAAGTCTCTTTTAAAAAATTGAGTATTTTTTTGTTACGAGCAAGTATTAACAATATCCTCCACTTAGTAAAGAGAGCCTTTATTTTGAAAATTCTTATTGCAGGCTAAAATACGGCTAAATAAGAATGCAGTTTTAAGCATTTATCTTGAATATCATATTAAACATTATACACTCAGGAAAAAATGTCTAACCTACGTCAGATAACACATTAACCAGATAAATTGTTCTATGGAATTATGTTTAATTAAAAAAAAACATTTCTTTCTTCCATCCAGTGGGGTTCGAACCTAGGCATTCTGTGTTGTTACATGCGCAGTACTTATATGCTTTTAGTTTCACGCAATATTTTAATAAGAGTAGTTCAGTTGGTTAAGATGTGCGCGCCTCTCAACAGTGACATAATGTAGGAGACCTAGGTTCGAATCTCGTCGGTGACAAATAAAAAATTAAATTATCTTTGAAGTTTTTAAAATGCAACATAAATAAATTAAGTTCCAATTAATAAGCCAAGTAATAGGGAGGAAGAGGTACGATAAAAAACAAAAAAAAAAAAATTCGAGGTTTTTTTGGTTAACCTGATTCCCAGGTTAGTTGGACTCAACAACATGAGCCACCTGGTTAGAAAATTTTAACCTGAGATTTGGTAAAAAATTGGTTACATTTACCAAGTTTATTTTCTGAGTGTATACATATGTATAGGAATTTATTATGTGTACAATTTTTAAATCAATGATGTCTGTTAAGAACACAGTATTTCGATACAATCAATAGAAATAATGTTGCAGATGATTTTCTCCTGCCAACAGTTCATAAACTTTTACCTAAACCCATAATTAAGGTATAAACCTTCAACACGAATACATTGAAATAAAGATTTGCAAAAGCATAACAAATTTAAAATTCAAAACAATAGCTTAAATTTGTAAAACTTATTAATAGAGCAGCTGTAAAAAAAAGAAGCGAAAAAACTCAAGGTCAACTAAAAGCGAAAAAGCCATCAACATAAAATATTGACCATATATAAATGTAAGCAGATCTACAAGATTTACATGGTCAAAACACAGAACACGAAAAATAAGACCTAATTTTGAATAGATACCAACACTTACAGATACAAAACAACAACAATCAACAATAATATATGTAAAAAAAAATAAAACAAAAAATAACCTGAACTCGCCCTTTACCTTGCTGACACACTTTTTATGCTAAATAGACGCGATACAGCGAAACTTAGCGAAATATAAATTGCTGTAACAAAATAAAGCCACAACTTTGCAAACTAATTTTGTAATCAGTAACAAACTACAACAACAAAATGAAAAAACAACAAAAAAAAAACAAAAAATTTTTTGGCAAAAAGTTGAAAAACCTTCAGAGAAACAAAAACTTAGTTCGGCTCAACTTAACAACTTATTTGTTGTAAACATTTACAACCAGAACAACAACAACAAAAACTACTGCTTCACACCAGATATAATGGTTTTGAAGCTATCTATATATTGTTGTTGTTGCTGTTGTTTTAGTATAGACCTTTTAAATATTAATGCCAATTTTTATTGCGATCCGCATACGTTTGGCATATCATTAACTGTGTTTTAAATTAAATTACACATTTCACAGATACAAATTATTTACACTGAAAAAAAAAATGAACATTTCTCGACTAAAATTTGATTTTTAGTAGAGCATCTCAAAGGAGAAAAAAATCTTCAACACATACTTATCGTTGCTTGTGGTAGTGGGCACCACTGCTCATGAAGCAAGAAAAATCTTCAATTGGCGAGTGCCTTCAATTCTCTTTTACATTTCCTCGATTCAAGTATTTCCTATTCAAGCGATCGTTTTCACGTTGATTTTGGACGGCCACGCTTAGATGAATTAATTTATTTATTAAAAATTATATTATTATTATTGAATTATTGAAAATTATACAAAAAACCTTTAAAATATTTCACAACGAATTAAGTAAAAAGAGCATCGTGTTCAGCATATTTATTACTTCTGCTGACCAACGCGTATACTAAGCGTTTCCAAGCGCACAAATAGAAAGTTGGAAAACAGTTAATTTTAAGGGACACATCTTCGATTTTATTTAAATTTTAGTATCGTTTAGAAACGTTTACCGTATATTTTTTTTAGGCTTGAAAATCGCTTACATCCTATAGTATTTCCATCACCGGCTTCGCTAGCCACTGTAATTCTGCAAAAAAAGTTAGGGCAAGTGGGTGACCTTCGACCATGGCTCAGGATTTACTTCCATCAAAATGTTCAAAACCAGCTTCGCGGAGGCCTTCGGCCGCTTTTCATTATAGTATGCGGTAGCACAGGTGTTGAATACTCTATAACAAATTTCATGAATATCGGATTGGAATCTCTTAAACTTAACTACTTATTACCGAAAGTTGACTACCCGAGGCTGCTTGCGTTTTAAGCAAATAAATTTGAAAGAAGCAATTAGACTATGGCCAAACAAAATTACAACAGAGAACTGTCTCGAACAAGAAGTTTTAATTGAATTCGTATATTGTTCTAGAGTAGTGTCAGGCATTCTGCCGCCCACGGGCAACTGCGGCAGAACTGAAGCAGAGAAAGCGTGTATGTGTACTCGTCATGTACGCTGCGATATACGATTCTTTACGTCTCGATTACTTTCGGCTGTTTTTTTCTGTTTTATCTCAGTGTGCCAAATGGACCGCTTCGAATGCGAGATGAACTTGCTTCTTCGAATATTTTATTCAAAACGGAATCCCTTATGGATCCGAAACTGACTAGTTTTCGTATGAGATTCTACTCAAAAATGCAAATCGCTTTTTCGGAATCGTCTCGAACTCGGAACAGACTTCAAATACGAATCCGTAACGAAAAATATGTACTGAACTGTATTTCGTATCTAGGGTTCATTGAAAATAAAATAAAAGTTTTGATGACAACTTGAAACCAGTCTTTTGCGTTAATGATTTGTGTATGTTTTTGACGGATTCAAAACGGATCCGGCGAAATCAACCAAGGTACGTTGTTCATTCAGTCAATGGATTTTTTTCCCAACGCGAGAGAAACTATAAATATTCTACCAATTGTGGAGAAATTTCAGAGAATAAGACTAGTACAAATTAAGATCCCAGCGGCAAATATGTTATATACTACATCGATGAATAGCTATACTCATTGTATACAGTAATGCTCACAGCCCCAGCCACAACTGTAAATGATTTTTACAAAGGGATGGCCGCTTTGTAGGCAACTTGCCTACATCTCTATATACAATGTGTAGCAAGAGAAAGGCAGATTGCCTTAAAACATCGCTTACCAAGTGCTTGTATAGTTTACCGAGATGCCTACATCTCCACATACAAAGTATGCAGCCAACAGGCAAGACCCCTTACATCTCCATATACAAATCAGACAGCAAACAGACAGACTGCTTACAACTCCACACACAATGCAGGCAGCCAACAATCAAACTGCCTACAACTCTATATACAAAGCAGGCAGCTAGCAAGCAGACTGCCTACAGCTCCATATATAAAGCAGGCAGCCAGCAAACAAATAAACAAAATATCATAGTAACAATTTCATTTGTGAAACATACTATACAAAGGGTATAGCTTTTCATATATGAAAATTCAGAGTACTTCATCGATTTGCCGCTGGGATATTTGACTATTGAGGCTTTAAGGATTTTTATACATAAAAAATAGTGTCTCAATTATCTTAAAATAACCACACAAAGTTTCATTTGCTCCAATTTAACTAAGCAGCTAGCAAACTTTTTAAATGCAAAGGAAATGAACTGCAATCACTCAAAAGCTTCTTATTTTAATTTGTCTAATTATTAAGATTTTTAAAGAAAATTCGAACATTAAAGTTTTTAAAAATAATTGTAAGTGATGTTAAGAAAAATCAGAAAAGAAAAAAACAGTGACAGGATGCCATTAAAAAAAAAAAGAAAACCACAAATTTTTAGGCCAAAAGTGTTGTTTGTCAAGAATAATTTAAAATAATTAAACAAATGAACAACAAACGCCTAAAGTCAAAAAGTATCTATGAAACAAATGAACCAAGATTTTCTTGCATAAGCTACTTGGTGGAACTTAGAAAAACTACGTTGATTTTGTGCGGATTTTTTGCATGGCAAAAAATTAATGATGTGGAACATAGGCAGCCGCAAAAAAATTAAAGAATGAATTATTTGACGTTTGTTTGCAGAATTCTGAATGGCGTATCTATGGGAATTGACAAATGCTTACACTTTAGAGTTTTTTTTTTGGTTTTTACATGACAGCGTTGCCAATTGGCCATGCTTGACAACGTGCTAACGATCGGGCTACTTAGTTACAGGCCTAGGCAGCTACGAGAAGCGGCACAATGATGAAGATGACAGAGATTGTGTGATGTTTTGTCATCTTTTTTGCTCGGGGTGATACCTTTAACTCAGCTTTGCGTACATAGCATTTTGACAGCTAAATTAAAATTTGCTTGTAACAAATTAATATGTGGCATTTTAAGTAGCAGCATAAACTGTTGCATTAGTTAAATGAGTTTATTTTATGTTGCAAGAGTTTCTTGTCTTGTTATTTAGTTTTTTATTTAAGTCCATAGCTAATATGGTAAGATGATAAATTAAGTTTTTGCTGAAAAATGCTGATATGAATTGACAGCGTGGTTCCTGTTTGTTTGTATCGCTCTTAGAAATCACAAATCTTATTGACATAGTCTTCGCAAAGTCATTTCAATTCGGTGTGTGGATGCATGGAAATTTCTGCAGTTTCTTGTGAAGATTTCAAAGCGAGCGTTTTCCAAAAAATTACAAAATCTATGTATGTAGAAAACAAAAATATTTCTTATGAATAACATTTTTGACCAACCAAACTATTCATAGGATGTACTTTGACTCATATTTGAATTTTATTTTGCATATGCAAAATAATTTAAAATTAAAAGCAAGAACAAATGGTTTAGTTCTTTGGCTGTCACTTTGTTTTACATGAATTTCGGTGACAAACATTAAGCAGTCTATTTTGGAAAACTAAAGTGGGCGTATGATGCCAACTAGCACTTTGCAAGTAAACAGGCAGTCGTCAGACAGACAAACGGACATTGCAATCATCTTTGCAGCCTCCACACATTCATTTGTAATAATTTGCACGTCTTAACAACAAGAATGCATGTGTATGCATATAGTGCATACATACGTACAACCAGTAGTACCAACAGCAACAATAAGTCTGACCACTGTAACAAGTTGTTTTGACTTAGTTTCCAGTAAAAAAAACATGAGTGCAACCAATGATAATATTTAAAGGAAAATGTCTGAAACGTTCGTGATGACAACACACAGTGGAAATTATGTATATTAAAAATTTTCAAAAAGAATTGCTACATCTAGTATCGAAAAAGTGCAAAAATTTTTAAATTCATAAAATAGTATCCTTAAAGTGGCAAAGTATTGAAAAAACCATAAATATCGATAAGGGACGCTTAAGAACGGGAAGTCAATAGATATAATTCGATGAAAAATAGTATCGAAAAACATTAAAGAAGTCAAGAAAAACTCAAAAGAATCAAATATTATCGCAACAGTGAAAACATCTTGAAAGGCATCAAATACTATCATTAAAGATGGTAATGAATATCGAATAGTATCGAAAGACTTTGGAAAACTTGGACACTATCAAATAACATTGAAAAGTCAATACAAGTCATAAAGTATCAAAATACATCGAAGTGCCAAAAACCATAAAAAATTTGATAAAAGTGGAAAAGTATCGAAAAACATTGTCAATAAAACTATCGTATAGAATCCAAGCCAGTAAAAAAAAATTAATCGAAAAGCCGAAAAGTATTGAATAAATCGAAAATTCAAAAATTCTAAATTCCGAAAACATCGAAGAAGAATTAATTCAAAAAGCATCAAGAAACTTTCGCACAAAATTCTATTAAAATCCAATAGTTATCTCCAAAGATTAAGGCAAAAATCATTTTTGAACTTGATTTGTCAAAATTGTCCCTACAATTCAAAGTGTATAAATATGTCAGTTTTGGAATGAAACAAAAACGATCGATCCACCATATTTTTTCACTAGCTTTTGTTTACACTCGAATGGATACTCAAAATTCGTTTCACTTTTCCGTTTCAAATTAGTTCGAAAAATTATAGTCCATCAATTTATCAAGCCACTTTCATATGAAAAGAGGTAGAAAACAACAAATTCCAAAGTGCGAGCGCTGAAAACATAATATCTGTTGCATTATCTACCTCAATAAAAAATAATTTTTTACAGCAACAACTTCTACTCAGAAACCGATTTGTAAAAGGGGCCTAAGAGGTTAAGATATGGCGCTATTTTTATGCCATTTGACATGTATATCATTTGAAAGGTCATACCTTGTACTTTATTTCTTACTGAAAAAATATTTTGAAATTTATCATTTATTTATTTATTTTGAATATCTAAAATTGCATAGCGCATAAAACTAAGCTTTATAAATATGACTGTTCCCTTCAAAATATCACAGTTTTTTCCTTATTATGAGATATTTAGTCAAAGAAAAGCACCAAATTCCCACTGTGACTGCCACTATTTAAAAATGCCCCAAGTTGCATTGCTCATGGTTACAAATCATTCCATTTAATTAAAACTAAAATTTTGCATTTGTTTTTTAAAAATAAATTTTCCAACAATTTTTTTTTTTTAATTAACACTATGTATTTATTGTTGTTGTTGTCACTTTGACTTGTCCAAAAAGCACTTGATGATACCATTTGGAATCCATTCATTGGACATCGTAAGTTTTGTCGCCACAATAACTGATGGGTCATTTTCACCACCTCCGTAGTTTGTGCCAGTTCTGTCAAAGTGGTTTCTTTAACATTTTCAGAATTTACAAAAAAAAAAAAACCATTAAAATTAAAAAAAAATTGAAGTATAGAATCTTTCAAAGACCTAGTCTTTTGGCTGCAATTTGATTGTTCCAAATGGAATAATTTTATATTTTTGTGCTAAGGAATCAAATGATTTGAATGAATTTATGGAAATGAAAATTGCTGTTTTACTTTTCAAAGGATAATTAAACAAAAAAAAAAGTTTTTCAAAAATTCAATAAAGTTTTTAGCAATATATTTTGTGACTAAATATACGTATGTAAAAAGAGAACATTTTTTGTGTATTATGTATATAGATTGTAATAAAAAATACGAATTTATTTAATCGCTTTATATTTTATTAATCTTTTTAAAAATTTCTGAAAAGTTCAAATACATTGGATTATCAAAATTTTCTAAAATACAAAAATATTGTTTCGATTCTTGGCACATTTCTCAACTCGATTTGATGCAACAAAACTTGAAATGAAAGTGAAAACAATTTGGTTGTATTTTGTTTCTAAAGATACATAGATTTTATCTTATCTATTTTGCTTTGTTGTAAAATATACGTAATTTATTTATTAGAAAGTGTATTTCTGCAGTGAGATTATGCAATCGTTTTCATTGTTGGATTTTTCATACCACGTGAACTGGATTGTTCTTCTTCTGTGTGTCAAAATTTTTGGTGATATAAATAAAATATTTGATGAAGTTTTTCTTTTGCATGAGAAATTCATTTCAACTTTAGGTTTCGAAAAAAATGGCCCTTTAAAAAAAAAATTTACTGTCATTTGCTGAATAATATAAAAAAATTTGCTAACACATACATTTCGTCTCGTTTCAGTTGACTTCCTTAATTTTTGCAAGCTTACTAGCAAACTTCCCCCCTCTACCCCCACATAACGATCATCACTGACTGCCGATCAGCATTGACCGTGAATTGAATTAATATGATGAATTTTATTTTACATTTTTGGTTTTCAACTTTGTTGTAATTTGCGTTCGATTGCGTGCGCGCTACAGTCGGTCTTGATAGGAAGTTAAATAATTGTAGGTATATAAAAAATTATTTGCTTGAGACAAGAGCACACAATATATATAAATAAATTTGTGCTAAGGTGGTAATTAACGATTATACTGCGCGTTTTCTCTGTGTAAGTACCCAATACATTGCTCGAAAGTCCAAAATTATATTTAAATGCTAAATGGTATAAGACTATCTAAAATTATCAAAATCGGGTAGTTTATATAATTTTTTGAGTTTTATTCAAATTTAAGACTACGACAGTCTAAAAAAAAACATATTTTGCATGAGAGTAAACCACTTTTAAAATCTGGATTTCACAAAGCCATGCGCTTGCAATCTGAAGCTTCAAAGTTCAATATCCAGCATAATAAAACGGTTCAAAATAACTGAATTAATCCTTTGTTTCTTATCAGATAACCGGTAAAATAAACAGATTTGTTAACATGACTACATATAATTAACGTTCCAAGTTGAATTTGCCAGTTTTTGGTTAATTTTTCGTCGGTACAGATAGGTTTTTTCAAGGGAACCAACAGCATACGTGCAGTGTAGCTCTCGTTTGTGTATAAGATTATCTATGAAAACAATCTGGTGGTAGAGGTTACCAAGAGATAATCATAGGTATTCAGTATTTGAGTTATCATAATGTCATCTCTAAAATAAATGAAATCTAACAATCGGTTAGAAAAATTCCAAGAAATTACTAAAAAACTCATGCGAAAAAATCGCCCCATGTTACACTAATTTCACTAAAAGATTATTTTCTTCTGGGTGGCATTTTCGTTTGTTTTGAAAAATCGTTACAGGAAAAATCACCAAAACATCGATTTTTATACTTGGGAAAAACTTCGAAAAATGATATAAGATTTCCTATCAGGTTTAGGGCACCACTGACGATGTCTGAGAATCATTTTTAAGAATTTTTCATTTTAATTTTCTTCCATATTCTTAACAAAAAAAATTAATTGTAAAATTTTCTTTCTTTCCTTCCTTTTTATTGAAAAAATATGAAGAAATTGAAGTTGTTTGTGTATTTTTTGATTGAACACAATAATGATGTTTATTTTTATAAAAAAAAAAATAAGAATCAAACATTAGTTAATTTAAAAACAAAAAATAAAAATAAGAACTAAAAATTTCGTACATCGACTGAAAATATAGGTAGAGCAGTTTTTGATTCAAAAAATAATCAGATAAAAATTTTTTTGTTTGCAGTAAATAAAAACCTCAAATTACGGCTACTTTAGATTTTTTAAAAGTAATAATTGAATATAAAATATTTACATTCATATGTATGTATGTATCTATATATCTTAAATGAAGTTTTTAAGATTTCTGATATTTTTTAAAAAAATTAAAAAATTTAGAAAAAAATGTTAAAAAAAATCCACCACAATCGATAATCGATTTTTAAAGCCATAACCTTTACGCTCAGCTATACTCTCTTAAGGAATATTTATCAAAGTAGGGGCCAGAAGCTTCGTCAAAGCCGTTCATTATTTCAAAACATATCAACAGTTTGCTGATTTTTTTTGCCTGTTTTTGACCAATTTGAAGCCCTTGCGGAACTATAGAAAGAGCGTGAATAGAGGCAGAAAAAGAGAGGGTACGCGTTTTGCGCAATATTCGCTGCACGATTCTTCTTATCTATTTTGCGATTTTTTTTCTGCTTTTGTTTTCTTTTTTCATTTTTGCAGCTTTTTTATTTATTTTGCTTTTGGTTTTGTTTTTTTCTTGACAATGTATATGTAAATAATTTACGTCGTTCACAGAACGTATCTGTGATACTAACAAAGTTAATGTAATTGTATTAGTTTAGGTTTTTTTTTCTTAAATTTTTTATGTCTGCTAGTATTTTTGGGTGTTTTATTAATATTGTTGCTGCTCTTGCTGCTGCCTGCTACTTTGTACTATGGTTGCGCTGCATATATTTGCCATAAAAAAACAACAACAACAATGTATGCGAATTATAGATGAAACGATGTTGGTATGTAAGTACAGGGGTATGAACTGGTGCCGGGGATATCTGCGGGTATGGTTGTATTAAAAAAAAAAAAACTGAATACATTTTTTAGTGCACGTTTTGAATTTTGAGTGACCTTGATTTTTCAAATAAAAAAAAATTAATTTGTTGCTTTTTTTTTCAATTTCATTGGCAAAAAAAAAAAAAAATGTTGGAACAGCTTAACAGAAGAAGCAGCGACGTAGTAACAAATAGTTGATGCGTTTTTATACGTTTTTGGATTAAAAAAATAATACTTTTATATTTTGCGGAAGACTTTTGCAAGCTATCGCATGTATGTATGTATCTTCTCATTAGCATTTTCTTTTTTTCTTTGCAAGCTTATTTTATTTTTATTATTAATCTGTGAACGTTTTTTTCTACGAACTGCACTCAGAGTAGTTTGCAAAAAAAAAAACGGTTCGAGTTTTAACAAAAATTATAAATTTATAAAAAAAATCTTCAAGAGTCATATCATTATCGATGTTGGCACAGCCACAAAAAGGCTACTTTTTATACCATAGAACTATGTTTCTAGTTTCATTCCAAAAGGCGCGAATATTTCCCTGCATGTATATTAGAGTGTACACTATTTCCCAAGTTTCTTAAATCGAAGAGATTGTGCTTACTTACCACGAAACAATTCACTTTTTTATTTTATTTATTTTTTACTCGAACTAAATATCTTACAGAACAATTGGTTACAATCATTTTTATATCGTAAACGGATAGTATATTAACTTTTGCATTCTGTTTGTTACGCATAGAGGAGGGCGTGGCAGGTACAGAAAAGTGTAAGTCTGCATTTAGATGTGTACTTACATATGTGTATATGTAATGGAACCAAATTTCTCACAAATAGTAGGAATGATTCGGAAAAGCTCTTGAGAAAAACTTGGTGAATTTCTACAAGTATCGGTGCACCCTTCATAGGATCGCCTGGAAAAATAATCAAAAAATTTGAATAGACAATTCTGCCGTACTAAGCGAAAAAGACGTATCTCAAAAAAATTCATTTCGAGATAATTGATGTTTTGTTTATGTCAATTTGTTGAATTACATGTAAAATTGAGATAGAGGAAATTTTCTTAGTAGATTTTTCATATGATTGAACTAAGATGCCGAAATTTGGAATATTTCATTAGACGCGTAATTTCTTAAGCTATCCGATGCCATAAGAATCTCGGATATTCTTTTTTGTGATACATACATACGTCCTTTTCGCTTGGTATATACGGCAGAATTTTTCTAAAAAAATCTTCAAGAAGCATATCAAGTTTTTTTCTTAAGAAAAATTTTCAGAGTAAGCAGTTTTTGTGAAGAATTTTATTTGATATCCCCTTAGAAGATATTTTTTTGATTATAGAAATAATCGGTTATTACTGGTAGCCAAAAAAAAAAAATATTATAGACCAAATAAATTTTAAGCCATGCAGTCGGATTATTTCATATTACGGAATTGGTTGCCCATTAAATATGTTGCTTTTCAAAGGATGTAAAGGGACCCATATTTCCTCGATTTGATTAAAAAAATTTTTTTACGAAGTAATGCCCATTTTAAGATTTGGTGTCGAAAATTAAGAAACCGCAGAAAATTTTCAAAAAAGCGGCATTTCCATCCAAATCAAAATAATTAACTTTTGTCTTTTGATTCTAATAGAACTTTTTATTCTCTGTCAGAATCTTTAAAAAAATTTCAAAATGGTTGAATTTGACCCCTACGACCAAACAATATTAACCAACCGGTTACAAATTTATTTCATCTTGTTCGGAGGGGATCAAATTTATGTTTTTTCAAATGGCTGTAATTTTGCTATGAAACATCGCATATTACCACTTGAAAGCTTATTTTAAAGAGAAAGAACGGTACTTATGATGTTATTATTAAATATAAGCTGAAAGTAGTAGTATCACAGATGGCCTGGCAATGCTGAAACAAAAATTTAATTTTTTATTTTGAGGAAAAAATTCTCCTGACCTCAAATGTCTTTACGAGCGCATTAAACTCATGTCATTTCTTTCTTATATTAGTTCAAATCCAAAATAAAATTTTAAGCGAAAAAAAAGGTGGAGTTTTTCAGAATATTAGCTTTGTTTTTTTCTCATATAAAGCGCTATAACTCTGCCAATTTTCAACTATTTTGAAATTTTTTCAAAGACAGAGAATAAGAAGTTCTATTAGAATCAAAAGACAAAAGTTAATTATTTTGATTTGGATGGAAATGCCACTTTTTTGAAAACATTTTCAGCGGTTTTTTAGTTTTTGACACCTAAACTTAAAATGGGCATAGCTTTTTAAAAAAATTGATATAATCAAATTGACGAAATATGGTTCCCCTTATATTCTTTGACAAGCAACATATTTAATCGGCAACCAATTCCGTAATATGAAATAATCCGACTGCATGGTTAAAAATGGGTTTGATTCATACATTAATTTTAATCTTTGACTAAAAATCTATCTCGGGAGATTTCATTTGTTAAACATTTTTTCAACTTTTCGACTGAATCAAAATATCCGATTGTGAAAGAACCGTTTCAAGGCCTCTTCTTATTTGGATATAAATTAAGAAGACAGTTTCAAAGAGGTATCTACTCTAAAATACTTATGTAACTACATATTCTAAAATACGGAATATTTCAATTATTGATTAAAGGTTATGTACTTAAAATATTGGGAAGAGAAATTCTTTGTAAGTCTTAGAATAGTGGCAACGAAAAAGGGTTTCGAATTAAACAGAATAAATTTCGCCTTTGCGGCAGACATGATAAAAAGTTCTCAAGATGAAGTCTGCACTTACGGACATGTTGTGAACTGCTACAATATGCCCAACATAAATTAGTAACATTGTCTTGGTATTTGTATCTGTCCATGTATCGGAATCTTAATACATAGTATGTAGTTGTAAGTGTATCTGTAGCATCAGCAAAAGTTAATTTGGCAAAATTTGTCCTTGAGATGAGTCGGAGCTGTCGTCGTTGGCGATGATGACGAGATTCGGAAACAACTGCGACGATACTTTGATATGCGCGCAACAACAGTAATGTAGTAAGCAGCGACTGCAACTGCGCAGTCCGCTGCAGTTACTGGGCTTGGCGACGTTGACGCGAGAAAATTTCGCGAACATTAAGATCGTTTATTTTATTTTGGAAACCGAAGCCAATCGAACAGAAGTTGGCTACAAACGTGCCAGCATTCACGATAGTAAGTTAGGGAGCTTTTTACATACATACACATTTAGGTATGCACTAGGTACAACAACAACACAACAAAGAGAACACATGCGAAGTTAGGAGCATATTAATTACAACAGCAACAACAGAGCGAAAAATAACAACAACGAGAGTAGCAACAACAAATTCAACATTTGAAAAAACAAATTTTTTTTTTTTGCAAAACTGAGAACTAAAAAAACTAATGGTTGGGCTTTTTTTAATTTGTTTATTGTTGTTGTTGTAACTTTGTTTTTATTGTTGTTGTTATTTCTAGTTTTTTTCTTTTTCCAACAGCAGCATAAAATGAGGAAGAAATACAAATTTTGCACAAATGTTTTTTATTAAATTTTTAACTTTTTTATTTTATTTATTTTTTTGTTCTTTTTATTTTATTTTGTTGTTGTTACAGTTGTTGTTTTTTGGCAAACCCACTAATACAGACGCAACACTTCCTAATTGCTGCTATGACCAAAATTCTGCTGGTGCCTTTATTCTGCCTTTTGTTGCACGTTAAGCGGCGCCGTCGGCATCAACAACGTTTTGATATGTAAGCGCACGCACAGTGGAACAAACTAAAATTTTGGAATTTTTTTTTTCAAATGCGATTTTATTCATGTAAATGTGAATTTGATGAATTTTTCTTGGATTCCGCACTTTTTGTATGTAATTTGGGTTTGACTTGAGGGTGCAAACATTTTTCACGGCTTATCGTTAGAATATCAAGATTTTGATCACTGCAGTACTAACTACTTATATGGGCATTTCCGCCAAAAGGCCAACCGGTTAAAACCAGTTCAAAACGGATAAACCACTTTTTCACAGTCATAATCGCATATACTTTTTTCTTTAATAGAAGCCGGTGCAACGCTCAAACGGGAAAAAAAGTTTCCACGGCTAAGCTAAAGAACCGATTTTGATGAAATTTCGTTTAAAGATAGATTGAATCCTAAGAAAGATTATTAAAGACTCTGATTCCTTAAAGGGGGCGTGGCATCGCTCAAAATGGGAAAAAACGGTATCACGGCTGTGCCACTACACCGATTTTGATGAGATTTGGTATGTAGATAGATTGAAACATGAGTAAAAACGCCTCTTACGATTTAGATGCAAAAAGACAAGTTATATATTCTTTTAAGAAAAATATCTATTCCTTCCTCTTTTCTTTGTTAAAATTGATCTCACTAATTAATTTGATAAATATAAACATTAAATTTGTTTTTTAATTACTGTATGTATCTTAAATATTATTATTTATATAAATATTAAAGTCATTTTGAAAAATTTCCCAAGTGAACCAAAATGGAAAAATATGTCCTGTTCGAATGTCCCGTTCGAATAGATTATTATGCCTTTTACGAAAAAAAAAAAATAAGATTTTTCAATCCAACGAAAGAAGAAGTTATATTATTCCATAACATTTTAAAATTAGTCGCATTAAAAAATGTTGCGAGGTTTCGTTGACTTCTGCCTTTCTATAGATGGCCGTGAAAAACACTTCCGTTTATTGTCCCGTTCGAATGGCTTTTTTAATGTCTCTATCTTGGAACCAGTATTACGTCTGGCATCAACTTTACCACTCAATATAGTGCTAACAAAGGGCTATTCCTTAAAGAAACAGAAAAAAATAAAAGTGTTTTACTTTGACTTTTATTTCACTTTAAAAGTGTATTTTCGTCCAGTTCAACATGAGAGAAATGCCCATATATACTTGTATATTAGGGTGATTCAAATTTTTTTGTTGTTTTTTTTTTTTTAAGTTGCTGTTGCTTAAAAAGTAAGTTTATGATATGAAGAAAAAGTTCACGAAAATTCAGCTCTGTGCCTCAATTTTATAAGGTGAGTTGAAAAGGGTGTTTTTTCACCGTAAGTTATTGCGCTGAATCCAAATCTGGCCTCAAAGTTGACCCATCATGTCAGAATCCTGAAACCCGTTAGTTAATATTGTTCGGTTGCAACCCTGAATGGGTCGAACCCATCCACTTGGTTGGGTAACAAACGATTGACAATGTCAACGAAATGCAACCTAAATGACATAGCAGTATGATAGGGCTGCACTTCCCACGAAACTGAAAGCCCATTATAATATCATGCAGTGTATTATCGAAAAATTGAATTTATCATTATACTCCACTGTGCAACTGAAGCAAAGATTGTTGTTAACAATTTTATTGTTTTTGTTTTTTTTTTTGACGATTATTATTAAATTCAAATTAAATGATTAATTTTAATCAAGAACTTTTTTTATTGAAATTTTCGAGTTTTGTTTTGCGCAAAACTTTTACCTTGATGATGTTAAATAAAAAAATAAATAAAACTAATGAACGGAAAAAAATGTGCGAAAAAATACAATTTGCTTGTAAGTCACGTCTTTTTGTTACGATACTTCAACCACAGCAGCGCTGTTAGGCGACGAAGGTAACTAAACTAAGCTACAAATATGCGATACATATAAAGAAACAACAACAACAACAACATGGTGGCACAGTGGCGCAAAGTTTTATATTTTATTTAATTGACGAAAAATGGAAGGTTCTGCGCATTTTTTGTTTTAATTTAAGTTATTTTCGTTTTATTTAGTGCGACTTTTTATTATAGCTGTTTTGTTTTGGTTGCCTAAATATTTGCGAATTAATTTTGTTGTTATTATATTCCCTTGTCAATTTAATGTTGTATTTGTTCCTTAGGTTCTTTGTCTTTTATTTTGCACACATGTTGCGCAGCAGCGGCAGTAGCAGCAGCAGCAGTTGCTGCAAACATCTCGCAAACTTTTTTTGTTGTTGTTCATTTTCGTTCTCTTTAAAATTGCTGTCTACGTTGCGAATTCAACGAATTCTTAACTTGTTCGAATCTTCTTTATATTCTTTGCCTTTCTATTTATTAGATATTTTTCTGCATTTCTTTAATTTTGTATTTGTTAACCAATTTATTAAGTTACTGAAGAATGAATTTTTTTATTTGAAGAATCCTCAAATAGCTGTAATATCTCACAAAGTGACCATTTCCAAGATAAGATTTGCATTTGTAGTGCGGTAGGTATTCTCTATTATTTTTGTTTGTTTTGTAAGCGCTTACGCAACTTAATATTTTTTACTGTATCTCAGTATGGGTCAGACGTTATCAAATAACATTCGATAGTGTCGGGTAATGCCGAATATTTTCGGAAGATACCTATCAGCTGATACCAGCAGAGGCAGATTAACCTAAATGCAAAGTAGACAAAAGCTTTTGGGTACTGCGTCGTTAAGGAGCCCTTGAATTTTATTAGAGATCGAAAACCATACAAGATTTGTATTCCAAGAAGAGCTTATATACATATAATATGTTAATCTTTGTGAAAGCTAAAATATCCTGCAATTCTCAAATTATATAACAAAAAAAAAAAAAAATCACTGCCATTGCCCATGTTTAAGACCGGATTTGACAAGGCAACCCTATATATTCTATTTAGGTCACTTCGAGCTCTATCATTTGACATATATGTTGAGGTACATATAATATTATACAGTTTCAAATAAAACAACAAAATAGGCTAAAATTCTGACATTTTTGGGCATCTAGACAGGCTTTGGCAAGGCAACCCTGGTTCGTTAGTTTCACCAAAATGGCTTAATTTCTTTCTCTAACATCCTATCCTGTAATCTTATATGCTCGACTTTTCTACAGCGAGCTCTTGGGCTATAACCAAAGCGAATAAAATACGGCTATTGTTTCTAAAGAAATAATCACCTCATTTAATTCATGTTGTTCGAAAGAATTCTACAGAATGCTACATTTCTTGAGCCCAGGCAATAGACGACAAGAATATAAAAGGAAACTGAGTGCTAGAAAAATAAAGAAAATGAAATAACAATAATCTTTGGAAAATACGAAGACTGTGCTTAAAATTTTAAAGTTTTTTTTTTTTTTTTTTTTTTTGGGACATTGCATATGGAATACGAATATTTTTTGTCCAAAATAAAATCGCCCATTTACAAATTAAATTTCAAGTATTTATGAATCTTTGAAGTCACAAAATTAATAGTTTTTAAAAGACGCCAAATATGCACAGCAGTTAGATTGCCTGATTGCTCCAGTGTGCGTGGGCGTTAAGTCGTATCAGTTGTGACACCAATTATGCAAAAATGACCAAATAAAAACAAAGATATTAAAATATATCGTATATTCATTTATTTTGTGCAACATAGCATTGATTAATTAATTAATTTAATCCAACAACGTTCAATTGACAAGAAAATCGTGCTAAAATGCATAACAAAAGCATTGCATACAACAAAACAAATGATTCAACTTTAACCTGACCCTGTATTTGATTGTGCATGTCCGTCTGACTGTCTGTCAAAGTGTCTCAATTTCAATGCGTGTTGTTGCATTCTTAACGAAACTATCTTTTTTTCCGAAAAAATGACATCATAATTAAAAACCAATTGAATGAGAAATTCCATATAAGATGCGTTTTTCAAAAGTATTTTCATTATATCGTAGATTTTTTGTTCGACGATAGAATTTGCATTTTTTGTATCTGTAAATTGTATCTTTTACTAGCTGCCACGAATATTCAATTCAATTAACGTAACGTAACAATTGCAAAATTTATTTTTTTTTTTTATATTGTAATGAATTACGACAGACGCTACAACAGTCGTCAACTTAGAGTCAAATCAGGCCGTCACCGTCAGCGTCACCTACTGTTGCCCAGCTCTTGAGCGAGTATTGTCGTAGTGTCACCCACTTTTCGCATTCGAGTATGCGATGCGTGAAGACTTACCACCTACGTAAAAAATGTCAAAAATTTTGCACTCGAATAAAATAAAAACAGCGATTTTTTTTACGCTTGAGAAAAAACATGTTAATCCAAATTAGTTGTATTCTGTAATTAGCTATGCAAATACATACAAAGAATATCTTAGTTCATAGTTTTTTAATGTCATAATTATTAGCTGCATTTTGCATAAATTTTATTTTACGGAAGTAAAATTCTCTATTTGAGAGCTTCAAGAGAAGTTTAAGTATATTGTTGATATTAACTTTGGCTGTATATAAAAACGGTCAGGGGATAGTTGCAAAAAAAAAAAACGCATGAAGCAATTTGGACTCAATAGAAGTTAAAAATTGCCCATAAAGAAAGTAGAGTTCGCCCACAACTAATTGACAAAAAATTTTAAACGAAATTTAGAAATTTGTGCTTTAAATTTTGTCAAAACATAGCCGAAAATTTTTCGACAAATATAGAATTATTTTCGGGCGATTTTGCTAGAACGATTTATTAGAACACTATCATATTAAATAATAGGTCTCTCATACCTGCATCAAAAACAGCCTATTTATCAATTATCTCGTTTTTGTATGGCGTTTCTAAAATGACTTTCACACTGGCACTAACACGTTTTTGATGACATTATAATTTTGTTTCAAATTAGGTGATTCATTTTTGTTTGACGTCTGCTATTTTGTAAAAAAGTGCAAAATGAATATGTTAATAACCTTTAGTTGCTGCTGATTTTCTTACTCCGCATTATAAAAAAATCTACTCCTTTTCAATTTGTAAGACATCACCGTAAATTTGTTTTAATCACGACATCGCTTTGAGATTCCCTTATGTATATAATCTAAAATCTATCTATTTTAAGAAGAAGACATTTAATATTTTATTTGTGGGCCTTCGAGATGTCAATTTTTTGACCCATAATAATTTTCTCTGGTCTCTTAAACTTTATTTGGACGAATTTTTGTATCGGTTTTGAGTCAAAAACGGCTCGCTATCCATAAAAAATAAATATCCAGCAAAAACGTTCAAACCATCGATCATCAAACAGCTGTTAGAACAAATGATTAAAAAGTCCACAAACTGACAAAGTAAACAAATTCACAATGGAATCTCAAAGCAATTTAAGTGTGAGTAGTTTTACGTAATAAAAAGTACTTAAAAAATATAAGAAGAACATAAATACCTCTCTTGATGCAGCAACTTATTATAATTTTACAATTTTTTACAAAAAATTTGATGCAGCTGATGCCAAACTAAAACGAATCAGTAAAAACACAATAATGCCAGTGTGAAAGCAATTTTTAAAAACGCGATAAAAGGCCGTATATGTAAAGAGCACAATGCAGAAGCCTTGTCAGACTGATTTTGTTTAGTTCAGAGTGTAGGGTGGAAATCAAAGTTTACATTTCTAATTTACAATAAGTATGTCAGTCTCTGTTCAAACAATTATAATTTTTGTTAAATAGTTTCCCTTAGCAACACCGGTAGCAAAAATGTCATGCAGAGAAACCCCATGGAATTTACATAGGTAGATAAAGATTGCATTACAGTTTAGGTCTTAGCATTGCAAAAAGTAATCAAAACAGTGACACACTGATTACCAAGATTAAAAAAAAACATTTCGCGGACTGTGGATGTCCAAAAAGGACAAAAAAAAGTTGTTCGTTCAACAAAACTTTGAATTCCATGTCACAAAAATTGTTCAATACCTGGATATTTCACAAATTTTTGTTTCCAACCAAGCCCCTGGCTTTGTCAAGAAATTCAGGGCTTGGCCAGGTCAATCCTGGTTACTTGACAACTATGCTGATAACAGCTCTAATATTCTGTTAATCCAGTGCTAAAAGTTTTGCTTTGTTATGGAGAAGAAAAAACATAAATTTTATTCCGAAATATATCAAATGAAATGACGTGGTGGTCGCTTTTTTATTTTAATATTTGAACAACGAAAAAAGAAGTGCCGTTCAAAAGTTTTATGCGTAAAAATCGCACTATACGTCGCAGGCCCTATATCAGGAAATAATACTGAGCAGTGATTCTTATTAAAATTTGTTTTTGTGTTTTATTTATTTTACTATAAAATACTATAAATACATCAAAAATAATTGATAAATTCTTACATAAATAGCTATCAAAGTAGTGTTTGCATTTCAGCTTAAAAGAAAAGTAATGGCTCAGATAGTTTCTTACCAAAATGTGTGTGCGCAATTGCATTTCCTACAGCTTTTAGCTGGAATAATCTTTTGCAGCATTATTACGGCAAAAGACAATGACAAGAACATAAAACCTCAAAATATGGTAGCTGACGGATCCGGTGGTCATTGGAGATGTTGAGCTGATATTTTCAGGCACGCTTCCTGAACATTATTTTCCAATTATTTGACTTATATTCCTATACTTGCTACTCTTTTCCACTTGGCGTAGAAAGTGGCATTTTAATTTTAACATACAAATTAAAAATATTTGTATTTCACACAAAAATTAAGATACTTATATGCAAACAAACAATAAATCATATGTATAAATAAAGTATAAAAATCAAAAGCACTCAACTAACCTGGTCATTTTGTCACCTCTACTTTTGCTTATGTTATCCGAGATAAAATCATGAGTTATTGCTGAAACTCAATAGTTTTCAAGTTCAAATTCTTCACTGCGATGCAGCGCAGGATCAAAATCCAGTAATAGGATTAGTTGCCCTTACACTCACTCACGCGCGGACACTCAGTAGTAAGTTGTGTTGAATAAAGAGTTCAAAGCAAAATATTTTCGTCTTAAACTTTTCGACTTTTATTACATGACTTACAGAAAATTCCAACTGAATTATTTCTCTACGCTTACTTTTCTTTTTCGATTGTGACTACAGCATGTAAAATTGTTTTGTAATTTTTTAGTTTTTTTACTTTTCAAAAAATAAATATGAAATGATTATCGTAAATTTTGATGTTTTCCAATTTTGTAAAGTTTTTACAGTTTTTTGTGTGAAAAATTTCTTTAAAAATTTGCACGAAAAATATATTTGCAAAAATATCTCTTCCAACGCGGAGGTGTAACAGTATTTAGTCAGTTGCAAGTTTAGAAATTATTTTACTTTTACTCAAAGTTATTTTTCCTTAACAGTTAAATTTTCTTAATAACTATGTGTGTGGTATGCAAAATAACCTAGTTTACGTTGATTTATTAAAGATCACAGGTTTTATTATTTTACACCTTTTGTACGTTACATTTCTTATTGTCAGTCAATTACATACATCGTGTCTTACGTTGCGCGCGTTGCGTGCAAATTGCGCTTACATTTTGCTAACATTACAGCAAATTGGGAGTAGGTTTTCTGAGGATACTCATATATATGATTGGTTTATGAGTATTATTTATGCTTTCTGCAATTATGCTCGAAAATGATCTAATTTCGGCGTGTTCTATAGCAGCTATGTTATAATACATCTGCTTATTCTCAGAAATTGATACCTATTTGGAGAATATTTTATATATTCCTAACTACTCCAGCAAAAGGTTGTAAAGAATTGTAATGTGAAGGCTTGTCTGAGCTTTTATTTGGCGCCAGATTTTTTTTGAGTATAGCAGCCAATGCAGCCAACAACTTCATTTCAGAGACTACACAATCTGAAAATTTCATTTGGCGGAAAGCTTGTAAAATTTTGACTGGGGAAGCTGTTATTTCCTCGGATGAATTTCTTAGTGATTTTATTGGACTAAATTGGAACAGTGTTACAGCGGTGGTTAACGTAATACCTTGTGAAATACGAGTTTCTGAGGAATCATAATGAAATTCGATCTTAAGCATTTAATGAAAAAAAATGTAAGCGAGATTGTACCATCTTTATGAAATTTTCTTCAGCGATGGTCGCGAGCTTTGGGTTTTCACTTTTTTAACCCTTTCGTGTCCAATGTTGCATATATGTTTTCTTAGTTTAACCCTTTACTAAGGAAATCTGTTTTTATTTGGTGTTCAAATTGTGCCGTACACAAGTTTATTTTCAACAGCATCAAGAAACTTGGTAATTTTTGATTTTGATGATTTTTTGAGGAGTGCTTTGAAAGTTGCAATATTTTGCATTTGCGCTAATAAAAAATTCTTAAAACTAATTTTATTGATAACAGTGAGTATAAGTAGTATTTTAGAGCAACATTTATTATTTTAAACAAGTCATTTGAGCTCTACAGGTGCCCAATGTTGCATATATGCAACATTCTCCCCAGCGCCCCAGAATGAACTTATCCGAACAAAACTTTTCAGCTGAGTTATTTTACCTTAAAGCAACCTAAATTACACCCATTAAAACTTTTTACACCACTGTAAATAATTTTGGCGTCAAAGGGTTAACGCTTGCTTCCAGTTGCAACAGCAAAACAATGCAAAAAATTTGTCTCAATGATCAAATTTGGAAATTCTGCTCAAGACTTTTGAAAATTGTTTTTTTAGAACGAGCACTTTCTCGTTAAGGTCATCCCTGTCTTAGAGCAATGATTGCTGAAGGGAGGAGACGAAATGGCTATATTAAAAATTTGCATAACTTTTATTTATAGGGACCTCCGATTTAATTAGGTTTCATATTGAACTAAACATAGCCTTTTAAGAGTTTTCTCGAAAAGAGCAAAATTTCAAAAGCTTTTATCAAAATCTCAAAGCTTTTATCAAAATCTCAAAGCTTTTATCAAAATCTCAAAAGCTTTAATATTGCCTTACTGTAACAGTTGTAATCAAAAAATAAAAACTGTCCCAACTGCTACTGATACTCTTATTATGCATAGGAAGAGCAAAAGCACAAGTTTAAACCTTGCTACTCGTATCACTAGCCTCATTTGTTATGAAAGAAATATCATCTTATATTAAGTTTGCTAGGATTTCGGAGAAAGTTGAATTTACAGACACCCGAATACCCCGACATGTTGAAGACACTTTCACCTTACAATCGGCTCATATCCTTTTAAGGGCCTGCGCATATTTACGAAGACATAGTTGGACAAATGTGTGGCCTTTCTATGAGAATGGGCATGCATTTGAATAATAGTTAGCATTCGCTATAGTCATCAGTTCCAGATTTTAGAAACCTTTTAAAATATCAAAAACTAATCAAATCCACATAATAACCTCAGATAAAAAAGACCCTGTATCTCTTAACTGTCTGCTAAATAGAATGTAAAAGGCTGTTATTAGTTATAAAACCTTAATTTTAATTTTTGCGTTTTTTTCTAATTCACATTGTGCCTTTTCAAGTTTTTTTTTTTTTAATTTTTTCTCGATTTTTTTTTTGCAAATTTCATTAGCTGCTGTTCATTTCATGTTGCTGCCATCGTTGTTGTAGCTGTTGCTACTAATTCACGAAAGAAAAACAACAACAACAACATTTTTAATAGACACTCAAATATGCGAATAAAAAAAAAAAGAAAGAAAACGTCAACGTCGCGACGTCGAAAAGCGCGAATTTTGTAAGCGCAAATTTTTTTTTTATTTCGCTCATCATGATGTTCATTTATGTATCTATGAAGTAAAGATACAAATACGACAACAACAACAACAGCAATGAAAAAATTTAAACGATCAAGGGCGAATTGGACACGTTGTCGACGTTAGCGTCGCAGTCGACGTTAACGTCATCAACGTCAAAGTCTTCGTAGATGTTGTTTTTGTCATCGTCAGCCTTCATCGCCGTCGCCGTCGTCGTCGTCAATATTTTGCGAATTTTAAATTTTATATTAAATTTTTTTTCCTTCTTTTTTTACGCTATTCTTTTCTTCTTCTTCTATGCCTTTTATTTTTTGCAAAATGTAAAATGCGCGAGAGAGCGCTACTGTGCCACTCCCCCCTCCCCATTCGAACGTTTTGGTTAGTTTTGCTCTTTTTTTTTAATGCGCGCGCCCTCTTTTAGACTCTGTGATGATCATCATTTGCGTTTGATGATCGTTTATCTTCGTTTTATTTTATTTCATTTCATCTTTTATTACTTTAGGTTTTCGCTTTCAAGAATTTTTGCCAAATAAAATAAAGAAAGAAAAAAACATTTCGAAGGAGAAGGTACAAGTGTACCGAAAAAAATGGAAAGAAAATTTGACCGAATGTGTAACGTCTTCTAACCTAGTCCCTCTCTCATGTTTTTTTTTTCGTATCCCTTTATTTCTTTATCCTCTTTATATCAAATTTGTGCTTGTGCTTTTTCGGTTATTCCTTTTGTAGTGTCTGTGCCTGTGCTGACGTTCTACCCTTTTATTCCCTATTAAAATATTTGAGAACTTTAAAGCTTAGAGTGTCTCTTCTTTGGTGAAACTTTCAGATATATAAGAGACAGATTCTTCCTGTTGATTACTTTCAAATGAACATTATATGGCTCCTAATTAGCTTTGTAATTGGTGCTAAGATTGAATTTCGGCAATTTTTCATTTTCAAGATAATTGCAAAAAACCAAGGTGTCGCATGGGACAAAAACATCCGTTTTCGTGGAAATGCCTATATTCTATAGACTTCTATGTCACCGATTGGTGATTGCTACGATCAGACCAGTACCAACCCAGGGGCAAAGGAGGGCTAAGCCATCTGAGATGGGATTCTAAGACCTTTGGTTTTACTATTCGCAAAATAATATTTGTTTGCCCCCCACGCAAAATCGGGTTGGTACGAGCCTGGGTACGATGCCGAAATAACTTTTCATGACATTTGTTTGCATACAATTAAGTGTTAAATATTTAGAATAAAGTCATAGGATAGGGCATACTTTTTGATTCTCTATGTACTATTTTCAATATTTGTGAAGAAATCGTCTTCCAAATTGTTCAATTTGATGTTTACTACTGAAACAAACTACAAAAAAGCGTTCCCGAAATTATTCAATTTGTTGTACACTGTTGAAAAGTAATATGAAATCTGCCTGTTAATAATTTGGAAAAAAAACTTAATTCTTCTTAGCAGAATATCGTCTAAGTAGAATAAAAACTTACTGTCTACATTTTCAAGTCTCCGAGTAATAAAGCTTTTTGGATGTGTTCTAAATGCATAAACTAACTTATGAATTAGAAAAGTTGTTCATTATAAACTGACAAATTTTAGATTTTTTATGATTTTGTTTATATAAAGAGCCCCATGATCAAAATAGATACTCAGTTAGACACGAAATAAAAGTTACAGCTATATGGATATCCTAACAACTTTTAAAGGGACACCCTAATTTTCATTAATGTATTGTATTAGAGGATCATCAAATCGTTTCAATTCTTAAGAACTGAATGAATACAAAAACAAATTTTATATAACGATGAAGGCGACAACGACGACGACGACGACGACGACGTTGAGATATCATGTGTTGGAATTGGGAACCCTGAAGCTTAATGTTGTTTTGTAAAATGTCTGCTTTGTTACCGATTTTTGTTGTTATTGCATATGTTATTGTTGTTGTTGTTGTTGCATGTTTTTGTAAATGTGCCGCAAAAGTTTCGGTTACAAAATTTCATTTCAATTTTAGGAATTTTAAAGCTGGCAAAAATAAAGCTACGTATGTTTTGCCAGAGCAGGTATACATTTTATTTCAGTACTGGACCCAATCGTAAAATGACATGTGTCTGGTTTTTTTATTTCAATCTAAGCACAGTGGGGCAGTAAGAGTAAAAATTACACCAATAAGTAAGATAAAGTCAGTCTACATGCAAAACTAAATGAACTTTGTTTTCTGTTCCAATATTTGTTATTATTCTATTCTCATAAATATTTTCTAAAAACTAGGTCTCACTGCAAAATTCTTAACCAGTGTACTTTGCATTTTAGGATTATGTCTTCAGAATAAGTAAATTGTAGATATGGAAAGAAAAAGAAAACATGACTTCTTCAATAACAAAATCGAAACGCCCATAATGAATTTTAAAGCTTTAGATACAGGAAATATTTCACGGTAGCTGCTTCTTAAATCATTACATTAGAAGAATGAAAGGAGACAGTTTTAAGGCGTTGAGCATTTTCGCCCAACTACCGACATTCTAATATTAGACAATTAGCTTAGTCAGAGGTTATGTTTGAACGCTTTTTTGTTTAATATTTTGTATTTCGTCTTGAAAGCTTTTACCATTTGGTATAGGTTTTGCAAAATAATTTGAAAAAAATAGCCTGAACAAAATCTGCATCAGAAACTTTTTCTTCAATTTCAGGGAAAATTCCGCAAGTGTAGTTTTGGATCACTTTCGACATAAGCCTTATAAATAATAAATAAAATTTCGATAAGTACTAGTTTTATCCATTAGGTTTTCTGGATTCAAAAAAGAATGATTTGCTATAGCATACAAGTATTCATATGCAATACGAGCAAAATTCAAATACCTATAACTTTCGAAAATAATTTAATCAGACCGATAACAATCATGCGGCATAAGGATATCGAGAATAGCAGCTCTATGTTTATCGGTCTGACACCAATTTATGTTTCAGAACTGTGTGGCATGCAGTCTCTGTTACGAAATTATTTGCAGATATAGTTTTGTTCAAAATACTGGAATTTTCTGGCTAAGCATATTAAAGAATATTTTTGAGGTTATTCACAATATTATTAATAAAAACTATGCAGATGATTTCGGGCTTAATATATTTTATTTATAAATTTTTAGTAATTTAAATAGATAGTTGTAACACACGCGAAAAGTTTGGGTTTTCCTGCCACAATTCGGGGTAATTCCCATAAGCTGTCAGTATATGAGTGAATGATTTGAATTTGCATAGTTAAAAATTCTTATACTTTCTTAAGTCGATTTGCTCTATAAGCATATCAGTTCCGTTAATAAGATTAAGAAGCTCATACGAAAATTCATGATATTTACTTACTTCTTAAGAAATTAAAATATAAGGACTTTTTTTCGATTTAAGCTTCTGACAATTTATTAAAATGTTAATTCAATGGACTGAGTATAAATAGTGGAGAAATTTGATTTTTCGTTTAAGACACGGATAGTTCACGCGATATTCAAAAATTTGTCATAAGAGTTAACCAATAAAATTCGTTTGAAGCTATAGCTGAATTTTTTATTATATGAAAGTCTCTAGTAATGGATATTAATCACTCACATTTCAATTCTTCTTTTTATCCGTTGAAAACTTTCCAAACTCATAAAAGTAAAAAACAAATACTAAAAGAGTAGTCCATTCCGTACCTCCTTGATGTACTATAAATGGTAAAAGTCCGTTTTAGTCTTCGTATTTCAAATATCTTTTGATAAAAGTTAAATTTATGACCCTTGACTCCGAAAAAATCACTCGACTTCGTTAAACCAGATTATTCTGACATTTCATTTCATAAGAAACTGCATGCCCAACATGTCTGTTGTACCGCGTAACACGATAATCTTCTAAAAGACGAGCCCAATATTTCATTTTCGATCCAAACACATGTTCTATGGCTCTTCGCTCACTATATCAAAAATTTGCTTAGTAAAACTTTAGTTGTTGAAATGTATGCTATCAATCTTATGAAAGACTTAAGTTTTTGGGTAACCGTGTGCATTTACATATGGGAAATAAGCTCTTTGGAATATCTTTGAATTCTTTGTCGTAGTAACTGCGTCTTTGCAAAACAATTTACAATTGTCTTAGTACAATTTTTTTTGGCCACAGATAATTCGACATATACATATATTTGGTAAAAAAAATCATGCGATTGGTAATGAATATTGAAGAAGAAGTTCGGCTTTGTAAGTCCAGGTGTTATTATAAATATTCAAAAAAAATTATATCACTAATACAAATGCATGAAGTTGGCGAAAAGTTCAGTTTTTGAGATGTTTCTCCTCATATGCAGAGTCCGCTAGCTGAATGTGGTCAATTGAACAACTTTGGAAAATCTCAAACGATCTGCGTTATCAAGAAGTTTTGGAAATGTCAATTCAGTAAAATTTTAGCCATGTATCGATATACACTAAAAGAACGCCCTGAAATAGTGACGCTTTATGTTGAAAGTAATCGCTCAATTATATTACGTCAGCGTGCATATAGTCGAAAATATTGTGGACTTTCTGAAGACCGACACGGATTATTTCACACTCTCTGGCGCCGTCAACAAACAAAATTGTTGCGGCACCGATAATCCTCAAATTCATAATTAACGAAACACCATTGCTAGATGAGAAAGTAACTGTTTGGGCTGATGTCATTTACTGGCCACCAAGATCTTCGGACTCCACCCAATTTCTTTTTGTGAGAATTTTTGCAAATCGAAGCTTATGCAAGTCAAGTCAAATACCAAAGAAGAATTCAAAGACAACATTCGAGTCGAAATGGTAGCGATATTGCACGAAACATTGGGTAATGTGATAGAAAATGCCAGAAAAAGATATCGATCTTTGCTCTCCAATAACGGCGATATTTTAAAAACCACAGCTATCTTACTAATTCTAATGTCAGAGTCTGCAGATTGACAAAGCTTAGCTATTTTAATCAACATAACCATTTGGCTGTATATTAGCTTGTGTAATTTTTTACCATTTTCATGGTTAATAGCGATGATGTTGGTCAATTGCAATGTTGATAAAGAGCATTAGTTTATCTTAAAAGTATACTTTTTGCATTAAACCAACCAACGAACTTTGTATTTTTATTTTGTGATCGATAAAAGGGTGTTTATTTCAAAAACATAATAGGCCACACATTTTCCGAAAACAATAATTTGCACCTTTCCTAGTAGGCAGAGGACTAACTAAAAATACAAAAGTATATAGAAGTTGAAAGGGTTTCAACATAGTTGAAGTGGAATTGAAGTCCGAAGTTGAATGCCAATAGCTCTTTTAAATCTAATTGTCAGAATTTTCTATGGAATTTTTTCCTTGAACTTTGAACTAGAATTGTTATAGGTCGGATAATTTGACGAATTATTATTATTCCGAAATAAACTTCGAATTTCAATTTCGTTTCCGAAACAAAGTCTATAGCTTTAGGGTTTTATTTTTGGAGTTTTTGCTTGATATCAAAATTTTGAAAAATTAATGTTCAATTTCAGCGAAAGGTTGTCATTTTCAAAGGACTTTCGACTTAGAGAAAAAAAGCCTTTAATATTTTCCATTCCAATTTTTATAAGAAACTTTATGCTAAGCAGTAAATTAAATAATCACTTAAACTATTTGAGTAACAATTGTTTATAGGAATCATCTACATGGCTTGGAAAAGAGCCTTCGATACAGAAGGATACAAATAAAGCAAAACTTTTAAGTGGATAAGAAAATGATTTCGAAGAACACCTAACTTTCTTAGGAATAACTGATTTTCGGTTAGTAAACACCACAAGTTAAAGAAAAATACACAAATTAAAATTGATTTGTCATCTCAAAGATAAAAACAAAAAAATAAAAATCAAATTAACAAGCTTGTAATTTCTGCACGTTGTGCATGCTGATCTCATCAGCAACAACATCACAAAAACAACAAAATCAAAAAAAAAAAAGAAAAACAAATATCCTGAAGCACATGTTTATTTCAGATACGATACAATACTTTACGTTGTTGAGATACTTTTGCGCAAGATATGAGGAGAAACGTTTTTGTTCACTTAATTTTTTGCTGTTTTTGTTTTTTTGCAAAAATGCGCGCTAAATAACGCTTTGAAACATTGGTTCAAACTGAGCGTAACTTTTTTGTGTTTTTTTTCTCAATAAATTCTTTGCAATTTTTTTTTTTAGTTTTAAAAGATATAATTTTCTTAACGCTGTTTCATTGCTTAATTTGGCTAAAACTTTAAGTTAACACTTTGATTATTGCACGTGTTTTGGAGGTATTTAAATGTTAAGTCGGATTTTTTTTTTTAAGGACACTACTGTTCTGTTTTTTTTTACGGTTTTGAATTTATTCTTTTGTAAATTTTTTCAGTTCACTTTAAAGATTTTTCAACTTGAGAATGCACGCACGTTTTGTTAGAACTGTTCTGCGCGCGTATTACAACAAAATTCTATGAAACGAAGAAATAATCTTTTTTTTTTCTTGACTTTTCATCCGCATGCTCGCGTTCCACAACTTTGCGGTTGCAGTTGTTTTCGACGAGTGTTCGTTGCGATTGCAACCAAAGAATGCAAAAGTCTTCAAATCCGTTCAAATTTTTGCACAAAAATTTCTTACAAGATGCCGCTACAGCGTTACAACCCGTCGTCTTCTATTGCTTGCTGTTGCTATTTCTTTTGGTTCTTCAATGGCTTTTGCTTCATCTTCCACACAGCGTTATGCTTTATGTTGGAAGAATAGGCTTAGATACTTGTTCCGAATAGCTACTAGCTAGATACTTGTTTGTGGCCGTTGTTGTTGTTGTATTTAAAGTTCTAGTTATTCGTTTAGTGCAGTTAGTTTTGAGTGCACAACATCGGCATCTAATGCTTGTGCTGCTCCCGTACCGTTCCGAACTCTACACTGCGATGTGCTGAAACTGAAACTCTCCAAATTTGTAACCAGTTCTAGAATTCGCTACTCTTGCGCGTATTTATCTTAGTTGCTGTTGTTGTTATTGTTTTATCTAATGTCTCTTTTGCAGTTACGCTAGATACGCGCGAACGTTTTCGAATTTATATTTCGCGAACTGCTCTCCAAACAAAATCGCATTTCTTTATATTATTACTTTTTTTTTTTTTGTATTTCAATCTAACTAAGCCAGCAAGCAGTCAACTCGCAACTAAACATTGCGTTTGCATGGATTTAAAATTCGCAAACTGCACACACAGATGTAGTTGAAGCACACTAACACAGTTATTTACACACTCACACATAGATAGAGTAGCGTCGACGATCCACAAAATTTTTCAAATTAACAAAAATAATGCGATGCGTTGCGATGATATCTACACACAATGACAAATATAGGCGAAATAAAGCAAAAAAAAAATTAAAAGCTTTCGCAGATACTTGTTGCACATACTAAATACTCCTATTGTTGTTGTTGAGCATGTGCAAGAGCGTAAAATGTATTGTAGTTTTTTCGTTGGCAGCAGGGTTGCCGCTTGAGCAAAAATCGCAAAAATTTTGTTATGCCATGTGAGATAAACTTCTGAGCTCTTAATTCTCTACACTATTCGCAGTGGGCATGGTAGGGGTTTATCAAAACTGCCGATGCAAATAGTTCGGGAGGTAGCGTTGCTTTTTCCATAGTCAATTGATAACTTAATTATACCTGATAATCGAAATATGCGTCAGTAGCCAGAATCGTGGGCCTGGTTATGGGAGACCGAAAAAAAACTTTGCTAAATAGCTTGGAAAGTAAGCTATAAATAGAAGAATATGCGTAGATCAATGTTATAAAGGAGATAAGAGCACATCGATATCATGCCCAAAGTTAAAAATCTGTAATTTTGAAACTACGAAAGGTGGGTTAAATTTTGCTATACGGACATTTTTCGGGAATGAATTCGATGTGTTTTCATATTCCCTACAATATTGTTTTTAATATATATTTTTCTACTTATGGCTTACTTTCAGAGCTATTGAAGAAATTTTTTTTGGCCTCTCATAACCAGATCCATTACGATTCTAATGGCTGACTATTTTATTTTAGTTTGTGCTAGTATTTCTGGTTGCAGGTACATTATACCGTACCTGGTCATAGTCCCCAATTTTGTTGATAACTTCTAAAATCGGAAGTAATTCCCATTAACAGTAAGGCATATGACCAAATAGTTTTCAGTGTTCATATTTTTGATGAACTTGAAAATTGCATTCATTGCTAACTTTAATGTAGAATTAAGTGGCTACCAAAAACAGGTGTTGGACATGCTATAGCTTTAACTACGATCAAAAGCTACCTCGAAGACGGTGTTAGACATTTTGGACGATGTACGACCTGAGTCACAACCGAAGGTCAACTCAAAACCCCAAAATAGCTTACTTCAAGGTGAAGTTCATTGGTACCGTGCAACGTTTTCCGTATTGTTAACTATTAATTGCATGTATCAAAACTAAATTAATTTCTAGAAAAATATAAGGCTTTTGTAATTCCAAGAAAAATGAGAATTGTAATAACACCCACGGGAGTTAAGTCCATTGATATGAGTGGTCATAATTTACAAAATTATTTTGGGAATTATGACCGTTTTAGACATTATGTCCATGGGAGTACCCATAATACTATATGCCTAACGTAGGAAACGACTTATGTTAGTGTAGATCAGTGGTCGGCAGAGCGCAAATATCAAAAATTTTCTTACTCTCAAAAGAGAGGAAAATGACAAAAGCACCAATCACTGCGAAAAATGTATGCACGTTATGCTGTTTACGCTCCATATGATTTCATCATTCAGGGGTTGAATTTTAGTTATGAAATGGCTTTCAATATGAAAGTTATTAACTATCGCTAAAACTCGCTTGCAGATTAAGCATTGCGCCTCGGCAAAAACAATTTTCGGCGAAAAAATATTTTTTTTGCAATTTGATTTGAAACATTTTTGCAGTGCATTAACGAAATAACCAGCTCATTTTGTAGTTTGCTTACTCTCGCTTATTCTCTTCGTTTGCTCGCGAGCATATGGGGTGCCGACCACTGGTGTAGATATATACTTCGACCGGTACTATTTCTTGTATTACTAATAAGAAAGTAAAATGTATTGAGACGTGTTATGGACGTACGTTTTTAACATTAGCGTATGAAAAGAGATACACGGTTTACTTCGAAAAAGATAATTTATTTTTTAAGATAAGCAACAAAATCAAGTTGCTTGCGATATGCTTGAGAGCATCAGTTCAATTTGAGATGTAATAACTGGCTGCAGAACACCCCTTTTTTTACTATCATGGATCTGTTAGCTTCTAATGTGTTACCGTAGGAATATACTAACTTTTTATTTTACAGAACTCTCAACCGTTATGGCAACCCTGGTTGGGAGCACAACGATCGTGCAAAAAAATTCGCAAATTAATTTTTTTTTACTTCGCAGATAAATATAGCAGATACAAGACAACAACAAAAAAAATATTCGCGCATTTTTCTCACGAAAAAGCCGACAGATCCACACACAGTACGAGTGTAATAGAGAACGTGCAAAAACAGTTGTGTATTTGAGAGAGCGCTCCCTGCATAGATTAAAATTGTTTCTTGGTACCTGCGAGACACGAATACGATTGTAAGCAGCCAGCCGGCCGTGGAGATCTCAATAAAAGCACAGTCTGCTAGAACGGCACGTGGTTTCTTTTTCTTGTGTCCCGTAAAAGACAGTGCAAACAAATGCTCAATAATGCAGGTAAAAAATATGTAATTTCAGTATGAAAAGCTTGAAGTGCGACTTGGTTGAATATTGAGAATAGAATTAATGAACACATTATCCCAGTAGGCAATTGATTAAGGCCTCTTTTATGCATGCACAAACGCTTCTGCGACCTCTTCTCTTAATTAGCTTTTCGCGCAAATGTGATAGAGCTTCTGATAAGATCTTTGACACATGCTATTTTATCTTTCAACTGAAGATCTGCAAGCAGGGCGTGAAATATAAGCTACAAAATCCGCTCCCAATTTTATTTTTCGAGATTCATTAATTTTTTTAGTTTGCAATTAACTTATGAGAACTTTGCAACAAGTTTGGTACTTGCTCAAAAGTTACAGGGTACTTATGTTATTCTTCAGCCGGTACATGATTGAAGATATTGTAAAACAACAACATTCAAATCTGTTCTTATTGTTATTTTTGAACTTTGAATAAATCTATATAACCATATAACTTTCAAAAGAGACTTAATTTTTATCTCGCAAACCAGGCTCGATTTGGCCATTCATATAATAAAGATCACTAAAGGTATGTTTCTATTTGCTATCATAATGAACTTTGGCACTTCTTATTACTGATTTTGTCTACTGGGATATCTATAAAATAATTGGTTAAAGTCATCAAATAATGTTATAAGTGATAATTAGTGGCGTAACTAGAAAGGACAGCTGGGTGCCGTCGCCTTGAGGGGCGAATAAATGGTCATAAAAATTTTTAATGATAAGAAGTTTAAAATTTGATCCGAATTATATTTTCTCTCTTTTTTTTAAAATAAATTTTAAGGTCTTAAATGGCAAAAAGCATTCGGTTATTAAAAAATAGGGGACAACTGATTGTGCCTAGCCCCGAACGACAATTATTCAAGGCACGCCACTAGTGATAATGAGTTTGTGATGCAACAGGGCAAATCTTTGCCTTTACATTTTTTATAATTATCTAGTCGCTTGAAAGCGTAACAAATGGAAGAACAAAGTTAAAATACCCCTGGAGTGTCATGAAGATTTTTCGCCTTTGCTCAAGTGCTGAGCATTGGTACAACAATGAATTTGGCCATATGTCTCTTACAAAACTCACCTTTGTTCCTGTGCCCCTAATTTTATATATTGCAGCTTCGAGGATTATGGGATTATGAGAAGCTCTTTAGCAGATGACTTAACCCATTTTGAATCAAAGTTTTCAGAAATCTTTTTTAAAATCATATTGATGAGAGTGTGAATTGGGTGCAAAACAGAGAAGAGTTTGGACAAGATCAGCGTGTGCACTTTCCCAGAATTACAGAATTACATTCTTTCGCTATCGTATTAATGGTCACTCTCCGTAGTCACAGCATCTAACCTAATCTTCAAATGACATAAGCAAAAAGCTAGAAATCGCTGATGTGTAAGGATTCACATGGCCGAATCTACCCATGTGCCCAATAAAATTTCTTCGACTCAATTTTAAGAAATCACTTAAATTCAGAGTTGACATAAGTACATACGAGTATTTGGAAATTCAGTTAATTTTCACAATTCAATTTGCAAGCATTGTTGCGTTGTCGAATATTAAACCTTAATGAGCATAATTGATAGTTTAAATGCAGTTAAAATGCTTGATTTTTTAAAACGTATAATGGATATTTTTATCTCTTACTGGAATGACACATAAGAATATCCTGTAAAACCAATAGATCGATTTTTATTATAAGAAATTAAACCTTTGATTTTACATGTTTGTCTGAACGTATGCAATGGGTTCAGCAACATTACTGGTGCATTTTTAACAGAATAAATTTTGACATATGAAAGGAAATTGTGAAAAGGGATAATGGTGGAGTTTTAGGGATATTGAACCCGTTCTATTTAAGTAAAGATTCTTTGAAAGTAAACACACTAAAGAAAATAAGTCCGCAAGTAGTAGTTTGGAGAAATTAAGAACCACAAGAATTTTGCAATGTTAGATGAAAGTAATACAATAGTTAAAAACTTTAATATATTTGAAAAATCTTTCCTTGACACGAAAAGTTCTGAAAAATTAAGGATTTTTTAGGAGAAATTTAGGGAGTATAAAAATTAGTTACCAACTGTGCCTTTGAATTGAAAATTCTTTTTTCGGAACAAAGTAAAATCTATTATATTATATTATATATCCTAAGCAACATACACTTTTATTATATCTAAAAAAATTAAATTTTAAAATTAATTTAAATTAAAATTTTTATCTTTAACCCCAACGGACCCTATTTCAAAGTAAAATTTGACCTAAGCAATTTTTCAAAACTATTTTTTCTCAAGTGAATTTTAATTTTAAGAAAGAATATATTAAAAATAAAGTATCATTTGGTTTTCGAGATATAGTCATGGGAAGTTACGAACATAGCTTTTCTAAAAGTTGGAAACTCCTGAACAGATTTTACATATTGATGTCATATGGAAGGTCATTTTACTGTCTATAAGATTGATGCATAAAATTTGAAATAATTTCCACGTGTTTTGAGGTATGGAGGTTTTTTTTTTTTAAAATTGCCACCATTTTTTTTAAGTAACTGTTAATTTCTCTAAAAATTGTATTATTATTTTAACATATTATGATAGCCCAATTAATTGAATTTAATTCCTTATGATATCAATATATGTAATTAAAAACTGTTCAGGAATTTCCACCTTATAATGATTTTTAGAAAAGCCATATCTGCAATTTTCTATGACTATTCAGTGCGCTCGCGATAATATGAACTAAATATAGCCAAGCCTGTTCATTTTTGTGAGACTGTTCATATTTACGAAAGGCGCAAAGATTGAAAAAAATCGTGTTTCATTAGTTTCAAAATAAATAAATATTGATACATTTAGCAATTTTTCCATTTTTGGATACTGCGCATAGTTTTCTTTTTCCCAGGACCAATGAATATATTGTTGACATACTTTGAGATAGCATTTTTATTTTTGCTCACTCCATATTTAGTTGCTAAATTAGTATGTAGCAAGTAGCCTTTTTTTAAGTATTCCAAAATATTTGATTTTTCTCTTCAAGTAAAAACCTTAACCTTTTTTTTGCATGCATGTTTGAAAATTATTAACATTTAATTACTCCCTAAGAAAATAAAGATGCAAATATGCTTGCGTGCAATAACTAACTAATGAAATTTGAAGCTATTACTGACGTAGGAGAAATCAAAACGTGTGTATGAGCATGTAATGCATTTTGAGCGACACGTATAGACGTTTTAAATGCAAATATGTAAGAAGGGGATTTCCCAAATTACCAAGCACTTGTAATTCATGACAAATTTTTCAAAACAATGATGTTCATATTTTAGAGCTTTTGCACAAAGTTGGAGTAGTCAATGGTAGGGAAAAAGTGCTCATATTTTTGGATGTTAATACTATCGCGAGTTCACTGTATCTCGAAAACTAGAACCGAACGATACTTTTTTTTTATTATATTCTTTTTTAAAATTAAAAGCTACTTAAGAAGAAATAATTTAAAAATATTGCGGCTTAGGACAAATTTCATTAGGGTCCGTAGGGGTTAAAGATAAAAATTTTAAATTATTTTTTTAATTTTTTTTACCTTATTTCGAACCAATTAAGGGGGCGTCTGATTTGATTTTCACAAAAAAGTACCCACCCCAATGTACATATGTATCACTGTTATTTTAAAATTAGAAAAAGAATCAAATAAAGAATCTACACTCTCTGATCACATGTTGGATAAGAATCGGATTTGCTAATTTGGTAGAGGAGAACTTGTCGTTAGAGCCATAAGTTAAAGTCGATTAAAAACATAAGTATACCGGCCAATAGACATTGAGTAAAGAAATTCAAATCTTTAAGAATTATCTATAAAGTTGAAATAAAAACTTTTAAGTAACAGTTCATTTTCTATTTAATATTGTATTTCAACAGCCCAAAAAAGCGCGAAATACAATATTTTTTGCATATTTCCATATTTTTAATGCTTTCTACAAACGAGCAAAGTGTCATTTAGCATTTTATACATAGAAGCCGTCGATTTGTTTTTCCCACATGCATACATAGATAGATAGCGATTTAATAAATATTTTGCTCTTACCTATGAAAGTTTAAACTTTTTACTCACACTAAGCTCTCTCTCTTCTTTGAAAAAGATTCAGAGTTTCGTTTGAATGAAATACATACAATGCACAATAATTGGCAAGGTCGTTTGTCGTAACGTCGGCAATGTTGTTGGTAAAGAGAGTTCGCAAAGTGAGAGAAGTGACAGCAAAACTGTTTTGAAACGCTACCAATGCAAAGAGAATACGTAGCGGAAAAAAGAGGCAGCAATTTGTATCTTAGTTTTAAAATTTTTTTAAGGTACTAAATATATTGTTAGCGAAAGAAGTTAAAAAAAAGACAATTTTCTGATAATTTTTTCAAGTGAAAAATTTATTTTTAGGGCTAAATTTTTTTTAGATATTTTATCAAACTTTTTTATACCCTACACCGAGGGTATATTCACTTTGTCTCTCCGCTTATAACACATCGAAGGGGGCGTGGCATGTATGGAGAAGTATATACATTCTTGATCAGCGTCACCACCTGAGTCGATTTAGCGATGTCCGTCTGTCTGTCTGCCTGCCTATCTGTCTATCCGTCTGTTGAAATCTGGTTTACGGGAAAACCAAGAAAGCTAATTGAATAAAACTTTCACATACAGGTCACATCTTCTTGCAGGCATCTTGCTATTGAAAATAAGCGAAATCGGTTAACGGACACGCCTACCGCCCATACTCTATGTATATATACCCAGTCCAATTTTGAAAAGAGTTGCAGCGATTTTGATCAAACTTGGTGATTTGGTGCACATATGAACCAAATTAGGATTAGCCTGGGTTTCAAGTTTCCAAAAGGTCGTACAGGGGCGTGGCACAGCCCTAAATTTTATCACTCATACCACCATATCTTGTAAGCCGTTTAAGATATTGCAATGAAATTTGGCAAACGGATACATATCAAATATATCCTGAATTTAGATTAAAGTGGGCGGAATTGAAAAAGTGGGCGTGGCACTTTTCAACTGTTAAAAATTTTGATTCCATATACATACATGTATCTCGAAATTGGCGCAAACGATTTTCATAAAAATTTTGGAGATGATGCCGCTGAAAGCAGTCATCAATACAAGCTCAGCCACTTTACTGAAAAAACTCGTTGAAGGGCGTGGCACCGCCCACCATATTTATAAACGTTATATTAATAAAAGAACGAACAACGTAACTGTGATGAAATTTAATGAGGTAAATATACTTGCTATAAGGTCTCTTATTACAAAAATTTGGTCCAATAGTACCTGTGGGCGTGGCAGCTCCCTTATAAGCAAAAATTGTTTATTGTTATGGATAGTGTGCTAAGATAGTAATCTTCATAAAATTTGGTGTATAGATGTCAATTACTAGAGGCTTTAAAAATAATTTAATTTTGACAGAATTGCATCAGTGGGCGTGGCACCTCCCATATTAACATAAATTTGTAAGAGCTGTTTTAAGTGAACTATTGCAGCAATTGCTATGAAATTAAATGCAAGTGGTTCAGTTGCTATAGAGTATATCTGAATCAAAAGTGGCTGAAATAGCACCAGTGAGCGTGGCACTTCCCTTACAAATAAAATACGGTAAGAGGCATATTTATCAAAATATGTGAGCAGTCATACTATAATTTGGTGTTAGGGGTTTGCTTATGAAAAGCTATTTCTGGATCAAAACCGCGCTGGATTGTACCAGTGGGTGTGTCACCGCCCTAAATTTTAAATTTAATTGCAGGATATATCGCAAACTATACAAGCTATTGTGCTGAAATTTAATATGAGGATGTCAATCACAAATATAATTTGTTGAACCAAAAGTGGGCGGAATTGGAGAAGTGGGCGTGGCATATTTCAAATTTTTCATTTCTATTCGATTTTTTCAACATTTTCCATATTCTTTCGACTTTTTCAACCTCTTTCAACTTTCTTCATAAGTTTCTTTATTTTTTCGACTTTTTCATCAATTTTGAATAGTTTCAAATTTTTTCAACCTCTTTCAACTTTTTTAGAGTTTTTCAACCTCTCTCAACCTTTTTGAACATTTTGCATATATTTACGACTTTTTCAATATTTTTCAACCTCTGTCAACCTTTCTAACATTTCACATTTTTTTCGACTTATTCAACCTCTTCAACGTCTTCTTAACATTTGATTAAAAGGTACAGTGCAGTGTAGGGTATGTGAGTTTCGGCCTGGCCGAAGACAACATCTTAACTTGTTTTTTTATAATTTATTTTTCTCCAGTATAAAATAAACGAAATGAGCCAAGTTCAATTAAAATCGGATAAAAAGTTTTTGAGCTATATTTAATTTGCGCAAATTTGAAAAATGTCATTTCGAGAAAAAACATCTAAAGAAGCGTTATCAAAACATGACCATACAAAATCGGTATAACTTTTTTCTCTTTTAAATTTTCACCTGAAATTTGAAATTCATATTCTTGGCAAATTAATAGACCCTTTTATGAAAAATAAAAAGAAAATAGAAAAAAAAATTTTGTTTCAATCATTAACAGTACCTTAACCGCTTATCGGACTAAATTTTTTCCTGAAGCTTCTTTTTTCATAAAAAAACTAGACAAATTTCATTCCTTAAAGACTCTTGGCCATGATTTTGGACATAAAATACTGCCCTCAGAAGCCCAAAAGCTGTATCTCAAAAAAATCAATATTCTTGATTCGTATTGCATCTGATAGCTTAAGAAATTATGCGTCTAATGAACTACGCCAAATGCCGGTATCTTAGTTCAAACATATAAACAATCTCCAAAGAAAATTTCGTCTATCTCAATTGTGGAGGTATTTCAAGAATATGACATAAACGAACTAACTTTTCTCGAAACTCACTGCCGCTTTTGTGTTTATGAGGGCAGAATAGCAATCTGAGTGATCAGATAAAGCTTTTATAAGAATCACAATATGTTAAGAATAGCTAATCTGAAAGTGATATAAGTCCATTCATCAAAATCTCTGTCGTTTGAAAGAAATGAATCGCTGATATTAAAAATTGAACAAAACTTAAACACATCAGTGTGAGCTTAGTATTTCAATTTTGACTGGTAGAAGGTGTCTATATCTTTCTAAAATTATCTTTAAATAATTTTTTTATAAAGTGGACTTATACCATTTTCAAAAACACCAGCTCATATAATAAATATTCAAAATTATATAAAAAATCTATTTTTTTGAAAAAATAAGGTTTAACTAAAATTTATTTTTATCACAACATTTGAATAGCTATATTTTGTCATTTCGACGAAAACGCATTGTTATAAATGATTATTTTATGTTAATATCTGAACAGAAACGAAAGATGTATTTTTCGTTTCATATGTATGTCTTTTTAAAACCAAGTAAATTTTTGAAAAGAACTATATCTTAAAATTCAATTCAATTGAAAGCTTTATATGCCGAATTTTGAATATCTAAATTTCATATTACACCACTGTGCAAATATAAATACAGGATGCGTTTTATGTTCCACGTCGATGTATTTTTTTTAATAACTTTTAAATGAAATACAATTGTATAGACTAGACGGCCTGTCAAACGCTGATCTGCCCTTACCGGTAGATGGGGCGAAGAGTTTAATTTGGTTATAGTCTTTGTCTTTTATGTCTCGAATCTCATTCATCTGCGTCAAGTAGTTGCCGAGATATGAGAAACTTTGCTTTTTCTCATATGGAAGGCGTGGTACAGCCCATTTGTACATTGTAGATGAATTTTATTTCGTCTTATATGGGAGGCGTTGATAATTTTTTTGAAACTAAACTATGTTAAGAATCTGTTCCAAACCATTCACTAAATCTTTTGGCGATCTGTTGAACGTTTAAGAAGTCAACACATTACGATTTATATATATAGATAGAAAGATTAAATGGTCATTAACATTATAATATTTATATGATGGCGGCCAAGTGTCCACTTCAGCATATTTTTCATAAAAATTTTGCAGACTTTTGGTGTTATTTCAGCAATTTCTTTTCGAATGTTGTCCTTAAGCGTCGAGGCAGTGGTTGGTTTGTTGATGTACATATTTTTCCTTCGAGTACCTCTTTCGGAAGAAATCTTGATAAGTTAGATCGTGGGGCCAGTCAATATTTCTGACATTTTTCGGCTGGGACAAGAAAGTTGTCCTGATAGCGATCAGCAGTAGCTGTTACAGCATTGTCTCTAGTATCCTCAACAAAATATGGCCAATTGATGCTTCCATGGCGGCGGAAATGGCACTACACAGTTACTCTACAAGGGCTTAGTGGTCATTGATGGTTTTCACTGACCCAATAACAGCTATTCTGGCATCCAAGTCGAAATGTTCTTTAGCGCTCATAATAAATTACAATGCAACATTTTTTAAGCCTTATCTATCTATTAATTTGATTCAACGGAAATATTGAAATATTTATATAATTTTTCTTGAATTTATCGCAGGATAAAGAAATAGTTTATTGTCCGGGATCGGTTTCTGGTTAATATTTAATAATAAGTTTCCAGTGAGGAATATTTCACAGCATGGATCAATTTACCATTTCTGAACGCATAAAAAGTCATATACGTATACATAGCTAGCGAAAAAAAAACTATATTGCGCCAAAACTTTCCAGGCCGAGTAATTTCAAAGACTGTCAATATTTAGTGCACAACCAAATGTGAGCTTTATGCTGCTAATATTCTTTCTGTAATGCTACATAACTAGACGTAACAATGCTAATAAGCCAGCAATACTGTAGCACTGATATACCCACATACATATGTGCGAAAATTATCGATGTTTAATTTTTTTAAAGTCCAATTCATTGCACGTAATAGTCAACAGCTAATAAAAACTACGGAGCTTAAAGTGTGTGGACAGTTTTATCAAGACTTGAGAATTATTGTGAAGAGTAAATAAAGCAGTTTTAAACATGGCAAAAAATGTGTTTTCATACGTAACATTGCAGGAAGTTGAGGAACATTAAATAAAAATCTTAATTGCGTAGCACTTTTGTATAGATTGACATAATTTTTTAGTCCCAATTTTAACAAATTTTTTTCAGCTACAATTAATAATGTGTAAAAAAATTTTACCAATGACAATCATGCCAAATTTAAAAATGTTTAAATAACAAACATATTTAATTTTTTTTTTAAGTCTACATTTTAAAGTAAAATCATGTGACAATAGCGACCCAATTAAGCAATAATGTTACTAACTTGCTTAGACCCCCAATGAAAAACAAAGAAAAAAAAAACAATAAAAAACAAAACAATCTGTCAAAATTGGGTTAAGTAAATGCATTAAAGTTCATACTTTTTAGCAACAAATATTAATAGATAGTTGTAAACAAATTGAGATCGACAAAAGAAAAACGAGAGCAAGAGCCTGACGATACAACATGGGTCCCACTATCTGTGCGCGCCGCCTGTCAGACGTTGCCTAACCAGAACAGAAGTGGCTAATAATTTTTCCAGCAATAACAGCAACAACAACATCAACAATTGACTTAAAGAGAGAAAGAAACCATATTGTGTACACAAACCATGTCGACCTGTAATAAATTTGAAGTTTTTGTTTTTTTTTTTTAAAAAAAGGTGGGTTTTTTCTCAAATGATTTTTTTAGAATTTAGGTTATTTGTATAGACCTGCTGTTACACTTCAAAAAACGCTGTTATAGATTTTGGACGCACATTTATAAATAAACAAAATTCTTCAAGTGTAGCGTAAATTACGCACGCGAATTAGTAATTAATTTTACAAATTGCGAAACAAGAAAAAAGAAAAAAACGACAAGTTCTTTTCTGAAATTTATGAAAAAAAGTTTCGGCAAAAAATTCGCACTATGAGAGAAAACTAAAAAGTAGCAAATTTTATACTCGCCAAGTGTATTTATGTTTTTGGAAAAAAAAAATAAAACGAAATAGTTAAGAAAATAAATAAACATTTTTTGTTAAAACTTTTTTTGTACTTAGATTGCCTCAGTGTTTCCTAATGATACTCATATTTCGCATGGGCGTGCCGTGTGTCTTTTTCAAAAAACTTGAAACATCCGCTATTTAGTTAAATAACAGTAGAATGGCGAGTAGATTCATTGGGATTTTCTGTAATTTTTCACAATAATGGCACAATTTAAAATTAATTATTTGTAATTGATTGAAGTTTTGTAAATAATTTAATGACTCAATCTGCGCGGTATTCGATATATATGTACATACCATATATATAGCGAAGCTTTGAATAGTTAAGCTCTTAGTAGGTAATAATGTAAGTAAATAGCACAAAAAGTTTTGAACACAATCTATAGCTCAGTTATTTCGAAAGTTGCTTTCTAAAACTTGGAAAAAAACTTATACATCTTCACAAGCTTTTTGGAGAGTTATATTATATCGAATTTCTCGACGAATTCCATGAAGAATCAAGTGAAATGCAGCAAGACTTTACTCATTCCGTTATTTCTTCAGCAGATGCAAGTGTCAACCGTTAAAAGTTTTAGTCAAAACTGGGTAGGAATCAATCCTTTGGGAATTAAAGTCTTAAGCCGTATTAGAATCCTTTTCATCAATTACATTGGTGATAAATAAAAGAAGTTAATTTTTCCATTTCCTAAATACGTTTCCCTATTAAAAATTAGAAAAATATGGTGGTAGCACATTGCTATAATCCGAAGCTACGAAAATTCTCTTGCAAAATTAATTGATTATTTTATCGATGCAAATGCGGAAATTTTAATTCAGTTAAGAAAATGTTAGTTCCATTCCAATGAATTGAAATTTTGAATAAGCAATGGAATGGCGAAAAGGGTTGATAACTTGGTACATTACATTTCAAAAGTTAAAATTTGTAATCGAAAATGTTATTTTCATTTTAACTTAAAAATGGATTTGTGATTTGATTCGTTAAGGAATTGAATAAGTGAATTCCTTTTTCTAAGACAAATTTATTGATGGATGATCGAAAATGAATTTTGGACCTTACAAGAGGAATCAGATTTCTTCATACAATTTCTTAAAACAGACCAAGCAGCTCAAAAAATTCTAACATAAATCTTGAAACGAAATTTATGTTTTTCCATTCCAAAGTCAACAAAAGAATCATTTCATTTGCCATTGCAAAAATCAATACCAAATTCTAATTCTTTGGAATTGACTTAATAAGGATTGAAACCTGCCTACAGCTTATACTTTTAAAGTATTTAAGTCGCTGTATTGGACGGAACTAAATTACACATTAATATATGTAAGTAATTGTTAGTATCAGACAAAATAGTGGCCACATTTTATATAGTAGACGTGGCACCTCCCAGGCAAGCACACATATCTATTTAAGTAAATGTTGCCATATTGAATGAGGCTATGTTTAGTCAAACTAGCCAGCATGTAGCGTGTTATAAGGAGACCTAAGATAATCTCACTAGTTCTTGTAGGAGCAATACTTAAACTCTTCGATACAGTTCCAATCCTCGTTAACAAAAAAAAAAGAAGTTTTTTTGACAAAAAAGTATACAAAATCAAAATAAAAATGGCCACATTGTGTGCCGTGACGATTAACTAGTCCTTTTATCCTTACAGACTGTTTCAATTCCTTTTCAAGTTTATATACAGTGAAACCTGGATAGCTGGGATCTCCAAGGGACCAAATTTGTGTCTCAGTTAAAGAGTTTCCCATTTACACAGTTTCCCAAATTCTATGAAATTTTATTAAAACAACTATTTCACAGCCTATTCAAACCGATAAAACGTGAATATTCAAATTCAAAATAACAAATTATAAGCACATAAATATTATTTCCCACTTATAGAGGTTATTTCTAAACGGTCCCAGTTAAAGAGGGAAAAGCCCATGCTATAGAGGCGAAAACGCACAAAAACTTCAAAAATCATATCCCAGATATAGAGGCTTAAAAATCCCAGTAATAGAGGTATTTTGATGCAAAAGTGCTGGCAACTTGAAGTGAGTCTCACTAATAGAGGTTTCCCACTTATCCAGGTACCGCTTAACCAGGTTCCACTGTATATGTATTTTACGATATTTTGAAAAGAGCATTATTACAAAAAGTCATTGACGTGGCTGCACCCCTTATACTGAAATCATCTTAAAAAAAACTGATTTTGCATTTCGTAAAATTCATTACCCTTTTTTAAAGTAAAGTAAAACATACCAATAAATCGTATATTTATATACGTTTGCCAATCCCTAATATGATGACTTCATTGGAGTAGGGGGGGGGGGGAGGGGGGAAAAATATGCAAAACATAAATAACCAACAGTATAATCGATATACCCCTATATATATTGAACGCACAATTAGTTGATATTAATGAGAATATCAAAAAACGAAATAAGAAACCTCACGAGAAAAAACTGTCACTTTATTTGCAAAATGCAGATACAAAACAGTAAGATCTGTTCTTTCTTCTCTAATTGGCGCAAAAAAAAAAAAAATGAAACTAACAAAAGGAAAATATTTGATTTTGTTTTATTGAAATTTGTTGCCATGTTACGCTTTTAAAATAAAAATTTAGAAACCAAAAAAAAAAAAATTTCATTGCTAAAGATGCGCACAAAAAATGTCGTAATTTGCCCTTGAATTTTAGCAGATTTTTGCATACTGGGTTTATACTGTAGCTCACACACGAATATAAGAAAAAGTTTGCAAAAATGTTTTTTTATTTTATTTATCATAAATTAATGCTGCTTTTTAGCATTTGAATTTTTAAGTTTTTTTTTATTTTTAGTATAAATTAACAAACAAATTTGCCTTTTGTTATAGTAATTTTTCTTGCATGTAATTTTAAACAGGTATCCCTAATGAAATTTAAAACTTTTGATTTAAGCTGAGTTTTTTCTGCTCAAATGTTTCATTTATTGTATTAATTTAGTCCAAGAAGTAGCGATGAGAAGAAAAGCATTCAAGCAGCTTGAAAATATCAAAGAAAAACTCGCAGAAAGCTGAACGAGGTTGAAAACGCTAAAAAAGCCTTACATGCAATGCGTTACAATTTGTAACGTTTACCAACTTTTAGCATAACCTTTAATTTATTTCAGCATAGATCGACAGATAAAATTTTCACACATCAAAAAGTTGAAAAATATTGAATAAGTCCAAAAAAGTTGAAGAAAGTTGTAAAACGTTAATAAAATCTATAAAAGCAGAGGGTTGAACACGTTTGATTAACGTAGGAAATGCAGAAGAAAGTTGAAAAGTTATCGTTTTTTCAATGCATGGCGCGGCATATTAGTTCTTCGTCTCGGGCGGCAAAAAGTTTATTTTAATCTAGAATAGTACCAGGAGGACCGACAAACGTTCGGTTTTTCGTTTTGAGGTTGAAAAAGTCAAAAAAATGTAATGCAATTGAATGAGAAGTCGGAAATATTTAAAAAATATTGAATAGGGTTGAAAACCCGAAAAAAAGAATAAAAAAAAATTGAAAGAAGTTGATTATATATGAAAAATGTTGAAAAACGTTGAGAGAGATTAAAGCAGGTGAAAAAGTTTGATAAACTCGATAGTATATTAAAGTGTTGAATAAGTTGAAGGAGATTGAAAAGCTCGAAAAAAGTTGAATGTGGTTGAAAAAGTCCAAAAAATATGGAACGTGTTGAAAAAAGTTGAAAAATATTGAAAAAGTTGAAAGAGTTTGAATAACTCGAAAAAAGTTGAACAAGGTTGTAAAATTCGAAAAAATATGGAAAATGTTGAGAAAATTTGAAAGAAGTTGAAAAACTCGAGAAAAGTTGAATGAGGTTAAAAAACTCGAAAAAAGTTGAATGAGGTTGAAAAACTCGAATAAGGTTGAGAAAGTCGAAAAAATTTGGAAAATGTTGAGAAAAGTTGAAAGAGATTGAAACAGTTGAAAGAGGTTGAATTACTCGAAAAAAGTTGAATAAGGTTGAAAAATTCGAAAAAATATGGTCATCAAAATTCATATAATTTCAAAGCCTATAGGAACCCACACCTCTACACCAAATTTAAAGAATATTACTCCAATAGCACACTAAATATAACATATAAAGTTTTTTGCTTATATGGGAGGTGCCACACCCACTGATGCAATCTCGTCGATTTTCGTTTAATTTCAAAGCTTATGCTAACCGACACCTTTACACCAAATTTTAATGAAATTACTTCCACAGCACACTAAATATAATTATTAACGTTTTTGCATGTATGGGAGGTGCCACGTTCACTGATGTAATCCCATCAATATTCATTTAATTTAAAAGGTTATAGTAGCCAACATCTCTCTACCAAATTTTATTAGGATCACTCCTATAGTACGCTAAATATGGCGTTTAGCGTTATTAGTTTGTATGGGAGGTGCCACACCCACTAATGAAATCTCGTCAAAGTTCATATAATTTCAAAGCTTATAGTAACCGACACCTCTACACCAAATTTAAAAAATTTGACTCCAAGAGCACACTTAATATAGCCTTAAACATTTTATGCTTGTATGGGAGGTGCCACGCCCACTGATGCAATCCCGTCGAAATCCATTTAGTTTCAAAGCACATGGTAACCGACATCTCTAAACCAAATTTTAAAAAAAGTTACTCCCATAGCACACTAAATATAACACTTAACATTTTTTGCATGTAGAGGAGGTGCCACGCCCACAGATGCAATCCTATAAAAATTCATTTAGTCTCAAATTTTATAGTAACCGACATCTCTGTACCAAATTTAAAAAATATTATTCTCATAGAACAATAAATGTAATAAAAAAACTCTCATTACAGTCTCCCAGAAGATGGCGACAATGAACGCCGAAACGTCGGCGAGTTAAAATTTAAAAATAAAACTTTAAGAATTATTTAATTTCGACCAAAAATGTCCTAAAACCAACTCACATAAAATTTAAAAATTGGTCCAACTATATATAGCATTTAACTGATTTCGCTTGTATGGAAGGTGCCACGCCCACAGGTGTCGTTGCGCCCACTTTTGGTTACAAGATACCTAATAGCCAGTATATTTAACATGTTAAATTTCATAACGATTGCGTTGTTAGTTCTCTTATTATAACGTTTATAAATATTGTGGGCTGTTGTGCCACGCCTTTCAACGAGTTTTGCCAGTATAGTGGCATAACTTGTTATAATGACTGCGTTCAGCGGTATTAAGCTTAAAATTTTTATGAAAATCGTCGGTGCCGTTTTCGAGCAATATCGAATCAAAGTTTTCAATTATTGAAATATGCCACGCCCACTATTCCGATTCCGCACACTTTTTATAGTATTTAAGATATTTATGATCTGCATCCGTCTATTAAATTTCGTTGCAATATCTTAAATAGCTTGCGAGTTATCACGTTATAAAAATTAAAGTTTAGGACTGTGCCACGCCCCGTTAGAAACTTGAAAAACTTAAAACCTAGTCTAATCTTAATTTTGTTCACATATGCACGAAATCCCGAAGTTTTATCAAAATCGCTGCAGCCGTTTTCGAAATAAAGTTCAGCCATATATAAATATAAAAATATATAAACATACAATTTTAGCTCGTTTAATAATAGAAGATTTAGTGTAAAAGCTAAGTACGTCGTCACTCTCAAAAGGATTGCCGGACACGACTTCACTTCGGTGAACATAATTTCTAGAAATTCTTCAATTCTTAAGCAGTTTCTTGTTCAGTGTTATTGTATGAAAATTACGTTACTACCATAAAATAGATCTATGTAAGTAAATTTAATAAAATGAAATTCTTTGTCTTATTAAAAAAAATTCCGTAGCATCTGAAAGACCGTTGAATGAAAATTCAAGTTCTTTTTCGAACGGAGTTTAAAAACTTATCATTGGCTTTTTACAAAAAACATTTTTGAAGATACCGTCTACTTAGTTTAAGTAAATGTTTCCTTAAATCATGAAGAAAAGATTTTTTTTTTTAATCATAACCATACCCATAACGCGGGGAAAATTTTCGGACTGGAGGATACTTTTAACTGAAACGTATAAAACTTTATTAGTTTTAGTAAAATTCTTACCTTCATCACTTTTTTAAAAGTTAAATAACTGACTTGTATTTGCTTTTTGGGTAGAAAATATGTTTCTTTCATAGTTAGGAAACGGTGACTTTTGGGTATATGATTTCATCATCGTTGATATTGACATGTAATCTAGTTCACATTTACATATTTGAAAAATTAAGAGTAGAGTAAAGATAGTGCTGGCTACAAATTATTCTATCGCGTCTGCCACTGATATATTGAGTTAAGAGCGTACTATAGTTAACGAAAATATCAAAGGCAGACGCAATTTTTTGTATGTTATGTAAAAAAAAATATAAGTCAGACGCAATTTTTTTATATTATGTAAAAATAAATCTCTTTTAAATAATTTTATCGTTTTTTTCGGAATTTCATTGATTTTAATAATGTCCATGGAAGTTTAAAGTGCAAGAGGCAGACGTGTTTGTCTCTTCTCTTTCAAAATATATGGGGTTGTATTCGCTAAAATCCTCGACTTCGGTCAACTTTGTGCTTATATTTCAGGGACATTAAGTATATATTTAATTCGGTATATATTTAATTATATAGTTTAAAAGCTTAACATTTTTTCTTCAAAACTCTTTTTGAATTATATCGATATCTTTTCTTTTTGTTCCAAAATATCGTAAATTAAAATTTTTACAGTTAATCTGCTACACAGGAATTATGTATTGCATGTAGACGTATGTAATAAATTTCAATTAACAATATTTCGGAAAAATATATATGTTTTTTATATAGATGCATATATTCTTAATACTATGCTCTTTAACTGCACTCGAATCTTCTTACTTCGCTATTTTTATGTTGTTTTTAAGTAAAAGAATCTGTCAGCTAAAAGGCCGACTTGATAAAATGATTCAATTTTATATTTACTTGTTTGTAATATGTATAGCAATTTTTAAATGCAGTAATAACTAAGTGGCAGAGGTTGTTTTTCTAGTTTTTTATAACTATTGCATTCTGTCTGACGAAAAGATTTCTTAAGTTTGCATATATGTATCAATAAACTCTTAAAGGTGGCAACAAAAGCGTCTGCCTCATGCATTTATCTGCTTTTGTGTTTAAGCACATTTCTTTAAATAAAAGGCAGACGCGATTAAATTGCTTATGGTATCTTTTTTTACAGTTTTAAAGGGTTCTCAATTGATAACATAATTGATACTTCGTTTTATTTATATTACTCAGAACTTTATGTTTTTCAATGTCTGCCTTACGATAAAATCATATGAAAATTTCGGTCACCGTCTCTTTAACTCTCAGGAAAGTGCATTTTTCCTGAAATAAAGAAAATTTAGTCTTTAAGTTTCAGTTGAAGAGCTTAACTTCATATCACAGGAGCGACACTTATTATGGAGACGGCATGGTCTTAGTACATGTTTAAGATAACTTTGTACTTTAATTTAGGAATTCCTGCTTAAACGAAGTAACCTTTTTCAGTTTAGGAAATGTGCAGGTGCCCCATATCAATTATTTCGGAATAGCAAAAAAATTGTTCATGCACAAAAATTCAGGAATTTACCGTCAAAATGTTTTGTTTGTTTCTTCCTGTTAAAATTTAAAACACACATACACAACATACATATGCACATGTGTGTGAGTAAGGTTCTTATGTTGCCAACTAAGATGGGCATTAACCTCTAGCCGGTTTGACACCTTTTTTATTTTTGCATTTATGTAGGAAAACTATTTTATGCTGCTTTTTCTAAGTCAGATCAACAAAATAATTGCACAACAAACTGGAAATGTTAACGAACGAACAGTTCACCTGAAGCAGCATCAGCAACAACAGCCTCGTCCAAGGCAACAGCAACACCTGTGCAATAGAAAAAAGGCCTACGATTAGCCTAACCAGTAACGCGTTTTGTCCCTCGAATAAAATAAAGAGAATTTGATCGGTGTAACAACAACAACAATAGCAACAACAACAATAGCAACAACAACAACAGCAACATTAATGCAACTGCATGAAATGCGCAGGAATGACGGCGACGTTGCACTACGATAGCGATGGCACAAGAAGACACTCGAAGGCATCATCAGCAGCAGCAACAACATCGTCCCAGCAATCTATGCAAACGCATATACATATAAGCACACACACACACACACATGCACTGCTAAAATAACTGCACTTTGAAACAGTGCAATGCTGCTGCTTCTGCCACAATGAGCCGTTATCGAGATCAAGTTTTTCCTTAGTGCGTTGAACGGACGCACATGAGTCCAGTGTGGCAGCGATTTGGTCGATTATTGGCCAAGTTGCGCAGCATAAGCCTGTGAAGGGAATTGCAAGTACCTGTACTTGTGCCTGTACCTGTACCTGTAGCTGCAGCTCTCAGATCTACTGGTTGCATCGTGTGAGTTGAGCTTATGGGGCCATGTCGTTTGAAGCTTCATGGACACAACTGGCTTTCTATTCAAATCAACATCAAGATTTTTCCTCTTTTCTTTTTGTGAAAAATGCGTTGTTAATTTTTAATGGAAAAACTGCAGGAGTCCAGGAAATGTTTTAACTTTGTTTCCACTGTAATGGTGTTGATGAACCCTTTTACAGTTATACGGTGAAGGATTTACATAAATTGAAATGAGTTAGGCAAGACAAGCGTGTCATGATACCTTGTATGGAAAAATCTTTGATCATACGATCTGATATTAAGATCACAAATGTCTAATGACCTTGCTACCGCGTATGTAATTTAGATAATCGCTGAATCCAAATTCATTCAGCTTGGTCCAAATTCAATGAGAGAAATTTCTGAAAAATTTGGACGATACTTCAATATTCTTCCATCACTTTCGCAAAGGAGATTTCTACCCAAAACTAAGCAAACTATTAATCAAATAAATTATTTTTATTAGGAATCAAAGGCCAAAACGAAAACGGAACATAATGAGCAATTTAACCTACATGCGATTGCTAGCTAAAATTGTATGTAAATAAATATATATTTTTATATATAATTAAAATAAATACAGTTTCAAGTTCTTGATGATTCAAAGGGTGGTGTGGCATCGCCCTAAGCTTAAATTTTTATAAGGCAGCGAACCATTCAAGATATTGTGCTGATATTTGGTAAGCGGAAGCAGATCATTTATAACTTAAATAGTACTAAAAGAAGGCAGAGCTGAAAAAGGAGGCGTCACACTTTTCAACAATCGAAAAGTTAAACAATTTTCATAAAAATTTTAAAAATAATATCATAGAAAGCAGTCATCAATTTGAAATCAATATACTGGCAAAACTCGTGGAAAGGCTTGGCTCTGCCTATATATTTACAAACTTTATAATAATGTAATCGTTATGAAACTTAATATGGCAAATCTTCCATCTATAAGATATCACATAACCAAAATTGGGCACAAGAGTACCTGTAGGCGTAGAGCCAACCATACAAGCAAAAAATATAAAAGGTTATATTTAGTGTATTGCATAGTAATCAATGGGCGTGACACCTCCTATACAAGCCAAAAAGTTAAAACTTAGATATATTTAGTGTTTTTTAGAGTAATTTTAAATAATTTTGGTGAAGAGGTGTCGGTTACCATAAGGGGACGTCCATAAATTAAGTGAGATATTTTTTTTTTTGAAAATTCATACTCCCCCCTTCACTTTCGTGAGATTTGATTTGAAGTTCTGGCGGGACCCTCCCCTCCCTTCCGTGAGACTTTCCTTATAATTTTTAGATGTAATCTGCTATAATAATGTGTACTCTCTGCGTTAAAAAGTCGACGTGAGATTTTCGTTGACCACCCCTCCTTCTTGGTGAGATTTTGCCGGACCTCCTCCACAACCTATTTCGACTCACGTAATTTATGGACGGCCCCTAAGCTTTTAAATTAAATGGATTTCGACAGGATTGCTTGCTATAATGTACATTTGAATAAAAAGCGGGCTAAATAGTGGGCGTGGCAGCTCCCATACATATAAAACACCTTAAATGACACATCTGGAAAAATATCAATCATTATAATATTTGGAGTAAGAATGTTGTTTATAAAAATATATTTCCGGATCAAAATCAGGCTGGATTGCACCAATAACTAATTACGGAATATTTCACAAGTTATAAACGCTATTGTGATAAGATTTGGTATGCAGACGCCACATAAGTTTTTCAACCAAAAGTAGGAGCATTTGTAAAAGAAGGGTAGCATTTTTCAACTTTTTAATCTCTTTCAACATTTTCTATATTTGTTCGACTTTTTCAACTTTTTATCATTATTCTTCCTTCTTCTTTTCGATTTTTGCAACCCCTTTCAACCTTATCAAATTCAACACGATGTTTTTTACCTGTTTCAATTTTTTTCGAGCTTTTCAACTTCTTTCAACTTTTTTGAAGTTTTTCAACCCCTTTCAACTTTTTTTTTTAACATATTTCATATGTTATCGACTTTTTCAACGCTTTCCAATCTCTTTCAATTTTCTTTAAATTTTTTCCGAATTTTTCAACGTCTTTTAACTTGTTTCATATACTTTTCAATCACCCCTATCATGAATAAACATTCCTTCTGATTTTTTCTCCAATCCCCTGTTTTGCGATCGTGGAAGATTTTTGGGGAATGGGAACAAATTCCCTGGAAAATGAGGTTATCGGCAATACTTTTCTGGGGAACATTTTTTGACGTTTCACGCAAATTTTGTTCCCCAACTTTTTGGCGAGGAATTTAATGAGGAAAGAGTCAATCCTAGCAATATTTTGTAATTTTATTTGATAAAAACATTTTTTTAGCATATTTACAAGATCTAGCAACACAAACAAAAAGCACTTACTATTATTGGTCCAGTACATGGAATCCGATTCGGATACAGTAAAAGTCTTCATGAAAAGGAGTAGATGGCAAACTATAAAGCTATGCTATACTATATTTAAGGTGATTTTTTTTTGTGATATAGATAAATGCACTTCATTTTTATTTGTAAAATTGTTCAGCTGACAGGTGAGCTAATGTCAAATATGCAAAATTGCTGATAAGCTAATGTCAAATATGAAAAATGCAACTGTGATTTTGGACTGAATGGAAGTAATTGGAAATATTTGGACAGCACTGACTGGATATGAAGTTTTCCAATCCGCAATTATTTATGATCGCAAAATACTCCTCTCGAGAAATAAAAAATCCGAGATCATCGTTTTCATGGTAAGGGTGAATATGTTCCATATTTCTTCGGCTTTTTCAACCACTTTTAACCTCTATAAGTTTTTTCAACATTTTCCACTTTTTTTCGACTTTTTCAACCACTTTCAACTTTCTTTATTAGTTGCTATATTTTTTTTGACTTTACCATTAATTTTCAACGGTCGTTTATCAACCTCTTTCAACTTAATTCAACTTTTTTCGACCTTTTCAACCTCTTTCTACTTTTTTTCAACATTTTGTATTCGTCATCGACTTTTTTCTATTTTAATTTTTTTTTCAGTCTTTTTCACACTTTCCAACAGTTTTAAATTTCTTGAACGTCATCCAACTTCTTAAAACCAAACTACGGTGGGTCTTCTGGTGCATAATTTTATTTGCGGTGAGCCCTGTCAATGCAATGTTAGAGTTTTTTTTTTAAGAAAATTACTAACGAAGACCAAATGTACACGATAATATAATAATCGGGGTCTTATTTCGTCGAATTCAATTTGAAGGAATGTGAAGCAAATGTAGGACACCTGACGACAAGGTATCCTAAAAGTATGTAATATTTTTATACATTATCTAATGTTCGCACGTGTCATTGAGAAGGTCATTGTGTATCAAAAATTATTTGATCATTATTTGAACGCAAAACTTTTGTCCTCAATTGTTGGCCAATTGTTTTTATCGTTAATTAATAGCATGCGAGGTCGATTGCCTTTCTTTATTCAGCAGCTAAACACAAGTAGCACAAGAAATTTTCTCAATGGAATCTTTATTCCCTCTAATACCTTTCATTACAGTTCATTTGTTTATTATTGAGCACGTTGTTGCTGCTGATCGTACATTGAAAACCAGCTCCAGAGCGATCACTGTTATCTGTTCAAATATGGAGTGCAATGTAGAATGCACATACCTAGATACATGCATTTGTACAGTTAAAGCGAGTTGTTGCATGCTGCAAATTCCATTTCCTCCTTTAATTCTGTTTATGTGGAGTTTTTTTTTCTATGGTGGAATCTTTGCAGCATCAACCTGTCTATGAAAAAAGCAAAAAGTATGCAGCTGTCAGTTTTGAAAGTAGAATTAAGTTTTTTTGATCTTTTTTTTAATGAACATCAGAACTAATAAAGTTAATCATTGACGTTGTAATTTTTAATGGATGCATGGGAATAAGGATTAAAAACAGAATACCTTAGCTTACAGCATAGTAGTTATTGAGCATGCGAAGATTTTGTTCCTGCTGTGTCAAAAAACCTACACAACGGACGCAAAAGACCGACGTACTGATAGTAAAAATATATACCATCTCATTGTGCTGCAATACATTTTATTTCTTCGAACATTAGCTGCTTTCTAAGTCATTTGGCTACGAACTCTTTGGATGCGCAATAAAATTATAAATGTGACCGCTTGGCCTATCGCTGTCCCAAAACCCCCCACACCCCGCAACTCCATCAATCGAAACGACATGTTATAAAACGATTTAAATATCTGCACTTGCAGTCATGTTCAGTTAGAACCAGCACAAAATAAGCTCAGCACACAAAACATTTCCTTAAACATTCATAGTCTAAGCTTAAAAGAAATAAAGCCAAGACCATAGCCCTCACGGCCTGAAATAAAACTAGTTTCAAAATTATAAAACCAGAAAAAAATCAAGATGATCTCCATCGACCATCGTAGTGGACATGCGTCTTGTGAGCCTGCCTGCTAAAGTTGAATATTGTGCATTGGAGAAAAAACTTAAGCTTTCAATGTAGAGGGACAATGACGACGACGGCATTTGGCGCGCGCGCACATCCATGTGAGAACTTAACGCATCAAGATGCGATGCTGGGAACCTTTAGGCACTGAATCTGTATAAAAATTCCTAACTGTAGGAATAAAGAAAGAAGAAAAAGTTGTAGAACAAACATGCATGCAAGTAAGTTCTATTCATTACAAAAATGTGTTTTTTATGGCCCTATATAAATGGAAATAGTGATGTGAAATGTTGAAATCTTTCATCAATATAAAAGTAATCATTTGAAATAATCAGGCAGGTCTGTTCTGAATGGTCAGAACTTATTATGGAATGCAATTTGAAATGAGCTGCTATATTGCGATAAGTGAACCTCGAATTGCAATTCCATTTCCGAATCAAATTCGAAACAGAATCAAAACAGTCCTGAGTACTTTCAAAATCTGATTTTGTTTTTCTATTGGAGTGCCTATGAAAATAGTAGTAGAAGACCCTGATCTGCCTAGAGTTGTGAGCTTTGATGGGTGTTGAGATATTATTTGCAGGTCATCCAGATGTTCGGTGGAAGTCACGATTTGTACAGGCTGGAGCTCTGCTAAGAATATTGTCAAGTACTATCAGGAAGAAGATTGGTGACAGCAGTAATTAGGCAGTATGAGGACATATTTTCAATTGAGCGCAAGGCTGCCGACAGTAAGAGCTGAGATGTTTCTTCCCTTGACTGGAGTTATTTTGCTTGAAGACACTTTAACATGAAAATATTCGAATAATTTTTAATTTTACTTACTTGTTACTTGTTTATTTTTGCTTGTTATTTGGAACCAATCTTTTACAGCCACAATCGGGAAAAAAATAAATTTCAGTTGCACTTAATCAAAAAAGCTGTGCGCCGTAAATGGAGACATTGACCAAAAGCATCACTGTAGCTGCAAACGAGGATCACTAAATCGGTTGGATTGTCTGGTTAGGTTAGGTTTTGTTCGGGATTTCGCCAATTTATCATCGTTTACTTAGTACACGCAATTTCATTTGAGCTGAACTTATGGAGACCATTCGGAACAATACATGAATTAAGAAAATGCTGTATGTTAAAAAAAAACTCCAAGAGGTCAAAACATTGGCTTACTCGTATATGTGACTGAGCGGATTCCCTTGTGAAGCAAGGACTTTGAACTTTTTTTTACTGACTGCTCTAAGTTGAAAGATAATGTTGCCTTTTTAAAAAATTTATGCATAAACTTTTTCAGCAGCGGATTTTGGGAAACTTTGTAAGGTACTTTGATAAATATTGAATCTCAGCTGCTAACTATTGCGTCTTTTGGAAAAGTTTACAGCTTTTAGTCGAGATTTTAACATACATACATGTTCCGAAAGCCTTACATACGATTAGAGATCACGAAGCTTAACAACATCCACTCCGTATTACCTTTATTGCTGTTACCGTAACAGTAAAGCTTAAGAATTTCTTAGGTTGCCTTGGGTTGTTCAGAAATACACCCACACAGTGCGCCTTAATTAATTTTATTGGAACTTTGGAATCTCCTGAAATTCGACAAGGGTATGAATTCTGGTTTACGTTAAGACTATGTCAAAGAAAGTAAAAATATTCATTGATTTAAAAAAAAAAAACAAGTGGGGAAATTCGGTAACTATAAAATATTTTAGAAATCTGGCCAAAGTTTGAAAAAGAAATCTGGTCAAATAATTTTGAAATATTTCAAAAAAATTCTATTTAAAAAGTTATCAAATATTTAAATATCTACATATGCCATATCCGATTACTCAGGTACCTTCCTTGAAACTACACAAATTTCTTATCTCATATGCTTTATCAAAACTCTTTTCCCTCCATTAATTCACTTAAAATAAAATATGCTAACCAAATAATAGCTACAACAACAACAACAACAGCGAATAGCGGAAAATATTCTTCCTGTTACAACAACTTATCCCGAATACAGCAACTAACCGAGCTGGACACCGTAAATTTTTGCAACAACAGCAACAAATTTAGCCGAACCCACTAAAGAACAAAAAAAAAAAAAGTCAACATCAAGGGACAGGTCTTAGCAAAGAGCTTCTTTATAATACCAAACACAACATAGCTGGCATTACTACGTTGTGCACTCCAATAAAATCAAGTTGGTGCAAATACAACAGCCACCACAACTTGGAAAAAATGAGTAAAAACAATTACGTAGTTGTCTAGTTTTCTGCCTCATCTTCCTTCATTTTTTATTTTGTACTTCTAGGAAGCAAAATGATCGTTGTCGCCGCATTCTGCAGTGGGACAAAAATTATTTTACTTTGGCAAGATCTGTATTAATTGAAACCTCGAAATAGTCTGATGTATTGAAATGATCTCAATTCATGTGTAAACTGTTCTAAGCCATTCGCAAAATATAAATGAAAATTCAGAAACAAAAGGAAAGTAAAACTGTTGCTTTCCAAAGGATACGTTGGCAATTTTTCGTTGGACTATTTAACTTACACCCAAGTTATTGGCAAAAAATTAAAACGAGAAACGTGATTATAAACTTTGAGCCAAAATAATATGTGATGTGTCTTTAAGAATCGAATAATAGAGAATAATAATAAAAGGCATAGAAATCGAAAAGCAAAATATACTATGTATTACAGGAGTCGACAAAAAGTTAGATGTATCGAATAGTTTTGAAAGGTATAATAAATTCAATAAGAGTTTAAGTGTATCAAAATGTTATATGAAAACCCAATAGTATCAAACAATATGGAATTGAATCAAAATGTTTTTGAAAATGTTGTTAAAGAAACCAAATAGTAAAGAAACAATTTAATAATTCAATCGACGTCGAAAAGTATCGCATATTATCAAAATATAAAAAATTAAAAAAAGTCAAAACTTTTGGAATAAATGCGTCGAATAGCACCAAAACTTGTAAAAAAGTCGAAAAATTATCATAAGTTTGGTTTAAGTTGAGAGGTATCGAATAGTATCAAAAACTCTCGAGAAATTCGATAAAATATGAATTGTAAAAAAAATTAAAGCCAATGAAAAGCATCGTACAGTATCGAAGAAGTCGGCAGAAGCTAAATTTTTTGAAAAATATCAATTAAAATCGATAAAGGCCAATAAGCAACGAACAATACTGAAAGCAATAGGAAGAAAATCGTGTAGTATTGAAAGTATCGATGCCGAAAGTTATCGAAAAGTCTAAAAATAGCAAATAGTACCGAAAAAGTCACTACTGATACCACCAGCAGATTTTGCATTGCTGCTGATGAGATCTTTGCAGAAATAATTACGGGATGCTCGGCGAAAAATCTTAGGGCATCAGAACATCTGCTTCGAAAGTTTTGAAGAAATTCAGTCTGTAAGTCTACAAAGTTTTTTATCAGATAAGCTCAACGCTGTTGGAACAAATGAATTAGAATGGATGGACATTATTTTAACTTATTCATATCAATTCCTAAATCTGGAAACGATTTCCTATTGCTATTTTGCCTTATATTCCCAAGATTTACTGAATAACTTATTAAGAACTCATTTCTTACGGAAACAACATCAGGTTCTACGTATCAAAAAAACGCACTTGTGGCCACTTTGATTTATGTATCAGAAGAAATAAGAGCAAATGTAGATTCAAACAAAATTTATTTGTTTGTGTTATTGGACCATTTCAAAGTCTTCGACACGGTAGACCACAAATTATATGTGTGGTCTATAGACCATACTCTATTTTTCAACTACAGCAAAAAAGGTAACTGAATTCTCATTTAATAATGTTCTTTCTGAATTTTGTTTTGTTTCTATGGAGACAACCTGACCCGAATATTCAATCCTGGGACCTACACTTTTTTCAATATGAATAAATGATCTGCCTTGTTTTTTCTCTGTTTGTAATAACGTAGGGTTTGTCGCACCCCACCTCATTGACGACGCGTTAACCTGATTCAATTGTGTAAACAGAATTATAGAAAAAGTTTATGGAATGCTTCGCAATTCATGGTATACGCAATTTGTTGGGAAAGACATAACTAATTCCGAATTTCTTGTACGGATATGAATTATATGCAAACTGAGACTCCATCGACAGACAAAAATTTAATGTTTTATACAACAATATAACGTGACTTGGATTCTCACTTAAGCTCAACTGTTATTCCAATGTCAGATATTGGAGAACAAGGCCTAATCTCCAGTCTTTTTCCAATTGAATTCCAATATCAAATAAGGGACGTCATATTAGCACTTGAAAAACATAGCTTGATCGCTTTTTGTTGAGAACGCCAAATTGAGCTTCACTTCCAACTCTCCATATTGCAGTACAAAGCTGTATTTGCAGTATTCCCCTGCCTTGCACTCCAAAGACAATGTTAATTGGGATTGATCAGACCAATAACAAATATACATTTTATTTTTCTCACAGTGTACTTCAGCTTAAATACAAAAACTTCTTCAATTACATTTTAACTTTTTGCTTAAGTGCACTGATTTCTGATAGCATGAAGAATTAGCGCCAATATTGCAACTGGACAGTTCAATTTGACCAATGAAAAGTCACCTTCTTCCCATCGTACAATGGTTATGTTAAGTTAGGACGCAACTGAATAGAATTAAGAAGAAAAAACTCCCCATTACATGAGGGAGACCTTGGCAAGGAGAAATTGGCGACGTCATACGTGAGGAAGATACAGTTGCGGAAGATGTAGCCAATATAGTAAAAGCGGTCGCTATGATAACAACAACAAGAGTGCTGCATTTAATAGGAGCTACAACAGAACTAAATAGAAGAACCTGCCAAACGGCCTACGTTAGGTCAGGATCAGGTTTTTTTCTTTTTTGTTCTCCTTCATCGCTTTGCATTTAGATCGTACGTACACGCTTGAAGTGTAGAAAACACTTGAAGGAAACTCTAAGGTAAAGTTGCATACACGCGAGGGAGCTATTGAAGCAGTTGCTGTTGTTTGGCATGTTGTTGTTGTTGTTGTTGGAGGGGCTACTAAATGCAGCCCACCACCAGATTTGAATGACGTTGAGCCGATTAAAATGACTTTTGAAGCAGCAGGCAACACAGCGCGTACGTAGGTTGGGTGCGGAATTGTGGTTTTTTTTTTTTTGTTACTCGTTCTAAAAGTTGGGCAACGTTAAGCGCAGTTGCACATATTTCTAATGTAAATGTTTTTGTTGTGTAAGATGTTGGGTGATTTTGTTGTTGTTGATGTTCTCATGTTTTTTCTGCATAAGAATATTGGTATAATTTCGTGATTTTTTTTCTCTGAAGTTATTTATTGACATAAATAACTTAACTTTAAGGATACTACTCGTATCTACCTATGTCTACTTTTTTAAGGATATATGTTGTTCCTTAACCTATTCATCAGGAATACGCCGGAAAAACCGATTCTTAGGTTAAAGGAATGTAACAAGCTGCTATGTTCTGAGTGTCATGCGTCTATTTTGCAGGATATGCAGCGTTAACTTCGCCTAATGGCGAGTGATTGACTTCGACACTGCCTACAACAACAACTTTCCTACAAGAGAAGAGTGGAACGCTTATACCATCCTAGAAGAAAGATAGCCAAAAACTTTCACGGATACATGAAATGATGATGAAATTTGGCGCAAGAGAAGATGTCTACTCGGATTATATGGACATGGATGGATGTTTTTTAGGCTACCCAATTATTGTTGCGTTTTTCAAGCTGAAATCTAAGCTATAAACCAAACTTATTCTCTTTGTTATAATCACATGTGTGGACAGTCAGACAGCGATCAAAGCTCTAAGCGTGAAATCTAGAATTCTGGGTGTAGAACATTCACGGAGTCACTACGTTTAATCCGACAGTTCTGTTCGGTGTCCGGTTATAATGATATTTCCGGAAATCAGGAAGCTGAAAAATGTACCAGCCAATATAATACCGGAGAATTGACAAGGATCAAAGGACTTTAGTTCCGCTGACGGAGCCAGCTTCTTTCTTCAGAAGAAGACACAATAAAGAAACAAACGAACAGAAGGTGGAAACTTACCGCCGGATGCAGTATGTCTCGAAACATGTGGCCTAAGCTGAACCCAGAAAGAACACAAACTCTTATAAGTTTCAGCAGTGGAGAGTTAAGAACTGTCTTAGGAGTGCTGAATGGAGCACGCAGTCATTAGCCCAATGACTGCGTGATATGGTCCCCTTTTATGAGATTTTTGCAGGAGTTGTGGAAACGTAGAAGAGGATGAGACCGGAGCTAATTTTCTAAACTCTTTAGTGGCCTTGAGGAATTAGCCGAGTTAGAACACACCAGCATCTTCAACTTTACCAAGGCTTCTGGATGGTCCGCACCTATTGAGAGAAATTAAATAAGGAGTAAGGAGGGGATCATATACATGTATGGTGTCACAATGAGCAAACTGTCTCCGAGTGAACTTTGCTATGTGAAAGCAACCCTATAACCGGACCTAACATACTAAAAAAATTATAACTTAAAAGGTTCTAATTTTTTCAACATAAGCTAAAAAGCTAAAAATCAAAATGTCATCCGTAGAATGATTATATTGCGAAGGCTTTGAAAAAATCTGAATTATTTCTTTGGATAAACATGCGTTTTGTTCGCAAAATCTAGGGACTCATAGAAGGAGTGGCTTAAGGTGCGAGATTAACTGACTTCTGTTTTTCCAACTCATTTTTTGTTATACGGCAATTTTATCTACGTCAAAAAAAAAACAAACAGAGAAATTTTATGAACTGACCCAAAATAACATTGAGGTGTAACGCAAATACTTATATAGTTGCGAATGAATTTATAATTTTTAATAATTTGGAACAATGCAATTAATAGAAACAACGTTATTTAATATTAAATCTTCTGTTTTTTTTTTTACAAAATAAAAGGGGGGTTGCTATGCCGAACAGCATGATTCTCGTTTTTCGGAATGTGATAAAATGTTGTTGCATGTGCTAATTATTACGGATCTCATGTTGTTTCTCTGGCGCTGATCTTGATGACATTGTTGATTATGATTTTATCTGACGCTGGTGTAAACAAATGTTGATTGTTGATGTGATCATAAATGTTTTCACCGTTAATGATTAGCCATTTGCGCTTAGATAGCGACATGGTCTTTTAAGTGCGATTTAAAAAAAATATCTACTTAGAAAAAAAAAACACCTATGATGTTGTCTAGAGCACATCAATTTGTTTTTAAAATGAGTGCTATTTTGTTGAATTGGAAATCATATAAATTTAACAATATTGTGGCAGATAAATGATGTTTAGTCCAAACAATGAATTGTCGTTTTCAGAGTTGTAGGCGAAAGTTAACTTAGGCATACTTATTTGACGTTTGAAGTAGGGTATCTTCGGTTTCGAGGCAATTTCTTGGAATTTGATGTGCATAGTGTCAACGGATGCTTTCACGTTCTCGAGTAAGTGCTAATGCATCCGATTTATTTATTGAAAATGGAGGAAGTTTTATTTATGCTCCTTTCCCGTGGGTTTGATGACTTTTTTGTCTTTGGAGCTAAAAATTTTAATTCTCCTGAACATTCTCGACTTAACACTTGGTATGTTGGTAACGCCATTTAAAGAAATGTCAGAAATGTAAAGAATTTAAGTGATACATGTTTAGATCGATGTATTTTATTTCTTTCTCTTGCTTATTTCCTATCTCAGTCGCGTTTTTTTTTTGTACGTTCTTTGAGTGCACTTGAATTTCAGCTTCAATGCACAGCCAACTAATAAGCGTGTTGACAGTAATGTCAATTGAAAAAGAACCAACATCAGCAAGTGGATGAATGCATAACAGCGTCCACACAACAACAAACTTTTCGCATACCAAAGCGTGAAATGAGGTTTACAAAAGAAGCAACAAGGGTTAAAGGTGAATTCAAAAAAATGCTTAAAAGCATCAAGAAAGTATAAAGGGTTTCCAGAATCAACAATTGTTTTAAATAAAATAAATTTGCTCTCAGCAGACACCTAAAAATATGCAACCAAATATATACAAGCTCATGCAACAAGTCGAATAAAAGGCCATCTTAATATTTTTAAAGCATAGTTTCAGGCGCAAAGCTTAAAATTTGTAATATTTTTGTTTAATTTTTTACTATGTATTTCATTTTATATTTATGTATTTGATCTTAAGAGCGCTCTAATATTTTCTGCTGGAAAAAATTGCTCAGTAATGGCAACTCTGACGACCTTTCCACGAAGACAGTCATGTACTTGAAGTGTACATAGTTTTTGTAAATATTATTTTCTTTTTTCACTTTATTTCATACGCTTAAGCTTTCGTCTAGCCTTTGAGTTTCACTGCCGTTTAAGTTTTGCCTTGGATAGTAAAATATCTTTGTTTTTTACATATTTGCGGCAAAGAAGTAAACAAAATTCTCGACGATTTAACTTAAATTCAATTTAAGGTTTATTTTTCAAATTGTGATTGTCTTCTTCTTGCAGTATTAAACTGGTGCTGCTTTGAGAAAACATAAATTTATGAAGTTATGAAGAAAAGACATGCAAATTATGGAAAAAGAACTGGGAATCGAGTTATTTAAATGGATACAAATAATTGCATGATTTTCTCGATTTTCAGAAAACAATAAGTTTATTGTAAAGTTTTGACAACTTATTTTATCATTCAATTCAGCCTGTCGAGTCAATGTAAGGGTACCACTTTCCTATTCAGGAATAGGTTTTACTATCAATCTACACATTGGCTCTTATACCATCATTTGACTCCCGGACTTTATAACTTAACAACAAATGTAATGAAGTAATTGGCCTAGCCAAAAAATTCACCATGTTATGTCAAATTTCTGAGTGATAACTACATCGACGATGTGAAAAGATTCAGCAAAACAAACCTGCATAGCTCAATCGAATCTAATTGGCAAAACCTTAAGTCTTGAGATTACAAACTCTAGATAATTAACGCAATATGATGTTGTAGGAAATAGGAGAGCTGTAAAACGCACAAAGGGCTTAAAGCAAACAAGAGATCAGAAGGAAGACAATGCAGATATTTTTAATGTGCTTCGCAGCCAAAAGGCAAACAACCGCAGAAATCAGAGACCTTGTCATTGTATATACTTATAAAATACTAGATAACTAGGAATTAACTCAGATAAAGTCGACAACTTGAGAGCTAAAACAAGATCCTATTAAATATTCCAGCTAATTCGTTGGAAATGAAATTTGTTGAGTTCAACAGCTCTCCACCTTGGTAAAATTTCCAAAAAAAGGCTCACTTATGGCTATGATATTGTTAATCTCATTCAAGGTCCTTACAAAAATCGACCTCACCAGAGTCAGTAAGGAATAGAAGCTGTTTATTCGAAAACTGTTGGAAGTTTTCGTTCAAGCTGATCATGTGTTGATCAAATAAATACTCTTCACACTATCATGAAACAGAATAAGGTACCTATTTTTCATTCTGTGACATTACTTATATACAAGTAGTTAATTTGTATATCACGCTTTTGAAAGTGCGGTGCTTGGGTCAGTTTGTAGCATTTGCTCTTCCGCCTAACGCTATTAATTTCATCAAGGCTCAATGCGAAAGGCATAAATATAGAATTTAAGCTTATGGAAATCTTTCAAATATTTTTGAGACCGATTCGGATATGCGCATAGGTAATCAGCTGTTGCCAATCTCGTTAGTACTGGCCGTTGTCTGCTGCAGAGCTCTAGGGCTTTCGAATCGTGACAATGGGGTTTCAACAAGTATCTATCATCAGTGCCGGATTAAGACTATTCGATGCCCTAAGCATTCCACGCCTGTGGTGCCCCCTATCCTAGCTAGTAGACTAGTATTGGCCCTTAAAATTTTTTTAACGTTTTTATCATAACGGTACTTATACATACCTATTCTTACGTACATTTGAGTATTTACGAAAGAGATACATACGTGGAGTAGTTTTTTTAATAAAAACCAAAGCATATTTTTTTTTATTATTTGAAATGCGAATTGCGACTTTTACGGCCATTAAATTCGCAGACAATAGTTTTTATGTTCAACGTTTTTAGCATATCTGGCTCTATATATAATATTGATAAACCATCGAGCCTTCCCTGTAGCATCGTCGTTCTTTTCTCATTTTTTTATTATTTTCAATTTCGAAAAAGATCGTTCCGCTGTGCAGTTCGATATCATCCGGCATAAAAATATGCGCAAGGCTGTATCCACATTAGAGAAAGCTGATTCAATTTTATCATCATGCATTATTTTGTACAATTGTGCGTGAGTTTGATATGAGCTTGTGCAAGGAAAATCACTGGAACTTATTTTATTTACAACATATGAATGAAACTGCTGAATTTCGGTCTGTAAATCGGTATTAAGATCTTGTGAATATTCGTCTACTAAATTTTTACAATGCTGACTGTATCCTGATGTTTGCTCGGGGCACATATCTTTATCGGCATCGGGTATTTTAGTCAGGAATGAGAATTTGTCTGCTATTCCTTTATATATTTCTCCTCTTCTTCGCATCTCTACATTCATCAGCTTATCAAGGACACAATAAAAAGTCAAGACTTTAAATTGTTCTCTCAGGCTGAGACATACTTCAGGAACTGGGCATTTTTTTCATTCATTTTTTTCCTACGTCTTTGACGCGTGCCTTTAAAATCCACATCTGGTAGCTTTTCTTTTGCGCGAGCTTCCAAATCATTGAAGTCGTCTTGTAATTTTTCTAAAAATTCGACGAGTAATTTGTAAAGATTGGCGCACGTCTCTAGAGTGACTTTCGGGTCTTGTAATACCTTGCTGACTTTTTCGAACATAAGTTCGAACTCTAATTCCTGTAGCTTATCTGACAAATTAGCTGCTTCTCTCCTGGATTCTCCTTTTTGCATTTCATCCACAGAAATTAGCTGCTTCTCTCCTGGATTCTCCTTTTTGCATTTCATCCACAGAAATGACGTCTTACGCATCTATAATTTTACTATATGTCTCTGAAATCGCAGATATCGCTTCAGCGCGTGCTTCCCATCTGGTGTCTGATAGAGATTTCAATACACGCTTATTTTCCAGGCGATTTTTTAATATCCGCCACCTTATGATCGAAGCAGAAAAAAAATTGTATAGATTTTGGACTATTGAAAAAAAATTTACAGCTATTAGGCAACAGTCGACGGTGCTTCGACCTACTAGATTGAGAGAATGGGCTGCACATGGGACATATATTGCAAATGGATTCACCTCTAGAACTTTTTGCTGCATTCCATTGTAACGCCCAGACATATTTGAGGCATTGGCATATGACTGGCCTCTGCATTTTGAAAAATCTAATCCACATTGTTCCACAAGGTATTGGAGTGTTTGCTTTGCCAGATTATCACCTGTGTGATGCGTTTTCAACTCAATAAATGTAAGAAAACGCTCCAGCAAATTTGCTACACTAAAGCAAAAAATAACACATTTGCGACTTTTGCTACTCTCATCAAATGTATCAATTTTGCTACACTTTTCCCATTTCCATATAATAATTCATATAATTTTTCAGCCTTGTCTTTCATGCGCGAGAAAATATTTTTTCGGCGCTGTTTATGGTGCCCCCCGAGACGTGATGCCCTAAGCAATTGCTTAATTTGCTTATGGGATAATCCAGGACTGTCTATCATATTTTTCCTCCTCACTAAGCAATCCGACAAGCAAGTAAAACCCTCTGACCTAAGGCTCATTCTGGAAGAAGTGTAGAAGATCTGAAAATCCTTGATTGAACAGTGTCATAAAATCTTATCTGCCATCGCTGCTTGGCATTTTTTGCTCCAGTCAATGATAATGAATTTCAAAATGGTGAAGTGTTAAATGTGAAATTAGATATTCTAAACTCTGAAAATTTGATGGCGTAGAATAACTTCCATGTCGTGTTGCTCAGCTGGTGCCGCAAAAATCTGATTTTCATTTAAATTAAGCGTTGAAAGTGGATTAATTTTGAGATACTATATCTTGCGCAAGTTATCAACTTAAAAATCAGGATTATCGTGAGAAAAAACCAGATATACTTAAATCGGGGATATGTTGATGGGAATTAAAGTCACTCAGAGTTGAAGGTATGATTGAGGAGACTGTCCTTTTGGTATTTTGTATGATTTGAGACAAAGTTAACTTTTCTAAATTTGCTGGACGTTGGCTGGTGATACATGCAGAGCTGTGGCCAGTGCGTAGATATCGCTCAATTCACTTCTTAACTTTCTCAATGATTTTACGACTAATTGCAGTTTCTGGCAGCCACCACCAGAGCTGCTTATGCCACAAATATCGCCCATATTATACTTGACATCTTTGGCAAATAACATTATTTGAGACACAAATCATTTGGATCGATTTTGGAGCTTAGCTCTGCTCTTGTTATTATATATTAACTTTTAGATAAAATTGACTGTATTAGAAATAAAAAAGATTACATTATCAAATTTTTTAATGCCCATTGAAAAATGCTCCATTTTACTTAATTTCAGCAAAAAAAAAGATTTTAGTACTCAAGTGGGTTAAACGATATGTTAATGATAAAAAGAACAACATATTTCTATATTTTATGGCTTGCAATCTTTTAATGATCCCATTAAAATGTTGTCCTCCGGTTTAGCATGAACCAGTTGGGAAAAGATGCAACTATAGTAGCAACAACTGGAGAAACAGTTTAAAATTATCAAATAAAAATCAAATTACTTTGTTAAACAGTAAACAAAAACAATGGAAAAAATGACAACGAGCAAATAATACCAGCAACAACAACGACAAAACCCAACAGCATAACAGGCAGGATATTAAAGAAGAAACGACCGTTGGAAAATTGCTACAACAATGAAGTCAAAACAGAGGGCAAAGCAAGCGATTGTGTCGCTTTAACGTAATTATGTTGCTATGGTGTCTGGTAGCAATAGTTTTTGCAGCATCAGTAGCAGTAGCAACATCAGTGACAATGGAATCAACAACAACAACGACAATGTACAGCAAACACAGGCATTTAATTGAATTTTGTTGCAACAATTTAACAGACAATTGCAATAATTGTTACTACTGTTAGGTGTTGTTGTTGGTTGTAACAGCATCAACTTTAACTTCAACAAATGATGTTAAAGTGTCAACTTAATAATCGACTTAATTGATGACCACAAAGTGACGCGTAAATGATTTTTTTATTATTTTTGTAGCAAAAGAATTTGTCAAATAATTAACATAAGTGACAATCGTTGGCAACATAAAATTACAGCAATACAGTATTTAATAACAATTTGGAAAACAATCACACAGCCGTAAGTAGTCAATAGAAATTTCAAGGAAAGAGGCTCTAAGTCATATAGAAGAGTTTATGAGAAAAATGGTAGATCATAAATACTATAGCTACCTTATAAATGACATACAATTTTTGCGTCAAGTAATGTATTGGTTACTCACCTGGCAGAAATTTCGTGAAATTTCAATTTCGTCAATTTTCGATTTTGGCGATGGAAAGCTATAATAAATTCGTTAATATTTCGTTAACTTTTTGTTGGTAAGGTTCATTTATAAGCGCTGGAAAAAAAAGTGTGATAAAAGTAAGAAGAAAGGGAGGAACAGAGAGCGACTTCGAAAATAATTTTTTTTTGGAAATGAGTTCGCTATCGCCAAACTTTTCGATATGTAAATTTACCTTTTTTTTTTTTGATGGGCTTGTCTAGATCGAAAATTTTTCGAGAGACATTCTGTTTCAATACTTTTGTCATAAATTGTGCCGAGTGGACACATATGAAACTAATTGTCCGACTAACTTATAGTACAACGCCAGCCATACCGATTCGATGATGCTTGAAACATTAAAATTAGAAAACCACCCCTATCATGAATAAACATTCTGTCGGATTTTTTCTCCAATCCCCTGTTTTGCGATCGTGGAAGATTTTTGGGAAATGGGATCAAATTCTCTTAAAAATGAGGTTTTCGGCAATACTTTTTTGGGGAACATTTTTTGACGTTTCACGCAAATTTCGTTCCCTAACTTTTTGGCGAGGAATTTAATGAGGAAAGAGTCACTGCTAGCAATATTTTGTGATTTTATTTGATAAAAAGATTTTTTAAACATATTTACATGATCTAGCAACACAAACAAAGAGCAATTACTGATATTGGTCCAGTACATGGAATCCGGATACAGTAATAGTCTTCATGAAAAGGAGTCGATGGCAAACTATGACAAACTATCAAGCTATGCTATACTATATGTTATTTTAGGTGATTTTTTTTTGTAATATAGATAAATGCACCTCATTTTATTTTATAAATATTTATTAACAATATTATTTATAATTATATTTTTAATAAATAAATAAATATTTATAAAATTGTTCAGCTGACAGATAAGCGTCAAATATGCAAAATTACTGATGAGCTAATGTCAAATATCAAAAATGCAACTGTGATTTTGGACTGAATGGAAGTAATTGGAAATATATTGGCACCACTGACTGGATATGTAGTTTTCTAATCCGCAATTATTTATGATCGTAAAATACTCCTCTCGAGAAACAAAAAAATCCGAGAGAATCGTTTTCCTCCGGATATTTATGATAGGGGTGAACATTTTGCTTGTAACGTCGAAATTTTTCGAAGTTCAAATCCTAAGGTGGAATGACACCTACTCCAAATTCAAAATTGTACTTCCTTTAAACAAAAAATGCTCCTATCAATACAGATTTTGTGCAATAGCCTGAACTACACTCATAGCCGCATAAACATGTATTACTGATAACTATATTGTCACAAGTAGTAATGTGAGTATCGCTTTTGGAAAAGAATTTTAAAATCAAATCATATGAAACCTGCAAGGATTTCAATATTGGATTCTCCCATATAAAAAACATATGTATATTTTTTTACCTATTATCTAGGAACTATCACCCAGACAAAACAAGCAGTCGCGAAAATATGAAAAATATGAAACCTTTGGCTCAGGACACGAAAAATGATTCGTTTTCATTCAAAAATTATTGGAGAGAATGTAGTGAAATTTGGAACACGGTGACTGTGGGCGTAACACCTCCCATAGAAGTAAACAATTTAAGCTACCGTAACTAGAGTATAATCCAAACAAAATATAATGAAGTTTCTTATAAGGGTACAATATAATATCAGTCAGACAAGATGTGAGCAAAATCGAACAAGTGAGCGTGGCATCTCGCATAGAGGCAAAAATTTTAAGTTATTCTATCTGGAAAGTATTCTAATATAATACAAAGAAACTCCATACACAAGTGGGCGAAGTTAAACAAGTGGGTGTGTCACTAACTTTAGAAGCAAAACATTTTAAGTAGTTGTCATAACAAAAGAGTTCTTAATAGATTCTAATGAAATATTGTGCAAATGGTACAGAATGATTGAAGTATCGCTCAGAATAAAGGTGAGCGAAAATGTACAAGTAGGCGTGGCACCTTCGATTGAAGCAAAAACTATAAATTATTGTATCTAAAGAGTTTTTTTATGGCATGTAACGAAATTTTGTATATGGGTACAAAATGACAAAGCAATCAATCTGACGAAAAGTGGGTGTGGCACATACATATGCAATACATTTAAATTAACATATCAAGAGAATTTTTCAATGGAATATAATAAAGCTGTGTACTCTGTTTTTCCTTATTATTCGATACTTTTCGATACATCTGAAGATATTTAGTTTCGTTGGACTCTATCGTTATTTTTTACGTTATATTGACGGTTTTGATTTTGTTATGACATCATTTCTTTTCGATTCTTATGGAATTTTTCGATAATTTTCGAAGATTTTTTCTATGTTTTCGACTATTATGGATCTTATCAAAAATTTCCAAGCTTTTTAGCTAACATCGGCTTCTTCAATGATTTCGATTCTTTCGACATTTTAGCTCTTACAGAATTTTCTGATGCTCACTGACACCATTGGATCCCTTTTGGATACTTTCGGTACTTTATCGATATAATAATAATAGAGTTTAGCTACTACAGCTATTAGCCTTCTTAGCTATTAAGCTTGAAGCTTTAAGTCAAGTAAAAAGTTTATTATATTATTATATATTTTCCATATTTATCAATATTCCCGATATTATTTTGCAACATTATACACTAAGTTAAAGTCACGGAAATAACTTTTATCGTTTTAGTACAAAAACTTCGTTTTACTTATTTTAGTGATTTTTTCTCATATGAAGAAATTTTTCCTTTCACCAAGTCAATAAGCAATTTTAAATGAGCTTATGCTCCATTAATAAAAGTTTTAATATTTTATATGTTGTTATCTCGGCTAAGTGTTTAATTACCTTTATAGATTGGTGAGCAGCATTTTTGAACTACAAAAAAGTTGTTTTTAATTATTACGGAAATATTTGTTCTACCTTTCAGAAGTAAAATCCACTTGGTATAAACTTAATGCCTTGACTGTTATTTTTCTTGTTCAATTTTTAATTTCTGTACCAACTTTTTGCATCAATCTACGATAGAAATAACAGACATGCGCCATCTTTCGCCTATTGCCAGATCTTTCACTTTGAATTTATAACCCAAGCATTAAACTGTCGTTTGTCTGTCTGTTTGTCTGCCTAACCACTCATCCATCTATCTCACTGATACATCAATAATAAGAATAAACAGCAAACAGTTACAGCACGCAGTAAGCACCGCAACGCATTTGCAGGCAGCTAAGCAAAGCCATCAAAATGATGCGTTTCAACAAAGTTGATCACCGCGAAAATGTAGTTTGTTTGTTCGTAGTCCTTCAAATGATCAACTCATGTGCAATGTGCTATAGTGCTTTGCTTTGTAACTACCGTAAGTGATTCTTCTTTTCCTTTTTATGATGCATCATAGATTTTTGCCAAAACGACGCTTTGGGCATCAACACGCATGCGCACATAAGTCATCCATTAGCTGTATCGAAAATGAACATGGCGCATGAATGCTTAGTTTGGTCACTGGAGGACACTTAAATTGAGCTGACAAATTGTTCGCAGCTGCAGATAGAAGCTAATTTCCTTGTATTTTATTTATATATATATTTTTTTGGGTTTGTAGAATGAAATTTATATTGAGTTAGCGAATGTTGCCCGAAAAAACTACTAGATGAAATAATTTTTAGCAGTTCATTAGTCTAAAGTCGAGGTGCCAAGATCGGGTGGAATATATAGCAGAACCTTAGGTCCTAGCACATCCTCTTCCGAAGACTTTCAAAAATGGAACCATTTTCCATATTTTCCATACAGATATAACGCTCAGAGTCGAATATCCCATATGCTATAAATAAGATTTTTATTTTTGAGTGTATTTCCTTCTTTTGAAAAAATATTTATTCTTAAGTTTCTTAAGAATTTCTTTTTAATTATATGACATTAATACTATTCGCTGCATTTCCTGAAATTCACCAATATGCGGGCATTTACTTTCATATCTGTTCTTTTAAATAACTGCTTTTCCAATTACCAACAACTCGATTCGCGCTACTGAAAAGCCACATCTCGTAGAGCTTTACCACTCACCCTACCGTTATTTGTACCTTGCGAACATTTTTCTTTTCTCATATCTGCAATTCTACCCTATAGATATCAGTACCGTGTGTACCGTAAATCGCCGTTGGTTGCAACGCCATCTATTTTGCGTTCTTGCGTGGCTTCGTTGTCTACGCTGTTGCAGTAATCAGTAATCATCATAATTTTTCGACAAATTAAATTCCAATAAACCTAAGCAATCGACAAACCATCCAACCGACGAAGAACAACTCGGACATAGATGCTTAGTGCTTCGGGCGGAAATCAATTACTGGACATGACATACAACGTCTTGGTATAAGTTACCTTAAATGGTTTTGCATGCGCACAAAGTTTGTATCGTTGCACAGTGGGTCAAATGGTAATCAAATGCGGCAAAAAATATCAGAGTTATCTAAGGAACACCAGACTGGATCTATTTATTTTGTTTACATTGCAAAGAAATTTTTACTCAAATATGCAGTGATGTTTTTTTTTTGTCACAGAATAATAAAGAGGTGCGGCACTAACACTGCAAGCCAAGGCCCAAGAATGCTATACTTGAGAAAATATTATAGAAAATGCACCCAAACTTTGCGCAAATACCGAAATAGTTAAATCAAGCAACGAAAAACAAATGGATGACTTTGAAAAAATGGGCGTGATGCATGCTTTACAAACAAAATTTTAGAAACGATATATTTAGTGATATATTTCAGCAAATGCAGTAAAACTTAACATTACTGCTAAGAGTGTTTTAAACGAGCACTTTAGCAAAGAGGGCATGGCACCGCCCATGCTAACAAACATTAACTTAAAACATTATGTTTGCTATTGCAGCAAGTTGGCAGATATAAATTAGTGGGTGCGGTTGTTTGTTATACATACATGAAATCAATCTTGAACGCTATATATAGATAACGAAAGTGACGATATTGATAATGAAAAACGAATCTACTGGTATATATCACAATAAATGGCTTCTGAAAATAGTATTTCCGAATTTTTAATGGGCTTTCTTATTAGATACTATATATGTAGGCATTTCCATGGGTCCCGTTCGACCGTCGAACACATAAAGTTAAAAAAAGTAAAAATAAAACGGATTTTTATTTTGACAATAGGTTTAACTTATAGCTCCTTCTTAGCTTTATAATTGGTGCTAAGGTTGAATTTAGGCAATTTTTCGTTTTCAAGATAATTGCAAAAAACCAAGGTGTCGCACGGGACAAAAACTTCCGTTTTCGTGGAAATGCTCATGTATATTTTAAAATTTTACTTAATTTTGTTTTTTTCAAAATTGCTTTCCAAAATTGTTTTCCAATAATTAATATAGTTACTTATTATGATATGTTAAGTTATTTTCTAGAGGTAGAAGTAGAGCTAGGGTCTCTAACACCGAGCTAAGGGAGCCTCCAACATGGCAAGGTGTTGTGTGAATTTGTGGGTGTTTTTCGTTGGATATTTCGTGGGCAACGATACACAAGGCCTCATTCGATTTTGTGACAAACTTTTTATAGTAAAGTTACCGATCTTTTATCTTTTTAAAAAATTCTTATGATTGCATGGGTTCGTTTTTTCAAGATTTCATTAAAAAAATAGAGAAGCCAAGTTTTTTCTGCTGTTAATACGAACTCTGACCCGATTTTCATGAACTAATTGCTGTTTCTTTGACGAGTTTGACAAATTCGTTTAACCCATTTAGCACTATCATGAAATATGATATATTTTATTGAAAATAAGGAGTACAACATAAACCTCGTACACATAGATGAGTTCGAGGTCATGCAGCTCACGCGGAGACTGGTGACATTTTTAAAAACCACAAACTATTAAAAAATTTCTTACTGATGATGTTTCTGTGAAATATATACAACTTTTTAAAAAAATTCTGTTTTTTTCATCGAATTATGGCAATTATAATGAACTTTGATTATATACAAGTCAAAGGTAGGAAGTTTTTTTCTTACATTTCAGTATTTATTTGAAGAAATAAGGAAACTTTACTTAAAAAAACCCGAAGTGAATAAATAATCACACGATAAATATCACACTCAATTTTTTACATATTTCGAGTCACATAATTCCTCAACTTCCGATCTCAACGACATTTATCTTAGTTGTCATGAACTATTTTCAATTTCAGAATTCCGAATTTATCAAGACAAATTTTTGGTAAAAAAAAATTGAAAGAAATAATTTACATAAAGTATTTTTATAACATACACCGCTGCCCCACTGTGCGTAAGTTACCAAAGGCAGCTATGTATTGGAAGTGAACGCAACACAAAGTTTGCATGCGTTGAGTGCCAATGCACTTAAGCAGCAAAGGTATTTAAGGAAAATTGATTTTGCATGGCATGTCCAAATTACTGACAAACGTTTTGTTTTTTTTCTCAAACCTACTATAAATTCACAAGCCTTTACAATTAAAAATCGGCAATAAAAATAGAAGAAGAATAAAAATCACTTTAAATGTAATATGTCGCTAGCAAACTTTTATTTCCATCTTAAAATCTTAAAAGTTACCCAACTGACAACAAAGATGCTGCTTAGTTCCTGATGCAATAAAGAGCTGTCAACTGTTGTCAAATGTAGATATGCAACTGTTGCAATGTAAATGATAAATTCATGACTTTGGCATGCAGGTGATAAGGTTTTTATGTTAAAAAAGCTACACTACAAACAAAAATGAAATGCAATTTACTTAGGTACAATTTCCTTATGCGAACACATTTTGCAAATTTTATAGTGACAACATAAATCTAATTTGAAATGTTTATTAAAAGATGTTCAAATGTATAACAAAATTTAACTGCACAATGCGTTTCAAAAACATTATGGCACTGTGAAATACATTTGTATTTCCACCGAAAGTAAGAAGTCACAAGGAAGACTTAAGGGCACATTGCAATGCCTGACAGTTTGGGATAATCGAAACTACCTAGACCTTGGAATGAATCTGTCAGTTCTTTTTAGGATGCATTTGTCAACATTCCCTTAGTCTTTAAAGGTTTTGTCACTAAGATTGTAGTGGTATTTAAATTGGAATGTGGGACATTCACAGAGGAGGTGCTGCTCTTGCAAAAGTCACAATAGAGTAATCTGAGTTTTCCGATTTGCAAAAGATTTTTTGGCAAGGTTTTTGATTGATTATTTATTGTAGCTATATTTAGAATGTAATGGTGTACTTAAGTTCACCATCATGTGCTCTAGTGACATATGTATCTAATCCACTGTTAACTAGTTTGTGAGCTTGCTCGTTGCCCTTAATGACATAATCTACAGGTACGCAGAAGATGCTGATTTTATAATGACGAATTTGGTTAGAGATTTTTTGCATCTCATTATGTTCTTTGATTTAATAAAACAGGACTCAACTGTCGACACACATGATTATAATAGAGAGTGAAAGATTCGTCACAGCAATCTATTTTCGAATTTTTCGTGAATTCGTTGTCTCCGATAATGATTTGGTATGAAAATACTTAGGGCGGCAGATGAAGTATCATTTCGAGGCCAGTTTGAGTTGTGAATAGTAAACACCCTTTAATTTGTAAGCAGATTGTTCTTGCATTTTGTTTAAAATGATGAGGTAGGACCTCTTACGAGTATCTTATCACCATAGGGCGAACAACCATAGTGTACTTCCAATGGATAATATGCGGTTGCAAGCCCCACAAGTTCCTGAACGTTCGTTTACAAATATGTATGAAGCACACCTATCGCTTTCTTTATCTTTTTTCTTTCAAAAAAGCAGAGTTTAGGTTGACGCCTATGTATTTGATTTCACTTAAAAGTTTCCATTCAATGTAGGATTGGTGAAGCTGGGTATTTGATAGCATCGCGTGAGCAGATCAAGATTCGCTTGATTTTAGTTGACACCCAAACCGTTCTTCGTTGCTGAGTTCACAAATTGTTAAAAAAAAATGTCCACTTTTGTATCTCAACAAAGTTAAGATATGGCTAAGACCCATTATTGAGGTGCACTTTTGGTCACCCATATTCTTAGTGATGATATTCCGAGTGTCGAACAGCTCAATATGTTTTAATCCATTTCTCCATCCATTCATTTTGTTGAGCATATTGTCTAAAAATATGGTATAAATTTTTTATGGCTAAGACATTTCTCTATTGTGCCGAACACTTTGTGCAACGCTGTGTCATTAGAAACTTAGAAGTTCTGTGCATAGCTGATATTATCGACGTTAAGAGTGCTCCCAACGTGTGGATCAAATGATCAAAAGCTAATCAACATAAAGTCTTCCGAAGCGATGAAAAGCACTTACTCCTCTTTCCAGTCATGTGACTATCTAAAAGGCATACCTTAAAGATCAAATCCAGACTGTGTATCTCCCTCTAGAGTATAATTGGTCAAATACCGTCTGAGCCCGGTGATTTTTAGGGTTCAACCAATCTTATGGTACATGTTATTTTATTTCTTGAAGCGGGTGTTGAACAATTACTTTAAGAATTATTGGCTATTTTGGATAAACAAGCCAACACAATTAGCCTAAGCGAAGTCTAGAAGCTTCATTACTTACCAGATAAGCAAGAAGCAAATCGAGGACGAAACGCTTTTGCGTTTATATTTTGACAATTTTTTCCTTATAAAGTTACGACTTATCGTCTGATTAGCAAAAGCTTTTTGTGTCAAAGATTTTTAAAAAAATGCTCAAATCTCGAAAGCTATGGATCTGATTTCAAACTGTAAAGCACCATTATAGTTTATTGAATTACATTACATATGTACATGAATACATGTCATTCGTGTTTCTGAGATCGTTCCTAACTTAAAACAATCTTCAGAAAACACACATATGAGCTGAGATGCAAAACCTGCCAAGTCTATATTTTGCGTTTTTGAGAAAAACGAAAAAACTGTATTCCACTGGAATTTAACTATATATAGTAAAAAAGTAAATTGATCCATTGTAACAGTTGTCAAAAGTTATTAAAATCCTGATTTTTCATTACATTTTACGACCTAATCTATAAGGACTATAGTTAATAAAAAACGTTTGAACTTGGCGGATTTTGAAACAAAAACTGTGAACTTGGCGGGTTTTGAAAAATAGTAATAGTAAAAGGTTTTGAAATCATTTTTTAAAAGCTTTCTGAGCTTAAATTCATTTCAAAACAACGTTTATTCTTACAATATTTCTGTATTTTGTGATTTTAATATAATTAAGGTGGTTTTATGATTTAAATACTCTCATATCATATTAATAAGGATTGATTACTTTTAATTTGGATTACTTCTCACAGCTTTTGGAATACCAAAATTTTTTTCTTAAATGAATGTTTCGCTCCAAATAACAAATAAAATTGAACTTGGCGGGTTTTGACTTGCAGAAACATGAACTTGGCGGGTTTTGATAAAAAGAATTTATCAGAAATTTTTGCTTTTCAAAAATTTGTGAAGAGAAATTTTTTTTTTTTACAATTTAGAGTGTGTAGGCTTGCAGACAAACATTTTTTCTGTCCCCTCCTTCAATATCACACATTTTAATTTTTTTGGACTTTTGGCGGGTTTTGCACCTCAGCTCTTCATATGTACATCCAGGATTTTCGGTGTCCCTATCTCTGATATTACACTCGTATTAGGTGTCTTCCACCACTTTTGATTCCATGCTCGTTAAAAGCATTAAGAACACAATATCAGCAGAATATGATTGAGTAAAAAAAATTGATGAAGGTCAAAAACGTAGCTTATTTCGTAAGAATTTATTGAAATTCGGAAAAAAATCATTCTTTTTTATGACCCACCTTTATAAGTATGTAGCCTTGAAAAAGAAAAAAACAAAGTAACTGGACCACATTACGGTTTCTATTAAATATTTGCGCGAAAACAGAAAAAAAAAAACGAAAGAAAAACCAATACCAACTAAACAATTGAGTTTTCCGTTGGAACCGTTTTTCACCTGTTATTGTTGTTGCACCAGTTGTTGTTCTTCTGCTTATCGTTGTCGTTGTTTTTGTTTTATTGCTTTTGTTGTTCTCGTATTTAAGTCAATTTCTATAGCTAATTTTCGTTGTTGTTGCGTTCGTATTGATCTACAAACGACCTTAAAAGTTCCAATAAAACGACTTGCAAAGCTTCTAGCAACTGCCCGTGGTGGCCTCTCTACGTGTTGCCGAAGGAAGAACGTACGAACGAAGTTGTTCTTCAATCGAATGAATGCAATTGCGGTGTGCGAGTACTCCTTTTTGTTGTTATAGTTGGTGTTGCTGTATCGATACTCTATTGTTGTCGGTGGTGCTGTCTTGGGTCGCATGTTTTATTTGAGATGAGTTAAGATAATGAAAATCACGGATCAAACGATTAGAGTTGTTGCTGTTGAAAATTCTTAAGACAGGGTGTGTCACATTGAAGTGGAAATTTTATTAAAAGTTTTTTTTTTTTTTTGGGAGCTGATAAAATGTCTTTAAATTATAGTCAACCTTATCTGCTTCCAAGATGTATGACATTGTTTGTAAATCAAAATATTTTAGACAGCCGGTTTTCACATTCTTAATGAAACTTAAGAAAAATTACCTTAAAAACATTTAAATATTAGAGGTCTGCATAAGTATAATCGTTAACTTACGAAACTGTTACCGAAGTCAATTTTATTGATTTGAATGCGTATACATAGCGTTTGCTTGTGTTACTGTTACCATCATTATAAATTTCTCTTCTTACTCGTAACCAACTGTACGTAGATGAATGCGTCATGTGTACGGATAATATGCATGTATGCTGCGAGTACAACAAGTTGCGCGATTACTACGCATTTGATATTTTGTACGACGCAGTAATGTACTTTAACATGCGTAAGAATGTTTAGTGAGGATCAGTGAAAATTTGATGTGTGCAGGCGAGTGAGATCTTTGTTTTCTAAATAAATTTATGTTATATTATAAAAACAGTTTTTGAAAACAAATATGAGCCACGTAAGATTATACATATGTACACAAAGTGAAATATTATATTAAAGTGAAAATGTTTTATTTGCTTCTCCTTTATTATAACTTTTGATATTGTTGGCAAAGTTGCCACTTTGTTACTTTGCTAATTTATTTATTATTTTTTTTTAATTTGGTCTAGCATTGGTAAATATTTTTAAAATGTGATAAGTACAGTGGAATTCGACTTTAAAAGTGATTTATAAATTTATTCATAAAGTGTTTCTTTGTGAAGCTTGAGCTTTTTGCATATACTTACATATGTATGTATATCAAAAATCTATATAAATCTTTGTTTAATATTTGTTAAGGGCATTCGGGAGTTTTTCGAAAAATAAAAAGACATTTTTTTAAATTTTTTTTGAAGCTGCATTTTATCTTAGACCAAATTTTTTTTTACATTAATAAAGTATAACTATTCAAGACTTATCTCTGAAATTTTGGTCCAAAAATATTTATCAATAAGTTAGAAAAGTGCAATGCCATGAACGACCTCAAAATTTGCGGTGAGCAAGATATCTGGAGACTGGACTGGTTCATCCGAAAAAAGAAAATTAACTTTTTTTCGGTTAAGCAAATAGTTAGGGGGCGTTTGATCAAAATTTCAGAGATAAGTCTTGAATAGTTATACTCAATTTATAGAATTTACACTCATAGAATTTAAATTTTTATACAGGTTAAGTTGCAAAATTTTAGCAACTCCTGACAGCAGTGCCGCTTTAGAAAGAACATTTTCCAAAGCGAAAAATTTAATATGCGAAAAGCGCAGTTCACTTGGGTCTAATCCTTCATCTGTTAATAAAATTATGTTCCTTAACACTAATTTGAAAGAAGAATGTTTATTCGAAGAAGTAGAAAATCAAGACGAGATAATTTTATAAAAATATTTACATATAAATCGATCATAATTTAAATACCTGTAAAACCTTTTTTTTACTTTTTCACTCATTTTTTGAAACGAAAAAATCAGAAAAACTATGGAAAATAGCATGAAAAACATAGAATCGTTTTTGATAAAAAGTGATGTAATATAAGTACTTTTAAACGAAAAAGATTCCGGGTTTTTTTATTCTATTTCCTATAGTTTTTGAGATATTTCGTTACAAAAAGCGTATGTGATTTATTTATGAATTATGTTTATTTATATATTTTGTTATTTATTTTATATGGACTGAACTAACATTTTTGTTTTATCGTTGTGATTAATAAATTATTCTAAAAAAACTTTGGACTTTGTAAATGTAAATATAGGGCAGTAGTTATAGTCATTTTTCTAGCATCATTCTAAAGATAAAACTACCAAAAAGTATTTTAAACAGATCCACAATGATGTTAAAAAATTAATATAATCCCGGACATTCGTTTTATTTTAGTTTTCAGGTAAATAAATAAAAAAGTTGCGCATTTAAATCTTCTGGCAACGCCTTGGTGCATAAATGAATTCTCTCTTCCTCACTTTCATCGAATAAATAAAACAATAAAGCACGTCATTCAGTTCGATTCATTACCTTCAGTTTTGTTGTGCGTACACATACACGAAGCTTATTCAACTTTTTTTACTTTACGCTATGGTACTCAAAGGAAATGTGTACTTGTAATTGGAGGAACAGAAAAGTGAACGAGTACTGAAACGAGTAAATTTTTGGTATCCGTGCAGACCTCTATTAAATATTCGCCATAACGATGGCTATCTTCAGGTTGGATGGACTAGAATATACAAATTTCATGACAACGGCTTGACAACTTTGTGCTTTGGAACATAGTTCATGAAAAATGCAATTTAAATTTATAATTCGATCAAATTTTCATTTCATTATATTGTTTGGACTTTGCGACTATGTATGTAATGCGATATCTGTAAAATGTATGGCAGGAATGCTCATGCAGCACTCACTTTTTGTGAGGAAAGTTTCGGTGACTTTTCACTACAATTTGGGCTATAACTTGAGCATAATTTGACTTATGTTGAAATTGCTTAACGTTCAGATAGATACTCAATATATCAGATATTCAATTACAGCTCAAAAATAGTTCGTTAGTGGTCATCCATAAAGGACGTCGGCAGCAGGGGGAGATGATGCCACAAAAGCGGACAATCAGTGAGGGGAGGGGTCGAGATATTTTCGTACTTCTTTTTTTTTCGTTATTTCTGTAAATAAGAAACGAACATAAACTTAAAAAAAAGGTCGGAGGGGGGGGGAGGGGGGAAATCGAGCAATAGTGAACAATTTAAGAATTTTTTCTGACATCTTTTATGGACAACTTTTTATCATATGGCTATGGCGCTCATCATTGATGGTAACGATCGCTCCTTCTTGCGGATAAGGGGTTCTTCGTGTAAGTCAGTTCTAGTTTTCCATGTATGGAAATTTTCTTATTCCCATATTCGTTGAGCGAGAAATAAGTTCTATGATTCCAGTAACCAGTTGCTGTATCTTCAGCGCATTAAATGGTTGACAAGCCTTTACTTTTGCACGAGCGTACTATACAATGATGCATAGAACTTAGAACATCCATAAAAAATCCAGACTCTTGAGATATTCAAACTATATTAGAAATTGTTCGCTCAGTCCTCCTAAATCTACAACGGCAGGACGTCATATTTTTAGAAAACTTTGAATGATCCATAATATCAAATAATTCAAATCAAGCTAAACAATTGCTACATTGAATGACATATACATTCGACAGCTGGTACTTTCCGAACCACGAAATGTACAATTTTGTAGTAGAGAGATTATGGTAATAGATTGAACATATTTCCCTTGTGTATATGTATGTGGAAATTAAAAATAAACAACATTTTAACCATTTTAGAATATTACTAAGTTGAAAATGTCTCGAATTGAATATAAATATTTGTCACTCACTGACTCATACGACTTACATTATTTTTCATTGTCAATACCATTGTTTATCTTTATTGTCTGCTCATTTCAGTTAAGCCGAAATCATGCTGTCATCCAAACAAATCACAATCTAAGCTCAACTCGTGTTAACTCTGCTTAAATTCCTTTTCTTTTTTGACTGTCTGCCGAAACATTAAGACACCACAGGCACTCCTCAATACCTGGTTTCTATTTTTTTTTTCTTTTTTTGTGTAATGTTCGATAAAAAAGCTTCTAAGTCCAGCTTTGGCAGCATCCATGCGAATGATGCAAATAAAAAAGAGCAATAAAAAAATACCAAAAAAGACTCAAGAAAGAATCAGTTGAAAACCAAAAAAATTGCAATTTTTTCTCTCCATATGGTAAGATGAAATACAAAGCAACGTCTGAACTCGCTGTTTCGCCGATTGAAGTAATTCTACCTGGTTAGTTCTGTCGGCGGCAATATGTTTAAAGTTTGACTTTTGTGTGGGTTGACAGCTGACATTCTATGTAATACAGAATAGTTTCGTGTGTATGGGTAAAAGGGCTGTTTACATTTTATGCGCCATTTTTTTTTTAACTACATACAGTGATTCACAAGTTAGCACTGCTCTAAAAGAATCCAATTCCACCTGCTTAAGCCGGGAAAATTCATGCAATTATTATTAGGGAATCAAATATTTTTCCAAATATTTCCAACTACATAAGAGACATTGTAAAAATGTCTATGCAATAACGGGAATGTGACGTATGTTTCGAAGAAAGCCTCTTTAAGTCGAACCTCGATAGGTCGAAAACTCGAAACAAACTCGAAAAAATTTCGTGTTTCCTTCCTTTCAAGCCCCAAAACCTCCATTGCTCGAAATCTGACCACTCTATAAGTCGAAATAATTTGTGAGTTCCAACAAGCAAATTCAACATATATTTTCCCTCTATAGCCCGAAAAAAAAATTTTCACCTCTGCATCTCGAACATAGCAATGCTTGATTTTACAACCTTTACAACTCGATTCTATGAAACGAATTACCTGTATAGCTCGAAGAAAAATAAGATACAGACTTTAAGAATACGGCGACATTGTACATCATTGTTTCTTAGAAATCAATGTGAAATCCTACTTATACAATAAATCAATTCTATAAAATGATAAAGGAATTTATGACTGACGAAAGCACGTGAATTCATTTGAACTTTAGCGAAATTACTAAATTGTTGTCGATTGAAAAATTATCAGAAATAGTTTGGTCCAACTGCAATACCCACCAATTTTTAATACCTTTATAACTAGGATTTTTATTTACTTCACCTCTCTAACTCAAAATTAGTTGGAATAAATCTTAAGCGCTATAAGTCGAACATTTCCTGATGAAGTTCGCTTAAGTCAAAGTCCTCCTTAAATCGAAAACTCTATTACTCGAATTTTTTTGGCGTCTCCATTCAAGTTCGACTTACAGAGGTTCTACTGTATATCAATTATTTAAATTATCTACTCATTGTAAATATATTATCTTGAAGCCATAACACTTACAATTTGTAAATATATTTTGAAAGCAACCGTAGCAGTTTTTCATATAGGAATTAATATATATTTTTATATAATAAATTGATCAAACTGTAGTTTCGTGGCTAGAATTGATGCATATGAGGTTTTTTAATCGCTAAAAGGGCAATTTATTAATGGCAATCCAGTCAATCTTTCCTGGCCGCAGGAGTTTCGTAGAAATCTTTTTATACATTTCGGCGTCGAAAAATGTCTTTTTTTAAGAGTTTGCGTACATATTGTGTTTATTTGGCCACAAATATTTATTACACTTTCCAAGAGTAAAAATTCGACTTTAATACCATCTACTCCCAGAAATCTCTTATTAATTTTGATGCACTATTCCTCGAAAATATATACTGTCGTGCCATTTATTAGGTGTACAAATATGAAACCGGTAATTTTTTATTCAAAAAACACGTTCATTTTGCGAAAATAGTTTCAAATTTAATCTTTAAAGTAATTCCCCTCGCTAGCTACACATCTTTTCCATCTTTTAGTCAATTTATTAATTCCTCGCCAAAAAAATTCTTCGTTTTTTGAGGCTATCCATTCATCGAGTTGAGTTTTTTTTTTTTTTTTTTTTTAAAGCATAAGCCAACGCTCAGGGGATGCCCCCTATAAATGCAATGCACCGTGTTGGTTTTAAGAAAAGGAGAAAGATTAGAGGGAAGGGGGATAGATGGAGTAGTGTCGGTGAACATTAATCTTGAATCTATGGATGTCACAACTGCCGGGGAAGACAGACGCAGGTAAGCAGTTCCACAACTTGATGGTTCGGCCAAAGAAAGAATTATCACGAAAGTGTGATGTCCTGTTGAACACCGGCGTGACGCAAAAAGGATGGGCCTGATGGGATGCCCGAGTGCTGCGAGAGAAAATCCTGGCTGATGGAATCAGTTCCCGTATTTCTCTAGAGCACATCCCGTTATAATATCTATAAAAAAGGGTTAAACACCCTACGTTACGCCGCACAGTGTTATATTTTGAGAAAAAATGGACAAAATCAAATTCCCGTCGATAACAATGCCCAAAAAAAAACGAGGTCGGTCTCATTCGAAAGGTGATTTCATGCTTTTTTTAGAAAATTGGTAATTTTTGTCATTTTTTTAGTTATAATACGAAAAAAAAATTTTTTTCCATAACGAATTAAATTTAAAAGATATATATATATGTATATATATACTCTCGACTTTCAAAATAAATTATCATCGGATATGTATACGAGTCAAAATTGTACTAAAATTGGGAAAAACTGTCTAAAAGTGAAAAAGACCATATTTTGGGCATTTCTGAGAAATGCCCAAAGCTGGGATTTCGATTCGGGACAATTTTTCTAAAAAAAGCATGAAATCACCTTTCGAATGAGACCGACCTCGTTTTTTTTGGGCATTGTTATCGACGGGAATTTGATTTAGTCCATTTTTTCTCAAAATATAACACTGTGCGCCGGTGGTGAAGGGAATCGATAGAGGCGATGATAGATTCATCACCTATTAGTTTCAACACACGTCGCTGGACACGATCTAGCAGCTCCAAGGTGGTTTTAGGAGCGCCGGCCCAAATGTGTGAGTTGTACTCTAGTTTGGGTCTAATATAAGTGAAATAAATAGTACGAAGATCAACTGGAGTGAAGTATTTCTTACACCGTTTCAAAAAACCAATACACTTGGCCGCATCTTTCGCCACATCGAATACATGATCAGACCACCTCAGGTCCGATTGAACCGATATGCCCAGAACGTCAAGAGTTGTTGACCTCGCAATATCTAAGCCAGCCATATTAAGGGAAGGAAGGGAGAGATCCATTCGTCTGTGAGACAACAGACAGCACTGAGTTTTAGAAGCATTAAAATTGACTCGGTTAATACGACCCCACTCGGTGATTGTGTTGAGGTCGAAAACGAGTGAGTCATTCATATGCCGCCTTTTACTCTCAACCTCCACAGAGCTCGGGCGATTTTTGAAGCAATAAGAATGACATATGTTGCTGTCGTCCGCAAAGGAATGGATTGGGTTGGTGGTCGATGACAGAAGGTCATCGATAAAGACCAGGAAAAGGGTAGGAGATAGGACAGAACCCTGGGGAACTCCAGCATTGATGAAGTGTTCGTTAGAGGTGAAACCGTCTACCACAACACGGATAGAGCGATCACTGCAGAAGCTCGTAATCCAACGAGCAAAGGAATTACCGACACCAAATGCAATTAGTTTTGATACGAGGGCGCGATGCCACACTCGATCAAACGCCTTAGAAATATCCAGAGCGACAACCATACTTTCACCGAAAAGGTGAACGGAATGGTTCCATTTTTCAGTGAGGAACGACATAAGATCACCGGTAGAACGAGACCTACGGAAACCATATTGGCGATCACTAAGTAATTCGTTGCGCTCCAGATAGTTCACTAGGTGAAAGTTTATTACACTCTCCATTACTTTGGAGAGCGCAGAGCATATCGCAATGGGTCGATAATTATTAGGGTTGGAAACCTCGCCTTTTTTGGAAACTGGCTGAACATTAGCAACCTTCCAATAGGATGGAAATATCCCACTAGTGTAGGATATGGAAAAAAGATTGCGTAATGGCCGAGCTAGTGTTGAGGCACACTTTCTCAACACATGGGCTGATATGCCATCAGGCCCTGAGGCTTTATTTATGTTGAGGTTTGCAAGGACTCTTTTTACTGCCCTTGTTCGAAAGTAAATAGTTGGCATTGCCGAAGACCTATTCTGAACAGGGGGTAAAGGCTGACAGCTATCTGGGAGTGTAGCATTTTTCGCAAAGATGCTAGCCAATAGATCGGCTTTGTCAGCAGGGTCAGTGAATATTTGGTCGTTCATTAAAAGAGTTGGAATAGACGATGAGGACTGATTCTTCACTCTCTTAACAAATGACCAAAACTTTTACTACCTTTCGGTAGTGAAATGATTCTTTTGCGCAGGTTTTGTTCGTAGAGAAACTTTTCTCGCTGAATCGTGGCATTACAGAAATTTCTAGCCTCAATGCGAAGCCTTTCAGTATCAGCATTTCTAATGAGCCGCCAATTCCGAAATGCTTCCTCTTTGGACCTGACTGCAGTCCTGCAAGTCTCATTAAACCAAGAGTGGTCCTTTGGCTTAACGTTAACTTTTTTATAAGGTATGAAGGACCGCATACCTAATAAAATTATTTCTTGAACCATTAAAGCCGCAGCATTTATGTTCCTATCAGCGAAACACAATTTCCAATTGAAATTACGAAAAAAATTATTTAACGCAATCCAATTTGCTTTATCATAAAGCCATACAGTCCGCTTCGGGGCTTTCGGCGAAACAGTGCGTAAACTTTTAAATGGGAAAGCAGCGGAAATAGTACAATGGTCCGAGTTACCAAGAGGTGCAAGGACAGACACATCGTATTTTTCATGATGTGATGTCAGAAAGAGGTCTAGTGTACTTAAATTATGCCCCCCAACGCATGGAATGAACGTGGGGTCATTCACTAGTTGAGTCAGTAAATTGGACTCGGCAAAAAACTCAACATAACGACCTTCAGGAGTTGTAAGGCCAGAATGGCGCAACCAATTAGAGTTATGAACATTGAAATCACCAGCAACTACAATTTCACTGTCTGGGTACGACTCTAAAATTTTGGAAATCGAATCAGAGAGGACGTCTATCTTTTCAAAAGTAGGAATCCTCCCTAAATTCGGGCGTCTATACAGGAAGCAGAAATGTAGAATGTGCGACTGGATTTTGAACTTAATCCACATAGAACTAAATTCGGCATCCGTCGTGTTCAAATGTTGGTGACACTGGTACGCAACATCGCTACGTATATATACAGCGAGGCCCCTATGTGGAGAAAATAATGGCAGAAGGTGATAACCAGGTATCTGGAAATCCAGTGGATCAGCATCCCCACACACCTGAGTCTCACCAACCGCCATTACTTGGGGATGGAAACTAGAAACATGGGCATAGACCGAAAAAAAGTTTGACCTAAGGCCACAAATATTGCAAAAATCAAAGCGGAATCTCTCCGACATTTGCGACATCTCAAAAATCCAAGAAGAATATTAATGCTAAATTGTAAGTGGAGTCAATTCCAGTAATTAAGAGCGAAGAGAATAAGAGTGGGCAAGTGTTATGCCTTTGACCACTCAAGACTCAAGCTCCCAACATAGCCCCAGCCACACTTTACAAATAGCTTAGGATGGGAATAGGGAGAGAAAAGGCTACCAAACAACAGAAATTACAAAGGAGAGGGCATAGAAAAGCCCTTTACGTTAACATTAACTTTCCGTCAAATTAATCCTAAATTAAGGGAAAACTCTTTAATCTGGGAGCACTGCTGCGACTTGGCAGCGACGTCAGTAAGTAAAATTGTAACTGCAGTTTATGATGCTGGGCTAGCTGTTGTTGTTTTGTTGCAGTATTATTTTATTTTGTTTTGTTTTGTTAAGCGTCTAACGAACGACTTGCCGGTTTATTATTGTGGTGTTTAATAGAATATGTATTAAATGGTAGATTTTGTTATTGTTTTGTAATAATTGGATTTCTTGTTTTCTGTATTTAAACATAGGTAAAAGAACACGCGACGAAAGCAATATAATAAAAGACACGCGTTACAACATTAAGACATAACATTAAAAACATCAAAACAAGACGCAACAGAACAGTAAGGGGGACCGCGCGACACGTCCTCTCCCTATGAGTGCGTGTCCCATCGATGAAAACAAATAGTAATCGGATGGCGCCAGGTCCGGTGAGTACGGCGGGTGGGGCAGGGGCTCCCAGTTGTACAATTTTACCAAGTTTTTATTGACTGCTGCTCGATGTGGCGATGCGTTGTCATCTTGGAATACAATTTTGTCATGGCGAAGTTGAAATTCGGGCCTCTTCTGACGTATAGCACGGTTCAAAGCGATCAATTGTTGATGGTAACGTACACCAGTAACTATTTCACCTGGTTTTAGTAGCTCATACCAAATAACACCACGCTGATCCCAGAAAATACACAGCATTGTCTTTCGGCCGAAGCGATTTGGTCTTGGGGTTGATTTGGGTCGTTGGCCAAAAGCGTGATTATTTTATTGGGTTAATTTTGTCATTTTGAGCTGTCCAAGAAGCAGCTCCTATAATGAAAACGAGCTGTAAAGATATTCTTGAGTTTTCATCAAATTCTTACAGATTATATAGTGTAACAACATGGTGACTTATCCATTCTGAAAGGCAACCTCAGGACCCCTGAGAAAATTAATCATATCTAGCAACAAAATTGTGTACTTGTGATATTCTTAGCTTCCGAGGATTCTTCTTTTAAAATAGGTATACTCCCACAAAAAATTAGATCACTTTTTCGGCCACAGCAATTTGAATCAGTTGTTCTTCTCCATAAAATTATCTTTGAGCTATTTTCCATTTAGAAGGAATTAAAGCCTCTGCTTCGATATCGTTCAGATTTGACCTGCCCATAACTCCGTTGATGTAGATCAGGTTAAACCGGAACATGTCGGAATAATAAAATTTGAACAAATTTAAACTCAGGAAACAAGAAGATTGATCGCGTTTTTGGCAACAAAACTGCAAATCAATCGAAAGCAATAATCTCTATCAATTCTAATGCTAGCGACATTATAAACATTAAAACAGATATTAGAAAATTTCTAATGCAGCGCCGGGAATTTGAAAAGTAATATAATGGGATGAAAAGCACAGGCTATAAGGTACCAATTTCTTGAAAACGTCGTTTCGCAGTTCATTTTTGTTGAACACAAAAGAATTGAACTTGATATGCAAGGAGACTATAAAAAATGAAAGTAGTGCAATGAAAGTTCTAAGCCTGAATCTGTATGAGAGATAATGACAACGAGTAATAAGCTGAATAGCAATATCGATGATGGCATATTTTTTTGATATTTTATAATCAAATATTTATACATTCACTTAAAAATCGTTAAACAAAATCACTAAATTTAATAGATTGAATAGACATCAGGATGCTTCTTTTGAAGAGCTATTGGAATCACAATCAGTACTTAATTTTTTTATCTTCATCAAGCTAATGATTTTTGAAAATTTGCAAAAGATTGCTTGTTACTTATAACTAAATTCTATGAAATTGAGCAGCATTGCAGGTTATTGGTCTCTTATGAAATATAGTCAGTCGTATCCTTATCCAATGAAGTAACTTTCCTAAACACTTATCCGTACAAATTTTAATGAAGTAAGTAGCTTAGGTACTTTCAACGGGAATGAACATCAGCAATTCAAATCGAAGTTTATTCTATACGTGAATTGTCAGCAGTTTCATCATCCAGCATAGAAAAATACTCTGCAGCATTTATAAAGTAAGCCAATTGCTTTTGAAATATTTTGCTACAATCGGTAATTAACTTATTCTTTATCGTTATGGACTTAAATAAGCATCCTTTGTGTACATTATTGAAATGATATCTTTTTTCTTATTTTAAAGAATCTACAAGTTCCAATGTGATTTCTGCTCAGCAGTTTCCAAATGTGCAAGGATTAGATTGTCCTAATTTTTTGTATTTTTTAATTGCAGTAAAGGAAGATTGAATAATTTCAACAATATGACTGTTGGTGACAAATTGCGAATTGTAAAATGGCAGGTACAGTGAATTTTCTCGTAAAATATTCAAAATAAGCAACACAATTCAAATATTGAACACTTTTCTCAATTCAAATGTCAACATACTTATATTCTGAGCAGCTCGTGCAAGAAAATTTCATACACATAAGGTACCAAGTTTTGTGTACAAAAAAGGTATTCAATAGGATTTCATCGATTAACCTTCTTAAGCTTAAAGCATAAGATGCATACATACTTTATAACAGAAATATACCCAATCATTACCCTGCCACTTAAAAGACCGCAATAGCATACACTTGAAAATAATTCCAATAAAATTTCCAAAGATACGTTATTTCTAAATACCGCTTAATGTGGTGTTGGTGATCATCACGCTGACGATGTTGATCTTGATGATGATGGTGATCGAAGCAAACGTGTGACTCGTGTTCAACTGGTTATTTTGCGAGTATTATGCTCGATTGCGATTCTATTGTTAAACAATAAACAGACAGACGGACGGACAATCGAACCAAGTGTCTTGTTCACCATTCTATTCCTTACGGTTTTATGTTCATTTCTGGTCCAAATAAACGCATAAATTGCGTTAGGATAATCATCGCAACGAATACCGACTTAGGCATTTTAGTACGGATTCGTGCCGCGTGCGCCGCTGAATGAAAGAAACAAAACGGAATATAATGCAGTGAAAAAGAACAGTTGGAATAAAAAATCACTTCGAGCCACATTGTACCAGCAGTAATTCAATGGATGGAGTGTGCGGCGCACAGAAAACTGATAACTGGTTTCGATATTAAAAAAGCTTATAACGTAGATCGCATGCATTCGTACTGCTCTATGGTATCTGTAGACAAATGAAAGAAAGAACCGTTGAATATGTTGGGCGCCAGTAAATGGAGATTTATGCTGGAAAGCAATAAGCAAGATGCAGGTGCATCTGAGACACAAATGCATTGAAAATTTGAGGGATTTTCTATAACAGTATGAAACAGTTAGCTGTACCAATGTATAGTGTGGTATTTTGATAGTTTTTGGGAATAAATCACAGTGGTGTTGCAAAGAGTCAAGTGAAAAATAAGACAGTATTTTAAATAAAATTGCCTAGTTCTGGATTTTGTTGAATTTTTTCATAGGAATTATCCAATATACCAATACCAATATCAGATATATCTTCTACAAGAAATTTAGCAGTAAAAAAAAGGAAAAATCTTCCATTTAGAAAATTTTTTTTAAAAATAAAAGAAGTCGAAAGCAATCGTTGCAAATATGAAATTTGTGTGATTTTTTCTGCGATATGACGAAAAAAATTGGGTCGAAGAAAAAATATAAAATATTCGTATAGAGAAATTCCTCAAACTAAAAATTTACTTCTCAGCTTCTCTGATAAACTTAAAAATGTTTAATATATGAAATATTTTTTTTTAATTTTATTCCTCAGTTGAAATCATACAAAAAAACAACATAAAAATTAAAAAAAAAAAAATTAAAAAAAAAGCATTCTTCAAGCAAATGCTCATAGAAATTTGGGTCCAATGTCATACGGAAAGTCGCTCAAAATTTTGCCGGTTATTAATGCTTATTTGATATATGTAATTACAAATTAAGGATTCTAGGTAATGTTGATTAAAAAAAAATTATCCAAAATATATATAATGTAATGTAAAAAACTTTTGCTTAAGAGAAAAATCGTCCAAAAATTAATAATCATACTGTACCGATTATAAAAACTTTTGTTTTAAGGTAATTTAGGTTAATCAATGGCCGAAAATTTTGTTCTTTTTTTCAGATTTTTTAAAGAATGTTGGGCCATTTTTCATCTGACGTAAAGTGTAAAAGGTGATGGTTTGTTTGTGCGCCTTATACTCGTATAATATATTATATAAATAAATACGAATCAATTTGTCTGAGATAGATATATGTTTATCATTTAGTGATGTTATGGGGGACTAAAGATTAATTAGTGCAGGATGGAAAGTATAACGTATTCAACCCTTGCTGTTATTCTGAAAAATTTTAATTTTTGTGGCAATTTATAATTTTTGTACAATAGCAACTGTTTTTAATACATAAATAATTGAAGCCGCACATACGAATCCACTTTACAGACGATTTTCTTACCCTAAATTTGTCGGATGATATAGGCAATGGCAACAATTCTGCATAAGATTCACACATTTTTTAACATATTTCAAATCTGCAGTCACAATTTAATAAAATATTAATATTTTATTAGTTTTCAAATAATGCGTGTTCCGTAGAAATGTGAAAAGTTATAAGTAAAAAAAAAAAGTTCTGTTAAAAGTTGAAAATTCGCCATTGTAGAACGTGTTTTTTGTTCGTAATTAAGTTAATAAACGATAAGGCCTCTAGGAATATTAAGAAAATTTACTGGAATCAAACGAATCCATAATTATTAAAAATTCTTCGTCGTATTATCCTTTTCATCCAACTCACAAACAAACCGCTGTAAATGGCCATAAGTGAAAAAATCTCACTAATTTGCATTGCTTTACATCTTTTCACTTCAATCGTTGCAAGGCATTCGCTCTGCTAATTACAAATGACATTGATTACAATATCCACACTTTATAACCAGCAATAATACAAAATGTCTTAACTGCAGATAATGAGCTTTAAGACGCATTTGGATGCAACATAATAATTTTTGTGCAACAATGAAATATGAATGCGAAACGCTTAAATTGGAAAGTCGAAGACCGGATTTTGGAGATGGAAAAAAAAAGGAATTCAATTTTAATGTAAGGAAAACTAACAGTTTGCGAAAAAGAAAAAAATTGGAGGAAAAATCAGCAACAGGTGCCACCTGCTGTTTGGATGCTGCTGTTAAATCTGCTGCTGACTGTTGCGAATGATGATTGTTGATGTTTTGGTTGTTGTTGTTGTTATTCTTTCTACTATATCTGCTGCATCTGTGAATATGAAATTAAATTGTAGCTGCCTAGATTCGCAAGTGTAATCAAGAACTACGCGTACAGCTGCTTTGGCGAAAAAAAAAAAAAAAACGGCCACAACGGTTTGCTAATACAATCTTTATCAACGGTTGTTAAGATTTTATAATTTATAAGTAGGTATTTTTTTATAATTTGAATTTTTATTAATATCGAAGAGCCAATAATAAGATTTAAGTTTCATAGCACTGAAGAGAATGATATATAACTTTCCATAACTTTTGCTCAAGATAGATTAGTTTTTGACCGATTCTCATTTTTGATGTCTAACTCTAAAAACGTTTTGAAAAAGTATACATTAGGCACATATCGGTAAGGTTCAAAGGTCACGAGCTTCAGTAACCATTGGCCCGTAGAATTATAATAACTAAAGTCATTTGCTTATGGAAAATATTTAATTTTGGTATTGTTTTTTCAAATTGAGGCCCGCTTTGATAATTAAAAAAAGTATCACTCAAGTGAGCAAGTGGTTGACACTCTATCCGAATGTTTTTGTCATAAAATTGAACACAGTGGAATGAGCTCTATTTGTTATTGAGCACAGTTAGTACAGCTTTCTAGATAGAAAAGCTGAAGACTGCGGGAAATCACAAATCTTTTTGAGAAACTACAAAAATTTTTATTTGATTTGGAGGTGACACACAACTTCATTCTAGGGTGACACGCTCCTTGGTGATGCTACTGCTCTGAGCATATCGATTCGAAAGCATGTGGACATTTTCGGTTAGTCGTAAATCGTACTTTCTTGGGTGTCGATTTACTAAACGGACAAGTACAAGATCAAAAGTATTCAGCTTAATTTAGTTTGTTTGTACAGTTCAAAAAATATATTCCCAACAGATGCTCCTTCGTTCACTTTTAGTTTAGAGTAACATAACAGTAAGTAAACCAAATTTATTATAGCTTATGCAATATTTCGCTCAAAGTGACGTTTACATATAGGGGACGAGCCAATGCCATGCGTGAAATTCAATTCCATCCATTTTAAGAGCTTATATAACCATCCTCTTTCGAAATTTTACTATGAAATAAATCATTATACGCACCTATTAATGCTTGTTGACTGGAGACACCTTCAATACTAAATTTCCTTACAGTAATCCACTTAGAATATCGTTTGAAATTTTTCGTATATGTTGGAGGGGCCACGTCCTCTAATGCAATCCCTTCAAATTTCAAAATTATTAAAAAGTTGTAGTAACTGATCCCCCTACATCAAATTTTACTAAGATCACTTTAAAGTTCTTTGCTTGTATGGGCGCTAATACGCCTACATGCACTGCTTCATCTCATTTTTGGGCGGCGTCACACCTTTCTACGAGTTTCGCCAGTCTCTCTCTCAAATATTTCGATTTTAGCAAAGTGCCACGCCTACATTTTGAGTTTAGCTCCCTTTTGATTCAGTTAATGATATTTGTGATTGGCAGTCATAATCATTATATATAGAAAAGGCCAGCGAAATAAAAGATAAAGATCTGGGTTGTACTACGCCAATCTAAGAGTCTTTATAAATCTCAAACCTAGGCTAATCTTAATTTCGTTATCAACCGTACCAAATTTCAAAACCACACCGGAATCGCTAAAAGAATTCAGGTGGCGAATTCGGGGAATTCAAATTCGAAAACTTTATACACAGTATAGTACTTATAAAAAATAAAAATACATACTGAGGTGTTTTGAACGCTTTTGCCCGAAAACTATGTTTACCTACATATGCGTAACAACAATGTGGGGGGGTCATGACCCCCAAGCTTTCTGAGATTGAAAGTTATATAAAATTTGTTATAAATACCTAAATAAGATGACAAACATTTTTGTCAATGAGTATAGAACATATATTTTCAAGAAGAGTGCACCATTTTGTATCGAATGAATGTAAAACATAGCTCGTCGAAAAAATGGGACATAAGACGAACTTTCGAAAAATATCTCGATAATTTTATAAGAAATGACAGTTGTAAGCACACAAGTAAAAATAACTAAGCAACTCTATTACGTCATATTATTGTTTCAAATGCAGTTAAAGCTTAAACAGTACATAGATATAACACTATATATTTTTTTAAAAATTATATAAATAAATTTACATCAATCAGGTCGAGAAACTGTCGAGTTTCTTAGATTTTTGCGTTGAACAATCCGAAACTTTGAGTGCATTCAAGAAAAAGAGTGTGACTTGTGTACATACACAAATGTTGTTTGGAGAAGTTGATTAATTCAAAGTTATTTTTTTGAAAATATGGATTTTGTCTATGTCACTCAAAGTGTGTTGAACATTTTTCAACAGTGTAATTGTATTGCGTTAAATTGCTGATTCAAACGTAAAACTACGCTATACGAGCACTAAAGTCAAACGATTAACTTTAAAAATACTAACTTTATTTGAGTGTCCTTCCTGCTGCCATTAAACTCAAAATTATACATTACCCCTTTTTTACAAATCAACCCAAAATATATAAAATTAATACTCCAAAGCAGCTGTTTCTATTAAATCGAGTAAACGCTTATTACTACATGGTTACCGCATTTGATATTGAATTCATTGATCAATTGAATTGATCTTCATTTGGAAGATATCGATATAATTCCAAGAATCGAATAAAATATATGCGATTGTAACCTAAGTGAAACAGATTTGTTTCAATTGAAAAAGTGTGGCCTAAATTGCAGCATGTATACCAATAAATTGTCCGATCACTTACAAGTTTCATTCTTCATAATAATGTCAACAGCAATCAAGATTTCAGGCCACTGATTCGAACTCTCGTTGCAATCGTGCGCGAAACAATGCAAATTTACTTGCAATCATCATTTCATTGTCATGTGCCTCAGTACTAAATGCAGGAACAGCAACAGTAAGAGCAACATTAACTGTACCACCAACAGGTAGCCTCAGCCAATGAAGCGATAATTTACCACCGTTTTTTTTTTTTTGTGTAGTGTCACTTCGGCTACTGCCAGGCTGTCTGCCAAGTGACGTTTCTTCACGTGTCTTCTTTAGAGAGAAGAGGTGTCATTCTCCCAAATGGCACCATCTGGCACTGCAATTGTCTATAGTTGTTGTACTTAAATTTGCTAAACCTGAAAGTCAGGAGCAACAGTGGCAACCTCAGCTACTTGCAATTAGTTTTACAAAATTACGCGCTGATTGTTGGCAATTGAAACAATTGCTGTTTTTTAAAGGTAGCCAAAGTTGCCAGTGCTCAGTTAACTTTTTAATGTTATTTTCTCTTGTATTTCAAACACTTGGCAACCCTAAATGTAACTGAAATCATTACAGTTGCAGCAATTACATTTAAAGAGTCACTTATTGTTGTGTGCATAGTAAAACAACAGCAGCAGCATTTCCTGACGGAAGACTTGCAACTGAACACAAACTGGACTCAAGTCAACACAACCCGACTTGGTTGATGTTGTTTTTGTTTAACGATTAACTGCAATGCGAGTACAATGGATGCAAGATCTGATTTGATGTGATACTTCTCGAACTCTACAATGAAATGTTGAGAATGATGTTGGTAACATGCAACTACAGCTAAAGCTACAGGGAATCATTGCATTGCAATGATTGTTGTTACTACTTACTTGCAATTGCATTGACAGCAACAAGTTCAATTGTTGCTGTTGCTGTTGCTGCTGCTGCTGTTCTACAAAAGATAAAATTATTGTAATCGAGATAAATGTTACAATTTTGCAAACACCACTCTATTGACTGTTGAAGTGAGATACGTGAAAATGTTTAGGCAAACTGGCACACAAGTAGCCAGAAAGAACGGTACTTGGGTTTGAAAAACAAAGCAACTAACTTTATTTTAAATAAGTTGAATCGGAACACCTGGTACTGTGATTTGTTGTTGTCATTTATCTCATCAGTATAAATGTAGATTAGATACAGTTCATATACCAGACTTTTTGATCTAACACAATATTTAAAATGAGAACGTTTCTAGATGTAACGGGTGATTCATTTAAAGGTAAGTACTTCTTTCAGTAGTCATTTAAAGGTAAGTACTTCTTTTAGTAGGAATTTTATCACAGATCACGGGTGAGTGGTGTCAAACTTTTATGGTAATTTTGTTTAGTATTTTTTGGCATGTCGTAATAGAACGTTTGACATCAGAGCAACGCTTGTATTTTAATAAATTCTCGAAAACTTCAGCTTTAAATTCATTCAAATTTCACATGATTCTTATGCAATTATAAAGTGAATTGGCCGCTTAGATCAGCGGTGGGCAAAATAGGAAAAATGAGCCAATTTTAGCTCTTTACAACAAACACGTCGTTTTTCTTAAGAAAAATATCCAAAACAACAAACACATGCGCTCACCACTGCTATGCTCATTTTTATAGTTGTGTTTTTTTTTATACATGCTATTGCACGGCATTTGAATTATTGTTATTGCTGCATTATTCAGAAAAAAACGCTAGCGAACAAGTAAACAACAATGCGCACATTGGAGACAGCATCTCTCGTTTCGTTTGATCATTGTACTTTTATTTCTACACTAATGTTGTTGTTGCTTGATTCTTGGAATTGGCTTTTGGTTTATTGCGGAATTTTTGTTCGCTATTGAGATCGAATTTACGGTGGGTTTTTTTTTCTAGTGTTGTATTTGTTGCTTTCGTTGTAAGTAGCTCCTGCTTCCAAAATTTTGCCCATCTATGGCTTAGATCATGCGATATCACACCTCTATACAACTAATTCTGTTTTTACACGGTCTTTTTTTACACGGTTTTGATTTAACACGGTCTAGATTCTTCGACTCAGAACGACTAAAAAAAGCTATTTGATTGAAAATTTAAAGAAAAATATTTTTATCAACCTTAATTTTTTAGAAATATAGTTCGAGAATTGGGTTAGAAGGTTAATAGGGTTGAAGGATATGGAACTAGTCCCCTTTTTTCATTGTATGTATAAACATATTTCATGTCTTTTTTACACGGTTTTTTCTGGAACGTATCTACCGTGTAAAAACAGAATTAGGTGTACGTTGTTTCCTTTGGGTCTTTGCGAAATGCAATGCTCGAAAGTGTCATCGAAAATTGGAACTTCAGAATGAACTATGTAAGACGAAGTTACGGCCAACATTTGAAAGAATTTATTATTAAAGGGTAAATGCTTAAAGTGGTCCTTTTGTATTATAATAAAGATTACCTGATATACAACATATTTGAACTTTTATATCTCAAAATTTTTATTATTGAAAAAGTACCTCTAAATGAAAGACCCTATAGTATAAAGTAGAAATAGTTTCGATAGTGATTTTCCACTCACGTCAGGAACATTCACGATATGTTTTTTTTTTTTGATTACTTAAAAATTTTTCAACCTTTTGCGACACAAGTTAAGCAATTAGGAAATGCTGAATACCTCGAAAACTTTTTAAAAGTTGAAGGAAGAAGCCAAAAAAAGTAAATGGTGCATAAATCGAAAAATGTTTGAAAATGTTAAAAAAGATCAATAAAATTGAAAAGTCTATAGGTCAAATTTTTTGAAATAAAACGAATTTAATGCTCTGTACACGCAATTACAAAGAAAATAAGTATCAAGAAAGAGACAAATATAACAAAATGACGAACAGAAACAGGTCTGCCGTAGAATGACGAAAAATTGACAAAAAATCTAGCTTACACATGAATTTGATGAGCATCGTGTCTTAAGCTAACAGTTGTATGTGTTGAGTGAAAAAAAGTGTGTGAACAATTTCGTTACGGCTTGTGAACTATTGTGAGAAATAAATAAAGTATTTACTTTGGAACATTTAAGTGTGTTTTTGACCGTAGCTTAATTCAGTGATAGAAAAACTAAAGTAGGCAACAATATTTTTATGATGTTACTTATGTCAAAATGAGTAACAGTGTATGATTCGTCAAGTACTAGTCATAGTTCTTTACAACAATTATGTAAAGCCAAAATATTCCAATAATTTCAGTAATAATCATTGAAATGGAATATCTTGCATTGTAGCAACACTTCCTACACCTAACATTTTGAAAAGCAGCAAAAGTGCAGAAATTCAAATTTGAAATCCATTGTGTTACTGGTACTCAAAGTTACTCTGACATAAACGTCAAAGTCATCATAAGCAAAAACAAATGACAGTAAATACTGATAGCTATGCATTCCCTCCCAACTGAATTCCACCTAGCGCCATCCATTTAACTAAGCGCATCTCTTCCTTTAGAAAGAACATCATGGTATTTTCTTGTATAAAAAATTTCAAGAACTTTAGTGTTTTCACATAGTTACCGCTACTTGCATACCCAAAGGATTCACATTGTAATTTATATATATATTTTTTTTTTTCAATATCGACTCACCAAGTGCAACAATACTCCAAAATCAGCTAACATAATATTTTCGAGATATCGTTCAATTTGTTGCTCAACTATTGCAGAGTCTTGTAGTTCAAAGAAATTTATTTATTTTTTCCACTTAAAATCACTTAATTTGCATTTGTAAAACTTCACTTGCAATATTTTTCTTCAATAAATATTTTTGCAAATTTTCGTTTAAGCTGCAGCTGCTGTCAAAAACACTATCAACCGAGAGTGAAAACTGCTCAGCTTTCGGTCCTAAAGGCAAAATATGGCATACAAATATGGTTGAATGCCAAAAGAAGAGGAAGACGAAGAGCACAAAAAAGGCGACAAAGATTCGCCTAACTGGGCCTCATCTAACAGTTGTGGGCGGTAAACCGGTAGAATGAGCAATGGTGAGTGCGAAAATTTTGCAAATTTGCAAATTCGCCGCATTAAGTGGTAAAGTGTTTACTACTCGCATGATGTGCCTGTTATGTTGTAACAGGTTATATTATTTTTAACATAAGGATTATATTACAGAAAATCTCAAGATGAAACTCAATTTTGAATGGTTTGTGTCAGAAAAAAATTTAAGAATACGTATATTAACAGCATAAGGCAAATGAGTTTTAGGTGAAGATCACTGGTGCCAAGTTCCGAAAAACTGACTAAAATTCTAGAAGTCTGTTGTTTTAAAAAACAAATTGCTGCTTAAAAATAGCTGAATTTTTTCTATAAAAATTGTTAAATTGTCTGATGTTAAATTCTGCAAAAAGAAATTTCTGTTCTTAAATTGTGGAACGTTTTTTGAGGAATAGTCCAATCGTTGAAAGATTTTGTAATACTTTGTTTTCGATAGCATTGACTTAAGGCAAAATTAAGAAAAAAAAGAAGAAATGATTGAGTGAGTTCGTGGTTTTGGTGACACTGATTTAATTATGTACATTAGGGTATTTATTTTGAAAATTTTGTTTTTCACCTACATGTCTATATATTAGCTTGAGGCTTAAAAATAATTGTCTCAATATTTGAATTTCCTATGTCAAACCTGTAAGCGTCACGGACAGAATTTATGTCCGATTTGGTCTAACTTTTCGAAAAAATTGACTTAATGAAACGTAAAAAAAAGTCTGCTTTAGGTGCCAATATCTTGGCGTTTTAGGTATTTTACTTGTGTGGAAATGTCACCCATTATTGTCAAACCACGCCCACATTTTTCGTGTGGCTGGAAACGTGGACAAAGTACACCCGATTTCCTATATGCCTATATTATAAAATTGGGTTTGAAGAAAATTCTCCCAAAATTTCAGCTTCCTAGATCAAACCGTGAACGGCGCAATCAGTTTGTTTCCTATTACAATTTATATGGAAGCAACCACGTTTTTACTAAAACGCAAAAAAAATCCGTCTTTCGATTTTCTGCTTTTTCGTTTTTCGGGTAAAATCATGTTTATCGGTCAATCTTTTACAAACCGCACACCATTTTAGAATAGTCAGAACATTTCTTACAACTTATTTACAGTAAATTACCTAACACGTACATATCAAAATTTTACTTAAGACTATTTTTTTTTTCGAAAATATCCACAAATGAATTTGGGACAATTTGCTGAATTTTCTCCAATCTCCTCAAACTTGAAGTTTTTTATTTAATATTTGGTTACGTTAGCTTTCGAAGTTTTGTTGCACTCTTCAAACAATTTTTCCGCTATGAATTTTAGTCAGTGATGACATTTTCGGTACATTTGTACTTTTTTCGGTACATTTGCATCCTGAAAAATTAGTACATTCGACAAGATTTGAGTACATTCGGTACATTTGGGTCATTTTCAGTACATTTTCGGTACACTTGGACAATTTATAATAATTACCTTTTTTTTGTAAGTTTTGCTACAATATGTGATCAAAATTCGTACGACCATTTTTTTCTTTTTTTGGCAATTCAATGAAACCTCAACATTGCAGTAGCTAGCAAAACTTCGAAATAATTTGAAATAAATATTGGAACACTTCCGAATTAAATTTGATAATGTAGTAGATATTACGGATGAAGATTCAGTGTAAGAGTGAAAGAGTGAAGTTTTATTATGATACTGAAGAGTTATTGTTCGATTGAATCAGAATAGATATGTAAATTAGCAAAGAATGATAGAGTAGAATTAATGTAGAAGGTTTGTTTTTTGTTTTGTAATTAAATTAAGGTATGATCATGTTTGCATACCCAAATGTAATAACCTTTGGTTTTTTAAGTAAAATATAGAAATAACACAGTTCAGTACTCACCCAGAAGTGATGATCTTTTTTTTTTAGGGAAATGTCAAAATTTTTACACATTTTATTAAAATTTGGCAAAATAAAGACAAAAATTCCGAAAAAAGTACATTCGGCCTCTAAAAATTACATCAGTATATTTCCACAAAACCCAAATGCCATCACTGATTTTAGTCCTACCTGCTTAAATCAAATTTATCGAAAGGAGAAGATATTTTTTGTTGGTTGGTGAGTAAAACTAAAGACAATTTATTTGATTAAGCCAAGGAAAGTTCACTTTTACATCCAGGCTATCATTAAATTTTGGAAAAGAACAATCAATGTTGATAGAAAAAGCTATGGTAACGCTTGAAATTTCTCTAGCCAAAAAAAAAAAAAAAAAAAAAAAAACGTGTTCTGAAGGTGTTTTTTTTTTTGTATCTCTAATTATATTGTTGCGAAATGCTTATGATAAAAAATGTGATTAAACTTTGTAACACTTTCGAATTTCTTTGATACTTGAAGTTACTTTATAGCTATTATAAAAAATATATAGACGCACCTTAAGCCCAACTAATAAGGTCATGTACTTATGATTTGCTCCAAATATTTTGTCGCTTCAACACCTACAATTGGTCACGTGGAACAAATTCGCTTCATCGAACTAAAGCTGCTGAGAGAATAACCGACAAAAGTTTAAAAATTGCACAACAAATGAGAAAAAGAGCGAGAAGATGTGCAATATTTTTTTTAATCTGAGGCGAAGAGATGCCGCTCTCAGCCGGTCTGACAGAAAACAGCTGAGTTGTAAACAAAAAAAAAAAAAAACCGAATCAGCTGTCATAAAAAGGCGGAAAAAGCATGCCAACTTACTTAACTAAAAGCGTACAGAAAGGAGGAAAGCTTTTCTGCAGAAGCAAAAGAAGCTTTTACTCAATTTGGCGCCAAGTGCGTTTCTCGCTTGAGTTGCTGCGCTCGCTACTGTTGTAGTGATTTCACAAAGAGATAAAGAAAAATAATTGTAATTATGACAATTGCGCTGACCGCCAAAGGTTACGCGTCCATGGATGCCATATTTGTAGGTGTGTGTGTGCCGTTTGTCATGCATTTCACTTTATTAAAAATGAACATGGAAATGGAAAAAATGTCGCTGCCACAAAGTAGGCAACGATGACTTTCATATTCGAACAAGTGTTTAATTAAGTAAAGCGGCTTAAAATTCTGTCTCGTCGCTATGAGGTGCAGCAAAGACTGCGTTTGCTGCAGTTTGTGTGCAATCGAACGGCGTAATTAGATTACTGCAACCTCCATGTCGGCTCTTTTTCGCACAATTTTGTTTTCTTGTTACATATTTTACTTTTGTTATAATATTTGCCTATTTTTTGTGTGCGGTTACGAAACTCAAGTGACTTTGTTATGTGAACTGAAAAAGTAGCTTGCATACCTTTAGGGATCAATAACAATGGCATTCGTGATCCACAAAATATGCAATATTTGTTTGTTATTTTGTAAGGTAAGCGTATAGAAAGCTAGAGCTTCAAATCATATGCAAACAATTGTAGCCGGATCCAAACTTGGGGCTTTACGCTTTGAAAATCACAGTCTTGCTCACTTACCATATAATTAAAGGCCCAACCTGTGATTTTTAGATGAAAATGCCAATTTTATATTAAAATTTTTCAGTTTTGGCTGGAAATCAAAAACGAAAAAAAAAATCAATTTAACGTGAAAAGTGTTGATTCCTATTGTTTTTGACTGAGCTTAACCCTCTAACCGGTAAGAATGCCCTGAGGCACTCTTCGAAAAACTCGTTTTTTATCAATAATTCTTTTAGTTTTTATTTAATCTGATGACGTGACTTTGAGAAACATGCCTAGACATGTTTCTGAAGGCACTGTCATCAGTTTAAGTAAAAATAAAAGCGTTATTGACAAAAAATCGGGTTTTTCCTTGACTAACTCGAGTCGCTCTGGTCGGTTAGAGGGTTAAGCTTTTCAAAAGCGGGCCTATATCATGTTAAACACCGGAAATATCTTAGATATTTTGCCCCATATGTCTTAATATTTACTTTCAATTTGATACCAGACGCAGAGGCTCTACTTATTTAAGCCCCACTTAGAAGTAGAAGGTTTAATTTTCTATATCTCATGAAAGACTTTATTTTTCCTTTACAATTACAAGGGAGTACGGAAGTCCTGCTTTTGAAACTGTTCAATCGCGTCACTTGGTGTGAGATGGCGTTCTCCTTCCTATTGTAGGAATCCTTGTAGCGCTTCTTTAGCCTGTTTCTGCTTTATTAACCCTGGAACTGTAATCTTCGTCGAATTGACGAGCATAGTTTTTTTTGCGTGTTAACTGTTTTGTTTACTGTCATAATAAGCTGTACTTTCGTATGTATAGTTTTTCAGTTTTGTTCGTCATTTCTACGAAGATTACAATTAATATTTAAAAATTAAAATGCAATTTCAAGGTTAAAAACATCAGATTATACAATATATTTTCATATGTGAAATGATACACTCCACAAAACTACTGAAGCGTGCACGATTATTAGCGAGTGCCTTCATTGCTCCTAACACTTACTCAATTCACTTATTTCTTGCTCTGGCGATGATTTCCAGGACTAATAAAGATGGCAGCATTTTCTACTACTCTGAAGGTTCAACTCCAATCCTTCACAATTTTCACAATTTTCCACATTTGTTTTTTTTTTCCAAACCCACTACCAACAATTTCTATGTAGGAAAGGGTTTGAATTCAACTAAAAACTTTTTGCTAGTAGGATTTGATTTCCATTATCCCTTATTATTTAGTTGTAGAGGAATTTCAAAATCATTACAGTTAAATTTTTTGTGGTAATGGGGTGATATGCCACTTTCATAAAAACCATAGATTGTAAAATGTGGAGTCCGCACTCTGACTGTTATAGAATGTACATGGTATGAAATTATTTTTCTTGCCATATATCTTACGATGAATATGAAGTCATATGTAAATTCTATATCTAAGTACCGGCAAGCAAAAATTTATTTTTTTTTTAAGAACCAACACCAGATTTTGCGGTTCATATTATCTGACATAGTCTGAAAACTTTCCAATCATTGAGTTGCTTATAAATTGATAAATTTGTTTGAATAAAAACTCTTAGTTATCAGATTGTGAGACTTTTGTAAACTGCACACAGGTTATATTCAATTTGTGCATCCATTTGTAGTACATATTGCTTGCGGCAGATATAATTGATTGGCATATATTCTGGATCAGCATGACATCTTGAGTCAATATAGTGACATTTTATCGATTTTTTGAATTGAAACATGTGCTTGAAATAAAACAGGTTGTTTATTATTTGTATTGTTGCTTATGTTTCAATTTCTGAGCTTTTGTATTTCATAACTTTGGGACAAAAGGCACCTAAAGATATTTATTTTGAAACATTGGAGCTTTAAGTTATTATATTAATATACCAACATAAGTTTAATTTATAAAAAAAATGTAATTGTAACATTGGTTTCTATAATTTTCATATATTTAAAATCACAAAATAATTCATGCATTAATTTGCATTAACTATGCAAAATTAATTGGATATTTTTGCAAACTGATAAATAGAAAACAAAAGTTCATTAATTTGTTTGTATACTTTCGAAATTTTCAAAATCGAATTTATATGAATTAACATATCCCATTTGTGGTAAAACATTTTGTAGTTTATTTAATAACATATGCAACCTTGAATATGTCCAATTAAGCGTGCGTTGATAAACACATCCTTAATTTTAACACATCATTGATTTTGATGGATTTTGATGTGTCAGACAACAAATTATTGTTAGTCAAAGTAACCAATACCAAATATTTGCACAAACCTGGATATTTGGCACACATAACATGATGGAACATAATTAACATTTAATGCACTTCTCTCAACTCTGACATTTAGTGTGAACTGAGGTTTTGGTTTAGTTGAAGACATATTCTTGTTTACCTATAAGCACTTAAGTTGGTAATACATTTTGAAATGAGTTTGTTGAAATGTTGTGCATAGGTAGAGAAGAAATTAAAGCTTGGACATCACACAGAGATATTTTGAAATTTTCATATTAAACCATTTAAAATAATTAATATTTAGTCCAAGTAACGTCGCCATTCAGTAATTTTCATCGGAACTTTCAATAACTAAATTTCGCAATTTAATAAATTTTAAAAAGGCTTGGCCTTAAGCATTATGTAAACGGCATTTTGAAATAATGCACAAAAGAGAACCCTTGAAAAATTTTAGAACGAAAGGGCTTGCAACACTTTTCATACCTCCAAAACAGTTCGCGATGTTCTTTTTAGAACTTCAGTTGAAATTTTGTTTTTGAAAATAAATTGAAATCGAAAACTATTGTCTTGCAATAGCAGCAAAGAGCTTGAAAAAGTTAAAATTGTTTAATTTTTATCTAGCGATAGTCCAAACTGTTTCTATAATTTGTCAGTAATTTGGTTGCATTCCCTGAATTTATCTTGTTGCTGATTTGATTTACCAATTTCTTGATATTTTTGTTTAATATTAACATTGTACATTTAACTTATTTCTGAGGCAAAACAAGAATCTTGTTAGTTATTTTTGGCTTAAATGTCATTGAGTGTAACAACACAACATTATTTGCAATCAGTCAAAAACCACAGCACCACATTAAATTACCACTTTACGGTAGTTGAAGTTGATGCACTGAAAACGCAAGGAAGTATGCAATAAAATGTTTTTACTCCAAGTAAATTGTTGTGACTTCATTGCCAACAACCCAGCAAAGTTATAAATTGATCGCTATACGACATAATCACATGTCATAGCAAAGCGATAGTTTTATCGGGAGAAACTGTCCTGCTGTTTCCGACTGGTGCATGAATTATAAGGATTATTGGGCATTGTTGTGAAGAAAGCTGAATAAAAATATTAATTAACGTTAACATCATCGGATAAGGAATTATTGTTTCATTTTATTAACGAATATTACAAAAACTAATGCATTGAAATTCATGAAATTAAAGGAATGCCATAAAACAGTGGTGGGCACGTAGTGCTCCTACCCGCCCTCATTGCCCGATCCGTTATTCAACGCACAACCAAGCGAAAAAAAAATTTGCAGAACTCATCACTATCGAGACACAGAGTTGACTTGAGTTCAAATGAAAACAAAAACAGCACACAAAGACATAAGCAACGGCGCCGCATTGTGTCTTGACGAATAAAGCAATTGTTTATGTTTGTAGTGCAATTTGGGTTTTTTTTTGTGCTGTTGGCGAATTTGGAAAGTCAGCAAAAAAACTTTAAAAATTTTGTTTGTTGTTGCTTGATGTTGTTGTTTAGCCCTTTTGTTAGATTTCCCTGCCCACCACTGCCTTAGAATATGCCATGAAATGTATTGATTTCAATTTGATTGTTCAGGAAGCTTTGATGGCATTTTCAGTACATTTGTACTTTCTTCAGTACATTTGCGTTGTGAAAAATATGCGTCTGTCTATTTGACAAATTTTTAGTACATTCGATACAATGGTCAAATTTTCAGTACACTTGGACTATTTATAATACTTAGTATAATTTTTTGTTGTGTTTTTTTTTAATAAATTTTTATAAATGTTAGTACATTTTGGTGAAATATGACTAAAAAAACGAACTACCTTCCCTTTTTATTTATTTATTTTTTTTCAGTATACGCATACGTTGTTGAAATATGCATAAGAAATTCGTAAAAAATTTTTTCCCAAATGCCATCACTGTCAGGATGAGCTATATTCATTGCTTGGTCCATATTTTTCCGTTTATGTTCACTTGGGCAATTTTTCAAAACTACTTTAATAATTATAGGTATAAATAATAATATTTAAGATATATACAGAAATTAAAAAGCAAACTTAATGTTTATATTTGTCAAATCAATAAGTGAGATCAATTTTAACAAAGAAAAGAGGAAGGAGTAGATATTTTTCTTAAAAGACTATTAAACTTGTCTTTTTGCTGTAAGAGCCGTGGCACCGTCCACTTAAAAAAATATATTTTTACTCAAGTTTCAATCTATCTACATACCAAATTTTATCAAAATCTGTTTAGTGGAATAGCCGTGGTACCGTTTTTCTTCATTTGGAGCAATGCCACGCCCGCTTTAAGGAATCAGTTTCAAAAAACTTTCTTAAGTTTCAATCTATCTTTAAGAAAAATTTCATCAAATTCGGCCGATTAGTTTAGCTGTGGAAAAGTGTTTTCCCGTTAGGGGCGTGGCACCACCTTTTATTGAAAAAAAGTATACATGTCCCTCCTTCTCTTCACAACCTTTCCGACAGAAAAAAATTCTGCGATTATGTTGTGCTATGGCTGTGAAAAAGTGGTTTAACCGTTTTGAACTGCTGCCTATTTACTACACTTATGTTTTCGAACATGACCAACTTCAAACAGCTCCAAAAATTTAAAATTTTATTTTTTTTGCACTTGTTTTTTTTTTTTTAATTATGTACATGAAACTCTGTTCGTGCAAAAATTTTGACACACTTGCTGCTGTTATCAATTTCGAAATGAGAGCAAATGATGTTTTTCTATTTTATTTGTGACTTTAGAACATGAAATTTAAAAGCAAATTAAAATTTTTCAGTTAATAGAGATTGGAATGATGTTTTTGCATTGTTTTTAGCTAATTGACGTAAGAAGATAGATTTTTTGAAGAGACTATCATCATGTATCACTTCTCTTACACAATTAAATATTTAAGGCAAAATACTATTCAATATAACAAAAAAAAAGAGAAACTGCATTTATGCAAGTTTGCAGGTGCTCAATGTGATAAATGAATTCTGGTGTAAGCTGTTTTAATTAACAAAATTTGAATATTTTCCTTGGATAATATCAGATAGTAACGCTTTTATAATAACTTTTAATTTTTCTGTCACGGCTGGCTTTTTGGCGGAAATGCCCATATGAGATTTTATATTGGAGCTTTTATTTAAATAAGCGATGATTTGTTGAAGTTTAAGCGATGTTTTATTATCTTTTGACTGGGATTAAATTGTTCGGACATTGAAATTTGAGCGTTGAATTAAATAATTGATACATTTTTCTCAGATAAGACTATGACATAAATAATTACTCTAAAGTACCAACGATATCAAGAGCTTGACAAAAATTAGGTGAATTTCACATGGCCGAGCTTCATATCTCAATGTTATTACTTGTCCCAAAAAGATTAAAATTTGCACAGAATTTTGTATGGAAAAGCTAAAATATATTTTGAATACTTATACTGCACTCAGAAGTATAAAACGGTATTTCGAAAAAATGCATCGGACGCGCCTAATGAACTACGCCAAATACCAGTATCTTAGTTTAAACATTTAAAAAATCTCCTAAGAGATATCCCTCTATATCAATTTTACAGATATTTCAAGAATATGACATTTATATAACATCAATTATCTTGAAACTCACTTTAACTGCGATACCGCTTTTTTGCTACTGAGGGTAGTCTAGCTCAGCTAAATTTAGTTCCAAAATTTATTATTATAAGTGTCATAACGTCATAGAGATGATAATTTTGGCTTCACAGCTATACAAAAGTAAATAATAGATAAGAAGTGGTCATAGCATTAATTATAGAAAATATATTACATCATTTGTGGAAGTCATTCGCATTGCATTAAGGACGCTTTTTTGTTTGGCTTAAGTCAAGTAGTGCCTAAAAGTATGCATTCTTTTTGCTTTAGTGTTCTCCATTAAATTGCATTAAGAATTTGCATAATCTTGATTGCATTGCTTAAGGCTAACGCATATTTTATGCGAGAATGCTGTAATGTACATAAGTGACAAATGATTTTCTGACTATTTTAAGCATCCTTACGTTAAACAAAAGCAAGTGATTATAATTTAAGAAGTCAGATATGTCAACGATAATAGCGTATGCAATTAAATAGAAGTGTAAAGAAAATAACAATAACACGCACATAAACAAAAATTTAAAAGCAATAAATCTAATTTAAAATTACCTGAGATTATGATAAAATGGCATAATATTCTTGAAAATATCAACGACATACTGAACTATTGCATTGAGGCTTTTCCTTAAAGAGGTTGATGAAAATTATCCTTTTCAAAAACATCAAGCAAACATCTTAGGGAAATAAGCAGTTGTCGGTGTTGCTGCTGAAGCTGTGAGGCAATTTGACAAATAAATGTAATCAACAATAAATCATAAGACTTACACTACTCTGCATATGAGTACATATGCATGTAAAGGGTGTTTTGTCATGAGTGTTGTAATTTTGAATAAAGATTAAACGCCAAAATATCACATTGCAATTTATATTCAGTAAAGTTTTCAATTTAATCATGGAAAGGTTGATTGCGCATTAAATTTGATTTCAATTTTATTTATTGACTAACTAATCCCCGCGACTTTGTACGCGTAGCCTGTTTTTAATTAAGTTATAATCGAAGTTATTTCGGTCACTTATGAACATAAAAGTACCGGGCAATAAAATTGAATGTGCTATTACCTTATTAACATCTAAAAGGACGTTGATGCATATGGTGCATATTAGTACGAAATATATAAGCCATTAGCTCTAAGTTCCTTCTAAATTTATTTGACAAATTTTCGAACACAACTTTAATAATTTTTCTTCTTAAAAAAACAGCTTTTATTTTCAGACATTTCAAAATTTTATTCAAAATTTTTAGTAAGCAATTTATTTTTTTTTAAATTGCCATGGGAACGACAAAAACCAAAGCACTAACACTTTTAATTCCCATTCAACGATTTGTTATGTTTACATATGTGAAATTAATAATTTTAGCAATTTTAAAACTTATATATTTTGATATTTAACAGGAATATCGTGACAATATTAATTGGAGATTGAGACCAAGCATCTAAGAAATAATCCGAAATAAATTTGATTGAAATTGATCAAGCAGTTTTTGTATGATATGCGAACATCGAAAACAGCTATCATTTTAATTTTATAGATTTTTAATTTATTTGAAATTGTAGAAATTCATTGAATAATCAAAAATCTTAGCTATAAATTTATTTAAAATTCAATTGATTTTATGAAATTTTAATATGAGTTGGATTCCGAAATCATGTGATTTATTATTTTCTTTAGAGATACATAGTAAGTCTTTAGCCTTTGCGAGTAAGCAAGTGAGATTAGAGAATTTGAAGTAAAATGTTCGTTGTACTGGTATTTTCACCGATACCAATACAGATGACCGAGAAAGTGGTCAAAAACCTGACTAACTATTAGTCTGAGCTGATGTTTAAAATTTTATTCAAGTACTGATTGGCATACATACTTATATTTATGGAATAAAATCAAGTTCCAAGTAATTCGGGTTATCCGAAAATACGTCATTTAAAAAAACACCCATTATATGCAGAAACCTTTATTTACTAATGGTATGCATTTGCTGGTATTGTTGGCAAATGTCTTAAGAATATCTTGAATGGTTTTTGCCTTTGCTGCTGCATTTGTTTTGACTTCATTTTGTAGAAATTATGATTTGTTTAATTTGTGCACGAAGCCAGCAGTTAAATATCAAAGCTTTAGTTCTTACTTCCATTGAAATATTTTCTGTAGACATTTGGTCTTTAGCAGAGCTTCATAGTAGGTGACAAAACTTCATTATTTTTGTATGAAAACAAATCAAAATTATTTATTTGATGCCACATGCAAATGTTTGCGTTTAAATAATATAAGTGTCAAAAAGAGCCACTCACTGGCAAAACTTTTTAACTACACTTTTCAAATTGTTCTTCAATTTTTGAGTCTTCGTTACATGTTTTTATAAAAACTAACCTTTCTATTATAATGTCCAAATTTATAATTCACTTTAAAACGTATAGACATAAAATTTATTTTTGATTTTTGCCGACATTTTGATATGTTGTTTCGTTCCGATTTTTGATATGTTGTTTTCTTGCATTCGTTGTTATGAAGTCTTAGATCTTCTATTACATCTATCTGAGATATCGTACAGAAATTAAAATGTGTTTATGGATCTTGCCCAACTGGGTGGAGTACAAGCAGACTTTGAAAAAATAGTTGATACGGATGAACACGACAACGGGAGCAGTTGTTATGTCAAACGAATCGCTTAAGAGAAACTAACGAAAATATGTTGTTAGCAAGGTAGAAATGTACCATTTCATCAAAAATAATTTCATATATATTTATTTAAACATAATTACTTATAATTATACGATTTTTCAGCTGGCTTATAACTCATATTCTGTTATAACACAGCAGAATGTAATTTATTTTATAGACAAAGTAACTTTTTTGATGTCCTTATAGCTAATCAGAATATGTCAATTTTATAGCTCAACATTAATTTATTAAGAAATAAATTCAAGATAAGCCACACAAACAAAGTTCTTGAACAACTGCATAGTAAATTTATCTTTAAAAATTTCTGTTAAATTCTTTAACAAAAACTTTAACTTTCGCTATGCATTTCACAAATCGCAATAAATTAGTATTCGATCCTTCACACGACAACTTTGCTACAAGGAAACTGCAAGTCAAGTTAGCAAAAGTAATGTTTTCTTTCTATCAAAAATTAAGATCACAAATTAGGCAAAATTATTTATGTTTCAATAAGAGAGTTACCCTGGTAAGAAATATGTTTTTAAGTTTTTTGAGTTATGACAGTTTTGAAGTAAGTGAGCGATATGTATAATATTTTTAACTTGGAACCTATTCTGCAATTAATGACTTAGAGATCTATAGCTATGAGCTAATAGTTTCGTGTATAAAAGAGTCTTCACAGACTAACTTAGGGTTCCATTTCACAAAGTATTTTATAAAGTAGGAGAAAAAAACTTCAATTAAAGTGCAATTAAACACTTTGCTAAAAGTAATGAGTATGCAATATACTTTGAGTTTTATTTATTTCCTACCGAGGCATAAATGAAACGCATACCATAGTAGTGGAAGAAGACAATTACATAAATTAGAGCAAAAAGTTGGTGTGAGAAATGCTGCTTAGATGGCAAACGCTTCGAGCGAGTTCAACAGCTTAATGTTTTGAGCTACGCTAATCGCAAGAAGGGTGGAAGCAGAAAACAACAATATACTGACATAGGCATACATACACACTCATGCTATGTGTACACAAGTTAACCCAGCAAAAATTTGGAGAATTTGTGAATCTTACTGTCAATGAATCTACGAGTATAAAGGCAAGTTTTTCAGTACGATTTCAGTTAATCATTCAACATATAAAAACCCAAGAAAATTTTTTTTTTTTTTTTGTATGGCTAAAAGTTTCGGCGAAAAAACTCGTTTTTTGCATATTTTTTTTTTTTTGATTTGTGTAGGTTGAGTGCTCAGCTACAACCCTTTCCTGAAGAACGCACTTTGATTTTTTACTCTCAAACTCTTTGAAAATTCTGGAGACAAGAAACCAATCACAACAACCTTTTAAGCACGCTAACTTCGACGTCCTCTAGAAAATGAACTACAAATATAAAAACAAAAATACATTTTTGTTTATTTTTTCAAACTTTAACTATTCATTATGTAAAGAGTTTGAATCAAATAAATTAATGATACTCGTACTATGTAAAAAATTTAATAAACAAGGTGTTTTTTTATAGCTACACACTGCACGAGTAATAGTACCTTAAGTGAATGTAGCTGTGCAAGATTTTCCATAAGTACATTAGGGTGGTTCTTAAGTATACTTTTTTGCCAAAAAATCAAATGGGACGCCCCCTCTATTGGTTCGAAATAGGGTAAAAAAATTTAAAAAATTAATTTAAAACTCTTATCAATAACCCTTACAGACCCTATTTAAAAATTAAATTTGACATAAGCCGCCATGTTCTTAAACTATTTTTTCTTGAGAGGCTTTTAATTTTAAGAAAGAATATTCTAGACAAATGTATCGTTCCGATCTAAGTAGTTTTTGAGATATAGTCATGTGAAGTTTCGGAAATGGCTTTTCTAAAAACTCCTGAACAGATTCTAAATACATTGATGTCATATGGAATCAAAGTTAATTAATTTGGCTGTAATAATATGTTAATAAAATTACAGATTAATGATACAATTTTTAGAGAAAATAACAGTTATTTACAAAAAAAAAAAAAAATAATGACAATTTTTAAAAAACCTCCGTGCCTCAAAAAACGTGTAAGTTATTTAAAATTCTTATGCATCAATCTTATAGACAGTATGACCTTCCATATAATATCAATATATGTAAAATCTGTTCATGAGTTTCTAACTTAAAAAGATTTTTAGAAAAGCTATATTCGCCATTTCCCATAACTATATCTCGAAAACTAGATCCAAATGATACTTTTTTAAATATAGTCTTTCTTAAAATTAAAAGCCTCTCAAGAAAAAATAGTTTCACTTTGAAATAGGGTCCGTATGGGTTAGAGGTAAAAGTCTTAGATTAATTTTTAAAATTTCTTTACCCTATTTCAAACCGATTGAGGGGGCGTCCCATATGATTTTTGTAAAAAACCAAATAGGAAAGGTCAGACTTCACTTTGAAATAGGGTCCGTATGGATTAGAGAAAAAAATTTTAAATTATTTTTTAATATTTTTTATCCTATTTCGAACCGAGTTAAGGTGCGTCCCAATTTCTTCTTTCTTGAGAACCACCCTAATGTACATAGTGTATAATCATTATCTAACATAATCAAAACGTCCTCAAAGCCATAATAAAACCTTTTATATGGCTTTCAATACATAATCTCGCATGCGATCGAAATTATCGCCGCTGCGATTAAAATGAGATTCTTCCGCATGTAGAAATTGTTGTCTGGGTATAGCAGAATAAAGAAACTTTTGCTGTTGTTCTTTATCGCTAGGTCACAGGTGAGAAAGATAACGCAGCTATGAATACATTTGAATATTAAAAATAAACAATTTCGCTTAAAAGCAGCAAAAAACTTCAAACAAAAAAAAAAAAGTTATTTCAAGTGCGAAGTGTGGACAATGGTGAAAAAATATAGTGAAAAAGCTGAAGAAAAATGAAAAGTAAAAACCACACAACACTTGCGCCAAACAGTCCCTTGAGATACTTAGCGAAACTGTTTACATCCGCTAGCTGATAAGTGCCGTGTGTTAAGTGCTGACGAGTTGTGGTTTTTTTTTGTTAGTTTGCTTCTTTATTAAGATGATGAGAGGCAATAGAAATCAGTATGAAAGAAAGCAAAAATAAAAAAACGTAAGCTTGAAAATTTAGCTCACATATCTGTGATGCACCCTCTATATTCTGACAAAAAGTAAGCAAAATCAGCTAGTTTTGAACATTTATACATATACCTTACTCGACTGATCTTTTCGAATGCATCAATTTTTTGACGTTTGATTAATTTTATTACTTGGAAAGGAAAAGCATTGCACCCCAGCATTAAAGTAAATCTTCTAAATGAGATATAAATGTATCTAAAAATACTGACGATTCTATTAATAATTAATATTGCTCTCTGCTTTGTTTTCCAAAAAAAATTCTTGATATTATTTATTATTTTTTGATATGCGAACTTCTATGCTGTCGGGTATGAAATAAAATCCATACTGGAGAGTGAATTTGTGGAAAAGTCACACTAACGCCAACACTTGCGCCTATGTTGCATTTTAGGCTTTTTCCGACTTTTTAAACATTTTTCAACTTAGTTAACATCTTCCGATCTCTTCTATAGTTATGGGACCTTATCAACACATTTCGACTTTCAAAACGTCTATTTCAACATATGAGGCGCTCAGTTGCAAAACCGGCCAAGTCCAAAAAAATAAAATTTTGTGATATTCACATATACAAAAATTTAGACCATGTTTTATCTTTCTACAAGGGTCTTAGATTAAAAAAAAATTTTGACAGAAATATTATACTTTTTAATTTATTTTTGATTCATGGATTTCAAAACCAGCCAAGTCTATGAACTTGCTTTCAAAACCAGTCCAACGCCTTGAAAACAAAACCGGCCAAGTCCAGTACATTGGTATCAAAGCCGGCCAAGTTCACTTTTTTTCCAACGCCTTGGAATCAAAACCGGCCAAGTCAAGTTCATTGGTATCAAAACCGGCCAAGTCCAAAATTGGTTTTCTCAAAAACATTCGCAAATAAAATGATGTGACGTGCTTTGAGTAAGAAATTTTATAAGCTATTATGTGGGAAATACTTTTTAATTTTTCAATGAACATAGATGATTTCCACTTTTTCAACTTCAAAACAGCTTTTTCAACATTATTTGAATCTATGAATATTACGAAGAATATGATTAGAGGCTACACAAATTAAATTACATTCAAGTAAGCAAAAAAGAGTACACATACATTTTTGTTACCGCATACAGCACCTTTTAATGAAATAATCACCACATGGTTGAAAAGCAAACTCCTTCGAGCTAAAACCATGCTATAGAAATGAGAAGAATTTGCAAAGAAACTTTTTAATACACCACACATTCCATACGATACATAAACAAGTAGATTTGTTAACCCTTTCAGGACCAATGTTGCCTACAGGCCCATAGGCAACAATGTCTTCACTTGTCAAAAAAAACCGTTTTATTATTTTTTTTAGTGATTTGCTTTGCTTTTGTCTTACCGGTAGTTCTATTTTCAGTAAGGATGAATCAGGATACCGAGGACATAAAAATTGATATCAGTTAACCTTTGCGATCATAGTAATAAGAGCTTGAACTGAAATATTTTTTTTCCTTCAATTTTAATTCGGTCCTGAAAGGGTTAAGAACTATTAATACGCATACGAGATAATTTTCGAAGTTTCAACGTGGTACCTTAAAAGTTTGGTTAAAAATTCATACATAATATTATGATAAGCTTAATTTAGCAAGAATCACCTACAAATCATAACATTTAAATTTTTATTTTATTTGAAATTTCAAAGATAGGAATAAAAACTTTCACTTACACTGATATTATTTTGATTTTCTTCTGTAATTTCCAGGGACGTGAACCGGTTTCCGGAAAACCGATTTTTTTTTAATAATTAACTGAACCATTAACCGGACCGAAACTTTCGACAAATGATTGATCCGAACCGAAAACCGAACCACTTTTTATAACAGTTCGAGGGTTCATTCTAACCAATTTTCAATGGACCATTTTTCCCCACTTGTTTTATTTTTTTTTGTTAAATATGAAATTTTGAAAGAAATAGGGAAGAATGAGACAGAGTTCAAAAATAAATCATTAATAGATAAAATCAAATCGTTTGATAATATAAAGCGGCTTTCAAATAATGTTAATGTTTTGAACTTTTGAAATACTTTCCTGCCAAAAAATTATCTGAATTAGCTCAAGCTATTGATGATTTTTCAGCAACCCAGGTTTTGGTAGAGAGAACATTTTCCATTCTAAAATTTATTCTCGGAGACCTGCGGGGAAATATTGACGAGCACTTGTTAGAAGATATTTTTCTCATCAATCTCAACTCATTATTGTAGATCAAATTTTTTATCAAATACTAGTTTTTTACTACGTAGATATTATAGCGTATGACATAAATTATATGTTCATATATATTTCTATATTCTTTTGGATTGTTACTGAATAAAAATAACACAAATTTGCTTAGTTTTTTTTTTTCATTCCCGAGCCGTTGAACCGAACCGAAACCCCGGTTCAAAGAAAACAAAAACTATTTTGACGAACCAATCCAAAAGTGCATTCTAAATAAAAGTTTTATATCCGAAGCTATGCTCCTTGATATAAAAGACACGTGGTGTAAGTTCCATGTGAATCGATTAACCTGTCTTCGTTAAATTGCTGTTTTAAAAATATTTTTGTATGAGGGCCACCCTAAATATGCACACTTAAAAAAAGTTTTATAGACTCAACTATGTCTATAAACATAACAGACACGGGGTGTAAATTCCATGTGAATCGATGCAGTGGTCTTTGCGAAAATGCTATCCTAAAAATATTATTGTATGAGGACCACCCTAAATATGTTCCCTGAATAAAATTTTTATAGCTTACGACCTATTCTCAGATCTACCAAATATGCACACAAAATTTCATAAAAATCAGTCAAGCCGTTTCGGAGGAGTTCGGTAACAAACACAGTGACACGAGATTTTTAAATATTATATAAATACATCATAAAAACTAGAGCCAATCCAGAGCTTTCATGAATATATCCGTAAACTGTGAGCCTGAAACTATAGAAATCCGCAGAGACATCCAGGGCAACAAAACCACTGTTGACTAGTGTTATCAATTAATTTTTTGACTTCAACGTTCAATAATGTAAACACAAACAAAAAAAAAATGATAAAAACAAGCGTGTCAGTAAGTAAGTTGACTATGCAGCAAAGAACTTCCAGTAGAAGAAGAACATTGGCTAATAAAGCACTGGCACAATTCCTGCGCATCATCTTTTTTATTTTTTTTTTGGAAATGCTTTGAAACCATACTTTTTAGGGAATTTACGCAGTCTTATTTTGAAAACAAAAAAAATATATATTTGTCACATGTAAATAACAAAAGTGCTAATATTCATTCCTTAGCCAAAACAAATTATGGAGCGCATGTAAATCCATTTGATTGATTGTTGACCAGAGCATGCCTTAACGTAGGTAATAAAACATGGCATCCTTACAATTCCAATTCGCATCAATATCATCTGCATGCCAACGCACACAATTATGCAGAATTTCTATTTACATTAAAGGCGTGGACAAACTATTTTTCTCCTCAAGGAAATGAAACCGTACCTTCTAAAGATACATAAATTTCTTGTATGTTGCTCAGATGTTATGAAAATTCTGCACTAAAAAAAAATTATTGAAAATCCTGGAGAAAATGTTCAGCATTAGCCTGTATACAAAGGATATTTTAAATGCATTTGTGGGTGTAGCACTATAAATTGGTCTTAAGAAATTCCTTTGCATTGTTCATTCAATGCATTGCAATTGGCCACATGCGTGTACAGTGCCGTCTATAGGGGTGGGCAACCTAGACTCAGCGTACTAACTTTTATAGACTTATCTCGTAGGAGTGAGCATGAGTATTCTATGTATAACAAACATGACCTGTTCACGAATGCGTTAAGCAGAATTTGGACGGGGTAGGGAAATCGTCAACGATTACTCGCTTTCAAACTCACTTGATCATATGAAATTGAACAGCATTGCAGAGCAAGACTGGCAACCTGCCGACGGATACCCGTCGACTTAGATTTAATTGAAATTTTCAAACCACAAACGCGACTATACGCATCAAACGTAGATCGGGTGAAAAGGCTACTGATGAACAAATAAGTGATCCAAAAAAAAGTTTGAAGCCGAGTTTTTTAATACTCTTTTAGACACCGTGCTTATATCTATGGAGGAAAGATTTCAACAGATGCAAGTCTTTTCTATCACATGGAATTTCTTGTTTAACATAAAAAATAATCAAAATAAAGAAGAAATAATGCGACATTGATCTTTACTGCAAAAAAACTTAACGGTCAACTTTAAATCTGATATTGATGGAGATTTGTTGTGCGATGAAATTTTAGGCTTGCAACACTATCTCGAAGACAAGCAACTCCTATCGAAACATTAAATTTTATCAAAAAACACAATCTTCAAGAGTTATATCCCAACATTTGGATGTCGCTGCGTATTCTGTTCACAATACCAGTAACTGTTGCAAGTTGATAAAAACTTATTTTTAATCGTAATTAATCGTATACCTAAAAGGGCGCCAAAAGCATGATTCGCCTGGGGCGCCTATATGGCTAATGCCGGCCCTGTGCGTGTATTTGTCGGCAATATGTATGCGTGAATGACATCTGTGATAACTTAATATCCAAGTTCATGACAGTACAATGCATTCCTACAGACTTACACTTGGATTCATGGTTACCATATGTATGAAGACATTTCACAATTTTTAAAGAACAAAAAGTTGTTCGATATTAAGATGCTCTCAACTTTTTCATTACATTTGATTAATTCAACAAATAAACAGAAAAAAGTCTTAAGTATTATGTTTTAAGGCCTTATGTTTTACACTTTACCTTGTTACTGTAGACCAAGCGGGAAGTCTAGAGGTCAGAAATTACGATTAAATTGAAAATTATTTTATCTTAGTGACAGAATGTTCTGAAGAAATTATTGCTCGTGGAATGGAACAGTATTAATATGAAAACTAGGCGTGTTAAAAGAAAAAAATTACATTGGAAAAATTAAAACAACATTATTAATTAAAATTTAATAATATGTACATATATTGTTTCAGGTATTTTTACGCAAAAAAAAGCTTTGGTTAAAAAGTTTCATTTGAATGATTTTGAATTTTGCTGCTTCAATTGATCACAATATCCTTTGTACTTAAGTACTTATGTTGAAAGGTGCACTAAGGTGGAACAAAAACTTCTGTTTTGAAAATCCCACTAGAGGAAAGATTTTTAAAAGGACTAATTTCAACTTATGACCTTGAACAAACCTAAGAATACTATCGCTGTTATCATGCTAAAATGTATGCTCTAATTGAAAATCTATTACAAAGAAAATATATTTCCAAGGGAAACTCGTAATAATGAATCGCAGTTTCATACAAAACGACACATTACCAATTAATTTTTGTTTGCACAAAAAGACGTATTTCCTATAGTCGCTGAAGAAATCTATTTTATTGTTTATACGCCCCAGGCTATATAAATAATAGGAAGGGAAGAGGTGTTGCCTAGTGATGATTACGATTGTAACGAACTTGACTTTGATGACTTAAGAGAATATAATAATAAAATTTGATAACGAAAAGGCATATTTCCAAATGTTTTCTGAATTTTTCCAATAAATAAAAATGTGTTAAAATTAAAGCATTAAGTCAACGCATTATAACACTAGAGACATTTTTTGAAAAAAAGTTACTGAAAACAGCTCTTAAATGTTCTTTCTCATTACTGAAATTTATTTTTAACATGGAAATAAACCTCTTTAAAAAAGCACTCCTTACTTGATATTTGTTGTTAATTGATTTCAAGTTGTCAAAAAATAGTTTGAATTACGAGACTTTATTGAATATAATATTAAATAGCATGAGAAAACTTTACAGTTGTCAAATTCAAAATAAATGTATAAAAAATTAAATTCTTCCTTTGATGCATTAAAAAAATTACTATTGTATTAAATTATGTTCGAGTTAACAATATATGGTCATAGCGTGCTTTAAACGCCTTCGTGTTTGATAAGATACGTTTGCTGCTTGGCAAGGAGAAGCATATCCTGTGAAACGAAAACATCAAATGGTTTTAAATGAAAATCCTATTGAGAAGCAAGCAAGTTTAAGGTCAAACTGAAATCTTTGGGGATACAAATAAAATTTTTTTTTGAAATGCTCTCTAAGCATTTCCACGTGTATCAAATTGGTGGACTTTAATTTGACTTTAGTATTATAGATAATTGGTAAATCATGACTATTTTATGCATTCAACATTGAATACACGCCAGCCTAACAGGGTGGTTTTTTTTGTGTATACAGCTAGTTTTCTCTTGCTCTCTCTTTTGATTTACTGCATTTTTAACAAATTAATTTCGAACGGAAACGGAAGTCTTAGAACTATATACACGTATGGCGCTGTTCAACGCAAACTATAACTGAAATTGTTAACGTATGAGCATGTGACCCAGTAGGCAAGGGCAGGAGCTAACAGTGCTTCTAGAAGGCCCTCCTTTCTAACGTACTTTCTTATTTTATATGAAATGTCCCAAGAAGACAGGCCTTTCCTAAGTAGGCTTTCTATGACCGCTTACCGTAGTAGGACTCTCAGAACTACAAAAATTTAATTTTAATACATCGTAAAGACTCTAGATATTAATTGTTTTTTTTAACCGCGCCTTCTCACTTGCGTTGATATTATTTTAATGATTTTTTTTTTGTGATGGTTCTTTATTTACAATTTGACAAAGAATACTCAAAACTCTAACATAACATGAAACAACAGAAGACTAGCCTGGCAATATGCACACCTCTCTTAATTTCTAACCATGTGTCTACTTTTCATGTCGTATATGTACAATGCATATGACAAAAAAGTAATGCCGAATCATAAAACATTACAATACATGAAACAAAAAAAAAAAACAAAAGCTTTAAAGTAAATGGGGTCCTTCTTCTTTGCCTTCCAATATCTGGCCTGATAGCACGTCTGTTGTGGGAAGGCATATTATGCCTTCTGTGATTGTATTTTTATTGCTTGAAAATCTAGTTTTAAGATGTCCTTATATAATCGCAGTATTTGCCTGCTGGGAAGTTATAGTGCATACAGATACAGTAGCATAAGCCATAAACCGAAACAACACATATGTAGTAGGGGAGCAAGTGTAGGGCTACCAGATGGCCTGCTTACAAAAGTAGCACATATCAAAAAATTTCAATTTAGTAATGAAAACCAAAAATATTATTGCAGTGTTGTAATGAAATCCAATAAATAAATATTTAAAATAAATATTATTTTCCAATGCAAACAACAAAAGCAAAAAAATAAAAAAAGTAACTTCGAAAGTGGTCAATAGTAGCGCATTTCAAGCAAAAGTAGCACATTTCAAGTGAAAAGTAGCAAAGTAGCACAGCCTTGCAAAGTAGCACTTTTGCTTCTTTAGTAGGCCATCTGGTAGCCCTAAGCAAGTGATGTTATTGAATGTGTTCTCAGTTGGATTAATTGAATATTGACGCACTTGGAAAGAGCCAAAACGGTATTTGGTTTAAATGGATTGATGAGATTTCTTCTTTTTATTTAACAGAATATTCTACAATCCTCAGCATATTTAGGTAAAATACTAAGTTTTCACAGCAGTGTAAATACTGACTATAGCCAATATAATGATGTGACGACAAGGAAAAATAAATAAATCGATATTTTTAGATATTTTCAACAGGTTTCCACCACAATCGATTTTAATAAAATAATACGTTTGCAACAAAAAAAAATGTATCTACTTGAATTGGTAATTATTAATAAGTGAATGTTTGTGATAATGGAATATTCTTTCAACCAAAATATAATTTGGTAATTTTTACCAAACATATGATATATGTATCAGGAGAATTGGTTAAACATAATGAATTTTCTATCATATATGTACATATGATTAATCCAATAAAACTGTTCAATTCTGCGGAACTTGAGCCACGTGAACTAATATGAAACAGCTGTTTTGTCTGTATCAAATATATCATTTGTAAGTCATTTCCAAATTGCGATACAGACAATTGAATTGCGCATATGCCAGAATATATTGTTATAGGGTCCTGCAAGAAGAAATTCTTTGTACATAATATGAGCTGTATAATATTGTAAAGCTAAGCTCCAAAATGAAAGCCATCGACAACGTCGGTTTGGCCTCATCAAGCTAATGCAAGAGAACGTACCAACGTTAGAGCGTGCTCAGTTCACAACAGCCATGTACTAAAAGAAAAATTAAACCAATTTTTTGCTTCAGGCACCGTGTAATCACCGACACTACATCACTTGCTCGACAAAACTGATAAATAACTGATATAATAACACTATTGATCAGGGGTTTTTACCGGCTTCTTGAGTGCTGTCTATGACCCCAAATATGTGTGTATATTTGTATATGATTGGTTAAAATAAATATTTATGATACAATTTTGGTGCGATAAGCTTCAGTATTTAATGCAAATAAGGTTCCAAATCAAAACAGAATACCATATGTGTATTAATTGTTCTGTAAGTCAGTGAGGTCATTATTCGATTTCATTGCTATAGACCTCAAATTTGCAGATAATAATACGGGATTACCCGAAGTGTTAAGTCACAGTGAAATATATATTTCGCAGTGAGTCAACAAATGATTGATTAAATAATAATGATATGATATATGGGTAGTTCTACACACGAAGGAAAAAAATGGTGCTAATTATGACATGATGTATTTTTTTTTTTCGCGTATAAGTCTTATACCATGGGGAAAATATTAACGATGCATAGAACTATAAATTACCCGTACTTATTTGGTCTACCAGCTTTCATTTTTACGAAGCGACACGCCAGGAGACTGAGAATTCTACTTTTCGAATCATATTTTTTTAAGAAACTTCGTTCAAAATGGGGATATTTTGAGAATCATTTCATTTACGAAAAAAATTTTTTTTTCTATGTTAATTTACCAAATTAGCCATGCTATCTGAAGTTCCCTTGTTTGTAGAACTACCCATTCACATATATTTTACAAGACGACTGATAAGAAAAATTAAATCTGCGTGGAAAACACAAAATACTCGTTATCAATAAATATTTTGAGACTCACAGTACTCGTATAAAATGCAAAAGTTTTGTAATGTGATTTCATAGTCAGAGCAAGAACAACGTTCTCTTCATTTAAAATGAAGACTTATACGTTAATTTTATTTATTGTGGTATTATTTCATTTAACTGTTGGTATGTAGGTATGGCTAAATCATAGCCATTATCACTTTCTTATTCACTTTCTAATCAATGATTTTGTAATTCAGCACTTGGAGATGGAGATGGAGGTAGAGGTGGGGATGGAGGCTACGGTGGATTCGGTGGTAACGGCGGCGATGGAGGAAATGGTGGACATGGTGGTGATGGATCTAAAGCTGGTGGTGGTGGAGGAGGTGGTGGTGGCGGTGGAGGTGGTAAATTTGGTGGACGAGGTGGTGACGGGCAAGCAGGTGGTGATGGAAGTAGAGACGGCACAGGTGGTCTTGTAGGTAAAGGTGGTCTTGGTGGTGCAGGCGGTCATTCTGGAAGAGATGGTGGAGATGGTAAAGATGGTTCAGGAATTGGTGGTGGCCTAGGTGGGCATGGAGGCAAAAGTGGTCTTAGTGACACCGGCGATCAATCTGGAAAAGATGGTAGAGATGGTAAAGATGGATCAGGAGTTGGTGGCGGTCAAGGTGGGCGTGGAGGTAAAGCTGTCTCTCCAGGAAAGTGGTGGCAATTTTGGCGTTGGGGTTGATGATGACAATGCATGCAAACTGAGGTGATTTCAATGATGAAACATTGACAAATATGAATAACGAAATAACAAAAGTCAATATTAAACATAACTTTTTCAATAAAATTTAAATGTTAATGGAGTCTGCGATTTTTTTCTAATACGATTAAAAAAAGTTTTCCCAAAGAACAAATTGTAAGAAAGTTTTCAAATTTCAGTTTGTTTTCAAATAGTGAAATTGGTTTGAATTCAGATAGCCTGTAAATTGATATCAATGTTTATTGACTTACTTCGAAAACTGTTTGTGTGGGGCTTTACTTTGATGTTGTGAAGATTTTGACTTAAAATGTATCGTCTAAGATAAATTTTCTTCAGGAAGTAAAAAAAATTTAAAATATGTTTTTCGTAGTCAACTTTAGTTGGTTTTTAAAAAAGAAAAGAAACCTTCTGTTAGGCCAGGATTCTTTGCATTCTTTTTGGAGACATAACTACTGAATTTCACACTGACAATAAGGGTTTTGTTTTTGTTGATTTATGCTATGGTATCAGATTAAAGAAGTCTTCTTTCAATATATGCTTTGACCTTTTCAATGAAACAATTCATTACAGACATATTTTTCATTGAAAACAAAGCTTCTTACCAACATACATACATCGGAATAATCCATATGCGAGGCATTCTCTAGCAAAACGAAAGAAGTTGGACCTTGAGGCCTTCGATTTTGCTGAGTTTTCCATTAATTTATTTCTTATATTACACCAATGTATTTTTTTTTTTTTTTTGGAAACGACACATCGAGAACATCGGATGGGTAGGTACCAATGAATTTTGTATTAATTGCAATATTTTCTAAATCAGTGTTCGTAAAGCAGAGGAGTGGGATAAATATTATTTCTATTTTGACTATTTTAAGAGTACCTATGGTTTTTTATATATAAAACTATTAAAGTCACATGCGATATGAGCTAAATTATGTTACGCTATGTTTTCTCCAAATAAATGTATATATTTGTTTAATTGACTTGAGAAGATTTATTAAAAATAAATAAATTTTGGTAGATATTATTATGTACCAATTGGCAGCTAAAGTTGTTTATTAGACAAAATATGCTAATTCTTCGAGAGGATTGATAATATTTGTTTGGGTCAAATAAATATTTCGTTATCTTATTCCCACATGATTTCACGTCATATTAATATGAATATTATACCGTATGCCCCTTTTTTATTTCCCCAGGCAAATATCTCGAGAGCGAAGTAAGATAGAGATACAGAAACGCAATCAATTAATTAACCTAACCCTCCTGACAAGGGTACCTGGGTACCCGAACGGACTTTGAAGTTAAATATTTTTCAAACCAAAAAAATTCCAACTTTGAGGTTCCTTGACATCTTAAAAATAGTCGTTTTCTATCGTTTTCCGCATATTTTAGCTTTCTTGAATCTTGATGTTGGCTGTGGATCCAATCCAAAGTTGAATACTCCTTACCCTCCTGATAAGGGTACCCGGGTACCCGTAAGTCTTTTCATACATTTTGTATGAAGAATGTGAGATAATGAGCAATTTTTGGCTTGTCTTTGGTTTGATTTGTTTTATTGATTGATTTACAACAAACCTCGTATTACTAGGAATAATTAAAAAAAAAATTGACAAGTCAGCAGCTAATGCAGTTTGGTGATAGAATATTGGTGTGATTGTTGCACATTGATTGCCATCGCATTTCTTACGTGTCTTTTGGTCGGACATAAAATATGTAGCCACGCAAAGATAGCAACGACCGTTTGATGGCAACTGACCTATTTTATTTTGCTCACTTGTTCCCGATGGGCCTGCAGAGTTCGAGCCAACTGGCTTAGAGAAGTTTGTATTGAGCATATGATCAAGAGGAGCTCAAACCATTGTGTTTCGTATAATTTGCTTGTGAGTGGCCCTTTCATTCATGATTTATGTCATCAACTACAAGCCAAGTGATGTCAATAAGCCTCCACGAGAGCTTCGTCTTTTTTGGTGCTTGCATGGAGGCTGGCATGGATACAAAATCCACCCAACATAGCCACGTCGATCATGGTGAAAAAAATGGCTGATGGCCGTCTATTTCTTTTGCATTTGGTGCTATGTTTAGACATAATATAGTACATTACAACTACTCTACCTGTGATTATGTTGTAAAATCATATATGTATCTCCTCTTTTCGATTTGATGCTGGCTTACATCGTGAATAATGCATAGTTGACAGGGAGAATCTGCTTTTCTTCTTGTATATCACGGCAGAGAATTCCATTTTTGTTGAGTGCATATCGGGGTAGACATATATCTTCTGTGGAACTTGGCCGTCGATCTCTTGGATTATAAGCTTTATTTCGTCGAAGGGTACCAACTAGACTCATTGCTTTACCTCGTAGCTGACGGAATGGAAGTAAAAAATTGACTGTTGCCGCATTCAGACCAGATTGTTTCTGAAAATCAACCAGAATAAAAAAAAAAGTTTTTTTCCAACGTTTACTTGTCGCTGACCATCAGGTGGTTTGCTTGTGTAAATTATTCTGAACAAAAGATAGCTATCGGCTGCATTACACAACCATAATATTTTGCTGGTTTTGACAAAATGTATTATGTAAAACTGGTTCGTCCAATATATGGGAATAAATGCAAATTTACTACAACGTTTTGATCCGAATAAAAATTTGTTTGTAGACTCTTCATCGGCTTACTAAATATGGGAGATAGAAGCGGCTTTTCTGTTTATTTACTTGAAGTATTTGTTGAAATCTATCGCGACTCAACGATGCATTGTAAAATAGATGACTGTAATTGCACCACAGAGTTGATGGAGGATTATCGCCAACATCATTTAAGCTTATAACCAGCAAAATTTCAATGAAAGCATTAAACTCACCGCCGTTCATTGCCTATTCATCACGCTAAGCCGAAACAGTAGCAAGCACATGCTTGTCTAACATTGACTATCTATGTTCCCATATAAAATACTCACGGGTACCCTCATCAGGAGTCTACGTATATAAATGTTGTCATTACGGTTAGGGTTAATATGTTTGTGGTAAAAGAATATTATTCCCGCTAAATTAATTATTTGGTAATTATTAAAAAGTAAAAAAAATATTTGTTTCAATAAAAATATACCCTGGTTATTATTATCAAATATATAAGTAATTAACTTATATTGTTTATTTCTGTGAAATATGTACTAGTGTGCTTGTACACCATTTGCTAACTATTATTAAACCAAAGAAAGTAAAACTTTATCAACTTGAATATTTTTCTGTAGCACTCGAACTTTTTAAAATATTCAATGAATCGGCTCTTAATCATATGTTTGTTCAAGATAAATAAATGTGTTTTGCTAAATCATGCAGTTCTATTTATAGGGATAGTTGAATTTTCATTCGGTTAGGGTTTTATGACATAATGCATTTAATTATATATTTTTGCATACGACCTAAGTTTTGTGTTATACCACGTCGAATTGCTTTCATAAAAGAGTTTTGTATTCGCAGTGGTCGGAATATTTGCATAACTTTTAGGTTTCTCCCTAAGGGCATGCATAATCAGGATATTTTAAGTTTATTTTTTTTTGAATTTTTGATATTGCTGTCATACTGTTTTGTTTTGTAAATAATTCTAAAGTTTTCGAAATTTCAGCTTTATCCAAATTGCCATTTTTGCTTGAGTTTTGTGGTTTTGCTTGAAAACTGTTTTTACGATTTAAAATGTGATCTTTAGCAAAAAATCAAACAAATTGGCAATTGAACTTTTAGAATTACCTTCAAAATAAAAATTAATAGCAACAACGGGCTTTTGTTGAATTGAATGAATATTTTAAATGACGATTATTTTCAATAAATATTTAGAGTTTGGGCAAACTTGTATCAACAATTTTAATTAATAAGCATAGCACAACTGATAGCTAAACACAATTTTAAACATAGATACTTTAACTTTATCAAAAATTCGTTGGTAGAAATATTGCATTTCACTTAAATTTAAAAGGGAATATATTGTGAATTGACCAAATTTTAAAAAATTTTTTTCTCTTGAAGTATTAAGAGCCCACTCAATGAGCAGATCAACTTTATCACAAAAAAATTCACTATGGGTCGAATTACACAATAAAGGAAAACGCCATTCTCTTTGGTAGATAATTGGTGTTTCCTTAAGAGCGTAGTATTTTCGAGCAAGTGCTCTTTCTGTTTTCACCCTAAGTATAAAAACATTTTCATAAAAACTTTTCAAATCAAAAATGTTGCTTGATAAAAGTAGGAATGAATAAACATTTTTCGACTTTGGGAATTTGAATCGACTTTTCAATTCCTTGACAATCGAAATTAATTCCTTGCAGAACGCAACCATTTTGGATGCCTTAAATAAAATGTTATAAAATTTGCCCAACTCTACGCTAGTAAGTTTATTGAAAATGCAGTAATTTTTATTCGTTGCATTCCACTAATTGATTATCAGAGAAAATCTTAAATATACGTATATATGATATTTTCCACTAATTTTGCTACGGATTCATACTACAGTTGTAAGCTATGCTATTTGATGCGTATCGTGTTATATCGAAAAAGTATTAAAGAGATTTCGATCACTTACCGCTTGCAGCAGAGTTCATGATTGATCGATGTTGATTGAAGATTTCAATGATAGTGACATTTTTATATATTTTTAAATATTTTACGATTAAAAAGATATATTGAAAAATTGTATTTTATTACAAAAATTTATGCATGATTTAAGTAAAAAAAAACTTTATGTATTTATGATTAATTTATTAATTATTTTAATTGCTTATTTTGGTTGGTATATTAATGATTTGACGTACGTTGGACTTAAGACTAATGATATTATTTTGTTTTTTTTTTTTTTTTTGTGAGCCATTAAGATTGAAATATTTTTATATTGAAAATTAAAGAAATATCCGTTATATTGTTATTTTTTTGTCAGTGTTGGTGTTGCGTTGATGTTATTCATCTGTGTTGCGGACGTTGCATCTTTCAACTCTATGTTGATTGTAGTAAAATTGTAGTATTTGGGATGTATGCGATATATGGCTATTCGTTTTTTAAATATTTCGTATATATATAAATGTATATATATTTATTTCACATACTGTGCATTCTTGTCTCACAGTTCTTATCTATTTGTTGTCACATATCCGTAAATACAGTTTTGTTTCGGCTCTTCAATATTTCAATATTTTTTGTACTCTCGGCATAAAATTGCATTTTACAATGTGCTCTTGAAACTTTTTTTCTCTAAGTTTTTTCAAAATTACTTTATATTAGCTTGGAAAAAATGTTTAATTTTTTAAATATTAATTTTTATACTTGTCGTAAATTACTTAAAAAATATTTGTATTTGAGTTTTCTAAACTATTTTAAAAACATTTGAATAATTCTATATTAGCATGCTATCATTACTTAAAATACAAGAAATTTTCGTATACACTTTAGTATTGTTCAATTGGTAGTAGATTATTTATTGTTAAATGTAGTATTATGTAGTAAAGCGTAATTTGATTTTAATAGTAGTTTATGATGTAACTTAACTTTTGTTTTATTTTCTAATAATTTTTTAAAAAAAAGATCTACTATTTTTTTTAAAAGTACTAAATGCTACTACAACTATTTATTGTTATACAATGAATTTTTACTCATATTTTTCGTATACAGCTATTGAGTATTGTTATGTTTAATTGTTAGAATATTGGCTTTTCTATTTTTATAGTTTATTAAACTACGACTTAGTTACTACTTAGTAGTATGGCAAAATTCTAAAGTAAATGTTGGTAGTGTTCACTCTACATTTTTAATGTTTTATATTAAATTCTATTCTACAGCGTTTGAGATTTTTTATTATGTTCACTAAGACTCTAAGAACACATTTTTAAATGGTTGGTATCTTAAATTAGGACTTGTGATTTCCAGTAAAAATCTTACTTTTCATGATATCATGCAATAAAGTTAAATATTTTTAAGGAGACATAATCAAATGTGAATTTCGCGTCAAGTAATACATAATAGTTTTTAAAAATATTTTCGACGATGTAAAATTGAAAAGTTTTAGTTCCATTTCAAGGAATTGGAATAAAGAGTCACTTTCTGCAAACGTATATAAAAAGTCTTGACAAAACCATGGCTTTTATTACTCTAACTACTGTTGAAGAACGTCAACATCTGAGCTATAGTTCATAAAGTACGTTTGTCGACAGGAGCGTACCAATGTAATGATGTTCACATACGCGGCAGTTCCACTATAGTGGAGTTTTTCAAGCTACTATTCAAACAAATACCCAGAATGCGCAGCTAATTTCAATGGTAGAGACTAATCTAGGAGTACTGAATACAGCATGAAGGCTAGATTCCGATAATCTGTAGAAGTCAGAACGAAAAAATTGGGTTACTAGCAGCATTGCTAAAAATAATAATGGTGGAGAATGATAAACTTCCGAAACAGTCGATGTAGTCCTTGAAAGAATTCATCTTCAGCATAAAGTGCTACCGTCTAGAGACTGAAAAGAGAAAGCTTGTTTCGAAAATTGCTATAGATAAAGCGTCGGGTAGCTGAACTTCATGCCATTTTTAAAATTGATCAGTTTTGCAATAAATAGATCCAATATGTCCAGATATTGGAGGTCTTTAAAGAATGTGAAGATCCACCCAGAACTGCAGAAAAGGGAGAACCACTACACTTTTGAGATGTTCAATAATCCAAAAAATTGTTTCTGCATCTATTGGAGAGTTCAAAACTATGCGGATTCTTTTCCTCATGAGGTTGCTTATTGGACTACCAAATTTCTATTCTAAAACTTTATTCTAACACAAATTTTAACTGAATGAAATATATTCTGGTAGAATACTGTAGCACAAGAATATAACCTTATGAAGAAGTACCTTAGAGTTCTTGTAGGAATAATAAGTTCTCACTGTAAACTGCTTAATACAATGAATCGCTTTAGTAATTCTACTTGTGCATTATACTTTAAGGATGAAAGCTCTGCATTAGAGTTTATCTAAAAATCATATGTTCTTGTACACATTCTAAGGAGAATATTTCTGAAAGAAAAAATAAATTTAGAGCTGCTACCAGCATTCCAGGATTTTAATATTAAGTCAAAAAGTTAACAAGAATTCATTCCTCTTAATGTTGCTATCTCTTTTCTGTTCTTTACATAAGAAATACCTAAAAACAAATATTGTTTGGAACTACTTAAGCCCTCCTTAAACGGAATGTAAAGGTATAGACAATTCAGTATAAATGATCATAGCTAAACACACGGCGCTCCAAAAATGTTTTCAACCCTCGTCTTGGGTTTCAGTGATTTTTAAGTGGAATCAATTCTGTTATCTTCTTCAAGCATTGCAAAGGAACGGTATAGCTGTTTTTGAAAAAAAAAAAAAAATATGAAGAAAATACAAAAAAAAAAAAACAACTAGCCTTTGAGACACGAAAAACTGAAACTTCACTTTCTTAACTTCGACAGCATATCTTCTATAAGAGGTCTTTTCAAGCTCTGTAATCTTTACGCAGAAGTTATGGTGCAGCAGAAGCCGCATATGTCAAATCAAGTAAAAAACTGGCACATTGTTGTTATGAATAAATATATTGCCACATTTTCGGGTACCTGCGCATATTTTTCTTAGATGTTTAAGGCAAAGTACTTTCGTATTCATGCAAAAATGAATAAAATTGAATATCGTGCGGAAAGAGTGTTGTCGATGTTCAATCAAAATAAGCTGGGTTTGTTGGGTCGAAACGTGAATCCAGCACAATATAATAGAGGCTGGGAAATCGAAACCAAAGACTGCCAAAATGGGTCTGTCAGCTGGCAAGATGATGGCGACGGTTTTTTCGAATGTTTGTAGTAAAGTGTACATATTCGATTGCCTCGAAAAAAGCTGAGTTTAGCGCTAATTTGATGCGAAAATTAACGCAAATGGCAAAAAAAAAAGTTTATCGGCACACAAGAGAGAAGTCGCCATGACAAAATGTTGTGAATTGCGCTACGTAAAAGCATGCCTCAAGGCTTGGACTTTTTGAAGTAGGGGATCTTTGTAGAACCTCTAAAGATCTTGACGTCCAAGAGTTTGTCTTTCATTATCTTTAACTATCTTGAAGACATCTCTCAAAAGTGTCCAAAATATATTTTGAAGCTTAAAAAAACGAAGTTATAAACGGGGTATACAATGAGCCCAAGTGTGTCCTAAGCTATGTTGTCAATTATATTCTCCGCGCTAACCTTACCTAACCCAAAGCCTAATTTTTTCATCGGTTTTGATGGATTTTGAGTCGCTGAAAATTTTTTTTTTGCCTCGTCGTTTCAGGTTGTTCTTTATCGAAGAATCCAAGAACATAAGGTTGTTTGGGTGAGCTCTACTCAACCCAAATCTTAACAGAATGTCCAAAGCACTACTGTAACAGGAAAAACTCTTTACCACTGAAAGTAGCCTAGTAAAATTATTCGAATTTTGGAGCACTTGAATTTAGAAGACCATTTTTGAACGTATATATGTATATTATGTACCTACATAATATTTTTCAACGTTTCAGCTCTAAGAGAATGTTTGTATATGCTACTCTGTACTTAAAAGACTTTAACTAATATATGTTTTGACAGATATTTTTCATAAAAGACATACAAAGTTTAATTTGAAGTTAAGAACTACACTAAATTTTTTAATTATTTATCTAGAGAACAACACTATACTGTATTCAAAACATCTATTATATATAATCTAATATGTTTATTTTAGCATATAATCTATGTTAATGGTAAGAAGAAAACGTTACGCGTATACTATTGTATATAATATTTCAGAAATATATATTGTAACACTAGATGTTCTAAGAGAGCTACTACTTAAAGATTTCAATGTAATTTATAAATTGTCTTCTCTAGTGGTATACCTTAGTTATTTTTGCTCAGAATGCTCTGCTTAGAAATGCTATGTTAATTTTAAAAGTATTCTTGATGTATCTTATGTTATATAAATATTTTTCTACGATATATGATAATATTCCAACTACTTAAACGTTTGGCGTTTGTCTTACAATGTGTTTAATAGCTTAGCAACCATGATATAATATGTTATTATATGTATTAAATTTATTAAAACTTGAGTTAAAATTACTACTATTTATTCATTAAGTGGGGAATAAAGTCCATATTAACCAGCTCACGCTATGGCATAAACCAACCAAAACTTGCATTCGTTTAAATATTTACTATGAAAATGAGATGAAATCAAAGTGATTTCTCACATACGTTGCTCATGCATTTTTATTAAATTTAATTTGAAAAAAAACTATTATGATTTTAAAAAGTTACGTTACATTTTAATTCATCCAAGCTACTCGCGGTTACTCAAAACAAAAAAATTGAGCTCGATTTAAAAAAATCTTTACTACGGAAACAGTAATTTTTATTTTAAACTTGAAACGCGCATTTTGACGTTATAGTTAATTAAGATTTTTTCGGAATTGATTGCAGAACTTTTAGCTTTTGTTGATTGAAGAGATATTGACAAAAATAAAGCGGCGTATTTTCATATTTCGATTTATATTGCGCTGAAATGTGCGGCCTTTTCGATTTTAATTGTTATCCGAGTTGATTGAAACGCTGCCTTTTTGGCTTTGGACAAACATATATTGATTGTGTTGTTGTTGTTTGTTGTTGTTTTAAACAGATATGTCGCTTTAAACCTTACCTCGGTGGCGATGGCGGTAGCGGTTGCGGTTGCGGCGGCGGTGGTGCTGCTTGTTGTTGATAAGCGCCCACATTATCCATGCCGCTACTGCTGGTGCAGTCACCACTTCGCTTATTGGCGGTTTGTAAGTCAAGTGCAAACGCGTTGTGCGAACCTTCAGGTGGTGGTCGCATTGTTGTGGATGGACAACGAAATACCACATCATATGGATTGCCAAAGAAATCTGGTGAGGTGGCCATCATGTTATTGATGTTTGAATATCTAAAAAGGAGAGAAGAAATTTAACCATAAGAATTTGTCTTTTTAATGAAGATTGAGGTCGCTTAAATTATTTTTTGTGGCATTTTTGAAAGAAATGTGAATTCCACAAACTCTTCTAAAGGTCTTAGAAACAAACAAAAAAAGCCACCAATCATCAATGGGCGTGAATGAAAAATGTTTGTGTATTACGCGATGCAAGGTATTATCGCGAATTTCCATGAAAAATGCATTATTTTAGCATATATTTTTTATAATTTCGAGTTCAATTCTGTACGTAGAATTGAAATCAGGTATTCAGTTTTCTCACGCTTGACTGGATTTTTGCATCATTATGGTATTATACGTCAAAAAATATGAATTTTTACAATTTTCAAGCATTTAAATTGATGATACTATATAAGTCTTCTGAAGCACACGTTAATAATTCAAGAAACTTTTATTTAAAATGCATTACGGGAGACAGGAGATCTCAAAACTAATAGCACTTCCATCATTTAAGGTTTTCAAATGAAAAAACTGTGATTTTTTAAAAAATGTCGATGTAAGAATCTAAAATTTTACCGAATCTCGATCTGGAGAAGATTTCAAATATTTTCGAAATAAAAAATAAATGTTACTGCATTTTTTCTCTTATTTAAGTCCTCTACTTGACCGCCATGACCTAGGTTTTGCATTGCGAATGAAATCTAAATTTGACCACTATTTCAGTTTTAGAGACTTGAATGTAGATGAACGTGTATGTTTAGCTATGACCAGAGACAGATTAAGCGATTTACCACTCCGAGCAGTGTGAAAGATGCCACCCTGTTATGAAGAACTGTACTCAACATTTCAAAAATGTCCGAGTATAATGGACGCACAATATTTGCTGCAACTAAAATCGAATAGTTTTCCACTATATGAAGCTGTCTAGTCTGCCTTTAGGTACGTCAGTCCTTGGCTTTGATGCCACATATGAAAATATGTACACATTGTACCAAAATAGCTGTTCAAAATATGATACTGTCCAAAATTTTAGTAGCTCTAGCTAAATTTAAACAATTTAGATTTTTAATTAAATGATTTCATCTTTTTCTTTGTAATGCACTTATCCATTTGATTAAGTAAAAAAGTTTGCATTTGCTCAGAAGTTGTTTTGGGCAATTTTTTTGAACTTCAATCTCTACAACATACAACCAAATTTCAGAATAACACCGATGTAAATAGCCCTCGTTAGCTCATATTGCAAGATGAAAAACAGTTTTTATTTTAGTTTTGTAAAACGATTTATTTGAAATGGTTACATCGATGCCAAATGCTGCCTCTTATTCTTTATTGTTTTCATATGACAGCTGTCAATATCAGCTGTTTGATTAAAACAGAACGCGATAATTAAAACCACCGACTGAGTCGATTAAGTCATTTCCGTTTGTCTGTCTGTGGAAGTCAATATCACGGGAAAATTCAGAAAATCATCTTTAAACAAAGCTCGTGATATTTGACGTAGTGAGACAGAATTTTTCACAATTACTAGGAGTAACTAGTTCCGAACAAAAAGTAAGCGAATTTCGTAGAGAGAGCAAAACCTTTAAAACACTATAATGAGTGAATTATTTGAAATAACAAAACCAAATTTCACACTAACGATAGGAATAATTTGAGAAAACTCTAGATAAGTATTAGGCAAATTTCTACAAGTTAGTTCCAGGCCAGGCCATAAATAAATTCTTTACGAGCTTTTCTTTAAGTTTTGCTCATTCCTGGTTACTGCGGTTTAGAAAACTACTTCTTTCTCTTAACTATTTTTAAGCTAAATTCGTCAAAGTCAAAACGCGGTTATAATTACGTATTCGAACTCACAAGGATAAATAAAAAGTTTTCATTAAAAACTGCTTTATTTTTTTTTTCAAAGTATACTCCGCGATGTTCGTTATTTTATTTTTAACGGTCGGGAACAATAGCATTAGGTGCCAAAGCAGGATTTGCGAGACTGCTTCTAAGTTTCTGGTTTATATGCCTTTATCTAGATTTGTTCACTGCTGTATAGATTGTTGATGGCTTTTGATGCAACATGTTTGTCAATTTTCTTGCACCATTCAACACGGCTTTTTTTTTGGGCAATTGCCAAATTATGCGAAGTCCAACGCGCACAAGTTTTTTTCATATATAAATGTTCGATCTTATGTATGTTCGTTATACATACTAATGGTTGGGGTTGCCTTTATCTCACAGTATGAAATGCCAATCTTGCGTCATTAGTTTACGCACATCAACCGATTTTGGATGACTTTCTTCAAGTTCTTCCATGAGCAAACATCGCCCACTGTTGAATTCATTAAACCAGTGATGCTTTTTTGCCAAGAGTTGAAATGAGTTAGTTGATCGATGCTCTGCCGTTGTAATAATCCACGTTCAAAGCCATAGTTAATCATCGCGCAAAAATTCTCACGAGTTAATTCCAATTTTCGTTGCGAGTTTTGTCATTGCGCTTAAAATAATTGCGTGATATTCGCTTAAATGTTTAATTTAAAGTCAGTACAAAGTTTAAATTCAAGTATAACTTCAGGCTTCTGTTTTGTTATTTTAACGAAACACTTTGATGTCATATTCTATTGCTCATGTCATTATATCTACAATATTATTTCTCATGCCACGATATAAAAAACGAAAGGAAAAACTTTTTAAATAGAATAATTTTATTTTGCATCAAAGCACATGCATAAAATTTTCAAGCAAAAAATACAAACTGCATGCGTTAAATGTCAAGTGTAAATTTCCAACTGAATTTTATAACATAATTTAAATTTTTTTTTTTTTGAACGTAAATTCAACACAAAATGACCCAGAGAAATGACAAAAGCTTGAACAGACTCCGTTGACATTTTCACAAAAGCGCAAGTGACCCAAAGTCTAGCCAGTGTTAAGCCTGAGTAGCCAGTGTTTGTCTATCAGATTGGCTGTCTGTTGGTACTACTTAGCGTGTGTTTATTTGGCAAGTTTTACATAATACTTTTATTTTATGGCATATTTTCTGTTATATAAAGTTTTTTTTTTATTTTCAGAATTTGGGAAGAGTTTGTTTTGGTCAAAATAAAAAATTCTTAAATTAAAGTAAATTAAATATACTTAAATAAAACGCAAGTAAAACATTGATTTAAAAAGGTAAGTCTCAGAAACCTAGTCTCTCTCTTTAGAATGAGAAGAATAGTGAACAGAAATACCCAGAACTCTATTTCGCATTATGTTCAAGCACCGGCTCATATCCTGCTCCTTGCACAGTCATTCTCTTAAGCAAAATTAATACTGTTCTGTTCTTATTGACATCAGTACCAACATTATTATGATCAGAAGCGTTTCTGGATATGACTTTATTTGGTTCTATGTTAGAAACATAAGCGATTTCTATTAAACAAAGCACAAAATCAAAGATGGTGTGCTGACGCTATGAATAAAATTTTGGATTCGCAAACTGTCAAATGGCGTACATTGTGCTGTTGGTCATTGGCATTTTTATGGAATATGATCCATGTTACAATCAGACCTTGAAACTTTTATACTTTTATTCAAAAAGTTTCTTAAATTTTTTTGTTATAAAAGTTTTTACAAACTTTCTTTAAAAACTTTTATTGAATGAAAGTTTTTCCAAAAAACTTTTTCAAAAAATTTTTATACAAAGGTTTTTTTCAAAAAACTTTTATGACAAACTTTTTCATGAGAGTTTTTCTGAAAAACTTTTATTAATAAAAGTTTTTTTTTAAAAAGTATTTTTTTTTTTGACTTTTATTAATAAAAGTTTTTTAACTTATATTTTTAACAGTCACATGCAAAGAGTTTTTTTGACTTTTATTTTTCAAAAGGCGAAAATAAAAAATTTTTTTGTAGACGAGGAAAATCCTAAAATAATATCTTGGATCACTAAGTAAAAACTTTCAAAGGAGAACACTTAGGATTATTGATAATAAAATCCAAAGCAAAATACTTAGCATGTTTCTGAAAAGAAAAAAAATTAATGATAATTATGCACTTATATTTTTCAAAAAAATTTGTTCCACGTATCAATGGGAAAAAGCCGAAAATGGATTTTGGGAGTGACAGAGGAGGCCCCGACTCTCCTATAGAGGTGTTTCGGACCCATTTTTCGAAAAAAATTTTATTGCACGAATCGATGGGAAAATGCTGAAAATGGATTTTGGAAGTGACAAGAGAGGTCCCCGACCCTCCTAAAGAGGTGTTTCGGACCCATTTTTCGGAAAAAAAAATATTGCACGAATCGATGGGAAAAGGCTGAAAATGGATTTTGACAGTGGAGGTCCTCGACCCTCCTACAAGGGTTCTTCGGACCCATTTTCCGAAAAAAATTTTACTGCACGAATCGATGGGGAAAGGCCAAAAATTGTTTTTAAAGGTAACAGGAGAGGTCCCCGACCTGTTTCTTTAAGTTGTAAAGACTAACAATAAGTTATAAACTCTTATTTCTAATTAAAAAAAAACTATTACAAATTATAAATTTATATACAAATTGGTATATGTATTATAATAAGTAAGTAATTCAAAGCTATACGTGACTCAAAGACTTTAGTTGGTCTAAAAATAAATATTACTAAGCACATCTCTTGTTTATTTCTGAAATTGCGGTAGGTGAGAATGGGATAGCCCGTTGGAGCGATGTCGTTGCGATATGTTTATGGCAACCATCTATAGTTGCAGCTGTTGACTATTAAGTATCCCCTGATGAATTTTCAGCCGAGACGAGCGAGGTCCCGGTCTGAGTTTGCGTGGTAGCAGAGACGAACAAGGTCCCTGTTCACCATCATAGAGGTAACTAGGACTTCGATATTATTGTGACATGGTAGCCGAGACGAGCTAGGTCCCGATCTATCAAGTTGGAGAGAGCTAGTGCAACGAGGATAGCATTGAAGCGGTAGCCGAGATGAGCTAGATCCCGATCTAGCACCCAAAAGCTTTCTAAAATCACACTGCTCCAACACTTTTGGTGCCGCACTCTCCACTCATCGGTCCGGTGACCTCCTAGGGAGATGAGCTAGATGACAATTCTTTTTTTATCATTATTATTAGGGAACAGTGCCCGAGACGAGCTAGGTCCCGGTACAAAGCCCACTTTGCGTAGAGTTTGGAATGCTTCTATAGTTGCGTATGCACATGCTCAAAGCGTGGAGGATATATTTATAATAGCTGGACGGTCAGACCTTTTTAAACGCGTATGTGCTGAAGTGTTGGCAAGTGGCGTAGCTAATGGATCGATGTGATTTTGCAGTTTTTGGAGGTATTTTCCTCTTATTCTTTCAAATTCATCCTTACCCATAGGTATATGGAGATCTCTGTGGATATGGTCATTTCTAATAAACCAAGGTGCTCCTTTTATTGTCCTAAGTATTTATGCTTGAGCTCTTTGTAGAATTTCTATATTTGATAAACTAGCGAATCCATATAGCTGTATGCCATAGGTCCAGATAGGCTTGATGACACTATTGTATAAAAGAACTTTATATTCCAATTTTAGAGGAGAGTGTCTGTTAATTAACCAGTGCAAACTAGCAGCTTTGAGTTTGATTTGCATCTTTTTGGCGTCTATATGCTTACGCCAAGTTAAGCGTTTATCTAAGTGAATGCCAAGATAAGTTACATCATTTACTTCTGGAACTCGAATACCATTTAATGTTAAGGTTGAAGTTGGATTTCTATTTAATGTAAATATGACATGTCGGCATTTTTGATCATTCACCTTGATATGCCATTTTGATAGCCAGTTTTCAATAAGGACTAGATGATTTTGAAGCTGGTTGGTGGCAACCACAGGATTTTTGTGACGACTTAAAATTGCCGTATCGTCAGCAAAAGTGGAAGTGACTAGCTGATCATTTGTCGGAATATCAGAGGTGAATAAAATATATAAAAACGGACCAAGAACACTACCCTGAGGAACTCCAGCACCAATCGAAAATTCAGTTGTATTAATACTTTGATATTTAACCATATAGCACCTGTTTGCCAAGTATGACTCTAGGACTGCATGGACATTTTAAGGTAGGAGCTGTCTGATTTTGTAAATTAAACCTTCATGCCATACTTTATCAAAAGCTTGTTTAACATCGAGAAATATGGCAGAACAGTATTCTCTATGTTCAAACGCATTTCTAAGTTCGTTTGTTATTCTATTCACTTGCTCAATGGTTCCATGTTTTTCCCTAAAGCCAAACTGGTGTGAAGGAATAAGTTGATAATCTTGAAGGTATGACCTAAGCTTTTCTAGGAACACTTTTTCAAACAGTTTTGAGAGGCAGGGAAGCAAGCTAATTGGTCTGTATGAAGAAGGTAAAGTGGAATCTTTGCCGGGCTTCGAGATTATTTTAATTATTGATTTTTTCCACTCACCAGGATAATGGCCAAAATTAATTATAGCGTTAAAGAGCCTGGTAATGAAGACTATAGCTGTTTGGGGTAAATTTTTCAGCATTATGGGGGAAATGGAGTCATGGCCAGGAGCTTTTTTGCAAATAAGTTTATTATTTATGACTGTGGCTACCTCACTTGGAGTAATATGCATGTTTATATTTTGGGTGTTACTTATTTGCGAATGAAGATCAATAATGTTTGAGGCACAATTTGGTTGAAATACTAGGCTTAGATGTTGAGCAAAAACATATGCTCTTTCCTCATCACTTCGTGCCCAATCGCCATTACTATCCCTTAGAGGTTGCTCGGTCTCAATTGGATTTTTAAATACACGGTTTGACTTCCAAAGGGACGATTTATTGGTTTTGTTTGGTGAAAGGTTTTGAATAAAACTATAATGACAATTATTTTCCTTTCTAGACAAAGCAGCTCTTATCTTCTTTTCGGCTTCCTTAAGTTTAATTTTTGATGCTGGAGACCTATATCTCTGCCATTCCCGTCTTAGTCTTCTTTTATCCGAAACTAATTTTTCAATTTCACCATTCGTTAAAAATCTATTATTTCTCCTATTATTTGAATTTTTAGGTGTGGCGTTTTTTGCTGCTGTTATTAAAATGGAATTTATAACCCCAACAGCATCATCAACATGATCTTTACATCCTATTGTATAATTTGTGTGGATATGTGGGCTTATGTATTTTTTGCTTAAGATTGTTTGATTAACGTATTTTTTGTTCCAACGATCAATAACATGAAAATATCACCAAGGCAATTTGCCCATTTATACCATATACCAAGGGTTTATTTATTTTGACCAACCCCAATAACTTACACGTAAAGAAAATCTTTGCAGCTCTTTTTAGTCCCAAAAAGAAAAATATTACCGGCTCAAGAGCAAATGCACCCTTTAGCTCACGCTCTCAGTGACACTGGCTATAATACATTTATTTTTGTATGTTAAGCACACTGTCGGGACAAAAGTTTAAGGTGTGGAAAGTGCTTTATAGAACTTTTTAACTTTTTATATCAACACTTTGGCTTTAACTAATTAATGCAGCAGTTGAAGGCCATCAGCTCACTTTGCCACCACCGCTACATTAAAAAGTTTTGCTTTCAGCATTGAACTGTAGTAAATCAGACAAAATGTCAGTGTCAGCGTGTAATTTATGTGTGACTTACAAACAAAGTTTTTACAAACTTTACATATTAACATTAAATTATTTATATTACATATTAAATTTTTCAATTTCAATTTTTCAATATAAAAATGTGTACATTAAAACTAAAAATTAGAATTTTAGTAGTTAATTATCGTATAGTTTAATTGACCAAAAAATGTGAAATATAACTGATAAGCCTTTCAGCCAAAGCTGTTAATAGAAAAAATTATGTTTTTTGCTAAAATGTATCGAAATAAACAAACTCATTGTTCATGATTTATTAAAGAAATTTATATATACATTTTTGTATTGAAATAAAATTTCTTCATTTATTTTTGCTGAATAGTGAAAATTTGTTAACAAATGTGATCATTTTCGCACAGAATGTAACACTCGAATTGCGTCATAAATAAAATGTTATATTTTGTAGAAATTTAATTTCATGAAAATGAAAATTGTTTATTTTTCAACATTTTGCTTTATTCTTTTCTTGGATTTTATATGTCTGCAGTCTACAGGTAAACAAAACAAATAATTTTGCATAAAAACTTTTGATCACGCTTGGATTTGGATTAATTAATTTAAATGTTGAAAAAAAAAAAAAAAATAATTCAATAGATATCTCACAAAGGCTTCAAAGGTAGCATTACAAACAAATTGAAAAAAAAATTATTCAAAACACTACCTTACATTAAACCATGTGTGGCGTTAAATAGCTAAGAATGTGACTTTTGACAGCTACCAATCAAAAACTTTTATTGTGAGGCTTGATTTAAGCCAATTCATGAAAGTTTAATGAAAACTTTAAAAACTTCAAAACGCTTTTCTAGAAGCCTTAAAATGTTGAAAATTACTTAGTTTGTTATTAAAGAACGAGCACTAAAGATAGGGCCGTGCGAAGAATTTGCTCGTGGGGGTGGTCTTTATCGAATTTCATAAAAAAAAAACTTTACAAAGAAACTATCAAGAAATGCATGTACATGAAGTATAATGATCGTGCCCGAGTCATTCTCTTTTGATAAGAAATTTTCGAATATCTATGCTTAGAGCGTTTGAACATACAACACTGACCCATTCTTTACCGGTAAATCGGTCCTTTGGTAAAGAATAATAATTTTTCTATAATTACTTATATGCTTGGGGAAAAATTGTTGTTGTAAATGTTTTTGATTGTAAGAGTAGCATATGAAAACTTTCCTTAGTTAATATAACTTTCACATTCATAGTAAAAGGCTTCCAACTACAAAGAAGTATTTCTTTGTAATAGACTAAGAAACGCCATCGAAATTAAGTTTTCGCAAAGTTTCTTTTAATAAAGTTGCACTCACTACAATATTATCAGTCAAGATTAATGAATCAAAGTTGGTGAAGAGTTTAGTTTTACTCAAAACAGTATTATCATTCCAAACAGTTTCTGGTTTAAATAGACGACTTGAAAAAGTCAGTGAGAAAAATTTAACATATTTTCGGTATAATAAGTTACTTTATCATTTAAAAACTTTGAGTACGAAATAATCGAATGAAATATGGATTGATTAAAGGCTTATATTTTTAGTTTATTTTCACTTCAGCTATTTCAGAATGTGTCGTACAACATGAAATATTAAAGCTATTAAAAAAAGTAAAAAATTATGTCAAAAGTTTTTACTATTTATTTATACATACATATGTACATATAACTTAAGCCAGTATACACAATTTTATTGATATTAAAAAATTCGCAATAAACATTAATTCAAATTAATTCATTAAACATGCCATTGAATAAAAAAATAAACAAGTATATGTTCTATGATATTCTCAAAAACCATATTTTACTAACAATAAGTGCTTGCAAAAACTATCAATTTTACCATTTTCGTTATGCAAAAAGGATTAAACTTTTTATAAATTTGAACAAAATTGAATGTGAAAGCAATTTTCTTTTTTTTAAAGCGGATACATGCGTTAAAGTTTCTGTTGCAATAAAATGTGCAAAAACCAAAAAATTTGAAGTAATTGGGTTAAATATTCAAATTTAAACGAATACAAACAAAAAATGTACATGTATGTGTGTATGTTTTGTGAACTAGTATTCATTGCTTTGTTTGTGTTGATATCCTTTTTACCTTGTAATTCATTTATTTATGTTACGGAATTCATATGCAATACCGCAAATATTACTGGCATTGCATACAAACGAGCAATACACAGATTGGCAGTATTATTCGCCGCACACATCCACAATAAATTCAAAATTGAAAATCTAAAAAAGAAATGATAAATAATAAACCAAAATAAAATGACAATTTCATTGTTTGACCGAGAAATTTCAATTTCATAAATTTTTTGTTTTGTTTTGCTTGTGTTTCTATTTACTTTGTCATTTGTTTTACATTTTTCGTTGCATCAAAAAAAATATAACAATAAATTTCAAGTTGTTTATGTGTTTGGATTTGTGAGGCACATACGGCGGGCAATGCAGCTAATAAAACGCAAAGCAATTTAGTTGAAACAACAACAACAAGTTTCAAAATTGAGTGAGTACGACAAAAATCTATTCTTTATTACTGAATAGTTACTCAGTATTGAACAAGACAACGTGTCGTATGAGTAACCTTTAATTATTTCTTAGTAGTTTAAAGTAAAATTTGCACGTTGCAGTTAAGTTAAGTTAAGTTAAGTTAAGGATATAAAATGTTCGAGTATGAGAGAACGGGTACGAGAGAACGTTAATGATAGAAAATCTATGCTGGAGTAAATTGGCGTAAATGTAGCACAGCAACACTTTCTTAACTTTTTTCAACTTTATTCCTCTTGTCTCTACATTTTTCAATTTTTTTCGATTTATTCAAATTTTTCAATTCTGTCAGCATATTTTAATTTTTTTCTACTACATCGACTTTTCATCCTTTTTAAAATTTTTCGACTCATTAATTTTTTTCACTCATTCTTAACTTTTTTCAACTTCTTTCGAAATTTTCTACATTTTTCGACTTGCTTAACCATATACCGTAAATGCGACACCAGGATTAAGCCCTCTATTGCATACCTATGTGCAAGAGAAAAAGTCCTTAGCTAAAACAAGCAATTCCTAAGTGCGTATTGTAACAAAATAAATAGTTATACGTAAGGCTACGCACTCTATTGCGTTACGCATAAAGGCACATTTCACATTTTTGGCGAGAAAGGTAACATTTCAAAATTTTTCGACGGCGAGTGATTATAGCTCTGCCCAAAAGACAATTCCGCATGAGATACGGGCTGTTGGAGTTGATTCTTATATTTTAGGGTCTGTTGAACACGATGGTGATGGTTGCTTTGCTATACAGTGGCTGGGTATATTGGTAGCATCGAAAATCTCCCAGAAACAGCGAAAAAACAGAGCAAATTTGGGTTTAAGTGTGCTAAGCTCGAGGAATTTATTTTTTTTTTCTTAGACTAATATTTTTGAAAATTATTGTCCGAAAACAGACTAAGAGATTCTGGCTAGTCCCGATGTTCCAGAATTTTTTATCAGAACACCAGAACATCAGAGTAATAGAAAAATGAAAAATCCCCGAAAACTGGCCAAAATTCAAGCTTTAGGTGAATTTGGGTAGTACATTTTATTAAAGTTTGTTTTCCGAAGAAATTGTTTGCACTGATTCCGAATTTGGCCTCAAAATTGACTGAATATATCAGAATTCTGAAATATTTGAGGTTAAGTACTTAAAAAATTAGGTCTTTTGTCTACTTTTGAGGCCATGTATAGGATTCAAAAAAATTTGTTCAGCTTAATTGTAATAAAACTATTATTTAGTACCGTTCTTCCTCTTTAAAATTAGCTTTTAAATGATCATCTAGCTTGCGAATTTTCAACTCATTGCGTTGATAAATTCAACTTTGAAAACAATATTTTTGTCACCTTTGAGGAACTTTTTCAACTATTTCGGATGAAAAAGTAAACTTTCTGCGAATTTTCAACTCACTGCGTTGAACAATTCAACTTTAAAACAATATTTTAATCATTCTGGGGAACTTTTTCAACTATTTCGGATGAAAAAGAAAACTTTTGCGTGAATTTTCAACTTACTACGTTGAATAATTCAACTTTGAAAGCGAATTTTTCATCTTTCTGTGGAGCTTTTTCTACTATTGTGGATGAAAATGTATACTTTTGTGGAAGTTTTCAACTCACTGAGTTGAATAATTCAACTTTGAAAGCAACTTTTTCAACTATTTTGGACGAAATAGAAATTTTTCGATAGAACTTTCACTCAATGCGTTGAATGATTCAACTTTGAAGCAATATTTTCATCTTTTTGCGCTACTTTTTCAACTACTTCGGACGAAAGATTCTGTTTTTATTTGCATTTTCAACTGAAAAGATTTAAATTATCAACGGATGAAGTTGAAAATGCCTTATGTATAACGTTTTCAACTTAAATTAGACAAAAATTTCAACTTTTTTGGAAAGAATGCATATGTCAACTTAAAAAGTTGAAAAACTATACTTAAATTTTGAACCGTGTATTTTTACTGCAAAAAATACGAGAAAGTTACAAGTGCAAAATTCATTCAAGAAAATAATTGGGCAACTTGCGTTACTATTTATGAATTAATTGAATATTATTTGATCGAATTTTACAGTCATAAGTAGAAACCGATAAACATGTCGCACCGTCAGAACAAGAGAGCCGCATCTCAAAATTTTAAGTTTCGAGAAAATTGAGATTAAAGATATCTGAAATTTTCCACTGAATTTGAAGACAGCCATATTAATAGTTATGAAAGTCTTGAACTGAAATACTACAAACTAATCTCACAAATTTATGGAGTAACATTGACATATTTCGGAATGTGGCAGTGTTGCAATTACTTTGATTGAAATATTTTTGGTTTAAGAGAACTATACTACCTAGTTTTGATTTGCCACTGTAAAAACTGTAATGGGAAATATTTTAAGATATCTTTTTTGATTTAAGGCTTTGTTGTTTTAATTGTTTTTTCTTTAATTTAATAGCAAAATATTAATATTTTGAAATGAGGCGGTCTTGTTTTGTTAAGAAAAATTTCAGAACAAAATATCCCTTGTCTAAAAATGTGTTGTAGAAGTTATTAATTGAGCTAGAAATTTGGTGGCAAGACTAAAATTAAGAACACTTAATGAGCTATATAGTGGCATACATAACTCGAAAACTCGTTATTTTGATTTGCGGCCCTTTTGTTTTGACGGTGCGATGTGAACTTACACAAATGTAAGATTCGATAGAATAAAGCTCAATTAATTAATAATATTCAATCAAAAAAAAAAATAAATAAAAATTCAATGTTACTATTTATGTTTAATAAAAAATATTTGGAATGATTTTTACAGAATTGCAGGAAACTACTTACAGTTTTGTGCCGGATTTATAAAGCGATGGAGTGATAAATTATTCCCTCAATGCATGGTTAAGAGTTTGCGAGAAAATAAATCCATTATTCTGTTGACATGTATGTATATCATTGGGATCCCCAATTAATCCCCACGCAATATATGAAATATTGTTCCATCGACGGGAAATCGTATTGAGCATCTTAACCAAATAATATTAAAATTCGATTGTCTTGGGAGAATTCTAAAATATGACTTTATTCCATAAAAAGATTTTAAATGTGATATTGTTCAACATTTATTTCCAACAAATAAAGTGTGCTTAAAATCCTATCAGGCATTAAATTAAAAATCTGAAAGCTAATGCCATCATACTTATTAAATATATTAGCCAATATTTTAATTTTTTTTTTGGAATATTTAGCCTAAAGAGAACTACTCATAAGTAGTACATATTTACCAATTACATTTAAAAGAAAACCAACATATTTTTCGTTCATATTTGTTAATTTTTATTTTTATACAATCGCGTTTTTGTATTTATAGAATTTTCGTTGCGGTTAGTTGCCATTACCACTAGGCCACCACTGGGCCACCACTTCTTAAATCACCAAAGTGCCATAAGTCAACACCATTTCCAACATTTCCACTATTGCCACCATTAACACCTGTTTGTGGCTCAGGATTCGGATTGCCTGCAGTAAAAGTTTAAAAATTTTTAAGGTGTACTAGGTGCTATCTTTAACGCCCCTAAAACTTACCAGCAGCGATAGCCAGCAGAGCGAAAACAAATCCAAAAAATGCGAAAAAGTTCATATTTAATTGATATTGAACGACAGATGAAATATTTCTGCGATAACAATGTATTCACTTCCAGATATTTATACAAATTGTAATGTGCAGATAGACGCGTTATTTACATACAGATCAAGCAAATAAAAAGAAATATTAAAGAGAGCAATGAATTTTTTTATCAGGACACAAATTTTTTTTTTTGGCAGCAAACGTTTTGCTTTAAGATGATGTTTATGAAAACAGCGACGAAGTTAATAAATGCAAATTTATTATCATGACATTTTTGGAAAAACCACAAGAAGTTATAGATTATGCAGTAGCTACGTAATGTTAACAGTCAACTCATTTTGCAGATTAAATACTGAGGAACAAATTGATTTGTAAGTGTCTAGAAAATGTTGCAGTAATAAGAGAAAAGTCTTAACTGGCGGTTTGTCTATGTTTGAACTTTAGGTAAAAAAAAAAAATTATTTGTTGTGCAAATACAATCGAGTACCATACCATAAGACCCATTGCGGAAAATACCATATACATACCAACATTTGTATTGCTATAAATTGTAATATGGCTAAATAAGTGGTATTGAATCATTTTATTATTAAATATGGAATCATGACGTTTAAAATGAAATCATTTTATTACATTAAAAAATCTTTTGAAGCTTGCGGATCAAGCTTTTATCTGAAGTTCACTAAAAAAATATTAAGAAATGTGTTTTTCAAAAAAAAATCAAAAATTCATTTCAATTTAGAAAATTTTATCTCTTTTTTTTTCTTAAGATTAAAAAAAAACAAGTGAAGGTGTTATCTTCGGCCAGGCCAAAACTCACATAGCCTACACTGCACTGAAAGTACCTTTTAAATAAATGTAAAAAAGACGTTGAAGAGGTTGAATAAGTCGAAAAAAATGTGAAATGTTCGAAAGGTTGACAGAAGTAGAAAAATGTTGAAAAAGTCGAAAATGTATGCCAAATGTTGAGGGAGGTTGAAAAACTCTAAAAAAGTTGAAAGAGGTTGAAAAAGTTGAACAAATACATATGGGATATATTGGGTTGATAAAGTCAAAAGAATATGGAAAATATTGAAAAAAAATGGAATAAAACCTAAGTTATTTAAATGTGCCACGCCCAATTCTTCAATTCCGCCTACTTATGGGTTTCTAAACTCTATTCGTGATGGACCTCCTCATACTAAATTTTAGCACAATAGCGATATATGCCGCACTCAAATTTAAAATTTAGGGCGGTGACACACCCACTGGTACAATCCAGCCCGATTTTGATCCAGAAATAGCTTTTCATAAGCAAACCCCTTACGAAAAATTTTAGTATGATTGCTCACATATTTCGATAAATATGCTACTTACCGTATTTTATTTGCATGGGAGGTGCCACGCCCACTGGTCCTTTTTCAGCCACTTTTGATTCAGACATACTTTATAGCAACTGAACCACTTACATTAAATTTCGTACTTATTGCTGCAATAGTTCAAACAGCGCTTACAAATTTATGCTAATATGGAAGGTGCCACGCCCACTGATGCAATCCCGTCGAAATTAATTTATTTTTAAAGCTAATAGTAAGTGACATCTATACACCAAATTTTATGAAGATTACTCTCATAGCACACTATATATGAGAATAAACGGTTTTTGCTTATATGGGAGGGGCCACGCCCACACAGCTACTATTGAACCAAATTTTCGTAATTAGACACCTTATAGCAAGTATATCTACCTCATTAAATTTCATAACGATTGCGTTGTTAGTTCTCTTAATATAATGTTTATAAATATTCTGGGCTGTACCACGCCCTTCAACAAGTTTTTTCAGTAAAGTGGCTGAGCTTGTATCAATGACTGCTTTCAGCGGCATCATCTCCAAAATTTTTATGAAAATCGTTTGTGCCAATTTGAGATATACGGAATCGAAATTTTTAACAGTTGAAAAGTGTCACGCCCACTTTTTCGATTCCACCCACTTTTATCACAATTCAAGATATATTTGATATGCATCCGTGTACCAAATTTCATCGCAATATCTTGAACGGCTTACAAGATATGCAAGAATAAATGATAAAATTTGGGGCTGTGCCACGCCCCTGTACGATCTTTTGGAAACTTGAAACCCAGCTTAATCCTAATTGGGTTCACATGTGCACCAAATCACCAAGTTTCATCAAAATCGCTGCAACTTTTTTCAAAATTGGCCTGGGTAAATATACATAGAGTATGGGCGGTAGGCGTGTCTGTAAATGGATTTCGCCTATTATCAATAGCACGATTCCTGCAAGAAGATGTTACATGTGTGTGAAAGTTTCATTCAATTTGCTTTCTTGGTTTTCTCGTAAACCTGATTTAAACAGACGGACAGACAGACAGACATCGCTAAATCACCTAAGTCGATCAAGAATATATATATGACGCTAATCAAGAATATATATACTTTTCCATACCTACCACTCCCCCTTCGATGTGTTACAAACGGAGACAACAAACTGAATATACCCTCAGTGTAGGGTATAAAAACATTAAAATAATTTTTCCCCACGATTAAACTTCCAGCATTAAGCGCAGAATAAATCAAAGTTTTTTTTAACAGAAAACAAAAAATTATTAAATAAATGGGATTTTAAAAAAAAATGCAAAAATATGTTTCAACTCGAAAATTTTTGCGAAAAAATTTGCTATTCACTAAACATTTTTAATTTTATTTTTTTTTTCAATATTTTATCATTTTTCATTATTACCAAAAGAATATATACATTCAAACCAACATACAACTATTTAATTGGAATTCAATAGTTAGCTAAGTCAAGCATCAACTTTTTAATAGACATTTAAATAGTTGGTAAGCAATTTACTCATGGGTTCTAACAAGTTGAAAAAAAGCAGCAGTTTAACTTAGTAGGAGACATTACGCTGGCTGCATGTTGCGCCCACAATTGTGATCATTGCAAAAAAATTATTGTTTTTTTTTTAGCAAAAACGTAAGACAAACTACCTTTTCTTACATTTTTGTCCAATTTCATTGTTTAATCCGATATTTGAAATAGTTTTTTATACTTGCGACTTAGTGTTTTCATTTGGTCATCATCAATTGTATCAAAACTGTTTCAGCTAAGATGGCAATAACATGTGGGGGTTCGACATAAAAATTCTGGGAATCTCGTAAGTGAAATAAAATGCATTCACTTAAAGAAGCAGTTAGTATGAAAAAACTTTCTTTTTAGGAGAACAAAGATTTTAACATCCTCATAAAACTACTACTCACAACACCTCTTTGCTTAGTGCAGTTAAAAAAATGTAAATGTCCTGAACGTATATTCGGAAACAAAAAGATACGACCAACTTAATTTCTTTTCTGCAATACATATTTTGAAAATTATGGGTTTAAAAAAAAAATGTTTACTTTTACCTACTGTTATATGTCAGATCTGCAAGTTGATTTTGTGAGAAAAGAAACCATTATTCTGTTGACATTGTAGCCAGTCTAACTGATGGACTTCAATTTCATGATTCTCACACTTAAAGACGAAATCGTTTTGAATTAAAATGCAATACTTTTAATCGAAAAATCTTGAAATGTTGCTTTATTCGACTGAAAGCCTTAAAAAATTTTGATCGAATAACAAAACAAATCGATCTTATTAGTTGAAAAGTGCTAAAATTTGACTTTATTTTATACTAAATTTTGAAATTCGATAGTATTTGATGAATATATTGAACACGAAACGCATTTGTTACAAAAAAATAAAATGTGCATATTATATATGTTTGTATGTTTCCAAAATTTTATTTTTTAAAAGAACTACTCAAAGTAATTATTTCTCTAAGTGCAAATAAAACCAAATTTGTTTCATTAATACGCCATTTCGTTTTCCATTCAATTTTCCATGTGGTTATTTGCCATTTCCACCGTGACCACCATTTCCTGCTCTGCCACGGCCCCAAACGTCACCACCTTTTCCACCATGTCCACCCGTTTGTGGCTCAGGATTTGGGTTGCCTGTATTATACAATTAAAATTTAATAAGTGGACCAAGGATCAATTCGTATCACAATAAAACTTACCTGCAGCGAGAGCCAGCAGAGCGAGCACAAATCCAAAAATAGCGTAAATTTTCATATTTAGTTGATATTGGAAGACTGATGAAATATATCTGTGATTACATTGCATTCACTTTGAGATATTTATACAAATTGTAATGTGCAGATCATGAGAAAGAATAAGAATTATTTAAAAAATCAATGAAATTCATTATCAGGAAACAAGGTTCTTGCTGGCAGCTAAGATGACGTTTTTGAAAACATCGACGAGGTCATTGAATGCAAATTTTTCATCATGTCATCTTTGGTAAAACCACAAAAAGTTCTGAAGTGCACAGTGTTAATTGATATCTCATGTTTACAATCATTTCTTATTGCAGTCATATATCAAATTAAATACTAAAAAGTAAGCTTAGTTGTAGATAAGCATTGTATTTTACCGGAAATAAGAAAACAGGCCCTATTTTTCTATTGTTTTAAAAAGATTGCTGACAATTATAGACTTCACTTTTTATTTTTTACTAATTACTTAGATTTACGCCTTTTACTATTTTGCGTATCATAAGCTTAATATTTGACAATAGTACTAATATGTATATCAAAATGTCTTCCAACATAGTTCTCTGTACATATTAAATAATTTTATTAAAATCAAAATTTTTTAAAAAAATGTCTACTACTGTTAAAAACTTTTAGTCCATATTACATGTTGAAATCCAAAAAACTGTGTGCTCAACGTATCTTGCCTTGAAAATGTTCAAACAAAAGTAGAAGCACTTAGTATTTTGTCTCCAAATCACTGTACCCAATAGACCAACTTAGGCAAAGTGGGCTCTTGCCCTTAGCATTATTACATAAGCACGCTTTTAAAAGTGAACAAGTTAATTCACGAATTAGTAGAATGTACTTTTGTTTTGCGATTTTGACAGAATTTACATAACCTAGCGTTTCAATCTTGGAAGACTTAAAAAAGTTGATACCAAATTTTTGAAGAATATTTCTTGGTGCGTTTAAAAACATTGAACATTTAGATTTTCTATCAGAACCATAATGCTGATGAACACCAGCGTTTTCATCTGGAGTTTAAGCTACGGTGGAGTTTCAGTAATTCAAAGGGCTTGGAAATAGAAAAAATATGCATATTTTTTATATACGATTATTGTTGTGATTTTCATTGCTTTAATTTTGTGGTGATTTAATTGCTTCTTTAAGTATATGGCCATATAATTAAAAAAAATATATTCATAAGACACTTGAACGCTGCGGTTTTATCATCATCGAACAATTTTTTGCTATTCCACGTATATCCCTGGTTCGATTTTTTCCGTAGAGAATCAAGGAAACTTCTTACATATAACCACCGCTCTCACAAAATTTTTCATTAGCCCAAGTTCAACGTGCATTGATAAGAAAAGTAAGTCATCTTTATCAACAAGTGGCTCATTACCAATGTTGGCTTCTCCACGCGACAGTCAGTTGGGTTGACTGAAATGATTTTCATCGTCCCTGCTGTTCCATAATTACAAGCAGCAGCTGTGTTTTGAGCAACCACCTTTCATGTTACACCAACCAAACCAATAATAAATAAATAAAAAAGGATATTTCGAAAACGAATCTTAAGAAATTTTTTTTTTTAATTCCTAAGACTCAAAATTCATAAAAAAAAATATATGGGAAACCAGATTTTTTTTTTTGTGTAAACTAGTGTTATGGAAGATTTCATTTTGAAAAATTTAAAATTTTTTTCAAACAGCAGCATATTAAAATTAAACAAGTTAAGGTGTTATCTTCGGCCTGGCCGAAACTCACCTACCCTACACTGCACTGAAAGTCGCTTTTAAATAAATGTTAAAAGACGTTGAAGAGGTTAAATAAGTCGAAAAAAATTTGAAATGTAAAAAAGGTCGAAAGAAGTTGAAAAATTTCTAAGGTCGAAAGAATATGGAAACCACTGAACAAAGTTGAAAAAAGTTCAAAATGTCGAAAATATATGAAAAATGTTGAAAAATGCTTAAAAATGTCGAAATAATATGAAAACGTTGAAAAAAGTTGAAAGAGCTCAAAGTCACTGAAAAAGTCTTAAAAATAAAGAAAATATGTTATGAAGAAAAATGAAAAAGGTTGAAAAAGTCAAACGAATACATATGGGATATATTGGAAAAAGTTAAAAGGTTGATAAAGTCAAAAGAATATGAAAAATATTGAATAAAATTGAATAAAAACTAAGAAATTTAAATGTGCCACGCCCACTTCTCCAATTCCGCCTACTTTTGGGTTACTAAATCATATTCGTCATTGACATCCACATACCAAATCTTAGCCCAATAGGTTGTATAATTTGCTATATATGCCATAATTAGTCTTAAAATTTTGGGCGGTAACACACCTACTGGTGTAATGTGGTCCGATTTTTATCCAGAAATAGCTTTTTATAAGCAACACTCTTTCACCAAATTTTAGTATGATTGATCACATATTTCGAAATATATGCTACTAAAGGTATTTTACTTGTATGGGGAGTGACACGCCCACTCGTGCTATTTCACCCACTTTTCATTCAGGTATACCTTATAGCAAGTAAACCACCTAAATCAAATTTCATACCAATTGTTGCAATAGTTCAATCAATATAGCGATTGCAACTTTATGGTCATATAGAAGGTGCCACGCCCACTACTGCAATCTCATCAATTCTCATTTAATTTCAAAGCCCATAGCAGCCGATAACTCTAAGCCAAATTTTATGAAGATTACTCTCATAGCACACTATCTATAACAGTAAACGTTTTTTGTTTGTAAGGGAGGTGCCACGCCCACATGCTCCATTGAACCAAATTTTTGCAAAAACATACCTTCTAGCAAGTATATCTGCCTTATTAAATTTCATAACGATTACGTTGTTAGTTCTCTTAATATAACGATTATAATTATTGTGGGCTGTGCCACGCCCTTAATCGAGTCTTTTCAGTAAAGTGGCTGAGCTTGTTTTGATGACTGCTTCCAGCGGCATCATCTCCAAAATTTTTATGAAAATCGTTAAGCCACTTTTGAGATATATAGAATCAAAATTTTTAACTGTTGAAAAGTGCCACGCCCACTTTTACGATTCCGCCCACTTATATCAAAATTTAAGATATATTTGAAATGTACCCGTTTACCAAATTTCATAACAATATCTAACACGGCTTACGAGATATGGTGGTATAAAAGCTAAAATTTAGGGCTGTGCCACGCCCCTGTAGGAAGCTTTGAAAGCTTGAAAGCTAACCTAATCCTAATCTAGTTCACATGTGCATCAAATCACCAATTTTCATCAAAATCGCTGCAACTTTTTTCAAAATTGACCTGGGTAAATATACATAGGGTATGGACGGTAGGCGTTTCCGTTAACTGATTTCGCCCATTTTCAATAGCAAGATGCCTGCAAGAAGATGTGACCTGTGTGTGAAAGTTTCATTCAATTAGCTCTCTTAGTTTTCCCGTAAACCTGATTTCAACAGACAGACGGACAGACAGACAGGTAATTTTTGGAGGGCAAATGTACTTCTTCTTTTTGTTTCTAAAATTTACTAAAATGAAAGTTCATTCCATTTTTTAAGCAACGTTTTCTAAAAATACAGCAAAATGAAAACAAAATGCATTCGAGTTTTGTACGCATATTTCTATAAAATTTACTAAAATTTACAAAAGTGTTCTAAAAACGAAAAAAAACGATCGTTATTATTAGAAATATTCCAAATGTACTTAAAATGCGCCAAATGTGCTGAAAATTCGTCCATTGTACGAAATGTATTAAAAGTTTGTTAAATGTACTGAAAAAAGTACCTAAAATGATTCACATAACCATCACATTCTACCGCATGCATTAATAAGACTGAACGGGTCGTATGAGTAACCATTAATTATGGTTTGGCTAGATCGAACAATGATTTAAAAGCAGTGCCATCACTGCTGCATTTGGGTTTTGTGGAAATGTACTGAATGGAGAGTTGAAATGTACTTTTAAGATGCCGAATGTATTTTCTTGATAAACATGAATATGTTACTTAAAATTCAGCACAATTTCTACTTTTTTACATGGGAGAAATGTATTATTTTGAGAGAAATTTTGATGAAAGCCCTACACAGTATTTGTGTTAAAAGTTTGGTTCAGTGTGAGAGTGCTTGGTAAAAAAATCATCTATTATTTGATAATTCTTATTAATTTTGTGGCAATTTTATATATTTTAAACATAAAAAGTACCAAAACATTCAAATTTGCATCGAACTATTGGAATCCAATGCTTGGATAAATGGACATTTAATTAGATGGCAAACCAGTTATTCATTGGTTCTAACCAACTAAAAAAAAAATGACACTCCAAGTCAACAACTGCCAATACTGCTTTACCTTATTTATGGAAAAGTTTTTTTAAAGTTGCTATTTAGTATTTTCATTTGATCTTTATCACTTGAACCAGAACTGTTTAAGCTAAGTTAGCATTGCTATGCAGGGTTTCAAAACTAAAATTTTGAGAAGTCACGTAAGCGAGATTCCGGGATATAGCTCCCTACTACATATGCAGCTTTGTGTTGAAAACAAAATTGCCTTAAACAAGCGATTCGTATGAATGGCGAATGCCATTAAACATGTTTCAATTTTTTTTTTGATCTTTTTAGTGGACAAAAATTAGCACGTCTTCATATAAAAATATTACTCAAAATAATTCAAAATATTTGTTCACATTTGATAATTTTTATTTAATAATTGATTAATTTATTTTGATTAATAATTTATTTATATAAATTCGCCTTTTTATTTTTTATTCAATTTTCTTTCTAGTTATTTTGCTTTTCCATCGCTCCCACCACTTTCTGGCCAGTCATTGGCCCAGCCGCTTTCATGGTGTTCATCATATCTGCTCGGACTTGCATTTCCTGCAATAAATAATTAAAAATTATTGAATTGTTCTAGGTGCTATCGATAGCCCCACTAAAACTTACCAGCAGCGAAAGCCAGCAGTGCGAGAGCAAATCCAAATAATGCGATGAGTTTCATATTTGATTGATATTCGAAAACTGATGAAATGTTTATGTGATTAAATTATATACACACAGAGATATTTATACAAATTGTTATATGCAGATCGACATGTTTTTGACAAATCATGCAAACCAATAAGAAATATTAAAGAGAACAATGAATTTTACTATCAGGAGACTAAGATTTTTTTGGCAGCAACGTTCTGCTTTTAGTTAATTATGATATCTTTGGAAAAACCACAAAAATTTGATTGGGCAGTGTTGATGATTAAGTAATATTTGCACTCAACGAATTATTCGGTCAGTACGTAAATATAAAAATATGTATATATGTATGTGGCTGAACTTTATTTCGAAAATAGCTGCAACGATTTTCATGAATCTTTTGGATTTGGTGCATATCGGAACAAAATTACGTTTTTAAAAATTCTAACATTGGCGTGGCACAGCCCAAATTTTTATAGCGTTATCTCGGTGCGTTATCAAGGTGCTGTAATGCAATTAGATATGAGGATGCAGATTAAAAATGATTTTAATTGCACCTAAAGTATGTGAAATTGGAAAAGTTTACATTTTTCAACAATAAAAAATTTTGATTCAATATAACTCGAAAACTGCATATATGATTTTCATAAACATTTTAAAGATAATATTACTGAAAGCAGTCATCATAATAAGCTAAGTCACAAAACTGGCGAAGCTCGTTAAAGGGCACAATACTTGTAAACGTTATAATAAGAGATGCACCGCTTGTAGATGCAAAAAAATAACGTTAAAAGTTGTGGTTAAAGTGTTATTTGAGTAATTTTTTTTATAGTTTGGTGTAGAGGTTTCGGTTACTATAAGTTTTAAGATTAAATAGATTTCGACGGAATTGCATTAGTGGACGTGGCACCCCCATACAAGCACAAAATGTTTAATGTTATATTTAGTACATAATATGAGTGATCCTTAAAAAAATTGGCGTAGAGATATTGGCTACAATAAACTTTGAAATTAAATGGAATACGACTGGATTGGATCAGTGGACATAACATCTCCCATGTTAACAAAAAGTTCTAAGCGTGGCATTTTGGCCTTTTTGAATATTTTTTGCAATATTTTCCCTTTTTTCCTTCGACTATTTCAACCTCTTTCGAATTTTTTGAAATTGAAATTCTGATTACTTAGATCAGAACTTTTTCAGCTAAGATGGCATCAATATGCGGAAGTTCGTAACAAAAATTCTGGGTAATCCGATAAGTGTTGTTAAATTCATACGATAAAACAAGCAGTTGGTATGAAGGCTAATGCAAATATATTATACATGTTTGAAAGTTCTCTTTTTTAGAGGACAAAGATTTTTCATTCCTCATAAAAACAACTATTCAAAACACCTTTTGTGCAGTTAAAAAAATCAAATAATTTTCCGTTCATATTTGAGATATTTTTATTTTTATTAATTTGTCTTTTTGTTTTTTATTCAATTCAATTCGTGGTTACTATTCATCTTCACCGTGGCCAGCTCTTCCTGCCCATCCAAAACGCCAGTCATAATCATGGTGTTCATCATTTCTACTTGGTCGTTCCGTAGGACCTGCATTGCCTGCAATAAATAATTAAAAATTGTTGAAGTGTACTAGGTGCTATTAATAGCCGCACTAAAACTTACCAGCAGCGAGAGCCAGAAAAGCGAGAGCAAATCCAAAAAATGCGATGAGTTTCATATTTGATTGATATTCGAAGACTGATGAAATGTTTCTGTGCTAACATTATATTCACTCTCAGGTATTTATACAAACTTTAGTGTGCAGATCGTCATGTTTTTTACAGATCTTACAACACAAAAAATAGAATTAAAAAGAGCAATTGATTTTATATCAGACGATAAAGTTTTTGCTGACACCACACATTTCGCTTTGAGATATCGTTTTTGAAGACATCTGCAAGTCATTGAATTTTTAATCTTGGCATTTTTGGAAAAACCTACGTTGCACAGTGTTAATTGTTGCCTAATGTTTTGCTGCAATACATATGTACATTACCGTGTTTTTTCAAACTTTTTAGTGATGAATTTTATTTATTTTTTCCTATATTATAGCTTGAGGAATAAAATTAATTTTCCCAAAATTTGAGCTTCCTAGCTCAAACCTGTAAGCGACGCGGGCAGAGTTTATGTCCAATTTCTTTGAAATTTAACGAAAAAACCGACTTACTAAAGCGTAGAAAAAGTCTGCCTTAAAAGCCAAGATATAGCTTTTTGGGATTTTTAGTTGAATGGGGGACGCCTTCCACTGTTGTAAGAGCATGCCCACATTTTTCGTGTGACTAAAAAGGCAGAAAAAATACACCCGAAGGAGGTAATTTTATTTTATTTTAAAAAATTTGAGGTCCTAAATGCATTTACAATAGAATCGGGTTTGCAGAAAATTCTCCCAAAACTTCAGCTTCCTAGATCAAACCTGCGAACGACGTATCCACTTTGTTTCCTAGTACAATACTTTTTCAAAATTTTTCAGATTTTTTAACAGATATTAAAGCTCAAAATTATTTGACTATTGCAACATTTTGCAACTTCTTCAATATTTTTCGACTTCTCGACATTTGACCTTTGAATTTTTAAAGGTAATACCAGAAAATTGCTGGCTACTCTTGCTTAATTTAAGTCAAAACTTAAGGTCATTTCTCGTAAACGCTGAGCCGATTTTAGCACATGAGGCGTCATTCTTTTGGAAATACGGATGCTAAAAAAATAATATGTGGATATTAATGCTTCAAATGAATGATGTTAGGTGACGCTGCCACCTTCCTCTTGAAATCAACCGTGAGATTCTAATGAAAATTTGTGTGAGGTTAGTACTTTTGATGTTCTATCTTAATATTCGATAAGTCTGAGGTTTTATCGAAAGTTTTGATGTCTTTTAATCCTAATGCTTATCTGTTTCTCCAAAATGTTCTATACCAAATCTGGTAAATTTTACTTAAAATTTTTCAAGTTTCCGTACGCGGGAGGTGACACGTCTATGTGTTAAGACCGCCTCCACTTAATTCGGTATTTCTTGTACTTACCTATGTTGCCAAGTGTTCTTGTACCAAGTGCCATGCTTATCTGTCAACTATCGCCCACATTTAGTTCAGCAATGGCTTGTGTCACCAAATGTTTCCTCACAAAGTTTTATGAAGTCGCTTTAAATATTTCCTAGCAAAGTGCTTCTAATTTGTTGCTTGTATGATAGTTGCCACGCCTACGTGCATGGCGACACCCACTTTTCTACCGCCGCACACTTTTTTTTCAGTAGATATTGTATTTACTGACGTTCCCATACCAAACTATGCTTATGTCAGCATTGATACCTCACTCAGTAGAGCGTATTGAATTAATTGCTTTCTGTAGAGCTGCCAAATCTCTTTATTTTATCGTAGATAGTATATATTTATACTTACCTTATAATACTCAGAGTTCAATAAGCATTCAGATGGTAAAACAAGTTTTGGAAACGGACTAATAGCTCATGGACCCACCTTTAACTAAGTTATTTGGATTGGTTTTTACAGAATTTCAAGGACCTTCCCAGTGTTGTATGTTAGATTAGCAAGGCGCTTTTGTGGTACATTATATCCACAAAGCTTGATCAGTAGTTTATGAAAAAAAGAAAACAATTTCCCTATTGACATGCTCCCCAGTACACCTGATCGATTATATGATCGATTCCAAGCTATGGCTCTTACACTGAAAGACAATGTCTTTTTAAATTAAAGCGTTATACCTTCAATCAATAGAATTGAAAATCATAGAAAAACATGCAGTTTTCTTCTAAGTGCAAATAAAAAAACCAAGTTATTTTTCTTTCTTGTTATATATTTTTTATTTTCATAAGTACTCTTTTTCGTTTTTATTCAAATTTCCATGTGTTTATTTGCCATTTCCACCGCGGCCACCATTGCCTGCCCTGCCACGGCCCCAGACGTCACCACCTTTTCCACCATGTCCGCCTGTTTGTGGCTCAGGATTTGGATTGCCTGTGTTGAAAAATTGAAAAAATTAATGAGATGACCAAGGGACCATAGGTAACCCTACTAATACTTACCAGAAGCGAGAGCCAGCAGAGCAAGCACAAATCCAAAAATAGCGTAGATTTTCATATTTGATTGATATTTGAAGACTGATGAAATGTTTCTGCGATTACATTGTATTCATTCTGAGATATTTATACAAATTTTAGAGTGTAGATCGACATGTTTTTTGCAGATCATACGTAACAATAGGAAGTATAAAAGACAGCAGTGAATTTTATTATCAGAAGATAAGATTCTTGCTGGGAGCTTATATTTTTTGCTAAGGTGGCATTTTTGAAAACATCGAAAAGGTCATTGAATTCGAAAATTGAAAAAATCACAAGGAGCTCTAGATATCACAGTGTTAATTGCTTTTTAATGTGTACATTTATTTCATTTAATTTTTTTTAAGTCAGCTACCGAATTCGTTTGCTATTACGACTTATTCCAAACTGAGATAACATAATTATTCGAATTAGATCCAAGCCTTTAATTATTTTGCGTATCATAAGTTTTAAGAAAATTTTTACTACTACCTTTTGTCACTGTTACGATTTGAAGCCCAAAAATCCAACTCCAAAAATCCAATCCAAAGTAGAAGTATTTAGTATTTTTTATTCAAATCGCTGTAACCAGTAGACAGACCACCATGGCCAACTGTTACATAAATACATACATAATTTACATGTTAGTAGGATGAACTTTTGTTTTGTGATTTTGACAGGATTCACATAGTCTAATATTCCAAGCCTTAAGACTTAACAAAGTTGATATCAAAGTTTGATTATTTAGTTGCATCTTTAAATAATCAAACTATGGTGGTATGGTGGTAAACATACATTAGTATTACTTGAAAGAAATAGGTATAGTGAAGAACGACGTTTACATGCACCTCTAACCCATTAACGCCGCCGCGTGCGAAAACGCATCAAAAAATAGAGGTGTGTCTGAAAAGTCATAGAAATTGTTAGGTGGTTGATATCGCTTAGCCGTGTTTTGATGTGGTAAGTAGATGGATGGGCCTACATATGCGTCCTGAACAGGTAAGTCATGTGACGTCATCTATTTAATGATAACTGCATCGGCAGGTGCTGGTTTTCCGGCATGTGGAAAAATAACAATTTTAACATAGAAAATACTCAGAAAAAAAATATTTATAGAATGTGTAATGATGAGGATCGGTAGCCCTTGGGCCTACATATGTATATCTCATAAAAATTTCAAATTTCTACATGTTAGCGTTTTTGCACCGGTACATGTTGTGAGTTTTTGCACCCATCGGCGCTAAAGAGTACATTTTTACTAGCGAAAATTTTGCAGTTGCACGTGCGTGCGCTTTGCGTTTTTTGCACGTCAGTCGGTTGTAATTATTAGAGAGAGATTGCAGAATTATAGCGACGTAGTCGAGTCTGATTTCGAGAATGGAAGTCTTTTATTTCGTGAATTTTGGAAGCCATAATTGAAAATGAGTGGTCTGACGATGAGGAGCCGCAAAGAACAAAGACAATTATCGAACGTATTGATGTTCCAGACGACCACATATCCTGTGATGATGCTGGACCTACCGAAGCTGATGGCGCCTTGGAAAGTACGCCGGAGATTTGTGGTACCACAGAAATGTATGTTGAGTACCCGGACGCCGACAATGACGATAATGTACCCTTATCAATTTGCTTTGAAGAAACGGGTTGTTTCACTTGGCCATGCTCAGACACAATCTCACAAATTGATGATTCGCAATTCGTTGGAACGACATTGATTGATTTATATATTTAATTGCAGACCGTTACTGTGTTGTCCAATTATCTGCAAATTGAAAGAAAGCATCGCATGTGGCGTTATGAAAAAAACAACGTTAGATAGTAATGGTAGAGGAGCCAGACATCATTCATCAATACAGCAAACGAATTAGACGCGTTGATCTTTCCGACAATGCAATGAATAATTACTGGATTTCTCTCCGTGGTTAAAAATACTTAGTATTGGCCATTGATAACAAATGGTTTCAATGCTGCCATGGTCAATGCTTGGAAGCTGCATAGCGCCATCCATAGTTACCAGCGCAAAAACGCATCGGCTAATAGGGATGGCTCCAAAACGCAATTCAGGCAGATTCACCAATTCTAATTCTGCAACACTGTGACTGATCTCTAGCCGCAAAGTGAGGTAGTGGCATATCATCGTGGTCCCACAACTAAAGACACACCCTCTCAAAAACGATTCGCACTGGATAACCTTGGCCGCAACAGTGAGAAGAAGACAAAACGCTTTCGCTGTCGCCTCTTTGCTTTTCACAGCATCTACTATTGCGCAAAGAGAAAAATGGCAGTGCATCCGAAATCAGCCTAGTGAATATTCATCCCTTTTTTTCTATATTTTGTCGAAAGTTCTGAATTAATATATTCCGACATGTATTTATTATTTACTTTTTAAATAATTCTAATATAAGCTTTAATTTGATCCATTAATTTCTTTTATAATCCACACATTTCATAACCACTCTTTCCACTAGTAAAAATGTACTCATTGACGCCGACGGGTGCAAAAACGCACCACCCCCTAAATAGGTAATGGGTAGGGGTAGGTGGCTAGTTGTGCGCGGAATACGATTGTCCCTAAGGCATCCTCCTCGCAGTTTTAACCCTGTATGTCCACGAATAAAGGAACCGTCGTTAATGGGTTAAACAAAATGAAGCTAGGTGAAAAAAAGCCTTTGGAGCTTTATAGGAGCATGAAATGCCTCGCTAGCGGTAATATTCTAGTTAATCCAACTCTCGTTATTAAGCTTTGTCTAAACATGCTCCCATCTTCGATTCGCGTTTGCCTTATTGCAGTAGAAAATTATCATACTAGAGAAGAATTTTTTAGTTTGACAGATAGGCACAAATTAATGCGATATGTAGTAATATTATGGCAGATGACAATCACTTGCAAAGTTCAATTAGCTGTAATGCTCGTAATGCTGTACCCAAAGCGCAATAGATCGAAATAACTTCAACCGTCAACGAAGAAGTTTCTCGAGAGACACTTCGGGATCTAGGCATAGTGTTTCACCGAGGCTACGAGGCAGCCTCGTTTTTGACTACGAGAACGAGGCGAGACCGAGGCGAGAACGAGGCGAGATGGAAAAATAAATTTTCCTCGCTTGACCGAGGCGAGGCGAGATCACACGGCACCTCGCCTCGGCCTCGCCTCGGCCTCGTTTTCGAAACCAAGAGCGAGGCGCGTTTTGACGAAATCTGAACTCGTAAGAATCATATGCAGATTCAAAATATGAATGTAATTTTTATAATAAAATCTATATTTAACTAATATTTTAGTATTTTATTTTGAGTAAACTACTTTGTTTTATTTTTAATCCGCATGTGCTACTTACGAGTTCAGATTTGGTCCAAGCGCTAATGCACAGAAGTGCTTGGATCGCATCAGCTTCTATGTGACTTCGCCTCGATTGATCAGTTAGGGAAGCATGTAAGGCTATGTACATAAGGCTATAAGCAAAACTGCATGATTGACAACACTGCATTGAAATTGATTTATTCTAATAGTCTTTCTAAAAACCGGTAAGGTGAAGCGAAACGCACAGGGTAATGCTAGTATATAAATAAAGATCAATATATGTATGTTCGTTGCTAATGGACTCCTTAACTGTTCAACCGACCGACGGAAGATTTGACATACATACATATATGTTTCTTATGATTTGGGATGCTCCGTAATATAGTTTACGATAAATGGGTGATGCCACCCCCACATAAGAGAAAAACAGAATTCATCATATATTATCAACAACTTGATGCAGATTAATAAAACTTGGTATATTTATAAAAGGTAGAAGCATAACTAAGATTCAATTAATAAAATGGGCGGTACCATGCCTTCAATATAAGAAAAAAATTAACTTTACAATATCTCAATATCTATTTGACGTAGATAAATAAGATTTGGTACATATCTTTTTTATAGTTTGTAAAATGTTCATAGCCTAGTTTGGTTTGGAAAAATAGGCAATGCCTCTCCTTCCCATATAAGAAAAGAATTAAATTCATCATGTCTCATCCAATTCACCAAAAATAAAACAGATATTTTATTTTATTTCTTGAGGCTTGATCAGCCTATCAGCCCTGATACATATATAATTTTTTATTTATTTTAATAAAAACCTCGCTTTTTTACCGAGGTGCCTCGGCCGAGAACGAGGCGAAGCGAGGCGAGGCGAGGCGAGGCATGTGATGGCAAGATCTCGTCCGAGGCCGAGGCGAGGCGAGACATAAATTTATAAAACGAGGCGAGACCGAGATCAACTAGAACCTCGCCTCGCCTCGGCCTCGGTGAAACAATATCTAGGCAGCACTCAAAAAGCTGAAAAAATAGCAAAGCAATATTTTGGTTTCATCGAAAGTATGATGCTGATGCAAGAAATTGCTTAGAGGATTGTAATTTTAAGACTTCAAGTAATCCAAGTTCTTCACGCCGCTTATTTATACGTGACAAAAAGTCAATACTCCGGAGCAGAGATTTCAATAATTTCTAGAAGGCACTGTCCCTATTTAAATAATCCTAGTGACTTCGTCCTTCTTATAGCAAATTCATTGACACCAACATTGATCATCCGATCATTATTGCACATTTTTTACACAAATTTAACCTCATGGCTTACTTAGGAGAGCGACATTTAGTTGACAAGTTAACAAAACTACAAGTCAATTGTGTTTTTAAATCTACAAATATATTTTTTCACCGAAATTGTGTTCCATCTTAGATGAATTTGGCATCCTTTTAGATGAATTTCTTGCGCTAAAAACCTCCCAGGATTTTACTATATCAGCCAAACATAAAGTTGTTCACCGCATAATTACAAATGTTCCTCTTTCATCTGCAACAGAAAACTCTATTCTGAAAAGTTGGCTATCACCACCTGTAGTTTCTTCACTTCATTTGGTCCCAAAACGTGACTCTCTTGGTTATAGAGCTTGTGGGTATTACAGAAATATGGAAATAGTGGGTCCACTTCCACCTTCACATGGCTATACCTATTTAGTAACCATCAAAAACCGTTTTTCTTCATATCCAGAAGAAATTCTTTTGAGAAAAATAAGTGTTCGCTTTTATTCATAATTAGCTCTCACGGTTTAGAGTTTCTCAAAAGATTACTGATCGAGGAACCTGGTTCGAGTCTTCATTGTTTAAAAAAAATTCTTTAACCTTAGGTACTAAACGGATTAGGAAATTTTATTTTTTATAATTCTTATTTATTTAATCCAAACTATTTTTAATAATTTTTTTGGGAATTATATATTTTTTAAACATGAAAAACACCAAAATATTCAAATAAGCATACAATTATTTAATTGGAATCCAATAGTTGACCTAGTACCTAAATAGTCTGCAATCCTTTAATAATTTAGTTAAATAAGTTGGTTCTCACCAACTGAAAAAAGTAACACTTTAACTCAACACTTGTAGGATACATTATGCTAGCTGCATGTTACGCCTGCAACTCAGATCACTGCAAAAAAGGCATTGGTCTATCTTGCATTTTTGTACAGTTTCATAGGATAAGTTTAGTTTTGAAACAGTTTTTGAAGTTTGCTATTTAGAATTTTGCTAAAATCATCATAACTTGAATCAGAACAGTTTCAGATAAGTCAGCATTGATATGCGGGATTTCGAAACAATAATTCTGAAAAATCTCATAAGTAGGATTCCGGGATATAACCACATATGTACCTATGTGTTGAAAAAAAAATACATTCCCCAAAATAATAAATCCATATGAAGGCTAATGCTATGATATTAAAAGTATTTAAAATTTTTTGTTTTAGCTTTTTAGTAGGCATTACATTTACATACATCCTCATAAGCAATATTACTAAAATACCTCAATATTTTCGAACAGATTTGATAGTTTTTATTTTTATAAATTCACATTTTTACTTTTTATTCAATTTTCTTTATGAGTACTATGCACTTCATCATCATCCACGGCTCCTGCCATCTTCATATTCTCCATCATCTCTTCTTGGTCGTTCTGTAGGACCTGCATTGCCTGCAGTAAATAATTAAAAATATATGAGATGCACTATGTGCTATCGACAGTCTCGCTAAAACCTACCAGCAACGAGCGCCAGCAGAGCGAAAGCAAATCCAAAAAATGCGATGAGTTTCATATTCGATTGATATTGGAAGACTGATGAAATGTTTCTGTGATAATATTACATTCAGTTTAGTTATTTATACAAATTGTAGTGTGCAGATCGTCATGTTTTTTACAGATCATGCAGAACAAAAGGAAATATTTATCAGTGCAATGAATTTTATTATCAGGAGACCTCATCGAAGAGGTTATTGAATGGAAATTTTTTATTATGAGATTTTTGGTAAAACCACAAGAAGTTTTTCACTGCGCAGTGTTGGTCGTTAAATAATATTTACACTTCACACTTCAAGGTACTGTAACGCAATTTGGTGAATGGATGCAGATAAAAAATTTCTCAAAATGTGCCTAAATTAGGCGGAATTTGAAAATTGTCCGTAACATTTTTCGATAATTGAAAACTTTGATTCAATATTATTCGAAAACGGTGTTTACGATATTCGTTAAAGTTTTAAAGATAATACCGCTGAAAGCAGTCATCATAACAAGCTAAATCAGTAGGGTAAAGCTCGTTTAAGGACATGGCCCAACCCACAATATTTATAAACGTTATAATAAAGGAACTAACAAAACAGTCACTATGAAATTTAACATGTTAGATAAAATGTACTTGTACACAATATAACAAAGTGGGCGAAGTAGTACCTGTAGACGTGGCACCTCCCATACAAGCAAAAAACGTTAAGTGTCATATGTAGTGTACTATATATGATTCTAATAGAATTTTGTGTAAAGGTGTCAAAACTTTTAAGCGCGGTATTTTGACTTTTTTCATTGTTTTTTTGACTTTTTCAACTTTGCAAAACTTTTTACTTTTTAATTTGACTTTTACGACTTCATTGAATTTACCATGATTTTGCAACATTCCACTACTTTTTTAACCTGTTTTAATATTTTCTTGGACCTTGAAAACTTTCCCAATCTTTTTAAAAATTTACGAGTTTTTCAACATTTTTCAACTTTTTCAATAAATTCCATATTACTTCAAGTTTTCAACCTTTTCAACTTTCATTATTACTTTCATATTTTTTCGACTTCTTCAGCGATTTTTAATATTTCAACCTCGTTTTTCAACATTTTCCATATTTTATCAATTCTCAGCCTTTTTCAAATTTTTTCAACATGTTCCATATTTCTTTCAATTTTTTTTCAATTTTTCAACTTCATTCAACTTTTTTCGAGCCATTCAACCTCTTTCAGCTGTTTTAACATATTTCAACCTCTTCGAACTTTTATTAAAATTTTCCATGTTTTTTTCGATTTTTGAGACTTTTTCCCCAGTTTCAAAATTTTTTTAACCTCTTTCAACTTTTTTTAACCTTTCCCATTTTTCTTGGACTTCGCTAACATTTTGCGGCGTTTTCAACCCTTTTTAACTTTAACCATACTTTTTTGACATTTCTAACTTCTTTTGAATTTTTTCTACATTTTCCATTTTAGTTTTTTTTTTATTTTTCAGCATTCCTCACACTTTCCAACCATTTCTAACAATTTGAAATATTGTCTGATGTTAATCAAATTCATTGATGGTCTAATTTAGATGCTCTTTTGCAAAATTAATTTTTAAAAACAATAAAAAATAAATTCGTTGTTACAAAGTTAGACAAAACTGTTTGTATTATCTCAAGTTGTTTTCAATGGCAAATCTGCGAATGCACTGTTCCAAATAATAATATGCGGAAGTTCGAAATAAAAATTCTGGGAAATCTCGTAAGTGGAATAAATTTCTTTCGCTAAAAGAAGTAGTTGGCCAAGCAGGCTAATGCCGTTATATTATACATGTTTCCTAATGTTCTTTTGTCTTTCTCTTTTGGAGAACAAACATTTTAGCATCCTCATAAGAACTACTACCCAAAACATCTCATAGCGAAGTGCAGTCAAAAAAAAAAAACCAAAATTATTTCACATTTGATTTTTATTTTTATCAATTCGTCTTTTTGTTTCTTATTCAATTATATTTGTGGTTATTTGTCATCTCCACCGTGGCCACCTCTTCCTGACACGCGACGGTCCCAGACGTCTTTACGGCGTTCATCATATTTGCTTGGTCGTTTCGTAGGGCCTACATTGCCTGCAGTAATTAAAAATATATGAGATGTACTAGATGCTATCGGTAGTCTCCCTAAAACTTAGAAGCAGCAGCAGAGTTTCATGTTTAATTGATTGATATTAGAAGACTTTTTGTAGCCTTCTTCAACATTTTTCAACAATGTCCGACTTTTTCAACCTCCTTCAATTTTCTTCCATATATTTTCATCTTTCTTTATTAGTTTCATACTTTTTCGACTACTTCAGCGATTTTTTACTATTTCAACCTTGTTCAACTTTTATCAACATTATCTTATCAGCTTTTTTCATTTTTTTGTCAACATGTTCCATATTTCTTTCAATTTTTTCCGAACTTTTCAACTTCATTTATCTTTTTAGGAGAGTTTCAACTCTTTTCGAGTTTTTCAACCACTTTCAACTGTTTCAACACTTTTCAAATTTTTTTTAACATTTTCAATATCTTTTCGACATTTTCAATATTTTTTCGACATATTCAACCTGTTTGAATTTAATTCGACTTTTTCAACCTCATTTACGTAATGTCGAGATTTTCAACCTCTTTCAACTGTTTCAACATTTCTTAACCATGTTTTTCCGTGTTTTTCCATATATTTTTCGATTCTTTGAGCCTTTTTCATTTGTTTAAAAAAATGTTCAACCTCTTCAACTTTCTTTAAACACTTTCCATACTTTATTGACCTCGAATTATAAAAAGATTCGTTCTCATTAATTGAAAAGTCCTAAAATGTGACATTATTTCATAAAAAAATTTGAAATTTGATATTATTTGATGAATAACATTGAACACGAAACGCATTTGTTATAAAAAAATAAAATGTGCATATTATATATGTTTGTATGTATCCAAAATTTTATTTTTTAAGAGATCTACTCAAAGTACTTATTTCTCTAAGTGCAAATAAAAAACCAAATTTTTTTCAATAATTCGCCATTTCGTTTTCCATTCAATTTTCCATTTGGTTATTTGCCATTTCCACCGTGGCCACCATTTCCTGCTCTGCCACGGCCCCAAACGTCACCACCTTTTCCACCATGTCCGCCAGTTTGTGGCTCAGGATTTGGATTGCCTGTATTATACAATTAAAATTTAATAAGTATACCAAGGATTAATTCGTAGTCCACTAAAACTTACCTGCAGCGAGGGCCAGCAGAGCGAGCACAAATCCAAAAATAGCGTAAATTTTCATATTTAGTTGATATTGGAAGACCGATGAAATATTTCTGTGATTACATTGTATTCGTTCTGAGATATTTATACAAATTGTAATGTGCAGATCATGGGAAACAAAAAGAAATATTTAAAAAATCAATGAAATTCATTATCAGGAAACAAGGTTCTTGCTGGTAGCTAAGATGACGTTTTTAAAACATCGACGAGGTCATCGAATGCAAATTTTTCATCGTGTCATCTTTGGTAAAACCACAAAAAGTTCTAGATTATGCAGTCTTGGCGGTTATGTATCAAATTAAGTATTAAAAGATTTAAGCCTTTAACTATTTTGCGTATCATAAGTTTTATATTTGGCATTGGCATTTGTGGTGCTCTCATTAACAAATCTTTTGGCCTTAGTTGCTGGACAAAGATTGAAGTATATCAAAATATCTTTTAATATCTTCAATGGTTTTATTAATTATTATTATTTTTTAATAACAAATTCTTATTATAATAAATTTCTGCTAATAACTTTTTTTTATTTCAGCAACGTTCACTAAAAAAAGAGAGTAAAAACTGATGATTTTGAAAATTTTGTAGATGGATTTTATTTTTTTTTGCCTATATTTTAGCTTGAGGAATAAAAATATTTTTCCCAATATTTGAACTTCCTTGCTGAAACCTGTAAGCGGCGCGGACAGAGTTCATCTCTGATTTCGTTGAAATATTACGAAAAAACCGACTTACTAAAACGTAGAAAAATCTGCCTTAGGTGCTAAAATATAGCGTTGTCAAACCACTCCCAAATTTTTCGTGTGGTTGGAAGTGCAAAGAAAATACACCCGAAAGTATTTTTATTAAAATTTGCGGCCCTATATTATAGAATCGGTTTTGAAGAAAATTCAGCCAAAATTTCAGCTTTGTAGATCAAACCTGCGAACGGCGCAATCTGTTTGTTTCTTATTAAAATTCATATGAAAAAACGAAAATGCAGAAAAATGAAAGACATATTTATTCTTGCGAATTAGTAAAAAAAAATTTGTTCCATATGATTTGTAACACGAAATATACTGACTGATCACAAGAGTTGTCTAACTCTTCTAGACTGTAAGGTGCTAGAATTCCTGAAGCTAAATAATTCACTAAAAACAGTTTTAAAAAAAACTTGAATGTAGATCATTGCAATATGATAAAGGGGAAGTTTTTCAAGAAGAATCTAACTATGAGTTCACAATACACGGCATCGTCTATTCTTGGTACAAACTTGAATCAAGATCTTAATATCAAAATCTTCCTGCAAATTCCAAAGCCTGTTGATGGAATAGATATATTTGAGAAAAAAAAATTAAGTCTTGAGAAATATGCAGATTACGACTTTGGCATCTCACGTCCTGTTTCATGTTTCTTATTAAGCTTGAACTAGGTTCGAATTAACCGTTTGGGAACATAATCGACCCTGCAAGGCATGAACTTCTTTAACGTTTGGATTGCTCTTAGTATTTATCTAACGATGTCAGTTTCTGTGGCAGACGGGAAAAGAAGTTATTTTTATATCGTTCTAAAATCGTTTTCGTGATCTACGACGAGTCAGAAACATCTAAATTCCCTAGTGATTCTTTCTGTCGAGAATGAAATGGCTCAACGTATCGATTTTTCAGAAGCTACAGAACATTTCACTTGTCTAAACACAAGAAAAATAGTTCTCCTAGTTTCATCCATTTTTAACATACACTATTGCACTTCACAAAAATCAGAAAAGATCAAATGGAATTAATAACGCAAGTAGTATCACACGAAATTCATTCAACCAATTCTATTGAATAAAACTGTTCAGAAGGAATCATAGACTCTGATTCTGACTTAAAATTCTGTTTTTGCGACATAATTGAAGCATCTTAGAGGCTGTGCAAGTTAGATATAGAAAAAATTTGTGAACAGGGCACCTAATACCCTCGTGCCGGCCCTTCGTATGAAGGCTAATGCTTTAATAGTGTGCACATTAAAATTTTTTTTTTCTTCTTTTTAGGAGGACAAAAGATCTTACAACCTCTGCTCTTCAAAATAACTATTTGCAGATTATTTTTCGATCACAATTTTATTTTTTGAAATTCACACTTTTATTTTTACTCAATTTTTTGTGGTTATTTTCAATATTTTCAAAAATTTTTTAACATAAATAAAAATTAAAATTATTCTCTTGTTTCAACTGCCTGAATGGCTTAGTAGACAGAGCGTTTCAAAGCTCATGGTCTACGCTCACTTATCATATTTCTCCCTCACTCTGTGTAGTGCTTCACTGAGTCACCGAATTTTCCCGCACAAAGTTTTGTGAAATCTTCTTAAAAAGTTTTCAAACATAATGTATCTAATTTGTTGCTTGTATGAATGCTGCCACGCCTACAAGCATGCTTTTTGTTCTGTAAATGACTGTTATAATAGAAGATCCCATGCCAAACTATGTTTATATCAACTTTAATACCTCACTCAGTAGAGTTTATTAAATTATTTGCTTGCTGAGGAGCTGCTACATCTCTTTATCTTATCGTAGATTGTGTACACATATATATTTGCATTTGCCTTATAATACTCAGAGCTCAATAAGCACTCTGATGGTAAAAAAATTTTCAAAATGGTCTAGTAGTTCTTGAATCCACCTTTAACTTAGTTGTTTGGATTAATTTTTAAAGAGTTTCAGGGATTTTCCTGTGTTACATGTCAGAACCACAAGGTCATTTTGTGATAAATTATATCCTCAAAGCTTGGTCAGTAAGTAGCTTATGGGAAAAGAACAACATGATTCTGTTTACATGCAAATTATTGGGCTCACCAGTGTATCTGCTCGATTATGGGATCGAATTTAATCAACGATTCTTACACTGAAAGACTGAAATCTTTTGGAATTGAAACGTAATACTTTCAATCGAACAATCTTGAAATGTTACTCTATTCAATTGGAAGTCGTAGAATTACTCAAAATTCAATCTCTCTTCGTTGCGATTAACTAAAATGTTACCGTATTCGTAGGAATATTCTAAAATGTGACTTTATATGATACAAAACTTCTAAATGTGATATTATTCCATGGAAAGCATTGTATTTGTTGCAAAAATAAAAAATAATGTAAATTTTATATTATATATGTATTTGTATGTATGTATTCAAAATTGTATTTCATATTCCATATGCAATATATGTGTTTTTCGAATATTTGAAAACATTTAAAGCCTTAAACCTTAGCCCAAACCAAATTAGTTAGTTTTTTCCTATGTGAAAGTAAAAAAAACCAAGTTATTTTTCATTTATTTTTGATAATTTTTATATTGATAAATACGCATTTTAGTTTTTTTTTAATCAATTTCCCATTTGTCTATTTGCCATTTCGATCGTTACCACCATTTCCTGCCCAGCCACGGCCACTGTAGTCACCACCTATTCCACTAAATCCGCCTGTTTGTGGCGGAGGACTTGGATTGCCTGCATTGAAAAACGAAAAAATTTACTGTGGTGTACTTGGCACCATTGGTAACCCCATTAAAATTTACCAGCAGCGATGGTCAGGAGAGCGACCACAAATCCAAAAATAGCGAATATTTTCATATTTATTTAATATTCAAAGAATGATGAAATGATTCTGTGATTATATTCTATTTAAGTATTTTCAAATATTTATACAAATTGTAATGTGCAAATCATGCAAAACAAAAAAAAAAAATATTTAAAAAAGCAATGAAATTTATTATCAGGAAACAAAGTTCTTGCTGGAAGCTAACGTTTAGATATAAAATGACGTTTTTGAAGACGTCACCGAGGTCATTGAATGCATATTTTTCATCTTGTCATCTTTGGAAAAACCACAAGAAGTTCTAGATTGCACAGTACTGATCACTGAGTAATGTATACACTCAACTTATTTTGCGGTCACATATCAAATTAAATGCTATAGCAATTTATTTCGATCTGAGAGGTCTTAAATTTTCGGTCAGTGATATTATTCAATATGAAAAAGCTAAACATTTGACTAAAGTCTTTAACAATTTGGATATCATAAGTTTTACATTTGATATTTTTCACGCTTCTCATTAGCAAGCTTTTGACCTTAGTTGCTGAACAAGGATTCTATTATATCAAAATATTTTTCAACATATTACTGTTTACGTATTATATGAATTAAATCTACTATTATTAAACGAGCTAAAATTGTATATTTATATATTTATTTATATATGGCTGAACTTTATTTCTAAAACGGCTGCAGCGATTTTGATAAAACTTCGGGATTTCGTTCATATATGAACAAAATTAAGATTGGACTAGGTTTTAAGTTTTTCAAGTTTTTAACAGGGGCGTGGCACAGCCCTAAATTTTAATTTTTATTTCGTTATAACTCGCAAACTATTCAAGGTATTGCAACAAAATTTGGTAGACGGATGCATGTCATAAATATCTTAAATGCTATCAAAAGTGGGCGGAATCGGAACAGTGGGCGTGGCATATTTGAATAATTGAAAACTTTGATTCGATATTACTCGAAAACGGCACCGGGGATTTTCATAAAAATTTTAGAGCTAATACCGCTGAATAAGGTCATTATAACAAGCTATGCTACTATACTGGCAAAACTTGTTGAAAGGCGTGGCACAGCCCACAATATTTATAAACGTTATAGTAAGAGAACTAACAACGCAATCGTTATGAAATTTGACATGTCAAATATACTGGCTATTGGCTATCTTGTAACCAAAAGTGGGCGAAACGGCACCTGTGGGCATGGCACCTTCCATACAAGCGAAAACAGTTAAATGCTACATTTATTGTTCTATGAGAGTAATATTTTTTTAAATTTGGTATAGAGATGTCGGTTACTATAAGCTTTGAAACTAAATGGATTTCGACGGGATTGCATTTGTGGGCGTGGCACCTCTTATACAAGCAAAAAATGTTTAAGGCTACATTTAGTGTGCTCTTGGAGTCAAATTTTTTAAATTTGGCGCTTTGAAATTAAATGAAAATCGACGAGATTGCATCAGTGGGTGTGGCACCTCCCATATAAGCAAAACACTTTAAAAGTTATATTTAGTGTGCTATCGGAGTAATGTTCTTTAAATTTTGTGTAGAGGTGTCGGTTACTATAAGCTTTGAAATTATATGAATTTTGATGGGATTTCATTAGTGGGCGTGGCACCTCCCATACAAACTTATAACGTTGATGCCATATTTAGCAAACTAAAGGAGTGATCCTAATAAAATTTGGTCTCAATATATTCAGCCTCATTCAACGAGTTTTCCAACTTCTTTCAACTGCTTCATTATTTTTCAACCTCTTTCAACTTTTCTCAACGATTTTCTACATTTTTCAAATATTTTTAACGCTTTCAATATTTGATTGACTTTTTCAACCTCATTCAACTTTTTTCGAGTTTTTCAACTTCTTTCAACTGTTTCAACATTTTTCAACCTCTTTCAACTTTTCTCAACATTTCCCAAATTTGTCTGACTTTTTCAACCTCTTTAAACTTTTCTCAACATTTTCCATATTTTTTCAAGTTATTCAACCTTTTTCAACTGTTTCAACATTTTTCAACTTCTTTCAACTTTTCTCAACATTTTCCATATTTTTTCGAATTTTTCAACCTTGTTCAACTTTTTTCGAGTTATTCAACCTCTTTCAACTGTTTCAACATTTTTCAACCTCTTTCAACTTTTTCCAACATTTTCCATATGTTTTCGAATTTTTCAACCTTATTCAACTTTTTCCGAACTATTCAAACTCTTTCAACTTTTTCAATATTTTTCAACCTTTTCAACTTTTTTCAACACGTTCTATATTTCTTGGACTTTTTCAACCACATTCAAGTTTTTTCGGCTTTTCAACCTCTTTCATATTTTTCCGAGACTTTCAACTTTTTTGAGCTTTTCGATCTCTTTCAACGTTTTCAACATTTTAATATACTATCGAGTTTATAAAACTTTTTCGCCTGCTTCAACCTCTCTCAATGTTTTTCAACATTTTTCATATATAATCAACTTCTTTAAAATTTTTTTTAACTTGTGTTAGGCTTTTCAACCATATTCAATATTTTTTAAATATTTCCGACACCTCATTCAATTGCATTACATTTTTTCGACTTTTCAACCTGAAATCGAAAAACCGAACTTTGGTCGGTCTCCTGGTACTGATTCTATTAAACGTAATAAATTCCAAAAAGATTAGCAATACCTTTATGAAACCAATTTTATTTAAAAAAATCTCTACGATGTTAAAAACTTTTTGTCACTATTAGAAATTGTAATAAAAAAAAATTGTTTTTTTTTTGCCCACAGCAAACGTACATTGCCTTAAAAGTGTATAAACCAAATAGAAAACATTAAATATTTTTTTTTTCAAAACGTTCTATTCAGCAAATAGTTAAACCAACATGGCCAACTTAAACGAGTGAGTCTTGGCTTTAGAATTGTTGCATAAAAACACTTCAAAATGGAACTGGTAGAATGTACTCGTATTTACTTTTGTTTTGCGGTTTGAAGAGGAGTTTCTTGATACATACTAACTAAAGTTTTAAGTCTTGGCAGACTTTACAAAGTTGATATCGAAAGTTTCTTAAAATTATTTTTTAGTCAACTGCAAAATATTGTATTTACATATTGTATTATCAAAATATCGCTACTGGATATTAAAACTTTCAAATGCAGTTCAAATGACACTTAAGTTTTGATAATTCATTGGGCTTAAGACTTAAAATATTCAATATTTGTCTTAAGTTCTCAATTTTCCTTTATTTTGTGGTGATTTAATTGCTTCTTTATAAGGTCATAGAGTCTAGGGACTATAGACTTTAGACACTTGAATGTTGTAGTTTATTATTGAAGATTTTATATTAAAAAAGTTAATTTCTTTTGTTAAATAGCAGCAAAGAAAATCATTGAAAATGTTGTTTTAAGGGTTCTAATCAATATTTGTAACAAATGCAAATAATATTGCTTCCATAATCATCATATATTTTACCTCCAACAATTAATTTTCAGCACTGATTAAAATTTGGTGCTAATTTTAAGCGTTGTAATTATTTTGATTGTGTTATTTATATTAACTGCATTATTAGCAAGCGTATTGCCCTTATATTAAAAATATGATATATGAACCAGATTCTGTATTTAACGTGTCCATAAGTAATTTCGCACTGATAGACTTGCACACGTGTATGCACGCACATTGACATACATACATAAATGCCAATGTGCGTGCATTCAACGAATTCTCGCGGATCATCATCATCACATTCTCATGAGTACAAATTTTTCCAGTGGATTATGTGGACTTTTCGTTCAATTAACGTTTTGCCATTTTATTATGGCCACACAATGCAATTTAATAGTTTACATTATTTTTGGTTGTATGCTGCACGTATCGTGCATATATATGTACGTACATATGTGTGTCTATATGTATGCAAATAGCGAAAACAAGTGTGCACACGTTTTTGTTTGGACATACATATGTGTGTTAGTACTGATGGCATTTTCAGTATAACTGTATTTTTTCTCAGTGAAATTGTACTTTTTCTCAATTGAATAGTACTTTTCTCAATATATTTGTACTTTTTCTCAGTACACTTGCACTTGTCACTTTTTTCTTACTATTTCTTAGTACGATTATACTTTTTGTCTCTACAATTAAACATTTTCTCAGTACAATTAAACTTTTACGTTAGCACAATTGTACTTTTATTCACAGAAATTGTGCTTTTACTCCCTATAATTGTACTTTTTTCAGAACAATTGAACTTTTTCTCATTACAATTAATCATTTTCTCTATGCAATTGAACTTTTTTTATATCAATACAATTGTGCTTTTCTCAGTACAATTGTACTTATTCCAATGCAATGATACTTTCTTCAGCACAATTCGTCCTATGAAATCAAAAAAGCCCTAGGTTACATTGAAAAAAGTTAACAGGAGAAGCTTAAAAACCTTTTTAAAATGAAAAATAAACCAACATTTTTCAATATTTTTTCAGGTTAAGCTTAACATAAGAACTTTTTTTTTAATTGTATGGAGTGTTAAACTTTGCAGGAACATGTATTTTGATACGGTGCATTATAATCAATCAAAAAGTTGATTTTGAAATTTTTGTAACTTAGGGCTTTTTTGATTTCATATGACGAATTGTACTTTCCTAAGTAGAATTGTACTTCTTTCAGTACAATTGTACTTTCCTCAGTATAATTGCATTTTCTGAGTACAATTGTACTTTCCTGCATACAATTGAACTTTCCGCAGCACAATTGTACTTTCCTTAATAAAATTATACCTTTTCTCAGTATAATCTTCACTTTTTCAGTGCTTCAGTATATGCGCGCTTTGATATGTACGCAAGTAGAACAAACTGATTTCTAGTACATTCAATGTTCTGAAAATTGCCGACTTAATTTTTTGAAAGAAATTTTTTACTTTAGTTTCTTTATATTGATCTTAACCTATATATTGGGAAGAATTCGCTGCACTTTTATATAAACTATGAATAAGAGTGAAATGTTTCATTTGTAGATCACAATTTGGCACTTCGAATATTGTTATTGCGGAAAGTCGACGTCGCTCAGAAAAGATCGAAGAAAGCGTCTATATAGCGGTTTTTTTTGCTAAAGCCAAGGTCACATAGGTAGACAGAGCACATATTTTCGATATTTTTACACTTCTTTTAATTTTTTGATGTTTTTTAGTATATTGAAATAATATAATACAACGGACCTACAATTATCAGCTTTTGGCCTCATCCAGAGGTTAAATCAATTTGTCCTAAAGTCTTTTGTGTTATGAACAAAAGTTCACTTATATGTTTTGGCCTACGCTTTAAGATTTTGAAATATCCTTGCTGAAAATTGCGAAAAATATTTTAAAATATTAACTTTAAGGATTCTGGGATGATTATTTTTATTGTCTTAATAAACTGCTTTTCTGGTCGCTTGTTTTTATCGCCTAAAAGTGATAGTCAGTTGACAACCAATCACCTTACATAGAGTAAAATTCAAATAGTTTATTATCGACTGGAAATTTTTAGTGTCATCACTGATGTACTACATATATGTATGTATATTTAATAAATGGCTACATGTAGATTGGTTTTGTGAATATGTATTGTGTCTTTTTGTTTGTTTCCCTTTGGCTTAATTGAATTGTTCGTCGTGTTTTCAACAATGTATGTGTGCACAAAGGCTTTTGCTTTATTATTTACAACAGGGAAGGGCACTTAGTGCCTCAATTTCCTCACATTGCTCTAACCGTTATTCGACGCACAACCAAGCGAAAAAAAATTCCCAGAACTTCAACGCTATCGAAGCACAAAGTTCGCAGAATTTCAACGCTATCGAGGCACAAAATTCGCAGAATTTCAATCGAGGCACAGCGTTGACTTGAATTCAAATGAAAACAAAAACAAAACACAAAGGCATAAATGACGGCGCCGCATTGTGTCTTGACGAATGTAGCAATTGTTTTTGTTTGTAGTGTAATTTGTTTTTTTTTTTGTGCTAATGGCAATTTTGGAAATGAAAGTAAAAAAAACTTTAAAATTTCGTTTGTTGTTGCTTGATGTTGTTGTTTTCCTCTTTGATTATATTTTTGTGCCCACCGCTGATTTACAATATCGGCGATTGTATGTATCAGTGTTTTGTGAAGTTGATTTCAGTGTTCGATTGTTTCTTTTTTTTTTTTTTTTAATAGACACTCACCAAACTACTTTGAAGTGATTTTATCATAGTGTGATAATTGAAATTAAATTTAATTATTATTACAATTATGGTTTCATGGTGTTATTGTGTAATTTTTGATAATGGCAACGTTTTCATTTCAAGTTAATTGAAATTAGATTGGCATTTTTTTCGCTCTTATTATATCGCTGGTGAGAAAACGTTGTAAGGCTCCAGTGACAATTAATATTTGGTATTTCACGGAGAACGAAAAAAATGTGACATTCTGAAATTACTTCAGATACGGACTATTGTACTTCTTCAAGGTATGAATCAAAACACAGAATTTTTGATTTTGTACTACTGGTACCCGTGGCTTCGCACGCGCACGTCTTGAGGTTTTTTTTTTCATAATTAAATCACTCTCTTAAGATCTCATTCTATATTCTCTCCTCAAAAGTAACAAAAAAAAAAAGATCTTTGAACTTCGAAGCCAAATACAAACGGTACAAATGAGAAGAAGAAAAAAGCAACAATAACAGTACAGATAAGCTACAGCAACAAAAAAAAATCAATCGACAATTTTGGTGTAAGGTTTTGCAAAAGCTTAGAAAATGATATTTAACTTAAAAAAAAACATAAGTACGCAATAAGTTTCTTTAGCACAAATGTGTCGACTTACAAAAAAAATTATTAAAATAGGCTTAGTATACTTAGGCTTAGTTAAGCCAAAGCGTTACATACCATTTTCAAGTAAGCAATTTTATATAAGTAGAATAGATGAGGCTTAATTGTCAACTCATGGCCTTGTTACGAATTGAAGTAACTGAAACACTGATTTGTCGGAAGCAGTTTTTCAAATTAAGAAATTTCTTACGGTTTCGGCAGTCTTTTAAGCAAAAATGATGTACCACGGAATCGGCTGTAAGATAATATTTGAGGTGTTGCAAATGAAAGTGGAAAATCAGTATTTTTTTTTTGGTCCACTTCCAAAATTTTTATAAGAAAGAAAGAAGAAGAAGAAAAACTAATCACGGATTAGAATTCTCCGATCGATTGTTGCCCGAAAACCATATCCACTTTGTTGGAACATTTGATTACCTCTATACCTTGCACCATTTTAAATCAATATTTTTAAAAATGGGTTGTCTGCTTAAAACAGAGAGCGCTAATCCAGTTTTCAATATTATTCTTAATCCTAATAATGAGCTTTGTCTAGACTTATAAGGCTATTGTAATCCGCTGACACATCATGAAAAAACATAAAGTTTTTTTTCTGAACCGCTCTAATATACATATATAGATAATATACTAAAAATTTGAAAATAGGGAACAAAATTCATAAGTGGCTTTCGAAACTTTATTGTAAGTTTGATTTTGATTTGACTCGTAGACTTTGCATAATATTCCTCTTCCGTTGAGTTTTTGTTTGTCTTTATTTTTTATTAAAAAAAAAAGTTTTTTTTTCTACAAATAGCATAAGCTGTTCTATTATATTTATCAAAAGCTTAACACACTTTTCTGAGAAAAGTATCAAATAAACTCAGACTCAGAGTTGAACGTATCATAACATCACCTAAGGTTATTAGGATAAGAGAAAGAAAAACTTTTCATGTTGAGGCATTTAAAGTTTTTTGCTTATTTTATTCCAATAGCGATGACATTTACAACAAGCACTGCATGAAAAAAAATTGAAGTAAAATTGCTGCAAGTCTGAAGATAAAGAATACAAGTAGATATTAAAATCTTAAAGACTTAAAAGCCAAATGTTGAAACATTGAACCTCAATACAACAAAAATCAAGCGATATCTACAAGAATTTGCTTTGAGCTGATTGAATTATGTATTTTTGAAATTGTTAAATTTCGATTGGCTTTTGTAAAAATTGTTTGTCTTCAATGAGGTTAAATAGAAAAATCCATTTATATATAATATGCGCAATTTTTAAATCGAAAGCTTTGTATTAATTGTCAAGCTCAAATAAAAATAATATATGACATATTTCGTGGTACAACCTTCATGTTAACTAGGAAACTTACAATGCGTGATTAAACTATCTGTGTAACATTTTCAAACTTTGATGCAACTGCATTGAATTATAAAATGAACATGACTTTAATAGTGAATTTACATTGACAACAGAATATGTAGTTGTATAAAAAATAATGAAGAAAAAATTGGATTTTTGTGTCGACAGTAAAACATCCCTCCCAGCAGAAACCGTCGAAAAAATTTTCCACATAAGACAGTGAAAACCTCTTTTTTGAAGAATAGTTAGTTTTTTTCAACCTTTAAGAAAAATGCATATCCTCAGTATCTACTTGTTCTGAAATTTCCCGCCATGGGCAACTACCATTTCTGTCTTATGCCTTGACTCAATTTTGAGAGATGTTTCTTTTTCAACAGTTCCCTCACAACTGACTTCAATACATACATACATTCATATACATTCAAGCCATATTAGATTTGATTTTCTTATAAATTTAGCTGTTTTTGGCAAAATGACACTGTATCAAAATGAAATAATAAAATGTAAAGTCAAATTGGCTCTTGCAGCATATAAATTATGGCAACTTAAAATTGGTTGCTTTTCAAATACTTTAACAACTAGTTGATTTATATAAATACATAGTTATTTTATTTCCAACAGGGTAGCTACGTGAGCAAGTGGTTTTCAACCTCCTCGTTTTTATTGAAAAATATTGACATAAGCGAAAAACAAACGAATCTGAGTACATGTATTTCAATGCCGATTACATCATTACCATGGTACATCGATTCGCTGAGCTCACACCCACTTTAGTTATAAAGTATTTATCACGCCCTAATCAAATTCATTTTTACACGTCATATCATTTTTTGTGTAATAAATTTTTTATTGCAATGCAGTATATGAGGCAATCAAATGCATTGAAAGCCTTTTATCGAACCACCCATAAGTCCTACTTAAGCAATACCAAAAATTACACGAGTTGTAAAAAAATCTAGGTCACAGTGAGGCATTTGTATTTAATATCCGGGTAATAATATAAATCAAAAACCTTAAAATATCAATAAAGGATGCATTTAACTTTATTACAAAAACTATAACCATGAAGTTTTAAAAAAAAAAAACTTAAATTAAATCACGGCAGTGAAACGTTACCGGCTGAATAACTTAACCACAATGCCACCGTAATTTATCAATTGCCATTGCATAATGCGGTGTTTCATATAAATTATTGATGAAACATGAAATTAACATCTCAATTGAATGTCTTAGTAATAGGAAAAAACAAAGTTCAATTAAATCGTTACAATTGACTTACTGGTTTTACTTTGATATAAATATTTACCCAAACTTCTGCTTAACAGTTTCTGGGCCCCTCAAATGATGCTCAAAATATATTTTCAAGCTAATTAACGATATATAAAATACATTTTTCGAAAAAATTACTAAAACACCACATATCGAAAAGCAATTTCTTTATAATGCCGTACATACATATTGTAAATTTTAAAATCTTGTGAAAAAATTTAAAAAAAAAATGCCAAAACAATTTTGATGTTTTCAAATTTCTTGAAAGTTTTTAGATTTCGCGATGAGGCAATTCTGATCAAAATTTCACCACTTATAGCTTTTTGCTCATAAGCTATCAATTTTCAGTAAAAATTGCTCAGCGTTAAAAGTTCTTATAATTGATTAATATATTCAGAAACATTTTTTTTTATTGTGAGAACTTTTATCGTCTATGGATCATGGTTTTTAATTTTTTTTGAATGTTACAACGAAATAAAAAAAATATACTTATATAGCACTTTTTGACCTATTTTAAGAGCAATTTTTTATGAAAATTAATGACGTCATGGAGAAAAAATTGCGTGTTTGCGAAAATCGTACTTAAAGTGTAGGTACTGCAACTGACTGGCGTTTTAAAGCACATTTCAAATGGCTCATGATAAATTTTTGGACCAAGGTTTTATTGACTCTTATAACCTAGGCCTCAAAAAGTTAATAAATGTGGCATCTTTTGCAATCAACTGGGTAGTAAGACCTCAATTCAAATAGTATTCAACAATTTTTTTGCCCCAAATTTTTATGCACTCTTATAGCCCAAAGTAAGATGAATCCAAATGCGTCAGAAAAAATATAATTTCCATTTTAATTATTATGAGAAGGAAGTCCATCAGGTTATATATGATAAATGTACCACTTTTACAGTGATGATGCTCTTTTTTTTGGATCACTCTTAATTCTATGCCACCGCATAAAGCAAGTGAAAATCACATAAGTATTGGAAAATGTTAATATTGATGACATGTAAGCATCAAAGATTCAATGTGACGGCCGCCACAAAAGCAACCAAAATGAGACAACACGGTAAAGTCATTACAGTCTGAATATGATGATATGATGATATTAACTGTTCTTAAAAAAACCATCAGCAAACTCAGAGGAAAACTATTGAAAAAAGCAAAATATTAGCAGAAGTTGAATGACTGAAAACTTAAGGCCAAAATATCATAAGTACATTAGTTGGTGCACCTCTATTGGAGAAATTTTCAGTTGCAGCATGAAATTTTCCATATGGTGAATGATACAGCGAAGGTAAATAGTTTCAGTTTAACAAAAACAAACAACTGTGGCTATGAATTCCATAATTCATTAAGGGATATGAATTCCGAATATAAAAGAATGTATCGTTTGAAAAATAAACGATAAATAATTCTGATTTTGTGTAGATTCGATTGATATTTTTAATATTGAATTCAAACCATGCTGAATAATAATTTTCCAAAATTAATGAAATCAAAATTCAATGTTGCTACAAAGTATGCAAATGTTGAAATAGTAGAGAGTAAGAAAACTATAAAATTTTATAGTGAAATCCTTACACTGAAAATACTAAAGCCTTTAATCATACAAGTACGGATAAATTTATGTCGCAATATTGTGATCAGAAGTTTTGAAAAAAAAAACTCTTCATCATTTTCAAGTCTAAAGCTGTTCCTTTAGAAGCTGGGCTCACTTTGTTCAATTTGAAGTTAACCGTGTTTAGGCTTCTTCAACGCATTAAGTTGCTTTTCGCATAATTTCACGCACTTTTGCGTTATTTCACTCAAGAGAGTGTGCGTATTTCTGTGTTTTTCCCAAGGAGAAAATTATGAGAAAATATAAATATTTTAGTTCTATTAACAACTGTAATAACAAGCAAAAAATAAACTTATTTTTAAAACTTACAATGAAGAAAAATACCACAAGTGTCTATTCCACTGCAAGAAGTCCAATGTTTTGCATCGATCTTGAGTAAGATGAAGAATCGATATAGAAAGAAGAATCGCTTCCGATAAACCACTTGTGCTAACTTTTGCATAGAAGGATATCAATTGAATTTAATTACAACACAGGTATGTGACTTCTTTTTCTCAAGTATACAGTCACTCAAAACTTCATCATGTGCTCAAGTCCAGAGTTAACATTTTTCTTCTAATGATATAGAAAAGACCTTGAATCTGTTGAAAAATCAATCTACTATTTCCACAGATTATTTTGGGAATAAATTCAAAGAAATTATGTTATTTGAATGCAAAAGGTAACCGCAAACATTCATAAGTAAGAGCTCAAACTGTTCCTAGTAAAGCAACTATCCTCAATTGTTTCCATGACTTTGCTATGCAGCGTTATAGACCTGACGATAGTAAACATCCTAAAGTAGGGCTACCAGATGACCTGCTTGCAAAAGTAGCACATTTGTAAAATTTAAGAATTTTCAAAAACAAAAAACAAAAAAAAGGTTCCCATTTCTACTTTCCCATAGCACTAATAAGCAACATCATTCTTGCGTGTTTTTTATTTATTTACATTGTTTCCATAAAAAATTTTTTGTAAAATTTCGTTTATCGACCAAAAAAAAAAAAAGGTCGTAACTTCGAAAGTAGTGAAAAGTAGCAAAGCCTTGCAAAAGTAGCACTTTTGCTACTTTAGTATGCCATCTGGTAGCCCTATCCTAAATCCTAATAAACATGTATTATACATGTCAGAAAAAGAATCAAGCATCAGTTATATCGAAAATTGTGTTAGGTACACATGAACCATAACTCGATCACTATGGATGAAAAACTTAAAGAAACCAATTACAATTTCAAATATATATTATCTGTCGAGATTTGCTTTATTAAAGGCACAATTTACTTTAGTTCCTTCGGCTTGAACTACATAGTGGTTAGAAATTACAATGCTAAGAATGGCCTTTGTTGATCAAACTTACTTGATAACTCCTAATGAAGAAAACCTGCATATAAAAAAAATAAATTGGTCATAGTATCGAAATGACGTACCCACTATTATCCAATTTATTATAGTAAAAATATGAAGTCTTGAAGAATGTTTCTTCTTTTGAAACTGAAATCGCTCATAATAACTAAATGGAAACAGAGAAGAATAACAACATTTATTATAAACAAAAAATAATTTCATGCCTACGTGTAAAGTTTGTGCCACTGCAAAACAGCTGTGGAAAACTACTGAAAATATGAAGGGACTCATTAATCCTAAAGCTTCAGTTTGACTTCACAATGGCGTGTGGGCTAGAATTGACTAAGGCTAAGGCCAAAACCTTCGATGAACACATTGACAAAGCACTTTCGCCAAAACACAACTTTCATCGATGACAATTGAAAACTCCTCAATTCTAGTACTTTTTTCATGAGTGACTTAGGAATCGGGAAAAAGAAAATCATAGAAATTGGCAGGCCACAATAAGGCTTTCAGCAAATTGATCAAAGAACTCCCTCAAGCATACGTTGCAGTATCTAGTAAATTTGAATACTACCATATGAAATTGAAAGTTTCTCATATCAGTTGAGTTCAATGAAATTATTTTCTATAAAACCTGGAAATAATGTTTTCAGTTTCTGAACATTTAAGAAAATCCTAGAAATCGGAGTAGCTTTGACCGGTATTGAGATAAAGCTCTAACGTAATTCCCCTTAAGTTCTATCAGTTCCTTTAATAAAATTCCATTAAAAAAACAAACTTTAAAAACGTATTTAAAATGTACACTTCACATATTAACTATGAAACTTTGCAGATTTCATTTCAAATAAGAAACAAAAAAAAAAATTAAACAAAATAAAATAAGTAAACTTTCTTTGTAAAAAGCTACCAAAAGCAGGAAAAGTGAATGTTAACGCAATGTGAAGCATGGCAGTAGCAAAATCATGACGAAAGTAGCACCAAAAGCAAATAATCACAGCGGTTGAACATTTTAAATGGTGCCAGACGAACATTGGCAATAAATGCAGTACAAAGGGGTAAAAACAAAGAAAGCAAACAATACACTCCAAATAAAGTAAATGTTTCCTTAAGAACTTTATGTTACAAAGTGCAGTAGAATCTGCTACAGCTTAGATTGGCTTATACGCCTCAATTAAGCAACTCCACACCTCTTTAACACAGTTGACTTTTGTTCTTTATCTGATTAGAGCAATTGCAGATCTGCGTTTCAGTCAGCAGAGGGAGTGTGCTGTCTTTTTTATTGAATAATTTTAATTTTTGAAAGAACTTTTGTAACGGTTATCAACGTCTCAATTTTAAAAAACATGCTAAAACTTTTGGAACAAAAAAACATGAAACATGAAATTTTCTAAAGTTTCATCCGGAATCGTTCTGACACGCTCTCCTTTTTGTTCGACATTCAATCGAATTCAATTCAGTTCAGCAAATTTAAATTTCACACTGCAATACTTAAATTACAGACTTCAGCAGATTGGCAACACTTACTGCTAATGGAATCATGGAAGAGCAGTCGTAACGCAAGAAGAGAAAGATGTAGACAAAGAAAAGTTTTTTGAGGCGAAACTTTTTAATTATCGCATTTAAAAAGATGTGGAAAAAATGAAGTCACACGGACAAATATTAACGCAAGCATTGAAAGGCATAAAGCTCTAATTACACCATTCATGTTTTGGATTTTTGCCAGACAAGTTGTATTAAGATGAGATATTTGATTGAATCAAATTTGGAGAAATGAAGTTTAATAACTTTAAGTTCTATCAACGGCTACGATTCTCAAAATCTTATATAGGGCTTAGAAACCGGGCTAACAAACAGCGCTCTATTTCACAATTTACAATTCCTCACCAACAAGTGCCTTCGCCGAACTCTGAAAACTTGGTGGCCCTCAAATTGCTCATTAAATGCCGTCAAAATCCAATTTTTATTCAAATCAAACTACGAAAGTAAAAATGGATAGGGTAGGTACACGTCACGAAAATCACCGACTGAAGTCTGTGAAACCTTTAGGGTAGCCTAAATCATCGTGAAAATTATCTCCAGAGCAGAAAATACGTAAATCTGGAAAGTTTTGGAAGGAATTAAATTATTAACTACTGATCGCGTACTTTGAATGAGTTTCGTGGAGTTCCTATGCTTCTTCAAGTGATAAAGGATTCAGAAAAATAGATAATACTGTTTTCATTAATTACAGATTTCAAGGGAGTGTTCTCTTTACTTTACAATTTGAGCTTCTTCAATTTATTACTATAAAAAGCATCAGATTCCATTCAATTTTCTTTTTTTTTTGGGAAAAGTTATCGCATTAGGCCACATCAAAAGAATACAATGAATCAATTCGAAAACTAACATTGATTTCAATCAATTGCCTCAACAAAACAACCTAAGTTGGTATTGCGCGGACAACTCGGAGAATTTTCAAATACTTAAATCGCTTAATCAAATTATTTTTACCTTTAAGTTTGAAGGTTTTAAAAATTTTGAAAACAGAACTTGTCATATGTATAACTGTCCAGAGATTCTGGTTATATTTGACTGTAGAAAAATGTAAAATGTTCCCTCAGCTTAATCGATAGACAGTGACGCAGTAGCGCCAATGCATTAGTTCACTACAAAATTTCAACGTTAATTGTCTTAATTTAAACTTGTAGAGTTTTTTGTGGCATAAAGTTTTCGGCGGAGTTGCAATGAACTGACGGGATGCTGGAAAACGGATGCGTGAAGGATGTAAAGATCTCTTTTTGTTTCGCTTAATGTTATTGTCGTTGATGTTTTTAATTTTGCGCATAACTTTCGATGTGCTGTTTCCGGTAACTGAGACGACGGTAGGTTGAAAAGTCGTAACACCTTTCAAACTGTTAACAAATTTCAATAAAATTAAATGAATTTCTATTGTTGTGTTGTTGAAGAACTTTTGCAGATATTGTTATGTATAATTAAGGACTGTCCCAGAAAAAACTTGCACTTTTATTTTTTAAGATTATACTCTACCTGATAATCTTATAGGTCTAAAAAGACAAAATATTTATTCCATATAAAGTGAAGTTTGATATGATGTATAACACTTGAAGATAGCACTTCTAACGACAAAGATGTCTAGCAAGCAAGAAAAAGTCCGCGAACTGATTTTGTCCACATACCTGCAAAATCCAGGGTTAAAATATTCAGCTATAGCAAAAATAGTTGGTGCATCAGAAAGAACTGTCAAAACGGTTATTTCTAATTATAAGAAGGGTCTACCTGTTTTACGAAAAAAGGGTTCAGGCAGAAAACCAGAATTTTCTAACCCAAAGGTAGCGGCGAAGGTGAAGCGCCTTTTTAAGCAGAATCCCAACACCTCAGTGCGAGATATGGCGGATAGAGCAGGTACATCAAAATCTACTGTGCAAAGGATAAAGGAAAAAAGTAAGCTGAAGACATATAGAGTTCAAAAAGTACCAGACCGTTCTGATGAAAAGCAGTTGATGGCTCAGATACGAGCCCGAAAATTGTATGAAACGTACCTGACTAAATTTGATTACTGCGTTACGAACGACGGAAGTTACGTCAAAGCAGATTTTAAGCCGCTATCTGGGCACAAATATTATACATCACCGAAGAAGGGGCATATGCCTAGTAAATTTAAAGAAAAAAAAATTTCGAAATTTTCGAAGCAATATATGGTTTGGCAGGTCATATGTACCTGTGGCCTCAGAAGAAGCTTCTTTGTTACGCAAGACACAATCAATTCAAATGTTTATGTAGACGAGTGCCTCGAAAAACGTCTTCTACCATTTATTCGTGCACATGAAGGTACAGTTATTCTCTGGCTCGATTTAGCAACCTCTCATTACTCTAAAGCTTCGATGGAATGGTATCAAAGTAAAAAGATCAATTTTGTACCAAAAATTGCAAATCCGCCCAACTGCCCAGAGCTTCTCCCAATTCGGAGATATCGGGCTCTAATGAGAAGAAATCTTCGAAGGAGTGGTAAGACTACAAAAAACTTACAAGACTTTAGACTTAAGTGAAAAATATCGATCCGTACTGTCGATAAAACACCTGTACAAAATGTAATAAAGAGCCTAAAGAACAACGTTAGAAATTTTTATGAAAAAAAAAAATTGTTAATTATGTTTTTAGTTATTTATATTCTTAACACTAGCCATTATTAATAAAAAAAGAAAAAAGACCAAAAAAATTGCTGGGTATTTTTTTATAACTAAAAAACAAAGTGCATGTTTTTTCTGGGACAGTCCTTAGCTTTTATTATTATTTTCAGTTTGAAATTTTATATGTGTGGGCAAAAAACTTTCTTTTCGGACCTTCTATTTTACTTTTTATTAATTTTATTTTTAAGTCAATGATATACATAGTTCTTTCTTGAAGTAAGCATTTATTTATTTTTTCTTGTCATTTCTTTGTTATCCTTTTTTTTTTTTTTGATGACAAGTAATAAAATCTCCTCCTTCTTGTTTTCAACTCTTACAACTTTACACAACAATTTTATTTACCATGATGACAATATTTTCTTATATCAAATTACATTTCAGTTTTATATTAAATTTTCCTTTCGCTTACTACGCACACGTTGCTTTTGTGTGTCATATACTACAAAATGCCGTAGCGCCCCAACGGGAAATTTGGAAGCAGCTTCCAAGGGGAGCACGTCAGATGTGCTTCCCAACGTAAAATTTGGAAGCAGCTTCCAAGTGGAGCACGTCAGATGTGCTTTTTCGGATGAATTGAATTTACAATTTATTTTAAAAAAACTTTTTTATTTCGCATACATTGGGGTTCGAACCTAGGCATTCTGTGCTATTTCATGCATTTACGTACAGTTTAACGACATCAGCCAAGCCTCTTGCTATAATTAAGCTTCTAAAAGTATATTATTTGAGTTATCAAGTGACAACTATAGAAATCAAAAACTCAACATTTCATTTTGACAGAAGACTTTTGCAATTTTAGTCTCCTTCATATTAATAATAAGAGCGGCTCAGTTGGTTAAGATGTGCGCATTTCAGAACACTACGAGTAGCATGCCGCAGAAGGCCTAGGTTCGAATCTGATCGGAGACAAATTAAACAAATGGTACACCAAAGAACTGTCTTCAGGGAGACTTATAAATTTTCATTCGACACAACCACTTAATTATAAAATAAACACTGCGACTAATATTATTAACAAAATTTTCACACTAACTGACACAGAATTTTTGAACAGGAACATTGAAAAACTAAAAATAATATTTAGGAGAAATGATTATCCACAGAAAATGATTTCGTCACTAATTGATAAAATATACAATAATCACAAAAATACTCAAACATCAGATAACATAAAAACATCTGGCAACACTGGAAGCACAAAATATTACTCTGTAACATACATCCCTAAATTAACAAACAAAACACACATACATACAATAATAAAAACAGATGAGAGTACAAAGTTCGCGTACAAGTCTAATTTTACACTAAACAATATATTTACAAAAACAAAAACAAAAATCAGAAACGAAGACCAGCACAACATCGTCTACCTAATACCATGTTTAGGCACCAAGAAGAAAGAGGAGAAAAATGAACAAAACAACACAGAAAACAACGAACAATTCGGAATGGTGTACATCGGACAATCTAAGCGAGCTATGAAAACACGAATGCTAGAACACAAATATGACATCAGAAACAAAAAGACAACAACTGCGCTAGCACAACATATAAATGAAAAAGAACATACAGCTGACTTTGACAACGCGAAAATTTTGGACATCGAAAACCAAAACAATAGAAGACTAACACTTGAATGCTTGCGTATACAAGAAAGGGGAAATGACGCGATGAACTTTAAGGAAGACACAAACAACATTAACAACAATTATGCAGCAATACTGCATCGTTAACTGTCGTCCAGTAAAGTGTTCTTTGTTAAGTGTGAATTTTTTATTGTTCAAAAAATTTTTTAAAAAAATTTCTTTTTAAAAAATTTATAGTTAAAATCAGTTTTTTTTAAATTGTTTAAATTTTTAAAACAAAGTAAGTGTAATGTAAAGTCAGAATCTGTATAAAATGTTAAATTTTGTTTTTGTTTAGAATAAAAATTTTTTAGCCCTGATGATGTCAGAAAATAACTGACGAAACGTTGGCACAAAATTGCAATTAGATGTTTTAATTACAATTATAAAAGCACTGGTTAGTAAACCTCAAAAAAACAACTAAGTATAAAATTCAAATCTAACCCAACTTAAAGCATAAGTTTTTTTAGTTTTTTTTTTCAACTTAAGCATAATATGCTTCTACTCAACATCAAAGGAAGAGTATTTCATATGTTTCCAAAGATGTGCTTCTACTCAACATCCAATGATGTGCATCGCCGCAATGACATCGTATGATATAAAAGATAAGCAGTGAGAAGTGCATTGGAAGCAGCTTCCACTTCCCTTGAAGCACTTCCGAAGCTCTTTGAACGCGCTTCCGTTTCCCGTTGGGGCTATACTGCAATGGTAGTGTAGTAGTAATATTGGATATTTAAATGCAGCAACATTTATGAGTGACGTTTTTTTTTTCTTTTTATTTTAATTTCTTATTTTAACGTTCTTTTCTCATTTATTTTATTTTTTGCTTATTTTTGTGCATTTCTGAAAATTTAAGTACATGTGGATTTTTTATAAAATTTATTGCCTACTCTGTTGGTTTTGTTGCAACTTTCATTAAAGTAAAAGGCTCGCATGCTGCATTGGTTAAGCAAGGACACGCAATCTACAAAAACACGTGTGCACAATTGCACTCATCAGGTGGTAGGAAAATTATGCGAAGCAGCGAAGTTAAATTGTTGTGGGGTCACTTTATAGACGGAAAGTATAGTGAGCAAAATTACACTGAAAAACATTTTTAGGAGCATTGTCTGGGGACTGTTTCGCATATTCGAATAATACTACACCAGCAGGGAACAAAAAAAAAGTATGGATATTCAAAGCAAAGTCGTCGTTGCATCCCAAGAATATAGTCTAACGTTCAAGGTAAAAACGATTCTTTAAGAGATGCGACATTGAGCAAATAAAATGTCATAGAACTTCAAAAATGAAGGTGTCTAAATCATACAATGCGAAAACAGCATCCCCATCTACCCCCCTCCAAGTGAGTTATGTCGAACTTAAGCTGAATTAACAAGTTAATCGTAAGTAGGGTCGCGCCAAGGCTTGTTGAAAGAAAACATATCTAAGAGAAATAAAAGATTGTGGCAAAACTTGAACGAGCTGGAAATATTCTCTGAGAATGGTACAATGAAGGCATAAAACTACGCGATGACTTAAAGAGGCTGATGGTTTCACCTACTATACTTAGGGGTAATATGGAGCAATACTAATATACGAAGCACTTAGGCATGTCTTGTTTATCTGACAAGACAAATCCACCAGTGTGAATAGGGGCGTACACATGATCAAACAACTCATCAAATTGTTTGTCAAATAATTTGACCAACAAAAAAATATATGGAGTTTGATGAGAATTTGAAGATGTGAACGCTCATCAAATTGTTGGTCAAATTGTTTGATGGAAAACAAAGAATTTTGTTTTTCTGCTTGTTTGACAAACAATTTGATGAGTTGTTTGATGGTGTGTACGCTCGTCAAATTTGCTAGTACATTTTTGTCACTTGAAAAAAGATTTCAACGAGTGAACATCGTGCGGATGATGAAATGTTATGTGGCTCTTATTTATTTTACATACTAGAAGGGTGTTTTTATTGTTTTTTTTTTTAAATATCGCTAGAGGAGTCGATGTTGACAATATCAGAGGATGTAAATTTTAATTAAAATAAATTTTATACTTAAGCAACGACGGAACCAATTAAGTTATAATTATTTCGATTATTGGAAACGTTTTAGTAAGTATGTACAATTTTATCTCTTGTTTTAATTGGTATAGTGGACATAAAAATGACGGATTGTTATATGGTCTTCGAAATGACATTGAGTATTAAGTTATGTAAAATTAAATTCCTATTTCATCAACATATCTACTTTCATAAACATAATTATTTGTCCGCCATCACGATGTTTTCTCTTCGAAGGACAGAAGAAAACTAAAATTTGACGAAAAATTTGATCATGTGTACGCTGAGCTGTCAAATTGTTTGACAAACAATTTGATGAATAACTTGACGGTTTGAACACCCTTAATGGCTTCCAAATCGGGCAGATCATTTTGTGTGGTAATCATGCCCCACGATAAGTATTGCTCCATGTACTACTATCCTACTGTAAGCCTACACTTCAGCTTTACAGAGAACATACAATCATTTTTTAGATGCAGATCCTGTCAACGCAGTTCACAACTATAATGCTTTGTCAAACTGGACTTGGAGCTTATATTTCAACAACACAATCACAAAAAGTTTTATATCGAAAAATTCAAATCGACTCTTCCGTGCCACTACTTAAAACAAGGTGAGTTATCTTCGAATATGGGCATTTCCACCAAAAGCCCAACCGTGAAAATTAAAAGTTATTATAAAAGCGTTACTATGTGATATTATCTAAGGAAAATATTCAAATTTTGTTAATTTAAACAATTTACACCAGAATTCATTTATCACATTGAGCAAACCACCTGCAAACTTGAATAAATGCAGTTTATCTTTTTTTGTAATATAGAATAGTATTTTGCCTTAAATATTTAAGTGTGTAAGAGAGGTGATACATGATGATAGTCTTTCCGAAAAATCTCTCTTCCAACGTCAGTTAGCTAAAAACAATGCTAAAACATCAAACCAATCTCTATTAGCTGTAAAATTTTAATTTGCTTTTTAATTTCATGTTCTAAAGTCACAAATAACATATAAAAACATCATATGTTCTGATTTCGAAATTGATAACAGCAGCAAGTGTGTCAAAATTTTTGCACGAACAGAGTTTCATGTAAATAATAAAAAAAAAAAGCGAGTGCAAAAAAAATTAAATTTTAAAGTTTGAAGTTGGTCATGTTCGATGGTTAGAATAGTTTATGAAAACGGAAGGCAGTTTGAAGACAAAAAATCACTAGTTCAAGCCATGGGTAACGATTTCTTGGAATTACTTAGAGTCACACAACGATGCAATGCATAACCGTATTTTTGAACGGATTTTTAAAAAAAGAGGCTCCACACACTACTGATAGTTTGAGTTTCTTAAATATAAACAAATTTTCAAAAAAAAACATCAGATAACATTTTTTTTCTATATTTTCTTAAGTGGCCCTATTCAAGTGGCGGAAATAAAAACACATTTTTTTGTACCTCATAACAACAAAGTAAAAAAAACAGCTAACGGTACTTTACGAGGTACACTTTTTTTTTATGAATTCGTAAACGATATACATATTTACGAAATTAGAATAAAAAAATATGTTCCAAACATCTACAAGAAGAAAAATCAGAAGAAATCCAATAAAAAATATGTGGCCCTATTCAAGTGGCGCGCAGTGTAAGTGTAATAAATGGGCAGCTGAATACGGTTAAACCAGTTATTAACTGCCATAACACAACATTTTTTTTTTTTGTTGGAAAGGTTGTGAAGAGAAGGAAGGACATGCATACTTTTTTTCAATAGTAGGCGGTGCCACGCCCTTAACGAGAAAAAACGTTTTCACGGCTAAACTAATGAACCGATGTTGATGAAATTTTGCTTGAAGATAGATTGAATCATAAGAAAGATTATGAGAAACTCAGAGTCTTTAAAGGGGGCTCCAAATGGGAAAAAACAGTATCACGGCTGTGCCATTACACCGATTTTGATGAAATTTGGTATGTATTTAGATTGAAACTTGAGTAAAAACATATTTTTTTAGTGGGCGGTGTCACGCCTCTTACAGGAAAAACGTTTAAACAGTGAAAACACAAGTTTTATATTCTTTTAAGAAAAATATCTACTCCTTCCTCTTTTCTTTGTTAAAATTGATCTCAATAATTAATTTGATTGATATAAACATTAAATTTATTATTTTGATAATATATTATTCCATAACATTTTAAAATTAGTCGCATTAAGTTGCCACGTTTCGCTGACTTGTGCTTTTCTATAGATGGCCATAGAAAACACTTCCGTTTTTTGTCCCGTTCGAATGGATTTCTTATTACCTCTATCTTTTAACCAATAAGTACTACGTCTGGCATCAACTTTACCACTCAGTATAGTGCTACCAAAGGGCTATTCCTTAAAGTAACAGAAAAAAATAAAATTGTTTTGAATTGACTTTTATTCCACTTCAAAAGTGTACTTCAGTCCCGTTCAACAAGAGAGAAATGCCTACATGTAGTGTAAGTTTTTGTCATTCAAGTGCAAGGAATCATAACATGAGGCTTCAGAAAATATTTTGGAAATTTTGGTTATTTTTCAAATCTCATATTTCGAGTATTTCTTTTAAACCAATTTATCTATTAACTTTTACTTGTAAATTAAAATTCTTCCTTCGACATCAAAATTTAATTTTAGTGACACAAATTTCAGGATGAAACAAAGTCTCCAAATAGACTTCAAAATACCCACGTGAACATTATTTATTTATTTATTAAGCCAAACTAGCGATTAAATTCTAAGCGCAGCAGAGCTTATTGCAGCTATAAAATTTTAAGGTAGTTATTTGTGCTCTATGTCATGCCAGTGTTGCCAACGCTACATGCAGTGTCGCGCAGTATCTTTTGTGCTGTTCTAACTTGTACTTGTAACTTGTAGTTTTATGAACTTCACTATAACGATTTTTATATACATACATATATACGCCGTAACAAGAGAATTTACAATTTTTACAATAAAAGCCGCACAAAATCATAAAAATTAATTATCACAGACTGGCTGGTTTTCGAATTGTCCTCGTAGTAGTTTGCAGCAACTTACTGATGTCGTAGGGCCGAGTATTTACTGTAGAGACCAGTCTGCAGGGAGTATTTTGTTGACCTCAAAGCTTTAAACTTCTAGGGGTTTTTGACTTCTTGCGGATAGAATTGAGCTTGTGAATTGGTAACATAAGAACTTTGCTTATAAGAAGATTGGAAAATCATCACCTTTTTTGCCTTATTAAAGTCTTCTAATCAGCAGGCATAAATGTTTGTGGTGTGATATCTTAAATACAAATTAAAATTCATTCAATAATAATTTCAAGCTCAGAGATATAGAAGAAATTTTTTCCAAATTTTTGCCAAAACTAAAAATTAAGGAAATTTATTTTTGAATCATGTAATGAGCAAAAGTAAAAACATAAGATTGGTAATTTGAAATTTTACAAAAAGAAAAAAAGGCTATAATTACATAAAACTATTTAAATTGCAGATAAAATTACGACAACAAGCGAATATAATAACAATAACTACTGTGTAAAATTCAGGGTAAATTCAAATTGGTTTACGTTTAAATTGTTAATGCAGCATTTGCTATGAATCTCAAGGACAAAATATTTTATTTTGAAAAAATTATATTAAAGTCCTTTCGTGCAATATTTCTTTATTGGTATTCGTTCCGTTTTTGGTATCTAAAGAAATTTCGCTATTGAAACCAAACAAACAATAATGAGCTAAGAGTCAAAACAGCAGTATAATCAAAGGATAATCAACTTATTCAATACTTTTAAATTTAAATTGAAAAATTAATAAAAACCAAATTAAAATGACATTGAGACACAGTCGATTTCAATTTGTCTGTGCACCACTAGCAAATGCAAAGCTTGCTTAATGGAATTTTTTGCTGAAAAATACATTATAAACACGATGGTTTGGATTAGGACACATTTACCTTAGGAGCTAGTTCATTATCTCATTGTGAGTAAAAAGTTATTTGGGAGTGGGTTCAATCAAAGCTGCAAGGTGTTTAAATAAAAAAAATCAGGTTAGCGCAACAACTGAAAGTTGTATCATTATGTTGGTTGTTTTTAAATAATATTATATATGAGTAGTGTTTCACCGAGGCCGAGGCGAGGCGAGGTTCTAGTTGATCTCGGTCTCGCTTCGTTTTATAAATTTAAGTCTCGCCTCGCCTCGGCCTCGGACGAGATCTTGCCATCACATGCCTCGCCTCGCCTCGCTTCGCCTCGTTCTCGGCCGAGGCACCTCGGTAAAAAAGCGAGGTTTTTATTAAAATAAATAAAAAATTATATATGCATCAGGGCTGATAGGCTGATCAAGCCTCAAGAAATAAAATAAAATATCTGTTTTTATTTTTGGTGAATTGGATGAGATATGATGAATTTAATTCTTTTCTTATATGGGAAGGAGACGCATTGCCTATTTTTCCAAGCCAAACTAAGCTATGAACCTTTTACAAACTATAAGCAAAATATGTACCAAATCTTATTTATCTACGTCAAATAGATATTGAGATATGATAAAGTTAATTTTTTTCTTATATTGAAGGCATGGTACCGCCCATTTTATTAATTGAATCTTAGTTATGCCTCTACCTTTTATAAATATACCAAGTTTTATTAATCTGCATCAAGTTGTTGATAATATATGATGAATTCTGTTTTTCTCTTATGTGGGGGTGGCATCACCCATTTATCGTAAACTATATTACGGAGCATCCCAAATTATAAGAAACATAAATGTATGTCAAATCTTTCGTCGGTCGGTTGAACGGTTTAGGAGTCCATTAGCAACGAACATACATATATTGATCTTTATTTATATACTAGCATTACCCTGTGCGTTTCGCTTCACCTTACCGGTTCTTAGAAAGACTATTAGAACTATTAGACAATTTCAATGCAGTAATGTCAATCATGCAGTTTTGCTTATAGCCTTACATAGCCTTACATGCTTCCCTAACTGATCAATCGAGGCGAAGTCACATAAAAGCTGATGCGATCCAAGCACTTCTGTGCATTAGCGCTTGGACCAAATCTGAACTCGTAAGAAGCACATGCGGATTAAAAATAAAACAAAGTAGCTTACTCAAAATAAAATACTAAAATATTAGTTAAATATAGATTTTATTATAAAAATTACATTCATATTTTGAAGTTTTACGAGTTCAGATTTCGTCAAAACGCGCCTCGCTCTTGGTTTCGAAAACGAGGCTAGGACGAGGCGAGGCCGAGGCGAGAACGAGGCGAGGTGCCGTGTGATCTCGCCTCGCCTCGGTCAAGCGAGGAAAATTTATTTTTCCATCTCGCCTCGTTCTCGGCTCGGTCTCGCCTCGTTCTCGTAGTCAAAAACGAGGCTGCCTCGTAGTCTCGGTGAAACACTATATATGAGGAATTTCAGGCGAAGCGGGCAATGAAAATAAAGTGAGGTCGTGAAATTTTTTTATATTCTAGTTAGTTATACATCTAGTAGACATAAATGTGCACACTTATTTTTTTTCGTATGAGGCTTAATTGCCGAGTTATGGGCTTCTGAAGGATTGGCAAAGTTTAAAGACCGTATTTTTTGAACGCTGTTATTAGAATCAAGGAATTTATAATAAAATATAAACAATAATTGATTAAACTAGTAAAAAGAATGCTCTTTTTATTTTTTCAATCAAATTTGAATTTTAAATTTTTTTATGCATAGAAAACCGAAAATAAAAATTTTATATATATTTTATTTTTAAAAAAAGGCCTTATGTATGTACATTAGGGTGATTCAAATTTTTTATTTTTTGTTTTTTTTAAGGTGCTGTTGCTTAAAAAGTAAGTTTATGATATGAAGAAAAAGCTCACGAAAATTCAGCTCTGTAACTCAATTTTATAAGGTGGCGCCGGAGCCTGTTAGTTTTACATGTAAATTGTATGGAAAAATTATTTTTTTCAAAAAAGGTGTCTAAATGAATAGGTGATTAGTGCTGTTGAGCTGAAAAGGGTCGTTTTTCGATGTAATTTTTTACGCTGAATCCGAATCTGGCCTCAGAATTGACCCATCATGTCGGAATCCTGAAATATTTGAGGCTAAGTACCTAAAACATGATGTTTTTTGTCTACTTTCGAGGCCATGTATAGGATTTAAAGAAAGTTGATCAGCTTATTTTTAACAAAAGCATCATTTAGTACCATCCTTGCCCTTTAAAATGAGCTTTCAAGTGGTGATCTGTGATGTTTCCTTGCAAAGTTATAGCCATTTTAAAGTGACATGAATTGGATCCCCTACAATGGGTTGCAACCCAACAATATTAACCAACGGGTTTCAAATTCATGTCACCTTGAAATGGCTGCAACTTTGCAAGGAAGCATCACAGATCACCACTTGATAGCTCATTTTAAAGGGCAAGGATGATACTAAATGATGCTTTTGTTAAAAATAAGCTGATCAACTTTCTTTGAATCCTATACATGGCCTCGAAAGTAGACAAAAAACATCATGTTTCAGGTAATCAACCTCAAATATTTCAGGATTCCGACATGATGGGTCAGTTCTGAGGCCAGATTCGGATTCAGCGTAAAAAATTACGTCGAAAAACGACCCTTTTCAGCTCAACAACACTAATCACCTATTCATTTAGATACCTTTTTTGTAAAAAATAATTTTTCCATACAATTTACATGTAAAACTAACAGGCTCCGGCGCCACCTTATAAAATTGAGTTACAGAGCTGAATTTTCGTGAGCTTTTTCTTCATATCATAAACTTACTTTTTAAGCAACAGCACCTTAAAAAAAACAAAAAATAAAAAATTTGAATCACCCTAATGTACATATGTCATACCAGAGCTGCAAAATTTTCAATTTTTGGAATTTGACTAAAAAATGATGAAAATTTAATTTTTTTCTTATTTATAATAGTTTTTTTTAAATATTTTTTTTATTTTCCTTATGTACGCATAAGGAAGTATCGAAAAAAATTTACCGCTACTTTTTAAGCCTATTTATAAGGAAAAAATCTATGGTCTCTCCGCGAGTAGAGCTTTGGTGTTTCTTGTGTCACTGCTCAAATCCTTTGTTATTTTCACTGCATTCACCTTAATACACTATAATTTGAAATTGTCAATGGCACTAAATGAATTTCCATTAAAAAAATAAATGAGAAAAAAAATTTTCTCCATTTTTGGTCCAAAAATGATAAAAATAAATTTTTTTTTTTTATTTTTTTTTTCTTATTTTAAAGCTTAAAATAATAAATTCCACTGTTATTTAAAATAATTTTTCCATCTAAATAATAGATACTGTTTTATTTATTTAGTCATAACAATTTATTTTAATTACAAAAACCAAAAAAAAAAAATAAAACTTAAAAATATTTATTTGTAATTAAATAATTTGTGAATTTAAAATTAAATAAAAAAAGCGATCGTGCTTCATCCCTACAATCATTTTTAATTCACAAATTATTTAATTACAAATAAATATTTTTAAAGTTTATGTTTTTTTTTTTGGTTTTTATCATTAAAATAAATTGTTATGACTAAATAAATAATACAATATCTATTAAATAGATGGAAAAACTATTTCAAATAACAATAGAATGTAGTATTATTTCAAACTTTAAAAAAAAAAAAATAGTAATTTTTATGATTTTTGGACCAAAAATGGAAAAAATTTTTTTTCTCATTTATTTTTTTAATGGAAATTCATTTAGTGCCATTGAATATTTCAAATTATAGTGTATTTAGGTGAATGCAGTGAAAACAACAACGGATTTGAGCTGTGACACAAGAAACACCAAAGCTCTACTCGCGGAGAGACCACAGTTTTCTCCTTATAAATAGGCTTAAAAAATAGCGGTAAATTTTTTTTCGATACTTCCTTATGCGTACATAAGGAAAATCGAAAAATATTAAAAAAAAATATTGTAAATAAGAAAAAAATTAAATTTTTTTGGCCAAATTCCAAAAAATGAAAATTTTGCTGCTCTGGTAGCAGCTATAGGATTATTTTATTTAATTTTTTTTAAATGAAGAAATACTCGAATATGAATTAAATTTTCGAAAATCGAGTGTTCTTGAAGTATTCTAGAACATCACTTTTTTTCCAACATGTCTAATGTATATATGTAGATGTTTTACAAAAAAAATTTTGACGTGATCGTTATTAGTTAACGAGATATATAAATAAAAGTATTTAAGAAACTCTCGTAGATTAATGTGGATCACGTTTAAAAATTTTTAACATGTTACCGGTATATTTTATGCTTTATTTTAAAGTTAATATAAAAAAAAATAAAATATGTCGAAATTATTTCAATTCTGAGATGAAATGTTCACTTCCGGTTTTCCACAAGAAAAAAAAATTAAATTTCCAATCTGATTTCATAATTGAAAAGAGCAGTAAATTTCGTATAGAAACCACAATGTTTAATATTTTATTGAAATTTTGTTAAGTTCGAAAAATTGCTTCCCAAAAATCCATTATTCATATAACGTCAATTTTTGGAAGTTCACAACTTGACAACTAATCCTTATATGAAAATAAAATTAAATGGTTGCACTTTCTAGAGATACAATTTATCCGAATATGAACAAATTTCTAAATCTAATTTTTTTTTGCATTGTCCGCTTCGCCTGAAATGCCCCATATGATACTAGTATTACCCACGGCTTCGTATTTTTTTGATCATGAAATAACTCTCTCAACATCACATTCTGTTTTCCCTCTTTAGAAGTAATAAAAAACAAATGAAAGAGAGTTTGTTCTTTGAAGCTTACACAAATATTCTATAACATACGTTTAAGCGAATTTAAAAGCAAATACATCATAGTTTTACAAATAGATCATCAAGGAAAGCCAATAAGCTCTATAATCCTTTTTATATCATTTGGTGCCACATTCGATCTTCTCAAAATGTTGATAGGTCAATTACTGATAAGCTGAATTCTGTAAAAGTTTCACCCTTCAAAATCAACGTCTACTATCTTAAAACATTAGTTCATGCTGAAATTTGAACAAGACTAATTTAACCATCATAGTGGCAAAACAAAAAAAAATACCTTTTGGTTATAAAAAGCTGTTTCTAGTCATACAAATTATCGTACGATTTCAATATACATATCTCCATACCAAATTTCATCAAAATCGGTTCAGTAGCTTAGCTATGAAAACACATTTTCCTATTAAGGGCGTGGCACCGACCATTTCAAATAAATACCTTTCCTTAGAATTCAATACATTTCTGTATCAAATTTCATCTAAATCGGTCTATTAACTTAGCAGTGTAATAATTTTTTTCTGCTAGGGGCGGTGTCAAGAACTAAGAGTTTTCAGAAACCTTTTTTAGGGTTCAATTTACTTACTTCTGTACTAAATTTAATCAAGATCGGTCATTAGCATTAGTTTCACTTCAAAAACAATGTTTCGTAACGCATTGTTCGACACCCTGTTCTGCCCCGTAACGTTTTACAAGACCCCCCTCCCCCCATTTGCATTACGTAATACTTGAACGCAGTGAAAATCTGCCGTCCCACTAAAACTAATGTATTTCTCAGAAATAAGTCTATCTCCATACTAAATTTCATCAAAATCGGTGTAGTGACTCAGCCGTAGAAGTATTTTTTCCCATTATGGACAGTGACACGCCTACTTAAGGTAATCATAGTTTTTAATAACCTTTCTTATAATTCAATATTTCTGAAAACCAAATTTCATTAAAATCGTTCTATTATTTTAAACGTGAAAACGTATATTCCTTGTGGGGTTGTGGCACCGATGCGCACCCCCTTCACAACTGTTCCAAGAAAAACAAAACTAAGCGATTATGTTGTGATAACATTATGTAAAGGATAACAGAGTTGGTTGGCGTGATATTTCAACTTAAATTTATGTAAAGTTTGAGATTTATTACTTTGAATAATACTAAAATTGTTTGTTTAAGTTCTTTGTGTGAGTTATAACGAAACTTCAGAAAATAATCTATTTCGAGAGAGATCTCAGTTTCTAAGCCGCGGTATGTTGCGAACTTTGGCTGATAAAACAAGACTGTAATACGAAATTGTTAAGCGTGTAATCGCATTTCTGTTACGAAAATTTACAAATTTTATATTCCACATTTGAAATTAAGCACTTGCCATCCATAAGCGCACACAAATGCCATATAATAAATTTTTAGCAGAAAGTTTTAATTGAAATAAGTTAAATTTAATTTTATAGTATAATTATCTTCATAAAAGCTGTTAGCCTTCTATTTACGTGCATTAGTTTTTCTACGTCATATTTCTATTGTGGTTTCAGCAGTTGCAAAATTTGTTCGAATTAACATCAGCATAAACTAATTAGTTTACTGGAGAAGAAAAGTTTTTGTGGGACTTTCTTTGTTTGTTTCATATATTATTTTTACAACTTAAAGTAAGAAATCCGGCATTAAAATTTTACAACTTTTGTTTCAAGATTGAAGTGGGACTTGACGGACCTTAAAACCTTAGAAATATTATTTCTATGCATTAATTCATATGCTATATGGGATTCCATGCAAAATTGCGAAGAGAACAATTTTTTGACTTACAAATTTCAAAAATTATTCTGTTACAGCAAACAATTTTACATAAACTTTATTGCATGTAAAGGATACAGAAAAAAAAACTCAAGGATAACAAACTCATTCAATCAAGTGATGCTGTAACACGCACTGCTGTCACTTCACTTACATAGTGGGATATCGATTAAATTGAGTTCATATAACTTCCCAGTGTGTCAAACGGATCCGTTCCGAATTCGAAACGGACTCGCTTCTTCGTATATTTTACCCGAAATAGAATCCGTCTCGAACTCGTTTTCGTATGAAATTCCTCTCGAAAAAGCAAAAGGATCGTCCGCCTTGTCGGATCTGTCTCGAACCCGGAACGGACTTTATATACGAATCCGTTCCGTTTTTCGAAAGTCAATCGGATCCCATCCGGATTCCATTTTGGATCCGTTTTAAACTCGTTTTCGTATGAAACTCCTCTCGAAAAAGCGGAAGATCGGTTTGAAGATGAGCTTCAGTAGCACGTGGCTAATGATATAACAAAGGTATACATAACTGTATTTCATATCCCTGATACATTGAAAATAAAATAAAAGTTTTGATGACAACTAGAAAACTGCCTTTTATATTGATAATCTGTGGCGTTTTTTTGCAAAATTTCCCAGTTTAAACAGGCAACTAAACAGATTATAATCCGTGTTATTTAAAAAACAAATCCATCTCGAATTTAAAAGCAACGAACCCAAAACGGATCCGTATATGAAGTAAGTTCAGAATTCAAGACGGATCCGTCGTAGTATAAAAAGGCGGAATCCGCGCTGACGGTTCCGTAACAAATTCGAAACGGATCCGCATCTATTTTTGTGCACATTGGGCTTAGTAAGGTCATTATACATACGACAATTTATACGTAAAGCCTACAGGATCTGTAAATCGACACGATCCTTTGAGCATATAATCATTTTTAACATACGATGATGATGAACACAAAAAAAAAAACAAATAAAGGAACAAAAAGGATCAAATTTTGTGGCATTCCACTTAAATCATGTTTGTCGATTTTACAATCCTACGCAAACCCAAACAACAACTTCCATATACCAGTATGCCACGATGCCGCTAAAATCCCATACGTAACAGCGAACAACTGATGCCACTTGTTAAAGGTACATTTTACTACGTTTCGGACAGACAGACAGACAGACATTTTGTACTGTTTATTAAAATAACAATAACAACAAACACAAGTGCAAGCCATCAGGCAAGTATAATGGTCAGTGAATATTAATAAACAAAAATTGAAAAAAAGGACATTCAATGAAAGGATGTTGAATGCTGGCGAATGTGGCTTATGACGCTGTACTACACACAGTGCCCAGTTGTTGCTGTTCGTAACGATGATGTTGGCTTTTTTTTTAACAGCACATATTGCATTAAATATTCGTTTAATAAAACCCCATTTCAATCACGTATGCAATATGCGGCCTATCGTATCAACTGCAACTTTAACGGTGTTAGTTATATACCTCTACAAAAAGGATCTACCCAAGCACACTTTGGCTTGCCATTGTTGCATGTTAAAAGTCAAACATTTTGTTACTTAAATAGTGTAGCTGTTCTGGCTTTGGCTTTGATTCAAATGACAATAGAATACTGGAAATTTTCATAAATTTTCAATATTTTCATAGTTATTATTAAGTACCTACTTGGCGGAAATTTTAAGTTATTTGAAGAGTAGTGCATTAAGGTTCTTTAGAGATATTTCAGATAGAATATTGACTTTAAATGTTTTGATGTTTTAATTTATTAGTATATACTAATTGGCTTTACTTGCATTTCCATATGATAAATATTGATTTTTCATCTTTTATGGAAGGTTTTATGTTCACTTTTTCTTCAAAGTTTACTTGTGTCATCAATTGTTTCTATACCAAAATTTTGTGAGATTTACTTCAAACGCTTTTTTCTTAGAGTTTTAATCGTCTCCGATAGCACGAGGTTAAGGCAGCTTCGCTATCAACACAAAATTTGATAGCATTAGGAGGAAATGACATTGCTCACATTTCGTCTAAAGATGATTCTACCAAGGAGAAGGAGCCAAAGGCTTATATTTCTAACTCTAAGGAAAGTTAAGAATTACTGCCAAGTTGCCTGGTTATTGTAGCATTTTTCAGGCAGTATTCGTAGCTATAGAAGAGGTATATGTGCAAATCCGTCAGAATTAGCCTTTTAGCTGGCCTCGTTTTTTTTTTTTTGGAGTACATCTTTCAGCCATAGTTTTTCTTGAAGCTAAAGCTGTCTTGAATTAATATTCAATGTTGTTTAATTTAGTCCAATAGAATTAGTCGAGAAAATGTGAAAAAAAAATAATTCGTTACAGCAATTTGACAGCGGAATATTGTTGAACAAGCTCTTTTAAAAGTGGACAAAAAAATCTAACCGACAGCAGCTATCCGGGGTGGAATGGGGTGCATTTTTAGAGGTCGAACACAGTTTTTCACGATTTCTGGCTAAACTGTGCATCATATCAAAAAAAGTTTAATGCAAAAGTTGTACGAAATAAGAAGATCTACAACTTTTGTTCTAATCATTTTCACCTTAACCTCAAAATTTTTCGAAAAAATGGCTGAGCATCGGTTTTTTGGTTTTTAATTTTTTTCTTTGACGAAAAAGTTTCTGTGGAGCTGAAACTTGGGCAAAAGATACTTTTTAGTGTTACACAAAGGCAGTAATTTTACTATGTAGACATATATAAAAAAAAATCGAAATTGTCATCTAAGCTCGACCATGGCTTCGATATTTTTTTTTTGGAGCACACTCTTCACTTATGGTTTTTCTTGAAGTTAAGACTATTTTTAATTTACATTCATGGAGGAACAATTAAAATTCACAGGAAAACATAGTTAAAATTGCATATAAGTTAAAAAAAACATGAAAACTTACATATAAAGTTAAGTAAAAAAAAATAGCTATCTGAATTTTAATTGAACAACCTTGAATATTAATTCAAGACAGCTTTAGCTTCAAGAAAAACTATGACTGAAAGATGTACTCCAAAAAAAAAAAAAAAAAAAAACAAGTCAGCTAAAAGGCTAATACTGGCGGATTTGCAAATATCTATAAATATCTCTAAAATCAGTCTTCTTAAACTCACTAGTGGCCCCAAAATGCCACTGAGACCTTTCAGCAAATAAACATTCACCTCATCTGACAGTCTGGGCATAAAAACAATAATTGCAATTGCAAAGCTGTTGGTCTTGTTAGGCAGGGAACTATACACTGATTCCTCAGTACAAGAAAAATGATGATATGACACTTCCTACTTGCAAGTTGCTGCTAAAAGATGACAAATTACAAAAGGCAAACACAAATTGAACGCAAGGGTCAACTTTCAATATAAGAAGGCAAATTTTGCCGAAATACGCCGCTAAGTCCTCTCTAGAGCTGATATTTTACAATAGACATATCATAACTGGTCACTGTCTCATCGCTCTTAGTGAGCCAGTTCTTAAATTGACTGTCACTCCCATCTAATTTAACCTAAGCTAACCTAACCTAACCCCTAACCTAACCTAACCTAACCTAACTTAACCCAACCCAACCTAACTTAACCTTACCTAACCTTACCTAACCTAACCTAACCTAACCTAACCTAACCAAGCCTAACCTAACCTAATCATACCTAACCTAACCTAACATAACCTTACCTTACCTAACCTAACCTAACCTAACCTAACCTAACCTAACCTAAGAAGGAAAGTCTAAGCAAGCCTATAGTGGTGTCTGCTTATCCACCTAACGGCTGTATTACTCCCCCTTCGTTAAGGGAGCTAATGGAAACCGTGCTATACGTGGAAAGAAAACCGCTAAGGGCTCATAGCGATGTGTCGTGATGTAAGTTCACAGAACACTGTATTGGGAAGAAAAACTGGTGGAGCTGGTGCCCTATCTAACTTCCGGTTTATAAAAGTTCTCCACTTCAACGGATCGAAAACTTAGATCAGTGAATTGAATGCGATGTGAAGAATTAGTCGTTAAAGAATAGAACACGCTCTTTTGCTTAGGATAGTTGAATTGACTAAGAACGCTTTCAATGCGTAAGGTAGAATCTTCTCATGACTTTTTAAGTGACCCAGAAAGCTATTGGTGTAGGGAACAACTGAGCGTATATTTTAGATTCTTTCCGGCACAGATCCTAAACTGTCAAGTTCGTGGCTTAGAGTGAGAGCCAGCAAATGCTGACCAAGTTTAAATTTGTTATATATGATACAGTACAGTTCGTAATAACGATTTGGGAATTAAAAATCTTAATTAGCGTTGCTCTTAACAGATGTCAACGTTTAAAAATGCCGAAATTACCACTTTTTACAGATTTTGCTTATTTACTCCATAATTTATGCCACCTTATTACTTCATAACGTGTCCCGATTGTTGCAGTAAATTTCCACTACTGCGATTGAAATCTGACTGAAATCTGACTGGCTGCCTTCATACGTTCGCAATGACAAGCAAACCAAAATTTATTCATTGAATCTCTTTAAATTTAAACAATTTTAGCAAAAAAAAAAAACCAATGTATACCACAAAAGTAAAAGCTCACCAACCACAGACTACGCAGCACGTCGCTTCATTTAAATTCAGTAAATGCAACGACACTCTCACTCACTCGCTCATACGTACGACGTTCAGGTGTAAAAACGCAGTGCAATTCAATCGGAAGGTGTAACTTTTAACACGCGCCATTTTTACACCCCAGACAAACCAAAGCAAATAAACAGCAAATGCCCAAGTGGGTCGAAAAATCAACAAAACAAAAGCGAGAACGATGGATTCTGTACAAAAAATAAAACAAATCGGTTGACGGTAGTCGGGGAAAGTGGTGAAATTTGAGCTTCTTTCAAATACGAAAGTTACAGAAATAGCACACAATTGCATAGATACTACGAGTACTTGGATTTAAGACTTGAAATATCTAAACGAAAATAAGAAATGAAAAATAAATTTTCCAAATAAAGATATGTGTGAATACTAAACTCAAATGGATGCTGCAGAAAATTGAGGAGAATATTAAATAATTTGAAGCAGGAAAATAAAAAAGAAAATTTAAGTGAAATCTCTGTGTATCTTCCTTTTAGTTAAGTTAAACAGACATAAATATTTAACACCTTTTTTAAATGATCAACTACAATTGGAAAATGGTATGTCTCATACCTACTTCACCATCTGAGAACGAGAAATATTTCCCCATTTATTGCACAGGCTCTTTAAGGGTTACTAATTGTCTTAGAATTAGGCTTGCGCAAAATATATCGATTATCGATATTTCCAATATTTGTTTCGAATATTATCAGCGATATTTTATATTTTGATATATCGAATTCGATTTATTTTTTGGCTATGGAATTTCGATATTTTTGTTTAAAGTTAGCTCTGTATCCAATTGATTGCGTCGCATTTTAGATCTTCTTTTGTGTTTGTATGATGACATTAGCTAACGCGCTTTGAAAACCCACTCGTGTGGTCTCAGCCTAACAAGGTGGAACTTTTTTTTATACTCAAATAAATGCAACCGTGAAAAGTTATACCAGCGCTGGTAAGAATAGAATTTTGCTCGATCTATTTTGATACTGTTCTGAAATATCGATTATCGATATTTCGATAGCATTTTTTATTTACCCAACCCTACTTAGAAAATTTATTTATGGGCCAAAACTTTTTTTATTGCCTAAATCAGGTATCTTCATGTTGATTTGACTTTTCATGAAGAAACCAGGAAATTTATTAAAAAATACACTCTTCATAATTATAATACAATTAATTCATCATCTAAGGCATAAAATTATAACAAAGTTGTATATTCTTTCTACTCAGTTGACTTTCTTAGTAACGCAGATGCTTTTCATATAAAATATTTCTGTCCTGGAGTATAAGTCTCATGTTATAATGAGCTGCATCTTAAAATTTTTACTAGATGACGCCTTAGCTAAATATCACAATAAATGTTAAAAGTCTTAAGCTTTGTTACAGCACCAATATATACCTTTTTTCTAAAACGTGTAATTAAATACGAAATTTACACTGTGTCCCCAACAATGAATAATAACTTAGCTACACTGAGTTACTATAGAAACTCAACTTTAAAATAAAACAATTGATATGTTGTAAGTTTAATTTCGATTGTTCTATTGTTACTAACGATTGAAGCGTGACCACCGCATGAGGGGGAAATAGCTAGCCGAATAATTCACCAGACTAATATCGTGAGAGGTGCGTGTGTTTATTGTGTGTCCACTGAGTTACCGTTGGAGAAATGTAAGTATTCACAAACACAGTTATTTAGGTATATATTTAGAATTGTGATAAAAATTTGCTAAATTCTTTCTCATTTAGTACACGTTGGTGAAATAGTTATATTTTTACAGATGCGTTACTGCTACACTGCGTTACTATACAGAGTAACGTAGTGTTTTTTTTTTTGTAACGCAGTTGCTTTGAGTGTACTTTTCTAAGTAAATTTACATAATTGTAACAAAGATACCAGTACATGGGTTGGTTTATTTAACGGAAAAATTTTTATTTGCCAGAACTCTTCAGTAATTTTTAAGATGTTGATTTTTTAACTACCCATGTTTAAAAAAATATTTTAATGTTTGTCAGAAATGTTAAATTGAAGCTATTTTTGTAATTCCATATTACATTAAGCTCATCTTTTGTTAAGAATAATTATCTGTAAGATCTTCTTTAAAAAAGTACAAAGTACACTAAATGAGCAACTACCGTGTTGCTAACACAACCACTGCGTTACTTTTTTCCCCAGTTTTTATAAGCAATTAGGGTTATATTTAATCTTCTAGCTATTACAAATACCTTGACTTTATATATGCCTTGAATTTCACCATAAGCCTAAGCTTCTCTCGCAAGTTTGTGTATTAATATATGTATTAAGGGTTTTTTTTTAGAAAATTTTAAGATTTTTGTGAAAGATTTTGGTAACGCAGCGATCTAATTTCTTAAAAATACTTTACTAAACTGATTATTTCTGAAATTTACCTTAATGAGAGAATAATATTAGCTCTATTGTTTAAAAGTGCCAATCAAGTTAGCTTAATTAAACATTCCTAAAATGAAAATATCAAGTTTTAGTTGAGTAACGCAGTTGACTTTTTTCTGAAAACTTCCATTATAAATTGTCATAAATCACATAATTATCAACAAAATTTTGCTGCAGATATGAGTATACTATAGAATACATTATAATGATTCTGACTCAGTACTAGAAACTAAAAAAATTTTATCTTTAATTAATTTTTTTTTTGTAAACTCATGTCGTATTAGGCATTAAAAATAATTTTGGCCCTTATAATAAATAATAAAATTATTGAACAACTTGGAGAGTATTTAATGGTTATTATGAAATACACGAGAAATTTTTTATACACTCCCCGGGTAATGTATATATAATGTATTTTAATTGAAGAACCTTGAATATTAATTCAAGACAGCCTTAGCTTCAAGAAAAGCTATGGCTGAAGGATGTGCTACAAAAAAAAAACGAGGCCAGCTAAAATGCCAAATCCTGTGCACATATGACAAATTGTAATGATTTTTTTGGGTGTCCGCAGTTCCGTCAGTGATAGCTATCGAATGAACTATCAATTCGCGCATTTTATTATAAGTATTATAATATTATTATAGCTAAAGTAGAGCCAAAGAGATCCTACTTGTCTGTTGCATGAATATAATAAATGCAATAATTATTGTGGTAAATATTGTTACTATTAATCACAGCTAAAAGTAAAAAATTTGAATAAGTGGCAACATAATGAAAGTCACTATGGCAACTCTACTAAAGAGTAAGATAAACTTTTCAAAACAATCAGTTGCTACTCAATATAATGCTCTGGTGTTGATTAGTGACAGTCTAACCGAAAGACACACAGAAATGACTGACAAACAAACAAATCGTCAAAACAGCTACTGCCAACTAAATCCAACATATTTTATGTTGTACATAAACTCGTACAAGTATAGCAAATCCAAAGTTTTTAGGAGCTGGAACTAAAGAAGAAGATGAAGTTACGATAAATGCGAACAGTATTTTATAGTTACACAAACAACCTGAGTACAGTATGACACGTTTAAGGAGGCCAATGCAAACGAGCAAGAAACATCAGCAAAACATTGGAATAAGTGTCACAGTGACACTGCAAGTCAACAAACAGTTATTGGGACTGACTGACTGCAAGCCTAACTAGACGGCATTACGGACATTATGCTGTAGACAGACAACTGTTGTGGGTTCGAATTTATACATAACGAATTTATACGTGAACATGATGGATACAGGAAGTATTGTAGATAAGGCAAAAAAGATTTAAGAGAATCAACATAAGAGATAATATACTATTCTCTAAAATATAGAGCAGAGATGTTAGAATTTTTTTATAAAAATATTATTCCGATTTTTAGTTCAGTCACACTTACAATGACAACTGCACGCTTCTATTGACCATTAAATTTTAATTGGAATTCCATAAACTCGAATTGTGTAGCAATATCTTTGATTTCAAGTACTTGGTATCTGAGTGAAAGTTTTTAAAAATTTTGTGTTATGAACTTCGTACTTAGTTCAATTTCCTTTCAGTTACGTTGTCATAGTTGTTCTGTTATATATTTTGTGTCACAGATGCAAATAAATGTCAATAAATTTTCAAATTGACAAAAAAAAAATTGATTTTTTGCTATGTTTATGAAAGAATAAAATGATGTCACTAGTGTCACAGTGTCACAAGAACCTGAGTGTCGACTTTTGCCAAATTTACTATGATGAAGGGTTTGCTATAATAGGCCACTACTTAGCTTAGTTATCACCACCATTCTTTTGTGTTCAGTTCAATCTTTGTGGAAAATTATACTACCGAAGCATTGGCACCGACTTCTACGGATTCAACTTATGGCTTACTCTAAGAAAAACATTAATTAAGTTTAATATATTTATAGGTTGAGTCGTCAATTATTTTTAACTTTCTTATGAATAAGATTCAGAAGTGATTTTAGAAATCTGCATCGAAATCTAACAAAATCGTAGTATGCAACTCGGCCAATGCATCAACCCGTACGCCATCCCTTAAAAAAATACAAATCATAGTAATTCTCTAATATTTTTCATTATTACATGAAGCTAAACACTGTAACTTTCTAATATTTTTCACATTTTCAAGATAGCAATCATCTATAAGTAAATTTTACATTCCTCATTCCAAAAAAGTAAACAAATAACAGTTCAATGAACTTTCTTATAGAAAAAAGTAAACAAATTCGAATTCATTGTATTTTGTGTTTATTTCATTATAGCAAGAAAGTAAACAAATTCGAATTCATTGTATTTTATATTAGTTTTCATTATAGCAAGAAAGTAAACAGCTTGTATTAAGTTTCTTGTACTTTCTCAAATTTTAAAGTCATATTTTTAAAGTGGTCGCAAGAATCTAGACAACTACAAATTCATTATAAAAACATTCTAACATTTTTGATCGTTGCAAGAAAGTAAACAAAATTTCAAAAATAGCGTGAAGTTTTGTCATAGATGTGTGTAGTTTATTGTAACACATGTTGAAAAACATAGCGCGCAAAACACAGCTTGATGTTATGAGATGGAATTAGAACACTTGCTTGTAAGTACTTATACCATGAAACAAAATGCTCCAGCTCAGGACAACTCATATATGTAGACATCGAGTCTGAGAAGAGAATGGATACATTTTATTTCAAAGATCAGGTAAGCATTTGAGATGATTTGTGCTCAATATGTTTCGCCATCTTACAATGAAAACGATAAAATAACGCTTGAATATTCATAAAAATTTAAATTTTAAATGCACTCAAAGTTCACAGGAATTGTTTCTTGTACCAATATGTATAATTTCTGGCTTATGTAAATAAAATTTAACGAAAAAAAATTTTTTCGATTTTTTTCCATGAAAAGTGGTGAATACCACAAAAAAAAAATCAAACAATCAGCTGGTTTTCCTTTTCGGTGTTTTTTTATTATCAGCGCTAGTAGGCATACTTTTTCACGTTCAAGAGCACCAGGTCCTATACAATTTCAGGTGATTTGGAAAAAAACTTAGTCATCACTTTTTGAATATCAAAAACCTTTTAGAGAATTGTGTATGAAAATTGTTCGACAACCTCTTTTTCCATGAAGGCACTGCTTTAAGTCATCTTGTTGAGTTTGAGTGTTGCATGGTAAGAAAATGTTTTTTATTGCAAAAGTTTGGCTTGTTATTTTGAAAATTTGCACAACGCACAATGCACGACTTACAGTAGTAACCATAAGTACCAAGAAAAGCAAAACAGTAAAACAAATCTACATCGAAAGCAAACAAAAATATAAAAACTACCCATATCCATGCAATATGGGAAAGCTAAAGCAACAATCGAGAAGAATAGGAAGCTATGGTAATGAATGCTTAAATTTTACGTGTTTTCCATTTGCTTTTTTTCTTTCTTCCTTAAATAGAAAATCTATGTAAGTGCCAGATTTTTTTTAACAGATAATAGCGGAGGACTGTTTCTTGGAACAATTGAAAGAGAACTTGAATTGTGCGGAATAAAATGGAAAAGTATTTTCTGTTTTTTCACGAGAAACTTTAAAACTTAAAGTGCTTTTATTTCAAGGATTTTTTGGCTGTTCTAAGTACTTAGAAAATCTCATTAGCCAACACATAACATACTGCTACTCCAGTGTTAGCACTTTGGATACAAGAAGATTGAAAGCCTACGAAAACTTCATTAAGCTCACGTTATGGATTGTCAATCAGCGGTATATTTTCACGATGTCCATGCATCAACGCAAGATTGAGATGACAAGCGAATCGACATGAAATTGAAGTATGATTCAATACCCAACTGTTGGCACTCAGATAACGAACGAAGAAACAGATGGATAGAATTCCTTCCATACATCAAAAAACAATAAAAAGTGCGCCAAAACAAAAGTCAAGCGTAGTCAATGCGAAGAAGAAGTCAACAGTCTACGGACAACACATTTCCAAAGTGAAGTAGCAAAAATCCAATAATTTGAAGCTAGATCTCAAAACAAAGCATTTGACATAAATGCAAAAGCGTAGCAGAAAAACAACACGTGAACGCATAAAGGGCGGTGGTTGTTTTTATTACCCGCATTTACTTGACATCCAGAGCCACCCAAACTGCCCGATATTGATAAAAGCACGCGCTACTGTTCTACGTTGAAAATGCATTCTGCACAAATGCAAACGAATAAAGTTGCCTTCATTACTTACAGCTACTGAAGCAATTCCGTATGTTCATCATTTGTCCGTGCATCAGTCTGTTAGCTTATCCTGCAATTGTTCGTACAGTAAAGATGGTGCACACACGTCTCGTTGGCGCCAAAAGACGATGCTGCTGGATTTTACAACGTTCATGATATTTATTCAACGATGCAAGTAAAGTTTTTTATGCCTTTATAAAAATTTTATTTTCTCTGTGTGGATAATGGTTAGACAGACCAATTGACATTTACTGCACAGACTGTCTTTTAGTCAGTCAACACTTTTTCGCTTTAGTGTTTCTTGTTCGTGGGTTTTCCTGTCATTGTTTTCGAGATATCGTCGTAGTAGGTGTAATGTTGAATACTTAGGTTAATTTTTAGAAAACTGCTACATGGTGTTGCGGAAAATTAAGCTTCTACATGAAGCAAGATTAAAGATTAAAAACAATTTTGTAAAAGTCCATGAAATTTAGTTATTGAAAAATTAATACATTTAACAAAAATTTTAATAATTTTTTGCGTTCGACTAAAAATGTTTCTTTAGCAGTAAGAGTCACCATTAGATCAAGCAGGTGCAGACGACTCAACTCATTTGCGACAAAAAAATTTGCATAAGATTTTGTCGTGTGCGACTAAAAACATGATTTGAGATAGCAAAAAGGATTGACAAATGCGATAAATTAGTCGTATGCGATAAAAAAAAGTCTAATATGATTAAAAAATGGAATGCGGCAAAGAAATCGTTTTTAACAAACAAGTAGCAGTAGAAGCTTTGCTCACGAAAAAACCACAAGCACAAATCAGCTCAAAACAAAAGCATCATAGCAGTTCTTGTGGAACCAGCATTCAGTGATCAGTTCGTGAGGGACTGACAGCGAGGTATTGAGAATCGACGAAATTTTTCTAACCATCATGAGAAACATCGATTAAAGTTAACAGATAGCTACTGCAGTAGCATCAGTAATTTTTTATTATTATTATAGAGGTTTTATTATTAAATGATATTCATATTTCATTCATTAACACAATAACATATATCAATACAATCATTTAATAATATCTATATTCTATAGTTTAGGAAAACTAGAGGCGAATACAGATTGAACTATATAAACTTAAAAATACATTTATAACTAATTGAAATTGGATTGTGGGGTCAAATCAAAATTCGCAAATTAAAAATTTTCATAATATAAGTTTAAAAAGAGAGAGAGAAAAAAAAAAAGTATGTAATTATTATTATAGTATATTCTATATTATATTCATTATAATTTTTTTTTTTTTTTTTTTTTTTTTTTTATAAAAGGTGTCAGATACTGTAGGTTAAGTACAGCGTTGGAGAAACTATCCAAAGGACAACTTAGAATAGAGTTCGAGTGAATATTTTGAAAGTTGGAGCACGTGTTAATAAATTGGGTACACAAATCCCACATTTGTACCTAAAAGTGCACTTTTGATGACAAGGGCTGACGAGCTACATTGCATTCATTGGCCTTCGACTTCTTCGTCGAAGCCTCTTACTCCTTTGCTATCTAATACAAAACAATAGTCGCTTGCGACTAAAAAGTTGGAAGACAGAAAATGTCGCTTAAAAGTCTTAAACGACTAATATGACAAAAAAAAACCGGCTGCGACTGAAAAGTTGGATGAAAGAAAAACTCCCATGCGACTTAATAGTCCAATGAAGCTCGTTACTCAAAAGTAGTAATTAAAAAAATGCAGAGAACATTTTTTTTACCCAATTTCATTGCTTAAGTTCTTTGAATCCCCTTTTAACATTGCGCTATGCACTTCAAACAGTTTACTTGCTTGAATGCACTTGCAAAGCCACCAAGATTTATGGACGCGTTGGCAGGCGACTTGAATTAAGGATTTTATGGTGTTAAGAAATTGTGTGAGCAAATTGAGTAAAAGAAAGTTAATATCAAAAAATTAATGTAGAACACAGTAAGCGCAACTAAAAGCAAGTTCCAAAGAAATGTGTTTCTGTTGGGAGGCTAAGTAGTTGTTGTAGCTCTGAGGGAATGTCAAGATTTGTGAAGATTATATAAAAAATTTTGTATTGTAAGTTAATAAATATACAGTGTTTTGATTGCAAGGGATAAACTCTTGCTTGGAAAACGAAGAGCTTAATTTCTTCTAAAGCATTATAAATTCTTTCAATAAAAAGATTTTTCATTCCTTTAATGATAATACTGAGTAAGTAGAATTCAAATGGGTTGTGGTTGAAATTCACAAACTTTTAGTCTCTAATTGAAACATCCAGCTTTCAATTACCAATTCCTGAAGAATTCCGCTGTGAATAATTTACAAAGACTTCACCGAGACCAACCCGATAGCACATTTTGTATATCGGATATATTGATGACATTTAATTTCCGCTTGCAAATATCTCTCTTCCTTTCTTGAAAGTAAAACCACTAAATGCTCTATGCGCTGTATTTTGTCCTTTCCATGTGACTGCTTGTTTTACTGGAAGTTCTTTCACACTACTATGCCAAGAACTTGGTTGTGAAGCGGAAACAAATTATTGTACGCTCACCTTGGGTTACCGACTGCACAAGCAAAAGCATAAACCACGTTAATTCAAGGACTAACCAATTTTATTGGGTTGACTGCAAAAAGGTGATACACTGAGAGAATTTTTTTCATTTTAAACCTGGAAAATTTTCAATAAGTTCTAATCAACTTTGCTAAGTGAATTAGAGCTAACTTTTTTAGATGTTTTGGAGAGGTGGGCTACTACATCACGCAGCTCCTGTCTGGCCACGGGTATTTCCAAAAATACCTGCACAGGATGGGAAAAACCGAGGCACCAAACTGCATATATGGTGACGCAGACGTTGATAATGCGGAACACACGTTCTTCAACTGCAGGAACTGGGCTGAAAGAAGGAGCACTTTAGAAGGACAAGTTCCCACTAGGCATTTTTGCATTTTTTAGGGTCTTCAAGAGTTCTATATAACCATTCTTTAAGAGCAGAACTCTTGAAAATATTCGCTAAAAAGGTTTTAAAATACACAATAAATCCAATTTTAGACCAAAAGGGCACCTTCTATGGGGGCCTTCAAGAGGTTTATGTAAGAGTTAGTTGTGACGTTTTCAAATCCTCTTCAAGATGTTATTAAATCAATACAACTAGAGGTCTATAAAAAAATTTGAGCTCTTGAAAATATTTATACACAATTTTTTTTTTAAAAAAAATTTTAATGAGGCTTATTTTATTCTTACGAAGTCTTAATAAAGATTTGGTTTTTGTTATACATACTATTTGCAGTATACCAAAGTTAAATAGATAAAAGGATGATAACAAATGTAAATATAAAATGACAATTGAAAATGATGCAACGAATAGTTATGAATTTCGGCACTAATATTGATCAAAATTTACGTGCGAGCAAGGATTTATCGTGAAGTTTGTGGTTTTGGTTCGAAAAACTTTACGCGCTTCGAAAATATAGCTTTTTTGGAAAATAAAATTTTTGGGCGAACATTTTTTTTTAGTTTTTTCTTTAATATTTATGTCTCAAAATATGTTTAAATGATTTTTTACGTAAAAGCATATAGAAATAAAAGGATTTAGTGCAGAAAAAATCATTATATTGTCAAAAAAAAAGTAACTCATTTGATTTTTTGTTGTTGTTGCTATTTTGTCGGCATGTATTTCGAAAAAGATGGCCGACGACGCCATATTTTTAAAATTCCTCGATAAGTGGCTTATAAAACTTGAGGATTATCTCAAATGCTTCATAAGAGGTACTCTAAACTTAAGAATTATCTAAAGGGCTTAATAAAACTTTACAGTTTTAATATGCTTATTTAAAATGTTTGTGGGTTCATTGTTAGGGTTACCATATGAACAAGAGGCAAATTAAGGAAGAAGCGCTTTTGAGATTTTTTATGGCCCGTTTTTCTTTATAGAAATATAAATTATAACCCAAGTTTGAATGAACGTATTTTGGGTAATCTAGCGTTTATTTTTTTTCTCATATTTTTTAAAGAAATTTAATTTTTAAACGCTTAATTTTGATCAGTGATAACAATCTATAAAATTTTTTAGCAATTTCGAAAATCAAAGATTGTTGCCAATGCCAAGATCTGGTCTATTCAAGAGGCCGCGAGACGAGATTATCTCAATTACTCGGAAAGTAAGCCACAAATTTAAAAATATATTAAGGACAATTTTGTAGAGGAGATGAAAACACATCGATTTCATATCCTAAAAATCTCGGTATGACAAAATTTGACCCCTCTTTCATAGCTTTAAAATTTCCAACCACCACCACGATTTTCGAATAATAGCAAGTATTTTGGCGAAAAACGTTGTTTTTATGTAAAACTTTAAGGTAATATTACTTGTTTAGTTCCGAAAACTGGATTTTACGCCCAAAATAACTATTTTGTTCAAAATTACAGTATTTATTGTGTTAAATCTTGTCACATGCACATTTTTTGGGCATGAAATCGTTGTGTTTTTATCTGCTCTACAACATTGGCCTAATTATATTTTTCTGTTTGTGGCTTACTTTCCGAGTTATTGAGCAAAACTCCTTTCTTTGCGAAAATGTGAAAACGGGATAAACAAGTCAAAAATAGCAATACACTTCTTTTGGCCAATTGAATCAAGAATTTATCAAAATTCAAAACTTTAATTTTTTAAATAAATGTTTAAGTAATAATTAAAAAAACAATTTTTATGGTATAAGAATTTTTATTGAATTGTGGAAGTTTGGTAAGCCTACTATTCGAAACGTACGTTGCAGCCTCCATAACTGTGAGATCATAAAATGTTTTAAGGAGCTCTTGCGAAGAGTCCTATAAATATATCCGATTTAAGATTCTCTTCATTAAATGTTGATATTTACAGTGGTATTTTATAAGTTCACGTAAGAGTTAAAGTTTGTATTGGCTCTTATGGAGCACTTAAAAACTCAGAAATTAAAGAGCTCAATAAAATTTATAGCTCTTAAAGTAAAAAATAATTTTTTTTTATTAAAAAGCTTTTATCAAACACTTTTTAAAGGCCTTAATAAATATTTAAATTTTCGAATACAAAAATATTTGTAAACGTTTTATAAAGATCTTCCGAATGCTTGTTAAAACCTTATAAATACCTAAGCTCTCCTTAAGAAGGAGATATTTACGGACATTTTAAGAACCTCTCACAAGACGTCGTTAAGATCTTTATAAATACTTTTAAAAGTCTAAGTAATTTTTGTATTTGTTAACATCTTAATTAGCAGTTTTGAAATGCTTCATAAATAGTCGAAAACATCGTCCCGACGATGCTAAGAAGCGAGGAGTACTGGATGCTGATAACGAGATACGTCGAAAGCGTACTACGAATAAAGAGAAGGGACCTTGACGTTTTTCAAAGAAGACAAGATGGAGGCGGAGGCCTGGCCGCAGGCTCAGAAAGCAGCTAATGGCATTGGATGCCTAAATAAAGGGAACCCCACTGAAGTAATGCTCAAGAGAGCCTCCCAGTGGGGGAATCAATTCCCGGACAAAGAGGGAGGTGTTTTAGTGGGTATACCACTACGGAAGTCCCACACACCGACCAGGTGACGACCTGGTTGATGGTGCGAAAAGCATTTCACCTGCCTCACCAGCAAAAAAAAAAAAAAAAAAAAAAAAACTTTTTTAAGTGCATTTTTTTTAAGGAAAGATTTTTACCACTTTAAACAGAGATAGTTTCAATAAACATGAAGATGCTTTAAACTGTGCGCTATGATGAGATATTCCTAAATGTAAGCTGCCTGTTATAACTTTTAGTAAGGCATGAGATTAAGATCTTGTGACATGTACCTTAGGGAGCGTTCAAGTATTACGTAACGCAATTTGTAAAACGATACGATGCGGTACAGGGGCGGGAGGAGGTGTCGAACAACGGGTGATTTGAAATTAGATGTGCATAATGAAACGAGTTCTAGATTAGCTACAGCGATAAATATTATATTTATTATATAAATAAATAACAGCGCATTACTTTCAAAGATCTTTAAAAATTGCGTTATGTAATACTTGAACGCCCCCTTAGACCGGGTCGATTTGTATGAAGAAAAATAAAGTCAGCCCGACAACGACTCAAAAGTTAGAAGGACCCTTAAAAAACGATATCTGCGTCATCATTTTTTTTCGTTCTGAGAAAAACCAATGGAGCACTTTTGATTCTCCTGAAGGTCCTTTTTGGCTAAAAAAAAAACGTGTTTTTTTTGCTCGTAACTTTTTTTCTTCACAAATGGATACCTGAATTTGCTTGAAAAATAAAGATTGCGTTCTTGCAAAATCCACTAAAAACTTGACACAACTCGATTTAAAATAATTAAATGTTACTCATACGTCTAGTTGAATAAAATTAATCGATTAAAAGAGTGCCCATAAACTTTGTTGACACTTCATTTCACACTGAAATGAAGGAAATACAATCTCTTTGCCATGTCTCAAATAAATTTTTGCAGTGTATTTGCTACATACGCACAAATTGTTAGCGAATACCGACAAAATTCTTTAGAATTAAAGTTACAACACAGCAAGTATTTGGCGCCAATAACAGGGTGATACAATATAATGGATGAACCAGTATTGCAATGTCGAGGCATAAGATGTTAAGCAAATCTACTTTTTTCTACACCCACGCAACTCGTTCATTATGTTGATTATGTTAATGATGTTGTTGTTGATAATGATTGCACTGGCACTGTCGATGATGGCACAAATTATGGAAATTACTACGCTTGCGGCTGCACTGTGAGTCTGAAATTCAATGCTTAAATATGCAAAAGCGTGCAGCTGAATAAAAGAGACTCTGCTCACCGCTGTTTTCTGACCGTTTTGACTTTCAGAAAGAAAGTTTATGAAATGTTGTTCTTTTTGGTGGAACTTTAAGTAGTTGTTTTGAAATGAGTGCAGAAAAGTGATAAGCAAAATACTTTAAAAGAAAGTGTCAATTTCTACTTATTTACCAAATTATTTGCTTATAGCGCGAAAAGCATTAAATAATGTTGATACTGGGATATAAATTAATGAGACACGAACGGTGGAAAAAAACTATGTCTTGTAGTTGCTATGAATGTTTTTAATAACGAATTATCCCAGTTCTATAAAAATATGTTGCGGGAAAAAAACCAATAGTATCCATCTTAAAAAAAACTAAATTTATTTTTGATTTTGAAAAGGCAGGCTGACATTTTAGAATTTTCAAAAAATAATTACGAATTTTTGAAAGAACGTTCAAAAATCTAAAGAAAGCACTTGAAATAAGACTTTTCACGTTAGTTCAAAACTCTGTATAACATTCTCCCCCCTCTCCCTATTTCTTCAGTCTGATTTAGATGAAGCAGGAAAAATTTTTGGTTGTAATTACTATCCAATTGGACAACACTTTGACAAATTTTGAGTTTAATCGGATATGTTTGATTTTTGACCTAAGAAATTTGACATGAAATGCGTCATATATACAATTAGTGTTATTGTACACTCAAAAAAAAAAAAGTGTTTGCCACAAATGATATAGATGGAACTACTTCAAGTGTTTGCGAATACTATTTATTTAATAAAATTTTTGTACCAAAAAGTTTTTGTGTGAGTTTTTGGTGCAAACACTTGAAGTAGTTCCATCTACATCATTTGTGGCAAACAATTTTTTTTTTTGTGTGTAGATTTTTTTCATTAGTTAAATACTTAAATTTACTCAAGGTAATAGTGTATTATGTACTTTTTTTATTTATTTTGCTTCTGTCACACTTTTGAAGTTGTACCAATTATAAATTTTACGATAAGTGCAGTGCGTTGAATTCCTATCCTTTCCCTTAGTCAGAGCATCATATCACATCTTACGGCTACATGTTCGTTGCTATCTGTAAAAGGCAAATGTGTGTACTATGGCCTTGATCAACAACCATGCATACCCAGTTGGAATAGCAAGTGGCACTAAGACTAATGGTAGCATGGTTGCCTGGGTAAGCAGTTATAGTTACTTATCTTATCTGCTATTGTACCTTATTTTTCACCATTGTGTGCATATGTGCCGTTAAATGGAAATACAAAAAAAAAAAACATAAATTTCTGTCTTACAAGGTAAGTTATAAAAGCAATGGAGTTTAAAAGAAAAAATTTAAATCTTTACAGAAATGACTACAGTAAAAACAAAGCGATATGTTCTGGCATTGGCTGTATTGGTTAGTGCGTTGCCTCAGAATTGATACGGTCTAGTTTACGTACCGGGCTTAGTGTTGTCATATAATTTTTCTATTTAAATTTATATTTTTTAATTACAAAAAAATAGAATTTAATAATTTTTTTCTATACTGGGGCTTTGATCGCACAAGTTCTTTGGTAGGCGCACAGAGCTCTATTAAATCGAACACTGGCATCGTTGAAATCACCTTGCTTAAAATAAATCGAATTTAAGCTTAAGAGTCGTACAAAAAGTGATATAAAACAACTTTTCACCAACATGCATACCACCTCCCTTACCACGAAAACAATTTTTCAACAACATGCTTACCACCTCCCTTTCGGCGTAAGCTTATGGGTAAGCATGCTAGAACAAATTGGAGCAAAATTTTAATCTGCTCACCATCTCATTGTTTGGTAGTAAACATCAGTTACTTTTAGACCTAGAATACGGATGTTCCAACAGAGTAGCTGACTGTCTAAAAAAGTAAAGTCAGTTGGCCAATTTAAGCTAGGTATACACACTCACACAAGTTTATCTTGCACACACAGAGAGTGGGGTATTGGACGCTTAAGTCCAATTAGGTGCAGACATTTATAGCTTTAACTTTTCCAATTGTTAAGCAAATTTTGCTATTCACTTTTGAAGATTTTTTTTGGGTAAGAAGTTAAATACAGAATTCTCTGCTAAAACTTTAGAAGAAACATTTAAAAAATAATCTGAATATGTGCAAGTATTTTTGTTTTATTATTAAAACACTGTGTGTATCTATGTCTATAAATAAACGTAAATGAGAAAATTTGCAGCATAAAATTTTTAAATATATTTTCATTATTAATAATGATGAGATGGAAATTATACCAAGGCCAAGTAACATCCTCAATGTTCCTTGTAAGTTTTGTGACTCAGCGAATCTCTTCGACTTAGGAATTTTTTTTTAATTCGTAAATTTTTCAAAAATTGCCTAAGTCATATTTTGTTCAATTGCTCGTTCGCTAGTAGCGATAGCGTTCTGTCCTGTGGAGTAAGTTTTTTTTATTATTATCATTTCAGTTTTACAAGACAACCCGCGAGATATTCAATTTTCTTGCTTATGGTCTTTAAAAACCTATGACCCTAGTAAAATTGAAAAACTCTTTTGAGCACATAAACGCAAAAAAAAGTCGCCATCAGTCCACTTTATTGGCAAAAAATTTTTTAAAAAATTGTCATTTGCTTCACATACTGAACCCATTACTAGTTCGGTTGCATTTAATCTAAAAATTTGTTATATTCAAAGCATTGCATCAATGCCCAATTACCAGTGCCTTACTCAGCAGACATTACTGAGCAATTATCTCTAAGTTCAAGTGTACTGCAGCAACTACAGCTACTGAAGAAATGGCATATTATTTATATTATGAGCTGGATTATCAAGCTCAATTGAATAACTTCCGCTTACTCAACTGCAAATCGATTTCATTGTTTCAAAACAGCAAATGTGACAAAGGATACTGAAAACCTCGCAGCATTTTTCAAATTACATTTTTCAGTACACACCTTCTGATACTAATCATGGCTAATGATTCTCATGATGATATTCATGGTAATTATTAAATAAGCTTTAAAAAGAAATCATTTAAGTCACTGAATCCGCTTTTTTCAATTATCCGAAACACAAACGTGTTGTTAGATGTAAGCTAAGAATTTTATAAAGGAATTTTTGCATATAAGCATATATTAAAATTTTGATATTTTATTGATCAATATCAATGACCGAACCTTTTTTGAAAAATCTGTAATCTTAAAATCCATGACCTTTTTTGTTTGATAACTTTTGACGCCCAACTTAATTTTAAAATTGAAAGTAACTTCTTTTTTTATTGGCATTTGATGTATTCTGACACAACAAATTGGATTTACAAATAAACAGAGACATAACGTTTTGTATTATGGTTTTATAACATAGATTGTTTCCATGCGGAACTTAAAATAAAATCGGATTTTAACTAGGATTTTTTTTTACTGTGATTTTTTTACTTATGATTTTTTTACTACTGACTGCCAATTGAATGATAAATGAATTACAGTCTACAATGCGTTATTAATATTTTATTTACTTTTTTTTTGACGATTAAACTGATAACTTGATTATAGTCTATTTTATTGCATGCAAAATTATTCCAGCAATTAATTTACATATGGTAGTATTGTTTACTTTTTTTGTTTACTAACAATAATCAATAATGACGTACTCAGTTAAAAAAGTTTCGAAAAGATGTGGCATATGACCTTCGTTTGTGAAAGAGTTTGATGGACTTTTTACAATTTTATGGTGTATCAACAAAAAAAGGTGCAGTCTTTAAAGTTCAATGTTTTACTGAAACATTATTTTATAACTTAAAAAAAATAAGTTTGGTGAGGACATTATCATTAGCCTCACCAAAAAAAATGCTCTACATCGCGTGAACAGTAAAAGTGCGCGTAAATATTAAGTTTCTGGTTTGGACTCATACAAAATAGAAAAAAGATCTCGATCGCTATTTAATTTGACAATTTAATAAATATGAGGTCGCTGATTTCAAAAAATAAAATTAGTTCACTGTGGGCTTTAACCAAGTTTAAATGACAAGTTGAGTTACTACAAAAACTTGAAAGGGGAATTATGTGGAATGCTATTTATAGTCGATATATATCAAAAGAAAAAAAATCCTTAGAGCTTTCTTTTTATTCCATATTTTCCATGTTTTTTAAGAATATTACCCACGCATGAAATGCGTATGCGTATGCAAGTTTAAAAACATTCGATTTTGCACGTTTAAAACATAGCTCCACAACACAAATTTCAGATCCCTAGATAGTCGGAGTCATGAGTACTGTTACGTCAAAGTTTGGAAAAACGCTATTGTTTTCAAATTTTACTAAAGCCTTTTTCACTAAATTTGATCTCACATAAAGATTTTAATGTCTAGAAGCTTAAAAATATTTTGTGTGTTGTAGATGACATAACAAAAATTAAATGATATCCATAACTTTAAACTTAGATTTGTGGGGTCTTAAAACTACAATTTTTAAAACGTTTAGTCCGGCTATTTTCAGGCCAAAATACAGCTCTTTCTCAGTACCCCGACCACCTAGACAGTTGAAATTTGGAATGTGGTGATATCTATTTAGGTACTTTGACGTGTAAGAATATAAAGAAAATCGGAAATTTTCTAAATTTCATATGTATGTTTTACATGTGGAGAATTTCAGGCGAAGCGGACAATGCAAAAAAAATGATATTTAGAAATTTGTCCATATTCGGCTTCCAAAAATTGACGAAATATGAATAATGGATTTTTCGGAAGCAGTTTTTCGAACTTAAAAAAATTTCAATAAAATATGAAACATTTTGGTTTCAATAGGAAATTTACTGCTCTTTTCAATTATGAAATCATATTGGAAATTTAATTTTTTTTTTCTTGTGGAAAACCGGAAGTGAACATTTCATCTCAGAATTAAGTAATTTCGACATATTTTATTTTTTTTATTTTAACTTTAAAATATAGCATAAAATATACCGGTAATATGCTAACAATTTTTTAACGCGATCTACATTAGTTTACGAGATATGTATATGAATTTAAGTGCATATGTGCCGCACTTTGTATGGGACGTGGCTCTTTCTTAAATACTTTAATTTATATATCTCCTTAACTAATAACGATCACGTTAAATTTTTTTTTGTGAAACATTTATGTTCTTAAGGCTTTTTTTAAAAATAAAATATTTAAAATATACTACGTCGAAGTTACTGAAAATTTGATTTAAAATTTTTACTTCCAGTTTTCCATACTTAAAAAAAGTTTGAAATTTGAATTTAACTAAAAAATTAAAAAGAGCATCCTTTTTACTAGTTAAATCAATATTTTTTATATTTTATCATAAATTCCTTGATTGCAATAACAGCGTTCCAAAATGACGGTCCTTAAACTCGCCAATTCTTCAGAAGTCCATATCTCGGCAATTAAGCCTCATACGAAAAAAAAAATATGTGTACAGATTTATGTCTACTAGATGTATAACTTACCGGAATATAAACAAATTTCACGACCTCACTTTATTTTCATTGCCCGCTTCGCGTGAAATGCCCGATGTGTAATATCATTTAAAAACAGTACATATGGAATTAAAAAAAAAATCTATACGGATTTCTTATGTTTTTCATATATCGACTTGAAATTACATCCCAAATAATCCCCAATTAAAGTTTTTGTAGTAACTCACACTTTTATTAAAAGTTGGTTAAAGCCCTCTGTGAGTTTTGATGTAGGCCTCTTATCTCTCTCAGAAATCTGGTTTGAATTATAATTGTTTTTTTTTTCGATTTTAAGGAATTATAAAAATATATAGAATCATAAACTTCGGAAAATCTTACTTTAACTCACTCACAAGTTAAAAGGCTTAAAAATATGTTTGTTAACATTTTTGTTGTAATGTTAATATTCATTATTTCCTAGAAAATATATGACCATTTTTCAAAATTGAATTTCTCAAAGATTCGTAAAAATTTGATAAAGTTTTTGAAAATTCTGAAAGATAATGAAATTATCTTAAGATATTTAGTCATTCAGCGGAAGTTAGAAATTTTTGACTGCTTATGTGAGTAATTTTTTAAGTTTTGTCCTGCATTTTTATATATAAAATAAAAATGCATAAAATAAAATTTTCGAAATCCTGTTAAAATAATTTTAGTTTTTTAATTTTATAATTTTCTTTTTGATATTTTTGATAAAAATTGAATAGAAGGACACCCAAAAATTTAAATTTCACAACAATAAAAGTGTGAAAAGTGTTACCTTTGATGAAATGCAGTACCCACAAAAATTTTATTTTGAACTAATATCTTAAAACCTTCCAATATGAAGTATTTTCTTTACAATGATGCCCATTCTGTTGGGTTTTTTGAATACAAAACTTATGACTTTTGAACACTAGACAAAATATTGTCCGCTTCGTTAGTTTCATCAGACACTCCCATATCAAATATGGCAACTTTTACCTAAATTACTTTTGTTATTACGGTTTTAAGTTTTTGGTTGAAGTAGGGGAAAGTGGGGTACCTTTGACACTTAATTTTCAAAGGCCTATATTTCCTTAAGCAAATAATGGATTTAAAAAATTGTTGCTGTTTTTTATACTTTGATTATTTGGCATCAAACCTCGAAAATATTTTTAAAAAAACTACGTAACAGTAAACTTTTTCAAAAAAAGTCATTTTTGTCAAAACTACCCCAGCACGGGGCACATTTAACTTCGGACTTCGGTGCACTTTTTACAATTCATATTGGGTTTTACAAGCAAATGCGTTTTATTCAAAAAAAATATGAGGCTATAGAATTTACTATTGGATAAATTGGGAACTATTTAGTTAACTTTGTTAAAACAATTTATTACAAAAGAAATAACGAAAAATACGTATTAATTCCTTGAATTTAATTAAGAAACTTAACATAAATGAGTTCAAAACATAAAAGCTATCAGTTAATTTTAAAGCATTTCAACTGTCAGTTCACTTAAATCACACTTTTTGATATATTCAACTAAATTCTCTGTATTGTGGTGTATATTCAGATGTCAAATGTACCCCTTTGGCAGAAGTCAAATGTGCCCCAAGCGTTCAAGAGGCGTTTTCCTATTTTTTTATTATTACTGTTTTATTTTCACAAAGCACACTTTAATTGTGTTGTTAATTAAACGTAATGCTAACATATTTTGCCACTCAATTTACAAAAACAACCACATATAATTCACAAAACGCTTACGTACTTCGTATCGAAAATTACATCAGCGATCGAGAAAACAGAAAAACCCGTGCTACTCCGAAGGAAGTTGAAGAAGAAGAGTCAAAGTTCATAACGTTTTTGTAAGTCAAAGTAGGTTACTTTCTGCATTTAAACTTTTTGGCGCCTTAGTCGTTTTCATACTGAAATTGGCAAAGTCAAATGTGCCCCAGTGTCAAAGGTACCCCACTTTCCCCTATTAAGTATTTGCATGAAATTTGAGTGCAATACCTTACATACCTATTCTCTCAATACAACGTTTTCAAAATTTTTCTACTATGGTAGGTGCTGCGCCATCTTTTAAAAGCTTTTATGAATTGTTTTGCGCGTTTTCAATTAAATAGCCATAATTTAAAACATAACCCTTGCAATATACTTTTCCCAAGTATTTTGCTTTGTTCTTCTTAAATAGCGATTTCCACAGGCAGGCGAATGGACGAACTATAGCTGAATCGTCTTTGGAAAAGATTCGAAAATTAATTCCCAAATAGAAGACTTTCGTGATTAAATCAAATTTTAGTTTACAGTTGGACGATGAAGCGTTAAGCATATAGTATATCAAAGTTGATCAAAAGATAAAATCATTAAAAACAAAAAAAAGTTTGAAAAATCGATTTTTCTACTTTGTTCGTAAATCATTGAAATAAGGAAAAATGAAGACATCATAAAAGTTGTAGAGAAAATATTTTTAGTTTTTAATACGACTTGAAAATCGACTGACTCGCAGAGTTTTAATCTCTTTTTCGTAATATTTGAAGAACTGGAGTCACTTAAGCAAATAATAGGGCAGGCCGTTAATACAATATACAATTCATTACAACCAACTAATTGAAACTCGTTGAGTGATTAATTACATGGAATTATCTTTTCTAAAAATGGACCAAAATTAAAACAAATAGCGCACTATTTTGCATAATATACTATTTGGATTTAGTTTGGTTGGCCAGTGTAATTTAATTTTTTTGGTTATTAAAATAATGGAAGTTCTTTGTTTAAACATGTAATTTTCATAACCATAATTCATTAATTTTTCCAACTTCAAAAACTTACCTTTGATTATAGCCCTCCAGTGTGTTAGTTAATATTATGCGCTGCTGATTAAAATTTAATTTGGTTTTTGTTTTTTTTTTTTGTTTAAAAAAATCACTTTTTATTTGATTTTTGTTAAATTAAGTATTTTATTTATATTGAAACCGATTGATCACAATCGTTAGTGTCTTTTTAGTGTGGTTTTTATTTGTGCATTTACAGAAATTTTCAATGTTATCATTAGTAAAAAATTTATAAAATAGGAATGAAAATACAAACAAAATTAAACAAAACTTTTTTTTTGAATTTTTTTTCAAGCAAGCTCAGACAAGCATGAAAGAAAAATGGAGGTATCGACATCATATAGTTTTTGGCATTAACAATTTTTGCATTATAAATTTCAAAAAAAATTGATGTGAAAACATTCTTCGAATTTACTATAAATTAAGAGGGAATTATGTGATACAAAAAAACTTAAATAACACAGCTATTTTTTAGAATAATTATATGAAGCACTACGACTTGTCTAATTCACAAAAATTGTATAAACTGACCAATTCAAATTGTTGGAATTCCTTCAGATAAATACTTCGAAATTTTTAACAAAATATTTTTTAAGATTTTTTCATCGAGATTTTTTTTTCGTTCGATGTAATAACGAAAAAAACATAAAAATTTTCGCATTTAAAAATAGCAAAATCCATGACATTATCATCAACAGTAGCGTAAAAATTCAATTTTCTGAAGTAAAAATTAAAAATTCTTAAAAAAAGTTTCCTTACTAAATTACCAACTTTAAATCCTTCTCAAAGCGTTTTCTATTAAAATTTCTTGAACTCATTGTCCTTTGCTATCACGCACTATTCTTGCACACAAATTCTAATTTATTTGCAATTTGTTATCGCTCTACATTTAGCACGTTGTTTACAACAAGTAAAACAAAAAACAAAAATGAACTTTGCTTCAATGTCAATTTGCCGACACGCGCGTAAAGCGAGACACAACAAAAAAAAGCACTACACTTGGGTGCACTGCTTTGTCGGTTAGCCTGTCGGTTGTCAGGGTTTAGTGAGATACCCAAAGAGCTTGACGTACAGCGACAGAAGATGTTGCATTACCGGCAAGCGCATTTTTATATGGGGCATTAATATGCCAAAACGAAAGGAGTTGAAGTCTTCGATTTTGCTATTTATTTCTTTTTTTTTTGTAGTTAATGTTTTGACTTACATTATTTCGGCAAAAGTCGAAATATTATAGCGCTACAATTATACAAAATTAAAATTAGGGAATATATAAACAAAAAACCTCAATAACTCGGGAACGGCTCTCGTCTGATGAAAATTTACAATCAAACCTTTTTTTGTAGGGAATTCAATTTTACATATGAATATGTAGAAGCAAAATTATTTTTACTGCAATCTCCCAGCAGTTTTGACGTAAATCATCGAACTATGAATAAAAATCCAAAATAGCGATGATAGACCTCTTAATATTAATATTAAAGGCTGAAATTTTCACCAGATTTTTTTGTCACTCTGAATGATATTTTAGATATATCTTTCCAAAAAAAAATATTCATATTTTGGCCCAGTCTATTCTATATTTTCAGAATGTTTGAATACTTTCAACAGAAAAAATATTTTTCAAAAATTCAGAAAAAAAACGTCTTAACATTCCATTTGAATTTCGATATACTCAAGACAATTTTCTGAAAAGATTTCTTTAAAAACTTATAAATATCCTAGCTTAAGTATGAGACAATTTGCAAGTTTGGTATAAATATCATTTACACTATGGGAGATAAAAACTTGAAAAAAAAAAATTATTTTAGGCCATTTTTTTTTTTATAAATTATATAATTCTTCAAAAGTTTTATTTTTGCAAATCAAGTTCTTTAAAGTTCGTTTTTCTCACAAATTAAATGATATTTTAAGTCAAGCTTAAAAATTGGCAAAAATTCAAATTTCAATATCATAAAGTCTAAATTTTTTTTTTAACATCTGCACATCAAATAATAAAGTACTTATAAAAACAAAAATTTAACTCAAAACCACCTAATTTTTATGAATTTTTGAAATTGTTATTTCTTTTGAAAATATCAGAAATAGATGGTACTTGAATCCCATTTTGGTTTTTTAAAATAATAAAAGTAAAAAATTAAAGTTATCAAAATACAAATGTTTGTCAATTTTTAAGCTTAACTAAAAATATTACTTACTCAATGGAAGGTAAGAAACTTTTTTTGAAAAACTATCTGATAACGAACATTTAAGCTCTAATATTTGTTTTTTTTTTTCAAAACAATATTTACAGCGATTAAAAGACTTTTAAAAGTTAGTCGTTTCATTTTCTATAAATATTGAAAAACTTCATCGCAACAGTAGTTCAATTTATGCTGTAATAATGTATGGTAGAACATGAGCTAATCATATCCCATATATAATCACAGCACTGTGAATGTTTGCTACTGCATGTGACAGCGTCTGCAAAAGGACGATTTGTAAATAAAAACTTCTGAGTTAATAATCAGTTGTTGCCAACGCGTTCGATGCTGTTGTCATAAAATCAAGTTATATAAAAACTTCCAAACAGCAAACTTTTGTCGTAAAATTCAATGATTATAAAGCATAATTCCATATTAAAATCGACAAGCAGCATAAAATGCGTAAAAAATGACAATAAAAAGAAAATGAAATGAATGAATATAAAAATTAAAATATTAAATTAAAAAATCTTTGATATTTTCTTTTGAATTTTCAATGTTTGCACTTTGTTATTTTGACCGGAAGCCACTACATTTCTTTACACTTCCTAGCAATTGCATTTCTAAATGTTTCACTAACACTACGCTACACACTGGCGAACAACACCTACACATTTACAAAGCAGTTAATGTCAATGTGTAACAACAACAAGTGAATTCTGAAATGATGTTACCACAACACAAGCAGTGCAAGTTGCAAGTGTTTTGCGTCCTTACTGAAGGAGCATTCGCGTTCGACTGATTTCTGAAAATTTTATGTGTGCAAAGGACAACGCGTCTGCCATAGCATCGTATGCAACTAAATGGCGTTGACAACGTCACCATTGAATTTTTGCTTCAACTTTCATTGCATTCATTCCAATTGTTGATGTCGATGGGGGAATGTGCAGTGCATGTTGGTTGCCATTGATGTTATGCTGTGCTGTAGTTAAAGTTGTAGTACAGAGTAATCCAACTTCGAAGCTTCCCCAAAGTTTTATCGTAAATTTTTTTACTTGCTGTTGTTTGCAGCTTCAACTGCAATTTGCTGCGAATCAGAGTTGTAAGAGAATGCAGTACTTTATGTGTTATTTAGATTATCCCTAATTACTGGGAGCTTCAGAGAGTTATCTTTTGTAAACGCACAGGTATTAGTAAAAATGTTTCTCAGAAAAATCCCTAAAATTTTAGGTCTATTTTTAATATGAAATATAATTTAAATTTGGACAGCATTTTCAAGTAAAATTCTTTTTCCACCCATGGTTATTAAACAATCCTATTTGGCTTTGAAAATATTTGATTCCAGTACTTTGAAAAATTGACACCTCTGACTGGTTGCCATTGAATACATCCCTCACCTTTGAAAACTTTCTGTTTTTATATCCCTCGCTGTAGTTGATACTGTTAACACTATCAACTGCTACTCTTTTTCTTCTTTTGAAATACATTTCGAGCAGAGAAGTGCGAATATAGCACAGCATGTAGTTGCACCTTGCAGCAAAATAATTTCTGCAACAGAACATAAACAGCACCATATTACGACTGATGTTGCAGACGCATTATCAACAAGTACATACTATATGCACCTTACATGATCTGCTATCTCTTACACAGAGTTGCAACTTTTCTGCAGCAAGCTTTCAGGCGCATAACATCCAACTATGTGTTTGTATCACTAGCGCTTCGTACATTATTTTTCCGCCCACCTTTTATCAATTTCTTTCTTGATATCAAGTCTATCAACAACACCATACGTAACGATGCGAATGAACTCTTTAAAGGAGCATAACGGTAGGCGCAGCACTGATACGACAACACTACCGGCAATCGCACAAGCACAGCCACGAAATAAGGAAATGTGGGTGTGTATACGTGATATCAGCTGTGTTCTTTTACAGCGAAAATTCTCTCTAAAGAGCGCATGACTGTTGCTGTGTGCATTCTTGGCGGTTTTGCAAGCACACGCAATTTTTTTGCCGCTGTTGCTACAACTGTTATTGTTATTGTCTGTTTACCATCGAGTCATTAGTTATGTACAAGACCAAGGCCATTTGATATGAACCTGTATGAGTGAGCGTGGCAGACTTTTTGTTTTTTTGGTAAGTGTTAAGCAAATAAATAGAAGTGCACCAGAGCTTACAGCGCGCTAACAGCAATGTTTATGGCAGAAGGCAGGACTTGGAAAAGTTTTTGCGAAATAGCAGTTCAGAATTAAAAAAGGAATAATCAATAAAAAACAAAGATATGAGTGAGCCCTAAAATATAAATCCAAAGTGATTATTTAAAGATGAATATCACATGTAAGAAATCCTTTAAAAATTTTCTAAATAAAGGTGATATTTTTACTGATCTACAAAAAGTTTAAACAGCAAATACAAAGTTGAATTTTGCTATAATTATACTAACAAAATATTTCTTAAGTTTTCCTAAAAAAGTTTTATAGGCCAGAAAGAAAAGTTAATTTTAATAGAAATAATTCAAAACACAAATTTTTTTAGGAATTATATTATTAGTGAGCAACACCTTCAACATTTTTAAGAAAGTTGCTAAAAGGTGATTTTTGTAATAATTTAATTCTAAAGAGGTTTTCTGACCAGAGTTTTATAATTGCACTTAAAAGTTCATTAAGTCAATTTTTCACCCAACGTTTCGTCGGTGATTTTTGTAGATTTCTCTTTCACCATTTCTTTTTTCCAGAAATTTACCTGAAAGCTTCTGCAGCCAAGATAAGTGATGGAAAAATTCGCTTAGGAAATATTTTAAGGAAAAAAAGAAATCAGTGCAACAGCTATAATCAAGCAGATAAACTCATCTGAAATATAAAGTTTAAGAGGGCTATACCACATAAGCAGAGGACCCTTTTTGTATTTTAAAAATAGCATCATTCATTATATTATGGAAGTCTCTCAAGAATATGAAATTCAGACATTGATGCAACAAGGTCATTATGGTTGTTCGTGTATTAACTATCAGCTCAAAATAATCAAAAGTTTTCGAAAGAATTTTTGCTAGTTACTTAGTCAAAAGTACTCAAAAAAGTTCTTATCCAAGCAAAATGCTGCAACAATTGTTATATTTCTATAGAAAGTAAAATCAGTTTTGATTGACATTTTTTGTAATCTAATAAATTATTGCAATTACAAACTGTAAAACTCATATAAAAGTTTATCCCAAGTTTGTGCTCAACATGTCCAGATAGACTTTTTTTCCATGTACAGTAAGTACATGCTTGTACATGTTGCACTAACTCTCTCACAACCGGCACGTGTTTCTCTCACAATTTCTGTAGAAAATTGCAAATGCAATATTTATTTGCTTTTGATTGCTTTTTTTATTGCAATTGATTAAGTAAATAATATGCGTATTATGTTATGTACAAAACCAGGATATGCAACAAAGGCACGTGGTTTTATGTTTTTCTCTCTATCTCTCTCTGAATTTCATATTCACCGGCTGCATAACTGACCTTTGAACTTGAGCTAATAAAGAGAAATAATATGTGTACATACTTATGTATGTCAGTGAGAAGAGAACTTGACACCAGCAGCACTTCCTCAATTTCAAAAATATTGGAGTTGCTTCTGTATAATGAGAGTCTTACTGTTAATTCTCACTTAACAGAAGAAAACTTTATTTCATGCATTGTAACTCGAGAGCCAATAGCATTTTCTCGACAAGCATGTTAAAGTTTGGCAAACATTTTCATGTTTGTGTAAAGCCTCTGTGGTTATGCAAAGTTTTTGTTAGAGTTTTGAGCGAAGTTTCCCATACAGAGTATGTCATCCTTCCCTCTCCTTCACGCTTTATATTTATGGTCAAATCTTTTACTCCTCCTACATAGCTTTTAATGGGTTTATTTTGCGCCTTAAGCTGAAAGAGTTTAATCATTAATTCGCAAAAAATGTTATAATAAAATTGTTATTATTATTTTTGTATGTGAGCAATCATTTTTGAATATTTCAGCATTTTAATCCCAGATTCACTCACACTCCCTACTGCGCACGTGAACCTTTTTTGTTATTTTATGTTTCGTTTGTTTTCATGGCCTTTGTTGTTGGGAGAGGGAAGTTACCTAAAATTGTTGTTCTCCTTATTTTGGTTGCTTTTACATACACAGATATACTTTTTCCAGTGGTTGATGAAAGCAATGAAGCGCCATTGGACGAATAAACAACATGTAAAACATGTCCAAAAAAATATATATATTGAGGGAATGGACACATTGCTATTAACACGAAAAATTGGAATATAATATTTGGATAAATTGAAGATTTTTGCTTAAGTCTATGCCACATGTTTAATTAATGTTTTATTTGCATGCTTTAGAAGTCTGTATCATACTTATAAACTAAATACATACATACATTTTACCCCTTAATATACTCCACCTCTTACAACATGTTGCAAGTTGCAAGCGTGTAATTACCATCAAATATCTTTTGTTTCATCATAACCCACCACGTGTGTTGTGTATCCTCACAGCATCCTTCTTCCAATGAGTTTATAGTCAAGCCTCCTTGCTTGTTCGTTTTGGAGTTTTACAGTTCGGCTTATTCGGCTTTCCTTGCCGTATGCAAATCGTTAAGGACTTTAACGACTCCATAGGTACTTCGTAGACATTCGTTGGTTTTGTCATGAGTTATTCGTTGCTGTTAGCGGTTATGCGACAGGAACTTTTTCGGCGCTACTAAACTTCTTATGGGTCGTCTATAGTTTTGGAATAGAAAGTTCGAACTATTTATTGTAAAGTAGATAAGCAAACAGGATGAGAGCGACAAACTCCAGATAAAAGGCATTTCGACCATTTTACGCCAAAGGAAAACTCTACCTGGCATGATGTCTTCAATTTGTGTGACATTTTGTAAGTAGAAAAATGCAGATATCTTGGGTTCGAAATAAGAAAATGGTATGCGGCTTACGGCATTCTTTTAAGCAAACAACAGTACATTAAAAATTATATAACACGGGATCGGCGGAAAAAAAAATATGGGGTGATGTCGAAATTTTTTCTTTTTTTCCCGGTCATTTTTCAATTTTTTGTAAGAAAAAAAGAAGAAGAAGAAACACTAATCACAGATTCGAATTGCCCGATTGATAGAAACTGTTTGAAATAAAAAAAAAATTAATCACCTTAAAATGTAAATTTTGTCGACTCCGATTTGAAAAAGATCAGGTCTATTAATTTAGAAAAATGCAAATATCTTGGTTTTGAAATAAGATAATGATATGCGGCTTCGGCATTTTTTTAAGGAAATATCAGTTAATAATAAAAAAAGTACCATGGGATCGGCGGCTAAATAATATTCGAGGTGTTGCAGCTAGAAAGTGGAAAATTGGTACTTTTTTACTTTTGTTCGGTCAATTGTCAATTTTTATGATAAGAAAGAAAAAAGAAGAAGAAAAAGAAATCACGGATTTGAATTCCCTAATCGATGGTTTCCTGAAAACCATACCCACTTTGTTGGAAAAGTTTATAACGTCTGGAAGTTGCACCATTTTTTAAATCAATATTTTGGAAAATGGGTTGTTTACTTAAAACAGAGGGCGCTAAGGGGCCGTTCATAAATTACGTAAGACGTTTAGGGGGGGGGGGGGGGTTCGGCGGATTCTTACTACATCTTACGAGAGGGGGGGGGGTGAATGATCATCTTACGTAAGATTTAAAATTCGTATTTATACATTAAAGTTGTATTAACGCATCGTCATTTGTGGCAGTAATGAAATAAGGACTGTCCCAGAAAAAACTTGCACTTTGTTTTTTAGTTATAAAAAAATACCCAGCAATTTTTTTGGTCTGTTTTCTTTTTTTATTAATAATGGCTAGTGTTAAGAATATAAATAACTAAAAACATAATTAAAAATTTTTTGTTTTCATAAAAATTTCTAACGTTGTTCTTAAGGCCCTTTATTACATTTTGTACAGGTGTTTTATCGACAGTACGGAACGATCTTTTTCACTTAAGACTAAAGTCTTGCAAGTTTTTTGTAGTCTTATCACTCCTTCGAAGATTTCTTTTCATTAGAGCCCGATATCTCCGAATTGGGAGAAGCTCTGGACAGTTGGGCGGATTTGCAATTTTTGGTACAAAATTGATCTTTTTACTTTGATACCATTCCGTCGAAGCTTTAGAGTAATGAGAGGTTGCTAAATCGGGCCAGAGAATCACTGTACCTTCATGCGCACGAATAAATGGTAGAACACGTTTTTCGAGGCACTCGTCTATATAAACTTTTGAATTGATTGTGCCTTGCGTAACAAAGAAGCTTCTGAGGCCACAGGTACATTTGACCTGCCAAACCATATATTGCTTCGAAAATTTCGAAATTTTTTTTTCTTTAAATTTACTAAGCATATGCCTCTTCTTCGGTGATGTATAATATTTGTGCCCAGATAGCGGCTTAAAATCTGCTTTGACGTAACTTCCGTCGTTCGTAACGCAGTAATCAAATTTAGTCAGTTACCTTTCATACAATTTTCGGGCTCGCATCTGAGCCATCAACTGCTTTTCATCAGAACGGTCTGGTACTTTTTGAACTCTATATGTCTTCAGCTTACTTTTTTCCTTTATCCTTTGCACAGTAGATTTTGATGTACCTGCTCTATCCGCCATATATCGCACTGAGGTGTTGGGATTCTGCTTAAAAAGGCGCTTCACCTTCGCCGCTACCTTTGGGTTAGAAAATTCTGGTTTTCTGCCTGAACCCTTTTTTCGTGAAACAGGTAGACCCTTCTTATAATTAGAAATAACCGTTTTGACAGTTCTTTCTGATGCACCAACTATTTTTGCTATAGCTGAATATTTTAACCCTGGATTTTGCAGGTATGTGGACAAATTCAGTTCGCGGACTTTTTCTTGCTTGCTAGACATCTTTGTCGTTAGAAGTGCTATCTTCAAGTGTTATACATCATATCAAACGTCACTTTATATGGAATAAATATTTTGTCTTTTTAGACCTATAAGATTATCAGGTAGAGTATAATCTTAAAAAATAAAAGTGCAAGTTTTTTCTGGGACAGTCCTTATATTTGAATTTTCGACAGTCACGAAATATCGATTACAATCGATTTAAGTAATCGACTCTGAACGTGACAACTCTCTTCTGTTTATGTAATGAAATATATGTATGTTGTTTACACGCATGGTCGACTTGTAACACCGTCTCACCAGTTTGCTATTATTCAGGCATTTACACGCAGATACGTCGACTTTGAAATTTTGTTGATGTTGTCCCGGTTCTTTACCACCCCCTTGCACTTGTCCTCTTCAACAAGAAGATTCGCTTTCGATTCCTTTTTCAACAGGAGACCAAAACAGCAATCAGTTTTGTCCTCTATTTCTTTGCTTAGCGTTAAATTACGATTGGTCAAAAGTACATCCACAGTTCAAAATCATGCGTTACGATTTTTTTTGTCCTTCGCTTGCAAACGTCTTAGCTGATCGAGTTTGTAATATTTGTGACCAGTACTTTGCCTCGAAAAAAGCTACTGTAATGCACAAAAAACTACATGGAAAAGACTGTAGTCGCACTCACATGATTCAACCAGTTTCAATTTTGAAACGTGGACAGGGGAAAAGCCTTTGCATTTTAAAACAATCGGAGATTTGTCAAGTTGCAGAGTGGCATGACGACGAGGATATTGATGTAACAGGGTTTGAATGTGAATCAGAAAATTCAACAGACGAATCGGGTGTGCCAAGTGTAGGTTCACTATCAGACTGGTTGAAAAGCGCATGGACTAACGATGACTTACGATGACTTACGTGACTTTTTTTATTCATCTTGAAAAACAAATGTGTAGTTTGCAATTTCGTATTATTTATTTAATATGTAACATATGTATATTAATATTAAATATAGTAATATATTACATCACATGAAAAATACATTTTTTGACTAGTTTCACCTTAATTATGAATCTTACGTAAGATTTCGGAAGGGGTGGGGGGGGGGGGTAGTGAGAATCTTACTAAATCTTACTCGGGGGAGGGGGGGGGGGTCAAAAAGTCATGAAATTGTCTTACGTAATTTATGAGCGGCCCCTAATCCAGTTTTCAATTAATTAATTAATTAATCTTAATCCTAGTAATGGGCTTTTTCCAGACATATAAGGCTACTGTAATCCGCTGACACATCGTAAAAAAATCAAAAAAGTTTTTATTTTGAACCGCTCTAATACATAGGGGAGAATTGGGAGTTGTGGGCATGGGTCGGTTGTGGGCACCCCTACGTATATTTTCACAAAATGAAGATTGAGTTTCGTTGGTAATGTCATTCGCAAGCAATTACCCTATGTATGATTCATGCCAAATATTAAAGTAAACGGACGCGTTTGCTTTTGGAAATGAACGAATTGGTTTTTTTTGGGCTTTGAAAAGGTGGTGAAACTTTTTTCTAACATTTTCAATAGTGTATCAATCAAAGTGGATCGATTGGAAAGGTAAGTGTAATGTATTTTTATTTAGTCGAAGTATTATGCTGAATGGAACAATATCGATTTGAACCAAAAAATTTATGCATAAACATTTTTTCATTACTTTTTAAAATGTCTGCTAAAGTTGGTTGTGGGCACAAAAATTGGGTGGGTTGTGGGCACCCGTTTTTTTAGTCAAATTTTTTATATACTTACAATTTCTCGAAAAATTGTTCTAAAAATTTGTTTGGAATTTGTTTTTTTTTTGCCCCATTATCATAGCTGAAATGATATTTTGCTTTTGCAACACTTATAAAGTCTTATTCGTACGTTTGTTTGCCATTTTCACGCCACACTCTCATTTTCATTTGAAATGTGCGGGCATGCGGGCGACGATGAATAACGCCTATGCAGGCTTTGAGATTAATAAACTGGCATTTTGTTCATATTAGTTGTGGTTTTTTTTTCATATTTTTCCATTTGTAGCATTTTTTCCAAGGGTGTCCACAACCCCCCCTAAAAAAAATTTAGCTGAAAATGACGATTTTACGAAAGTCCATGTAAAATTTTTTTGCATGACGGAATCGGGTATGTTTCTTTATAATTAGTTAGCTTAGGTCTCTAGCTTTACACAGATACCCACATGTCCAAATAATATGCACTAGGTCGGTAATTATGAGCCGAAAACAAAACTATGCCCACAACCCCCACTTCTCCTCTATGTATGCATTTCAAGACAATACTTGCAATTGTGTATTATAGTTTATTTCAAAAGGCTTGAGGGTGCTTCAAAAGGTTCTAGAAATAGAAAATTTTTCATTCAAAAATTCGCTTGTGTCAATGAAATTAAATAGTCAATTATATCATAAAAAAAAGTTTTTTAGGACTATTGCAAGTCCTTTGCCGCAGGTTTCAGTTACAAAAAATATATAATTTGCAGATGGGTGGTACATATGTACATATTTAGCTACTAACTAAATGCCAAAATATATTTTTAAAGAGTTTTATGTCATTGAATTGAAATAAAAGACACAAGTAACTCAAGCCTTAAAATTATCTCCATGATATTCGTGATTTTTGTTAGTGCAATTTTTATCTTTAACGCACTTACAGCCTACCCTTAACTATGCACGTACAAAATGTATGGAGTTAACCCAAATTCTCAGCATACATACGTACGCAATGCTACTCGAATTTCTAATTTTGACGTGTGTACCGACATTTATTAAGGGTAAGCTAAAATTCAAATAGAACAGTTTCGCTATCGTCATATGCTTTTTGTTAGTGTAATTTTGTTTTCACGGCGTGCCGACTCGCTCAAATTTTTTCGTTACTCGAAGTAAATATCGGTTCACAATCGCTGGATTCTTTTTGCTTGTTGTGATTTTTGTATTCAAGTCACATCATCCTTTAGCTCTTGGCTTTGGTTTTCACTGTGAGCAAGTCACCAAGACATGATTTCTTGAGCTTCTACAGACCTCACATTCAGAAAACGCATAAAAACTGGCGAAGAGACATGAACTTGCCAAATGCAAATCAGTCAAGATTCTTCGCAATGGTGCCTCAAAAATGAGCCAAACAAGCAACCCTATTTATTCTATTTAGGCTCTTTAGTAACAAATTTCAAGCTGTTATCTTCATTAATGAAAATTGACCCAAAAAACTGGTGAAAACTCATGTTTGGGACAGGATTAAACATTGCAATCCCAGGTATTATATTTAGGCCTCTTCGAGTTCTATCATTTGGCATACATTTCGAGCTGTTATGTACTACAGTTTTAATTAGAACAACAAAATTGGCTTAAATTCGGGCATTTTCGGCCATCGGGACAGGCTTTGGCTAAGCAACCCTAGATATTCTTTTTAGGCTCATTGAGCTTTATCATTTGGCATACATCTCATCCTGTAATCTTATACACTCGACTTTTCTACATTCGGCTCTCCGCCTAATAGAATGTCCGCCGAAAATGGCCTGATTTGACTGAAGACGCATGACACTGCGCCATTGCATAAAGCTGTCAGGTATGCAAGAATTTTTGGATAAAAAAGTCATCAACCAAGCAACATTTTAATCTGATAGGCCCCCGTTTGACTTCTTTCGATTCCTAAAGCTCGAAATACCACTTTGTCCTCAGGCGCATTGATTCAGAAGCAAATTCGCTGTAAGGACTGATCTGACAGGATCAAGCGCTAGCGTAACGGTGGAGCCTGCTAAAATGATATTTTTTTTCGATTTAGTTTTTAATTCCCAACTTTTTTATAAAAAAATTTATTTGAAAATTATCATTCTTGCTTAAAACGAAGAAATCAAAATCAAATCTTTAGATATACGAGTACTCTTGTCGATTTTGTATTTCAAACTTTTTTTAAGGCTCTTATTTATATTCATCAATGAATCAACAAACTTAGTCCAAATCATACTTGTAATAACGTAGCACTCATGCGTAATGACTCAGACGTAGCGAAGTTATTCTTTTAATAACTCGAGACTTGATTAATTACTAATGACGTTCTTATATTAAGTTCCTGACTTTGGATTGTAAGTTTTTTGTGGTTTTTTCATTTCAATTAAAAAAACATAAAAGTAAAGAAAATATCAAAATTTGTGTTACAGGAGCGATATCCAGTTTTTTGAAATGAGAATAATTTTGTTCCCACTAGAATACAATAAAATTATTTAATTTTATTTTTGTAACAATAAGCTGTCGATGTCAGCACTTGAATAATTCATTCAACTGTTGAGAACACTGACAGGACTTACAACCGCATACCGGCAGCAGCATCAATTCACCGCTTGTCTGGGAAGCCGCATTTCAACAATTTCCTATTCAAATGAACTCCAAGTTCACAATTCATTGTACTGATTATCGTTGTGTATCATTGTAGTCGCTGCTATATCCTTTTGTCTCGTCCTTATTGCCTGCCATAACAATGACATAATTGAGTTAAGTGCAAAAATGAAGAAATTCAAAGGAGCAAAATATAAATAAAAACAGAAATTGTAAATTCAAATTGGAACTGTGCCAAGCAGCAAAGAGCGTGGCCGCTTACAACGCATTTGGCCGCACGGAATGTCATGATATTCCTATGACTTCATTACAATACATTGAGCAACAGAAACCGTGGAACGTGCCTTTTCCGATGGAATATGGCTTTGTCACTTTGTAACAGTAAAATGATGTTGAATGTTTTCGAAGAATGAACTTATTGTTGGTCAACAGCACTATTTACATTGAAAGTGTTGCCTCATAAATTCTAAATTTAATGAAAAGTTATTTAAAATGATTTTTCTGCTACTTCCAACAAAATTTAACCATCTGGACGTAAATACATTATTTGAATTCACTTGAATTTTGAATGAGTTCCTCACGCGATTTTCAGTCATTTCGAATTTTTATAGGATTTTTCCTAAACTCTGTTACGATATGAAAGCATTTCGAATTTTTCTCGGGTAGCTCAAGAACTAAAACCAATTTATTCAATAATTTGTGTTTCAATTTATCAATCCAACAGGGTTATTAAACTGGACGTTGAAGTTTAAGTATTTTCTGTTCCAATGTACCGCAAAAAAAATTGCTCCTTTGCGAGCACACCGATTTGCCGTAGCTTCTTCGTTTTGACTCTCTAAAAAAGCTTGCAACGAAGCGCCTGCAGGAAAAGTGTCATATTAAATGAGCTGCAAAACAAAGACTCAACAGAACAAATTGTTTGCTTTGCTTTGCTTTGTTTCACTTTTTGCTTGTGTTCTCAACAAATGTATGCAAGCCGCTCATCGGCTCAAAGGTCACTGATGATTCCATTTAGCAATGGATCAAAAAATTATGATTAGCTTTAGCCGTTTTTTGTGTTCATAATTTTTTTTGTGTTATCACACACTGCACTGTGTGTCGATGTCTAAACATCATATTTATATATAAATATCAGCTGTTGATCAAAATTTAAACCATCAATTGAATCACACTGCACATAAACTATAGTCTGGAAAAAGTATTAGTTTGTCTCATTGGTCTTATGTCCTACCTCCTGCAATACAACTACGCCACCGCTTGATTATGTCCGCGATAAACTGGTTAAGGAAAATACTTCAGCTTCTTTAGCGCAATTGCTTTTACTGACTGAAAGCGCCTACCTCGAAGTGGAACTTTTAGTTTTGAGGAAAGGAAAAAGTCAGACATTGATGGAATTTGTTGATTTTTCGACTAAAAACTCATACGCAGTGATAGCTTTATGCGATGGTGCATGTCGTAGTGAAAAATTCTTGAGTTGTCCTTTCACAAATGTGGTCATTTGCAGCGGACGTTCTCATGCAAGCGCTTCATGATGCCTAAATAATATTCTTTATTTATAGTATCCTTTTATCCTATTCTCTGAGATAATCGAAAAACTTAAATGTCGATAGTTTTTATACTGAATGTGTGCTTAAAAGTCACAGTCATGTTTTCCTTTGAAACTTCAAATCTCGGCATTAGTATGAATATCTTAAATTTATAAAGATGCTCTAGGGATTATTGTAGATGTAACAGAAAATATCATGTAACTTGATGTTAAAAACGAAATTATGAATCAGCATTATAGCATTCGGTATAAAAAGTGACACATTCTTTTTAATAGATAGCGTTGCTGTAGCATAAAAGGACTAAAGCAGCAGCTAATTTGATCAATTTAACTAGCCAGCAGAGCATGCAGGATATGCCACCAAAAGAGATTGCCAAATGGCTTTAAAGCGTTCAACACAAAAGCAACAGCATCAGCACTAACTATAGCATACGTAAGGAAGTGTGCAGCATATTTTACTGCTAAGAAACACCAGCATAACAAAGGAGAATTTTATGTTGAAACACACCGCAGTGTTGCACAAAAATTTGGGATTAACAACGAAATTGAATAATTGGAAAAGTTTTTTTTTTCTGTTTTTTATTCAAGGAAGGAAGGAAGGCATTTGCAAAAGTTGCAACGCGTGCAAGAAAAATGCTAAAGTCCTCCGCATTCAGAAGTTCGGTATTTAAGAAGTTTGAGTTGAAGTTTTATGTAGCATGTTGGCCAGCATCGTCACTACGATGAATACGTTGCATGGCTAAGGGTAACTGAAGACATGTCTAATTGCAGATTTTGAGCTTCAGTGAAGTTTTTCCAAATAAAAAAAAAATTACTTCAAATAAAATTATTCACTTTTTGGCCGAAATACTTTGATGAAATGCTAATGGCATGAAAATTAATGTTCAAGTATTTATTTGAAAGGTTTTTAAGCGAATTCTTGAGAATTTTTGAAGTCTTGAAGAGAAAATTTTATGCTTTTTGAATAATTGACTGTTATTTGAAGTAAGTAGTAGTCAAAAGGCCGTATGTCAATGCTCACTAGTCAGTAGGAGTATATAAAGTTAATGCATTTAGGTTAGGTAAAATGGATTCCTACATAAGTGTTTTCATTAAAACTTTAAATTTTAAATATGGTGAAAGTTATTCAGAAGTTGGCAGAAAATTCCGTTCAAAATACGATAGAGGAAATGCTCAGACAAAACCGTGCTATTTAACTTATAATTGATAAATTTGAAGAAATTTCAAGATCAGAAAAGCAGAATTTATCATTGTTAAGTAAAAATATTGCAGCTGTTAGCACAAGTGTTGCTGAAGAGCCAAGGACATCAATTCGTCGTCGTTCACTGCAATCAAAATAAGCCAACAAATGAGCTCGATGTCGATGAAGTCAGTTAAAATATATTGATGTGCAGAATATGTGATTTCAACAGAACGATGCACACAACAACGAAATCAACCGATCTTTTGAAACAGAAGTTTAGTAATCGAATAATTTCTCGAAGAACAAGCGTACACTGACATCATCAAGCAAATATGACTAATTCAATCATCATTATGCGAAAAGTTATTCCTAGTGAACATTGTCTATCCAACAATTTTTTTTTCGGTTCAAAAGGGTTAAGGATCAAACGCGCAAAATATGATCAGCTGATTAAATATAAAAAGTTCTCACTATTAAATTGAAATATAAACTAAGTACACCAAAAACTCTAAAAATCTACTTATATTTGAATTCGAAGACAAATTGCTTCAAAAAGTTTCCGAAATGAAAACACATGTCGGACTGGTTGGTAACGAAGAAGAAGCGGCGCAAACGAGATCTTGTGGCAAGATGTACACAAATTTGGTATAGGAACGTATAAGCTCAAAATTACCTTACAGGAAATATATATATTCGTAGTGTATGTCAATTAAAATTTGGTATAAATTGTTGACCAGAAAAAATCATTTATGTAGAAGAACTAAAATAAGTTTTTCTATTCTGTTCAAAACTCAGCCAGGTGCCGATATAGACTTTTGTTGAGGACGATATGTGAGCAAACATCATTAACATTAATTTTTTTAGAAAAATAATATTCAAAGTAATTGATTTAAATATAAAATTAAATTGAGCACAAGTTATTTGAATTTCAAAATTGAATAAATTTCTAAGCAAGTGAAAAAATGAGAAAACTTTAAGCAGCGAAAAATTCTTACTCAAACTAAATTTGCAATAAAAAGCAGATACGTTGTTCAAAAGGATCAAACATATGTTAAAAATGCATCAAAGTAGGAAATTATTCAGCGTATCAAGTTAAAAAGAAAATGCACCACCGACCGACCACCAACAACAGGAGTTTCCGGCAAAAGCAGAGATAGTTTTTTCTTTCGCACCCACTTTATTTTTGCTCTCCATTTGAAGCTTATAAAAAAATAGTTTAAGCAGCTTTTGCCGCTTCACAAGACGAATGTTTTCCTGTTCACAAAGAGCTTCTTACAAAACGTTTTTTGTTGCAGTTGAGGATTGCAAGTATCGTTTGCTCGGTATAAAACTATTAGCCAAGTAATTTATGCTGCCGCAGGCTGACAGGATACGCATAAGGCGATGCATCGTTTTAACGTTCTCAAATTCTAATTAAACATCTGCGCAAATTGTAAAATATGCAATTATAATTTTCTTTGAATTTTCATAAGTTCTTGCACCCCATGAATATTTAAGGAACTTTCACCAAAAAAAAAAAAACACACAGAAAAATTAGCGATAAAAATCGCAAGAGGAATATGCTCTAGTATTTTTGCTGTATTAGCAAATACTATGAGGTAGAACATAGTATCGTTACACAATTATATCAGAACTTGATATTATGATTAAATTTGGAATTTTCTTATTGAAAGTATCGATACTTGAATGTAAATATATGGATGATTCTTGAAAAATTGGAGTGTTCCGATATCTTAACTTCTACCAAACATATTTAAGAATTGAATTCAGTATCATACTTTCGTTCGATTTTTATCGACTTTTTTGATACTTTTAGGTGTAATACTTACATTTATGCTTTTAATATTTTTTTTTTCGAATCTTTGACATAATTCCATGCTCTTGAACTTATATCGATCTCTCAAAGTTTGTAATACTCTTAAGCATTCATCGATTCTTTCAATAATTTTCGATATATTCGAGGCTTTTAATGATTTTTCTATACCATTTACCAATTATCGATTTTCTTTGACTTCTTCGAAACTTTTAAGATCTTGCTAACTTTTTCTTTAATTATTGATCTTCTACAACTTTTCTGATACATTTTGATGTTATTCGATAGTTTTGTTGTCTAATTTGATGCTTCTTGAGTGCTGCGTAGAATTTAGCAAAAATCTACGTGTGAGATACGCGTTAATCCTCTGAACAAAAAGCAACAATCTGATGATATACTGCTGCTGCAATGATGAAATGTTGCTGCTGCTGCTGCTGCTGCTGGTTCTGCTCTCACTGATGGCGCAAATTGACTTTTTCTTTTAAAGTGCAGCAGCTCAAGCTGCTGTCTGAAGTTATTGCTATGCAAACAATAAAATTAACTTGCATTGTTCGCTGTCGTCAGCGTTCCAGTCGTATTTCGTGGTCTGCTTAGCAAAATTCTTCTGCAGCATCAGTGTTGCAAATCGCACAGTGGTGCAAATCGAAGTTTTCCTAATTTGAAGAAATCCATCCACAGAGCAAAAGCATAAGTTCATTAAATATTAATTTTTCGTTATGAATCTATTTCGTAGGGTTTCAATTTACTAGATATTATTGTCGTGTTTAATCGTCTTCTTTAAGCGATACCTTTGGTAAAATCAAAACTTCTGAAGACGTTAAGTATCCGCTAATCTACTAAAATGAAGTGTGAAACTGCCTCCCTTTTAACATTATACAGCTTGTAACTTTGTTGATTACACTTCCCACCTCTACATACCAGGTTTGTTCGAGACTGAAAAAATAGGTAAATATTTATAAATATTTATAAAGTTTTACCACAAAAAGTGTTCGAGACAGAAAAAATGTGGTGTTTGAGAGAGAAAAAATGAGAGTAAGAAACAGCTGATCACTTCCCCTCCCAAAAATAAGTTCAATTTTCACCAAGATAAATTTCTTGTGGCTAAAAATTGAAGACTGTCAAAATCGTAGGCAACGAGACTGGTGACTCACTTTTTGCATGCGAGGGAAATGAAATTTCCTGTCTAAATTATACCTATCAAATACTTTCCATATAAAATAATTTTCAGCGTTGATTTTTTTTCACTTCTTATAAGGTTGTGTTAAGAAGGAGCAACATAACAAAAAGCTTGAAATCAAAACATTTCTTGGTAAATGCTCATTTATTTAATTAAATAGCTGAGCGATTTTTTATTGAAAAGGAATCGTAAAGCTGAATGTCACCTAAATGGTTTTACGGTAGTCAACCAGATAATTATTTCTAAAATATTGTTTTTAGAAGTGCGCAGTTTCAACATAAGGAATTGGAAGTGTTGCTAAATCAAAGTTGCTCCATTTTTTTTTTGTTTTTACAATTCCATCGAACATAACTCTTTGTTTGAACAAAAAAAAAAAATTAGTGCACAACTTTTCTGGACTAACTAGCTGTTAAAAAACGTGAATTCCGTAACAGCGTATGCGAAATTTAAAATTTTTGCCTAGCATAACATGCATCAAAACTGTTTAACTCAAAATGTAAAACAATTTTGGTTAAAATTTACTTAACGTCAAACCTCTTATTTTTATCCTAAGCATTGTTTTAAAATGCATTTTATGCATTTAAAATAAATCAAAGTTCAAGATAATTTATGAAGCTATAAAAATCAGGCAGAAAACTTTAAAATCGAACATTTACTTTTTAAGTTATTTCAATAATATTCTCGAAAATGCTTCACTCGCCTTGCATTCAGAATGTCTTAACCAAACGGTTACGCAACTATGGTGCTGGTTTTAGCTCCTAAACTCTGCCATTGTTTGTTTACTAAAATACGCGCAACTTTTTGACAGTCTTCAATTTTTACCTATTTTTCCGTTCTAGACAGAATTGTGGTGATTCGAGTAGTCAGAGAAATTTTAGCTTTTACGCTCTCAAAAATCGCGATTTGACACTTTTCAATTTTTACCACAAAATCTGCTTCGAACAAACCTACTGTATGCTTGAAAACAATAACATATATAGTATTTGTTGCGAGGTATTTCTCTCGAAATATCACAGATCCTGTCTAGCAATTACCAGATTGGCTGCCACGATCGTTAACTAAGACGTTATGAGCAAAAGTTAAAATTTGTATGTCTTTCTTACTCTACAAGTTATGTTTTACGAATATCATTCATATGTTTCTCATTTGTTGAAATCTATTGCTCTTAGGATAAATATTCTCTTCGCTGTTGTTACTGAAAATCAACCAATTGTGCAAAATATACTTTCAGCTTCAAAACCCGAATATCAATAATACGGAAAGAAAAAGTCGCATTTCGAGCTAAAATCTGAGAGGGTATGTTTAGAAAGTGCGGAAAGCTGAGAAAATATTTACAAAAAGAAATATTTTTAACCAAATTTTTTACTTGATTTGAGGTTTCAAGCTAAATAGCTGTAGTAGCTAAACTGTATTATTATCATTATTTTAAGTTCTATGAATGAATTGCAATATACCGCAAAGTACATGCTTGCGTGCCAAAGTTTGAATCTTTATTGGTTAAAAATTTATTTTAAGAAGCTTGCAAAGGACTATCGTTGTACACTTAAGTGTCCGTATCAGCTCTTATGTAGCTACAGAGAACTTATCCATTAACCATTATCCTAGATCTAAAAGGAGTAATCTAAGAACCAAGACAATTTTTTCGTTGGCAAAAGAATTTCTAGCAGCTAAAATCTTTTAACACAGCATTAACAGATTTATACCACTGCTATGTGTTACCAATTTTTTCAGCTCAAAGACAACAGTTTTTCCTGTTAATTCTTTTGGCAACTTTAGCATCCTTGCATCTCATAGCCAGTTGCGTTTGTTAGAAAAAATGTAATTTATGGTAAGAAATTTATGTTGAATATGGAATACGCGCTGTGCTTAAAAAGGTGCATGCATGTCGTCGGGCCACGGCGATGGATTTGACTTTTTGAAGTTAATTGAAATACAGGCTGCGAAATTAAGTGGAAGCGTGTTTCAAATTAATTCCTGCAACGCTAACACCATGATATCATATATTTTTTTAAGCATATGCAAAATATGATATAAGACCTATGCAAAAATTAATTATACGTAAAACGTTCGGTTGAAATGTGCTCATTTAGCAACATTTTTAAGGATGAATGAATTCATGTGTGTAGTACAATACGATAAGAGGCTGCTGACAAAGGCAAGTATAACTAAATTCGAAAAATTGCTCAATATGAGTCCTTTGTTTAAGTATATCTTCAAAACATTTGATGGTAATTGGGACCTTTCTATTAATTATTTCGATCGCAAACTCAGCGACAAGAGCGATATTTAAAAAAACGTCTTATGCTATTAAGGACACTGCAAAAAATAGCCAAAAAATAGGCTACCTTTTTCTATCTTCTGAGTAAACAGCATTTGCGTTCAGACCTGTATCCTTAAAAAAATATTTCCTTAAACCAAAAAATGTTTTACTTATAGAAAGTTTTACTTAAAATAAGTCTGTATCAAAGAAGGTTTTTCCTTAGTTTTTGTATTTCCATCGTGTAAGCAGATAAGCACGAACAATTTCTGCATTGATAAGTCCTGGATCATAGTTAGAGAATGAAGCCGTTAAAGGAAAACCAAAGGTAAAGAAAATGTAAAGTAAAGGTAAAGTAAAGGTAAAGTAAAGGTAAAGTAAAGGTAAAGTAAAGGTAAAGTAAAGGTAAAGTAAAGGTAAAGTAAAGGTAAAGTAAAGGTAAAGTAAAGGTAAAGTAAAGGTAAAGTAAAGGTAAAGTAAAGGTAAAGTAAAGGTAAAGTAAAGGTAAAGTAAAGGTAAAGTAAAGGTAAAGTAAAGGTAAAGTAAAGGTAAAGTAAAGGTAAAGTAAAGGTAAAGTAAAGGTAAAGTAAAGGTAAAGTAAAGGTAAAGTAAAGGTAAAGTAAAGGTAAAGTAAAGGTAAAGTAAAGGTAAAGTAAAGGTAAAGTAAAGGTAAAGTAAAGGTAAAGTAAAGGTAAAGTAAAGGTAAAGTAAAGGTAAAGTAAAGGTAAAGTAAAGGTAAAGTAAAGGTAAAGTAAAGGTAAAGTAAAGGTAAAGTAAAGGTAAAGTAAAGGTAAAGTAAAGGTAAAGTAAAGGTAAAGTAAAGGTAAAGTAAAGGTAAAGTAAAGGTAAAGTAAAGGTAAAGTAAAGGTAAAGTAAAGGTAAAGTAAAGGTAAAGTAAAGGTAAAGTAAAGGTAAAGTAAAGGTAAAGTAAAGGTAAAGTAAAGGTAAAGTAAAGGTAAAGTAAAGGTAAAGTAAAGGTAAAGTAAAGGTAAAGTAAAGGTAAAGTAAAGGTAAAGTAAAGGTAAAGTAAAGGTAAAGTAAAGGTAAAGTAAAGGTAAAGTAAAGGTAAAGTAAAGGTAAAGTAAAGGTAAAGTAAAGGTAAAGTAAAGGTAAAGTAAAGGTAAAGTAAAGGTAAAGTAAAGGTAAAGTAAAGGTAAAGTAAAGGTAAAGTAAAGGTAAAGTAAAGGTAAAGTAAAGGTAAAGTAAAGGTAAAGTAAAGGTAAAGTAAAGGTAAAGTAAAGGTAAAGTAAAGGTAAAGTAAAGGTAAAGTAAAGGTAAAGTAAAGGTAAAGTAAAGGTAAAGTAAAGGTAAAGTAAAGGTAAAGTAAAGGTAAAGTAAAGGTAAAGTAAAGGTAAAGTAAAGGTAAAGTAAAGGTAAAGTAAAGGTAAAGTAAAGGTAAAGTAAAGGTAAAGTAAAGGTAAAGTAAAGGTAAAGTAAAGGTAAAGTAAAGGTAAAGTAAAGGTAAAGTAAAGGTAAAGTAAAGGTAAAGTAAAGGTAAAGTAAAGGTAAAGTAAAGGTAAAGTAAAGGTAAAGTAAAGGTAAAGTAAAGGTAAAGTAAAGGTAAAGTAAAGGTAAAGTAAAGGTAAAGTAAAGGTAAAGTAAAGGTAAAGTAAAGGTAAAGTAAAGGTAAAGTAAAGGTAAAGTAAAGGTAAAGTAAAGGTAAAGTAAAGGTAAAGTAAAGGTAAAGTAAAGGTAAAGTAAAGGTAAAGTAAAGGTAAAGTAAAGGTAAAGTAAAGGTAAAGTAAAGGTAAAGTAAAGGTAAAGTAAAGGTAAAGTAAAGGTAAAGTAAAGGTAAAGTAAAGGTAAAGTAAAGGTAAAGTAAAGGTAAAGTAAAGGTAAAGTAAAGGTAAAGTAAAGGTAAAGTAAAGGTAAAGTAAAGGTAAAGTAAAGGTAAAGTAAAGGTAAAGTAAAGGTAAAGTAAAGGTAAAGTAAAGGTAAAGTAAAGGTAAAGTAAAGGTAAAGTAAAGGTAAAGTAAAGGTAAAGTAAAGGTAAAGTAAAGGTAAAGTAAAGGTAAAGTAAAGGTAAAGTAAAGGTAAAGTAAAGGTAAAGTAAAGGTAAAGTAAAGGTAAAGTAAAGGTAAAGTAAAGGTAAAGTAAAGGTAAAGTAAAGGTAAAGTAAAGGTAAAGTAAAGGTAAAGTAAAGGTAAAGTAAAGGTAAAGTAAAGGTAAAGTAAAGGTAAAGTAAAGGTAAAGTAAAGGTAAAGTAAAGGTAAAGTAAAGGTAAAGTAAAGGTAAAGTAAAGGTAAAGTAAAGGTAAAGTAAAGGTAAAGTAAAGGTAAAGTAAAGGTAAAGTAAAGGTAAAGTAAAGGTAAAGTAAAGGTAAAGTAAAGGTAAAGTAAAGGTAAAGTAAAGGTAAAGTAAAGGTAAAGTAAAGGTAAAGTAAAGGTAAAGTAAAGGTAAAGTAAAGGTAAAGTAAATAATGATCAAAATTTGTACATTTTATCACTTGCAGATTTCTCTCAATTGAAATGGAAGGCACTTATTGCAGTAATACTTGCCTAAAAAATCTTACCTCTATTTTTGGAACTAAGAATATAAATACATTTATTTCGAATTATATTTATTTCAAAATTAAAAATCGTGTGAAAACTTTAAAAGAAATAATCAACAGCATTTGATTTTCTTTGAGAATTTCATTTAGAATTAAATAGATTCATTAATAAACGTGTTCAATTTGAAAAACCATGATGACAATACAAGCAGGTACAGCAGCCGGAATTGCATTTAGGAACGCAAGCTGGCAAGAACAAAATTAAATTTTCTGTTATTGTCCTTTCTTGCAATACAATTTCTTTCTTGGCCAACGACAACAGCAACTACAACTACAATAAAAAAGTTCATCTAATAAAAATTGAAAACAATTTTCAAACTAAATAGACACAATATCTTGTTATTTCTGGAATTAAAATGGCTTTCACAATATTATTTGAGGAGCATGCATATAAATAAGAAAGTAATTCCGAAAAATCAAATTCGAGTTAATGCGAGTTTGTTATAATAAATTAAAAATATTTTTTTTTTGTCAGAAAATATTCTTGCTGAAAATACATTTTCGTCGAACTTGTTTATTTTTGAAACTTCGTTTAATGAAAAACTTTGAAACACCTAGAAAAACAATCTAAAGCGTATATGTATGGGGAGTTTTTATGTACCGTACATAGTGTGGGCATTTTTTCGGCACACTCATGACAAAGCCAAAGAAAGTACTACGCGTGGAGCAGAAAATTAAAATTAATTTGGTGTAGAACAAACAATAGTTGAAACTTTTAGATTATTTTAAAATTTCCTTTTAAAAAGTGGCAATAGCACTGTCAGGATGAATAGTGGCATGATTCAAAAAAATATCAAATTAGACAGACAATTTTCGTCTTTAGATTAAAAATGCAAGAAAGTTCTCTTCTTAAACCGAAAGTAGTGAAAACATGCTAAGGAGCCGCTTGTTCAAGAGAGGAAATATGTTTTGACAGTTCATCAGTCCTTTAATTTTCCTCAAAATTTCACTTTAGCTAAGATGCAATTAAAGGAACTTAAGCTATACAAACTAGAAATGTGCTATACTACTTATATAAAACGTTTTATTTTTGTCTCTTGAATTATTATAAGGTAACGAAAATAACAAATATTTTCTGTTGCATATTTTTGGGCAACATTTGCGCAATTTTTCAAATGAGAAAAACAAATTATTTATTTGTAAATTTCATTTATTAAATTTCCTTTGAATTTAAATCTAAATTTTAAGTTCTCCATCGCTTAAAATCTGTTTACAATGATAACATTGCCTCGAAGTGCACATTTCTGATTTACGTTTTCGAAAAACAATCACAACGCACATGCAGACGTTCTAAGTAATTTATTCACATCATAAGACAAAATGCCGAGTTCCTTCCATAAGGTTTACAAACTTCCTTCCATCCTTCCTTGCAGCAACCGATAACACAATAATTCCTAGAAATGTTGTTTGTTCAGGCCTCCTTATTTAGTTTTCCATCATTTCTCAATTTGTATGTTGATTTCATACAAATTGCGAATTGCAATCTGGCAACACCTTTGGGTATTAAAAGACGAACATTGCGTGGATTGCATTTGTTAATGAGAATTGGGATTGGGAAAATTTCAACATGCGGCAGCCGCAGCAGCAGCAATGACTTTACTGCAAAGGCCAAGTTAAAGCCCAACCAACAACACACTGCCAAAGTTTAAATTAAAATTTTTAAAATAATACAAAAAATGATTTAACTAAAAATGTTTTAGTTTTTCTACCAAATGTTACACAAACAAAAACCTTAAACTTTTTTTTTTCCAACATAAATTAAAAATCGCGCACATCCGGTACAACAGAGACAGAAAATTGAGTTGTGCATATAATTTAAATTAAAACTTTTTCCCTATTTGATTTGAAATTTTTTCATAAGCTATATCCTTTTTTTGACTACGTCCGTTTTCAGTTGTTTTCCTTGCATAATTTTGAAGTTAAATAAGGCACGTGCGCGTGAATTGCTCGTGAAAATTGCTGTATTGAAAAAACAGCACGGAATTTTTTTTCCGCTTTTTGTGCTTTTCCCATTTTTTTGCCACGTTGTTTTTAAAAAGCAACAGTTGATCACTTTTTTCTGTGGAACCGTGGACAGATTTTACATTACGCCAAATGAGTTCGAAATGTTGACTCGAAGTTAAAGTTAATAAGCAAAGAACGAATGCTTGCTATTGCATATTATCGTTGAGTTCTTTTATATGATTCTAAAGATGAGCATAATCTTGTCATAACTGAATTTTTTACAATAAAAAACTATTATCATCATCTGTTGTCAAACTCCATCGGGTTCATAGAACATATAAAAAAAAACTTCCACAAATTAAATTATTGTAATTCTTCCAGCATGGTTTGCCTAACGTTTAAATTGAATTTCGTTCTCATTTACAAAAGCTACTAAACTATTTAAAATGCCAGCAGCCTACAGCCAACCAACTGTCTGGCCACAATCTATTTGTGCTCGAAATGAAAACCTGCAATTTTTATGTAGTTTTTTATGTCTTTTTTTTTTTTTGATTCACTTTGAAGCCTAAAATAATTTGCATAAAATTGTAGTAGACGACTATACAAACTAAAAGGGACATTATTTTGTAGGCAAATATAAAAGAAAGGATATTATTGCATACACTTGTGGAGTATAACCACATTGACATTGACAGTGAATAGACGAGAAGTTCTTTGTTGCAGTACCTTAGGGTAAATTGATATTTGAAGGAAATATTGCACATAAAAACATACAAAAAAATGTTTATTGCACTTATTTCATTGGCGATTGTTAAGGTCCATTTTTTCATATAACCCAAAATCTTGACGATAGCCTCTTAAAGCTTAAATCTTTATAAACATTTTTATATTAGATATATATACATTTTAAAATGGTTTTAATCATATATTCACCTCTATCATGAATATCCGGAGAAAAACTATTCTCTTGGATTTTTTTTTTTTCTCGGGAGGAGTATATTGCGATCATAAATAATTGAGGAATGGAAAATTTCATATCCAGTCAATGCTGCCAAAATATTTCCAATTACTTCCAATCAGTCCAAAATCACAGTTGCATTTTTCATATTTGACATTAGCTTATCAGTAATTTTGCATATTTGACATTAGCTTATCTGTCAGCTGAACAATTTTATAATTAAAAATGAAGTGCATTTATCTATATTACAAAAAAATCACCCAAAATATAGTATAGCATAGCTTGATAGTTTGACATCTACTCCTTTTCATGAACACTTTTACTTTATCTGAATTGGATTCCGTGTACTTCACCAATATCAGTAATTGCTCTTTGTTTGTGTTGCTAGATCTTGTAAATATGTTAAAATCTTAAATAAATAATCTAAAATTACAAAATATTGCTAGCATTGACTCTTTCCTCATTAAATTATAAAATTACAAAATATTGCTAGCATTGACTATTTCCTCAATTCTTCGCCAAAAAGTAAGGGAACAAAATTTGCGTGAAACTTCAAAAAATGTTCCCCAAAAAAGTATTTCCGGCAACCTCATTTTCCAGGGAATTTTTTCCCATTCCCCAAAAATCTTCCACGATCACAATACAGGGGATTGGAGAAAAAATTCTAGGGAATGTTTATTCATGATTGTAATTTTTATCAATACACCATACTCTACATATATTTACAACACACAAATGTTGTTCGCTATGAAAAAATCTAACTGAATAGCCTTTGCATAGTCCATATGTTGAATGCTGTAGTTTATTTTCAACACTCGACTCCATATAGTCCAATAACCTTAATCAGAAATACCTTGGCCTTTCATAACGCCACTTCGGATCTCCACTAACTAGATTTTGTGTCAAAGTAAGTGAATTCCTTAAAACCCTTAAAATTATTGCTATCGATTGTAACATTTTATCCCAGAAGATTTATATATATTGGCTTGTTTGTATATGCTGCGTAGTCAATCTTTACTGTGTGGTGCAAAAACGCTTCAGACTTACGTACAGACAGCATACTTAAAAGCCATTTTATGCGCTACACTTAACATGCATATGCCCCAAAAGTTTTTCTAGCACATATAATCGGCTTATTCTTAGATGTAGCAAATAGAACTGATACTCTGGTCATCTGGCAAGAACTCGTCTCTTTAGTTTTGAGCGAGCGAAGAAATTCCTAAATTTCATAGCACATAAGTATTACGTATTTTTAAAGACTTTAAAGTTCTCACGATAATTTTTTGTTATTGCATCACACCTGTTTTAATTTAAAAAGATAATTTAAATGTGTCTCTGTCTAAATACGAGGTGGGCTTTAACCAACTTTAAATGACAAGTTGAGTTACAACAAAAACTTGAATGTGGAATTATTTGGAATGTTAATCGAAGTAGAAATGCATCAAAAGGAAAAAAATCCTTAGAGCTTTTTTTTTAAAATCCATATTTATTGTTTTTTAGTAATATTATCTAGTATAATATGTGTATAACGTACGTATGAAATTTAAAAAACATCCGATTGTGCTCAAATTTTGACACGTTAAAGAACCTAAAAAGACAGTTTCACAGTTCAAATTTCAGCTCCGTCGATATTCGGGGTCTTGAGTACTGTTAGGTCAAATTTCGAAAAAAACGCAATTATTGCGAAAATAGCCAAATTCAATGTTTGATATCTCTGGGCCTGGTCAACCAGTTTCACTATATGGTATCTCATTTAAAAGCGAATAAATAGGTAAACATAATAAGATCGGTCTTTAGTATTATTAATAAGACTACGATTAAATACACCGTTTTCAAAACAGTCATATTTTACAACAACGTATTTAACTTAATCGGGTCGCAAAAATAAGTTTTAAGGTCTAGAGACTTAAAATTAATTTTTATGTTTATAAGATTACATAATAAAAAACAATTGATATCCACAACTTCAAATTTAGATTTGAGGGCTTTTGGAACAAATTTTTTTAAACCGGACTAACCCCGACCACCTAGGAAGCTGAAATTTAGACTATAGTGCTATCTATTAAAGTATTTTGACGTGTCAAAATTTGAAGAAAATCGAAAAACTTTTAAATTTTATATGTATGTTATGCATATGTAATATCATTAAAAAACAGTAAATATGGAATTAAAAAAAAGCTATAAGGATTTCTTACTTACTTACTTACTTAGATGGCCATAACAACCCGTTGTCAGGTTACGGCCGACCTCATTAGCTCTCGCCAGGCGCCTCTGTTTTGCGCGTGCCTTCTCCAATCGTTAATGCCAAGCGCGGTTAGGGCTTCCTCAGCTTGGTCTATCCACCGGAGGCATGGTCTCCCTCTTCGTCGTTGACCGGGGACCTTCCCTTCGAATACCTTTTTCGCTGGAGCTTCTTTATCCATACGATGGACATGACCCAGCCAGCGTAGTCGCTGTATTGTTATACGCTTAACTATGTCAATGTCGGCGTAGAGCTCATACAGCTCGTGGTTCATTCGAATGCGATAGTCGTCGCCAACTCGAACAGGACCAAAGATTTTGCGGAGAACTTTCCTCTCGAACACCCCAAGAGCGGCTGCGTCTGTTGTCGAAACCACCCAGGCCTCAGCGCCATAAAGAAGCACAGGTAGAATGAGCGTCTTGTAGAGTGTTAGCTTTGTCGATCGAGAGAGAGCTCTGCAACGTAATTGCTTACTGAGACCGTAGTAGCACCTATTAGCAATTGTTATTCTCCGCTTAATATCCAGACTGACATCATTGTTGCTGGTTACGGCAGTGCCAAGGTAGATGAATTCCTTGACAACTTCTAATTTACAGTTGCCCGCTGTAACATGAGAGTCTAGATCCCGTGCTCTCTTGTTGTTGTTAGTAGACATCATGTATTTCGTCTTGCCCTCGTTTACCGTCAAACCCACTTTGGCTGATTCCTTTTCAATAGCAGTGAAAGCAGCAGTAACATCTCTCTTACTCCGACCGATAATATCAATATCATCAGCGTACGCAAGGAGCTGAACACCTTTGAAGAAAATGGTGCCATTATGATACACAACGGCTTTTCGTACGATCCCCTCCATAATGAAATTGAAGAGATCGCACGAGAGCGGGTCGCCTTGTCTGAAACCTCGCTCGGTATTAAAAGTTCCGGAGAGGTCATTCCCTACCTTGACGGAGCTAAACGTATTGCTCAACGTCATCCTGCAGAGCCTTATCAACTTTGCAGGTATACCGAACTCAGACATTGTTGCGTATAGGCAATCCCGCACTGGGCTATCGAACGCAGCTTTATAATCGACGAAGAGATGGTGAGTGTCGATTTGATATTCATATGTTTTCTCCAGGATTTGGCGTAGTGTAAAAATCTGGTCTATGGTGGACTTACCAGGTCTAAAGCCACACTGATAGGATCCGATCAGTGTTTCTGTATACGCCTTCAATCTTTCACACAATACGCTCGAGAGGATCTTATATGCGATGGAAATAAGACTGATACCCCTGAAGTTGGCGCAGATTGTCGGGTCTCCTTTCTTTATTACAGGACAAAGCACGCTGAGATTCCAATCGTCGGGCATGCTTTCCGCTAGCCATATTTTGCTGATGAGTTGATGCATGCACCTTATCAATTCATCGCCACCAGCTTTAAACAACTCAGCTGGCAGGCCGTCAGCACCCGCTGCTTTGTTGTTTTTGAGTCGCTGGATAGCAACTCGAACCTCTTCATGGCTAGGTGATGGTACTTCCACTGCGTTATTATCGATTGGTGGTATCGTACTGCATTCTCTCTGGGCGGAATTGGTGGGATCATCGCCCGTAAGCAAGTTGGAGAAATGCTGCCTCCATAACCTCAGTACACTCTGTGTATCTGTAACCAGATTTCCATTTTCGTCTCTACAAGTGGATGCTCCGGGCTTGAAACCTTGAGTTAGACGCTTAACTTGTTGATAGAATTTTCGTGCATCCTTCTTGCCCTGGTACACCTCAAGTTCCTCACGCTCACGCTTTTCTTGCTCCCTTTTTTTACGTCTAAAAATGCGCCTCTCTTCCTTCCTCTTTTCGCGGTAGTTTTCTCGCACGGCTCGCGTTGCGGCTGACTGCAGCGTCTTCTTGTATGCGGCGTTTTCTTCAGCAGTCGCATCGCGACACTCCTGGTCATACCATTGGTTTCGAGGTTGTGGGCGTCGAAAACCAATGACTTCCTCGGCAGCAGCACGCATGGAGTGGGAGATGTGTGTCCAAAGTCCACCGGCGTCGTCGGTTCCAGAGGTTGGTTGGTTGAGCTTAACCGAGAGTTGAGCGGAGTACGCCTCGGCAGTCTGTTGTGATTGCAGCTTGGCGACGTCCAGCTTTCGTTGCATGCCCGTGCGTACATTCTTCGTATTGCATAGCCGCATGCGGATCTTAGCTGCAACAAGATAGTGGTCGGAGTCAATGTTGACCCCCCGAAATGTACGCACATCCAGAATGCTTGAAGCGTGCCTTCCGTCGATCACAACATGATCAATTTGGTTTTTCGTTTTTTGATCCGGGGATAGCCAGGTGGCCTTCTGAATGTCGAGGTGTTGAAATCTGGTACTACTAACTACCATGTTTCGCGCCGCGGCGAAGTCGATCAGTCTCAGACCGTTGTTTGAAGTGGTCTCGTGGAGACTGAACTGACCGACTGTAGCGCCAAAGATGCCTTCTCTTCCGACCTTCGCGTTAAAATCGCCGAGGACTATTTTTACATCGTGGGTCGGACAACGGTCATACACGTCCTCTAGGCTCGCGTAGAAATCATCCTTGGTGGCATCGTCCTTTTCCTCCGTCGGGGCGTGCGCGCAAATTAGGCTTATGTTGAAGAATTTTGCCTTGATACGGATCGTAGCCAGCCTTTCGTTTATTGGCGTGAACCGGGAAACTAGGTGGCGTAATTTTCGACTTACAACGAATCCGCAACCAAATTCGCGCCTCTCCGCATGGCCGCTGTAGTAGATATCACAGTTCGTCCGTTTAGAGCAGCCTTGTCCTTTCCATCGCATCTCCTGGATGGCGGTGATGTCAGCCTTTATTTTTACGAGGGCTTCCGCCAGTTGGATAGTTGCACCTTCCCTATGGAGGGTCCGGACATTCCAGGTGCATATCCGTAAATCATTGTCCGTTTTTCGTTTGCAGTGGTCGTCATCGTAGTGGGGGCTATTATCCGAGGCTGATTTGGTTTTCATTGGAAATGATGATAATGTGTGGTGGGACCCAAACCCTACGCACACATTCCAAGTTTTAAGTCTAGGAGAGACCCGCCTTCTCACAACTAGCTCACCCCCGGACGGGTGTCCAAGGGATCTCCAGAGGATACTTGGCCAAAAAAGGCCGGAAGTTTGTGAGCTGCTTGAACTGCTTGCAAAAGAATCATCTCTGGCCACTCCCAAGTGAGTGGCGATCAGGACTTTCTCCACTTACGTGGACTTCTACAAGCAGCCCCATCATAAGGATTTCTTACATTTTTCATATATCGACTATAAATTACATACCAAATAATCCCCAATTAAAGTTTTTGTCATAACTCACACTTTTATTAAAATTTGGTTGAAGCTCACCGTGAGGTTTTAATAAAATAAATTCACCTAATTAACCTCTAAATGTTAGTTGTGTCGATTATATTTCTAAGGCCTGTTAATTAGAAAGTATCAAAGTTAGTGCTATTAATCCAATTATACTTTAGAGAAAAATAAATTTTTTGAAAAATATCATCAAACGTAGTCTTATATCTCCAAGTTCGTCTCTGTTCTCATAATTTTAAGCAAAAATGATGATTCTCACATAGGCTTGTATATCAAAATGCTTCATGGTAAATGAAGTTTGGATTTTTTTTAAATATACATAATACACTAGAAAAATATAATATGAATTTGAGAAAAAAAAATTTCTAAAAACAAAACCACCCTATTATACAATAGCCGCGTTTTATTCGCTTTGATTAAACCTAAAAGTAAATAAAACGCATAAGTTTAACCTTTTATAATTCTGCATTTGCCCAACAGGTGGCATGACAGTGTTTGACAGAATTTCTATTTCAAAATCAGAGCCGACTTTATGGTCGTGTGGTTGAACGGGGCCTAGCGCGGTAAGGGGCTTCATGTATCAGTACATAATTTTTTTCTTTTAAAATTATTGCTGTCAAATCATTTCAAACTCTTTTTATAGTGTCGCAGACGCTAATACCAAAGTTTTCTTTTCGTTCTCTGTTGTTTCATCACGGTTTTTATTTTTATTATGTGTTTCTATTTTAATATTTTGGCCTACCACTGACTGGATGCACGGCCTCGCTTTACTTTAGAACGCTTCTTCAAAATTCCAGCACAGTTGCCATATATTTTTGATTATTTTAGGTTTGTTTCTATGATGCTTCAAACCTTAGCAAAGACAAAAAAAGTTCAACCAATTGAACTGGAAATTGAGCTGGTTCACGCATTTGTATGAAATTTTGGTTTAACCAAAGCGAATAAAACACGGCTTATATTGGTAAAAATTCTACTAATAGAAAATAAACAAATGTTTTAAATTAATGCTAAGCTCAATTCATTTATTAACTGAAAAAGCTATTAATAATAAAGTCGTGAGTAAGCAAAAATAATCAACTTCTTATCAGGAGAATTCGTTGACCTAGGCATTATCACTAATGTGATGTCATAACTCTTTGAGATAACGTAAGCATTTTTATGGTCATTTACCCGTAGAGTGAATTTGTTTAAGGAATTTTAATTTTTTTACAAAAACAACTTTCAAATTGTTTCTTTCAGATGACAATTGAAATTATTAATTCGTGATAAATCACTTAAAAGTACGCAAGACTTTGAACTTACGTTTCATAATATTTCGATGATTACCTAATATATGATGCCAGGATTTGGGTTGCCGGTGCAGTGGCTTATAAAGATTGCTTTAAATGAATTAAATTGTGTAATCAAAATTTTTTTTGTGTTACAATTATAATTGAAACCACATTGACGACTGGAAAGTTTTTGACATAATTTTCTGACTTCAACAGCTAACTGAAGCCAGCGTAATCGATTTAATTAATAATTGGTGATCTTAAGCAGAAGTTTTTCGAACATTTGGAACTGAAATATTATGTGTACATCGAAACTTACTTCGAAGGGTACAGACCTAAAAGACCATTTCTTCTTTTTATCTGCATGTTAACAATAATACTTCAAGGAAAGGAAAGGAAATAGAATTAGAAATCGACATTTTAAATTTCATGGCAAAATTATTTATTTTTTTTTACCGATTCCATTCGACGAATCAAAATTTTATTTGAATTCCAAGATATTCGAATTTGGAATGGATTTTTTTATATATATGGTGAAAGGAATTGATTCCTGCGTCGATATCATTACAACAATCAAAATTTGGAATAAAAATATTTGAATTTCATTCAAAAGTATTGTAATATGAAATTTGGTTCTTCTGAATCAAAAAAAATTTCGACAATCGATGCAGATTTAAGAAAAACTTAAGACATCACATCTCTGGCTGTTTTACACCAATCAAAGTGGAACGAATCTTGAACATCAACATAAGCAGCTTATTGTCGGCAGGATCTGTTTTGTTTCCTCTTTCCAAAAAACTTTTTTTTGTAGACAATGAATGTGAAAAGGCTAAAAATGCGCCAAAAACTACCTTTCAGAATATTAGAGTCGCCTAGAGCTTTACCCAAAATCCATGTTCAAGCTCTTCGGAATGAATGTTGAAAAATATTAAATGAAATTTAAATTTTTCGAAAAAAATTCATGGTCTTCGGCGGAAGTTTATCAATGTAAACAATATTCTTTCAAATACTACTATTCATGAATAACTCCATGACAACGTAGAGAATATTGATGCCTATCCGATTAGTTTCTTGTAATTGTCCTTGTCTTAAGTATTTTAATCATTTGAGTCATCTAGCATAATGGGATAGTACTCTGCAATCAAATTAAATTGAAAGAAGACTGTATACACAAAAGAGCATTTATAGACTTATTGAAGGAATTTTGAAAACTTCAAAAGCTTCAAAAGCCCCATAGAAGATGCCCTTTTGTTCATGAGTTCTTTTCTAAAAGAATGGTTAAATAGAACGTTTGAAGAGCCTGATATATACAAAAATGCCTCCGAAAATAGGTATGGTTCAGCTTTCAGTACATTTGTAGCTATGTCATTTTATTTCGAAGACATTTTATTACCAGTAATATTTTATTTTGTAAGTAAACTCCCCTAAATGTCCTTGACGATTTATTCTTCCATAAATTTTTTCCAGAAATTTATTAAACTACTTTATAAAGCAGATTTAGACATCTTACATACAATCTACCTTACTCTTTCTGATGGAGCTCATTATATTTGTATGTAACTTCATATGCCGTTTTTGTGCATCTCTCACAATCTGTAACGGAGTAGTACTTATTATAGCACTTCTTCGTTTATATAAAGTCCAACCATCGACATCGATTGCATTGCATTACTAAATTTTTCTTTTAGTTTTTTCTTTCGAGCGGAAACTTTATTATTAAATTAAATTTACCTTTGTCAAACACGTTGGCAATAATAATAAAATAATAAAGAACTGATGAAATCTGTTGCCATTTCGGCAACTAGCTACCCATGGTCCTGCATGTTTGTTTTTCTTCACACTTGGAGTAAATTTTAGGGACTCCATTCATCTGTTTGTGCAGTTTGACAAATTCAAATGAAAACCACAATTGTTTTTGTGGCAATTGCAACATGTTTTTAACTTGGTTATTTGCTTGGTCGGAATAGGGTACGAAAAAGTCACAGCAGGATATGTGGATGCTGTGGCATGTGTACGTTTGCTGCATGTTCAAGAAGTATGCTGCATGAAGTTGGTGCTGCTAACAAAGTGTGAATTTATTTAAACTACTTGTGTTTCAGTGATTATATTTGATTAGTGTGAAGTTAGTTGTAATTAGAGAAAACGTCAGTGCTATCCTGTGGCGACTTTTACGCAAATATGTATGACAAATAAAAAATTTATTTAATTTTTGTACGAATTATTGTATATACTCTTTGTATTATGTTGTTTTAAATGAAATTTTATTTAGCTATGTTTCTTTGGCTAATTTTTAATAAAATCAAAAAATTTTAAAATAAATTAAAAAATTAAGCAAACATCTCCTTAAAATAAATCATTCCGCTTTCATATTTTAGAGACTTTTAACAGCGTCATTGCCATTGCAATCAGTGCATTTTCGCGAGGATTTTACTTCTCAGATTCACATATGACGGCACGATGTCTATGTCAATTTCATTCAACAAGCATCTGTCATATGCTGTGTAAACGACCCATTTCTCAAAATATGAATTCGTGAAATTTCTATCTTTCTGAACTATAAATTGTTTTTTTTTTTTTTTGTGCTGCGTTGTTTTTCTCTTACAAACTCCTTCGTTGGTAGTAGCTCAGCATGACTTTTATGCCTGCATTTTGTTCACCGAATTGCCATCATAAATAAGCGGAGCTCTATATACGCTGGCAGTTATATTGTTTGAGTTGCCTTTAGCAAAATTTTCATTCTCCAGCAATTTATTGTACAATCTACGGCAGCTTTGCTCGGCATTATGTGTTGCATCTTTATAACCCTCACTACAATAACCGTAAACTTATATTTATCATTCTTCTTTTTCTTTAGAGTTTGTTTTCATTTGTAAGATATATTTTATAGTATTTGCTAGCACTTTTTATACTCGTATGTTGAGTTCATACACTATATTTATCAAGATATGAATTGTTTTAGTTAAAGCTAAGGACATAATTTGAGTCACTTATTGCTTATCCTCTTTTAAAATATGAAAGGGATTACTGTAAGGTAAACGATTCTGAAGCAAAAAGTAAGATTTTTCTTATCGTTGTCGTATCGTATTGCAATTTCGCAGCTGTACTTTTTTAGCTGTTTTTATACTGTAAGTCATTGAATCTTCTCAGAAAAAGTTCAAAGTAATAGTGTTTACCCACAAAGTTTATCAATAATACGAAGTTCGACGTAGAATTCGTTAGCAAAAAAAGCCTTTTTTGAATTTGCCACATCAACGAATGCATATTTGCATCGATATATATATGTATCGATTATATGCTACTCTCTTCATAATATTGCAACCAGTTCACCATCTAACTAACGAGGGATATATTTTTGATAAAATATTAAAATTTAATAGCAAAGAACTACAAAATTATTGAATCTCTAGACCAGAGGTTCCCAGACTTTTTTTTCTCATAGACCACTTTCAAAATTTAGCTGGTTCCGGTGGACCCCCTTCAGCTACATTTCTAATATATTCCCAAAACTCGACAAAAAATGTGAAGATTAGATCTAACTATGGAAATTTGCGTTGCAGCTGAGTTCCGACACGTTGTACTAAATATGGAATATGCACGTACATATATACAAGTAACGGCCGATGAGCTTCTTAAAATATTATCTGCCTACATTGATAGGTGAAGTCAACCCAACATTTTAGATCTTCACTATCGAAAGCAGATAAATTTTCGTGGAACTCCGCTTGCGAATTGTGAACCCCCATTTTTTTTGTCACGCCAACGTAGACCCCCATCGAGTCTCCCATGGACCCCTGGGGGTCCACCTGGACCACTTTGGAAACCAATGCTCTAGACATTGAAAGTTAAATATTTCCAATCATGTCCACGCTGCAGCAGTTCGGTTTGCCAAGATCACTCAGTGGATACTTATTCAGCTCATTTAGTTCTCACGAAAGAGTACGATACACAAAAATATCTTTAATCTACAAATATTAGAGGGCAACAAGCCAAGTTTATTTATCTACTGAAACTAAATGCATTGAAGCTATTTTTAATCCCAACGGTTTATTGACTACCACCAGCTATATAACTTATTAGCACAATTTAAAAATACTTTTAACATTTCCGCTCCTGATATGGTACTATTGGACAGCTAACAACGTCTTAGGAGAAAATGAAACATCAGTTTTTACTGGTGCATCAATCATTGAAACTGGAACAGGGGCTTTTTCTCAGGTTTCCTTAACATCGTAGAATATTACATATTCCCAAATTAAATTTGATTGTTGAGTGTATGATTTCATTGAACTTTATTCAACACCATTCCGTTAAGCTGTTTTGGATTCTCGGACATTAAATCAAATCATCATTGAAAGTAATGAGAATACAGTCGAGTTTGTAAAGAATGGCTTAGAAACGGGCTTTCAGGACTCAGATCGCCTTTCAGGTCTCAGATCAAGGTTTGTGAGTAAATTAAAAAGGTGATTGAGAACAAAAAATGAAAGCAAATCACAAATTAGTTGCAGCCAAATGGATATGTACTAAATTTTTTCATGTGCTTGACCCGAGCTCAGCTTAGTTCCATTATGTACCATGCTGCACCATTTTTTTCTTTGTATAGCGAAGTCTTATGAGTAGATTCCTGAATATTTATCTCGCTCTTCGTAAAACTGGTCCTTTAAAACGGGCTCGATGGCTCGCAACTGCATGACAGATTCGCCGATTGTTTGTTAGCATGAAGCGTCTTCCCAAATCTTTGAAAGATTCATCGAAAGTATGGTCCTAAGTAGATGTGCAATGGAAATTTTGCTATGCATTTTTCGACTTTTTTAATATTTTTTGACGTTTTTTAAAAATTATTCTTAACATTTTCAAATATCAGATCTTTTATTTAAAATTTTGTGCTCTTTAAAATAACTTTTTCAATTAAATGCATTTCCGTCTGGAGAGTAAACATTTGAATATATTGATTGATCCTTAAACACTTAGAGCTATTGAAGAAAGTTTTGCAATCGCAGCTCAACACTGACCCCGAGGAATCGAATAATAATCAGTACATATACGAGTATCAACATTAGACTGCGCATTATTTTCTAAATATCTTTCCAAGTATCTCAGAGTATTTCAATGATTTTGTTAGAAAATCTTTGACCAAAAAAAAACTTTTATAAAAGCTCAGTGTAGCTTGTCATCTAGCCAAAAGTTTTTTTTAGTTTATCTAATTTTATAAATGTTTTCAGCTATTGTGCTCAATGAGCTGTTTTCTTAAGTAAAAAAAAAAAAAACAATTTTTTTTGACACTAAAAATATTTTATTTTAGCTGGCTATATGTATTGTGTCACCGGTCACTTAACGAAAACTTGTAGAATTCCAGAACAAATTATGTTGATTAGTTGAAACTAATAATTCTTTGGACAAAACCGCGAAGTATTAATTTAATATTAAGGTATGTATATTAACAACTTTTTGTTGGTCTACTAAATAGCTTCCGATTCACAACGAACAAAAATATTGATATATTAATTTCTTCGATTAAAGAAACTTCGAAAATAATGTACAGTCTAATGTACATACATTCATAAGTAAAAATATTTCCGTTTCAGCTTTAATATGCCTTCAACCCGCCACACACAACGCCACTTAACGCATTCTTTGTTTACCCTTGGCGCACATACATAAATCAGCGATTAGTGTGCGTGGCTGTGTACAAATTGACCGTTAGACTTTGAAATTCAGCTGCCTTTGCGTACTCGTAATACGGCTGTCATCTGTTCACATTTACACTGCGGTTGCGGTAATCGGTACCAACATTGCAACGTCTTATCGTTGGGCTTCTTAAACAGAGATTAGTGGGTTGAATGCAGTATTAGCTGCTGGTGAAATAAAGGGTGTATCAGTAAGGCATTAGAATGTTAATTGTGAATTGCTATTTGTAAATTAAACCGTTATTGACATTCTTTTTGGCATGTTTTATGTCATGTTGAGTCCTTGATTTTTATTTTTTTGAATTCTGATTTTTTTTTAATTTGTTTTTCCATTCAAGAGATATAAATTTTTCGAAAATTACGCTAAATTTTTTAGAAATACTCCACGAACAATCGGCCAAAGTGAGTTATTTATTTGTTTCAAAACAATTTTTTTTAGTAGGTATTATTTTCATAAAATCTAAATTTCATCAAAATAAGTTTTGATGCTTGATGTTATGAAAATATATAAGCTGACCTAATTAATCCACTTAGGTAACAGAATTTTTCTATGGAAAATTTTCAATGGCTTTTGTTATAATTAATTTTCTCTTCGAATAACAGAAGGCCAGACAATAATAAAAACTGATTTTTATGACCTTGGACCTTGCATATTGGTATTTAATGAAGTGAAAATTTATGTACATCTTCAGATTATCTCTCTAGAGCAGGGGTTCTAAAAATTATGTAGTCCGAGGACCCTTTATCGAGCTTAACTTTTTTTACGGACCCCATCCCAACCCTAGACACTGTCGTCGTTCTTAAGCTTAATTTCTGGCTCAATAATGACAAAGACAGTCAGGATTGCCAACCATTCGGTTTTTACATGGACAGTTTGGCTTTTGAAAGCTTTGTCCGGTTGTCAAACTCTACCAGACATAATATATCCGGTTATCTGACGAGGTTATGAAATGATATATTTTTATTTTGCTTAGATTTTAACGATTTTCAAAGGTCTTTTCAACACTATGTCCAAAAGTTTTGACACTACTGCAAACACTACTTTCTAATCTATATATTAATACGTGAACATCGAATCTTGTGGTACACTTTTTTAGTATTTACTATAAAAAGAGGGGAATGAAACTTATATCATTGGAAAGGTACTGTTCCATAGATGTGCAGAAGAAAAAAATCAGGTGTATAAGTTGCCGTATGATTCCCCCATACAAAAAGCATTAACCCCTAATGGAAGAAAAAAAAACGATGTCACGGCTGAAATGCCTCACCGATTTTTATGAAATTTGATATGAAGATAGATTGATTCTTGAGTAAATACATTTCTTTATAGTGGGCGGTGCCACGCTCCTAACAAGAAAAAACGTCTCAACGACTAAACTAATGCACCAATTTTGACGAAATTTAGTTTGGATACAGATTGATCCCCAAAAAATCATTTCTGAAAATTCTAAGTTCTTTTGATGGGCGTCATGCACTTAAAATGAGAATGACTGAAAATGGTTTATGCAGGAACTGCACAGAACCAAACACAGAAGAAGCACTAGAGCACTTGCTCTGCGACTGCCCTGCACTCGCTCGGACAAGGCTTAGATCACTTGGACATGCTGTCTTATTCTCATTGCACGACGTTGCTAAATTAAAACTCCATAGAATATATGATTTCGCGAGGCGGACCAATACTTTTAACATTAACCAAACAACTAATTTTACTGATTAAATCTTGAGAGATGTGGTATCACTATGGATCAAAGTGTCTATGTGGGGCTTCCAATCCACCACCATAACCTAACCTAACCTTTGATGGGCGTGGCACTGCTCTGAACAGGAAAATAGCTATCACTGCTAACATAATGGACCGATTTTTATGGAATTTGGTACAGAGATAGATTGAATCTTAAGAAAAGGTATTCGGTTTAAAGTGGATGGTGCCACGCCCCCAATAGGAGAATATGTTTTCACAGCTAAACTAATGGACCGATTTTGGTGAAATTCGATATGGAGATAAATTGCACCCTAAGAAAGAGTAAGAGGTAGGGATAAACAACATGATACAAAAAAAACTCTTTCCAGTTTAGTTTTTCAATACTGAAAAGTATTTTTTGTTACTTTTATGCCCGCATCAATAGAAAATATCTTTATAATTAGAGCTAGCAGATCTTCAGTAAATGAGTATTATAACTAAATACTTTTGTAAAACGGTGCTGTAAAGAGCCGTCCATTAATTTCGCATACATATTATGTATTTACAACTTTGAAAATTTATAAGGAATAAAATAAAATAGTGATTCCATTATCCGGGATGCCCTCGGTTCCAACCATTACGGATAATCGAAGTTCAACTGATTTATTTCGAGTTACAGTTGCGATTTAACTTATTTTTGTTTAAAAATAAACAAAAAAATATAGTTGTTTTGTGCCTTGCATAAGAACGATATCGGGTCGGACTGAACGATAAAGGGATAAGGGGATAATTTATGAGTCAAAATCAAATAGACCGCGTAATAGAAATTATGTAGCACTAATAGAATGTTGTTTTGCGCTCAAATGTAAATTTAATGTAATTGCAAAGGTGAGATGAGGTGAGGTGATTAGTGAAACTAAATAAGATCATAATCAATGAACAAAAACGTTTTGTTATTAATAGAATTTATTAGTCGAATTTCGTCCTCAGGCGATACTAATAAAAACTTATACTATATATCTCTCTGTATTTTGACAAATTTTGCGCATTTGTAGAGGGAAACATTTTTATTATGATTTTCATGTAATTAAAACACGAAATGAATAAAAATTGTGGAAATGTAAAAGAATTGAAAAAGCTACAAGTCAAAATATGTATATTAAGCTCAGACAAATATTTCTTGGTCAAAACAAAGCTTAGAACATAGACTATTTTTTTTTTCATATCTTTTTCAATAAATAACACTAGTTTACAAGAAAAAAGATCTGGTTTCTCATACACTTTTTTCGATTTATTTTGGGGCGTAGATTCCAAAAATGGCAACCATTTTTTTTTTTCTTAAGAATCGTTTTCGAGATATCCCCAAAAAACCCCTTTTTCGGCACTTTTTTCATTTATTTGACTATATCTCCATGAATTTTTTTCGACTCAAAAACGATTTTCAGTTTTCGAAAGATATTTGTATTTCCTTTGTAACGATATGCTTTTTGTTTGAATCGGATAATATTTGATGGAGTTACAACCGCTCAAAGTTCAAGAAAACTGACTTTTTTGGTCTTTTTTAAAAATCACTAAATTTCAATTGCTCCATTTGAATGAAAAATTCCTTCTTTTTCATATTTTTAAAATTTTAAATGATAGACTATCCTTTAACAAACATTTTAAGTATAATTTGGCGGAAATCGGACAAAAAATTTAGAAGTTATTCGAGAAAACAGTAAAACATTTGCAATAAAATTTAACGAAAATACATACGTTTTTTATCTAAAAAGAAAAGAGAATAAAAGTAAAGAACTTCACAAACACACAATCGTATGTATTTTCGTTCAATTTTATTGCAAGTGTTTTACTGTTTTCTCGAATAACTTCTACATTTTTTCTCCGATTTCCGCCAAATTATACTTAAAATATTTGTAAAAGGATAGTCTATCATTTAAAATTTTAAAAATATGAAAAAGAAGGAATTTTCCATTCAAATGGAGCAATTGAAATTCAGTGTTTTTCAAAAAAAACCAAAAAAGTAAGTTTTTTTGGACTTTGATCGCTTGTAACTCCATCAAATATTATCCGATTCAAACAAAAAGCATATCGTTAGAAAGAAAATACAATTATCTTTCGAAGGCTGAAAGTCGTTTTTGAGTCAAAAAAAAATTCATGGAGATATAGTCAAATAAATGAAAAAAGTGCCGAAAAAGGGGTTTTTTGGGGATATCTCGAAAACGATTCTTAAGAAAAAAAAATGGTTGCCATTTTTGGAATCTACGCCCCAAAATACATCGAAAAAAATTTATGAGAAACCAGATCTCGAGATCAAGCTCAAATTTGTAAACTAGTGTAATATAACAATAATAAAGCTTATAATGAAAATTATTTTTTTTGGACACAGTCGGTTATTTTATAAGCGAAATTTGTTATATTTTCGTCTGTAGAAGTTTTTACTTAATGAGATGGATGATATTGTTTTCTTGAAACCAAATCCACAATGTTGGGCTCTATATTCGAAAATTTTATTATTATGTGGGGTAGGAAACTGAATTCCTAGAATTACGAAATACATTTGAAATTACAAAAATTTATGTCGTGAAAGAATCCCAGCACCTAACTGTGGGCAGAGAGTAAATAGTTAGGTGCTGGGCATCCAGGATTTTGAACAACACTTTGTTTATTATTTGACGTCAAAATGTTTCACTGACCCCTGAAATGGCTTAGCGATCCCCCAGGAGTCCGCGGACCACAGTTTAAGAATCTCTGCTCTAGAGTTCTCAGGGAACATAATGACATTGTTCTTTAGGTTTGGATAATGTGACGATAAGAGCATAAATGAAGAAAGTTCCAGTTTCAGCAGTTTTTGATAACTAATTTATGGAATTGAACTTTTCTTGTCCAAAGGTCACCAATCTGCGAATAGCTTGATTGCGCTGAATAGTGTCAAATTATATGTTCCAGCGTTTTCCTCTCATCGGGTTCGTTGAAGTCCAATCAAGATTTTGAATTTTCTTCCTTTTTTTCATATCGGCCAAAAAAAGTTCCTAATTGCTACAATTTTCATGCATGTACTACATGCAACATGGTTTTGAACTTAACGTAAGCAAAGTAAATTCCACACTTGTTGCCTTTAGCACCAATTGTAATATTGACATGTGTACAAATTTATAAGGCGTTTGAAAATTTGTCGTTTTTAATATTCAAACTACATACAGTGTTTGCATAATCCATAATTTATTAACACTTTATTACAATTCCACCTTAAGCTGAAATTAATGTCGTTTTTTTGTTGGACTTCTTTTCATGTATTGTGACGCAAAGTTCAAAAACATGTTTGTGCTTGTCGTATTTTAAATTTTTTTTTTAAATCATATTATTAAAACATTTTATCAAACATGCAAGCACGCATGGTATTACAAATGACGACACGATATTTGATGGGTTAAAAATAGCATTCATTAAAACCACCAAGTAGTGAAATTTTTTATTCGGTCAGTACTTCTGCCGCCACAGCTGTAAAAAAGTGGAAATATTCATCACAATAAGGCATATTTTCCTCAACTGTTAACTTACTTTATAGTATGTGTGCATATACAAGTAACTAGCTCAATTAAACAATTCACTTAAGCAAGTATTTTCTTAAAAGACTTAATGCAAACGAAACTCTAATTGTAATGCAAACAATTCAGATCTCCGAACAAAAATCTTCGCAAAATCCTTCTAAGCAAAACATTTAGCTGCCCATTACAATTTTACCATTTTGTCTTTGTGTCCATTTCTTGAGAGAAATAAAATTAAATCGATGTCTGATGATGATATCCTGTCTATATCCTGTACACTTGTCATGTCTGCACTGCCAAGCACAATAAATTTTCAGTTATCCTTTGCTGCTTTGGCTAATGCTGGTCGCACAAAGGAACGTTTTTTTTTTCCTTTGAGTGCTTAGCAATTTTCGCACATCTTGAAGGATTTCGCATGTTTTACTTCCTTGTTGTTTTCCTTAGCGTCTATAAACAAAATACTACAACGGATTGAAATTTGCTGGATGCAGTATATCAAATACATTTGTAAAATCTCAAATGTTGTTTTATTTTTTGTAAAAAAAACAAAAAATATAAAGGAATTTGTTTATTGGCTGGCGTGTTGCCAGGCAAAAAAAAAATAAGACTGCAAAATAGGGAAATAAAACTGAAAACAAGGAACAACCACATACATATATCCAAGAAAACATTTCATGCAAATTAGTGAATTTAAGGATATCGACATAAAACTCTTAACATTTTATTACTGCTTGGTTTTTACTATTTCTTTAAGTTGCCACATGTAGTAACATTTTCATTAAATTTGCATAACTAAACAGAGGGATACCCATGGTCGAAAGTATTTTCAGAGATTGACAACATGCTTTTGCAACATCACTAATCACTTACGCTCATACCGCAGTATTCGTGTGGGTGGTTCTTTGGAATCTTACTGTTTTAGGGTAAATGCTGCTCTTTTTGGTATTTAAAAAATCAGCACTTAAATTTAGATTTTTCGTTTTTTTTTTCTTTTTCGCCTTTAAAAAACTAAACTGATACGAAAATGTTTCATTAAAACTATAAAAATTGATGGGATCTAGAAAAGTTATTGCAATAAATGATATATTTAAACATTATGAACTTACAGTCATTTTAGCAAAGACCAATATTGTAAATTTTACTTATTGATCAATGCTATTTTTTATTCAACAAACATGACAAAGATAACAAATGGAACAATTTAACCTGGTAATTGGTGACATATGTTTCGGCTATTACCACATAGCCTCATCAGACCAGTTTTTTGGTTAATGTTGTACATGGAGTCGATCCCCTGACCGTACATGCATTTCAATTGCATATCTGTCGACGGCCGCTCTAACAACTGAGCTACTGAGGAACTGACCTTGAACTGTACAAATTGCGTATATCCATTTATTATCTCTTGTCACTTTCTCGCTTGTTGTCACAGCTGCTAAGCCATTGGCTTAGAGACTTGCTATGATTTTATTTTTCGAAAATTGTGGTGTTGCCAGCCACATATTTTTTGAAATTGGCGTGTTCTTCCGTATGGTTTAAGAAAGTTGATTTTTGCGACTGGTTATTTTTATTATAATTAAACATTATGAACTTACAGTCATTTTAGCAAAGACCAATATTGTAAATTTTACTTATTGATCAATGCTATTTTTTATTCAACAAACATGACAAAGATAACAAATGGAACAATTTAACCTGGTAATTGGTGACATATGTTTCGGCTATTACCACATAGCCTCATCAGACCAGTTTTTTGGTTAATGTTGTACATGGAGTCGATCCCCTGACCGTACATGCATTTCAATTGCATATCTGTCGACGGCCGCTCTAACAACTGAGCTACTGAGGAACTGACCTTGAACTGTACAAATTGCGTATATCCATTTATTATCTCTTGTCACTTTCTCGCTTGTTGTCACAGCTGCTAAGCCATTGGCTTAGAGACTTGCTATGATTTTATTTTTCGAAAATTGTGGTGTTGCCAGCCACATATTTTTTGAAATTGGCGTGTTCTTCCGTATGGTTTAAGAAAGTTGATTTTTGCGACTGGTTATTTTTATTATAATTAAACATTATGAACTTACAGTCATTTTAGCAAAGACCAATATTGTAAATTTTACTTATTGATCAATGCTATTTTTTATTCAACAAACATGACAAAGATAACAAATGGAACAATTTAACCTGGTAATTGGTGACATATGTTTCGGCTATTACCACATAGCCTCATCAGACCAGTTTTTTGGTTAATGTTGTACATGGAGTCGATCCCCTGACCGTACATGCATTTCAATTGCATATCTGTCGACGGCCGCTCTAACAACTGAGCTACTGAGGAACTGACCTTGAACTGTACAAATTGCGTATATCCATTTATTATCTCTTGTCACTTTCTCGCTTGTTGTCACAGCTGCTAAGCCATTGGCTTAGAGACTTGCTATGATTTTATTTTTCGAAAATTGTGGTGTTGCCAGCCACATATTTTTTGAAATTGGCGTGTTCTTCCGTATGGTTTAAGAAAGTTGATTTTTGCGACTGGTTATTTTTATTATAATTAAACATTATGAACTTACAGTCATTTTAGCAAAGACCAATATTGTAAATTTTACTTATTGATCAATGCTATTTTTTATTCAACAAACATGACAAAGATAACAAATGGAAATTGAAATGCATGTACGGTCAGGGGATCGACTCCATGTACAACATTAACCAAAAAACTGGTCTGATGAGGCTATGTGGTAATAGCCGAAACATATGTCACCAATTACCAGGTTAAATTGTTCCATTTGTTATCTTTGTCATGTTTGTTGAATAAAAAATAGCATTGATCAATAAGTAAAATTTACAATATTGGTCTTTGCTAAAATGACTGTAAGTTCATAATGTTTAATTATAATAAAAATAACCAGTCGCAAAAATCAACTTTCTTAAATAAATGATATATTAAAATAAAGTACTCATTAAGCAGAGTACTTGAAAATCATCAGCTTCAGGATCGGTTAAACAAAAGCTGAAATATAAGCGTGGAAAGATTTTCAATTCTTTTCAAGCATTGCACTGATTGTTTTTTCCTCGAAGGTAAGACTTTGTTGATGGGATCTAGAATAGCTACAACAATAAATGATACGTCAAATTAAAGTTCTCATCTAGCAGAGCGCCTTAAAGCTATTAGCTTTGAGATCGGTTAAGCAAAAGCTAAGATATAAGCAAGGAAAAATTTCCTTTTTTTTAAACTTTTTCAAGCATTGCATTGATTAACTACCAAAGCCTTGCCATAACGATAAGAAAAAATCTAAGTACTACACTCTCTCTCTCTCATTGCAATTGTTATTACATCACAATTAAGCGTTGTTGTTATTAAAATATCAAACGCAATAGCAAATTACAATGAGTAAGCGTAGTAGATTTTTTTCTCCTCGCTATGGCAAAGCATTGGTAGTTAATCGGCGCAATGCTTGAAAAAATTTAAAAAAAAAAGAAAATTTTTCCTCGCTTATATCTTAGCTTTTGGTTAACCGATCTCAAAGCCGATAGTTTTAAGGCGCTCTGCTAGATGAGTACTTTTATTTGACGTATCATTTATTGTAGCTATTTTAGATTCCGTCGACTAAGTCTTATTTTCGAGAAAAAAAACTATAATCAGTAAAAGTAAGGCTAGTAAAAATAGTGTCGCTTTTTGCGTTTCGCTATACCTAATTTCAAATCTTACCCATCCTAAAGAAGTTTCACTCCAGAAATAACTTGTCGCACAGTGTAATTTAATATTTTGCTAAAGCAGAGCCTTTGAGATTCATCAGTCTATTTTGTTTATAATAAAATGTAAGACTCTGTAATCGATAAATTTGTCACTTGAACTAAACCATCACACAAAATATCTTGATATTAAGATTGTTTTTTTTTTTTTCAATTTCAATTCCTACTTTTGACCGGTTCACGGTAAAATAGCATCTTCTGTGAACTTCACGAAAACTCTTCACTATTGTTCTCAAATAAATGTTTAAGAGCCCTCTAAATCTATCATAAATATATATTTCTTTTAAATTTCCAAATTACATCTTGCCATCATTAAAAGCTCAACGTAATGTGGTGCCAACATTTATTGAGTAGTAGTAGTTCCTTTTAAAATTGAAAACTATTAAAATCTATTTCCAAATTAAAATCGAAATACAACTGGTGCGTCGAGTATTGCACGTAACAACCATCGCATTGACATCACCTACACACTCTTGGAAGTGCACACACACGTTCGAGTACAACAAATTTTAGTTGCATATTTTTAAGCGTAAAGCTATTTCAATATTTACCATGGCATTGTTTGCAAACTCCAAATATACAGTAAAAATTTAATTTGGAGCTTTATTTTGCTGTATTTATATGCGTAATATCATTCCAAAAAATGTAAATGGTTGCATTTATATGCAGTAGTTATAATAAAAGGGAACAGTAGAACTTGTTATTGATGCTGTATATGGCATTTTAAGAATAGAGTTGTGTTTCGGCACAATTATGAGCAATAAAAACCTTTTGAAGACGAAACACAAGACGCCAAATTTATACTTAAATTGAGGAGAATTATTTAAGAAATAATTTTTCTTATTGGAGCATAGTAAGAGAATTGCAAAAAGTTACAGGCCAACTCATAAAAATGCATTCAATTATGCATACAGTGGAACTAAAAAGTATTTATTTAGTTTTACTTTCTGCTTAAATAGAGATTATTACAAGAATTTAGTTTTCAATCAAAATCACAACGGCATTTCTTTGACACACAAATTGAACTTATGATGCTTCCAATACTACAACTATTATTACTTATATTCCATAACTCCTTTTAAAGCGTTGAGCCTGAACAAATTACCTAAAGCTATTTCGATCTCCTCGTTGTTATATGCCGTAACATTTCGTTGCGATTGATACATAACTTTCTTTGGTTTGGCATTTGGATAATTTGCTTCTTCTTTGCATGTTTTCTTACAGGTTCCACCGAAACGATAATCGAAAGCTCGAAACTTTTTAATGGTTATCCAATATTTGACCCATTGCTTAAACGCTTTCTAAACACAGGCTCCAAAGTAGTGTCAGTGACTTCTACAGTGATGCACGTATCAAGTTTCACAACTGTAGCTACCAAAGGTGCCAAAATATACCATATAAAGTTGCCACGCTTTTTAGTGCATTCAGTAGTGTCCCTCTCCTCCCTCATTGCCCTATCCGTTATTCGACGCACAACAAAGCGAAGAAAACTTCGCAGAACTTCAACGCTATCGAGGCACAGCGTTGAGTTGAGTTCAAATGAAAAAAAAAACAACATACAAACGGATTAGCGCTGCGCCGCATTGTGTCTTGACGAATGCAGCAATTGTTTTTGTTTGTAGTGCAATTTGGTTTTTTTTTTGTGCTGTTGACGAATTTGGAAAAAAAAACTTTAAAATTTCGTTGTTGTTGTTGTTTCGCTCTTTGGTTAGATTTCCGTGCCCACCACTGCATTGCAGGAATGCACAGTCAAATTTCAGCCTTTTAAATTCAATTATTGGTTCTATGCGTTGCATGTCAGTCAGTCACAGAAAGGTTTTATAAAGATATTGTGAATTATTTTGACTATTGAATAAAGCGTTTATTTTTCAGCATTAAAAACTGTGTATGTATATGATTGTAACACTATTCTATGTTGGCCAGCTCTATTGTTTAGAGGAAAACTTGCATTAGTTAGACTTTCACAACAAAATTTTAACTGAAAGAAAAATTCTCAAGCAAAAGAAGCCAGTTACCTCGTTTTGCCCTTAAGTACATCCTCTTAACTAAACTCTTCCGTTCTCTATGATGCGTTACCAAACTAAACGAACTGTAAATTCACTTAACTATAATAAATATAATGGCAAAACGTCTTAAATAATGCAATTACCTAAATATCCATTTTATTTGGCATTTTATTTGCTATCGGCGCAAAACTTAGAAATAGCGACTTTAGGTGGCCACATTGCAAGTCACACTTGCCAATAATTGTCATCAAATTTGGTACGTTTATTCACTGCTGCACGTTGCATTTGCTACAAAATAATAAAATCGTAAAGACGAAATTTTATTAGCAACACCAACGCTCCAAAGAGCATAGCAGCAACAGCAACAACAAATATCATCGATAACCATTGTCCAATTGGATCATAGCAATATGTTGCCACAGGCCCGTGCGCAAGGGGAGGATTTTGGGGGTTCAAACCCCTCCCCCTCATTGGGAATTTTCATACATAGGTTTTTATTGAAATTTCATTTTCGACTAGATTTGCGCTCTCTAGCTGTTTTTGAACCAAAAAACACGATTTGGGACCATTGCGCGTCGCTCAGGCTAAGTAACACGAGAGTTTTTCAAATGCGCGTTTAAGCATAGCTCCGGCATCAATAAAATCAGCTTCAATGAATATTCATGCACAAATCGAGAGAAACTTAAAAAAAATATTATAAATAAGAAAAAAATCAAATTTTCTTCATTTTTTTGGCCAAAATCCGAAAAATTAAACTTTTGCAGCTCTGGGAGCGTGATTTTTGAGTTAATAATGCAGAAAAATCCACCAATTCATGTTTTATTTTGTGTGAAAAAATCAAAAAAGTATCTCATTAACTTGCCTCGTGAGAAGAGTTTATGTAGATATACTTTTCATCATTTTCATATAAAAAGCTACTTATTGAAAACTTTAAATGCGTTTTTCTCATACTTTATGTTTTTTGAGATATGCCAGTCTTGAAGTAAGTGAGCGATATGTATTTAATCATAATTAAATGTCTATATTAAAAGTAACCCGTTTTTTTGACGTTTTTTATGAACATAATCGGATAAGAAATGTTCGAGTTTAAAACCCCCCCCCCCCCCATTGATGATTCCTGCACACGGGCCTGTGTTGCCAGCAACTCTATTGAATAAAGTGGCTTCGTCACACTATCAACTATTTCTATGAGTTGTTACTCCTTTGCGGTAGTAAAATTCTCTAATCCCTTATGATTGCAATTCTTTTTCATACTTCAATAGTACTAAAATTAAATATTCCTACAGGGAAAGCTTAAATACGTCCAAGTCTATCATGTCCGGAACAGGAAACGAAAGACTAGAACATCACGTGGCGATGGCATCAGCAGCAGTTGTTGTTGCGTTAGTTGAGCCGTAAATTATATTAGAGTCTTATGTACTATGTTTCGTGATGTTTTCTATAAGAAATAAGAGAGTACAAAGAATTGAAAAAAAAAATTTAGAAAATACGAAAGCTAATAGCATAAAACTGCTGTGAATAAATAAATACTCGTACACTTGCTTTAAAGTCGTCATGAATTTAATAAAGTACATAGAGTAAATTTTATAGCCTTACTGGTTTCCTCCAAGAAATCAATACGCGAAAGCCTAAGCCTCCCTTTAAGAATTTGACCTCAATAAAGTGTGTAAAATTAAAAATAGTTTTTTGAACCTAAACCCTTTCGCGACGGAATTTTAATTCCACTTCAGATCACATTTTGAAAATTTTGTTTTCAAAACATGAAAGTAGTAGTTTAAAAAACATGGTCTGCATATTTGAAAAGTCCTGACATATTGACATATTGTCCCAATAAGGATTTTCGCTGAGATCATATGTCCCAATAAGCTGTATAAACATAAAATTGAAATAGTCCTTTGGTTTTCTTTTTACATTTATTTGCAAAAAACATTGAAAAAATTGCATTATCAGTTGAAATATATATTTATTTGTGGTAAGGAACAAAGTTTTTATAGCGCATTGCATTATTACAGTACGTGGAGTACGTGCACGTTTAGAAGGCCGTCCTCCTGTGCAACGAGTTTTGAGATTCTTTTATTTCAGTTGTCTTAGCTGCTGATTTATGCACTGTGCGATAAAAATGCACAAGCTGCTTGAAAGAAATATTCAAAAAATATCGATCTCGGTAGGATTTCCTCGAAATTTGTGAGTCTCTTTCCAAAGGCATTTAAGTTTTGACTGAAAATCAACATCATCAGTAACAGTAACTCTGCTTGTTCGTCGTTTGATTTTGAGCACGGAACATCGCTGTGTTCTTCCTGACAAAAATCGTCACATCCACTCGCATCTATTTCTTCTTCGTCATATAATGGCACAGAGCTGTTGTCGGATGCGTCAAAGTCCTCATCATCCGTACATTCGGATAAAATGTCTGCCACCTCCCCCACTGAATACTTTTTCTTTTACATCTACAAGAGCCAATATTGGGATCGATAAGTCCCACGTAAAACACAAACTGGGAAAATATATCCCAAGATAACAAAAATTGTATGCAATTCACCTCTGCCGATATTTTATAATGGTAAACTGCAAAATAAACGTAAAAAATGGAAAAGTCTAGCATTATAAGTAGTTTATCCGAAGCACAATGGCAATCGCAGAACATATATTTTGGACACATTTTGGTTTTCCAGATCGACAACATTTCTCAACACATGCAAGCGAATCCAGCCAATGGTACACACTTGCTAGAAATAATATTTTTTAAATATAATTTTGCATAAAAAAAACACAGAACTTGAATTGGGACACTTCAAATAGGAGTTTCCGTCGACAATAAGAGTAGGACATAACTTTGAAAGTACCTGGGACTTATTGTCCCAGCAGTCGCGAAAGAGTTAAGTATAACAATACAGTTTTCAGTTTACTCTATAACTAATTTCGGTGCAAGTTATGCTGAAAATGGTGTACCTTTTCCACCATTAGACATTTTTACATAATCATTTTGATGATATAAACCAGATATGGATATAGGAAGGCTACAAGAATCTGACAGCCTTGCAATGCTTTCTACTTTGACTTTAGCATCAACGTCTTAATCTTATTTTCCAGTTGTAAGGACTAGAAACCAACAGAATGATCGTCAACGATATTACCACCTTCACTGATGGCTGTAAATAAGAAGAATTTTGGGATAGGAACATTTAAAAAGAAAAGAGTCAATACGTCACTTACTCTGCGGACGTAGAAGTAAAAATATATGGAAATGATTCACATTGGACTTCTCTGATATCGAAGTTAAAATGTTATACGTGATCATTCTTGATGTAACCTAACCCTAAAACTAATTATTGCTAAATATTTTGATATGAAAAAATACCGTAACTTCTGAGTAATACCAAACGAAGTAACGCAGTAGTGAGAGATAAACAAGCGAGTATGAACGAAATGTTAGCGCGATCAGTGTTGTCAGCCAACAGAGTTTCACGTACAAAAAGAAGCTCACACACAACTCAAAGCACAACTTAAGTTTTAACCTTGTGATCTTAACAATCTGAAATCAGAATTAAAGAAATAAAGAGAATTAAACTTGACTTAAAGTATGTGAATAGTTTTATTAAGAACTTTGAATTCTTTTGAACTGTGAATTCATACTGTAAAGTATGAATTTTCTAACATTGAAAAGTATGTTTTTCATTGGAATGCAACATAAAGGGAATCTGACACATTCTATGTTTTTTAGACTCTATTTGGGAATGAAATTACGCGCTAATATTTCGTTCGATACCATTAGAGCAGTACTGCCTTTAGAAGCACAAAATCATTATATCAGTGGAAGTGAGTTTCGTATTCTTGAAATACCTCCAAAATTTAATTGGAGGAAACTCTCTCCCAATGCTTTAAGAATCAAGAAAAAGCGCTTCTGAGAGCAGAGTAGTTCATCAAAAAGTAAAAATTAAAACGCAGCCGCTAATTTTCTCTATAAGAATTTAAAACATGCCAAAAAAATTCCATGACTTATGGCAACGCATTCCTTGTAATTTATCAAAGCATCAAATTATATCAACACAACTAAGGAGAAAGAGTATTTATTATTGATACAGACTATTAATCTCTAGTCAGCTTATTTCGGCATAAACAATTCAAGGCAAAACAAAATTGAATTAGTCAATTGAATTTAATTAGCAGCATTTCTCACAAAATCGAACATTTTCCGAACAAAATAAACAAAATTTCTAAATGACAAAATCAAATGACAACAAAGAAACTGGAAAATTTTCAAGCTCGCATAACGCAGAACACTTGAATTAGTTAATTTTTCACTGTTCATTATAGAAATCAATCTTTATAAGTAAAATGATAGCCGTTTTCGATGTTAGTGCATCACGCAAAAATTACTGGACCAATTCAGGCGCGGATCCAAGGGGGGGGTCACGGGGGTCATGACCCCCCCCAAAACAGCCCGCATTTCAAAAAATAGAGTTGAAACAATATTTTGCAAACCGAAAAACAAAAAAAAACAAACGAACAAAACCTAGTTTTTGCAAACTTAAAAACCTGAAACTAACCAAACGACCAAAATTAACTTATTTTTTTGCACTCTGAAAAAATTGGAATCAAAAAATGACTAAATCAACAAATTTGACTAATTTTCTTAAACAAGACTGACTTTTTTATTATTTTTTCTATATTTGGATTGTAGCTTTACTTGATATACTATCATCTGTTTACAATCTGTTTACAAGTTCCAACTAAAAGCATCATTTATAAAACAAAATCCAATCTTCTATTTTGTTTCGCAAATCTGTTAATGATCGCATCGATGTCCAATGAAAATTCGAAATAAAAATATTCATCAGCCAGGCCCGTGCGCAGGAATCATCCATGGGGGGGGTTTTAACTCAAACATTTCTTATTAGATTATTTTCATAAAAAACGTCAAACTTCGGTTTACTTTTAATATAGACATTTAATTATAATTAAATACATAAATACAGGTGTTTATTATCTTTTCGGAAATTGGCCAAAAAAATTAAGAAAATTTGATTTGTTTCCTTATTTTTAATATTTTTTTTTTAAAATTTTTTTTCGATTTTCCTTATTTCCATTAAAAAAATAAATGAGAAAAAAAAATAAAATTTAATTTTTGATCCAAAAATTTTCAAAGTATTTTATAAGCAAGTAATTACAATATTTTGCTTCACTAACTACACGGCTAGAAATTTTGGAATAAAATGACTACACCAGAATTGTATTAAAATTCAATACTGCCTAGACATTAAAATTCATTTTTAATACAAATTTGAATTTAAATTTAAAAACTAGTTTTTATTAAGATTTAAAAAAAATTTTACGATACGCTGCTTTTGTGCTGCGTTCTTAAAACTTTATATGAGAACTTAAGTTTTTTACCTGTCATCGATCAGAATTGAACCTACTTAGGTCGTCGTCCTGCGTCATGCCATTGTTCATATACGCTCATCTTTACCAACTGAGCTACTGTCATTTCCATGAACGACTAAATTTCAATTACTGACTTTTCCGTCAAAATTAAATTTTGAACTTTCATTTTATGTTGTTGTCAATTGATAATTTAAATATACTTTTTTTTTTATTTCGATACGATACTACGTTGGCTGATGTCGTTAAACTGCTCATGAAACCATTGTACTGAAAGGGAACCAGGTTCGAATCTCAGTGCATACGACATATTTTTTTTTTTAATTTAATAAAGAAAGTATTAAATTATAATACAGTATGGTTTAAAAATCAAATGTATTACTTGCGATATTAAAATTTAATACAAACTGTCTTACAAAATTTTGTAATCTATTCAAAAGTATTAATTATAATCAAAATTGCATTAAAAATCTTTGTAATACTTCGCTTGTATTAAAATATATTCCAAGATTTCTAACCGTGTAGTCAGTGCATGATTAGCTTAAAAAAATTAAAAAAAAAATTTAATTTTGATAACTTTTGGGCCAAACATACAAACATTTTTTTTTTTCCATTTATTTTTTTAATGGAAATTCATGTAGTGGCATTGACAATTTCAAATTTCAAAACAACAAAGGACTTGAGCTGTTACACAAGAAACATCAAAGCTCTACTCGCGGAGAGGCCACAGTTTTTCTCCTTATGTATAGGCTTAAAAAATAGCGGTCAATTCTTTTCGACACTTCCTTTTGTGTACATAAGGAAAAAATTAAATTTTCTTAATTTTTTTGGCCAAATTCTGAAAAATGAAAATTTTGCAGCTCTGGTAGTAACCCTAAGACTATTTTTTTTATTATTTTTTTAAATGAGGATATACTCGAATGTGAACGAATTTTCGAAAATCGAGTGTTTTGAAGTATTCTAGAACATGCCATTTGTCTAGTGTTAATGATATGATTCGATATTCAGTTATCATTACGTAAGTAGCTAATTCTGCGAGGTACTTGAAAAAACTCGTCCAAAACTCTTTCCACTTTGATTTCGATATCGTCATGTATATTAAGCGAGGTTGAGCCGTTCAGCCGATCATTGGACATAGTTGATCTGAGGTATGTCTTTAGACGACGTAGCACTGAAAAGGAGCCTTCATTTGTTGCTGTTGTTACAGGCAAAGCTGTCAAAACACGAAGCATTTTTGATGTCTTGCCCCCCAAAGTTTAACTTCATTTATGTCACGTTAACTATCATGCAAAATTGAATGATATGGTACAAATAGATTTGTGCATGAATTTTCATTGAAGCTGATTTTATTGATGCCGGAGCTATGCTTAAACGCGCATAGAAAAAAAGGTCGTGTTACTTAGCCTTAGCGACGCGCAGTGGTCCCAAATCGTGTTTTTTGGTTCAAAAATAGCTAGAGTGCGCAAATCTTGAGAAAATAAAAAACTCGTGCTCTGATAATTTATTGGCATTTCAGTTCTTTTATTTAAAAAAAAAAAAATGTATTTTGTCTTTTTAATTTTTCATTCAAATGTCAATAAAAATCTATGTGCGAAAATTCCCAATGGGGGGGGGGGTTTGAACCCCCAAAACCCCCCCCTTGCGCACGGGCCTGTCATCAGCTAAGACATTTCTTAGTTTTAAGAGTACATTTTTTATATAAAAAAGTTTATAATTTTATATAAACAATAAATATATATATACATGTAATGAATTTTCAAGTAAAACAAATTGGACAAGTTTTTCATTTTTCATTTCATTTCTTTATTACGCCTTTGGATTACATTTCCTTACAGACTAGAAGAGTCTTTAGACCAGGGGTCGGCAAAACACAATGTGTGTGATGTACTTCAGCTCAATTCAGCTATGAAAAATCAAATTTTGCCGACCCCTGCTTTAGACATCGAAAAATCAAATTCATTTATGGATGACAATCTATTGAATAATGAGAGAGCTCTTAATATAGGCTCATTCTGAGCATAATTAGTTTTATGTTTTTTTATGAGGAATAAATCAAAATGACGCAACTGTCTAGGTGGGATATAAAAACAAATTAACTGAAGTAACTACGGACATTCAATATTACTATTAACTATATCATAAATAAATATTAAGGACATAACCTTCCGCCTCGATTCAAGGGTATTTATGCCCAAAAGCAGGCAACGTGAATTATATGATGGCCTTGAATCTCCAAAATACAAAGAACGTAATGCAAATCTAGAAAAAGTTTTCTGAATTCGTTCAATTCTAGCACAATGATTTGCATAGAACGGATTCCAAACAAAAGAGGCATATTCCAATCTAGATCTTACAAATGCAAAGTAAAGGCTCTTAATGGTATGTGGATCCATAAAATCAGAGCAGTGTCTACGAACAAAAGCCAACATTGCATAAGCTTTAGGGATGATAAAATTCAAATGCTCAATAAATGTAAACTTAGCATCGAAAACTACGCCTAAGTCCTTTATAAGATTGATTGACTTAAGAAGTTTACCCTGAATTGAGAAATAACAATCGAGTATATTATTTGATTTTGCAAATGTGCAGGGAAAGCATTTCCCAATATTTAAAGGTAACTGATTAAGTTTACTCCAGTTACTCACATTGGACAAGTCACGTTGTAAGGATTCAACGTCACCTACATTCCGTATACGACTGAATAATTTTAAATCATCTGCGTAAAGCAAAAATTTTGAGCTCTGAAAGCAACTATGAATATCATTCATGAACAAAATAAAGAAAAGAGGTCCAAGGATACTACCCTGAGGTACTCCAGACGACGCTACAAAATTATAAGATTTAGTATTATTAACAAGTACAACACACAGTCTATTACTCAGATAGGATTTAATCCAATCCAAAAATGAACCATGAAATCCAATTTTAGCTAGTTTAGCAATTAAAGCACTATGCTTAACCTTATCAAAGGCTTTTGCGAAATCAGCATAGAGCACATCCACTTGATAGCCACGTTCAAAAGAGGATACACAATAATTAGAGAATAATGATAAATTTGTTATTGTGGATCGACCAGATACAAAGCCATGTTGCTCTGGGCAAATATGACACTTAATTAAAAAGTAAAGCTTATCTTTTATAATGCTTTCAAATAATTTAGAGACAATTGTTAATTTAGAAATGGGACGATAGTTCGCGACATTATTTTTAAGCCCATTTTTGAAAATAGGGGTAATACATGCTACCTTCCAGGGCTCAATAAAAGTTCCGGAATTTAAAGATTTATTGAAAATCAGACACAGTGGCTTACACAAAGCCTGAGCACATTTTAATAATACTATAGAGGATAATCCATCGACATCCAGTTTAGCAGAAATCTTCAACTTTTATAATGCGTTAAAAACGTCTGTTTCACTCAAAGTAATAAAACCAACATCCACGAAAGAATTGATGTTTTGCAGGATAGAGGGCTCATACCATGGAGCATCTTCAGTATAATTTGATTTAAAATAGTCGGCAAATAAATTAACTGTGTCTGCAATTGTACACGAACTAATATTATTGAAAAACATAGAAGTGGGGATGAAAGATCCACACTTTTACGATTGTACGAAATTCCAAAACGATTTCGGATTCAATTTGATATTGGTTTCCGTTTTCAAAATAAACTGCTTGTATAAAAACTTATTCAAAAAGTTGAATTCTCTCATGTAATGCACATATTTCTCCTTATACTCTAAGTTCCCAGTGGATTTAAAAAGTTTTAGAAATTTATTGCGCATATTTTTCAGTTTTTTAAGGCCAGAATTATACCATGGAAGCTTATATACCTTATGAGGGCAAATTGGAATATGGACATGACAGATTTGTGACACATTAAATTTAAACAAATCAAAACAAGTTGCGGCATTTTTACCATTAAATAAATTTTTCCAATTTATATCATTTATATTATTACTTATTTAAAAATTCAAAATCACATAATTTAAAGTTAAATACATGTTTAGCAGGCTGAGGCTCAATAAATTCATAAAATTCTATATCGAGAACAATTGGAACATGGTGCATATTAGATGGTGAAATTGGGCAAAAACATTCAGATAAATTGTATTTAATATTATACGAATTAAAAATTAAATACAAAATTTTGCCACGATTATTAAGTACTTATTTTATTAATTTCAACTAATTCAATACTTAAGAAGCTATCAATAAGATTGATTTCATGAGGATGATTGATATTTGTTGGCGTCAAGTCATCGGCGAGGTGAGTCCACATTACTTTGTTTAAATTAAAATCCCCCAATATGCAAAGCTGACTTTTATGGTCCAACGATGAATGTAACGATAAAATGTTACTTACATGTGCATCGTAAATTTCATCAGAACTATTTGGCGGGATATACGAGGCACAAATGGAGACACTTAATTGTTCGTACAAACTGTCCGCATTCTGAAGGATGCAAGCTGTTGTACAGAAAAAACGTTTGATGGCAATTAGAACACCACCTCCTCGACTACAACCTGTTTTTATAGCGTCACGTTCCTTTCTGTATACTTGATATATATTTGTATCAAAGAATTCTCCATCGAAAAATTCATCATTTAGCCAGGTCTCAACAAATACGATGACATCAAAATCTCCAGCCGCGGTATAATAATAAATGGAATTGGATTTAGTTCTGATCCCAGACATATTTTGGAAATAAATCCAAAATTGTGAAGTTTTATCTAACTGATTGTTAGGCTGAGCGGATGAATATTTAGTAAAATTAGCTAAGTTATTGCATTGATGTTAAGTTTTTTATATAATAAAATATTCGACTCAGCATAAACACGTCCGCACCTTTTGAATTCACGACTAGGAGTGAATTCTGGCTTAGTTTTTATTCATTGAAGAAATTCGGCTTGCTTTGTTTATTTGGTTATTCTTGTTATTTTTGATTTTTTTCTATCCTGTGACCCCCCCCAGAAAAAAATTCTAGATCCGCGCCTGGACCAATTTTGATTAAACTAGTTTGGTTTTATTCTTAAGACGCTTGGTCTCAATCTCCAGTTAAAGTTAAAACGATATTCCAATTAAATATTAAAAGATTAAAGTTTTAAAATTGCTTAAAAAAATTAATTACACACAATGAAACAAGCATGAAAGCATAACAAATCTTTTAATGGGAAGTTAATGTGTTTTTGTGTTTTGTTTTTGTCTTCCCATGGCAATACAATGGAAGAGAAACAACGGAATATTCAAATTTTACTCTCACTCTCATTTTCAATTTGTCAATTTACATTGCAAACTGCAACAACGTGGTATTTGTGAAGAATGATCTGTTTGGCAGAAAAAACTAAAAACAGGCTACGCGTACAATATCGCGGGCATCAGCTAGTTGTTAAGAAAATGATAAGGAAATATAATATGGCTTCCATTTAACGAAACCATTTATCTTCCTCGATCCTGAGTAATTCTTATCGAATTTAATAGACCGAAACCTATTGAGTTTCCTTTAAGCTACTACGGTAATAGCTTCTCATTTTCAAGAACCCATTCCTTTGACTTTATGGTCTTTTTTATATTTTTTAGCAGAAGATCAATATTGGCGCTCAGCTAGTTAGTCTTCTAAACAAAAGGTTTGTTCTGCCTTTCCTTATCAAGCGTGGCGTCTGTGAGAGTCATATATCCAACCTAAAACAAATGCCAAGCTTTCTTCATTCGATAAACTTTTCGACGTTTGATCCCTTTTAGAATATACATATAAACAGTTTTATTTGAATTTAGAAGAATTGAGAAAAAAAATGCTCGACTTCCAAGAAGGCACAACTACTCTAAGTAGAACACATTCGTGAAAAACAAATGCCTACAATGCGCTATGAAATAACCAAGAAACATAGTGAACGATATCCTTTCCTTACAAACAAACTATTAGAACATCCTTAAAGTATACGTTGTAGCTTGTGTGAAAATGTAATAAATTGTTGAAGAGAATTTTTCTGCGGTTTACAAACGCCTGTCTTAAACTTTAGAACTTTTTATTTGCTTCTAAGGCAGAGAGAGGCACGAAAAAAGTATCAATAATAGTGTGACTCGTAGCAATTTAAGCATTTTATTCAGCTATTTTTGTTCTAAAATAAATTTAAGTCTGAATATGAAAGTCGCAGAAAAATGGAATAATCTACAAACAAAGTCCGAATTTGCATGTGGAAAGCATATTTGCCTGAGTTTCATGTTTCAACATTATGTGCCTGAGCATCTTAACTTGGAAAAAAAATCAACTAGTAATAAAAACTTAATTCCTTAAAGCAAATTCAACAAGGCGCTATGTATGACTTCGTCATGATTGGCCTGCAAAATATTTTGCTATTGGAAATTTATTATGCAGCATAAAAGAAATGCACTCCTTCCTTAGCCAGGTGCTGGCAGTCTACTCCTGGGAACCGAATAGAACTTTCGTTGTATAAAAGAAATTGCGTGTCAAACTGCTTGTAAATAGCATACAAGTTTATCGTCGTTCACGCGTAAAATAACATCCAACGCTGACTGCAAACGCTTGAATGAGCGCTATATCCGTTTCCTTTCAAGGAAGTACAAATGTTACACGTCAATTATGTGCGCCTTCAGTAGACGTGCGGTTGTTTAGCGGTTTTTTTCGCTGACTTTTGTGCATTTGTAATCTCTAAGCGAAAAAGTCAACAAAATTCCATACATAAAAATACAATTTTGCTTATAAGCAGAATTTGCATTAAATAAAGCAATACGACCATACCATAACCACAATTTATAAGAAGAGCGACGAAATTTATAACAAATTGTGATGATTCATGTCTTATGACAATGATTACATTTCTATAAACATATTTTTTCTGATGTTGGCAGTACAGCTATCTGTTATAAAGTTTTATTTGAGCGCAATATGCCAATTTTAAAAATTATGCCACATTTTCAATCAACCATTCCAATTTCTTTACTCATTATAAGATGACTTAAGACTGTTATGATCTCTGGTGTCCTTTATCTCCTCACGGAGCATAGGACTATCACAAAACTCTTCCAAAGTGCATGATCAGTAGCGAGTGTCTTCAATTCTCTCCAAAATTTTCCCGATTCAAGTATTTCTTGTTCGAGCAATCGTTTTCACTCCAAAGCTAGCCAACACACTTCAGTTTGTGATTTCCATAACATGTGACCAATTCATTTCTATTATCGCCATTGCGATGGCAATTGTTGCTGTCCACTTGTAATTTGTACGTATATAACAGACTGCTGTTGGTTAATCAAGTTTCACAGCCGTACAGAAGGATTGGCTCCACATGCAACGCAAAGATTTTAAGCATCGTCGACGTTAACTGCAGAATATTACGAAGCTAAGCAAAAATGTTGTTCGCTCTGTTGTTGTCGGAAAGTTTTGCATACTTTTAGGGGTAAATTATCAAAAGCGCCTAAAAGTAGACTACTTTTTTGAAAAATTGGCCCATGAAAGTATGCAATTTTTTGGAAAAAATTTTTAAATTTGTAGCATACATATGTTGACTTCCGGTTAGCTGTTGCTCAGTCAGCAAATTTTTCTCTGCAAGCGCAGCCGAAATCAGAGACAGCAGCCCAAAGCAGAGAAAAATCTGAAATACCAGGCCACCATGAACCAGCAGCAAGCAAATTTGGTTTTTTGAAAAACTTTAAAACGTTATATCTCGGCTATTACTAAACCGATTTAGACAAATGAGGTATAATAGTTTTTTTAAGAACAAGCAAATTTTTTTGAAGTCATTTGTGTTTTGATAAATTGTCACTAGATGGCGTTTTAAGCAGTTTGAATATTCTAACAGCCATAGCTCGGCAACGAATAAGCCGATTTTGATAAATGTGGTGTCATAGTGTCTGTAGGAAAAAGCAGATTTTTAAGTTAAGTTTTATAAAAATATGTTTAAGCTATTTAGTCACAGGTCCAGGTACTTTCTTTACCTGATTTTATCTTATACTTACATAATTCGCAATGATGTTTCTTACTGCAATCAGAATAAATTTTTGTTCTCAAACATAAGGAATACTTAGCTCAAATTTAATTATTCACAGTTGAGGCTACTGAGCCGAATATACTTCTTCCAGCAATTTTTGAAGTGAAAACTTCTTATGGTACGTTGTGCGGCTGAGAAAAAAGTATAAACTCGCGACACCGACCGTCATCGGGATTCCCCGTCATGAATGCGATAGTAAAATTTGAATGTTCTATTGTTTCTTTAAAATAAATATTCCAAGTGGAAGACAAAAAGCAAAGCAGACACACTAACTGACACATTCCATTCTCATTCAACGATTGTTATGCTTACATGTTTGTTTCTTTCAAACTCCGCGTTGTTGCGTTGACAAATTGATAATGAGAGCGAATTTGAATACATATTCCGTTTTTGTCTTTCATTGCATTGCCATATAAAAAGAAAACGCACAAATACCAACTAACACACTAACTTGCCATTAAACGATTTGTTTTCACTTCTGTCGGCACTCCCGGAGTGCAACCCGCCGTTTTTTTTTATTATCTTTTTATTATTATTTCAAACAATACAAGCATAAAAACTTACAAATTCATCAAAAAACTTAACTAGTATTGAGTTGAAATAATAATGCAACATTCTGTAGTCTTCAAGAAACTAGTGTCGAATGCAGCTTACATAGGACAAATATCACAATGACACGGGATCTTTAAGTTAAGGATATTAATAAAGGGATATAAATTGAGAATGATTTTTGTCTAGACTTTTTATGGTATTGATAGCATCGTCATGCCCCTATAGTTCTGGCGGCATAGCGATAATCTCGCCTTTTGGAATTTCCAATAAGTTTCATATGGGGCGGTCCTCAGATATGCATCCAGAAAAGCTCAGCAGTAAATTTCAGTGAAGCTTTCACCATTCCGGCAACTATACGATCATAGCCCACTGCTTTGTTGTTTTTAAGACTTCATTGTTAAAGAAAGAAGTTAACGCAAAGGTTTGAGTTTTTAATAAAAATATGTTCGTTCCTGAACTTTTTGGGTAAAATCCTGTAAAACTGTCAAACACGAGAGAATAAGAAAATTGAGCTCTGTGAAAGAGAAAAAATGTAAAAAGTACAGGAACGGAAAAAACCATTTTTTTAGTGCGAGAATAAACGTCAAAAATTTTTGAATGTAGTTGGTGCAAAAAGTTAATTTTCTAAGCCCAGACAATAAAAAAACATCTTAAATTGAATGTAGTTGAACAATAAATTTAATTCTTTAAGCGCAAGGAATAAAATGGAAAATAAAAATAGTCAAAATAAACTCAATGTTTACAATTCAGCTTGCACAACAAAGAACAGCTGATAGTTTGACACTTTTAATGAGTTTACAGGCAAAAATTCTTCGGGTAAAAACCTGTAACTTCTTGCAAAGAGAGAACATAAATTGCTCTCTCACTTACAGGTTTTTAGAATACAGCAACGCTTTTTGAATAAAATCCTGTAAAAACCTGCAAATTGTACTAATGCATTATGGTACGGGAACGCAACTAATATGTTAATTGAATATCTATTTTAACAATGACATATCCAAAAAGTTTTTTAGAATCTTATGCAATACATTTTAAGAGCTGCCCAGGCTTCACAACCGGCCGGACTAACAACTTCAGTACATTTTGAAATCAATTCAAATGGATTGTTATCGCTTAATTTTGCGAGCAGAAGAAATCGAGGTGTTGCATTATTGATTTAGTAGTATAGCATTTCGCTACTTTCCATCATTTTTCAGTAATGCTTCTCAATCGGTAGACTAGAGACTGTTGATTAATTGCAGAAAATGCCATGAGAAGAAGCGGAAGAAACTGACATTATGTAATACAATAAGCCAAGAAACACAAGAGTACAAATGCAGTCAAAGGTTTTAGAAAGAGTAGTATAGGATCGCAAGATATTGCGCAATTCTGGGAAAATAATATTAATAACGACAAAAATTGAGATTTTCAAGATTTAGAGTTTTTTATATTTTTGCATAATCATAATTTTATTTTTTTACCTTCGCAGTATTTTATGGAATACCACCCAAACTATCTCTTTTATAAGTCCATTTAAAAGACACATAATAGCTTTCCGGTCAAATTTGTACAAATAATTTTTATTTTCCGTAGTTTGCCTTTTCGTTTCTCGTTTCATTTTATTTTTGATTATTTGCCATTTCCACCATGGCCTCCATTGCCAGCATTGCCAGCGCCCCAGACACCACCGCCATTTCCACCATTTCCGCCCGTTTGTGGCTCAGGATTTGGGTTGCCTGTATTATAAAATTAAAAATTAAATAGGTGGACCACGGATCAATTAGTAGCCCAACAAAACTTACCTGCAGCGAGAGCCAGCAGAGCGAGCACAAATCCAAACAACGCGTAGAGTTTCATATTTTGTTGATTGATATTGGAAGACTGTTGAAATGTTTCTGTGATTACATTGTATTCTTTTGGAGATATTTATACAAATTGTAATTTGTAGACAAACAGTTTTGCAATCATCATGGAAAATAAAACATAAACAATCTTTAAGTCCAATAAACGTCATTATCAGAAAGCAATATACTTACATTTTTCTTTGAGATGTAATTTTTGGAAAAACCCAAGTGGTTACTGAATGTAACATCATGACATCTTTGTAAAAACCCAAGAAGTTAATGATTGCACAGTGTAAAACGTTGGACTTTCCTTAACTTTCACTCTTATTTTCTGGTCGTTATACAGTATACGCAAAATATCTATGCTGTGAAAACTTAAAGTAAAGTAGCATTAAAAAAAGTGGTATGCTATTGTGAGTTTGAGAAAGAGTTCATTATATGAAATCAAATTGATAAGTGTATATCATTCTAAACTCAGTTTAAGAAAGTGTCTTAAATTACACCACAAAAGTTTTGACTGTTACTACCTTCTTAGTAGCATATTTTAACACAGTTTTTGATTTAGCCCCAAGGTTAATTCTAAGCGACAAATGGTGTAAATGCATTTTCTGCTCGTTTGATAGTGATGTCTATTCAAATTTCTAAGTTGACTCGTAACGGCTAAGGAGTCGTTAGCGATAGGGAAAGGTCTGGAAATTTTTAACTTACTGTAAGATAGTACTAAGGGGTGAATTTTGATTTTACATAACTTTAATATTTTTTACTTACTTATAATATCTTGGGTTTTTACAAAAATTGCACCTTAAAGCAAATAACTAACAACTTTTCTTTGTTGTTGTTTATTATGAATCAAGAAATATTCATCTACAAATTGCAATTAGTATAAATATCTTTTAACGCATACAGTATAATCATAGAAACATTTCAACAGTCTCCCAACATCAATCAGCAAAATATGAAATTCTACGCATTATTTGGATTTGTGCTCGTTCTGCTGGCTCTCGCTGCAGGTAAGTTTTATCGGGCTACGCTTTTGATCCTAGATCCACCTAATTAATTTATAATATTCCAATGCAGGCAACCCAAATCCTGAACCATAATAAGGTGGAGGTGGTGGATCTGGCGGTGATGTCTGGGACGGTGGGAATGCTGGCAATGGAGGCCATGGTGGAAATGGCAAATAATTAAAAATAAAATTGACTTAAACCTGAAAAGGCAAACTTTAAAATATAAAAATTTTAGTATTGTAAAAGATTTTGTTTTTCTTAAATTCATTTAGAAAATATGCATTTTGGGTGGTCATCTCTATGTATGTAAAGATGCAAGGAAACTTGGGTGAAAACTTCGAAACTTTTACGAAAATAAGTTTTTTTTTAAAAATCAAGGGGAAATCCATTCATTTTTTTCCTCCTAAATCAGTGGGATGTTGGCGAATCAGTGGTTTTGGAAAACCCAAAAATAAAAAAAATATTATGTAAAATGTGCGTCAACGTTGCTGTCACCAATCATGTTTCTGATAGTGCTTGACGATGTTATCAGCAGAGCTTTAGTCTATATAAATCGTGACCTTTATTGTACTTTCAGTGTGCTTCTGGAAGTCCTCGCTTATGTCTATATGCCACCAAATACTCCGACAAGCAAGAAAATCTTTCTCCCATCAGATCTTCTTCAGAAAAAGTAGGCCTGGAAATAGCTTCCTGTTGAGCGAATCCAGTATAGAAGAAGTGGATAACTTTAATTAATTAGGCAGCGTAATATTAACTAAGTGCGGTACCATTAGAGATATTCATGCTAGAATCAACAAAGCGAATGTTATCTTCGGTCAGCATGTATGTATCTTCTGTCTGGTAGTCTCTGTAAAGCCAGTTCTTTTGTACGACAGGGTACAAAATTTCTTTGCGATGAAATTCAGGAAATTTTTCAACATTTCAGTAGCTGTACGATCATCGCCAGCTGCTTTGTTGTTCATAAAAGATTTAATACCTATAGAAATAAACACGAAAGCTTAAGGTTTTAAGGGAATATTTTAAATGAATTTTCATTTGTACAAAGAAATATCCAAAATGTTATAAAGAATTTTATGATGAATATTCACGGTAATAAGAAATTTGAAAACAATTCAAATGAACTGAAGTCGCTTCATTTCGAGAGTAAAAGAAATTACATTCTTTATCTGATAGGATACAACTGCACTGCCAAATTTGGGGAAATCTTCCAAATGTGGCAACGCAGGTAAACATTGAATTTTTCTAATAAAATTAAAATTTAATTTTTTATGATTCGTTATAACTTTTTTGTTTTCATAATTTTATAAATATGACATCAAATTTATAAACATAGTGATGAACTAAGTGAATGTTGCCTGGGTGACTCTTTGCTTTGATGTTGTATTAAAATATGATTATATATGAACTCTGTGTATGAATGACGACTGACAATATAAATAAATAAACGTCACAAAAATATATTCATTTAAAATAAGTCAACAAAAATATTAACGGGGAAGTGTGTGGGTAATAAAAATCATAAAAAGTAGTATGCATTAGTGTGGCGCTGCACTGCAATGACGTGAAAAAAACAACCAATGATAAAAAATGTTTCCCCAAGACACAACAATTTTTTTTTTTCATTTCCCCCTTGTAGAAAGGGCCCAACGAGAGCCTAATGAGGTAGGCGTTGAACAATCCTATTTGGGAAAATTTGGGGCACACCGTTACAATCCAAATTAGGTTGTCGTTGGGTTTCCAAACTTGGCCCTAACGTCTGGTAAGGCAAAACCAATGAGGACCTAATTTACGCCTAACGACATTTTCTAGTCGGGAAATTGAATGTTTTCTTATGATCAGTTCAGAGACATTAACAGTTTTTTGTGATTTCTGAAATTTTTTAGCAACCGGAAATTTGCCGTACCGTTTGCCTAAAATCTTTCTTTTAACAATTGCTTGAAGATCAGTTTCTTTACATTATTATGGAAAATTGAATAACAATTCATCTTTAACATTCAATTTTATTCTCATTTTCATATGTAAAAACTCTGCATTACAAGGAAGTGTAAAAGTTTCATAAAAATTTAAAATTTTTCACAAGAAAGAGTTTAATACAAAACTTCAATTTAATAAGCGTTTATAGTTTTGGAAAGTGCCTTAAGTTACACCACAAAAGGTTTGAAGGTTTATAGTACAAAATGTCAATAAAGTTTTTGATTTACCCCCACGGTAAATTCTAAGCGACAAATGGTGCAAATGCATTTTCTGTTCTTTTGATAGTGATGTCTATTCAAATTTCTATGAGTGCAGTAAACTTGTAAGGGTTAAGGAGTCGTTAGTGATACGGAAAGGTCTGTAAATTTTAAACCTACTGTAAGTTAGTGATAAGTAGTAGGAAAGGGTTAACTTTGATTTTACATAACTTAAATATTTTTTACTTAAATACTTATAATATCTTGGGTTTTTACAAAAATTGCACCTTAAAGCAAATAACTAACAACTTTTCTTTGTTGTTGTTTATTATGAATCAAGAAATATTCATCTACAAATTGCAATTAGTATAAATATCTTTTAACGCATACAGTATAATCATAGAAACATTTCAACAGTCTCCCAACATCAATCAGCAAAATATGAAATTCTACGCATTATTTGGATTTGTGCTCGTTCTGCTGGCTCTCGCTGCAGGTAGGTTCTATTGAGCTACGAATTGATCCTAGATCCATCTAATTTATGTATAATATTCCAATGCAGGCAACCCAATTCCTGAGCCACAACAAGGTGGAGGTGGTGGATCTGGCGGTGATGTCTGGGGCGGTGTTAATGCTGGCAATGGAGGCCATGGTGGAAATGGCAAATAATTAAAAATAAAATTGATTTAAGCCCGAAAAGGCAAACTTTAAAAAATAAAAATTTTAGTATTGTAAAAGATTTTGTTTTTCTTAAATTCATTTAGAAAATATGCATTTTGGGTGGTCATCTGTATGTATATAAAGATGCAAGGGAACGTACCTCGTCAGTTGTGGCAGGTACAAGTTTGAAATTTGATATAATGATGATTCACATTTAGCCAGTCGAAAAATTTGGGTGTGTTTTAACAAAAGAGTGTGGCACTTTCCACACATCTGAAGCACCTAACACGCTATATCTTGGAACCTATGGCTGATACAGTTGTGAAATTTGACACATAGATTATATTTGCATCTAAAACTTTGCAAATTGCATGAGGGATTGGACATTATTCGGTGTGGCACCTCCTTTATAACATAAACACATAAAGGGCAATATCCAAGCACGTGAAGCTGATGTAGTTATTAAATATACCTACTAAACACCTTGAAAATTGTTGGCGGCATTGGACAACGGGGAATACGTGGGCAGAGGCAAGAGGAAGCAGCTCGCTACAAATTTGAAATCGAAAACCTGGAAAATGTCGGCGTGATTTTTGAAAGTTGCTGTCACTAATCTTGTTTCTGATTGTACTTGACGATGTTCTCAGCAGAGCTTTAGACTACACAAATCATGACTTTCCTTGTACTTTCAGCGTGCCTATGGAAGACCTCGCTTATGTCTATATGCCACCAAATACTCCGACATGCAAGAAAATCTTACTCCCGTCAGATCTTCTTCAGAAAAAGTAGGCCTGAAACTTTACTTAAGTAAAAAAATGTGTGCCCCAATCAAAGCCAACAATAGCTTCCTGTTGGGCGAATCCAGTATAGAAGAAGTGGATAACTTTACTTATTTAGGCAGCGTAATAACAACTAAGTGCGGTACTATTAGAGATATTCATGCTAGAATCAACAAAGCGAAAGGTATCTTCGGTCAGTATGCATCTTCTGTCAGGTAGTCTCCGTAAGGCCAGTTCTTTTGTACGACAGGATAAAAATTTCTTTGCGATGAAATTCAGGGAATTTTTCAATATTTCAGTAGCTGTACGATCACCGGCAGCTGTTTTCTTATTCTTAAAATATTTAATAGCTATAGAAATAAGCACGAAAGCATAAGGTTTAAGGGAATATTTTAAATGAATTTTCATTTGTACAATTAAATATCAAAAATGTTGTTAAGAATTTTATGATGAGTATTCACGGTAATAAGAAATTTGAAAATATTTCACATGAACTGAAGTCGCATCATTTCGAGAGCAAAAGAAATTACATTATTTATCTGATAGGATGCAACTTCACTACTTTCTCGAATTGGAAAAGCGTGCAGTTTTGATCTATAAACATTAGACTGACCAAAAAAAAATCGAGTTTTCGATTTTGATGTTGCTAATAAGAAAAGTAGTTAGTGTTACGTAAAAAAGTAAGACATTTTAAATTTTATTAAAAAATATTGATATTTAGAGGTCGCTAATTTCCGATTTATGAATTAATTTCATTCAATTTATTTGCGTGTGATGATAACTCTTCCCAAAAAAATATTCCGCATGAGATACGGCCCGTTGGTATCGATTCCTATAGTTTCGGGTCTGCTGAGCACGATGGTGATAGTTGTTTTGTTATACAGTGGCTGAGTATCTTGGTAGCATCAAAAAACTCCCAGAAAACAGCGAAAAATCAGCGCCAATTTGGGTTCAAGTGAAGTAAACTTGTAAAACAAATTTTTTTTTTGATCTAATGCTCTTCAGCATTGTAGTCCGAAAACAGACGAAGAAATATTGACCAGTCTCGATGTTCCAGTATTTTTTATCAGAAGACCAGAGTGATAAAAAAATTAAAAACCCTCGCAAAAAGGCCAAAAATCAACCTCAACTCAAGTTTAAATAAGATATATTCGGGTAATTCATTTTCTAAAGATGGTTTTCCGAAGTATTTTTTTTGCGATAAATCCGAATTTGGCTTCAAAATTGACCCACCACATCAGAATTCTGAAATATTTGAGGTTAAGTACCTAAAAATTAGGTTTTTCGTCTACTTTTGAGGACATGTATGGGATTCAAAATAATTTGTTTAGCTTAACTTTAATAAAACCATCATTTAGTATCGTTCTTCCCCTTTAAAATAAGCTTTTAAATGGTTATCTGCGATGTTTCCACGCAAAGTTACAGACATTTGAAAGTGACATGAAGACTAAATACCTAAAGGCTAAGCTCATTGTACTATTTAACATTGTTCTATAGGGATAGGATATCCGTAGGGCTTCTCAATTGTGAAACTAGAAACCGTAGATAGTTTGTAGAAAACGTTATAACAAAAATCGGAACAAGCTGGAACTATATAAAACAACGAGCCAAGAAATAGAAAAATACAAATTAAGTTAAAGATTTTAGAAACAGTAGTAAATTATTGCCTAATATTGTGGAATTCTGGGAATATAATACATTTTTGCAACATAATTTGAGTTTTTCAGCAAGTGAGCAGTCGGAGTTACCCGTGTTCAAATTTTCTTATATATTTTCATAACTCTTTTTAATTTCCTTAACTTAGGAGTATATCCTTTAATTGAAAAATACTTCTTTTCTAAATTCATTTAAAAGACACAATAGTTTTTCGGTAAAATTCTCATAGTTTTTATTTTCCGTAGTGCGCCTTTTCGTTTTTTGTTCAAATTCATTTTTGTTTATTTGCCATTTCCACCATTGCCTCCATGGCCAGCATTGCCACCACCCCAGACACCACCGCCATTTCCACCATCTCCGCCTTGTTGAGGCTCAGGATTTGGGTTGCCTGTATTATAAAATTAAAAATTAAATAGGTGGACCAAGGATCAAATAGTAGCCCAATAAAACTTACCTGCAGCAAGAGCCAGCAGAGCGAGCACAAATCCAAATAACGCGTAGAGTTTCATATTTTGTTGATTGATGTTGGAAGACTGTTGAAGTGTTTCTGTGATTACATTGTATTCACTTGGAGATATTTATACAAATTGTAATTTGTAGATAAACATTTTTGCAAGCATCATGGAAAATAAAACAAGAAAATTCTTCAAGTGCAATAAACGTCATTATCAGAGAGTATTGTACTTATGTACATCTTGCTTTGAGATTAATTTTTTGGAAAAACCCAAGTGGTTACTGAATGTAAGTTTTCCATCATTTCACATCTTTGTAAAAGCCCAATGACTTAATGATCGAACAGTGTTAATCGTTTAATTTTTCTAAACTTTCGCCCTTATTTTCTGGTCGTTATAAAATGTTTACGCAATATACCTGCACTGTAAAAACATTAAGTACTTAATTTAGCATTCAAAAAAGTAGTAAATTGTTGACTTTTGCAACTGTATACTGGACGAACAAAACTGCAAATGAACATGGTCGGTCGTTTTGAGTTTTTTGATGGGATTGTGCTGGTAACCCTAAACTTCAAGAAATTTCAATCTCAGACACTCCAAAAAGGAAGGTTTTCTGGTGATCAGTTTTGAGACACAAACAGTTCTTTGCGATTTCTGAAAACTTTTAGCACTTGAACATTTGCCGTTCCGTTCGCACGCTTCTCAACTGTGGCCTAAAGTTTTATCAATTCTAGATTAATACTTATATTTAGCCTGAAGCTAAACATAACCTTAAAGTAGCACGTCTGTAAGCAGTCTTTTTTCACTTATCTCGCTTATGCACCTCGTTTTCAAAAATAATTTTCACACTGGAAGTATTGCGTTTTCGCCAACTATTTTTTGTTTGACACCAACTGTTTTGTAAAGTGCAAATTTCTGAGTATATAAAAGAAAGTTTTTAGTTTAAAATAATCTCCAAAATAAACAGATTTTACTAAATAAAACTATGTACTATTAAACACAAATATATGTACTTACTTACATTGAGACTCTACTTTGTAGTTGTTTACTTTGTCCGATTGTTTGCCTTTAAAATCGTTGTTTTAACAACTGTTTGAAAATGAATTTTTTGACATAATTACGGAAAATTGAATATCTCTGACTATTCATTCATTTAAAAAAAAAAATATCTGGTTTTTTGTAGAAAACAAGGTCCAAAATATCTTCGCTTGAGAATATTTTGATATAAGCGGATTGATGTTGTTTATTTTTTAACTCAAAAATAAGATACAAGGTGGGCCAATAAGTCCAAGTGCTCACCACGGTTGGAAAACATTTGTCAAATTTAGGATGATATCCTCCTATTCTACCAATAAGTCTTATTATGTCATTCCTTAGCTCTTAAATTGTAGCTGACTTATTGGCAGACAACTTACTTTTGAGCTAAACCCAAGGAAAGTACTGGGATTACCGAAACCATTTTCAGCAAATAAGAGACAGCGGTCCAAGAATCGCTCCAGCTTGAATACCATTCCAAACAATGCCTCTTCGATGATGCATTGGTTTCTCGACAATCTTTCTTGGGTCTTTTTCTGCCAAAATACAACGATTTTGTGAATTAACGTATCCGCTGTGATGAAAATGACCCTAGTCACTGAAGATGATTTTCTTTGGCTTGGAAGATCGACATCAAAGTTGTATTTGTTCTGCGTTAACTTATTAAGCATAAAAATGAAAGTGACACATCCGTGAAAAAAAAATTCTACCACGTTGTCTAAAGCTAAGCTCAAATAAATGTAAAATTTAAGCGAATTGAAATAAAAAAAGAACAGGATACCATAGAAAAAAAATTGGGAAAAAAAAGTAATTTGCAAATCCAAATCTTTATTTCATAGTGAAAACTTTAACATGAATCTCCGCTTCCTAGCAGGTTTCACCGTTCACAAGTATGGAATATCGTTGTCCGGGATTGAACTTAAGTTCATCATGCGATCATCGTAGGCGATTACTAAACAGCGCTGATATTACGCTCTAAAAAGTTTGGAAACAATTCAATTCTATGTCTGTGAGGTTAAGTAAAATTCAGATTTCTTGGTTTAAGAAAGATGTCTCCGCTTGATGGCTGGCACTGCGGTCTAAAAAGAACTGTTTTCCCTATCTTGCCATGCGTACTGCATAAGGCAACACAATCTGAGAGTATATGTAGTTTCTTCGTCTTCAACATAAAATCTAAAGTCAATTTTGTTGGAAGCATACTATATTTCGCTGAAGTGATAACTTTGAGGAATAGTGACCAGAAAGAAAATCTACGACATTCTGTAGAATTTCTGTGTTTAGATGCAAAGCGTATTGCTTTTTTTTTCTTGAGGTGACATTTTATATAGAGGACATACATAATTTTGAGGAGCTGCAATTATAACAAACTTAATGTAAGCATTCCAATATTTAAGGACTGGTTTAGTTCAATTAATGTGCAGAGGATTGTCTACGCCATTTTTAACATGCAATTTCATTCTCATTTTTATATATAACAACTTTGCTTTACAAAGAAGAAAAGGCTGACTTATTTAATGAAAAGTTGAAACAAATATTAAAGTTTCATGAGAAATTTAAAATTTTGCATAAGAATGAGTTCAATATAAAACTTTAAATTCATAAACGTACATCAGTCTAACCACAGTACTAAAAAGAGCGTTATATTACACCATAAAAGGTTGGATTGTTTTTAGTACAAAATTCCCACACTGTTTTTGATTAAGCCCCACAATAAATTCTAAGCACCAAATGGTGTAAATGCATTTTCTGTTCTTTTGATAGTGATGTCTATTCAAGGTTCTTAGAGCGAAGGTAACTCGTAAGTGTCAAGCAGTCGTTAGCGATAGGGAAAGGTCTAGAAATTTTTAACCTACTGTAAGATAGTAAGAAGGGGTGAACTTTGATTTTACATAACTTAAGTATTTTTATTAAGTTATAATATCTTGGGTTTTTACAAAACTTGCACCTTAAAGCAAATAACTAACAACTTTTCCTTGTTGTTGTTTATGATGAATCAAAAAGTATTCATCTAAACATTGCAATTAGTATAAATATCGTCTAACGCATACAGTATAATCACAGAAACATCTCAACAATTTTCCAACATCAATCAACAAAATATGAAATTCTACGCATTATTTGGATTTGTGCTCATTCTACTGGCTCTCGCTGCAGGTAGGTTTTATTGGGCTACGCTTTTGATCCTAGATCCACCTAATTAATTTATAATATTCCAATGCAGGCAACCCAAATCCTGAACCACAACAAGGTGGAGGTGGTGGATCTGGCGGTGATGTCTGGGGCGGTGGGAATGCTGGCAATGGAGGCCATGGTGGAAATGGCAAATAATTAAAAATAAAAACGAAAAGACGAACTATTGAAAATAAAATTATGGAAATATAAAAGCAAAAAACTATTTTGTTTTTCTTAAATTCATTTACCAAATAAGTATCATCTGTAAGTATATGAAGATGCACAAATTTTTATGCTCCTAAAGCAAAATTGTTCCATATAATAAAAAAGTATAATATTGTATACATGAAAGTAATAAGTTGTAGGAACTTTTCTATTTCATATATGGTTGAAAAAATAAGTGTTGTCTTTAAGTCCTTAATTTTAATAAAACGGATGATAGATTCAGTGTAACATATGTGTTTTAAGAAAAAAAAAAAACCCTGACATAAAGGTTACATTTCATGTTCCTATCGAAAAAAAAAATCGTTCGTTCAACATTTTGTTCAATGGCAAATTTGAAAACTTATCGGTCATGTTGAGACTTAGGCTATAGCATACATGAACACAGAACTTATAGAATCTTTGATACATACTATACATATATTCCTATAGTGCATCATTGAGAATTTTTGCAGCTAAATACATTTTCTAATTATATCGTGATGTGTATTGTTCACAATCAGTCACTTGAAAAATGTGGGCGTGGTTTGACAACAGCCCAGCAGGCAATTGAGCATGAAGTCCGGTTATTTCTAATGTTGAATTGCTCTCCAGATATCATCAAGATCCAATTTCCATTAAATCAAATGGCACAAATGGAAATGGACACACGTTGCGGGAGCCAACCTGCCTGCAAACATTGAAATGGAACCCTCACGGTTGCAGAAAATATAGCCATCTTAAATCATCGTGGAAATGGTAGTTAGTACAGGAAACACGTTAATCAGGGAAATGTTGGAGACAATTAAAAGCACTCGCTACTGATCGTATACGAGATTTGTGAATGCACTGTGCTCCGTTGAGAAATAAAAGATATAATTGAATTGACCGTCCCGGTTTCACTCAGATTATAATGTTTCAGTAAAAAGTATATTTTTGAATTGTTATTATATTTCAGCCACGCCCATAAGTAAATGTATTCATATATGTTACAAAATCGTACGTAACATTAGCTTCCTTAGTCAACATTGAACATAACAAAGTTATTACTATTCGAACGGGGTTTATTTTGTAATTTAATCTATTATATAAAATTCATTTTTTGTCTGTCCGTCTGTCTGTCTGTCTGTCTGTCTGTCTGTCTGTCTGTCTGTCTGTCTGTCTGTCTGTCTGTCTGTCTGTCTGTCTGTCTGTCTGTCTGTCTGTCTGTCTGTCTGTCTGTCTGTCTGTCTGTCTGTCTGTCTGTCTGTCTGTCTGTCTGTCTGTCTGTCTGTCTGTCTGTCTGTCTGTCTGTCTGTCTGTCTGTCTGTCTGTCTGTCTGTCTGTCTGTCTGTCTGTCTGTCTGTCTGTCTGTCTGTCTGTCTGTCTGTCTGTCTGTCTGTCTGTCTGTCTGTCTGTCTGTCTGTCTGTCTGTCTGTCTGTCTGTCTGTCTGTCTGTCTGTCTGTCTGTCTGTCTGTCTGTCTGTCTGTCTGTCTGTCTGTCTGTCTGTCTGTCTGTCTGTCTGTCTGTCTGTCTGTCTGTCTGTCTGTCTGTCTGTCTGTCTGTCTGTCTGTCTGTCTGTCTGTCTGTCTGTCTGTCTGTCTGTCTGTCTGTCTGTCTGTCTGTCTGTCTGTCTGTCTGTCTGTCTGTCTGTCTGTCTGTCTGTCTGTCTGTCTGTCTGTCTGTCTGTCTGTCTGTCTGTCTGTCTGTCTGTCTGTCTGTCTGTCTGTCTGTCTGTCTGTCTGTCTGTCTGTCTGTCTGTCTGTCTGTCTGTCTGTCTGTCTGTCTGTCTGTCTGTCTGTCTGTCTGTCTGTCTGTCTGTCTGTCTGTCTGTCTGTCTGTCTGTCTGTCTGTCTGTCTGTCTGTCTGTCTGTCTGTCTGTCTGTCTGTCTGTCTGTCTGTCTGTCTGTCTGTCTGTCTGTCTGTATCTTATGCACGCGGAAACTATCCAGCCGATTTTGATGAAATTTTTACAGTATGTTAGTATCGATCAGGCGGGTGTCATAGGCTATAAAACTTTTATTTAGAGTGCATATTTAGGGTGGCCCTCATACACAAATATTATAAAAATAGCGATTTCTCAAAGACAGGCAAATCGATTCTCATGAAACTTACACCGTATGGCTTTTATGTTAAGGGGCACAGTTTGGATGCTAAAAACTTTACTTAGGGTGCGTAATTAGAGTGGCCCTCATACAAATATATTTTTAAGTATCATATTTACGAAGACAAATGAATCGATTTACACCGAATTTACACTACGTATCTCTAATGTTAAGAAGCATAGCTAAGGTCACAAAACTTTTATTTAGGGTGGCCCTCACACAAAAATATTTTTTAAATATTATTTTCTCGAAGACCGCCAAATCGATTCTCATGGAATTCACACCACATGGCTTCTGTATTAAGAGGCACAGATAAGGTCAAAAAAATTTTATTCAGGGTGAATACTTAGGGTGACCCTCATACAAAAATATTTTTAAGTATCATTTTCACGGAGACGGGTTAGACGATTCACTCCGAAGTTACACCACGTAGCTCTTATGTAAAGAGTCATATCTAAGGCTTCTACACTTTTATTTAGGGTGGCCTTTATAAAACAATTTTTTTTTATATCACTTTCTCGAAGGCCGCAAAATCGATTCTCATGGAATTTACACCATATGGCTTTTATACAAAGAGGCACAGATAAGATTATAAAAATTTTCTTTGAAGTTCAAACTCAGGGTGGCCCTCATACAAAATTTTTTTAAATATCATTTTCACGATAACAGGTTAAACGATTCACACCGAATTTACACCACGTAGCTCTTATGTTAAGAGGCTTAGCTAAGGATACAAAACTTTTATTTAGGGTGGCCCTCACACAAAAATATTTTTTAAATATCATTTTCTCGAAGACCGCCTAATCGATTCTCATGGAATTTACACCACATGGCTTCTGTATTAAGAGGCACAGATAAGGTTAAAAAATTTTATTCAGGTTGTATACTTAGGGTGACCCTCATAAAAATATATTTAAATTTCATTTTCACGAAGACAGGTTAGTCGATTCACTCCGAAGTTACACAACGTAGCTCTTATGTTAAGAGGCATAGCTTAGGCTACAAAACCTTTATTTAGGTTTGCCCTCATACAAATATATTTTTAAATATCATTTTCTCGAAGACCGCTTAATCGATTCTCATGAAATTTACATCACGTGGTTTTTATATTAAGAGGCACTGCTTAGGTTGTAAAAATTTTATTTTGGGTGCATACTAAGGGTGGTCCTCATACAAAAGTATTTTTAAAATAAAATTTTCACGCAGACCGCACATCGAATCTACACCACGGTTGAGGTGAGGCGATGCGCACAGGGTAATGCTAGTAAAATATAAAATTAAAACTTAAAACACTTTATTTATATTTTCATACTTAAATCAATACTGTTCATATTTTCGTATATCAATGTCACAACTTTTATGCGCCTCATTCAATGAAGAAGAAATTATTTGCCACGTCCGCCACGTCCTCCATTGCCAGCTCTACCACGTCCATAGACACTTCCACCATCGCCACCACGTCCACCTATCTGGGGTTCAGGATTGGGATTACCTTTGAAACAAAAGTAAATTGTGTAATTTTTAACCAAAAAAACGAATTTATTTTACTTACCAGCGGCCAAAGCCAACATGACAAGGACAAATCCAAATAATGCGAAAACCTTCATTTTGGACCTTTTGAGTAGAGACTTGAACTAATTCTGTGATAGGAATCCATTTGGTTGGAGTTATTTATAATACGCTGTAGATAATTATGAAATTTTTGGCTCTTGCGTATAAGTGAGAATGCATTTGGAGTTTTTTATCTGTGTTATTTTTGTTATGCGACTGTATCTCAAGGCAAGATTATATTTTCGGGGAAAACTCAAGATAAAAGACAACTCAATTTTTTAATTTTTTGCAAAGCCGTTGACCCTAAAATATTGATATTTGTTGAGAAACTTAAATTTTGTTAAAGTTTGTCAAATTGTGTATATAGCGATATTACCATCGGAAGCTTCGGATAAAGTTTTTTAAAAATCGCTTTGGGAACCCAAAATACCATTTCAACCAAATGTTTAAGTATTATGCGAAAATTTATTTAAAAAGCTTAAAGCTTTTTGTTTATTTTTTTTTTTTTTTTCATATATTGTAGATAATTTATTTCCCATAAGCTAATAATAGTATTAAGGCAGATGTTTCACCAAAATATACTTTCCATAATAACATCGATACTAAAATTTTTTTAATGTAATAAAACAATGCATTTTGGCCCCAAATAGGATTTAGGTGACCAATATTTTTTTTTTAAGTTTAGCAACCACATTCGTTAGTTATATTTAGCGACAATGATATAATTTTCTGAACAAATCCATGCTATATTTCCCATTAAACTTTTACAAATAAAAACCCCAATCATAAATAAATTTGTACTAATGATGGTATTTTTCCGGAACTCAAAAATTAATGAAGTACTTTTTTTCTGTACAACTGGAAGAAATGAGTTGTGTAATAAAGTTGTAGTGCTTTCAATTGTCTTTCAAATTAAGTTCTTTACCGATACGATAATTCAATTATAATTTTTGAATTATCGTACCGATACGATAATTGAATTATAATTTTTGTTTCGAAGGAGACATTATGAATCGTATCGTTTTCGCAACGAGGCATATCGGATATTCTCATTTACAAATATATATATATTTATTACTAGCTGAACCCACGGCTTTGTGCGCGTACTGCCAGTTGTACAAACCAGTCTACATTTTACACAGTCCTTACTGGAGACAATTGGATCCTTATACCAATATTCACAACTTAGTACATGTACGAAGAATTGCAATTTAAGTGTTTTTGTTATTTGGGAGAAGCCACGCCTTACAATTTGCTAGTAGCTTAGGACAAACAAGTACAATCATGTGTAAAGTTTCACAACCCTAGCGTTTTTAGTGTTTTGGTTGAAGGAAGGTGTCACTCACCATCGCCCAAAAATGTTCAAACTATGCTTTAAGCCTTTTTGACATTTTTGACATCAAAGCAAACGTAACCTGAAACTATGACCTTATTTGGCTCAGTAATTTTCAAATGTTTAGATAACATACAGACAGACATTCACTTAAGTCTATATATTTATAAGTTTTATAGGAACCTAGTATCTAAAAAATAAAACAAAAAATAATTTACCAAATCCATCCTGATATTTGTGCTCGATGCGTGATGCAACTTCATTTTATTTATATAGATTTATTAGTAGATTAGATTAGATTTATCTTAAATATTCTGCTTTATGAGATTAATGAGATATCGACCAGACCTTGGTCATACGAGAAATAACTTTTAAATATTGTCTCATTTTGGTTATCGGGACCAAAAACAAAAAGATAATGTTATTCATCTGTTCTCGGTAAAACACTATTCAAAATGGAAACATAACTGGTAACCAAAATATCGTTTACATTGTGCCAAATGTAGTTTTCCACAAAAAAAATTAAAATAAACTTGGATATAATTGGTTTTGAGAGCTAAAGAATATTTCGAATGTAGAAAAAAATCTTGTTTCCGTTTTAATTATATGCCCTACCAATGAGTTTGGTCCCGTTTGTGTAAGATTCTACTTTCACGAAACTTTCTAGTAATATACTATCTACCACGGTATTCCTTTGGAAAACTAAAAAGTTCAATGAGCTACCAGTAAGCATCGACATTATGAGCTCTCACTGCTCCAATTTTTTTTTTTTTTTGTGTCTCTGCTACTACGAAACTTGTAGAAATGAAATATGAAAACGAAACATTATGAATTGCATCTAAGTAAATCTATCCCTTATTTTGCCGATCCTAAAACATTATTCATATTTGAAAACAATTTTTCTCTCTACCGGAACCAAAATCTATCGTTTCACGGATAACTGTTGTAAAATCCCTGCAATTAATCATTCTGTAATCAATAATCGCCTTGAGCACAGACATCAAAAACAATTTGCGTATTTCCCAAAGATGTTATCTTTGTTCAAGAAGTAATCGCGGATAATTTTAATTGGTTGTTTTTCACAAGTTAACGAAATCAAAAATATCTCTGAAGCCGCCTATAAAAGGATCCAATCAACTTAGACACAATCACAAAAGCATTTCAGTTGATTAATAATCGTGTACTCTTTTGCAGCAAAACAAAAATTTTTTAAAAATGAAAGTTTTCGCATTCATTGGATTCGCACTTGCTATGCTCGCCTTAGCTGCTGGTAAGTAAAACTTTGGATATACCTTAATAATTTTTCAATATTTCACTTAATTTTTTTCCATAGGTAATCCAAATCCTGAACCACAAACAGGTGGACGCGGTGGAGATGGTGGTGGTGTCCTTGGCTGTGGTAATGCTGGCAACGGAGGCAACGGTGGAAATGGCAAATAAGATCTAGATAAATTGTGAAGTACGTGAGGGTTATGGCATTATTTAAACTAATGAAAACTATATTCAAACATACTGGAAATAAATGATACAAAAAAACCTAACTTTTTATGTTGTGATTTAAAAAAAAAAAAAAATATTCAATAGCTCATGGACTTAAGACAAAAAAATAGTGTTAATTGGAAAGCTCAAGATTTTTTATTATGTTATCCCTAAAAACTACTCGTAATCGATCCGACTGGAAAGTCGATAAGGTCAAAAGTTTAAATGAGTATTCTATAGGCGGAACAGAAATTCAGCTAAGGAAGAGTTATAAACAGTGGTGCCCACTACTACAAGTAATGCAAGACACATAAATGTTATACGGCGCCTTAAGTTAATTTAGTTTAATGATATACTTTCTCTAAGAATAGGGCTACCAGATGCGATACTAAAGTAGCAAAAGTGTTACTTTTGCAAGGCTTTGCTACTTTGTTACTTTTGACTCGAAATGTCCTACTTTTTGTTGAAATGCGCTACTTTTGGCATTTGAAATATTTTTGTAATTTGCTAGGGTTTTCTCGTACAAAGTGAGGACCTTTTTTTTTTTTTGCTCATCAAAGTTATTGCAAATTATTGTTTTAATTTGCTTGGGTTTTTTGTTAGGAAGTGAGGACCTTTTTTTTTTTTTTTTTTGGTCATCAAAATATTTGTATAAAATTAAAAAAAAAATGCTACTTTTGTAAGCAGGCCATCTGGTAGCCCTATCTAAGAACATATTTGAGATATATGTGCTCACTGACCTAAAATCGACCAACAGCAAATAATTAGGTACATACATACAAAAAAATATGTGTCTCACATTTCTCTCATGTTTGCATTCAATCCCAGTAGACAACTGAGCAAGACCTATCATGCAGTGATGTACCTGGAGCATAAGTGCTGGTTTTATAATCAAAAATTACATTTTATTTATACGAAAAATACATATTTTTTTTTAGTTTTCCTTACACATTTTTCATTTCTCATAAGAATATTTTTTTATTTATTCTTCATTTATATGAATTCAGACGGTCAAATTGGTTTTAATAGCGCGTAGGACCTCCTTTTGCTTTGATGACGCTTTTCATTCGAGAAGGCATGCTCTCAAAGAGTTTTCTTATCAATTCAATTGAAATATTATTGTACCAAGTGAACTCAATTATTTCCTTTAACTAATTCAAATTTAAAATGGCCCAAACATTCTCAATGGGATTGAGAACAGGGCTGTTACCAGACCAGGAACTTGACTCAATTCCCAAAAAGTCTTAATACTCCTTTACCTATGTAAAAATAAATAGTTGATTATTGTAAATTTATCAAAAAAAAAAAACATAAAAAAAACTTGCCCGCTTAGTCGGTCGATGCTAGGTAAAACGCTGTTTTTTACTATATCGATATAAGCTTCCAGAAGAAGAATCTCTCCAACCCCGCAACTTGTTATTGGCCCCCAGACCATTACTATGGAGAAGGCTTCACTGTATTTTGAACGCATCCTGGGCTAAATCTTTAAATTTTTCTGCGGCGCACCATACATCCCGAATTGGAACTGAATCGATTTATTTAAAGTTCATCAGAGAATATGACTTGAGCCCAATCATTATAAGCCCAATTCTTCCTTTCTTTACACCAGTTCAAGCGGGAGGACCGCTTTTTCGGTGCGAGAAGCGGTTTTTTCGCTGGTCTGCGGCTAAACAAGTCGTTTTCTCTTAAGCGATGCTGAACCGTTGAGGTGCTTATTTCCATATTTTGGATTTCGTGTAATTCTGCAGCAATCTTGGGAGCTGTTTTGAACCAATCGCGCAGGGCTGTTTTTACTATATCCCTGTCATCTCAATCAGTGGTCTGATAAGCTCGTGACGTGATAAGCTCTCTGTTTGCAAAAAATTTTTCCAAAATCATCGTACGTCCGTACGATCTTTCGTGATATATTCACATTTGTTATATTTTGCTGCTAATTGATATAAGTAATTGCAATATCAATTTTTGTTTTTTGGTCAAAACCATTATTTTTTTATTACCGATGTTTCACCACCAATAGATCAGAAATAAATGCATTTATTTGACAAAAAATTTCAATTATTAGGCAAACAACTCATTAACAATCATAAATAAGAAAAAATATCAACAACATCATCAAATTTTCATAAAAAAATGTAATTCGGATTTTCTTTACACAAGTTTTTTCAAATATTGAAATGCGTTTCATCTCTATAAAATATAATCTAAATGAATATTAAGTATCATTTTGATACTTGACCTTTACTCCTGTTTCACTTGGGCAACAGCAAAACTGTAGGCATGTTTGGCACTTACCTTATTAGGCAAGTAACTTCCACTGAGAAGTCACGACCATTTAAATAATGCAATATCAAAAATAACGCTCACATATAATTAATTGCTTTGAGGACATTTGAATTAAATTGGCATTCTTTAACGCCCAATTGTGTTTTGGCGTTGTTTTTATTTTTGCACTATTTACATGGGTGTTACTCCGGAGACTTACACTATTACCCTCAATATTAATATCCGAAGGAAAACGATTCTTTCGGGTTTCTTTTTTTCCTAAGTGCAGAATTTCGCAATTGTCAATAGTTGAGGAATGAAAAACTTCATATGCAGTTAGTGGTGCCAAAATATTTCCAATTACTTCCAATCAATCAATAATGCATCTATGATTTTGCATATTTGACATTAGCTTATCTGTCAGCTGAACAATTATAAATATATAAATTCAAAAAGAAAGTGCATAATCACTTTTGTATTGTACGACCGAGTTTGATTTTTAAAGCTAAACATCATAAAAAGGTTGAACTTCTGAAGTATAAACTGAATCATTTTTGTTGGAATTTTTCCGATTTATAACTCTTCCTGAGCTGGATTTTTGTTCCGCCTGTAGAATACTCATTTAAACTTTTGACATTATTGACGTTCCAGTCGGATCGTTGATGGGGAGTTATTACAGATAACAAAACGAAAATCATAAATGAAAAAACCTTTTGAGCTTCTTATCAATAGTTTTTGAGCCCATTTTTTTTAAGAAACACAACAAAAAAAAGTAAATTTTTTTATAACATTTATTTCCAGTATGTGTGAATGCATTTTTCGTTAGTTTCCATAGTTCCTTGGCCCTCACGTACTTCTCAATTTGTCAACATTTTACTTTCCATTTCCGCCGTTGCCTCCGTTGCCAGCATTACCGCAGCCTTGAACACCACCACCATCTCCACCGCGTCCACCTGTTTGTGGTTCAGGATTTGGATTACCTATGGAAAAAAATTAAGTGAAATATTGAAAAATTATTAAGGTAATTCCAAAGTTTTACTTACCAGCAGCTAAGGCGAGCATAGCAAGAGCGAATCCAATGAATGCGAAAATTTTCATTTTTAAAAAATTGTTGTTTTGCTGCAAAAGAGTACACGATTGTTAATCAACTGAAATGGTTCTGTGATAGTGCCTTAGTGGATTGGATCCTTTTATAGGTAGCTTCAGAGATATTTTTGTTTTCGTTAGCTTGATAATGACAAGTGAAAAACAACCAATTAAAATGATACCGCGATTACTTCTTGAGCAAAGATAACATCTTTGGGAAATACGCAAAAATTGTTTTTGATGTCTGTGTCCAAGGCGATTATTGATTGCAGAATGACTAATTGTAGGGATTATACAACGGTTGCAGGGATAAAGAGAGATTTTGGATTTTCTGACTAACGACGCAATTTGTTTGATGAGCAGATTAAAGTTTCAGTTTAACTTAGATGATTTTTGTTTTCATTATTTCAAGTAGACCTGTTTTTTTTATTATTATTCATGCATTACGAAAGCCTAAGATATTGTGGCATGCGGACCCAGTGTTCGACCTACTTTTGAATTTTTAGCAAAAATATATCTCAAATTTCATATGGTACGTTAGCTAAGCAATGTTTTCAAAAAAAAGAGCAAACTCTTCTACGAAAGATAGTGCAAATAATATGAAATTTCGGTGCATTGAAGACAAGATCATAGAATCAAAAAGCATTTTTTTCATTTCATTAAGATTCTTGGGTTGTAAGGGATCATGGTCTTAAATTCATATTACATTAAAATGGCTATAACTTCGCCAGGAAATATTATAGATAACCATTTAAAATCTCATTTCAAAGAATGAAGAGGGTACTAAATGAGGTTCTTATGAGATAAAAGCTGAACTCATTTTCGAATCGTATACATAAGACAGAAACCCCATTTTATATGTGTATAACCTCAAATATTTCAAAACTCTAACGTCATAGGACAAATTCGGAATCTTCGAATATGACTCCCATCTGCCCATCAAAATGAATGACCCATATATTCCTAGACCTGTATAATGATTGTTGCCAAGCATCGACACTAAGCATTAGAGCTTAAGATTACCACTAACTATAGTTACAAAAAAAATGTATTCCATCAATTAGATGTTGCCATACAATGTTCCTAAGTATTTAGCTAAACAATGTTACCAAACACTGTGGGGCAGCATAAGATTTAGCTGACCATAAATAAAAAATTATTATTCGCTATAGATCCCTCCTTAGCTCGTGTAAACAGGATATTCCCATAAGTAAAAGGAAGTTTTAAAGTCTAAAAATTCTGTCAGTAATATCTATATGAATCAATAAAGTCTTGCTTTTGAGAAACATAATTTTTCTATTAATTCTTAAGCTATGTAACTAAATTTGTTCTCATTTAAAGCCATATACTATTTACAAATTATCGAATTTCTTTACAATTTTATTCATCTGTTTATTTGCATTTATATATATACTAATTTTATTTATAGTCTTAACGTATCGAAAATAGCAAAAAACAATTTTTCAAAATTTTCTCCGATTTTTGTTAAAGGACTAAAAAAAGAAGATCATGAATTGATTTTAAAAAAATTATATGAGAGTAAAAAGTTTCATTCTTAATTCGGATGAAAAATTTAATGATAAATGTTAAAGTAGCTCTGCATAACATAATTTTAAACCATTTGGTCATATGCGAAGCCTACTCTTAAAAAATTCTTAATCGCGCTTGGCTTCCAAATAATGCAATAGCAATATCCGCTGATACCGGATGTTGGTATATTGAATACGTTGATACTTCACACAGCAATTTTTCAACGAGTTCAAATTCAGACATTTTATTTGTCAATAAAACCAGACGATTTTTTCACCTTTCCTTTGAAAATCAACAAAACAAAAGCCTGACTTTCTCCTTTCTATCTTGTGGCGGAAGTGGCACGCTTACTCTTCTCTCTCTCTCTCTCTCTCCGTTAGAAAGTCTGTTGTGTGGTACTTTTCCACAGGACTCCTTGCAAAGATCTATTCAAGTGAGTTATTGGGCATAACAGTAGAAAGGATTGCTTTCCCCCAAGTAAGGCCTTCTGGTAGTGTTTCTCATTCCTGTTTTTGCCTACTGGGATATTCTCACAAACCACAAGTAGCTACCTTAACCAATTTGTGAAATTACATTCAGCTTAAGCAATATCAAGCGATAAATCCAATGCAATTCATTTTCCTTGTTACGAAATTCAATTGAACTTCTGTAATCAGACTGGGATGTTCGTCTGTCTGTCTGTCTGCTTGCTGTCGCCACACATCAACACCTAAGGAGAAGAAATACAGGACGTGTTGCGATAAATCTTGCACACAAGCGCCCGCGTCAGCAGTATCAGTAACGATGACAGACAACAGTTGAGAACATGATTACCTAGATGAACTTTCACATAAAGATTGGGAAAAAGAATACACAAGGAGAAATAGTGGAAGTGTAGGATAAAAAAATAAAATAATAAGGAAAAACGTAACTAAAATCATCAACATCAGTTAAAGTTGCAAACGAAAGTAATCCGGAATGTTAAAAGTTCTGATGTCGTTTGCACTTATGGTGTTGCAGATTACCGGTGATTCGGTTATAGGCGAAATGGCAGTACGGATTTTCTTAGGTCATCGTGACGATTTATGGTTTGTGATTGGTATATATATAGTGTATATGGAGCAAATAGTATAAGTCTTGTTCAACTGCCTAGAGTTCTATTAAACGATCCATATATACTTTCAAATGAATCGTAAAATAATATTCAACATAATACCCTAAAAAAATCATCACTACCTCTTGGACTATAATTTTCCATGTTAATTCAGAGAGCTTATAGGAAAGTTTTATCCGTGCTAGGCCCTAGGAGACATGTTGGCCTAACCTCATCTTTTGTTATTTGTATGAGTGGCTTGAATCGATTACAACGTGATTGATGTAATTGGTAATTTGACCATATAGTGATAGTCTGCCCCATTTGCTTGGTAAAATATTTTCAAAAAGAGTAACTGGTAACTTGATTATTCGTTACAATGTGCTCACACTATACTTGATATTTTTGCAAATGCACATTTTCAGATTTCTTAACTTAAGTTTTTCTTTTCAATTGTTGCTGCCAACCACGACTAGATGGATAACAATAACAAAACACCAACAACAACAAGATAATAATCAACCTCAGAAACTTTTCTAGTTAAGCGACTCTTTGCTTTGCATTTTTGTGCATTTTTTTTTTTTTGACAATTTCTAAAAGTTTTTCCGATTCGACTTTTTAACGACACCCTGAGTATTTTGACATTAGTGAGCTGAAAGGAGGAGGAAACAAAACATCAATGCTAACGTTTGCTCAACACTTTGGCAATTGTGTGTCAATTAACTTTTTAAAGTTTGCATATTGTATTATACCCCACACAGAGGGTCGATTCATTTTGTCATTCCGTTTGTAGCGCATAGAAGGAGGCGTGGCAGTTGTAGATATGCTGTTGAAATGAAATTTACGAGACAACCAAGCAAGCTAATTGAATGAAATTCGGCACACAGAACACATCTTTTAACAAGCTTCTTGGGATTGAAAATGAGTTAAATCGGTTTACGGACACGCCTACCGCCAATGCTCTATTTATATTTTCCCAAGCCTGTTTTGAAAAAAGTTGCAGCGATTTTGATGAAACTTGGTGATTTTGTTCACTTGTGAACAAAATTAGGATTGAGTTTCAAGTTTTCAAAGGAACTCACACGAACGTGGCACAGCCCTAAATTTAAATTTTTATAACGACATCTCTCGAAAGCCATGCAAGATATTATGATGAAATTTGGTAAACGGATACAGATCACATACATCTTGAATTTTCCGAAAGTGGGCAGAATTTGAACAGTAGGCGTGGCACTTTACAACAATTAAAACTTTTGTTTCCATATAACTCGAAATTGGCGCCTACGATTTTCATAAAAATTTTAGGGATCGTACCACTAAAACAGTCATCAATACAAGCTAAACCTACACTAAGGAAGACAAAAAAATGAATAGATGAAATACGGTTTATCTCTTGAACATTTTTAATTCAATTATTTTTACTACTCATAGGAAGTTTCCATTACTTTATGACCTCCTTTATAAAAACGTGATCTTATGGACACAAAACAACCATGCGCACATATACAAATCATTGTTGAAACATTGACAATGACAAAAATAGCAACAACTAAATCTACATTTTTGTCCAAACTGTTCTCCGGTCTGTTACAAATATTGCTGTCTATTAAAACAGAGTAGAATTTACTTTCGGCCAAAAAATATTGCAAGCTCGATATAACCAGAGCTGAAAACTGTCCGATGCAATCAAAAGTGAAGGAGCGATTATAGGTGAAATAACCATTGCATGAGAAAGGTGATACGTCAAGTTTTGAATATTGAATTGCCACATGAAGCTGTGATGAGAGAAGAAAAATATTTTAAGAATTTAATATATAAAACATGACATTAATAGAAATATAGGTAGCTCACAATATGTTGCATATCATTTGCTAGACGATTGGATGTTTCGGAATCTTGATAACGAAATGAAGCAACTATGGTTAAAAGTTCGATAGCTCGTTGTTCTTGTTGCTTCAAGTAATCAGCATAACATGAAATAATCAAAATGTCAGTTATTCCCAGAATTGCTTGCAAAAATCCACTCATGTTAGCGAAGTTTTGACGCTGGTCCACACTGCTATAAAGACTACAACGTAAAAACGAATAAAATGGCAAGGCGCTGTCTAGAAGTTGAATAAAAAAACAGAGTAAAAAGGGCGTTAAGACCCGAGCACAACTAAGTTGTAGCTTCTTCATTTCAGCCAAGTAGTCCACAATTTTAACCAAGCGCTGATGATTCCTGTCGGTTGTTGTCTGCAGTGTTGTGCAATATTCTAAAAATTTATTAATATTCATATAAACCGCCAGCATGTCCGCAAATAAAAGTGTAGATACGTAAAATAATACTTCATAAATTATATTTGAAATGAACACATTTATTCCAAAATATATGAAAGCTATGAAATAAGATGGTACATTTAGAACTCCGATGATAAAAGAAAATATCCAACGTAATGGGACCAATGGTAAGAAATGATGAATCTGCTGAGAATGCACTTTGCGTAGGTCGCGTGAAATTCTTAATAATTTGTTTATAATATCCACTAGTTGTGCACTATTTCTAAGAAATATCTTGCTGCTAAATATCATATTAAGATACTGCATAAGTACATGAATTATAACCATGAAATTGTCTTGTGCCTCATAGGAAGTTCCCATTACTTTATCATTCACAAAATATGCACGTGAAATAACCCATAAAAAAAACACCATGTACATCAATGAACTGTAATAAAAGTATTTGAGGCGGAGACGCTTGAAAAACCCACTAGAATTCTTGTGGATAAAACGTTTTTCTCTGCGAGAGTATATAACGCTTATAAAACCAAGAAAGCTTAGTAATCGAAACGAGCGCTTGAAGTCTTTCTCCGCCATACTTTAACGACGTTTTCAAACTAAAACTCTGTTCGGAATATATAACCTATTATAACGTTACTAAAAGTAGCACAACGTCGCTAAATGCAAAGCAATCAATGATAATTTTCTACAATTAAATTTAATTTACTTAATGAAACAATTCGAAAGAACTCTTGAAAAAAAAAAAAAAAAATTTGATGCGACAAACACATATGGGGCGTTTCAAGCATGCAGGTATGATGTTTGTCCTAGTGAAGTTAAAATACATAGTCACATTTGGTGTCTGGCTTTAAGATGAGGATTCGGTACTTCCGAGCTCCGTACCATGGGCTTTTGTTTGATTTCCGGATCTTACATATGAAATCTAGCTTCATCAACTGTTATAATTTTATTTAGCTGCTAGGTCGTTCATTTTCGAATATGCTTAGGAAATATCGGGCAAATCGAACTCGAGCTACTTTTTGGACCTCATTCTAAACTCATTGAACCAATCAATCAGATTTCTTCGTGTACACCAGATCATCGTGTAATATTTGCGACACAGCCATGGCATTTAATTCAAATTCGTCTGCAATCGTTTCTTGTGTCAATCGAGGATGATCGTCAACTTCAGCTTTTACCAGGGCCACATTTCTCTCGACGGTCGAAGACTTAGGCAGACCTTCTCGTGGCTTCTCCTCTACAAAAAAATGCTAAGTTTGAAATATTCGACAACACTTGGAAACAGTCAGAAGAGATGGTGCATTCATTCCATATCCAGTTTGACATTCACTGAAAATTTGTACTGGCTTGAGTTGACTCGAAAGTCGTAGGAGAGGAGTTTCTTTCGACCTTTCAGTTATTTTTCGTTTTTCCGTCTCCATTCTGATCGATCTTTCTGGGACCTAAAACGAAATGTTGTAAGCCAATTGTGAAGCAAATACCACCATTGAATTTTTTAACAAGATATAACATCAACTAAGTGACCTTTTGCTAGTCCATTCGTATATATATTAGAGCGATGCGAAAAAATCGATTGTTTGAGGAGTTAACATCACCTAGTTTGAAACGGTTCCATAACACCTTAAGTATAATTGTAGCCGATTCTATTAAGAAATTAGAGATCGCAAACAATTCTTCTCAATGGATTTTCATAAATATTGAAGTTTTAATTGGCACCACCTGTTTGAAGTTGTCTATTTTTGAAAAATAAAAGATTGATTTTAAAAATGATGCATTTTAAAGGGGTTATCGAGTTTTCCAATAAAATAGGAGTGGTTTTCGGACTACTTCCGGTCAGGGAATTCGAATCCATGTTCAGTTTTTCATATTTTTTTAATCATAAAAAATTTGAAAATTGACCGGAAAACGTTGGAAAAATACCGATTTTCTACATTTCCCCGTGTTACATTAGTTTTCATGTATCTATGTCAGCAAAGCAGCAAACCGTAAGATGTATATCATAATCTAATTTCACAACAAAGATATCTGCATTTTGGTAATTCATTGCCGCAAAGAAAGTGCTCGAATTGAATGGGATACCTTATCTTTCAGCAAGCTTGCCAATTGCCCAGTGCTAGTTGCTGTGATTCTTGCGATGTCGAACCGATTCCTAGACAATATGTAGGATGTCCTCAGTTTATTATAAGAGGACCAGATTGATCAGGCCTTAAATTGTTCCAACAGTTATCAACCTCTTTCAACTTTTTTTGAGTTTTTCAACGTCTTTCAACTTGTTTTTAACATTTTCCATGTTATGTCGACTTTTCCAACATTTTTCATATTTTTTCGACTTTTTCAGTCTTTTTCAACTATATCAACATTTTTCAACCTATTTTACTTTTTATATTTTTTTTTCGACTTATTTAACTTTTATAACGTCTATTTTACATTTATTCAAAAGGTACTTTTAATGCAGTGTAGGGTATGTGAGTTTCGGCCTGACCGAAGATAACACCTTAACTAGTTCTTTTTTTTATTATATTTATTTATTTATTTCAAAACCGGCAAGAACAAGACTTAAAACCTTAATAAAAATCAATTACACAAAGAGCTTAAATATATTAACAAATAATAAATAACTTTAAGCAAACTGTTAAGTATATAATTATATAATTTAACAAACATAATTAAAAAGAAAAGGGATAGCATTAAAACATTTATATGTATGTCTTAAGTATTTAACATTTATTTAGCTATTTAATTATTTAACATATTCAACAAATTATTTGACAAAGTATTTTATGTTTATGATGTTCATAATTTTTATTTTGTAAATTGTAAATTATAATAAAAAGCCAGCATTTTTTCTCAAGTCCTGACTTGACAACCAATGTCCCGACTTTTCTTATTTCTCATAAACATTCATACCCATAGGCATAAAATTTCACGTTGGAGTAAAGTTGCCGGCTTACTTATGAATATTCATATACGTGTTACACCAGGGTTTATCCCTTAGAAATTTTTAATTCAATTATTTGCACTATTTATTTATGATCTCCTTAATGAAAACATGATTCTTAGGTCTCAAACCAACCATGCACACTTATACAAACAATTGTCAAAAGGTTGACAATGACAAAAACAACAACAAATAATTCACCTTCACCTTCACCTACTTTGTTCAAACTGGTCTGCTGGCTGTTACAAATATTGATGTTCATTAAAACAGAGTAGAATTTACTTTCCGCCAAAAAATATTGCAAGCTCGATATAACCAGAGCTGCAAACTGTCCGATGCAATCAAAAGTGAAGGAGCGATTATAGGTGAAATAACCATTGCATGAGAAAGGTGATACGTCAAGTTTTGAATATTGAATTGCCACATGAAGCTGTGATGAGAGAAGAAAAATATTTTAAGAATTTAATATATATAACATGACATTAATAGAAATATAGGTAGCTCACAATATGTTGCATATCATTTGCTGGACGATTGGATGTTTCGGAATCTTGATAACGAAATGAAGCAATTATGGTTAAAAGTTCGATAGCTCGTTGTTCTTGTTGCTTCAGGTAATCAGCATAACATGAAATAATCAAAATATCAGATATTCGCAAAATTGATTGCAAAAATCCAATCATGCTAGTGAAGTTTTGACGCTGATCCACACTACTGTAGAGACTACAACGTAAAAACGAATAAAATGGCTTGGCGCTGTCTAGAAGTTGAATAAATAAACAGAGTAAAAAGGGCGTAAAGACCCGAACACAACTTAGTTGTAGCTTCTTCATTTCAGCCAAGTCGCTCACAATTTTAACCAACTGCTGATGATTCCTGTCGGTTGTTGTCTGCAGTGTTGTGCAATATTCTAAAAACTTATTAATATTCATATAAACCGCCAGCATATCCGCAAATAAAAGTGTAGATACGTAAAATAATATTTCATAAAGAATATTTGAAACGAACGAGCTTATTCCAAAATAAACAAAAGTTGCGAAATAAGATCGCATGTTGAAAGCTTGAATGGTAAAAGAAAATATCCAACGTAATGGAACCAATGGTAAGGAATGATGAAACTGCTGAGGATGCACTTTCCGTAAGTTGCGTGAAATTATTAATAATTTGTTTATAATATCCACTAGTTGTGCACTATTTCTAAAAAATATCTTACTGCAAAATATTACGTTAAAAAACTGCAGGCAAATGAAAACTATGACCATGAAAAAGTCTTGTGCCTCATAGGAAGTTCCCATCTCAATATAATTCTCAAAATATGCATATGAAAACATCCATAAAAAAAACACCATGTATAGCAATGAACAATAATAGTAGTATTTGAGGCGGAAACACCTAAAAAACCCACTAGAACTTTTGATGATAAAACGTTTTTCTCTGCGAGAATATCGAACGCTTATCAAGCCAAGAAAGCGTAGTAATCGAAACAAGCGAATGAAGCCTTTCTTCGCCATACTGTAACGACGTTTTCAAACTAAAACTCTGTTCCGAACGTATAACCCATTATAACGTTACTAAAACTAGAGCAACGTGTAGTCCTTACTGCTAATTGCATAGCAATCAATAATAAGTAATTTTCCATAATTAAAATTAATTTATAAAATGAAATAATTTGGAAGAGCCCTTTCAAAAAACATTGAGGCAACAAATACATATACAAATAAAGTGGATTTTTATTTTATTAATTTTTTCCTTTTGTCTTTTAACACTTAAGTACAAAGCTTTTCATTTAATTGATAGGTGGTTTGTTGAGACTCTGGTTATAAAATTTTCTATGTACTGCAAATTTAACACACTTCTAGGGTTTTCAAATGTTTGGTGAAAATATATGTAACTGTAAACTTAAGAGATTCAGACATTAAAAGACATTTATTTTTTCTCGTTTTTGAATTGGAAATCCTGTATCTGTATTAAGGGATGTTATCCGAATTTCCTGAAGCATAACTAAAGTTATCAAGCTGATAAGAAATACTAGTAAAATTTCTGTAAAATAAATAAAATTTATCAGTCAATTTGGTAGGTATATATTCTTTTGATTCTTTGGGGATGTATATGTCTTTCCTTAACATTAAGTACCTCTCTATTTTTAACGTAATATTTACAGGTTTGTATTTACAATCACTTCTTCTAACTCGAACAATTTTTCTAAATACTTTTTCACCGGTTACATCCTGTTCATTTCGTCTTTTTTCATTGCTTCTGTCTATAACTTTTTGTTGATTAAGAAATATTTTCTGTTTAATTTTGCCAAATCTTCAAACTTTATCTTATTAGTAACAAATTCTACAAGAATTTTCCTTATTGTAGAGTGAATAGTTTGATTGAAAATTTCCACCGCCTTTAAGACTAGTTTGGTAACGTAGTCAGTTATTTTTTAACTCTCATACTTCGTAAAAGTTCGTTCAATGTACCATGAACGCGTTCTACTTATATCTCCGTTACCAGTTTTCCCTAATAGTGAAATGATAAACCAAAAGACATACGAATGTATTCATAGTGTCCGAAGTCAATGGAGAGTACTGTTTTTTTTATCTGTTGGATGTCTACCATAATTTGGTGAAATATTTTCGCCAGATCTATAGTAGTAAAATATTGGGCTCTACCTAACTTGTCGAATATGTTATCGATATTAACAATCAAAAATTTGTCTTTTGTAGTTATTTCACTTAACTTCGATAGTCAATTGTCCAATTTTTTTGGAACAACCCATAATGGTGCGTTATAAGGAGATGTGCTGAGCTCAATAGCAACTTCAATTTCTCGTTTAATTTTTACTATATGAATTTGGGGACATCTGTATATTTTGGAATAGATAGGCTTATCGATAGTATTTTCTATTTTATGAGTGAATTCCCTAAACACTTGTAAGGTCATCTACCCTTCTTTGTAAAATAAATCATAATTTGTTTCAATTAGATTTTTTAAATGCAGTTTTTCTTCATTGCTCATCTCTTCACGCATTAATTGTGCTAGTAAATCTCCCGATGTGTCAACTTTTTTGAGCTCGGTTTCATTTATAGTTTTCAAAAACTCTTCCGCGATTTTATTTCAAAAAACTTTAAATTCTTAACGCTATTAAGGTTTTTTCAAAGGGTATTTATACTGTGTTGATTTTTATGTCATTGTTTGCATACGAAATTTCGCCATTTCAGGAAACTAAGATAATATTTCCTAACATTCCGTCAAATGGTTTTGAGTTATTAAATTCAAACACTAAATATTCCATTGTGCAATTTGGCTTGTTAAATTCTTCTGGTAAATAAGTTAAAACATATATTAACTTGGCTTTTGAAATTAGTTGTACTTATTATTTTTGGATTTGTCAAATTTGTTTCTTACATTATTGGAAAAAATCCTTTTTTACAATTAAAGTTTCTGCTCCTGTATCTAAAAGTAATCGAACTTGCTTTCCACAAATTGTTAACATTAATTAGTAATTTTCGTTCAAGTCTTTTTTTGGGAAAATTTTCAACATTAATTTCGTCATTTGCTATTGGTTCTGTTTAGAAAAGTGTTTTGAATATTATCCATAATTGTGACGATTATTTTGTCTGTTTGTTTGTGTATAGTTCCGATTTACTCCGCTTCTATTGCTATTACTATAATGTCCACTTCTATTATAATTGTTGTAATGTCCACTTCTATCATTATTGTTGTAATTTTTGTCCATTTCTTTGTTGCGGCGAATTGCGGGGAGTAGCAATATTATTGTTATAACCATTATGATTAGCATCATTTGGTCTATAAGATTGTTATGGGGGGTCGCGAGGGATGGCTGCGTCATTCCGATTGTAATTGCTATTTGTGTCATTGTTATAATTGCTTCTATAAGTGTTCTTTATTTTTTGAAAATTATCACCTCGTGTCCAAAAGTTTTTTTCTGGAATTCTAAAATTTTCTATCAGTGTGATAGTAACTATTTCCAGCAGATATTATTGAGGAAGCATTTATTGGTAGTTTCTGTTTGAAAATGGTTTAAGTAAATTTTTCGTTAAACAGGTACCCCGTTTAATGGTTTATCGTCTGATAAGTGTTACTTATTATTTAGTCTAATCTTTACGAAGCTAAAAAGATATTTTCTAACTACTTAGCTGTTCCCGCTGGTTTGCCTTCGCACTCCCCGTTGTACAACCTCCCTTACATTTTACGCAGTCCTTACTGCAGACTATTGGATCCTTGCCCCGAATTTCAGAACTTGGTAAAATTACCAGGAATTGCAATTTCAGTGGTTTTGTTGCACCGCACTCCCTTCGGATGAACTTTGTCCGCTTTTGCAGCCACACGAAAAATGTGAGCGCGGTTTGACAACAGTGGGTGACACCTCCCATACAAATAAAATACCTAAAATGCTATCTATTGGCACCTAAGGCAGTTTTTTCTACGTTTCAGTAAGTGGGCTTGTTCGTAAAATTTCAACGAAATCAATCACAAACTCTGTACGCGCCGTATACAGGTTTGAGCTAAGAATCTCAAATTTTGCGACAACTATTTTTAAGCCCTATGCTAAAACATAAGCAAAAATAAAAAAGGAGACATCTGCACAATTTTCAAAAGAAAGGATTTTCTTATATATTGAATATTGGGTTGGCGCAGCCTGTTTGAAATTGTCTACTTTTGGAAAAATATATTGATTTCAAAAATGGTGCACGGTTAGAAATCTTGGAATAAATTTTAATACAAGCGAAGTATTACAAAGATTTTTAATACAATTTTGATTAAATTTAATACTTTTGAATATATTAGAAAATTTTGTATTACATTTTGTATTAAATTCTAATACAGTTCAAACATTAAAACGATATTTTATAACATTTGATGCTATCACAAGTATTACATTTAGCCAACGTAAATATAATAATACGTTGGCTGATGTTGTTAAAATGTTCATGCAACCCTTGTGTTGAAAGGGAAACTGGTTCGAATCCCAGTAGAAACGACATATTTTTTTTTTTTATTTTAATAAAAACGAGTATTAAATTTTAATACAAATTTGTATTAAAAATGAATTTTAATACAATTCTGGTGTAGTCATATATGTAATCCCAAAAGTATTAAAATTTATTCCAAAATTTCTAACCGTGTGCATATTAAAGGGGTTATCGAATTTTCTAACAAAATAGGGGTGGTTTTCGGGCTACTTTCGGTCAAGGAATTCGAATCCATGATTAGGTTTTGATCATCTATTTTTCTCATAAAAAAAAGCGAAAATTGACCGGAAAACGTTGGAAAAATACCGATTTTCTGCTTTAAAATTGCAAAATCAATGCCTTTTTATTCACCGCCACACCCGTGTTACATCAGTTTTCGCGTATCTATGTCAAAATCTTATTTCACAACCAAGATATCTGCATTTTTCTAAGTTACCAGACCTGGGATCCTTCGAATCAGAGTCGACAAACATACATATAAGGGTTATTCAAATTTTTTTTTTTTGTTTCAAACAATAGTTCCACGTAAATTAGGTTGGTAAGAGTGGTGGCTCAGCAAACAGACTTGAAGCTATAAGTAACACTGACTGAGCCGCTTTAATACCAGTTAGTCTTAAGAGAGTAAGAGAGTAGAACTTCGGCAAATTCATTGCGGCAATGAAAGTGCTCGAGTAAATTTATTCTCGCATGCATTCAAGTACCAGCCGCAAAAAGAAGAATCGAATGGGATACCAAATCTTTCAGCATGCTTGCCAATTGCACACTGCATATCGCTGTGATTCTTGCGATGTCGAACCGGTTCCTAGAAAATATGTAGGTGATTCTCAGTTTATTATAAGAGGACCAGATTAATCTGGCCTTAAATTTTTCCAACAGTTATCATCCTCGTTCAACTATTTTTGAGTTTTTCAACCTCTTTCAACTTTTTTTTTAACATTGTCCATGTTTTGTAGACTTTTCCAAAATTTTTCATGTTTTTTCGACTTTTTCAGTCTTATTCAACTGTATCCACATTTTTCAACCTATTTTACTTTTTTTTATTATTTTTTTTTTTTTTTTCGACTTATTCAACTTTTATAAGTTTTTTTTTAACATTTCTTTAAAAGGTACTTTCAATGCAGTGTAGGGTATGTTAGTTTCTAGTTTTTTTTTTATACATTTTATTTATTTATTTATTTTAAAAACCGGCACAAGATTTAAAACCTTAATAAAAATCAATTATGTATAGGGCTTAAAAATATTTATATATAATAACTAACTTTAAGTAAACAGTTAAGTATATAAATATATAATTTAACAAACATAATTAAAAAGAAAAAGGATACTTATATGTAAGTTTTAACAATTTAACATATTTTTAGCTGTTGAATTATTTAATATATTCAACAAGTATTTGATGTTTATCATGTTTATAATTTTTATTTTGTAAATTTTAAATTATAATAAAAAAGCTATAATTTTTTCTCAAGTCCAGATTTGACAACCACTGTCTCGACTTTTCTTATTTCTCATCTCGCGATCTCGCCAGTTTTACATCTGGCATCACTACTTGTGTCTGTGCATTCTACATTACATAACAAAAACAAATAAATAAATAAATTGCTTGTAGGTAATAAATAACTAGGTTCCTGGAAATTTAAATTTTTGCCACATTATTACTACGTGAAATTAAGCATATTTATGGTGTGATTTTAGGAAAAATCAGCTTGTCAGGTACTATACTATATAAAATTTCAACTCATGTGGTTGAAGCTTTAAATGGAGCAACATTTATGTCGGATAACTTTTATCGTATTTATCAAGCGATATCAAGAATTTTCCAAGATAAAAAGTTGTCGGAGTCATCAAGATCACCACATTTACAAAGTTTGAGCAAATGAACAATAAAAGGGGCCAGTCTCCCGGGCTATTGCTCCATTACGTTCAAGTATAAGACTAAGAGAAGAGCTTTAAGTACGAAAGCGTACGACTTTGGTAAATGCTGAAAAATATATTCATTCATTTATTATTTTTTTCTCATTATGAATTCCAGTGGTTCTTAAAATTAATACAATGATTCTAATAGCATAATTAAATTACTAATGAGAAAAAATTAGTGACATTTTTTATTTTTTTTTTTAGAATAAAAATAGCGCAAAATGCACTTCATATAAGTAATTAAAGGCTAAATAGATAAATATACTGTGTGGGGTGAACTTGGATTGATAAACTTTTAAAATTAATACATAACATAATATATTGTTTTAAGAAAAAATAAAAATCAAAAAAAATATACTACAATAATTTGAAATAAAAAACAAAATATGAAAAATTAAGAAAAAAATGAGAAACAAATATAAGAGCAATACGAAAAAAACAAAAAATAAAAAATAAGAACAACTGAATCTAATTTAGACTGGATTTAATTTAAAAATTACTGCAATATGTAGTTGACAGCTATGTTAATTCAATTCAGTAAGCTTTTCACGTTATTTCAGTTTTTTTAAGAAAATATTTCGAGAATTTACTTGTCTGAGATATGGCGGAAGTATGTTATATATATAAGCGGCGAGACGTAACATCATAAAAGCATTTAAAAACCGTGGTCCGAAAATATGGTACATTTACAAGGTGCATATTGTTAAGTCGAAGGTTGCGTTCATTAAAAACCCTGTGAATTAAGTAGCCAGATCTAATAAAGAATATTTTAAGCACTTTGAAACAGTACAAGTGTCGCACAGGAAGAATTTTTAATTTTATAAACAGTGGGAAGCTGTGATGCAAATGATTCTTTTTACAAATCTTTCTAATAACATGTTTTTACAGAGGCTGTATTTTATTAAAGTACGAACCCCCCCCCAACAAGTTATGCCATACTGTAGCTTAGAATGGAAAATAGCTTAATAAATAGAGGACAAAAGTTTGGAAAAGCATACATTTCTCAAATAGCAAAAATCTTCTGATAGTTGAGCGCAAATAATTTCGTAAGTAGGCCGAATGATTAATCCAACTCATTTTGTAGTCAAAAACAAGACCTAAATATTTGATATCTTTAACTGCTTCAATCATAAAACAGTTTTTATCACAAGTTTTATTATAACAAAAAGATATGTTATTTGAATCACTTTTACAAAAGCAATCACACAGTTTAAATCGGCTACAATCAGGAGCATGATAAAATAATTCTGCATCAATAAGGTTTTGTGTTGTTAAGTTAAAAAACATTAGTTCAGTTTTATTGCTGATCAAAAGGCGATGTTTACCAAACCAAATACGAAGCTGATTTAAGTCCCAATTGATATCAGCAATCAAGTTTAAGGGATCTGTAGAAGAGTATGCGTAACCTAAGTCATCTGCGAAAGCTGTTAGTTTGCCTTTAAACGGAAGTTTAAAAAAGGAATTGATGTAAATTAAAAACAACAAAAAGCCCAAAACAGATGTTAACATTAAAATTAAAATTAGAAACTTCACGTTGAAGTAGAGTTGCCGGCTTACATATACGTGTTACAGCAGGGTTTATCTCTTAGAAATTTTTGATTCAATTATTTTGCACTATTTATTTATGACCTTAATGATAACGTGATTTTTAGGTCTCAAACCAACCATGTACACTTATACAAACAATTGTTAAAAGGTTGACAATGACAAAAACAACAACAAATAATTCACCTTCACCTTCACCTGCTTTGTTCAAACTGGTCTGCTGGCTGTTACAAATATTGATGTTCATTAAAACAGAGTAGAATTTACTTTCGGCCAAAAAATATTGCAAGCTCGATATAACCAGAGCTGCAAACTGTCCGATGCAATCAAAAGTGAAGGAGCGATTATAGGTGAAATAACCATTGCATGAGAAAGGTGATACGTCAAGTTTTGAATATTGAATTGCCACATGAAGCTGTGAAGAGAGAAGAGAAATATTTTAAAAATTTAATACATATCGCACCATCAAAACAAAAGGGCCGCAAATCAAAATAACGGGTTTTCGAGTTATGTATACCACTATATAGCTCATTAAATTTTCTTAACTTTAGTCTTACCACCATATTTCTAGCTCAATTAATAACTTCTAAAATGCATTTTTAGATAAGTGATATTTTGTTCTGTATTTTTTCTTAACAATACAACACCGCCTCATTTCAAAATATTGATATTTTGCTGTTAAAATAAAGAAAAAACCATTAAAACAACAAAGCCTTAAATCGAAAATGATATTTTAAAATATTTTCCTTTTAAGTTTTTACAGTAGCAAATCAAAACAAGGCGGTATAGTTCTTATAAACCAAAAATATTTTCAATCAAAATAATTGCAACACTGCCACATTCCCAAATGTGTCAATGTTACTCTATAGATTTGTGAAATTAGTTTGTAGTATTTCAGTTCAAGACTGTCATAGCTATAAATATGGCTGTCTTCAAATCCAGTGGAAAATTTTAGATTTCTTTAATCTCAATTTTCTCGAAACTTAAAATTTTGAGATGCGGCCCTCTTGTTCTGACGGTGCGATATATAACGTGACATTAATAGAAATATAGGTAGCTCACAATATGTTGCATATCATTTGCTGTACGATTGGATGTTTCGGATTCTTGATAACGAAAAGAAGCAATTATGGTTAAAAGTTCGATAACTCGTTGTTCTTGTTGCTTCAGGTAATCAGCATAACATGAAATAATCAAAATGTCAGATATTGCCAGAAATGCTTCCAAAAATCCAATCATGCTAGTGAAGTTTTGACGCTGATCCACACTGCTGTAAAGACTACAACGTAAAAACGAATAAAATGGCAAGGCGCTGTCTAGAAGTTGAATAAATAAACAGAGTAAAAAGGGCGTTAAGACCCGAACACAACAATGTTGTAGCTTCTTCATTTCAGCCAAGTCGATCACAATTTTAACCAATTGTTGACGATTCCTTGCGGTTGTTGCATTTGGTGTTGTGCTATTTTCTAAAAACTTGTTAATATCCATATAAACAGCCAGCATATCCGCCAATAAAAGTGTAGATATGTAAAATAATATTTCATAAAGGCCCGTTGAAATGAAGGAACTTATTCCAAAATAAACTAAATTTACGAAAAAAGATCGTATACTGAAAGCTTGTGTGATAAAAGATAATATCCAACGTAATGGAACCAATGGTAAGAAATGATGAAACTGCTGAGGATACACTTTGCGTAAGTCGCGTGAAACTTTTAATAATTTGTTTATAATGTCCACTAGTTGTGCACTATTTCTAAAAAATATCTTGCTGCAAAACAGTATGGTAAGAAACTGCAGGCATATGAAAACTATGACCATGAAAAAGTCTTGTGCCTCATAGGAAGTTCCCATCTCAATATAATTCTCAAAATATGCATATGAAAACATCCATAAAAAAAACACCATGTATATCAATGAACAATAATAGTAGTATTTGAGGCGGAAACGCCTAAAAAACCCACTAGAACTTTCGTGGATAAAACGTTTTTCTCTGCGAGAATATCGAACGCTTATCAAGCCAAGAAAGCGTAGTAATCGAAACAACCGCTTGAAGTCTTTTTCCGCCATACTTTAGCGACGTTTTCAAACTAACAATCTGTTCGGAATATATAACCTATTATAACTTTACTAAAAGTAGAACAACGTGAAGTCGTTACTGCTAATCAATCAATAATAATTTTCCACTTAATTTTCTTAAGGAAACAATTCGGAAGAATCCTTTAAAAAAAATATTTAGGCGACAAATACATATAGTAATAAATTTTTATGTTGTTTATTTTTTTTATTTTATGCATTTGAGAAAATCAATTTTTATATCTACCAGGCAACCAGCAAATGCAATAGCATGATTTTTATTTTGACTCTTTCAAACTTGCAAATTTGCAAGTGATCCCGAGTAAATTTTGTTGTTGGTTTTTCTTCGGAAAATTTCAGTCGAAAATATCCTAAAAAAATGCATGTATTTGTTGTTGCTTTTTTGTAGTTTACAACTGATGCCGTTACTTGCAATTTTGTTGGTATTTTTTCGGCGGAAAAATTGAGTTGAAAACGAAAAAAATGATATTCATGTTGTTTGCTTGTATGTGTGCTCAAATTATGCTATTTTTTGCAACTAAGATTTTTCCTTTGGGGGCTATAAATATATAGAAATTATGAACTTATATTTTTTAATTTTCTTGTTTTACTTAAAACAAATCATTACTTGAAAGAAATTAGTAACAAATAAGTTAAATAAGAATAGCTTAATCACTAGAACTAATTCGGCATTAAAAAAAACACGAAAATCATATTTTGAAAGATAAAAAATGGAGATTTCTTTAAAATTAACACGGAAACTAAGTCAGTGTGTCAAAATACACTGCTACTATCGAAGTGTTAAACCTTTCCGAATCCAGAAATATTCATATAAGGGGCTTAGCACCCTTGATCGAGTACGTACATTTTTCGATTCAAACTGAAAAATTAAAATGATATTCATGTTGTTTTATTTGCTGAGCGCCTGCTTCAAACAAAATTTCATTTATCTTACGGATTGAATTGAAATTATTTTACAAAACTCAAAATATAATTGCTATATTTTTCAACATTATCATGAAAATAAAAATAAGGGTTGTATTAAATTGTTGTATTAAAATTTGACAGCAAAGTGTGGAAGATTTCTTCGTCCTTTCTTTTGTTTATATCTTTGGCATCCGCTTGAAAATAGATATAAAGCGCTTAAGATATTTTGGTTATATTATCTGGTGCACTGGGTAATAAGCAGATGATATCTCAAAGATATCATGTTTTCTTACATTAGCCAACATTTGAAATACAGTGGAATGTAAGTAATGTATTGAGAGAATAGAGTGGTACGTTGACTTACTATTGTAATGTGCTTATTAAGATGTCTGGATTGTATGAGATTTGGTGCTTGATACCGAAGTGCAATTGGAAAAAATTTAAATGTTTTTATCCAATTTCGCGTCGTTAATCATTATGATTGTGGGTTTTGGGGTTATTTGAGGACGAAATGTTACACTCCCCCTGTTAGATTTGAGCTCTTCCTGAAAGTCGAAAAGAGATTAAACTGGTATCTTATTTTCGATTTTGATCGCGAGAGCTTTCTACTTCTTTATTAAATAGACCATAAAAATAATGAATAGCTGAATAATGAAATTGGTAAGGTATTGAAAATAAAATTGCTGAATTTTTATTTTGAACCAATTTTAGCTTTTCTATTTTCCTTTTTATTTTTTATGTTAACTCTTCCATGGCAACTAGTTCCCTAGTCAAATTGAGAATTTCATAGAACGGAAGTATCACCACGCTATACAAAAACACTTTCAATGTTATCAAAAATTAATTTGATTTGCTTAAATTTTTTGTAAGTATAAATACTTTATTTATTTCTGCGTTCTCAGTATTTTTATTTACATTAACAGTACAATTAGATAAGTTGTTTTTTATTAGATAACACTACTGAACAAAATTAACTTTTTGGATGTCTCTGCGGATTTCTATAGTTTCAAGTTCACAGTTTACGAATATATTCATGAAAGTACTGGATTGGCTCTAGATTTTATGATATTGATGTATTTATCTAATATATAAAAGTCTCGTGTCACAGTATTTGTTACCGAACTCCTCCAAAATTGCTTGACTGATTTTTGTGAAATTTTGTGTGTACATTTGGTATCTATTATGTTTAATAAATCCTGCCAATAAGAGAAAAACAAAGAAATTGAATGAACCGTAATTTAAAATATCATAAGAATTATCCTGCCAATAAGAAAACGTAAGGGAACCCGCCAATAAGAAAATGAGATGAGTCTCGTGCGAAATTTTATCCAAGCGAAAAACGTCGCAGACGTGCCTTTTTTTTTTTTTTGTTGATGCTCATTATTTTTTACAAAAAAAAAATTGTCGGCGATCATTGCTGGCTACGAGTATGATGAAAAAGACACTGCGAATTGCGACGAAACTGCACTTCTCTTTCAGGCAGTTCCAAAAAAATCGATGGTATTCAAAGGAAAAAAATGTTCAGGCGAAATAAAATTAAGTAAAATGTAAAACTCTACTTTTCTTGGACAATCAATGGATTTGTCGAACATAACCAATATTTCTTTCCCGCCAAATACCTCCAGTGTGTTACAGCACAAAGTTTTAAATCTTGACTTTCACTTCGAATAAGACCCCCAGACGTAGTCTCTTATTGACAGGTTTGAGTGTATATAGTGAAGCTATGAAAAAATGCAGTTTTTATGAAAAACTATTGAATTTTTTTTTTTTTTTGAAATGAATTGAATTTTGAATGTGGTTAGAAAATCCAGTTTTCATGAAAACTAATCTAAAAACGAGTACTGGTTATTATTTTTTTTTTTTTTTTTTGAATAAAAAACGAGGTTTTTTCCGAAAAAAAAATTAAATGAAAATCGAAGTTCACCTTCCTTTAAAAATTAAATAAAAAATTAAGCATATTTGAAAAATACTAAAAAAGTATCAATAAAAATGTGTTTTCCGTGCAAACGTAAAGTGCAAAACGTAATTAAAAAAATTAATCCATGATTAGTAATTATATAAAATAAATAAATAAAAAATTTTTTCTGTAAAATAATATATGGTGCAAGGATGTAATTCATCAATCTTTGGTACGTTGTGGGGACGTTCTTTAAACCAAAAGACATACGACTGTATTCATAGTGTCCGAAGTCAGTGGAGAAGACTGTATTTTCTTTTCTATCTTATAGGTCTGCCATAATTTGGTGAAATCTTTTCGCCAGATCTATAGTAGTAAAATATTGGACTACACCTAACTTGTCGAATATGTTATCGATATTAGGAATCTAAAATTTTTCTTCCGTAGCTATATAATTTAACTTCCGGCAGTCAATTACGATTCGTCATTTTCGTTCACCGGAGTTGTTCAATTTTTTTGGAACAACCCATAATGGTGCTCTATATGGAGAAGTGCTGTGTTTAATTATGCCTTGTTCCAACATGCCTTCAATTTGTCATTGAATTTCTTCTTTATGAATTTTGGGACATCTGTATATTTTGGAATAGATAGGCTTATCGATAGTGGTTTCTATTTTATGTGTGAATTTCCTAACACTTGCAAGGTCATCTACCCTTCTTTGTAAAATAAATCATAATTTGTTTCAATTAGATTTTTTAAATGCAGTTTTTCTTCATTGCTCATGTTCATTATCAACTTTTTTAAGCTCGGTTTCATTTATAGTTCTCAAAAACTCTTCCGCGCTTTTATTTCAAAAGACTTTTTATTTTCAATGCTATTAAGGTTTTTTCAAAGGGTATTTATACTGTGTTGATTTTTATGTCATTGTTTGTATACGAAATTTCGCCATTTAAGGAAACTAAGATAATGGGTCTTATTGTTGATTCCGCACGGAAAGGCTTTCGTTGCGGAAAGAAATGTCTATTGACAATTTAATAGCTATTGTTCATTCCTGCGACATGTACGGCACAGCCGACAATTTGTGACATTCACTGCGAAACAGAATACTACCGACTATTTTGAATTTTATTTTGTTCGAAGAATTTCAACTGTTTCACATTTGCATGTCATTTCAAACAGTGTTTGACATTTAAAAAAAAGTAAATATGTGTAAAAATTTGTCATTTCAAAAAAAAAGCAAAGAGAGTGTACGGCTGCCAAACTAAATTTTTATTTGCATATTTAAAATAGACGGTGTGGCATTCCGGGGATAGCGATGGCGGTTGATGGCAGCCATGGTCAGATTGTGGCACCGAACACTGGGGTAATATCCGCAAAGGTGATAGTCGACTGTCGCCTTTTTGGTTGTCGTTTTTGAAAACGACGCCTAAATAGCTATCACATAAAAGCAAGTTATAATCAAGTTGACAATCCCCTAACAGAGAGTAAAAGTTCGAAAGTTGATAGTCAACTATCGCCTTAGCGGATGCTACTCCTGATAAGCATTTCTTCTATAATAGAAAGGGATATTACAGTATTAACGTTATGCTCGTAAGGAAATGTTGTTACAAATCTCCAAATATATGACCAAAACATATGGTATGTGTCTTCGCAGTAGTTGTCACGATTCCCATATATGGGATATGAATGAAGTAAAGGATTTTAGGCTGAATTCCGTAAATAGAATAAATTGGACTATTTTAAGTAAATTCAAACGCGTTAAATACATAACATTCTTAGAAACAATTCGAACAAATTTTATCATATCAGGTGAAAAAGGTTATCCTTTGCAACTGTGACCTCTAACGCCGTTCAGAGGACCTGTTACGTGCGAAAGAAAAGGAATGTCAGTTCGCACTCGAAAGAAAGAATTATAATCGAGCGACCAATAAGAATATTAAAAGGAGTATTTCGGTACTTAAACCGAGCGAGGGCTAGATTATTATCCATGACCGGCTGCCAGAATAATAAATATTTGCAGTGTTCTTCACAATGTACGTTTGCACTACAATTTAATAGATGAAGATCCTTTATTGGGGGACCACACGCATTTAATTTTATGGACAATTTTGGCCCCCACTTATTTAAATCCGCAGGCGCGCTCTACAATAACCTCACCCCAATGTCGGATAAGTTGTCATTAAGTCAACCATAATTTCTAGTTGACTTTTAGTTGCATATTTTTCTTTTTTGTTCCTGAAATAAATTTAAATTGCTTAATTTGAATTTTCTGCTTAATTTTTAAGAAAGCCAACATTTTCAATACGGGCACGAAACTTTTCCGCAACAAAAAAATAGCGAAATTAAAATGACAAATAATGTCAAGAATACGGAAACAACAATACATTTACCGACATGAAAAACTAGTATTGCCGCAGTGACGGAAACGCTTACGCAGTAGAAACCAACAATACAAAATTTTTCGAAAGTGCGAAACATTAGCGAAACGACTGCGAAACAGAATCAACAATAGGACCCATTATTTCCTAATATTCCGTCAAATGGTTTTGAGTTATTAAATTCAAACACTAAGAATTTCATTGTGCAATGAGACTTGTTAAACTCTTCTGGTAAATAAGTTAAATCATATTTATTAACTTGGCTTTTGAAATCAGTCGTACTTTTTATTTTTGGATTTGTCAGATTTTTTTCTAATATTATGGGAAAATTCCTTTTTTTAAAAATTTTCGTTTCTGCCTCTGTATTTGAAAGTACTCGAACTTGCTTTCCACAAATTGTTAACATTAAAATTAGTAATTTTCGTTCAAGGCTGTTTTGGAAAATTTTCAACATTAATTTCGCCACTTTCTATTGGTTCAGTGTTAGAAAAATGTCATGAATATTGCCCATAATTGTGACGATTATTTTGTCTGTTTGTTTGTGTATAGTACCGATTTTGTCCTCTTCTATTGCTATTACTATAATGTCCACTTATGTTGGTATTGTTGTAATGTCCACTTCTATCATTATTGTTGTAATTTTTGTCCATTTCTTTGATGTGTTTGACAACAGTGGGGGGCACCTCCCATGCAAATAAAATACCTAAAATGCTATCTATTGGCATCTAAGGTAAACTTTTCTACGTTTTAGTAAGTGGGTTTTTTCGTAAAATATCAACGAAATTAAACACAAACTCTACACGCGCCGTATACAGGTTTGAGCTAGGAATCTAAAATTTTGGGACAATTATTTTTTAGCCCTATGCTGAAACATAAGCAAAAATTAAATAAGAACATCTACATACACTATTTCCAAAACAATTAAGTTCCTCAAAGGATTTTCTTATACATTGAATATTGGATTGGCGCAACCTGTTTGAAGTTGTCTACTTTTGGAAAAAAATATTGATTTTAAAAAGGGTGCATGTTAAAGGGGTTATCGAATTTTCTAACGAAATGGGAGTGGTTTTTGGGCTACTTTCGATCAAGGAATTCAAATACATGATTAGGTCTTTATCACCTTTTTTTTCTTATAAGAAATTCGAAAATTTACCGGAAAACGTTGAAAAAATACGGATTTTCTACTTTAAAATTGCAAAATCAATGCCTTTTAGCAGAGCAGAGATCCGATTTAAGCTTCGGCAAATTCATTGCCGCAATGAAAGTGCTCGAGTAATGCTTTGAACACAATTGGAGCGGTGGCGCTAAAGCGGCGACGAACATACGCTGTCAAAAAAAAACGCGACGCAAAATCGTTTGAATGAACACAATTGCGCTTTTCACGTGTGATTTCTTGTGAGAGAATCGTATAGGGAAAAGAGATTGACAAAAACAAAATTTGTAAACAATAAATTTTGCTGAGAAAGTCCTATTGGCAAAGAGAATGACAAAGAAATGCAACACTGATCCGACGTAAAAATAAAATTAATTCTAAATCGACGGCGAATCGTCAGCAGCTCACCAGTCGTACGCCGCAATTCTGTTCAATTTCACATGATCAAGTATGTTATAATTTTTGACAGCGTATATTCGTCGCCGCTTTACCGCCACGGCTCCAATTGAGTTCAAAGCATAATTTATTCTCGCATTCATTCAAGCAGCAGCGGCAAGAAGAATTGAATGGGATACCTAATCTTTCAGCATGCTTGCCAATTGCCCACTGCAGATCGCTGTGATTCTTGCGATGTCGAACCGGTTTCTAGAAAATATGTTCTCAGTATATTATAAGAGGACCAGATTGATTTGGCGTTAAATTTTTCAAACAGTTATCAATCTCTTTCAACTTTTTTTGAGTTTTTCAACGTCTTTCAACTTTTTTTAACATTATCTATGTTATGTCAACTTATCTTAACATTTTCCATATTTATTCAACTTTTCCAATCTTATTAAACTGTATCCACATTTTTCAACCCATTTTTTATATTTTATTTTTGACATATTCAACTTTTATAACGTCTTTTTAACATTTATTTAAAAGGTACTTTGAATGGAGTGTAGGGCATGTGAGTTTCGGATTGGCCAAAGATAACATCTTAACCAGTTCTTTTTTTTTTTTTTTTTGTATTTTATTTATTTATTTATTTCGAAAACTGGCACAACAAGATTTAAAACCTTAATAACAGCATAGAAAAATAAATATCAATTACATATATGGCTTAAATATATTAAAATTAATTAATCAATTATTAATTTAATTATATATTGAAATTAATTCAATAAAAATATATTAATATATTATAATTAACTTTAAGCGAACAGTTAAGTATATGATTATAAAATTAAACAAACATAATTAAAAAGAAAAGGGATAGCACTAAAACATTTTAAGTTTTAACTATTTAACATATTTTTAGTTATTTAATCATTTAATGTATTAAACAAATTACTTGACATAATTTTCTTAATTTTTATTTTGGAAATTGTAAATTACAGTCAAACTTCCTTATAACGAACTTCTATGCAACGAAGTTCTCTCTACTACGAACTGAGTTCAAGTACACAGCTTTCTCGTTGTATTTTCAGTGTATTCAGTGCGAGATTTTCTTTAAAACGAAGAAATTTTGCTGCTGAAAATCAAACTTTTAAGCGTATCTGATCTCCTTAAAGCGAATTTTGTAAAATAATTTTCTGTTAAGCATGTCAATAAAACTACATACATACATACGAAGAAAAAAGAAAACATTTTAAAGGGATCCCCAAAATATGAAAATAACAACAATCGAAAAAAAAGAAAGTTCCTTCACTATTAATGGTTACTATAGTTCAGTCAGTGTTCAGTGATATGTAGAAGTGAAAATTTTGCAACTAAGTAGCCTTTCTCTCGAAAAAAGAAAAAGTTGAAGAAAGCGTGACATTTGATGAATTTCGAAACTTTCAAGAGATAAGGAGCAACGTATCGACTAATGTGTATGCTTCTCTTAATAAATAGAAAAGTGTAGTCCAAACCAAAATTACTGACTACTTTCAATAAGTGATAAAAAAAAATTATATCTATCTAACGAATTTTCTATATAACGAATTTTTTTTTTGGTCACGTGCGTATTCGCTATATGGAAGTTTGGCTGTATAATAAAAAACTAACATTTTTTCTCAAGTCCTGACTAGACAACCACTTTCCCGACTTTTCTTATTTCTCATTTTGCGACTTACTGTTTTACATCTGGCATCACTACTTATGTCTGTGCATAATATGGTGCTTCAATTATGTCGGACAGTCTTACCACGTGAAATAAGGTACATATATTTATGATGTGATTTAGGAGAAATCAGCATGTAGGTATTTAACAAACAGTAGCCCGAAATTTTGACACATTACTTCAAACGGAGCAAGATTTAAGTCGGACAACTTTTTTCGTATTTATTAAGCGATATCAAGAATTTGCCAAGATAAAAAGTTTTCGGACTCATCAAGATCAACACATTTAGAAAGTTTCAGCAAATGAATAAAAAAGGAGCCTGTCCCCCGGACTATTGCTCCATTACCTTCGAACATAAGATTAAGAGAAGAGCTGTAAGTACGAAAGCGTACAACTTTGGCAATTGCTGAAAAGTATATATGCATATACATATTAATAAATGTGGGGTATATTAAAGTTTGAAACTCGAAGTTTTTCTGAGCAAACATCCATACCCATAGCCATAAAATTTCACGTTGGAGTAGAGTTGCTGGCTACACATGTATATTCATATGTGCGTTACACCAGGGTTTATCTTTTAGAAATTTTTAATTCAATTATTTTCCACTATTTATTTATGACCTTCTTAATGATAACGTGATTTTTAGGTCTCAAACCAACCATGCACACTTATACAAACAATTGTCAAAAGGTTGACAATTACAAAAACAGCAACATATATATCTGCATCTTTGTTCAAACTGGTCTGTTGGCTGTTACAAATATTGCTGTTCATTAAAACAGAGTAGAATTTACTTTCCGCCAAAAAATATTGCAAACTCGATATAACCAGAGCTGCAAACTGTCCGATGCAATCAAAAGTGAAGGAGCGATTGTAAGTGAAATAACCATTGCATGAGATAGGTGATACGTCAAGTCTTGAATATTGAATTGCCACATGAAGCTGTGATGAGAGAAAAAAAATATTTCAAAAATTTAATATATATAACGTGACATTAACAGAAATATAGGTAGCTCACAATATGTTGCATATCATTTGCTGGACGATTGGATATTTCGGAATCTTGATAACGAAAAGAAGCAATTATGGTTAAAAGTTCGATAGCTCGTTGTTCTTGTTGCTTCAGGTAATCAGCATAACATGAAATAATCAAAATGTCAGTTATTGCCAGAATTGCTTCCAAAAATCCAATCATGCTAGTGAAGTTTTGACGCTGATCCACACTGCTGTAAAGACTACAACGTAAAAACGAATAAAATGGCAAGGCGCTGTCTAGAAGTTGAATAAATAAACAGAGTAAAAAGGGCGTTAAAACTCGAACGCAACTAAATTGTAGCTTCTTCATTTCAGCCAAGTCGCTCACAATTTTAACCAACTGTTGATGATTCCTGTCGGTTGTTGCCTTTAGTGTTGTCCAATATTCTAAGAACTTGTTAATATCCATATAAACCGCCAGCATATCCGCAAATAAAAGTGTAGATACGTAAAATAATATTTCATAAAGGACCGTTGAAATGAACGAACTTATTCCAAAATAAACTAAATTTATGAAAAAAGATCGTATATTGAAAGCTTGCGTTGTAAAAGAAAATATCCAACGTAATGGAACCAATGGTAAGAAATGATGAAACTGCTGAGGATACACTTTGCGTAAGTCGCGTGAAACTTTCAATAATTTGTTTATAATGTCCACTAGTTGTGCACTATTTCTAAAAAATATCTTGCTGCAAAATATTATGGTAAAAAACTGCAAGCATATGAAAACTATAACCATGAAAAAGTCTTGTGCTTCATAGGAAGTTCCCATTTCGTTATAATTCACAAAATAAGCATGAGAAAACAGCCATAAAAAAAACACCATGTATATCAATGAACAATAATAGTAGTATTTGAGGCGGAAACGCCTAAAAAACCCACTAGAACTATTGTGGATAAAAAGTTTTTCTCTGCGAGAATATGTAACGCTTATCAAGCCAAGAAAGCTTAGTAATTGAAACAATCGCTTGAAGTCTTTCTTCGCCATACTTTAACGACGTTTTCGAACTAACACTCTGTTTGGAATGTACAACCTATTATAACGTTACTAAGAGTAGCACAACGTGTTGTTCTTACTGCTAAATGCAGAACAATCAAACATAATTTTCTACAATTAAAGTAAATTTACATAATGAAATAATTCGGAAAAGCCCTTTATATATATATAAAAAAAAAATACATTAAGGCGACAAATACATATGGTAATAAAAAGGATTTTTATTTTATTAATTTTTTCTTTTTGTCTTTTAGCACTTAAGCTTACTTACTTACTTATATGGCCATAACAACCCGTTGTCAGGTTACGGCCGACCTCATTAGCTCTCGCCAGGCGTCTCTGTTTTGCGCGCGCCTTCTCCAATCGTTAATGCCAAGCGCGGTTAGGGCTTCCTCAGTTTGGTCTATCCACCGGAGGCATGGTCTCCCTCTTCGTCGTTAACCGGGGACCTTCCCTTCGAATACCTTTTACGCTGGAGCTTCTTTATCGATACGATGGACATGACCCAGCCAGCGTAGTCGCTGTATTGTTATACGCTTAACTATGTCAATGTCGGCGTAGAGCTCATACAGCTGGTGGTTCATTCGAATGCGATAGTCGTCGCCAACTCGAACAGGACCAAAGATTTTGCGGAGAACTTTCCTCTCGAACACCCCAAGAGCGGATGCGTCTGTTGTCGAAACCACCCATGCCTCAGCGCCATAAAGAAGCACAGGTAGAATAAGCGTCTTGTAGAGTGTTAGCTTTGTCGATCGAGAGAGAGCTCTGCAACGTAATTGCTTAATGAGACCGTGGTAGCACCTATTAGCAATTGTTATTCTCCGCTTAATCTCCAGACTGACATCATTGTTGCTGGTTACGGCTGTGCCAAGGTAAATTAATTCCTTGACTACTTCTAATTTACACTTAATTAGCACTTAAGCGCTAAGCTTTTTATTTAATTGATAGAATGGCCATACTTTTTTGTCCCTTATTGATTTCATCGTCCTTCCTATATCTTTGTCATCCGCTTGAAAATAGATAAAAAAGTGCTTAAGATATTTTGTTTACATTACACAACGCAACACGAACTTTGTGTCTGGACTCTAGTAATCAAATTTTGATTTCTTTCACATAACCAATAAAAGAAAAAATAGTTTTATTAGTTCATTAGTTAGAAAATCATGGTTTGTCGACGTATTTGAGGCAAAGTTACATCGAAAGATAACATTTTCTAACAAATTCATTAATGAAGTCCAATAGAACTATACTTTCTCTATAAAACACATTTTGAGTTATATCGAAGCTTTTTTTTCTTCGAAATATTGTCAATTGAAATTTATTGTACAGGTCTCCATACAAATCTTCATAAGTTTTAGCAAGGCAAATTTATAATAACCTTCAATTTTTCGGAGAAATAAAAATGATATCAATAAAATTTAAAGTGAATTTTGATGAGAAAGAATTCTTCTTTCGAAGCCCGTTAATGATCTTACAAAAAAAATTGCCTTTCAATGTAACATAACCTCAAATGACTAAAACATACAGTGATTTTCGCACTTATAGGTCAGAATATCTCGAAAACCAGAATCTTTAGAGTAGCTCTGACCTTGGATTCGAACTCAGCACATCAATAGCATTTGGAAAAGTATATGCGGCTTTCAGAGCTAGTGGGTGCACTGGGTAAGTAAGCGGATGAAATCTCAAAAACATCATGTTTCCTTTCATTAGCTCACATTTGAAATACAATGGGATGTAAGTAATGTATGGAGAGAATAGAGTGGTACAATAATTGTACAAATAGGGTATTACGTTAACTTACAGTTGTAATGTAAATGTGTTTATTAAGATGTCTGGATTGTGTGAGATTTGGTGATTGACACCGAAGTACGAGTGGAAAACCTAAATGTGTTTATCCATAATCGCTTCGTTAATCGTTATGATTGTGGGCTTTGGGTTATGTCAGGATGAAGGGTGATCTGTAGGTGTAACACGCCCGCTGTTAGATTCGAGCTTCTATTGAAGGTCGAAAATTGATCGAACTGGTATCTTATTTTCCATTTCGATCTTGAGAGCTTTTTGCTTTTTTATTAAATTGATTATAAGAATTATAGTTGCATTCATGAAAATGGTAAGTATCGAAACTGAAATTGCTGTTATGAACCAATTTGAGCTCTTCTATTTCCTCTTTTATTTTTTATGTTAACTTTTTCCAGGGTAACTAGTTCCCAAGTAAAATTGAGTTTTTCATAAAACGGAAGTATCGCCACACTGTCAAAAACACATTCAATGTTATCAAAAATTAAATTTCTTAATTCTATAGTACAATTAATTATTTCCTTTAATTTTGTAATTAATATCATTACAGTTTGTTTCTATTTTTGATTTTTTAAATTTTTTGTAAGCTTAAACCCTACAACAGATTTAATTTTTATAGTTGGAGTAGTGTTTCTATTAGATTTTTGAGTGCTTATTACGGGAAAAGTTGCCAAAAAATTCCATCATGAGATATTTTAATCTAAAAATGCAAAAAACTCTATTTTTGACACATTTGAGGTTATGTAGCACCGTGACTTTTTTTTTGTGATTTTCCCTATACTCGCAGAATCTATAGGGAAAATCAAAAACATGAAAGTTTCAATATGCGATAACTCAGCGAAAAAAAAAGATATTTCAGAAAGTGCAACAACATTTGAAAGAAAACAAATTTTACTTAAAGATCCTATACAAAGTTTTTTTGTTTATGGTGTTACATAACCCCAAATACTTATGTCAAAAAAACAGTGTTTTTGCACTTCTAGCTTAGAATATCTCAAAAACCCTACGCGACAGAGCAATTCTAAGCCCGGATTCGGTTTCAGAGTATCACACAACCCAATAAATCAGCACTGAAGTCAAAAACGAGGGATGTATCATTAATACTTTCGCTCTTTATAAGTTTCTTTGCTCTGCTTTAAATACAGTTTCTCGTCATTGTTTATGTCTTCACGCATTTATTGTGTTAGTACCTCTTGCGAAGTATCAACTTGTTAAGGTCGGTTCCATTAATGCTTTTCAAAATCTCTTCTGCGCTTTTATCATTTAATTAGGTTTCAAAAGAGTTTTAATTTTCAACTCAATTAACCTTCTAACCGACCAGAGCTACTCGAGATAGTCATGGAAAAACCCGATTTTTTTGTCAATTACGCTTCTATTTTTACTTAAACTGATGATAGTGCCTTCAGAAGCATATCTAGGTATGTTTCTCAAAGTCCCATCATCAGATTAAATAAAAAATAAAAGAATTATTGATAAAAAACGAGTTTTTCGAATAGTGCCTCTGGGCACTCTTACCGGTTAGAGGGTTAAGATTTTTTGCAAAGGGTGATTCCACTCCGTTGATTTGTATGTTATTATTTCAATACGAAATTTCGACATTTAAGGGAACTAAAATATTATTTTCTAACATTCCGTTCAAACACTAAAAATTCCATTAAGCAATGTGGCTTGTTAAATTCTTCTGGTAAATAAGTTAAATCATATTTATTTACTTGGCTTTTGAAATTGGTTGTACTTATTACTTTTGGATTTGTCAGATTTTTTTCTTATACTATGGGAAGAATTCCTTTTTTATAATTAACGTTTCTGCCGCTGTATCTAAAAGTAATCGAACTTGCTTTCCACAAATTTTTAACGTTAAAATTGATAATTTTCGTTCAAGGCTGTTTTGGGAAAAATTTTAACATTAATTTCGTCAATTTCTATTAATCTTGTGTTAGAAAAATGTCGTGAATATTGTCCATAATTGTGACGATTATTTTGTCTGTTTGTTTGTGAATAGTACCAATTTTCTCCGCTTCTATTGCTATTACTATAATGTCCACTTATGTTGGTGTTGTTGTAATATCCACTTCTATTATAATTGTTGTAATGTCTTCTATCATTATTTTTGTATTTATTTTGTCCATTATTTTGATGCGGCAAATCGCGGGGATTAGCAATATTATTGTTATAACCGTTATGATTAGCATCATTTTGTCTATTAGATTGTTGTGGGGAGCGCGAGGGGTGCCTGTGTCATTCCGATTCTAATTGTTATTTGTGTTGTTGTTATAATTGTTTCTGTAAGAATCCTTTATTTTTTGAAAATTATCACCTCGTGTCCAAAAGTTTTTTCTAGAGTTCTGAAACTTTCTATCAGTGTGGTAGTTTTTCCGGCAGATATTATTGAGGAAGTATACATTGGTAGTTTCTATTTGAAAATGGTTAAAATAGATTTTTCGTTACTTTCGTACCTGCTTAATGTTTTATCGTCTGATAAATGGTACTTATTATTTAGTCTAACAAGAATATTATTGTTTGTTGTTTTCTCCTGTTGTTTAATTGGTTTTTTGTCAGTTTTGTTAAAAAGTTTTGTGTTTCGACAACAGTGGCACCTTCCATACAAAGAAAATATGTTGGGAATATGATCTAAATAGCTACCAAGTCCTAGATTATCAAGCATGTTCCACAATTCAAATGAAATGAAGATAAAAGTGAATGTGAAATCGAGTGAATTGTTTTTCGTGTCTTAGAAACAGAATGATATGTCATACTCGAATTCGTTTCGATTTCGTAAAAAATAGAAGTTTGAAATAGCTGATAGCAGTAACAATTTGTTTTGGAATTAGATATTTCCCTTAATTACGATACCAAAAATAGTAATTTTTAACATATTCATGTGATTTCGTATCACTTTCACGCGGAAGTATAATGCAGAACCTGCCTCATAGACATATATTTTATAATTTCAGCCTGAAATACCTTTTGCTAATTCCAAGTTTTATTCACTACAATCAAAAATCATCTATCAAGATTTTTGTTTGTGTTTATTTTTGCTTTTATTTCGATTGTAAATATTTTAATTCACTGACTTTTAATAAAATTACATCAAATCTGCTTTTAACTTAAATAAGATCAATGACATTTAGAAAATTGGAAATGCCCATAAATGTAATCATATGGGAAAACACAAGAAGCGATAGCTTACAACCAAAAACAAAATGCTGTTTTTATTATACAGCGATTAATGCATTTTACATATGTATATATGCGAACATATGTATGTAAAATTACATGTATATGTACATATGTACTTATATATTTAATTATAACACAGGACTACAGCAAATTTGATTCTTGACATAATTAAAATACAAGAAAGTTTTTAAATATTTTCAAAAAAATATGCGTTGCAGCAATGGTTGCCGATTCAAAATTTGGCCACGTGGCAATGGTCGAACTACCATATCGAAGTAAAATTTTTGCTGAGCTTTGCGTAAAAGTTAACAGAGCAAATTTTTCCGACTTTATGTAATATAGTAAATTTTTTAAAAAAATCATCAATCAATTTGATCAAAGCCACGACTCGTATTTCCAATAAATATTCTGTCGAAATTTCCCGAATTTCTCAGTTATTGGACCATAAATCGCAAGACATTAAATTTTTTTAGATATCAAAAATTGTCATTTGCCTCAGATTTTTGGCTCATTACTTACAAAAACTACAGATTGATTCAAAATTATACTCCTTATTTTCAATGAACATTATATTAGCCGATGCTGGCCTTTACAAAAACCTGAAATAACACATTCGCTGATTAATCGCACTTTTATTTGACACAGCATAGTTGTTTCGCTCTTACCTTACAATTCGGTATTTGCCATTTCGCATTTTTCTTGCTGTAGCCGCTATGAAGTTGGTTGCATTCATTCTTGTAGCTACTTTTCTAATCGTTTATGCGGATTTATCAATTTTTTACATCTTTCTTTTGTGGTGAATTCTGGAACAATGTGGCATTTTCATAGCAATACTGTGAATGTAGTCTAAATTGACTTAGCAAGATATAATTTAAATTGGGTTCAGAATTTATAGACCGCTCAAAAATCAACATTTTTGTAGACCTGTGTAATCAATTAATAAAAAACGAAATGTTATCAGTAACTGATTTATATTTAAATATTTCTTAATAAATAAAAAGCTGAAGACACATCGCAAACACAAACAGTTTTCATCGAGCTGACTTGAAGTGTCCGACGAAATATGAAAATCTTCATCTTTATTACATTTCTGCTGGCGCTGCTTGCCTTAGCTGCTGGTAAGTGATAGAATTGTGGCTCATTGAAATTTATGGAAGAGTAATCACTGTACAAATATCACATAATTTTAACTTACAGGATACCCTCAACATGGCGGTGATGGTGGAGACGGTGGTGATGGTGGCATTAGCGAAGGCGACGGAGGCGATGGTGGTGATGGTGGTGATGGCGGTGATGGCTCTAAATAAAATTCTACTCAAGGCTAAAGATAGTGAAAAAAAAACTACTGAGAAAATCAAAGATTTATAACTGTGAAAGGATGAATAAAAATGTTTGTGCTACAACTTTTTTTTTTTATTTTTCAAAAAACTCCCGAAGGCCCTTTATGGAAGTTCCAATAAATTTGTGTTTATATTCTATTCATATCGAAGCCTTAATAGTCCCACTGATGTTGAGTTTTTTTTAATTCTTTTGCTTTTTAAGATAAAGTAGAAGTGTACTTTTCCTTTTCTGTTTGCTTGGAACTCAGTGCTTCATTTAGCTATAAAATAATAAGCTTCGAGAAAAGGGTTATGTATATGGTGTCGAAATTATATTTAATTAGATTAATGAAGAAATGAGAACTCATTGAAAATTTAGTCAGCTAATAATTACTCTTCTCTGGACAAATTGCTTCTCCTGAAACTGTCAGAAATTATTTCGTCAAAGGCCTTCTCAAGCATTTCTGCATAAATATTAGGCAGTTGGTCGATCTAGTTCATATCTTTTTTGTCAGTCCAGCTAAGTCTCTGGTAATTGCTCTTTTATTGACCAAAAGTCTTTTTTTTATTGGTCTGTGGTGCTCAATAAGTCGAAGCTCAATCGCCACGGTGTGTCTTTACTGTGGGAGATTTCCCAGAACCTATCATATCTCCAGGCGATTACCTTTGAAATGCTAGTAGTTCAGCAAAACATGTCAGGCATCTTTGACTTCGACGGGACTGTCAGGACAAAAAAGGATCTCTGTGTGCTTAAAATAGTGAAGGTATTGTTTGACACTTTCATGTTCTCTTACCAGTCGCTTAAGGTGAAAGTTAACCTATCCTTGCTTGTAGTTTATCCATGGTCTTGCTTATCGCCTCTTTTATTATTATGTCATTCCACCTTCGCTGCCATTATTGGATACTGCTATTCCTCTCACCTATCTTGGACGTATATTCGCCATATTCTTCAGTCAGAGTTACCAAAAGGACCGGGATTGACCCAGAATGGCCGTGGCCAGATATCATGGAGCTTCCTACGTTTAATTCCTATTCCAAAGTGTGACAACCTAAAAACTCTCAAAAACTCAAAGCACGATTTAATTTCTCTTCTAAAGTCATGTATACGCACATACACACATATGTACCATTGCTAAGAAAACTATGCACAATAACACTACTTAAATCACAAAAATACAAATACATGTGCTCGTATGTATGTAAAAATAAGCGACATCAGCATTCGATTGCTGTCTTGGCAAAACAAACAAAGCTAATAACAGCAAAAACAACAACTGTAACAACTCAATATCACAATACCACAAGTACAAGTACAACATGGATGTGGTTGTTACAATACTTATTCCAAACAAAAGTTAAATGGCAACCCACGGAGAAGAGAGTGAGATACACGGAATATTTTAACTGCTCAATTGGGTGCGATTTCAAGTCTTTGCTCTGCGGGCAAAAGAATTTAAGTTTTGGTAGTGGAATTCTTTTGCCAAGTTTATGTGAACTTTTGACTTCCGGTTGTAGTGTTCTTCTTACTTAACTTTTGTTGTTATTGTTGATTTCTTCTTCATATTTTCTTATCAGTATTGTTTAATACGCTTAAATGTATTACAGGCGGTATTAATACTTTTGATGCTAACCGCTGTCTTAAATAAAATATTTAAATAATTGTCCAAGACTCTTGTACAAAATGACTATTTTTGGCACATTCGGCTCAAAATGTATAGCAATAAAGACTTCAACGTAAAGTCTCCCAGCTCTACATTTTAACTGAAGATGTTCCGACATTTGCAGGGTGTCAACCCCAACGGAGCAACAATCAGACGAATGAAAAATAGAGCTCCAGCTAAAAATGTTTCAAACATACGGCTGACAGAAAAACAAGATATACTGTCGGTGAGACAAGAAAATTTATTCGCCTTAAGCGCAAATTGGCATTGACTTTCCCAAGTTTTTCGATGATGAAATTCCCCAGTGACGCGTAATAAATTAGTAATTTAGTTTTTAAAAATTCTACTCCAAGTGTCAACTATGCCGATCTTTAGACTTGACACACTTGTTCGTTTATATTAATAAAATTCTACAAACGATTATTTGGCGAAAACAATGAAATTAGCTTTGTTCGTGAACATCTTCATGTATTGTACATATACTCAGTATAACTTGCTAAGGTTGTTTTCATCCTCTATTCCAATAGCATACTCGGTGACCAAATACACGTCTGCCAAGCAAAGAAAACTCTTATATTCCATAAGGAAACAATTCTGGGTTAATTCTCGAGTGTGCATTCGTAAGTTTTGTTTTTGCTGCTGTTATTGTTGTTTACAGTTACAGCATTGCAATTGTTCCTTGTTCGATGCACAAGGATATGTATGTTTGTTTCCTTATCTCGATTGTATCTGCATCAACACTTGTTCAAAAGGCAGCCGTCGTTGTATCCTTTAATCTTACTGCCATGGATGGAATTCATTTGATTTCAATGAAGGAGCCAAAAGAATATTCAACAGCTATCGCTTTATTATCTTGTTATTTCTCTGTGAGATATAAGGGGGGAGGGGGGGGGGGGGGAGAGAATTAGGGTGTTGAAAAAAATTGATAAAGTCATATATGTCTCTAAATGCACTAGCTAACATATGGAATCAAGATCATGATATGTACGCGGTTAGAAATCTTGGAATAAATTTTAATACAAGCGAAGTATTACAAAAATTTTTAATACGATTTTGAATAAATTTAATACTTTTGAATATATTACAAAATTTTGTAAAACATTTTGTATTAAATTCTAATACAGTTCAAACATTAAAACGATATTTTATAACATTTGGAATCAATTTGATGCTATCGCAAGTATTACATTTAGCCAACGTAAATATGATACTACGTTGGCTGATGTCGTTAAAATGTTCATGTAACCCTTGTATTGAAAGGGAACCAGGTTCGAATCCCATTGGATACGACATATTTTTTTTTTTTAAATTTTAATAAAAACGAGTATTAAGTTTTAGTACAAAGTTGTATTAAAAATGAATTTTAATATCTTGAGAGTATTGAATTTTAATACAATTCTGGTGTAGTCATATATGTAAGCCCAAAAGTATTAAAATTTATTCCAAAATTTCTAACCGTGTAGAGAAACTCAACTTTATCTGTAAGAAACTACATTACATGAATGGTTAATTTTCGTGGCTGATAGGCGTACTTGTACACCAATGACCCCTTCTGTTATATACCTTTAAACAATTTCATCCATTGTGTTGAGGGGAAAGGAATTAAGCCAGTAAGATGTTGGCAGATCTAGAGCCCTTTCCTCTACATTTAGCTTAAGTCTAACTCTTACTACCCTCCAGTACTAAGTATATTTTCAAAACTCATGATAAGGACTTTTAAAAGTTCGATGCAAAAGATTGGCTTCAGTTGCAGCTACCGAATGCCAAAAAGTGACTTCCGGTAAGAGTTCTAAAGTCCTTTTGCATTATTTGTATATGCCCTTGGACGTAACTTTTTTTTTTTTTGCAACACCTTTGTGTCAAAAACTATTTTGCTGAAAATTGAAGATTGTGTCAAGGTGCAAAATATGTTTATTGGTTTTCATGTATGTGTTTGTTCCTAATTTTGTATTCCTCAAGGCGATCTTTGTGCATATGTACCATACCTATCATTATGCTGTTGTTATCATTAAAGGACAAAAATACTTGGTACACAATACGCAACGTTGTCTCTGTGTGCGTTAGAAATTTACACCAGTGGATTGAACTGAACATTTTTGTACAGCACATGATTTTAAGAAAAGACTTTTAAAATTCAGCTACCTATGTATGTAAGTGCATACGTATGTATGTGATAGTTTCATGTTAAACGAATTTTCAGCAGAATAAACTGTGACAAGCTTTTTTTGCAAGTTTTTAAAATTAGATACTTTAATTCCGCACACATTTTATCACTCGCATAAAAACTTTAAAGAGTTTTCTCGTACAACTACATATAAAAAGTTCTAAATATTTTAACCAACATCATGTTTTGGCGCGTTATTTAATCCGAAATACGCAGAACATAGGAAGATTCGTATGTACGTGCGCATCTTGTGCTCACAAGTGATATATGCAATGGATGCAAGATTCACGCTCAATATCCTGTGCAACTTTATTTTGATGACTTTCCCAACTTGGCGAACGAACAACAACAGCAGCAAGTTTTAATTAATTTCGCACAACGCGTTGCAACGCCTTAACTTATGCATCTAATTACACCTGTAAAAAAAATAGACAGAAAATTGAAAGCAGGCGATGCTAACGCTGCTAATGCCATCTTGCGGCAGAGCATAAAATGATACTGGCACAGACTTAGCAGCCGACTCACTTAAGAAGTAGCAGTAGCGGCGGTAATGAATTTTCTGTGTGGTGACATGAGTCCATTTAAACCCCAAAAGTATTAAGAACGTACTACGAGACTTCCCGGCTTTTGGAGTCAAGAGAAAATCAATGCTTTCAATATCGGATCGTCAACTTCTGTGGAACTAACTTTGAATATAAGAAAATTACCCTTTTATAGTTTTATTTTTGCGATGGCTCGCTGGATCGAGTCTTTTTGAGCGAATTTTTGTAGTTTCACTGACTTCAGACCAGTGAAAGTTATTTATACGATTTTTGCTTGTGCTCTTTCATAGAATCTGAGAAAACCGTGAAGTTGTTCTTAGAGTTTTGACTTTAAGGTTACGCTAAGCCTAAGATGCACGTCAAAAAACAAGTAGACTTGAAGATCGACATCATTTGAATCCTACCTGAAATTGAACCTGCTTTATACCGAGAAGTCAACCGGAGTTGATTATTTTGGATCGAACCCTGCGAAATAAGCTGCGAAGGCTATTTGATGGAAATTACTTCGATTTGAACTTAATATTTTTGCCAACGATCTTTCTGGAACACCAAAATATATCAAAAAAAACGAGTGCACAAGTTTTAATTTTTTGACAAAAAAAAATTGTGCTTCAGTAATCTTTCGGTTAAAAATTAAGTTACTATTTTCGACAAAAATTTTCTATATAAGTAACGGCATTTATGAGGTCGAATCAGTTGACCGACTATAGGCGGTTTTGGGAAAATAAGCAAATAAGATGCATTAAGCAATAAATTTCGTTTTTTATGATAATATCTTTCATTCGTACAATTTTTAACACCTTTTTCCAAACAAAAACTATTTTCACAAGCTAAACACTGCCAGCAGCACAAAAATGTTTTTTGTTTTTCACACAACTCGCAAAATAATGAATTTGACCACAGTACAATCTCGCTAATCTGGATCAAATAAAACCGACCGATGCGGATGTCCAGATTACCAAAGACATATAGAAATTACTAAAGAGAAATATTTATAAATGCGAATTCATTTATTATAACAAATAATAGTAACATAGGTATTAAAACAAAAACAAAAAACGGAAACAATCCACTCAAAGTAAGCGTTAGAAATAAGTAAAAAGGAATGGAATATACATCGATTCAAAATTTATTTAAAAATATCGGTATGGAAGATTAGGCCATATCCATATTGATGCACGCATCAAGACTTGCTGCAAATGAAATCAGAAGAAATCCTGGGATTTCTCGGAACATATAAAATCAAAACTTAGCGAAAAAAAGTACTGATAGTATATTTAGACCGTCTAAAGGCGGGCTTGGAAACTAGCGGATTAAAAGTTACAAGGACCCTCCCAAGCGGTGAACATTTTATTGTTCTATATTTTAATTAGGGGTTGTTCATATATTACGTAACGCCCTTAGGGGGTTTGAAAATTGTGATAGCTTAGGTTCGAACTTATGTGACGGTTCGCAACCTATAGGGGGGAGGGTTCAAAAATGGCGTTAAATTGAGAGTACATAGTCGCGAAGTTCCGTTAATTTAGCTCCATCAATTTATTTAGTTTACGGCTGGTATCATTCCCCGAGAGTTTTAATCACTCTCTCTAGTGTAAGGCTTGTCAATTTAACTACAAACAGGCATTTGTAAAAATATCTGTTTGCTATCCCCCCAAACTGCTGCACTTCGAAACCCATGTTGTGTATGTGCATGTGTGTGTAGCAAATGCAACAAAACCTATTTCACACTACAACATCATAAACAAAGTATCAACAAGGATTCGAAAGTTTAAAAACAACAACGCACGCGTGCACGATACGGGTTAATACTTTGCTTACAGTTTATTTTTAGTATTTCCATCTTTGGTATCTTTTGTTAAGTTTGAGGCGCGATTTCTATGGACGATTTATGTTGTTTTTGTTTTTGGTGTTGTATTTTGATTTCAACATGTAAACAGTAAACAAGTTGAGGCATAAAAAGGATCTAATACACGCGCACATGTGGCAAAAGATATGCGTAAAATGTGTAAAAAGCAAAAATTAATTTTTATCGTTGATTTTAAATTTAAAAAATATATTCATTTACTGCTTATTTACTTAATCAGTTAATAAGCATAACAATTCTTAATGCAAGCGCGAAGATATGTGGATGGCCAAAGCATTAAGTTTGTATGTCAGTAGACTTAGCGGGTGGTATTCTCGAAGTTTCCAAAGCTCAACTTCAGTAACAGCAAAATTTGAGTAAGCAGCTTTGTAAGTAAACTTTTGCAGCATAAGGAGCAAAAACTGAACTGATCTTGTACTGAAGAGGTCGACAACTTAAACATGATTCAGATCAACGCATTTATAGATGAAAACTGATCTAAATACTTATCATATACGGATATATCTCATTTGAAATGCATTTCTTAGAACTATAATTGCAGCTCAGTAACAAAATTGATATTTTGCTTTATAACAGCGGTGGGCATAGAAATCTAACAAAAGAGCAAAACAACAACATCAAGCAACAACAAACGAAATTTTAAAGTTTTTTTTTACTTTCATTTCCAAATTTGCCATTAGCATAAAAAAACAAATTGTACTACAAACAAAAACAATTGCTATATTCGTCAAGACACAATGCGGCGCCGTCGTTTATGCCTTTGTGTTTTGTTTTCATTTGAATTCAAGTCAACGCTGTGCTTCGAACCCCTTTTTTAATTCTATTGATATACTATATCTCGTTTCTAATTTGTAAGTGCTTTATTTTTATTAAAAGATTATTGATATAAATTTTGTTTATTCGGTGTGTGCATCTGTTGTTTGCATTTGATTTCTGTGTTGGATTTGAAAATTTTGCATGAAATTTGGGTGTAAGTACAGTGCGACCTCGGTCAACGCAACTAATAAAACCAAGCCAGTTGCAATAACCGAGGTAGTTGCAATGACTGAGTCAAAAAATCTTAAGGAATTGAGTGTAGATACTTAATAATAAAAAAACATTCAATTAAAAACAACGTTCAAAGGAAATCATTCATTTAATCCATTAAGCTTAATTTTACTACATTAGTTAAATAAGGAACAAACAAATTAGTAACGTGTTACAATATTTTGAAAAAGTTTGCATCTTCAGATTTGATTTCCGGTTGTGAAAGAACCACCTCAACTTCATATGCGTCAGAACCTTCGCTTTCTTCAGTATTAAATTCATTTTTATTTGCCATGTAAACTGTTAACATAGTTTTCTAGTTCTTAAATGACCTAGGAATTTTTTAGCTTCCCAATTACCAGTAGATTAACTTTATGTGATCCGGATACATTTGTGCACGCAAGAAAAGTTATTCGCTCCTTGCTTACTTTTCGACCAGGTGCTTCTTAAAGAGCACTAAAGTTTTGTTTGGCAGAAGTCTAAAAATCAGACCTGACTCATCCTGACTCATCTGCATTATAAATCTGATTGGGAAAAAAGTCCAGCTTTTCAATTTTATCCCTAAATTCCTATAAATATTGTTGCACGAGCTCTGCCTTGTTCGATAACTTTTCCCCACAGATTTTCAGCATGCGGATACCATAATTTTTTTTGAAATTATAGAACCAACCATTACTTGCGTTGAAGGACGTTGGCTTTTCCATAATTTTTTGATGCAATTGTCGAGCTTTTTCTGCTCTCAGCTTTCTGCTGCATATAGAAAATATTCAAATGACAAATGTTGCAATAAGCGAGGTAATTTTTTAGAAAAGTTGCACTTACTGAGTCTGTAATGTAAGAAATTTACTTGTTGCGCACATCGAGGAGTTGCATTTATCGAGGGTTGCGTTGACCGAGGTCGCACTGTATTAGCCGGAAATCAAAAAAGTCAGGAAAAGTACATATAAATTTTTATTCAATTTTTTTTTTTAATTACATATGTTCATCATCCTCATTGCAGCCTCCGCCAGCATCAAGTGAGGATCGATTGCCAACATTGCTGCCCTCGCGTTGCTTATAATCAGCGCCATCTAGTAGAGACTTGTGAACTATTTTGATTAGTTAATAAAGCAGTTATATGGAACATGAAAAAGTGTGTTTTTTATCGGATTACACCGCAGCGGTCGCTGTCGTGATAAATAAAACTATATACATATAGGGCTACCAGATGGCCTTACTACAAAAGTAGCACATATCAAAAAATTGGAATTTTGTAAATGAAAACCTTCATTTTTTTTTAATGTCATACAAATATTTTTGATGAGCAAAAAAAAAAAAAAAAAGGTCCTCACTTCCTAACAAAAAACCCCAGCAAATTAAAACAATAATTTCAAATAACTTTGATGAGCAAAAAAAAAAGGTCCTCACTTTGTACGAGAAAACTCCAGCAAATTACAAGAATATTTCAAATGCAAAAGTAGTGAAAAGTAGCGCATTTCAACCAAAACTAGTACATTTCGAGTCAAAAGTAACAAAGTAGCAAAGCCTTGCAAAAGTAGCACTTTTGCTACTTTAGTATCGCATCTGGTAGCCCTATATACATACATAGCAATTATTAAAATTATGGATATTATATGAACGACAAGGAACTGCATTCAAACTAAATAGTTTAATTTTTGAATTCAAATTGAAAGCCCGTTCTGTTTCTCAACGCCTCATGTATAAATTTAATCTATTTAACACAATTCAGTTGGAAGTCAATAGAAAGCAAGTTAAGTAAACATCACAGCAATTTTTAAAGCTTTCTTATATACAAAATCAGTAAGCTTTTAGACTGAGTGTTTCAATTGGAATAAGGGAACATAACGAAATTTTCACTCGTAAGTATGATGATAAAATTTTATTGAATTTTCACTTTTATACCTAACCACCCACACATGTTATATATATCAATGTGAAACTTATCACTTGCTGAAAATAAGCCGTTTTTATTAAGCGAAAAAGCGTTTAAGCCTATAAAAAAGAAAAATTCATTCAAAAAGTACAAATACGAAATTAATGCCAATGAAATACCGCAATTGAAAACACATCAAAGAAACAACAAAAATACATAACAATGACACTAACATACATACGTTTTCTGCATGTGGGGATATGCATCGGCTCTTAAGCTTTAAAACAATGTAATCCGTAGTATGGTACAAAACAGTGGTGAATATTTTGAATAACGTTTACATTTATAAAGTCAATCCGATTAAATCAACATCAATTTGATATAAAAAATTATATGTTTATATTTTATATCGATTCATTCCATATGGATTGATTTGAAATGTAGTCGAATATTTTAGTCAACCTCTCTGAATTTCTTTAAAACATTTGTATAGTTTAGTTTTTATATAAAAAAAAAGGAAGTCATGTGGAGACTCTACGGCATAAGTACTTTATAAACATTTAAGGGGATGATTTCATTTATAGATCAGAGAAAAATGCTATGAGTAAACACATTATAAACAGTATATTCACAATATAAGATTGTGGCACGTTGATATAAATCATTTAAAATACATAACATAAAATCATTTAGTATCTAAACAATTCGAGAAATTATTGAAGTTTCTTCTGCAAAGAACCAACGATTTTTTGATTTACATTAAAAGAAAAAAATGATGAAGTTTACATTGAAATTGTCGCCTTTAGTTTTTATCGTTTGCATATGAAATTCTCTCACTTCATTCTTTATCCCCATGAATTACATACTTTTTCTTTGTTTTTCATTTAACGCTTCTCTCATTTTGTTTTCCGCACGATTAAAGCCAATAAAAATGCCAACCGCATTTCCGGTAACCTGACAGGACATACATATAGTATGTATGTATGAACATATCGAACGTTACATTATGCTTTTGAAGTAAAGAAACATTTGAAATTCGACAAAAATGTCAGTGAACGGAGTACGCTGTCTTGTTCCCCATAACCTTCAAGAAGTATGTAAGCTACACTGAAGTATGTAGGCTACACTGATTTGAATTTTTGTTTGTTTTTTTCTACTTCTACTTTGCTGCCAAGTACCTCAGTCAGACTTAACAATGTGAACGGAGTTAAAACGACGTGCTGAAATACTGGCCCGTAGGCCCTTTTTAACAATAGCATTGAATAGTGTTGCCTGCAACGAAACACAAGAACAAATCTGTTTAAGATACATGTCCGTAGTCCATCATATTTGTAGAGTGATTGTATAAACTTACCCAAGGGATAAGCTTACGCACAACCAGGGCCGTGTTACCGCATACGCCACCGACGACATGGCGTATGGGCGGCAAGGAAATGGAGGCGGCAAATTTTGAAAACGAGGGCGGCAAATTTTCAAAACGAGTACCTTTTTTTTTTTTTTGCTCATCAAAATTATTTGCATGTTTTGAACCGAGAACCTTTTTTTTATCTTATAATTTTTTTTAAAATATGGGGGCGGCAAAATTTTACTGGCGTACGGGCGGCACATAACCTTAGCCCGGCCCTGCGCACAACCCACTGCTTTACCAGTGACAATGTATAAAACATTATGGTCACCTCTCTGACTGTAACATCCCACAGAAATTTGATTTCTAAAGTAGGTATCCTTCTTGCACGCTGTTCGCATAAAATTGAACTCTTCCCAGTTTCAATTCTGTTTCTCTGACAACAATTTGGTTCATTTACCAAAGCAGCTTTTGCTTTATATAGGGCTACCAGATGCGATACTAAAGTAGCAAAAGTGCTACTTTTGCAAGGCTTTGCTACTTTGTTACTGTTGACTCGAAATGTGCTACTTTTGGATGGTTTTGCTACTTTTTTTTTTTTTTTTTTTGCTCATCAAAGTTATTTGAAATTATTGTTTTAATTTGTTGGGGTTTTTTTCAATTTGTTAATTTGCTGGGGTTTTTTGTTAGGAAGTGAGGATCTTTTTTTTTTTTTTTTTTTTTTTTTGCTCATCAAAAATATTTGTATGAAATTAAAGGTAATGAAGGTTTTCAAAATTGCAATTTTTTGATATGTGCTACTTTTGTAGTAAGGCCATCTGGTAGCCCTAGCTTTATATGCTCATACACATATACAGAAAATAACATTTCTGTAGAATTATAAACTCACATACATACATACATTCATCTAGCAACAACAATAAATACTGCGTGTGCGACCTTGACCTTGTTATTCACACTATCAGTTCTAATACCATTATTCCCAGTTGGCAAGTGCAGGAGCATGCACCGCTTCTAGAAGGCCTTCCTTTGGCAGAAACAGGCATTTGAAACTCTTTTCAAACATAGTGTTTTTATGAAATGCTCTTCACGCAGGTTTTCTTATATCGCTAGCGTTAAGAGGCCTTCTAAGGCCGCTTGCCGTAGCAGAGCTCACAGAATTACTTCGAAAAAGCGCCAAAGGAAAACAAAGACTCTATTGCGGCATGACTATAAATTAATTGTTTTTTTTTTATCCGCGTCATCATTACTTACATTCAGAGGCGTCAATTCGGTAGGGCTATTCTGATATTTGTGTTAAAACATCGATTCAATTTAAAAATCATCGATTTGATATGTTGTTTAAACTCTCGCTCCCCCCCCCCCCCCCCCCCTAGCTTTTGGTGAAATGACACCACTCCTTGTGTTGATATTTTTAATGTTTTGTTTGTGACGTTTCCAAAATTTATAATTGATATTGACTCTAATATAACATGAAACAGAAGACCAGCCTGACAACCTGCACACAATTCTTTGCTTCTGACCATGTATCCACTTTCGATGCCGTAAAAAGTAATGTCGAATCATAAAACATTGCAATATATGAAAAAAAAATATCTAAAACGCTTTAATATTAATTGTGTTCTTCTTCTTTGCCTTCTAATATCAGACCTGATAGCACGTCTGCTGTGGGAAGGCAAAATAGCCTTCCATGAGTATATTTTTGTTTGCATGAAAATCAAGTTTTGCGAAAGCCTTATATAAGCGCATACAAATACAGCAATGCTGGCAAAATATATTGACGCTATCGCAGCAGTGCTAGTAGGCCTTCTCCGAGGCAGGCCTTGCTCAATTGCCTGCTGGGTCGTTATCATCAAGTGCACGTCACTTTGGCAGCATTTTGCTGTCACTTACATACTACAAAACTGTGCAGATGCGTTTACTTTGTATGTGGCGTAGAGAGGAGGGGAGGGGATGGTGTTGGATAGTTCGTTATTACATTAAGAATGAAATTTTAAAAAATCTGCAAAATAAAATTGTAGTTAACATTTTCAAATTATTAAATTTTTTATTAATTCAGCTGGCAAACTTTGGGAAATACGTACTAATTTTTCAATGAACATAGGTAACGATAAACGTTTTTCGTTGTGTTTCCAAAAATATGAAAAAGGGACTTGGCCGGTTTTGCAATTGGACCTCAATTTTATGCCTTGCAATGATAGCAATCTTACCGAAATTTAGAAATGCAGCGAATTATAAAAAAAAAAAGCTTTTGGATGTGAATCGTTTGAGAAAATCCAATAACATGACGATTTATGTTGACTTCATTCAACAAACAAATTTACTACAATTACCGTCTCCGTAGTTCACATTTACAGCCGATATCGTAATTTTCATTTTTGATAACCTCAGAGCACTTTAAAATCACAAAAATGCTTGCATGTGTTTTGTGTATTTGTAAGTGTAGAGATATTGTAAAAGAGGATCAAACAATATTTAAAAGTTTTCTGGTTTTATTTAGAACAATATATTATTTTAAACAAGTTAATATATAATTAAATTAAATTATAATAATTTGATCTGGCTCGACATATAAAACAATTGATTTTAAATACAATAATATTGATTGTATTATTCAACCCAAGCTGAAAAGTAAAATTGTCATATTGTTTGATTTGATGGGATAAATTTATATTTTAATGTTTAAAAAGAAATGTTTTTCATGTCGAATAAAACAGAACTCGCAAACTTTGTAGTTTCAAGCTTTTTATTTTTGAACATTTTGTAAATAACTTATGCCAATCGTTGATTTTTTCAAAATAAACTATTTGCCACCATTACCACCGTCTCCACCATTACCGCCGTTTCCACCTATGCCAGCATTTCCACCATTACCGCCTTTACCACCACTGCCTATACCATGGACATCACCACCACGTCCACCATCGCCGCCATCGCCAATAGGATAAGGTGTAGTTATACGTCTACGTCCTATTTAGTACACAAAATCAAATAAATATTCAAGACTTAAAAAAAAACATCGAGCTGATCTTACTATGTCTACGTGTGCCCGCTGCAGATGTAAGTAAAAGCAATGCAAAAATCAATACAAAAAACGTAAAAATTTTCATTTTTATTAAAGAATCGCAAAACTTCTGAATATTAACTATGAAAAATTCTACATAATTTCGACTTTTTATAGCAAATTCTTGAGATGTAACAGCAAGTTATTTTCAATAAGTACAGTCTGTTCAACAAAAGAGTGATTGCAAATTTATACTGCTCTTTTTATGTCAGGGTATATTCACGTTCCGTTTGTAATGCATATAAGGGGCGTGGCAGTTAAAGAAAAATTATATATTATTGATCAACAACACCAGCAACGTCGATTTAGCCATGTACATTTGTCTGTCCGTCTGTGGAAATCCCGATTACGGGGAAACCAAGTGAGTTCATTGAATAAATTTAATACACAGGCTACATCTTCAAACAAAGTGGGATTGAAAATATGCAAAATTGGTTGAAGGACACGCCTACTACAAATGCGTACAACAGGCCCAAGCATCATCAAAAAAATTTTTGCAATATAAACTCAAAGATGACTGTCTTTGAGAAAACTTCATCGAAGTCAACACAGTAAAAAGACTCAGCGACGCTAATCTCTAGAGCTCTATCGAATCTAAATGGTTAAACTCAAGTTTTCATTTATAACATCTAGTTTGGTCACTTCACTTTATTTCACTTTACTCCACGGAAAAACAAAAACCCTTGAATAAGTGACGATACCTGTGCTATCATAGAAAAATTGCGTGCTGCAAAAGAAGCAATAGATGATACGCGAACCGCCATCTCCACTATTACCGCCATTTCCACCTATACCTATGCCATGAACATCGCCACCACGTCCGCCATTACCGTCGTCTCCACTTATACCTATGCCAAGGACATCACCACCACGTCCGCCATCGCCGATAGGTTGTGGTGTAGTTGTACTTGTACGTTTAGTTTTGAGTCCTATTTAATACACAAAACGAATAAATTTCATAAACTTAAGAAAAAAACAAGCTCATCTTACTACATCTTCGTCTAACTTTTCCAGAAATGAGGACAAACAATGCAAAGCCCAATACAAAAAATGTAAAAATTCGCATTTTTATTAAGGCGAACTTTTATATATATACTATTGAATAGTACTTCAATTTCAGCTTTTTATAGAAAATTCTTAAGATGTGAAAGAAAATTATTTACAATAAGTACAGTCTGTTTAACAAAAGAGTGATTGCAATCGTTTAAATTCATGCTTTTCTTATTGTACCTACACTCAGCGGATATTCAACTATATCACCATCACCACCTGCGCCGATTTAGTCATGTTCGTTTGTCTGTCTGTCTATGGAAATCACAATTATGTCTGCAACCGTGGAATTGAAATTGAGCGGAATTGGTTGATGGACACGCCTACTGCCCAACCAAATATAATATTAAAAACGCTATGCTTAGAGTGTTTTTTGATTTAATGTTTCAAAATTTCTCAAGAATACTAGGAATAACTTGGAAGAGCTCTGCACAAGAGATCGTGGCACCTCCCATATAAGTAAAAACTTCAAAATGATATATAAGAATATACGAATGAGCGAACCCTGAATGAATGACGCTAGAATAGACAATATAGGAGCTACAAAAGGCACAATAGATGAATCTAGAACAAGATACCAGAGGCAAAATGTCGCATGGATACATAACGGCCTTAATAAAGAATTAAAAGCCTTTTGTAACAAACGATAAATGTACAATGAAAGTTCTACATGAAAAGCACATGTGTGCAGATGTTAGAAGTTATAAATGTATATTTGTGGATAGAAATATTACAGCATAGTTTTGGGGCAGGGACAAAGAAATTTTCTGCGTTGCGAAATGAAAAACCAATTCAAGTTCTACTCAAAAAAATTTAAACATAAATTTTTTCATCAATTAAACTCTTGGAAACTTCGTTCAGTTCTTGTTGAACAGACTGTATATGGGAAATTCCAGTCGTTGTAAGAAAAAACAAAGAAAAAAATAGTAGACAAAAGAAAAAGAGTAATATTAACTGATTATCTCAGGAACGTGAAGATGTAACTTTGTTTATAAAAATGTTGTTATTCAAAAAGAACTGATACGTGTGATACCAGCGTTGTTCAAACTTTTCCAAATATGATTTCGGTATTTTATTCAGCAAAATAAAAATAATATAGGCAACGCAGTGACATTAGATTTGCGAATGAGCAGCCTAGAAATTGGTGTGCTATATAATCAGAAACATGGTCTCTTGGTTGCAGGTGGTAGACATACATACCTTATAATTCTATTGAAACACAATTTCAGTCTATGCAGGTTGCTCAGGTCAGTACCAGAATAAATTTGCTAGCCATAGTATGTGTGTGGAATCAAAAAAATGTATGCTAGAAATTTAAACAGTAAAGATTTTTAAGGAAAAAGCTAACGTGAGAAATAACTTGATTGATGTGTCTATCAAACTTCAGATTGGGCTCAATAATTATCTCGAGACAGGTGGCAGCGTCGGTTTTACTTAATGAGCAGGTGTTAAAAGATATGTTACTAAAGGTATCAGTACTGAGGGAATCACCGAATGTATGGATTTTAGCTTTCTGAGAATTATTAGAAATATGGTCATCACTAGCCTAGAGACAGAAAATGAATAATCTTGATTTTTGACGACACAATCAGAAATGGTGCGATTAGAGCTAGAACAATATAATTGGATGTCGTCGGCGAAGACGAATAGTACATTTGGAGACACAAGATAAGATGTCATTAACATACAACATAAATTGCCAATGGATCTAATATCGTACCTTGAGGTACACCAGAGTACAGTCTAAGGACATTAGACGAATTATTGGAATCAAAAGCTTTACTTAAGTCTAGCAAAGCAAGAACGGAAGGCTGTTTTATGGCCAATGATTTTCGAATTTCATCGGTTAAACTTAAAGTCAATGAGGTAGTACTATGGTGCTGTTGAAACCCTGATTTTTAATTGAAAATATTTGGAGACAAACTCTTTTCATATAGCATATCAATCTGCAGAAGTACGTAATAAGAAAATAATGTCTTGCGTTTTATTTTCAAATAAAAAAAAAAACATAAATCATTTGAAATAACAAAAGCATTCGGAAGAACATTTTATTGAAAGAAAAGTCAAATTTAAAAGATTAGCATATTCGATTTAAAAAAAAAAAAACATTAATTCAAAACATCAGAAAATTTTCTATCAACCATTTTTGTGTGCTGCTAAAAACTTGCGACAAGCTTCCAAACTGTGGCGGCTAAGGTAATTCTCCTGACTGAAGGCTTTCGTACACTGTGGACACTGAAAGTTCCAATTATGGTGACCTTTGGTGCGTTGATGGGCACGTAAGTTAGAGCTGAAAAGAGGTGAATAAGAAAATGGATCTTATACAACTTTGCACTACTCACCGATCGGCAAAACGTTTCTGACACGATTCGATTGGGCAAACGAAAGGCTTTTCGCCTGTATGCAAACGCATGTGGCCATGTAGCACCCAAGGACGATCAAACTTTTTATGACACTGCTCGCACTCGTAACTTTTTTCCAAATGCTTTGTGCGACGTCGTTTATTCAACTCTGGTACAGCAAATTCAAAATCGTGTTGCTCTTTACTGGCTGCAAGACTCATGCTGCTTATTTTGATAGTCTCCACTACTTTGGGTATGTTACTCGGTGCATCCAAAGGCGACTCTGTTTGCGGGGATATTATTTGCGTTGCTGCAATCGTAGTAGTTGCACTCGCCGGTATTTGTGGCGATGTTGGACCTTGACTCTCTATTTCAATCTCCAGACTTTCGATTGTATTATCAATTGTGCCGCCTTCCTGAAATGCCACCACAGCTGTTTGACTCGCGTTCGTTTGCGGCGGCTGTATAACGCTTTCTTCAATTTCTGGAAGTTTCCAATAAACGTGACTAAATGTCCCCTTTGAATTATGTCCAGAATGTCGTTCCATTAGTGGTGTATCCAAAATGAGTTCTAACTCACAGCGTGTGGTCATGGGTATAAAATCACTATCGTACCTAAAAGTTTAAGCGAAAATGAGTCATAGTGCAAGGCTGAAAAAATATACAATCATACCAGTCGGCCGAGCGTAAAAGTTTCTTCTGCTTTGGTTTCGCTTTATTTTTCTTCTCTATCATTGGCTTAGGCGTGGCGATGTAGTAGGTGCGCTTTAATTTCGGCAGCTTGGCAATTTTCGGAAAAATGGCAATTCGTCGAAAAACATCTGTAAAGTAGTTAAAGAAATTTCTAGCTACATTTAAGGGTGGTTTTTCTACTTACCATCGAGTGCCTCATTTACACGTATTTTTGCATAGTTATAACGCTGTGAGAAAATACTGCGTACCATTTTCGTTGAAAAAATTTAACTTCGATATTGATATTTTTTGTGTTTTTCCTATACGTTCACTTTTGTTGAGTGAAAATTTATAATTAAAAAAATATTCTTACTGGAGAAACTTTTTACTTTGCACAAAATGTCAAAGCATACTATTTTTTTGAAAAAAAAAAAAAAATTTTATTCAATGGATACTTTTGAAAACTAAGGTACTTTTTTGCTATTGATTTTACTTAGCAAGAAAGTGCAAATTTTAGCAAGAAAGTGGTTTACACGAAAATTTTTTCGAATTCTATCAAAGTGGGAAGATAAAATGCACTGAAATCGTCATAGGAAGCTAAAATTCAAATGCACCCTTGAAATTTATTAATATACAAACCAAAATTGTAACGTCGAGTAAATATTTTGATATCTAGGTAAGTTCCGAGAACTATCAAATAAATGCCGAAAATTCTGTGGTAACAAGCAATAACAGCTTAAGTCGATCTACGATGACAATCCGAAACAGTGTAACTTATGTTGCTTTGCCTTGTGATCATATATTGACTTAAGCTGTTATTGCTTGTTCTCACAGAATTGTTCATTTAATAAGCAAGTTTCTGTAAGAAGGATCAGTAAGATACCGGTAGATCACTGATGAAAGTTTTCTGGAGGAATTTTTGGCTCAACTCCGGCTACAGTGGTAGTGCGTTCAGAGGACTTCGTTCACATTGCACATATTCCCATATAAAGCTGTGCATGAATTGAAATCAAAAGACTACCAGCAACGAATCGATTATACCATTTCTGTTTTTTAAAACAGCAGATCCAAATCCCATTTCATATTCAATTTGATAATGAGCAATGTAGCCCATACCCAATTTAATGGCTTCGGAAAATCTTAGCGCGATTTATCAGCTACAATATTCGAACTTCGAAAATGAAGACAGTGAGGCAGTTACGGGAAATCTTTGATGATGGCATTGTTGCAACTACAGTTGGCCACCGCTTCCAAATTTTTTTCTTTATTCACAGAAATATATTATTGCGACCATCCGCAACGGAAAATCAATATTCGCTGCGAAGTCCGTGGCATATTGCATGAAATATAGCAAAAAGTCATGGGAAATGTGTTCAAAATCACTACCGTTTGCGTAACTTAACCTTCCACACTTAAGTCATTTGTAAATATTTTTGTAATTTACTGTAAAATATTAAAGTTATAACAAATTCGAAACATAAAGGTCATTTTGCGCCACACTGCGCAATGTATAACTTAAGTTTCTTATACCAGAAGTCGCAAAGAACCTTTTACTAAAGTAGGTCACTTATGTTGAAAAAAAAAGAAAACATTTTATTTTAGCTTCAGTGAATGATTTTCAATTAAAACAGAATAAAAAAGACATAAAACTACAAAATAAAGCTTACAGCTTTAGTACATTTACCTGCCGGTTTTATTTCTATTATACCAATAATCGAAGTAAAATCACGATTCGAATGAAAATGGTTTTAAATAGAAATCGTGCTGCAACTACAATTGCAATTGAAACGTGGTAACTATTTAGTAAAAAAGACAAATAATCCATTAAATTCTATATTATATTTACTTTAAGGATTTTCATTTATATAAAAAAAAAAAGAAAACTACATATTGCATTATCACAAACATTGCCCTGGTGAGCTGCCTATCCATGCCACGGTGCTTAAATGGAAGATTTAAATGAAAGAAATGGAAATGCAAGATTTTTTTTATTAAGAAAATGTTTGAAATATTTTCCAGTCCGAAAATCTTATCGTTGGCACTTGAAAAAAAAAATAATTTTTTTTAAAAAACACTAATATCTTATATATGTATGTACATAAATTTTAAAATTTGTTTTTTGATCATTTTACCTATATATCTTTGAAGTTCAATCCAATTCTGGTAATAATTTTTCTCTATCACGTCTGGTTTTTTTGATAACTGTTGTCAAATGAGTCAAACTTTTTGTTTTGATGAATGTTTTACTCAGCTGACTCCATTTATCTCAAAAACCAAACACAAAGTTCGGACTCAGCGTCATAAAATTCATAGAAAATGCATAAAAAACTTGTTAGATAAAATTTTAAAAACTGTTTCCAGCAAATTCATATTGTTAAAAAAGTTTTTTTTTTTATTTAAAGTGTCAATGAAAGAATTTCAAATTTTTCTAATACTAGATCTGGATGCTATTCCTAATATTCTGATTCCTCCATTTGGACACCGTGTTAGAGAGTTGTACATTCTCAATTGTCTTGAAGTCTATTCTGCACTGAAAGAAAAAACTGAATTTACTTTGAAAAAAGTTTTTTCTTATATGAAACTCAAAGTTGTATCACCAACATTTTTACTTCGCTATTTTATACTTAACTTAGGTCCTTTGGCAAGTTTTTGCCTGATTTATTAAATGCAAAGTTTTTCCTCTCCATTTACTTTTTTATTTCTACATTATAAATATATAAAGATTTCAAAGCATTCTGTAATCAAAGTTTTCTAAAAAAATAATATTTATTTCCGGTATTTAAAGCAGTTTCCGCTTACCATTGATGTGTTGAACAAAAGTTTGATATCTGACTTATCAAACTGGATTTTTGTGCATTCCATTTCTGTTTCACTATAACTTATTTTTAGAAATACGCGGTTTTTTTCTCAAATTCTACAAACTAAGTAAATTTTGTACGTTTTATTTTTCTTCTGTATTGTTATTCACAGCAAAAATATGTTAGCAAAAAAAGTATCCTTGTTATTGTTGTTTCTTTACTTCAAAGTTTATCCATTCAATTGCACCGCAGGACACTTTGATATATCAAAAACGACGCTGCTTTCGTAGTTATCCTTTTGCATAAAGAATGCGATGAAGGTTTGGTTTGTGCAGCTTTATTTGATTTCAGTTCTTATCTGCAGCATTCTTTTTTATCTTGAACCACTTTATAAGGATAATACGGATATCAAGTTGTTAACAAATGTTTGTAAGCGTATAAATTTCATTGTAATCGTTTAGTTTAGCCATTGAAGTTACAAGCAAAAAATATTGCGGTTTATTTAATTAACTTGACTTAAAAAGTAAACATTGTAAATATCTTGAAAAAATTTTGAATTAAATTTAAGAATTTTACACAGTCATTTAAAAACTAAATCTAAAATTTTCTAAACATTATCAATTTATGACAATAACTTTCAACTAACTTCCTCTTAAAACTTTGTTAAAATTAATGCTTATGGGGCAAAATATGTATGTACTTTCCACACATTTTTGTGATGCAAAATGTTTATCCTTGCTTAGGCAACATACTCGTATGCTGACATTTTTTCAGAACTTTAATTGCACTTTACCCTAAGCAATTTTTAGAAGTGAAACTTCACATGTGCTTAGTCAACTACATATATCGAAAAAATTACGATTTATATTTTCCAAATGATTGCTTTTGTTGAAAGTTAAGTTTGAGCTTGAGCAACGTTTTTATAAATTTTTTTTTTTTTTTTGTAATTATTTTTTGTAGGGTAGACCAATTAAAAATTAAAACGCTATGCGGTAATATTAAACTTATGTACCTACCATTTATTAACCACTAGTACGCCCGGCAGACGTTGCTTTGCCCTTTCTGTTCCTCCCATCTATGTAAATCTATTCAATCACGAATTACGGTGTGCATTCTCCACACAAAACGCTAAATCGGTTTTTCATGATTCTACGATTTTTCTTCCTTCTACAGACAATAACGAACATATCCTAAAACCCAATGGACAACATGCATATCTAGAAATTAAAAAAAAATGAGGAAAATCAAATAAACGGTGCAACTTAATTCAATCGCAAATCATGATATGCTTCCTCCATACAAAATTCCCACACAAAACACTGAACAATTACGAACACAACAAAATAAAAATAAATTTTAATTTTACCCAAAGCCCATGAACAATAAACTTAGCAGGCTTTGCAATCACAAAATTTAATTCCGCAGAAACATCAGACGTTTCGTTCCCCTCCGTCAAATCACATAAGTGCATTTTTGGAGTTAAATTTTGAAATTTGTATTGTGATTTCAAAGCCTGCCAGATCCATCGTCTCTGTTAATACGACCAATTGTACCAGATTCTGCAAGACCGTCCCGCAGTAACTATTGCAATCACATACTTTAATGCATACCTAGAAAATCACGGAAAAACACTGCTGCGCTCGAAAAGACTCGCATTCGCTGAAATAATATTTTATGTTTCTAGGACGTTCAAAATAGCAAACACTCGATACTGATGAGCTCACCTTAACTATTCAAAATATAGATAAATACCTATATTTATGTATGTTTTAAATGCTTTATTTGTATGACTAGAAGGCGTGTCCATTAACCAAAATATGTTTGAGAATGAGGCCAGTGTACCAAATCAAATTTTTTCGCATAGTTTCCCCGTAGTCCTGATATTTAGTAAAAAGAAAACTTGCTATGATAAGATTTGATTGAGCTATGATGCTATAATATTGATATGTCTTGACGATTCTATGTGTAATTAAACGTTAAACGTTAAATTCGGACTTGAATTATATGACTCTTTAAGAAAAATATAATTCAGTTCGAAAAAAATATTAATGAGCCGAGTTCCCACGACTGCCAAGTCCAAAATAGCATCATAATTTTTCTTTCGAATTGTAAAAAGTAAAATTAATTTATGTGAGCAAAAAGTATATGGCCATTTCCATCAGAAATATCATTTTAGCTGGCCTCGTTTTTAATTTTTTTTTTTTTGTGCACTCTTAAAAAAGAGTTCAGCTTAAACGATGTTTTTAGTAGAAATGCACATGTGTATAGTATAACCTTTTTTTTGGTTTGTATAAAAAATTGCAATTTTTTTTAAAAAAATAGCAAAAATTTGATGACCATTATTTGTTTTTGCTCTATTAAAATAAATTTAAGAACATGTATCAAAAATCCTCCGATTCCCGGCTATTTATGAAATTATACAATTTCTACACGGTTGAAAATATCAGTATAAAATTAATAGCTTTTAGTTATTCATATAAATCCATAAAAAAATCGTATAGATTTTATATGTTCCGAAGTTATAAAATTTTATATGAATTTCATATTTGTTTCTATATTGAAAAGTATAGAAGAGGTTGACGTATAAATTCTATTTTATAATTAGAGTTTATATTTAGTTAATTGTAACGATAGTAAAAAAAAATGTATATTTATGTCGGTTGTTAGAACCTTTGACTGGTACACAGAATTCATGGGTTCGAGTCCGGGAACAGATACTTCTTTCTGATTTAATTTTATTTACAATTTTTATTTATAAAATGATTTGAATAACACAACTTCAATGGACAGAGATTTGAACCTGCTTCATTTCTAGAATAGTTTGAATGTGACACCGTTCGTTAGCTAGCTCGGCTACAGAAGGTTGATGTTTTACTAGACAAAATTGAGCATAAACAACTGGCCGCATAGCTGGTTTTTATATGTTGAAAAGTTATTAAATTTATACCTAAATTCATATAAAACGACCCTTAAACTGATATTCGTATAAAAATGTATACTTATTTTTTCAACCGTGTACAGACGTATGTTTTGACACAGGGGTACAGCGCTGACTTTTTTTCTTTTTTCCAGTGAATTCTTAACTTAATGTTTAGTTACAGTGCGGCCTCGGTTAACGCAACTAATAAAAACCAAGCCTGTTGCAGTAACCGAGGAAGTTGCAATGATTGAGTCAAAAAATCTTAGGTACCCGGGTGTAGATATTGTTGAATTACATACAAGTTTTTACAATTCTACAGTCCTTAAATTTGAGTATAATCTCACTACAGCTTAACAATATGTTTACTATTGGTTTAGTAACGAAAATGCTATAGAGAATATCCATATGACATACGTTGCAATAAACGAGGTAAAATTTGTTCGAAAAGTTGCACTTACTGAGTCTATAATGAAAGAAATATACTTGTTGCGAACATTGAGGAGTTGCATTAATCGAGGGTTGCGTTGACCGAGGTCGCACTGTAATTGTAACTGAAAATGAGCAAGTCGAAATCTTCGTACGAATCGTAAAAAAACATATGAGTATCGAAACTTTGATTACGGTAAATTTGAAAATTAGGGCCAACATAACTTGTTTCATATTTAAATAGGTACATATATTAAGTTATTTTCAATGAAATATTACTAGCAAAAATAATTTTAAGTTATTTGAAGTGATTGCTAATATATAAAAGATAAACGAAGCATAAAGCCCAATTTCCATGTGATCTTATCTTATCAAATATCAGGGAGGACATCACATTCTATTAAGATAGCAAATGTATGCTATTCACTCTCGCATTCTCCAAGCGCATTAGGTTCTGTTCTCATGCTTTTTCTTTCTTACAAAAATTTGAATTGATATCCCTGATATGGGATAAGATAAGATAATATGACATGGAAATTGGGCTTAAATTTTATAGTTTTGACATTTTTATTGACATAAGTTTCAAGCAATACATTATAACAAAAACAAAAAATAATTAACTTTTTGTTCCATTCGACATGAATGGACCAACATCCAGGTTTCCGAGCAGAAAGTAATAGTAAAAATTAAATTAAATTAATTAAAATTTAATACAAAAAGTAAACAAATAATTGTTAAACCCAATTCGTTTGTGTACAGTATGTATGAGATTTCGACCACTGTCAAGCCAATGAAAATGAACACTCTGAACTAATATAATCACCATTATTAAAGCCCAATTTCCATGTGATCTTATTTTATCTTATTTCATCCCACATCAGGGATATCAAATCAAATTTTTGTAAGAAAGAAAAAGCATGCGAACAGAACCTAATGCGCTTGGAGAATGCGAGAGTGAATAGCATACATTTGCTATCTTAATAGCATGTGATGTCCTCCCTGATATTTGATAAAATAAGATAAGATAAGATCACATGCAAATTGGGCTTAAACCATGCAAAAAATTTATATGTATTTAAAATGAAGGCTTATTTATGTAACAGATGTTTTTCATATAAAAATGACAGCTTATTTTTCACATATGGAAGATTGTAATAGAATAATGGTCGCATTCACTCGCTCGAACTTTTATTCGCTACATTTTCTGTACTGTCAAAGAGAAATAAACTGAAATTGAAACCAAAAGAACGTTGACAAGCAGAAATTGAACCGAGTTCGTCTTCGCGTACCTACATTTGTTCGTTCGACATTGCTGCAATTTATTTTATCAATATTTTTCAAGTATTGTAATTACTTTGCATTTTAACAATTAATAAAAACTTGATGGAAAATTGAATGCAAGTTGATAATTAAAAAATCGAGCAAATTCAACGGAGAACTTTTTGAATAGAAAATTAGGAATCATTTTCTATATTTACTTTGCGTTCAGTTTTATAACCTTTTCCATTTTTTTATTGCTGTTGCCAACAAATTTGTGAATCGTGGAAGTGATTTATTACGAAATTCAATTGACATTTTCATTAAAGCATTACTATCTAATAACAAATTTAAAAAGTTGATAGAGGAAAAATCAAACGATTTTATGCCGCAGAAAAATCAATTTCCTTCAAGTCCGTGTTCTCCTACCCTTGCCAACGAAAACCAACGCGCATTGCATTACAGACAATTGAATTGATTTTTCGTAAATTCTTCGTTGTCTACCGCCTTCCGATAAGCAGTATTTATTGGTGTACCCCTTTATCTGACTGGTTGTTGTCAGTTGCAGTCACTCAGGAAAAAACAGGTTGGTGTGCGTACTTTTTGTTTGTTTTTTTTTAATGCCAGTATTTTAATTGAATTTCTTTGCCATTACTCTTGTGCTGCTTTGTTCTTATTTTACATTGTAATTTGTGTGTGGCACTTAAACATGCTGGAACACTTGCAAATTTTTATTCATTTTATTATTTCATCTATTCTGCGGTTCGTTTTAACCGGCATCTGTTTCTATTCCGTTTGCCTGCACTGCGTGTCCATGACCAAGCAGAACACAATGGAATTGAAACGACATTCGTATAAGCAGTGGTGGTGCATTGATTCCTTTGAATATACTTTTTGTACATACTATATGTATATATAAATTTGATATGTGGAGAACGTATAAATGAAGGAATAAATCTGGCTTACGGCCCAGTTAACAGGGACAGAATTCGACAAGACAACCCTATATATTCTATTTAGGCTCTTTGATATCTATCATTTGGCACAAATTTCAAGCTGTTATCTTAATTTATGAAAATTGACCCAAAAAAATGCTGAAAACCCATGTTTGGGACAGGATTCAACAATGCAATCTCAGGTATTATATTTAGGCCTTTTCCAGTTCTATAATTTAGCATTCATTTCCAGCTGTTATGTAGGTACTACAGTTTTAATTAGAACAACAAAATTTGCTAAAATTCGGGCATTTTCGGCCATCGGGATAGGCTTTGGCAAGGCAACCCTAGATATTCTATTTAGGCTCATTGAGCTTTATCATTTGGCATACATCTCATCCTGTAATCATATACACTCGACTTTTCAACAAAATTTTGAAAAGTGCATAACTCGAAAAGTACTTAATTGTTTTAAAATTTATATGTTATTATAACTTTAAATAACTTTTCAAGTGACTCAATTAGTTAGAGTGCAAGAATTTTAAAGATATTGCGATTATTGGAAAAGATTTATATGCAACTTCCCATCGCTAGATCTCCGAAACGAAATCCCAGCGATATTTTTTATTAAGACTTTCATCTTAGATGTAAAAATATTAAATCAAAATTTAAGAAAATCTTACCATGATGTTAACTAGATATGAAAATTTCCATTTAATTTATTATTAAAATATTTTGGAATTATGACATTAAAAATGATAATATTGCTAAATTTAAAAACTCTTATTTGTCAGCAAGAATCGTAAAAGTATTGGATTCTAAATAAGACATGAGAAAAGCTATATGTAATTGATTGCCGATATTCGGATATTGGAATTCAATTCTAACAACTACCCGGTCAGTCAAGGGCTTAACCCAAATGGGCCTTTCGGGTATTCACTAACGACTTAACTAGGGGGACAAAACAATATGAAAATTCATTGAAATTTGGAAATAATATTCAAAATTTACATTCCACAGATTATTTTGAACAATTCCAGCCATTAGGGATTAATTAATTCAGCCTGAATTAATTTCATTATCTGGAGAGGTGTATAATTTCTTAGGTGACAAAGATTCGCATAAAATTTTACAAAATCCGTCATGTCTTGAATCTGTTATTTAGATTCCAAGTTCTGTAAAAAAATCTCTTATATGACACCCTTGTTTTGCAAATCGATCCAAGTCTTATTAGTTAGCGTGTAATTTTCATGGCGCCAAGTTTAGACCCCATATTCTGGTAGAGCTCGATGAGACAAGCAATAAATATAACTGGCCAAGTTTAAGATTACGTCTTTCTCTTGGTCACTTCCAGCTTTCAAAGGTTCTGTATATCCAATATAAGTTGGAAAGCAAGAGTCTCGTATAAGGTCAAATAGTTAAATTTGCTCAATCCTGCGCTAAGCTTCTGAAAAAAATTGTTATAGTATTGGAACATAGAAAATTGAAAACGCTACTGTTTATAATGCTGTTGCTAAGCGCCCTTCATGTTGTCATGTCTTTCATAAAGAAATACATAGTTGCTGCAGTTCTTTAATTAATTCGAACTTCAGCCGGTCAGTAGAACACAATTTGACTCGATTTAAACTCTTTGAATGTGCTTGTGTTGTAGTAGCCCCCCGTTTATTCTCCTTGCCTGCATAACATCTCATGCCTCTTGGTCTTTACATCGTTATGTCATGCTCAATTGACACTTTGTCAGTAGTGGGTTGTTATCAGTTGTGGGTGACAAATAAGTGGTGCCGCCAAGAGTATGCTCACATGTTATTTGATTTTTCCTGCAATTGTTTTTGTTTATGTACTTTGTTCATTTTATTTTTTTTTTTGTATTAAAACAAACAACAAATAACTGAAGAAATTTGCATTTAAATTGAGAATATTTTTTCTATCTTTTGATTTTGATGTACATATTGTGTATGTTATGCACTTGAATTTTGTTGATATGTTTTTATTTGTTGTTATTATATTAATAATTTTTAATGAATTATATTTTGTCTTTGGAAAACACCACTTTAACGAAAATTCAATTTTTCATGAATCAAGCTTCTGAATTTTATTACAACCAACCCTTGAATGCAAATGCATCTCTGTCTTAAATACTCACAAGCTACTTATTAAACCAAGTTACTTGGACTTGGACTCTAACAGCGCTATATTTCTCCAAACTTTAATTTCCGTGCGTTTTATGATTTTTTTGTTTTATTTCAAGTTATTTACTTAGATCAAGTTATCATGAGAACCGCAGAGTAGTAAATTGAATTGTGTTTTTAGCGTTTCCTACTAAATTTAATGATTTTACAAAATTTTAATTCAACACTTAAGGCATGTTAAATTTAAATTTGATATTTTAAAAATAACTAAGAAATATTTTTATAATGTTTTTTTTTTGTTCTTTCGCTTGCCACTTAAGAAAATGTCATTGATTTACTCACCTCATTACAAATGCCTGAACAAATATTACCAGTCGACACTTACTGCAGTATTGCTATCATACATACAAACATACATACAAACATACATACTCATATGTACATTGGTAATGGCTGTCATACTCAAATGTTGACTCAATAAATTTTTTGTTGAGGTGGGTTCGGCTCACCCTGGTTTCCTTGCTCCATGTTCAAAGTTCTCATTTTATTTCAAGCCGGTGAAATGTCTACCAAAAAAAATCACCAGCTGTTTCTGCAACATCTAAAATTCTAAAACATTTTGTGTATATACTCGCAATTTATACAAAAAAAAAAAAAATTGGCTTAAAAGGCTAAGTACATATTTAGTTGACTTTAAATTGAGGCTATAAGGTTGTAGAGAAAATCTGCAATGCAGACTACTCCACGTGGAATTTTGGAAGTATGTAGTTGTTTATTAAGTAAATACCAGGGGCAAATTGTGTGAGTATGGGCTTTTTGAAGTTTTATTTTATTTTTTGGATTATGTTCGCCTTAACTTCAATGAGAAAACTTATAATATTGTCTTAAATCTCAAGTAAAACCATGATTGCATGTTGTAAGCGCTTTTTATTCGCAATGCCTCAAACTAAAGCAGCGTTACGCCCATGTAAAGTAAGATAGTCTTTCGTAGATATGGAATTTTTCACATAGCCTAATCGATATAATTTGATAAATTTCAACTCTTATTATTTTTTTCTTACTAATATGCAATAAGTTAATTTAATATTTCTTTTCACATTTCATTATATTATCTGCTTTGTAGCTTCATGCCGCAGTTTTTATTTTTTTCATTTTTGCTTTCTGGTTGAACACAATTTTGCTATTGCCTCATTTATATTGACCTCGAATTTTTTTATTTCATTACCTAGTTTTCAATTATTTAGTTCATTACTTTTTTTCTGTGCAATTCAATTCTGTTTTACTTACGGTTCTTTATTAGTGTATGCCATCCAGCTATTAGCAGTAATTTTGATAGTTTTTTATGTAAAATTCAATTTTTCTACAAATTATAAAAAAAAAACGTGAGACGAATTTTGTTTCTAAAGGGTGTCCCCAAATTCACGCAAGATTTGAATTTCGCGCGATTTGTGTGGTAAAATGTTGTTTAAAAAAATGTCAGCGTGAAAGCTGAAGTTCATGGCTGATCAACATTTTAAAAATTATGAAGGTCTGTCAGCAACAGTTCTCAATTTTCGTACAAAATATGGTCATCAACTGTGAAGAGATTATTTAAAAAATTTAGGGATACTGGATCAATTAGTGATCTTATTGTGAGTATTGCTATAAATCCAGGAACATCAATTCGAGAAGCTCTCTACAGCGTATTCTCACTAAACATTGACTCAATAACTGAAGCCTACTGACCAAGGTCAGCGAATAGTGTTCGCTGAATGGATTATGCAGCAGCACCAAGTGGATGTTGATTTTTCACACAAAATCATCTTCAGCGATAAGACTCATTTTCATCTTAATAGTCGTTAATCGTCAACATTTTCGCATTTAGACTTCAGAAAATCCACGGGTGATTGTTGAGAACATATGGATTTCAACGTCTCACTTTTCGCTTGGGGCAGTGAGTTGATTTGTTGTCCCCTCTCAACATCAATTTAATTCTGTTTTTTGACATTGCAAAATTATGTTTACTAAAAAAAATTTCCTCACTTTTGGTCCTCGAAAACCCTAGAAAAATTAGATATCCCCTACAATTATTCGCATTTCCTAAAAATTAAAATTAAAAAAAAAAATCTTACAAAATTCCATATTTCGATTTGACTATTTTGCCGCAACCTAAGTGGTTGCGCCTGGGACGGCGTCCCCTCGACTCCTCTCCCAAGTACGCTACTGTATCGGATCATTCTTCTTCGAAAATACAATTGGTCAGGCAATAACAGTTAATGGTACTCAGTTTTTTGTGCCTAAATTGCACGATATGGATGTGAACGACAAGTGGTTTCCACAAGACGGTGTCACATGCCATGCAAACCGATATTTCAATTATTGCAGGAGTCATTTCCTAGTCGTGTAATTTCCCGTTTTGGTGATCATAATTGGCCGCCCAGATCATGCGACTTACGCCGTTGGTGGATATTGAGGCCTTAAAGGTGGATATTGAGGACTGTATCAACGAAATTCAACCACATTTATGTAAAACGGTCATGGACAAGAAAATTTTCGACAAAAACGTGTGTATGTACCGACAAAGTGGAAGAAACTTACCATATATGCTATTCCATGCATAACTCTATACTGTATACCAGGGGTCGACAGCGCCTAACTCTTTGCACTCTTTGCACTCTTCTACAACAACTTCGTATTGTTGTAATTCGCCGAATCGTTGACAAGCGCAACGGCACCAAAAAAATTCAACACTTGCGTGTTGTTGCTTTGCATGTCGTTGTTGGTAAATACGTAGCGCTTGCGACTGCGCACAATTCTTGCTATGCTTTGTTTGTTGTTGGTAATTTTTTTTTTGTTGTTGGTAATTTTGCGAACTGGTGCGCTGCCGTGTGCGCTACCGGCATGCGCGTTGTTGCTTTTATATGATAATAAATCCTTATGGTACCGTATCCAACGATTTGTTGTTGTTGTTGGTTTTTTGTTGTTGCACTCTCGAAATAAAATCCTTGTCGACCCCTGCTGTATACTTTATGAATCAACAAAAAAATTAAAAAAAACTGCGTTTTCTTCATTCGAGAATTTTGGAACACCCTATAGTTAGGGGGTTAAGTCCTAAACATTTTTTTTGTTCTTGCTGTCTTAAAGTTTGGAAAATAGTTTCAACTCTGGAACATTCTACGCATATTTTTTCGAAATGTTTAAACTTATTTGTTGATAAGCTATGTAATCAAAAAATTATTCTGTTACTTATTTCCCCATATATGTACATACATAAATATTCAATTTACTGCCTTAATTAAAAACAAATTATGTTGCATTGATCTAAAATTTAATGACTCCCTGGCGAGAGTTGCTGTATGCGCGATTTTTTATAGTTTATTTGTGCAATTTAAATAATTTACACGTTTTTGCGAGTGCAACAATTTACAAATGCAATTAGTTTGTCATCCTGTCAGACGCAAAAATTTACACAAATTGTCATGTGGTGTCAATGATAAACAAATGACACTCCACAGAGCACAATAAATGCTGTAAACTCTGGATAAACATTTGATATCACGTGATAGGTAAACAATTGCAAAGTAAACGCAATTTACTCGATTTCGTACAATATAATTTGCGCTTTCTTTTACGCCTTTTAAAAAAAAAGACTGCAAAATGCGCCAACTTTGCCTTTTTAAATGGAATTAAAATTGTTGCAATTGTTTTTAATTCAATTTTGTTTTCCCTTGTCAAACAACATTTTTTCGCTTGTCATATCTATGTAAATTTTCCATTAAATTGGCATGATCTATAGTCTAAATATAGACCTAAGCTATTTTTAAAATCTTTTATGATTGCTTATCAAGAACACACTTTGTAAATAAGAAAACAACAGCAATATTTTCGCTGTATACAAATGTACTATATTTTCAGCGAGTAAATAACATTGCACATTTTAAAAATAGAGTGACCATGTTTAATGTAAATATTTCAATGTATCAATCAATATGCATCGTAGCAGTGAAGGGCTAGTTTTTTCACTGTAAAAAACTAATCGCAAATGTATTGTCAATATTTTTCAATCTGCAAAATATTAAGTATTTTTATCAGAGTTGTAGTAACAACTGAGATTTCTAGCTTTTTTTGTCTCTCTTTTTCGGTCAAATTGATTGATTTTAGAGATTATATAGTTTAGGTTTTATAAACGTTTTAGAGATTTAAAAATGATAACTTGTTTTAATCTTATCATATGTTTCACATCGAAAATCGATTCAGTTTTCAGAATTACTGTCGAAAGTCAGCTATTGTGTCTGCCACATAAGTTCAAAAGCCGGAGCAACAGTTTACGAAGAGCTGTCGCAGTCGAGGGCCGCCTTTTGCTGTCTGCTGCGTAACATACAAACAGTCGGCTATCGCTATAGCAGTCGTTGATTTTTTATGCTATAATTTTAATTTTGCCAATGAATTGAATTTTTATGTTTTGTATAATTTTAGATTTATATTAAATTTTTTCTTTAGAATCCTATAGAACATTAGTATTTTTAAAAAAAAAATGTAAAACTTAAAAATTAAAATACAGCTAAAACGTCTAACAAAAGTTCGGCAATAGGCTCCGACTTTTTAAAACGTTTCAAGTTCACCTCAATTTGACTGTGTCGTATAGTAAAGTGAAATGCGCGACAGATCGGTATATCTCATGATGAGCTGGGAATCGAATTATGCCGAAGAATCCTAAATTCGGGCCTCTTTTGTGGCCATATTGGTTCACCGACTGAGCGGCAGAATGGCAGAATGTGTTTTTTAATATGCTTTTTTTACTCTATTAAAGGCTCCAAGCTAAAAAGGCTAAAAGCTTTAATAGCTAAACTCTATTATTATTATTAAAATTTCGTATTAGAAAAGTGCGCAAATTAGTCGATTTTGTGTGACACAACCACCCGGACTATTTTTTACCCCAAAAAACGACGCCATTTTTGTTGATTTTTAATATTTTTAAAAAATCGTATGTCATTCTATAGGAAATACCTTCAACTTTAATAACCTTTTTGAATTTTTTTGTTTCAACTACTCATTCGGCCGGAATTTTGTCAGCAGTTGGGGAAATTTTCTTTTTGGCACCTCCGACGACAGCACATAATTTTTCAATATTTTTGTAAAAAAAAATCTTAAAATATAAAAAATATACCTTATTATGTCCAAAAAACTTCAAAACATTCTATGCTTTCTTTTAAAAAAATTCTCGACAATCCCCTTAAAACACTGACAAATTCATACTCATGAATAGCATGAGTAGAATAAGCGTATGTACGAAATTGCAAGCATAAAATGCTAATGTAAGAGTGAAACAACCTTACTATGCCAATTAAATGTGGGAAACTAATGAGTAACATATTCGATGAGTTTAGCATTGCAAATTGTAATTTCGGTAGATTTCAAGATTGCACGAGAATGTTTGAGGGTTCTGTAGAAGCCATTTACGGTTAAGTTAAAGTTTTAATGTTTGCTGAAATATCAGACAAAACCCTAGTAACGAAATGCAGCCGATATATGGCGATTTTGTACATAAGCGCATTTTATTTACAAGTTTTGATTTAATGATATTATGACCCGAGTCTTTTGTTCATCATATCTTGTGGTAATTACAAAACTTTTTACAGACTAAAGCTATGTATAAGAGACATGATACATTTTTTATTTATTTACTTTTTTTTAGAGTTAATAAAAATTTTCACTTTTTTCTAAGAAATATATATGTATATGTAGGTAGTAATAAGAAAGTTTGAAAACTTTTTTTAAGTAAATCAGTTGCTATTTAATAAAGTCGACTGCTCCCTTTTATCTCTTTTATGCAGCCTTCTTTTTTTGCCTCACTTTTCCATTATTCACCCTTAACATTTTAATATATTACTAAAAAAAAGAAATTTAAAAGCATTTAAGTATAGTGAACAACCCCACTTTTTTAATTGCAAATTTTTTTTTTTACCAATATGCCATTGTTTCTTTTGCTTTTCTCTACATTTTTTTTGCTTATTCTAAATTTAGTAGCTATGTATATGTAAAACATACGAATTATTATACTTTTAATTCTACAAATTGTAGACTGTGAGTCGATTTATTGCCGCCTGTATTATACAGCTTTGTTGGTTTTATTGACACAACCATTGTTGTATTCATTCATTCATTCATTCATGTTGTCAATGTAAGAGCAATAATTGCAAATTCTTGTTGTCTGTAATATACAGTTCAGTTGTATTTCTTAGCAAAAGGGCGCGAGTTGTGTTTTGCTTAGAGTGAACAAACAAATTAAATTAAAATTTTATTCTATCGAAAATATTTAAAAAAATAATAAAATGATGGAAAGCTGTCTCAAATACTAAAATTGAAAACGTAATGGCCGAAATTTAATAACTAAATTTTAAAAACGATAAAAACAATTAAGACGTACAAATTAGCACAACAAATTGTGTGTTTCTCACGGTTGTTTTTAACCGCAATTTATATAAAAAAAAACAAAATAATTAAAACTCTGACTCAAAAATATTGCCACCCAAGCAACACTGCGGCATATGCACCCGTTTTGTTTGCAACCATCAATGGTAAAATGCATGCGTTGTGATCATCTAATTTAATTTGTAGTGTGAATTTTTATCGAATTTTAAAATCTATCTGCATTTATTTGTTGTTTGTCGTTGTTGCTGCATCTCGTGCATCGAATACTGCACACTTTTTGTTGTTTTTGTAAGTTAATTCAATAAGAATGACGCATTTTTATGTGTTTTGCAATGTGAGCGAATTTAAAATTGTTTAAAATATACGTAAAAATATTTGTAAATTTAATATGAAACGTGATTTTTCATATTTATTATCCACCTCTTAAATAATTATTTTGTTAACAATTAATTATATTAATTAATTCTAATTGTTTTGGATTTGCGCAAATTACAACCTTATTTACTTGTATAAAAAAAATCGCAATATATTTGTTATACCCTACACTCAAGTGGCATATTCACTTTTGCCATTCCGTTTGTAACGCATAGAAAGGAACGTGGAAGGTATAGAAAAATATATATGTATATTCTTGATTAGCATCACTAGCCGAGTCCGTCTGTATATCGATGAAAATCATGACTACGTGAAAGCTAAGCAAGGTATTGAATGAAATTTGGTACACAGACTACAACTTCAAACAATGTTCTTGTGATCGAAAATGGGCGAAATCGGTTCACGGAAACGCCTACCGCCCATACTAATAAAATATTTAAAACGCTATATTGAGAGAGTTATTTGATCAATAAAATTTCTACAAATGCTATAAAGAACAACTTGAACAAAAAGTTGGCGAATTTCGACAAAAGGCCGTGGACTCTCCATCCAAGCAAAAATTTCACAACGCTATACTGAGAGAATTATTTAAGATAATAGAACTAACTTTCATACAAACAGTGCGGGTGATTCAGAAAACTTAGCACAAGAACAGTAACGTACCTAGGGCCTAGGGAGTTAAACCACTTGGGGAACGGCATAATGGTCCTACGAAATTTTTTAAATGTTGTGGACCTTTTTTCTTAAGTAAATGGAAACAATATTCGAGAGAATGTATTGGTCATTTTGTAGTTAAATTTAATATAAAATATATCTAATTTTGCTAGGGTATTCGATCACCAAAAGTGAGGACCTTTTTTTTAAGTAACAACAGTGACTATATTCTGGCGGCAAATTACCTCTCTGACCCGAGCGCTCAATGTGCATGGTACGCCACTGCACAAGAACAAGCCGAATTTCAACATATTAGCATGGCGCGCCCAAAAAAACAAAATACTTAAAACTCTATACTGCATTATTTTCAAAACGCTACACAGAGGGAGCTATTTCAGTAAATGTTGCTAAATGTAATGTGGGTACGTTAAGGCAAACCAGCCACTACATAGCGTGGTAGAAGAAATACCCTTTAATAAAAATTTATGGTTTACGCGCACTTTTGCTGTTGAATTGGTGTAGGGTATTTAATTTTTGGCGACGCCAAACATAACACTCTTATTAATTTCTTTTTTTTTTTTTCGAATGCCACTGTGAAATTCATTTTGCGGCTGCATGTCTGAAATTATTAATTTTGTTTGTCAACTAATGGTGTTAGTTGCGGATGTTTTTGTGGCAACATTAAAACTTTTTAATGTATATTTGTCAAAATCTGCATTAAAAGTGTTATAATTTTATTATCAAAATAACAAATTTGAGTTAAAATCGCAAATGTTGTGCTGTGTGTGGTTTATTTTTATTCAAAGTTTTGTTGCAATGCTATAGCAAATTACTTTTGAATGAATATACTGTGTTTCTCTGTTATTTTATGAACGAATATTTCTTAGTAATTTTTTTTTTTTTTAAATAAATTTCTTTCGGTTTGAGGTTTTGTTTTATTTTAACGATTTCATTAAAAATTTATCACCGCACATTATTTTATGATTATTTATTTATTGCACAGTTTCATTAACTGCGAATTTATTCATTCAAATCATTCATGTTAATATGTTCTGTTTTCATATGCAGAATACTATCGTCAAATAGATCAATAAAGAGCATCCCTCCCTCGTTTTCATAATCAAAAAGTTAAAATTTCTAAGAGTCAGGAGGGAATTTGATGCTATTTTCGAGCTATCCACAGTATTTTTGAGCTGTTTTAAAAATGTTCCATTTGCTGCTGGAAAATTCCAAAAAACTTCTACTTCTGAGGGAAAATGTGTATAATATATGAGCAGGAAGCAACAACTACGAAAAACAGCAGCAACAATTTTTGTCACAAGAATTACCAGCGGGTAAAACTTTGCAGAAAACACTAGATTTTTTCGGAAAATTAGAATTTATGCAACCAAAGCGAAACGCTTCAGACAAAATATTTCAACTCGCGATTTTCGAGCCATTTTCTGGCTGAAATTGACGCGCCAGTCCAATACATTTTTGTATAAGTATATTTACTTTGTTCGTCCGTTTGTAACGCATCGAATCGGGCGCGGCAATTATAGAAATTTTATATAGTCTTGATTAGTGTTTCACCGAGGCCGAGGCGAGGCGAGGTTCTAGTTGATCTCGGTCTCGCCTCGTTTTATAAATTTAATTCTCGCCTCGGCCTCGGACGAGATCTTGCCATCACATGCCTCGCCTCGCCTCGCTTCGCCTCGTTCTCGGCCGAGGCACCTCGGTAAAAAAGCGAGGTTTTATTAAAATAAATAAAAAATTATATATGTATCAGGGCTGATAGGCTGATCAAGCCTCAAGAAATAAAATAAAATATCTGTTTTTATTTTTGGTAAATTGGATGAGATATGATGAATTTAATTCTTTTCTTATATGGGAAGGAGACGCATTGCCTATTTTTCCAAGCCAAACTAAGCTATGAACCTTTTACAAACTATAAGCAAAATATGTACCAAATCTTATTTATCTACGTCAAATAGATATTGAGATATGATAAAGTTAATTTTTTTCTTATATTGAAGGCATTTCGCCCATTTTATTAATTGAATCTTAGATATGCCTCTACCTTTTATAAATATACCAAGTTTTATTAATCTGCATCAAGTTGTTGATACTATATGATGAATTCTGTTTTCTCTTATGTGGGGGTGGCATCACCCATTTATCGTAAACTATATTACGGAGCATCCCAAATCATAAGAAACATATATGTATGTCAAATCTTTCGTCGGTCGGTTGAACGGTTTAGGATTCCATTAGCAACGAACATACATATATTGATCTTTATTTATATACTATCATTACCCTGTGCGTTTTGCTTCACCTTACCGGTTCTTAGAAAGACTATTAGAATAAATCAATTTCAATGCAGTGTTGTCAATCATGCAGTTTTGCTTATAGCCTTACATAGCCTTACATGCTTCCCTAACTGATCAATCGAGGCGAAGTCGCATAGAAGCTGATGCGATCCAAGCACTTCTGCGCATTAGGGAGCGTTCAAGTATTACGTAACGCAATTTGGGGGGTCTTGTAAAACGATACAATGCCGCACAGGGGCGGGAGGAGGTGTCGGACAACAGGTGATTTGAAATTAGGTGTGCATAATGAAACGCTTTCTAAATTAGCTACAGCAATATATATTATATTTATTATATAAGTAAATAACAGCGCGTTACTTTGAACGATATTTAAAAATTGCGTTACGTAATACTTGAACGCCCCCTTAGCGCTTGGACCAAATCTGAACTCGTAAGAAGCACATGCGGATTAAAAATAAAACAAAGTAGTTTACTCAAAATAAAATACCTACTAAAATATTAGTTAAATATAGATTTTATTATAAAAATTACATTCATATTTTGAATCTGCATATGATTCTTACGAGTTCAGATTTCGTCAAAACGCGCCTCGCTCTTGGTTTCGAAAACGAGGCTAGGACGAGGCGAGTACGAGGCGAGGTGCCGTGTGATCTCGCCTCGCCTCGGTCAAGCGAGGAAAATTAATTTTTCCATCTCGCCTCGTTCTCGCCTCGGTCTCGCCTCGTTCTCGTAGTCAAAAACGAGGCTGCCTCGTAGCCTCGGTGAAACACTAGTCTTGATCAGCGTCGGCTCCTAAGTCGATCTAGAAGTGTCCGGCTGTGCAAAACACGTTATGATATAATGAAATTTGGTACAGCGGTTACTTTTTAAATTATACCTTTTAGGATTGAAAGTGAGTAAAAATCGAGAGTTCAAAGGCACACCCACCGCCCTCACAAATCTAGATCTACCCCGAGAAGATTTGCCCATGTGTTAGGGCCAAAATTTAATATCGTTAGAAATCGAGCGTGTTTTGTAGTAACAATGACTCGATTATACCTTCATGCTTTCAATGATATTCCTACAAGCAGAAATATTAAAACGCTACACTGGACTCTATGCTTGAGTAAATTCAACCAAAGTTCACACAATTTCTATAATTAATTAAGCACCAAAATAATTGGGTAAATTTGGATAAGAAGGCGTGGCACCTCCTATGCAAACAAAAAACTTAGAAATACATAACCAAGCCCAATCCAACATAATGCAACCAAATTTCACACAAATACTAGAAATGATTCAGACGACCACTCGGCAAAACTTAGGCGGATTTCGAAAATAGGTCGTGGCATCTTAAACATGACATTTTGTGCAACAGGACCTAGCCTTCAGCGTATTTGCTTTTGGCCTTCTTAGAAGTGGTAATTTCAGCTTCAGAAACAAAAAAAGTCAAACGAAGCTATTTTATGTGAATACGGTGCTTGGTCGTTGCCATTCGTTGAATTTTTGATTAAGAACTCTTGCAGAATGATGACTTTATACGATGATGCTTTGTTGTGGTGCAAAATTTATTGGTTGTCCTGCTACAAATCTGGCCGTTTTCGACGGACATTCTCATAATATTCCTTATATGCATAAAGTTTGAAGGCGCCAAAAGAAATTTTGGTGAATAAATGTTTTTAATTATTAATTAATTTTTTGTTTTCATTTCAATTCCGGATACTTTTTATCTATATATCAAGGAGAAGCTTTTAAAAATCATTGAACTCATTTAATTCTAAATACTAAATATTAAGAGTTGCAATGCCTCACACACTACTTATGAACAACGTGATTAACTTCTTTTCGTGAAAAGCTGGTAGTTATTCCGGAGTAGACTTCGATTGAAGGTTTGGCATACACATTTCATTCGTCAACTTGACAACAAGTAAGGTTTTGATAGCTAATTACCACAATTTTTACGATCGGAAACTTTGCTTTAACTATCAATCGCTTTGCATTTTTCCTAATGCATCAATTTGCAGTTTGATTTAAGCGATTAAAGTTATACTTGAAGTACCTGAGCTGACAAAATTCAAAATTAAATGAGGCTGCAACATATTGTCCAGAATATCGTATTTTGCTAGTGACTAGTTTTACTGATAGCAAAAAAATTTCCCAATTTATCAAAATTTCGGACTAATAGCTGATCAACCTACATATTAATGACGTGTAACATTAGCACTTAGCATTCAAAAAAATAATACTTTACCACAAACTTAACTAGAACAAAAATACATAAAATCTTGAAAACTTAAATAAACATTGAAAATATTCAAACAGCAAAGTATGTAATCTACGAGCACCGCAGTTTTATATTAGAAACTATAAATTGATCATAAAATTGCAAGAATCATTAGCGACGAAAGTTAATGTTTTGATTTTCATTAAGATTTGGAATCGTTTCAAGGTGACCAGATTTAAATTGAACCGCAATTTAACTTTTAATATGTGTGCTTGTAATTTAAATTTCAATATGTAAAGTTTCCATTTCATTGAAAAGTTGTTCAACCTCAAACAGCCCTCAATTAAAATCTCACTGACGAGATAACGTCATGAAGTTGTGTACGTATATTCACTGCTAAACACAAAATATTCGTTAACTGTAATCAACTGAAATACGACACGATTAAAAGTTAATCAATGCTATTTTTAGCATTTAGCTTAATAATAATATGGCGCTTTAAAAATAACTAGCATTATTACATGTCCAATACGCCAGATGTAAATGCGTTGTAGATCGGAGAACTCGTTTGGTTGCAAATTTATTCTTTTTATAGTAAAATTCTGTTTGTTGACTTGATATGGACTTCATATTCTCATGAATATTTGTTATTTTTAATTAAAATTTTTGCCTAATTACTACAAAAAAAAAAATAAAATAAAAACAACAATTACGTGTTTAGTTATTGACTAAACGTCGCACGTGTTCTTTTCTCCATATTGACATTTTTTACAACTTGTAGGTACTAGGTACACATGGCGAATTTCATTAGCGTCGCAAAATAATTTTGTTTTGTTTTTTTATCTACTTTTAAAGTTTTTTATTTATTTTTTAATGAATCATTTAAAATAATTGCGGTTAAACGATTACACGATAAATTTAAAATTTTAAGAATGTACCCAAAATATCGTACATGTAATTGTAACTTGTAGAATTTACCTAATACTAATTGTTTTAACGATTTTTAATATAATAAAATTAGATACTACGATAAGGTTCTAATTAAGCTTGAATTTTGAACGAAACTTTTTTTGAATCTAAAATTCGTCAGGATCCCCTAGGATAGTTCTAAGTAGCATCGCGCAAAATTAGTACAGGGTGTTTTTTTTAGAGGTATAGAGCTTCGAATTGAAATAAAACACAAGAAAATCGTTTTAATGTCCATCAATTTGGCTTTATTGGAAGGATAATTTTATGCCATTAATGTTTAAATATGATTTCGGGCATGTGGCCGCCGCGGCTGGCTCGAATAAAGTCAATTCTACAGGTCCAATTTTGAACCACTTTTTCGAGCATATAGGGCCGTATGTCGGCAATAACGCCACGAATGTTGGCTTCCAAGTCCCCTAACGTTTCTGGTTTGTTGGCGTAGACGAGCGACTTCACATATCCCCAAAGAAAATAATCCAATGGTGTCAAATCACACGATCTTGGTGGCCAATTGACAGGTCCATTCCGCGAAATTATGCGCTCATCAAATGTTTCCTTCAATAAATTGATTGTGACGTGCGCTGTGTGGCATGTAGCGTCGTCTTGTTGGAACCACAACTCATCCACATTCATGCCATCCAATTCGGGAACAAAATAGTCGGTTATCATGGCTCTATACCGGTCTCCATTAACGGTAACTGACTCTCCAGCATTATTTCGGAAGAAGTATGGCCCAATGACTCCACCAGCCCATAGAGCACACCAAACAGTCAGTTTTTGTGGATGTAATGGCGTCTCAAGGGTCTCATGTGGATTCTCTTCACTCCAAATGCGGCAATTTTGCTTGTTGACGTAGCCATTCAACCAAAAATGAGCCTCATCACTGAACAAAATTTTGCGATGAAAATCAGCATCGAGATCAATCTCATTTTCGGCCCATACACCAAAATCACGACGCATTGCATGGTCTCGCAGCTTTAATTCTTGCACAAGCTGAATCTTGTAAGGTAGCAAGCCAAGATCTTTGCGCAAAATCTTCCATAAAGTTGATGGACAAAGCTCCAATTGCTGTGCACGGTGGCGAATCGATTCATTCGGGTCCTCTTCAACATTTTGCTCTACAGCGGCAATTGTTTCTTCGGTGCGCACTGTTCGACGTCTCTGCGGATGCGTATTATCACATAGAGCAAACATAGTGCGAAAACGACCCATGGTTAACCGAATTAATTGCTCTGATGGACGATTATGTCGACCATAAAATGGACTGAGCTTGCGGTAAACTTCGCGAACTGAACCATTATTTTCGAAGTAAATTTTGCACGATTTGCAAGCGTTGTTCTTTTGTCAACCTGTTCATGATGAAATGGCAAACCAAACTGAACATAAATGACATTAGAGTTGCCAGATTTGACCATAAAATGCCAGTTTTATCTCTATTCGAAAAACAAACCTCTAAAAAAAACACCCGTTATATAGTTTTGTGCATTCCTTAGTTTCCTAATGGAAATAGGGGTTAACTAAAATTTAGTTTTCAGGTCTTTACATCACAATACTTAGAAACATTTTTATTTCGGAACTCTTTCGACGTCCATGAATTTAAAAAAAAAAAACTAAATGATTTTTTTTTAGCCGCTCTTTATTTATTTTTTTCAAAAACCTTGATTTTGAGTCTGATATACTCAAGAAAAAAAATGTATTTCGAAACGGCTTAACCGATTTTGGTGAGACTTGAAGAGATTGTATACTAATAAAAATAACTAAGATTTGGAAATGTTCAGCTTCCTAAAGCTTTTAATTGGAGCGTAGCACCCCCAAAACTTTATACTTGCATTTTCAATATCTCGAGAATCAGGGAGATATATGGCCGCTTGCAAATTAGAGTGGAGCGATGAGAGTAAGATCATTCCAGGAATCATATTCTTTGTTTGGGCTACGACTAACATTTTGACGAGTGCCTTTTCCACCAAAAGGTGGATAATGTTTCTCTACTTTGCAAGTTGCCATTCCAAGTACCCGTGAGCAAAGTACGATCTCTTTGAACCTGTCGTAGATTCTGGGCACTCAAATTGATTTCCCTTAGTCTTTTAACGGTTTCTACACTCGTTGCTATGTTAAGCACTTTCTTTATTTCCGTAGCAGGCAAAAACGGATATGTATCGAAAGCCGTATTGAACAATTCACGCCCCGGGCGGACATGGAAGGCATTCGTCCTCGTGTTTTTCGTTTATTTGTGTCGTATTCGAAACCATTTTCGCAGAACATACAGCAAAATTTTAAATTTCTTCAAAAGTCTTACCTTCCGAAATGGAATTTTGAATAATTTTACATTGCTCTGTCGTAGAATGAATGCTTTCCACGGCCCCCTAAAAACAAAAATAATATAACTTACTTGTTACGAACAATTTTTTTTATATAAGAGTAAATCTTGAGAAGTAAAGGAGATGAACACTGCTATTACTTTGACCGCTCGAAAGTACAAATTACTCAATACAATAGCAATCTTAGAAAATACAGTTATATTTTTGAAACAAAATGTCATGTGGTTATTTTGTGTACTTATCAAGTAATTGTATTTTAAAAGATTAGAAAAAACGTCATTTATTCGAAATATTTTTTTCAATTCAAAAATGATACCGCACTGCTCAATCACGCGAAAACCAATAAAAAATTCAAAAAGGATCTCAAAAAATATGTAACATTTTAATATTTATTCATAAGAATGTTATCCAGAATATTATGCTTTTAATTCATGCGAAACCCGGCTTTCTAACTCCAGACACTGAACTAATTTCCATTAAAGTAAAATTATAGTTGAAATTTGTTTCATTTCCATTAAAATCAACTCCATAGTATCTCTGTTAACCAGTGAAACTAAAATCAAGTGGGTCATTTCAACACAAATATCTTTGAGTATAAAAAATTATTAATTTATTATTAAAAATAAGTTATTGCAAATACTTAAAAACTAAACTGATAAAATCTCTTCTGACATTAAAAATAATTTATTGGCTAAAAATTGATTTATTTTATTGCCAAAAACTAAATAGTTGCATTCATTCGTCTTTGAAAATTTGACGTCACATTAGAGTCAATCTACAGCATATAATTTCCATAATTTATTAGACTTAAAAATATCTGCTACATGCATTTTTTTTGCACTTTCGCTTGCAATAAAAATAAAATTTTAATGTCAAAAAAATTAAACTGAATTTTCGCGCTCAAATAAAAAATTTACATATATACTACCAAGATATAACAATTTTGCACCCTACAGCTTTCAATGATCGTGAAAATTTGCAACAGGTGCGAAAGTATCGAAAACTTTATCAAAAACAAACAAAAAAAGAGAAACTTGGTACATCCATATCTGTCTGTTACACATGTATTTTATACTCAAGATAAAATTTTATTTGTTACAGCGTGTTGCACAAATTAATTTATCTACTACATCGCTGTACTATCTATCTGCATCTAAGTGCACAAAAATGCATTTTACAAATCACAAAATTTATGTTGGCAAATTATTTATATACGAATTAGCCAATTTTTTTGTATATAAATTTTACAAAATTTACAATTTATTTTATATTCAACTGAGCGACATTTTAATTTTTAGTTGTATAAAATTTATCTAACAAATAAATCAATCGTCGTTGTAGGTGAATTTATTTTTATGGATTACAATTTGCGAGTATAACCGCGCTAATGTAAAACAATTTTTACGCGTTACTGCTGATGATGATTTAAGACAGCGTATCAATTTTAAAATTCATCGTTGCACATAATTTTTACAAATTAAATTTTGTTTTACGTTGCTCTTGTTCACATTTTCCTTTAATTAAAACATACAAAATTTATTTCAACACAATTAATAATAAGTGTTCCGCTGAAAAATTATTAGGCTAAAGTCATGTTGTTTGCCCTCTGTCTTTTCATTTTGCTGTACAGCTGTCGCGGTAGGTTTAAGTCAAAATTATCAAAAGTGTTGGAAAGAGTATATCTCAGAAAACCACATTTTAAAAATTGTGAAAAAAATACATACGAGTATGCAAAAATAGAAAAATTGTTATATTTTGAAAGTATTGAAATTGAGGACTGTCCAAGAAAAATATTGGCTCTCTATTTTTAAGTAATAAAATAATAACTGTGATGCGTGATAGTTTATCATTCCAAGTATCATATTCTGCGTTTGGGCTACGCTTTATATATTGCCTTTTCCACCAAAAAAACTATCTTACTCTCATCGCTCCACATAATGCTTATCTACTTTGCAAGTGGCCATTTTAAGTATCCGTGCGCAAAATCCGATCTCTTTGTGATAAGCATTTTTTTAAACAATAGAAGTGGTTGTGGATTCTGGGCACTCAAATTGGTTTCCCTGAGTTTTCTTTTAACGTTTTCTACACTCGCTACTATATTAAGCATTTTCTTTATTTCCACAGCAGGCAAAAACGGACTATGTATCGAAAGCCGTATCGAACAATTCACGTCCCGGAGGGACATAGAAGGCATTCGGCCCCGTGTTTTTCGTTTATTCCTGTATTTTATCGTATTCGAAACAATTTTCGTAGAGCATCCAATAAAATTTTAAATTTCCTTAAAATTTTTACCTTGCGAAATGGAATTTTTAATTTTAATTTGCTCTGTCGTAGAATGCTTTCCACGGCCCACTTAAATGCAAAAACTCAAAAAAATCATTGGAGTATTATACAAAAATAATGGAATTTACTTGTTACGATCAAATTTTTTTAATAAAAGTAAATACCTAGTCTTGAGAAGAAAAAGAGTTGAGCACTGATATTATTTTGACCGCTCGAAATAACTCATTACTCAATATAATAGCAAACCTAGAAAGTACCGTTATTTTTTTGGAACAAAATGTCATGTGCTTATCTTGTGTACCTTTCAAGTTACTATACTTTAAAATATTAGAAGAAAAAAAAAACGTCAGTTTTTCGAAATATCGTCTTTCAATTCATTAATGACACCCCGTTTCTATTATTTTGACCGCAACTTCAAGTATTTTTTAGAAGTTTTTTTTTTTTTTTTGGGAAAAATGAGTTTGAATGACAACAAATCACAATCATACTTTTCTGATCAAAAGACCTCTACTAAAATTACTTGAAATTAAAAATTTAATATTTGCATTGTCATAACTTCAAAATAAAATTCTCATATTCGCTGAACTTTCAATGTTAATTTGCGCACGTTTTTGTTTTGTTTTCATTCCTTCATGATTGACGTTTGCTTTCAAATATTTGCTTATATTTATTTTTTAAATATATCTATCTGATTTATTAACTAACATTTTCATTTGTTTAATGAACTTTCATCAAGGTCTCAGTTTTTGTTATTTTTTTATTGCACTTTTGTTTAATAATCTGCAATAATTTGTTTTTAAATATTTTTCAAAACAAGTTGTTATGTAGGAATACCCATGCTGGCAATCTGCAGCCAATTTTCGTTCATATCTTGCTTTTTTTTTTGGTCGGTTACTAGAAATAAAGATAAGATAATTTTCTTAAAAAGAGGTCTGATAAAATATGACGTAAGAACTCTCATCATTTTATAAGACAGAAAAGGCACAAATAGTATAAAATACATACCAATTTACTCTTATTCTTGTCCTTACTATTTTCAGAGTTGTATTTTATTGAACTATGCTTAGGTTACAAATAAATAAAAATAAAATATATATAAAAATTTAATATTTTTTTTTCCATTACTTTACAGATCTTTCCATTGGATTCATAAGAAAACGTGCTAAGGTATGATTTATTAAAATTAGTTAATTTATCATCATTATAATTTTAATTTATTTCAAAGGCATAGAGTTTGTCAAAGCAAACTTATAGCTAAAAGATAAGATTTTATGGCAAAATAAATTAACGGTAATTTCAAAAGATAAGGCATAGTATTAAGCGAAAGTTTTTAAAAATGATTTATGACCATTTCATTATGCGAATATTTTGTTACTTATATTTGGCATTTTATTGCAGGAACGCCTTTTTCCGTAGTTTAGATTTTTTTTTTTGCATAGCTTCTTGATTTAAAAAGGTTGTTATGGTGATAGTCCGGGAGGTAGGGTTTCATTTTTCATAGTCATTTCCTTCCGTTTTCTTTCCGCAGAATCGTGGTGGGCCTGGTTGTAAGAGGCCAACGAAAAAAATGTCGCTCAATAACTCAGAAAATAAGACACAAGAAGAAAAATATGCTCAGTTCAATGTTGTAGAGAAGGTGTAAACACATCCATTCATGCCCGAACACCCTTCACCGTTTTTAAGTTTCCAATAGATACTGTAATTTTGATCAAAAATTGTTATTTTGGGCGAAAAATCGGTTTTCAGATTTGAACGAGTAATTTTACTTTAAAAATTTCAATAATAACAGTTTTTTTTTCGAAACTTTAAGACCTTGAAAAGTGAGTCAAATCTTGTCATAGGGAAATTTTTCGTACATGAAATCGATGTGTTTTCATCTCCTCGACAACATTGGCTTAAATATATTTTTCTACTTATGGTATACTTTCCGAGTTATTGAGCGAAGCCAACTCTCACTTTGTGCTTTGGTTTTCAATAGATCTATGCAAAAAGGGAAACATATTAGGCTTAGAAATTCTTACTAATCGACTTAAAAGTGTCTGATGTTTCCGTTTAACAACGGCTGAAACTAGTATGACCAGCCTTAGCCCATATTTTGTTCTTTTTTTAATCATCTAAGTTTTAACAATAGCGCGTGTGCTCTCTCTTTAATGCCCTATATTACTAATCGCAACGTGGACAAATATCATACATGACATATATAGTGCTATCTACCCAATGGGGGGAAAAATGGCGCGAAATTTAAATTTAACGCTCTTATTGGAATACTGTTTATAAAAATTTTAAATTTACAAAATTCCCTACAGCATAACAAATCTATTTATCGCTATATTATTAAAGATAATGGGGCACCAACATTTCTGACACCAGGCCGGTCTAGCTATCAGCATTTTAGCAAATTTCGTCTGTCAAATAGTTTACATTTTACGTCAAAATTGTCTCTTTTAATTTTCTATTTTACTTACATATTTCTCTCTATCTTCTGTCTCTTTTGAGTCATTGAAGCATATAGTCATTTGGTGTACACCTTAAAAATTAAATTGTTTTCATTTTCATTTTTTAATTAAAATTTTCTCTACGCTTCAATGAGTTTTTAAGCTAATTGACTGTTCAATTGATGAACACGCATTTGATAAAAATACTTTACACGCCAGCTCAACTTTGAAGCATCAGTGCACCTTCGTTGGTCGAAGACAGATCAACAAACTCATTCGATCGCAAGTTTGCGTTAGATGACATACACGATATGGCGGGGAGAGGACTCCGGGTTAAACTCGTAAAATTGAATTAAACAAATTTAAATAGTATGTGATGCCAAAAACGAAATTAATTAAATTAAAATAAAATTTTACTATTCTCCCATGCTGAAGAAGAGCCAATAACAGTCCGCAGAAATTCACAAAAATACTGTGGCGCCCAACAAATAACCTGCTTTGAGGTTTTGCGCTTGGTCAACGAAGCAACAATTAATAAAAACAAATAATGATGACAGACAAACAAATCAGCAAACCGAACCCTAAAAATGTTTCTGATGTAAACAAATTTAAATCAAACGCTGGCAAACGACTTTGAACTTGTGATTATTGTAGCTGAAGCTAGGATAGGGCTTGTTTTGTATTTGCTAATTTAAAAGTGTTTGTCCCATTTGACAGATGACAGATACCTACAAATGAATAAGTAAATTTTATACATAATAATGAGGGTATTCCTGAAAACGCGAAAAAGCCTCGAAAACTGCGTAAACTGCGAAAACTGAGCACATTTTCGAGCCTCGAAAATAATTTGTATGAAGACAAGTTTGCTCAACTCTCGAAACTGCGTAAACTGCGAAAACTGAGCACATTTTCGAGCCTCGAAAATAATTTGTATGAAGACAAGTTTGCTCAACTCTCGAAAACTTTCGAGGCAAATTAGTTGAGCAAGTAGCCTCGAAAAGTCGGAAAGTGAATCAGTGTTGCCGTTTGTCGAAACGGCATAAGTAAATTGTTTATATTTTCTTCAATAAATTGAATCAATTTATTTTTTTCACTATTTTGCGGCATTTTAAGGATTCTATTTTATTTGACAAAGAATTAGATGAAAAATTTAATTATTTTTCAACAAAATCAGTCATAACTGTAATAGTCGACGTTTTGACTAAAACACGGTAGCACTGATCGAACTGTCAAATTGCCATTGCTCAATCATTTACGCGTTTGCATTGAAAGTGGTGTTCCCGAAAGCAAGCTAGAAAACTTTCGAGTTTTCGCGTTTAGAGGAATACCCTTAATGAGAATATCACAACAACGAAAATTGTTGCTACAATTAGTTAATGATAAACAATAAAAAAGTAACGTTTTGCTTTATCAGCTCTTGTATTGGAGGTAAAACACTTTTTGCCCAATTTTAAACATTTGTTTTTGAGGAACATCAATTTTTCCAAATATTTTTGACTACATAACCTTAATTCACCAGATAGGAATGGATTTATGGCATACTCTGTGCCACTCTTGAACTTCCATACTTTATAACACAAACCGCTGCAAAAGCTCTTATTTATTAGGAAAAGTTATAAAATGATCTAATATGTGTTTTAAACATCACAAGGGGCTACCTTTTTTGTGGCCGCCAGTTGTTTCAGTAATTGGTTTTCTGCAGTGGTGGGCACGTAGTGTCCCTATCCGCCCTCATTGCCCGCACCGTTATTCGACGCACAAGCAAGCGAAAAAAAATTCGCAGAATTTCAACGCTATCGAGGCACAGCGTTGACTTGAATTGAAATGAAAAGAAAAACAAAATACAAAGGCATAAGCGACGGCACCGCATTGTGTCTTGACGAATGTGGCAATTGTTTTTGTTTGTAGTGCAATTTGGGTTTTTTTTGTGCTGTTGACGAATTTGGAAATGACAGCAAAAAAACTTTGAAATTTTGTTTGTTGTTGCTTGATGTTGTTGTTTGGCCCTTTTGTTAGATTTCCATGCCCACCACTGGTTTACTGCCTTTATTCAGCAGAAATCATACGCCTTTAATATGGGGAATGACATGTTCCGATAAATGCTTTAGGGGCCGTTCAAGTATTACGTAACGCAATTAGGGGGGGAGGGGGGGGTCTTGTGAAACGTTACGATGCGTTACAGGGGAGGGGGGGGGGGTTCGAACAACGCGTTACGTAACATTGTTTTAGAAGTGAAACTACTTTAGCGGGTGGTGATTTGAAATGAGGTGTGTATAATGAAACGCTTTCTTTATGCGTATGTTTATTGAATAGCTACAGCCAAAAAATGTTATTATAATGATAAAAGTTGATGGGATCTAGATAATTTACAGCAATAAATGATATGTTTAATTAAAGCAATTATTAACCAAAACCAGAGATGTAAGCGTGGAAAGATTTCCTATTTTTCTCATTTATTGCTGTAGCTGTTCTAGATCCCATCAACTTTTATCATTTTAATAAAATATGTTCGTCTCATTTTTCGCCATTTTAACATATTTTAAGCTTAAGCAAATGTTTATTACATTATGTGTGATTTTTATTAAATAACAATATGAACAAGTTAAGGTGTTATCTTCAGTCAGGCCGAAACTCACATACCCTACACTGCACTCAAAGTAGGTACATAAGTATATTTCAGTAAAAAAAGACGTTGAAGAGGTTAAATAATTCGAAAAAAAGTGAAATGTTTAAGAGGTTGAAAACTGTTGAAAAAGTCGTAAATATATGCAAAATGTTAATGTTGAGAGAGGTTGAAAAAGTCTAAACAATTTAAAATCGATGAAAAAGTCGAAAGAATAAAGAAATTTCATCACAATATCTTGCACGGCTCACGAGATATGGTGGTATAGAGGTTAAAATTTAGGACCGTGCCACGCGATCCTTTGGAAACTTGAAACCTAGCCTAATCTTAATTTAGTTCAAATGTACACCTAATCACCAAGTATCATCAAAATCGCTGCATTTTTTTTCAAAATGGGATTGGGCAAATATACATAGAGTATGGGCGGTAGGCGTGTCCATGAACCGATTACGTCCATTTTCAATAGCAAGATGCCTGCAAGAAGGTCTGACCTGAGTGTGCTAATTTCATTCAATTAGCTTTCTTGGTTTTTCCGTAAACCTGATTTGAACAGACAGACAGACGGACATAGCTAAATCAACTCAGGTGGTGACGCTGATCAAGAATATATCTATATACTTTTTCATACCTACCACCGCCCTCTTCTATGCGTTACAAACAAAATGACAAAGTGAATATATTATATATATAATAAAGAAAATAAACAACATACGCATTTATTTCCGGTACTTTTCGCAACATAATTGTGACTTTTAGATAAATATGGTCACTTGGGTGTTACGTAACGTTTAAGGGGGGGGGGGGGGGGGGGGGGGTAGAGGAAAACGTTACGGCGCGTTACATAGGGGGGAGGGGGGGTCAAAAATCTTCGAAAATTGCGTTACGTAATACTTGAACGGCCCCTTACTTGCGGGTGCAATTTCTTCCGCTGTAAAGATGGAAAACTTTAAGAGCTAAAGTTTAAAGACGGTCACATGATGGCGATCGCATTAGAAGAGGTCTTGAGCGTGCTATTATCCTATTGCAAAAATCCTCATTGACATTCGGGTACATACAATCAGAGAAAAATGACATTGCAAATTTAAAAATTTTGTTTTTAACTTAAAGCCGCAAATTTTGAAGTTCAAAATAGTAAAAATATCATTTTTTCTGTTTATTTTTAACACAAACAACTTTAAATTTATTTTGAGTTTGAAAAGTAATGAAAAATAATTTTTAACTCTACTTCAATAGTAAAAAACCTCAAACTATATTTTGAAATTAAAAAGTATTTGAGAGCTCTTTTTTATTTTAAATGAAACACTTTTTGAATCATACATGATATCATTTTAAATTATTACGGATTTCTTTTTCTAAATCATAAGCGTAAATGGTTGAATCAAACATGTAATTATTGAAATGTATGTTTTGAAAACACTTTTTATTCAACCGATTGAGAAAAGTTCGAAAGCACACACCCTTATTAAATTGTACTCGTGTAACTCAAAAATACTTTCTTAGGTCCCTTGAATTCTCTATTTCCATACAAACAAGAAAACACAAGATAAACAGCATTAAAGCTTAATTGACTTTATGTGAGAAAAGTCACAAGAATCACGTGCGTCTGAGTCGAAGTGCGCAGAAGTAAGTCAACATTCACAGATTTATTAGTATTGTCCATTCTTGTACAAATATAGAATTCGTTTAATGGGAAAGTACAAACAAAACAGTGTGGAGCTGACTGGAAACAAGCCTATGCTGCCCACGAAATTGTTGTCATTGTGTCATCAGTGCTTGTACTTCACGAAAACTCGTATGTAGTTTGTGATTGCTATTCTTTGTGTTGCTAAATTTAGATACAAATTTAAAAAGATTTCTTCTGCTATTTTTGTACAAGCAATTTTCCTCATTTAAATATAAATAAAAATTGCATAAAAAATTATCTCAAGAGACACGATTGTCGTCTCGGAACAGACGTTTTATTTTTATTGTGTGACTTTTTTCATTTTATTTTTATGGGTTCTTTATGCTTATTTTGCTTTGAGCGTACTTAATAAAAATATCAAAAGCAAAAATTAATTATGAGATAATAACAATGAAATTGTAAATTTACTTATTTTTAGATCATTGTATAAAATATGTTTTGTTCCGCAAAAAGTTAATAACCAGCGTACCGATAAGAAAGTATTTCCGTTTCATATAATTTACTGATATATTTTTTGCTTTAATTCCATCTTTTTTTGCATCGTAATTCCATCTTCCTCAATTTCCGAGAGTGAAATTTGAATTAACATTTGTTCTTCCGGATCAATCAAAATGTAACAGTTATCTCTTCTAGACGATTTGGCGTAGCTATCTTATGTAGCGTATGAGTTCGCAAAAAAGAAGCCGTTGACTCAGTAAAAAAATAAAGCTTTCGCAAAATGCACTTTTTTATGCCTCCAGGTTAGGTTATATTATTTCCGGGAGATGTGGTGTCAGCATAACTTAGGCTATTGCATACACGATTTACTTATAGTCATTCAACCTTTCATTTTGTAAATTTCAATATGGTCTTAAGATCTGTTGATGCTATTTCATCTAAAGAGTATTAACGCTAGAGGAAATGAAAAACAGTTTCTTCAATATTTGGATTTTGAATCATAAGGATTTCACTGAATTTTGAATACAATTACCCCTATCATTAATATCCGAAGGAAAACGATTCTTTCGGATTTTTTCGTTTCCTGAGAGCGAAATTTTGCGATCATAAATAATTGAGGAATGGAAAACTTCATATCCAGTAAGTGCTGCCGAAATATTTCCAATTTCTTCCAATCAGCCAAAAATCACAGTTGCATTTTTCATATTTGACATTAGCTTATTTGTAATTTTGCATATTTGACATTAACTTATCTGTCAGCTGAACAATTTTATAAATAAAAATGAAGTGCATTTATCCATTTTACAAAAAAAAAAAAAATCACCTAAAATAGAGTATAGTATAGCTTGATAGTTTGCCATCTATTCCTTTTCATGAAGACTTTTACTGTATCCGAATTGGATTCCATGTACTGGACCAATATCAGTAATTGTTCTTTATTTGTGTTGCTAAGGAGATCTTGCAAATATATTAAAAAAATCTTTTATAAAATAAAATAACAAAATATTGCTAATATTGACTCTTTCCTCTTTAAATTCCTTTCTACATATTTAGGGGAAAAAATTTGCGTGAAACGTCAAAAAAAGTATTGCCGGTAACCTCATTTTCTGGGGAATTTTTTCTCATTCCCCACAAATCTTCCACGATCGCAAAACAGGGGATTGGAGAAAAATTCTGAAGGAATGCTTATTCATGATAGGGGTGAATATGTAAGTTTTCCTTTTGTTATCAAGAAAGCTCTGCGAATTCTATCACCACTCTGACCAGAATTTTTTTGTAAACGGTGGTTCTTAGCGCATTTTGGACTTAAGACAAACGAACCGCCTGTGATCTCCGCTTTGCAGTGACTATTGTGAAGCCAAAGGTTAACCAGTTGTGTTTTTGTATGAGTGTTTAAGTGTTGTTTCAGAGAGGAAAAATAATTCCTCTGTGATGTCACTACCGTTTCACCTTGAACATTAAAGTCAAAGTCAGGTTTCCTTGCAATTTTTCCAGTATTTCGCTTTGTTTTGTTTTTGTATTGGGTTGATCGGAAAGTAATTTCGTTTTTTTTTTCTTTTTTTGTGAAAATGAAAAAGGATTTTCTTATAGTGAAGAGAATTATACATTCTCTATTTTGATACAATACCTTTTGTATTCTTTCTGGCAGTAGCATGATTCCACGCTCACAAAACTTCTGATCTCTGCTGGCAAAAAAACTGATCAAAGTCATTTTTGACTAATTTTAGGTAAAGGTTTTGTCATTTAAAAAATTTTTGTAGACACCGGAACAAGTAATAATCCGAAGGTGCCAGATCTGGAAAATATGGTGGGTGTAGTAGTACATGCCATCCAAGCTGTTAAAGCTTTTCTATTTATCAATTCTGGTCTTTTTTATTTGAGTGCATCAATGAATTTGTCCAGAATTGTTTGTGGTATTGTTCGGTAGAAGCTCAAAAAATAACGATTCTCTTGAAATCCCACCAAACAGACAACTTTTTTTTTTTGTTGATGACTATCGGCTTTCCAAGTAGTTTGAGCCGTTGCATTTTTTTACTCCGTGATCTCTGGTGTTTAACATTGTTGTAGACAATTTCCATTTCTCATCCACAGTGATGATTCGCTTCAAAAATATATCATTTTCTTAGCATTTGAGAAGCAAATCACATCGACATCAATGCGAACAAAAATCAAAGATGCAAATGATAAAACATCAAACTTTCAATGTTGGTCAAAAGGTCTTGCGCATTACCTTGAAATCAAGATTTTGAACAAGTCCCGTCAATATTTAAAAAAATTTCATTTACTGAAAGACCAATATACGACCTTACTTGCCACCCACTTGCAGTAAAAAACTAATTAAAAAACGTACATACTATACATTGAAAATTAGAATTTTTAATATATAAAAAATTTGCCTTAACTTTAAGATTTCCGCATAAACAAATGAGGAAAACCAACAGCTCAAAAATATGCTGCACTGAGCATTAAGATTTGAGTAAAGGCAATATTTGTTGTACTCAGAAACGGACAAGATCATAATCACAGCACGTTATTCAATGAGTAAATTGTGTCTACACTTGACAGCAACAACGGCAAGCAAATACACATCTTGCCTTAATTTTCAGTTTAGATGATTTAATGTTGTGGTGTTGAACAGACGCGCATCGAAACAACAAGGAGACTGTGTTGTGCTAAAGTTAAAATATAAAAAGCTGTGCGATCGCCAAGATCAACAAAGTGATTTTCAGATTTTACTACGACAAAATCTAAAATAGAAAACGCAAAAAACATAAAAAAAAATCAAGAAAAATTATATATAACCAACGAAAAGTACCATAATTTATTAATTTTGTCGGCTTCACGCAACCAATTAACAACCTTTTAAAAGCCATTTCGTGATCGATTGCGATCAGTCGTATAAAAAAGCATTTAGCGCTGTTAAAATCATTTTGCTTTTGTTATTTTGCACACGATCAATGATAACAATAAAAAGATAATCATAAGAGTAACAAATAATTGTGAAATTTAAAAATATATATATATATACATAAATCGCCGATCGACGACGTATTGCAAACATTGGTTGAGTTCCCCCAATTAAACTGTGCAAAAAGGCGCGCACAAAGGTAAACGTGTGTTTGTTATGGTAAATTTGCCAAAAGAAGTTAAATTCTTTTGGAGCAACACTGTGAAAATTTTTTATTTCTATAACCAATTCACAAGACGCGTGCTTGAGTGCGAAAATCTGCTTCTTCGACTCGGCATTTCTTCAAATATAGTACCTACCTAATATACTTAAATTGTTTACAAAATTTTGTGTTAATTTTTGTTATGTGTTAATTATTTTATTTTAATAAAAAATTTTGATCATTTGACTAAAATAAAATCTGTAAAAGGTAACAAATTAACAGATCTTTTTTTGAGGTCACAAATAACGAAAATTCGTTCGACGTGCTTAATTCGGTATAGTTACATTAATGTTACCTATGTATTAAGGTCTTTAAATACTATAGCAACAACTACAATAACAGCAATAATGTTAATCGTGACATATGTTAGTATTTTCTAATTATTCCTAATAATATTTTAGCGGAAAGCAAGACTTTTTTGTTAGTAATACTTTGGTATTAAGTTGGTATTTTATTGGCTTTCCTACATTTAATCCTTTATATTTGCAAAAGTTACAACAGTTACTTAACCCATTCAGATCCATTGTGACCAAGTAGCAGCCACTTCTAAAAAATTGTTCAGGACCTTAAAGCGATAATTTTTTATCACAAGCTATGTTTTTCAATTATTTTACTGAGGTTACTGTTCACTACAGTGTGTGTCAACACCAAAAAAAATACACTAAACAAAGATAATTAATAAAAAAAAAGGGGCTAAAGTTTGTCATAGTTTTTTCGGTTGCAATGACTAAAGCCGATTAGTAAGAATCTTATATGTTTTCCTGTTTGCATAGATCTGTTGAAAACCGAACTCATTCTATAATGCACTTTTCTTGCAGTTGCTTTGTTGCAAGTTTTCGTGACGAGTCTAAACGGAGTAGCAAAATTCTTACTTTAAAGTCACTGAGGATTCCGTTTAGCAACGAATGAAATTAGTATGACTAGCTAGCTTATCTTTGTTTATTGTTATTTTTTGGTGTTTTCACACACTGTTTTGAACAGTAAGCTCAGTAAAACAGTTATGAATTATTTTTTGTTCCAAGTAAGTTCTGCCAGTTAATTGTAGCGATATCCAGATTCAGAGTCTCATATTTCTTTTTTTCGATTCTGTCAGCCAAGGCTGTCGAGAGAGAAGCCAACGTGGAGACACCCCTAGGTTATTAGACAACAGCAGTTGGAAAACAGTATATAGTATTGGAAAAGATGATAATAATTTGAAAAGTGCCGAAGAGCATCGAGAAAGTCGATAATAGCTTAAAATAATCGTACAGTATCGGAAAAGTGACAATATTAAAGTAATACAATTTAAAAAAATATTGAATAGTATAAAATCTGATGCATAATTAAAATAAACAAAATTGTTCTATCTTAGAAGCTTCTACAGGGTAATTAGTGAAATATTACAGATATGACAAAAAGGTCCAGTAGCTTCATCCTGTTAAGACCATACCTACTAAATATCTTTAAACGTTGGGCGTGAAGAACTTTCAAGCATTGTGTTATCGGTAGGAAATACTTTGACATTAAAATCTTGTCTGTATTTTTTCTGAATTTGAATGAGTTTTTTTTAACTGAAATAGGAAAACTCCGTGAGTCTTACTACTTGCTGGATATCATGCAATATAACCTTCGGAAAAAGAAAATAAGTGAGCTATCACTTGTTCAAACCTTTAAGTATTTCAGGAACCACCCTGTATCATGTTTGGTTTTTTCTCTATTTCCTTAGATAAAGTCTTGTCCATTATTATTACTGTGTTGGCTTTAATACCAGAGTTGCGTAGGAATCATTCCTTGAAACCATTCAAAGAAATTAGATTTTGGAATCAAATCTTACGGTTCAATGAAAAAAGAAATAATTATATCAAAAGTTGATTCCGTATTCTGATTTCTTAAAATGGAATCAAAATTTTTTAATTCCAAATCATGATTAATAGAATTAGCAAAAGATTGATCTTTTCGCCGATTCCATTACAGAAACCAATAATTGGAATTGAAAAATTGTAATGATATTCTAAAGAATTAGAATAGGGAATCGACTAATTGCTAATTCTATTAATCATGAAAGTTAAAAAATGTTGATTACATTCCAAGTAATTAGAATACGGAATCAATTTGTTCAATTACAAGGCAAAACGATTCCAGTTCCAATTCTAAAGAAATGAAACTTGCAAAACTGCCAATGAAATTGAAAAGTCGATAAGAATTTCAATACTCCAGAAATGTAATCGAAAAGTATTCTTTGCATCCTATGTAGCTCTGCACACAGCAGACCTGGGCTCAATCCTCAGCAACTTCAGAATAAACTGGATAATTTTTTATAGAACAAAGATATGACCAAAAACTGTTGCTAACTGAAGACCCGGGCTTAATAATGACATTTTTTGTGTTTAACAAGGTATAAAATAGGTTAATATCATCGATATTTGTTGCGTTATAGATTTTGCTGCTACTTTTGTGTTTTCATTTTATGGAGCTTCTCCCTATAGTACGTTTGTTATGATACGCTATAAAAAAAAAAATCACACTTTTTTTTTGCCATTAATACCAATACCATATAATTATTGTTGTCTGTTTTATTGTTGCTGTTATTTGTATATCGTTTAAAATTTAGAGCGAACAAAATTTAAATGTTTGATTTTTAGAAATCAGTTACTTCAGTTGGAAAACGTTCGACGAGAACGACGCTTCTTTGCTTCTTCTGCTATTAATTACAGCCTGTATTTTGTTAACTAACAAGTTAATAATTTCGTTGTTAATCGTTTTATCTTCGATGATGTTTAACTGTGAAACTATCAAATATTTTGCTACATTGTGCAACTATAGTGAATTACCAACTGATAGCGATTATATCCTTGTTATTTGATACGAGTACTAGCATATTGTTAACAACCTTTCGGCTCTAATTTTCGCGTAAATTCTCACAATTTTTTAATAATTGTTGCTTTATAAATCTAACGCATCCAATTTCGTGCAGTGCATTTATTCATCGTTTATCCCGCAACTTTTTGGAAGGAACCTTAACGCACTTTTGCTGGAAATGAAGTTTTGCGATATTATTTGCTTGAAGCAAAGTTGGTGAAAATTTAATATTCTTAATCGTTTTGTTGCATGTTTTTATGTTGTGGTCTGCTTTCTATGTTTTATAACTAACTTTTTTTACGGTTTTTACTTGTGAAAATTATCAAAGAACAAACAAACCGAAAATACAAAACTGATTCGAAATGTTTGCCAAAATTATTGCATATTATTTTATTAAAGAATTTTTTTATTTATTAAACTTAATTCAATACTTTGAGTAATCAAAACGCTGCATTGCTCAAAGAATAACGTTCTTTGAATTTATTATATTACATCATATATAAAATTATTTGAAAAAATACTAAATTAGCTTCACTTTTAGTTTTCACACCTAAATTAAATCCACTATATTTTAAATTTGTCACTTGGCGCCTACTTTTAAATTAAACAAACTGTGTAGATTGCTGCCATCATCACTGCGCTCGTAATGCGGTCTTTGGTCTTTTTTGTCTTATTATCTGTCTACCTGTTACGTGTGAAAGGCGCGACAGAATTCCACTTAAATCATGCCAAAATCCATTATAAAAACACAAGCAAAACTAAAAATAAAAACAATAGTGTATTCGTGCTTTTCGTAAAATGTTTTTGTCAGTGTATGTGATATGGTTGTTGTAAGATTTTACTGAACATTATATCTTGTTGGTATTAATATTTGATTCATTTTATAAAATTCTTTTGATTTTCAATTATGATGGAATTCGAACCCAACTTTCAGTCTGAACAGACTGTTGGCCTTAAGGTATGACTGTGAAATACCAGTAAACGCTCGAGATAGCTGAAATACCTTCAAAACGATATATACACGGTATACTACCGAATAACCGTACGAGATTTTTGTCGTCCTTTATGGTCGCCATCTGTTGACTTACGAATGATATTCATGGGGTGGCACATCAACTACCTTTTGTCAAAATGTCAAGGAAATTGACCGAATTCTTGGAAGGCCCAAGTTGAAATAAGCGATGAAAGGATCGATGCAAGACGATATCGAAGCCATTAAAAAAAGGTGTTGTTAGAGTAGTCGACGTACTGACACTGAAAACATCGTATCTCCGAAACTAGTCGTTTGATTTCTGTGAGATTTTTACAAAAGGTAGCTGATGTGCCACTCCCCATGAATATTAGTCGTTAGTCAAGAGATGCCGCCAACATGAACGACGTGAAAAATCCTGGGCGGGGAGTATGCTGAGTATATCATTGATGCTCATAATAAATTTTGCATTTGCAGAATTGAATGCTTTATTATATCAAACTTATGGTAATTTTTTTTACGCGAACGGAGGTGCATAGGGCCTTAACATCATTTCTACAGCTATTTCGATGCCTGACGCGTAGTTTTGTGTTGTGTCAATTTGTTCCAGTTTTTGACATATCACTTTTCATCACTCGGCGCCACAATTTTCTGGGTCTTCTTCTGAATCTAACTCCCAGTGAGTTTATTGTTTTGGTTATTTTTCTAAAGATAAAACGAAGTGTTTGTTGTGCAGAGCTAAAATTGCCTCATTTTTTCTATTTTGCCCATCGCTGCTTTGGACAATGCAACACTGACTCGTAGTGCGCCTTAATTATATTCATGAGATTGATGGGAGCAGCAATTAGAAGCAGAGGAAACGAGATGACTCGACTCTCGCGATCAAATGTTAAAATAACAAAAGTGATAAAATTTCATAGCACAACACTGATTTCGATTGAACAGTTGCTTAGAAAGTAAATACTAAGTAAAATGTTTAGAATTCGTTGAAATTCTTGTGTTTCGATTAAAATTGATTAAAGCTATGAAAATGTTGCATAGATATTAATGAATGTCGTGGAAGGGCTCCCATATTGTGTATGGCGATAAAAGTGATTGAATGATTTTCGTCTACCTACATACAACTTTAAGGTGCAAACCTGAATTAAAACTCTTTTTTTCAAACTATGTTATTTAGGTTCACATGAACTGAAAAGCGGAACAAGTCCTTAATTAAAAGTTTCAAACGGCTGTTGTGAATGCGTTTTCAGTCACTCATTTAGTATTGCCATACATAATATGTAGGTTGGTGTAAAGGCAACAACAATGCCATGATATTTTTTGCAATAGCAATATCGAAAGTTCAATAACATACGTCTGAGCCCAGAATACAAAAATTTAGTTTTCCATGCCTTTTCTTTTAAATTTTAACCCACCGTGGTTACACTCGGCATATGAAATTTTTTGTTTATATATCCTATCCCATTTATCTTGACTAATAAGCGATAAAATCAAAGTTGTCTTTCATGTGTCATCTTTTCATATCTGACAAAAACTACAGCCTATGTCAAGCTTTTACAACTCAATGACGTTTTCTATTAAAAATCCATGACGAACATATTTTCAAAAATGTATCATGCAAAATGCTAATTAACTTGTTTTTCTTTGCAAAGTTAAATAGTAATTTATTTACTTGAGCACTTAAATTATTTATTTTGGAATTTTTTTTTTTTTATTTAAAATTTTTCTATAATTTAATGAATTTCCTGTTGTTGTTTATTTTGAGAAATTTTTCATTTTCATTAATGTTTCTAAAAGTAAAACGTTTAGTAATAAAAAATAAATATTTTAAGAGCTACTCATGCGCACTCCTGCGCTAAGATTTAACGTATCAAATGATTTTTTTTTATAAAATAAAATTTTTTTGCTAAATAAATAATTTGAATCATTTAGTTTTCTCTCATGTTGTATGTATGTATGTATGTATTTGCAATTGTAATGTGTTTACAAGTTGGCTATAACTCGTTAATGTCTAGCGAAGCATTGCGGTCATTGATCTGTAACAATTTAATTTTATTCCTTTTTTTGCACGCACTTTTATGAGCGTTCATTTACCTTTTCAGTGTTTTTATTTTTTTTAAGTTTTTGCAGCAACAAAATTAGCAATAATTATAGCGACATTTTTACTCAAATTGTATACCACTTTGGGCAGGTATATGCCAACGCATTTTTGCTTTACACTGAAAAATGTTAAGTTTAATTAATTCGTAGAAAAGGAAATAAAAAACAACAAAAAGTTGAGTCTTTGGCTTTGATTTTAATATCGCATTCATCAATTCAGGTAATCAGTGTACTTAGTTGTTGTAAAATTGTTACTTGTTATCACAGTTATGGATTACACTAGCCAACAAAAAAATGTTACCAATGTGTTGATATACTTGTTAAATATTTTGAAAATTAAGGGTTTTTTTTATTTCAAAAAAAAAGGAGAATCTTTTTGAGTTAAGGAAAAAAAACACCTGTCAATTTACATCCAAATCGTTAACTTTTTCTGAAATGTTTGCTAAATACAAAATGTATTTAATACTCTAAGCGGCCTCTAAGATTTTGAAATAATTTTTCTCTGGTTTTCTGATTAAAAGTAAGAAAGCTTAATTTCACTAAGCAATTTAGTTGATTCTATAGCCCAGTGGTGGGCACGTAGTGTCCCTATCCGCCCTCATTGCCCGATCCGTTATTCGACACACAAGCAAGCGAAAAAAATTCGCAGAATTCGACGCTATCGAGGCACAGCGTTGAGTTGAGTTCAAATGAAAACAAAAACAACTTTCAAAGGAATTAGCGTTGCGCCGCACTGTTTCTTGACGAATATAGCAATTGTTTTTGTTTGTAACCATTTGGTTTATTTTTGTGCTGTTGTCGAATTTGAAAATAAAAGTAAAAACAACTTTGAAATTTCGTTGTGTTGCTTGATGTTGTTGTTTAGCCTTTTTGTTAGATTTTCATGCCCACCACTGGTCTAGACTGACAATAGGCCCATGCTTGCAATAGCAAGTTATCCAAAGCTAGATCAGACACTTTTTGTTGAAAGATTCGCTCTTGAATAAATTGCACTAGCAAAAGTTTAATAAAAAAATTAAAACTCGAAAAAGATTACATATTGAAAAGTACACAGCGGGTTCCAAAAAAAGCACGGGCCTGGAAGTAAATATACAATTTGCGCGACGCTCTCAACGCTCTTTATGCCATCCTCTCGAAGACTTGCGTCTACTGCTGCAAACATTTAAATACGCTTAGGGTGTCACAATATGTCATATTACTTTACAAAAAAATTGTAAAAATGTTGTTGAATAAGATAATGTTTTCTGAGTGTTGTATTAATTTTTCTATTTTGCTGAAAGTATCGTATGAATAAACAGAGTGGCAAAAAATTTTTTCTCAAATTATGGCTGAGAGAATCGCATCGTTAGGATAGCGAGCTCACATGTCGTACTTTTTTACAAAATAGCACTTCCGAGTTATGACACCTGACACCTTGTGAAATTCCTAATTAAGAAAATATCAGCCTGTCTCATAGCCAACCTCCAGGAGTATGGGCAGAACGGGCCCATAGTATACTACATGAAATCATTATGCGGCTGTGCTACGCCTATTGATTTTACCTACCTCATAATCTTCAAAAAATTTTAAATCACCATTAATTTCTGTTAATTTGTTGCAATATTAATTAAATTAAAATCTATTTGTGACATTTATTTTTTGAGTGTAACACACCGCACTAAAAATATGTTGTAAACAATTTGACGCGACTTGTAGCTAGCGGTGAAAATGCATTAGATAGACTTAATAATAGACAAAGAGAGAGCTACGGGTAGACAACGGCAGAAGGTGTTACAACGTTGCTGCCGCCTACTGAATGAACGCACCATTTTTTCGATTACTTTGTAGTTTTTTTCCTTTTTACTATAAATAGTTTTTGTTTTAATTTATGTGTTGGTATTTTCATATAGTGTAACATCGCAACAAATAATAAATACTACGATACAATATATGTACAAACGTTAATACCAGCGACAGGGGCGGTTCTTGAGAGGAATTTTGTGGGCCTCTGTGTTTTATAAAGTGATTAGTTTTGTTTTTTTTTTTTTTGATTTGCTTATTAACTTGACTTTGGGGGAATGTTCGTGGCTCTTCTTTTTTCTTGGTGTCGCAATGCAAAACAGCCCCCGAGCCACCACTGACCAGCGGCTAAGCAAATGATGGCTAGCAGCTTTTCATTACTTAAGTCGTTTGTTTATTTCCTTGGTTTGTTGTAGTGCCCGAGCAGCTCACTGAGTTCTTTGTAATTTTGTTTTCTGAGTACAAACGTTGTTGTTTTGTGATAGCGCAATCTATAAGATACATTTTATATATATTTACATATCTACATATATGTGCATGGGACATTTCACGTCAGTTAGAACACCTACCTGTCCAAAACAAAACTTGAAGCAACTTTTAAAAAAAACTAGAAGGGGCTCAAATTACTCGTTTACAATGGTCACATGTGGTGTGTGTAGGATACAATGTGGTTTTTAACGAAAAGAAAAAAAAAACAGGCTTATGGTAGCCCAAACAGAAGCACCACAAGCAAAATTTGTTTCTTTTTCAAATAATTTTTTAACTTGATTACAGAACTATAATGTTTAATGTTTTAAGAGACTGTGTCTTCAAAGTCTATTGTGAACGAATAATTTGAGCCTCCTGCCATATTTTTGGCTGCGTCAAACTTCTAACAGAAAGATGTTTCGGTTGACGTGAAACGACTCTTATTTATCTATATACAGATAGTCTTATCTTACGTATGTACAAATGCGTCATTCTAGATAAATATTTTCTGCTCGTTTTTTGTTGTTGTTTTTTTGTTTCCTATAACGTATTTTTTCTTTATTTTTGCTTAAGCCTTACCCACACTTCTTTTATGTATTCTCTTTCTTTCAGAATCTGATTAGCAGGCCGATGTTATTAATGATTCGAGGGTAATTAATGATGAAATAAAAAAAATTCTGCAATATGAGTAATGATAATTATTTATTTCATCAAAATTATCAAGATTTTCACATGTAATTATTGTTGGGTCAGGAACATCCAAGCACGTAATTTTATTTTTACTATCCATTCAAGTTAAATTACGGGTACTGATTTTAAGAAAAGGTTAAAATTTTCGGAAAGGTTCTTCTTAATTGGTACTTTCACCTTACCAAAAAAAAAAACCAAAGAAAGGGTTTTCGCTCAATAACTCGAAAAGTAACCCGATCATCATTTTTGTTTCTCTAAATGCCGTAATTTATTAAATAATTTTATAATTTATTCAGAAATTATTCAATTGATTTCATCGAAAAGATGGAAATCAAAGATAACGTATTTTTTATTTAAAATTTAAATGGAAAATGGCAAACCAATATTCCGGTTATTTTCATTTAAATAAAATAAAATCGATATCTATCGAATTATTTTTGATCGTAAAAATAAAAATACTATTATGGATGTATTTTATCTAAAAAATAAAAAGGCAACATGAAATAAAATCGTGATATTGACTTCTTTGAGCGAAATATTGAAATCAATTGAATCCATCGAAAAAAAAACTAATAAATTATTTACGGTTGATTTTGATCGAAAAAATTAAAAACAAAAAGACAGTTAATGCTGTGATTTTTGAAACTAAAATTGCTAAACTTGTAACCAAAACCATATACATATCCATTTATTCTGAATTTGAAAAGTATTGAAAAAAGCACTTTTCCTGCTTTTAAATTTAAAACGTGCTTATAGAAAAAAATCATCTTTTCTGACGAGATTCGAACCCACGTCCTGAGGGCTATGAGTTCACAGTCCTAAATTCGATTTTTTTATTATTCCTTTTGTTCACTTTGTCTACAATATTTTGTGTCAATAACGCAGGGTAATCTATTTTTTAAAATTTTCTCATAATTTAATGCAAGTTTTTCTTTTTTTTGTGGGGTCAGTCTGTATTTTCGATTTTGGGTAAAAAACAGGTTTTAACTTTATTTTGCGACTATGAATATGGGCCATTGTATTTAAAATTACTTTTTTTTTTTGTTTTACTTTAAACACTTGTCACTCTGAATCATAAGTGAAATCACTTTAAACCAATGTATATTCTTTTTGAATCACTTTAAATCAATGTAGATTCTTTTTAAATGCAAATTAAAAATGTTCCCTTCAATTTAAACATTTGGCGCTAAATCATAAGCGTTTATGGTTGAATTAAGCAAAATTATTGATTTCTTCCCTGAACGCATGTATCATTTTTCCTTCATGTTAGACCTTTGAATATAATGCTTATATACGGTCTCTACAAAAAAAGTTGGCTTGTTTCTTATATATTTTCGTTCAATTACTTATGATTTTAAAAACGCACATAAAAAAAAGTATCATGATAGCTTTACTTATTCGGTACATTTTGTCTCTGTTTGACGCGGGGAACAACAAGTGGCGTCGATGTATGGACATAAATATTTAGTTAACTATTTTGACTTTAGTTTATTTTTTGTTATTGTACTTTTTTTTCTCGTTATCGCAACCATTGCTTCATCCACTTGAGGCGCTCTTTGCGCAAAACCGACGGCACACATTTTTTACTTTATTTATTTTTTACTTTTCTTAATTTTTTACTTCTCTTAATTTTTTCTTTTTTTTGTTTGTATAATTTTTTGTTATTTATAATTTTTTCAAAGACAACTTTAGTCGTTAACCGGCGGTTATAGAGATCGCACGTGCTATCAACGCGTAAAAATTTTAATCGCATGCGTTATAATATAAAATACGAGTAGCTAATTTTCTATATGAAAATAAATAATTTTTGTAAAAAATACGAAGAGATCTATCTGTACATTGTGAACGTTTCAAGCAGCTGACAACAAAGTAATTTGTTTGCTTGTTTTTTTTTTTTTTTGTTTTGTTAATTTTAATTTTGTCGTATTTCTCTATCGTTTTTCTTGTGAAATTAAATTAAACTCTCGTGATCGTACGCCATTTTTACGATCGTCTGTTTCACTATCACTAACTGCAATTTAACTATTTGTTTAAATCAGTATTGATTTATTTGTTGTTGTTGTTGTTTTTTTTTTTAAATGTGTTGCTGTTATTTCTTTTTGGCATATATTAAGTTATAAAAATAAATAAATCCCTTCTTGCACTTTTTCTCCGCCTCACCATACAATTTACGATCGTTCGTTACGTATTTTTCTTCTGTTTGTTTCAATTTCATCGATTGATCGTTCAATCGATTGATTCTAAATTAGCGCACTCACATGTCATCAACGTTTTTGTTGTGTAAACATTAAAATCATTTGATTTTAATTATAATGTGCTGCTGTTGTGTATGGGTTGATTTTTGTTCTCATTTACGACAGCGTGACATTTTGTTTCGATCATCAGCAGCATTTCTTTGCTCTCTCGCAGAAATATTCCAGTATCGCGTATATATTAAAAGTTTATTAGCAAAAAAAAACCCGTGACAAATGCTTTAAATGTTAAAAATTATCTGCAAGTGGTTGGTGTGTGCAAATATGAAAGTTCTCGAGATTGTTTTTTATTGTTGTTTTGTTATTGTTGTTGACGCCAAATTGCCAACAATTTAGTCATTCACATTTGGGTCAAAGTTTCTTTTTATCTTGGGTGCAATTTTTTTTTGTTTTTTATACAAAGCTTAAATGTAAGCTTTTGTTAAAATGTTGTTATTGTTGACATTTCTCAGATGACAGCTATACAAAAAAAATTGTTTGTAATTTTAGCAATATCGTTAAACTAAAATTGTTTCATTTGTTAATTAATTTATGTATAAATATATACCTTTACTAATAGTTTGCTGTTAATTATATCCTATAAAATGTAATTTGCTTCATAATTTTAGCTTAGAATCTCCTCTTCTTTTTATATTTAACCCAATTTGCCTTTCGGAGCTTTTAATATTGTTAACGAAAATTAAATAAAAAGTTGGGGGATATCTATTTTCAAATAATTTTTCTAATTCCTGAATCAATTTACAAAGTATGGAGTGAATTTAAAGAGATATATTATATTGGTATTTGTAAGTTTAAAATATGTGTCATAGTTTTCGGAACATGATGACTTTTTTTAGTTTTTGACTAAATTTTCAAAAAAAGTAACCGTTTGTTATATGTATGTATTATATTCAAATTTTGAAATTTGTTAAAGAAACAAAATTTTTGTTTGCGTTGATGTTTTCTCAAAAGTATAAAAAAATTACGCGCTTTCTTAATTGAAGCTGATATGATACAAAATTAAAACTTTTCAGAAATGAGCTTTAAAATTTTCATCTCCCATACACTTACTATGGAGCGAAACATTTTTGTGCGCTTTTACTTTTAAGTTCTTCAGATGTTCATAGCCATTGCGTCTACATTAGTGGCATAAAACGCATATTCAAAAGTCTTAAATTTTTCGGAGGCAAAAAAAATTGTAAAAAATGCGCAATTTTTTCATATGACATTAAACATTTTAATGCATTTTACTAATCATTGTAATTATGTAGCCTACCGCAGACAAAGACACTTTCCAAAAACTTTTCTTAGAAAGTGAAGCCATTGCTTTTTTTGATTCTGCGGTAAAATTGTTGCGAGAGTGTTGCTCAAATAGTAAGAAATGTCACTTATGTTCCACAAATAGGAATGAATGTTGTGTGATGTCAGGGGCGTTGCAACCGGGGGACCACTGGGGGCAGCTGCCTCCCAGAAGTTTTGGCAGAGGGTCAGTGTATTCATTCTGGCCTCCTACGCGGAAATAAGTTTTATCACAATTTGATCAACATTCTTAGGACTCAGCAAATCTTTTTATTAATGTGATTATCTCACATCTTGAGTCTATCGAAATGTGACAAAATGAACATTTAAGAAAGAGTATATGAACTGAGTTTCAAGTAAACTTTCCATAAGTTTGTGAGTGTTAGTTATAGTCACATCAATAGTATCGACCACATCAATCACATCAATACTATATTGAAAAACATGCCTGGCAACAAACCAACGTGCTGTCCTGAAATCGCCAACTTCGGAAATCATCTTACACAACGAAACACCTAAATCAAGTTTATCGGCTGGTCAATTTAATAATGACACTGCCAGGTTCAGCAGCTTCTTGTGAAAGGTCATTTAGCGCTTTGCGATGGTAAAAGACTTGTTTTCGTTTACAAATGACCCAAAAACGTCTTACCCATACAACGATCCTTCATGTTTATAAGGAAAAAACTGGATCCTTAGATGAGCCAAGGGTTATGAAAGAATTCATCTCGCGAAAAATTCGAAAAGCAACTTTTGGAAACATTTGAACAAAACTTACTTTATCTTTAATTAATGGAAATTGCAACGAATAAAAAAACATCTTCATACAAAATTCTCTTTATGTCCCGTCCAAAAGTAAAGAATAAATACTTTTTTTTTTTTCAGAAAAATTTATCGACTTTTTTTTATTTGAGTTTCTTTCCCCCCATGAAAAATTTCGTTGCGACGTCCCTAAAATATATACTTTCATGTGAAATAGTTGCGAGCAACTAACACTGAACCCACAGAAAGTAATGTGTTTATTGCAATTGTGAACATTTAGGATAATTAGTCATTTGTCATTTTGGAACAGAATAACCTCTGTTTAGTTTGCGTTCGACGTGTTCTTTTCCAACCACTTTTTAAAGTATTTGTGCTGAGTTTAGATCTAAATTGGACTTGTGCAGTTAATTACAATATAAATTTGTAGTTAACTCAATTTCACGAAAAATCCATCAGGACACGTTTTGGAAACAAACGCCTAAATTATATTTTTCTTCTTTTCAAATACGAATTCCTTTCAGTGTCTCGAACCTTAAAAGGATAAATGTGTTGGTATTTTGTTATTTATTTTATAAAGTTCTGATAACACTTAACTTTTGTACTCGTACTTATAATCATGTGATTGTTATTTAAGGTGTCTGAAATAATTTTTTAATGTTAGATATCGATTTCTTATAAATGGGTACTTTCCGAAATTGTAGAAGAAAATTCTCAAAGTATAAAATGCTATTTGATGTTTTTTTTTTACTTCCAGCGTTTTGCCAAAAATAGGTTAACTTGTCAACATATTTTATGGTATCTACCTTATAAAAATCGTAATCTCTCATAGCAAACGTACGTTAATTAATAACAACGTTTTTATTTCTAAAAATAAAACTTTGCTGTCATTTAAGAGAGAAAAAAAATTGTTGTTTTTTTTTGTCTTACAATTACTTCCCATAACCATAACCCTGAATTTAAAGCAATTAAAACGTATAAACAGCAGCGTTATCACGATTTTGTTTTTGTTGCTTTTTGTTTGTGATTACTAAAATATTTTTGGTATTCACCGAATTCTGTTTAAGTTCATTCATGACAAATAGAAAAAATTTAATTACTTAGAAAGCACGGTGAAATAACTGCCAACTCGAAACAAATTGTGTGTAGATAATTACTTTTATTTCACAATTTTAATGGTTGCACTAATTACAAATAAAATTTAATCGATAGTAAGAAAATTTTAGAACACTTTAAATTCATTTGACTTCACTACAATTTATTTCAATTTTACTTTACTCGAAAATTTCATGTGAAATAGTTAGTGCAAAGTTAAAACAAGTCCAATAACTTTTGTGTTATCAAGAACTTATTAAACAATGCCCTTATGTCCCCTCGTCACACATCATAAAAGCTGTGACCATAAGTTCTAGGAATAAAGCTAGAACTCTCAAATTTGGCGTAGTTATTTCTTAGCAAAGCAAATGAGAAAACTTAAACGGAATTGCCCGACGAACACGCCCCCATCCGATATAATTATGATCATAACTTCTGCATTTATCAACTGAAAATTCTTTCAAATTTGGTGGGTGTGAAAGCATATGCAAACAAATTATATATTTGCACGAAAAATGGGCGTGATTCATATACCTACGCGCCCACCAATACGTATGAATGGAATATATGGTCGTAAATTTTAAATTGACTCAACTACCCTTATTTGAATTAGATTCAGGTTCTTTATATAAACTAAAAATTTACGTGGTTCGCCCTACCTGCCATGCAATTTCTTTACTCACATTGACGCAACGCTTTGAATAAATAATTTTTATTTATGTTTTATCGTTAATTTTGGCTTTATCTAAATCACCTAAAATGTTCCTTGCACACAAAATACGGGGAAACTCCATATGACGAAAAATAGCATGTGACAGTTTGCAGCTGTGGGGAAAAACTAAATTAAATTAGTAACTACAACTAAGTACATTTAATCCATGAACTGAATCAGCACATTGACATAATGATAAAGAATTAAATATACTATATACCTGATCATATCATACTAACAAACACTAACATCATTTAACTTTTGCAACTTAAAGGTTTTTGAATTTTTCTTTAGCTTTCATTAATCAGCATTACATTTCGAATAGTATCTAAATTTATATCATTTCCCTAAAATATTCAAAATTCCTTCAAAACAATCCTGCTAACAAATAGTAAAATTTTGCTTTTGCTCTGTAGAAAATTCAAAAAGAACCCAAAATAAACACAACTCATTTCAAAAACCTAAACAATAAAAAACAAAAAACCAATAGAGGCATTTTTTTCTTACTCTGATCTTTTACAGAAGTTCCATTCTTTGGCAAACAACACGGCACATTAACTCTCTGTTTGGCACCGAACGGAAAATTCGTTACTGGTGGTGGTGGTGAACAACAGCAACAAACTGCGATTTCCCATGAAATAATTGAGAACGTCCCTGCCTATTACAGACCGAAAAGTGAAGAAGAATTTAAGACGGTTACATCCGCACAATTTATTGTACGAGAGCAACCTACAGCGTCTTCCCGTACGACGCCACCTCAAAGGGCCATAAGTCAACAGCCGGAAGGTTATTCAGTTAAACGTTGTGAGAATTTGACGAAAACCCATACAACACCAGGACGTTTGCAAGGCAACTTTTTAGATATACTCAACAATAATCAAAATAAACCTGCCACAACACCAATATCATCACGAACACCATCAGCAACCTCAACTCTATCGAAGAAAGAACAAAAAGACACAAAAATGGCAACAACATCTGTTACCAGTAACAATGTGGCTCCAGCTCCTGTTAAAGTTGAGAAACAACCTTGGCCCAATAGCAAAGACGATTATGAATTGCGTGATGTTATCGGTGTTGGTGCAACTGCTGTTGTCCATGCTGCTCTTTGCTTGCCGCGCAATGAAAAATGTGCCATCAAACGCATCAATCTGGAGAAATGGAATACATCTATGGATGAACTCTTGAAGGAAATACAAGCAATGTCATCGTGCAATCACGAGAATGTCGTCACCTATCATACATCCTTTGTAGTGCGCGAAGAATTATGGCTCGTGCTGCGTCTTTTGGAGGGTGGTTCCTTGCTGGACATCATAAAACACAAAATGCGCACCTCCAACTGTAAACATGGTGTATTCGATGAGCCTACAATTGCCACGGTACTCAAGGAGGTCCTTAAGGGTCTCGAGTATTTCCATTCAAATGGACAAATTCATCGCGATATCAAGGCGGGCAACATACTCATCGGCGACGATGGTACCATACAAATTGCTGATTTTGGTGTTAGCGCCTGGTTGGCCACCGGACGTGATTTGTCGCGTCAAAAGGTGCGTCATACTTTTGTCGGTACACCATGTTGGATGGCACCGGAGGTTATGGAACAAGATCATGGCTATGACTTTAAGGCCGATATTTGGTCGTTTGGCATCACCGCCATTGAAATGGCTACTGGCACTGCTCCATATCACAAGTACCCACCAATGAAGGTGCTCATGCTAACGCTACAAAATGATCCACCCACCTTGGATACAGGTGCCGAAGATAAGGATCAATTTAAGGCTTATGGGAAGACATTCCGCAAAATGATAGTGGAGTGCTTGCAAAAAGAGCCCTCGAAACGCCCCACAGCCAGTGAGCTGCTGAAGCATCCCTTCTTTAAAAAATCAAAAGATCGGAGATATCTGACGCAGACTTTACTGCAGACCGGCCCGTCAATGGAGACACGTGTTCATAAGGCTGCCAAACGTCAGCCGGGCGCATCGGGACGTCTACATCGCACAGTTACCGGCGAATGGGTGTGGTCCAGCGAAGAGGAAGATAACGGCGGCAAACACTCTTCAGATTCGGAATCAGATGATCGCCCCATCAATCGTCTGGAACGTGCTGATTCTTCAGATAGTGATCTGGAACCGTCTGAACTCTCTGAAGGCACAATGACAACAACTGAACCGACAAATCAAGCTGGTAGCGCAGCTACTAGTGTCGCTACAACTACCGCTGTTACTGCAACTCCTGCTCCTGCCGTATCACCCGCGTTAGCTCAAGCCACTGTTGGCATTGCGCAAATGACATTACCTTCCGGAGACGGCGAGGCACCACCTATAAACTTAGTTTTGCGCATGCGTAATCTCAGGCGTGAATTACACGATATACGCTTTGAATTTGCCGTTGGCAAAGATTCATCGGAGGGTATTGCTACAGAATTGGTCGATGCTGGACTCGTCGATCCTTTGGATACACAAGCAATGGCAGTCAATTTGCATCAGCTGATTGAACAGCGTGCACAAATGAAGACGATAACGTTCCAACTGAATTCGGGTGTGCAACCTGGTGAGGTGCCTGATGACCGTTCACTGGTGGGGTATGCGCAAATATCGATAACTGATTAAGGTAGCGCTGGTATTTCGAACCGCAGTGGCCAGCATAGGCGAATGACATAGTCAATCGCTTTTTAATATAAAAAATTATTTAAAACTTTTGGTAGTGAGGAAGAGAAAGAGAAAAAAAAGTAAGAAATTATAGTGATGATTGAGAGGAGAGTAGGAACACTACTGACTTTATAAACTTTGGTTTCTTTTTTGAAAATTAATTACGAAAAAAAAAACTGAAAGCAAAAGTCAGTATGTAAATGGTTTCTGAAAAATCTTAGAAAATGTTTTATTCTATTGTATTACGTTGATTAGTACTAGGATATTTACTAGAGTGGGATGATATATGACATTTTTCGGAACGAGCTCTAATAGTGTGGAAAATTTGCCCACCTATACAAGTAATTCACATGTAAATAATTATCGAATTGGACTATATCTTCCGCTCATGTCTGATGTCATGATATTTTTACCCGAAAAAATTATTATTTGTTTTTTTTTTTTTTGAACAAAACGATCAATGATTTTATGGATCTTAGGTGACTGTTTCTGAATCCGGAATCGATCTCAGCTATAACGTCAAGATTTTTTAGTCAAAATTAGATGTTTTGAATCCGGAAGAAAAAATTGCTGATATGGTTGGGCAGCTATTCCGCACTATTAGAATGAACTCCGAAAATAATTCAGATATCGACTCAACCTAGTATTTACCAGACAGAGAACATCATTGATAATCATAATCATTGAAAAAATTATTAAATGATACACGAATCAATTGCATGAGCAACGAAAATTAGCACTATTAAAAGTATTTTTTTTTTTTGCATGAATTTTATTCTTCAATATCATAATTTTTAATGATAATGAAATGATTAATGCAAATTCAATTGGAAAAATCAATAAATTTAAGTTATTTCTCAAATTGATTTCTTTTGTTGTTCAAATCTGTTTAATTGTTTTAAGTATTTGAGTTATTTGATTGTTATTGTATTAACATGTGCTGTACTTATATATAAAAAAAAATGGCTTGAATTGCCAATACTAGCGCTATTAAGACCATTATAAGTATTTTAGGCAGTTCGCTTTTAATTTTTATTTAATTTTTTTGTTGCAATAAAAAATCTTATTGAATAATCCATGTTTATGCAGTAATTTTGTCATTACATATCGTTTTTTCTCTTTCTCTGCTGCTGCAATAAAAAATCCGTTTAATTTTATTTATCTATTTAAATTCACACAAGTTTACTGCGAAACATAACGTGTAAATTTTTTAAATTATAAATTTATATGAATTATTGTTATTATAAATATTGTTACCATTAATTTTATTTTACATTTTAAAATCAATATGTAATGTGTACTTTTAGCGTGTTATTAATGCTACCGAAACTTTACCTCTAAACGCAATTACGCTAGCAAAGAGTGACAATGAAACTTTGTATAAATTATGCAGTGACTAAGAGTATGCAATAATGAAGAATCATAAATGCTAACCAACAAAAGCTTATACACCGTTGAAGACTGCACTTGATTTCATTGCATATTTTTAGGCACTATTTGCAGTTACTTATTTTACAACTTTACCGTTTGCTAGTGTAAGTGGCGCAGATTTTTCAAAATTATTATAAAAATTTTGTTTGCACGCTTAGAAAATTTTAAAAATTATGTTATAATTTTTACCTCTAAGAAAATTTTTTTCTATTTTGTAAATTTATAGATTACTTATATTTTTGTAAAAAGCAAGTTTGGTATAAAAACGAAAAATCATTCACGCAATTTAAATTAAATTATTAATAAAAGCAACAACTTATAAATGTACTATTACAAATTGCAACTTAATTATTTAATAATTAGCAAAATTTGTTTAAGCAAAAACAACAAAAACATTAGTTTTACAAAGTAATTTAATATTTCATTTGAATGTAAACAAAAGAAAAATATCTATTAAAAATTTTCACTTGTAGCTCTTAATTTTTAATTATTTAATAAAACCTATTTAATTTAAATGCGTTTACAAAAAATGGCAACAATAATTAAAATTAATAAAATTTGGTATTTAATTTAAGTCAAATAAAAGAATCACTTCAAATTTTAAATAAAAGTATTGTAGTTTGCAAAGCATAACAATTTTTGTAAAAAATTTTATTATCAAATTATTGTAAAATGTAAATTAAGGTAATTGAAGAAAAAAAAACAAATTTATTTTAAAATTGTTTCTGTACTTTTAATGAACTCATTACAAAAAAAAAAAAAAAAACAATACAAATTGCTTTTAAAAAAACCTCTGTTAAGATAATTTTATTACAAAAAAAAAAAAAACAAATACTAAATTAAATGCCTTTTAAAATACATAGTTGAAAAAGGAAAGCCCTAAAAAAAGGTTTTTGTGTTTTGTTTATTTTGTGTTTTAATTGGACTTTTCTATATTATTTTTGTGTTTGCAGGTTGAACTCATTATTGTTATTGTAATTGGCTATACCTTACTTTGCATTACAAAAAGGTTTGTATTTGAATTTTTCAACAAAGCCCACACTTAACCTGCATTGAGATACATGAACTAAAACTACTTTGGTACATTATTAAACTTTGATAATTTTACAGCTTTATTCAAAGGATTGGCTTTATAAAATTTTAACAGTTAATGTAATCCTTTGTAAACGCTCTGAAATGTTAACTTATATTTTAACTCTAGCATATGGGTCACTTCATTTTTAAAGTCTCACCCGAAATTTAAGGTTTGTTTACATTTCATTTGAAATATTTTGCATATTTTTTTTAATAGTTGGTTAGCAGCTTTCTTCCTTTAGTTAAAATAGCAAAAGACTTGTTATGGGTGTGATATTCATTTAGAATAGAGTAACTTATATACAAATTAGGCAAAAAACTGTTGAGTTTCTTAAAGAAAATAAAAACCCAAAAAAATATTATATTAGAAAGAAAATTCAGAACGGTTTTTGTTGATCTTGTGAAATAATTTTTAATGTGACTGAAAACAACATACCTACTTTGATTAATACGAATTTTTATTTTTAATTTCAAGTTCTCATTAGAAATTAATTTAAAAAGAAAACAATCACATTTCGAATACGCAAACGAAGAAGAAAGTTATTCTCTGCTGGATAAAGCACAAGCAGCTAAATTTAATTTGCCCACTCCTCAAGTAGGGACATTTTTGGCAATTGGCAAACAAAGACGTGCAATTTAAAAAAAAAAAAAATCACACGGTGCATAGGGTGGGAAAGTCAAGTCTTAGCAAAAACACATTTTTTTTTAATTATAAAAACTCTTTCTAACATGTTTAGCTTAATTTCTGGTATGGATTAACCCTGTAATGCATAATTTCTTATCGAGAAATCGGTAATAAGATTTCACAAATAAATAGTATATGAGCCTGGCCATACATAGCTTTTGAACAGTTATATTGTGAATTTCAGTTGTAGAAAAATCAATAAGCAACAGTTTGGCATAAAGAAAAAAAATTAAAATTAACATTAGGGCCGTTTTCACAGCGTCCAGTTAAACCTTAACCGGCAGTTTGACATAAAATTTTATACAAAATCTGTCAGTTTAAGTTCCGGTTAAGTTTAACTGAACTTTCTGAAAACAACCCTTAATGTTAAAAAAAAAAAAACATATAACTCAGTGGGTTAATATATTGTGCTTTGGACTTATATGCATTCTATTTCATTCGTCTTTATTTAGCTGAAAGAGCGTTAGTACAATATTTCAAATCAATATTGGCCAATCTGCGTACTTACTAGCCATTTAAATCGCTTTGTAATGATAAAGGAAAATGAAAATCATTACTATTTCAAGGAATATGAAATGGATTAGCAAACTTTGGTTATTTTTCTCAGTATCTTTCTTAATTATGTTAGTCATTTAAATAATTTGCTCAAAGTTCAAGATTTTCAAGGGGAACCTATGTTATGCCATGAACAAGTTACTTTTGGATATTGAATTCTAGGAAAATTACGACTTTCAGAATTAATAACGTATGTATCTTACACACCATTAATTTTTTTATGACAATGATTGAATGGTTTTCGGTATCCAGAAATGGACACCGTCAACTAACTTGATAAAAAAATCTACTATATATTCCTGAAATTAGTTTGTATTTAATTGATACGGCTTCTGCCTTTTTTACAAAAATATATCTATTAAAAAGTTGCAAAATTGTTTGACTTCTCCACTTATGTATATTTTTTTTTTTTTTTGGATTAATAAGATAGGTTCCCCCATAAAATGCTACCTCTGCTACTTTTCATTTTAACCGTAAGTACCCAATACTACTAGAAGACAAACTTATTAACACTAAACACTACCTAAGTACTCGTATCATATAGGTTCTGAATATATAATTATCATAAACACTAGTCTTATCCAATTGTGATTGTGACCTTTTCTAGATTTAGCTAACTCAACTAGGGACTTTTTGAAGTGGACTTCCTTAATAGAAAATAAGCTAATGTTAATTTTTTAGATGAAAAAATAATAAAATAAATTACATAAAAATGTTTTAAGTTTTTTAGTGAAGTACCCATTCTTTGGTATACGAGATATTCTATGAATTAAATAAAGAGACATTTAAAAAATTAATAAACTACACTTTATTTCATTAGAATAAAAGTACATAGCATGCAAAGCTAAACAACATTGAAAAGCATTTTGTAAAATGTTATAGAATTTGATAGAAATAAATGCTTGCAAGAAAACAATAAAGAAAAATGTGTTTTATTTGATAGTTAAATAATTTTTCTTTAAAATGGGAAAATATAAAATTTTGTTTTTGATAAAAAGTCGATGACCTTTGTTTTTTTTTGTTTATTCGCCAACATTTCAAAAACTCTTTAATTATCGGCTTTTTCAGAAAATTTTGCAATTCCTACAAAACCCTCGGTTTTGACATCCAATTAACGGCTCAACCGATATATCAAAAAATATATATCATTGGCAAAGAAATGAGCCCTGATTTTGGGTATGTGATTCTTAATCAATACCATATTGTGACTTGTAGAGCTTTTGATCACCAACGTGAGCGAAAACACCATATGGGGCCCCCAATAAATACAGTTTTTTTCATAAGATTTTCTACTACATATTTTTAATTTGTTTAATTGTGAATTTGATGCTCGCGGAGTTAAAACATTTTCAACATTTGACATCCAATTAACGGCTCAACCGATATATCAAAAAATATATATCATTGGCAAAGAAATGAGCCCTGATTTTGGGTATGTGATTCTTAATCAATACCATATTGTGACTTGTAGAGCTTTTGATCACCAACGTGAGCGAAAACACCATATGGGGCCCCCAATAAATACAGTTTGTTTCATAAGATTTTCTACTACATATTTTTAATTTGTTTAATTGTGAATTTGATGCTCGCGGAATCAAAACATTTTCAAAATCCTTGGCATTAATGAGAAATTCAGTATTCATTTGACCATGGAATCAAAGCTGATGACCGTTTTCTTTGCTCATCACAATAAACAACCAGCAACCATAATAATAAATATTCTTATATGTATTTAGAGGCCCAACAACCCATCGTTTGGATGCCCGCAAATGTCTCCAAAAAAAAAATCGAAATAGTCATCTTAGCCCAGCCATGTTTTTTTTTTTTAGAGCACACTCTTCAAACATGGTTTTTCTTGAAGTTAAGACTATCTTGAATTAATATTCAAGAAAGAACAATTAAAATTCAAATGAAGACATAGTTAAAATCGCATTTAAGTTAAAAAAACATGAAAAGTTACATATAAAGTTAAATAAAAAAAATAAAGTTAAAAAAACATGAAAAGTTACATATAAAGTTAAATAAAAAAAATAATTCAAGACAGCCTTAGCGCTTCAATAAAAACTATGACTGAAGGATGTGCTCCAAAAAAAAAAAAACGAGGTCAGCTAAAATGGTAATTCCTGTGGATATGCACATACATACATACATATATGCGACCAAATAGTTGTGCCATCTGGTAACTTTCAATGTGGGTTCAATGGAGGGTCCAAAGTCACACAATTACTAAGCCACGTGTATGCGTCGGTCCTAATGGTTACCAGAAGGTAATCAGACAGCCAACTATTTAGTTGTACCATACGTTCGCCCTTAATCGCATATATGTGAGTAAGATTGGATAGAGGCTACTGACACAGTTGGCCAGCTTAAATCGCATATATAAAAAAACCTCTATATCAACATTTTTTTTTAAATAGAAGTAACAAATATGAATCTAATCAAAAATGGTTTATCATTCCTTTATTCCAATAACAGCATGTCCGATTATTTCGATGAACTGGGACACACACCAACTGGTGATAATGGACCTGAAGACTTCGCTAAACACTTCAAGCGTTTACAGGTGCTTGCCATTATGAATGGCATTGATATGGAAATCGAAGTGCCAGAAGCATCAAAGCGCGCCATAGCAGAACTACCAGTGCATGAGATGAGTGAAGCGAATGCAGAAATTGAATGTGCTGTTTGTAAGCAACCCGCTGAGAAAGACGAAAAGTACAAGGTGTTACCGTGCAAGCATGAATTTCACGAGGAATGCATTTTACTATGGCTTAAAAAGGTTTAAATACATCAATATTTACTATAAATGACATTGATACATCTATATTTGTAGGCTAATTCCTGCCCTCTTTGTCGCTATGAGTTGGAAACAGATGATCCGGACTATGAGGAATTGCGTCGGTTTCGTCAGGATGAGTCAAATCGGCGCGAACGGCAAAATAATTTGTTGGACTCTATGTTTACTTAAGAATTACTTGCAAACGAAATCATTAGTGAATTAATATTTGTAACGTGGTTGAGGGAAGACTGTCGCTAATTTGTAATATGCCGGGTGTTTTTTAGAGTGTCATAGTTTCGAATTGAAATAAACACAAAAATTATCTTAATGATCTGGATTTTGGCTTTATTCGGTAGATAATTTTAATACTATTTAGTATTTGAATATGCACCGAGCATAGTGTAGTCTGGAGGTCCAATTTTAAGAATCTGATTTCATATCTTGACAATTATGCGGCGAGGAGATAATCCAGACGAATGAAATCACACGATCTTATAGCCCAATCATCAGGCACATGAATTTCACTCAGAAGTGAAATGTAGAACATGCCTGTGTGTCACAATTTCATGTAATCATATGAATTTAAGAATTGAAAACATTGCGCTTGTGTTGCTTTCTGGTATCAATAGTTAGCGGGTGATATATTTTTGGATTTGGTCAACTTTTAAAGTAAGCGTTGTTGAGTTTAATTTGACCATGTGGGGAGAAAATTTTGTCACATGGTCAGCAATGCTAATTTTACCTATAGTATAAGGGCCTACTAGGTGATATGTCTTGCATGTGTAAATGTCGCTATTCACATACTTACTCGTAAGCGCATTTATATAAATAGGAATAAAATGCATTATTGCTACCACATGTTCCGGAAAAAGTACAAGTAGCCCTAATTTTTTAAATATTTTCGATGGCCATCAGTATTAACTACTACATACTACGAATTTGAATTGTGTTGCGTTGCAAGTGGAAAAATTTTATAACTTTTTTTTTTAAACTATCGATACCATGTTCTAACTTTACCGAACTTTATTTTTGACCCTAAAAGAATGCAATAGATTTTTTACTTGCCTTCCATTTCACATTTATATTGGCCGCTTCATATTTTCCATTCCTAGCGTTTCCATTTCAACGTTTCGCTACAGTGTTGCCATAACTTCAAAATCTTGATGGGAAAATCACAATAGAAAACTTGAACTACACGAAACACACGCGATTTAAAAATATTAATTGCGTCATCGAGCATTTGTTTTATTTTAAACGTAGAAAAAAGTTAGTTGCTAGCTCTGACGTTTAAATTGTAATTAAAAATGATTACACGCTGCACGCAACATAGCACAAAACAGAGGACCAGTGTGGCAACATTCATTGATGATGATATATTGACATTTGATGTCATATATGTACAATATAATTTTCAAAAAGGTAATATTGAATCATCATGCATTAAAACATATTTAATTTAACAAATGCCTGAAGGCAGATAATACAAAAAAAAATAATTTGATCTTGTGCATCTCTATACCATCTTTATTGTTTATATGAAAATGGCTTGTAACACATTGGCGCAAAATATACTAAGCTGATTTTAATAATTCCTTTTTTTAAGTAACATATTTGTGCTGAAGAAGGTAATTGCATACTTATTTTTTTAAATTCTTATAAATATTAAGCTTAAGCAAAACCTCACACAAAAACTGACGTTTGATTTTTCGTTGATTATGCTTATGCTGCTTATTGAATTTTGGGTTGTTTCTGTTGTTTCTTCTCATATTGGGCTTTGAAGTTCAAAGACAAACTCTCTTTCAATTGTTGTTTTTTTGTCACTTTTGAATATAGAATAAGATGTTTTAATGTTACTATGAAAAAAAAAGAACGGGCCGAGCGCGTGCGAAGCTGTGGGTACCACTAGTCAAATCAATATAAATTCATTGATAGGAGGATTGAAAAATCTTCCAAATTTTGGAAGAGATTCTTGTTAATTGCGTAATTGCGAAATATTCTGAATATAGTAGAAATGTGTACATTATTCGGTGGTGTTTGGTAAGACAGTTCATTTATAATTTAAAAAAGGTAGTCATATTTTGCTGCTAGTGTTTTATGACTGCGTTAGAATCAACGCCTTGTTGCATTGCATAGCTAAGCTTTGACGGAATTAAGCGAATAAATGTAACTGACATGCATGTTCAAAACATTGTTTGTTCCTTATAAATTTTATTTTGGAACTATGTCTTTATTTATGATTAAAATAAAGTATAAATTAAATCATTCTTTTTATTTTTTTTTTTGATTCTGCTTTGTCCTTAAAACACTGTTCAGTCGATGGGTGACCTCTCAAAATCGCGCGTAAGGCCGCGGTTACACTGGATGCGGATTTTTGTTCGTACGAATTCGTACGTATTCGTAAGAATTGCAAAAATTGAACAAATGCATGTGTGTATATGAATGCGGTTACAGTGGCTACGCATGCTTCGTGCGTATTCGTACGAATCTGTACGACTGCTTTGATGCGAACAAAAAATTTTGTTTTTCATCAGAACAGTCGCACGAAAACAAGGAGAAAAACAGCTGATGGATTGCACTTCAACTGAAAGTATGAACGAAGTCGCGTCTAATGTAACCACTCTGTTCAAATATATTCGCACGAACAAATTATTAAGAATTCGTACGAACAAATTTCCGCATCCAGTGTAACCGCGGCCTAACGCGTAATTCATCGACATTCACTTGTTTCTAGAAATCACATGATGTTGGACATCCTGAGACATCATGTGAACTGCCATAATAGCATACATGCAAAAATTTCCGAGAAATCGTTTTGTAACATTTCATATAAGAATAAATGTATTTTCCACGAGCTGTAGTCGAGTGAAGCGGAATATAAACAAAAATAGCCCAATTAGATTGTTAAAACGTAAGAAATGAAAATATATCACCACTGCTTACAAGACAAAAATAATTCTTAAAAAATTCCGAAAAATTAACGGAAAATTTGACAAACATTCAAACTTAAAAACTCAATTTGATTTTTATAAGAATTTTATATTTTTAAATTAGCAAATTATGGCAACACTAGTTTTTCATTTTCATTTTGTTTCAATCAACAAATAAGCCGTTTGCTTGCAATTTTGTTTTTGTTATATTATTCGTAATCTTTGTCTCTTTTATTGTGGATATTCGTTGCTATTTTACAGTTTGTTTTATGTGACGCCGGTTGAAGAACATAAGATTTTTATAAATATTAAAAAATTGCCATCGCAATTTCTTTAAAAACGTTACAATATTTCAAGTGAACTTTGTTGCAATTGAAAAAAAGACTATTTAATGTAAAAATGATGAACTATACGCAACAAATTCGATTATTCGATCGCAAATTTGTGACCAACGCGTTGAGGAGTCACAATCTGTGCCCCAAATGCCACAATGAATTTACGCACAATTATCAGTTTACTACTTATGGAGGTAAGCGCAATGACGAATATTAAATATTTAAATTATAGAAATTTAGAATGTAAAACAAGTTACGGAATATTGCACCGCGTAATATCAACACTTGTAGCTGGATCTCTATATTGCACATGGCAACCAGCAGCCATGTTTTCCTACCATAAAGCAAAAAAACAGCTGATTGTGTGCCGAACAGTTCAGGCTGGCGAAAGCAAGAGCTGGATAGAAATCATTTCCTTGGGAATCAAATTCCAAAGAATTGAACTTAATTACATGGCTATAGAAATAGATTCGGCTTACTTTAGCTGACATTCTCCAAATCAATTTATTTTTGGCTTAAGTTTACCGTGACTCCCATTGTCTAATGGGAATTAAACAAAACCTTTCTTATGTGCTTTTTTTATTCTAAACACAAATGTGTTATCAAAAAAAGTCGCTCGGATCTGGTTTCGGATATATAGCCATCGGAAGTTGCGGATATAGCCTTTATGAAAATCCTTATTAGTCGGGAACCCCTGAATAGATATCAAAAATATGGGTGTCATAATATAGATAATTTAATGGTCTACAACAATGGTGCGTAAATCTTTGAAATCTAACCCATAATTTTGGAGATATGACGATTTTTCTGAAATTTTGAACAATTTTTTTTTTAAAAACCGTTATTTTTTCCAAAAATTGTGTTATTCAGTCGATTCCAAATTTATTTATTATTATTATTATTAAACAATTAATAAATTAATTACTTAATATACTTTACATGGAGCACTAGCTGCCAAGGCTATCATTACAAAGATTTTGAGGTATTATGCCGGAGCGGAAGATATTGTTGTAAAGTTTTAAAAGTCGACATTTGGCTGTATATTTTTTTTTTTTTTGAAACTTATTTATTTATTGAACCAACTCGCTTGGAGACTAACAATAATTATACAAATCTTAAGAAACTAATATAACGTCGGACTTTTCCAAGTCATTGCTTAGAAATGTTATTTTTTCAAATTTTGCCCTCGGTTGTGAAAAAAATACCCGTTATGCGTATACATAAGCATACCAACTTTGAGTTTGAAAAAATAAGTACATTTGCCTAAAATCAATAGTTGAAAATAAGTACAAATAAGTACAATATCAATCCATGGTGTTATTATATGGTGGGTGCAGTAAAGAGCAAAATCAAATGGAACAAAGCATAAATGCAACGACCAGCTGTCAACGCGGTGTGCTTCAGTGGTAAGAGAACGATCCTGTATTGCACCCACCATATAAGTACACCATGATTCCGAGCTATTGTTTTTATACAGAAATTTCTTTATTGAAATCAGCCTTGATTCAGCCTTAGCGTCAGCAGTTTCACCGACAGCAGCCACGGTGCGCTGTTGCTCTTTGAAATTGTATTTTTCTTGACACGAAATTTGTCGCAATAGCTGCGTTTGCGATTTCAAAAAATGGTAAAAATCGACGCATTTACACTGCAAATATATTTTTACAAGCAAAATCGATTTTAGAGTGTTCACTGCAAGCCGAGAGAGCTCGGTTTTCAAGATGTTTTTTGCTGATGAAAAGACGCGCTCAACTGGTGCATTCGATCCAGGTAGGCACATAATGAACTCGACCAGACGAGAAAATTCAAAATAAAGCACTTGTGAAGCTTCCATGTGCTTAAAGATCTCAACCCAGCGCTCTTCAGATAACAATTTCTTCTCTTTCCATTCTTCAATTAGAATTACGCATTTTGAAGCATGTGCGGAATATTTTGGAAGCGTGGTCCATGATATTACCAAACGCCTTCACATGCCGCACACTGTTGTATTTTGGGAAAAAATGGACAAAATCAAATTCCCGTCGATAGGAATGCCCAAAAAAAACGAGGTCGGTCTCATTCGAAAGGTGATTTCATGCTTTTTTTAGAAAAATTGTCCCGAATCGAAATCCCAGCTTTGGGCGTTTCTCAGAAATGCCCAAAATATGGTCTTTTTCAATTTTAGACAGTTTTTCCCAATTTTAGTACAATTCTGACTCGTATACATATCCGATGATAATTTATTTTGAAAGTCGAGAAAAATACCTTTAATTTGGTATTTTAAAAATTTTTCTAGGTGCTTGGTATCGAAAAATACATCTATATTTAATTAGGGGTAAATTAACGTTAATCTATTATATAAAACTCATTTTTTGTCTGTCCGTCTGTCTGTCTGTCTGTCTGTCTCTTTTGCACGCGGAAACTATCCAGCCGATTTTGATGAAATTTTTACAGTATGTTCGCATCGATCGGGCGGGTGTCATAGGCTATAAAACTTTTATTTAGGGTACATATTTAGGGTGGCCCTCATACACAAATATTTTAAAAATAGCGATTTCTCCAAGACTGGCAAATCGATTCTCATGAAATTTACACAGTATGGCTTTTATGTTAAGGGGCACAGATTGAATGGTAAAAATTTTATTTAGGGTGCATACTTAGGGTGGCCCCCATACAAATATATTTTTAAATATCATTTTCACGAAGACAAACAAATCGATTCACACCAAATTTACACTACATATCTCTTATGTTAAGAAGCATAGCTTAGTCCACAAACCTTTTGTTTAGGGTGGCCCTCATACACAAATATTTTAAAAATAGCGATTTCTCCAAGACTGGCAAATCGATTCTCATGAAATTTACACAGTATGGCTTTTATGTTAAGGGGCACAGATTGAATGGTAAAAATTTTATTTAAGGTGCATACTTAGGGTGGCCCCCATACAAATATATTTTTAAATATCATTTTCACGAAGGCAAATAAATCAATTCACATCGAATTCACACTACGTATCTCTAATGTTAAGAAGCATAGCTTAGACCACAAAACTTTTATTTAGGGTGGCCCTCATACACAAATATTTTAAAAATAGTAATCTTCAAACGAAAAAATAAACGATACTTGGCCAAGTATCGTTTATTTTTTCGTTTGAAGATTACTATTTTTAAAATATTTGTGTATGAGGGCCACCCTAAATAAAAGTTTTGTGGTCTAAGCTATGCTTCTTAACATTAGAGATACGTAGTGTGAATTCGATGTGAATTGATTTATTTGCCTTCGTGAAAATGATATTTAAAAATATATTTGTATGGGGGCCACCCTAAGTATGCACCTTAAATAAAATTTTTACCATTCAATCTGTGCCCCTTAACATAAAAGCCATACTGTGTAAATTTCATGAGAATCGATTTGCCAGTCTTGGAGAAATCGCTATTTTTAAAATATTTGTGTATGAGGGCCACCCTAAACAAAAGGTTTGTGGACTAAGCTATGCTTCTTAACATAAGAGATATGTAGTGTAAATTTGGTGTGAATCGATTTGTTTGTCTTCGTGAAAATGATATTTAAAAATATATTTGTATGGGGGCCACCCTAAGTATGCACCCTAAATAAAATTGTTACCATTCAATCTGTGCCCCTTAACATAAAAGCCATACTGTGTAAATTTCATGAGAATCGATTTGCCAGTCTTGGAGAAATCGCTATTTTTAAAATATTTGTGTATGAGGGCCACCCTAAATATGTACCCTAAATAAAAGTTTTATAGCCTATGACACCCGCCCGATCGATGCGAACATACTGTAAAAATTTCATCAAAATCGGCTGGATAGTTTCCGCGTGCAAAAGAGACAGACAGACAGACGGACAGACAAAAAATGAGTTTTATATAATAGATTAACGTTAATTTACCCCTAATTAAATACAGATGTATTTTTCGATACCAAGCACCTAGAAAAATTTTTAAAATACCAAATTAAAGGTATTTTTCTCGACTTTCAAAATAAATTATCATCGGATATGTATACGAGTCAGAATTGTACTAAAATTGGGAAAAACTGTCTAAAATTGAAAAAGACCATATTTTGGGCATTTCTGAGAAACGCCCAAAGCTGGGATTTCGATTCGGGACAATTTTTCTAAAAAAAGCATGAAATCACCTTTCGAATGAGACCGACCTCGTTTTTTTTGGGCATTCCTATCGACGGGAATTTGATTTTGTCCATTTTTTCCCAAAATACAACAGTGTGTGCCGTAAGGGTGGTGTCGGCTGACGAAGTAAAAAAGTTCGCAACGGTGTGGCTGTTCGAATTGGCAGACAACGCTTTCTTGTGTTTCGTGGATTCAAAATGCTTATCGATTTCACTCTTTCCGGCGTTTGCGATGTTGAGTTCCGCGTCGCACAAATTACACCGTATATCTTTTTCTATTCTTCCTTTTTTCATTTGCGGATATTTTTTCTGAAGATCCGAAGCATGCATGCTTTGTATGTTTTTCAACACACATAGAATGCATCTATTAAAATTTGTCACTCTCTTTTCCCATACGATTTTCTCAGCAAATATGAATTGTTTACAAATTTTATTTTTGCCACTCTCTTTTCCCAACCGATTCTCTCACACAAAATCTGTTAATGCTTCGATTTCTACAAAAAGTTGAAAGTAGGTTTGAAATTTTTAAAAACTACAAGTTTGCGCTGTCAAACTTAAATTTAGTGATGCCACATATCAATTTTTGAAACATTCGTGTGTAAATACTAATTACAACTAATTTTATACAACTATTTCGCAATCATCGGGCCAGCGCAAATGATATTTATATTTATTATTAACATGAGAAACAGATTTCTGCCGAAATAAGTACAAATTAAGTACGCTTTGGAAAATAAGTACAAATTAAGTACGCTTTAAAAAATAAGTACGGCAAGCTGAAAATAAGTACTGTACTTACTAAATAAGTACAGTTGGTATGCTTACGTATACATAACAGCTACAGGGGTGGTAAGTCTTGTCTCTTCAATCGAGACGTATTCGATGTTAGGAGTAGGTTCCTAGCCGGTATGCTTGGATGTTGCTGTAGTTTTTGTTGATACGATCGCTTTATGTTTTCCTGTATCTGCTTAACGAAGGGTATACATGGCTGTATAGGTATGTATATATGGCTTTATATGATATTGATTTTATCATATCATAGGAAACGCGATCGTGACCAGGGGTTTTGCCTTTGACTTTACTAAGGCACACGAGTAATTCATTGATTGTAATTTGTTTTTCAATGAGCTTAGCATTGTTTACAGGAAAAGGTATGGAAAATGAGTTCTCAGTAGTTTTTTTAATTTGTTGAAATTTAATAGAAAAATTTGAATCACGTGAATATAGAGACCAGTCAGAAGCAAATGGATTTGCTATTTCTTTCGGTTCTATCAGACTTTTATTGTTAGTTTTTAAGACAATAACAGGCTTGGGAGGATTTTTATTTGAAAGTCTGTTTAATTTATTCCATATATTAGCAATCGGAGAATTTCGATTTATTGATTCAGTGAATTTAGTGAAACTAATATTTTTTTGAACTTTCATTTCTTTGCGAAATTTTGCATTAGCTTTTTTGAAAGAAATGAGGTTATTTGTAATAGGGTTATTAACGAAAATATACCACGCTTGCATTTTTCCTTTCCTAGCCTAGCAAGATTCCAACAAGGCACGTTGGTTTTCCTAATTTTCGACGCTTGTGGGATAAGGAGATTTGCGGATACGCGGATTGCTTTTACGATAGTCGCAGCCTCCTGATTTGTAGAATTTGTAAAAGGTCTGTTATCCAATGAATTCTTAGTTTTTACTGAAAAATAAAAAAAAAATATTTAATGAATTCTTATAACTAGTTAGAGAGATGGCGACAAAAATGCCTTGGAACTCCCAAACAGATGGAACGCGTGTTTTCGTATTGTTCGAGTCTCGTTCTCGAAATCCGACTTGTCGAGTAGTGGTCTGGCGCTAGCCGATGAGCGGCTATAGCGTTTTATCCAGATTTGCCCGAGCGATTTCACAAAACATTTCGCAAACTGATAACATTATTGAAGGGCATCTAGGCAACCCCCAATTACCGGAAATATATATTCATCCGATTTGGCCCATGTCGTAACCGTAACTTGACCTCAACGAGACAGGTTTACTTTAGGGACAACCCTCTGATTTAATTTATTTATGTTTTTTGGAGAAGTAGCTTAAAAAATGATTTTGCTCAAAACAAAGTTGACAAACTTATATTTTTCAAATGCAACAAATATTTATGAACTTCATTAAAAAACTTTATTTGCTGTGATAAATTTTTGTTGTATTTGACACTCAAATAAGTTTTATAAAGGATATGTAACTTGCGTTGATAGTCGCCCGAATGCTAATAACCAGAATATAAATGAAAAATGTAATTAGTCGTCTTAATAGTTTGAAATTCATCCAATTAAATTTTAATTTATGGGAACTTTTATTGTTAGTCATTTGTCCGTTTGGATTTGCTTTTTTTTATTATTTGTATTTCAGCATTTTCGACTCTTTATCGCTATATTTTTCATATTGATTCAGAAAGCATGCTTAAGTACGATAAGCTTTGACTAAGTTACATTGCTTCGATAAATTCGTAGTTTTCTTTGCGCTCCTCATATAAGTTACAAGATGTCCCTTTGTTCCCTATTTTTCGAGGATACGTTGGATTTTTACTTGATCCCAAATGTGTTACCAGCCATTTATTTTAAAATAGAAATATAAGATTGAATATATAGTATTCTTCCATTTTAATTCCAATGTAAATGTTAAATACGTTTCTTTTAATTGGGTTACAATCGATATTACCAATATTTTAATATGAAAATTCTCTTATATTTCAATTTTACAGAAAACCATGTTAAAAGCAACCGTCCGTTCTTACTGTCATGTGGACATAATATGTGTGAGAATTGCATCAGTCAAAATCGACAGAATCTCTCTTGTAATGTGTGCTTGCGTCCCATTGAAGTGACACTGCAACATCCACATTTTTATGTACGCGATTACTTTGATTTGAATTTTTATCTTTTTGGAAAACTAACTTATCACTACTATAATCGACGCAGTAGTTCCAACAATAATTCATTACAGATGTCGCTATTGTCAGCTTCAGGTGCCATGGCACCTGAAGTTTTTATACAAAAATGCAGCGAATGCGAAAAGGTTCCATCGATTGGAATTTGTATGCGCTGCCAAGTTCATTTCTGTAGGCCATGTTTTGATGCAGTACATAAGAACAGTAAAGTACTTAAACGTCATAAACTGACCACTTATAAGGGTCCACGTGAAATGGAGATGCCTAAATCAAGAGTATGTCGTCATCACCGTAGAAATTGTGATCGTTTTTGCAAGAAGTGTCGTTTGGTTTGTTGTCCTATTTGTGTTAAAACTGACCATATAGGTCATGGCTGGACTACAATTTTCGAAGAGGTAGGTCGTATTGCTGTGATGGAATATACATTGAATTTTGATTTTTTGTATTTGTTTTGGTTTTTATTTGCTTGTTTTCAGAACGATCGGATTAAGGAGGATGTTTTAAATTTATTAGAAACTATCAAAAATTCAAGAGAAAACTTAAGGAAAGCTCAAAAGGTAAGTGAACTTTTAGTTTATCTTAATCCAAGGCACAATTTTAATTAAGTAACATATGCTTATATGAGTTAATAGTGTAAGAAATAGTCTCTTTAAAATTTAAATAAAAAACATATGCGCTTAACCAGCGTGAACTTTACCAAAAAGATACAAAAGTAATGCCGCCAATATAATTTTTGTTGCTGTTATATCGGCCATCGATGAAAAATTTGTTTGTGCCGGTGTAATAGTCATAGGCCTGTAAGATGCTGCTGTAGAATAATAGAGGAGTGTAGTTTTAAAACATGGTACTAAAATTTTTCTAAATAAAAGTTCTTATCTTATTTGGCTTGGAAAATATATCAATAATTTAACTTAAAAGTGACCGAGGAGTTCATTTCCCAATAGGTTTGGTATGGTACAAAACGTGGTGTTTACTTTTGTCTGCATTAAAACCTTATATTAATAAGTTAAAATGCCCGTAACAGGATAAATAAATGTTTTAGTATCATCCTATTACATACGTGAATTTTTTTTTTTCAATAATTTCTGAATAAAAGCTATGACTTAATATGAAGCAGGCTTTGAAAAAACACTCCTAAATTAATCTTGCTATCTTTGTTTGCTTAAGGCCCAGTAGTCATAGCTATAACATAGCTACAACATAGACTTGTTAGAAAGGTATTCTTCTCTAAAGAAGAAAAAATAACAAGCAAAAAACAAAAAAAAAGTTACAAGCTAAAACATTTTCTCCATTCAAAAAAAAGTGATGCAAAAATCGTTTTCAATAGTCCCTTTAACTTATCAGGACCGTCGGGCTGATTTTTGTACTACTATCTACTAAATTGCGTCAGCTTACTTCGCCCAGTGCAAAAGGTAACGCTTTCGGCTTTAAAGAATTTAGAAACCGAACGCTATGTAAACCCTGGTCATCATCATTTTAAGTTTATTCGACTCAAAAACTAAAAAATAACTCCAAAAATCTGTTGGGCTTGGTATTTTTTCAAGTCCTAACTTGAATGCCCATAATGTGTACTCAGTTTTAAAGGTATTTTTAAGTAACTAAGGAAACGATTTGGTCTCTTTTTTAAATAATTTCATTAGGTCCATCAAAATAATTTTATAACTCTTACTAAATATTTTTTTTATCATGGTTTCCAACTGGAGAACTACATACATGTATTCGATAGAATATCGTAAACTTTAAATGGTTCTGTGTAAAATAAATTTATTTTTTTTTTACATTTTATAATAGGAATATAATACATTTCGTTTATCTTTACTACATTAAGTATCTATAACTTTATTAACTAAAAAATATACATAGTTGAATTTTAGAAGTGTGTATTTATTAATAGTTTTAACAAAAGACATTTTAATTTATGGCAAGCTTAGTTCCTTTGAAAAAAACTTGTGATTTTTTTTGTTCTGCTTCAATTAAATAATAAATAATTGACACTCTAACAAAACATAAACTCAAGGAAATAAATTAAAATTTAAATATAATTAACATAACTAAAGTTTATTGAGTGGATTCTTTCATGCCTGTAACTTTATTTATGACACTTTTATGGACCACTTTTACTGAATTTTTAACCCCTTTTGAACCCACACCGTACTTCATTTTTAAACAAAAACCAGCTTAACCTCTGTTCACGTGTTCTTAAAATATATCGTCATATATTTTTTCATGAATAATTAACCAATTATACAAAGTTACTGAAAATCACAATCATCAGATTTCTTTCCCTATTTTCTGTATTCTTAAATTTTAAAGCTTCCACATAAATGGATGCTAGCATTTGCATTGACTTTTCACTATCATTGAAAAACTGTTATTCAGAAATATAATGATAATGAAAAAAATAGCTAACTGTCAATAAGTAACATTAACAACATTAAAAACAAAATTTATTATTAAACTATTTTTTGAGAGTGAAAATTAAATTTCGTTACCACTGAAAATATTTCATTATCATTCAAATAGATTCGATTAAATTAAGTCATATTGAAATAAAACCTTCATTAACTACCATTTTTAGTATACTGTTAATTGTTAATGAAATTTACTTTAAATTTTCATCGAAAGTTTTAAATATAGTAGATTTTGTGTTATATTTTCCAATGACAAGAAAAACGCTTCACCATATTTTTTCATCATCATTAAATTTTTCAATGATAATACTACGATTTATGCGGTGTTTAACTACGAAAACCTCTTGCCTATTAATCACCACATTATCTTTTTGTATCATCATTATTAAAAATCATTGCCGGTGTAAGATGTCCCGATGAACCATCAGACTTAATTTCAATAACTTCAACTTTTTCCACACTTATTTTTGTTGTTTCACGTGGTGCTACTTTTTGTTGCTCCATCAAAGGCTGTTGCTTCGGTTGGTCTCGATTATTATCCTCGTAACTATCTTGCAACTGTTGCGCCACTGATTGTGCATTTTGTTCTACGAAAACTTGCTTTTCTGGTTCCACCGTGGAGGATACTACAATTGGTTTTAAACTCAATGGTATTTCAGCTTCTCTTGTTGTTGACGTAGTTGGTGTGGTGCTATCAAATGTATCTACAGAACCACGCTGTGAGATATCATCAACTTCATCATCAATTAGTAAATTACGTTCAGAACTCTGTTCTCCAACTAGAGAATTAATACTGTGATGTTCATGTGCAACACTACTCATCGTTGTAGTGTCCACTTCGGCTTCTGTTGGATTTGATTGCTCTTCTGCCACTGCTGCTGCTGCTTTTTGTTTTTCAACACGCATTTTTTCCTCCATTTCTTGAAATTTCAGCGCCAAATATCTTTGTGAAGAAATGTTGAATTTTTAAAAGATTGTTAAAAAAAAAAGTAAATAATAAACTCACTTGTCAACAATCGGTCCACTGTAGTCCTCTGGGAATTTCGGTGTGAATGGTAGTATATATTTGTACAAACGTTCATTTAACACATACAGCTGTGATGTTGTTGAACACTTTACGTTGAACCACCAGTCGCAGGTGAGCGCAATCTGCAAGTAAAGAAATAGAGAAAAGCATGAAAGTATCTAAAGCATCATTTAATTTACGAACGTGTCTAACCGCCTGCAAAATATTTTATTAATTGCTCTCCCATTGCATGTGCATTTCTTTGTGCAATTTTTGGCTTCCGTTGCTACCGGAAGAATAATTTAAATTGCTTCAAAGTAATTGCAGCGCAACAATTAACTAATTAAGTGAACTCTTCGTTTGGCGGCTCATTTACGCCTTTGGTCTTGTGTTTTGTTTTTATCTCCTTTATATGTTGCCTTTGCTTGGAATTAGTTGCTCACACTTTGCAAGAAAAGTGATTTTATTTATGTAACATCCTCGCATAAATAAGTTTTTTTTTATCTAAGAAAAATGTCCCTAAAGTGTTGCTACAATACTCAAAAAAAACTTGTGATGGGTAAGCATTTGCCATTTTTAATTTTTATTTGTATCAATTTAAGATTTATCCAAAATCTTTGTCATGTTTGTTGAATAAAAAATAGCATTGATCAATAAGTAAAATTTACAATATTGGTCTTTGCTAAAAATGACTGTAAGTTCATAATGTTTAATTTATCCAAAACTTTATGGCAATCAAAGCCTAAGTGTAGATTTTTTTTTTTGAAAACTCTTATTATTTATTATTTTTTTTTTTTAAGTGAGCATTATTTTTTCGAAAAAAAATTGCAATTATCGATGGGAGAAAATGCCTAAAATTGATTTTCAGTATGATCAGGGTTATCTCCAGGATCTATGTGCAATGCGAAAAAAATGTGTTTTGGACATGATTGAGGCCGCTGGCATTAAGAGTTTTTCAATTAATAACTGAATACCTGACAATCACTTTGTGCGGAAATGTGTCATTTTGTTAGAACAAAGTATTTATATCACTATTATACTATAGTATAGGAAACATTCCGTTTTTAAAATTTTACTGCTGGATCACTTTAAGGTTTTTGATGGAAATGTACGTTTGCGTGAGTTCAACTACATATTTGAAGCCAATTTTTGGATGTAAAAGTTGTTTTTTTTTTCGCAGTTGGAAACAATAAATATAAAGTTGCAGGATGGAAATATTATATCGCTATCACATTACATTGTTATGTGCTACACAGCGGCTATATTCATTTTGTAATTCCGTTTTTAACGCATAAGAGAAAGCCTGGCAAGTATTGTAAATGTATTCTTCACCTCAGCCGATTTTGCTATGTCCGTCTTTCTGTCTGTGCGTCTGTCTGTATTAAAAATGGGAGAAACCGGTTCGCGGACCCGTCTACCGCCCATACAAGCAACACATTTAAAACGCTTTATTGAGATAGTTAGTTAATAGTAGTCTCGAGTTAATTAATATACATTCAGTTTATTTCAAGGAAAAAGGCTTTGGTTAACACTTATAGTATAGAATTTTTTATTTTTCGAAAAACCATGACTCGACACGATGACATAAGAAAACCTTTCTCGGTCTAATAAGTAAAAACACATTGAACCAAATATTGCCGATTAGATATAGAACGATTTTCAAAGAAAATTTTGTGATTGAGATGAGTTATTGAAAGTTTTTCATACAATGTACATAAACCAACCATAATTAATAGGCGAAGAGCCCGCTGTAGAAAAGTCGAGTGTATAAAATTACAGGATGGGATATACGGGATTCGACAAAGCAACCCTAAATATTCTATTTAGGCTTTTCGAGCTCTATCGTTTGGCACTCATTTCAAGCATTAATATATATTATTAAAAATTGAACCAAAAAATCGGCAGCAACCTATTTTGGGTACAGGATTCAACAATGCAACCCTTTATGTTATATTTAGGCCTCTTCGAGTTCTAAATATCATTTCACGTATATTTTAAAGTATATTATATAGTTTCAATTAAAACAGCAAAATTGGCTAAAATTCGGGCATCTGGACAGGCTTTGGCAAGGCAACCCTGGTTCGTTAGTTTCACCAAAATGGTTCACCATCTTTCCCGCGTAATCTTATACCCTCTACTTTTCTACAGCAGGACTATAAGAAACTACGACAACCAAGCACTCCCGGTTAATGTCCTTACATCAAAGTCCCTAGTAGTATGAAGACAAAAATCCAGCTTACAAAACAGTGATGTCTTTTAAATAGCTGTGTATCAAAATTAATAAGATATTTCGCCTTTGTAGCAAAATTTGGTTTTATAATATCTTGCTAAAACAAGATATAAAATCGTGATAAAGAGACCACATGTCTCTTATGTCTTAATATTGTAGCCATATAAGTCACTTGAAAAACTTGACGTCTCTTGTTTTTAGAGACACACGAGATAGGGCACATTATTGTCCATTTTTTTTGTCGCTTTACCAAAACAAATGAGAGAAAGATATGATTCGCCTTTGACATATAATATAATATATGAGAGGTAGCCCAGTAGGTAGCGCGCAGGACTATGAACCGCTGGGGCATGTGTTCGACACTGACTTTGCAAATTTGTAAATCGTAAGTAAAAATTAAATTTGATGATAAATTCAAATATAATAAAGTTCAACATTTTGCAAATTAAATAATTTGATAATAAAATAAAATTATATATAACAAAGTTCTACAGGACACGGTTATTTTTTTAAAGTGTTTTCAAGATGTCTTTAAAACAGCTTAGAAAGATACTTTACTGAGTCTCTTGAAAGATAACAATGAGTGGAAAGTGTCTTTATACTTCATACGCCAAATGGCTCTTATAAGCCCCTATAAAGAATTTATAAATATAAAACGTTGTCTTTCTACTTGTCTTTAAAAGGCCTCTAAAAGAAGCTATAAGAACTTTATATGCTACTAGGGGTTGTAAATTTTAAAAATAGAAATCAACAGTTGTTTAAACTTCAATGCATTTGGTAAGTGAACGTCATCATGACTATTAGAGTGAGTTTTTTAAAATAGAATTTGAAATAGCTCGCTAATTTAATCTGTTCGCCAGTGTGGTTTATAAATACACAATACAATTCTGAAAATATGAAACATTCCTATGTAGTCATAGGTAAAATACGTTGTCAACGTTACCCTGTGGTGGTACGTCTGTTGGCATTTTTATTCATAAAAAGTAATGAATAAAATGAATTCCGAATCTACAAAACCATTATTATATGTAGTTTTTTTTTTTAACTTTTGGGCAGCTCACATACATATGTTAAGGTGAATTCTTGTCAAAGTAAAAAGCTTTCAAATTTTTATAATTTCATTATTTTAACATTTTTTGTGCAGATTAAAATGTACATTTCCTTTCAAAATTTAAAAATCTTTACATGACTTTTAACCTATTTGTTTTCATTTCTTACTTTATTTATATTGACCCTCATAGTTGAAAATAACTATTTTATATTTGTTTAATCCAATGCGATATTTTAAATACTAAAAGCCTATTGGCATTACCAAACAAATTGATAGAATGCTGCAATACACTTACCTCTACTGATATCAACTCTTTACTTGCATGCTAGTACTCTTCATTTATTATTTATGTTACACAATCTCTTAATTTCACTATTAATTTGTACATACCTGACTGAAAATTGTACCATTTGGGCATAGAAATGACGCCTTCCCACCGTTCAAATCACAGTAATGCCAAACTTGACAATTTGTTTCTGGATCACCAAAGAAACCCTTATAACGTTGTTGTGTACAGTCAAAAGAGGTAGCCGGTATTTCAGCATAGTTTGGATAATCAACGCCAGGACGTCCTGTATTAGGACCTGGACGTTTAGCTGTAACATAAAAAAATTGTTGAATAAAATGTAAATCTAAAAGCTTTTTAACAAATTAAATCCCATTCCACTTACTTGGTCCCACTGGTGTTAGTACATTTGTATCCTGTGGGTGTGTACCATGTTCCTCTTCACTGCCGGTCGTATAATCGTAATCTGGCTCAGCTGCTGGATGTGGTTTTTCATGATGCTGTGGCGGATTGGCCACAATCGTTTGTGATTGCTTCAAATTATTGAGTATCGTGATGAGAGTTTTTATCGAATTATCAATGTTATCTGGCGTAAGAGTTTGCGGTAAATGATTACTGGCCTGTAGTTTGTGTAAAATATCTGCAAGCGAAGATGAGCGTATGTCTGGCAATTGATTTGGATCGGCCAGTGCTGCTGGCAAATGTTCTTGTTTTTGCTGTTGATGTTGCGTTGAATGTGGCACTGTTTCAACAGGTCGTTGCTGATACTCTACCATATCATGCTGTTGAGGTTGATACTGTTCCGCAGGTTTTGTATGTACAACAGTTGCTGGTGCTGTTGGTTGCTTAGCTGGCTTTGCATCATTGTATTCTTCATAATCGTATGTTGGCTTATGATTGCTTGTGATTGTAGGCGCAGGTACTGGGGGTGCAGGCAGTGGGCTATAATTAGGCTTCTTGGTTACATAAATGTATTTCGGTGGTATTGAATGTTCATTGATTGGTGGAGAATTTGTCGGTTGTCGATCGTTTTGAGTTTGTATCGGTTGTAATCGCAATGTTGGTTGGTTTTTGTAAATCGGCCTTGGCGTTGTGACATAGTGTTGTCGTGTTGGTGAATCAGGTAGATGTGGTGCAGCTGTAGTTATAACAATATAAGCAGCTTGTGGTGGAAGATGAGTTGGATGCGGCGTTGCTGTAGGATGTTGTGGTCGATGCTGCTGCTGATGTTCATCTTCAAGTGATTGCTTTGGTTCTTCAAAAAGGTAGTCAATATACTGCGGTGGAATAGCGCTAAAAAGAAAAAAATTGAATCAAAATTTACGAAGAAAAATAGCCATTTATGTAATGAATTTACGAAAAATGCGTTGAAAAGCCGTGATAATGAAACTCCACCTTTCCAAAAAATTGTTTTTTATGAAATCAACTGATTGATTATAATCAATCAATAGATACGTGTGCGTTCATTAAGAATTTAAAACAAAAGATATTTTAAAACTTCCATCCTTTTGTGTAGCGGCCAGGAAAATCATATAGATTTTGTTAAAGCCTACAGAAAATTATTTATCATACGCCTTGTTTAACGAAGCAAACTGAATTAAAACTTCAATATCTTAGCTCCGATATAACTAAATACTTAGGTGTCTTGACTGTTATTGTGAAGTTTTAATGTTTTACAATAAGACGTTGACTTAACAATTGGCTGTATCAATCTTAGAACTTGATATTTTTGTTAACCTTGCAACTCCATGAGCTTCGATGTAATCTAGAACTCACTCATCATTATTTTTTAGAAAGAAATAATATTTTTTGGAAATATTTCTGTTGAACTTGAGTTATGCTATGAATATAAATGACATTTAAGACAACGTATCTATTGTGTTGAAACAAATCTTCTCGTTCCAGAACTCTGCCTCTAGCGGCTGCCTATCCTTTGTATTTACCTAGGAGGAATCTTTTCATACTGTTCCACTAATTGTGGTCGTTGTTGCTTGAAACCCATTTGTGTTCTAGGATGCTGCTGTTGTTGTGTTTCTAATTCATCAGCTACAACAGGACGTCGCGCTGGAGTATGCAATACTTGTTGATGTTGATGTTGCTGTGCTTGTGACTGTGGGTGTGGTAGTTGGTGAAGATTCGTTGGCGCCGTTATTTTGGAACTTTGATAAACTGTATGACCCACTGCATCGTATTGAGGATAATTCAATTGTTTTTGCTGTTGTTGTTTTATTTGTGCGGAATGTTGCATCTCGCTTAGATGACCACCACCATTTTCTTCCTCGATTTCTTCAACAGGTGATGCAGTTGAGCTGATTACAAAAATTTGTGCCGGTTGTTGTTCACCATGATATTGCTGCTCCTGCTGCTGTTGTTGTGGCAGCTGCTGTAGTCGAAATTGTTGCTTGTAATTTTGTTGGCCCTCCCTTTGTCGGTCCTTGTTGTGTTGCTGCTTCTGTTGTTTATTGTAACGCAAACGTTGCTGCAGATATTGCACATATTTTTGTTGCGGCGTCATGTTGTCCGCATTTTGAAATTGATCAGTATCAAAAAAATTTTCTGATTTTGGTGGATGAAATTGTGGATGCTTTAAATGTGTAGCTGTATGTGAATGAGAATAATGTTGATGATTTTGCTTAAGGCTATTTAATGATGGTAATGGTTGTTGTTGTTCTTGCTGCTGCTGCAAAATCAATTGTTGATGTTGTTGCTGATATTGATGATGAAGTTGTTCTTGCTGTTGCTGTGATGGTGATGATTGTGATAGTAATGACTCTGATGGTTCATTGAATATATGATAGATGGGTCTACAAATGAAGTGGAAAAAGAAGCATAATGAGTTGAAATGATCACATTTGTAATGTAACAACGGTTATACGTGTACATGTGCCTGGGTGACCTTTGGCATAAAAAATGGGGCTAATTTATCCAAATATTCAATTCAAAATTTAAAATTTTTATATTATCACAAACCGACATTAGTGCAGAAACTGCACTATTTTTCTTAGCATCTTTCACTAAAGAAAATATCGACAAATTGTTGGAAAAGATTCTTGAACATTGTCATTTGAGTTCGACTATGTTTTCGTCACATTTTTACAGCTTTGGTTTGAAATATTTACTTAACCTGCAGCTTGAAAAGTTAAAACTTTACCTTAAAATTTTATGAATTAATATCAAAGTTTACTGTTTTATTTTTTTATTGAACTGTTAATTCTTTTTGATCCCTGTTGCAGCTGTATCCTGCTGTTACTGCTCCCACTGATACTGCTCGATAATTGCGATTATGCGTACGATATTGTTATTTAGCCTAAAGTAATTTATGACATGCATTTTCAATTTGTCACTGATTGCCGAAAACAATTTTTATGGTACTCCTGTGCTACACCCTGCCCTGACTCCCTTGCATATTAAACAACCTCAACATGAGAATGCAACTGTTGCTGAATTTACGTGAATTTTTATTACTGACAGACAACATACAAATGCAATTGTATTTGCCAAAGGGGTTTCGTTGCAATAAAGTGATGCAATTGCATTAACAGCTTTATATCAATCAATACCTCATGGGGATATTTAATAAATTTGTTTACATTTTCTTTAGGGACTGACTGCTTTTCGAATTTGCAACACTATGACTGCAATTACATTTTTTTTTTATCTTCAACATAAAAACGAAATAATTCACAAATTCTTGGAACTAGAAAATTTAGGTTTTTAATTCTGAAAATTTTAAGCATTGGGAAAAATATTGACTGTTTAATAAGCAATGAACAGTGAATTTTTAAGGGGGACGGCGGGGGGTTTTGTTTTGGCTGAGTCGTATAGTCCTTGATAGGAGGCACCTAGAAAAATTATTGAAAAGGCATGTGAAAGTTGAGGTTTATTTTTCTCTATGGAGCAAGACTGTATATTTAACATTCTTCCTTAATCATCCTTCTATGTACCTCCTATCGGGCACTGTAAGCCATTGACAAAAAAAAAAAAAAAAAACTGGAAGGATGTTATCTTTGGCTTCGCCAAAAATGAAATACCTACACTGCGCTAACAATAAAAGTGCACGTAACTCTTAAATTTTTATTAAAAGGATATTTCTATCACACCGCTACGTGCTGGATGGTTTGACTAAACGTACCCACATTGAATTTGGCAAAAGTTTCTTAAATAGCTCTCTCTGTAGCTCTCAAGCTATGCGCGAAATATTCAAACAAAATTGGACGGTTATTACGATTTTTTTCTTTTGAGGGATTGTTTGAATATGTTCAAATACCCTCGAATCTATACCAAAACACAATTTTTCGAATGTGCAATAAGAGCAAAATTGATCTCGAGATAAAAATATTCTCTAATTCGAATATTTTTTCAAAACGATCATCCCGATTTGCGGAATAGCAGATTTGGTTACTACAAAGTATCCATTAAACGCCTGTACAGTCATTTGAAATAATTTTTAATCTGCTTGAGGGAACCCGTGGGTGTTCAAACAAAAGATGCTTTGCTGATTCTAACTCTTCTTCAATTCCTCAACTTTTACAGCGGCCGTGAGGTATCTGCAACTTTTCGACCATAATGCTCGAGATTTATCACAATTCGAGTTTGTTCAGTAGTGAAAATTCAACCATTATAGTGGGAATACAAAACAGTTCAGTACAATTTTACCTGATTAAATGTCATTTCTGGTTAGGTGCGTGACACCGCCCACTAAAAAACAAAATCTTTCCTCAGGGTTCAATCTATTTCCATATCAAATTTCATTAAAATCGGTTTAGCGGTTCAGCCGTGACAGCATTTTTTCTCATTAGGGACGGTACCACGCCCACTAAAAAACCACGAGTTTTTAATACTTTTTTTTAGGGTTCAATCTATCTCCATACTAAATTTCATCAAAATCGGTCCATTAGTTTCAACTTGGGAGCCTATTTTCCTGTTAAAGGCGTGGCACTGCCTACTATTGGGGAAAAAATTAAATTCAGTACTGGCCCTCATCACAGCCTTTCCAACAAAAAAAATGTTCTGGGAATCCAATACTAAATTTTTAAAGAAAGAGTTTGCTAATATTTTTCTTTTGTGGTCGGAAAAGCACAACAGTGCCGTACTAAGCGAAAAAAGCGTATCTCAAAAAAAAAATATCCGAGATTCTTATGTATAGCTCAAGAAATAACGCATCTAATGAAATACTCCAAATACTCTTACCCCTTTCATGGTTGGGTACTATCTCGCCATTTTAGTCGCCGAGTAAGAATTGACTTTATAAACATACAGCCAATTCTTACTCGGCGACTAAAACGCGAGATAGTAGCCAACCATGAAAGGGCTGTTAATTCAATCATATAATAAATATACTAAAAAAAAATTTTCTCCATCTCAATTTTAGAGGTATTTCAACAAATTGACATAAACAAAACATCAATTATTTCGAAATGAATTTTTTTGAGATACGCCATTTTCGCTTAGTACGGCAGAATAGGAATCTTTACAAAAAAAGTACTATGGACAAGAAATAATCAGGGACAACTTCTTTAATTTTGACAAAGAACGCCTCAAAAAAATCATAGTATCTCAAAATCTAATCACAAATTCATTACTTCATTTTATGCATTCAAAATTTGTCATTCCCACCAAATGTCCCTAAATCAAAGCTTCCTGCACAATATATCACTTTCAAAAGTTACAACAATGCGCAGCGCTTCAAAATCAATTGATTCAAAAGCCCAACTGAAATCAATAACAATGTGGCGGCGACAAACAGCGCACAATTAATTTCACACGATTGCCTGAGAAGCTGTAAAAGTTTATGTATTTGTTGTTGCAACTGGCAATATGGCCTTGGTGCTATTCACTAGAAATTTACTACACCCCAAGTATTATGGACAATATGAGGCAAAAAAAACATTATTTGTCACACTACATTGTAATAAATTGCATTGTGTTCCTTTGTGCTTAGTATAATCATCAATACCTTGAGGTTGGATGTGTTGCTGTTGCTGCAGTTGGCGGAGTTGCTGTTACTGCAAGAAATTGCACTTGATGTGGTCTAGGATGCCCTGTTTGTCCCGATGATGGTGCTGCTGGCAATGGATATTCAGCTGAGTGATGTACAATTTCATGCGGTTGCTGATGCTGCTTTTGTTGTCGATGTTGCTGGTATTGTTGATGTTGTTGTTGTTTTTGTTGTTGTTGCTGTTGGTTTTGTTGCTGTTGCAGTTGCTGTTGTTGTTGCAGTTGTTGTTGCAGTTGCTGTTGTTGTTGTTGTTGCTGTTGCTCTTGCTCTTGCTCTTGCTGTTCGTCTGTTATCTCTTGATTATTGCTGTTGTAATGAATGTTGTCATCGTTATTTGTTGTTGCACTCAATGGCGTATAAATAATCGGTATAAAATGTCCCGGCACTGTGTTTGATGATGTAAATGGTGTTAAATTGATTTTTGATTGTTTAGGACGTTGTCGTGGATATTGTTGCTGCAGTGGTGGGAGTTGCTGTTGGTGCGGATGGCGCTGCGGCGAATGTTGTTGATGTGCCACTGCACTCGGTTGGTAGACAAGTACTGATTTATGCTGTAAAGTTTTTTTAATTTTCATTAAATATTATAAGAAAAAAGAGAATATTTCACTAAGAAACGCTGATTTTGTTTACAATTACAAAGAAAAGAAATGGCCAAAGAATACATTTGTGATCGAAAGTATTAAAGCTTATCACTTAAATTTTTAATCTCGTCTTCAGCCAAAGTTGCAAATAATTATGTAGGCTCAAAGTTTTCATTTTAATATGAAAACTAAAATCTTTCTATATAAATTACATTTGCTTTGTCTAAAACGATTATTTTCCAAACTTTCTAATATGCAAAAATAAGCATTCAAGCTTTTATTTTCACTGATCATCTTAATTAGATTTTTGTTAATCTGAAGAAAAATAAGTCCTTATGCTTACCTCATTGCCATTGATATCTTTGTAATGCGTTGGAGTTGCTAATGACCCAGGTCCTGTTGCATGCAACAGTGGTGTCTTTTTTGGATTACCATTAAGATTTGTTGGAATCGGATGTTGTCCGCCATAGGCAATCGAATGATAAACTTCACCCGCACTGGGTGGAAAATGTTGATGTTTCTGCTGCTGTTGATGGTATTGCAAGTCAGCGCCTGTTGCAGCTGCTGGCACCTTCATGTGTACATAAGCCGTTGGAATTGGTATCACACCAGGTGCTGTCTGAGGCCCTGTATGCTCTATATATTGTTGTGCTTTGATTGCTGCTTGTTGTTGAGTTTGCTTAGGCTGTAAGAAATATTGAGTTATGTGGGAGATTTCATGTTTTGCAACTACTTTTCACTTACCCGCTGCACCAAATATTTCTGATTAATAGGAAATTCTGGTGGTGGCAAATAAAATGCCATATAGGGTACTAAACGTCGATTTCTCTCTGATGCACTTAGCTCAGAATCTCCTACAAATGTTTCATTCTCGCTATAATTTACTTCATGATTTGTATACTGTGTTGTTTTGTTGCTGCTTATGGCAGAATCTGGTGCTACTTGTATGGTGCAAACAGACTGTAGTGTAGCTAAAAACATGAAAGAAGAATAAATTAATTTGTTGACAAATTGTAGGTCGTTAGAAGGGTTGCTGCTACCTGAAATGTTTTAGTGCAAATTAATGTAATCTTTTATTTGACTTATTACACTTAGGGGAATATTGCATTGCAAATTTGAAAATTTTATTTTTGATTTAAAGCCGCAAATTTTCATTTTGAAAATAGTTAAAATAACATTTTTTCCGTTTATTTTTAACACAAACAATTTTAAACTCAATATCAATTTGAAAAGTGCTGAAAATAACATCTTTTAACTTCAATTCAATCGTAAAAAACTTCAAATTGCATTTTGAAATTGCAAAGTATTTGAAGTTACACTTTTTTTATTTAAATAAGATGAGCCTTGGGGCGCCACAAATTTTGAGTGGGAACACCCCATTTCCCCCTTAACCGGACAAAAGGAAATTCACTCCATTTGAACAAAATAAAAATGTCGCTTACTTGGAATTTAGTTTTGATAGAGGATAAAATATCCCGCTGGCGCTGCCGTAAGAGATTGCCCGTTCGGATGGAGCTGGACATAGTGCCAGGAAATGCGGCTTGCTAGGGATATTTTGACCTCTTGCAAACCTAATTTGCAAGCAAGCGACATTTTTATTTTGGGGTGAATTTTCTTTTGTCCGGTTAAGGGGGAGATGGGGTGTTCCCACTCAAAATTTGTGGCGCCCCAGGGCTCATTTTCTTTAGAAACGTCCAAATTATGGATTAAAAAAAGTTTCAGATATGTGCACGTAGTTGAAAATTTCCGGTACCTGAGCACGTCCAAATCCAGAAAATTTAAAGAATTCCTCATATGAAATCACTTTAAATCAAAGTGGTTTATTTTTGAATCAAAATTAAAAATGTTTATCGATTTGTAAGAACTTACAGAATTATTGATCTTTCCTGAAATGACTGAATGTTTCATTGTAACAATGTTTAATTATAATTAGTAATTTTCAGCCTTTCAGCAAAGTAATTTTTTAAAAATATTTTCTTCAATTTAAACATTTGGCGCTAAATCATAAGCGTTTATAGTTGCATCAATAAATCATTGATTTTTTTCCCTATTGTTTTACTCCAAAGTTGAAAATTATTTGATATTTTGAAAATTTCTCGATTTTAGTTGTCTTCCCTGAATAAATTGAAATTGTTTTTAAACTATTCGACCTCTTAATTTTGCAGTCAAAAGTTATTTTACTCTGGGACAAGGTCAGCTTATAAATTAGATCTTATTAAATAATGAAATGAATTTCATATGCATTTTCTATTCTATTAAGGAAATAGTTGTGAATCTTTTTGATAGTGAAAATTTTGGCTCAGGTTTTGTTAAGAGTTCACTTGGGATCAGCTCTATCTCTTAGTCGTCTTATTGTCTTATTTTAATTTCTAAATTATTTCAAGTCTGCAAAAATAATTCATTTTACTTGACACGATGTAGACACTACATGCTATGATTGATCGCCACACAACAAAACTTTGACTTCAACTGACTTCCTACTTAAACAGACTTGCCTTATATCAGCTGATGCTGACTTATACAAAACCCTCGAACTTTCTCGTATAATCCTGGAATGTATTGATTTTTTATTTGTAATACTGATGTCGTTGAATTTTTCGCTCTGTCATTTACAATAAAGTGTTTTCGCTTTTTATGTTATTCTATATTCCCGCTATAGCTATTTGAAATGGTTTGTTTTTTTAACTAAGAGTAGCTTCAAATAGACTAATTAGTTGCGTTCTGTGTGGGCATCTACTTTGTTTGCTTTTATGAAATTCTAGAACATCGTAGTATGTATGCTTAATCCCTTAACTCCAGTTATCCTAGCGATATTAATCATTTATACCTTTTCTATTTATAAATGTTTTTTTGTTTAGCAATTTTTTCAAAATAATTAGCTAATTTTATGGGCACTACTGTGCCATGTGTACTCGCATAGCACAGCAGTCTTTTTTCCCCAAAAAAATTGCAATATAAAGTCGATATCACCACCTGTCGCTGTTTTAAAATGTTCAAAGCTTCAATAACACAACCAAAAAAAATTTTGAATCCATTTTTTTTTTATATTTCCTGCACTAAAGTTTTTTTTTATTTCTAGTCAAAAACTCTTTTTTCTTACAATTTTCTTTTCCTAAATTGTCAAAATTATTTTGAAAGGGAAATAAATTTTTAATTTTTAATAAAAATTCTTTGAAATCAATTAAAGTTTGCATAAATATTATTTTGGATTACTCTTTCGAGTGCAAATTCAAATCATCAGAGTACCATCTTCAGATGCAATTAGACAAAATTTCAACATTATAAAAATCCAACAATTATGTCAAAATTTTCGACCTCCTCCAACCGCCAACTGAGTACTCGCAGCTCCGATATCGATGCATTGGCACAACGTGGTTATAACATTGGACACAAAATCGGAGAAGGTTCTTACGCGACTGTCATCACAGCTGGGTATGCCGATGATGCCGGACACGGTGTGCATTTGGCCTGCAAGATCATCGATAAAGCCAAGGCACCATCAGACTTTGTGCATAAATTTTTTCCACGTGAATTGGAGATACTGACGAAAATCGATCATCCAAATATAATACAAATTCACAGCATTCTACAGCGTGGTCCAAAAATTTTCATTTTTATGCGTTACGCTGAAAGTGGTGATCTCTTGAGTCACATTAAGAAATCAGGTCCTGTAGAGGAACTACAAGCCAAAGCATGGTTTATGCAAATGGCGAAAGCACTCAAATATCTACATTCACATGATATAGCGCATCGTGATTTGAAATGTGAAAACATTTTATTATCCAAACGTCTCAACATAAAGTTAGCCGATTTTGGTTTTGCACGCTATTGTTGTGATGAAACCGGACGTGATATTAAATCGGAGACCTATTGCGGCTCGGCAGCGTATGCCGCACCAGAAGTTGTTTGTGGTCGACCCTACGATCCTAAATTGGCAGACGCTTGGTCCTTGGGTGTCATACTCTTCATTATGCTGAATGCCAAAATGCCCTTTGATGATAGCAATCTGAGCAAACTGTTGGATGATCAACGTAATAAGAAGTTTGCTTTCAGACGCAAATTACAGGATCACATTACGGCTCAAGCAAAGGCTACCGTTGCAGTTTTGCTAGAACCAGAACCACATGCACGCTGGAATTTACGTGAAATATTAAATTGTAGTTGGTTGAGGACAGACGAGGAGGAACCGTTGGCGTAGTCGTGAAACCATCTCCGACCCAAAAAATCCCCCAAAAACATATATACAAATGTCGTTTGTATCTGACGTTCTGTTGATTCTGGCTCAGCAAAGTTATTTTTCTCTTGTAAAATTTAATTTGATTTACGAATGTTTATGTTGATAATTTGTGAAATTACCTTTTTTTCGGATGTAGAAGCAACTTTCGGATGTTATTATTTTTAAAACTTGTATTTTTCTTCTCTTAATTTTAGCCAAGTGTAATTCCCAAACAATTACTTAAACAGATGAGAAAAAAAAATTAAAGGGATGTTAAGAAATTTGTAAATTGAAGAAGTGTTGTTTATAACTATACCATATTTTGCTAACTAATCTGTATTATAGGCAAAGTTGTACTACTAAGTATATCAACAATAAATTGTGGGTTTAAAAATGCCATTTACTGAAATACTTTAATATGATATATGTTCAATTTTGGATTTGAACGTGGTGTAAACTTTTGTCTGGAAGTCGAATTTTAGAACCTAAAATTATGCAATGTTGACAGTCGTTTCTAGTCCTTTTATCAGCTAACAATGTAGTCTAAGCCCAAAGTGCTTTTCATTGCATAGTTTTGTGCCGCTCTATAAACTTATTTTATTTTTAAAGTACTAGAAACCATTATACGTGAACAAAGTTTTTATACTTAGAAACCATACATGAATGAAAATAAGCGTTAAAATTTTCTAATTAGCTACATTTTTAATAATAACCATTAACCAGGGACATATAACGTATCACACATTGACACGCAGCGCAGCAAGGTATCTTGCAGGCAACGTGTGTTACGTTTCTTGGCGTTGTCAAGAAAACAAACAATTGGACAAACTCCCAAACATGCGAACCAATTTCAACAGCAGTTAGTGATGTCGGCATCTTAAGTTAATGAGAGCCACAGCAACTTTATGCTGCTCCTAAGTATTGCAGTTTATTTCTATATGCTTATGCTGCACATTGACTGTATCAGATAAAGTGTAGCAAAATCACTAGCAGCATATTGCAACAATAACCAAAGTGACAGCGTACAGCGTAGGATTCTTAAAACCCATTAGGAATTTTGTACATGTATATGCAAAATATTGTAGAAGAAAGTAGCCAAATATGGAATACCACTATGTTTTTCAAAGTAAGTGAGCAAAAAGACAAAAATTAAAAAAAAACTTATTCATTAGTAATGCGTTAGTACTTTATAAGTGAATTAAAAAATCAATACCAAATATGGAATATAAAGCCAATTGGGGAATACCGAATTTGGGCATCATACTTCCAAAGAAACGAGCAGAAACATTTTCACTATGTTTTTCTTTATATCTTTCTGACCCTGGACATATTTCGTATTAAAAAATAAGGCAAAAATTTCTGAGAGAAACAGATGATTGTGGTAACAACGTTGGCATAAATATCACCCAAAAAATAAAACGAAAAAAAAAGTCATCATTGAAAAACTATATATTGCCCAAAAAAAGTGTGAATATCGCCCAATTCTATACAATGTATTATGATTATTTGGGCGATATTATGTAGGCCTGTTCTGATTCCTATTTAGTTCGGAAGTGAAATTGAAGTCCGAAGTTGAATGTTAATAGAGCTTCTAAGTCTAATAGTCTGAATTTGAACTTCGAACTTGATCTGTTATAATTCTTTTTTATATGATCCTGAAATAAACTACAAATTTCAATTCCGTTTCCGCAGCGAATCAGAACAGGTCGGATGAACTGTTATCTGCAAGTCCTTAAAAGGGCGATTTGTCTAAAATATGTACATGTTCAAATTGGGTGTTATGTCGCTTATTTGTTTGGCAAATATCTCCATAGCGCTAGTGCGTTTAGTCGGCACAAAAGTCAAAGACCCCGAAAAAATATTAAGTTCTGTATACAATTAACTTCAGAAGATGCAGAGTGCATGTCTAACTGCAAAATAAATATTAAATTTTTATTCTGACTTTCGTTCCCTATGATAAAATTAAGCGGAATCGTTTGCAATTTCTTCTGAGTTTTTGAAGCTGTTTTATGCCGATTAACAACAATTTTCCGACACATTATTATTGGCGAAAATTGGACTCACCATAAATTCAATGATCGGAGAAGTCTACGGTTATCTTTTGTTATATTTGGAGGTTAGGAAACAATATTTAAAGACAATAAGAAGGTTCTGTAGAATACTAGGGTGTGATTCTTGTAATATTACTGGTATAACATAGCATTTTCGAGTTTCTTTTGCTATAATAATTTTTGGAGCATATGAAAATATCAGCTCCATTATATCCTAAGCTGAACCTCTCATTTAGCTTTTTAATGAACCAGCCTCCAAGTGCTTCGTAGTGTTTTCCTATTGATACTAGAAATTTTTTCACCACAAAATTATGAAAACTATTGGGTTTGCAATGTGGAAAATCGGTATATTCAGAAAATAATGGTTCAGTTCGCGAAGTTTACCGCAAGCTCCGTCCATTTTATGGTCGACATAATCGTCCATCAGAGCAATTAATTCGGTTAACCATGGGTCGTTTTCGCACTACGTTTACTCTATGTGATAATACGCATCCGCAGAGACGTCGAACAGTGCGCACCGAAGAAACAATTGCCGCTGTAGAGCAAAATGTTGAAGAGGACCCGAATGAATCGATTCGCCACCGTGCACAGCAATTGGAGCTTTGTCCATCAACTTTATGGAAGATTTTGCGCAAAGATCTTGGCTTGCGACCTTACAAGATCCAGCTTGTGCAAGAATTAAAGCCGCGAGACCATGCAATGCGTCGTGATTTTGGTGTATGGGCCGAAAATGAGATTGATCTCGATGCTGATTTTCATCGTAAAATTTTGTTCAGTGATGAGGCTCATTTTTGGTTGAATGGCTACGTCAACAAGCAAAATTGCCGCATTTGGAGTGAGGAGAATCCACATGAGACCCTTGAGACGCCATTACATCCACAAAAACTGACTGTTTGGTGTGCTCTATGGGCTGGTGGAGTCATTGGGCCATACTTCTTCCGAAATAATGCTGGAGAGTCAGTTACCGTTAATGGAGACCGGTATAGAGCCATGATAACCGACTATTTTGTTCCCGAATTGGATGGCATGAATGTGGATGAGTTGTGGTTCCAACAAGACGGCGCTACATGCCACACAGCGCACGTCACAATCAATTTATTGAAGGAAACATTCGATGAGCGCATAATTTCGCGGAATGGACCTGTCAATTGGCCACCAAGATCGTGTGATTTGACACCATTGGATTATTTTCTTTGGGGATATGTGAAGTCGCTCGTCTACGCCAACAAACCAGAAACGTTAGGGGACTTGGAAGCCAACATTCGTGGCGTTATTGCCGACATACGGCCCCATATGCTCGAAAAAGTGGTTCAAAATTGAACCTGTAGAATTGGCTTTATTCGAGCCAGCCGCGGCGGCCACATGCCCAAAATCATATTTAAACATTAATGGCATAAAATTATCCTTCCAATAAAGCCAAATTGATGGACATTAAAACGATTTTCTTGTGTTTTATTTCAATTCGAAGCTCTATACCTCTAAAAAAAACATCCTGTAGTTGCGTGCAGAAAATTTGAAATTACAGTATGGGAAAAAAATCACACGTGCACTCTCGCGAAAGGTTATAATTCAAGCCTACTTTCTACGCGATTTCATGCGGCTCCTGCGTTTTCACTGGCCACTGCTCCAGATGAATACATACATAAATTCTACTTTGATAAACTGTCAAATGCCGCCCGTCGAAGCGTACATTGACTCTGGACTATAATTTCTTGTTCCTCCAATAAAAATTTGCGCACAACATAATCTTGTATGCCTTTTTGGTCAGTGTGAACATTGGTGAAAAACCAGAAACTAAAAAATACGAGCTCGGAGCCTTTACATCTCTCTCGTAGCGCACCTCCTTCCCTTACAGTACGGGGTATGAATAACCCCTTATGTGGGGGTTTTTTTTTTTTTTAAGATTATAAATGCAGCCTTAAGTCACCAATACTTTTTTTCCGAATGGGTGCCAACGCTATTTCCCTGTATGAACCTTCTACATACGAATGCAGATAACCTTTTGGGACATGCTTAACTTTATTGTAAAAGTGTTGTCCTAAATAATAAACTTCTGTTCAAAATGTGTCCATATCGGTTTACGTTTGTGGTACCAAACTTGCAAAACCAAACAACAATTTGTTGGACTCAAATGTGTATTAACCATTAATTGTTGCTTTCCCGTTGGTGTTTTTCTCTTTCTCTCTCTCTCTCACTCTCTTTAGTTATAGTTAACGTCTTTTGTGCATTTGAAGTTGGTTGTAAGACTTCTTGATGGACACTTCGTGCTAGTGGGTATGCTAAAGTGGGTTTAACATCGTTTAAACATAAAGTTGCACAAATTTTGTTGAGTTTTGCAAGAAGTTTAGCTTGTGGCATAGCTTTCGATAGCTCGTTTAGAAAAGTTTGAACGATAATTTTTATAAATTTCATAATTCTTACTTAACAAAAGTTGCTCTAAAAACGCACTTAGCCGAATGTAGAGGAGATATCCGAATTGCACTTAAACTTTATTCTTGTGCTGTCACTATTTAACTATCACAAGCGAACTTCCGGCTTCTATGTGGTATTGAATGTTGGTCTAAATTTTATGATAATTACTTCATCACGGTGTACAAATGGAGGAATTAAATGAAAAGAACATGAGTTAGTTACGTTCCGTCCAGTTAAGAATTTACAAGAATATCAGTCTTCGTAATTAATAATCACTTGATAAAAAACATATTTTTATATTTTTTTAAAAATGTATTTTCTTAAACAAACATGACAAGGCAACAAATGGATTCATTTGACATGGTAATAATCAGACCAGTTTTGCATCAGCGAGATTTGAACCCAGGCCATTTTATGCATCATATTAGGATAACCGCTCTAACGCTTGGGCCGTTGAACATGACACACAATGCACCATCTATCTGTCATTTCTTGTTCGCTGACACAGCTAAAAACCTTCGGCCTGTTTTATTTTTAAAATTGTGACGTTTTCACTTAGATTTTGAAATTGGACGAGTTCTCTAGTTCGATATGTAAATTTACAAGAATATCAGTCTTTTCTAATGACTAGATATATTCAATTGTAATCAATAATAACATAATTGTTTTTCGCTGAATCTGAGTCTGGTATTACAGCCGCATTATGCATCTCGATTCGTCTCGTTTCATATCTAATTTTTAAGCCAGAAAATATGCTACAAGTACAATGTGCACGAAAATGATCAAAATGAGTTTTTGACACATTTGACTACATTCATCTTAAAAATCGGACGTGATAGAAAAAAACGAGTACCATTCAGCGGCGAAAATTACACAGCACATGATAACATAAAATTCTATTAAAATAAATTTCAAAAATTGATTTTTCAAACAAATTTGTTTTTTTTTTTAAAGAAATAAGTGTTTTTTTTTCAAAGTACCTTCCTTGATCTAAACGTTTTTCCTTACATTTTCCAAGAAAAAGTTGTATCTGTTTCTTTCATTTAAGTCATTCATCTTAACACCGTGTTACTGGAGTATACTTTAAGCTTATGGCACGTTTTTATTAATGGCCGAAGTAATTGTTAATATCTGGCCTCAGTTCGGTCAGTTGCTCTACTTAAATCGGTTAACTGTCGGCATACTGTGGTATTTGTTGTCGAATGGAGTACAAAGACTACATTTAAATTAATCGCTACAATAAAACTCTATTTGAAACATTATGTTGGTGCCGAAGCTGTTGCTGTGATATGTTGTTTGCCATTTGATTAATGTCTAATTATTTATTTAATTAAGATTGAGTACAATATATTCATGATTAAATTGGTATCATAACTATGTTGACCACGTGTTCAGAACGTTTAAAACTCTCGTTCGTTACATATGATAATGTAATGCATGAATGATGTGTTCAAATAAGCTTATACTTTGCTATTTTTCAAAGGAACTCAAGTTTCCGGTAAGGTTCTATTTTCGAATTTTTCTTTATAATCTCTACGGACTGAAAACGCTTAGTCCAGAACGGTATTTTGAGTTTTTCTGTCAAATGGGGTCAAATTTGTTCGTGGTCTGTCGAAAAATGTGTATGTGTCAATATTTGGTAATTTTTAAAATAAAAATTTTCATGGGGGTGTGTTCTACTTTGGGTCGCCATGTTGGACACAGCATGTTTTTCTATGCAGCACATTCGAAATAAGCAACTGAGAAACTAAATGTGCCAAATTTTATTGATTGTCGTTATAAATTGGCCAATTGACATATTTTTTTGCCAGAATCTTCCACAGTGTGACGATTTGAGTGGAGAATTCTCTTAAATTTTTTGATGCGTTTTTCGGTGTTTCATATTGAAGGACGTACAAACCGTTTTAAATTAAGCAATTTCGTTGGAAAGAAAATCGATGATGTGCTTTGCGTTTTTTCCCATTGTAAATATAGGTTGATACCCAAGAGTATACTTACAAAGACAGCAATCGTAAACACACTAAAGGCACTCATGATTTGTAATTTGTTCCAGATGTCAGTTATAGTATTGTCAACTTAAAGAAAAAGAAACAGAAATCTATAGGAGGAGGATTTTCAATCTTTTTGCCATACACATGCTTATTAAGACAATAAAAATTGATTTACCAGATGTTTGGATACATTCGATTTTGCATAGTACTCACAGAATTATGCAATTATTTCACTTATTGAAAAAAAAAAAATGCAATAAATGCTGCAAATTGAAGCATAAATAATCGAAAAATCAATACAAATTATTTTAATGCACACTTCAGCAACTTATGACTTTGCGCATGCGCGTTTTGATTACAAATTGTGATTTTCATAGGAGCACATCGACACGATTTAAAATGCAACAGTAATTTAGCTTTTGGCAAAAAAAAAAAAATGTTAAAAAATAAAACAAAAAGCTTAGTTACTAATAAAACAATAAAGTAACAATTTGCAATAAATTATTAACAGCGATAGCAACTAAAAAATGTTGGCGATTATTTTGGCGCAATCGATAAACAATGATGCATTGTTTCTTAGACAAAGTGCGGCGGAAAATATCCGTAACTGTGGAAAATATTTTGATGTTGGTAATAAATTTTTTTCTCAAATGACCTCAGTAAATGTCAAGAAAGTAGAGCTTGCAACTAATTTAGTAGAAACTCAGGCAAAATAAATGAAAAAACTAAGGCTTTTAAGTAGATTGGTAGATGTTAATTTTTATTTTATTTTTTCACATTTAGTTGATCCGCGAGGGCAACCCATTAACCAAAAAAGTGATTCATACAAAATACTCTTGGTGGTGTGGCCGTGGAGGTCTTTCATGATGGCCTTTTTTGTGCTACCAAAATCACAGCCGCAGATAAGCACGCAAGCGAAGTCGCTGGCTGTTCTTTCTACTTGATTGACGTTGGACTTAGACAAAAAGAAAACAGAAAACAGAAAAAATGAATTAAAGGGTATATTTGCTTTGCTTATGGGTAAAGTATAATAATGTGGGCGTAGTAGGTTCGTTGGGTCAGTCAAATCATTCGGTTGATTATAAAACTTGAATAAACAAAGTAAATAGTGCATATGCTCATACATATAAAATTAACTACAATACATCAAATATTTCAAAAGAAATTTCGAATATTATGTATTATATCTAGCAGACTTATAAATAAACGATTTTTATTGAAAACTAGCAGATGCCCGCGACTTTGTACGCGTAGCCTGTTCTTCTTCATAGATCTAGAGCAGTGGTCGGCAGAGCGCAAATATCAAATATTTTCTTACGCTCACAAGAGAGAGAAATGACTTAGCTACAAGCACTGACAAAAATGTTTGCTCGTTTTGCTGTTTACACTCCATGTGATTTCTTATTGCAGGAGTTGAATTTTAGCTATAAAATGCTTTTGTATATAAAATCTATTAACTATCCCTAAAACTCGCTTACATATTAAGCATTGCGCATTGCCAAACAAATGTTCGACAAAAAATATCTATTTTGCCATTTGATTTCAAACATTTTTGCAGTGCATTAACGAAATAACAAGCTCAGTTTGTAGTTTTCTTACTCTCGCTTAAGCTCTTCGTTTGCTCGCGAGCATATGGGGTGCCGACCACTGATCTAGAGTTCTTGTTGTTTTCTCTTCCATAAATATTCCATTGCATTGCCATGTGAAAGACAAAAACAAAGCACACACACAAACTAACACATTCAATTAGCCTAGTACACATTATCACACATGTTGTCCAACATCAATGTTCGATAATGTGAACTCTAGGAACGACCGCTGGACACACATGTTGGATGAATTTCAAAAATTGTTGATTTTCCCGCTGGCTTGTCCAACCATACAACCTCTGAGAACTGAATGTCAAGCGTAGTGAACATTTTTCATTTTAAATAGGATTTCATGCAGTTCACTTTGATGTGGACGCTCATAAATTATTCTGCAATTGATGTTTGATGGCATGCACGAAAATATGAACGCAAAGCAATATTGACAGTCAGACATGTTGTCAAGCCATTTAGGACAGCATGTGTGTTTTCTATGTGTGAACGTACTGTAATTTGTTTTTTCATTGTTCACAAATTCCGCGTTGCTGCGTTGACAAATTGAGAATGAGAGCGAGAGCGAAAGTAAAATTTGAATATTCTCTTTCATTGTATTGCCATATAAAAACAAAACGCGCATACATTAACTAACACACTAACTTGCCATTAAACGATTTGTTATGCTTACATGCTTCTGTCTATGTGTGAAATTAATTTTTTTAGCAATTTTAAAACTTTAATATTTTGATATTTAACAGGAATATCGTGATAATTTTAATTCTATGTTGGGACCAAGCGTCTAAGAAAGATGACTAAAAAAATTTGATCAAAATTGATTCAGTAGATTTTGCGTGAATCCCGTTCATCGAAAACGGCTATAATTTTATTTATATAGATGGTACACACACCGAAAAATAAAATCTTAAAGGAGTTAGACTTTTTGCGTTTGCATGGATTATAAAGGAATTTTTAATGTTAATGCCAATTCTCAAAATTGTTCCAATATTCATTATTGTCTATGTAACAACTCTGAATTAAAAGACAAAATGACTGCAAATTGATTAAAATATAAAATCAGATAAGTTGTGATCTCACTATGCACTAGAATGGCACAAAAATTTCAAAAAATATTCGATGCTATACCGCATAGAACCATCCTGGTGTATATACAAAAAATTATTCGCGAAAATCGAGCACTGTAGCTTAAGTGGAAGAAATGTCGCATAAAGCACATTTCTTTTCGAATACAATTTTAGTATATTAAAAGAAAGACCTCAAGAGACAAAACAAACAAAAATAAAAGTAAAGTTCAAAGTTAGTGAAATTCCAAGATTTTCATTTCATTTTCATTTATTAGTTGCGTATAGTGCTACAAGATATTGAATCTTAATAATAAGCATAATCAATGAGTTCACATTTAACTGAATTACAGAGAAGAAAACAAAAAAAAAAGATTATAATAAGAATAAAATATAAAAATTAAAAATTAATATTAAAAAGTAATAGTTTTGTTAACTTTGCTTAAGTATATTCAACACATATCAATTTCATTTCATTTAAAAAAGTTCATTGAGAATTTAAATTACAAAATCTATCAAAAAATTTTTCCCGAAAAAGTGTCGCTGATCTTATTAACTGCAATTCGGATGGAAGATTGTTCCACAAACGAACCGCAGTCACAAAAAAAGAGCGTTCCATCACCAAACAGTCTCATTAAAAATTTGCCATTTGAATTTGTATAAAATCGATTAATTAATTTGTAGTGTACTTATGCATATGAAAAAGTACAAAAAAATACAATAGTTGTTAAAAAAGGCATATCGAATGATAACTTCGATAGCAACAATAAAATATTGAACAGATGATTTGAAACACAATCGTACCATCATTCGTGATGATTAGCGTTGCGGAGCGTCAAAAAAGGCCACCAGACCAGAGCTGGTCGATGGTATGATAACACAGGACCACAGAAAAAAACAAGGCCTTGTAATTGGAAGATGAGGTATCATACGGTATGTATTTTGGCGTCCTAAAAACGAATCCGAGGTCAGAATTTTTCCATCATCCTCAGATTTTGACATAACCTCAAAACTACGTTTTAAAATACGTTAAAAAGAAAGACCCTCAAAAAACAATAAAGGATCAAAATCCAGAAGGTAGACCTTACTTATATTACGTATCTAGGTGTGCCAAAATAATATCTTACAATAAAATTGCGTTTTAGCTGCCCACTTTTCCCCCAAGGGGTTAAAAACTCATTTCTCATAAAAATTCAAAATTAATGCATATCCGTACATACTTTGGTGCACTGAAGCTGTTAATATCGATAAGAACTCATTACTAATCCCCTATTCACACCCCCCCAAACCCACCCTAGTAACTTATTACTTCTCTCCAAAGGTTTTTATCGACATTCTGAGTTTTCGTGCACCGAAATACCTGATATGATACCTCATCTTCCAACTACAAGACCTTTTTTTTTGTGGTCCTGTGTAATTGACGATCGACGAGTGAATAAGGTGTACGGCATTGCAGAAGAGGCTGTAAACATTTTACATGAACGAGCGGAGAATGTATTACGTGCATATTTGGGCATTTGCTCTCAATCTACAACAAACAAACGTTTGATCATTTCGAAGGTCAAGGGTTGGCGATGTGACAACCGCGATAAAATGGACTTTTTGTACCGTTTTGTAAAAACTCATAAAAACACACACCAGGCTAAAGAACGGTTGAAGCAGTAGACTTCTCCTGGAGAATCGAAGCCGGACAAAGCCACCAGCCAGTTTGAAAGCTTACCTCAAAATATTTCCAACGCAATTTTTTTTTTTTGTTAAAATTAAAAAAATGATAAAGGGATATTTTTAAAAAAAAAAAATAAATGGATTGCATTAAAAATTTATTGAGGTAATCTTTCAAACTGGCTGGTGACCGATAGTTTTTTTTTTTATTTGTATGGGAGATAATACGACCTGATGCACATAGTGGTTCATGAAATTTCGAAAAAGTTATTTCACACCACCCTATTGTATATTATAGCTTTTGTCCTAAAATGAAAAATTTCCGTGGTGGTTTTTTTACGGTTCTGTCCAAGACATTGTATATAATTACAAGATCAAGACTGCAAAACCAAGATTAAGACTAAATGACTAAGACTTATTCAGAGAGACTGAAGAAAACACAAATATCTCTTCGCAGAATTTTATTAATTTTCGCTTGTTTTTTTTTTATTTTTTGAGACCAATGTCAAATGCGACATGACTTTAGAAAGTTATTTGGAGTTATTTTTGTCAATATATATTTTTCTACACATCGATACTTTTCAGAAAAAATTGGTGATGCCACCACAATTTCACGGTATAGAAACAAAAAATGTATTATTGTAGCACAATATCTGAGAAAAATTATATTTTTTGTGATAATAAATTTGAAGAAAACAAAAAATTGACTTATAAAATAGCAAGATTAAGACCAACTATGATCAAGACCAAGACATATTCTACAAAAATAAGACTAATACCCAATGTGCAAGACCAAGGCTGGCTTAGCCTTTCGTTTGCTCATCACTATTTAAAATATTAATTTTTTTTATACAACTTTTTCTTTTTTATTACATGCAATTTGTTAACAGCCCACATATGTAAACTGTTGAAATAGTGCGGTATATTTCTTTTTCATCACATTGTTGTGTCGAAGGCATACTTTCTTTAGTGAAGATAGAAATCAATTAAACAATAAAAAGTTTAATAATTCTTTTATTGAACTTCAACTCTGCTCAATCAACTTATGATATAAAATTACAACGTGAAGGTTGCTATATTCAAAGTGTAGCATTTTACTGACCATGAAATACAAAAAAAAAAAACAAAATAATGCGCTGATGCCAAACGTTTTTGGCCTTGTTAACAAAAGTTTACAATTTAATTTGAATTTTATGGAAATTTAAAATTTTTTTTAGTAAATAGGCGGAAGAGCAATAAATTGTAAGATGAAACAGGGGAAAAACAACATTAAAAAAAAATTCGAAGTATGCAAATTTTTTTTTGGAAGTGATAGACTCAACAAAGAGGAAGAAAGTGTAACGAACTCTATGCAAAGAAAGTTTTGCAATATACGTATTATTTACAAAAAAACAAAAATAATAATAATATTTATTCGCATTAAGTTATAAAATAAGCAGTTAATTGTTAAAAAAATAAGCGGTAAAACACCAACACCTTCTCCCCGCAGTAATATCGCACATTTCCTCTTTTAGTATTTGTCTTATGAAATCAAAAAATAAATGCAGCCAACTTTATCGAAATTGATTAAAATTGTTTGAGATGTCACTTTGATTTTTCAAACCAATTTCTTATTTCGATGGTACTTGTGTTAACCAATGTATTTGTTTAATACATTACGTTAGACAACTAGATGATGTTGCTCAACGCCGTTGCTTCTATAGTATGTGCCACACCCACAAGCTGTCTTTTTTTCCCGTATGCGGTTATATATCTTTTTGGCCTGGACGACTAAACTTATTCAGTGCGGGAAGCATACATAGGTTTTGGTTTTTAACAGCCAATGTGAAATTTTGCATAGGATGGTTGTGTAGAAAGATTATCATTTCAAACAAATTTTTATTAAATGATTGATAAAGCTTGGAAGAACTGTGTACGTTGGGATGTCCCTCATTTCCCATATTAAAGATTTTTTGGAGATAGTCGGATATCGAATACACAACTTAGTACAAACTTTTCGTGCTTAGGGGCCGTTCAAGTATTACGTAACGCAATTTTCGAAGATTTTTGACCCCCCCTCCCCCCTATGTAACGCGCCGTAACGTTTTCCTCTACCCCCCCCCCCCCCAATCCCATTTTGAAAAAAAACGCAGCGATTTTGATGAAACTTGGTGATTAGGTGTACATTTGAACTAAATTAAGATTAGGCTAGGTATCAAGTTTCCAAAAATTCGCGTGGCACTGTCCTAAATTTTAACCTCTATACCACCATATCTCGTAAGCCGTGCAAGATATTGTGATGAAATTTCTTTATTCTTTCGACTTTTTCATCGATTTTAAATTGTTTAGACTTTTTCAACCTCTCTCAACATTAACATTTTGCATATATTTACGACTTTTTCAACAGTTTTCAACCTCTTAAACATTTCACACTTTTTTTGAATTATTTAACCTCTTCAACGTCTTTTTTTACTGAAATATATGTACCTACTTTGAGTGCAGTGTAGGGTATGTGAGTTTCGGCCTGACTGAAGATAACACCTTAACTTGTTCATATTGTTATTTAATAAAAATCACACATAATGTAATAAACATTTGCTTAAGCTTAAAATATGTTAAAATGGCGAAAAATGAGACGAACATATTTTATTAAAATGATAAAAGTTGATGGGATCTAGAACAGCTACAGCAATAAATGAGAAAAATAGGAAATCTTTCCACGCTTACATCTCTGGTTTTGGTTAACCAATCTCGAAGATGATAGTCTTAGAACATTGTGCTTGATAAGTGCTTTAATTTAACATATCATTTATTGCTGTAAATTATCTAGATCCCATTAACTTTTATCATTATAATAAAATTTTTTGGCTGTAGCTATTCAATAAGCATACACATAAAGAAAGCGTTTCATTATACACACCTCATTTCAAATCACCACCAGCTAAAGTAGTTTCACTTCTAAAACAATGTTACGTAACGCGTTGTTCGACAATTTTTTTCATTTTTTTAGATACGAAAAAAAATTTTTTTTTTATAACGAATTAGTTTTAAAAGATATATAAATATATATATATATACTCTCGACTTTCAAAATAAATTATCATCGGATATGTATACGAGTCAAAATTGTACTAAAATTGGGAAAAACTGTCTAAAAGTGAAAAAGACCATATTTTGGGCATTTCTGAGAAATGCCCAAAGCTGGGATCTCGATTCGGGACAATTTTTCTAAAAAAAGCATGAAATCACCTTTCGAATGAGACCGACCTCGTTTTTTTTGGGCATTGTTATCGACGGGAATTTGATTTTGTCCATTTTTCCTCAAAATATAACACTGTGCGGCGTTGCGGCGCTATTACCATTTAATGAATAGAAACACGAAGCATATAAAGCGAAACACATAAAAAGCATGCATGCATCGTATGCTTTTCAACACACATAGAATGCATCTATTTAAATTTGTCACTCTCTTTTCCCATACGATTTTCTCAGCAAATATGCATTGTTTACAAATTTTGTTTTTGTCACACTCTTCCCATACGATTCTCTCACACAAAATCTGTCAATGATTCGATGCCTACAAAAATTTGAAAGTAAGTAGGTTTGACATTTTTAAAAACTACAAGTCTGCACTATCAAACTCAAATTAAGTGATGCCACACATCAATTTTTGGAAACATTCGTGTGTAAATACTAATTAAAGGAATTCTAGTTACAACTATTTCGCAATCATCGGGCCAGCGCAAATGATATTTACATTTATTATTAATTTGAGAAACAGATTTCGGCCGAAATAAGTACAAATTAAGTACGCTTTGAAAAATAAGTACAAATTAAGTACGCTTTAAAAAGTAAGTACGGCAAGCTGAAAAGCAGTACTGTACTTACTAAATAAGTACAGTTGGTATGCTTAGTTTTGCTGTATTTTCCAAGACGGTAATTACGAATTCGCAAGATTTTTTAAACCAATTCGCTCAAATTTTGTGGGCCTTTTGGTCGGAGGACCAAGGGAGATTTTCTCCATGGTTTTTATTTTATTAAATTTTTGTAAAATAAAAGTTTGAAATTTGTGCATGGAAAACATAAATGAATATGTATATAAGTGCTAACAGCTGAAACATATGTCACAAATTGCCAGATTGATCAATCTTAAATTATAATTAATGGTTTTAAAAAAAATAAAAGTCAAGAAATATATACTGACTAGTTGATGCCTGTGGCTTTGTACGCGTAGCCTGTTTTTAGTTTATTCTGCGAAGGCAAACAATTCAAATTTTTTTAGTAGACCTACTGTAATTTTGGATCATTCTTCACAAATGTTGTTGATTGCAATCTAAATTGACAAATTGAGAATGAGAGCGAGAGTAAAATTTGAATATTTTGTTGTTACTCTTCCAAATAAATATACTGTTCCATTGTATTGCCATTGGAAAGACAAAAACAAAACAGACACAAGCACATTAACTTCCCATTGAACGATTTGTTATGCTTGCATGCTTGTTTCTTCGAGTGTAATTAATTTTTGTAGCAATTTTAAAACTTTAATGTATTGATGTTTAACAGAAATATCGTGATCATTCTAATTGGAGATTGAGACCTACCGTCTAAAGAATAAAACTAAATAAATTTAATCAAAATTGGTCCAGTAATTTTCGCATGATGTGCGAACATCGAAAACGGCTATCAATTTATTTATATAGATTTCAACCGAATAAAGGAAATTATTTTAAATACATAGTTGAAAATTTTAAGAAAACCAACAAAAACATCGTTTTCAATCAAAAATCTTTGCGTTGAAATGTTAAACCAAAAATTTTGAACCGTGCGCATAAGTTTGCATTTATTATATCTCTGTGACGTAGCATTAAAAACTGAACCCCCTAATATCACACCACGTTACAAAGTCGTGGACCTCCTCTGATTTCATGACTTAAAAAAATGTATATTAAATTAGCTACCGGTATAACTCTTGAGATTAAAGCCAAATTAAAGAGTTCTGGTAATGAACGAACAATAAAGTGTGCAATAATTGCAATTGCTTAAAGTGACCACAAAGTGCAAATTAACCAAAAACAGCCAACCACAAATTGGGTTAGTTCCAAGTTGTTAACAAATTTTAAATGTTTCCAATCAATCATTAGGTGGACCGTATAAGAAAAGTTTCTAAAATTCGCCTACTTACTGCAGCGTTGCAATTTTAGTTATTCATTAAACGACCCGCTCGCTGGTGGCTGTAGGTTGTGTGTTGCCTGTTGCTGCTGCTTGGCAACAAACACAAACATTTTATTTGTTCAACTTTTTGACAATTGGAGCAACTAACTTGACAGTTGGAAAGGCTGTCCGGTGGCCTGGTGGTTGTGGGACATAAGCGATTGCGCCATCTCTTGTGGCCGTTCACTTTAATGTTTTGTTATGCCAGCTCGCTTGAATCGCAACAACAACGAAAAAACCTGAGCGCAATTGACCGAAAAAATGTTGCAAATTGCGCGCATGAGCGATTTTTATTTGAACCGCATGCACTTTCGTTTGTCACCGTGGTTGTTTATGTTTTTCTCATTTTATTTGCATTTTATTGTTAACATTTTTTTAGTTGACAAATTTGTTTAGCAGTGCAGCAGAGAATTTAATTGTCAAAAAACAAAAGCAAAATAGAATATTAGCAATAAATTAAGGTTTAATTTTGGTTAGCCATCGAAGCGGATGTTCGCGAACAATAACGTGTATTTAGCATAAGCCGCACCACAGCTACCACATCAGAAACAAACCCACACACATTCTCATGCATCTCAAGTTGTGTTGATTGTAGGCCACAATGTGAGCTTAAGTTTATGGCGTTATACTTCAATTGGATAGCTGCTCTAACGTTGCCGATATTCGCGAATTGCGATTTTGTTTAGTTTTAGCTTCAAGATTTGTTCAAAAGATAAAAAGCATTGCGCTTGCACGGGGTTTTAAAGTTATTATTTCAAATAAATCAGCTACTAAAAAAAAACAAAGAACAAAATCTAAACTGCCAAAAAATTAAAGTAAATGAAATCACCCATAGGGGAAGGTGGGGCTAAACCGGACACTTTTTGTAATGTAAAAAAATTATTCGAAACCTGGGGTGCTATATATCATTTGAAAGCTACATCCTTTAGCTACAAATCGCATATCGTTTGATGGTCTAATATGTATTCAGTTTGGCGTGAGCTCGTTCAGACTATACCAACCTCGAAATCGAAAAAGCCAAAAATGGTGGGGCTTCACCGGACAGGGGGTGGGGCTAATCCGGACAGTCGCGCCGAAACCAAAATGAATAACAAACATGAAAGCACATTATGTTTAAATGTTATTTTGAATATTTATTGTTGTATTTCGATGTGTTTCGTACAAGAAAAGATTGTATTTGATTGAAAAAATGTTGATTTTAAGTGGTAAAAGCAAAATGATGATGAAAAAAATTTTGGATAGAAAAATGAGAATATTTTTTTTCAACGAAAACTTAACGGAAAATCGGAAAATATTGAAATTCATTCAAAAACTTCATCTGGTTTTCTTGATCCAATCTGCCAATGTTGCTCGCTTGACACCATGCAATTCCGATGCATCTCGAATCGACATTTTATCACGAATCACCGAAATAACAGCTAATTTCATTTTTTCCTTATCGACTGCAGGCATTTTACGTTTCTAATTACGCACCATTTGCTGTGAATAACTTAAAACAATTAATATCAATGTTTATTGTGCTTTAGTTATGTCGTAGAAACATTCAATGTGCTTCAGAAGTGTTTAGGAATAACAAACACGAGCTTAAAATGACAAATAAGGTGTCCGGTTTAGCCCCACCAAAAAGTGTCCGGCTTAGCCCCATCGTGTCATTTTTTTAACTCGATCTAAAAACATTGATGAAAAATATTTTATCATAAAAACCACTAACACCATTCGATTCAGCACATCTTATTTACCTTAAAACACTCACCGAATATTATGCGCACTTGTATATTAATTTCACAATCCAAAAATTTTGAAAAAAAAAATTTTTACTTTAAGCGGAAAAATACATGTGTCTGCACTCTTCGACAACTGACGCTAATCTGAATTATGAAATATCATCGACACTTCAGAACACTTATGACAGGATGCATTCATCGCACATGTGGCCGTTCCGATATTCAAAGTAGTTTTTGATTAATCGCGACTGTCCGGTTTAGCCCCACCCTCCCCTAATCCTTTTTTCAACGAATTTAATTTTTGGGCCATTTTTTCTTATCGCCCAACAATCAAAACGAAAAAATTACACGCAAAAAAGTTTGATGAAAAATTTTTCAAAAATTGAACTAATTTTCGTTAAAAATGGAAATGTTCCGTTCTGATAGAATGTTATAGAAACTTTCCGTTTAGCTCCTTTTTGAAGAAATTTTACAAAATAGAAATGTTTCGTTTTAATGGATTTTGTTGGAAACGTTTCGTTTTAATAAAAATACTGTGGATATGTTTCGCTTTGATGTTTTTTTTTTCTGCATGAATTCAGTCATATGACTTCCGATTTTTGAGCGTAAATTTTGCTTTTTTCCGACTTAAAAGTGTCATCATGCGATTAGCTAGAAACAGTTAAAAGAAAAGTTACTAAAAGGAAATGTTTCGTTTTGTTCGGGCACTACATACTTCCTATATAAAATGAAATTATTTCCTGGTTTGTCAGAAGGGTGCGCTTTTAAATACTAAATACTTTTCTTGTCTTTAAAGTGCCGCGCCAACAATTTCAAATGGTCCCATTTTTTTAATGCTAATTGGTATTATCAAATCATGTTCCAATTTTGTTACGCTTCCTTAATGTAGCAGATTTTGTTTGCAAAAGAAATGCTTCAGTCAAACGACTTTAAGCCTTAGACTTTTCGGGGCCCAGGGCGAGAAACTGGAAAGAATGCCTTTCGAATACATTATTCTCTCAGTATGTCGCTTTGAAATTTGTTGTATCTACATTATATATATGGTTAAGTCCTATGTATATTACTCTTAATTTAAATGTATGCTAGTTTTGAAAAGAAGGGTTCTATTGAAAATGTCGAAAGTTTTTTGAGAAACAGGTCTACTATCTGATGTAAATAACATCCTCTTAATCCTGTGTTAACTTCAAAAATGCTTAAAATCTGCGTTTTTACACTTTTCAGCAAAGAAATATCTCTGAATTATACGTGATGGAAAAGTTCGTGGTAAAATCACAACAATTTTTCTTAACTGCATGTCTACAGTATTTGCTGCCTCTAAAACTCAAAATTTCATCTGTTGACCTACCAAGTCCGATTTCTGGGTTAAAGAACTCTTAACATTTGTTCATGTGAAACATATGATTCATTCTTGTGATATATTCGAAAGATTGCGGCATCACTGCTTGGAGATTTTAAAAAAGTTACTCCGTCACTGCATTGCATACATCGTTTTGAGCAATGCCACTATATTTATAAAAACATTATGGTTCTTTTGCTTAGACATATATATAATAATGAAAACATATATGAAATAAACCTTATTGCACCAATTACCTCAAAATGATAATTGATATTTGTTTGAAAATAGAAAGGTATTCATTGTTATAACTGTAAACCTCGTTTTGGGAACGCTATCAATGCCTGAAATGTTCCCGAAATGGCGTTCCCATACTTTGACATCGTTAATAAAGTTTGGACAAGAGTGAAGCAAATGATGTTTAAAAATCATTTTACCTATTTATAAACTATATAAGAGCGTTCCCGAAGAGATTCTATTTTTAAAATTTACTAGCTAGTAGGACTTATAAGAAAAACAAATAAATAAAAACACCTCGCCAAACGTCTCTATTGGAATTTTCTAGAATGCCATTAAACATATTCGATATAATTTTTGCTACGTTCACTGAATGACGATCGCGGCCATATTATGGCAATGGATATGTGCAGTTATATAAAGCAAAGTTAAAAGATTTTTTTTGTGACCCATATGTTGAAGAACAGTCAATTAATAGAAATTTCATTAAAAAGTTTTTATAAATAATTCTCTAGGCCTTAGCGATATAGGAAAGTGTTCTCTTTTCCTGACTAATATTAAAATCTAAATAATAAACGTTACATTGCAATATTTTTTTAATTAAACAAATTAAATGAAACATTGTTTATATATTATAAAACTTATAATTTACCATATGCACAGATCAAGCTTTACTCCGAATCAATCAAGTTCTGAACTTTTGACGGATTTTCCATTTGCCAACTTAAATCTGAAATGGTTTGGTTGTCACACATGTGTAACAACATTTTCCATAACTCTTCAAGTCATGCTGAAATCAAAGACCGGTAAAGGGGTGGGCAGGGTTATTGTTAATGATATTGTTGATACCGTCAATTCTTTATGGTGATAATTTCCTTACAAACAAAGCCTTAATTTAATTCCTAGCACTCACTTGAACGTATAATTGAAAAATTGCGAAAGATTGCACACGAAAGTAAAATGTAGCGATCAACGATGTTTTTTCACACTAAATTTGGGTGTCTGTATTTGCAAGACATTTGCAATTATGGCCATGTTGAACTGGTTGTCATTTGGAATGACTTTTTGCTTAGTGAGGTGTGATTTATATGCGAAGGACACACAAGTAGCGTTGAAAATAAAAGAAAACTGGTATTTAATTATAGCGTAAATCTTGTTTATACATTGAGCTCTAAATGTAATTGCGATGCGAGATATTCTTTAAGCTAAGACAAGACATCATAAATTGAAAGGTTGTACAATGCGGATTTAGGTTAAAAAAAGAGGCAGTGCAACAGGGGAGGTGCAACAAACATTTAGTACTTCGATTGTTTCGTAAAAATCATGTCATGAAATCCGACAACAGTAACGTGACTAATTGTTTTATCATTTAAAAATCATTTAATTCATGATTCTAATTAAGACTTAAATTCTGTTTCTTAAAAAACTGTCAGCTATTTGTTTGTGCATTGTGCAATGTAGACAAATCAACAAAGAACAAATTTTCGAAAATATGACATTTGGCCAAAAAAAATAAATAAAAAATTCAGCAAAAAGTTAAGCGTTTACTAAATGTTGCTGTATCGATTAATAAAATGCTATATGTATTTGAAAACAGGGTTTGAGCAACCGATAAAGGTAGCCTTGCTTTGGCATTAGTGATTCAAAATAATATTTGATTTGCATTTACCTCGAAGGAAAGCAAACTCAAGGTGCTAATGCACTTTTTTACTCTTCGAATGCAACATATCGTCGCCCACTTGTACAACGGCCCTAATTGACATTTTTTTTAAAATCCAGTTTATTACATACTCCTGAAGACCAACCTCAAATGCACCTTCACCCAAAAAATTGGAACGGTAACACAAAAAATACCAAGTTTATTAGGTGATATTAAAAAGCCCTAACTGCTTTTTCTTGCGAAGTAGTTTTCAAAATTTCTAGAGAATTTTGAATTCAAAATTTCCGTGTAATTACCAATTACGCAATGAGTGTTAAGGAAAATATTATGTGTGAGATCTATGCCTCTGATTCAATCCCGGAACAATTAAAACGTGATCGGATTTTAAATATGAAAAAACGAATGCGAGGAGTTCAATACATAGGCGTTTCGATTGAAAATGGTTTGTGTCAAGGGGCCGAAAGACGGCTTGGACCACCTTGTACATCAAAATATTACGAGCAAAGGCGTAACCGGTACTGTTTGCTTTTTAGGACAAATGTAAGGAAAGCCATCTTTGATGCATTTTGGAAATTGACATGAGAGCAAAAAAGTTAAATGTAATAGGCCTTGTTGATCCGGTAAGCAGAAAACGAATTTCGTCCGAAAACTCAGCGCGTACTCAGTCTCTAGAATATTTCTTAAAACACAATTTCCAACGTTTGCAAGTATGTCGTCAAATGTTTTTATCAATATTATGTTTGAAAGAAAAGATTATTTACTAAAAATTACATCAATAAGTACAATATTTGCATATTTTCTTTAATTTTGTTGTAAATGAATTACACTTTTAGTTTTCAAAGTAACTGCAAAAAGCCCTAAATGCACTTTTGCATACATAAAATGATGTCAAAAAGCCCTAATTGAAATAAAATAAGTAGGGGAGAGTGGGGAGTTTTGAAGCACGCTTTTTCTGATGGCTCTAACTACCAAAATATAGTTTTTTTTTACATTCAGCCGAATTAAATCTTTCAAGCATTTAAAGAAATACTTCCTTGTTCAAGGATTCGCATAAAATATTTTTTTTTCTACAAGTTTTGTTCGTTGGCCTGGAAAACTGTTGTTTCACGTTTTTTGAAATCGTGGGGAGTTGTGAAGCACGAGTGAAGAATACAGAAAATAGCATTATTTGTGGGAAATTCTTTATTGGGACGACGAAAAATGACTATTGTATACACTAGGTACAATATTTGTACAAAATGGGAACAATAAAAATTTCAAGAAAAAAAATATGAACTATTCCGATTTGCAATGGACACATGTGTAGCCGCTAGCCGATACTTGAGCACACTTCAGATGGACTGCTCGGTCGCATTCATTGCAGTGAATCGCGTTGGCTTTGGTCAATTTTTTCGGCATGGGACCTATACACATGATGCAAAAATCTTCTTCGTCAGAATCATGTTCCACCTGCAGTGGTGCTGAAAATGTGCGACGAGTGCGTTTTACTGCCGGTGGTTGAATATTCTCTTTCGTCTTCTTTTGTGACATCTTAGCCTCTTTTGCTCGTTTTTCTTCTTCTTTTTGATGTATGGTGGCGACATTTTCCGGTGAATTTTCCGGTCCAATTTTACATGAAGAACAATGACCACTTGTTGTTTTTATTCATAACCCTCGGAGTTGTAGAGGTGTTTCGGTGCTTTGGGACATATTCACCGTGCTTCACATCTCCCCATTTAATGTGCTTCATTACTCCCCATTTGTTACTTTTTATTAATTCCGACCGCGTGAGTGACCCATAAAAAATTTTTGCATCAATCCTTTTGCACATTAAAAGACTTATAATTGCTGATTATTTTGCATACTAACCTTATTAATTCACTCAAAAAATGTTCGTCATAATGTACCACACGCGACTGCTCAATAAAACTTTTCGAGCGTGATTACGAACCCGCTCTCTGAGAAAATAGTACAAAGTATGCTATCGGTTCAAGTGCTAGGAAAAATTGAGAATTAGGGTTAAGAAAATTTTTAAACTAGGCATTTAAACTAGGAATCACTTTTAAGTGACATCTATAGTCGTGCTTCGCAACTCCCCATGCTTCAAAACTCCCCACTCTCCCCTATCAATAAAAAAAAAAATTTGCGTTTTCATTAAAAATAATTATGTTATTGTTTTTGTAACTAAACTGCATTTAAAAAAATTTCAATATTCTGCATTGTCGGTTTTTATACAGTTTTTTGTGTCTCCTGAACAAAATCAAAAATGTCAATTAGGGCCGTTGTACAAGTGAGCGACGATATATATTGATGAATTCTTCAACTCGAATGACTTAATCTTACGTATACTAAAGGAATGAACTTGCTTTAGTAAAAAACCGAAAAAAAAAAATGTGTTACCCCTTCCATAAATTTTCGCTTTCTATTTTCATGAATTAATCTCAAAAAATGAATTACAGTATTAAATTGATGTAACAAAGTAATGTTTATTCCAACCCGTACAATTTCGGACCTTCTCTTAAAAAAAAAAATTCTCAAATTGTAAGTAAATTCTTTTTAGGAAAAATTTTATGATTTTTTTTTAATCAACAATATGTATTGAAAATTCAAACACAAAATGGTAAAAAGTTTAATTTTTGATGAACTTTTTTTTTTTGTTCAAAAACATTAACTACATGTGTCACAAAACTTTTCCGGTTGCTGGCTGTTTCAGAAATTTTTAAAAATTCCTCCAAGGCCCGGCGTTGCCATTAAATTTTGAGGTCAATCCCGGTCAGTTGTGTAGTGAGTATTTTATTAAAAGTCACGTTCAGCAACATTCCTAAGCTAAATACATTTATTCTTCTGCCGAGAAGCTTAAATATCGTTTCCCACGAAAATGCTGCGCTGGCACTCATTTAAAAATCAATCAAAACTTCTCTGCCGGGAAGCTCTATTTTTGTTTCCCACAAAAATGCTGCGCCTGCACTCTTATATATATATATATTTTAAGTTGGTAACCCTGGCTTATTCCTCATAAACTAAAATATGCTATCTATGTTTTTAGAAACATAATTTTGTGTTAGCCAACCCACAAAAACAATTTATACTTCCATCACTATAATAGTTAAATTTGAAATTCGCTCAAAGTTTAAGATTTCAAGCACTATTTGATGTGGATATCTCAAAAACAAGAAATAACAGCAAATCAGATAGCAAGTTCGAATGCATAGCATCAAAAGAATTTCTTATTCTTTTAAAATTTGTAGCCAGTGTTTATACTTCAGTTTTGAATTGCGAAATTCAGTTCATGTCATAAGTGAAAAGTAGTGTGAACAACTTTTTTACGACTTGTGAATTAATGTGAACAATCAATAAAGTGGTTGTTTTCAAACATTTAAAAAGGTGTGTTTGATTGAAACTCAACTTATGGGTCAAATTCGAAAAAAGAAATAAATTACGTGTTGTAATTTAAAATAAAATTAAGTAACTATTAACTTAGTTACTGTCTTAAGTCCATTTTGCACGACGTGTTGCAGAAAATTGATACAGTTCGTACTTACATTATATGTTCATTTAATCGTGGTAGCTCATTACATATAAAGCCAACCGGATAATGATAACTTCAGTAGATTTATACTGTCATACGATACTATTCTAAAGCCGATTTAATATAATTTAATTTGACCTCGACTACATACTTGTTTTTGTTCAATTTTGCATCATGAAAACTGCATCTGTATACAAAGAGTCAATGAATGCATTTACACATTTATAATGATATGATTAATAATGCAAGTTAAAGACATAGATGCATTGAATACTTCCGCATATGACTTAAATTAATTTAAGCAAAGATATTTCTTAATTTGTAATCAGTTTTCAGAAAAAATAGTTAAATTTTCCAAATTCGCACATACATTGTGTAGGGTTCTAACTCAGCTCGATGTTTGTTTTACGTTTTGAATTCTGGTCAATTAACAAATGAAATGATTATAGCCAGAATTGGTGAAGTTGCATGTAATTTGTTAGCGTATTTTACACAAGCGAAAAAGAAGTGATCGACAACTCACAACTTGTGGCTAGAATGAGACAATAAGTGAGTACAACGGATTCAACAACCGAGAAATCACGTTTTTAATAAACAAAAGCAATGAACGACTTTTGTGACCACAAACGACCTTGTATGTTGTTTGGCTTAGAAGTTGTTAACTCTCTAATCGAAATGTTGTAAACCGTTTCGAGCACTAAATCTAATTTTGCGATTTTAAATTGCAGTCAGTCAGTCGCTTAAAATGCATATTATGAGCATAATTTTTTAATGACATTTGAAATTTTTTGTCCTGAATTGACTGCATCCGTTCATACAGCCAAGCAATGGTCAATATCGAGTTTAATTTTTTTGCTCAACTTTTTGGGATTTTTTTCTTTTAAAGTTTTACAAGGCCATAAATTAATCAATGTATCACAGTGATTTTTCTCAATGTATGTCACTTTTATCGTAATTATTTAAGTTCACATTCAAGTATGAATGCTAGAAAATTTTTAAAGTTATAGAACTGAACAGTAGTAGCTAGGACGGAGTCGTTAGCAATGCACTACATTTTTAACCAAAAATATTTCCTCAGTATAATCAGCTAATTTTCACGAATATAAAAATCCAATTAAGATACTCATTTTCATCAAATTATTCAAATTTATCTCATCGTAGTTGTACTCAAAAACGGTTTTTGGTACAACAAAAAAATTTTAAACAAATTATAGTTAAATAGGCAATAACAATTTAACTAAAAGGCAGCACAAATAAATTCACTTGGGGACACAAAAACGAAGAAAAAAACCACTAAGCTGCTACCATTTGGACACTTAAATTTATGACTTTGTAAAACAAATCAGTACAAAGTAACAAAGCAAAAAAAAAAAAAAATCAAAGTTTATAAGGTTTTTGTTTAAAAGAAAAAGTACAGGTTAACTTTAAATTGTGAGACTAAAATTTGATAGGAAAATGCACAGAATATTGCAGACAATATTTCCTGAAGCCATAAAGTTTTGGAGGCACGAAGGCGTAATGAGGATTCATTTGCAGAAAATAATGACTTTATTTTGTATTTTAGTTCTATTAACATGGTCCAATATGTAGTTTGATTACAGATAAAATGGCAAAAAAAATCCAATAATTCATATGAAGTTTTCAGATAGTCAATAAAGGGTGCAAACAGTGAGACGTTTTTAAAACTGTGCTTACTATGCCATGATTTTGTTAATTTTCACTCAAATTGTTATTGCACATCTATCCTTGAACTAGAAAAAATTGTTTTTTAAGTGGAGTGAAAAGTTAAACTCTTTTATGTATATAAAATAGCGGTGGGATTGGAAAGATGTTATATTTTTAAATACTTAAAAGCATCTCTTCTATTAATGCCCTATTAATTTTATGCCGCTCTAACATTTGGTTTTATTTTGACTCTCTTAAATATCTTTGCTTGTTGATTTACGCCTTATTGTTAGACTTGGCTCCCTGCAACCTCTTTCTCCTCCTAAACATAATGAAATGGATGTTTTCGAAGAATCTTTCAAAACAAAAAAAGTCACCGCTAATAGACTTGGAGAAATAATACATTTTGGGGGACAGAATTATAGGGCGATGTGTATCGAGATTAAAGGAGGCTATGCTAAGAAAATAATAAAAAATTTATAAAAAAAATAATTGTAATTTTTTTTTTAAGTAATTTTTTTTACTTTTCACTCAATCGTCGTAAAATCGGAATCTGACATATGATTTTTTCATCGATGGCCTTTTAACTAACGAAAACGTTTTTGAAGACTAAAAGTTGACATTTTTATACGATTTAAATATAGAAGAAAATATGTACATATTCCCATTCTTTTTAGACAAAGAAGAAAGAAACTGATATGAGGCATATTATCAGCGTAAAAATGGGTTCAACAAATGGATAAGAACAAAAGCTGCTTCAATTTGAAATTAGAAAACTGAGCGAATCAGCGAAATCGTCAAAAATATTCCCTCATATTTGTGATAGATTTTTCTGACTAGGAGTATTTATGTTTCTTAGTGTGATTTTTAAATTTTTTTACCATGCTGAATCAAGTTTTTTATTAGTTTTTGATAAAACTGTTTAATATAACAAAAATAAATTAAAGTAAGTTCTTAAATATATTTGTTTTGTCTCACTGTTCGCCTTATATAGTTTCAGTTTGATCGGATTATAGTGATATATCATTTTTCTACACTTAAACTTCAAGATCATTGATTTCCAGGAAAAATAATTAGTATGGGATTGCCAAAACAATAGTTCTCTAATCGTCAGTTTGTCAATGTTTTAATTAGAATTTGGAATGGTGAGAGCTAAACTATACTGACATCTTTATCGAAATACATTGGTTTCTTCTGCATTAAACTTAAGTTTTCTTTGCTTAACTTTGCAAATATATTGCGTTCTGTAATCTGAAGTGATAGTGAAACAAAAATGCACTGAAAGTCCTCCACAAAGCAGGTATTCAACTATTTTTGTCGGATTATAGTTTCTTCCATAATAAGCTAAATACATACGTCTTAAAATTATGATCAAAGTTCTTTTACTATACTTAAAAAGAGTTTAAAGATATGGCGATTGAAAAAAGTGTCTCACTGTTCGCACCTTTTCCCTATATGAGAAGCTTCTTTTATTATTTACCCTTTTCCTAATAAACTTATAATATTGTAGTGTAAATAATACATAATGAATAATTTAAGTTCTCAATTTGGCAAAACAAAATCGATATAATGTTTATTAGCAAGTGCTAAATAAAAGTGTTTTTATGCACGGTTTATGTATTTGTTTACTTAACACTCGCGTGCTCGCAGAAAAAATATGGGTCTCTATGTTACCATGTGGTAGCGTGCTATACTTGTATTCCCGTAGCAAAACCACACAAGTATTTTACTTCTCTGTTGCTTCTGCTACTTCTTTATTTTTCTCATTTTCTTTATTTTCTCTGTTTTTTTTTTTCTTTTTACATTTTTTGTTATTAAATAACTTTTTATTTTTTTTTTGTTTGGTTGGTGCTGTAAAATAATCGTTTGTTTCTTGTCACAAGTCGTTTCTTTTGTTTATCAATGGAACGATGCAGAAGAAGCAGAAGACTATTACCCAATCGCTTTTGCGCTTGCGCACGTCCACTTGTTATGTGAGCCGGTCGGTTGGCTTCATATAAGCGTGCGATGTGCGATGCGCTGTAGCGAATTATGTTGTTGCTGCGCATGCGCATTGCTTGGTGGCTTGCAAACTTTGCTGGCCATTTATTGCATTTGCTTAGAAGTATATCGATCTAATGCTTAGGATTCATTGCATATCTGCTGCTGAATTTATCACTATGTCGAGACGCTTGCCATGAATTTTTCGACATTCGCGTTTACTTTTTGTTTTATGGACTTGTTGGTATTTATTTAAGCCATCGATGTTGCCTTAAATCTTTCAAGCGTAAAAATATGTGGATTTCCAATTAACACTTGATAGATAGAGTTTAGAAATTTTTGAGCGCAAACTTTAAAACAATATTTTGAGAATGTATATATTTTCAGTTCCGTTTGGAGAACTACCCGGTTGTACTTGGTGCTTCAAGAAATGAATTCTTGATGAATAAAAAACCGATTAATTTATTTCAATTAAAATTATATCTTCGATACAAACGTATGTTGTGCATTAAATAAGTGACTCTGGCGATAAATACTTTTTATTTTTCAATTAATTTAAACACCAATTTATTTCGTAATTGATGATGCTTCTGAGTCCGCAAAATTACTGTTAACAATTGCGCACAATAAATTCAAATCCTAATCGCATTTCCGCTCAAGTAAATATTTGCTGAATAAATTTGAATTTGATTTCATCCACTTCACAATTTGTACAAATAACCAGAAAACATTAAATGTGTTTATCATATAAAAAAATCATCATTATTTTGTCGTTCATCAACATTGACATCATCGACAAATCACTTAAAAAAACAACAGCAATAACAACAGCATTGAGTGCAACAATCACAAAAGTTGCAACAATAATATTTAGCCACAAGCGAGCGAACACCTGCTGTAGTAGCAACAGAAATTCTTAATCATGCGAACGAAAAATTAATTCATGTTGGTACCACTAAAAGTGTTTGGCAAATAAAAACTAGAAATTTTGTCGAATATATGCAACGAATTAGATATTCATACTCTCGTGCATTTATTTGCTTAGTTTCACTGCAAAAACTAATAGATGCACAGATTATTCAACTAATGGACGCAAGCAAAACTAATCGAAATTTATATTTGATCAGCACCTCTACAGGTCGAGTTTTATACCCCATGAATTGGTTTTTGTGCGCTTCAGTAGCATCCAAATGTTTATACGGTTCACTAGATGCACTGCACTTAACGCGGTCTGGCTAAAATTTATTGCATCCGAAACATAGCAATATAGGAGCCTAACACAATGAACAAACCCAGCAGGAATGTAAAATACAATGTACTTTGGTTTGATGATATACATCTGTTATACAAACTTTATAAATGTTGCACTTCGTATGTACTTACAGTTGCGGTCAAAATAATAGAAACGGGGTGTCATCAATGAATTGAAAGAAGATATTTCGAACAACTGACGTTTTTTTTCTTCTTCTAATATTTTAAAGTATAGTTACTTGATAAGTACACAAGATAAGCACATGACATTTCGTTCCAAAAAAAATAACGGTAGTTTTTAGGTTTGCTATTAATTTAGTAATTTGTAATTTCGAGCGGTCAAAATAATAGCACTGTTAAACTCCTTTACTTCTCAAGATTAGGTATTTACTCTTATTAAAAAAATTTGATCGTAACAAGTAAGTTATATTATTTTTGTATAATACTTCAATAATGTTTTTGAGTTTTTGCATTTTAGTGGGCCGGGGAAAGTATTCTACGACAGAGCAAAGTAAAATTTATAAAAATTGAATTTCGCAAGTTAAAACTTTTAAGGAAATTTAAAATTTTATCGGATGTTCTGCGAAAATGGTTTCGAATAAGATAAAATACACAAATAAATAAAAAATACGAGGCCGAATGCCTTCCATGTATCCCCGGGACGTGAATTGTTCGAAGTGGCTTTCGATGTATTATCCGTTTTTGCTTGCTACGAAAATAAATAAAGTGCTTAATATAGCAGCGATTGTAGAATCCGTTAAAAGAAGACTCAGGGAAACCAATTTGAGTGCCCAGAATCCACAACCAGTTCTGTTGTTTAAAGAAATGCATATCACAAAGAGATCGGATTTTGCGCATGGGTGCTTAAAATGGTTACTTGCAAAGTAGAGTGGAACAATGAAAGTAAGATCATTCCTAGTATCATATTCTGTGTTTGGGCTCCGCCTTACATATTGACGATTGCCTTTTCCACGAAAAAAACTATCTTACTCTCATCGCTCCACATAATGCTTATACACTTTGCAAGTGGCCATTTTAAACACCCATGCGCAAAATCCAATCTCTGTGTGATATGCATTTCTTTAAACAGCCGAACTGGTTGTTTAAAGAAAGTTTAATTTTGAAAAATTAAAATTTCGAAAAAACCTTCCAGCGATATCTGGAGAAAGCGATTATCCAAAGACAAAAATATTTTTGTTTTTGACTTCGGATGATCCAGCACAGAGTTATGAGGGGCACCGCAATTTTACTTTTTCCTGAGACGCTTCCAAATAATTGCTGCCATTGCCGTATTTTTCAATATTTCTTCATGAAAATTTTACAAAATATTCTTCAAATGTTATACTATGATGTACCATTGGTTTTAAAAAATAGATCTTAACTGTGTTGTCAAAAAAAAAAAAATCACAAAAGTGTGCCTTTTTTTTGTACGAATTAACGTTACCCTCCTCCCCTCAATGACTTCTACTGATGATATCGAAAAAGTTGAGGAAATGCTATTGGAAATTCGCTACATAAACATAAGAAAAAATTTACTGCACCCTATGAGGAAATATAAAATGCATTTAAGTCTGTTAGAGTAAGTTGCCACTTGCTATTTAGAAAGATGTATATCCATTGAAGCAACTATCCATCTCAATTTTATGAAACTTAAGACACTGATTGCTAAGCGTAGGGTGTCCCAAAATATTCGGAAGTGTTACAAACTTAGTTGGATATTTTTTAATACAAACATGCAATTGTAGAACTTTTCTATTTAATTTCGGAAATTTGAGTATTTTATTTTGTTTCTTAAACTATTGACATTTCAAACTTCAGCTCTCTGTTCTCAATAATCTCAGGAACTTTAAAGTGAAACTTGTAAACTTATGGAAAAATAATTTCTTATGCTTCTTTTTATGGATAAAACTATAGCGTCTAAAGAATGGAACTATACAAAATATAAAGAAGGATAAAATTTTTGTGTTACGATTTTGGCTCATCCTGTATAAATACATATTTTGAAATGTAAAATAAACGTAACATAGAAACTAGTTAGGTTGACTGGATTTGGCTAAACTTTTATAGTTTTGAAACTGACGTAGAATCAGAGAGAGAGAGAGACAGAGGGAGAGAGAGAGAGCCATATATTTATGCATATTATTTTCCGTTAATTTAAAAAGAGTTTTACTGAATTTACAAAATGTTAAAAAGAAACATGTGTGCACTAATTAATCAAGTGAATAAAATTTTTTTAGATAGTTTAAGTTTAATTGAGTATAACGAACTGATTAATTTTATTATCCAAATTATACAGAAAATTATAAATTTATAGCTTCGTCTTCAAACAAAAAAAATAAAAAATAATTTACAAATTAATTGATTAATTTTTTTTAGCTTCTTTGCAAATAATGCAGAAATATTTTGCATAATCCAGCCAAACATTTTCATTTATAATTAAAATAAATTTCATAACTTATTTAATAACCATGTCGAAATTTTGGCATACGTTAAAACCTGCCACCAATATTGGCTTCCTTTTTAACACCGAATAAACAATCATTAAGGCATTTACAAAACTACAGTGAAGCATTATACTAAAATTTCATTTTAATTATAGTTGTTGCTATTATTTTTAATCAACAATTTATGACAACATGCTAAAAACAATTTTACTTTTTACTTCAACAATTTATTGTAGCTACTTATTTAGTGTAATTCACTGTGAGAAATAACTCGTTTAACATTAAAATTTTTGCTTAATCTCAGCCTTCCCGGTTTCAATATACTTTATTGAAGATTGATTTAACTATAGATAGCACAATTCAAACCAGCCTTTTAAACCATAAACTAATAAATTTTCTCATTACTTGTACATGAGGAAAGTTTTTTTTTTTTTTGGTGTATGCAATTCCTTATGTTGCCGAGGTCGTTATGTTTTTCTTTATGGAGCTCAGCTTATAGGCTGAGAGCCGGCTGTAGAAAAGTCGAGTGTATAAGATTACAGGATGAGATGTATGCCAAATGATAGAGCTCAATGAGCCTTAATAGAATATCTAGGGTTGCCTTGCCAAAGCCTGTCCCGATGGCCGAAAATGCCCGAATTTTAGCCAATTTTGTTGTTCTAATTAAAACTGTAGAACATAACAGCTTGAAATGTATGCCAAATGATAGAACTCAAAGAGGCCTAAATATAGTACCTGGGATTGTATTGTTAAATCCTGTCCCAAACATGGGTTTTCACCGGTTTTTTGGGTCAATTTTCATTAATGAAGATAGCAGCTTAAAATTCGTGCCAAATGATAGATATCGAAGAGCCTAAATAGAATATATAGGGTTGCCTTGTCGAATCATGTCCTAAACATTATTTGACACCCGTTTTTGGGGTCAACTTTTCTTAAATGAGTGGCAACTCATGTTTGGGACAGGATTCTACAAGGCAACCCTATATATTCTATTAAGGCTCTTCGATATCTATCATTTGGCACAAATTTCAAGCTGTTATCTTCATTAATGAAAATTGACCCAAAAAACCGGTAAAAACCCATGTTTGGGACAGGATTCAACCATGCAATTCCAGGTATTATACTTAGGCCTATTTGAGTTCTATCATTTGGCATTCATTTCGAGCTGTTATGTTCTACAGTTTTAATTAGAACAATAAAATTGGCTAAAATTCGGGCATTTTCGGCCATCGGGACAGGCTTTGGCAAGGCAACCCTAGATATTCTATTTAGGCTCGTCGAGCTCTATCATTTGGCATGCATCCCATCCTGTAATCTTATACACTCGACTTTTCTACAGCCGGCTCTTGGACTATTATGAGTAAATAGCTTATTTACACTACTGCTAATGCTATTATTTCTTGATGATTTTTTTTTTTACTTTTGCTATTGCAATAATTATTGGTTTTGTGAGAATAAGTCTAAAGTTAGTTATTAATGCAGTAGCTGTAGGAAATTTTAACTTTTGCCCCCCTCCTTTAATACACTGAGTAGCTGAGTAGCAAAAAAGTTTCAATAAAAATTAGCATATTTTGTCAGACATATTGCATTGTCTTTGTTTCTGTTGTTGGCATGATGTGAAATATAATTGACTTAAAAATATTAACAGCTTGTTAAAAAGAAGTTATATGGTATAGTTTTAAGTAACGTTTCGCACATGTTTCAATTTAATTAAAGTGCTCTTCGTGTATTGTAAACAAAAGGAGCAACTTACTACTAGGTATTTATGAAATTGATCTTTTAAATTCATTCCCGTGGCGAGTAGGTACACTGTCGAATTCTTATATTTTCAATATTAAACTTCTCAGCCGTGAAGGTAGACAAATGATAATTTTCTATCTCTATTTATGCGCATTTGTTGGGATTTTATTATACCAATGCACATGCCGGAACTTAAACGTAGGTAATATGACCATTCAAAAGTATAAAAAAATTTTTGAGACTAAATTTTTCGGAAGTTGGTTTTATTACTTCCAAAGTTGGGTAGATGTCGGATGCAAAAACAAAGAATTTTAAATTGTTGTAAATTGTGCGCGGGTAAGCTCTCTACAACATACTAAAAATGTCAATTTTCCCCATGAGGTTCTTCAGAAAAAAAAAGTCTATAATTATATGTAAATATTTTGAAACAGTAACGATATTTTAATGGTTTTTGTTTTTTTCTTGATTAGGAACTTTCCAAATCTACTACTGATGCTACCTTTGCGGAAGGTCAAAGGGTAATGTTTCTTATTTTTTTTTTTTAATTCAAGAGCATAGTTTTTGGTAATGTTATAAGCTTTTGAGAGAGTGGTCAAAAAGGACAATTAACTCGTAGTCTTATCATTCGAATCATCTGCTGCTAAAAAAAAAACCTTTGAATAAGAATTGACCATTCTGATAATCTTTAGCTTATTCGATTTGATGAAATTCAAATACAAATGCAAAAAAAAATGTATCATATCCAGCTTTTTAATTGGTTGAACCGAAAGCTAAGGCAAAGCCCAAATAATTACAAGCTTTTCACCCTTAAATGCATGGAGTCAGCCGCCAATATGGAGACCAAGCTCCTTTTATTTAAAATCAGAATCAAACGCTGATCACGAAATAGGCATTAATTTTCCTGGGAAATGCACCGTTTCCCGGAGAAGCTCATAAAGTGTGATTTGTGCAGTGTACCAAATATGGTACACGATGTATTAAGCCTATATATTTGAAATGAAAAACTCTTTTTTAGAAACTTTTTTTTATTAGAAATTTATTAAAAATTAATAATAATGAAATATGAAAATGAATAATGGAATTTATCAATATTTAATTCACTGTTGAGGGTCACTTTTAAAATTATTTGTAAACACAACGTTCGACCACTTTGACAGCTTACTGGGAACTGAAAGTGGATATCGAAGAGCTGAAGAGACATTTATGTGAAAGCTGGTAATGCCTGCTACAAGTTGGAGCAAAACTTAACGCGATGCAGGTTGTTTGGGTAGACTTGTCTATGATTTTGGGCACGTACTATATATGGTACGCTATGCACTTAAGGGTTAAAATGATTATTTTTTTAATATTGGCAAAAATAATAATAAAAATTATCCATGTCTTCTTTTGCTCAGTTCAGCACGTTTTATTTTAAGAGATGTAATCTTTCGGTCAAATTGGCTGATATTGTGGTATGTATTATGTAGGGTATGTCGTTCTGATCAAATATGGACATAAGTCAGAGTTATGCACAGTTTAAAATATATGAAGGCTCAAAATTGAACATTTAGCTAACTTGTATGCAGACCAAATCCCTCTTAAACCGTGCACGCGGATTATTTCATGTTTCGGAATTGGTTACCGATTAAATATGTTAGTTTTCAAAAGATATAAAGGGACCCATATTTCCCCGATTTGATTAAAAAAAAAATTTTTATGAAGCTATGGCCATTTTAAGTTATGCCCATTTTAGGCTGAAAATTGTTTAAAAAAACGGCATTTCTATCTAAATCAAAATAATTAACTTTTGTCTTTCGATTCTTATAGAACTTCTTATTTTTTGTTAGAATCTTTGAAAAAAAAATTCAAAATAGTTGAAAATTGGCAGAGCTATAGGCGCTTTTTATGAGAAAAAACAAACCTAATTTTCTGAAAAACCCCACCATTTTTTCGCTCAAAATTTTATTTTGGACTTGTACTAATATAAGAAAGAGATGATGTGATGTGTTTAATGCGCGCTTAGAGACATTTGAGGTGAGGAGAATTTTTTTTCCAAAAAAAAAAAAAATATTCAAATTTTTGATTCAACCTTGCCAGCCATCTGTGATACTACTACTTTCAGCTTGTTATTTTTAAAAATAGCATCATTTAGTACCGTTCTTTCTCTTTAAAATGAGCTTTCAAGTGGTAATCTGCGATGTTTCCTCGCAAAGTTACAGCCATTTGAAAAAGACATGAATTAAGTTTTTGAAGCAAAAATTTTATTATTTCCCACAAACACTTGAAATAGTTTTCGCAAACACTTGAAATTTTTCCATACGTGGCAGACACGTTTTTTTTTTTTGAGTGTGGGAATCATTTGACACCCTATAACTCCTTAATAGGCTTAAATGGTCTAAATGGTTTAATGGTCTTTTGATCAGGACGGCAAAATATACATCATAGGGGAAACTGGAGAGTTGTGGGACACGTCAATTTTTCACCACAATTTTAAATGGCTGTCGTCGTCTTATCTTTGATGAACCTCAAAATTTTATCAAAATAATTATGTCGATCGTTTGTTAGTTATTTAGTTATTTATTTATATCATACATAATATTATAACTCATTCTTTGTATAATAATAATTCAAAGAGTTTAAGATTTTTTTTTTCTACTTAATTATTACATTTTAATTTAGATACACAATATTTTGATTTACACTCGAAGTCTTATGGAGGCAAGAATTTACAAAAACCTATTTGAATAGTTTTTAGATAAAATACCTTAAACTACTTACTTATACTACCTAAGATGAAACTAGTTCATTGATATAACTATAATCAGAATCCATACATTTGATTAGAAAATTTTGAGTGAGCCTATTTATCTTGTCAGAAACTTTCTCAATGTCAGCCAAGGCATGAAGTCTATTGGTGGAATAGAACCATGGTAGGTTATACATAAGCTTTAAAAGCTTGTTTTGGGAAACTTGTAATTTTTTTATATGACAGGAAGCGCTAGAAGACCAGGCTGGTGCTGCATATAACATAACAGCGTAGAAAATAGATGATAAAATTAGTTTCTTGTTGCTTATAGTGAGACTTGACTTCCTATTAATAAAAGGATAAAGAAGTCTAATTAATAGGTTTACCTTATTTATTGTATACGAGATGTGATCTTTGAATTTCAACTTTGGGTCAAGAATGATGCCTAAATATTTTACTTTCTGATCCCAAGCAATAGCAAAGTTTCTAATGTTAATGTTCGATTGTGGTCTATAACAGAATTTTCGCTTTCTAGTGAAATATATTGCCTGAGTTTTATCATAATTGAGCATTATTTTCCATTTATTGAAGTAGTCCACGATTTCTGTTAATGCTCTTTCTAATTTAGCAATTATGTCTGAAGCCATAATATCTGAGCAGAGTATTGCTGTATCGTCAGCAAAAATGGATAGGGTACAGTAATTTAAAACAGGAAAATCAGCAGTGTATATATTATACAAAACAGGCGATAAACAAGAACCTTGAGGGCAGCCAGCAGTGACAGGGAATGACTGAGATCTATATGAACTAATGTGAACATTGAAACACCTTTCGGAAAAGAAGCTTTGTATTATTTTTATAATATCTTGAGGGAAATTATATTGAATCAATTTAAAAATAAGGCCGTCATGCCATACAGAGTCAAAAGCAGCTTTAGCATCAAGAATTATCATACCCGTTGAATTTTGCTCATTAAATTTGGAATTAACTAAGTTTTTGATTCTTATTAACGCTTGAACAGTATTGTGATCTCGGCGAAAACCAAATTGATGGGACGGAAGAATATTATTGGCCTCTATAAAATTAATAAATTTTTCTTTGATGACTTTTTCCAATATTTTACTCACCGACGACAATAAACTAATTGGCCGGTATGAAAAAGGACAATTTGGTGGTTTATTAGGCTTGAGTATTGGTATGACTTTAGATTCCTTAAAAGTCTTGGGAAAATAACCGAAAATATAGCAAGCATTTATTAAGATCGTCAGAAACTTAACTGCTTTCTTTGGAAGTGCTTTAAGGCATTTATTGTTTATTCCGTCGATACCTGGCGATTTTCTATTTTTTAAATTTTGTATAATGGCTGATACCTCAGAAATACTTGTCACAATATTGCCGGAATGAATTGGATATTGCATCCGAAAGCGATCTAAAGTGTTTATAGCCTGGCTAGTAGTAGTGGGGTCACTGAGGTTTGCAGATATCGTGTGGTTTGAAACAAATGATTTTGCTAAGATTTCACATTTTTCTAGGGTAGCAGAAAATCTTGTGTTGTTATGTATTAATATTGGAACGTTTTTAGGCTTCTTCCTTAAAATTTTTGTAATTTTCCAAAAAGGGGAAGAGCCTTTATCAAATGAGGATAGCAATTTATTCCAAGATTTGTTTCGAAATTTATCTATTTCTTCTCTAATTATCAGGCTTAAAATTTCCATTTCGTTACAGTCACTAATGTATCCATAACGTTGCCAATTTCGTCTATAGCTATTTCTAAGCGTTATTAGTCGTTTGATATAGTACGGCGATCGCTTGTGCTTGTATTGTTTTCACAACGATTTTCGGAGAATCAATTCAGGTGAATATATCTTTAATTATAGTGTGGCATTGATATTTCGACTCTAAAAATAAACTTTGCATAAACTTCCAAAATCTTGTCAACCCAAACGTTTTTGGGGAAGTGTGAGACACATAATTTTTGGCATTTTCCATTCATATGAGTTTTTAGTATTTTCGAAATCCCCACTTGGATTTTTAGCTCCGATGGATCATTTGCTTGCAAACTCATTCTTTTTTCAGCTCTTCAATGCATATCAAGAAAAAGCATTGATGACATATGTTGCCGAACTGAATTAAGCTTAAAGCTAGGGGTTTCCGCCTAGTAACACATGGCATTTTAAAATTTGCAAATATATTGTTTTTATGAAAATTATAGAGCTAGAAAAGAAATGTGTCTCACAATTTGGTAATTTTCTCTACTAAAATTTCAGTCGCTTGCCCACTGACAAACAAAAACTGCGGTGGTACTTTCACTGCTCTAGAGGGTATCACTGAACTAAACTTAAGTCATTCAAAGCTTAAATTAAATTATTTTTAGCTGATTTTATAGTTAAAATGTTGATAGCTTACTAATAACTTTTTTTTTTTCTTTTCATTTCAGGTGAGTGGATTTATCAGCACTACATTTTTTTGCGAAAGGTGTCGTCATTGGTAAAGTAGTACAACATTATTGTTTAAATTTCAAAATTTTTGCAAGGAATGAAAACGTTTAAAATTGTATGCGTGTTAACTGACCACTTTGTGCCCATGTCATCAACCATTCATTTTCCACAAAAAAAATACCAATGTCATTCACAGACCCACTTTTCGCTGCAACTCTTTTGAGAAATAAGTTAAATAACGATTTCCTGCGTATGTTGGTCGCAATGGTGAACAACCAACAATTCAAGTCCACAATTCGACAATATCAACAATGACGGCAACAAAATAAATACAAATATTTTTTTTTGCAACTACCAATTGCAACTAAACACCAGGTAGCATTGCCTACGACTTGAAACTTTTAACATGACTCTAAACATTTTGTAACCAAACATGTTGTTAAAGATATTTGTTTTTTTTCTTTCTTGTTTTGCAAAAAACACAAACATGAGATTTTTATTTATCGTAATTATAATTTAGAATTGTTAACATTTTAAAAATATTTTCTATTTTTTTTGTGTGTCGTTTTTGTAACTGTAACGACGGTCACGCATGTGCAAGCAATGAAAAAGATTTTCCCAAACTACCATTATGATTGAATTCTTGTCTTTAATTTACAATTTAACATTTTCTTGCTGGCAACATTCTAGTTGCAACTCTTGATATCCACAGTAGTTTCTTTTAAAAATCACAATCAATTTTAATTGATGCGATTTTTGCACAATAAACGCAAGGCCGACCGTGTGGTGTGCATTGCATGCAAGCGACTTTTCTAAGGCGTTTCTGCTGAAATGTTTGTATATTAATTTTTAAATTAAAATCTTTGCGAAATTCTATTTCTCTAGTTGGTCTATGAGATAAAACAAAAATATTTTAATTTTTACACGCGAACAAATTTTTAGTTATGTGCAGCAGTTGGGTGGGTAGCTCGGTCGACTTTTACCCTTTGCAAATTTTGCTTACTGTAAATGAATTTCAGCTCTATCGTTTGCTTATATTACAATATCTATGATAAAAGAATAATTCATTTCTTCTCCTCATTTTGATGATATATGTAATCGCCATAAAAATGGGGAATTTTTATTTAAATATTTCAAATAATAAAATTATCTTATAGGCTCTTCATTTCAAATGTGATCGACCTTGATCTTAAACCATTAAAAATTATAAATTATCCTTTTATTCATTTAGTATCGAAAAATATATTAATGGTAATGCTAACTATACCTGTTCTATAAATTTATCAAATCATTTTATGGTGATGGACAAAACGGGTATTTTTGGATTTTTCCCATATAATGAAAAATGCTTAAGTTTTTTTATAAAGCTTAAAATAATAATTTATTTCTTATATTGTGAATCAGTGTAATATCTGAGATAATTATTTTTTTTTTATATTTCAAATGGTAATATCTTTTCTTTATTTATTGCCATGAACAGTAACCTCAACATTATTTACGGTTAAAAAATGATGTTTAAGAAATCAGAATAAGTTTTTATAATTCGTATTCATCAAAAACCAATATCTCTGTAAATACACGTATCAACTAAAAATATTTTTAGACCGTAAAATGTAAGGAATTTGTTGATCTTTTGAAAAAAAAAAGATATTTTTTCCTTTATTTATTTATGTTCTATCAGGTAAATGGTATTAAGAGTTAAACTTGAAATTTGGCCAAAACACAAGTTTTGGTATTTTAAGTTTTTTTTTATTATAATTTTTTATGAGTCTTTTTTTTGAAAAAAAAGGAACTGAAAAATGTATTCCAAATCAAATTAAAACCACAATGCTATTTCTAACTTTTGAAAATTTTCAGCAGAAAATTTTCAACAGAAATTTTCAAAACTTTCACAGGGCCAACTAATTAAGTTCTAGCGATTATTTTTTTTTTTTTTTTATATCAAGAAATATTTTTATTTTTTTAAGATGGAAACTAATTTGTAACATTTCAAATTCAAATGTCGTTGATATTTATTTATTTCAATATTAATTCTTTTACTTTCCATAAGTATTGTAGCGCAACAATGGTTCGACTTATGCCGAAAAAATTTATCGTAAAGAATCAACTACTAGTTGAAACCGAAAAGTTTAGTCAGATGAAAATAACACTCGACTCGGAAGTTTTTATTCACATTAATTCTATCGCACAAAAGATATGTGACTTTTAAATTACAGTACCAACGTTCTGACTTGACTTAAGCCCTTAAGTTTTTAATCAATTTTTCCTTATATGGATATTGTGTAATACTAAGTTAATTTAGTCGTTTTAGGCAACATCATTTTTATACCCTACACTCAGGGTATTTTCGTTTTGTCATTCCGTTCGTAACGCATGTGTATTCTTGTTCAGCGTCTATTTAGTAATGTTTATCTGTCTATCTATTTTCTTGCAAATCCGAAATACAGAAAAACCAAGCTAGATAGCTTTATGAAATCTGATTCACGCATTGGTGGAATTTTCAATGCGAATCTTTAAAGCTTCGTAAAAATGCAATTTTCAATAAATTCTCGATGTTGTTTCATTTTATGAATATCACAGTGTAGAAGTCATATAATAATTGTATATATTGAGATTTGGTAACAATTTACAAATGATAGGTATTCAAAAGCCGATATAAATATTTGATATAAGCTAACATATCACATTTTCCGCTCAATTGAATAATATTATTGAATTTTTTTATTTTTTAGCCATTCTTTTAAAATTATACTTAAACACTACTACTAGATTAGTTAAATATTTGGTAATATATACCAAATACAATTGTGGCAAACATTAACATACCAATAATTACCAATTCATATTTTTGGGCGAAAGAAACACTTTTGTCGTAAATGTAAAAAACTATTGGCGAAACATCGATATTTTAAAACATCGATACCTTAGATAATTCAGTATATTCCAATATCGTCACTTCTGCATATTAGGACTATTAAACAGGTATTAAGTAGTAATTCACTTAAATATTTTGAGAATTATATCAAATTCATATTAATAAATAAGATCAAATGTGATGAAATAATAAAAAGATTACTTAATATTTATTTGACCGAACTAAATGTTTTCAATTCCTATCATGTTTAACCCAATAAACTAGACATCAACTTTTAATGTAGGTCGCAGTAATATTTATCCAAATTTGCTTATTGTTAATAAATATACTTGAAATCTTCTCCAAATACGTTTATTTAAGGGAGCATGCATCGAAGAGGAAACATCGAAAGTTTTTTGAAGTACATACCTCTTTACGGACGCTTGACATGGGGGTTAAAGATAATAATTTTAAATTAATATTTTAATTTTTTTTTATCCTATTTCGAACCGATTGAGGGGGCGTCCCCAATTTTTTTTTCTGAAGAGCCACCTTAATATACATACATATACATAGCTGGAGCTAAAGAAGTATATACTTCAGTCATGTGGTCTTAAGCACACTCGTTTTTTTTTTAATCTTTCTTACCAGCTATTTTTAGTATGGATATACATATGAGGCGCCCAGTAGCAAAATCGGCCAAGTCCAAAAAAAATCAAATTTTGAGATATTCTCATATATCAAAATCTAGACCATGCTTTATCTTTCTACTATGGTTTTAGATTAAAAGAAAAAATTTTGACAGAATTATTACACTTTTTAATTTATTTTTGATGCATGGACTTCAAAACCGGCCAAGTCCATGAACTTGCTTTCAAAACCTTCAAAACCGCCTTGAAATCAAAACCGGCCAAGTCCAGTACATCGGTATCAAAACCGGCCAAGTCCACTTTTTTTCAAACAAAATTTGATAATTACTATGTCAAAACCGGCTAAGTCCAGTTCATTGGTATCAAAACCGCCCAAGTCCAAAATTGTTGTCTCAAAAACATATGGAAATAAAACTTGAAAAGTCTGATCTGACGTGGTTTGAGTAAGAAATTACTAAATTTAATACTTTTTAATTTTTTAATGAACATAGATGAAGATAAACTTTTTTCGTTGTTTGTCCAAAAGTGTGAAAAATGGACTTGGCCGGTTTTGCACCTGGGCGCCTCATATATTGCTCTAAGATACTCTCTCTCGATCGACAAAGCTAACACTCTACAAGACGCTCATTCTACCTGTGCTTCTTTATGGCGCTGAGGCATGGGTGGTTTCGACAACAGACGCAGCCGCTCTTGGGGTGTTCGAGAGGAAAGTTCTCCGCAAAATCTTTGGTCCTGTTCGAGTTGGCGACGACTATCGCATTCGAATGAACCACGAGCTGTATGAGCTCTACGCCGACATTGACATAGTTAAGCGTATAACAATACAGCGACTACGCTGGCTGGGTCATGTCCATCGTATGGATAAAGAAGCTCCAGCGAAAAAGGTATTCGAAGGGAAGGTCCCCGGTCAACGACGAAGAGGGAGACCATGCCTCCGGTGGATAGACCAAGCTGAGGAAGCCCTAACCGCGCTTGGCATTAACGATTGGAGAAGGCATGCGCAAAACAGAGGCGCCTGGCGAGAGCTAATGAGGTCGGCCGTAACCTGACAACGGGTTGTTATGGCCATATAAGTAAGTAAGTAAGTAAGATACTTATAATTTTAAGCGAAAAAACTCTTTCGTTCTTAATTTGGCAAAAATGTTCATTGACTTCTTTTAATGACAAACTTTTTATAGCAAATATCCCATAATTAATTATAATGTGTTTTTAACTTTCTGTTAATGACGCTGGTCCATCTTTTAAATTTAAAACAAACAACTGTTGATTTTTTGATTGAATTTCGGCATTAATATTGACATGACTCCAATACTAAATGATCCAAGCTTTAAATAGAGTGAGTGATTGATCAGATCGCCGCTGGTCAACAAACCGCAGGGAGTATCTTTATATTTATACGCTCTGTTTTAACCTGTTTCGCATTATTATTATTTTTTTTTTTTTTCTTTGACCAAATATTTATATCAAGGTTAATTAAGCGATCTTGTTTTTTTCTAAGAAAAAGTAAAAATAGTAAAAAATAGCTTTAAGTAGCAATCAATGAATGTGTGGCAGCTAATTGCTAATAATGTGCTTTGTTAACATGACTTGTTGGTATGTGGCTTGTTTTCACTTTCATTTCATTTATTTTTTTTTTTCGTCTTAAATACTTGCAATCTGCAATGAAAAAGTGCACCTAATCGAAACAAAAAAAAAATAAAGTTTTTTTGTTCCATAATTATTTAATCGTGTGTTTGTTTTACGTATTATGAAATTATGATTAAGAGAAAGACTTTAAATGCCAACTTAGGTGGCTTGTTACAACAAACTTTAATTACTATTGTTATAACTTAAGTGTTGTTGTCAATACGGTAGTGTTGACACACCATACGCCGCTGCAACGCGGCGTTGGTTTCACAGGCGTTTACATGAAACCAACAATTTTAATGTTATCCAATGGTTTCATGTTAATTAATTGTAACTCACGTTGGGCTCACAATTGTAATAGTTTTCATCATGTGTGACTTTAATATTGCTCGACTTTTAATTAGGCTGTTGTTTATTAATTTAATTAGAAATGAATCATATAATGCATTATAAATCTTTATTACCTTTCAGAGTGTCAAATAGGTTTTTTTTTAATTGAATTTTTCCCTTTGATGCTCATATCGTCATAAAGCTAAAGTGATACTTACTTTTTTTGTCAAAATGCAGAAAGATTGCTGAAAGTATGAATTGGGTTGGCATTTACTTTTTTAAAAATTATTGTAAATAAATTGCTACAAAATTTATTATCTAAAAAAAACGATAGTTTGACTCCAAATATGATGAAATATTCATCGAACAACTCTATCAATATAGCGAATATACGTTATGTCTGTGTGAGCAGTAGGCGTGTCCGTGAACTGATTTCGTCTATACTATATTTGAAGGTGTAACCTGTGTACCAAATTTCATTCAATATTCTTTGCTTGGTTTTCCCGTAATCGTGATTTCCGGACAGACAGTCTGACATGGCTAAATCGACTCATGTGGTGACACTGGTCGAAAATATATACATTTTCCTATAACTATTACGACCCTTCTATGCGTTATAAACGGAATACCTTAGTGAATATAAACGGAATGTAGAGTATAATATAAATAAATAAAATAAAAAAATTAAAAGAAAAATAAAAAATTAAAAAAAAACAAAAATTAAAAGAAAAGTAAAAAATTAAAAAAAAAAAAATTAAAAGAAAAGTAAAAAATTAACTAAAAAAAAAAAAATTAAAAAAAAAAAATAAAAAATAACAAAATTAAAATTAAAAATCTAAAAAATTTATAAAAATATATTGAAAACTGATAAAATAAAGAAGGATACAAAAAATAATAGAAATAAAGAAAGATAAAAATAATAATGTAAATAAAGAAGAAAATAAATAGAAAAAAAAATAAAGAAGGACAAAAATAATAATAGAAATAAAGAAGGATAATAGAAATAAAAAAGCTAGAAATAATAAAAAAAATAAAAAATGATGAAACATAATAAAATATAACAAAAAAAATTTAAAAAAAAAAAAAAATATAACAATATAAATATAAACATATAAAAATGTTAAAAAATAAATATAAAATTAATAAAAGAATAATAAAATTCAAAAAAAAAAAAATGAATGAGAATAAGAAATAATAAAAAAATAAATATAAAAAAATAATTAAAAACAAAGGATGTAATAAATAAATAATAAAAAATTAAATAAAAAGATAATAAAAAATGTTTTGCTTTTCCACATGATTTTGAACCAGTCTAATATTTTTTTTAATTTACAAGACAAAACTGCAAACATTGAGAAAGTGTCATCATGCCGTAACTGAGCTCAGAGTGTGGCTGCTCTGTTTATTTTCCCCATTGTAGTGATACGCCTGGCAACTTTACTAATTAATTCTCTAAAAATTTGTAAGTGTTGTATGAAAACTTAGCTTTTCACTATAGAGAAAAAGAAAATCTTTTCATATTTTACTACGAGTTTTATTGTTGTTACTATGAATATATGTCTGTTAGTTTGTTTTTCGCTGTCATATTACCACACATAAATTACGCATTTAATAACCCATACTCACAAAATGGTATTTTTTCTGTTGACATTTTTTTTTTTTGTAGGTATTTTATTTTCACTCCACCTTTTCATTGCCTTAGGTATGCATTTTTACACTGTTGTAAGACATATTTTACAGTTGTCAGTTTGTTTGGAATCTCATTCATCAACGCTTGAAATTTTGTCTATTTAACTTGATCTTTTTTTTTTTTTCTCTTTTTTTCTCATTCCGTAGTTTTGTTATGATTTTGCTCATGTAAAAATATCTTTTTGAACTGCATTATTAGGTTTTCTTCATATTAGGTAGCATTTTTTAAAAATAGTTTGTTGTCACCTCAATTTTTCTTTCATTCCATTTTTGCCTTATGTAATTTTCATTGTATGTAGTTGCAAAAATACTTGGCCTATTTAGTAATCTAAAAACGTTTTGTAAGGTAGACACAATAAACGAGTCGAAGTTGATCTTTTTTATTTAGATATCATTGCATTGGGATGATTTTCATTAAAGTTAATTCAGAAAATGTGTTTTAGTGTTTTTTTGCATTATATGTGGCTTATTTCTATCTTTGAATAACTATGTTGGTTTTATATGACTCTGGCACATCACTGAGCACATTTGCAAAATCAATTCGAATTTCGTTGAAATCGAACAATCATTTTCAGTTACTATATACTTTTTTCTTCAAGCCCGTTTCTCTTTCTAAGACATATAAGTTTTATTCCCGATCAAATTTACTAAATCATGCACTGCAAACGGAAATATTTATAAAATGGTGTTTCAAGTTGACATTTTAAATAGTTTACACCAATCAGTCCTCTGCAGCCTTAAACTCCGTTGAAGGATGAAATCAATCGATTTAAAGAAATCGGTGGACTTTTAGAATATGAATTTTTTTCAACTTTTTTTTGAATGTTTTGTACTGACATCAGTGAATTACGCTTGGTGACACTCCCGAAATAATCAACATTTACCCTAATAAATCCTCTGTTAAATTCCTGCAAAACGGCACCAAAACGAAACATTTTCACAGCAATTCCATCGAACCGAAAAATTTCCATTTTATTCGCCTCTATAACTTGAATAATATAAAAAAAAATTAAATTTCGGGAACGCTTTATCATGAAAAACTTATATTAAATCATTTAAAAAATCAAATCGTTAATACAAAAAAAAAAATTCAAACGGCAAAGCACGATAACTCGGTTAAATCTTGTCACGCGAATATTTTTTGGATAAAAAAAATCTATGTTCTTTCCACTTAGTACTCTTTGAGTAAAAGAACAATACTGAAAAATTACGACACTTGACCTTTTGAAACGGCCACCAGCAGAAAATACCTCTAGGATGCATCGACGCTGTTGCAATTCTCTGTTAACAGATTAGGAACTGTCTCCAAAATTATGAAACATCTTTGACGACAAAGCTACCTACCGACCACGTAAAAGTTATTTTCATATTACAACTGCAGATATCGTTATTATGTGTTCAATATACATATTTTCATACCAAAAACCATCAAAATTGGTGTAGCGACTCAGCCGTGACAGTGTTTTTTCCCCAATAAGGGTGGTGCCATGCCCTCTTGAAGAACTTGAAATATTTAATAATCTGCCTTAGAGTTCAATATATCTCCAAACCGAATTTCATCAAAATCAGACCATTAGATTAGCCTTGGAAACGTATTTTCTTGTTAGAGGCGTGGCACCGTATACTATTAGAATGAAATTACATTCTTCATTGCCCCTCTTCCCAAATTTTCCAACAAAAAAAAAAGAACTAAGCAGTTCTACAGGGTGCGCAAATTACGCATTAATTTTTTCAACAATGCAGAATGCCCATATCTCTAGACGCTTGGTGCGACTCAGCTGTATGGGAATGCAGATCCATCGATTTTTCATATACCGGTGTTGTAACGATTTCAATGTTCACGCCTTGGGAATAGACCTCTTTTTGTCAGTTCATTAAAAATATTTATGTCTGTTAATGCCAAAAATAAGAATGAATATCTAACTAATACTTGATCCGGACGGTATTGCTAGAATTTTCCAAAAAAAAAAGAAAAAATGTTCTTATTACTTGCATTAAAGTCCTCCATTTGCACAACTTAAGAAAAAAGAAGGTTTTAAAGAAATTTTCGGATGCCGCGAAATTTCCAGTTCCTGCGGGAAACTTTGTCTCACTGCTCTTTGTTTTTGGAAACCAAGATCATAAGTAGGTTACCATAGGTCGGAAAACTTACAAATTGTCATTGCCTTTTGTTCGGGTTACCTAAGAATATCAAATTTAATAAAAAAAAAGTTTATTTTGATATAACTTTCTTTATTTATATAACTTTTGTCCAGCGCACCTTGACCTTAATGCTGTGGTTTTCTTTAAATATCACGTTTATATATCCTGCATTCAATATGTAATTACTGTGATTAGCATTACAAAGTTTCTTTAATAACTTAATAAAATGAAAGATAAAACCTCAAAGTTTCCGAAAGTAATTGAAACTTTTCTGTCTTCAAGCGTTTTTTCGACCACACTGAAAAATAAACGCTTTCATTAAAATTGTCAACTGTCAACAGCTGATTAGGGGGTTTTCTATCTTCATCTGTGTTTCCTTTTACATTTGACCAAACCTACCACAGAACGTGCCGTGATTTACTACGAATGCTGCATAATTGGGTATTGTTCGCAGCAGCATACAATTTTTATTGTACAAATTACACTCCTCATATATAAACAGCAGTTAACTTAACTGCTAATTTATTTGACCAAAGTTTAACTACACCATACTACATATTTTTTACTGCTGTTTTTATTTTCGCAAAAGAAAACCAGATTTTTATTGAAGAAAAGAAAAAGTCTTGCGTCTCGTTGTCCGCCTATTTGAATGTCAATGACTCGTAAATGATTTCAGCAATGGTTTAAATGTTGACTTGAATCGTGGTGGATGGAAAATCAACAACTTTCTTCCTTTGCCCCGCGTTATGCTCCGCACTCACATTTGAACGGGTACGTGGACAGTATTGTCGATTGAAATTAAACTAAATAATGAACGGCTGCTATATCTTAACGCATTGTAAATGACTCATTAATAACGAGATTTGCTTTAATCACCGTAAACCATTGTCACCACCACTTATGTTGTTAAAGATTGTTGGAAATTATGATTTCAAATAACAAAAACTCATAAGTTTTTTTATTCATTTTGCTGTGTAATTAAAATCATGGAATCGAATACCCGCTGCAAGGTTCCAAATGGAAAAAATGTGACATGGTATTTTATTGAAAAATGTAAAAATTTTTAAGGTCCCTTCAGACTATGTGAGAAGTCATATGCTTTTTTGTATGTCTTTGCATATGATATGTCAAATCGCATAAGATTTATTTTATTGTGTTCATACTGATATGATTTATGTTAAGAGAACTTAACATTTCTCAATAGTAATTTTGACATTATCTATCAAGGTTGCTAAATCGGGCCAGAACATCACTGTACCTTTATATGCACGAATAAATGGTAGAACACGTTTTTTGAGGCACTCGTCTATATAAACTTTTGAATTGATTGTGCCTTGCGCAACAAAGAAGCTTCTTCTGAGGCCACATATACATATGACCTGCCAAACCATATATTGCTTCGAAAATTTCGAAATTTTTTTCTCTATGAATTTACTAGGCATATGCCTCTTCTTCGGTGATGTATAATATTTGCGCCCAGGTAGCATCTTAAAATCTGCTTTGACGTTACTTCCGTCGTTCATAACACAGCAATCAAATTTAGTCAGGTACCTTTCATAAAATTTTCGGGCTCGTATCAATCGAGCAATCAACTGCTTTTCATCAGAACCGTCTGGTACTTTTTGAACTCTATATATCTTCAGCTTACTTTTTTCCTTTATCCTTTGTACAGTAGATTTTGATGTACCTGCTCTAGCCGCCATATCTCGCACTGAGGTGCTGAGATTCTGCTTAAAAAGACCTTTCACCTTCACCACTACCCTTGAGTTAGAAAATTCTGGTTTTCTGCCAGAATCTTTTTTTTGATGAAACCCTTCTTATAATTAGAAATAAGCGTCAAAACAGTTCTATCTGATGCTGCAACTATTTTTGCTATAGCTGAATATTTTAACTCTGGATTTTGCAGGTATGTGTACAAAATGAGTTCGCCTTTAATTTTCTCCAACATTTCCCCAATTCACGTAATATTTCCTGCTCTAACTATCTTTTCCATGATGATTTAGGTCGACCTCGTTTTCTGTTACCTTTAGGATTCCATTCTAATGCAATGGTGTCTTATTCATTTCCATCTCGTCGTTTGATTTGAATAGAAGTCCGATCTTGATGGCATCTTGTGAAAATTGCTCACACTGCTCGAAATTAGAAATTATCCTAGGCCACCAAATTCTCTGAATTCGATGACGAAAATTGTTGGTGAACACTTGTCAATTGTGTTACAGGGTACTGTTCTTTAATCGAATCTCACAATCGTGCTGAAGAACTAGCTTCATTTGACTCAAAGATTTTGAGCTTCGTTGTCGTTGGCAGGAATAAAAATTGACAGACATTGCGAAGCCTTCGCTTTCTTGATTTTAGCATTGATTTCCTTATTGGCACCGCCATCAGGTTTTATTACGTTGGCCAACTAAATGAAGTTATCCAAGATTAATCATCTTGGGCGCTGCAACTCGTGTGCTAAATGCATTTCATTTACAATGGTGGTGGGTGCTATCCATAGGGGTGGTGTAATCCATTAAAATGAAATGTAACGAAGCCCGTCAGTCATTTAATTGCTCTACCATATTAATTTGATCAACGGACGATCTATTCGGTCGAAAACATGCCTGTTGTTTTCGGTTAAGTGGTGTTATTTTTTAACTAACTCTTGTGAGGAACAATTTTTCGAGACCTTGGATGGAATTGAGAGTATTATGATGATCGCAAAATGTTACAAAAGTAAAAAATTCTGTTGCGAAAACCGTATTCTCTCATCAGCAGCTCGTGTTTTGGTATTGACATATGAGAAACTAATCAAAAAACAGTGTTATTTATCATAAATTTACCAAACATACTAAATGACACTCTTATTTTTTTTATTCACTTTCAAAATCAATTCAATATTTTCCTAAAAATTTTCAATTTAAGGACCGCTGATGAGAGAATATAGTATTTTTTGTTTGCCTTTTTCCTTTTTACTGACAAAACGACAATGCACATTATAATCATGAAATGTGCCGAAAGCCCCAAATTGTATCATTATGCTCAATTAACTCTCTGAAAACTATTTGGTGAATTGTATTTTCCAAATTAAAGTCGCTTTAATTTAAATTATGCACTAATAAGCTCCTACATCCATTACAGGCGTCGACCAACACGTTCCTCGTAATCACTCATGTAGTCAATTGAAGCAAAACCAAAAAAAAAAAATGAAATCTCCTTTGGCAGTTAATCGCCGCCTTTTGGTCTCTTCCAATTGAAAACAAAATTTAAATTGTTGGTTACAAATTTTACACTTTCTGCCTGCCGTTACGCCTTTTTGTCTATCATTGTCCTTATGCCATATGCACATCGTAAAGTAAAATTACTTTTACAACATTTAATCGTGGTGTTGCTGTTTGGCTTTCCAATTCGGTTTTATGTTTGATAACTTAACTTGTGATAAAGTTGTCGCAAATGTTGCAACTGCAAGCGGCGAACAAGCTGCACAACTTTTACGCCGCTAGTCATCGATATGGTTGAACTAAATAAGCTGGTTAAATCAGATCAACTTTTGGATTTTTCAAGATCAATGTTAAGCAATTTTTTTTTTCTTGTGGCGCACGTAGGATGTACCGCAGAGTTTTGGTTAGAAAGTGAAGTAAGTGAGTGTAGTGTGGTGAATGCAGTAACTTAAGTCACTTAAGTGTTTAAATTACTTAAGTTGTACATTTGAGAGTATCGCACTTAAAGCGTTAGCTCAAGGGTATTTACTGTCAAAGGTTGAAATTATAACTATGAACCCTTTGGATATCTATCTTCTATTACACTAGCTTACAAGAAAAAAGATCTGGTTTCTCATAGAATTTTTTCGTTGTATTTTGGGGCGTAGATTCCAAAAATGGCAACCATTTTTTTTTTTTCTTAAGAATCGTTTTCGAGATATCCTTAAAAAACCCCTTTTTCGGCACTTTTTTCATTTATTTGACTATATCTCCATACATTTTTTTTTGACTCAAAAACGATTTTCAGCATTCCAAATATATTTGTATTCCCTTTCTAACGATATGCTCTTTGCTTGAATCGGATAAGATTTGATGGAGTTACAAGCGCTCAAAGTCCAAAAAAACTGACTTTTTTGGTTTTTTTTTGAAAATCACTCAATTTCAATTGCTCCATTTGAATGAAAAATTTTTTCTTTTTCATATTTCTAAAATTTTTAATGAAAGACTATTCTTTTGCAAATATTTTAAGTATAATTTTGCGAAAATCGGACAAAAAATGTAGAAGTTATTTGAAAAAACACTAAAAAACTTGCAATAAAATTAAACGAAAATACATACGTTTTTTATTTAAAGAAACGGAGAATAAAAGTAAAGAGCCACACACAAACACAATCGTATGTATTTTCGTTTAATTTTATTGCAAGTTTTTTAATGTTTTTTCGAATAACTTCTACAGTTTTTGTCCGATTTTCGCAAAATTATACTTAAAATATTTGCAAAAGAATAGTCTTTCATTAAAAATTTTAAAAATATGAAACAGAAAAAATTTTTCATTCAAATGGAGCAATTGAAATTGAGTGATTTTCAAAAAAGACCAAAAAAGTCAGTTTTTTGGATTTTGAGCGCTTGTAACTCCATCAAATCTTATCCGATTCAAGCAAACAGCATATCGTTAGAAAGGGAATACAAATATCTTTCGAATGCTGAAAATCGTTTTTGAGTCAAAAAAAACTTTATGGAGATATATATAGTCAAATAAATGAAAAAAGTGCCGAAAAAGGGGTTTTTTGAGGATATCTCGAAAACGATTCTTAAGAAAAAAAAATGGTAACCATTTTTGGAATCTACGGAAAAAAGTCTATGAGAAACCAGATCTCGAGATCAAACCCAAATTTGTAAACTAGTGTTATTAAACGAGCTAAAATTGTATGTTTATATATTTATTTATATATGGCTGAACTTTATTTCGAAAACGGCTTCAGCGATTTTGATAAAACTTCGGGATTTCGTTCATATGTGAACAAAATTAAGATTGAACTAGGTTCAAAGTTTTTCAGTTTCTAACAGGGGCGTGGCACAGCCCTAAATTTTAATTTTTATTTCTCAATAACTCTCAAACCATTCAAGGTATTGCAACGAAATTTGATAGACGGATGCATATCATAAATATCTTAAATGCTATCAAAAGTGGGCGGAATCGGAACAGTGGGCGTGGTATATTTCAATAATTGAAAACTTTGATTCGATATTACTCGAAAACGGCACCGACGATTTTCATAAAAATTTTAGAGTTAATACCGCTGAATGAGGTCATTATAACAAGCTATGCCACTATACTGGCAAAACTCGTTGAAAGGCGTGGCACAGTCCACAATATTTATAAATGTTATAATAAGAGAACTAACAACGCAAGCGTTATGAAATTTGACATGTCAAATATACTGGCCATTGGGTATCTTGTAACCAAAAGTGGGCGAAACGGCACCTGTGGGCGTGGCACCTTCCATACAAGCGAAAACAGTTAAATACTACATTTATTGCATTTGAGGGCGTGGCACCTCCCATACAAGCAAAAAATGTTTAAGGCTACATTTAGTGTGCTCTTGGAGTCAAATTTTTTAAATTTGGTGTAGAGGTGTCGGTTACCATAAGCTTTGAAATTAAATGAAAATCGACGAGATTGCATCAGTGGGTGTGGCACCTCCCATATAAGCAAAACACTTTAAATGTTATATTTAGTGTGCTATCGGAGTAATATACTTTAAATTTGGTGCAGAGGTATCGGTTACTGTAAGCTTTGAAATTATATGAATTTTGATGGGATTTCATTAGTGGGCGTGGCACCTCCCATACAAACTTATAACGTTGATGCCATATTTAGCAAACTAAAGGAGTGATCCTAATAAAATTTGGTCTCAATATATTCAGCCTCATTCAACGAGTTTTTCAACGTCTTTCAACTGCTTCATTATTTTTCAACCTCTTTCAACTTTTCTCAACGATTTTCTATATTTTTCAAATATTTTCAATATTTGTTTGACTTTTTCAACCTCATTCAACTTTTTTCGAGTTTTTCAACTTCTTTCAACTGTTTCAACATTTTTCAACTTTTCTCAACATTTCCCAAATTTGTCTGACTTTTTCAACCTCTTTCAACTTTTCTCAACATTTTCCATATTTTTTCGAGTTTTTCAACCTCTTTCAACTGTTTCAACATTTTTCAACCTCTTTTAAATTTTCTCAACATTTTCCATATTTTTTCGTATTTTTCAACCTTGTTCAACTTTTTTCAAGTTATTCAACCTTTTTCAATTGTTTCAACATTTTTCAACTTCTTTCAAGTTTTCTCAACATTTTCCATATTTTTTCGAATTTTTCAACCTTATTCAACTTTTTTCGATTTATTCAACCTCTTTCAACTGTTTCAACATTTTTCAACCTCTTTCAACTTTTTTCAACATTTTCCATATATTTTCGAATTTTTCAACCTTATTCAACTTTTTTCGAACTATTCAAACTCTTTCAACCTTTTTTCAACACTTTCCATATTTTTCGAATTTTCCAACCTTATTCAACTTTTTTTCGCGTTATTCAAACTCTTTCAACCTTTTCATCTTTTTTCAACACGTTCCATATTTTTTGGACTTTTTCAACCACATTCAATTTTTTTCGGCTTTTCAACCTCATTCATCTTGTTCCGAGACTTTCAACTTTTTTCGAGCTTTTCAATCTCTTTCAACGTTTTCAACACTTTAATAAACTATCGAGTTTATCAAACTTTTTCACCTGCTTTAACCTCTCTCAATGTTTTTCAACATTTTTCATATATAATCAACTTCTTTCAAATTTTTTTTAACTTGTTTTCGGCTTTTCAACCATATTCAATATTTTTTAAATATTTCCGACTTCTTATTCAATTGCATTACATTTCTTCGACTTTTTCAACCTGAAAACGAAAAACCGAACTTTGGTCGGTCTCCTGGTACTTCTTTTCTTAAATGAAACTTGAAATAGAGATGTGGGCATTAAAGCAAATAGCTAAATTGATTATTTTATGATGTTTTAAAAGAGAATGTTATGTAACTGAGGCGGAAACCAGAACAACGAAATGGTGAACTAACAATTGTAGGCGTGGCTTCTCCCATACAAGCAAATGCTTAAATACATTAGTGGTATTCATCTAAACGCGCAAGTTTCCCATTTGTGCAAATAAGCAATTTCGCGCGATGTGTTTCATTAATGCCCCTTCGAATAATTTCTGACAGTTGATGAGCATGTCAAATTGTAATTATCAAAATATGAAATTTAAAATGCCGATAGAATGTGAAATAGTTTGTTCAAAAAACTTTCCATACGATTTTTGACAATTCGTTTGCGAGGATGCAAAAATGCACAGTTTGCGAGGGTTTTGCGCGCTTAGATGAATACCCATATTGTATTTTGCGTATGTATTGCTATGAAATGTTTAGAGATGCAAATTGGCATTTTTCCATAGTAAACTCTCCAAATACAGCATATGTTGCTTTATGTCGATACCAGAGGCTCGTCTTCCACTTCTCGTTCAATGTCGTCCTCCATCCACACATTTTCAAGTTACTTGGCTAAGTTCGGAGATTTTTTCTTCAGCTCAAAGTATTATCAGAGACTTTGCGCTTATGGCAGCACAATGCATAAGTTTTCAAGCAAGCATAGTAGTATCAAATACAATTACAATTAACATAGTTGCCTTACTTTAAAGTATTCGGTACTAAAAAACAACTAACTTTTTCCGTTTCCAACATTTTCACTAAAGTATGATATGTTTATAGTCTACATTAAAATGTTGTTTACTGCATTTTTTTACTACTGTATATAATATGTGTACGTATACAACACTTAGGCTGAAAGTTAAAAATTGTTCATAAATCATGTGTTTTCTTTACTTTTTTCTATATAAAAACAAGTGAAAAACGCTTAAAATGCATGACTTTTCTCAATTCGGTAAAACAGCTCAAGTAGCAACATTTTTATGGCGACGGCTGATGGTTGAACTCGTTGTTACACTTTTACTTATTTGACCAACGCGATAATAACCAGCTACGCTACCAGCATAAATAACAACAGAGACTAGTTGGGGGGATCTTACCAAATATATAAATAATTAATGCGAACAATAAAATTCTTAAATTACTTGAAATTAAGGAATTATTAATTCATTTAGTTTTTATTTATTGCCATAAAAAATAAGTTGCTATTGTATTCACATAAAAAAATGTTCGCTGATTGAAGTTAATTACGATTGCAAATATCAAATAAGAAAATATCAAATTTTTCTTAAATTTATCTCTTATGATATGTATAATTTTCTATGCTTTTTAAGTTTAACCATAATAAATATCTATTCTAAAAATAAAATTCAAACAAAACCCCTTATATTTTTGTCGTTATATGGTCATTGATTTTTCAATTTTTGCTGTGATATCCTTTGGGCAAATCAATTGGCTTTTTTTTTGCAATTGTAATAAAAAAAACAACCAAAATTGCAACAACGCAATCAATTTAGTCGTCGGTGCAGCTTTTGAACGTCCGTTGAACCATTTAAATACTCGTAGTTTAACATTTTTTTTATTCAATTTCTTTCACTTTTTTATTAGTCTTTTATTGCGTTTGATGTTGATTTACTTGGGTCTTTATATAGTACGAGTACAACAGTTAAACTTACAATAAGTTTATTTTCTCTTAGATTTTTTTTTTGCAATTAATAGTTTTTAAATAAAGGTGTAATTGCAAAATAAACATTACCCCCAAAACGTTACATTACCAGAGAAATTTTTTTTTTTATTTTTGAATATCTACAATATTTTTTACAATTTCGGATTTCCTTACAGAACTTATCGAATAAAAAAAAGAATCTTGGCGGTTTATGCGTGCTCTTTTGTTTTTACATCAAAAATAGTGGTTTGTCTCAAAAAACTTTATTTTCTTTACCAAAAAATTATATAGAATTGCAATTCTTAAAACAAGTTTTATTAAGTTTCTGCTGATTAAAAATCTGGCTTGAACCAAAAATCGGAAGTCTAAATATATTTCCGTGCTTATTACTTATTCTTAGTTCAGTTTTTTTTTTTTTTTCATACGCGCTATACATGGGACTTGTATTACTGCTACTGTTGCGAGAGCAAGGAAACAACAATGCGTACATTGAGGACTGCTTCTCTCGTTTCGTTTGATCAGTGTGCTTTTATTTCTACACTCATATTGCTCTTTCTTGATTTTTAGAATTGGCTTTTGGTTTATTGCAGAACTTTTTTTTCGATATTATTTTGTAGTTTTTGTTGCTTTTGTAGTAAGTACCTCCTGCTTCCAAAACTTGCGCCACCTATGCTGTAGACCCTCATTCAGAGTCAAGTTGGAGGTGTTTCAATTCAAAACTTATTTTGTTTTTAAATTAATAACTTTTATGTCTAACAAATTTTATTCGCTGGAGTGTGTTAGAATCAGAAACATACCGGTTAAAAATAATTATTTATTTTATTTAAGACACGACTTTTGTGGAAATTTTACAAACTCTCATAACATTATCTTAAAATCTTATATGCAATATAAATTCATTGGTACAGTTTTGTCAATTCTTTACAGCAAGGTAACGTCTTATGTGAAAAGTATTATTAGTATGTAGCTTTGTGAATTCAAAGTGTGGGAACAGCTGTGTTAAAACTTGTGAATTATTGTGAGCAATTAATAAAACCGTTATTTATACACAGTAAAAAGTGTGTTTTTGATTGCAACATAACTCAGCGATCGATTTTGATATCGTAATCGCTGTTAGCAAACAAATTTAATTTTATTGAAATACTTTTTTATCAAAATTATCTATTTCTCTTGTAACATTTTTTAATAAGCTTGATGTTAAAATGTTATGGAAGATATTTTATTGTATTGAAATGAATACATTTGTTGAAAATATGGTTTGTAAACGATTGCCTAGTTATTATGAGTAAAAATCTGATGAAGATCTGACATTGTTGACAAGTACATGGCGTTAAATACTCCTGCTTTCATTCCACTGAAGTTGATGGAGATAAAGCGATGGTTATAGGCAGTAGCGTATCTAGGGGAGCCGAGGGGCGGCGAAATGGCAATGTGGAAATTAAAATTTTGTTTTTAGCATTGGAACTTTTTTCAGTAGTGCTAAATAGGTTAATCTTGGGCAACCGAGTAGGCTTCATCGACTAGAACATTTCCTTTGATCCCTGAGTGCCCAAGAACCCACCAATTTTTTCCTTTTATGTTTTATAAAATTAATCTATGATTTCATAAGTAGTTAGACCTTTTATGTGAGTTGTCAGTCAAATGGCATAAGTTGTTAAGCTTCTACAGCTGAGAATTATTCAATTACTCATATTCAATTACAATAGACATAGTACATATTGCACACTGTCAATAAATATATTATGAAATTGAACATATTTTTGCGCATTTATTACATTTTCTGATCTACAGACAGATGAAAAAAAAAAAAAAACAATTTTTAAATCATCGAGAAAGTCTCACTTACGTGTTTGCTGCTGTTGTTACCGTTGTTATTGTCAGCCACAGAAATGTCAAAATGCCGCACGTAAAACTGAAAATGGAGCAACGAAGTGATTCGGTCGGTCAGTCAGTTCAAAATGTTGCATGCCAGAATGAATGTATGGAGATTTGGGATGCTGCTACAACTACATATAGCCGATGGTATTAATGTGGTAAACGTAACAACGTAACAAAATGTACAAAATAATTAGCATAAAAGACGTAAAGCTCAAATACGTGCACAATTGTCAGCGGCATATAGCATGAAGTTGAGGATGAAAAAACAGTGGCACGCATTCAAAAGGTTACCATCAAAATTTGAACTCATGAGATTGAATAGTTATGACTCGTGACTAGTGCGTCGTTATCAATTATTTTGCCGGCAACAATTAAAGAAATTATTTTATTTTTCAATAAGAAAATATATCGCTCATTACATAAATAAAAACCGAAAAATGTTGGGTCGATGTCGAAACATTTATTTTTTTTCTTAAAATCTATTCAAAATTATAATCATACAGTTTTTACGTTTTAAAGAATAAAGTCTTAAATAAAAATGTTGTTTTCTTAAAAAAAAATAGTAAATTGTATTACTCGCCATTTTCAGGCGAATTTCGAAATTTTTAAGAAATTGTATTTTGTCTTTAACCCTGGAACTGTATCTTAGTTTTTAAACGTTCATTGTAATCTTCGTAGAAATGACGAATACCGATTTTAAGCGGGCTTAACTGAAAAACTACATACGAAATTAAAGCTTATTATGAATAGTAAGAAAATAGTTAACACTTAAAAAAAACTGTGTTCGTCAATTCGACGAAGATTACAGCTCCAGGGTTAAGGGGGAAAAAACTGTCGGAAATGTGATAATTTTGAAAATTTTGAGATAGTAATTTTGAGAATTTTGAGCGTTTATAATGACCGAATTAGAAAGTTTTTAGACCAGCGATGGGCAAAATAAAAAAATTAGTCAATTTTAACTCATTACAACAAAAACACATTGTCTCTCTTAATAAAAATAACCAACACATTTTTTTAATTGTGAACAAGAATTAATTAAAATTTTTGTTAACTTAATTAGGTGTCAAGGTGCATGGTATAAACCATGCATTTAGTTTTAAAATATTTTGAGACCTCTTGAGCGAAGCAAGTAGAGGGTGAAACTCTTTTGTGATATTTAAAAATATCAGAGACCATGCTCTAACATTTTTCCTTTGTGCTAAGAAATGTAATAAAACTTTCAAAAACTTCAAATTAGATATTTTGTTCTTAAGTATTTTATTCCACTGTTCCACCAACTGTCCGATCCAAACAATATGACCATCTAACAAATAAACAACTAAATAATTCATGTTAAGTCCAGACATAGTTCCAGTGAAAGTTACGAATGCAACTGGTAGAATTCATTACACGCTGCTCTAACCAAATAAAAAAAAATGATGACAAGTTACCGTCCTAACACTAACACATGCTTGCCAACTATCCATCCTACAATCATCACCAGGTAAATGTGGACAAAAATAAAACAATGTTGAACTGTGCGCTATTTACACTTTGGAAATGTTACGTTTTGCTTTCATTAAAATCATTTTTGCATCACTCGACGAATTGGTTCATTCGTTGCATTCGCGAACAAAACTGTGACCAAAAATTTGAGCGAGATGAATGAAATATGTAGGCGGACAACAAACAATCCATGGTGACGACAATACGATGAACGTCAACAGCCAAAGCAGCATTGGAATGTACATAATTCAACGAAAACGGTATTTAAATGCCTGGAGAAAGAGATCGAATGGAATGATGTTATTAAGCTCACGTAATTGGCCTTCATTCAGATCCATGCGTTGCATTCTATAGCACGTTTTGGCTATGAGCTGTTGGATAACATTGCTATTGTTGTACCTGCTATTTCTGTTGCATGAAGATGACTACGCTTACATAGCTGACAATAGGGATAACAAGTAAAGGATAACATCCATGCATTATAATGCTCGTAGGTCTTGCTGTTTTTGCTCTACCTGAATGAATTGTTGTAATATTATTCTTAATTTCACCGCTGTAATTTATTAAGTTACTTTTAAATGGAATGTTCTAGTGTTATTTGAGGGGAATTAAAGTAATTAGCTTACAAAATGTATAAAAATTAAATGATCCAGTTTTTTGGATATTCTCTATAACTCTGAGTTAAGTACTTAAGATCTGCTTCACTGGGACTTACACTACTACTTACTTCAATTTAAAACTATAATTTTTTCTTTAAAAAAATCTTTGTCTCCAAACTATTCATCGAACAAGGAGCACATGTAAATTTCAACATCAACAAAGCGTAGCCTTGTTGTTCACGTTTTGAGAACGTTTATTTTAGTCATTATGTTATCTCTTCCTCAACTATTACAATGACTCTATTGTATTAACTAATATCCAGTCGGTTCCTGTACTCTACGCTCTATAAAAGTATTGACAACTTAATAAATTTTACATTTTTTTTATATTGTGTGAAATGATATACTACCTTACACTCTACTGACTTTTACCTTTTCAGCGAAAGCATGGTTTTCCTCTGGATATAACAATGTTATTTTGACGGGTGTGACGTCGGGTCCTCTGATCAAATGAACTTGCATATAAGACAACCCAAAGTTTTTGACAAAACTAAAATTTTTCTTCACCGATTTGTTGTTTGGATTGTATATAAAAAAATTTTTTTACAGATTTGTCCGATCAACCTTAGTTTCGGAGGTATATATCATAACCTCATCAATAAAGACAAGGAAACAGGGCGGAAATAGGTTAAAAGAAATATTTCCTACGTTTGAATGAAAAACGCAATTAACGAATCTACCCCCCTAGCTTAAACGTGACTCTTAGTTCTTTTTAAAGAATAAGGACAATTTTCATAATATAGCGAAAATGCTCGGATCTTTTAGAAAATAACTCAGGTTAATTTGAAAATAAATTGTACAGTTTATAGGGTGATTCACTTAGAGGAAATTTTTTCAAAAATAAAAAAAACCTAAAAACTACATTTTATCGGGTACTCTTTACTATCATACATAAGAACCATTCTTAACATATATTTTTTAAAGATAATTTCTTGGTTCATTTTAAAATTGCAATTTTCGATGATGCGTTCGAGCATTTTGAGTGTTATTTGGCGAACAACGTGAATAATGTTGGCTTACAATTCTTCAATCGTAGCCGGCCCAAAGAAAGAAGTCTAGAGCTGTGATATCACATGATCTAGACTACTGAATTACAAAAGCTCATGTGAATTTTGGGTGAATTTTAGTCGAAACTTTAGTGAATTTAGTAAATTTTCACAAACTTTGCTCTGATGTTAAATGTTCCATAATGTTTTGCCAGACTATATTGAACAAAAATACCATGGCAGTTTGACACGACTCACGCATGATTTGTCATATAATCCCTACTGAAAAAGTACCGCTTAATGAATCATCCATTATAATAGCGAATTTCGAAATAATTTAATTTGCAAATGAACATATAACGAGCAAACAAATTTTTCCAGAGTTTATAATAAAAATATACAAATTAGTGTGAACGAAATGTCAATTAGTATTAATCAGCATACCGAAACTCTCCAGAATAGTAATTTTTTCCACTGATATTTTACCGCACCAGTTCAGTAAAGTTTTTAATTTATAGAGTTAAGATAAAACCGTGTGGATCATTTGTTGAGACTTGTGAATTACTGTGAATAATAAATAAAGCTACTAAAAACAAAATTCATATAATAGAGAAAAATCTGCTTAAACAATCTATAAATGCGGCTTTATCTTCAAAAGTATTGTTTATTTAAATTAAAAAATAAAAAAAAACTTTACCATTATTATCAATTTAATAAAATTCAGAATTCCAGTGATTGAGTTAGTAATTTTTACTGTACTCGTAGTATACGAGTCTCTAAGAATCCAAAAATTTTTTAAATAAAACTGCACTCACCAAATACCAAAAACAGCCAACTGACCGCTGTCGTCAGCATCATTTTAACTGCGATCTGATCTTTGTTTTTTACCAATTAAAAATAAATGTTAATAGTAAAGCTGTCTCTAAAAAGTTGAGCCAGTTTTTATCGCCTTCTTTGCCGTCAATATCTCTCTCTCGTTCTCTCCACGGACGGATACGGGCGACGTAAAGAATCCAATTATTTATGCCAAATTTGAACAGTTAAAATTAAAATAATAACTTGTGCATTTGAATTAATTTAAACAAAATAAAAAAATTTTTCTTTTTATATATTTTTTGTTTAGATCTCGTTTTTTATTATTTTTGTTTTAATATCTCGTAAATTTTTTTTTAATGCCACTATTTGTTTTGTATTATCTTCACATTTGCATCACATTTTAACGGTTATTTATGATTTGGACATTTTGCCGCGCTCTTGCTGCGATTATTGGATTACCGACACTCTTTTTGACGTTGCTATTGTGTTTATGGAAATTAAGTTTTTTTTTTTTGTTTTCGTTAATATTTTTAACTTTTCATTTTATTTTTAAGTTTTTGTAGAATCTTTCAATCAAGAAATCCAATACAAAAGAAAGTCGTGGTTTACGGATTTAGCTCAAGTTTTTATTTTCATTTTGTTAACTGAAATTCTACTGAGAAACATTTTAGGGTTTTATTTATTGCAATGACTTTAATAGATACGTACATAGATAAAACATGTTTTGTAAAAATAAAAATCATCTTAACGATAAATTGCTTTTTATGATTTAGAAATTTGACGAAAAGTTTTATTTACGAAAAAAAAACTTGACATAAAATAATTAAAGTTTAATTTAGTTTCATTCTTTGACACAGATAAGTTTGTTTGAATTTAGACAAAAAAAAAATATAATATTTGAGATGAATATGAAAAATATAACTGCATACAGTTTCAGTACATTTTTTGCATTATCAACTTAGAAATCGCAGTTATTCCCATTTTCTTAAGATATCGCTGAAGAAGTTAAAAGTAACATCGTTGCGGCAAACATTCCATAATTAAAGCCAGATATAATATAAGTACATATACGTATACTAAAGTTGTGAGATCGTTAAAATAGCTAGTCAGTTTCTTGGACATGTCCGAATGTTTCTGCTTCGTAGTAAAGAAAAGTTAGCCCAACATTTTTTTTTTTAATTTTTTAAAATATAAAAACTGTCATGCAGTGAATCCGCGTAAAGTATTTAAATTAAAAATATTTTGATTTAAATTTATAAAAACTTCAGGAATATTGAATTTTTTTATTTTTAAACTAAAAATGTCTGGGCTAACTTTAAGCAAAACACCTATTTGTTAGTAAGAATTGAACGCTTGAAGCAATAATTTAGTTTTTGAATACAGAATGTTACTACACCTTAAGTTAAGGAAAAACTATTCTGACGTAGTAAAATGTTGGTTATTAAAATCTTATTTTTGTTAAGGAAAGTAATAAGTTTTAAGCATATGTTGCTCTAAATCAAACATTCTCTTAGTTTAAGGAAATGTATGTAAGTATATAAACTTGAATTTAGTAGAAATTGTTCTTAAGAATAGCCAACGAATTTTATGTACCAAAGTTGGTTGAGGAGCAGAAAAATTCTTTAATATAAGGAAATATTACTTATATCAAGGAAAAATTTTGTAGTGGAAGAAATAACATTATCTTATCTGAAGAAAATATATATGTACTTGAATTTAGTAGAAATTGTCCTTAATGATTTGCCAATGAATTCGCTATATTATTATTGGAAGAAGAGCAAAAATGAATTTCTTTAATTTAAAATAATATTAGTAAAAAGTAAAAATTTTGTTGCAAAACGAATGTTTTTTTTTTTCTTGAGTGTTGTAACGTTTTATCTTCAAAAAGAAGTTTGAGTGTAACTTTATTAGGTTCCTTCCATAAAGCAATTTCATAGCGCTACAATTGGTATCACTTATTTTATCAATTTAGGAGTTTTGATTAATCACATTGCTATGCCGACACATTTTTCTTGTTATTTTAATTTTTATTCTTTTTGTTTAGTTTTAATCAGTAATTATTTCTAAAATTTTTATTATATTCATTAAAATAATTTTAATTTTTCAACATAATTTTACATAATATCATTAACAAACAGACCACTACAAGTAATTCAATAAAAGCACTATGCAACTCATTTAGCCCCGTATTAAGCCTTTTGCCGTTAAGTCGCTTTCAATGTTTTTACCGCCGAACGCTCGAATTGAAACTGTTTTCATTTGCGCATGCGTTAAGCAATTTGAATCAAAACTTCACTGTTGGCTAAATAATGAAAGTGAATTGGCTTATTTGTGAGACGAGGTTAGAAAAACCGAGCACATGCTGCATACGAATTCACCACAGTTAGTGCTGCATTATCGACATTGCCAGTTGTTTGACTCTCCTCTATGTTGCTCCAACCGGCTTTTTTTACTTGCGCTCTGTTTACATCTCTCACGTGCTTTAGTTTGCGCTCAGCTGTTTGCTTGCAGTGTGATCATTTAATTTGCAAGTTCTCTCGTTTGAACTGCTGTGCTCTTTTTATTTCTATAATTTTTTTCATTATTTTTTTTTTCCACTTAAACTGTTGTCGTAGGTCATGCCGCAGGTCTATTTTGGCCTGGTTTTATCTGTGTCTCTTTTTCGTTATTAGCCGTCTTATGAAGACATTAACTGACAGCTGTCAGTTGCGGATTTTATTGATGAGTTGGTAACAACTTTTTTTTGCTTTGAATTTTCACGTACATTCTATCAACAGTTTTTCTTCCATCACATTTTCTCAGGGTAATAAAGTTTTTATTGTTGCATTGTTGTGGATTATTTGTTGCTTTGTCATTATGATTATACATTAATGAAAGAATAAAGTTGTATTATATTTTATGAGTTTTTAAATTAAATTGTAATCGTATAGTGATTTATTAATCCAGTCAAGTCAGCAAAAAAAAAAAAATAAAAGTGTTCTATAAACACTAAACTTTTTTGCTCACACTGAAGTAAATATCATATTGGCTTGTTCTCAGATCCTGTGCAAATATATCGAAAATGATAGGCACGAAAATATATAAAACCTTTTTCTTCTGAAATACTTTTGTTTTTGGGTATACTGAGTCTCAGGATTTCGAGGCATTAATTCGTATTTACCGAAAATGCCATTTTCCACTAGCAAACTTAGAATAATGAAATAACTACAGAACTCTGACGTGCTAAAAAAATTCTACGGCCAGATTTGGATTCAACATTTCAAATTCTGTAAAAATCAATAAATTTCATCCTAACTGTCGAAGCTCTGAAAACTAACTATTCATGTATTTTTGGATTATTTGAATTAATTAATATAATGAGTAAAAAGTAGTAGAAGAAATACAAAGGCATCAATTTCCCATACAGGAGATTTTCTTATGATCAAATTTGGCCGAATTCACTTGCTTTTATAAATGCACAATTTCCGCCAAAAAAAAAATGTATTTTGTTGGTTTGATGAAATTGGAATGGCAGACAAAATAAAGATTTTTTCTACCAGAAACTTTCTAATTTGATATGACCTGGATATAGCTCTTTGAAATTTCGTTGCTTTCGCCGATTTGGTAAAGAATTAAACATAAAAAATGTGTTTTTCATCGATTTGGAAGTTCACTTCCACTATATATATTCCTCTTATATATGTCAGAGGATATCCAGTGCTTTTATGTAGCAGCGATTCCAAACTATTATTCTAATGAAGATTAAAAGTTCACTATTAAGGGGTCGTCCATAAAAGATGTACATATTCAAAAATTCTGAAATGTATCTTATGTCCGATTTCGTTAACTCCTCTTGAAGAACGCTCACAAAGGATTTTGCTATTCATTCCCTCTTTTTTAATTTTTATTAATCTCTGATAAATAAAAAAGAAAGAAAATTCAAGGGCGACATTAAAAAAAAAATTATGGCTAAAGAAGCATCGACGCCCTCCCTCCTACTTTTCCACTTTTAGCCAATTTTTCAACCCCACTTCCCTACTGCGCACGTCCTTTATGAAAGACCCCTAAAGGGAATTCACTTTTTAGTGTAAAAACTTCTCCATTGTAAAACCCTGCATCCTATACTAATAAAGGGGGTTTTTTTTATAGAATATCGTAGTATTTACTTAAATAAAACACAAAACAAAACTGTTTAAATTAACTGAATTTTTACATAAATCGGAAGATATTTTTTTGTCAATTAGAATTCAAATACGATGTTGGGCATATAAGCGCCGCAACTAACCAAAATGTGACGCAGTCTGAAGGTCAAAGTTTTTCGACTGATTGAAAACTATGTGTATTTTTTGCTGATTTATCTGCACAAGCCAGAACTGCCACACAAAATAATTCAGTGTTGAAAATCATATCAATTTTGAATGATATGAAAAAACACGCTATACATAGCCTTGATAGGTTCGTATTACTTAATTATATAAAAAGAAAATTATTTAACCTTCATTAGCTTAGTTCATCGACTTTCACAAGAATTATGTTTCTAAAGTTGGTGTCCCGGAATCTAAAATGTCGCCGATGCTCATAAATGTAAAATTTAAGGCAAAATATTTAAATTTAAGTCGTTGATTTTTCTTCAAAAACCAAGTCAAAAACAGAAACTACGTTTCAACAATTAAAGTGACTGAAAGGCTACGCTTATCAAAATTGTGGCATGAACATTTAAAATGAATAAATATTCTAATTTTTCTAAAATTGTATATTTTACCTTTTTCTGATATGATATATTATGCAGCAAAACGAAAGTTTATCATCAATAAAAATTAATGCGCTACAATATGTCGTGCAAGAATTAAAATTTATTTTAAACTCATTAAGCTTGATAATAAAATCAAATTAAATTATAATACTTTAAACAATAAATACAACAAAGAGGGACGGGACGCACAGCTCATCAGCCGTTGGGTAAAAATTACACTCACGCATGCGCAACATTTACATTGGCTGCTGCAGCTGCTGCTACTTAATATACAACATAGTTGCGCTTAAATTATTATTGTTATTTTCTTTTTCATCAATTGTCAAACTAAGACAACTTTCATTTCTTTTGATTACATTTTGGGGAAAAATTAACAGATCAGAAAATAAAAATGAGAAGCTCATGACATTTACATAATTTTAACATGAAGCTGTTGGCGGCAACAAGTGAAAATGACTGACAATAACTGCCACAGCAGGTCGCGCTGTCGTGCGAGCTGGAAATCCGCTTTAATTAAACTGGTTCGCGGGCCAACTACTGAAAACGTCACGTCACTTGTTCGCCAACAATTGAATTGGTTTTTTTGTTTCAAATTTTGAATTGCAAATTTTTGTTTTTTATTTCTATAATCCATTATAAGTTTATTATTTTTAAAGTTGCTAATGGGTTTGTTGCTGTTGTTAACAATCAAAAAAAAATTTTGCTAGCGTGCGTGTCGGCAGAAGATGGGCTTGAATGCTGCTTCTTTTTTTTTCTATTTTGATTTGAAATGTCATCGCAGATTTTCATTGTTTTCAATCAACTACTTTCTTGATTTCATACAAACAACCTTGGCCAATGCCGTCGTCAAATCGTGATTGAAAAGCATAAAATAATTTTTTTTTTTTTGTAGAAATTTTCCAATAAATTTGCCTCACGATTTCATTCGAATTTAGTATATCCAATTTTATTTATTTAAATTTATTTCCTTTTACGAATTCGGCATTCATTGATACTTCGGTAAAGTCAGTCATCATAAACCGAATAATCTAGCGAAAGCAAAGATTATACACAAAAAAATCTTTTTTTTAAGGGCGTAAAAAGACATTTTTTTTAAATTTTTTTTTAAGCTGCATTTTATCTTAGACCAATTTTTTTTTTACTTTATTAAAGTATAACCATTCAAGGCTTATCTCTGAAATTTTGGTCCAAAAATATTTGTCAATAAGTTAGAACGGTGCAATGCTGTGAACGACCTCAAAATTTGCGGTGAGCAAGATATCTGGAGACTGGTTCATCCGAAAAAAGAAAATCAATTGGGCGTAGGCCTAACTTTCCTTTTGTACTTCCAATTTGATCAAGCAGTGAGGAAGTTTTTATTGAAGCTGTATGTCGTTAGCATGTCAAGTAACATACTGTTCAAGGTCTTACAGCTCGTGAAACTTGTTGGGGAGGTTCTTAATAAAAGCTGAACTTGAACTAATTATATCGCTCAAGAAGTTTTCAATAAAACTCAGTAATTTTTTCTTCTTAAAACGCGTTTTTAATTAGAAAGTTTAAAACAATGTCAGATGGGTCAAATCTTATCATTTATGGCAAATTTTCCCCAGTTTCTATTATTTTATTTTTAACATAATGGAAAAATAATATAAAATACAAATAAAATTATTTGTTCAAATCTTTTAATTCAAAACAAATATCAAAATTTAATAAAATATCTCATTAGATTGTGCTGTTAACATTGTTGACAACATGTACGCGTATTTTCTTCCATGCCTCAAGCCAACTTAGACACGCGCCACAGCTAAATGCGGTGTGTCATCTACTTCACTTCTTTTACTGCCAACTTGTAAGTTAAGTTTTCATCTTTAAGTCTGCCAGCCTGACGGTTGTAAGCCCTCTGAACACAATAACTAAAGCGATAAAACAGACAACAAAAACAACAAACTGCATAAGTTTGCCAAAACCATTCATCTTCTTCCACAGAGTTGGCCTTTTTGACTTTGAGCAATTAAGTTAATAGAGTTTTTTACGCACTGAACGCCAAGCGAGCAGCGAGTAGGTGAGCGTTATGCTTACAATTTGGTATCAAGAAGCGCACTCAAGAGGCACTTGAACTCCATTCAATTGAAAGTTATTTTGATGATCTTGTAAGATGTTAGGTTTTCTAGTGAATTTGTTGTTGTTGAATGGCTTGGTATTGTTAATATTTTTTGCTTAAATATTTTGACGTTTTTCTTTTGGAAGATGAAGCTGTTTAGGAATTACTGTGGTTAACGTTAAAGATGTTATTTGTTACCACTTGGTTGTTGCTGTTATATTTGGCTAATATCGTTATAAATGTTGGTGATTTATTGTTTTCAGTCTTTAGTGAGGTGATCATACGCAGTATTCATTTTTTTTTCGTTGCTTAGAAGTAAGTACTTTATATTGTTAAAATATAAATGACAAAATTACACTAATTTATTCGAATTATAAAAAATTATTAGTGTCTTGAGCAAAATCCCAATTACCAGCACAACTTGCGAAATGAAGGAAATTTCCTTTAGAACTTTAATAGGAATATGGGTACACTTCGTTTACTAAGGTTTATTGTTTCTAAGTAATTTTCGACCCAGGATTATCGCGCATTAATTACAAAATTCAGGGAAACTTCATCAATTAATGATCTTAGACATTCTGACCGTCGTTCAACTCAAAACATCGAAGCAGTTCGTGAGAGTGTTGCTAAGAGTTCAGGAACATCAATTCGGCACCGTGGTCAAGAATTGAATATTCCGAGAAATTCACTACAGTTAATCGTTAAAATTGTCGATGTTGCGAGTTTTGGGCTAGTGACGTCATCGGAGCGTTCTTCTTCAAAGATGCGGCTAGTCAGGCAATAACAGTCAATGGTGATCGCTATCGCGACATGATAATCCAGTTTTTTGTGCCTAAATTGTAAGATATTGATGTGCACGATATGTGGTTTCAACAAGACTGTACCCCATATGCCATACCGCAAGAAAAACAATTCAATTACCTCATGAGTCATTTCTTGAAACTTTCCGTTTTGGTGATCGGAATTTGCCGCCCAGATCATGCGACATAAAGCCCTTGGATTTTTTTCTTTGAATTCTAAGATTTATGCCAACAAGCCGAGAATTGTCGAATTTCAAACCCAATTTTTTTTTTTTTACATAAAAAAAGATCGAATGGGCTCATTACATTACTTACAGAAAAAATGCTAGAGCCTATTGAAAATTTAAAAAAACTGCCGAAAAAAGTTTATTTCCACCGCGCTTTCATACTGAAGGAACTATTTGTTTAAATATAACAAATTTGTTTTTGATATACTTACGGCTATTAAATATTTATTTGAGTCAAACATATAATGTTTGAAACAAGACTCAACTATTTATTCCTAATAAAATATCTTTGACTCAAATAAATGTTTGATAACTCTCTATCAAATATACATTTGTTATGTTCAAACAAATCATTTTCTAATTTCGTTAAAAAATATCCTTAAAACTTAATATTTTTTATGTGTGAACATCTCTACTGGGTTCTTATGATCTATTCTGAAGTGAATTGATTGAAAGTAACGCCTTACGTAATGCTACCAACTTATTCGACCATTTCAACATTTTTCCAGTTATTCAACAGTATAAATTTTTCGATTTTCAACATTTGTCAAATTTTTTCGATTTTCAATATTTTTCGATTTTTTTAAAACATTACGCCTTTTTTTTACTTCCACATAGTTCCCATTTCTTTCCAACTTTTTCAAGTTTTTAATTTAATAAAAAATATTTTTCCAATAGTAACCAAGCATTTTAAAAAAAATTCGGGCAAATATAAAAATAAAAATAAGAGGGTAAAAACGACCCGCTTTACCAAAGGACATTTAATAATAAAACCGCAAACGGCAAACAAATCCTTTTAGCACAAGCGCCGTCAATCGCAGTGTTTGTAAGAAATATCACACTCCAAAAAGGAAAAAACATCATCATCAGCAGCAGCAAAAGTTGAGAACAAAACCAGCAATTGCCAAAGCAAACTTGTTGGCGTTATTTTTCAATTAAATTGCCGAGTCAAACAGATTTCAATTGCAAGAATAGAGGTAAAAATTTCCATTAGAATTTTTTTTTTTTTTCAAAACCAAAGAGGAAAAAATGTTGTGCCTTTGGCAAATTGAATGCGATTTGTGTGAAGCTTTTGTGGTAAGACCCGCATGTCCTCTACCTATTTTACCTTTCTATATTTGCACCAACATTGTGGCATCCGCAAGCAACAATTCCAGCTTTGTTGTTACCATAGCTAAATTAACACTTTTTTTCTTGTTTTGCTTGTGCGTTTGTGTGTCCTCAAGAGTTGAAATTCAAATGACCAAGTGAAAAACGTCACCAAGCCACCACGTTGCTTCACCCGGTAATTTTTTTTTACTCTGCCATGCATTTGTGTTTGTGCTTTGACATTTGTTTGCTTGTTGTTATTTTCACGCTTATGGCGTTAAAACAAATTAAATAGATTTTTTTTGTAGCATACTTTTGAGCGCATAGAAAGAAAAAAAAATTCGAAAATAACATAATTAAACGTATAAATGTGCAATAGTTCTGTTTTTGATGGGTTTTGCCATATTGCAATTTTAGCTGACATCATCAGCAATGAAACGCGTAGAACTACAAACATTTTCACAAGCTAAAAAATAAATTAAATCAGAGTTTAAGTACAAAATTTAAATAGAATTTTAGTTTTAGAAAAAGGTTTTTTTTTTTTAAAGAGCTGTTAACATTCAACTTTAGACTTCAATTTCACTTCCGAACTAAATCGGAATCAAAACAGATCTGAGTGCCTAGTATTTTTGCTGTGTTGATTTAATTTACACTATAGTGTGTGAACCACACGCAATTTCTTGAAGCATTGCAATAATTTCCAGATGCAAAGTCCAGTATTTTGAAGTTGCCAAAAATTACGTGCAGCATTTAATGAACACGCCAGAGTCATTTAAGACACCTTAACAATGGAGCATGTCAGTGAATTAATTAATTCACTTCAAAATATACAGAAATGCAAATATAGCAACGACAGATGATGCACTTCAAAGTGCCAACAAATGAGATTTTTAATGCATTGGTAGCATTTATGTTTACGCAACCGCTGAGTGCATAAGAACCCAATAGGAAAAATTATTTAAAAATTAACATACTTAAGGCTTTTTGAAGATTTCATACATTGCAAAGTTGACAGTTGCCCAGACCTGCAAGGTATAAATTCTTAAAAAATGTAGAATTTTTAAGTGCGAGACAATTGCAAAAGAATTTGCCAGTCTAGTTATTAAAACCAATAGTACATTAAAGTATAACATATGAAGAATATTTTGTAAAATTTTCATGTAGAAATATTGAAAAATATGGCAATGGCAGCAATTATTTGAAAGCGTCTCAGAAAAAAGTAGAATTGCGATGCTCCGCTTCGGCTTTTTCAGCTTATTTTCCTCTTTCGCATGGTCTTGACACATATATATCCTATTTTATTTTTTGTATTATCATCTCTGAGAGCCTACCTTATTTCAATGAAGAGTATTTCGAAAAAAGGGAGAAATCTACGAACTCTTGGCATTAACTATTTAGCTACAAATTTCTTAGTAAATATTTTGGTGTAACTCGATGACGAAAAGTTAAATTTTGATTATTAATTTTTTTGATGAAAAGTTTTAAAAAACTGGCATAAAATTGCACTTAAAAGTCTTGCGATTTGCCAGCAAATACTGATACTTAACTGTGATATGTTATTTTTGTTTGCACCATTGAACCAGTTGAAAAAAGGCCCATTTCACATCAAAGATAAAGTCGTTCCGGATCACCATCACCGAACGATATTTGTCCAATTTTGTGCATAAAACTGCTTGGCGAAAAATAAAAAAAAAAAACATTTATTTTTTTTTGATTTTTTACGAAATTTCGCCCATTTCACGGCAAAGTGAAATTCAGCCCGGCTCACAGTACTTTGAGCTCATACAAAATCTTTTGAAAAATATAAAGAGCCGCCCGATCCCTATGAAATTTAACATGATATATATGGATATGAATTTGATATTATATTATCATATCGAAGTGATTACCAAATCATTCGTCGTTTTACCTATTGGGATAACACTATGCTAATTAAGACAGGTACGGACTTACTCAAGAAAAATCATATGATGGCGAATTGAAATTTCTCTATATATTTGATACAAAGTGTTACCAACTGCAATTGATTATCATATGGAAGATGACTAACAAAATCTTCCTAACTTCTCCTATTCTATTTAATTGCATTAGTGCTGCATTTGTTTTGCTAAATTAAATGTTTTATGCTCCAACATGTCGAAATTATACATTATTGACATTTGCACTTTGACTGCTGTTGTGTGTTGTTCCCAAGCTGATTATTTATTAGTAAAATACAAGCACCTGCACAGTGGTAAAAGTATTTTGAAAACAACGTTTTAATAAAAGGAAAATTGATTTTATAAAAATGAAAATGAATTTTCACCCAAAATTAATGAAAAAATGGCGCAAATTTTTTTGAGACTTCTATAACTAGTGAGCTAGTAAATAAAATTCTAAATTCCTGATGTCTTTTTTACATACATACGTTTTTATATATATATTCTTTTTCATTTAGTTTTTGGAAAATTTTGTAGAAAATGAGGTTGAAAAACTCGAAAAAGCTGAAAGAAGTCGCACAAATCGAGAAAGTTGAAAATTTTTGTATAGTGTGAAAAGACTGAAAAATAAGTCAAAAATGTATGGAAAATGTTGAAAAAATTTGAAAGAGGTTGAAAAATGTTAAAACAGTTAAAAAAAAGGCTAAAAAATCGATAAAAAGTAAAGTTGAGGTTGGAAAGTGTTTAAACAGTTGCATATCGCTGTGAAAAAGGCGAAAAAGTGGTTCAAGAAGTCGAAAAATATGAAAATTGTTCAAAAAAGTTGAAAGAGGTTGAATAAATCGAAAAAATATGGAAAATTCTGGAAATGTTGAATAAATTCGAAAGTTTTAAAAAAGTAGAAAAAGGTTGAAAAATGTTTAAATAGTTGAAAAAATCAAAAAAATATTGAAAAAAGTTTTAAAAATTTGAAAAAGTTGAAAGACGATGCAAAAGTCGAGGAAAATTGAAAGATGTTGGAAAAGCCGAAGCGGAGCATCGCAATTCTACTTTTTTCTGAGACGCTTTCAAATAATTGCTGCCAATGTCATATTTTTCAATATTTCTACATGAAAATTTTGCAAAATATCCTTCAAATGTTAGACTTTAACTGTGTTGTCGAAGAAAATTCACAAGAATGTGCCTTTTTTTGTACGAATTAACGTTACCCGTTAAAAAAGTGAGAATCGAAATGAAAAATTGGTAAATTTCAAGATTGTACGAGAATATTGAAAGGTTCTGTGTAAGCCAGCTTTAGCTAACATAAAAAATGGTTCGTTAACAGAGACTGTTGCAATTTGTGTTTGTCAAAATCGTGTCTGAAGTAATGCTACGAATTTAGTGTGTCTCAACTCAAAAATTACATAAGTAACACAAGTTTATGTACATTCCCAGTAGGCAAAGGCAGGAGCTAACAGTGCTTCTAGAAGGCCTTCCTTGGTAATTATAAGGCCTTCCACTCTCCTTTCAAACGTACTTTCTTTTTTATATGAAATGTCCCAAGAAAACAGGCCTTTCCTAAGTAGGCTTTCTAAGACCGCTTACCGTAGTAGGACTCTCAGAAGTACTTGACAAAAATTAAATTTTAATTCATAGATGTTAACTGTTTTTTTTTTTATCCGCGCCTTCTCACTTGCGTTGATATTTTTTTAATGATTTTTTTTTTTGTGATGTTTCTTAATTAACAATTTGACAAAGAATACACAAAACTCTACCTCCTATAACATAACATGAAACAACAGAAGACTAACCTGGCAATATGCACACCTCTCTTAATTTCTAACCATGTGTATACTTTTCATGTCGTATATGTACAATGCATGTGGCAAAAAATTAATGCCGAATCATAAAATATTGCAATACATGAAATCAAAAAAGAAACAGAAAAGTTTTAAAGTAAATGGGGTCCTTCTTCTTTGCCTTCTAATATGAGGCATGATAGCACGTCTGATGTGGGAAGGCATATTATGTCTTCTGTGATTGTATTTTTATTTGCATGAAAATCTAGTTTTAAGAAGTCCTTATATAATAATCGCAGCAGTGCTAGCAGGCCTTCTCCGAGGCAGGCCTTGCTCATTTGCTTGCTGGGTTGCTTATAGTATTACATGTAATTGTAAAAAGATGTCATTATTTAACACAGACATTATCCATTGCACTACGCTTGCCATTGCACAATTTTTTCTTTGTAGTAATTATGTCTCTCAAGTTTGGTCGAGTTTCAGCAAGAGGGCGTGGTAACTCACATACAAGCTAAGGTGTACTTTAAAACGATATACTAAGAGAGTTATGCAACCAAGTTCCACTCAAAAATTAAAGATGGTTCGTACTAGCATTAGGCAAAAAATGTGATTCATTTTGATAACTGGGCGTGACCCCTTCAATACAAGCGAACATTTTTAGGTGCTATACTGTGGGAGTTATTTATAGGCGGAGAGCCGTCTGTAGAAAAGTCGAGTGTATAAGATTACAGGATGTATGCCAAATGATAGAGCTTGATGAGCCTAAGTAGAATATCTAGGGTTGCCTTGCTAAAGCCTCTCCCGATGGCCGAAAATGCCCGAATTTTAGCCAATTTTGTTTTTCTAATTAAAACTGTGGTACATAACAGCTTGAAATGTATGCCAAATGATAGAACTCGAAGAATCCTAAATATAAGACATGGAATTGCATTGTTGAATCCTCTCCCAAACATGAGTTTTCACCGGTTTTTTGGGTCAATTTTCATGAATGAAGATAACAGCTTGAAATTTGTGCCAAATGATAGAGATCGAAGAGGCTAAATAGGATATAAAGGTTTGCCTTGTCGAATCATGTCCCAAAAATGGGTTGCCACTCATTTTAGAAAAGTTGACCCCAAAAATTGGTGTCAACTAATGTTTAGGACATGATTCGACAAGGCAACCCTATATATTCTATTTAGGCTCTTCGATCTCTATCATTTGGCATACATCTCATCCTCTAATCTTATACACTCTACTTTTCTACAGCCGGCTCTTGGACTATTAAGGTAATGGAACCAAATTCCAAACAAATACATGAAATCCTTAAAACACTATAATGAGAGATTTATTCGAAATAATGCAACCAAACTTCACACAAACTCTAGGAATGACTTGGAAAAATACTAAGCGAAAAGATGGAACCTCTTATTAAAAATTTAAGACATATCCACAAACGTTTGCTCTTATTCTTGTAGTGTAGAGTATTGAGTATTTGAATTTCGTTACAAAATGCTTTCCTTCACTGGCAAAGTATGTATAAAACTTGAACGCCTATTGCTATTTTGAATTCAACTTCTGAATTTTTTGTAAATTTTCCCATGCAGCGAGCGAAAAAACCATGCACGCATTCAATAAGCAAAACATTCGATGAACAAGTTAAAGTTAAATTGCCTCAAAATTCAATACAAACGGGAGTGTCAAACACGTACTCGCGCTTGATTAAATGAATTCAATGATTAACAAAAAATGGCAAAACCTTTAGTGGCAAGTGCACGAATCATAAGTAGTGGCTAAACTGCGTTTAAAGTATTGGCCTTTTTTTTCTATTGTTTGTAGCCCAATCTAAAGTGAATGTCTTTAATGATTGCTGTAGAAAAAAATGTGAAAGGATCTGTTTAAATATGGCCATATATAAAAACAGTTGAAACAAAATTCAAATATAAAAGAATACGTATCTTACCAAGTTTTAATTGACAGGTTAACTTAGCGATTTTATTAAATGTACAATCTAAAAATGATTTAAGAAAAAACCACTTATAATTAAACTTTAACCTGCTGAAATAAAAATTTTATTTGAAACAAAAAATTGACAACAGTCGTTCGTTGCATTTTTTTGTTTTTTTTTTTTTTTCAATTTAACTTTTGCTATTTATGACAGTTGATAGCTCATAAACTCAAGCTATCAACAGTATCGCGTGTCTCAATGCGGAATAATGAAAAATGAAACCCTAAAGAAGCCCACAAAAGCAAGCATGAAATGAGGTAAGAAACAAAAAAAAACACAATTTCATTCATAACTTGGTAGATGAAAAAGTTGTAAACTCTCTGAAAAACTTGGTTACTTGGCCATTCAGCCAACTTACGTCATGTGAGACACAATGCCTCATGCCTGCCGATGCGTTTGAAGATTGTGAGAAACTGGGCTAAGTTTTGCATTGATATCAAAATTTTTTTTAATTATTTTTTTTTTTTTTGCTGTCTTAATTTTTCTTCGAATACCACAAGTACAGCATAGAAATAATTTTGTGCAAATGTGCAAAATATTCTGCTATTTGCCGATGATTTCAGTCATACTGCCTTTGCCTAGCTAACTGCCAGCATATTTCTATGTCTGTCTGTCTCTTGGATGGTATGTAATAGCAGCGGCAATGCTTCGCTGCCTATGCGTAATCAATTAAACCAACATTTGTTGATGCAACCGTAACTGAAAACCATCTACGTACGTGTAGATATGATATTACGTCCATTCATAAAATTGCGTTTGACGCTTCAAATGAAATAATGAGTTAATTGTGGAAAATTAGAAATAATTGTCATTTATGACTAATAGTTCAATAACTTCATAAATTAAAAAGTTCACATAAGATGAAATAAAACTTGAATATTCGCTTTATAAATTTTTTGAATATATTTTTCCTGCAAAGCCAGTAGCAGTAAAACGTTTAAATCATTACCTAAGGTTAATATATAATTTGTGTTTCCTCTCAAAAATTTGCATTTGCTACAATATTCTATATCTTAGAAAAGAAACAACTGTTGTCTAAAAATCTCCGAAAAAGGAAAGTTTGACATAAGAAATTTCTTATATTTCGGCTTATTTTTCGTCTATAATTTTGGGCGATATTTTGATCAAAAACTAACTAAAAGTTAAAAGAGAATAAAATAGCCTAATTGAAACTTTTTTAAAAGGGATTTTCTGAAAAAGTAGAGCACATAATCCTTTTTTTTTAATTTAGTAATAATTTTACTTTTTTTTCGATGTCATGTCAACTCGAATAACCGTCTAAAATGTATTTATAAGCAATAAAACCCAATTTATTAGGTAAAAATGAAATTTTGTAATAATGAAATGTAAACTTTGGTCTGACCAAAGATAAAATACGCTACAGCGTTAAAATCTTTGTTTATAATTCTTGAATTTTTAGGTAAACAAACCTCACCACCTTCACTATTATTTTGTCTCTAGCGCTATTTCTCATAGAAAAAATCAGAAATAATTATTAAACTTTTTTTTGCAGCGCTGTTCTTTATAAATTACAAATTTTATTTAGAATCGTACGATTTTTAATTAAATTTTTTTTTGCGGCAAAAAAAAAACTTAAAAAATGGTATCCAAATGTGAAAATTTACCGCCTTTCTTTACTTCGCCTTTTTATAAAAATGAGTCAATAAAACTCCATTACCAACTATGATCAAAGAATCAACTGCTTTATTAAAAACTATTCAACTATCAAAAGTTTTCGGACCAAAAATTAAGTTCAAGTTATTAGTTTCAAATCCTTCGATTCCAAAAATGTATGGTCTACCAAAGACTCATAAGCCCATTCTAAAAATGAGACCCATAATTTCAAACATTAATTCCCCGACGGAAAAAGTTTCTAAGTGGTTAGTAGCTGAATTTAAAAAATATAAAAACGGGTTTAAATATAGCGTGAAAAATACATTCGAATTCGTTGATAAAATCAAGAATGTCGTTTTAAAAGAAGGCGAAATTTTGATTTCTTTTGATGTTGTGGCTTTGTTTCCTAGCATACCAATAGATAAAACGTTGAAGTTACTAAAAGTATGGCTAAATGAAAGAGAATGGAATTGTGAAAAGAAAGAAATCTATTTAGAAGCTGCTAAATTATGCATGAACCACAACTGTTTTCAGTTTTCTAACAAATTTTTTAAAATAGTTGAAGGCACTGCGATGGGAAATTCGCTATCACCCTTTTTAGCGGAACTATTTCTGTCTTCATTTGAATGTGATTTAGAACTAGAAGGTAATCTTCCAAGAGTATGGTTCCGATATGTAGATGACATTTTTGCCGTGGTTCACAAAAATAAAGTTAATGATATTTTAACTATTTTAAATTCTAAATATTCTACAATTAAATTTACAAGCGAAATGGAGAACGAGAAAAAACTACCTTTTCTGGATGTAATGATTACTAGAATGGCAAATAACAAATTGTCCTTTGCAATTTACAGGAAACCTACAAATATTCCGCGGTATATCCCAAGTGATTCTTTGTGTCCTATGCAATATAAAAGAGCTGCATTCAATAGTATGGTTTTTAGGCTTTGTAAATTGCCGCTTAGTGTTAAAAGTTACATGGAAGAACTTGAGTACATCAAATATGTTGCGGAGTTAAATGGTTACGAAGGAGAAATCATAACGAGGATGGTTGAAAAACAATCCAAATTATCGAGAAAACAAGATTTTACAACATTAACTTCAGCTCAAGAAACAAAATCGAATAAGCGCATAAAAATACATTTTGCGCCTGCAATAACAAATAAATTAAAGTGCATTTTCAAAAAGCAAAACATTGACTTGGTTTTTGTATCAAACGATAAACTCAAACATAAACTAGGAACAACGAAAGACAAGACAGATGATAACAAGAAAGCTGGCATATATGAGGTCAATTGCACTCATTGTTTACAAAAATACGTAGGGCAAACAAAACGAAACATAGAGACGAGGTTCAACGAACATTTTTCGCATATCAAATATGTTAGGCCTAATAAGTCAGCTATTGCTTTACATGCGTTAGAAAATAACCACAACATATCAATAAAAAATTTAAAATTAATAAAGCAAGTGCAAAAAGAAGAAAGCTTAGACGCATATGAAAGCATTCATATGCATAAGAACAATAAAATCATGATGAATACGATGGATGCACCGATCAGGTCATCTCTTTTTAATTTAATAAAAGAAAATAAAACATAAAGCGTAAAGCTTTTACAAAGTTCAAAGTTTATGTTTTGGTTTTTGTTTTAAGATTCATGGCACACTAAGAGGAGCTGTTGTAAGCTAAAATTTAAAATTAAATATTTTTGTCTGAAAAGTTGAACAATTTGTATGTATGTATAAATGTTTTTATGTATTTAAAATAGATATTTAATGTTTTTTGTATTTAGAAATAAAAATGACCACTGATGATGGTGTTTAATACACCGAAATGTACATCTGGAAATGAAAATGTAGTGTTTTATTAACTCATTTTTATAAAAAGGCGAAGTAAAGAAAGGCGGTAAATTTTCACATTTGGATACTTTTTGCTTTGCGGTATTGTCCTATTTGTTAGTTTTTGACTAATAATCAAATAAAAAATGGTAATTGAAAATCATGTGATTTTTGCCTTCGAGTTTTGAGTGGAAGATTTTATTGAAAAAAAAGGGCCAGAAACAAAATTGTTAATTTTATTTTCCACAATTTCTAAAAGTTAAAAAAAATGTTCCTGACTTGTTTTCGTGTTCCGGTAAATTTTTTTAAATGGGAAAAAATCAACAGCAAGCTTTCTTAAGTTACAAAGTTGTACATAAACAACTTTTTTTTTATGCAAAAATTAAGTTTGAACATAATTGGTCTAGATTTTTAAAAACGTCACATCTCGAAAACTATACTATCATAATAATAAATTTGTATTTTCCCATGTAATACTTGTATTATTTTTCTTATGACATTCATGGATTTTAAATCAATGCAAGTGATCCCCGTATAACAGTTTTTACGAAAGCTTTATGTACACGCTTCTCGATGGGTATATCTGCGAAACTAAGCACACTAAGCCCTTTCTCTGTCCTTTGACTGCTTCTTCATTATTTTCCCCAGGTACTTTATTCCACATCCAAAACTAAACAAAATCGAGTGGTGGTACCTAAAATAAAGTGCCATTTTTCGATTAAATTAATCATATGAATAAGAACCCAAAAAGGCAAGAAATACACCTACACTTCAAAAAAGTGTAAATCCGAAGATGCGGCAGATCTCACTTACTTTCTTAAAACGCATTATAAGGCTTTCACATTGACATCAAAAACGATCCGCTTTTAATATATGTATGTATCTCGTTTTTGAGCCAAAAACCACTCCGTTTTCCATAGAAATCTCAAACGTCAAACAGAAAGACAATTAATCAACTGTCAGAATTGTATTTAGTAAGTTATTTTTAATTTACAAGATTGACTTAAAAGAAAATAAAATAATATTTCGATAATCTCAGTGCAAGACAATTCTTAAATACGCATTACAAAAACGAGATAAATAATAAAACGGTTTTTTATGCCAATGTGAAAGCCTTATTATTATCGCATAATGCGTTAGGCTTAGGATTCCCTTTTATAATCTGGATATTCAATACAACTTTAAATTTACGATAAATATAAAAAAAAAATAATCTCAAAATAAATTTTTGTGTACTTACTGTTTTTGAGTGCTCAGTGGCCTCAAAAGTATAGTCAAAACATTGCCGATTTTGCGAAATTTGTCTTATTTTTCTGATCAATTTTGTTCAACATTGAATAGACAATGAAAAATATTGAACGAATTACATAGATTTCTACGCAATGGAATTGATAAAATGCTCTAATTTATATTGTCCTCAAGTTGCGGCCATAGTGGTAGATAGCCTCAAAAGCACTGCTACTTCATCAGTTTTTTTTTGTGTTTTTTTTTATAAAAAAATCATCAATTTATGTATGATTAAGTGTAAATTAATAAGCTCAATTTAATGCCTATTATTATATAAGAAAAATTGACTACACCTGCTGCAACTTTTAATGCTTAAGCCCAAAAATTATATTAAATGTTTTTGAAAGCTTCTTAAAAGCAAAAATTCAACATAAAATTGATTTGAGCAAAAAGCCATAGATAATTTGTACGATATAATTGAGCTCAGCAATTTATCATATCTCCAACATACGTTAGATAGCTACAAAACAGCGCAGAGACACAGAAATTCAAACTGATTCATTGTGGCCATTAACTTTACCGAAATATTTCGTATAGCAATTATAGTAAAATATATGAAAAAAATATTTATAAATTAAATGTCTGTGAAAAAATCGATCATAAAACTGCGGAACAACTTTCACTCAAACGGACACGAGGACTACAACAGTCAAAACACAAAACAGCAAAATTGAAACAGCAGCAAGTGTTGTTAGTCCAACAGTTCATGTGTTGCAGCAACATTTGCAACTGCGCTGCATTTTTATGATTTAAGCAGAAGTCAGAGGACGTCGAATTACAACCAAAGTAGCAAGCAACTACTGTTTTATTTTACTTTTAAATCGGCGCTAGCGCCAACCAAAAGGCTGATGATCCAATAGCCGTAAATTTTTGGATATCACGTTGATATTGTAGGCATCATCAGCTGCCAACCGAACAACTTGCAAGCATCGTCAACAAAATCTTCTCACAAGTACCCTCTTAAACTCGATTATGGTGCACTTGTTCACGCTGTGTTGATGTTGTGCAAAATGCAGATTTGCCGCACATTCACATCGCTCTGAGTTTAGTGTTGTTTGCTTTTTAAGCCATAAAATCAGTAGCCGCTATGTATAACTTGTTAATTGCTCAATATTTTTGACTTTAGAGAATAAATATCAACAAGTCTTCAAATTAAACACTAAAAATTTTGTAATTTTTTATAAAGCTTAGGTGCCTGATTCCTGAGTCTATTGACTTTCAATACCAACCAATGAAACCAACCATATCCCAATAGAAGACTATGAAGCTCCTTGTCTTTATGCTTCTTAGAACAGAGAATTTCATTTAGCTCATGGGGTCTACATGCAATTCTTATAAATCCAGAGACAGCAATAATTAATGGTCGCATAATTTAAGACAAAACGTGCAAAGTAAGAACCGTGCGATATTAAATTTTTACAGCAATGTCTAAGGCTCAATTAGTGTGCTTTTTATATTTTATTGTTTTAAAGACGAACATTTTTGATATTTCTAGATAAACATTGTTGGAAATGAGCACAATTAGTTTAACAGAAATCAGACACATTTTATAGAAAACAGCGTGTGCATGAAAACAGAAAAAAAAAACAAACTATAATGACAGCTATACAAAAATGTCCAATAAATTTAAAGTTGCTCTCATAATCTGTAAACTACTAACAAAAGAATCGTTTTCATTATCAGACAATCGAGTTCCAGTTGTTGACTGGTAGTGTTAACTAAGGAAAATTCATTCAAAAGCTTAGTTCTTAAACAATTTTGTAATAGCTTGTGAATTCTTTTGAGCAGTGAATAAAACTTTTTTAAAAAATTCAAGTTGTGTTTTTCATGTTATAAGTAAAGTTTATTTTAAAATTAAGTATCCGAACTGTCAAGTGTTCTAGATTTTTATTTGCATGCTTTGTGTCACGCCCACTAATGGAAACCCCGCCCATTTTTGTCATGTATTTGTTTATGTCATTAAACATTGATATATCAAGTTGAATAACATGAATTAGAGAACAATTTTTGCCTTAGAGTATTTTTTTCTATTTCTATTTTTTCTATCCACTTGTTCAAACGTGCTTTTATTATTTAATAATCCCATACCTACCGAGTTTGATTACAATGCTTTACAACAAATGTTTGTGGAGCTCTTACTTTAATTTATTGGGTGGCTTTGGCCTGCTCATATTTTGTTCTCAATCAGATCTGGTTGTTAAGATAAATTATTTGAAAAAAAAAACCCCTACGCAAAAATACACAAAAACTCAACCAAATGTATTATTTTGCTCTTATTTTTTTTGCAAATTTTTATGGAAGAATTTTCAAAAAATTCTTAATACTATACCCAAAGCATACATACATATGTATGTTCAATTCCCGCAACAACTTACACTTTGATGTTTTCAATTTAAGCTTCTAAGCAATTTTTTAACAATATTTGCCGAACGGTGGGGGGGGGGGGGGGGTTAAATCTCAGATCTATAATTATGCATTTATGATAAATTTCATTTTGATTGTTGAAGAAGTACATACGTATTGGCCACAGTCAAAAATCTCATTTGTATACTAAAGTGTTAAGTTCTTGAAAATCCAAGGCCAATGGTTAATTAAACTGAATCATATTGACTCTGGATTTTAGAATCTTTAACCCATATTTTTCTGATATGTCATTTTTGCCCGTGCCCAGCATATCTGTATTCCATGGACAATTTTAATGAATTAAAGACTATTTTATGCTGAATCTCATTTCGATCGCTTTGTCTCCAGTCTGTCAGAATTTTGATATAATCTACCTGAAACTTGCGTAAACTATCGTGATATTCAACAAAAAATATTAATCACCACAAAAATTTCATTCATGAAATTTCGAACCTATTAAAGTTATTAAACAGTACAAATCTAAATTTTTTTCCACTGTTTACTTTTTAACTAGCAAAAGGTAATGAAAAGAAATATGTTATAAGGAAGAAAGTTTGCCTGTACTGCGTACTTCGCGGCCAAAACGACTCAAAAAGAAGCCATGTGCTCCCAAAAGAAGTATTGTACTACCAAAAGAAGTACTCTACTCCCATAAGAAGTATTGTAGTACCAAAAGAAGTACTGTGCTCCCAAGAGAAAAACTTTACAAAACGACTCAAAAAGAAGCCATGTGCTCCCAAAAGAAGTATTGTACTGCCAAAAGAAGTACTCTACTCCCAAAAGAAGTATTGTACTACCAAAAGAAGTACTGTGGTCCCAAGAGAAAAACTGTACTACCAAAAGAAGCACTGTGATCCCAAGAGAAGAACTGTACACCCAAAAGAAGAACTGTACTTCCAAAAGTAGACCTGTGCTCCCAACAGAAGAACTGTACACCCAAAAGAAGAACTGTACTCCCAAAAGAAGTACAGTACTCCCAAAAGAGGTACTGTACTCTCAAAAGAAGTATTGCACTCCCAAAAGAGTACATACTGCAGTCACAAAAAAAGTATGTACTGTACTCTAAAAAGAATTATTGTTCTCCCAAAAGAAGTACTTCATTCCCAAAAGAAGTTCTGTACTGCCAAAAGAAGAACTCTTCTCGCAAAAGAAGAACTCTTCTCGCAAAAGAAGAACTGTATCCCCAAAAGAAATCTGTTCTCTCAAAAGATGTATAATTTTTTATATGATTGAAATCTTAGTGTAATAGCTTATACTAAAATGGCTACTGCTGTGAGCTTAGTTAATATATTTAAGTGCGATCTAACATACTAAAAGAACTTTATACAGGGTGTTTCTTTTTAGAGGTATAGAGCTTCGAATTGAAATAAAACACAAGAAAATCGTTTTAATGTCCATCAATTTGGCTTTATTGGAAGGATAATTTTATGCCATTAATGTTTAAATATGATTTCGGGCATGTGGCCGCCGCGGCTGGCTTGAATAAAGCCAATTCTACAGGTCCAATTTTGAACCACTTTTTCGAGCATATGGGGCCGTATGTCGGCAATAACGCCACGAATGTTGGCTTCCAAGTCCCCTAACGTTTCTGGTTTGTTGGCGTAGACGAGCGACTTCACATATCCCCAAAGAAAATAATCCAATGGTGTCAAATCACACGATCTTGGTGGCCAATTGACAGGTCCATTCCGCGAAATTATGCGCTCATCGAATGTTTCCTTCAATAAATTGATTGTAACGTGCGCTGTGTGGCATGTAGCGCCGTCTTGTTGGAACCACAACTCATCCACATTCATGCCATCCAATTCGGGAACAAAATAGTCGGTTATCATGGCTCTATACCGGTCTCCATTAACGGTAACTGACTCTCCAGCATTATTTCGGAAGAAGTATGGCCCAATGACTCCACCAGCCCATATAGCACACCAAACAGTCAGTTTTTGTGGATGTAATGGCGTCTCAAGGGTCTCATGTGGATTCTCTTCACTCCAAATGCGGCAATTTTGCTTGTTGACGTAGCCATTCAACCAAAAATGAGCCTCATCACTGAACAAAATTTTGCGATGAAAATCAGCATCGAGATCAATCTCATTTTCGGCCCATACACCAAAATCACGACGCATTGCATGGTCTCGCGGCTTTAATTCTTGCACAAGCTGGATCTTGTAAGGTCGCAAGCCAAGATCTTTGCGCAAAATCTTCCATAAAGTTGATGGACAAAGCTCCAATTGCTGTGCACGGTGGCGAATCGATTCATTCGGGTCCTCTTCAACATTTTGCTCTACAGCGGCAATTGTTTCTTCGGTGCGCACTGTTCGACGTCTCTACGGATGCGTATTATCACATAGAGTAAACGTAGTGCGAAAACGACCCATGGTTAACCGAATTAATTGCTCTGATGGACGATTATGTCGACCATAAAATGGACGGAGCTTGCGGTAAACTTCGCGAACTGAACCATTATTTTCGAAATAAACTTGCACGATTTGCAAGCGTTGTTCTTTTGTCAACCTGTTCATGATGAAATGGCAAACCAAACTGAACTTAAATGACATTAGAGTTGCCAGATTTGACCATAAAATGCCAGTTTTATCTCTATTCGAAAAACAAACCTCTAAAAAAAACACGCTATAGTAATACAAGGGCTTCTGAAATGTCATAAGTTTACTCCAATATTTTCTTTAATTAAAAGCAATAAAATTTCATTCATTCGGTAAACTCAAAGGCGCAACATTTTTGTTTTTCAACCAATATCTTGGTATTCTATTTTTTTTTTTTTTCTTTTATAGATAAACTCACAAATCTTATTGATTTATCTAAGCGTCCACAAAATAGTGACTTAATAAGACTACTGCTATACTTTTAGCTCTCGTGCCTTTGTAGAGCAATCACACTTTAATTTAATTGACAAAACTTTATATATTTTTTGCAACATTTTTAGTTTTGTTGTTTGTGTGTATGCATTTGTACTACAATATTGTGTACCTTTTGGTTTACAGTTGTCGTGTTACTTTGTGTTTATCTTGGTCATGTCCATCTGTACAAATCTGATTTAATCATCTCTTTGGCCATGCAATTTGCCCCCCTTTGACAATAGGTACGAGTACCTAACCAAACTTTTGTCTACTCCCAATCACTGCGGTCGCCAACGACAATGACGAGAATATTAAATCACCTGCGATGTAAATATTGACTTTCATTATCGCGCATCTTGTGGATTGCAGATAAATCCGTGCACAATGGAGTATTTGCCGCAATCGCAATTTCTGTCAAACGTAATAAATGTACAATAGGTTTTTTTTTTCTTCAAAAGTTTTATATTGCAATCAGTTTGTTTTATTGTACTACAACTGCACCTTTTCGTTACAATTACAGGTGCTCTTTGCTGTGTAGCATTGTATTTTTTGCTTGCTTCTTACCAATTCAATGAAGTTGTAATGTAAAATAAAAAAAAAAAGAGTTATGAAAAAAAAAAATCAAAATAAACGGGCTCAACCGGGATTTGAACCCGGGACCTCTCGCACCCAAAGCGAGAATCATGCCCCTAGACCATTGAGCCGCATGCAGTGAGTTATATTGTTTCAACTTTTGTATCATGGCTTTATTTTTTTCATTTTATTTTCTTCTCTTGTCTTTTGCTCTTTGCCAGATGCTGAGTTGGCCTAAACGCTGTTTATTTATGGCTCATACAACTGATAGTGGCAATGGCAATGTGCAGTTATAAAGTAGAAAAAAGAGGCAGCTAACAATATGCCTAATTTTAGGCAATGGTTTTTGTTTTCTTCTTGTGAACAACTTTGTCAAAATTTAAAATGTTTACTTTTCTTTAGCATTGATTTTTATTGTTATCATATCCGACCATGTAATCAAAATATCTATTTATAATATTTTAATTACTTTTCATAAATCCTTAAGGCAGTTTAAAAATTCATTTATAACTAACATTTTTTTATTCTTCTTTATCATTTCAGGTAAGCCAATAAATAATTTCAAACAATAAATGTAAGTAAAAAATCTCTATTGTAGAAACCGTCAACCACAAATTGATTTGTGGTTTGATTTTTTATATAATAAAAAATCAAAATTAAATTTAATTTAATTTGTATGGCTTAAAATCTCTACCTTTCTTATTTTTGATTTCGTAAAATGTTTGGACTTGCTAGTTTAGAATAGCCGCAACAGTCAGTGTTTTATTAGCTATTACAATCTCTCCACTTCAATCGAATTCGTAAATACAGGTCCTTTCGTTGTGGTACTTTTTCAATACGATTCGTTATAGCGTTTTTGTTTTAAATATTACTTAAGGGGGGAAAAGGGTCGGAAAATCAATTTTTTTTTTAATTTAATTTCTGATACAACAAGTTATAAGGAATATTGTCATAAAATTTAAAGTCATTAGGAGCAAAACTTTTCGAGTTCCAGACAATAGATTCTGAGCGGTCAGATGAAGAAGTAATCATATATAAACTTCAATCGCGTTTTTCTCAAAACTTTTTGTTAAGTCGTTAGTCAAAATTTCTCGAAAACTTGTGGACCGATTTTGCCAAAATTTTACACACTTCTTTTCGATACTAAATACTTGGATCTGGACGAAGGATTTTTCTTTCTTTTTTTCAATTACTACTTATTTTTTAATTAAACAAAAGGAGCAGTATTTGGTAAAAATCAGAGTTTTTTTTTATTAAACCTGTACCAAAAATTCAAAAATTAATATTTTGTTTATTCTTTCGCTCAAATCCAAGATGAACTTATATACTAAAGAAATCTATTTAATATTTTGATTTCATATGAAGCAGTCATGAGTTATCCTGCCTACCGCATGTTGACTTATTTATAAATATTTTTTAATGAAAATTTAGAAGAATATTCTTGAAAATCGTTGGATTTTACTCGCAACCTAAAATCGTGTTGCCCACTCGTGTTGCAATAATTCCGAGTCAGAGATATGGTTCAAAATCACAGAAGCGGAAAATTTCAAAGCACAATATTTGTTAAACATTTTTAACTGTGGTAGCTCAGTAAATTAAAAAAGTATTGATTAAAAGCTGATGAATTGAAAAGTTCCATTGAACTCAACTCAACTCGTTTTGCCTACACTGAAAATTCAATTAGTTTTTTCTTTTTTTCCTGCACATAAACTACTAATTCAATCAGATGACTTTTTGGAAAATATTACTAAAAATTTACTGTGTGAAATGATGAATTATTTTTGGGATAATTTTTCGAAAATTTGTTTCTGCATATATAGCTGCGGTCAAAATAATAGAAACAGGGTGTCATTCATGAATTGAAAGAAGATATTTCGAACAACTGACGTTTTTTTTCTTCTAATATTTTACAGTATAGTTTAAGAAAGTTGATTTTTGCGACTGATTATTTTTATTATCCCTTTCAGACCTGACACTAAACTACTGCGAGTTTTTTTATGATTTTTGAGCAAAATAGTATTTATATGATATGAAAATATATTCAATGTCTAGATTTTTCTATAATCATGTTCTTCAAGGATTATGCGGCCGATTTTTATAAAACTGAAATGTAGCTCGAGAATTTCTCGAAAATTCAAGGATCGGTAAAACAAATAATGAAACCATGTGAGAAGCGAACATAAATAATAATCAGCACAATCGATGCTTATCGATCGATTTCACATTCGTGAAATAGAAGTAGAGATATTGGGACTGAAACTTAACCGCACAATCGATGCATCACGGCCTGTAAGGGTTATAATTAAACATTATGAACTTACAGTCATTTTAGCAAAGACCAATATTGTAAATTTTACTTATTGATCAATGCTATTTTTTATTCAACAAACATGACAAAGATAACAAATGGAACAATTTAACCTGGTAATTTTTGACATATGTTTCGGCTATTACCACATAGCCTCATCAGACCAGTTTTTGGTTAATGTTGTACATGGAATCGATCCCCTGACCGTACATGCATTTCAATTGCATATCTGTCGACGGCCGCTCTAACAACTGAGCTACTGAGGAACTGACCTTGAACTGTACAAATTGCGTATATCCATTTATTATCTCTTGTCACTTTCTCGCTTGTTGTCATAGCTGCTAAGCCATTGGCTTAGAGACTTGCTATGATTTTTATTTTTCGAAAATTGTGGTGTTGCCAGCCACATATTTTTTGAAAATTGGCGTGTTCTCCGTATGGTTTAAGAAAGTTGATTTTTGCGACTGATTATTTTTATTATAATTAAACATTATGAACTTACAGTCATTTTAGCAAAGACCAATATTGTATATCTTTGTCATGTTTGTTGAATAAAAAATAGCATTGATCAATAAGTAAAATTTACAATATTGGTCTTTGCTAAAATTACTGTAAGTTCATAATGTTTAATTATAATAAAAATAATCAGTCGCAAAAATCAACTTTCAGAAAAAAATTTAATATTCTTTTTTCGGATGAGCCAGTCTCCAGATATCTTGCTCACCGCAAACGGCATTGCACTTTTCTAACTTATTGACAAATATTTTTGGTCCAAAATTTCAGGGATAAATCATGAATAGTTATACTTTAATAATATAAAAAAAATTTTGGTCTGAGATAAAATGCAGCTTCAAAAAAAAGTTTTAAAAAAATGTCTTTTTATTTTTCGAAAAACTTCCGGACGCCCTTAAAGGGAGGTTGGATTACCTCGATTTACGAAATAATTTTTTTTCTCTTTGTACAAAAGCGAATCGCTTGAAGGCTTTGAATGATTCCATTCCAATCCATTCCCCTTACAGACTTCCTAACAGCGATAGAAAAGTTTTCTTTTTGTTTCAACTTAAGTTCTATAGACTTTAAAAAAAATGTTTATTTATTTTTTCATCAGATACTTTTCAATTTGATGGTGAACTAATCCCGTGATTTGTAGGGCTTTACTTTTTTCCACTGCCATCCAAACTGTGGTGACGCCGGTAACTGAAATTAAATTATTTTTCGAAAAGCGGTTTTCGTTTCCGACGTTTTGAGTGCCACCGGTTATCATCTCTATTTAAACATTTTTCACATCGGGTGTCAGTTTAATATTTTGAATTACAAGTGGCTTATGTCTCTTATATATTGATTGGATTAATACCCTGCGAAGTTGAGCTTTTTGAGTGCCTGTTACTGACATTTTCCCATTGAATCGTTGAAGTTTCTTTTTTTTTTGTGGTTCAGATTCTATATATATTGAAGGTCAGCTGTGAATAAATGTTACCTGAAAATCTACTGTTTTGGAGATGTAACCTATGACAACTAATTTGAAAAATTTTAATAACATGTGTGTTTTCGCTACTAACTTTATTTCGGATTTTTATATTCTTGATATTTACATGCATTAGTAGTGTTCATATTATTAATTACAAATATATTGGTGTATTTTAACAATAATTTTTAAACAAAAGAAAGACAATACTGGTATTATATTGGGATCACTGAAAGGTTCATTTGTTTTTTTTTTTTTTTTTTTGAATAGAAAGTAGATCTTTTTTTATTTTCTTATAATAACTTAAAAATTAACAAATATCAATGCATATGAAAGAATTATGGTTATAGAGATTGAACACGATGTACTGCTTAAAAATATGTGAGCTTATAAATACAGTATTTTACAAATACACGGAAAGCTAAATTTTTATTAGGAAATACAATCTTTCGACTAAATATAAAAATATATAGGGAATTCACAAGGTGTCGTATGTCACATAATATAATAGTTTTTAAAAAGTCGTTGGTAAAAATATAATAACATAATACAACTCTGCACCCTACAATTTCTGAGTTTTATACTCATTTTTCTATCTTAGAATGTATAGAGAAAGAGTGTGAATATTTTGTGAACAATCGGTAGGACTGTGAATCCTCACACATGTCATATTTTTTCCAAAATAGGATTTACGAGTCAGAACCTTATACACCTTGCGAATTTCCTAATAATAAAGAATGATGTGTCCTATTGAAAAGAAGAACTCTGACGAGTGCAAGATTTTTTTTTTTTTCAGAAATTGATGCCAAAGCTAACTATTTTAGCGATATTTTCCACATAATTATGTGGGGAGAGGCGCGAGTGAGGTTAACTTTTGGAAATTGAAAATGCTTTGTTTTTGAATTGAATATTCCAAACTTAAAAATAAATTGAGATGGTGAACTCTTTTTGAAAAATATTTGCAATGATGATTTTTTTAACTTTGCTAACATTATCAACATTTTCCGCGCATGAAACTAAACATAAATTTTTACTTTGAATATCAAAGTAGTGGGACATATAAAAAGTTTTAATTTATAAAATATAAATATTGTTTTTTTATTTAAAGTTGCTGCATATATTGCACCAATTGTTATATGCTGTGTTACCTTAAATTAATACTTAAATTACGTTGCTAAAATTAATTACGTTATTTTATAATTAATAGTTTTAATTTTCGTATAAATATGTATGAAAAATCTCTTCTTTCTCATCTCTCACCCACTGAATTTTTTTTTTTTTTTAATTTTATCTACACTTATACTGTATTGTATCTTTAATCTAAAGTGTAATGTTAAAAATTATTTTAAATCGTCTCCTTAATCCTTCGTGCAATCTTATGTGTTCAATTGAAAATGTCATCCACCAGTTGCTTTGTAATGATGCGATGCGGTCTCGTTGGATTTACTTTCGGTCGCTGATACAATCTGGCGTTGATCGCATACAGACGTGGCGATAAGTCGCAACGCACATTGAACCACCAATCGCATACGAATACCGCCTGAGAAAATTGTGTGCCGTTCGGACAAAGGAACGATGCCTGACGTCCATCAATGTCGCAGTAATGCCAACCTACGGCGAAAGGAAAAAGAAAATAAAAACAATTTAAATTTATATTAATTGAAATGTTAATTGGATTGCGATGCAAAATGCTACATGCACAATTGATTCCGCTTGCTACCTTGGCATCTTGTTTCCATGTCAGCAAAGAATCCAGGATATAGTTGTTCATCACAGTAGAAATTTGTATAAGGTATGGCCGAGAGCACAGGATAATCGACACCAGGACGTCCTATAGAAAGAAAAACGAGAAAGAATTTTAAATTTTATCTTTTATTAAATTAATCATTTGATAAGATTTTCAACTGTTTTGGTACTTTGGACCTCTCTAAAAGTCATATTTACATTTTTAGTTTGATAGCAGGTTATTTTTGTAGACGACTCATATATGCAGTTTTTGAGAATTTAACCTAATTAACGTAATCCAGAAGCATAGGGTGACTGTAAATTGCACTATTTAATTAAGTAGAAAATGGTTGAGTTGTTTGAGAGATAATTTGCTTCTTAAGTCATATGGACGAAAAAAAAAAATAGCCGCATTGTTCGAGTGGCACCTGTAATAGAGGAGAAAGTTCAAACAACCAACTTGATAAATTTTTCTTCAAAGAATCTTATGGGAACCGCAGAGCAAGTACTCTACAAAAAGTAGTTGATATTGTCCAAGAAATATGTAGTACATACTCTTACGAGAAGTTGCGCAAATAAGTGTGTAAACAGTATTTTTATAGTTTGTGAATTATTTTCAACAGTGAATAAAGCGTTTATTTTAAACATTAAAAATGTGTTTCTGATTGAAATCATAATAAATAAATCTCATTAATTTTAAAAGCTTAATTACGTACAGATGTTATGGAAGAAAGTAATTTCCTCTGTCTTTATTGGGCTAAGGTCAATTTAAGAAACTTGGTATTGAAGTATTTGCTGATTGCTACAAGCATAGATAAAAATTGGCACGATTATTTTAGAAACGGAACCATAAAAGTGTGCGCAGTACCATTTGAAAAAGAACAAAAAATCGGTTTATCCAAAATATTGATCAATCATATGAAATTGTGGCCATGTTCCAAAATATCCACTCATACATTTCAAAATACAACCAAGAAACCATCCAACCAATCCATTAAATTTGTACTTTTACGATTGATGAATACCAAACATAAACAAATTAATTTGGAATGAATATCATGAGGATGACATGACACAAAAACCTCACAAGCGCACACGCATAATTGAAATCGAAAATCCCCTATTTTGTGCAGACTTTCGTTTACACCCCCCAATAGTTGCATATCGCAACCAATCTGCAATACGCGTGTTGTGAGATGTTGATGAAAATTTAGAATTTCTGGTAAAAATACAATTATTTTGTATTAAGAACAGAAACGCAGCACATTATTGAAGTGATGCTGCTGTCAACAACAAAAAATACTGCATGCCATGCCAATGCGTTCATGATTTTTTCCACACAACTTGCTGCTCAAAATTGCATCACCACAAGATAAAGTGAGAGGCGGAGGCTTGATTGAGTGCCAATCCTATTTGACCGCAGGCACATGTTGCATTTTGTCATTGCATTTCTTGTTTTTATGGATTTTTCTATTTATAAACGCATACATCTCCAATCGTCCGCTTCCATTCATCTGTATGAGTGTATTTGCACGCCCCTGAGTGTACGCGCATTAATTCAGCATCGACAACTTGCAACACAACGCGCTCCTCAACAATCGCACACTTCATAATTGCAAGCTATTGACCTGCGGTCATCCAACAGCAGCAACAGCAATTACCAACACCAGTATGCAATGCTGGACACGTGTGGCGAACCACCTCCGCGCTTATTGATACCAGAAATTGGTATTTTTTTGCAACTTCACTTCTTTTTACAATTGCACCAAATGCATTTTTTCGTGACACATAAAAAATAAGGCGGCGGGGTCCCTATTGTCACTTATTACTGCATGAATTGATTTGTGTTGCTGCAAGTGCTGCATCTGCTCGTAAATTCATTTATTCAGAGATTTTATTGAGTGTGACTCAAAAAAATTTAAAAAAATGTAGCCCTGACTTGACTACTTTATTTTTCGGCAAAATTGCAACCAACTTCGGTGCATTTGTTGACCACGTCTGACACTGCCCGGATGCAGAAGTGTCAACAAATGAAAATTTGTACGCTTGATTACAATTGTGGTTGTGAAGAAAAAATGTGGCATTGAATCTAGCACTTTTTTTTCTTGCTCTATTTTGCCTAAAATATACTTAACCCATTCTCACGCTATATCGAAATATGTCCTCTATTAAATAAGTTACAAAATTAACGGACTATTTAAAACTGTTGGGTACTTTTAAAAATTGCCTATGTTCGATTCGTGATCATTGCGGCCCATTGTCGTTGGTTGCCATTTGCTGTTTCAAATTCTCGTAAGTTCTTTTTCAATTGGGTAATTTTTCCCATGTGAGAAGATAATATTTTGCCTTCAAAATGTGTGCGACGCCCACTTTTTACATCATGCCTAGATTTGTTACACTGTATGTTCCCCATGTCAAGTTTAATAAATCCTTTGCCACGCCCACTTGTCAAACCCCGCCAATATTTTGTCCAATTATTGTCTTGTCTTATCAAATGTCCGAATGCAGAGTTAACTTAAACAGTTTTCTGCACACTTTTTGTCTGATGATTGCGTAAATCGCCAGACGGTGCCATACCAAAAACTGAAATGGGCTGTCAAGTATAACGTTTAAATTTTGTTTCTTGTATAGGAAGTGCCACGCCCTATTTTTTAAGCAAGAAGTGCAGTTTCCTTTTTTTAAAAACTTGCACATTAACGATTTAAAAATATCAAAGCATGGCAGCCAACTTGACAGATATAAATTAAATACAATACCTAAAGCATTGTCAGTTATATATGACTGACATATTATTTTTAACTTAAAAATTAGGAAATAAATTTTCGTTTCATGTGATTGAGCTTATGAAAAATATTCTGCTCTGGCCTTGTCAGGTAAATATGACTGACACAAAAAGACTTCCGCTTAAAGTTTGTTTATGGTAAGCCACGGGTTAATTGTTGTTTTTGTTTGATTGCACTCTAAATGTATTGCATTCAAATTGCATGCTGTTATGTTTTGAACTTTTATAATGAAGTGCGAATGTCAGGTTTATTTTGAAGGTCCTGGTTTTTATGGCAGTCGATAAAAAAAAAAAAATTAAAAATTATTTTACCTTAAATGTATTTTGTTGTAACAACCGAATTTAAATTGATGACTTTTAAGAATTCAAAATTTTACTAAATCAAACATTGGTTTCATATAGCATGATTATTAATTTTTACTTTCAAGTAAACGTTAGAATATTTTTAACTAAAATTTATTTCTTTAAATTCTTACCTGGTATTGATTTTCCCAGCTCCAAATATTCACGCACCGATGGACTTAAAAAGTTTGTTGGTATTTCTGGTATATCTTTCTCATGGCTTCCACTGTCTTCATTTTCTAAATCCTGTTGTGGTTCTGGCTCAAAATTTACTGGCTCTGGAGCACGTGGTCGTTTAGCGCGTTTCGAGCGTATCGTTTCACGACAATCTGCAAAAAAAAATTGAATAAAACAAATCGATATTGTATTCATATTGTCTCACACCTCTATTGCTTAAGGGTAAAAATGCAATAACAATGGCAATAAATGTTAATATTATGTGCTCTAAATTTAAAAATATTTTAGCTGCAGGATACTACTCAGGTTTTATCTGGGTTAAGAAACAAATTTTTTTCGCTGAGATATTGAATTATTTTTGCAAAGGTAGATTACAAAATGTTTTGATCAATCGGTCACGGTAAGCGAACACGAATTCACGCAAACACTAAGAATGATTCGGAAGAGCTCTGTACCAGAATTCGGTGAATTTCTAAAAGTGAGCGTTGCACCAACGTTGAATTGGGGGTAGGGTACGTAAGTTTCGGCCACGCCGAGTATAACAGCTTAGTCAGTTTTTTTTTTTTTTTTTTTTGAATTACATAAAATATTGAAGACCACTTTTTCTGTTAGTCAACTAGATTTCGAGTAAATAGGTTTCAAACTTTAGGGAATCTCTAAAAATTGAGCGTTCCATAAAATATATGAAACCTACAATACAAAATATACAAACGTTATATTGTTTTTCGTACGGGAAAAACTTTAAAATTTCAATTAGTCGGAGATCTTATGATTTGAGTCCATTGTCTTTGACTACACTCAAAAAAAAAAGTGTTTGCCACAAATGATATACAGGGTGTTTTTTTTAGAGGTATAGAGCTTCGAATTGAAATAAAACACAAGAAAATCGTTTTAATGTCCATCAATTTGGCTTTATTGGAAGGATAATTGTATGCCATTAATGTTTAAATATGATTTCGGGCATGTGGCCGCCGCGGCTGGCTCGAATAAAGCCAATTCTACAGGTCCAATTTTGAACCACTTTTTCGAGCATATGGGGCCGTATGTCGGCAATAACGCCACGAATGTTGGCTTCCAAGTCCCCTAACGTTTCTGGTTTGTTGGCGTAGACGAGCGACTTCACATATCCCCAAAGAAAATAATCCAATGGTGTCAAATCACACGATCTTGGTGGCCAATTGACAGGTCCATTCCGCGAAATTATGCGCTCATCGAATGTTTCCTTCAATAAATTGATTGTGACGTGCGCTGTGTGGCATGTAGCGCCGTCTTGTTGGAACCACAACTCATCCACATTCATGCCATCCAATTCGGGAACAAAATAGTCGGTTATCATGGCTCTATACCGGTCTCCATTAACGGTAACTGACTCTCCAGCATTATTTCGGAAGAAGTATGGCCCAATGACTCCACCAGCCCATAGAGCACACCAAACAGTCAGTTTTTGTGGATGTAATGGCGTCGCAAGGGTCTCATGTGGATTCTCTTCACTCCAAATGCGGCAATTTTGCTTGTTGACGTAGCCATTCAACCAAAAATGAGCCTCATCACTGAACAAAATTTTGCGATGAAAATCAGCATCGAGATCAATCTCATTTTCGGCCCATACACCAAAATCACGACGCATTGCATGGTCTCGCGGCTTTAATTCTTGCACAAGCTGGATCTTGTAAGGTCGCAAGCCAAGATCTTTGCGCAAAATCTTCCATAAAGTTGATGGACAAAGCTCCAATTGCTGTGCACGGTGGCGAATCGATTCATTCGGGTCCTCTTCAACATTTTGCTCTACAGCGGCAATTGTTTCTTCGGTGCGCACTGTTCGACGTCTCTGCGGATGCGTATTATCACATAGAGTAAACGTAGTGCGAAAACGACCCATGGTTAACCGAATTAATTGCTCTGATGGACGATTATGTCGACCATAAAATGGACGGAGCTTGCGGTAAACTTCGCGAACTGAACCATTATTTTCGAAATAAATTTGCACGATTTGCAAGCGTTGTTCTTTTGTCAACCTGTTCATGATGAAATGGCAAACCAAACTGAACATAAATGACATTAGAATTGCCAGATTTGACCATAAAATGCCAGTTTTATCTCTATTCGAAAAACAAACCTCTAAAAAAAACACCCAGTAGATGGAACTACTTCAAGTGTTTGCGTGAAATAATGAAATGTTTGTCACAAAAACTTTTGATTTTACTTACAAAATAATAAAATTTTTTTTTGTCACAATAACTTTTGATTTTATTTACAAATTGATAGTTGAAAATTATTATACAAAACTACTCTTTAAAACTTAACATAACATAGAACACAGCCTGGCAACATCGTCATCGTTCTTTGCTCTCAAACACCTATAAACATTTGATATCGTATATGTACAATGCAAGTGACAAAAAAGTTATTTCGAATCAAAGCACTACAAAATATGAACATGAAAAGTTTATAAGTGATAAATCGTTTGTTGAAATGAATAAGTGTTTGTCGAAACACTTCCATAAATTGAATTGTTTGACTGAAATATTTTGACTATTTGTCGTAAATAATTATATCATTTAGAAGCAACATTTTATGAAATGTTTTGTTAGAAGTAATTGAATCACTTGCCACAACTTAACATTTACTTGTGTCAAATACATTGGTTTTTCTTATATTGTCTACAAATACTTATAGTTTAAGACAAAATTTAAGCGTTTGCTTGAAATAATAAGTGCTTATATTAAGCATTCGGTAATTTGCTACAAACGCTTTCTAAACAATCCTTTTTTTGAGTGTAATAATGCCCCACATCTTCTACATTAATCTTGCAGTATTGAATTACTAATTGAAGTGGTTGCAACTAATTCTTATTATGAAAAACATAGGAAAAATTTTTTAAACTTTTTTACCCCACAAATGCTTTTTTTCTTTAGTGCTGTTAGATAATAAAAATAAATTTCATACAATTTTGATCAATCAAATCTAAATAACATAATTCTGCAACTGAGCCTCAGGCTAAATTGTATTTGGTTTCTATTGTATTTTGCTATCAATACTAATGATCGAAACACGTAGTCTGAATTACTTTTCTGTAAATCCACCCACAATCATATTTAAAAAAAATCTGTAATCTTATTGAAACTTTTTCGTGCTGTTAATTGACCCGGAAATAATTTTGTAGCGCCTTACAATCAACACCAAACAAAAAGCAACAGAGCCGTAACATTAACGGCGCAATTAACAATTTTTGTCCGTTGAGTTTGTAATTTAAAACCTTTAATCTTGCGATTAAATTTGATTCATGTTCATTCTGTGCAATTTGATTTTTTAGCTTTTGGAATTATGTATTTTATTTAATTTATCGCTCATTTTATGGTTTGGTTTTGGCATTATTTAGATCTATTTGCTGTGTGTACCTATTAAATTCATTTGTTGAAGGTGAAATCCGATACATTTTGGAGTAGTTAAGTAATTTCCTCAAAATATAACTTGTTAATTCGCTGCAAGATTAAATTACTTGTAGTGTCATAGCTTCTATTTAAAATCTTTTATTTTTATTGGCTCCCTGTTATGTTAGGGAAACCTTACCATTATTGGATGATTGACATTTTGAAATTAATGCATCCGTTTAATTTTTTCGTAATATTTTAATCGGTATATTTTGTAGTGTACTTAGAACAAATGTCGGGAACAAAATTTCGTATGTATAATATTTTATAGGCATTTTATATATCTAATGAAACAAACTAGCAATACACGGTGGATTGATTGAAAAGATACTTTTTCACAGAACTTTTTACTTGCGCTGCGAAAATTCAACATTCTAAGACAATTGAAATTCAAGTTTACCTTCACTAAGCGTTTCTTGTGAACTGATCATCTGAACATCTGAATAAATTCTGGAAGATTACCGAATGCTAATGCCTTGTGATGTACGATACAGATGGACTCTTTTGTTTTATTATCCTAATATGTAGCTTGATCAAAGCAGACAGTGGCGAAATTTTCCCCAAAATGTTACATTTATCAAAATATTTCATAACTGATACCTTTTGAACAGAAATCGGTTGTCGGTTTCCGCGACAGAAATTATTCCTTTTTGATGGTCTTTTCATCATTTAAAAAGCAAACAAACACGTGCAGCTGTCAATTAGAAGTGTCTTCCGATTCCTCACACTACATAGCAAGGTAATTTTTGAGTTTTTGGAATAAACTGATTCTCGATGTCGTTTGACATTTCTGTTTGACCTTACACTATGTTTTTCGATAGAGGTACTTCTTGTATAGGGTGTTTTTTTTAGAGGTTTGTTTTTCGAATACAGATAAAACTGGCATTTTATGGTCAAATCTGGCAACTCTAATGTCATTTATGTTCAGTTTGGTTTGCCATTTCATCATGAACAGGTTGACAAAAGAACAACGCTTGCAAATCGTGCAAATTTATTTCGAAAATAATGGTTCAGTTCGCGAAGTTTACCGCAAGCTCCGTCCATTTTATGGTCGACATAATCGTCCATCAGAGCAATTAATTCGGTTAACCATGGGTCGTTTTCGCACTACGTTTACTCTATGTGATAATACGCATCCGTAGAGACGTCGAACAGTGCGCACCGAAGAAACAATTGCCGCTGTAGAGCAAAATGTTGAAGAGGACCCGAATGAATCGATTCGCCACCGTGCACAGCAATTGGAGCTTTGTCCATCAACTTTATGGAAGATTTTGCGCAAAGATCTTGGCTTGCGACCTTACAAGATCCAGCTTGTGCAAGAATTAAAGCCGCGAGACCATGCAATGCGTCGTGATTTTGGTGTATGGGCCGAAAATGAGATTGATCTCGATGCTGATTTTCATCGCAAAATTTTGTTCAGTGATGAGGCTCATTTTTGGTTGAATGGCTACGTCAACAAGCAAAATTGCCGCATTTGGAGTGAAGAGAATCCACATGAGACCCTTGAGACGCCATTACATCCACAAAAACTGACTGTTTGGTGTGCTCTATGGGCTGGTGAAGTCATTGGGCCATACTTCTTCCGAAATAATGCTGGAGAGTCAGTTACCGTTAATGAAGACCGGTATAGAGCCGTGATAACCGACTATTTTGTTCCCGAATTGGATGGCATGAATGTGGATGAGTTGTGGTTCCAACAGGACGGCGCTACATGCCACACAGCGCACATTCGATGAGCGCATAATTTCGCGGAATGGACCTGTCAATTGGCCACCAAAATCGTGTGATTTGACACCATTGGATTATTTTCTTTGGGGATATGTGAAGTCGCTCGTCTACGCCAACAAACCAGAAACGTTAGGGGACTTGGAAGCCAACATTCGTGGCGTTATTGCCGACATACGGCCCCATATGCTCGAAAAAGTGGTTCAAAATTGGACCTGTAGAATTGGCTTTATTCGAGCCAGCCGCGGCGGCCACATGCCCGAAATCATATTTAAACATTAATGGCATACAATTATCCTTCCAATAAAGCCAAATTGATGGACATTAAAACGATTTTCTTGTGTTTTATTTCAATTCGAAGCTCTATACCTCTAAAAAAACACCCTATATTTTCTTTTTGGCTTTCATCCATGATACTTCTTCGACAGCGTCTACTATCGTTGCTTTATCAGCTTCGATGTATTTGCTTCTTCCAATGACGTAAATCTTGTGCGAGTTTCATCTTCTTTCGATTCTCTAATATTATTTTGAGGAATATTGGTGTTCTGTCACAAAAATTTGAAAGGACCGTTGTGGTCGGTAATACCACTGGAGTCGTTTATTATAAAATTTAGTTATATCCTGTGTAATATATATTCATATGAATATATTTTAATGTTTATTTATATATTATATTTTATCTTACGATTTCCATTGAAAACAAACGAGAACATGCAAACTCTACAACAGTTGACGCTATAATTTTGTTTTTAGTTGTAATGCTATTGTAAGGTTTCAACTTGTCACTTGAAAAAAATCAAATTTTTTATGTTAAATTTCTTTTAACATGAGATATATGCGAAAAAGTAGCATTTTGTACAGCAACTTTACAATAAGCTATTCAATAAAAATGGTTGATTTATATTACTTTTGATTTTTCTTAATGTTTCCACATAAAAAAACTGGCTGTGCTTAAATTAAAGGACAGAAACTATCATCGTTTGCCTTAGGGCTCTAATTACCACAGCATCAGGCGACAGTGGATCTTTTCTTTTGTTTAGTTGGTAAAATTGTTTGTTTAAGGGCAGGGTGAAGTATTTAACGTATTTTTTTATTTTTTCTGATTTTTTTTTTTTTTTTTGCAAAAATCGCGTTTTTCACTTCAAAGTGTTCCCAAAAATTGAAAAATTGAAATTTCGAAAAACCCTCCCAGCGTTACCTCGTAAATTATGTACAAAAATAGTGTTCGAAATTTCAAAAGAATCGATGCAGTAGTTTTGAAATTATGGTGTGCACCGCAATTCTACTTTTTTCTGAGACGAATCCAAATAATTGCTGCCATTGTCGTATTTTTCAATATTTCTACCTTAAAATTTTACAAAATATTCTTCAAATGAAATACTTTGATCTACCATTGGTTTTAATAAATAGATTTTAGCTATGTTGTCGAAAAAAATTCACAAAAATGTGCCTTTTTTTTTGTACGAATTAATGTTACCCTCCCCTTAACCAAGGAGGTCATAGCTTCTCAGTAGTAGGTTTTTTTGTTTTAAAAATCTGAGTGTCTTGCTTTTCGGCATTCTTGTACAGTCATTTTTGTTGTCTTTTTTTCTTCGCAGACATTTAATTCATCCTTACTGGAACTACATTCTTCACGAGAATTTTTTATTGTACCAAATGTGCCTTAAATATACCACCCGTTTTTGAGGAAACTATCCGGCTTGACATAAAAGCAAATGTATTGTATGTAAATTACAAATGAAATTGAAATTTATTTAATTATGCAATAGTAAAGAGCCTAGATACTATATTTAAATGAAACAAAATTTGAAGGCTAAAAAAAAGTTACAAAAGCAATCAAGTCAATTGAATTGCAAAATGTTGCAATTGAAACCCTAAACGACGACTTTGATGAATTTTTTTTTTTTTTTTTCAACACTCCTTTGTATAAAAATAAAATCGAAATAAAAATCATTTCAAACACTTTAATGTCAAGATTGAGATTCCGCCTACAGCAAGATAAAGTTACAACAATAACAGCAACAACAATAACAGCAACTACAACAACAGCAACAACAACACACCCTCATTTAACCCACTTCAAAGTGATGCAAAATTTTTAACAATTGAAAGCAAAAACTTTAATTCAATGAAATTTTAATGCAAATAAATAATGGAGCTAAAGCTAAAAAAAAAATTAACTAAATTATAAATAAAAGTAGCTTTTTGAACTTTGAACTGCCAACAACGGTAGTGCGTCTGCGCAAAAGGTTTGGTTTCTGTTGCCAAATTGGTTTTATTAAAGATTTCAGACGCTTCTGACCCGCTTCACAGCAGCTGTGTGTGAATTTTTGCTTTTTTGTTTTATTTGTTTACATCTTGCATTTGTTTTGATTTGGCTCACTGTTGCGCATGCGCAATTGTTTTTTTTTATGTTTCTTCAATTTTTCACATACAAGCAAGCACTCGTCACCGCAGACTTGCTTATTGGATTGTAGATTTTATTTGGTAAGACAAGAACATTTCGCAAAATGTGCGCATGCGCAGCCATGAATGCAATTTTAACTGACAATTTTCGTTCTTCTGTGCTGATGTAATTTTTTTTTCTTAGCTAAGGATGGTATTTGTTGCCAACAGGGGTGCAACTTGCTTGATTTTGATACAACCTCACATGTAAGAGCTTGTTTACACTAAGAAATTCTGTAAAGGAAATTCTTGTCTATCCTCTTTTGTGAATTTGTTTAACGTTTACACAACAACAAGAAATTCTGTATTCGACCATTTTGTTTTTCCCCTCTTGTCAACAAACAAGAAGAATTTCCTAGTGTAACCAGCCCTTAGCTATACACAATCGTTCAGCTAGCTTACATACTGGTCAATGATGAAAATGTTTTCCATAGTGTTGGCTTACATTAGAAAATTTTGTGAAAGAAACTCTCCGTTATCCCGCCACTGCAAACGGTAAAGTCAGCAAACAAACAGAATGAATGAGAATTACCGAGTACTACATATTCTGTACTCGGCCCTTTACTTTTTCCCCTCTTACCAAAAAACAAGAGAAGTTTTCGAAAATAATATCTGTGTGTAAACGGGGAATTAGAGAAGACGATGCTAAGACAAAAAATATTCGCGCTTTAACTTCTTCGATCTATCCAGTCATACTTAGTCAGCGTTTACACGAGGAAATTCTTGCCGGAAAGTTTCCTTGTTTGTAGGCATTTTGAATTTCATGGCAAATAAAATTTTTTTGAAAGAACTAACATGCTTTGCGCCCTAATTGCATTCAAGTGCAATGTGGCGAAAGTATGCGAGTGTGTCGCATAATTTTGAGCTGCTAATAGTTCAAAGCATGTGTTTTTTTTTTGCATAATTTTGCGCTGCTAATAGGCAGCTTGTTGGATTGCCGTTTTTGACATTTTGTTACTATTCCCAAATCTTGGTAACCAAATGTTGGTAACTAATTGCTAAGTCTTGGTAACTATTACCAAATGTATATGCTGTCCACAAACAGGGAGACGCGGCGTATTGGATCCTTTGTTACTGCGAACAACTATACTTTCGAAGTTGTCAAGGAATTCACCTATCTTGGCACCGCCGTGAACACTCAAAACGATGTCAGCCTGGAGATAAAGCGAAGACTAACTCTTGCTAATAGGTGTTACTATGGTCTCAGTAAGCAATTGAGTAGTAGAGACCTCTCTCGCCCGACAAAACTGACACTCTACAAGACGCTCATCTTACCCGTGCTACTTTACGGCGCAGAAGCATGGGTTGTGTCGCAGACTGATGCAGCCACGCTTGGGGTGTTTGAGAGAAAAATTCTTCGCAAAATCTTCGGTCCTGTTCACGTCGGCGACGACTACCGTATTCGAATGAACCACGAACTGTACGAGCTCTACGCTGACATTGACATAGTCAAGCGCATCACTATTCAACGTCTGCGCTGGCTGGGACATGTTGTGCGTATGGACGAAGAAGCTCCGGCGAAAAAGGTGTTTGATGCGGAAGCCGCTGGGCGACGACGAAGAGGAAGACCATGCCTCCGATGGAAAGACCAAGCCGAGGAAACCCTATCCACGCTTGGTGTGAATGATTGGTGAAGGCGTGCGCAAAGCAGAGGCGCCTGGAGAGAGCTTTTGAGGTCGGCCGTAACCCGGTAACGGGTTGTTATGGCCACCCAAGTAAGTAAGTAAGTATTACCAAATGTTTGGAGCTTTCACCAAACCTTTGTAACTTTTACCAAATATTGGTAACTATTGCCAAATCTTGATAACTATTAACAATTCATGGTAGCTATTACCAAATTTTGTTAACAATTACTAAATCTTGTTAACAATTTCCAAGTCTTGTTAACTATTACCAAATCTTGATAAATATGCAATACAGTCTCATTTTTTCTCTAACAGCAAACAATTTAATAAATGTGGCAACACTGCTTGCGCATTTATGATGCAATCAAACAATTTTTCAAAGCTTCTGTGTGTAATGCGGTTTCATTTGCTGTTGACCTTGTGGAGATGTGCTTCTTTTATTATCGTTTCTACAATTTACATACTTTTGTCATTCATACTCTTGTGTTAACATAAAGTTGTAAAGAAAAAATGCTCATATTAAAATTATTTAAATTATCATAAAAAATTGCAACATGACTGTATTTCCCTACCCTAAATCACATTTTTCTTGTCTTGTAACGTCACGCTCCAAGGTGATCCACTATAAATTCTGAAATACCGATTTTTGGTTAAAAACAGATCTTTCAATGGAATTGTTCTCAGGCTTCAGTTGAATTCATTGTTATGTAAAACGTAAAAGTGCTCGTTAACCTTAACCTTGTTACTCGTACAACAAAAGTAGATCAATTCAGTAAATAACCAGTTTCTTAGTGCAAGTGACCTTTTTATTATTCCATAAATTACTTGCTCAGATGGTTAAAGGAATTAAAGTAGAAATAATTCACTCAGGTACAAGTGTCATTCCATTAAACATCGAACTAAAGCTTACAAATGTTGGAGCAACTTAAATAGCACAAAAATATTGAAAAACAAACACCTCTTTGTTTCCTAAAATTTCACGCTCAACTGATTGTATTTAAGTGCACATACCGAATGGATGTCATTGGCGCCACAAATGTTTGCATTTGTAAGGAATGCTTTAGGACACATTACACGACACGCTGCACATTGGGAATTTCCTTTGACGAAGTTTGCTGTAGAAACTTTTTAAGTTGATTTTTTTGGTCGTGTACTGTACTGTTTGGCCTTTTCACTGTTCTTTAGATACTTTATAGCACGTAAATAATATTGAATTTTGCATTAATCATCTTAAAATAACGTTTTTTGTGTGTATGTGGGCTACCATGCCCACTTTTAATACAGTAATAGCAATACCATCATATATTACGTTTGAGTACAGAAATAGCTTATAGCAGGTAAACCTGGCATATTAAATATTAAAGCGGTTGCTTTATTATTTCCCAAATTATAACATTAAAATTTTTGTGGGAGGTATACCGCCCACATTCCAATAATTTCTATCTTTAAGGGTAACATTTTCTAACTTTTTATTAATATGATATTCACGATGGACATACGCCCACCAAATTTAATTTCAATATTTTATTGAGTTCGTGAAATATGACAATTCAAAACTTGAATATTTGACCATTTTATTTATATAAAAAAAAACAATTCTATAAGCATACATATATCTTCTATTGCAAAACTGCATTATTACTTCTTTGAAAATTGTTTTTTTCAAAAATTTGATTTTTAGCCATTTCTTTAATAAAGCCAGCTCAGTGTGCAACATGCGCAACAGGAACAATAGTAACGTGCATTCGCTCCAAGAGCGCGTTATGGCATTGAAAAAGTATCATAAATTGTATTGTTATCAATTTTATTGGCTTAGCAAAAATGCTGCAGCATAAAAGTTCATTTAAGATTATTTTCTTTATCCAGGGGAAACAACTGAAATGCGCGACTTTGCAAAGCAACTGGTGGCATGTATGTCCCTGTGCATAGTGCTTGTGTGCTGAAATGTCTCTTATTCCGGAAGTGCATGTAATTTCAGATAAGCGTATTATATTTGATTTATGCGACTCGAAAACTGTGGCCAAAGTTATAACTTTCTGTTGCATTACTGTGCGCTTGGAGTAAACTCCAACTTGTTGACTATAAATATAAAAAGTTGAAGCATTTATGTGGAAATATATAATGAGTTTTCAGTAAAAGAAAATGATATAAATTTTTAAATTATTAACAGATACATTCTTCATATCTAAGCAGAACCCTGGTAATACTCTGCAGGAGTGGTCGAATGTAATTATTTTTGAAATTTTTTTTGACATAAGTTTAACCCCATTTTTTTGTTTAGAAAAATGGGTGTGTGTAAACAATAAATTATTGCCGAAACATAAAAGTTAAACAATTTTCTCTAACTTTAATTGAAAAACTATGAAATCATTATTACTCCATTTCAATTAAATCACTTTTGCCAACAGAACAGCAAAGTGCAATTTTTTCAATCTAAATGTTTGCTTAGTTGCATGAGTTGCAGTGGTGGTTTTTAGTTGGTGCGTTTGTAATGCGTCTCATTGCCCATATTTGGTAATCATTGTAACTAACAAACTTTGGACTGTGTCTCCGCCGCCACTTCATTAGTTAAACTTAAGCACATGCCAAGCAAAAAAAAAAAATAAAACTACCGATTTCTTAAGCGCCAATCGCAATTTTGGATTTTATTAAACTTTAATCCAATGAAGTATTGACTACACCGCATGCAATAAATATTGGAAGAAAATAAATTATGGAAAAATTTGTTAAATTAAAGCAGGATATTAAAAATTCTAACTTTAAACAGTGACCTAAAAATCAATTTTTTTTTCTAAGCTTACGTGCCATATCTATATCTAGAAATACTGTACTATGATGATGGGTAAAAAAAACTCTATAAAACCTTTAAAGTATCGAATGGATTGCAAATACTGATGAAAGTCGTAAAAAGCCAAATAGTATCAAAAAAGTTGAAAAATTAATATCAAAGAAGTAAAAATCTATCCAAATAAGGATGTTGAAAATTGAACTTTCTGTTTTTGTAATAAAACTTTTTTAAGTTAAATACCTCTGCACTAATCCCTACTGCAATACAAAAATGATGAGAGTTCATTTGTAAAAATTGAATCAGTAGATTAGGAGCTAGGAATCTTCTTCATCTTTATAAAGACTGTAGAGTATGGAGGTTGAGTATGCAAAACATAAAATGTATGTATAGTGTTTAAAAACTGCAAATATGAAAGACACTATAAATATGTAAATTTTACTCTGATAATAAATCGGAGCGTTCATGTAAGCGTTATCATATCGTCATTTCCCTCCAATATAGATTTATGCTCATACCAGCCAGCAAAGGTATTCACATTTTAAATAACAATGTGAACGGCAAAAGACAGGAACACAAAACACAAAAACAACAACAAATTAAATGAACACGCATGTAAAAACATTTTCTATGGTATACTAAAAAAGTCACTCATAGCAGATAAACATGCACCTAGATAATTGACAGCTTGAAATTTTTAAAACTGCCCATAGCTTTGTAGTTTTCTGGATTGCACGAGAATGTTCTAAGGTTTTGTATAAACCAGCATTGGATCATATAAAATGTGATGCGTTCAATATGCACACCGGTATCATTTAAAATTAAAGTTTTATTGTGAAGTGTTTTAAGTAAAGTCAATAATTTTTATTAAGATCTTACACTATTACTTAGTAGTGAACTTTGTTGAGGTTTGAATATTATATAATATTCGACAAGGCTAAGTATTTTTAATAATGCTGTCAGTTTGCGGATGTGAAGTTCTTAGCTCCACCGCAGTAAATCCACAAGACCTACAGCAACCATATATACACCACAGGTAAACTGGAAGGAAGGAATTTATGTTATAATTTCGACTCGAAAAAATAGGCGATGCCACGCCCTCCATATAAGAGAAAAATTCAATTCATCATATCTCATAAACTATTCGAAGCAAATGGATGAACTTGGTTCATCTATGAAATGTAGGGGCATAAGTTCCGGTAAGTTTCAATATAAAAAATAGACGGTGTCATATCTTCAATATGAGAAAAAACTGAAATTTTTTATATCTCAGTAACTATTTGACGTAGATGAATAAGATTTGGTACATACTATGTAGTATGTTTCTAATTATCTGTGGAAGGTCCTAAGCATAGTTTGTTTTGGAAAAATGAAAAGGTACAGGCGAAAGTGAGTTTTTATAAAAAAAAAAAATGGGCGTTGTCACCCCTTTCATATGAGAAAAACCTGAAATTTTTTACACGTCTCAGGATTTTACTTTTAAAATTCAATGTATAGAGCTTAAGTTTGGATTGCCATTACCAATGTTCAATTTTAAACATCAATCAGTGCATTTTTCTAAATTCAAATAACCTGCGTTTTTCCGGTGGGAAAAAATGCAATTTAATCTTACCGGAAAGGGCAGAATAACGTCTGCCGGATAAGCTTATTGGTGCAAATTTAATGATCTTCATCTTTGAGTAAAAATATCTTTCAAATGAGTTACACAATGTTGTATAAAAACGAAGTATGCATTATTCTACTACCAAGGTTTTATTTGAGACATTTTCGATACGTTACTATCAAAAAATTACACCATAAGTCTTCTTTCATTATTGACATTTCTCAGTTACACTTTTGGTTACTTAAAATGTACAGAATTCGATGTTTCCAACCAGATAAGGCGGCTAAAAACAAAAAAATGTTTATTTGCTGATTTTGAAATGCCTCGCCACATTTATGGTGCATTAACAAATAGCAATTATTTCAATCTTGTTGACCAAATCATGAACACGAATAAAAAAGTGTAAAGTGTTAAATCCGTGATGATTTAAATCATGACGCCCCAAAACAACAACAACAGCAGCAGCAACTTGCAACACTTAGAAAGCAACAACGCATACAACATTTGTAGAAAATTTGAACTAATTAGACACCGATTGCAATGCGCGCATGTATTGTCAAATCGAGCCAGCAACATTTGCAGCGCCATCTAATCCCAGTGTGATGGCATCATGCACACGACATAAATCAGCGTTGGTAAGTACTCGCACCTTTTATGCCAACTAAACCACCGATTGTTGCAATGCTGCTGATGACGATGACGATGACTGTGGACAAGATTTATGGGGCGATCTGCGCGCCGAATGAGATGATTGAGTGTGGCGCGGCGCGTATTTTTTAAAGTAATTAAAATAATTGCATCATTTTAAAGGATTTGCCTTGCAGCATAAAAAAAAAGTAGGATGTCACTTTTTGAAATTTTTAGTAGGTACTACATAGTGTTGAGTTCGCGTCTATAAAAATCGTAATGCAATTGAAATTGTATTTATTTTACGGTTTGTGCTGATTTGTTTGCTCGAACATGTGCACGTATCGCACCTTTGTTGGAATAATGTCACAAGTGTTAAATTTTTCCAAAAAATAAAAATATGAAAGCGTTGTTTTTTACGGAAAAAGTTCATGAATGGTTCGATTCATTAGTATTGAACTTTAATGTTTAATGGAAATGTGACATTTTGAACAAAGGCAAAAACCAATTTTTTTTGGTTACTTTTAGTGTCATGTATATAAGACAATGTTATCTGTTAAATACGTTAAAAAAAAAATCGCTCAAACATTAGTTTTTGCACTTAACTCATTATGCCTTAAACTGTGCTTGTTGTTGTATTTGCAACATTGCCTCAGTGGCTTAAACCGATTTACACTGATTTAATTATTGTTGTTTGTCGGTTTACTGTTGCTGCTGTTGTTGTCATTTTGACCAAATTACGTTGTTGTATTTAAATTTCATGCTTTAGCTGGCAATAATTTTATTCAATTATTTTACTAAAAATTTGCAAATTATTATTGTGGAATTAAGTGGTATTAATGCAATTGTTGAGCGAATCAACAACGTTAACAATACCATTCAACGTGTTATTTTTAAAATTGTGAGGATTTTGTCTACAAAATGCAATTTTAATACAAAATAACAACCAACAGATAATAAAGGAAATCATTTTAATTTTAAAAGCTGCCAGCTGTGAATGTATGAAGTACCTTTGTGGAAAGGGGAAAAGAAAAATATTTACCATAGGAAAATTTAAATGTTGTGCTTAAGAAACTAAACGAACCCAATTGGAAATATCAAATACGATTATCGTTTGGTATACTTACCAGCTTTTTCTGTAATTTTATTTGATTATTAAATTAAACCCTAAACATTATGTGCCATAAAACGGAAATAAGCACCATCTGGTAATGCTTTAACTTTGATTCGGGTCATATTTTTGAGTTTTCAACTTCTTCAGGAAAACCCCTCTAGTACGATGAACCGACTACAAGGGCTTGCCTACCAAACTGCATAATTAGATTAGGTATGAGGTCACAAAATCTTCTTCGCAAAATCTTCGGTCCTGTTCACGTCGGCGACGACTACCGTATTCGAATGAACCACGAACTGTACGAGCTCTACGCTGACATTGACATAGTCAAGCGCATCACTATACAACGTCTGCGCTGGCTGGGACATGTTGTGCGTATGGACGAAGAAGCTCCGGCGAAAAAGGTGTTTGATGCGGAAGCCGCTGGGCGACGACGAAGAGGAAGACCATGCCTCCGATGGAAAGACCAAGCCGAGGAAACCCTATCCACGCTTGGTGTGAATGATTGGAGAAGGCGCGCGCAAAGTAGAGGCGCCTGGAGAGAGCTTTTGAGGTCGGCCGTAACCCGGTAACGGGTTGTTATGGCCACCCAAGTAAGTAAGTAAGTATGAGGTCAGTTAAAATAAACCTTGTGCCCATTAGGATCACCCTATAGGTTCCATACAAATTTGCTCATTACTCTATAAGGTCATTTACCTATACTGTTAGTACACACAGCCATAATCGAAAAAATCATTTTGTGCCTGACCAGAAGTTATCCTGTCCCCTTTTTTGGTCGCTTAGAAAGGTCGAAAATAATTTTTCATATTTACTCTAAAAATTGTTAACGAGAAAACCACAAATTGACTTATTGTCGAAAGTACTCTGTACTATAGGATTGAACCTAGTTACGACATTTTGAAATTTCTCATAAAAATGTTAGGGCCTCTTTATGTATTGCGATTCGTCTTTAATTTGTAAGTTTAAAAATATGCTAGTTCAATCCTTAAATTTGTAATAAATTATTCTTTAAGCACAGGCTACATATTTTTTGTTTTCATTTGAAATATAAAAGCATATTTTCAGGCTTGAAAATTAGAGACGAAAGGAGATGAATCGTGATACTTAAAGAGTTCCTTAATCTCATACTTACTTGAATTCCTTAAAATAAAAAAAATAAATTATGTTCAATTTTGTAAATAAGAACTGTTTTCATGTGTACTTCATTCAAAGAAGGCCGATACGTGGTAGTTAAGTGTTTTGTTCCGGTCGACTTTTAACGACTACGACCGACTAAAACATCGATATTATCAAAAAGTTGGTGCTCCAAATTTTTTTAAGGGTGTGTGAAAAATTCGCTCAAAACTCATGGTTAATACAGTCAAACTACCATATAGCGAATACGCACGGGACCAGAAAAACTCGATACATAGAAAATTCGTTATATGTACAATTCCATCAGATTTGGCCTTTTAGCTGGCCTCGTTTTTTTTTTTTTTTTTTTTTTGGAGTACATCTTTCAGCCATAGTTTTTTTGAAGCTAAGGCTGTCTTGAATTAATATTCAAGGTTGTTCAATTAAAATTTAGATAGCTATTTTTTTTTATTTAACTTTATATGTAACTTTTCATGTTTTTTTTTTTAACTTAAATGCAGTTTTAACTATGTCTCCCATTGAATTTTAATTGTTCCTCCTTGAATATTAATTCAAAATAGTCTTAACTTCAAGAAAAACCATAATTGGAGAGTGTGCTCCAAAAAAAAAAAATCGAAGCCATGGTCGAGCTAAGATGACAATTTCGATTTTTTTTTTTTGGAGCAGACTTTTCAAACATGGTTTTTCTTGAAGTTAAGACTATTTTGAATTAATATTCAAGGAGGAACAATTAAAATTCAAAGGGAGACATAGATAAAATTGCATTTAAGTTAAAAAAAAAAACATGAAAAGTTACATATAAAGTTAAATAAAAAAAATAGCTATCTGAATTTTAATTGAACAATCTTGAATATTAATTCAAGACAGCCTTACCTTCAAGAAAAACTATGGCTGAAAGATGTACTCCAAAAAAAAAACGAGGCCAAATCTGATGGAATTGTACATATAGATATAATTGTTTTTTACTATTTATTTGAAGATGTCAGTAATTTTGGTTTGGACTACACTTTTCAATTTTTCTCCTTCAACAAATCTTCTAATACATTATGAGAAACATATGTACATATTAGTCGGTATGTTGCTCCTTTTCTTCAGAAAGTTTCGAAATTCGTGAAATGTCACGTCTTCTACAACTTTTTTTTATCATCAATAACTTTTTTTCGAGAGAAAGGCTACTTCGTTGCAACATTTTCACTTCTATCACTGAACACTGACTGAACTATACTGCTGTACTAAGCCAAAAAGACGTATCTCAAAAAAATTAATTTCGAGATAATTGATGTTTTGTTTATGTCAATTTGTTGAAATACCTGTAAAATTGAGATAGAGGAAATTTTCTTAGTAGATTTTTTATATGATTGAACATTTGGAGTATTTCATTAGACGCGTAATTTCTTAAGCTATCCGATGCCATAAGAATCTCGGATATTTTTTTTTTTTGTTTTTGAGACACGTCTTTTTCGCTTAGTACGGCAGTATAGTCACCATTAATAGTGATGGAACTTTCTTTTTTTCGATTGTTGTTGTTTTCATATTTTGGGGATCCCCTTAAAATGTTTTCTTTTTTCTCTGTACCTATGTATGTATGTAGTTTTATTGACATGCGTAACAGAAAATTATTTTAAAAAAAAAAGTTCGCTTAAAGGAGATCAGAAACGTATAAAAGTTTGATTTTCAGCAGCGAAATTTCTTCGTTTTAAAGAAAACCTCGCTATAACGAAATTCGCTGTAAGAAGATCAAAACAGAATGAGAAAGCTGTGTACTTGAACTCAGTTCGTAGTAGAGAGAACTTCGTTGCATAGAAGTTCGTTATAAGGAAGTTTGACTGTATAATTTCTTGATTACCGCAGTGCAGTGTAAACTGATTTCCTTCGAGAAGGACAAACTTTACAAACACTGTATTCCCCTAACATGATCTTGTTAATTTTTGTTTACTGTACCCGAAGCTTAAATTACTACTTCAAAAAAGGAGTTTTGTATTTATTGAAGTCATAAAAGCAAATTCGCTGATAGCTGCCAGCTGATCAGCCTATGAAATGTGTTTGGGAGGACTGGATCAATCGCTGGTGTAGTTTTATTGCAAACGGTGGTGCCTTCTTTGGAAGCGATATTTTGATGAAAAAATAATTTTGTTTAATTTCATTATACTAGAATTCAGGATACTTTTTACGCAGTATGGTAATAATTTTATTTAATCAATCTTTGCCCATGGAGCGATCTGTTCCTCTTATCGCTCTTATCTCCTGGTTAGCTATTGTTCTTTTGTTTTTAGGGGTGGATTTTATTAAAAACAAAAACAGAAAAAAACATTTTTCCAAGCTCTCAAATTTTTTTCATTGAATTCTATTTATCCGTATAACCATTTATCAAACAAAAACTTAGCATCAGCACAGAAAAAACATTAAACGGCTGTAAATGTTGTACAACAGAAAATCAAGATTGGTTTCATTTGTTTGTTCGTTTCTTATGATATTTAATATTTCTTATTTTTTCACTCTAACAACATTCGGCGATTTTTCACAATTTTTGGCAAACTGGTCTGGTCTGCCTGCTTACCGAATAATGAAGCATTTTTTTTTATCAGGAAACATTGTGTATTGCCTTAATGCATTTTCTAGAGTAGTTTTACGCAGCAATTTTTTTTATTTGCAAATATTTTGTGGGATTGTCTTAGGAGGGCATTGTATTGAAACTGTAGCTGCATAAACTAGTTTATTGTGTTAACCAGTTTAATTTGCCAATAATATTTGAAAACAAAGGCAAAGAAATCGTGACAACATGAAGTTAAATTTAAGTTTAAGGTGGAGTCTGTTTTAAGTTCGATTTGAAAAAATTTTAGTTGCCAAAAGGTAGAAATAACTTAAGTTCTCCATATTGAGTTTTATAGTTTGTGTACTTTGTAAAATTTGATACTTTATTTTAATACTCATGTTACCAAATTATTTTTCTCATTAAGAAATCTCAGTTGATTCAATTATATTTATCTGCTTAGTTTAGCCTAGAGATGTCATATCGTGAGAGATTAAAGCAAACCTACTTTTTGTCCAAGTTTTAACCCTGATGTGATTTGGTTAAATGCTAAATTTGATTAATTTTTGATGGGGATATCTTGTGTCTTTAGCTTATTATCATTAATTAAAATAAATCGCGGTTTTTAATTAAATTCTTTTTTTTACAATTCAGTGTAATTAAGCTTAGCGTCATATTTTTCAATGAGTTTTTTCTGTTTTTGGTAAAATGAATCTCATGCTTGCAGTTTTGCAAAAGCAACGCCTATACGTTATGTTAGCTAGAAGTGGCAGACAGTTTAAAAATGAACTCACTTAAACCAAATGAGGGGTATTATGATACCACGGCATAATTACGACCTATACTGTTCAGCTACTACAGCTATTAAAGCTTAATAGCTAAGAAGGCTATGAGCTGTAGTAGCTAGACTCTATTAATATTATTATACAAACATATCTAAGGTCGTCAAATAAGAACGAACCAAGGGTTTTTTGTCGTCTCCTACGAAGTGCGGGCAGTAGCAAAGAAATTGTTTAATGCTTTCCTCCTCCTCTTCCACATTTCTACAGCTTATAGAAGTCAAAAGAGGGAACTTCTAAATTTTTCACGTATCTTCCAATGAGCCAGTTATCACCGCAGCAATTGATGAAACACTACGTCTGTGCAAATTTTCCTTGTGATTTTGCATTTCAGCCCTTTGACATAACTCCTGTTTACTTTTCCTTCTATATCGGATTTCAATAGCAAATTCATTAGCTTTGCAATTACCATCAATGTAAGGTACCCAGATGAGATGAATATTAATATGCTGAGCCATCTCATTAAGCGATGTGTGGCATTTCAATGGCACTAATAACTGATTCTAAAGATTTTATAGCAGCCTGATGTTTATCTTTCTTTTTTGGCTACAACATTTCTTCTCAACCGGAATATTCATTCTTCTGTAGTTGTTGCCACTGCCTGAAAAACGTTGCAATCTTCTGGTAAAACAATGCCATCTATGAGGAGCTCAGAAACTTGTAACAAATTTTTCAAAGTTAAAGTTCTTTTTAATTCAAAATTTTTCTTTTGTCATTTGAAATCACTCTGTTCTGTCGAAGATACGAAAAAACTCCAAACTTTATAGATCTACCTTAAAAAATGATTTCCCAAATTAAATCATCGTTTTAACTTCATTTAACATTTAAATAATTAACGAATTGGTTAAAGAAATGCTTGCTTGATAAACTCACCATTAAACAGAATCACTTGCTACAAAGTACTATATGTATATAAATGCAACAACAACAACGGCAACAACAATAATTAACATCCATTAAAAGTATAAATAAAGCGGAAAACTTCACAAATTTATGAATTATTCATTAATGTGCGGCAACATGAAATTTATACCAATAATTCGCACATATCCTTTCGGTTGACTGCTCATTACCGCATAGCTTACCTTAAATATCCTTTGTTGTCATCTACCACAACCGAAATATTCGTAAATAAAATTTATAATTTTTAACACACCGACTTTAATACAATTAACAATAATGACAACAGGAGATAATCAGGCCTATCAAGGATGTATTTAAATAATAAGCTTATTTCATTGAAAAACTCTGTAGGATACTTCTGTCCATCAGCTCTTTAAAATCTGTATCATTCTATCATAAAATGTTGCCATAATAAATTGGTATTATTGGTAAATTTTCACGTTAATAAGAATTTGGCATGAAATTTTAACATTTTTTTTTAGCGCGTCAATTTTTGAGAGAATAAATGTTATACTCAAGCTGTACAACTTATATTCAATGTTTTTTGAACATCTTTACTGACGGTTATGAAAAAAAAGCTCTACTAGAGTGAACTGGCGGTAATGCTTATACAAGTCAAGTATATCATTTTTGACTGACCTTCAACATTTACAGACCTTTTCAACTTTTTATAAAACTCAATCTTTTTAATTTATTTGTTTCGACTTTTAAAAAATGTGCAACCTTTTTCATATATATTCCAATTCGATTTTTTAACATATTTTTCGAGTTTTTCAACATACTTTGATTTTCAAAATGTTCGACTTTCAACATTCAACATTTTCAGAAATTTTCCACCTCCGCTGTTTCGACTTTAAAGAAAATGTTCGACCTTTTATTTTCAATATTTTTCATTGTTGTTCGACTTTTTAAAAAATGTTCGACCTTTCAACATCATTTTGATTTTTAATTATATCTATCGACATTTTCAAAAATGTTTCTAAATATCAATACCCAAATATTCTTAAACCTTCCTTTAAAGATCAGTATGAAGAATCAAGGACACTTAGTGCAAGTATGCCCTCGGAAGCTAACTAAAAGAGCTAAAATTCGGCTTGCACGTTCGTATTGAAATTTCAATAATTTTGTTTCAAATTTAGCAGCAAATTTTTTATATTTTTTTTGTCGTTGCTTACTTTAAACAAATTGAGACTTGCAAAAATTGTCCAAGAGGAAAAGCATCATTTACACTGAGAAAAAAACATTAACAAGTAGCTGATTAATTTAAACACAGGAAACGTAATCACCCTTATTATAGTTGTCGTCGTCGACACGAATAATATTGACTGCGCCTAATTGGCATCGTCGTTGTCAATATCGATAACAATTGACAACTATTGACATATGTTTGGTATCGGCTAAATAATATTAACGTTGATGTCGACACAGTTTTAGGCGACGACTAGTGCAAAATTTTGTAAGTTAACCTTAATTTATTTGTTATTTTGAACTTCATTAACATTAAAAAATTCAGGAAAAAATGAAAATAACCAATGCAAAGCAGTTTGGAACATTAGTTTCAAACCCGAGCCATGCAAAAGGTTTTCACAGGGGAAATATTCCAGTAAATTTTTAGGGTGATTGGGATACCATTTCAAAAAAATTTAATGCTTCAGATTCAGGGAATGGTGATGGTTGGCAAAAGGTAATAAATAAAAGTGCATAATAGTATTCTATTTCAATAACTAATTTAATTTGTAGGTGTGGAGAGACCTGAAGTGTAAGACAAAAAAAAATTACCCACAACAAGGCTGAGTTTTGCGCAACAGGCGGTGGAGCACTTAAACAATTTATTCTAAGTCCACTGGAGGACGCTGTCGCTAATTCGCAGCAGTTTGAAAAACAGCTCAACCCTGAAGGGAGTGGACCTCTTACAGAAAAATTAAATGGTGAAAATGTTCCACCTGTTTTTGAAATCGACATAGACGAGGAGCCTTCAACATAATCAGCTCAGGCTCTTGTTCAGCCTCTGCGAGAAATGGCAAAAAGAGTAAAGGATTTATCAAGATACCAACGAAAATTGTGGGAGGTTGAAGAAAAAAATTAAAATTAACGCAAAGAGCACAAGATAGAGAAGAACAACTATAAATAAATTAGAATTGTAAAATAAATTGAAAATAAAATGATATAATTGACGTAAATAATTCAAATATGACACTTATTTTTTTTATATTATCGATAACTTGTCAACGTCGACACAACTTCCTTAGTAAATACCGATTTAGCATTGACGTGATGTCGATGTCGACATTGAGAAAGAATTGACAACGACGTCGACGACGCCAACCGTAATAAGGGTGAATGTTTTACGCAAAGCTTAAAAATTTTTTTATTCAACCCATCAATAACAAAAAAGATATTTCAGTTAGTAAATAAAAATATGAAAATATCTGATATTAATCATGCTGGTGATCAATCGTATAACCTTTCAGATTGCAAGCACATGGCTTACCACTATGCCACTACCGATAAAAAAAATTATTTCACTTTTTCCTCAGTGTAGTAAAATATGAAATTTCACAGTAACAAGCACATACATATAACCGAAATTTCTCAAAATTCACTAAGTCAATGATTTATTAATTACTTAAAAAAAACTCAACAGATGTAGGCTTTTTGAGAATGTCTCTGAAGTGTTTTACAATGGATAACATAAATTGATTTGTTGCCTTTAAAAATTTTTCCATACCAGGTGTTTTGGTTGAAAGTCAAATGCAATTGGTAACACTCCACCAAAACTGGTTACAATTTTTGATTTGTTTATTTCATTTATTGTCAGCTGGGCGTTTGGCTTTGCAAACCAAATATTCAATTAATTTGGGTCGATTTTTAGATTAAGAATTTAGTTCGAACGGCTTTATTGTATGTCACATGTCCTGACAAATATTTGGGCCAAACCAAACAGCTAACCTGCTTAGGAGGGGCTTTTTTTTATTATTTTTCTTTAATTCGACATGCACGCATGTGCACAATTTTTTCTCAATTTAGATTGCACTTTTTGACGTTTGAGTGCAGATAAATTTTTTTTTTTTTTTTTTGTAGGAAAAATAATTTTTTAGGTTTTAAAGCTTTTAAGCAGCAAATGTCGCAGGTGGCTGTCAGCACAATTGCAGTATGAATTACAAAAAATAAGGTGCTTCTCTTAGAAGCAGCAATGAGTTATACGATATTAAAGTACACATTTATGACTTTACAACCATAGTTGGTAATTAGCTGTCGTTAGTATGTCAAGTTTTGGTTAAATTTTAAATGTCAAATTTATACTTTGCGTGTTTTGTGTTGAAAAAGCTGCGATGCATCATTAGAAGAAGAAAAAAAAATTAAAAATTGCTTTGACACAGATTATGCAAGTGATAAATGCGTGCAAACTTTATGCCTTTAACGACATTTCGGTGTCAAAATGATTAGACGTGTATCAGATGTAAACGAAAAAACAAATACGTGTACCATTTGATTTGTACAGACAGTAATGTCACAGTATTTCTTACAAGATTTAAGACACTTCACGTACCATTGCGTGCAATTTTAGATTTGATGTCAATGATAGCTTTGATGTAGATTGAAGCCAAACTTATCTTAACATTCTGATATTGAAGTGCCTTGATATAATACACACAAAAAGTAAGAAATTAAACTTCTGCTACCACGATGCAGACACAATTAAGCAACCAAATTTTTTGCCTATATTGCACAGCTCTGCAAAATAATCACCCCTTAGACGTTTTAATGAGCGTTGTTAAGACAATGTAGTTGGAATTGGAAAAAAGTTTTTAAAAAACATGTTTTTGGGACAACAACACAAGTGAAGTGCTCCTCACTTTGTACTCAAAGCAAAACCCCCCAACCTCTTTTTTCTACGCTCGTAGTTAAACAACTCTTTATCCTACAATCTGCACAATCTTTTCGGTCGCCATATTAAATTGCGTTTTAAAGGACCCGCAGCGGTGGAAATATTTTGTTAGCTCTCTCGTTACTTCGATGTTTTTATGCCCCGGAACCCAGCATAGCCTAACAAAGTTCAGTGACTTCTTACATTTAGCAAAGCACTAAAATTCAATGCTTTGATCGCTGCTTGTCTGTCAATACAAAACAATTGTGCTTGTTGGGGGAAGACCCTTCACGCCAACAGTTTCTGCTGTTCGGTCAACGGCATAGATTTCGGCTTCGAATACACTACAATAATCAGGGAGTCTGTGTATGTATCATCTACACCTTAAAAGTGTTTGATACCACCCAAACGTTCCTATCAGGGATGAAAGTGGTGAAAATACTTCTAAAACCATGTGGAGGGGTTATATAGTCGGTAGAGATCATTTTGACCATATTTTACCAGAATAGACGCATGTCCCTTTCCTTCTCTTAAGAATTTTAAATATAAATGACAGCTAATTTTTTAAAAGGATTTTTTCTGTAGAGTAACTTCGGGTATTGTGATATGGTCGGGTAATGTGATATGTCATCATATTTCCTTAAATAAGCAACTCTCGACAAAATTTTTTTGTCAACATAGCAGTAACGGAAAAAGATACGTGCTGTAAGGTTTTGTGCATTCGCATTCACTGTTTTTGGTCTCAGTGTGGTGAAATTAATGAATTAAGTCCAAAATAAAGTAAGTATTGTTACCGAAGTACTAAAATGTGTTAGTGGGGCAATATACTTTGTCATAAATAATGTAAGTTCTTTATTTGCTGAAATGTGTTTTAATAAAAATAACTCGAGTGTATTAAAACTGAAATTCGGATAATGTGATATAGTACAATTTGCTCCACCCAGCAAAGAAATTACCTTTTTTTTTTTGCAACAAATCCTTCCAGAGGGATTCAAAGATTCAGACCTGAGTTCAATGCCTGCAATGCGATTTAATTTGGGCTCACAATGATTGTCTTCCAAGATGGCTAGCAATTTTTGTATGTGAGTCATCTATCTGACTTTAATATGTTCTGCTTTTCGCTATTGGTTCAGTTTAAATCTAGTTTCCTTTTTTATGGAAATTCTATTGAAAGATGTAATGTTATTGTATTTTTGTTCCTACTGTTTTATACTTGTTATACTTTTCATGATAGTATATCACATTATCCGTTGATTTCATTTAGAGGTGTCACTTGACTTTTTTCCATTTTGTTGAAACAACTTACGATTGGCATACGCTATAGAGCTCCGAATTCGTTATATACTGCACAATGCATCAACAAACCATAATACATAAAGAAGTAGACGCTTTGCTATAAAAGTTACGTGTAATTTAAAATACAAAAATGCCTATATCGCAGTACCCAAAGTTACTATAGTGGTAGTTTTTTTGAAAGATTTCTTTAATAATAATGTTAAATATCATTTTGGGAACGCATGTCGTAGTCAAGAACGTTCCCATATTGAAGTTTCATTAATTTCCTTTGTATAACATTAATTATGTGGCAACAAGCAATAGCAGCTTACGCCGATCTAAGATGACAATCCGAAACAGTATAAGTCACCTGCTTATATACATATCTTACGTTGCTTTGCCTTGTGACCAGATATCGACTTATTGTTATTGCTTGTTGCCACAGAATTAATGTTATGCAAAGGAAATTAATGAAACTCCAATATGGGAATGTTATGCATTTAGGCATTGTTCTTAATTTTTAAAAGTTATTGTCCCTCTTCTTTTTTTAAAGAACTATATAATAGCATTCCCGAAAAAATTCTGCTTGATGTATGCAACTTAAAACGTAAACTAAAATCTATCTGCTTATAAAATTTTACAAAAAAATCCTTCCACAATGACTACTGCATCAAGCTACTATCACGTCTGTATCTAGTTATGTTGTCTGTGTTGCTTTTAAGTATAATATTTTAAAGGATTTATGTAGCCTTCGTTGAATGACGACGATAGTCACGGCCATATTTTCAACTCATTGGCAAATGGTGTTGGAGTTCTGATCAAACTAAATAGCTAAAAAGTCTAATAGCTGTAGTAAGTAGCTATACTTTATTGATTTTAAAAGTTATGAAAATTTTATTGTAAAAGAATTTTTATAAAAAATTACCAACAATTATCTTTAGCTTTGCGATGTAATGCAGCGTTCCCGTAATGTCTTTTTGCTCATTAATGTTGAAATAAATAATAGTAAATATTACACTGCAAGAAATACTTTAAATTTTAAAATAAAACATTGAGGGTTTTTCTCTAAACGTGAAGAAGCTTCGAAAACCGTGTAAGCTGCGTAAACTGAAAACATTTTTGAGCCCTCGAAAACATTCGAGGCTTTGATGCGAAAGTAGCCTCGAAAAGTCGGAAAGTGAATCAGTGTTGCTGTTTGTCAAAATAATTTGCTGTCAGTTTGAAATTTCTTTAGAAATTTGCACATAAATTTAACATAACGATTTTTAAATATATAAAAAGCGCAATTCTCAGAATGTTTGTTTGTTTTCCTATTTGTGTTTTGTTATTTATTAACTTAATTCTACCTATTTCGATACTTTTTTTTCTTTTTGGTGTGATACATTTTTGTTCATGGCTGCGAGAACACTGATCAAACTGTCTAATTGCCATTCCTCATTCGTCTGTACGTTTGGATTGATAGGGGTGTTTTCGTAAGCAAGCTCAAAAACTTTCGAGGTTTACATGCTTTTCGAGTTTTCGCGTTTAAAGGAATACCCATATTATCTTTGAGCAACAGCATTTGGCAAATTAAGATATCATGGTTTTCACCCTGAAAGTTCTCTTCGAATGAAATGTTTTCACTCACCTCTATGATTTTAATACTTAAATTGAAATAGCTTTGTTTTTATGATTTAAATGCATTGCTTACAAATTAAATAATGGCTTAATTTTATTAAAAGTCAATCTTGATCGGCTCTGTAACTTCAGAGCAATAACTTGGTAGGTTGCTTGCTTTTCCTAGTGAATAGTTCTTGGAAACTTAAATATTCAATACATTTTTGTAAAAATTTTTAAATGGGTGAAAAATTCGCATCGCGAAGTATGGCTCACTAAATTTTTATCACACTATACGAGTATAGTAGCGTAGCTAGGGAGGAAGGGTGGCAAATCGAGCCGTCGCTCCGGGAGCAGTAGCTTGGAGAATGCCAAAATAGCCCTCGTTACTGCTCAAAATCTACCTCTCAATTACTGAAAGCTCAAAATTGAATAAAGCAGCGCTCATTTAAATAGCTTTTTAGCTTGTTTCTCATTTGGTCTAAAAATATATACATTTTATTTTAATTTATATAACAACAATCATTTAAACACAATAAATACATAATAATACAAAATTAATGTTTCTCATGGGGCAATAAAAAGCTCGCATTAAAAGTTTAGCTTCCTAAACATTAACATAATACAATTCAAAAAATATACCAGCCAATAATTTGCCAGCAAAAACAAATGACATTTAGTGGTTAAATCGAATTACAATGCAAAAGAGCGTTGCTGATGCTGCTGCTGCTGATGCGTGATATCAAATAAAAAATGAGCAACAGCAAAAACCAACCAACAAATGCACCCATCTCAGCCAATCATTACGAGTTAAAAGCTTCCGTTTTCAATATCATTTGAGTTGAGTTAGAGCGATTGAATTGCATGACAAAGGCAGGCAGTCAGTCAGTCAGATAGACGACCGACTGCCAGTTGTGTTTATACAGAAATTAAATGCATTTGAATGATTTGCATTCGTAAGTTATTGTTTGCAGCAGTGCAGTGGAAGACGTAAAAACCATGTTGCATTGCGGATGCGCAACATTAAGCATCCGTTCAAATGAAAGAATTCGTTTTTAAAAGAAAACACAAAAAGATTTGCATTTGTTGGTAAAATTTACAAATGGTTTGTAAAACTTTATGATTAATTTAAAAAGGAAATTGCAAAAAATTTACATTTAAATAAAAAACTTTGCATAACATTTCACTGTGCTACGCTTTTGGTTCGCTTCATAAACTTAAAATTTTACCTCTGAAAATGTTATAAATTTTCAGCCTCGCAACGCATTGATTGTGGTAAAACTGACAATATTATTATTTTAATTAACAGATTTGTTACCTTTAACTTCCTTTGCAATTGCAAGTCAAAAGTGCACAAATTGCGTGCGCCCATATGTATGCAATAAAATTTAAACAAAAAATAAAATCACTGCGAATTTTCAACCAATTTAAATGCAATTAAAATAAATCAAAATTTATAATTACATTAAAAGTTATGGGAAATGCCATGACTGTAGTGGTCTCATAAGCACCATGCACCATAGGTAGAAAAGGAAGCTGGATTCATTGTAGAATTTTGGCTCGTGTTTTTGCACTAACGCTTGTAAACCAAATTAATTTTAAATTATCACTCACAAAACCGAGCTATATAATTACAATAATTTATTAAAAATTAATTTTGTTCTTTTTCGATTAACCAAAACTGAAAAATGCGTTTTAATCGTTATATTTTGTAGCTTATGTGTGGCTGCAGGTAATAAAATTATTTTTAATTTATTTTTATTTGCTACTTTTGTGCCTGCCATCATTGCAGTGCCGGACTTAGGGTACTCCCAAACGATAGATTTTAAGGGCGTCAAAACTTGAATAGATTTTGAACTTGTTTCTTTTTTTGCTCATGCATTTTGTCTGGACAGATGCTCACATTACACACATTATGTTTCCAATCAAATGGATCTTATTCTTTTTTTTTTTTTGGCACTTCAATTTTATGCCTACACATAAAAAATTTATTTTCAAGGGGCAGCGCAAATGTTTTGCATTTGAATGTGACTGAGATTGTTCACACGAAATTCCTAAAAAAACTCAAATTTCCGAATTTCAGTCCTTGAAAAGATTTCAGCCTTGAGTATAAACCTCATTTTCGCTAGATACATCAGTTTCTCAGTAATAAAGTTGCAAATCTTTTTGGGCCTACACTTAAAATGTGTAAATCCGACCCTACATGACTGTAATATTAAATACATTATTTTGTATGCAACATTTTTTAAAATTTAATTTAATTTTTTATTTTATAATCTTTGTAGATGGATAATTTAATGTTTTTATATATCATATTTTTATGGCCATTATATACGCATTAAGTTTGCGGTAATGAAATAATTTCAGAACTATTAGAAATATGAACTCCTAAAAAAAATTTGGGTAAATTAAAATTTTACGAGTGGTCAAAGATTCAACTTCTGCAACAAATTGCAATTAAATTCATAATAAAACTGACGCCAAAAAATTTTAATTTATCATAAATAAAATGTTGAAGATATGTATGTTGACAGGAAAAATATTTAAAAAAATGTATTCAAGTTATTTAACAAGAATAACAACAAAACTGCCACAGTTTGGCATTCAGTTATACATTTGGGTACGCCTATATGCCCAGCTAGTAGACAATTTTTTTAATCAGGGTCCCACTAAAATATTTAGAGCTTTATTATAAATTTAATCTTTGAAAATATCTGTCGATACTTTTTTTGTAGTCACATTGATGTTTTGCTTATTTTCAGAAAAATCATAAAAAAATCAACGCAGTCAGTTTTCAATATATGATTAATTTTGACCTGTTTGACCTTATTTCAAAAAGTGTTTTATCGAAAATTTTAATACATTTTTATTTTGAAAATTTTAGTAATTACTGATTTATGTATATTCGGAATACACATACAGTGGGTCAAAGTTATAATGGAACAGTTCGAACAAAAAAGTTTCTTACTAAATAGTAAATTAACTAAACATTTTTTTACAATTTCAAAATTTATTTTAGAAAGTGTATTTAATAGACATTTATAATCAACAAAATTTTTTTTATAAAATTAGCGTTAAAAAAAAAAAAATAACGAAAAATTAAAATACATGGAATTCTGCCACAAAGTTATAATGGAACACCTAAGAAATTTACATAAAAATTTTTATTATCAAAGGATTTAATTTGTTTTTAATATTTAATGGGTAGTCCTTTTAGTTGTATAATAACTCTCAAGCGATTTGGCATCGGCTCTACCAACTTACGACATAAATAAACTGGGATATTGCCCTGCTATCCACTCCGCTTTTTTAGTTATGTGGTAATTTTTAAGCTGCTGTTCCAAATAATTTCACACGTGTTCAATAACATTTAAGTCATGAGACTGTGGTGGAGTCTCCATCTCTCTGGAATAATTATAAGCAGCCAGTTACGCACAACATACGCCTAGTTCTTCGGATCATTGTCCTGATATAATATAAACTCTTCGCCTATCCCCCACTTTCGAGCACTTTCTTTTACCTTTGCTTTTAGAATGCTTAAATAACATATTTTATCCATAATCCCTTCGATTATATGCAGGTTTCCTGGTCCAGCAGCAGATACCACATCCCACACCATTACTGAACCTAATCCGTGCTTAATTGTTGGCCGAAGGTTAATTTTCTTGAGCTTCTCATTAGCTTTGCGTCAGAGATATGATTGTCCATCTGACCGGAAAATATTAAATTTGCTTTCATATGTAAATAAAACTGTTTTCCAGAATGAAAAATACTTAGCTGTATGTTCTTTTGCATAGTCCTTTCGCGTTTGTTTTTTTCCTAGCTACTCGTCCATTAAACAGATGTCTTCTAAGCACGTCTCCAATTGTTTCATGGCTAGCTTTCTTTTTAAGATACTTTTCGGCTTCAGATGCCAATTTTGGGACACTAATATGGGGATTTTTCTTAATTTCTTTTATTATTCAACATTTATCTGACGCATTAAATATTTCTCTAGTACTCGGTTTGGCATTGTTCTTAAGTTTATGGTATTTTCATATAGCTTAATTATGTTTAAAACAGTTGTTGGAGGACGATTAATAGTTTCACTGATATTTGGCACTAATTAGCCTGACTTTGACAACCGAATTAAAATTTCTCTTTGATTAACCAAGGTTTTCATAAAGCGCGGCGCCTTCTCGCTTATTACGGAAATAAAAATATTAATCGTTGATGAGTAACATGAATTATCGGATGATCCCTTAACTAGACAACACGATATGACACGAAAATTAAGTTTGCTGTAGTTTTGGTAGCGAATTTAAGGATTATTCACAAGGTGTTCCATTATAACTTTGTGACAGAATTCCATGCATTTTCATTTTACGTTATTTTTTAAAAAAAAACGATGATTTTATAAAAAATTTTTGTTGTTAATAAATGTAAAGTAAAGTATGCGTAGGCGAGGCGTTAATGAGTGAAACGAGCAAGGGGCTCCGCTCATTTCAAAAAAAAAAAAAACTCCTTTAAATCGGCGTCTGTGTCTGCTCTATCGCTCGCTCACCATTCAAAAAATTATTCCATTAGATAGTTTTTTTAATACGGTTTATTATATCCAGTGGTGCTCACTACTACAAGCAAACGCGCTTACAATAAGCATGTGTTGATGATTTGATCGCCTGCTCGTTCTCATTCTTACTTTACGTTCTCTGGGCAGCACCGCTTATAAACCTCCGAAATTGTTGTTGTCTGCTTCGTCTTTCTCTTATAACTTCTCAATCTATGTAGGTCAGTGGTGCCCACTACCACAAGCATGACAAGCATGTGTTGATGATTTGTCTATCAACAGAGCTGGGCACCACTACACGTGTGTTTCTCTTAAATGTTCTTCAATGCATGTGTTGTTGTGCTTTGTTCGCTTTTCAAAGCAAACTGAATTAAATTTTACGCTCTCTGCTTTATATGCGTATATGAAAAGTTATTCTTATTCTGCCGCAGTCCCGCGCGCGCTACGTTTTGCCCAGCCACGTCTATCAATTATGTATGTCAACGTTTACACGAGGAAACTTTTTCCGCAAAGTTTCCTTGTTTGTAGGCAGGAGGGGAAAAACAAAAGGGACGAGGTAAAAAAATTTCTCATAGGTCGCAAACGCAAAACGAAAATCACAAAAGAGAATAGACAAGAATTTGTGTCTCAGACTTTCCTCGTGTAAATGTCGACTATACGTGCACGATTTTTTACGCTTTTTAAGCGCCTACTCGTTCTCATTTTTACGCTCTTTGAGCGCCTGCCCAGAGGCAGCACCGATTATATCTGTCCCTTTTGAGCGCGTGCTATGTATAGACAAATGTATCGTGATAATGGTCATCTAGCGTCTTGTCTGTTTTTGGAAATATCTACGAAAAAAACAGAATGATATAGATTGTTGAAATTTGACACACAGATTATTTCTTTAAGTAATCCACGGACACGCCTAGCACCACCCACACGCAACTTAACTAACCATTATATTTTTACCATATATTAGGGGCTATCTCAAAAACTACTGAGCCAAAATGATATTCAGTATTTTGTTAATATTCGATCTGGCCACATAATCCACTTGAACTTTAGAACTATTTTTTTTAACAATCTTATCCATTTTACTTTGAGTATTGCCCTTAAGAATAATTAACAATAAGGAGTGTTGCTCGGGTTAAATAATATAAATCAAATTTTTTTTTATTATGTGCTTAACGTTAATAACATTTATGTGGCAATCTTTTGAACATGAATTTGCCCATATATTTAAATATTCTCGGGCGAGTCTTCAGCATTGTCAGAGTACAACCTTCAAAATATATCTCACAGCTACTCACAGTATGATCTTTTAAATGCAACTTTTGTTGAAGGTAACTAGCTACACGAATAATGATAGCGTAGAATACATAACGAGTACAATAGGAATATGTTGTGTATCTACTGAACATAATGAATCTGAGGTTCTTTTTTTTTCTTTTTAAATGTCAAATGTTTTTGAACTTTTCTATGCAGCCTAGAGTAAACTCATGCCGTGTTAACACATGCAAAGTATTAATTCATTTTTGATTGCATGATTTCATTTCATGGGATTTTAAATAAATTTAAAATTTTAAAATTATATTTTAAGGAAAAAATTGCTTAATTTAGCTTTTTTTTACTTCATTCACCACACCTACAATTAAAATTTTATTTAATTTGTATAGAATAAAGTCTAGCCTCGATAACACACCTTGCATTAAGTTTCATCTCACTGGATCACTACAATAAACTCACTGTCACTGTATTCAATTAACATTTTATTTAATTGTGAAACATGTCGCCAATGGCAATTAATATTGAAAGCATTAACAGCTTCAAATGAAAACAAAAAAAAAAGATGTTTTGTGCCTGGGTACAACATATAACATGTAACATAATAACTCGATTTATTTTCAGTTGATAGCATAAAATGCAAACAATAAAAATAAGAGAAAGAAACCAAATTATAAAGATGTACAGCGCTGCTCGATTCCCCCAGTGACCTAAACCCGTCACTGACTCATTCATTCATGCAATCATTTTACGATCATTGGACGCAACTACACAACATCGCTGCAACTGTTTAGGATGCATTTGTAACTGCATTTGCATAATTATGCGAAAAATTGTACGTCAATGTTTGCATAATTTACGATCAACATTCGACAGCAATACGTACGGCAACAATAGCAACAGTTTTAGTAGCAAGAGCAACAGCAACATGTGTGCGAAACTCACAAAAGTGACAGTTGTTGATACACTGAAAGAATTTTGTGATATTCGTTGCCATGTTTTTTTAGAAATCAACTATTTAATTTTTTAAATGCGTTGAGACCTCAATAACACAATCTTTTCCGGACAGTTTTTTGTCATAGGTATATCCATTAGGGATTTATTTTTTAAAACATTTATTCTTAAATTAACATATTTTTTTACCAGAAAATCAAACCTCCAAGAAAATTTCCGAAATCAATCATCATTTAGAGGTTGATGAACCTTTTTCATATTAAAATGAATGGCATTATCAACTTTCTTGCTTGAAATGAGCAAAACAGCGCTTTATTTCAGATTTTTAGCGTAATTTTTTAGAGAAATTATTTCTTTAAAAATGTCATAAGACAGATTGCTCTCAAAGTCAAATTTTTGTTACAAAATATTTCTTGAGTTGATCGGAAACATAAACTTTATAATAAATTTTTAAAAGAAAACAAAGGAGCTCCCTGCACTTTTCACTCACCAACCTCCCGTCTCCGTACACTTCGCTCGTGGGCTCTGACGCACAATTCTCAGAATTTATGTTTTCTTCCTATAATCGACAACTTTATTCTACCTTCTTTAACAACTAAAAGTATGCAATGGAAGTCTTTCTTCAACAACTAAAAGTATGGAATGGAAATTTTTCTTTATTCTTAAACTTGTTTTTCGCTTGATTCTTTCAATATATGCAAATTTTCTGACACCGAAAACTATTTTATGTACTCGTAATATGTAGATTAAATTCTCTGCAAAAATTTCCTCAAAATCAAACGTATGAAATCAATACTGCCCTCAGAATCAAAAATTACGTATGTCAAAAAATTGCATCTTATGGCATCGGACAGCTTAAGATATTACGCGAACTACTCCAAGTGCCAGTAGCTTAGTTCAAACATATCAAAAATCTCCAAAGACAATTTTCTCTATCTCAATTTCACAGCTATTTCAACAAATTGACTTAAACAAAACATCAGTTATCTCGAAATTAATTTTTTTTTAGATACCCCCTTACGCTTTTGAGTGCAAAATAGTTCTCAAGATGTAAAGATTAAAATGATCACGGTGCTGCTTTGTATGAACATATATTTAATGCTAATGAAGTGTAAAACCAATGCCTTCTAAAAGCAGTAACGAATTTATATATAGGAGGTAGACTGGGCAGTTGCCTAAAGCGACAAATTTTAGGGACAGCAAATACTGAAGACTCTTTTCTCAGCAATTTTTAAAAAGCTGACGGAAAATTAAATTATTCTTCAGGAAGAAGGGCGACAATTTTCTCACTTCCTAGAACGGAAAATCTTTAAATCCGCCTCTGTCTAAAAGTGCACTTAGGGGACGTCATAAATTACGTGAGGTGTTTTTTTCGAACCCCCCCTCCCCTTGGTGAGAGTGAGTTGTTATTTTTTAAATTCGGACCCCCCTGCCCGTGGTAAGATTTGGTGAGTTCTGGCGGGACCCACCTTCCCTTCCGTGAGACTTGTCTTATGATTTTTAGATGTAAACTGCTATAATAATGTATACTCTCTGCATTAAAAAGTTGACATGAGATTTTCGTTGACCCGCCTCTCCTCCTTGGTGAGATTTGGTGAGACTTTGCCGATTTCCCCCCCCCCCCCCCCTCCCCTATTTTGACTCACATAATTTATGGACGGCCCCTTATGTGGTTAAATTGAAATATCTTGGAAGTTATTGATCTGGTACGTTTGACTTTTAGGATTTTTTTTAAGAATTTAATTTCCTTTGGAATGGATACTAAAATTTTTTATTTACAACGCAGCGGTAAATATGTAATACACAACATCGATGAATAGCTATACACATTGTAAGCAGTAATGCTCACAACCCCAGCCACAACTGTAAATGCTTTTTACAAAGGGATGGCCGCTTTGTAGGCAGCTTGCGTACATCTCTATATACAATGTGTAGCAAGGGAAAGGCAGATTGCCTTAAAACATCGCTTACCAAGTGCCTGTATAGTTTACCGAGTTGCCTACATCTCCACATACAAAGTATGCAGCCAACAGGCAAGACCCCTTACATCTCCATATACAAATCAGACAGCATACAGACAGACTGCCTACAAATCCATATACAATGCAGGCAGCCAACAAACAGACTGCCTACAACTCTATATACAAAGGAGGCAGCCAGCAAGCGGACTGCCTACAGCTCCATATACAAAGCAGGCAGCCAGCAAACAAATAAACAAAATATCACAGTAACAATTTCATTTGTGAAACATACAACACAAAGGGTATAGCTTTTCATATATGAAACTTCAGAGTACTTCATCGATTTGCCGCTGGGAAAAAATTGACTTTAAAAATCTCTAACTTTGAAAATTTTTGGGTTAGAACAATTTTTCTAAAAACACTCTTAAAGAGCAATAAATTGTCGAAGAAATGCGCAGCCTTACATTTAAAAAGAGAAGAGGTACTTACCCCCCTGTTTAATTTATGAACGAAAATTTGTCACGTGAACAATTTACAACAAAATTTAAGTTTTTATTTTACTAATTTTGAATCGTTTCCAAATAAAATATAGTCTTTTTGTTAAAAAAAAAAAACACCTTAAACAAACAACGACTTTTTTAGTTTCCCCTCAAATTTTCCTTCTTTATAAAAATTTTTTCCATGTGTAAAGACGGATAAGTAGATACACGAACCCAACCGACAATCACCACCACGTTATGATGAGTGGGTTGTTATGCGGATGCGCCAGTACGTAAAACGACTCATTCACTTTCTAATTTACGAATGTCTGTTTTTTGCTAAACTACTTAGTTAAGTGAAGACTTAAAAGATAGTTTTTTTTTTCCTTAGTTAAGATGTTGTAACTGATGCCATTGCGGAATTGAATTTACGTATTTGTAAATTCTGCAGATTTAATATTCATTAGCCAACTTAACGCAGTAGAAAAAAGATAATTTTATGTGGCTAGTTGTACTAAAGTAGTTAAGATAATTAGTTTTTTTCGTCCTCAATTTAAACTACGCTAATGTCAAACCTTTAGAAATACAACTTGTGCTGTTATATGCATTACCATTGAAGTTTTTGTGTTTTAAAATGTCAAAAATTCGTTTAATATTTCACAAAATTAATTTTTTTCTAATTGAAAAAAAATTTCACTCAATTTTATTTGAAAAAAAAAAAAGAAAACATTAATTTAATTACGTGTTAGCTTAAGACCTGATTGATCTCGATATGTACCTATGTATTATATTTCCTTTCCACCTCTTTTGATCATAAAACAAAATGCCTTTTTGCCAACATAAATTTGGGTTTTGTTTTTATTTTTTTCAATTTTTTATTGCACATTAAATTTTATTTTTTTTTTGTGCTGATTTCATTTTCGTGCAATTGAAACAAAATTGAAATGTTTGCAGTAAAAGACTTTGTGCGATCTTAATCTCGCGTAGTACTCATAATAACAACAGCAAGCACCATTACCAATCATATCCACTTTCTTGGAGTTTTAGTTAGTTGGTTATTTAGCCAATTCATACCGTGGATAAAATTCATAGAGGAAAAAAGTTAATCAGTTGAATTGAACGACAAGGCATATGTGTGTAGACAAAATGAAAAACTCTGTCCGCACTAACTACTTTCAGTAAATTAAAGCCGAGAGTGCAGTATTCGTCACAGTAGCGGAGAGATGGCGTTATTTAGATAAATACAAATTCACAGCTTTTTGTCTTGAAATCACTACCACAGCTGTTGTCAAGAAAAAAGAAACAAAAAACACGAAAGTTGCGAGCTGTTAAAAATCATGATTTTTTAAAAATATGTAATGTGAATATTTGGGGTTCGGCCATAGCATGCGAATGGAGCATCAAGTTTATTTTATTTTTCTTTTGAAAACGTTATATTATGAGAAAAAAATTAGCATTTGTGGACCATAATAAAATCATGACGACTGCATTTATGAGTATCTGGTTTATTTTTAGAGTGTTATACTTTAAAATTGAAATCAAACACATAAAACTTGTCCAAATTACCTTTATGTGGTAGATAATTTTATGTCTTTTAGCATTTCAAGTTTATTTCGATCATATATTGACAATAATACGTCAAACGTTGAGTGTCAAATATTTTAACGTCGCACAATCTAAGTACTTAATTTATTTCGAAAGAAAATAATCCAGAGGCGTCAAATCACATGATCCATATTCCTCCGATTACTGACAACTTTTTACAACGTCAAGGACCCCAGCGACCTTCTCAATTAATATGGTTTGTAATGCGATTAATTGTTTCGTTTTTTTTAAGCCCTAGCGTTTGTTATAATATTCTCTATGTCCGCTGCAAGAAATCCAAGATAAATTATTGCCCTTGATTAACTTGACGCTCCTCACCAGGCTGCTATCTGCTATAAATTACAACCGTCATGGGGTAATATGATTACAGAGCCAGTGTTGGATGAAGCGAATTCGACTGCAATAGGGGGACAATTGCTCGTTAATGGCCAATGATTCATGCGATGTATATGCCCTTTCCATATTAACTATCATCACTAAACATATGGTGCATTTCAGACGAAACGGCAATGAAAATAAAGTGAGGTCGTGAAATTTGTTTATATTCCGGTAAGTTATACATCTAGTAGACATAAATGTGTACACATAATTTTTTTTTTCGTATGAGGCTTAATTGCCCAGTTACGGGCTTCTGAAGTACCGTCATTTTTGAACGCTGTTATTGGAATCTAGGAATTTATAGTAAAATATAAACAATATTGATTTAACTAGTAAAAAGGATGCTCTTTTTAATTTTTTAGTTAAATTCGAATTTTAAATTTTTTTATGTATGGAAACCCGAAAGTAAAAATTTTAAATCAAATTTTCAGTAACTTCGACACAATATTTTTTAAATATTTTTTTTTTTTTAAAAAGCCTTAAGTATATAGATGTTTCACAAAAAAATTTTTAACGTGATCGTTATTAGTTGAGGAGATATTTAAATTAAAGTACTTAAGAAAGTGCCACGTCCCATACAAAGTGCGGCACGTGTGCACTTCAATTCATATATCTCATAAACTAATGTAGATCACGTTAAAATTTTTTTTAGCATATTACCAGTATATTTTATGCTTTATTTCAAAGTTCAAATAAAAAAAATAAAATATGTCGAAATTATTTCAATCCTGAGATGAAATGTTCACTTCCGGTTTTCCACAAGAAAAAAAAATTAAATTTCCAATATGATTTCATAATTGAAAAGAGCAGTAAATTTCCTATTGAAACCACAATGTTTCATTTTTTATTGAAATTTTGTTAAGTTCGAAAAACTGCTTCCGAAAAATCCATTATTCATATTTCGTCAATTTTTGGAAGTCCACAACTTGAAAACTAAGCCTTATATAAAAAAAAATTAAGTGTTTACACCTTCTAGAAGTGCAATTAAGCCGAATATGGACAAATTTCTAAATCTCATTTTTTTTGCATTGTCCGCTTCGCCTGAAATGCCCCATATGTCATCTGAAGCTGTTGTTTTACTTTCTAGTATTCCTGCTGCACGTGTATTTCCCTAATCAAAGCGAATAGTTCCGTTGATGGCGTTCGAAACGATTTCTATTCCTTACTGCTTGATATAGAGACAAATATGAGGCGCCCGGTTTCAAAACCGGCCAAGTCCATATTTCATACTTTTGGGAAAACAACGAAAAACGTTTGTTTTCATCTATGTTCATTGAAAAATTAAAAAGTATTTCACACATGATAGCTTATAAAATTTCGTCAGATCAGATATTTAAAGTTTTATTTGCGAATATTTTTGAGAAAACAATTTTTGACTTGGCCGGTTTTGATTTCAAGGCGTTGGATTAGTTTTGAATGCAAGTTCATGGACTTGGCCGGTTTTGAAACCCATGAATCAATAATAAATTAAAAAGTGTAATATTTGTGTCAAAAAATTTTTTTTTTAATCTAAAACCATTGTAGAAAGATAAAGCATGGTTTAGATTTTTATATATGAGAATATCTCAAAATTTTATTTTTTTGGACTTTGCCGGTTTTGAAACCGGGCGCCTCATATGTGTCACTAGACAACTCTTTTACTGGCTCAGAATCGGACCAATAATAACCTACCTGCAGCAACATGGTAACATATGCATGACTTGAAATGAATTTATGATACATCGTTCCACATGTCTAATCGCCTCAGAATATTTTTCTCTATCAATTACCCATAGCCATAAAATATGGATTAGATGAACATAGCGCCAAAAAATACTACCCAATTGCAAGGTCCCTACGAACCTTGTTGGTCATCGACGTCATAATTGTCTTCGAGCTGACGAACATGATGAAAAATTTCACGAAGTTATATCCTAACCGATTATAATCGGCTTAACATATCTTATTTGCAGAAGTCACGGAGGCTCGAGCTATTCGGTTTGGAGGACGAAGCCACAATATTCGAAATAAAATTGTGAAAGTATCCTTTTTTTCGGCGAAAAATGTCGTTTGCGTTACTTTTTTATTTAAAATATTTACCCAGTAATAAACTTGAAGAAAATCAAAGAAATCAAAAAAAAAATGCAATTTCAATTGACTCAATATATGAAATCAAAGAAAGTTTTCCTTAATTTAAAATAGCAACATTTTACTTATATTGAAATGGAATGCCTGGTTCAAATCAATTTTTAACTTAAAATTAAGAATTCTAACGAAAACGAAATCAGTAAGTTACTTATTTTTGCAATTTTGCATTCAAAAAAGTTTCAAAATTTACCAGCTGAGAGTGTTATCACTTTTTTTTACTTCATAATAACTTCATCAGAGCTCAGTTGCAGCTTGTTAAATGAAATGTCCAATAAGTCATTGTAAATTTATTGTTCTTAAGTAATATAGCAAAAAGAAACATAAATTTTATACAATATAACCTGCAGATGTTGTTGATTTTTTTACTTCTGAATTTCCAAATCGCCTTGAAGTGTCTAAGCATCTTTTTGAAGTTTTTTTTTTTTTTGAATATTTTTCCTATCGCACATGAACAGAACTTGAAATATTACACATGCGTAGTGTGGCATAACTCTAAAACTTGCCATAAAACAACAAAAGTAATAAAAATGTAAACAGCGACTGTTATTGCACAGTTTTGAAAAAGTGTTACAAGAGCCACTTGATCGGACACAAGTGCGTTTGCTGTGCCATGTCTATAACAAAACCATCATCATCATCATCGTTGTAGTTGTCGCTGTCATCATTATTATCAACTTAGCGCATTGTGACGTGCCAATAGTTACCAACGAACATTAACCCTTTGAGGAATCACTTTGTAAAAAATACAAATTTAACTCAAGGAAGAATTTTTAATTAATTCATATCCACTAATAAATATTAAATTATTTTTTTATAATTTATTTATCTAATGCAAAGGGTAAAGTTTGCAAAGAGAAAAAATCGTTCCAAACTGAACCAAAAATTATCAGACACCCGATAATCTGCACTTGGTGAGAAAGATAATTTTGAAAACTATGATACTGCAAGTTTTTATTTTGTCAAACAGGAAAGCAATGCATCAACCCTGGTCAGAGGAAATCTTTAGAAGAGCTCATTTGATTGACGAATCGAAATTTGAGGTCTTTGGAACAAAAAGGGGAATTTAAGTCCGACGCTGGGCTGGAGAAATAAAGATGCCATATTGTATAGGGCCCGCAATGAAACATGATGGTGACTCCGTTAGGCCTGAAAAAGTTTCTCTGAAATTACAGTAGGAAATTCAGTGCGCATCGAGGGCACAGTGAAAAAAGGCAACAACAAACTCATTTAAGCACAACTTCCTCTGCCATCTGATTCTAACTTAATTCAAGAAAAATTTATAATGCAGCATGACTATGATCCCAAGCACACTTCAAAACTCGCTTTCGATTTGTCTAGTATATGAGTACTGATCACGGACCATTGTCCATTGCCGACTTTCCATAGCTCGTCCAGATTTTGTGCGGTTGTTTGACTCATAGGTATTTTTTTTAAAAAAATATTTCACAAATTTTCAATGGGGATAATTTCTGGCGACTATGCTGGCCAATCCAAGCAGGTAATATTATGGTCTCGAAGCCATTTCATTCCAATCTAGCCATACCCCACGGGTCATTATTCTGCAAAGGGATGGTTCGTAGCCGAATTATTCCACACTGGGTGGGTATAAGTTCACTTGAATATTAAAATAATCTCTTGCTTCCATTATTCCACTGATTTTACGAAGAAACTGTCATACATCACCAAGGAGCCGCCGCCAAACTTTAAGTTCTCCTGTGTAATGCGTGCAGTAATGCCAACTTTTTTTTTTATCATTCCAACACCATGCGCGTTAATCTGATCAATGTTACTAGCATTCATTGGTCAGTTGCGTCCAAAATAAATCACTTGGGACCAGATGGATGCGCGCAGTGTTGATATAATAAAAGAAAATGGCATTAATGCACGCATTATAGTAACTTCGGGTATTGCGATATGTGTATTTTTGTATCTTAAATTACACGTAACTTTTATAGCATAGCTTCTATTTCTGTATGTATTATGGTTTGTTGATGCATTGTGCAGTATATTACAACTTTGGAGCTCTATAGCGTATGCCAATCTGAAGCTATTTCAACGAGATGGAAAAAAGCCAAGTGACACTTCTAAATTAAATTGGCGGGTAATGTGATATATAGCGTTCGGATAATGTAATATACCATCTTGAAAAGTATGTATAGCAAGTATAAAACAGTAGGAACTAATAATACAAGAACATTACATCTTTCAAAAGAATTTCCATAAAAAAGAAAATTAGATTCAAACTAAATCAATAAGCGAAAAGCAGAACATATTAAAGTCAGATAGATGACTCACGTACAAAAATTGCTTGTCGTCTTGGAAGACAATTAATGTGAGCCCAAATTAAATCGCATTGCAGGCATTGAACTCAGGTCTGAATCTTTGTATCCCTTTGGTAGAATTTGTTGCAAAAAGCACAGGTAATGTCCTTGCTGGATGGACCAAATTGGACTATATCACATTACCCGAATTTCAGTTTAAATATACCCGGGCTATTTTTATTAAAACACATTTCAGCAAATAAAGAATTCACATTATTTATGACAAAGTATATTCATCTACTAACAAATTTTAGTACTTCGGCTCAAATACTTACTTTATTTTGGGCTTAATGCACTCATGAAATGCACACAAATAAAATTTCGACTTGTGGCTAAATCAATTTCACCGCACTGAGACCAAAAACAGTGAATGTGAACGCACAAAACCTTGTAGCACATATCTTTTTCCATTACTGCTATGTTGACAAAAAAAATTTTGTCGATACTTGCTTATTTAAGGAAATATGATGGCATATCACATTACATGACCATATCACAATATCCGAAGTTACTCTATACAAGAAACCTCAAAGTTTGGCGGTGGCTCCTTTATGATGGGCTGTTTTCATCGTAATAAACAGGGAGTTCTTCGTAAAAAAAGAATTTGCAAGTTTTCTGCATACTTTTTTTTAAAAACCTTTTTTTACAAAAAAAAAATATACAGCCTTAAAACTGGAAATATGTTTTTTCGTAAACAGTTTTGTGACTCACTGTATTTGATTCTGGGTGTCTAATCCTTGAAGTAAAAAATCTCCGAAAAAAAAATGTTTATTGGGAACGCTATGTAAATTTTAACCTACATGTAATGCTACATACTAAGTGCAGAGTTAATCAATGGTGTGGCATCATCTTTTGACCAAATACTAGAAGTAAAAGCCTGGGCACAACAGCGTGGCAATTAAACTACAGGTTACAGGTGGGCACTAGCGTTGAACACATTTTCGCCTGCTGCTTATTTTCAAATGTGGTAACTCCAAAAATAGCGCCATTTAAAGCCTCATAAATATGTCATAAACTTCATAGAAACACTTAAACATATTTTTTACTGCAAACTGCATAGAATTTTATTTGTTTTAGTTATATTTTACTATGGTTAAATTTTGTTTGTTTGCATTTAGTATTTATTTGAGAAATACGATTTCAAAGAAATGTTGGCTTTTTTTAATTTTGTTTAGTAAAAAACTAGTGAAAGTTTTATCTTCGGCCTCGCCAAAACCGAAATACCGTACACCGCAGTAAAAGTAATCGTAAAAGTTGTAAATTTTTATTAAAAGGGTATTCTCCGCCATGCCACCTGCTGGCTAGTTTTACTAAACGTTCCAATATTGAATTTAGCAACATTTACTTAGTAAGTTTTTGTTTGTATGGGAGGTGCAATGCTTCTTGTCAAAATGCACCCTCTCTTTGGCTGTTGCCAGGTGAAACTACTTATAGTTATCTTGTATTTGTATGAAATTGGTTCCATTAGAAGGGTAAAGGGTTCATCGTGCTAGTCTTTCAGCAACTACACTAAAAATAAATAATATTCTTTTTAATTTTTTTCTGACAACAGTTCTTAAAAAAACCCTTAATAAAACTGCATACCTTGAATTTTAAAAAAAATAACACTTTTTTTAACATTGAAAACAGTAATCGTAAAACGAGATTTATTCTTAACGATACACCTAAGAGGTTTGTTTACCTTTCTAGGGTTAAAGTTTTCTGTAGCATGAGATGTGCCATGCTTTCTTGTTAAATTTTTGTTCAGAGCTTATTTGAACCATTTACAGTATTTATGTACAATATGCTTGCACAATTTTTAATAACTCTTTCAGTATAGTATGTCGCAATTTACCCAACTTTCCTCCAGAGCTTGTCCAAGCCAATCCTAGTATTAATGTGAATTTTGGTTGCATTACCACAAATAATTCTCTCAATATACCGATTTATTTGTATGGGCGGTAGGCGTGTCCGCGACCGATATCGCTGGTATTTTTTTTATTTTTATTGTTGCATCATTCATAAAAAAACAAAAAAAACGGAAGCGAGCGAACAAGGAAACAACAATGCGCACATTGAGGACAGCTTGGCTGAGTTCCTAGACGTTAGTTGCACTGCAGTCGTTAAAAGTCATGTTCCTAAACGCAACCTTTTAATGTAATTTCAGGGTTGCTTCGATTTGAAACAGTAAGCTAACCGTAACACTGTTTTGTTTGTTCACGTTTAGGAACTCAGCCCTTCTCTCGTTTCGTTTGATTAAGTAGTGTACTTTTATTTTTACACTCTTGTTGTTCTTGCTTGCTTCTTTTGGTTTATTGCAGAATTTTTTTTTTTTTGCTATCGAGATCGAATTCATGGTGGGGTTTCTTTCTGTTGTTGCTTTTGTGTAAGTAGCTCCTGCTCTCTTGTTGCCCACCCATGACAGATGATGTCACTGATCACAATTTACTTTTCCAAACATACACTCAGGGTATAAACAATTTTGCAGGATTAAAGAAAAATGTCAATATTTCGTGCAAAACAAATTAAATATGGGTCTGCTAGAATAATTTATAAATCACCAGATTCAAATTTTATCGCAACATTAAATTGTGGAAATTGTACATGCCTACTATTATGTTCATCACCTTCATGCTACTTGAAGAATCTTAATTTGAGACTTCACCATTAAAAAAAGTTATTTTCTTGTGCTAAAATCTTACCTGTTATTAAAAGATATCCACAAATAACGAACAACAATAATGATATCCTACGCAACATTTTTGAAATGAACAGGAACGACTGTAGGTGTAATATCCAAGTTTGCTTTCAGTTAAAATTAATTTTCTTAAATATTTCAAATCAAATAGTTTTTTCTTTTATAAAAAATCCGCAGTTAAAATTTCAAATTATGTAATCGAATATGTTTTTTTTTTTTTAAATTTTCACTACTTTTATCACTTTATTTTTAAGCACTTAGTCCAAGCAGCACGAAACGAGTTAATTTTGCGTATAAAATCGTTTTATTGCGGTAGGCCAGTAGGTTGTTGATTGCAGTAAAGGGGGGGGCTTATTTTTCAAGCACGTTTTGCATGAAGTGTTTACAATTTAACTTTTTTTATTTTATTAATAACTAAATATTTTAAATTACGGTTGAAATTTTATATATTTACGAAATATCAAAGTTACGTATAACCTTTACGGTGTCACTTTCAATTTCAAGGTGACCAGGTACTTGTGTAATTTTTTTGTTTTATTTTAATCACAAGTTTGTTATTGAATTTTTGTAATTCCTTTGCTTAATTTTTGTTATAGAATTTAATTTTTTAGCAAAAAAAAAAAAATAAATTTTCGCAACACTTTTTGTGAAAAGAATTTAGTGCAAACACTAATTAGTTAAAAATCTGATTATATCTTAGATTTGCGCGATTTCTTAAACTGTCAATTAAAAATTAATTAGGCTCTTTTGATAAATTGCCACCTTAAAAAAAAGTCTAAGTCTTATATCCAGATAAATCTAAAGCTGAAGTTGCAATTAAATTTTTTTTATTTTTCCTCAAAATCTTTGAGTCTTTCAACTCGTTTTTGTAAATTGTTCACTAAATCCAATGCAATTACACATATTTATCTTAAAGATACGGCGATACTGTTTGTGCATCTATGAGATACGCTTTTGTATGTATGTATTACGCTAGCGTGAAAAACATTTAGCCACACCGTTAAAATTTGCATGTCACGATCTATGCAATTGTAGCCACAGCACCAGCACCAACAGCTTTAAAATCGCTCGTCCAGTTTTAATGGTAATGGGCGGTGGGTGGGGCCGCTATGTAGTCAGTTAAATGCAACGACAGGAATTGTGACCGAACGAGTAACTTTTTGTTTTTTTTTTTGTGTTTTAAATGGAGTACCTCATGCAATAAGCGGTTTTTTGTTTAAATCCATATATTGCGATTTGGCCAAATCTGTTAAACTGTTTTTGTTTCTTTTTATTGTTGTTTTTTTTTTTTCTTATAGTTGCCCACTATTGCCAAATGTTGTATTTTGTATATTTTGCGCGTAAAAATGTTTTCAACTGCAATATAACGCGCAAAAATCAAATATATTGTTGGCCAAAAAGACTTAAGTCACGAACATGTAATTCACATAATAACAACACATACACCTCTGGTATTAAAGTTAAAAACTACGTCGAATTATGATCACCGTTTGTGGAAAAGGTCAAAAAATGATTTTATTATTATTTTAATGTATTTCGATAGACTTAAAACTTTTATTTTTAACGTTCACCCGCTTGCTGTACCATTCAGTCGGGCTTACAAAATCAATCTGTTTTAAGTTGAACATAAAATATTTGCAATTCGAAAATTCACTTTTTTTATGTTCTTCGAATTCGCTGCTCTGCTCAGCCGCTTTATGTTGAGTCGAGTGAGTGTAACTTGAAGTGTTGTTCATTGAACGTCTCGTAGACTGCATGCCTGAGTTCCTAGCATTGATCGAGCTGCGGTTTTTTGTTTTAGTTGTATTGGTATAGTCGTGCCTCCAATTTGCTGTCTGTGATTGTGAGTGGCTTAAAGAAAATACTCAAACCTTGAGCATATGAATTTTTTGTTCAATTTGATTTTCTTTTTACGGAATTAAATTTTAATGAGATGGTGCTGAATAATGCTGTACATATTTTTCTGCAGTTTCGATTAGATAAAATTTCTCAACGCCTTATTAAACTCCCTATGTGAGTATTTCCTTAAAATCACATCCTAAGGAGGTTAAGCTTAAGCAACTCACGAAACACGAATCTTCGCCTTAATCAGCACTGGGAGACCGAACATGGTTCGATTTTTCGTTAAAATGTTGAAAAAAGTTGTGAAAGAAATATTGAAAAATTTGAAAAAAGTTGAAAGAGATTAAAAAATTTTGAAACAATTGAAAAAGACTGAAAAAGTGGATAAAATATAGAAAATGTTGAAGAAAGTTGAAAAACTCGAAATAAGTTGAATGGGGTTGAAAAAAAGCTGAAACAGTTGAAAAGTGCTAAAAAGTTGAAAAATATATAAACTGATGAAAAAAGTTGAAAGGGATTGAAAATCTCGAAAAAATATGAAAAATGTTGAGAAAGTCGTAAAACTTTTAAAATTGTTATAAAAGGTTGAAAAGCCGAAAAAAAGTTGAGAAAGTTAAAAAAATCTTGAAAGAGGTTGAGCGGAGTACGCCTTGGCAGTCCGTTGTGATTGCAGCTTGGTAACGTCCAGCTTTCGTTGCATGTCCGTGCGTACATTCTTCGCATTGCATAGCCGCATGCGGATCTTAGCTGCAACAAGATAGTGGTCGGAGTCAGTGTTGACCCCCCGAAATGTACGCACATTCAGACCGCTTGAAGCGTGCCTTCCGTCGATCACAACACGATCAATTTGGTTTTTCGTTTTTTGATCCGGGGATAGCCAGGTGGCCTTGTGAATGTCGAGGTGTTGAAATCTGGTACTACTGACTACCATGTTTCGCGCAGCGGCGAAGTCGATCAGTCTCAGACCGTTGTTTGAAGTGGTCTCGTGGAGACTGAACTGACCGACTGTAGCGCCAAAGATGCCATCTCTTCCGACCTTCGCGTTAAAATCGCCGAGGACTATTTTTACATCGTGGGTTGGACAACGGTCATACACGTCCTCTAGGCTCGCGTAGAAATCATCCTTGGTGGCATCGTCCTTTTCCTCCGTCGGGGCGTGCGCGCAAATTAGGCTTATGTTGAAGAATTTTGCCTTGATACGGATCGTAGCCAACCTTTCGTTTATTGGCGTGAACCGGGAAACTAGGTGGCGTAATTTTCGACTTACAACGAATCCGCAACCAAATTCGCGCCTCTCCGCATGGCCACTGTAGTAGATATCACAGTTCGTCCGTTTAGTGTCCTTTCCATCGCATCTCCTGGATGGCGGTGATGTCAGCCTTTATTTTTACGAGGTCTTCCGCCAGTTGGATAGTTGCACCTTCCCTATGGAGGGTCCGGACATTCCAGGTGCATATCCGTAAATCATTGTCCGTTTTTCGTTTGCAGTGGTCGTCATCGTAGTGGGGGCTATTATCCGAGGCTGATTTGGTTTTCATTGGAAATGATGATAATGTGTGGTGCGACCCAAACCCTACGCACACATTCCAAGTTTTAAGTCTAGTAGAGACTCGCCTTCTTACAACTAGTTCACCCCCGGACGGGTGTCCAAGGGATCTCCAGAGGATACTTGGCCAAAAAAGGCCGGAAGTTTGTGAGCTGCTTGAACTGCTTGCAAAAGAATCATCCCTGGCCACTCCCAAGTGAGTGGCGATCAGGAACTTTCCCCACTTACGTGAACTTCTACAAGCAGCTCCATCCTCCAAACAACGCTTGGTTAATATGGGAGGTGCCACACCCACTTATGCAATTTTGTAAAACTTCATAAAATTTCAATGCTTATAGTAACCGACACCTCTACACCAGATTTTATGAAGATTACAATCACTAAGTATAGCACTTAACGTTTTGCTTGTGTGGGATGTGCCACGCCCTCAGATACTGTTTTGCCAACTTTTGGTTATAAGATATATTTAAGCACGTAAATCTGCTATATTAAATTTCATAAAAGATTGCGTTATTAGTTCTCTTATTATAACGATTATAAACATTGTGGGCAGTGCTACGCCCTGCAACGAGTTTTTCCAGTATAGTGACTTAGCCTGTATTGATGACTGCTTTTAGTAGCATTATCTCTCAATTTTTATGAAAATCATAAATGCCGTTTTCGAGAAATATATAATCAAAATTTTCGATTTTATAAAAGTGTCACGCTCGCTTCTCCAATTCCACCTTACTTATGTACAGTTCAAGAAATATACGATTTGCATCCGTCTACCGAATTTCATCACAATATTTTGCATGGTGAGCGAGACATGATGATATAAAGCATTAAAAAAAGTTTAGTCATATGGTAGATAAAAAATTATATATTCTTTGATGATTTATTTAAGTACTAGTTGTCCTTCCCAGCTTCATTCGAGTAATAATATTTATATAGAATGGCAGTTGCTAGTTTTGACAGCAACAACTAACGAAACACTATATCTAGTGCGGGATTTCAGTTTTTATTATATAGTCATTCAGGGATTTCAGTTTTTATTATATAGTCAGTCAGGAAAATGCCTTTTTTCTATAAAACATTGTGATTTTAATTTTTCTGATAGGTGCCATATTTTTTTTAAGACTCGAATTTAAAAATGTAATTCCTTCGTGAATATTGACAATATATGGGGCTCCCATATTTCAAATTTCATGTATGTAAGGTCAGTCAGTTAGAAAGAAGTGTTTTTTTTTTTGTATAGAAAAGGGAGTTTTTGTTCTTGTGTGAGGTGCCCTTCCTTTTTTGGATTCGATTTATTGAATTTCATATATTTAGCGCAAACAATTTAATCAGAGCATTTTATCCTTACTAGGTAGTAAAAAAAAGCCTTATTTTTATTAAAAAAAAAATAATTTTTCGTTTTCTGGAAGATGCCCATACAGCTTAAGGATTCGAATACATAAAAACAAATGCAAAATTTTGTGTGTCTAAGACGTGGCACACTGGAACGTGGAATTTCGAAAAAATGGATGTCCTATTAAAAAAAGCTGAACGGAAAGTTGAACAAAATAATGTTGAGCTAAAAAAAATCTTAATTTATTAAAATCATTTATTACCTTCCAATATATCGCAATTCGTGCACTGAATTTTTTGTTTATAATTCTGCAAAAAAAAATTGTATTTTTTTAAAGCCTTTCTATTTGTAATTTTTTGTTTTTTGTCTTAATTTGATTAAAATTTTAATTTTTACACAGCACGTCGTCACTCGCTTCAATTAAGCTCAAAGAGCAGCAAAAAAATGCTCGCTTGCTCACTTGCATTTGCTGCTAGTCATGTTTACGTTCAGCAAAGTTAATTCACAAGCAAATTAAATTACAAACAGCTGAGTTCAAAAACAAAAACAATGCGATACTGCTGCCGCCGCAGTGTTATTTATTTGTAATGGAATAACAAAAAGCTCCATATCTCTTCTTCAGCGCTACTTCTTACCTACTTTGGTTGTGGCTTTAATTTAATGTGAGTTGGTTTTAACTCTTAGCCACCAACGAGTTGCAAGAAGCACTCGCAATGACCTTGTATTTATAAACTATAGATGCAGAGCATTGGTAAAATGTTTTTGCCCTCATGACAGGCAATATAAATAAATAAAATGCAAAAATATCATTATTTAACCTCTTTAATGTCAAAGTTTAGTTAGATACAGATGAAAGTTTTCACCATATTGGGAAATGTTATGAACTTAGACATTTTTCAAGAAGTTTAACTGCTAAGTTGCTGTGTAAAAAACGTTCTAATACCGTTTAAATAATAAGCTTTTAATGGTTAGATTACCTAAAGAATGTAGCACAAAAATATTTTTCAGTATCCAGTAGAGGTTAAAGTGTATACATTTACTAAATGAAACTTCTTTGGCTTATAATATTGCTGCAACATCTTTTAATACCTCCATGTCGAACGTTGAACTACACACGTACAGTTTTCAGTGCAACAGTATAACAGAAGTGGTAACTAAATACAGTACAGCCAACAACATTCAACCAAGCGCGGGCTCGTAAAAAAGGTGAATGCAAGCACTTGCGGCGTGATGTGTTCGTAATATGGAAAAGGTCAAAACTGTTCGCCGTTGTTGATTAATCGAAAAATGTTGAAAAAGTCAAAAAATATTGAGAAAGTAATAAAAGTAGAACGATGAAAAAGTCGAAAAAATGTTGAAAAGTCTGAAGTCCAAAAGTCGAAAATTCAAAAATTTTGAAGATACACATGGGCATTTCTCTCATGTTGGGGGACGGAAGTACACTTTTATAGTGAAATAAAAGTCAAAGTAAAACACTTTTATTTTTTTCTGTTACTTGAAGGAATAGCCCTTTGCAGGGCCGGATTAAGAAATTTGCCTCCTCTAGGCAGTTGAAAAAATTGCCGCCCCCTTCCTAAAAAGTTCTTCATTTAAAAAATATTTAGAAAAAATTATCTTTTTTGATGAGCAAAAAAAAAGGTCCTCGTTGCTGAACGAAAAACACTAGCCAATATTTGCCGCCCTTTAAATCTTGCCGCCCTAGGCACGTGCCTACTCTGCCTGTAAGGTTAATCCAGGCCTGGCCCTTTGGTAGCACTATATTGAGTGGTAAAGTTGATGCCAGACGTAATGCTGGTTCCAAGATGGAGGCAATAAAAAAGCCATTCGAACGGGACAAAAAACGGAAGTGTTTTTCATGGCCATCTATAGAAAAGCAGAAGTCAGCGAAATCTGGCAACATTTTTTAATGCGACTAATTTTAAAATGCTATGGAGTAATATAACTTTTTAAACGATTTCGTTTGATTGAAAAATCATATTTACTTTTTTTCTTACAAGGCATAATAATTCGTTTTAAAACATATTACGTATTTATTTTAGTTATTTATACCTTTATTATTGACAAGCAAAAATTATAAAAAATCTGCGCCTCATAAATAAAAAGAAGGAACATTTAAAACCCAAAAACTTAACGGACAAAACTAAAGCACCCCCATTTTTATGGTAAATAAAAACTTTTAAAATTAGTACTTAGTTGCGAACCCTTTATTCTTGACGACTCGCGCACCTCTTTAAGGCATAGAAGATATTAAATTATTAATGATATCCTGCGATATCCTTCCCCAGGATATTTTTAAGGACTGAATGGATCTTCCGTGGTATCGCAATTTTTCCTGATGATATTCATGTGAACAATATCCCACAGGATCTCAAGAGGATTCAGGTCGAGGCAAGCCAACCAAAAACTTATACCCTATTGCTCTGAAGCCAACCCTTACAAGGCTTAGAGACATATTTTGGATCATTGTCCTGATGCAACCTTCATTTAAGTGGCATCTCTACATCGCCATATGGCAACATCACATCTTTTAGTATGTCAACGTACACGAAGCGATCCAAAGTTTCTTAAATCCTATGAATTGGCTCAATACCTTAACCAAAGAAGAGATTCCAGACCATTACATTGACACCGCCCACTAAAAAAAATATATTTTTGCTCAAGTTTCAATCTATTTACATAGTGGCACAGCGGTGATACCGTTTTTTCCCCATTTTGAGCGATGCCACGCCCACTTAAAGGACTTAGAGTCTCCACTAACCTTTTTTATAGAACATTTTATCTCCTAACCAAATTTCATTAAAATCGGTCCATTAGCTTAGCCGTATAAACCTTTTTTCCCGTTAGGGGCGTGGCACCGCCTACTATTGAAAAACCTACAACCTACTATTGTTAACCTGATCAAATATTGTATTATAGCAGCACTGCAAAAAGACTCAATAGTTTCAGTTATAATCTCCTGACTACTTCTCGAGCCTTTGTGAATGATCAGTCCGCTCTCGTATTTCAAGTGGTTTTCGTCATAACCTTGAACTTTCACATGCGCATTTGATTTTGCATTTCCCATATATTCATTTGTCGAACTCGTAAGTCATAAGAAGCTTGGTACTCGTAATAAGACGTCCCGGCAAAGTTATCTCACTTGAATTGATCTGCAATTTTATAGAACAAATTAATGCCACAACTCTAATGCAGCACTGCAAATTAGCACTAAAAGTAAAAAAAAATTTCTTTCAAAATAAAACAAAATCACTTGTCGTTTACAAGTTATGTTTAAGAAACCAAAAGTGTCTCACTTTTAGTAAAAAATTTCAATGCATTTGTGTGGAAACATTAAGAGTTGTTTTCACAATGTCCAGTTAAATGTTAACAGGGACTTGCACAGGCATTTTGACATAAAGTCTCATACAAAATTTCCTAGTTAAAGTTCCGATAAATTTTAACCGGAATTTATGAAAAAATATAATAATTCACATATTTTGTAAAAATAATATCAGGCAGAGATATATTTATCTTCACTGTAAAAGGTTGCTAAATTATCGCTGTACGGACAACTTTTTATATTCCAGACCGGCTCACAATTGGCACGGTTCTCCGTCGGTATGTCTAACAGTCAGCCCTGACTTGAACTGTTTCAAAATTTCAATTAATTATAAGCGGTCTTCATACAAGTATGTAGCTTTAAAAGCCTTTAATTCCATTGTTAAAAAAAAAAAACAATTCAAAATGTGTGAAATATAAATACATATTGATTTTTCTTATTTTTAATTTTCCTTATCGTGTATTTCTCTTCACGGTTTATGAATGTAACGTTTAAGAACATACGATTGCAAAGCTGTTAACAATACAAATGTTACAAATTATTTACAACCATATTTAAATTAATAGCAGCTATTAACTGTTGCAGAAAGGCAACAAGGTATAATTAAATATATATGCATACATACATATGTATGTACATATATGTAACATCACGGCGCGCCGTGTCATATTAGTATACGTCAGAATAATTTTTCGAAATAAAAAGTTTTATCGTAATTTGGCGTTTGCTTTTCTTTATACTTTTAAAAATATTTTCAGTTTTGAACTAATCGCTTGATACTGTTTAAGAAATTAAAAGTCCTTAGGAGAGCTCTTATATTAAAATTCGGTGCAATAGTTAAAGTGGATCTCATTTAACCAAATTGCTTAAATTTTGAATTGTATGTGGCAGTCCACAGCCTATTTTGTTCACTAAATTTTTTTTTATATTTTGCGTGCACACATATAATTTCTATAGAACCTTTTTAACTTAGTTTCCTTATAAAAACGTTCGAAAACTTAGTGCTTCTTCATCTATCCCCCGTCCCTCTAACCTTTCTCCTTTTCTTCAAATCAACACGGTACATTGCATTTATAGGGGGCATGCCCTGAGCGTTGGTTAAAAAAAAAAAAAAAGTACCACACTTTCTGGCTCAATAAAAGTAGCCATACCGCATTTTATCAAATTCTTCTACAACGTCTGATATATGACCTAAATATGATGCCCGCGACTTTGTACGCGTAGCCTGTTTTTCTGCGAAGGCAAACAATTTAATTTTTTTTAAATAGAACTACAGTCAATTTTGATTCTTCTTCTCAGATCTAGAGTTGTTGTTTTCTCTTCCATAAATATTCCATTGCATTGCCATGTAAAAGACAAAATCCAAAGCACACACACTAACTAACACATTCAATCAACCAAGTTCACATTATCACACATGCTGTACAACATGGTTTGACAACATCAATGTTCGATAAAGTAAACTCTAGGAACGACCGCTTGACACATATGTTAGATGGATTTCAAAAATTGGTGATTTTTCTGCTGGCAGTGTCCAACCATACTATCAAGCCTAGTGAACATTTTTCATTTTAAATAGGATTTCATGCAGTTTACTTCGATGTGGACGCTCATAAATTGTTCTGCAATTGATATTTGATGGCATGCTCGATAATGTGAACTTAAAGCAATATTGACAGTCACACATGTTGTCAAGCCATGTAGGACAGCATGTGTGTTTCCTATGTGTGAACCTACTGTAATTTTTTTTCATTCTACATTGTTCACAAATTCCGCGTTGTTGTGTTGACAAATTGAGATTGAGAGCGAGAGTAAAATTCCGTTTTTTTGTCTTCCATTGCATTGCCATATAAAAATAAAACGCACACACCCTTACTAACCCACTAACTTGCTATTAAACGATTTGTTATGCTTACATGTTTCTTTCTATGTGTGAAATTCATTTTTTTTTAGCAATTTTAAAACTTTAATATTTTGATATTTAAGAGGAATATCGTGATAACTTTTATTCTATGTTAAGACCAAGCGCCTAAGAAAGATAACTAAAAAAATTTGACCGGAATTGATTCAGTAGATTTTGCGTGAATCCCGTTCATCGATAACGGCTATCATTTTATTTATATAGATTTAAAATTTGTGAGGCATAATGGATTGCATATAAAGTTCAAGTCTTATTCAATTAATTTTGATTTTATTTATCAATTTTCAATTCTAGTTTTTAAATATCATTCCGACAAAAATGCTTTTAACCCAATAATCAGTAAGTGAATGTTTTTTAACACTGCATGAATGGAGCAACAATTTGCAATTTAAAATAAAATTATGTTATTAGAGTAGTTAGTAGTAGCAAAAACCAACTAAAGTCTAAATAAACGCTGTTTAGCTTGATTGTTTCTCTAATTTATTTAATTGCACTTGAATCGCTTTTAACAGCAGCAAAAGAATCGTAAATTTGGTAGTCAGCCAGCATACGAAAAAATGTTACGCATGCGCAATAATAATTTTAATTGTTTTGTATTTATTGCTGCAATTGTTTTTTTTTTTTGTTTTTTCTTTTGCTTAAATGTTTGCACACATACTTTTCGCAAAAAAAAATGCACTTTGCTGTTGTTGCCACCAAATAAAAACAACAATTTATTTATGTTTGACATAAATTTGTGTAGGAAGCGGTAATGCAGCATTACTGAAAAATAAAATTAATGCAAACGAATTTTTTCGTTTACATCTTGCAGATCGCTCTTAATTTGCTTTTGTTATTTAATGTTGTAATGAAAATTTTTAAATTTCACATTTGCTAAAACTAAGTGCATCGGCTTATTTTGCTCATACCTGCCCTGCCATAAGAATAGAATAAGTTTATTTATATGCCGAAATTTTGTAGCAGTATTCTAAGAGTAAACTAAAGTGAACCATAATGTATAATCTGCTACAGAGTAATCAGTTAAATAACCAACTTGGCATACGCTTCTGTTTGATAATTTTTAGTGGCAGACTTAGCAAAATGCTAAAAATATTCAACAAAAAGCGTGCATCACCGAAATGATCGTTCTATCGAAAATATTGCTAATGTGATTAGTAGTGTTGTTGAAAACTCATTCTTGTCAATTACTCTACGTGCACAATTTTCTATAGCTGTTTATCAAAAATATCAATTTAACACAAAAACTATAGCCAAGAAGCCATAGATAACCCTGATCGGCTGCTTGAGCAAATGCATTTTCATGTCGATTTTTGGAAAAAAATTTGGTTCACTAAAGCAATTCTCATGTAGATTGATAAGGTTGGTGGCGCCATTGGAATGTGTTTCTTCGAAAGCGATAAAGCGACCAATGATTACAGTCAAAAGGAATAAGTAAATGAAGAACAGAGCTTTTGTGACCAGTACCTATGACAATTTTGAACTGAGGAATATGTGGTTTCACAATAATAGCGCTAGATGCCATACAAATTGCGTAGCAATGGCTGCATCTCGCCAAGAGTCGTAAAACCGTGTAATTTTAAAATCTGGCGGTGTGAATCAAAAACTCTGCAGCACTTAAAAGCCAATATTCGCTAAGCTTTCATAGACAGGCGTTTTATTGAAGTAGACAGAGGCAGACCCTTTCTGTTTAATGTTTTCGCTGCTGTTAAGCTGAATTGATCATATACGAAAGATAAGATAAGTAATATTTCAAAGAAGCAGACGATTTATGTGTAATGTAATGATCATCTGTTGCTGAATTACATAGAGTTTTTGCATTATTTTGCATTTCGAAAAGGCGGACGTGGTCTATTTTATATATTATCTGCTGTATGCTCAATATATCAGTTACCTGTACAAAATCAAGCATCTCTCATTAAGTCGAATTAATTAGTAAGCAATAAAATATTTCAACTTTGCTGGAGTAGTCGTTTAAAGAGTTTTGCAAGTCAGACTCATTTTTATCAATTTTTCATTAGCTAAGCAGTCAAATTATACAATTATATCAACCTAAGCCAACCTAAGTTTACTTTGGCAGATGCCTTTTTTTAATTTTTTTTTTTTTTAATTTTTTAATAAAAAGTTATAATGATCTTCTAAGTTTTTACCCGAAGACTTCCCAAGTGTTGCTAATTTGGTGGAAATACTAAAACCCACTCGTTACTTTTTGTATGCGATTTGATAGAAAAGAACGTTGTCTTAAATTTTCTACAAATTTATTTTTTAGTCGACTGACAGCTGCAACGTCTGAAGTTATTGACAAGACCGTCCCCTGGGGCTTCTAGTGTACAACTGTTAGTAATAAAATCGAGCATATTTTTGCAATAATTAGTTTAGCCACGTGCTTAAAACCCAAAAAGCATTCATGCATTGTTTTTGAGAACAAAAAAAGGAATTGCTAAAAAACTTCGAAACTAATTGACGATAGCAGCTTTATGTCTGAAATAATAAAAATTTGAAACAACATGAATTTTGCATTTTCTTGTTGGTGCTGGTTGTTAAGTAAAACGCAAACGCCTGCGCAGTCAGTAAATTTTTACGAACGCAACGCTTGTCAGTCAGTCAGATTAAAAGACAATCAGGCAGAAACGAAATGCGATCATAAGTGGGAGAGGTTGTGCGATTTTTTTACTAAGAAAATCTTTTTACAAAATTAAATGGGCTACTGTGCTTTGAAGTATCGTAAACGCACGTCTGTTGCCGCTGGGGTGTGGCATAGCACAGCAGCGGGTGTGTAGCAAAAACTTTGTTTTACAAATTTACTAACATGATATGAATTCAATTACTTATTATGTTCTTTTTATTTCAATGCTGTAATGAGTTGCAAATTGAGGCAACTTTGTTTTATTAATTGGAACGACCTTCTTCTGACATTTTGGCTTATGTTATTTAATCGCTTATGATTTGTGTAGATTTTTTCCGCATCCGTTGTGGTGTGCTTATTAAAATTGGCATATGCTTGTTAAAACTAAAATTGTATAACTTAATGTCGTGTATAGTTGGCACAAAAACTCAGCTGTTTTGAGGTCACTGTTTAAAAAAATTACAAAAAAATATTGACCATTTATTTTAATCAGCAACACTCTTATTAAATATATTTTTGTTATTCAAAAAAAAAAAATATGTATTGCAGTTTTCCTGGTTTATTCTGTTCTACCAAAACAAAAGACTTAAGCAACGAACTTCCTTTCGCTTTATGTGTTAAAATTGTTTATTAAAGTAATTTTTTGATGAAAAACAAAAAAAAATCCAAGCAAAATGCAATTCATCTTTTAAATATTCAAAAGCATAGCGTCTAATTTGAATCATAGTGTTGCAGCAACTTTTAACAGCGATTGCTCCACATTGCCAGCGTGTCTCGCTTCGCTTGCCGCTAACTGCATTCATTCACATTCACGTGCAAGTTTCTCATCTGCATCTGCATTATGTGCTCATGCAACAAATCTTTACCTTTCCATCGATAGGATTTACCTTTGCGCGCATGAGTCATGCGCGTGAACGTCAGCTAGACAATCAAATCCAAATTGAAAAAAAAAAATTATTTAATTTAAAAGCTGCTGTTTTCTTGTGCACTGCGAGATGGTTTGCTTTTTTTTCAGTCATTTGACTTTTAAGCTACGCTGCAAATATTCATCGGCATGAACATTTGTCGATATTTTTAATATTTCCAACAACACTCTGCATTGAGTGAGTGCTTGCTCTACTTAAAGGCAATATTTTTTTTATTATTACTGCAATTTTGTTTAACGTTTTGTATTTTCGGCTGCCACAATAAATTTTGGCACTAGTAAAATTTTGAAATATCATAATAAGAAAGCTAAATGTTTGCACATTCACGACTGAAAACTTCTTTCTGAAATCTACCTACCTTTCTGAAATCTATCTACCTGTCTTTAATTTAGAAATAATCGACACAGCTCAAAATTGTGGTAATTCGTATTAGAGCCCTACATATCGTAAAGATTTTTAAAGTTTCGCAATTATTTTTTGGCTCGGATAGATAAACCTAGCGTAGTATGTACGCGTATCAAATCAGTTTTATTAAGAGTGAAACCAAGTCTCGCTATTTCATCATTAATTTTACTGAGTTCAACGTTTTATGCAAATTTTTGTTTTCTAAATTGAACACCGCGGAAACAAAACAAAGTTTTCAATTGTTGAAAAATTATATTTAATAAATGCAACAGATTCATTCTTGTGACGCCAGTGGTGGTATATAGTCTATACAAGCAAAAGAAATTTCTAATTCTTTTTTTCGAACATTAGAACTATCTGCTAAAGGAAACCTTTCTTAAATGAAATCACAAACACCAAAACAAAGTAAAAAGTCGTTGGTCACAGTTAATTGGTCTGATGAAATTCAACAATAAAAGTTGCAAGTGCAACTAACCAAAAAAAAAAAAATCTTTGACTGGGTTGGTTTAACAATTTTCAATTACACTTTAACTGGTAGTTTGACGTAAAGTTTCATAAAAATATTTTTTTTTTTTTTTAATTTTATTTTTTTTTTTTTTTTTCTTTCAATGCAAAAAAAAAGTTGTCTATAAAAAACTTATTAACAAGTAATTTTGTTGAAAAATCATGCAATTACTACTTGTCACCAATTGATGAAATTGTAAAGATTTTTGGTTTCTTTTATTTCAACTTACGCATGTATTACATACCTAGTGAGAAAAAAGCGTCATGTTTATTCTTAAAAACTATGGTCCATAATTATAGTCGCAAAATTAAGAGCGCAATAAGTTAAAACCTGTTTTTTTTACCCAATATCGGAAATACAGAGTGACCCCATAAAAAAAAAAAACAAAAAACTTGCATTAAATTATGAGAAAATTTTTAAAAATAGATTACCCTGCGTTATTGACACAAAATATTGTAGACGCAGTGAACAAAAGGAATAATAAAAAACTTGAATATACAAGGCAGCGTGACGAAATGGTTAGGACTGTGAACTTATAGCTCACAGTACGTGTGTTCGATTCTCGTCAGAAAAGATGTTTTTTTTTCTATAAGCACATTTTAAATTAAAGCAAGACAGCGTGCTTTTAAATATTTACAACCAGGTTTTAAAGTAACATTTATTTTCATTGATATCAATAAAAAAAATCATTTACATTTACGAGAATCGAACCCACGTACTGAGGGTTTCAATTTTGAAAATACATACATACATACCTAAATTATCCCGTACCAAAATTTTAGTTTTATCAAAAAACTATAAATTCATACATTTTCGATTTGTCACATCAAAAATATTATATTTTAAGGCGAAATAGTCGTAAATGAGAAGGCTTTAATCGTTGTTATTGAAAATTTTAATTCCAACAAGAACCCATAAATACGGTTTTTTTTTTTTTTTTTTGATTTTAAAAAAATCACAAAACGTTTTTGATATTGCCGGGTTTTAAAAATGAAACCCGCTTTTATTTTTGTCTTCACTTTGGGTGTCGAGATCAACTACTCGGTGTCAATGCACAACGAGTCATGTTTCAGTGACATCTAAAATTTCGTACATTAAGAGGATTGGTCACAATCCAGTCTATATTGCTTTCTTGTCAACCCCGACTAGCATAGCGATAACATGTTGGCATCCGCCCTAGTTGAGTCATGGGATGGAAGATCAAACGTAAAAAGTTCTGCTGACGTCAAACTTTTTTCTTTTCTAGCTTTAATTTGGTCGATTGGTATTTCCAGGAATTGACCGTATAACTTGAAGTGATGTTTTGGATAATAAGTATCTGTCTACCCGCCCGACTAACCGATAAGAGTCCTCCCGTCTGTCATTGCCATAGCGAACATTACCCTTTTGAAGTCTTTTGAAATACAGCACATAGCTTTGATTTAGGCCAGGCCCGGTGACGCTGATTTCAACGTTAACAACGTCACCAAGAACAACCCACTAAAGAATGCTGTCCAACTCACAGCTCAAGTTTTTATCTTAAAGTAACCTGGTAAAATCGCCAATCGTGTTGAATTGTCAAACCGCTAACATTGTGTAAGCAGAAGATCGATCGTCGTTTTGGCAGACAAATTTAGAGAATCCAAAGATATCTTCCAAAAGTTCTTTGCAAGAACTTTCACTTCTAGATCCATTTGTCTAAAATCGATTTCAGCTGTTTTGCCTTTTTGTCACATATGGTATACATTTGTGGTACGAAACAACTCGTAAGAGCTTAATCAATTTCATTTTTATTGTGTTCAAAAAGTCAAATTTCAGTCAATACTCGTAATTAAAATGCAAAACCTTCCAAACCAAAATTTACCATTGAGTAATTCAAATTATTATGCTGACAATAAATGCAGCTATACAATACAAATTCCTGCTGTACTGTATATGTAACATTTTTGTGTAAATAAACAAAGTGTTTTCCATTTAAAATGGTAAATGTTACTTAGTTTTTCAACGTAAATAATTATGTTGCACGTGAATTAATTCAATTGAACGCAATTAAGGAAATGTTAATGTAGTGTTACAAATTTATTGCTGCAATTGTTGCATTTTGTTTTTTTTTTTAGTTTCAACGTTTAATTTTATGTTTTTTTTAGATTATTTGAGTTTGTTTCTTAAGTCTTTTGTTTTTTCTTTTTAACCTGTGTTTTTAATGTTAATATTTTTATTTTTTCTCTCCATATTTTTTTTACAGGATGTCAAATCGACTGAAATTCAATTGGAAGAATATGCAACGCAAACTTTACACGATATTTCCAATTTCTTTCTACAAATACATAGCTTCCTTCAGTTGGAGGAACGGCGCATTATAGAAGAATTTTATGAAATGTGCCAACTTCCGCAACAGACAATACGTGAAGCCAACTTTAAATTAAATGAATCACAAAATACATTGAATGTAAGTTTATTGCTATAGTTCATTAATTGTAAATTTATTCCCTGTTGATTTCGTATTTTTTTAAAGCCGAGATTGTAAAATTAAATAGGTTATTTTCAAATTTAATAGGAATATTTTTAATTAAAAAGGAGTGCTCTTTGCATTTTTTTCTTGTAATTTTGTTTTCTCAGTGTTTTCGCTCAGTAGCAGTGTTAATCATAAATAGTAAAAAATAGCTAGAAAAAATTTAAATTAAATTGACTTTCGTACACGCCCACTTCCCATACATACTAAACAAAAATACAATGTAATTATGACATGTTGAAAAAAAATTATATATTCATAACGATTTTAAAAAAACTTGTAGAGATGGTCAATAAGAAAAAAACATTGAGACAGTTTCAATTTCAGTTAGTGTATCTCGGGAACCATCGAAGTTGTTACAATTAAATTGAGTGCTTGGGTTCTGACTTTATTTTAGAGGAAATGTGCGGGGCTCTAAATAATATGACAATAATTGTTCATTTTTCGCAAAGAACTGGAACTATTTTTATAAAACATTCACGAAAGTTGGCTTAGGATATACAAATTAAAATAAAGTGGATCCCAACCTTATCAACCAACCTTATTACTAAGGCTTCAGGCATCATAGTGAGGAAATTAAGGATATCTATTCTTATAAAGAATATGTGGACGTGATAAATGGGCAGAAACGAAAAAGTATGTGAGGACCATCCGATGCAATTGAATATTTAAGATAATGCTAATAGTTATTGCGACATATGACCTAATTTCCTTTAGAAAATATAATCCTAGTTGAGTAGTTTAGTGCCAACTGCAACTTTTGCCTGGATGCACCATCTGGGTTGTCTAAAAATAACTCACCATATGATATAAGTGGTATTTCTAAGTTTCATACCAGCTTCAGATTTGTTTCTTGTGAAATGAACGCGGCAGTGTGCCAAAGTTCCAAAGGTCACCACATGTCAAAATTGAGTTGAGCTTGAAGCTTAGACTATTAACTGTCTCGCTAAATTATAATTCAGTTTTTGCCATATTCAGACAGTGCCAATAGCAATAATATCTGAAAACGTGAATTATAGAGAACAGGATATAAAAATGCTTAAAATATACAAACATTAATTTATGCTCAACATATTATTTTAGACAATGCGTTCCAGACTCGAATTCTATCAACGCAAACCGCCAATTGATATTTTGCTGCATGATGTCATCGAATGTGCAAACACTCATTTGGAACAACTACCCTGTCAAGTACAAATTTCCAAAATACATAGAAATCCGTTCACGTAAGAATATATTCATTTTAATTTGTTTCCGTTAAATTTTAAATTTTCATTACAGATTTATGCCACAAAAAGACGTACGCAAAGAATTTCAAAAATTTTACATACGAGAATATGAAGATCCACAAATTAATATACGTATTGGTCCTATCTATGGGGATTTGGATCGTTCGTTCCAAGAAACTCAATCATCGTTAGAAGACCATAAAACTTCATTTAATATCGTGGATCACAAGCGATTGAATAATAAACGAAATCAAATAATGAAACAGTCTAAAGACAATAAGCAAAGTTCCTGTGTTACGATGTCACAGTATGCAAGTCTGACAACTAATTTGGATACAGAAATGTCTAATGCCGACCCAAAAAATAGTTCAAGTTTCCTAATGGCAATTCAACGCGCCAACGAGCCTAGCTTAGCACACATCAGCTACGTTAAATCACCAGAACATTTTTACATACAAATGGACGATGCATCGCGACAAATCAAAGAACTATCAAATAAATACCTGAACAACACATTTACTGAGATGGTGCCAAAGCCAATTTCATCAGGAAATTATTATATGGCCTATCATGTAGATGACAAACAATGGTATCGTGCGTTAGTTAAGGATATGTTGGCTAAAGATCTGTTCAAAGTATTCTTGATCGATATAGGCATGAATTTGGAACTGCCTAAACAGCGGTAAAATTATATGGTTTATTCTTGTAAATTATGACAGTGACAAGTGTATGACTATCAAGGCATCAGTGCAAAACTGAGTAAAAAGCATCGATTTGATTTAGTTTTAGCAAAACAAAAATAAATCTAAGGATTGTCAGAATTTTGTCACTGTCACATCTTACTTACTTAGACTTACTAATTATATCTTGCATGAAACTTTTTAGACTTTGCGAAATCGATGATAAATCATTGGCCATTCCCTTTGCTGCCATACGCTGTGCCATACATGACATCATGCCTCCTGGTAAAGGCTGGTCCGACGAGGCCTCCCAATTGTTAATTGAAATAACACAAAAGTACGTATATTTAGTGCCTGTTATTCTTATTTGATGGCAACTTATATTAAATTTTCTGTAGCAAACCTGTACGTGTTAGCATTATTGATCAAATTGAAAATAAAGTTTGGAAAGTTGATGTGTTCACAACACATACAACTGACCCGATTTCTGTACGAGACTCTTTTTTATACACAGGCCTGGCTTTGGAGAGGCCAGGTGTACTGAAGTTCAAGCTGCAACCAAAGGTTATTGAAATGTTATTTTCTAAGTATTTATTCTTAATTTATGTAAATTTGCAGAAATTGTCTCCTGTAGCACGCATAAACCAACGCTTGCCGAAGCACAACTTCCAAGAAAGCGAGATGATTGTTCAAGTAACTCACGTCGAAGATCCACAAGAGTTTTTTATAATAAGGGTAATTCAAAGGATTTTGTAAATCATCCATTAGTTTAAGATTGTATGGCTTACTTCTTTAAGGACGAAATATTTTTCTTAGTATACTCTTAGTTGAAAAGTTATATTATTTCGGAAAAAAAATTTCGTCAGTGATGAGTAATATATTTTTAACTTGCAGCCAAATTATAGTAAAAATAATAACAAAAAAGCTAATATCTTATTCTGCTAAGGTATTAATCCATTTGGCGTCTCTATTCCAGGAATGAAAATTTGGTATTCGGAATTGACTTTTTCAATTCCGTGACAAAAGATTGAATTGATCGATTTTGTCGATTCCATTCAAGAAACCATTCCTTTCCATTGGAATTATGAATCGATTTTTTGAATTATATGGCAAAACCAATGCATTCACATGCTATTCAAAATAAGAATTGAATTATTTTTGATCTCATTTCAAGGAATTGCAATAGGAATTTGAGAAAAGAATTCTTGAAGCCATTATCACCATTCGATTAGGAAATATCGAAAATAAATTTTGTACACCACCAGAGACAGAATTGGGTCTCGAAAAGCCCGAAATATGATTAGATTAGGCTTAAAATCTAAAACTAATTCCTTTTGCCATAGAATTGTGAAAGTTGTTTGCATTGAGTTTTTAAGGCATTTGTTTCCAACAAAAAAAAGCACCAACTCCTATTCAGCTCTGCTGATGTCGTAGATTCGATTTTTTTGCGAGGCTATATATGTAGCTTTAATGGATTTCTTTGATTCACTCGTATCAAAGATTTTTATAGGTAAGGTTGGTTAGATAAATTAAAAGGTTTCGACTAATTCATCGCTTTCATAAATTCATATGCAATAAGTAGTGACATTAGCTTGGTTAAAATCAAGGGTTTCCATGAATTCGACATATTGTCAGTTTTTCTTGGCTCAGTGCCTGCGAAAGGTTACGATTGATGAAGCTTCAGATGGATGCGACTGATAAGCAATTGGTTTAATCAACTTTTCGGTTTCAGTTCTTAGTACGTCTCGAAAATTCAACATTTAATGTACTCTGGTATACTGCTTTCTGTAATTTTACTATAAGATCGGCACGTTATCACTGTGGACAGCCAAGTATCTAAACATTGAAAGAAAAATGATTTCATTTAATTAATATCATCTCTATCATGGTTTGCATGTAAGGAAGAGGAATATATTCAAAATTTTATGTTTGCAACTTAGTGTGCTTAGGTTACAATAAAACTACTTTTTCTGTATATAAAGTTATTTAGACTAAAATTGGAAAAAATTGTCCTGCATTTTCTAAATTGCCATTTCGATTAAGTAGTTCTTATAAAAATTCTTCTCAGTCGCTTACGATAATGCTTAAGATTCTCAAAATTTAGTAAAGTATTAAAAGTAATAAAAATTTACGTATGTAGCTATTTAAATGATACTTTAATTTTTTTTAGCTCGATCAAATCGATCTAAGAAAACAAATGTATGAGGAACTCAATAACTTATGCAATAAGGAGCTTAGACTAGAAAAAATATTCTTAGCACCGCTGCAAATGTGCTGCGTTCTAAAATTGAAAAACGTTTGGCATCGTGCCTGCGTTGAAGAAATCAAGGAAGGTGGTAAGTTATGAAAAGCATTCATAACAAAAACTTGTCTTAACTTATATATCTTGTAACTCCTCCAATCAGGGAAAATACGTGTACGCCTCGTTGATACGGGTTCGCAGGAGACCGTCGCATGGAATCAACTATTTGTTTTACCTTATAAATTTCAACAGTATAAAGAATTCGCCATCAAATGTACACTAGCACATATTGAACCATTGCAGCAAAACAATTACACCTGGACTGATGAAGCAATCAGTCAATTTAAACAACTCTGTGCAAACCCATTGTTACGATTATCTATCTATAATATAAAGCAAAGTGAATATAAGGTATCACTACATGTGACCAAAAAACATTGTGACATCAATATTGGTGCCATGCTTGTAAAATATGGACATGGTTTGTCAACCGGTGAAGCGTCACAGGTAGTTGAACTCCACAAAACACCAAAGAAACGTTTAAGTTTGCAAAACACAGTTTATGAAAATGCTGATAAAGTGCAAGATGATACCACTGTAAATAGAAAACCAAGTCTCACGACAGCGGCTAATTTAAAGACAGACCCCAAATTAATTAAACGCAGCGCGGTGTGTGTGCGCCATATTGAAACGCCCGGAGAATTTTATGTACATTTGAAGAAAATGGAACCAGGCATTAGGAAATTTCAACGTCAAATACAAGACGAAAAAGAAAAATCCCCGGATTGTTCCGACGAACAGATGGATAGCAATAACTTTTCTGTCGCTGACCATTGTCTTATTTATGTTAATTATAAAAAAGTAGACGAACATTCTGCAACTGAGAGTGGTGCAGCAGCAGGTGATGTTACTCAGAAAACAACTTCTGGTCAATATGAATGGCATCGTGGTATTATAGTCTCCATTGAGCGATTGTCAGATCCAGAATATCCGTACGTTGTCTTTCTTCGAGATATAGGAGTGACTGTGCGCTCTATACGTAGGTCTCAGCTGCGTCCTATAAGTGCACAATTCGATATTGTTAGCAATGTTGTCACACGCTGTCATCTAGCATGTGTCCAGCCTACAGGTGGCATGCCTGTTTGGTCACAAACATCGATTGATTGCTTTAAGCGGAATATTGAAGTATTTCAAAATCTAGCCATTTCACAGCAAGGTAAAGCCACGGGTGAGACCAAGTCGGTGCCGGTAGTCTTCTGGGGCATGACCTCTGAGACAGCTGATCCGCTTGCACCGTGCATTTCGAAATATGTTAACATAAATCGTATTCTTGTAAATTCTGGACTTGCACACTTGGTCGAACGTATGGATACCACACAACAAATGGATTATTTGATGCAACAGGAACTAACGAAAGATGAAATTACTCTTGACGAGTGGTTTAAAAATTTCTCGGACAACATGGCTTTGAAAGGTAAGACTAAACAGAAATATAGAGTAATCTATGAAATATTTCATTGTTGTTCCTTTACAACCTCTTATTGCCAATTAGAGGACATAAAATGTAAATAGAGTTGGTAAGGGTACAAACCGTCCAAAAAAAAATGTTAAATCGCCCAAACAATTTTTATAGAAATTAGAGTTCTACTTTAAAAAATAAATTTTTTTACATTATGTCAAGCGATTGTTCAAGTTTTTTTTTTTTTTTCTTTGTAATATTTTATTTTGGATCTTAAGCGATTTTAACTAACAAAAATTGCTTTTGCTCTTAATAATTTTTGAATCTGTTTCAATTTTTCAGTTATTGAGCAAATTCCTGATGCAGAACTTTCAGACTCTCCAGTAACCGAACAAGACTTTGATTTGAACTTTAATTTCGAAGAAAGTGAAGAAGACACTTTGCCTGATACAATTATAAGAACAGCACCTGCAGCTTGGCTAACATCGAAATGCATCAATAAAACCCTCTTTACTGCTTACCCTACCTACGTGGACTATGATTGCATTGTATATCTTCATGATGCAGATGATAAGGATCTTCTTACCAGAATTAAATCAAAGATCGATAAACTCTATAAGGACAAAGTTGTGCCAAAAGAACTAGAAGGCGAGTGGACTGTTGGACAGCCTTGTCTTGCTAGATTTCATGTTGATAAATACTTTTATCGTGGTGTTATACTACGTCTGTTGCCGGCCGATTTATCTTGTGAAGTGATCTTTATTGACTATGGCAATGTTGAACAAGTTCCAGTTGATGATTTACGTCCATTTGCACCTTTTCCCAAATTGGCAGCAATCGCGAGCAAGTATATAATCGAAGGTATTTCTCCTAAGAATGGTAACGCCACATATTCCACGGACGTTTTGGATTTAATACATAAAACAATTGTTACCAAGCTATGCTCCGTGCGCGTACCAACATCAGAATTATCGAAGGAGATAAAGAACTGTTCGATACGTGTAGGTGCAAATGATCTAGCACGCTTTCTAATTTCTGAGAAAGTTGTTGACATCTGTCGTTTGCCAAATGAGCCAGCAACGTTGAAAGACAACAACAATACAAAACGTCAACAGATATACATAAGGAGTAACAAAATAAATGCTCTGCCTGATGATGAACATGACCAAGAGCTTTTATACCCGGCATTCAAAGAGATTTCGCTGGGAGGCGAACCGGAGCGTATTTGTAAATTATTGTTCGCAAATAGTCGTCGAAAGCAAAAAAATAATGAAATGGATGATGTAAGTAACTACAGTGGAACCTCTTTAAGTCGAACCTCGATAAGTAGAAAACCTCCCGAACTCGAAAAAATGTTGTGTTCTCTTCCTTTCAAGCCCCAAAACCTCCATTGGTCGAAATCTGACCCCTCTGTAAGTCGAAATAATTAGTGAGTCCCTACAAGTAAATTCAGTACATATTTTCCTTCTTTAATTCGAAAAAATAAATTTGACCTCTGCATCTCGAACATAGCAATGTTTGATTTTACAACCTTTACAACTTGATTATTTGAAATGAATTACCTCTATAGCTCGAAGAAAAATAAGATACCAACTTTATGAATATGCCGACAATGAACATCATTGTTTTTTAGAAATCAATGTAAAAGCCTACTTAAGCAATAAACCAATTCTAAGAAATAATAAAGGAATTTATGACTGACGTTAACACGTGGTCGAAGTCCTCGATAAGTCGAAAACTCTATAACTCGAATTTTTTGGCGTCTCCCTTCAAGTTCGACTTACAGAGGTTCTACTGTATTAGAAAAACTACTTATAATTTAATTGTGATTTATAACTTTGTATCTTTTTCTATCAGTGTGATATAGAACATCCGTCAAAAAAAGAGTCAGAAGGTCCTACTTCAGATAACGAGGAAGAGGATGTTGACGAATTAGACGAACGGCTCAATGAATTTCTGGGTCGTTTAGATACCGACGATATGGACTTTGGTAGTGATATATTTACTAAACTCCGAAGCACTGTAACATCTAGTAAATCACATCAACAAACAATTATGCCAGCACCACCTACTAAAAAACGTATGTTCGAATTAGATGACTATAAGAAGATGCAAGAACAAATGCAAAATGAAAATTTGTACAAGTCTCTTGATGGTTCAGAAAATTTTGATATAAATGATTTTGATGCCATTGCAACTGGTGGAGGTCTAACTGATCGGAATTCTATTGAAGAAGATGATGATGTTGTTGAATTGGAATTTAGTTTTTCAACAAACTATTGGCACACTGCTGGAGCAGAACTAACAAAAGAAGATAAAGAAGAAAACGAAAAGCGGTGTCGCCACAGACGTGAGAAGATTCAAAAAATGTTGGTAAGCAATAAGAAATTTTAATCAGTTTAGGTTGAAAGGTTGAACGTATTGCCAATTACACGCAGGACTTCCGCAGGTATTTTTATTTAGAACGATATAAAATTTATTGAAAAAAATTTATTTTGTTGTCCTTAAACGGTAAACAAGAAATATTACTTAGGTGTCATGAAGAGCTTGTGTGAGAACGTCCGCCAGAAAAGGACAACTCATGCATTTTGTACCACAACAAGGCGCCATCGTATAAAGTCATCATTGTGCAAGAGTTTTAGACCAGAAATTTAACAAGCACCGTCTTTACTTTATATTGCCCTGTATAACTTTTTCCTGCTGCCAAAGAAACTGAAGGCTATTGCACAGTCACCCTACGAAAAATTGCAAAATTGGAAGCGTCTGGGCCCAATTTGATGAATAAATAATTTTCTTTCGTTTTATTGAACAATTTCGCATATTTATTACACAGAACTTAGAGTGTCATTACGCTCGCATAAAATGAAACCATCGCAATTAAACTTGATGTAAAATTTTAGGTGATAACCTATCAGTCGGCAGTCTTTTAAATAAAATTTCATTGGATAAATTATCGGAAGGTGCCGTCATTTTATGACAGCAAAAATCCATAAAAAGCTTCGGCATAGCTTATTCCTCGCCACCATATGTTGTGTCCATTTAAATTTTACAGAATAGTGGGGACTTGGAGTTTAATAATGCCATCGATCGGCGATATCTGAAAAAAGAAAAATTCACGGCAAACTATTTTCGCCTTAAATAAAAATATTCTTTTAGCAGCCGTGGGACTAAAGCATAATAGAGAGCCACGCTCACCATTGAACTACCGAAAATTATTGAATGGTATTATTTAAATAGCAATTGTAAAATAGGACCACCTTTTATATAAGTACATCATTTTCACTTTAAAGACTTACAAACTTTTTCAATAAAATCTATTTCTTAGGCTAATGCTGAGGACTTTGAATCTTCCGAATTTGATAAATTTGAACCAAATGAAACTTCCACGGTGTTCTCACATATTAGTGGCATTGAATATTTCCAAGCACCTCTGTTACCTTCGTCGTTGCGTTACTTTTACTGCAATGTGGTGGATGTGACAACACCAACAGTTATACACATTTATCCACATCTCGCTGAGTTTGATCATCGCGAGACAGAGCTGGAGCGAAGCATCAAAGCATTAGTTAAGACCGCACCACCGTTAACACAATTTGAGCCAAAAACCGTTTGTCTGGCTTGTTACTCTAAAGACAAAAAATGGTATCGTGCACTTATACGTTCATTCAATCCGGTCGCTATGCAAGCTGATGTACTATACGTTGATTATCTTAACACAGAAACTTTACCTTCAAAGTACTTACGCCAATATCCAAAAGAATTGGTGAAGTGGCCACTGCGTACATTCCGCGTAAAATTGGCTGACTTAGAACCAAATCCACGCATGCGTGAAAAGGATGTGCGACAAGCAATGTTTAATATTGTACATAAACGTAAACTATTTGCTCGTGTCAAAAAACAACCACCTACTGAGGATGTCACAAAAACCACCGTCGAGGAATGCGATAAAACGGATGACAAATTATTACAAATTGCGCTCTACGAGTCAAAGAGGTCAGCGCCCGAAACACCGATTTATGAAGACTTGATTGAACAGAACTTCTACGTTCGAATTTAGTTTGGTTTTTTTGGTTTTATTTTTCGAAATAAACTACATACATATATACTAAATAAAATATTCCATAATGAATTTGAAGATCATTTTTGATTTCTATTTAAATTTTGATATTATTATATCATCAACGATGGCTTAGATTTTTATTATTATTATTAAAAATATTAATACATATTTTAATTCTGACTTATTTTTTGTTAAATATTATTATTATCTTTATTATTATATGAATTGAATTTCATTTTTTTGTTCATTTTTTATATAAATGTATGAATTTTTACATCTGATATGTGACATGTTTAAGTTTTCCCATACAATAAAGTTATTTAATATAACAAACCTGCAGATGTCTTTTCTTTTGCTGTAATGTTGTATATTATGAGTTTGTTCCTTATTTTCATGTAAATTTTTTAACTTTTACAACAAATTCAATTTTTTTTGTAAATTTTTGCTGCATCGCTCTGCAACAAATAAATTAATTAGGTGCTAACAACTAAGTTCTTCGGCCCTTATATTTATTCATACACAATAAGTACAATTCTGTTAAACTTAAAATAGTTTAAGTTAAATTCGTATAATTTTGATGTTTACTGGAATTATATCTTTAATGGGTTTGGTAGACAGTCCAAGTTTTTTCCACTGGGTAGCCTTGAAATTTAAGCAACTTGCTATGTATTCATAATTTTATTCGTTAAGTTTGCAATTTTGTTTTTTGCTTTCCTATACAATTATCGTTGCTAGTTAAAGATAACTAGTAGCGGATGGCGAATAAAACGCAGCTAAAAATTCGTTTTAGGTAATTTTATATTCAAATTAATGGTTTCATTTCTTATGACTTCGATCTATGTATTGTAATGCAATCAAACATACTTCTGTTTGAAAATCAAAGTTCAGAGTCTATATATCATAATTATATAGGACACTACAAGCTAAATGACACAAAAAAAAGTTATTTATATACACGTAAAAAAGATTTGTTCTCTAAAATTTTACAGTCCAAGTCGCATTACATGGTGTCACAAACTGCTAAAAATGCACAAATATGTAGCTAAAGAATTGAAAGTTTTGCTCAATTTTATAAATTTTGTAGGCTAATTGATGGCTATGATAAAAATTCGGATAAATATTAAATTTATGACATTTTTCCCGTAGAATAGATAAAATATTTTGTAATTCTTAAGTTAAGGTTTTAACTCCGTTTTAGATATAACGTAAAAGCGGTGAATTTTCACTTTCAGTTGCTTTTCGCGACTGTTGATTTGTATCCCATTATGCGACAAAAGGCACTTGAAAGTAGAAGGTTCAAGCTTGTAAAGAGTTGTGTGTGTATTATGATTTCGAAATTATCGATTACATCTATAAAAGTAATTGCACATTACAACAGAAACATAGAGGTCATCGGATTTTTACAAAGTTTCAAAATAATATCGGTTTTAAATGGTTTATAATAACTCAAAAATTAAGTTAAGTTGAGCTGTCTTTTTAAAAACAATTGTTTTCATGTAATCCTAAAAATGTCATAGCATCGCCAATGACAAATTGCTCATCAAATGCTGACAGGATCCGATTCCCGTTTATAACAAACGTCGGAAGTGGCTATGAATGGGACTGAAATCTGCTGTCAAACCATAAGAGGAGACGGCTATAATAATTCATCTTGGAACCGATCACTGCACAAAGAACTCCATCAATTGAGAAAATGAAGAGAAATGAATTCACTCGCTGATGACCGGCAACGATAGAAGAGTTTTTTTTTTTTCTTTGTTTTTTTGTAGGCCATATGCTACGACAGGAGATTAAACACAGATATTTTCTGTATAATGGATCCAATGAACTAACATTAAATAAAAATCAAGTTTGTACATTAAGTTATTCAATAACATCGTTTATTAAAGATTAAAGAATATCTTTTTGTTTTAATCAATATAATATTTTATGAAACTTACATTTAAAAATATACTTTTTATTATATACTTAATAAAATTAATAAATTAATTTCTTAAGAGAACCCACAAGGGGAACTTGTTAAGCCCATTAAAATATTTTCGTAATATTGGCATAAGGAAAAATCAAATATGTAATATACTTATATAATTAAAAAACTTAAAATCCTGAAATAAAATTTTGTTAGTCTACTCTAATATTCACTGTTTTAATGCGTAATTTTAATTCGTTCGTTAATGTTTTGCTATAAATTCTATTACTATTTGTCTAAAATATACAACACCCAGACGTTATTTATTGAGAGATTCAATCCATACATGTAAAAGTTTATTAACTTATTATTTTCATAGCTATACAGTTTATTTTACCCTTAACGTATAGTTTAGTATATTCAAAGTATACGACAAGCATTCAACCTAATCGTATTTAAGTTGAGCACTCATGGAATAACTCGACTGACTTGACTTGGCTTGACTATATATAAAATTTTGTTCTGCTGTTTATTCCTAATAAGACTTATTTCATTGAATTTATTGACCCTGTAACTAAATACATATAATGCAATTAACTTGGTGATGTTAAAATTCTTGTAAATGGCTCCAATGCGGTGATCCATAAATTTTCAAAACTCTTTACAGTACAGCAAAATTAGCTACGGATATATGCAAAATACAGCAAAAAATTTGATAATTCAAAATTAGAGGCATTCTAAAATATACTACAAATATTGTAGCAATTACAGTGAAATTAAATAGCGGTTTTTTCGAAAAATTCGCTGTGCAGCACAAAATTGATAGGAGTACATAAGGCGGAAATTCAGTTACAAACACAAATTTATTTTCTATCAGTCACAAAAGCGGATATTTCCAATGTTTAGACTGGGTTTTCCTATTAACAGCAGCTGTTATCGAAAATTCGATTTTCTTATAATAATCTCTTACCAAAAAGCTTTGCTCTGAATTCGTATGTCTCTGGATACTTTGAAGATTCAGACAAATTAAATGATCTTTCAGAGGCAGTAACAACTTACAAAAATGTATTTAAATTATTATAAATCTGTTTTCAAATTATCTCTTGTGCTCGTTTTTTTTATTGCTTTTTGATTTATGTTCGCTAAATATAAATTCAAACAGCACAACTAATGCTACTTTACCTAATAACGCAATATGCACAAAGTTATTTTCGTTAAACAAAAAACATTATTATCATCATAAACAATAAAATCTAAAAATCATCACCGTTGAGTAAGAAATTTTGGGAAATCGAGTTTTTCGGAGATTGGTGATTTTTGGGCCAAAGCTACCCACAATCGAGTCCTATCTCACCGTATCCCTAGTAATATGTGATACTCAAAAATTTTGCAAATCAACTATGGAAAATTTTCAAACTATGTAATGATTATTACTTTTTTACATGTGTCGACAAATAAGTCATATGTACATATTTATTATGTACCTCATTTGAAATGTCATTTTGTTCAGACATGGCCAGAAGTTCTATGTGTGAGACGCCAAAAATCGAAATAGCTGCAGAGCAAAATAAGTACATATAAACGTTGAGAGCTTTCAACCTCTGGAGCCTTCCATATACAATTTATGGCAATGATAACTAAACAAAAGTTCATGTGCTATGAATGACTTTTCAAATGATGTACATTACATATTTAGCATACTTATTTTCGATTTATTTGCGATTCACATCAGGCATGTTCTACATATCACATCCGAGTGAAAGTGAAACGAAATCAACTGAATTTATTGATTGTGGAGCTATCAAGTGACCGGATTTGACCCAGATAGGCCCAGAATTTCATGTTAAAGTCGGGGGCTTAGTAGTAATTCAAAAATTTCTAAAATAGTAGGGAATTGAACGATTTTATTGACAGAACTCCTAAAATTTTTACTCCAAAAAAAAGTTCAACTTTTTCCCAAAAAAAATTGTTCTGGATTTTTTTTTTTAGAAGGTCGAAAGTTGCTTCTGCACGACTTGGTAACCCTGCCTGATTGCCAAGAACACGTTGGCATAGGACTCGTTTGTCTGTAGCAAAATGTTCGAAATATTAAACTCTTACATCAATTTTTTAACCAGATTGAACTTTTGTATTCGAAATAAAATCAAATATCTTGAGCCTTTTCGTATATGGGATAGAATTTTTGAAACGTATCACTATTTTTCGACTGTGTTTAATTTTTTATGAAAATATGACATATTAGTAGCAATTCACTAGTGAAATCACTCCGCAAAGTTTTGGATCAAAAATAATTTTATTTTTTGACTTATTGTCAAAAACATTATCAACCTGTTATTTGTTTCGTTTCTTTGTATCTCACGAATTAAACGATTTACATGAAATTTGAGTACGTTGTATATGAAACATGGTAGTTATTACTATTTTTTTTTTCTGTTTTGATTGTACCAATATTTGTTTATATAATATCGAATTGTTTATAAAAAATCACCATAGAACTACTTTCTCCGTCATGAAAAAATTCGAAAAAAATCAGGAATAATGCTCCAAGTATAAGTAAAAACATATCAAAATTTCAAAGTGTGCGGTTTTTTAGTATAGAATTTATAGCTATTTTAACTCAGCGTTTCATAGTATTTTGAAAAAATATAATGAAACTTGGGCTTAAATTTACTTTAGTACAAATCCTCAAATTTTTTTAAGATTTTAAGAAAAAGTAGCGCTATAAAAATAATAAGTAAGTATGCAAAAAAAGAGGGTCGGACGGATCTTGTTTCGGAGACATAGCTATCGGAAATTGCGGATATAGCTTTTATAAAAATAAGTATAACTTGGAAAATCCTGTATAAATACCCAAAATATTGGTATCATATGGAAGGTAATTAAATAAGGCATAAAATCGGCACATAAATAATTAAAATTTGTTGTACAGTTTTCGAGATATAACGATTTTTGTAAAATCTTGACCCTTTTTTTTCTAAAAAACGTTAATTTTTCCAAAAAAATTTATGATTAGCATGTAACTTTTTCAACACCATAAGAAAGCTCACTTAATTATCTTTAAAATGGTATATCAGATGTACCAAGTTTTTTTATATTAATCCATTTTTTACCGGAATGTAAAAAATTGTAGGATTTGTACTAAAATAAATTTAAGCCCAAGTTTCATTATATTTTTTCAAAATACTATGAAACTCTGAGTTAAAATAGCTATAAATTCTATACTAAAAAACCGCACACTTTGAAATTTTGATATGTTTTTACTTATACTTGGAGCATTATTCCTGATTTTTTTCGAATTTTTTCATGACGGAGAAAGTAGTTCTATGGTGATTTTTTATAAACAATTCGATATTATATTAACAAATATTGGTACAATCAAAACAGAAAAAAAATAGTAATAACTACCATGTTCCATATACAACGTACTCAAATTTCATGTAAATCGGTTAAACGGTTCGTGAGATACAAAGAAAAGAAACAAATAACAGGTTGATAATGTTTTTGACAATAAGTCGAAAAATCAAATTATTTTTGATCCAAAACTTTGCGGAGTGATTTCACTAGTGAATTGCTACTAATATGTCATATTTTCATAACAAAATAAAACACAGTCGAAAAATAGTGATACGTTTCAAAAATTCTATCCCATATAAAAGTTTGGTGTGCCTTATGCCTGAGGTACCTAATTTAACGTGTTTACATACACTGGTCGGATGTGAGAAGCAGAAATCAGTTTAGATATTTCATATATACAGCTGCGGTCAAAAGAATAGAAACGGGGTGTCATTTTTGAATTGAAAGAAAATATTTCGAACAAATGAAGTTTTTTTCTTTCAATCTTTTAAAATATTGTTACTTGATAAATACACAAAATAAGCTCATGACAATTAGTTCCAAAAAAAATAACGGTACTTTCTAGGTTTGCTATTATAGTGAGTAATTTGTAATTTCGAGCGGTCAAAATAATAGCAGTGCTCAACTCCTTTTCTTCTCAACACTAGGTATTTAATTTTATTAAAAAAATTTGATCGTAACAAGTAAGTTCCATTATTTTTGTATAATAATCCAATGATTTTTTTAAGTTTTTGCATTTTAGTGGGCCGTGGAAAGCATTCTACGACAGAGCAAAGTAAAATTATTAAAAATTCCATTTCGCAAGGTAAAAATTTTAAGGAAATTTAAAATTTTATCGGATATTCTACGCAAATGGTTTCGAATACCATAAAATACAGAAATAAACGAAAAACACGAGGCCGAATGCCTTCCATGTCCCTCCGGGACGTGAATTCTTCGATACGGCTTTCGATACATATAGGGTTACCAGATGGCCTTAATACAAAAGTAGCACATATCAAAAAATTGGAATTTTGTAAATGAAAACCTTCATTTTTTTAATTTCATACAAATATTTTTGATGAGCAAAAAAAAAAAAAGGTCCTCACTTCCTAACAAAAAACCCCAGCAAATTAAAGCAATAATTTCAAATAACTTTGGTGAGCAACAAAAAAAAAAAAAGGTCCTTACTTTGTACGAGAAAACTCCAGCAAATTACAAGAATATTTCAAATGCAAAATTAGTGAAAAGTAGCGCATTTCAACCAAAAGTAGTACATTTCGAGTCAAAAGTAACAAAGTAGCAAAGCCTTGCAAAAGTAGCACTTTTGCTACTTTAGTATCGCATCTGGTAGCCCTAGATACATAGTCCGTTTTTGCTTGCTGTGGAAATAAAGAAAGTGCTTAATATAGCAGCGAGTGTAGAAAACGTTAAAAGAAAACTCAGGGAAACTAATTTGAGTGCCCAGAATCCACAACCACTTCCTTTGTTTAAAAAAATGCATATCACAAAAAGATCGGATTTTGCGCACGGGTACTTAAAATTTAAAATTGACCGGAAAAAAATGAAAAAATGCCGATATTGTACTTTAAAGTTACAAAATCACCCTATATTTTTTTGCCGCCGATCCCGTGTTACATCAATTTTAATGTACAATAATCAAAAAGTTTTTTTTTTGAACCGCTCTCATGTACGTGTGACGGAAACCTAAATTTTGTGGCAATCTTCGTTGTATTTCGTACTGTTTAATTTGTAAACGTAGTTTGGACACATAAACGCTATTTCATTTCGTTATTGCTCTTTTCCGGTTTGTTGCAAATAAAGTTTTCAATCCCTTATTAATTTATTTACTTACCTTACACATAAGGATTGGAATGATTAAAGTGTCTCCTAAGAAGCTAAGAATCATCTCAGCAGAATCTTTAAACGTCATAATACATTTGCTACCTATTGATTTCTTGCAAAAGGAGTTGTGTATAAAACTATTTGGGTTGGTCATAGTAATGTGGATGATATACAGTATGTTATGTTATCACTGATTACTTGGTCATTGACAAGAGATTTTTGGTTACGTTTCCGTCAAGAAAAATCTGAAAATCACGAGGGTATTCACCTATCGGACGCAACAAACATCTAAGGAAATTGAATGAATGACTAGTAGCAGCTTACTACGTCTCAACCATCCAAAGTTATTCATTCAAATAACTGACTGCAGCAGCTACAACCCGAGATTCTTGCGATACATAAAGCGGTTTCTTGTTTTAATATTTTAAAACAAGAGTTCGAATCAATAAAAACTAATTTTACGTTGATAGCCAGACTGCTTTAAAAATGCTAAAATCAAATTACACCGAGTCAAAAAACAGTAATGGAATGCTTTCATGTCATGTGCACCCTAAGTGAATGTTGTAGCCCCTTTTAATAAAATGGATTCGGACTTTATGCAAAGAGTTATGCTTTATGCCCAGAGTTATACCTTTCTGGAAAATTCCAATTCCATGGCAAAAGGAATTGATTCCTTCGTCAACCTAGAAGTACAAATTTTAAATTAAAAAAATTTAATTGCATCGGAATTGTGAATTGACTTTTTCGGCTTCAAGGCAAATGGAATGAATTCATTTTCGACACCATTCCGATAATTGAATTATTTTTGATGCCAACCCAAGAAATTGTAACAAGTAATTTGATTCTTTTAGAATCCATTTTCGATGTATTGCGCTATAAGACAACTTTTTAAGTTATGGATGAACCTTTATTGTAAAAAAAAACAGCAAGCAAAAAGCACGCATTTCAACGACATTAAACGTAATACATATGACCTTAGCGCATAGTTAATAAACGTACATTAATTTTAAGCCCTAAATTCAGAATATTTTTCATGTGTAAATTACAACTCACTTAATTTTGAATACATTATTGTTTAAGAGTACACATCAAATGGGACAATATTATTTGCCGAAGAAACAAATGATTAGGGGCCGTCCATAAATTACGTGAGTCAAAATAGGGGGAAGAGGTCTGGCAAAATCTCACCAAGGGTAGGGGGGCTTTTTAATGCAGAGAGTATACATTATTATAGCAGATTACATCTAAAAATGATAAGGAAAGTCTCACGGAAGGGAGGAGTGAGTTCCGCCAGAACTCACCAAATCTCACCAATCGGAGGGGGGGTCCGAATTTTCAAAAAACACCTCACGTAATTTATGGACGTCCCCTTCTGATATCTGAGTCTGAGCGCAGAGATCATTCTGCATGAATATTGATCAAGTCGCGAACATTTTTAAATTGTTACCCATTCATTGTTGGAAAAGTTTCAAGAAGTAAGCTATTGATAGAAACAGTGAAAGTGGTGACGAGCAATGGGCTCTTGTCAAAAGGCGGAAAAGAAATTTTTCGAAAGAAATCTTTATAAATTATAATAAATCATATAAATACATATGTTAAATGAAAATAAATACAAAATTTTAAGTCAATGCTTGATGTTTTTTTAATGATGTTAAAAGTTTTCCGATTTTGGTGAGGACAAGCTTTAATTTCAAGTCTAAACTAAATGTAAATTGATTGAGTGACTAAGATTTATCTTTGAACGTAACGATATATTTTCGACTTACATTTCATAATATCTGAGTTAATTGAATTAATTATTTAATAACCAAATAAATCTTCATGAAAAGAAATTAAATAAAAATGCTTTTTTAGGTTTTTGAAGTATGATAATAAGTTTGTAAGTGTATTTAATGTTTAAATTTATATTGATAATTCTTAATTGTTGAAAATTGCAACGTTTTTATCCTTAATATGGTTTTTTTATAAACTATATTTATATATATATACTATAATTAAACTAATTCGCTTTTTTCAGTGAAAATTAGATAATTCTTACAATGATGTTGGCTTTTGTAGATAGTAGTTTTTGAACATTAGCATTCATTTAGTTTGGAACAGCCACATCAAATTTTTCATTTATTATAAAATTTGTTGCATTTTGCACTCAATGCAAATCACGAATATAAAGAGAGATTAAAACAAATAAACAAAATTACATAATTGTGTGTCTCAAAAGATAATTCACTAAGTTAATTTTGTAATTTTTCTAGTTTTATAGTGTAAGTTCGTTAAGCAGTATGATTAACTTTTCATTTCACTTTAATACTTAATAATTATTAAAATAATTAAAAAATTAAAGTTATTTTATTGCACTGAAACAAGGAGAATTAAAACTATACATATATGTATTTGTTAAGGCGCAACCGATGCTATAAAATTAAAGTTTTTCAGAAAACATACATAACGTAAGCAAAAAAAAAAATTAAATATTTCATTAAAATTATGTATAATTTTTAACTTAAATCTGAGGTGATCGAATATATAAAATCGAATTTAGCTATTTATTTTTAATATATGTAAGTGTATGAAATTCACAAAATTTAATTTTTTATGTACAATAATAGCAGAAATGTAAAAAAATTTACTAGTTTCGTTTATTAAGAAAAAAGTTTTGACAAACAAAACAAACCAACCATATGAATTTTTAAAAATCTTATCCTAATTGAAATTTATGTTCGTCCTATTCTATTTATAATCAATAATGTAATTTTTTAGAACGTTTTTTTATATATAACTTCGCATTCCATTACACCTTTGAGTTGAATATGTTGAAAAGTGCGTTCATTTATAGTTCTAAATGTACATGGTACAAATTTAAAATCGAACATAAGACTGACGATTGATTTATGAATAAAATAATAATAATTTTAGGAATTCTTTAAAAAAAGTTGCGGTTATGAAACGCAGTAAACATTTATTTTCACCTCTGTTTTAGAGCATTCTATAAATCATAATAATAGTCTGCAATATATATGTAATTTAACTTTTATAAGCGTTAAATTAACCACATTATAGTTTCTAAAATAAACGTTTCGTATGAAATAGAGCTTTCATTTTGAATTTAACATTCCAATGAAAATTATATTATTAAAGTAATGAAGTTTTTTACATCACGGAAACTTAAAAAGCCTATCGCACTTATCAATTCACATCAACCCATACATACCATATACATACATTTGTATAAATGTAATACTCATTTTAAAAACCAGATAACTATCCACTTTCAATTACTTTCTGTTTGCACCTACTTCAAAGCTTTAGGCCTCAACTGTAAAGGGATCTCGCGAATGATGTATTTTTAGATGCTTGTTGTGATTAGTCTTTGTTGTTGAACTCTTTCCACAAATCGTGCACTGGAACGGTCGTTCACCGGTGTGAATACGTCTATGTTCAATTAAATAGTAGTGGCGATGGAACGATTTCTTGCAAAGGTCGCAGGTGAATTTTTTATTCCCGTGGTGCTCACGCCGGTGACGCATGTAATTGTATTTTCGTATGAACTTGCAACCGCAATACTCACACGTATAGGGTTTAATCTGTTTGTGTGCATTCATATGATTTTTGAAGTCCACTTCACGCACAAATGCCTTTGGGCAGTGTTCGCATTTAAATGGTTTAGAGGTGCGGTTGGCATGCACCCATGAATGTATTTTTAAATTCCATTTGGTGGAGAAAGATTTATTACAAATGGGACAATCGTGTTGCGTATCCATTGAATGCGTCGCCATGTGTGCTCTTATGGAGGATTTGGCAAAGACCTGCTTGCACATGGGACACTCCATGGGTTCGGTGTAATCAAATTTATCTGAGTGGGCAAGGCGTATATGGCGGCGCAAAGAGTTTGCATGTACAAATCGATCGCAACAATAGGGACAGCATTTTGGTTTAGCATCGTGTGTCTCTTTATGCCACAAAAAGCGTGCTTTTGATGGTAGTACTTCACCACAGTGACAGACAAATTCTTTTTTACGCAAAATTTGCCTGCCATGGCGTTTGCGATGCTGAGTTAAATTTGAATACCGCTTGAAGTTTTTGCCTGAAAATAAAACAAAACATGTATAAAATATATATAGCATTAATGAAAGCTTAATAGGTCTAATATAAATACATGTAGATATGTGTCGTTCATTGTAAAAGTGCATTATCTCCTGGTATTTGAATTTTTAAATAACTTCACTTTTATAATGAACTAGCATATCCAGCAGACGTTCTTCTGCCCTCCCTGTCCCTAAATATGCACCCTAAATAAAAGTTTTGTAGTCTAAGCTATGCCTCTTAGCATAAATGCTACGTGGTATAAATTCCATGAGAATCGATTAAGCGGTCTTCTAGAAAATGATATTTAAAAAATATTTTTGTATGAGGGCCACCCTAAATAAAAGTTTTATAGCCTTTTACACCCGCTTGATCGATACTAACATACTGTAAAAATTTCATCTATGAGATTTTAGTGCAATTATTGGAGTTAAATTCACTTTTATAACTTAATGTGATACCATTAAGCAAAATAATGAGGGTATTCCTGAAAACGCGAAAAAGCCTCGAAAACAGCGAAAACTGAGCACATTTTCGAACTTCGAAAATAATTTTTATGAAGAAAAGTTTGCGCAACCCTCGAAAACTTTCGAGGCGAATTGAATTGAACAAATTAACTACCATCGCAGAAACATCCAAGGTATTCATGAAAAAATTGCGAAGTTTTGGAAATGTTGCTAAATTTATCTGCTAAAGTGCTAAGAACCGGTATCAAGACAAGACCTGGTTTACTTTGGATGTCGACTAGGGTTATTTTGATATTTCATTAATGGTCTACTCAAAAGAATAACGAAAATTATGAGCATGTAGTAGAAATAGCTAAATTTTAAAGTTAGATCTGTGATTTTGAAAAGGACTCATCTACTAGGTTTTCTACGTGACAACGTGCTGAGATTCTGATAAGTGGTAGATGGTTGTCATAAGTTTTTTGAATTATTTTAAGAAGGAAACATCTCCAAATATTTTACAATGAAGCTTGAAACTTTTATCCAACTTATCTAGCTCTGTTGTGTTGACTTATTCATTATTATTTATAAAATACATATATAACTTTGACTTCTTTTTAATAGACCCTTCCAACCGCTTAGTTTTAAACTTACCACATATCTTACATTTCAGCGGTGTTAATCCGGTATGCATTCTCATATGCTCAACCAGTGCGCTGCGTACAACAAACTTTTTGTCGCATACACTACAGCCAAACTCTTTCCAGCCTAAATGTCGTTTTAAATGCAGCGAAAAGTTCTTCCAACGATGAAATTTCTTTCCGCATGTAAAACATTCAGCAGGATGTTCTGTCAAATGGGCATCATAAAACTTTACAGTGTTAAAGTGTTGACGACAAATATAGCAGAAGAAAATATATGATTCCATAAGTTTTTCATCAACTTCAGATAGATTTGAATTTTGCTTCAAGGTGGATATATTAAATGAAACTAACATACGGTAAAGTGTAGCAAGTTTAGTCGCATGTGTCAAAGCCAAAGGACGAATGTTTGGTGGTTTAAGATCAACAACTGCGTTGGGTGTACTGGTTGTAGGCATTAATGCTAAATTATCTTTTTCATCCACCAGCTCAGATTTTGCTGTAATAGTTTCAACTGTTGACAATGACGCAATTGCTTGCTCTGCATTTTCCATCTCTATTTTGATAATACCTTGCTTTGAATCTTCTATACTTTCGACAAAGTTAGATGGTGGAATGGTTAAAATGTTTGAACTGCCACTGGCTCCATTGAAAGGAATTGCCAAGTTTTCAGCAGAAGTAACTGTTGCAGTAGCTGTAGTTACAGTCACAGCTGTAGTTTGTATTGATACAAGACGACGGTTTTGACGAATATAATTATGTAGTGCGATCATGTGTAAATTTCGATCCTTCAGTTTAGTAAACTGTACTGGACAATGAACGCACTGATAAGTCTTTTTACGTTGTTTATGTATGACAACAACTGCGGCTGCAGCAGCAGCAATTGGAGAAGTTCCAGCAGAAGAAGAAGCAGCAGCAGCAGTTGATGGACCAGCCAATATTGCTGCAGATGTTGTTGGTTGTTGATGATATAATTGCAGTTGCTGCTGTTGGTGCTGCTGCTGATGTTGAATTTGTTGCTGTTGTATTTGTTGCCTTTGTTGTTGTAAAAGTAATTCCTGTGAAGTAACTGTTGCAGCAACTTTTCTTGATGTTGCTGTTGAGTTTTTAGCAATATTTGATTCACGCTTTCGCTTCTTTTTTGACGAAGATGGTAGATTTTCAGAGCATTGCTGCTGATGCAAGCTACCAGCGGTCGTTGTAGTTGTCGTGATCGCTTCCAAGGGAAGACGAAAATCAAAACTAAAAAAAAATAATTTGAAATAACTATTTAAAACAAAAACTTAATTCATGTCACCTTTTAGTAGCTCTGTTGCTGGCACTCGTGGTACCTGCTGATGCGCTTAAATCATGAACTGTAAAATATTCTACACCGTTCCAATTTTCCTGAGGAAAAAGCCCAGGAAATGATGTCTTAAAGAAACGCGCAGGAATATCTCCATACATCTAAAATTATTTAATTATTAATTTTAAAAATATTTTCAACAGTTAATAGCAACATTCAATATACGAATTATTTTTAATAAATGCACACATGGCTCTCAATATATTAAAGGTCTTATGCATTATGCCAAATAAGGAATGCTAAGTTTTGAGCATAAAACAAATATTCAGATCTATTTTATGAATTTTTAATATAGATTATATCAAATACGACAATGTGGCTCCTAATGACCCATATGGTTAAATTTCATTATAACTTTTTTATTTTTTTTTTTTGAAAATTTTGCAAGCAATCCTTGGGTAATTTACTATGGAACGATACACAATGGAACAAAGGTCATCGAATTTTACATTTGATACCAACAGCTGATTGTTTTGAGGAAACATGCATATCGTCAATAACTGATGAAGTCCATTTCAATTAAATGACTTCGTTAACAAGTAAATATAAGTGTACTGTTTGGTGCGGCATATAGTCCAAGATTAACTACATCTGAAGCTCGTTTCTGTAAAAAAAACCGGCAAGTTACCGATTTGTGTGACGTCAAACTGTTTCGATCCTGAGCTACCGATTTCGTGACAACTGATGTTTCTGTACGTTCAAATCGTTAAAAATTTGGTCCGTGATGGAAAAGAACACAAATTGAGAAGAGACGTTGTGAAATTGAATCAAATAACAGCTGTTTATTTACATTTGTTTACATATTTACTTTTCAAATTTTATTTGGAATTATTTTAAGAAACGGAAATAGTTTGACACTTAGTGATGTGAAATGAAAAGTAAACATATATTTGCAACCGGTTACTTTTGCGTTGCCTTAACAAATATTTTTTTTGTTTAAGTTTCTGACTGTTATGTATATACGTTTTAGTTTTAAAACACATTATCTTGGAAACTAAAATGTTCTAAAATAAAGAAAAAAAAGATTATAATCAGTAAAAAATTCAACTTCAGCTAAAGTACCCGGTTTTAAAAATTTATTTTGAGTACTTGTTTCTTCATATTTACACAACATTACTGACATTTATTAGAATCGGTAAAATTCTCACTTACTGCAGAGTCAGTGACAAAACTGACATTTTAAATCGATTCACATTTCTTACAGAAACACTTTTTGAAAAGGTTCTATTGGAATGAAATTGGAGAATGTGACAACTTATCGATTTGAAACGAATAAATTGAATGCGAAGTCGATTCAAATCTTTACAGAAACAGTGCAGGTAAGAGTGACGTCAAATCGGTAATATGAGTCGGTAACTGCGATCGTTACGAGTTACAGAAACAAGCTTCTGCAGCAGTTACGATCATAATCATAATTTGATTTTTTGAGACCATCAGTGCAAAATCATCCACAACTGGTTTTAACACGATGAAGCCTCAGTAGCGCATGCTGCAAAAGATATAATGACTTCATCCTAAACGCAACCTTTTAATGTAATTTCAGGGTTGCCTTGATTTGAAACAGTATGCTAACCGTAACAATGTTTTGTTTGTTTATGTATAGGAACTCAGCCTCTTATTGAAATCTATGCTATAACATCTGCGAAAGGTCATGGAAAATATGTTGAAATAAACAAAAATGTGCGAAGCAGAAAATCGCTACTTTTTTCGAGACGTAACCTTTCTTTCAAATAATAATTTACTTTGATATAAAAAAGTTATAATGAATGCGAACCACAAAGTTATTTTGCACCACCCTGTAATACTATACTTTTCGTATTTCGAGCCATATTTCGTACATACATACATACAACTTTTTTTTATAAATTTAGCATGCAAGCTTACAGGTTGACTCCATGAATTTTCAATATCACAGTTACTCTCTTGTTCCGATATTTCGCCTTTAGCAGGCATCTTTTCATCAGTTCGAATGTTTAAAGCATCTGTGGTACAACCGGCAAGGCTACTCTCTGTTGCCGCAGCAAATGAAGACGATGAAGAGCAAGGCGCCGCCTGAGCTGCAGTTATATTGTCACGTTTGCAAGCGTCCAAGTCTAAATATTTACCAACATCATTGTCAGTATCCGTACAGTCGACAGCCAATGCAGCCTCGAAATCGGCATTTGAAGTTGAAACCGCATGATACCATTGTCCAGCTCCTGTTGTTGTATGATGATGATAACGTTGCTGAGGCTGGTGGCTACTACTCTGTGCTGGTGTAAAATCTTCAATTGTGGCCGAATTACTACCCGAAGCAAGTGTTGCAGCTGTAGTGGCATCATGTGGCTGATGCTGATATATTGGAGAAAAATTACCCTTCGTCTCAATTTGTTGAGCTACACTACCACCACCATAAAGGAAACTAAAAGGATAATCTGAGAAATTGTGCTGGTGTTGATCCGTCATCGTAACATTATTGTAATTATTTAGTGCAATATCTGATGCAGACTGTGATGAATACGATGATGAAATAACAATCTCTTGAACATCTGTGGCATCGGGAACAATAAACTCATCATCACATCGAAGAGTTGACAAAGTAACAGCTGAAGCAGAATTAGATGTTGAAAAATTTGCGGCAGCAACCGTAGTTGCTATTCCTGCTGTATTCTGTGTTGACGACGATGAACAAGTAGCATTAGTTGAAATTGATTTTTCAAGCAATGAACCCGCAAAAATTGAGTTAGACGATGGAAATGAGACTGTTGTTGAAGTGGCATCAGTTTTGCTTTTCTTAGAATTAGCAAAATTCAATAGCATACGTGCATCTTCCGTGACATTTGGCATAGTTAAGCACGAAGAATGTTCTTCATTTGATTCGGTATAAATTTTTGGCACATCATTGAATTCATCGCTTTCGTTTTTAATTTTTTGACTATCTAGTGAGAAGATTGTATCATTACGTGCTGAAGGTTGTTCCTCTTTCAGCTCAAGTTGCTGAAAGCCCAGTTTTAAATGTTGCTCCAAAATACTAGTTTGTTCGGTTATCGAATATTCACTCTTAACAATAACATTGGTTTCTGTATCTTGTTGCAATCCAGTGCGTTCCATTGTCTTATTTTGTTCTATTTTATCGAGCTGAATTTGTTTTTGTGCTTTTGCTGAAGTTGTTGGCTGTTCATCAGAAATTAAATTATCATCAGCTATTTTTGCAACTGCTGGTGTATTGTTAGCATCAGTCTTGTTTGATTTTGGTTTTATGACAAGCTTCTTTGGACCCTTCTTTAACGGAGGTAATGGAATTGGTGGTGGAGTTTTCAGTAGAATATTTTCAGTTTTCACCTCTTGTTTAATTTTTGTTTGGGACAAATCTTCGGCATCTTGACGTTGTTCCTGCTGTATATCATTTGAATGTTGTAAGTCATTTATAATTCTCTTATCTACAGCAATATCCACAACACTGGGGGGAAGAAGTTCAGTTTCTTTTATAAATTGTTGACTAGCGGTATTGGTTGTTGCCATTCGTATAACGCTTGTTGCATGACCGGAATATATTGCAGCAACATTTTTGATTTCGTTCAGCTTGTTTTCTTCTGGGGTACCAGTGGCGCCTTTGTTAGTATTTATTTCATTTGGAGAAGACTTATTACTATATTTATTTGCAATTAATTCATCAGTCTCAGTTATGTTATCTTTGTTATTGGTGGATTTAGGTGGTTCAATTAAACTGGTAGCTTCCATTTGCGCATCTACATTGATTTCACTCTCTACTACGGGCATATTCTCTGACATCTCGTATTGTTCATATTCATCATAGGGTTCGACCTTTTCGATTTTAAGCAATGGTGTAGTAGAAGCAGAAGCAGAAAACTTATTACGATTTTGCGCAATTTTACTCGATGCAATTATGTTGCCAACCAAATCTAAATATTCATTTAAATTCAATTGCACATCACTTAAGACGGTAATTGTATTTTTAGAAGATTTCTTTCGTGTAGTAAGACCTGAACTATTATTGGTGGTTGTGGAGAAGTTGGAGTTTGAATTGGAATTTACAACGCTTATTTCACTACATATAGAAGAATTGACTGCAGTCTGTTCTAGTGGTGTGTTATTAGCCGAATAATCTTTACTCAGCTTTTCACTTGCTTTAGAGAATGATTTCTCTGAAGAATCGTCCATATCACTGTTGCTGTCTGCGCTCATAAAATCTTCATCATCTTCGTGTTTTTCTTTGTTATTTTCATCATCTTTTAGCGATTTGTTAGTTTCATCATTTACAACTATTTTAACATCCTCATTGCCAGTATTATCATTACCATTTTCAATATCGTCGTCTTCGTCATCATCATGTATATGCAGCACACTTGGTGGTGACTGATAAATGCGCTCAATTACGGAAAATTCTCCATTGTCTTTTTCAACACATTCAACAATATGTTTTGGGATTTCTTGCACTATAAAGTCACCATTATCGCGTTCCAAATAATGTACAGTAACTGGCGATTCTGCATAACGCAAAACCGATGAAGAGGATGAAGGTGAAGCTATAGCTGCTGTAAGTAGTGCAGGATATGGAGATTCTGATTGACGACTACCCGCTGCTGCAACAATAGTTAATGGTAATGCAGTTGTTGGTGGCTGAACTCGTTGTTGATATGTTCCCGTTGTTTTCGGTAAGGAAGTATTAGCAGCAAAGTTTTTGACGAGATGTTGCTGAGTTTGCTGCTGCGCAGTCTCATGATGTTGTGATTGATATTGCTTCTGTTGTGTTGCTGCAGCGGCTAAGAGGTTGGGAGGCAAGTTCTGTTTCAGAGTCGCATGTTTTGAAGTTGATGCTATAGCAGACAGAGGTGCTGAGCGTTGTTGCATCTGATGTTGTTGTAGAGTTTGTTTATTTTGGTTGTGTTGAGATCGTATTTGACTAATGGCGGTTCCATATGCTGGTGGTGGTTTTTGGTGTTGGGGTTGCGTTGGAGGTTGATAGGAAAAGAGCTAATAAAAAATAAAAATAGAGGAACACAATAAATTCTACATATTCAGTATCTATACGCAATTTCCATAATTTCCCAACCAAATATTGGGTGTAGAGAAACGTTCGTTTCCTTTTTTTCGTATTGAATAATTCATAATTCAATTTGAACTCTTAAGTCACTAAGATTGTTTTAAAACCAGTTTGTCCTACACGTTTCGAATGAACCAGTTTGACTAAGGAAAAACTAGTTTTTATATTATAATATTTATCATATTAATAGCTATCGCATATGGCAATCTCGTCAAAAAAAAAAAGCTTAAGTTAACGTCAACGGTACTACTACGAGTACCCGCAGCCCAAAAATAATTTTATTGTTGATTGAAGTCTGGAAATTCTAACATTATAGATGCATCGCGTTTTTATGGACGACAAAGTCTGGTGTGGTGCCACACATCATCAATGATGTGTGTGAAAAGACTCTATTGCTGGTGTTAATTATACTTCAAAAGAGAACTGCGAAAAGTACCTCTATTAGTTTATCGTCCGAAAATCAGAGAAAAATAAATTAGTCGGACGAACAAACCCGCGCATAACTATTCGATTTTAATAAGTTATTTCATATATAAAAAAATTATTCATAATTGTAACAAAAAAACAGAACAAATTTTTTCTGCACCAATATGTATCACGTCAATCATACCATAAACCTAAAGTTAGCATACCTGTAGTGGTGGTGGTGGCGGTAATGTGGACGAATATATTATTTTTAAGTTTTGCTGCTGAGCTATTGGCATAGAAGTATGTTGTTGCCTGTGGTGGTTTTGTTGTTGATGTTGCTGAACTTGCTGGGGATGATGTTGATGATGTGCAGAGTTTTGATGCTGATGAGCAAGCATCGGCGGCTGATGCTGTTGCAACGCCTGAAAGCTATGAGATCCTCCGCTGCTTGCTAACGGTGTGATTTGATGTGGAAGCTGTGGTGGCGGTGGAGGTGGTGGTGGTCGTTGATGTGCATCTGCCACATGTTGCTGATGTTGTTGACTCGATGTTTGTTGCTGCTGCTGCTGCTGCTGCTGATGTTGGTGTTGGTGTTGGTGTTGGTGTTGATGTTGGTAACGATTCGAAAATGTACTAAAATCAGTTGGCATTTGTTTGATATCTCTTACAACGCCAACATCATTTACGCAAGCACCAATGGTGCCATGAGGTTCGTCACTTTTTTGATATGCAGGCGTGGATGTAACATTTTGTTGATTAAAAATGTGTTTTCCCGGTGTCTTATGAGTTGTAACAAAACCTATATTTTCTTGCTTATGTGGTGCGCAAAATGACAAATTCAAGCTATTATTGTGTCCTGAAGTAGTCGTTGGTAAGGGCGAAGAGGAATTGCTAGTGGAGTTTGTACTTGTCTCATGTTCCTTTTCATTTGTTGTTGCCTTAGAAATTGTCTCAACATTTGGTTTCTCTTCATCGGTCAACGCGGCACTAGTTCCGCTACTCCCAGATCCACCACCAGTGATTGTCATTTGCACAAGCGCTTTAATCACTTGCTCTTTTGGATGTGTTTCCAAATGATCAGATAAATCCATTCCTGCGTGCAGGAATAGAGTGCACACAGGACACTGAATGTTCGCCACCATTTTGAATATTGTGTTTTTACTCTTGTGTGTTTGTAGCTTAAATTGATTTGGAAATTACTCAGTTATCTTGCGTTTTATTATAATTTCTTTAAAAATCATAACATTGAGTTTAAAATATGTAACGCCATCGTAACATCAAATATATACTCGATTTTGTAGCTTAGTCCATTAGTTAAAAATTGTTTTAAGTCCTGAAATTAAAAAAAAAAATAAAAAATAATAAACACAGTTAGTTTGAAAATTGTTTGCTGTAATTATAGCTAAATAGACAATGCAACAATTTCATGTCTCTTGGTGGAGTGGCAGCAGAACTGTACTGACCATTTTTGCTGAATACAGTTATCCAGTATGAACATTTTTCCACCTGTTTTTCAAAATCAGAGGAGAAATGCGCGGCTTTTGCATCGCAAGTTCTTCCTTATAAAAAATTTAAGGTTTTTGTGTTGACATGAAACCCTTATTAAAACTCTTCATCAAAAAATGGCTAGTGTCTACACAAAAAACTATCGAATCACAATAAAAAAAATTAATCAAAACTACAAACCCTAACCGAAAAATTGAATGGAGCCTCAATGTGGTGACCAATGCACATCACTAAAACAGCTAATAACGCGATTCTAAAACTTTCAAGCGTTCCACAGTTCTGTCCAAGTAAATAGACCAAAAACCATCCAAATAAGGTTAGTGTGCTGGTTTTTAGTTTCTAGGAGGTAGATATTTCGTAAATTAAAGACAAATTGTGTCAGGATTTTGTGCTATAAGTTTCATGTTTTTTGCGATAGTCAGTTTGGTTTGGGAGATGATCCTTAGGTAACAAGTTGAAATATTTTTTGTATGGAAAAACTAAATTTTTTGATGGTACCATATCTCAGGATCTAGAATAGGCACTTGGAATTAGTTACAAATTTAAATTTTTTTTCTTTTAGTTCTGGAGAAACAAAATAAATTAATGCACATTATGAACCATTTTATAATTTCGCGGGTTACTTAACTAAAAAGTGCAAAAATAACTATAAGAAAAAGTACAAAACCCGTGTGTGTTTTGGTTAGGTCGGAGATAAAACATGCATTTTATACAATGTACAAGTATTCACCATATATAATGCAACAATTTCAAAACCAAGTCCACACCGCAACTGCATTACCAATAATATGGAAGCCACAATAAGAACAATAAAGATTCAATGACAAAGACAATGAATATACGAATAAATGATAATGAAGATGATAATAATTTCAACATTCTTACGCGAAGTAAGCAAAGCGAGCAAGCGAGTAAACGTCGAGTGAACGGGTGGAGTATATGCAACCGTCAACACCGTAGATGTACCATGGGCCACTATTTGTAAAACTTTTTAAGTGTGCGTGTATGAGTTTATGATTTTATTAAACAAAAACAAAAGAAGAAAACACAGACAAAAAGAAATAAATAAAAATAAAAACACCATGTATGCTTTAACAAAATGGAGAAACAAGAAACCAACAAGCAACAACGCGAAGCAACAACAAAGCAGCATACCTAAAGTACAAATTTAAAAAGCAAGGGAAAAACAAAGCTTCCAAGCAGGAGTGCGTACTTGGAACAACTTGCGAATAGCTATTAGTAAAGATGTGAAGGACTTTTCAATTTTCCTGCAAAAGGAAAAAAAACGAACACATTAAAAAACAATCAACAATATTTGATTTACACGAAACATAAATAATAAACCGAAAACTGGAATACATTTTGCATATCAAAAAAAAACTACAATATTGATTTTTTTGTTATACGCCAGAGTTTTCAGCAAAAATCAGCTATCAGAATATATGTACATGTTATTTCCTACTATATGCTGATAATCAGAAACTTTTACTTGAAAGATAATACCAGCCGAGTTTAACCGGAAGTAATAAAAAAACTTTATTAAAAACTTTCCGAATATTAACATATTGTTGACCGGTCACGAGTTAACTCGTGTTTTCATGCCTAAACGTTGCTGACCGATCACGAGTTAATTCGTGTTTGCACGAACTTTAGTTGTGCCCACTCAATTAAAAGAAAATATGTACTTAGAAAGTTTAAGTAGAAATTTCTGAAATTAAGAAGTTTAACTAAATTGTTTTATTTCCACATTCAATTACGAAATAATAGCCGGTGACATGAGATAGTTTCGGTCAACAATGTGTTAAATAACAAACATAGTGCTACAAATTACGGCAAGAAAAAAGTGACAGTTCAGGGCTGTCATTTGGCATTACGCGGACCTATCATATGAGACTGATGAGCACAAAAAGTCATGCATACCTTACAAATGTTTGGTCCTCAATTTGTAAAGCAAAAATAAAGATTCTTCTTTGAACTTTGGCATGTTTGATATTTACTAATAGGACTTACAGTAGTCTTGTTTATCCTATCTTCGATCAGCTGAGGCTCCGCGTTATCCGAGCCGAGTTATCACTTATCCGAGGTACCTCCTCACATAATCTCGGATAAACGAGATTCTACTGTACTTAATTTCATAGAAAAAATGTGTGAACTTAACTAGGTGCTTTTGGAAAGTTCATTACTTATTTTTTTGACAGTTTTTATATTAGAATGCTGATATTTGATTGGCTATGCGGGACTTAGGCTTGTGTTTATACATATGTAAACAGTCGGGCTTCAAACTTCAACTTATATTTTAAAAATGCTGAGTATTCGCACACATAAAAGAAGATTCGTAACTATCAAAGAAATTTGCATCTTTATTTTCTTTACTTAAATTTTGTATCAATTTCGAAGATTTTACTAATAAACCTTTAAATCTATACTTTCTTAATTAATCTGTTGAGTACTTTCTCTGCAACTGTCCAGCCCTTGCCAGAACCAGATTCAGATCTAGGAAAAGCTATCTTTAACTGGATATATCTTTTATTATTACGATGTTTCTTATTATAATCGTTTGACAACCTTCTGACTAGTTTTGTAGGGTCACATATATATGTGGTATTAAAACGGCACATTAAGTGCGTTTTTTTTACCTTCTCCGATTTAATTCATTTAAATGTTATGATAAAGACAAGAAAATAGTTTCACTTTTGTCCCAAAGGCCTTATTATGGAAAAATTGACATGAAAAAATAAATACCATAAGTAAACGTTTTTTATAACTCTACTTTCCTTACTCGAAATTTAAATAATTGCTCAAAAAGTTTTGGAATAACCCAAGTAAAAAACAAAATAGGACAAATGTATATCAACTTATTGGTCATGAAAAATTTCTTTATATGTTAAATCTGATCATAATCATTTCATAGTTGCTAACTTTAGGTTGCAAGAAAAAATATTACTAGTCCATACTATACTGATAAAGCTTTAATTTTCTTAAAACAATTTTATTAGAAAAATCAGTCGGTATGAAAAAAACTGTGATTACTAAGTTTATCTAACACAACACATGTGTGAACTTTAAGTTCCTGCAAAATTATATATAATTCTCAAGAAAATTATGCTGTATTGTATGAACTATTTGGGAACATGTACTAGTGCGATAATACGGACAGTTGCGCTAGTTACTAAAACTATTTTTTTGGGAATAATAATTTAGAATTGCACTAATTATTCAATATATTATAGTAAAAAACATTTTGGTTAAAAAAAAACACAAATATGTCACGTTAAGACTGATGTTCTACAATGAATTGATTATATCATAATTGCCTATCTTTACAGAAACTTTATACAATTTATTTTGGTTTGATCTCATTTGTGACAGTAATAGGGCAACTGTTGAAAATTGAGTTATGTCACATCAAAGGGAAAGTCAACCCGGTACAACGTCTTCGATTGCGTGATATTTGCTAGAACTATTGGTTTCCCTGGATTTAAAAACAACAATGTGAAATGTTGTAGGGGCTTGTTTGAGTTTTATTTTACTTTATATAAGTAATTTAAAAAAATGGTCGGTCAAAATTGAACTTGAGTTATCGACGACTTGTGGTAAAGTGTTACTAGCCATTTTTCACCTTCTTAATTTTTTTTTTTTTTTTCATTTAAATAACGTATTTTTAAACCTATCTAGCAATATACATATAGCACGCCAAGTCTGAGTTATGGCAACTAATGTAAATTGTCCATAATTCCAAAGCGGTTAGAGATAATCGACTAATGTCTTCAACAATTTTATTAGTCTTGGCGAGATCCATGATCTTTATCAAAAAACTTTGAAGTAATTTTCAACCTCTACATCAAAAAAACTCTGACCGGCACATAAGTTTAAGAACTATACCATAATCGAAGAACTAGTGATTTCAAAAAAACTGACGAAAAACTGATTTTGGGCTCATTTGTTCGAACTTTTAGAAGTGACTTATGTACATATTTTTCGAAGGTAAATTTTAAGCTTATAACGAAGGAATCATTTAGCTTCCATTTGTAAATTTTTATTAAGCCAAACTTTTTTTATTTGGTTTTCGATTCTAAGAATAAATATATTTATATATGTATGTAATCAAAAAATGTCGTTCAGATCTGGTTTCGGGGATATATCCATCAGAAATTGAGGATTTTTTATTCAAAAAATGAGTTAATAACCTATAACTTCTTTAGCATGCTAAGAAAGCTTAATTTATTCTCTTTAAAATGGTTGATTGTACTAACTTTTTGCATATTAACCCCACCCTTTTTGACCGGAAATAAAAAAAATTATTCATGAATTTCTTATGAAAAGTATGTATTTATGGAGAAAAACATTAGTGTGTAAGCAAAGCTGGTGTTGGATATAGCATAGTAGACCGCGGCCGAAGGCAGCCGCCAACCCGATATTGGAGGATGTAAGTCCTGAGCCGCGACCAAAGGCCGCCCACTTACCCTAATTGTTATGTTACTGTGGCTAGCAAAGCCGGTGTTAAATATATTATGTAACGTAAGTGATTTGCAAGCAAAACTGAAAAACATACCAAAATTAAGAGAAAATTGGGAGTGAGGCCGTTAAAGTAAATAATTTCCAAGTATCTTAATACTAAAATCCACCAAACTACTTTTTTCGATAAAAAATAGGCAAAATAAAATGAAAAACTGTGCAAATGGTACTTCATTTTATAGAAAGAGAATCAAATTTTTTGATATTCTAAAAAAAATATTGGTTAACACATTTTTTGGAAGTGACGGTTTTTAAAAAAAAAAATTTATCAAAATTTCAGAAAAATCGATTCGCTTACCAAGATTGTACGCCATTAAATTATATTTCTTATAACTCTTATATTTTTGATAGTCATTCAAGAGTTCCCAACTTGTAAGGATTTTTACAAAAGCTATATCCGCAACTTCTGATGGAAAGATACATCTCTGAAACTAGATCCGAGCGACATTTTTTTAATATTTTTTTGCTTTTAGCCCCCTAACTCCAAAAAAAAAATTTTGGGCAATGGGAGGTAAAAAACCGGGTACGAAATTTCTTCTTTAAAATTTCTTGGTCTGTTGTAGAAATTTTATAATTTGTTCTATTTTGTTTTTGATAACAAATAATAAATGGCATAACGAATATTTAAAAAAAAATCGACTTCTATCCAACTACTGAATGGATTACATATTTTACCTTTGACTTGAAATCGATCGTTTTGTCGTTCTTTACTTCCCCGTCTGCTAGTCCACAAATTCCTCGTCACTTTTCACTACATTCGGCACACACAGAGCACTACACAACTCATTGGATACGCTCACCAATTCATCCAATAAGATGAGCTGCTGCTTCTGCTAAATAATTCCACACAAATTCTCCAAGTGTGTTGTATCGTGTGGTATTGAATACACAGCAAAAAAAAAAAGTAATCTATAAAAACGTTCGTTTTGTGAATGAGGTATAAAACAAACAAGCGAACGACGAATTCAAGAATGAAGAAAACAAAGCAAATCACACAAAAGCCCGATTTAATTATTATATTCAAATTATGTTTTCTATATTCGTTTCGTTGATTTTAATTTTGCATTTTTGCTTTTGTTCCACTGTCTTGCATACAACACAATTTTATTAATTCCTTCACTTATTCTTCCTTTTATCCACCAGTGCACGGAAATGCAAAATGAAAATGGAATCTCTGTGTGCGTTTTCCTACTTCGGTTGTGTGCTTCTGTGTGGTGCTCCTTCGTAAGTTATCGTTTTCAATCCACCTTCTTTTTATATTACAATGGCTGTGCTTCTTTGTCTTCTGCCCACTTCGATTTTCCACTGTGCAGTAGATAGAGAATTTTCCCCGAAGTGGTGCGATGATCTACCAGTGGTGCTGGTGCTCCTCCACTTCCTTTTCTGTATATTCTCCTTTACAGTTACTCCAACGGCGACGGTGACGACGACTCCGTTGCAAAGATAGCCTCCGAGTCGTTCACTCGTTCAATGACACAAAAAATTTCACTGTCTTCTTTTTTGCTCTTATTGACTCTTTTTTTTTTGTATGCGAGGCCGTTCGTGGGGACAAAATATTTGGTTTTTTCAATTCAATATTTTCTGCTTAAATCCATATTTTACACTTTACATTTATCAAAAACTTGTAACACACTTAATAGATTTTGTTTTTTTACACTTTTTATGATATTTCTCATGCGTTTTAAAGTAGAAAACTTTATTGAAAAAATTTTCTTCACAAAATGTAAAAATTACGACAACGAAAAACTCTCGTCCGTCTGTTCGTCGTCTGGTTTTAAGTAATAGAGTATATATGTTTATTTTAATTGATTTAAATTGTAAAAGAATATAAGATATCCATGTTTGTCAAATGGCCGCCTGCCAATTAGCAAAGAACGTACATAAATGAAAACCAAGATGGTCTAATCTATTACTATCTGCAAAACTATTATTATTCTGTAGTCCAGACAGTGGGTAAGAGTTGCTTGTATGTAATAGAAAGCACTGCAGTGTTGGATTTAATAATACCAATTCTCAAACCTCCTACGACATTCATTATGCACTTCCCTGAAGACACTTCATTCGAGCCAGGAGATAGGATTGTATACTTTGAGGTTAAAATGATGCCCATATTTTCTTTGAGTTTGAATAATTAATATTTTGCAGGAATAGAAAAATACTTAAAATAAACAAGCTATGACTTTTCAAACTCTAGTTTTTGAATTATCTCTCTGTGCACCAGGAATGCAACGCAAATTTCAAATAGCAACAGAGAACTTAAAAAACAATGTACTAACAGTTTCAAACTTATGTGATATTTGAATTGATATGAATTTAGTATAGATATTTAAAACAATAAATATGCAAATTTAGTATTCATTGATTAATCTTAGGAAAATTACTAGCACATGCTAAATAGTCAAACAAATGAAATTTTATTTTAAATGTGTGTGGTTTTTTCACTTCAGGATCCATTGTATTATGGCAAAAATTTTGTGATATGGGATAGTAGAAGATCAAGAAAGATAACATGAAAACGCAGCTTTATTATGTGAATGTATTCGCACAATAGCTGACTTCAGTCAATCCATGCATAGTTTAGTTGGGCCTTAACGGGTAAAGAAACTACTTTTTCAGAAGATAGCTAGACTTTTACTATTTATTTATTTTCTTTGTCCATGCAACCTTCTCGGAATATTTACAAAATTCACCTTTCTCGCAACAAGTTCTAGACTTCAACGGTTTACTACAAGTTTTATTTGAGCAATCTGAAAATAGACATGTTAATCTCTTACAATTTTCAATACATAAACAAGTAGTCTGCTTGAAATGGAAAAGTTTGAGAGACCATTAAGTTTGTTACATAAAAGCCTTCATAGAATGGACTTAGACATCAAATCAAAGAGGTAAAATTTATATGCCCTTAATGCAGTTCCGAGCGCAAGTTACTTTTCTAACAACCAAAGCAATTAGGGAACGTCTACAAACCACCTTATGTAATTTTTGACAGAAAGGTATGATTATCATTTTTAATGCTAAATGCACAGACTTAAAAAAAAAAGAATTTGTTTTTCGATTTTTAGAGCTCTATAAACGAGTTCGATTCAATTAGTGTTCATAACACAACAAAAACATACATACATATGTAGAATTTGAACATGTGAACGTTTCCATCAAATTGTGTGATGCAGCAAAAGTTGCAGTATATTTGTTGTTGATGTCTTGCACATCCCTGTTAAGTTACTAATTGTCATTTGTAGATAATTATCAACATAAGTTAAGGCCTAGGCCCAACTAATACGACATGCGAGTGCGAGAAAAAATCAGAACGAGAAAGCATGATTTTTTCTATACGCACGATTTGGATTTTTTCTATATGAAATCTCAAAAAGAAGCTCTGTTGGTTATCATGCTCGATTGTATAGGAAAAAAACAAGTTGACTTGTTTTCTTTTCACTCGCACTCGCATCTCGCATTCATTGTGCTTGTTACTTTAGCCATTGTAGTCAAATCCAATAGCGTTAGCAATTTTATTACAGATTTAATAGAAAATCTTTCCAGTTCAGTTTATAAAGTAAAATATTTCAAAATAAAAGCTTAAAAACATGGCAGACAAAAATGCTGATCAAAGTATTATGGATAAATCCATGAGATCGGTGTTCGGTAAGTCAGATGAAAATTATTGAAATCACATCTTGATTTTTTTCCTTTTACCAGTCGGAAACATACCCTACGAAGCTACCGAAGAAAAGTTGAAGGAGATTTTTAGTGAAGTGGGCCCGGTGTTATCACTGAAGTTAGTTTTTGATCGCGAGAGTGGGAAACCAAAGGGTTTTGGTTTTTGTGAATACAAAGATCAAGAGACCGCACTCAGCGCTATGCGTAACTTAAACGGGTATGAAATCGGCGGCCGCACATTGCGCGTAGATAATGCCTGTACAGAAAAATCGCGCATGGAAATGCAACAGCTGTTACAAGGGCCTCAGGTCGAAAATCCTTACGGAGATCATTGCGATCCTGATCATGCACCGGAAATTATAACCAAAACGGTTGCTTCCTTACCACCTGAGCAGATGTATGAGCTAATGAAACAGATGAAACTATGCATACAAAATAATCCCTCTGAAGCACGTCAAATGTTGATGCTTAATCCTCAATTGGCTTATGCTCTACTCCAAGCAATGGTTGTAATGCGCATAGTAGATCCGCAGACTGCATTGGTATAACACCTATATGATATACCATGGTTGAACATATGATAAAAAGTAATAATTTTCTTAATTTTAGGGTATGCTTTTCAAAGCAAATCAAATGCCACCGGTCCTTGGCGGCAATCCCCTTTCAGGCGGTCCACCAATGCCACCACAAGTAATGCCAATGCCAAATTCTATGGTAGGAGGTCCACCAATGCCAGTTCCAGGACCGAATTTCAATGCGATGCCCATGCCTGGTCAGGATATCGATTTGCGTGCCATTGTCAATGATCCACGTATTCCTGGAGGTGTGCCCGCACCTGTGCCTCCTGCTGGTATTGATCCTCGTCAAATTGATCCACGTATGCCACGAAACCTTGATCAAGATATGCGCTCTTTACCAAATCCTGTGCCGCCTCCAATAATGGATCCTCGGTCGCAACGTTCAATGCAACCGCCGCCACCACAACCAGTTGTGGCACCTGTGCCATTTCCATCAGATCCTCGTCAGAGACAAAGCGACCCACGTTTACGTGGTGCCGGTGGTGGAGGTCAACCGGCGGGACCGACACAACAGCAGTCAACACAGCAGCAGTTACAAAATCGTTTGGCTACAAATTATGGAATTCCAAGTGATGCATCAGATCAAGAAAAGGCTGCCTTGATTATGCAAGTGTTGCAGTTGTCTGATGAGCAAATTGCACAGTTACCACCAGAACAGCGTGCAAGTATCTTAGTGTTGAAGGAGCAAATAGCTAAGAGTACACAGCGTTAAAAGGACGATAAATTTTTGGTTAGACTTTTATTCCTGTATTGCCAGTTTCGAGGTCGAAAAGTATTCATGAATATAAATAAAAATAAACAAAAAAATATCTGGATAACACATTCTATGGGGAGGAAAAGTAGACAACCACCTTGGCTCAATTAAAGATCAGTCCTCTCAAATTCTTCAATCTGATGCGTTTGCAGAGAATGAGAATTTTTATCGAGATTGCAGTCTCTGTATTTACTTCACAATGTTTTTGTAACTGACCAAACATATTACAAAATGTTTGAACTATTTATTGAGATTTAAACAACCAATACATAAATGCAAATTTTTGCCTTATAAAACGAGAACATAATGAATTTAAATTCAAGAAACCAGTGCTTGATAAAGTTTTTGCACACAAGTATTCACAATCTGTTTCAAATTTTCATCTTCGGAACTTGTAACAACCTGAAAAAAGAACATTATTTCATATTGCAATCGAAAAGGTTGAGCTTAAACTCACTAATGTTTCCAAATTAATTTCTGCACGCTTCCCAGCGACGGTCACTGGCAGCAATTCTCCATTGAATAGCTTTGGTACACTATTTTCGCCAAACGTATCTTGCATTGTCTCAAGTAGACATTCTCTAAAGTGTGTGCGATCCGGTTTAGCTTGTGCGGCTGCCCCCTTAATGCTAGTTCCGCCCATTTCTGTCTGCATAATGCAGGCTAACACGGAATCGGCAAACATATCATTAACAGGTGTGGCCTGCCATTCCATGATTATAATTTTGCCTTCAACATTGAGATCAATGCATTTGAATGCTCTCATTTTCTTATCCTCTTCAATTAATTCAACCGTTGTTGGACCACCAATGCGATCCAATAGTAACTTTAAGGTGCCAAGTGAACTGTTCCATGGAATCGATTGTCTTTGTGTGACAACCGACATGCTCATGTCAGTATATTCTGCAAAAAATAGAGGTTGTTATCGGATTTAAATTATAAACAGGTATCAGACTTACTTGAAAGATCTGATGCTGCTAATAGATGGTATTTGAAATCTCTTTTCACCAGTACACCCGAAAGTTTGCTGCCCACATCTGGTTTTATTGCTGCTAGATTGCCCATTACTTTAGCAGTTTTCTCACCTCGGAAAACTAATTCAACGGAATGTGTGTTTCGTGGATTATAAAATGTGATGTTTGTATTGGGGTCTGTTTCGTATTCACGTTGCAATGCAAGTTTCAAACGGGACATTTCATTTTGTTCACCATGCACAAGTACCTGAAAGGTTCAATGTTATTACCCACAATAGCCATAATTTTAAGCAAACTAATCGTAAAAGACAAATGATTTTGCTATTTTAGAAAATAAACAGAATTTTCGGGTTTGGGCAACAGCTGTTAAGTCTGTCCTAAAGCTTAAACCGAAATCAAATACATTTTTTGATTAAAACTTTGAGTGGGACACAATTTGGATTTGGAAAGAGAAATCATTAAAATGCAGTTTTTAGTGAGGCTGAAAAAAGTGCATTAGAAATCAGATGAAGTAAAAATTTGTTTATTCAATATTTGAGTAATTTGTTTCAGGAAAAAATACTCAAAAATTTGAAGAGCAATAACCGAAAAACCAAAAGTCTCCAAAGTTGTATAAAATACATAAAGGACATATTCAACTTCTATGCACAATTGCACAGGGCACATATTTTTCATGATAGCGAAACCTTTTACTTTCGAATTACGTAAGCCATTAAATTTGAAGATCATGGAAAAATATACTTACAACATGCTGCGGTTTAAGAAGTCGTATAAATTCACTTGTCTGCTGATAATCAGTGTGCGCCGAAAATGAAATATAATCTACCGACATATTTAATGGCAATTTTTGCCCAGCAAGCGTTGTAATCTCCTCCGGTTCCGATAGAATTGTTTTTGCCAACGTGCCCTCGACACAATAACCAGCAATAATAACACCATTTTTAGGGTCAGTACACCAATTTTCAAAAAGTTCGCGTGACAGCCCACTTTGCATCATACCTGGTGATGCCATTACAACACACGGTCCAATATCATCAAAATGATCTATACCCTTCAAATTTGATATGTGCCGAAATACAAATGGATTATTAACTGCAATCTGACGTCGAATCTTATCATTCATGGCATTTATATAAGTTTGATATACTGCCATACATTTTTTCGCTAACGATGAGGCATAATAAATGGGTATATCATGCAATTCTGGATTTTGAGACCAATATTCATCTAATATTAATAGCAACTCTTGGGCTCTACCTAAAGCAAAAACTGGAATTAAACAGCGACCACCATTTGTAACAATTTTTTGTATTAAAGATGTAAAACGATTTTCGCGATCTTCTCGCTTTTCATGAATATGAGTGCCATAAGTGGACTCAGTAATGAGTACATCTGGTTTCGTTGTGGGAATTTCTGCAGCCATCAAATGGCGATCTTCTTGACGTGAAAAATCACCTGTATATAAGATTTTTACGCCAGCTATTTCTATCATAAACATTGCAGCACCCAAAACATGTCCCGCATTGTAAGCACAGAAACGCACACCTAATACATCACGTTCTTCATGAAAATTTATTGTTTCAATCTTTTCCATGGAAGCTTCCAGATCAGCCTCAGTGTATAACATTTGTTCAGTTGAAATATTACTTATTTTTATGTAATCTGACAACATCCAACGATAGATGGCCTTGGTGGCATGTGTCATAAAGCATCGTCCTCGAAAACTGGTCTTCATGAGGAACCAAGGCAAAGCGCCACAGTGGTCCAAATGGAAACTGTTGAAAATTTATACATAATTCCTGAATACGATAAAAGTTATTAGAAATTACTGTGAAATGAATAGTAAGTCGACCTCGTCCGCCTCAATTAAATCTACATAAGGTAGCGCATCCATGCCAGATAGTCCTGGGTGAATGCCGCAATCGAGCTATAAAATAATTAGAAATTCTGATTTCTGTTGCCTTAGTTAGAAGCATACGCACCATAATCTTTTTACCCTTAAACTCCAACATAATACACGATCTCCCCACTTCCTGGCCCGCACCGCTGTAAAAGTTAAGAAAATTCTATACTTAATATTTTTGGATTCCACTGACCAACTTACAGTGGTTTTATTTGTAGCAAATCACTCTCTTCTGCTGGCACACGTTCATCACTGCGTTGTGTCATTTTTCTTGACTATTTTTTTATATCTAAAGTTTTATCTATAACTAAGAAGTTAAATAAATTGCTGAAAGCCGGTCTCACCGCGTTTGTACTTAATATGGTCGCGCTTAGAAGTTACGCAGTTGTGTGACGGTTGCATATGAGATCCAAAACAGTTTCGTAATTTCTTAATCCATGTCGAATTTTCCAACATATTTGTAAATTTTTACATATCGGTCATTCTTTTAATAACTGATACTTTGTTTTTTTTGACGTTTTTGAACATTTTTTAAAAAGAAAATATCGCAAAAACCATAGTAGATGGGATAAAAATTATAATAATAATTATATTTGTTAATAAAAACAAGAGAACGAACTATCTTGTCAAACTCAAATAATGCAGCCGTGAAATTGCATATATGTCAAGAATAAGCATAACAAAAGAAAACAAGAAGTCTGACAACGCGCGCTTTTAGCTTAGAATGTGTAATTTGGAAATGTCGGTGCTTTATCTAAGGCTAAGCTCAGGCGTTTTGTCAACGCAGGTTATTTATTCGTACAATAATTGTCATTTCTCCAAAATTATTGGTAAAATTTCAAAATTTTGCGTGCCTTTATTTTAGACCATTAAATTATTTTTCTTATGACACCCATATTACTGATAGCTCTATTCAGGAGCTTACAAAAAAACAAAATTCAGCTGAGAACCAACGCGCGCTTTAGCATAACACCGACGTTGACAAAACCAACGCGCGTTCAACGCACGTTTCATCAACGCAACGTTGATGGTGTGGCTTGCTGCAAAGAGTTGTGTGCTATGCTGAAACGCGCGTTGACAAAACATCGTGTGAACCGACCCTAAGCTGATTTTGACAGAAAATGTAGGCATAAAAAAAGTAGAAGAACTGTCACTAAGAGTTACTTCTACAATGATAATTGTACCATGTATATAGTGAAAGGGAAATGCGAACATACGCGGGCGTGCGGCATTTGATAGTTACATATTTCAATTATTTTCTCATGACTAGTGACGAGTTATCGCGTATACTTGCGTGTATTGGCTTTTCACTATTAATACAACTTAATTAGTTTATTTTTCTTCTTGGTTTTTTGCTTGTACTCAAAATAAAAAAAAATCTATGAACTTCGTAAAACTATTAAATCACATTTAGGTAGTGCTGAGAAGTATCAAGTCGAACGAATATTTAAAACGTTCGTAAAAGAATCGAATTAAGTGCTGGTAGTCTGAGCTCAAATCGTATAGCTTTATTTCCACGTTTGCATAGGCCTTAATTGTTTTTATCCTATTTTGCTATACATGTTCCTTCTTGCAGCTGTCAATTTTGTCACTCCCTTTCATTTTCATTCGGATGACGTTTGTTATGGGATAAAGTGCAGAACGGATCGAAGAAGTTTTTTCGACTTATTTTAAAAATTTATTGTAGTAATAAAATAATAAAAAAATTAGGTTTTTAATCATTTAGGGCGTGTGAAATTCGGTTCAAATTTAAAAAATTCTTAAATGTGACAAAGAAAAGTGATAAAAAAATAAAATTAGAAAAATGACGTAAATGCAAAAGTTATACCAGAAAAAAGAAGGGAAAACAAATTAAAAAGTGAAAAACAAAAAATTATTCAAACAAAAGCAATTCCTTTCATAAAATCTATGAGTTAAGTGCAATAAAAGATATTAGAGAAAAAAGGAATAATTTAAATGTTTTAAAAAGTAAAAGTGGAAAAATGAGTAAACACGAAACTGATTCAGACAGTTCCGAGGAATTTTTTGATGCTGAGGACTCAACACCCAATCGATTGTCCACGCTCAGGTAAATTGAGTCATCATAGTATGGACAGACATGCGAACAAAATTATTTTTTCATTTTACAACTTTAAGAACTCTTTTTTTTTATTTTATTTGTTTCCGTAGACGAAAAACTTCGAATAATACAGCGAAAGTGGAAAGTGAATTTATTTTCCCGGAACCAGCTGTACGCGTCAATGCCTCCTCTGACAGTGATACAACACCCATTGGAGCAGGTACTCCAGCCACTAGCAGTCCAACGAGCAGTCTCAATGCACGTTGTACCAAGCAGGATGTTTTTGTGGAACCTAAACCGCCACTTGCAATGGTAAATTTTAGATTTGAAACACTTGATTAAAGGTGTGGTATTAGCTTCTATGCTAATTAGAGTGAAAGGAAAGGGGTGGCGCGCCTCGTTTCGCATGATTGAAGCAATATTATTTTAAATTAACATTGCTGTTTGACTTTATAAAAGTTTGTAGCTCGCACTAAAAAATTTGAAAATCATAGTTGAAATTAGTCATATCTATACAGGGTGCGTAGGCGCTAGTTCTAAATCTATTGTAATTGATTTCATAATTTATATAAGTTTTGATTTCAGAAGCTCTACTGATAGGTACTTATGTACCTAATTTTTTGAATATGTTGTCAATTTGCCTAAAAATTAAGCTTAACGCTACTTAAGTAATTTTTGCCGCAATAAAGATTCAATTCGTTTTCGCCCGCACTTTAAACATAACTGGAACTAATGACGATATTTTTAAATATTACTGAATATTTAATTTATTTTGTATATGAGACAGCGAGGTGGAAAATTTATTTTGAACGGATTTATAAAAAAATATTTTTTTCACAAATTGATGAAAAAAAAAACTAAAGTGGATTTTGAAAGTCACCAGGTGGTTCCCGAAACCCTCGAAGGCGGAGTTTTGAATGTGTTTTTCGAATTAAATTTCTTCCACTAGTCGATACAAAAAAAGTTGAAAATAGATTTTCGAAGTCACGCGTTGGACCACCATGTTGAAAATGGATATTAGGGGGTGAATGGGTATCTTAGACTAATTTATTAAAGAAATTTTCATTGCACCAATCGATAGCAAACGGTTGAAAATATATTTAGAAAGTCATAGCTTAGATAGGACCATGTAAGTTTTTTAAGTCTTAACTTATCACAATGTCCATAATAGTTTTGAAAAAAGTAGATTTTAGTGGGTTGGGGAGGAAGGACTAAACTCCATGGAAAAAAGCCCAAAAATACAAATTTGAAAAGTGAAAATTTCAAATATTAAAATTACAAAGACAAAATGGTTTCACCCCATTAAGGTTCCCGTATAAGTACCCAGGCCAATAAAATTCCTGAAAACCGCCCAACATCCCAACCAAAATAATATTTGGGATATCTTACAAATATTGTACTTTTTGTTGAACATTAAAATTTTATATATGAAATACCGGGCTTGGGAACTTGTTTGCTCCTATAATATTGTTTTCTTAGAGATTTTGGAATGTCATTCAATCGGAATTTTTTTTTTTAAATGACTATTTCTCTTTTGCAACTTTGTCAGATTGGAGTTGTATCGATATCTCGACTTCTGCTCCAGTCTAATAAATATACAGAAGTTTTATTCAAAGCAAAAACCTTTACATACATAAATATAAAAATTGAATGAAAAAAATGTTTACCCCAATATTGAAACAAAATAAATAAAAAAAATTCTATTCAAAATAGTTTCATTCTATGCTGGTTCCAAATTTTGGTTGATATATTTATATCATAAAAAATGCATATTATTACAACTCTGCAATACCTATCTACTGCTGCGTTTTTTCAAACCCAAGTATGTAATGGATTATAGTGAAAAATTAACTTTAAATTATTTTATTGTCACAAAAGAAAATAATAAAAACAAAACCATTAAACATTAGTTAAATAAAAATCATATAGCGCTACTAGTTATAAACAATGGTAATGAGCAAATACTTGCTTGCACAAAAACTTGGCTTGAAATGCATCAATATATGTATGTATGCATACAATGTACATGTGTGTAAAAAGGGCACTTTTAAGCCAAAAATCAAAACACAAACGGCTTAACTTTCCAATGTCATTTTCACATTTCAAAGCCAATACATTTCATTTACAAACTCCAATAAGTAAGGATGGGTTGCTTGCAAAAATTTGCATTTTTATTATTAGTGATATTAATTGCAAGATTTGTTGAAACAAATGTACAAAATGAAGCTGAAAAAACCATTAACACAAGACGGGACTTCTTTCGTGATAATTGCTTATGCAAAGCACAACTGAATTGTCAATGCTGCATTAGAGCAGGAGTTGCCTGGATGAATTTAAATCGGAAATGTTGGTTAATATGTATATAATTTATTAAATTAAAAGTTCATGTTTTATATTTCTCTCGCCCTCAAGTATGTGGAAATGTAAAAGCAAATCCGGTTAATCTTAAATTAGAAACCAATTTGAGTGTTGATGGTGTCACGCTGTTCACAAATAACTTCTCAGGGAGCGATGTTATTCCTCCGGCATGTTTTATCTTAGCGCCACCAGTTCCATTGTTTGGTTGCTTTAAAATTAACGATGTTTCAGCGCATGCTAATAATTCAATTCACGCTTGCGCCAATGTTGCATTACGTTTCATCCTTTATGATTTTGTTGAAATTCCACTGGGTTGTATAGAAGTAGGACCAAATGGTATACAGGCTGTAAATCCACAACATGAGATTGAAACTACGACAGCGGCAGCTGCTGAAATATCATTGGAGACTAGTGATTCAGTTGATAAACCTTGAAGTGGTGTTCTTACAGCTAAACTGAAATTTTTAGCTACACATGATATTGCAAGATTAATTTATTATTTATTTTAATAAGCATATGAGAAAACGCTTTATATAATATTAATTATATTCTTTATAATTACATTTTTTAAACAATATTTGGTACAAATTTAAGTTTATTCTAAAAAGCACGTTTATCTGTCGCTAAATATCAAACATATATTCAGTTTAAGGTTCATTATATTGGTATAATTTTTTTGAGAAATTAGTTTGGGTAAATGATTTGAGAATTAGACGCGAAGACAAATAAATTGAGAAATTTCTTTTATGTAAAACCAATTTTTTCCATAGTCTACAACGTTTAAATAAATCATAATATACTTAACTAATTCCAGTTCGCTAAACACGAATTAATTCAAATTTTCACATTAGTTCTTCTGTTCAAAAAATATGTCGAAATCGTTTTGGTCAACTTCGTATATTAACGAGCAACAAAATTCTTCCGAGAATATTTAGCTGTTGAAAAGCTAAGGCTTTTTGAATTATATCGATTTACTTTTTTTTTTGCTCCAAAATATCGAAATCAATGAATTTTGTTTAAGTAATGTAACATTTTTATGACCAATCCTATATCTGTTATCGCAAATCGTATCAATTTATAATCCGAATCTATAAAAGAGAAAATATTACTCACATAAAAAAGTCACATTAGTATCAATTAAGATAAATTTATACCTGGAAAGAAAATCCAATTTTATTATGGTATTTTTGGAAAAAAATACAGTTAAAAAAAAATTTGAAAAAAAATTTATGCGCGACTGTCCTTTTAAAAGGACATAAAAAACGTCATCATGAATGAGAGAAATGTGCCGTTAGGTACATGCATATCTGTCAAGATTGGGACAGATTGGATTTGGAAAACTATAGCATATATATGTACATATAATAAAAAAAATTTTCAGTAAAAATGTTTAAAAAGCGATCTTGACGTAAGTTTTGTAAAAAAATTCAACTTTATAAAAAAAAATTTTCTGCGCTATCTGGGTTAATCACCAACTGAAACTCACTAATTATATTGCTCTTGCTCTATTAGAAAGTTATGAGAAAAATCTCTAAAGGAACTTTGGTAAAAACCCTGTAACTCTTAGGGTGTTCCAGATAGACCCCTCTTATGCTTTGAACACAATTAGAGCGATGGCGGTAAAGCGGCTACGAATAAACGCTGTCAAAAAAAAAAACGTGACGAAAAATCGTTTGAATAAACACAATTGCGGCGTTCGACGAACGACGGAAAATTCAGCTGTTATTCATTTTGTAATTTTTATCAATATTTTTTTATTTCAATTAAGTTATTTTTAGCTATTTCTTTTATTTAAGTTAAAATTACTTCGCGCAGTTCGCATTTCAAACGTAAACAAAAGAATTGACACAAGCTGATTGGAAATGCAACACTGATCGGACGGTGAAAATAGAATTAAATCTAAATCGACGGCGAACCGTCGGCAGCTCACCAGTCGTACGCCGCAATTCTGTTCAATTTCACATGATCAAGTATGTTAAAATTTTTGACAGCGTATATTCGTCGCCGCTTTACCGCCACCGCTCTAATTGTGTTCAAAGAATTACTTTACAATTTATAACTCACAGCAATGATCGGAAAATCAAATTTTTCCGTATGGATCTGGACAATCCTGTAATTTAAAAACCTAGAGAAACGTCAGAAAGCATAATCAAATTGCTTCCCGAGCGATGTATTATCTATCCTCCTGCGATTTCTAACGTCCTCGCATTACTTTAACAAGTCTGACTTATTTCTCAAAAACTATGCTGTTTGTCTTGTATACTTGCATGTCGTACGATATGATAGTTTTTAAAAAAGTAACAAACGTAATGGGGACAAAATTACACATGTGCGCGAAATATTGTGTCTGAAAGATTCGGATACTACTGTTGTGTTGTAGAAAACTAAACAAACTCTAAATCTCTCTTTAGAATCGCCTTAGCATAAATTTAGTTTTATTTCAACCGAACATGCACTGACCAAAGCACACAATAATTTCAGCAAAAACTACTAAACTTAAGCTTTTAAACTAACTTAAGGCGCTTAACTATATAAGATTACTTACAATGATAAGGTGCAGAATCGGAAATCAGAATATATGCCAAGTTTTTGCGATATCTCTTTTAAAAATGTAAGCTCGCCATTTTAAAGGGCTGATTATGCGTTTGTTATGTGACGTAACGGATAGTAGCTTACCGTAGCCAAATTTGCTGCAATTGTTTTGCACCCCTCTAACCATATGAATCACCTGCTAAAAATCTCATTTTTAAAAATTTTTCTTCCTCTTATTTTTCATTGGTAATATTAATTTAGTTATAACGGGTGTTTTTTTTAGAGGTATAGAGCTTCGAATTGAAATAAAACACAAGAAAATCGCTTTAATGTCCATCAATTTGGCTTTATTGGAAGGATAATTTTATGCCATTAATGTTTAAATATGATTTCGGGCATGTGGCCGCCGCGGCTCGCTCGAATAAAGCCAATAATACAGGTCCAATTTTGAACCACTTTTTCGAGCATATGGGGCCGTATGTCGGCAATAACGCCACGAATGTTGGCTTCCAAGTCCCCTAACGTTTCTGGTTTGTTGGCGTAGACGAGCGACTTCACATATCCCCAAAGAAAATAATCCAATGGTGTCAAATCACACGATCTTGGTGGCCAATTGACAGGTCCATTCCGCGAAATTATGCGCTCATCGAATGTTTCCTTCAATAAATTGATTGTGACGTGCGCTGTGTGGCATGTAGCGCCGTCTTGTTGGAACCACAACTCATCCACATTCATGCCATCCAATTCGGGAACAAAATAGTCGGTTATCATGGCTCTATACCGGTCTCCATTAACGGTAACTGACTCTCCAGTATTATTTCGGAAGAAGTATGGACCAATGACTCCACCAGCCCATAGAGCACACCAAACAGTCAGTTTTTGTGGATGTAATGGCGTCTCAAGGGTCTCATGTGGATTCTCTTCACTCCAAATGCGGCAATTTTGCTTGTTGACGTAGCCATTCAACCAAAAATGAGCCTCATCACTGAACAAAATTTTGCGATGAAAATCAGCATCGAGATCAATCTCATTTTCGGCCCATACACCAAAATCACGACGCATTGCTTGGTCTCGCGGCTTTAATTCTTGCACAAGCTGGATCTTGTAAGGTCACAAGCCAAGATCTTTGCGCAAAATCTTCCATAAAGTTGATGGACAAAGCTCCAATTGCTGTGCACGGTGGCGAATCGATTCATTCGGGTCCTCTTCAACATTTTGCTCTACAGCGGCAATTGTTTCTTCGGTGCGCACTGTTCGACGTCTCTGCGGATGCGTATTATCACATAGAGTAAACGTAGTGCGAAAACGACCCATGGTTAACCGAATTAATTGCTCTGATGGACGATTATGTCGACCATAAAATGGACGGAGTTTGCGGTAAACTTCGCGAACTGAACCATTATTTTCGAAATAAATTTGCACGATTTGCAAGCGTTGTTCTTTTGTCAACCTGTTCATGATGAAATGGCAAACCAAACTGAACATAAATGACATTAGAGTTGCCAGATTTGACCATAAAATGCCAGTTTTATCTCTATTCGAAAAACAAACCTCTAAATAAAACACCGTATAGTTTCAAAAATATTTTCGTTGTTTATTTCCTTTCAAAAGTTGAATTCGATTTAAATTTTAATCAAAATAGAATTTCATGCCACGGCACGTTCCGTTTACGTTTTGAGTAATCCCTTCAAATTATTTTGCCTTATGTGCATTTTTTTCACGCAGAATATATCTCAGGAAAGTGGCACTATATACAGCAAACGCGAAATTGCATATTTCACAAACAGTAAGAGATAAAGGAAATGAAGTTTTTTAAAATAACAAGTCTATAACTCATCGAAATCAATCCTAGCTCAAAAATACCGTTTACGTCAAAAGTAAAGCTATATGCACTTTCGATGGCATGTGTAAAGCCCCTAAATGAATATCAGTGCGATAAACGATTAACTCTACGGTATCGTTAGCTAACAGCGTTGTGTCGAATACCTTTACTTTTAGAATTGAAATATACGTTTTCAAAGCTATTGGCCTTGTTCGTGTACAATTAATGTTTTATATGATAAGCATTCCTAATCAAGTGATTGTGTGTGCAAAAATTGTCCTACTTCTATTAATCTCTAATTTATTTTTTTTTGTTTATTTTTTTTGTTTTCCATAGAATATTAAAATTTTCATGTGCATATTAGGTAATTGAACTTTTGTTTAAGTTTTACTTTTGTTGTATGATTACGTTTCTAAAAATATCGTCTACTATTATTTAACACTGTTATCATTTTAATACGATGGGAATATTGATAGCACAAAGTATTTGAGATTTTAAAATAAGGAGCACTTGTTACTGTGGCATATTTAGATCTATATATCCCAAATTTTAGAAAACTAATTAACGTCATTTTTACAATTTGTTGTTTATCTATTTATTATTATTTTAAATAATGACATCAATTGATGTAAGGCATTTCCAAATTATCGTTGCTTAATTTTTATCGCTCTTTTTCATACCATTGCTAGTTAGTGGTACTAAAATACAGTATTTATGTATATCGGTTTAATTGTTATCAATTTCTGACTAATATCGACCTTTTTAGGTAAATTGTTTAATAATTTGTGTATATTGACTTACGTCTGTTATACGATAAGATAAAATTTAATTTTTGTTTCTATACTTAAATTAGTATGTAATAGATAAAATTGTTTAATAAAATTACGATGTATACATATCAGTTTAGTTGATAAAATCATTTGTGCATAATCAAAATTTTACTTTGCCGCTATAATTTTTTTTTTTAACTCAAAATGCCTGTAAGTTCTCTAAAAGAAGCCTATTAAAATAAAATATATGAAAAGAAAATATAAACCCACAGAAATTACATTTAAATAACTGTTAAAATTGGTGTATATATTAGGATCTCAAAAGTTTTCTGCTATGAAATGTGGAGAGTAAACTTAAAGTTGGTTAAAAGTGCTACAAACTGATTAAATGCTATTTAGTTTTTAGTAGACCGTTGCTCAAATGAAAAATAATTAAAAAAAAAAAGTATTCTCTATAAAATACTGCAGTTTAATATTAAAGTGGTTCAAAACCTTATGGAAGAACTAAATGCGTTGTATTACTTAGTGCGTGCAACTTTTCTGAAACTATGTATATGTCTTAAAACGAATAAAAAGTCTTGAAAACATTTTTTGGAATAAAGTGGTATTATCATTTTAAATGCTATACCTTTCAAATTATATAAATTTTTATAAAAGATAAATTACATTTTAAATTTAATTGGTTCATTTAAAATTACCAATTTACTTTATTCCGATTTTTTTTTTTCTTAACAGCATTTTATCACAACATACCAATAATTATTTACGAGATATGAGCTTGCAATGAGCGATTATTTTCTTATTTAGTTGAATCATATTTTTGTATTTTTATACAGAAATTTAATGCTTCAAATATACATTCATATGTATTCATGGTCGATTCTTGGGTAGGCAAAGCGGTCAATAGCCGAGGGTGGCACTTTGATAAATTTTAAATTTCTATTTTTAGAAACTTTTACAGTTCATAAGTTTTCCAAATTAAATATATTTAAAAAATAAATCTTTAAAAATTTTCATAGAAAATCATACAGTTGCCATCCAAATTATCAAACTTTTACAAAAATTAGCTTATTCAAAATTTTCGTCTGCAGCTTTATAATATATAACTTTTTTTCACATTAAATATTATAATTCGTTTAGGAATAATATTGTAACAAACTAAATTTTTTACAAATTTTGGTATCCTATGACCCTTGTCACTTTCCAGAACGGTTACCTAATGAGGTTGTAACAAATTTCTTCAGCTATAAATTACTTACGGGAAACTACGCATAACATAGCGACGATCTTATAGATAAGGAACAATTTCATATTATTGATGCTAAAGCTTATGTACAAATTTAGTCTGAATGAATGTTGATGCCTGTTTTTCGTGGACTAAATAAAATCGCTGAAACTTTTACAAAAAAGTCAGTTGATATGAAACATAAAAGCTTTCGACCTTTTGGAAGTTTTCATTAACAAGCTCATTTTAAGAATTATTTTGGCAATCTCGACCTGGACTTTTAGTTAACATTTTTATGAAAAAAATGGCACGGTTCAAAATATGCGATAAAACTTTGGATGATTTTTGCCAAAATCCGATTAATACGACAAAATTATGAGACATTTTTCTTGAAAAGTAAAACCCAGAAAATAAGGAATAATTTCATCATTTTCCCGCCCCATAGTCGTGATGTAATAAATGTATTGCTAATTCCTATAGCCTCACAAAATAAAATATTTTAAATTAAAACGAATCTGTTCACATCTATTGTAGAAAGGGGGTCAATGTCAGAAATATCATGCCAGATTTGAATTAGGCGCATCGAAGTTCTTTTTGCATCGCACTACATAATTTTTTAAATTTTTATCATAAAATTTCTTACAATTAAATGAGTATTAATTAGCCCGAAAATATGTTGACCCTCATAAGTTTTCTATAAAATAACTTGGAAATGTTGATCAGAGTTAAGTTACTTTCCTAAAATACATACGAATTTACTTAAAGGACGCGACTGCAAAATGTGATAAGCGCCAATCGTTCGCATTTTCTAACTTTTCTATATATTTTTTGTGTAAATACTTTTAAAGTTAATTTTATTTTAATGTATACATACGTACGAGTATGACGGTGAATTTTAATGTTGATAGCATTAAATTAATTTGTAATTTGTACCGGTTTGGTCGATAATAAGTAGAGGGGGTCGAAACGTTTAAATGCGTCATGCTTCCGAAATTTCACGCACTGAATGAATTTTATTTTTTTGATAATTTAAGGTATGAATTATAATGTACACACATGTACATTTTATCGTGTTTTATTATAAATAAAATAAAATCTAATAACTACAAAATGACTGCGTAATTTTGGGAAGGAAAAAAATATTTCGAAAAAAGTGACGCTTATGACCTTTTCCCCACCCTTTACTTAATTTTTGTTAATGCAATCGTTGGTTATACCTAAAAAATTATTATATAATTTTTAGTAAAAAATCGCATCATCTTCAATTTCTGTCTAACATTAATACGTGCTCGACCAAATGGAAGCGATTTATTAACAAAAAATCATTTTTAATATTTAATCTTGAATATCATGAACAACTGTATATTATTTATGGGAAGTTGTGTTTTCTACAACTAAGCTGTGCTGTTATTGACTGGGAAATAAGATTTTTTGATTTTTGTGACCTTCGAAATTGAATATCCAGTACCATACTAAGAAATACTTTGGTCGACCAAAATTTTGTTAAAATACTAGCAAAAATCTGTGCTATCTATTATCTATGTAGCCTTGTCGCTACCACACGGACTATAATGTCCATTTTGTTTTTTTGATTATGTATAATGTTTAAATGAATTTATGTTCTGTTAATTTAATTGAATAATAAATCATTTGATTAATACCATAAACAATTTAAAATGTTTTAGTATGGTAGACAGCGTTTTCACGAACTACGTCAATGCATGCAAAATGATGAAGATGATAATCCTGGAAGCACACTGACACCTGATTCTCAGGTACATGTTTTTAAATAAAATTTTGTTAATTTACATTTTATGTTTCACTATTTTCTTAATACATCTTTTAAATAATATTTTCCACCAACAGAATAGCTCCACTGATGGCGTCTACACAAACCGACCTACACATCCTTTTAAAATTATAGAAAATGATGCAATGAGCATTCAGAGCATGACTTCGTTAGGACGCGTTGGGCGAATACTAGCCGGCAGTATTGATCCATCAGGTGAGATTTTTGAAAAAAACATAAAAAACTATTACTCATTGAAATCTATATCAAATTTAATATTTAATTTCTATCATTTCATCATATTTTCAGCTATGAGCGTTGATCGTGAATATTTACAAAATTCCATTTCAACGGCAAACTCGCAGCAGCAGCTACAACATCAACAATATCAATTGCAGCAACTACAACAGCAACAACTAGCAAATACAGTGGCAAGTGGTTCAGTTTCTGCAACAGCCTCAACAGCAACAAGTACTACAAGTTCACAATCTACAACACCTGAATCACATGCGTCAGCTTTAAGAGGTGTAATGCCTGTTTCTACTGGCACCATTGTCGTTACAACTGGTGGTGGTGTTGGTGTTGGTTTACTTACTAATTCACCTCTAACTAAACGCCCACAAGTTTTAGCTATTGACAGTTTGACTGCAATAGCAGTACCAGTAACAAATAATGCGGTAATTATACCATCAAATAATAAAATTATCCTTCAAGAACCTGATGTTATTGCAAGCACAAAGTTAGCGCAATCTAAAACTACAGATTCTATTACGTTAAGCGGTCCGATAGCACCACCTCGACGTAAAAAGAAATCACGTAAAATATCTTCCAGTTCCTCGGAGCAGTTTAATATGAATCAGGGTATGCGTTTATCCTCAATTGATATGGATGATGATTATGATAGCGATACACGTTCAGTGAAGAGTGTCAAAGGTGTACAAAAACTGCGTGATGATTTAGTAAAGGAAATTGAAAATTCATGGAATGAAACTTGTTCATTGAAAAGAGGAAGTAGAGCTGCTATTGCCGGTGGAATACCTGAAAATATTTACAGTATGCATTCAATGAGTGGTGCTGTTGGTGGTATTGGAATTGCATCTTCTAGTAATATGTCTTCGTCAACGAGCACTATTGTGGCTGCCTCAGCTGCATCGTTGCCACATACTTCTACATGCAATACACGGCCTGTTACCACAGCAGCGGTTGGTGGTTCAATTAATCGTATCTCACACTCTCTAGGGAATAGTTCGACATCTGTTTATTCTAGACCAAGTCCTTCCAATTCGGCCAAAAGCAACTCTGCTCCTGGGCGTGTCAGATATTTGTAAGTATTATTGTATATTGACTTTACATGTCGAGAGTTTGTACAATAACATTTAAAATTAAAGTTATATTTATGTATCTTATTATATCTAGTACATACATTTATAAAATTATTGTATTGCCAATTATATATAAACACTAAATCAAAATAATGTCGTAAACCATGGTAGCTTGTTATATTAGTTTTGTATTTTATACTTTGCTAATTAATAATATTAGCAATAAAGTTTCATCAATATATTTGTTCTTGTCAGCTCGATTGATCCGACGCAAGGCTTGAATCTCTATAAAGCAACTCAAGGAGGTTATGTTGTCAAACCGCGTGATGAAGAATGTAACAAAGCTGAAGGTCCCACACAGGAAGAAATTGATCGCATCGAAAAAATTCTAATGAACAACGTTAATAGTGTGTCACGTGCCAAACTAGCGGGCACAGGGTCAAATAGTCTCGGAAGTGCCACAAGGTATTTAAATTAGTTAGATTTTCCCATAAAGCAAAGGTGTCGATAAATCCAAACATTTGCACAACATAGTTTTTTATTTTTTTTTTTAGTTTTCGAACCATAGCTGCCCTTTTGAGCATATTTTGAAGGTGCTTTTTATGTATACAATGTACGCAAATGTATAAGGTTTTTAAAATAAGTAAAATTTGTTAACGTGCTGCAATCCACTTTCAAAAAAAATCTCGACACCTTACCTTTTATTTTTCTTTTCGTCATAATGAACTTTAGTAAAAAAAACAAAACTATAACTTAACTTTACAGAAATCCTCTTGAAATATTTGTAATTTACAAATTAACATCACTGAAAGGTCCTTGGCATTTAAAAATCAAGTTGGTGATTTTATTTAAAATCAAATTAACTTAACTATTGAATTCATATCAACAAAGCTTTGTAGAGACGAATACTTTTAAAGCCATTTGAAATTATATTGCCATCATTTATTAGTTTAAATAAGTTGTTTGAAGGCTAAATTGTATTGCAATCTAACTTATTATGTACGAGGGGACTGAAAAAATAAAAATTGCTTAGTTGAATTGCAATTCTTTAAAAAACTATCGCATTCTCTTTCGTAAATTGAGTTGTCAGCATTCAACGTTTTCTCCTTATTTTTTGTGCCTTTCATCCTGAAAAATTCCTTTAGTATTTTAAATTCATATGTCTTAATAGTAAGATTTATTTAAAACAGACAATTGTCGGAAGCCATAGATTGTGTTTTCATGAAAAAATAAATAATTTTTTTGATAAAAGTAAAATTGTGGGAAATATTAATTAATGAATAAATATCCTTAAACATTTTAAGAGTAAAGAAGAAACAAAAGTTTTTCAACCAACTGAAAAGATAAACGAAAATTTAAGTTGATTCATCTTAAATTTTATCACCTTTATTTTATCTGCCTACTAGCGTAGAAGGGAATTCAAAGTTTTAAATTTCATGCTTAATATATTCAAAGCTTTCAATTTTTATTTTTATAAAATTTTATTTGATTGCTAAGAATTTTGAGTAGCTTCGAGTAGATTCAATTTGTTGCGTTCTGCTTAGGTCGATCTTCATTTCATTATTTTGTTTTCGTTTGTAAAATTCTTCAACATTGAAGTATGTTGGTGACAGCATAAGTAATTAATACAGCTAAAGTTCATTTAGATATATCACTTCAATTAAAAAAGTCCATTAAATCATATATATTTTTTTTACCCTTCACTCTTCTAGATATCCCTCCTTGGTATATCGCTCGAGCAGCGATAAGGAACGTCGAAAATCTGCTGGAGATGAAGATGCTCTAAAACAAATGAATATTTATGTACGCACGCGTACAAACTCTGGAAAGCAATTAACCGATTTTGAAATACTCGAACAAGTTCCTGTTAAAAATTTAGATACTGGAGAAAATATGCCACTTTCTGCAGTTCGTTCACCTCCAGTACCAGAGGGATGGAATCCCTTGTCCTTACATATTCTTAAGTTGACATCACATTTAGAAGTAATACAAAAAGAATCTGATGAAGAAAGTGTGGTTGGTATACCGCCTTGCAGTGAGCCTGGACAACCAGATGAAGAAGAAGGTGAAGCAGATGATGGCAGTCGTCTGAAAAAGAAAACAGCCAGAATAAAACGTTTCTTTGGCTCGACAATGCGTAAGACTGTGGATAAAGCTAAATCATTGGCATCAGAAGTTTCACATGCGCGTCACAAGGAGGATGTGGCAGATATAGTAGACGTTATGAATCCTGAACAGAATATTAAAATTAAAGCATCGTCAACAAATAAAGGGCCATATGAGTTCACCAAGTTGCAACATGTGCAGGTAAGTTATTTTAATTTTAAAAAAATGGTTAAACTTAATTAAATTTAAAACAAAAAATGCAACTAGGATTTATCTGGTGAGCATACAGGCGCTGTGTGGTGCATGAAATTCAGTTCATGCGGACGTCTATTAGCTACTGCTGGACAAGATAAAGTATTACGAATTTGGGTATTGAAAGATGCGTACCCATTCTTTCAGGTGACTATTAAATATTATGGATGTACTTATTCAAAAATTAATATAACCGTTTTTTTATTACTTCAAAGGATATGCGAAATAAATACAATGCTGACCAGAAATCCTCTCCAACACCTTCGCAAGAATCGTTGGTGTCGCAGCATTCTGCCGAAGAGGCCATTGCTATGGCGACAGCTGCAGAGAAATGCACCGGTCCATTTATGCCTAGAGCTTTTTGCACATACATCGGACACACTTCTGATTTACTTGATGTATCTTGGTCGAAAAATTATTTTATACTATCAAGTTCAATGGATAAAACGGTACGTTTGTGGCATATATCACGTAAGGAGTGCCTTTGCTGCTTTCAACATATTGACTTTGTCACTGCAATTGCCTTCCATCCACGTGATGATCGTTATTTTCTAAGTGGCAGTCTGGATGGTAAGCTACGTCTTTGGAATATTCCCGATAAGAAAGTTGCACTTTGGAATGAAGTTGATGGTCAGACAAAATTAATTACTGCTGCCAATTTTTGTCAGAACGGACAATTTGCTGTTGTTGGTTCCTATGATGGAAGATGTATATTTTATAATACAGATCAACTTAAGTATCATACACAAATACATGTGCGTTCAACGCGTGGTAAAAATCGAATTGGACGCAAGATAAGCGGTATTGAACCGATGCCAGGTGAAGATAAAATTTTGGTCACATCAAACGATAGTCGTGTGCGTTTATATGACTTGCGTGATTTAAATTTGTCATGCAAATATAAGGGATACCTAAATATATCCTCACAGATTAAAGCCTCATTTAGCCATGATGGAAAATATATAATTGCTGGGTCAGAAAATCAGTGTATCTATATATGGAAGACAAGTCATGACTACTCGAAACTTAGTTCGGTGAGTCTAAGATCTATTTGCTTATAAATTTATATTAATTTTAATTTTTGATTTTCAAGGTGCGGCGTGATCGCAGTGATTTTTGGGAAGGTATTAAAGCTCATAATGCTACTGTTACTTGTGCCATATTTGCGCCACATCCTGAGGCGATTATAAAACCGGAACCAGATGAGATTTTTTATGAAAAGGTAAACGTTTTTTGCTTTAAATTAATGTTGTATTCGAATTTTAATATATTGTTTTTTTGCTTCAGTCTCAAAATAATCAACCAGATCCACTTGTTGAGCAACGTAAAAAAGGTTGTGGTTACGTTATGGTGAGCGCTGATTTTAATGGCGCTATTAAAGTATTTATCAATAAAACTAAACCAAAACACAGTAGTTTACCTTATACGGCAATTGCAGATTAAGCGCGTTCTTTTATAGTTATGCAAATTAATGTAATTTGTTCTAATAATTTCATTATACCGAATATTTGATTTTATTTGTAAACTAATAATAATAATAATGCAAATATTGTCACTTATTTGAAAAAAAAGTTGAATTTATTAAATATTTAAGAAACAAAGCAAAAAAACAAATACAATATGACTAAAGTAATTTAGTGCTGAAAGTGAAAATAAATAAAATGGATTTATTTGGTATTAAAGTGATTTAATAAATTGTGTAGTAAGCATATTTTTACGTTGAAATGGATTTATTTGGTAATAGCGTTTTAATAAATTGTGTAGTAAGCATATTTTTACGTTTATAAAGTTTTGTAAACAAAATGTCGCCTTTTCACTTAACTGAACTTTGTATTAAAACTAAATGTATATAAATTAATTTTAACAAACTAAATGATGCTGATGATTTGATTTTGATTTTCACTACCATTCGGTTTTTTACGAAAATATTCAAATATTCAGTTTAACAAAATAAACCTGTATATTGTGAAATGTAATTTGTAGTTATAATGCTTATGCTTTTGTTTATATACAATATATACTATGCTGTCATGATCTTACAGTAAAAAAAAAAAGATTTTAAAAATGCAAAAACTGCAATTTAAGGACATTTTACTTCATTCAGCTGTTGAATCAGTTAGAAGCAGTATAATTCAAAGATAGGTCCCTATCACGGTTGTCGAGTAAGAATAAATAAACGAATTTTGTCGGTTGACGATTAACTTTTGTTGACTCTGGTATGTGAACACCGATTTGACGGTGGCTTGTCGACTATGAATGTCATATATATGTCGAGGGTTATATTATTGATAATTTTTTTTCTTTACAAAATAGTAGTCGGTGTCAGAGAGTTTGCGTATAATGAAAGAAGAAAAACAAAAGAACAAACAACATAAGAGAAACAAATATTCCATTGCATACTTTTAGTTGTGAAAGTGTTTGCAGTCAACAAAACAAGTATAAAAGAAAACAAAAATTGAGAGAAGCGCATTATCAATTTCTTTCAATACACAATTTTTACACACGGTCAATTAAGAAAAGAAAAATCAAAATATGTATAGTGTTTGAAGAAGCAGTAAAATAAAAACTTACAAACTAAAGTGAAATCTACGTTAATTATTTGTCTGTTTCCTACAAAAAAAAAAGCACGTTAAAATAAAGAGAACTGTGCGAAAGCGGGGGGTCGGTGAACAGGGGGCAGAGCCTGGAAAAAGGTTATCATTTTTCAAAAATTATACTTTAAAATTAAGAACTATACTATGTAACATCGAAATGTTAAACGATCTTTTATTGACCGTCCAGCGGCTATCGTGGTATTAGCTGCATTGGTGCAGCTTAACCCCGCTGTTTTGTTTTTTTTATGCTGCAGCATTCTATTAAAAAGACAAAAAAAAATTAGTAAATGAAATATAACTACTTATATATAAGAATTTTACCTTTACTGCAGCCGGAGGCTCAAACGAATAGTAATATATAATATTGTATTTAGTACAAAAATTATCTGAGAAATTCATATGTACTACGGCATCATTTCTTCACCAACTATTGGTTGTACTTCAGCGTCAAACGATTCAGCTTGAGTACGACTTTTAAGTCTGAAATAGAAAGAATTTTAGATTAATATTAGTGTGGAAATTTAATAAAATACACCTATTCTGTTTTGAAAAAAAAAGATCATGGATTTTTTCCTAGACCGTGTGAAAACAGAATTGAGTGTATATGAATATATCGTCATATGAAATCAAAAAAGCCCCAAGTTACAAAAAATTCAAAGTCGAATTTTTGATTGATTATGATGCACCATATCACTTGCAAAATTTAACACTTCATACAATTAATTAAAAACAACATTCTTATTTTGGGCTTTTTTGATTTCATATGACGTTATATGCTATTTACACACACCGAATTTGAGCATCGGCGTATGACTTCGGAGTAGTTTTTTGTTGTGTAAGTGCGACATACGTCGGAGTGGTGGATCGGTATTTTTATGTCGGCGTGGAGAGTCGATGCTCAAGTTCGCTGCTGTGTAAATGTAGATTTGAGCGTCGACGTATCTGTGTGTAAGTGCCTGAATAAGAGTGAACTTGTGAGTCGGTGTTACAAGTCGACGCTACGTGTAAGCAGGTAATACAAAATATGGTATAATTTACTTACTGGGAGACATTTCTTCACGACGACTGTCTCTGATGTTGCATCGTTTTTTCTGGTGGCGCCATTTGTATTGGCGCCTTTGCTGCTGCCACTGCCGCCTTTGCAAATTGAAAAAAAAAAATACCATTTAAAATATAAATTAATTATAAAAGATTCAATAAAAAAATGGCCAGTGCCATACCCCCCATATGCGAAAACCGAAAACAGTTTCTCGGTCACATAAAAACGGATTTTCATAATTCCAAAATCAAATTTATCACATATCATCAACAATTTGACGCAGATGAGTGAGACTTGGTACATAATTAAAGGTACGTACAAAAGATAGATGTTATGAAGAAATGGATGGTGCCGCGCTGTAGTTATTACACTCTCCAACTAAATAAAGTTATCCACTTCTTTTATCCTGGATTCGCCTACATTTCAAACCTTCGTATTGAACCGCACGGCGTCTATTCAATGCATCACAATTGCGGTTGATGCTATTAAAAGCGATACTTTGTCGATGAAATATAACACCTGCTACCTATTTATTTATGTGTTTTAAGATAATGCTAAGGGTATTAATTTAATCAACACATGATATGTTGTTTTCAGATAAGTTGGTCTATATTTTCCTGACCCTAGTGAGGAGAATTTTCGTCAAGACTTTCTTTCAGCAAAAAAAAAAAAAAAAACAATTAACACGTTCTGCGCCATATGTCCACCGGTGGTAGATTGTGGTACAGCTCGCGTGGACCGCATGTCCACCGGTGGTACAAGGGTATATACTACTTCAGCGCCATGAGCACCGGTAAACATGGTATATACTGGTTGTGCATGTAGTACTATATTTCTTGGTCCCACAGCGTACTAACAAATTTTTTGGACATGGGAGTTTCATATTAAACTTAAATTTTTTCGATGTTTACGTATTAATTCCACAGAATAAAAAATCCACAATCCCACAAAAAAATTGCTCAAAATTAAAATCAGTGGGTCGAAACAATTTAATAAATGACGAACTTTTTAAGAGTGACGTTAAACAAACGTGTTAAAATTTGTTCCCCTCTTTGTATGATGAGAAAATTGTTCAAAAAATTTAACTAAACTAGGCATGGAAACGTTTGATGGTAAAAGTAAGCATTGCAAAAAAAAAGTGAGCTTAACACCTCCCATCCTAGCGAAGCTGAAACTTAGAATTATTTATTAAGTAAAATGAAGATGACTGTCTACTCTTACCATACAATTATTATCCACCATATGAATAAAACAAAAATATTTCAATTATATTTTAGATATATAGAATTAACTGAACGGCAGGATCCCGAACGTCCACAAGAGTGTACTCCGAATATTGATGGAGAAAGAGCTGAAAGCGTTTCAAGAGAACGAACAATGCATTCATTTCATACCCTCTTTTGTCGGCGATGTTTCAAATACGATTGCTTCTTACATCGTAAGTATTCGATAGATATGCCGTCATTTAAATTTTATAGGATTCTTTTGCAATACTTAATACAATACTTTAGAAAATTTAAAAACTCCTTTTTTTATTTGTTTTTCCTTTTTTTTTTCTTTTTTATACAATTTATATGTAAACTTTTCGTTAACATTCCTCTAAAAATTGATTGAATTGATTGATTGAAAATTGCAATTTAGGTCACCAAGCGGTGAACGGTGAGTTGGTAGTTTTAATAATTGTTTAAATACGCAATTGATGTGTTACAAGTTTCATCTAAATCCATCATTCATTGCAAATAATTCAATCATTTCCATGGCGTTAGTTTAACTGTTTTGTTATTATAAATCTTTATCATTGGAATGTTTTCTTTGCGAAAAAAAATTTACTTAATTTTCTCTCACAACTAACAAAACAAACAATCGTTAGCTGACAAAGTTCACCAAAAGTTCATTTGTTAGTAATATATTGTATATCAGTATGCATTAAAGACCTTAAAACTATGGTTTAAGAATGTGGGATTTTGGACTTAAACAATAGTACCTATTTGTAAATGTTTTTTTTTCTCATGATTTTCATTTTGAAGTGAAACTCATATCAGCCAAGAATTCTCTTCTTTTTTTTTTAAATCATTTGCAACATTTTCGCTCATTTTAATCATTTAATTGCTGGTAGTTTTTATTTTCAAAATAGTTTTGCGGAGAAAAATGTTAATCCTGTTTAATAATGCAAAGTTCATAATACATTTTTCAAAGTTCGTACAAGTTCGTTCAATTTTAATTCACATATCATTCGCTGTATGTTTTGCTTTAATTCGAATGATATTCGTGGAACTTAAAAGCCGGGGAGTAGATTGAATATTATATTTTTTTCAACCTTTAAACAACCAACTGCAAAATCTTTGACTGTCTTGCCAGCATTTTTAATAGTAATACTTGTACAAACTTCATCTGTAACATCATCCACGGGTTGATTTATAATAGTTACGCATATTTCGTATCCCTTTGGCATAGCTGGAGATGTATGGCAAGACTCTTGAATTCCCATTTCCAAGACAACACTGTCTTCCCAAATTAAATCACCATTCAAAGTAAAAGCTGTGCTTAACGATCTACTTTGCAAATTCATAGTATTGTTAAGGCACCCTTTAAAAAAGAGTAAAATTATAAATATTATTTGTCAGTTTTAAATGAATTGTTCTTACTTACAGTTCACTATTACCAAATTAAGGCAGCAATTACATCTTATAAGTCCATTGCAATTACAATTGATATTTCTTGCGGAACGATTGAGCCAATCGGGTAGATCATTAGTTATTACAGAAGGTATTTCAGCAGGTAATTCAGTAGATAATTCAGCTAATACTGTAATCACTGAAATCGTGATGAAAAATAAGAAAATACAAAGTCGACTCATCCTGAATTATTGGCGTGTGCAACAGTTTTAAAGCCTAAGTTGTTTGTGTTCTGATTTTTTCTGCAGAAGCGCACTTTTATACATTTTCTCAGCAACCTTGGGTACAATTTATTTGAAATAGTTTTTCTAATACATAACATAAATCATGTACTGTCGTTATACATATTTCATAATTTACAACAGTTCGAAATTTATGTGTTTGCATGTTTTAAATTAATAGTTTGCTTTAAATTGTTTTTTAATGTTTTTTCATTTGAAAGCAATACATTTTTTAGCTTCATTAAAAAGGAATTTTTTCAAGATTAAAAAGTTTATTAGTTTAATTTTTAATAGCTATAATTTTGCAAAAAAAGAAGGCAGGTTAAATTGATTATTAAGTAAACTGATGGTGATGTGTAACTCAAACCTGGCCATCATTTAGTTCCGAATCATATTATCTCGAAGGAATACTTTAATATTAAATAATATTAAACTGTTGCCGCAATTTTCTCTAAATAATTGAATAACTGAACATTCGCTAGACATCATGACATATAAAAGCGAATGTAACCCAAACACGGTAGGAGTGCATTTCGTGACAAATAAATCATTGTGCAATATATGGGCTTAGTTTGTTTGTTTAGTGGGGTTGGTAACTCCCATACAAGAAAAAAACTTTGCTAGGAAAAATATTTATTCGCATCAAATGTGTTTTTTTTTTTTGTATTTTACATTAAATAGTGAAATAAGTCCTCTGACATAAAAGATTTTATTTTTGTGTCCCCGATTTTCCAATTTCCCACCATATTAGTGACATTTAACTCTCATTAAAAATAAAATATAATCATTTTTCTCCATGCACTTTAAATAACGTAAGAAGTAATTTTTATATGGCTACTAGCTGTCCTGGCAGACGTTGTTCTGCCCTTTCCGGTAGGTGGCGCGAAGCTGTATGAACTCATGCTATGGAATGTTAAAGCGAATCAGCCCATTTTTAAAGTGAAATCAACTTCTGTCCCTACTCTTTTATATATAGTATAGTATAGCAGACTTGGCAGACGTTGCTCTGGCCTTACTGCTAGGTGGTGCTATGAGTTTAATTTTTTATAGCTTTTGTGTTTTACATAATTACCAAGTCTCAATCATCTGCATCAAATAATTGCTGATACATACAAAATGTTGTTTTATTCGCATATGGAAGGTGTGGCACCACCCTTTTTCTCATTGAAACTTCTTTTTGCCCGTACTTTTTATATACATATGTATCTAGTTTCATTCATCTGCATCACAAATTTTGGTCTTTTCTTATATGGAAGACGTGGTACTGCGCGGTCATATCTGTGCCTCTTAATGTATCAGATACGTGGTGTAAATTCCATGTGAATCGATGCAAAGGTCTTTGTAAAAATGCTATTTTAAAAATATTTTTGTATGAGAGCCACCCTAAATAAAAGTTTTGTAGGCTTATGCCTCTTAATATAAAAGTTACGTGGTGTAAATTCGGTGTGAATCGATTTACCGGTCTTCGTGAAAGTGAATTTTTTAAAAAAGTTATGTTTGAGGGCCACCCTAAATAATAGTTTTATAGACTAAACAATGTCTCTTAATATAAGAGACACGTGGTGTTAATTCCATTTGAAACGATGCAGTGGTCTTTTAAAAAATATTTTTGTATGAGAGCCACCTTAAATAAAAGCTTTGTAGGCTTAACTATGCCTCTTTATATAAAAGGTACGTGGTTTAATTCGGTGTGAATCGATTTACAGATCTTCGTGAAAGTGCATTTTTTAAAAAAGTTATGTTTGAGGGACACCCAAAATAAAATTTTTTAGACCAAACGATGTCTTAATATAAGAGACCGTGGTGTAAATTTCATATGAATCGATTCAGTGGTCTTTGTGAAAATACTATTTTAAAAATATTTTTGTATGAAGGTTACCCTAAATAAAATGCCGAGAATGCGGCATGGGAACATATTTCAAACTTTTGGGCCAAAAATATGAAACCTATGACCTATTTTAAGCTAGATACCGTACTTGAAACGAAAAATTGATTAATTTTTGACCTCACGAAACGAAGTCTTAGGACATAGAACTATCTCCAAATGAGGTACACATTGCATTTAAAATTAAATTATAAGTAGTTTCTTAAGATTTTAACTTCCTTGTATAAGAAATTGATCTGATCCACTTTTGCGATGACATGTCTCTTTTCCTATAAGGCCTCATCGATTTAATTTTCTTTTTAACTTTAGACAAACGCGATCATGCCCCTTTTAAATACATTGAATAGGCAGATAGATATGGTAATGTCAGTTAATATTTCTCTTAAGTTTACAAATATCATGGCAATCGGGAAAACAAACGCAGGAAGATTGGTCCGTAACTTAGATCTGCGACCAAATAACGATCTATTGAGCACCAGAGTGATGCAAAATGGATGGATCTGAAGCGATAAGGCGAGAGAGTATCTGAACTGATGCAATCAACTCACGTTATTCTCTTGAGCACATCCTGTTATAATATTAATCGAAAAGGGCTTAAGACATAACGCTGCGCCAGTGCTCAGAGAAACAATAGTTGAGATGATATCCGCATCCCTAGCTAAAACTAGCTGTTCTAAAGTAATTTTCGGAGCCCCGGCTCAGATGTACGAATTATATTCCAGTTTAGGTTTAATAAAAAATTCGTAAGTCAACAACAGTGAAGTATCTCCTGCACCGTCTGAAATAATCGAGACATTTGGAAGGAAATCTGTTGGATTTTAGATAATTTATGAGGTGAAAGCTTATTATCTTATTGGAGAGTGTAGAGCATATCACAATTGACTGATTATTAATATTATTATTGATGAGCTCTCATTTTTTGGCAACTGGCTGGACATAAGCAATTCGAATGACGTCCTTTTGGTAGCTAAAGGATTATCACGACAAGAGCGCATACATACGAATGTGAAGCATTCTTTGGCTAAGGAAAACCTTCCTTTGATATTGTAAAATTTTCCATTAAAACCATATATCTATGAAGGAATCTAACTAGTTTTCAGCTAGATTTCCTTTGAACAAAATATTCATTTGATCTAAAGAATTATTTACTTGAATACAGAAATGACTGAACTCACAAAATGGATTTCATTCTCAATCCGACTTAATAAATAACAAAAGAAAATTTACTTAAAAACGATGTTTGAGGAAGAACTTCTACTTATTTTAATGGAAAATGGAATTATGTTATTCCACGCATTGGCTAAGTACAATGAGAAGTTACTTTATGTGAGGAAACATTACTAATATGTCGTTACTCGTTTTATTCCTAAGATGAAGTAAGGTGTCCTTCTTGAAGCATAACTTGAAGAGATAAATTGCTTGGCTGATTGCTTTTCAAATTATAGCAATTAGCCTCTTAAATTGTAATAAAATGATGCGTCGTAATTGGACTGGAAAAGAACCCAAATAATTACTTAAAGTAAAAAAAAAAGATTTTTTATTCAGTACATTTTGAAATAATGGTAAAAAAATAGCACAAACTGAGTTCTTGAAAATTATCAAATTTGAAATATGTTTCGAAAGCCAATGATGTGTAAAACATTTGGAAGGTGATAAAAAGCAACATTAGTTTTCCATTCAAGAACTTCAGATGTCCGAGTAGAAAGCGTTTTCGAGAACGACTTCGAAAGCGAAAATATTTCGATAAATATACAAAATAAAACCTTCGTTTTCAATAGGTTTTTTAAGAACGCCCCTATTTTTCTCTCCTATATCGTCGCGGCTTTAACATTTGTGAAAAATGTGCACAGAAGCGGTCGTGGCTGCATATGTCCAAAAGAACCCTTATACACCAAGGCACAGACAGTAAACATTCTGAAATCAAGCATTTTTAGGCTGCTTACCCCCCTCGCTTCGGCGATTTGCTCTGGTCAAGAACAAGAATATCCAACTAGAGTCACAAATTTATTAATGGAGGTTTGGAAAATAGTAATGGAAAATGCTGCGAAAAGACTTTTTCGCCACCTTTCTTATGCATACAAAAATTCCACTAGCCCCCAATCTACAAACTGAGCTATAAACTAAGAAATTGCAAACTCGATTCGAAACTTTAATTAAAATCAGTATTTGACGTCAGATAACTTGTGATAAGGAGAATGTTCTCGCCGATAGGCTTGGCTTAATGACTTTTTCTTTTGTATAAATACAGAGAGCTTTCGAACCAATACTCATATCTAGCTCCATTATCATTGTAAAGAATACAATAGCTCGGAAGTAATGATGAATCGATGTGCAATTTTCTTATTGGTAGTATTCACTGCAGTAATTGCGCTGAAAGCTGAAATACCAAAAGTTCAATTTGATCTATCTGAAACAACTGAGTCTGATTTACTAAATCAATCTGAAACAACTGAATCAATCTGAAACAACTGAGTCAATTGAAGCACATGCGAGAAAGAGCAATGGAAATCCGTGTACATGCAAAGGACTTAGATGTGATTGCTGCGCGGAAGTAACATTCGGAACGACATATAAAGGTTAGTTCAAATCTACATTTGTTTCAAATGAAAACGATTAGTGAATATTTTTTTTATTTCTTTTAAGCGTGCATTTTCCTCAAAGCAGATACAGAGAGTTTCATCATAGCAAGTGGTCTAACCTTCCAAGATGATGAAGTTTTCACACATGAATTTAAATTTGGTGATGATGATGATAAGAATTTCATCGCAAAATCATCATCAGTTGACTTAGAGCATTGCGTTGAAGTTAAGTTATTTGACGTATGCATAGTACTCAAAGATGCGAAGTTAGACATTCCTAACTCATTGGAAGTCTGCCCCACTTTTGTTGCCAAAAACTGGATTACAAAGACTGAACATCCATTTGGCTGTATTAAGATTAGCAAAGAGGGCATGGAAATTGTAAAACCTAATTAAGGGATAAAGGATATGAGGCATTTTGATACAAATTATCTTGTCCACTTTTGATAAGAAATAAGCAAATATACAATTGAGACGTTGATTACCAAAGGGTACTAAAAGACATTTTTTTCGATCGAAATATTTCGTCAAAAATGTAATAAAGTTCTTTAAAATTGCATTTCCAATATTTAACAAATTAAGGGACTGAATTTTGTGATTCCTGTAAAACTTCACAAAATGGTTAAAGTACCTTTTAGGAAAGAATGTCTCAATTGTTATCCTGCATATGTAAACTGAAGAACTTTTTGAAAAAGGGCCTGAAACATGATAAAGCTCTTTATTGCCATAGCAAATCAAAGAAATTGCAAAAGTTTATTTCTCAAATATTTCAAAAATGGACAATCCGAATTTTGTTTCAATATGCCTCGTATAACAAATATCTTTTAGGGAATGATTCTGTTAATAGCACAGCGTATAAAAAATATATATTTTTTTTATTTAAATAAATTGGTAAATTTCCTTCGGCAAAAATGTATCGAAATAAAAATAACATATTTTCAATTTAATTTATCTCTTATTGTGTTTTCCTTTTTTAATATTATAAATACAATTTGCAGATCAGGGGCTATTGATATTGGGATAGTATATAATAGTTTTGACTAATCTGAATAAGATATCAATCATATAATATGTCTGTACGGTAACTGCTTCAGAGTTTTCCAAAGCAATCACTTAAGAGACCTTAGGTTTCCAAGGGACCTAATATATAATGATTGTGCTAAACCAACTTATTTCGGAAGGCTTTCCAACTTATAGCCATGATATTTTTTATCATTTCCAATTCTGATATTAGTTTTTTTTATCACTTACTATCTTTGAAATAAACTGAGTCAAAAACTCCGGTTTCGATCAATTTCGCGTACTTTCACCAAGCATACAAATTTTTCTTGAGCATTTCTGAGGATTAAAAGATCAATAAAAACTCAATGTTGTAGTTCCTGAGTACTTAGCAATGCTCCGAAAATATTGCTGTGCTTCGTACAATTGCACGAAACTGCATAAGATCGATTTTCTTTAAAATTTTATAATTTTTCAGCACTTGTAGCAAGGAAACTAATTCTTTCGGAGGTTTTTTTCAAATAATTTTTATAGAGAAAGTTACTATTTATGTACTAAAAAACGTACCAAGATAATTGGTATCATTGGCACAAGTACAAGTTTTTTTAAAATATTTTTTGGTACAAAAATTGCTGGAGAGCGCAAATATTGTGGGAATAGTTGTATACCAAAACTTCAACACATCCTCGGAGCTCGAATTTAAAAAAAAAGTTAGTGCAGAACCATGTTTAAGCATAGGCTGTAGCCTAGGGGCCCGTGCCACAAAATTGATGGACTTTTTTTTGTTAGTCAGCAATCTCATATTTTCGATAATCGTAAAAATATTTCATTTTTCATGTGTTCAAAAAAAGTTTCGTTGCATCTTTTAGACAACAATCTCTCCCGGTAGGGCCCGTACCAAATGTTCAGCCTAGGGGCCTCTCTCCAGGCGCCTCTGCTTTGCGCGCGCCTTCTCCAATCATTCACACCAAGCGTGGATAGAGTTTCCTCGGCTTGGTCTTTCCATCGGAGGCATGGTCTTCCTCTTCGTCGTCGCCCAGCGGCTTCCGCATCAAGCACCTTTTTCGCCGGAGCTTCTTCGTCCATACGCACAACATGTCCAAGCCAGCGCAGACGTTGTATAGTGATGCGCTTGACTATGTCAATGTCAGCGTAGAGCTCGTACAGTTCGTGGTTCATTCGAATACGGTATTTGTCGCCGACGTGAACAGGACCGAAGATTTTGCGAAGAATTTTTCTCTCAAACACCCCAAGCGTGGCTGCATCAGTCTGCGACACAACCCATGCTTCTGCGCCGTAAAGTAGCACGGGTAAGATGAGCGTCTTGTAGAGTGTTAGTTTTGTCGGGCGAGTGAGGTCTCTACTACTCAATTGCTTACTGAGACCATAGTAACACCTATTAGCAAGAGTTAGTCTTCGCTTTATCTCTAGGCTGACATCGTTTTGAGTATTCACGGCAGTGCCAAGATAGGTGAATTCCTTGACAACTTCGAAAGTATAGTTGTTCGCAGTAACAAAGGATCCAATACGCCGCGTCTCCCTGTTTGTGGACAGCATATACTTTGTTTTGCCCTCGTTCACCGTCAAACCCACTTTCGCTGACTCTTTTTTGATAGCAGAGAACGCAGCAGTAACATCTCGCTTACAACGTCCAATGATATCAATATCATCAGCATATGCAAGGAGCTGGACACTTTTGTAGAAAATAGTGCCATTACGATGTACACTGGCTCTTCGCAACACCCCTTCCATCACAAAGTTGAAGAGGTTGAAGGATAGTGGATCGCCCTGTCTGAAACCTCATTCGGTATCAAGTGGTTCGGAGAGGTCCCTTCCTACTCTGACGGAGCTGGCTGTGTTGCTCAACGTCATTCTGCAAAGCCGCACCAGCTTCGCAGGTATACCGAACTCAGACATGGTGGCATACAGGCAATCCCGTATCGGGCTATCGAAAGCAGCTTTAAAATCGATAAAGAGATGATGGGTATCGATCTGTTTTCGTGGGTTTTTTTCCAGGATTTGACGTAGTGTGAAGATCTGGTCTATGGTGGACTTACCAGGTCTAAAGCCGCACTGATAAGGCCCAATCAGTGTGTTGGCAAACGGCTTAAGTCTTTCACACAGTACAGTCGACAGGACCTTGTAAGAGATGGCAAGAAGACTGATTCCCCGGTAGTTAGCGCAGATTGTCGGGTCACCTTTCTTCAGTACAGGACAAAGGACACTGAGATTCCAATCGTCGGGCATGCATTCAACTAGCCATATTTTGCAGATGAGTTGATGCATACACCCTATCAGCTCATCGCCGCCGGTCTTGAACAATTCAGCAGGCAGGCCATCGGCACCAGCCGCTTTGTTGTTCTTAAGTCGTTGGATCACAACTCGTACCGCGTCATGGCTAGGTGGTGGTACGTCCACACCATCGTCGTTGATTGGTGGCATTGGGTTAATTTCTCCAAAGGCGGGATTGGTGGAGTCATCGCCAGCAAGCAGCTTGGAAAAGTGTTCCCTCCATAATCTCAGTGCACCCTGCGTATCAGTAACCAGATTTCCATGTTCATCTTTACAGGTAGATGCTCTGGGCTTGAAACCTTGGGTCAGACGCTTGACTTGTTGGTAAAATTTTCGAGCATCATTCCTGCCCCGTAACACTTCGAGTTTCTCACGCTCGTGCCTTTCCTGCTCTCGTTTCTTGCGTCTGAATACATATAGTATTAGAGAATTCCAAAAGAAAAAAGCAAAAGATATTGGACTAATATATGGCGTCCAGACTAGATATTGCCAAGAGTGGCTAGAGTGGTAGCTTAAAAAACATGCTAGAAGCCCTTAGTAACACTAGTTGTGCCGTTGCATTACCACATACGTGATCCTGCAAAACTGGTAAAGAAGGTTGTTAAAAGTATATTAATGAAACTTTTGAATTAGGATATTGGCTTAAAGCTTAACTGACGAAGTAATATTTTGAATGGGAACGCTTAGTAGAAAAAAAGTAGTAGTTTCTCTGCTGAGATTGATTGAGTATGCGTTTTTTGATTTTTCTATTTGTAGACTATGTTGGACCTTACTAATTTTTGAAAACAGATTAAATGATAAAATTAAGAAATTCAAGATCTTGTGCCTTTTCATATTTTGGAAAAATGATTTATAAAATATTTCAAAAACCGGATCGTAAGAAAAAATAGGTGGTTATTTTTAGAAACAGTGTGCTAAAACTGTTCAAGAACTGCAACTTCCATCAGAAGACTGCTGTTTAATCTGTCAAGCAAATATCTCACTTTATTTTCATTTCCAAGTTAAGGATGGAATGGAATTTCAAATCAATCTCCAAAAATCGGTGGGAATTGTTAACATGTAATGTAATTGTTAAGGTTTAGTACAAGCTAAAGTCTTACAGATCATGCACAAAAGTTACCTTTTCCTAATTTTTGATGGTTGCAGATTAAATATTTCAAAGTACTGACGTTGTTGGGTAATACTACCAACAGATTTAGAATCAGCACATCGTTATCAGTTAAGTTAAAAAAATATGAATCATAAATTATAATAAAGAAAACTCAATTTAAAACTTTAATTAAGCAATGTACTTAAACGTTAGCAACTTAGTTATATAATATGTTCTTGTAACTTAACTTAGAACTTTTGTATAAATGGGGAACTTCTGTATTAAGCGAACAAATTGCAAATAGCCAAAGGCCATAAGTGAAGATGAGTCGTCTTATAATTTTTTTGTTGGTGATATTAATCGCACTGATATTCGTAACAGCACAAACGGATCCTCATGACTCTAATGCTGAAAGGATCAGCCCAGAGAATTCATGCCACTGCGCTGAAAGTAAATGTGACTGCTGCCTTGAAGTAGATTACATCATGATCCCACAAACCAAAGGTACTTTAAAAACACAATTGCCTTAAGTATACATTTAGTAATTGCTAATATTTCATACTTCTTTCAAAGATGCGTACACATTAGTAAGAGTTCGGAAAATTCCAACATATCCGTTGGACTTTCTATAAACGATGAATTATTTTTTGAAGAAACTCGTTCATCTGATGATCTTGATGCTTTCCATAAGCTTCCTGGGCCATTAAATAGCTTAGACGTTTGCATACAATTTTCGAATGTTGAATTCAATCCAGATTCATTTAAAGGCTGTGTCGACATCGTTATCAGCTCACTATCGGTTAACACTACACTCGGCTGTATCGGAATTGGGCCTCACTAGTTAGCAATAAGTTTCAGGAATTTGTCAGAAATTGTGAAATAATTCAGAGACCTTGCAATAGCAAATAATAAGTAAATTCATTTGGCAGCAAGATCATCCATCATTAATATAAATATTGAAATAATGTGTGATATTGCAAGGTTTTTTTAATATTTGTCAATCTCTGAAATATTAACTTTAGTGTATGAGTTAGGAATGTCAAAACCTACGTCTTTGTTTATTGAAAGTTTCGAAAGTTGTTTTGTTAAACTTTAGTTTTTTGAAACTTCGACCGGATTAAAGGATAGATTTGTGAATTTTGACATTGCTAGTAAACTATTGCTCAAAGCATTCCAAAAACGTTTTTCTTATAATAACCATTGTACTTTGTTGAAAAAAGTAAATAAATATATGGACCAAAACGCAGACTGTTACGTTACATTCGTATGCATATTTTGACATAAATTGTTCCTAAAATACTTACATGAAATGGAGTATTTTAAATATTTTTAATGGATGCATCTAAGAGTATGCTTCTGTAATACCATTTTGTATTATTATAAAAATGTTTGTATGCCTTGTCATTTAGGAGTTATGAACGTGTCAGCATGGACTGTTGCGTTACATAATTTTGGAAAAAGATTTTAAAGTTGCCTTACATTATTGGAAAAGTCTGCTCTTTTGGTGGACTGTTTTCAACGTGAAGCTTATAATTTCTAAGCTTTAGAATGATAGTAATTAATTAAATTTTAATTACATAAAAAGCATTTTGTTTGAGTTCTATAGAAGCAAATATGTTCGGACTGTTACGTTACACGAAAAGACTGTTACGTTACCGTTGCGATCTACGTTGGTATAAAAAGTAAAATAAAGCACTAAAATGGCTTAAATTGCTTAATTTCACAATATATCATTAATTCAGAGGTCTTACGATTAGACATTTAAGAAGCTCCAGGTAATTGACATGGAATCCAAAAGAACCAACAAAGCTCTAATTATTCACTAAACTCATTAAATTTTATTAAAAATAATTTACAAAGTGGAGATCAGTAAAAAATATAAATCGTATTCTTGTTTAGAAGTGGTAAAAGTGATGATTGTTCTACCAATCACTTGAATTTGGTGAGCCGACTCTATATCGCGGATACTTTTTGCACTAGCGAAAATCACAGGCGCGTTCAAAATGTAATTTATATTGGAGAAATTGCGTTCATTACCTTCCTCGACGGCGATTCTCGATTCTGTACGATGAAATGCAGTAACAAAGTCTGAAGCACAGTTCACGATACATTTACGAGACATAACATGCTTCATCACAATCATTTGGTAGTTGCGCCTATACCATCGATACAACCTTTCCCGTGAGAAGAAGAAAAATATTCTTGACAGCAAAATTTACATGTAGGGAATGAGAGTAAAAGATAAATTTTGTGTGCATTAAGTTGTCAGATACGAAAATCTTTGATTGAATTTTTTCGCTGTGATAGAAGGCAGTAGTAAGCACAGTTAGCTGTTTTTGATACCAATGTGCACTTTGCACTTCGACTTGTCCCTCGCAGGCAAAATTTTCAGCAAACTCAATTTGCAGCGTTCCCTCCTTGTTAAACTTATCATTTGATGCTCAAGGGCGATCTAAAGATTCTCAGTTCGTTCTTCTAAATATTATCGATGAAAAAAGACTGTTACGTTACAAATTATTTTTGGCTCTGGACACACACACAAGTAAATGACCTCTAATTTCATATTTTTTTAGAAAATAGACTAAAAGTGCTCGGAGAAAATGCGGTCATTCTCTTTTGTTGACGTGCTAGATTTTGCACCAAAAGACTTTCTGGGATTTTTGACTGTTACGTTACATCAAAAAATGCGGTCGAATTCTTTTTCATACAAAATACTGATAACCTATTTTTTCCTTCAAAAATTTTATTTAGTTACTTTCACTATACCTAGATCTACCTCATAAAAGCGGATAGTACGTAAAAAATAATCAATATTGAATACAACGTATTTTTTTGATTCGTGTTGTATTTTTGTAAATTTTTATTCATAAAGAGGCAACAAGGAAACAAGTCTAAATTCTGGCAGCAAGCAACAGATTTCGGGTTGACATTTGTGTTTCTCGATACTTTGGGATATGTACAACCATAAAATTTCTCCATAGTTTACTTTTTTGCGTTTTGGTCCATATATGAAGTTATGATGGAATATCAATGTCTTATATTTCTCTTTTAATAGACAATTTGTAATATCAATTTATAATATATGTAGTGATTTTTAGAATGCTTTTAGAATCCTGCGGAAAATATCCCGTCATAGTCTTCGTGACGCAACGTAGACCTAAACTAAAGAAATCAAAAATGTTTTTATAAAATTATAAGCAAATATTCAGTTAGTCTTCATTGTATTTTATTCCATAATATAGAAAAAACTTTGAAAACAATTAAGTCCAAACAGTTCTGTTTCAAAAAAAGAAAAAAAAAAAAAAAAATTAAAAGTATTATTTCATATCATCAGTACAGGGAAATAAGAAAAGAAACTGCAAATGGGAGAAGAAACGTCAAAGCACTTGAAATATCCTTTAAAGAGTTCCCATGTATTGAGAAAAAATATTGAGTAAAATTTTGCAATAAGCAACTTAGATTTTGAAATAACTATTTAGTGTTGATAGCAACAATAGAGTTTAGCTACTATAGCTATAAGCCTTCTTAGCCATTAAGTTTGAAGCTTCAAATCAAGTAAAAAGCTTGTTAAAAATAAATAATGCAAGTGATAAAATTATGATAGCTACTTTTTTTTTGAGTTCTAAAAAATACATAAGCCTAAATCACAACGATATCGAGACGACGCCTCTGGAGTCGTCGGATAATTTTGGAAAAATGTTTTTGTTTTGTACACCGAGTTTTTGAGACATTAAGTAGTATGTAAAAAGTATTTAGAATCGCTATTTAAAACTATTTATTCATCAAAATTGATTATGTTGCCTTTTGATTGATTGATTTGATTGCTGAAGGCCGTATGCGATTATCTTCAAAAGTTTAGGAATTGTAGATCATCATTTCACAGTACTCGTATCATAAGATTTGGTTAAGTTTAACTTACTTTTCATTAAGCTTACTTAATAGTATCTGGTAGAGTTTTTTAGCAAAGTTGGGCGCATATCCCAAAAGTATATGCAAATGAAAAAGAACAGTACTTCAACGGGAGTCTTTCAATGAAAGAGACTTCACAGAACTATTCGATTGATTTCATATGAAGAAAAAAATGTCAGACCAAAATGGTGAATACTGCTAGTATTCAAAAAATGTTGACTTATCAGCTATGCCTCACTCCTTCAAGTTAATACTAAGAGTTACTTCATAGACCATTACAGAGATAAGCAATATCGCTAATTATATAGAAACTGAACACTTAAACCGATTTTATTTTTAAATTTATGTTGAAGAGGATACGCCTCCGAGTAATTTCATATCCATATGTTGAGCACGAAAAGTTTTAGCTACAGTGATATGGCCATTGGAAGTTATAATATTTCATGCTGTATAAATCGATTTAAGTTAAATTTTGCAATTATAGCTAAAGTATTTTTGTCTATCAAGATATTTCATATCAAACCCAAACTTGCGTGTAGCTCAATTATATTCTATATAGTCTGCCTATCTGTAGAACTTTATAGGGGCAACTCCAATGAAACTTTCATATGTAAGCAGCTCCGTGCATTGTGGAAGAGATATGGTACGTGAGAAAACAGCAAGAGCGTAACATACAACAACAACAACAAGCTCTTACAGCAGGGGTCGGCAAAATTAAAAGTATGATTGTGTTAGTGAGAGGAGAGAGGCTGCACCGCAAGAAATTTTTCGTAGAAATCGTTTGCGAAATTATTGCTGCGACAGAAAGTAAAAAATTAAAAAAGATTAGAAAAGGTATTCAGATTCTAAAATCTTGAGCGCAATGCATTTTTGGCTATAGTCGTCAAAAGAAAACAACAAATTGGCGACGAAAAGGCATTTGAAATGCGTCATGATTCCTTTTCGTTGTAAATTCGTTCATTTGCCATAGCTGTAAAAAAAATTCTCTATGTGCATAACAGACGATAATAGCTACATCCGCGCATGATGTTGCTTTGTCAATGGTTTATCAACAACTGAATGAAAGAGCATAAAAATGCGTGTAATATTTGAGCGCACAATTGTGCTATGTGGTGCCGACCACTGTCTTACAGCATTTACTACAAAACCTGCCGCCGTGGGGGCTTACGAACAGCAGCAACAAAAGCAGAAATGAAATGATTTTGTTAGTCGCTTACTTCTAGGTGCTCTCAGCAATCAGTTTGTATCGAACTCTCGTGCGGTTAAGCGGTGCTACGGTTTTACGAATAAAATTTAACGAGTCCGGTTTATTGTCTTCCACTCTGATCTGAAGTTAGAGTGAGAGAAAAGAAAAACAAAAATATTGAAAATAATGCGAAACGTGACAAGCGCGTAACGTGCACTACGTCGAACGAGTAAAAAAGTTTTTCGATTGCAGCTCATCGTAGCTCACAGCAGGTGACTTTTCTTGTTTTGGGGTAACGTTAAGAACGTGTCCATGATAAAAAAAAAGTGCTTATGGAGTTTTGTGCAATTCAAAAATAAAATTTTAAATGAAATCGAATACACGAATTATTGTAAAATTTCAATGAGGAGTGAAATATGTATGTGAAAACCTTCAAACCTATTTACATAGAAAACGGTGTTGTAGGAAATTAAAAATTAAAAATCTTAAATGGCCTTATACTAAACTATAGGCGTTAACTTAGAAACTTTGAATGAAATGTTACTTAATATTGTTTGATTTGACTTTGCTATAATGGAGTATAATTTTATGGCAAAAAGGAAAAAGTGCTCAAGTCTAATGCGTATGCATAGCACATAACCTGCGTTACTTTTCTGCCACTGACTTTAATATCATTGTACGGGAACTTCTTTTACCATATCAAATATATCCGAAAGTCGTTATAGCCAAATATCGTTGTAATTGAGACTTTATTATTGTGATCTCAATTACTCAGATATTCGATTACAATGATATTGATTTATAACAATATTCAGTTATTACGGAAATCCGGTACAGGGAACTTAACAATAAAAACATTTGGTTATAGGGACTTAACCAACCCGAGTTGCTTTACCCGACAGAACTGAATACTGTTACCTAATCACCAAATATCGTTATAGTCGAGTATCATTATATCGAGTACGTTGTCTTAAAAAAGTATTATTAAAACCATAGTTGTTTATAGCCGAGTTTTTAAAAATTAATCTCCTAACCTCTGTAGATTTGTCCTAGTTTTCATAAAAAGACTCTCTAACAAAGAGACTTGGAGAACAAGGCGATTTATACTCGAAAACGTTAATCGGGTTGATTCAATGACCTAACGTTGCCTGCTACTTTAAGTAAACTTACATAGTATCACGAAATCATGCATGTCGTAATAGCATGCATTGTTATTGTGTTATTCGCACAATATTTCATGGTTTTTAACGACGTTTTTCTTTTACTAGGCTTAGTTGGTCCTAGGGCCTGGCACATATAGCAGCGAATATTTTGCTAGGTCCTTTTCAAATACACTTACGTTGGTCCCAAACCTTTTTCCAATCAGGAACATCTCAAGTTTTTTTACTTATTGGCTAGTTTCGACTTTTAGCAAATTTTGTGAATGTTGTGATATTTATGAGTGCGGAAAGTGTCGAGAAAATTATTGACATGTTAAGTGAAACTGTTTTTATTTTAGTTGATAAATTTGAGAAAATGCAGAAATGTATTACTAGACCTGAAGTTTCAATAACTAAAAAATCAACTAGAAGTAATGTACTTAAAATACCCACTTGGTTCTTACAATCAACAGATCTAAAGTTCATTGAACTTGGGTTGAGCTGAAGCTAAAAGCGGAAAGTGTCCGGCGCTGGGTTAGCGTCTCAAGCTCAAGTGTCTTTTGGAAAGAACATTATCGTGGAAGTATCGTTTCTCTCTATGCTAAACATAGGGAACACGTAAGATAAGTAGGAAAAAGCAACCGCTAAAAGCCTAGGCCCATAAGCTTTGACTGTAATTCGTTTTCGGTTTTCCACAAACCATTTGAATATATAAATTTAATTAAGAACAAAATCTATTTAAATAAAATATATAGTTTTTATAGAAATTTGAAACGCTTAAATAAAAGGTATAAAATTTTGTCAATAAAGGTTTTAGATGAAACCATTAGAGATAATACTGCTTAGATTCTCCACGAAAACTTTAGTGAATTCAAGAAAACTAATCAAAAGCACTGTCTATGAGTTCTCTTTTCCCTTACTTTACATAATTTATTCCAAGCCAATTATGCAGATTTTGATACATAAAATGTATTCAAACTAGAAGCGTGGCCATTTTCTAATACAAGCTTAAACTGAAGAGCTCTATTCGCGAGAGTTTCTAAAATTAAAGTAGCTAAACTCTTTGCTGGAACGTCTAGTGATGCATACAAGCACTGGTTAAAAGCTGGCTGAAATTAGACAAGTGACATTTGGAAGAACACCTATTTTTTTAAACTTAATCTACCAGAACTAACTAATCATTCTACTCTGAATAGAAGAACCCTCTTATTTGTACGTAAATTAAGAACTTAAGAGCCTATAAAATCCTACTGCGGAGACAGCAAACTCTTAGAAACATCCCACTTCAAACTTTGCTTCAAACAAATGCTAGAGATTGAAAGTCTCTAAATTATAGTTGTCTCTGTTATAGATAACCAAAACCATTATTAAATAGCTGCAAGAAAGAAAAAAACATAAAAAATATTTCACCCGCCTATGCTATGGAATGCACTTAATGTTCCACTTGCAACATCGAATTATTTGCCTTATGTTGCATGGTGTATAATACACTTTGCTTAAAGCAAACTTATACACAATTCTGTTGAAATTCTTTAACAAAATTGTGAACATTTTTATTTTTTTGTTGTTGTCTACGTGCTGAGTCGAAATTTTGCAATCGTTGTGATACGCTTGATTGGCTTGGCCTTATGAATGTGAATGGTCTATCTTGCGGTTTTTTAGGAAATTTAATATGTATACTACAAAAGTTGTTCTTTATCTTGACAAGTTTGAATAAAATCGATATACATTAAGAAACCGAAAAGAAATATACCCAAATGAGATAAAAAAATGTTCCATCTAACATATTTCTCAATTAAAATTGAGAAATTAAAAATAATGATAAAAAATTGAACACAAATGCAATAAGAATTCTGCTGTATATACTCAATTTTGATTGAAGTTAATTGATTAAATTGTTGATTTTCATTGTGCTGTTGCATAAAAGCGTCTGTCTATTTCCATTTAATTCCATTCCATTGAATTGAAATTGAATTATGTACATTAACGAAAGTTTAAAGTTGAAAGGTTATCGAGAGCTAAGAAAATATTTTGGTTGAATAATAGAACAAGAAAATATGAGATTTAAGCATTTTTTAAAAAATTACACAGGTCTACAAAAATTAGTGCTCAAAGTAAATATTAAAAAATTTAGTAAAAAGACACTGTAAGACACAAATACCATCACTACAAAAACTGGAGAATTATAGGAGGGATAGAAAAACAAAGTTGAAGACATAGAAATAAAAGTCGAAATTAAAATATATTAACCAATGAGTAAGAAAACACTAAGCCGCGTGTAATAGCCAATTCAAAAATGTGAAAATGGTTTGGATGCAATGTCAATGTCTTAATATGGGTAATGCTAAGAATATCTTACAACTTCTGATATTGACTCTCAAAGAGCAGATCCGCAACAGAAATTCAATGAAAAGAATTAAATGAAAACAAGCCTTATTACCAACATTAAAATGTCTGTGGGTGCAGTTAGGGAAAAAATATTGCTTTGTCTCACTATTTGCACCTTTAATTTTATTGATTGATTTGTCAATAATGACTTAATCTTAAAGAAATAAGAAACTTTTTATTATTTTACTGAGCTTACTGTTCTGAACAGTGTGTTTTAACCACAAGAAAATTACAGTCATCATCATTGACTTTTAAGCCGATTAGTAAGAATTTCTCAGTCTGATATGTTTACCTTTTTGCATAGATCTGTTGATAACCCAAGCAAAATGTGAAACAAGGGTTTGCATTTATTTTTGTAACTCATTTGATATTACACTTTTCCTGCAGGTGCCTCACCTCTCAGTTAGCGTTTTGATTAGCCAAGAAAACTTGCAACGAAGCTTCAGAAAATGAGGAACAAAAACAAACACACAACAGAAAAAAGAATTCTGACTTTGCTTTGTTTCACTTTTTTTTCTGGTTTTCAACAGATCTATGTAAGAAAGGAAACATATAAGGCTTAGAAATTCTTACTAATCAGCTTAAAAGTCACTGATGATTCCACTTAGCAACGGATGAAACAAGTGTGACTAGCTTTAGTGCCTTGTTGAATTTATCTTTGTTTAGTGTAATTTTTTTGATGTTGAGCAGTAGGCTCAGTAAAATAATTATAAATAATTTGCTATTCCGATACACCACAAAGAAAAGCTTTTTATCAGACAATTGTAAATGACAACTTTGTAACTTTTCGAGACTTAATTAGTGTCTCATTTTAATGGCATTGCAAAAAAAGAAAAAAAAATAAATCAATTCGAATTTAATTAAATACATAAAGAACATTAAAAACCTTCTGCAGTAGTCAAGAACAATTAACGACCTTCAATAGCCAATACCACATTTACCATTTTTAACAAAAAGACCGCAGATAGCAAGCAACATAAGAGCAAACACAACCAGTCAAATCAATAGTATGACAACGAAGTCTTTTCTCTGAACGCTATTGTTAAAATCAAACAAAAAGTAATAACCAAAGTGTATCAAATATCTTTTATAATTTTTCAACAGATATCAGCTCGGAATAAACAATATGTATGTGCGCTAAAACTCAAAACAAATAGGTACAAGTTTATAATAACTCGATTGAACAAGAAAAAAATGTAACACATGTCTATCGACTATAAAAAACCTTTCACTTAACTTTTTGCTTTTAAAATCTACAACTCTGGAGTAACGAATCTACTCTGATCTTAACTGTGTTAATGTGTTCAACGTTAAGTGATTTATTACCACAGTGCAGTGTAAATAAATAAGTAGAGCCCACACTAAAGTATACAGTACTAACTGGTTCTCTCCGAACGCCCTCCGCTAAAGGCAGTGTCCGCGCGTTTTTGATATGTTTTTCCAAGATTTCCAAGAGTTGGGTGTTACAACTACTACTACTACTCGTAATATTGGTAAGAAAGTCGCATTTTAATGCGGCGACTCTAACGAAAACGAGTTTGGCATCGCGTAGATTTATCTGACACAACTAACCCATATTCAAAATAGACTCTCACCCAAAAACTACAAAGTTCGCTTATGTGTCTATGTATTCATAGTATGCGCAAAGAATGAATTTCTTTCATGCAGCATCCATGTCAATGCCTGAATATTAATAAAGCTGCGCCCAATTGTGTCCGACTAAATAAAGAAAATGTAAAATGTGCGCGGGCATACAAGTGAAGTGAATGAAAAGTTAAGATACCGGTCAAGAGTTAGAGACAACTGAAGAAACAAGTTTTCAACTGAACGTTGTATGCTAAACGCAGTAGACTGACTTTCAGCCACAATAAAGCAGTAACAGCAAAAACAAAAAGTGACCTACAAATACCTGTTTTCGTTTGTGGATTTTGGTGAACAAGAACCTCTCCTTCTTCATCTTCTTCTTCTGGTTCTTCTACAATACACTCTTGGCTGCAGTCCGCTAGACATACGTGAGACTTCGGTTATTTAAAATACAACAGAATTATGGCTAGCAACTTGCAAACTGCAACAACAACTATGATGCCCACACTCAAGAAGCCTGGACCACCCGTGCCCCCCAGACCGCATCATGCAGCCGCGGCTGGTTTATTAAAAAATCAACGAGAATCAGCAACGTATCGTGCATCGCACACTCCAACAACAGTAACAACTACAGCATCGATGACTGGTTCGGCAAATATTGGCGGCGGGTTGCGGCAGATTACGGTCGCTGCACTAGAACATCCAGTCATAGCGAGGAAGCCAACTCTACCGGCTGTAGAGAAAGAAGCTGCTGGTCGTACGGTTATTTATAAGTCACCATCGTTAAGCTTACAACAAAAGCAACAGGAGCGTGAAAAGCGTTTTTCGGGATCAGATTTTACAGCAATGGCAGCAGCGCCAGTAACGAGATCACAACCAATAAATGCGAATGGTAAGCCGCCATTGAAATTGCGAAAGGCGCCAGAAGCACCTAAATTGAAGCAACCACAACCAGTAGTTGCCAAGTTGGATAGTAACGGTAGTGCGCATACAGAATCTAAATTTAGTGCAAGCCGATTTATTGCCAATTTTACTAAAAGAAAGGAAACGCAACCAGCTAAGAAGCTTGAATTGTCGAATAAACACGCAAATAATGTTGTTATTGTTCAAAATGGAAATGGTGTAAGTCTCAATCGACACAATTCACTGTATACCCCAAAACCTCCAGTTGGGGTCAAAGAGATACGCCATAGCTTGGGAAAGGCCGATACTGAGGGCTTGGTGGCACGTGTGCAACTCAATCAACTACAACCCGCCACGCAACCGCTACCAAAACCACGTACGATTGTCAAGATGCCAGTAGCAACACTTGACTTGGATACCATGGCAGTAGCACCACATCACAATCCGAGTATTTTTCGGCGTTCTAAGACAACATTGGATAGTTTTAGCACTCGTACCGGTATTGCAACGGTCAGAAGCTCCACTACATCTTCCAACAGTAATGCAACAGATGATTCTGGTAGAAGCTTCGGCAGTAGTTTTCTAGGTGGTAAGACTACAGAGCTAAAGAATAATTTGAAAAATGCAGCTGAACGTTTGCTCTCAGAAATCAGAAGCAGTCAATCAAATGCAGCACCACCGCCAGTTTTGATAACCAAACACGAACGTATACTACAACATGCAGCGTTGTTTGAAGGAGAAAAGCAACAATCCCAACAACCCTTTACTGTGCGTACAAGTGTTTCACCACAGCAGAGTCCACAAAACAATAATTGTACCAGAATTAATATCAACGGAGATATGGGCAATACATCGACTCCATTGGCCAAATCATCAACATTTGACAATATCCTTCAATCGCCCGATAAGAAGACTACCTTCCATGAGTTATTGATCTCGGAGATAGCAGCCATGCGTGCCAAATCAAGTTCAATGGATAATTTACAGCGTAAGCACTCTAATGCTGAAAAAGACAAGAAACCTACACTTTCCATTGCTCGTAAACGTTGCGACTCTTTGGAAGATCACGATCAAGAAGTGGAAGAGGATGATTTAGATGAGGATAATGTTGAAGATACCGTAGACGATGAGGATTCAAATTTGCAAAATACAGTTAATGACAACATTAAAGCAGGCACACCCCGTAAACGTGTGCCATCGGGAGGTTCATCTGATTCATCACCTTATGGCACAGAACGTGCGTCACGCATACGCACATCTGATTGGATTGAAGTTGGCGATAATGGCAAGGAAGTCACATTGACGAGTTGTCAAATTAGTTTGGAAGATTCCGGCTTAGAAGATGAGGAGCGTATAGATGATATGTCATCGTCTGGTGTGGGTGACTCATGGGATAGTGTTAAAGAGGCTGAGAATGAGAAGCGGTGCCGTAGTGTTAAAAGGTGAGTGAGCATAAAAATTTTTAACAAATTAAAGTTACTAGTATATTTATAGCAACGTAGAAAAAATGTAAGGAATAATTTGGAAAAAAATATCAATGGAATAGATTTAGATCAGTTGAAAGGCATCTGTGTGGTAGTACAATAGTCACAGTGATGATGATCCACATGCTTAGCTAGTAACTAGTTAGTACCACACCAAATGTATTTAGTATTACAATCAAATTTGTCTAAGAACACTATTGCTGGGAACATGTTTGCGGTCCCGTCGTTTTTGCGTTCAAAAACTTTTTTTAAATAGGTAAATTTTACCTCCATAACTGGGATTCGATTTGGTTTAATCATTGTCTCATTTATCTATATAACTATTACCTCGGTAAGTGAGATTATCTAACTAGATTATTAGAAAGTTCGGTAAGGTCATACTTTTATTTGAATCGAAAACATAGTGACACTTGCTCACAGTTCAGTTTGCTTAACCTTTGGGTTAAATGCTTCCATCTAAAAGACTTTGGAAAGCTGGGTATTCTATTTTCGATTAAAAGTTTTAGATCGGTTAAACATACAAATTATTCTTGTACCTCACCTGTAAATAAGTGATATGATCAATCGTCCCAGCCAAACCCTCTATATCAATATTTTCCAAAGGAGTAGAGACAAGGAAATTAAATGATGCAAGATCAGTCTGAAAAAAAGGCGCTTATACAAGTGAATGTGGAATCTTCCTTAGATGCAATCCCCTTAAGTCTTCGCAACAAGAAAGTTTTATAAGATAATGTTCTGAAAAAAGACATAAGGTAACAAGAGATTTATCGAAACGAAAAATGCGTGGGGTTGGATGAATTAAATCATCATCCTTAACAATCTATTTTGGTATTCGGTTCATTTATTTAATTACTCAATTAAGCTCAATTAAGAACGTATCACTTCTTTCCGATTTGTGGCGTAGCAATTTCTATAATTTTCTCCAAGATTTGTTCAATATATCTTTTCTGTAAAGCAAAAGACTCTGTAAACCAAAATTAGAAATATGTGACGTTAGTAAGGGGAGGGTCATATTGTCATATTGTGACACAAAACGACTTGGAAAGGGTCTGAAAAGTTTGAAAATCGCGTTGCATAATATGTGAGCGCCCCGTATTGCTACACCCACAGAGGCTTACAATGATGTCAACATTGTTGCTTTCAAATATTTCAAACTTCTCTCTTTTTAACTAATAATAAAATTAGTTTCTATAGTATTCAATAACAATGCGACGATTTCTTCTTCATTTTAAGGTCAACCCCACCCCCCCCCCCCCCCCCTCCCCCCTGTAAATTACTAATAATTGATTACTCAACTCAATTTTGATCCTATCATTCTTGATATTTTCTACAATTTGAATCAATACTCTTATCAATATAAGATAAGAGAACACATACCTTTATTATTCTCACAACTGCTGCTGTTCATCTTCGTTACCTGCTCTTTATTCAAATGACTCATTCTCAGGTACATACCTGTATACACCATATATACGAGCGTATTTGTTTTTTAGCTGATGCGCAGAAAATACTTGATTTTGTAGGCGTTCGCGCTGTTAAAGGTAATAAATGTAAATAAAAAATGCCAACAACATCAGAAACTTGTTTGTTTGCCTCTACGAGTAGTAGTGTTGGCTAGAAATTCCGCCTTTCATGCATGCGCTGGCTGGCAAGGAGGCCGCAAAAGTAGAAGCAGCAGCACGGTTTCACCATTTTGGGTTGACATGCTTCACATTCCGAATGTGAATTTGAGCCAAATGTGCACAAAATGTGTTATGAAGATGATCATAATGTGACTGTGAGTTTGTACGTTTTCTTCTATCTATTGGTGAGAGATCATTTTGACGATTATCACATGCTGATCATCATTATCATCACCATTGCTTTCATTAGATGCAAATTTGAAATGTTGCTCACATGATTTGTTGACAGTTTGAATGACTTCTACCTCTCATACTCGTATTTTTGATGAAGTTTTGTATTCAACCAACTTCTTTGCCGATCTTATGATATGCGAAGATTCATTTGCATTTTCCATGCGACAGCAGTTTGTGAATTATTTTCATGTTTCATTGGGAATCCTACTTTTGAAAAATTGTACTTGCTTGCTAGCATTATGGTAAATTTATAACCTAAGCATACTGTTGGACTTATAATGATTTTAATTCAGTGATGTTTTTATTTTCATTGGGTGGTTCTGTTCACCGCACAGATTGTCGTCTGTCGGTGTTATGATTCTATTTCTTTTTTGCTGTTTATATTTTTATTATCGGCTTGAGATCATAACTTGTATGGATGTGAGTCATATTTTTTGGGAATTTTTTCTCAAGCGCTTACTTTATTTATGAACTTAATTTATTTTTGTCGTTAAGATGAGTGAGTAAATCGCTTGAGTAATTTATAACAAGTAAATTCTAATTGAATTAAAGTGAAATGATTGTACAGTTGATGGTGAAATTAAAAGATAAGCAATGACAATCGAATGTGTTTTGGTTCATTATAGATGAAATCGATGAAAAATGTGCACTCAAAATTAACAAAAACAGTTATAAATTTCATCTGGAAAGAAGTGATCTTAATATATGGCATATGACTTAATCGTTTTAAGAGCATGGGGACAATGAGAACAAAATACAGATAGCGCTAGGTTTTAAGTTTTCAAATACTCTATGAGAGTCGTGCCACCTCACTTAATTTAAGTCTCTGTAAAGCCATATTTGGCAAGCCGTGATCATTTGTGATCATTTATGATAAGATTTTGTGTGAGGTGACGATTATTATAAGCTTTTAAAATGGAATTTGACGGCATTTTATTAGAGATCACTTCCAATATGCACATCAGATTGTTAACATTATTTTAAGTGAATTATTGCAATAATTGTCATGAAATTTACTGCAGAGGGACTAACCACTTTAAGGCATCTTTGAATTAAAAGTGTGCGAAACAGTTTTAGTAGGCGTGGCACATCTCTTATGCACAAAAACTTGTAATTACAAATTAAAATGTTTTATTGCGGAATTTGTTATGGAATTTAAAATGAAACTTTAGCGAAAAGTTTGTGAGATTAAATTGACGCCAAAAGGTGTGGCAGCTCCCAATTAAATAAAAAACCATAACATTATATTAAGTGAATATGTGAGCAATGGCATTAAAATTTGATCTGATAACAAGTAGCATCATATCGCACCGTCAGAACAAGAGAGCCGCATCTCAAAATTTAAAGTTTCGAGAAAATTGAGATTGAAGACATCTGAAATTTTCCACTGAATTTGAAGACAGCCATATTTATAGTTATGACAGTCTTGAACTGAAATACAACAAACTTATCTCACATATCTATAGAGTAACATTGACATATTTCGGAATGTGGCTGTGTTGCAATTAGTTTGATTGAAAATATTTTTGGTTTAAGAGAACTATACTGCCTATTTTTGATTTGCTACTGTAAAAACTTTAAAGGAAAATATTTAAAGATATCTTTTTTGATTTAAGGCTTTGTTGTGTTAATTGTTCTTTCTTTAATCTATTAGCAAAATATTAATATTTTGAAATGAGGCGGTCTTGTTTTGTTAAGAAAAATTTCAGAACAAAATATCCCTTGTCTAAAAATGTATTTTAGAAGTTATTAACTGAGCTAGAAATATGGTGTCAAAACTAAAATTAAGAACACTTAATGAGCTATATAGTGGAATACATAACTCGAAAACTCGTTATTTTGATTTGCGGCCCTTTTGTTTTGACGGTGCGATATATAAACTTTTACTGGATTAAATGTGAGTATGGTTCCACCAGCGTTATATTTTGTGAACTACAGATACATTTAAATAAGATTTGGTTTGAGAATGCTGGTTGATGCAATCTTACTTTAATTAGCTATTGCTGCAATCTGTACGGAAATTGATTCAAGTGTCTTTTTTGTCATAAGCTTTTACAAAATCTATGTGGGTAGGATTGCATAAGTAGGCGTGGTATCTCCCAAGGTATGAAAATACCTTTAATGTTATATTAAATGGAATATGTAAGCAAAATAATGCAACGCGAAGATTTCTATTATATAATCGTTCTTTGCAGCAAAATTGGAACGATAAATGTTACCCAAATTTTTGACGTCATATTAGGAAAATAACGTGAGCTAATTGTAATCAAAAGACCCTTTAGACCAACATTACATTTTTTTAACACTATTAAAGCATTACTATTCAAGATTTATCCCTGAAATTTCGTTCCAAAAATATTTGTCAATAAGTTAGAAAAGTGCAATGCCATGAACGACCTCAAAATTTGCGGTGAGCAAGATATCTGGAGACTGGTTCATCCGAAAAAAAAAAAAATTATTTTTCTTTAAGCAAATAGTTAGAGGGCGTTTGATCGTTGATTTTCGAAAAATATTAATATAAATATTAAAGAAAATTTTAATTTTTTATGCTCAAACCTGAGGTCGTTTTAGTTGAACAGAATTAGGACGGGGTCGGGAAAGCGGCGACGATTACACGCTGCCAAAAATTATAATATACTTGATCAAGTGAAATTGAACAGAATTGCGGCGTACGACTGGTAACCTGCCGACGGGTACCCGTCGATTTAGAATTAATTCTATTTTTACGTCGGATCAGTGTTGCATTTCTAATGTGTTAAAATTTGTCACTCTATTTGCGTATACGATTTTCTCAGCAAAATTTATTGTTTACAAATTTTGTTTTTGTCACTCTCTTTTCCCTATACGATTCTCTCACAAGAAATCAGTCGTGAAAAGCAGTCGTCCGCCGCAATTGTGTTAATTCAAACGATTTTCCGACTGGTTGCTTTTTTTTTTTTTTGACAGCGTGTAATCGTCATCGCTGTCTCGACCCCGTCCTAATTCTGGGCAAAGCATTATTGACAAATATTTTTGGACTAAAATTTCAGGGATAAATCTTGAAATGTTATGCTTTAATAGTGTAAAAAAAATTTTTGTTTTGTACGACACGACACGATGTACTTTCAGCGCAAAAAAAATTAAAAAAAAAGAAAGTATTTCAGGTTGTAAAAAACCTTTATATAACCATGTGCTTATTTTGTGATTTATAGCAAGGCCTTCAATATTTTCCCTTGGATACAGGCATGGAGAAGTCTATGAATTCAAGAATATTTTGTCTGTTGGTGTAACATCATAAAAGCATTTCTGCTTTACACATATGTTGATATTAGCTCTTTAAAATTCAGAAAGACTTTTTCTGTAACAGATCTTATTGATTTCACAAAATACTTATTTAAAAACAATTTATTTTTTTATTAAATTATCAACAACCCGGATTTTGTGCATTTATAATATGATAATCAGTACAAAAAAATGCCATTCATTCATCTTGCATTTTCAGAGCTTCGGTTCGACCTACAAGTCATTATAATTGTGCATAAAATTGAAATTAGTTACAAATTTTTATTGTTATTGTTTTCACTTTGTAAGCATATTTATCATTCAACAAGCTAACTATAATTCAAGGCATTTTGATGGCACACTCTCATAATAGTCCGGGAGGTAGCGTCACAAAAAATTGGCGCACTTTAGCAATATGACTCTTTAATTAGTTCATAATCGCTTGAATACTACGCCGCAAGTCTGCCGTTCAGTTGGTAAAACGGGGTCAAATAATGGGCCCAAATTTAGTATCTTCGGACAAAATTCACTTGGCAGCTGAAAATCAAATGTTACTTGCAAAAACTTGATACTCCAAAGGCAAGTTTTTTATATTAAAAAATCGTTTGAACCAAAATGACCGTTTAAATTCGAACACAATCGATATTTTTTCTTTTTTTGTCAATTTACTCGAAAAGTAAGTCTGTCTATTATATAAAATAGTTTTCGGTAGCAGAAAATTTGCATATAATGAAAGATAAAAGAACAAAGCAAAGCAAAATATTAGAAGAAAACATAAATTTCATTGCATAGGTACTTTTAATTTCTACAGAGAGGTAGAATTATGTTGTCAAATATTAGAAGAAAAGAAAAATTCTGAGAAGCGGTCACCACATCCCACAAGCGAGGCAATGTATGCGGAGGGGGCCGAGCCCCTTATTCTTAAATAAAAAAATACATTGCAATCATTATGTACATCAATTTTTGGTAAGAAATAGTTTTCTTTTTGTTAAGATTGAGAGATGTTACTTTGAATTTTGTTTTTCCTCACATAATTTTTATATTTTTCTCAAAGATTTTGGATCGCTGAATGCAAATTCGGTACAGGTTTTAACACATCAAAATTTTTTTTTCAAGCAATGTATGAACTAACTAAATAGGCATATTATAGTACATGGTTTTATGACGCTATCTCCCGCACTATAACATCGTGCTGAATTCGATATCGCTGCGAGTATGCGAGTATTAATGGTATATTAACTATGTTTCGATACAACTTCTTTTGTTTTTCGTAAATTTGTAAAATTGCAAGCCTTGCGGCTAAAAACCAACATCATTAAATTTAACACCCAACTAGTAGTAACTAATTTGAAACTTTCGGAAATGATTAATGAATTAACTAAAAGGCGAATTAAAATTTCACATAAAATCAAAGCAAAAAGTGAACCAAAATATAGGTATTTTCTTTAGGTATATATGTCGTATAGTTGCAATGATTAAATAATCAACCTAATAGAGACAATGAAACAAAAACAAAAATACATAAATGTTATTAATATTTTAACTAATTTTTATTATGCTGAGGGGGGTTTTAAAATCATGCCTACCTTAACTTAAGATTAATAACTTGTGCGCTAAATTTGTTATATATATATGTATTGAATTTTATTGAAATTATGTAATTCATTATATAGTGATGGAGAAAAATTACGACAGCATGGTTGCAAATTTTAAAAGTTGCTGCTTTACTTTGCGGCAACTCCTTACTGAGCTAAAATCGGTGAAAGATATCTTGTATACAATAAATTATAAGAACATTTCAAATACATAGTTAAAACATCATATAAATTTCCTGAAAAGTTATATTACTCTTTGATACTTTTGTGCTCGCACCCATTAGTAAATAATTGAGAATCAAAAACAATCAAGATACCATTGTTTACCACGCCGTAAAAGAGTACGAGTGGTCGTGGGATGCGGAGCAGAAGTGCACGTCGCATAACTAATAACTCGAATTTATGAGCGACGAACGTATAATTACATAGTGTATGTACCAAACTTATATATTCATGAATCACATAAAATTTAATTGCACTATAAAAGTTTGAATAAAAGTTACTGCTGTTGCAGCTGCTGGCACGAAAATGTTGCTGCTACTGTTTTAAATCAAATTGCCATTTATAAATGTTGCAGATGATGGAGTTGCAATTGTGATGTTATTGTTGTCGTCCATGTCAATGGACGATTATCATTGGTAGTCGTGCAAATAATACGATGTAAATGAAAATATCCATAGAGCGGTGTGCACAGTGGTGCAAAGTAGAAAAAGAAGCAAACTTAAAATGAATTGATGGCGAACTTGATTACCTGCTTTTCGGTATCCTCACTTAAGAAGCACTGAATGTAAAAAATTTTGAGAGTGCAAATTGTGTATTCCTTCAGAACTGGTCCGGCAGACGTTGTTCTACCCTTTCCGGTTAAAGTCCCAGTATAATAAAATCTGGACAAAAGAGGTCGTTGGTGCGATTAGAAGATAGGCAAGGAGACCGGAAAATTGCCGCGCAAGTGGCACAGTGCGAAAAAATGCAGATTATATGAATGAAGAAAAATAAACAGCTCGATGTTCAAAACTGAAAATTGGTAATGAAAATTCACACTTGAAGCTTGAATTCCAAAAATAAAATGCTGTATTATACATAAGAAGATATATAAAATTTCGATTTTTTCTCATATGAGATCGGTTTTTTTTCCATTGAAACTTGATTTCACCCGTATTTTTTACATATGTACTCAGTAGGGTGGTTCAAAATATTATAGTTGCTCCAAACTTTGCTGCCTGGGCAACAAAAGTTTCGTATTGGTGCTAATAAGAACCAAGTAAAATTTGGCCCATTTCAGAAAACATTTTATGGACCCGCCACCGTTTTGAAAACTGGAAAATTGGCATTAAACTATCAATAATCATTAATATCTCCCCGAAGCTACCTCCTAGAGGAATCAAATGTATGACAAGGAATCATTATTTTTCCTTTTCCAACATTTTTCCTGAACTTACTTACCCCCTATCACAACCCCTTATGGCGGCTCCTCTGCAAAAAAGACATTCTTGTGAAATTATGAAATCGACTTTTCCCTCTTCTCAGATGCCTCAGAAGAGGTAAAACGCAAAACCAGCTCGCATTATTTTTAATCTCCCAAACTTTTACCTTGACCTCCCTACAAAAAACTTAAAAAATTTCGAAAAATAGTTCATAGCTCCGCCGGTGTGACCCAGGGTTCATATATCTCAGCAAACATTCTGACTCTTTTTAGAGTCAGATATGAATCATAATTCTGAGCCTATACACTCATTATGAGTTCATATATGAGTCAGAAATGTGTGTATTTCCGATCTTGGAAGAGCACGCAAATATGAGTTAAAAATTGGATTCATGTTAGAGTCTGAAATATGGAATTATTCTGAGTCTGAAAAATAAATGTTGTTAATCATTTCGGAGACATATGTGACACATATTTCAAAGTTTTTCAAGCCAAAATTTACACTCATATTAGTGTCTGAAATATAAAACTATTCTGAGCCTGAAATCTCAATATTTTGACTCTCTTTGGAGACATATGTATGTGGCTCAAGATTCAAAGTTTTCACAATCTTCAAAAAAACAATAGTCTGGGCGTGATGAAAAATTAGTTTTATAGATATTTGTATAAAAAAGGACAAAAACGTAATATTTTATTATCAAATTTAGAACATGTACGCAGTTGGTAATTTCCATTAAGAATTTTATACCTTCAACAATTGTTATGAAAGAATACAATCAAATAGATAATCATATATTGCATACAAAAATTAATTGTTCCCAAAAATGGTAAAAAATCCGACAAATGAATTATTAATGCATTTTCCTTTTTTTTTGCTGTCTTAGGCCCTGTAGTTCACAAAAGATGAGCTGACAAATACCTTCATTTTATTATATACTCTGATTTATTAAAATGCAACCAACCCTCCGAAAGTCGGCTTTGGCACATTTATGTTATTGTTCTGCGACAAGTTTCCAAAAGACAGCCCAGTTTCTATTGAATTTAAGGCCTCAAAAGTTAGTTTATTTATTAAAATAAATTGCTACTATAGTAACAGTTTCAGTTAAAATTTCGTTTCAGAATTTATGAAAAACATCAGAGTCAGAAAACAGTCATAGTGTCAATGTGTTTGTTACTCTTTTGAAGTTCAGAATTTATGAAACATAATGGAGTCAGAAAAGAGTTAAAATATATGCGTGCCTAGCAACTAGTTTTAGGCTCATGTTTTTATCAAAAATATGAATCATTTCAGACTCAGAAAATCTGAACGCTCAGAAAATTGTTTAAAGTGATATAACTAGATCCTATTATATTTTTTTTCCAATATTTTTCCCGAACATACCTACCCTCTATCTACCATCCTTTTGGGGGTCCCACTACAAAAAACACATAAATTAAGAAAATTTCTAAAAATAGTTCATAGCTTTCCTGGAGTGACCCGTAGAGGGGTCTAATGTATTATCAGTTCCTACCTACATTTTTCCGAACATACTTATCCCCTATATCAAAGACCCTTTCACTCAGCAAAGCATTTTTAGCCAAATCCAACGAAACCTATGCCATAATTTAGTGCTTATTAAGTGCTAATTTAATGCTGCAAAAAAAAATTTAGTGCTGCACGATTTTTTAAAAAAATTAAGGTTTTTGCTAGCTGAATGAGAAGCTAGCAAAGCATTTTTTTTTAAAGTATTCAGCAAAATGCAATTTTAACTATGCCATAATTTAGTGCTCATTAAGTGCTGCAAAGAAAATTTTTGTGCTGCACGATTTTTAAAAAAAATAAGGTTTTTGCTAGCTGAATGGGAAGCTAACAAAAACCTTAATTTTTTAAAAAATAGTGCAACACTAAATTTTTTTTGCAGCACTAAATCAGCACTTAATAAGCACTAAATTTTGGCATAGTTAAAATTGCATTTTGCTAAATAGTTTAAAAAAATGCTTTGCTAGCTTCTCATTCAGCTAACGAAAACAAAAATCGTTATTTTCTCAAAAAATAGTGCAGCACTAAATTTTTTTTTGCAGCACTAAATCAGCACTGAATAAGCACTAAATTATGGAATAGTTAAAATTGCATTTTGCTACATAGTTTACAAAAATGCTTTGCTTGCTTCTCATTCAGCTAGCAAAAACCTTAATTTTTTTTTAAAAATCGTGCAGCACAAAAATTTTTTTTGCAGCACTAAATTAGCACTTAATGAGCACTAAATTATGGCATAGTTAAAATTGCATTTTGCTAAATAGTTTAAAAAAATGCTTTGCTAGCTTCTCATTCAGCTAGCAAAAACCTTAATTTTTTTTAAAAATCGTGCAGCACAAAAATTTTTTTTGCAGCACTAAATTAGCACTAAATGAGCACTAAATTATGGCATAGCTAAAATTGCATTTTGCTAAATACTTTAAAAAAATGCTTTGCTAGCTTCTCATTCAGCTAGCAAGAACCTTAATTTTTTTTAAAAATCGTGCAGCACTAAATTTTTTTTTGCAGCACTAAATTAGCACTTAATAAGCTTTGCTGAGTGAAAGGGTCTCTATATCAACCCCTTTGGGGGATCCCTTTGAAAAAATGAAAAAAGTTTCGAAAAATAATTCATATCACTACTAAGTTGTATTAAGTATGTATATTCATTTTTATTGTGTTAATTGTTTATATTAACTTGCTCTTTTCACAAAAAGGATTCTTTTTGCGATATACTTCTACGATTTGTAGCATTAGCTATTTTGGTTCTCCATCATTTGACAAAATTTGGTTGTAGTCTTTCATAAACGCAATACCTCTTTCAGTGGTGTCATTTGCGACAGCTAAGCCTTTGCAAAAAGAGAGCATATCTTTGATCTCATAATCAGATTCCTATGTTGGTGGAAACTATTGAACATTCATTCATCTGCGTCCAATTGTTGAAGTATGAAGAAGTTAATTTTTTGTTTGTTTTTAGGGGATGTGGCAATCTCCAATTTTTTCGCGTGACTATGTAATTTGTAAATATGGTTTCTGTTGGTCTTGTGGTTTTTCTGTGATTAAGGAATGAACCAACGAACACCCGATTTTTATATATGGGACGATTCCAGTTTGCCGGATCACCGAGGTCAAAATTTGGATTTGCAGCGGATGCTACAAAAAAAATATTTTTTAGAGTCAAAACTTTCAAATCTCGTTCGTAAAATTTTAAAATAACAATAGAGTATCCCAATATAGTGTCCACAACGAAAGAGCTCAAATAAAATCTTTGTAAACTAATGAAAAAAAAAAAAAATGTAAAAAATAAAAAAATGTTTTTATGATTTGAATGCATAGATTGGATAATTTAGAATATTTTTGAATTATAAAAATTTTCTGAAAATTTTTATTTTTTGTGTTAGTGATAAAAACCCTTTTGCTCAAAATTTCACCTTTTATCACATTTATCTTCGTTAACTATCAGATTTTCAGGCAAAATCGCACTGAGTAAAAAGTTCTTAAACTTGGTCATAATATTCAGAAAAATATCTTGAAGCTAAGATATTTCAATTCCGAAAAATTTTGAAATGCACTTTAACGTTTTTATTAACAATTTTGGTTAAAATTTTTGTTGTAAGCCAATTGTTTTCGTAACTCTGTTGCACTGTGCAGTGCGAAAAATAGGCGGATAGACAACAAACGTAAACGGACAAAACAATGAATGGTCATGGAATAGAAATATTAATGCTGCAACATTACTGCAATAACAAATCACAATATGGTTATGTTTTTGTTGGTGAATTGACATAAAGTATAATACAATTTACAACATAATAATCACCAGTAACAGCAACCACAGCAACGAGCGCAAACAAAGCAGCAGCAAATGTAGCAGCAAATTTTAAGTAACGTCCGCCAACCGAAAGGAAGCATCAATGAAATGAATGAAAGATTCAAAGAAAATAAATAGCACAAGTCCAAGTAAATATTGTGTTATATAGTAGAGGAAAATGTGAAAAACGTATTTTAATTTTATGCCTTAACAGCAGCAACATCTACAGTCGCAGCAGCAACAGAATAACGTGAAAATAAGCCAGCAATAAAAACAATAATAACAATAATTCCGCAATACGAACAACTTATAATTTTCCAGAAACGTTGCTCATGTTGCTGGAAGATTTGCATTTTTATCTCACAACAGTTCCGTTCAACATAAATAACGATAATCAAATTAAATCAACTCTGTGTTGCCTCAACTCACTCGCATGCTGTGTGAAGTGTTGCTCCTCTGACTCTCTTCAAGTTTTGTTACAATTGCTGCAATCATTGTTGATTCAATTTACTTAATTTGTTAATAATGGCCAATGATGCGATATCCTGTGCAATGCTATGGCATGCAAAAGATGACTTTAAATTATTTAAATATTTTGTATAAGATGTAGTTTATTAGGGCAGCCCTTTTTTTGACGCACTTTGGTGTCTGAGAAAGTGTTATGAGAAGAAAGCATTTTGTTTTATGTATTCTTTAAAAGAGTTAGTGAGGAAACGTATTTACTTTAAGTTTTTATTTAGACAAAACCTGAACAAATTATTTCTTCAGCTTGCGACCAATTTCTGACCAAGGGGATTCACAAATTAAGCTTTTTTTTTAGCTATAAATAAGAATTTACTTGTACTGATCAAAATTAGCTATATGTTGTTAATTCATGGCCCTCGAAGTCTATTCCATTCTCGGTAGCTTATTTGTGAAAAGTGTTTGGTACATTTTATATGGCAATGAAAACTTAATAAGCTTTTTTAATTTACTTAAAGCTTCAAGCTAAATAGCTAAGAAGGCAAAAAGCTATAGTAGCTAAACTATATTATTATTATAAAGCCGCACCATAGTACTTATATGAATCGCTATAATGAATATCTTTCTGTTCTTTTTAGAGTATTATCAATTGAGTTTTATTTTGCATTGTCACATTCAGATACTGTCATATTATGCAGGACTTGTAACAGCCCAGTGTGCCAAACGGATCCGTTTCGAAATTGAAACGGACTCGTTTCCTTGTACATTTAATCCGAAATGGATTCCGAGTTCAGAATGGATCCATATATGAGGTCCGTTCCGAGTTCGAAACGGACCCAACGAAGCATAAAAAAACGGAATCCGCACTGACGAATTCGTAACGGGTTCAAAACGGATCCGCATCCGTTTTTGTGCACATTGGGAAATGACTTGTTCATAATGCTACCAACTAAACGTTTTTTACAAAACAAAACTCTTTTCTTTTTGATGCAGATGTTTTAAGAATTTTATCCATTTTTTCGGCAAACGTTCGTTCGTTTGTCAAGTGTTGTGGACTTTTTGCACATCTCATTCCGTGCTTAAGCGTTAAAAAAAACTGAAAGAAAATTAGTTCTTGTTAAACAAAATATAATAAGAATTGATGTTTTTTATAGTGCATCGGAACAGAAAATAATGTAAATTAATTTACTAAGCTTACTGTTCAGTACAATGTAATAATAAAAAAAAAAAAACATTACAAGTACTAAAAACAAACCGGGCTAAAGCTGGTCATACTACTTAGTTTCATCTATTGTGAAATGGAATCATCAGTGACTTTTAACACGGTGAGTGAGAATTTCTAACAGCACTGATCATTATCCAGCAGCTTCAGAGTTGCTTTTGGCGCTCCGTACCCATTTTGCGATTTGTACTCTACATAGTTTGAGTACGATGGAGAAACAGGCAGTTCGATCATCAGCAGGAATGGAGTATATCTAACACTGCTTCAAAAAAGCTAATATACTTGACCGCTTCTCAGTCACCTCGGATGTATTTGTACCGGTATGCCAATAACGTCAAAAATTATTGATTTCGTTATATTTACGTTAGCCGTAAAGCCGAGGAGAGTACACTCACAGAAAATTTACTATATTAAATATAGGAAACCTGGTTTACTTACACATTTTTATGTGTAAATCAAAATCAAAAGAGAATAATTTAGGACTGGGGATTTCATAGGGGTTCACTTTAAAAGCCGTTGTTTAATTATGTGATTTATTTTTATTTTTATACAAATAATTTAATTTTTTAATTGAATTGGAAATAATCACGCAACCTGTTAAACTTAACAGTGAACATTGATACTTTTCTTAGCTTATGTTACGATGTCGTATATGTACAATGTGAGTAACAAAAAAGTTAAATCGAATCATAAGTACTGATGCATAAGAAACTTAAAATAATACCGATTAAGTGAGTGAATTTACACTCATATGTTTGTAAATGTCTTTATAACGTTGTAAACTACACATTATGTATAAATAAACACATTTTGTGTAAAATTCTACGAGTTTTTATCGAAACATATGAGATGTGTAATTAAACCCATGTAATAGTATTAAGACAAATTAAAATATGTAATTTTACAATAATGAATATATCGATTTCACACATCGCTGTTTCTATTTCTTAGAGTGTATCGTTCAAATTGACTCGGTTAGCACAACTCAAATTGGAGATATTGTTAGAGAGTGTCTCATTTATATGCCCCTTTTTTTTCCAACTGCACAAGTCCTTGGAGCTTTTTAAAAGAAAATGACTGACAAATTTCACAAAAGAATGAATTGAACTTGTAGTCGATGCCAGAAGTTCATCGGGGAAAAAACAAAGAAGTGGCTTGAATTCTCCCACTATTATTAACGAGTTTTAAGTTCATATAGTTAAATCCTCCTTTTTTTAACCACTGAGTTATTGGAGAGACGTTTATTTTCATATCACTCTTACTTTAATTTTCAAAAGTTGAAGCCTCATTTCTTACGACAATAATGCATCGTTCACTATCATCATTATAACCAATGCAAGCAGCTATGCATACAAGTATCCTTCCATTTACTATTTTCAAAATAAATACATACATTTGGCATTTAACAGCAGCTTGTAAACACATTGTTGTTGCTGTAATTGTTGTCTGTTGTTACAATTTTGATTTAAGCCATGAATGAGTTTTTCTTGCATAAGTTTTTTTTGTGTTCCAACTTTTCGCTTGGTTTGCATAGTACGAGTCCGTTGCAGAAAAATTGCTATGCGCATGCGCAACGGCAAATGCAGCAACAACGAGAGTCAGCAATACTTTATTCTGCAAATTATTGCTTCAAGTATTGCAAATTTTATATTTAATTCATAGAAATTAACGAACGTTTGTTTATGTTGCATTCGCTTGATCACATTACAATTCAAAGAAATTAAGAGATCACCGATCGGTATCGACAACTGCATCGATGTGGTATGGTGTTGAAGACGACAAAAACAACAACGACAACAATAAAAATGATGTACAGTGTTTATCCTGTAGCAGATCTTTAAAATTTGATATCATGAAAGTTATAGGCAGGGTTGCCAACAAATTTTTAAATGACAGCCTAAAGTCGCGTCAAAAGATTTGCACGTTTTTCCAATGGAAATTTTTATTTAATTAGATTTAAATATTGAAATGGGAAGTGCTGTTGCTCTCAAACCATGCTTTGACCAATGTGAAAAAAATCTCGATATTTTTAATTGGTAGCCCTGATTTGAATGTACTATAACAACATCTGCAACTTACTCGTATATGAGTAAGTTGATATTTTAGTTATTGCTGTTGTTGGCATTGTTACTATGAAATTCATCTTAATATGCAAATAAACTACAGTCACTTTTAAATGTAATTGTTGTTGTTTTTTAGCTCTTGTTGTTGTTGTTTTTATTATTGTCAATTTGTTTGCCAAAAGTCAACATTTCAATTTAAATCGCTATCCAGGGTTCAGTTACATTTTGGAGGCGTGTCAGTAAATGCAAATATTGAATGTTTCTCTGAAACGCTTGTGTTTACAATTAAATTATCAGTAACACCCATTGAAATTTCGTATGTTATTGACATTTCAACAATTAAACTTTTTTTTCTATGAAAACAAGAGATATTTAAGTGTAACTAATTGCTCTGTGCTAGACTTACACTTTTTTGAAGTATAGGCTCAAAAAAATTCACAGCCACATCGGTAAATGATTATCCTTGAATATGAACAAAAAAAAGAAGTTTTCGACCTTGTTAGAAGCTTGGATTTTTGGTTTAACGTTTTTTAATTCTTCAGCATAGTTCGTGATCTATTAGCCGGAATGCCAAGCTCCTATGTATTTTTTAACTTATACTCGTATAAGAGGTTGTCATACATAAATAGCCGTTTGCTGTCAACCTTCTCAATGCTTGGGTACTCTATAAAACAATATGATTGACAGGAAATGATCGATGAAAACTTGTGCAAAGTACGCGGATAAGATAGAAATCTGAGGTACTTCGGTATTGATGAAGGGTTCGTACGAATTGAAATCGTCTATCAATCGCATCTAACAAGCGTAGGAATTATCGGCGCCATTATCAAAAAATTTTGAGCGTGAAAGAAATAAATAGAGCGATAAACATACATTCGCCGAGAAAGTTGATGAGGGATGCTGTCAGATATCCGATAATGCCGAGTTCTGTGGAAACCATATTACTATGTAATTCGTTGCATTCCAAATAACTCACAAGTTGAAAATTTATTATGCTCTCCATAATTTTGAAAAGCGTTAATCATATCTCAATAGGCAGGTAATTGTTATGGTTTGGGAACTCGTTGTTTTAGCCTCCTGACCTATAGGCTCCTGACATGATTGACTTAAGTTCACCACTGTTATAGGAAATGTTTAAAAGACTAGACAATACAATCAACTATGAATTCATTAAACAGATATCTGGTTGAAAAATTGCTTGCTTTCCCCCAGTGTTCATCTTTCCGAGTAGTGATTGAATACCGAAAATGTATTACAAATCAGCAATTGTGGAAGATAATACAAAAATATCTCCCGTAATAGTTCGAAACATTTTTGAAACAATTTTTTAAGCATGAGGCACGTTATCACAAATTTTCCTACAAAAGAACAGAATTCTTCTTCAAAAGGAGCCTTCTTCTAAGAGCATTTAATGTCAAACACATGCGAATCTTATCACCAATCCTATAGATATAAAACATATATTTTAGAAGAACTAAATTAAATATTAAAAGTCGCTAGCTCAAGGTGGCATTGGAGGCTGGTTAAACATTTGCTTGCCGAAGGCATTCCAAACATTAAATTATAAAAAAACATTTTTTTATGTATATTTTTATGTACAGCGAAACCTGGATAACTGGGATCTCCAAGGGACCAACATTTTTGTCTCAATTAAAGAGATTCCGATTTACACAGTTTCCTAAATAACCAGTTTTTAAAATTGGGTTGTCCCATTTTAAGAGGTAACACTAAGAGAGATTAAGATGAAACTCTTTTACTTAGAGGCAAAAAATCTTCAATAAAAAAGCAAGTTTTATGGAAATGATCATTTGTAAATGACAGCCTACTTAAGTCAATGATTCTATGAAATTTTATTAAAACAACCATACAGCCTATTCAGACCGATAAAACGTGCATATTCAAATTCAAAATAACAAATTATACACACATACATATTATATCCCACTCATATAGGTTATTTCTAAGCGGTCCCAGTTATAGAGGGAAAAGCCCATGTTATAGAGGCGAAAATGCACAAAAATTTCAAAAATCATATAACAGATATAGAGATTTAATAATCCCAGCAATAGAGGTATTTTGATGCAAAAGTGCTGGGACCTTGAAGTGAGTCTCACTAAAAGAGGTTTCCCATTTATCCAGGTACCGCTTAACCATGTTTCACTGTATATTGAAATCATGGATATTGCACTGTTTGCTCAGATATTGAATAATGTAGAAAAAAAGTTATTCTTAAGTAAAAGCCACTGTTTATAGTAGTGATTAAAAATTATGAATTTTATCCATCCCTTTTAGAATTTTCTTTCGAGATTAGTACGCTGTAGAAATTTCATTGCAATTTCAAAGTTGTGTTTTTTCAAAAATTCATTTTCTCAAAACTAAAAATATTAAATTTATTAGTTTTGGCATGTTAGCTCTCAATAAATTAACTAAAAAAAATATTTTTTTTTTTTAGTACCAAAATGCAATTTTCGTTGTGGAAAAAGTAATTTTTTTGTAAGACAATAAAAAATTTTGTTCTTTATGCGTTAAGCAAATTCTAATGATAACAAATTAAGCTTCATTCTATTAAGTTTCTGAATTTCAAAGAAAAACACAGTATTTCGATTGGGATTGGCTGTTGTTATACAAGTGCACCTGTGTTAACCAGCAAAAATACACTACGATTCCACTGCTTCATCGCTTTGTTTACTTGTAAATAAAAACGAAGTAGTGGAATCGTAGTGTGCTAGTGTACTAGCAAGAGCTCTTGCAAGTTGAAGCAATTGCGTGTGTACGTAAGCTACTTTAGCCAAGCCAATAACAAATACTGTATTTTTCATAAGGATCTTGAATCCTAAGAGAGTGATGCTTAATTGGACATAATTTAAAATTGCTAAAAAATTACAGAAGTTGTTATGTTTCAAATTTTTCTTTTAATTTTAAAAAAAAATTTAATTTTTATAGCAAAAGAATAAAAAATGCCTTAAAGTTCAGTTGCTGATAAGAAATAGACAAAAATATTTGTTTCCACTTCATTTTCATAAGACTTTTCAAAAAATTTCAACCATGTAAAATTCGCAACTCAATTCAGAAAGTCTTGTCCAGCAGCATATCTTGTAAGAATGCCGTGTATCTTGTCATAGTCGGAACGTTTTTCCTCATTTCTGGTCTTTGACTTAAATTTTTGAAGCATTTACAATTCATTTCATTGTATTTCCTACCTTAACATATGTACGTACTTACATACAAAACAAAAAACAAAACGTAACTAACAAGTAAATATTATGCTGTCTATCAGTTTGTCTGGTTGTCTGTCTCATTGTCCACCTGTCTATTAAGCGAAAATAATTGTCACATAAATTAGCTGAAATTGAGTGGGGCGCGTTTTTTGTTGTTGCTATTTTTCCTCAACTGTCCAAAATAAATTTACAAGTGTCAAAAAAGTTGCAACAAATGTCAAAACATGTTTTCTTTTCCATAGGATTTTTTTACACTTTAACAAGATTTGCTGCGGCTGCCACATTAAATTGAAGAAAAACGTAAAGTTGAATTGTTAACAAAAACTAAAAAAAAACCAACAACATTGGCTATGCAACAAAATTATTGCGCAAAGTCGTCTGTTTCTTTTTAGACTTAAATTTGATAAAAAAAACAAGAAGTTTTGCAAAACTTGTTTCTTGTTGTTTAATTTTTAATTTGATATTCGAATGATACCGACATTGATTAGACATAACCATGGATTTTATGCCCGTCACATTTGCAACTCGTTTTTTCGACCTTCTTTATAAGCGATTCACTCGTACACACGAACGTACGTTTTTATGTCGCACCCATTAAATTGACTTTTAATTAGCAAATTAAATTAAAATCTCACAGCAGGCGTTCATTTGGTACAGCATTAGTAAGTCTGCATTCTTCAGCAAGAAGGAGAACTTTGCCGCTGGTTTTAATTAACAAACATGGGGTGTCAATCAATTTACAAAGCGTCTGCAATGAGCTGATATGATGCTGCTGCTGTGGCTCTGTGGTCTATTCTATTACCACCCAGCAGCTATATGTAGCCAGACTCATCTTACTTTCGAAAAAAATAGAGATGATTCAAATATGACTGACTTTTCAAAAAAAAATAGAGGTGACTCAAATATGACTGACTTTTTTTTTTTGTTTTAATAAAAACATAATTTTTATTACATTCGTAACAGCTCAGTATTATGGCAATACAAAAATTATTTCTTTAGTGTCCAATAAAAATTAAAAAAGTTTTTGCACCACCCTCTTGTACTTATTATTTTGTAATTTACTGCATAAGATTTTTCATTAAGGAAGTCTTATGTTCATCAAGCAGTACTAATGAGATTTTACTTAAGATGTTTTGTAAGCTGGAATTCACAGGACTTTGGCTGCGGCACGCTTTTTTACTTCGTGAGATTAATTTAGCTACATGATTCTAATACGATGCAAAAAATAAAAAGAAATACAATACTTTGCTATCGTATGATATTGATGCTATTCGAAGTTATACTATGTTACTAGCATGGTTAAAAGCTATCTAAAATCAGCCTAGCGTAGTTTCCCCAAAATTGAAAAAAGAACAAAACTTTTCAAACAGAAAAGTATTAAAGTAAAAGTAAGTGAACGCAAGCACTTCCGACGTGATGTGTGAATTCAACGATGTAAAGTTATGTTAGTGAACAAAATGTTGGTTATCAAGGTCAAAAAATGTTGAAAAACTTGAAATATGTTGAAAAAGTCCGAAAAATGTTGAAAAAGTCTGTATATGTTGGAAAAATCGAAAGATATTGAATAAGTTCGAAAAATGTAAAGAAGTCGAAATTGTTGAATGAGTCCGAAAAATGTAAAAAAGTCGAAAATGTTGATTAAGTTCGAAAAATGTTAGAAAAGCCAGAAAATGCTAAGTTCGAAAATGGTAAATAAGTCCGAAAAATGTTAAAAGTCAAGAATGTTCGAAAAATGTTGAAAAAGTTGAAAAATCTTGAAATAGTCGAAAAACGTCGGTTAAGTTCGAAATATGTTAAAAAAGTTAAAAAACGTCAGAAAATGTTGAAAAACCGAAAATGTTGATGAGGTCTGAAAATGTTAAAAGTCCAAAAATGTTGAAGAAGTTAAATGTCGAAGAAGAAAAATGTTAAGAAGTAGTTAAGTCGTTCTGAGTTAAGAAGGGCGCGAACAAATGTTGACAAAAGTCGTTCTGAGGGTCCGAAAAATGTTAAAAAGTCGAAATATATTGAAGAAGTGGAATAATGCTAAGAAGGTCGAAAAATGTTGAAAAACTCGAAATATTTTGAGAAATGTTGTAAAGTCGAAATTGTTGATAAAGTTGAGTCACAGCTGGTCACAAACTTTTCAAATGAAAATAAGTTTCTTGTACCTGTGATCTGTGGTTTCAATGTTGACTTTAAAAGGAAATCATATCATATCACCATATACTCAAAATGCTAACTCAGGGTGGAAGACTAATTCTTTAGAAGAGATCCAAGTCGAATTGTAGTTATAAACGAAGTAAGTATGTCTGCCATCACCATCAGTTCAAATCAGTCGAATGTTTTTTGAACGTCTTCGTCTTCGTTCACTAATATTACACCATGTTTCCCACTGCTATTTGGTTGTTGTTCTTTCCGTGTTAATGAATATGAACTGGTGCCAAAGTAAGGTGTTTGATATGATTAGTGTGAGACAGCCCGAAGAAATTTTTATAAAATTTCCACAATGGTGAACCTCGCTGCTGAGTGCTATAGTAATGACCAAAAAAGATCCGTGTATTCGATGGCTTGTGTATCACTTCAGCTAAGTTGTTTTCTTCTTACTATAAAATCATTTTATTTACAAGTTTTACATATGGGGCTCATGACCTTTGTATACACCTCAAAAATCTTTAGCATCTAAAAAAAATTTTGGTGAGAAAAGAAATTCCAAAAAATGTCTGCTTATTACAAGTACATAGTTTGGCTTAGTAGGTATGTTAAAGTTGCTTATACTTGCTTCATTTCATCAGCATTCTTTTAAAAAAATACGTACTCGTTTTAATAAAGCGGTATGTTTTATAGAAATACAGGAGCGGACTTGAATTAGCTATGACCACAAGTGGTATTCATTTTAGAATTTTTAACTTTTTACACTCTAAAGTGTACCATTTAACCCAAGCAAAGGTGTTTTTTTAAGTAAAAAAGACTTCATCTTCATTGAAATTGTTACTCGTTGGCTTTTTGCACTAAAATTCGAAATTTTCAGTTCGATTTTATATATTTTCAACTTGTGAAGAAGCACTTTGGCTAAAAATGTTATATGTATTGTCAACTTTGAAAAATAAACCTGACCCTTATAGAGGTGAAAGTGCAAATTTTCATGTAGCTTAGTAATAAGAAATTTTCAAAAGACTTAAGCTACAAACTTATACAATTAGTGTGTCGAGCATTATTTAAGTAAAAGTTTTCAACGTATTCACTGTTCTAATTCAGGGCCCCATGCAATTAAGACCGCCAATGCAGAGCTCTTAAGTCACGTTGCCTTTTTGTTTCTACAAGTGTTGACGGTAATGATTTTTTCCTTTTTTTTTTCCCTAACTAGACAGCTTTATTATAAAGTGAACGTGTACGAAATAGTTAAAGCTTCATCTCTTTCTTTTAACGACTTTAATTTCATTTTATTGCTCTTCATAGACTGACAAGCCGTCAATCTTCGTCTGTGTTGCTTTTTTCTATCATTTACTTTATGTTTATCTTCTTCAGTTGTTCTGATTCTTGATTCTTTGTTTTTATTTTTTTCTTTTTTCATTTCTCAACGTTGTTGTCATTGCTGAATTTTTGTTTTGACCAATTCACTACGGTTTTAAGCTGCAGGCCTAGTAGTTTCTTTTAATCTTCTACGATTTTCTGTTTTTTTTTTGTGCTTTGTCACACTTTTTTATTATGGCACAGAGGGCGCTTCAATTGTTTAACGGTTCTCACACTCAAACTCTGCGCATGTTGGTAGTGGTAAGAATAACGGTTGTTTGTTCTTATGATCTTTAATTATTTACTAGTCACTGGAGCACCTGTTCAGTGCGTTTTAAGAGTCTGCCACTTTATGACTTTTCTTGTCTAACATGAGCAAAGGGTTCTTGTAAGAATTACGGCATGGTTTTGTCTTACAAGTGCTTCATGGAGAAATTTTGAGCTCTTTTTCGAAGTACACTTTGTTGCCCTTTATCGTCAAGTATTTCGTTGAAGAGCGACCGCTGATGAGATTGATGGGCATACAACAACAAGGCTTAAATTGCTATCCTAATTGAGAATTAAAAAAAAAACTTTAATATTAATTAAAAAGGAAATGGAATTAATGTTGGCATATTTTATGTATCACTGAGGTTCTTCATCACTTGAAGCTCTTAATAAAGCATTTGCTTACATTTTCGGCTACGTGAACTATCGCCGAAAAGCGAATAACTAAAAAAATTAGCATTCGCTAAAAATATTAAAAAAAACAACTTTCAAAAAAATATTCTCTAATATACTTCCTAAAAAATACATATATGATATATAAAATTAAAGTACTCATCGAACAGAGTGCCTGAAAATTATCAGCTCTGAGATCGGCTAAACAAAAGCTGAGATATAAGCGTGGAAAGATTTCCTATTTTATAAATTTGTTCAAGCATTGCCCTGATTAACTGTCAAGGCCTTGCCATAGCGTAGAGGATACAATCTATTACTCTCTTTCATTGTAATTTGCTATTGCTTTTGATATTTTAATAACAACAACACTTAATTGGAGAAAAATATCAATAACAATGAGAGATATAGAGTAGTAGACTTTTTTCCATTGGTAGTTAATCAGTGCATTGCTTAAAAAATATGAAATTTTTCAACGCTTATTTCTCAGCTTTTGGTCAAGCGATCTCAAAGCTGATAGTTTTTTGGCACTCTGCTCGTTGAGTACTTTAATTTGATATATCATATATTGCTGTAGCTACTCTAGATCCCGTCAACTTTTATGAATTTGACAAAACATTTTCGTCTCATTCTATCGCAGTTTATTTTTGTAAAGGTTTCACTTAGAGCTGCACACATGTAATTTTTTTAATTCTCTATATAATTGTATCCGAATATTATATTACGTTTTGCTGTCTCAATTGGTTTTTGAGATAATTTGGTGTCAAAAACACCAATCTTAACCAATTTCGTATATTTTTGGAGAGACAGAAATTTAGAAATACTTAGCTTATATGTACTCAAAAATGCTTAAAAATTAAGAGGTTCTGGGTACAAGTGCACGCAACTGGTCAAAAGTGTCAGAAACACATATAAGTGACATAAATTTGAAACTATGCTCCCCTACAAACCAACAATCTCTCGATATGAAGTTCAAATAACCCATGTTACTTTAAAACGGCTATAATTTTCCGAGGAAACATTATAGATGGCCATTTGAAAGTTAATTTTAAAGAAGAAGGATAGTACTAAATGATGTGCTTATTGGGAACAAACTGAAAAATATTTAAGTCCTATACATAACCTAGAAAGTATACAAGTGAACCATTTTTTAATCAATTTACCTATGGATGGAAAAACCGTAAAAATCGTAACTACTATATACCAAGAGGAAAATGTTTTTCACTATCATTCCACAAATTTTCAGCAAAAAAAGGTGAATTTTTCGAGAAAATTAATTTTCCTTATTTTAAGACTTTGTACGCGTAGCCTGTTTTTCTGCGAAGGCAAACAATTTACTTTTTTTTAAATAGAACTACAGTCAATTTTGGATTCTTCTTCACAGATCTAGAGTTCTTGTTTTTTTCTCTTCCATAAATATTCCATTGCATTACCATGTGAAAGACAAAAACATAGCATACACACAAACTAACACATTCAATTAGCCTAGTACACATTATCACACATGTTGTCCAACATCAATGTTCGATAATGTGAACTCTAGGAACGACCGCTTGACACACATGTTACATGGATTTCAAAAATAGTTGATTTTCCTGCTGGCTTGTCCAACCATACATCCTGTGTGAACTGACTGTCAAGCCTAGTGGACATTTTTCAGTTTAAATAGGATTTCATGCAGTTCACTTCGATGTGGACGCTCACAAATTGTTCTGCAATTGATGTTTGACAGTCACACATGTTGTCAAGCAATTTAGGACAGCATGTGTGTTTTCTAGGTGTGAACTTACTGTAATTTTTTTTTCATTGTTCACAAATTCCGCGTTGTTGCGTTGACAAATTGAGAATGAGAGCGAGAGTAAAATTTGAATATTCTCTTCCATTGCATTGCCATATAAAAACAAAACGCACACACACTAACTAACACACTAACTTGCCATTAAACGATTTGTTATGCTTACATGCTCTTTCTATGTGGGTAATTAATTTTTTTAGCAATTTTAAAACTTAAATATTTTGATATTTAACAGGAATATCGTGATCATTTTTATTCTATGTTGGGACTAAGCGTCTAAGAAAGATGAATAAAAAAATTTGATCAAAATTTGTTCAGTAGATTTTGCGTGAATCCCGTTCATCGAAAACGCCTATCATTTTATTTATATAGATAGATAAAAATCAATATGATGGATTATGAAAGGATTAGTAACTATTTTTTTTCTTATGTAAATTGATTTGTATAAATAGTAAAACACGGCCGGAAAACCCAATTTTTGTTTCAATTTTTAGAAAAATCAATTGACAGCAACTTAACTTCAAAAATGCTTGAAACCCGTAATTTCGAGCCAAACCAAAATTAAAAAAAAATCCGTTTTCGCTTATTTTGCATGAAGAATAAAGTTACATCAAATTGAAGTTTCTACGAAAACCTAAGGGTATGGGCACCGCATGTTTTGAAATGGATTCAGTCTGTATCTAAAAGTTCAGGGATACTCAAAATATTTTTTTTAAGCAATTTGATGTTTTCTTTCATATAATTTTTTATGAAAATTTCATATTTATTCGAGTTTCACAAAATTTTTTAAATTTCTTAGTGACTAGTCTGGTTTTGGTTTAATCACTCGAAACTTCCATTTACTAATTTGCTCAAACAAAACGTAACAAATACATTATGATAGGTTTTCAGGTTTAAGTTTTGAGCAATTTCAGCTGAAACTATTTTATTGGCACTGATCCCGTTTTCATGCATAATGCTCCTCTTAAAATATTTCTTTACTCAGGCGCACCGCATGTGATTTCCTCAAAAAAACCGCTGCAACACGCCCACATCTCAAGTTTGCCACTTGTTGTTATTCACAACAAAAGAGACCAAAAAACAAATTGGCACAGCAAAGTACGAGTAGTGAAAACAAATCCAAGTTACTGGAAAATTAAAACATTTTCACGGCTTAACTGTGTTAATTTTATGCAAAGTCAACAAAAATGAATTCGAAAATTAATAGATGCGGAAAAAATGAGTCTGCTGAGTCAAAATAAACAAACCGTCTCATAAAAAAATACAAATGCTCCACAGACATTTGCGCATGCGGGTTAATTTGTTATGTAAACAAGTGGAGTGTACGAGTAATTTTTGTTTTTATCGTTTTCTCCATCAGGTGTTTTGATTTTTGGTAAACTTAATAAATTAAAACATATTCTTCCTACAAGTCTACACAGCTTGACAGCTACAACTATGGTATAATTTAAGCTACGGCCAAGACTTTTACTTCTACGATATTTTTATAGACAAAGTTGTTATGCTCCGCACTCTCGACGTCAATTAATGTTAGCAAAACGTACCGGAAGCAAACAAACAGTTAATGGCGTTAAACTGCGCAAGTATAATCTTATACCAAATTTTAATTTAATTCATAATATCAAAAAACAAGTTAGCTTGGAGGGGAAAAAATCAAAATCAAAATCAAATTTTGAGTGCAATATTTTCCTTAAATTTTCACGAAAATTGAAACGTGTTACGGAAAAATTATGGTGCTGACAAACTAGTTAGTAAGTGAACCAATTTATAATGTTTGTTGATATGGTATTGGATTCACCTCACCACCTTGGTTTAGTGCACAGCAGTTAGTAATGTTGTTCAAATATGAGCTTGCAAATATTCGAACGGACATTATACGTAGTCAACCATTCAATTCAAATGTGTGGAAAAGAGTTTTTTGATTTAGTATAGTTTCGATCACCGAACTTTGTTGTATTCAAAGCCACAGTTTTAAATACTTGAAAAATAATTGCTTTATTAACAATACATGATAATTCACAAGTTTAAACAAAATTATTCACAAACTGTAACACTAACACTAGCAAAGGCAAAGCAATCCTAGCTCCTAAATACCTGAGCTGATTTCAAGAAATCAAAATTTATTTGTTTTGTATTATCAGGTAAATTTTATTCAGGAAAAAATTTATTCAAAAATTTATTCATAGGGGGCGTTGCATGCAATGTACATATTTACTCGTTTGCCAATTTCTCTCGAATCAATCGCATAGCATTTATTCATTTCATAAGAACTCCATTTAAAATGGTTAAAAATTTGACATACAGGAGGAGCTATATTCAATTGAAATATTTTGCCTTATCTCAAAAATGGTAAGTTCAATTTTCAAGATTAGATGTTTGATGAGCTTTTGACTTTTGCTAAATGTCTCAATACTATTAGACACTCTTCGAGTCTTATCCATTTGTTGGATAGTTTTTGAGCTAATTTGGTATTTTCTCAACTTTTTCAATACCAAACGATACTTAAAGATCTTTATCAATTTTTTTATTGCTTTTTTCGATAACAAAGCATTTTTATTGATTTTTCTTACATATTTCGTTTATTTTTGTTTTTATCAACCTACCAAACCGTATTCGCCTGATTTAGTACCATGCGATTTTTTTTTGTTTGCGTTTTATAAGGAAGCTCTGAAAAAAATTTTCGCACTGTATATACCATTCGAAACTTTTAGATTTTTACCGATTTGCTCAATACTTTTTGAATCTTCTCGTAACTTTCGTCATTACTTCAGTACTTTCGATAGCATCAGACCTTTGTTATTTTTTCCGATACTTTTCAACACTTTAACTATTTTCTCAGATACTTTTCTTTAGCATTCAATTCTTTTCGTATTTTTTATACTATTGGATACTTTTAGACTTATTTGATCTTTTTGAGACTTCCTTATTATTTGACACTCTTCCACCTATTAAGTTTTTTCGATACTTATCCATAACTTCAGATTTTTGTCGCTTATGTTGATATCTTGCGATATTTGTGATGCTCCTGCATCATTTTAGTTTTTTATCGACTTTATCGTTACTTGCCTATACTACTTAACATTTTTCACCTTTTAGTGACCTTTTGAAACAGTTTGATAATTTCGATACTCATGAAATTTTTTGATACCTACTCTTGGACTTAACATACATAGATATGTATGTGTTTAGACTTCTTTATTACTTTTTGATTTATTCGATAGTTTTCGATTTTTTTAAGGACTTCTGAATACTTGCGACAGTTTTGATTTTCACATTTTTGTCAAACGTTTTTCGATATCATTTGAATTTTACAGACTTCTTCGATACTATTCGACACTTTTAGGCTTTTATCGAATTTTTGTAAACTTCTCGTTGCTGTTCGACAGTTTTCTATTTATCGATTCCCTAAGACTTTTATTGCCTTTTTGGACATTCCTTGTAATTTTCGATACTTATCGTCACTTCAACGAGTTTTTCGAGATTTTTATTTTATTAGATTTTTTTTTTTTTTTTTAAATTTTCTTCGATACCAGAAGACTTTTTTAAATTTATTTTGAGCTTATGCAGACATTTTCACTATTTCTAAGTACAATGGAATACGTTATGGCAGTATTATACTTACATATACATAGCATAATAACGCTTATCAAGTTTTTTTTTGTACTCGTATAGGGATACCAATGTGTATTATTTCAATCTCACTAGCCCAGTCCAATAAAAACCAAACCAATTTGTTCACTTTTGGTAAAAATAATTTCGATTGCTTTAATTGATGTGATTATACCTACGATTTGTTCGCAAAATTTATGATTTGATATGTTGCTGCACTGTATATAGTATGAAAATAGTGACTACAACCTGTTAATTTTTTAGTAGATGTCATTATTTTGGAACGTTAATTTTTTGCTGTCTCTGTTACTTTCAGTGTCTTATAATCACATAGTTTCCGCCACTCTTAAGTGATACATTCATATGTATTTAGTTTGTAGATAGCTACATATTTTAACTTTTAGAGTAGATATTAAAAGTTGTTGTTTTAGTTTCTTCTTGAATTTACATTACTCTTTTTCGTAATAAGCTAAAATCAATTGCCAGTAATATGTGGTAGCAGTTAAAAAAATTTCATCCATCGACTTACAATAAGACCTTTGAAGTGTTGCTACTGTCGTCAGGTCGCAAAGCAAGTCACTGTGCGCATGTGCAACTGTGCAAATTGTAATTTTGATTAAAATCTCAAAAAAAAAAAAAAAACATAAGGTGGTACTAACAAAATTGAAACCAAACTTTGGTCGACAACAACATCAGCAATTGTTGCCGTCGTTGTGCATTTAACACAACATGAACAATGAAACCAAAACATTAGTTGCAAATTTGTTTGTTTTTTGTTTTTTTGGCGGCTTTTGGCATTTTCGGTTCCGCATTAGCATTTGAAGAGCTTAAATTACTTTGCTTTTTTTTTTCTTACCCAAAGTGGGTAGGTGCCTGCTTACGTTAACCCATTCAGTACTAAAGACGAAAAAGGTTATTCCTTTCCAAATAAAAGACGGCTCAGAATGAGTTAATTCAAGTACATCAAATGCTCAGTGCACTTGTTGTCGATGTGCATGTTGGTTAGTGTTGCTCCTCCTGCTCTTTGTAAACAAATCCATGAAATACGCGCGCACTTAAGCAATTTTCGTAACTAATAGATACAAATCTATGTAACTGTTGCAAGGAAAACTCAAAAGCAGGCAAACATCAAAAACGAACAAAAACAACAACCCAAAAAAATCAAAATAAAAAATAAAAGCAGTTCAATTGCTTCTGCGCAACAAACAGCGCCAACTAGCCGCACAAGTGTATGCTTTTGGCTACAACTACAAAATAATAAATGGCGTCGACGCCATCTTTTGTTGCTTCATCTGCGATATTGCGATGCGGTGCGGCACGTCGCTGCGCTGTGCTGTGCTGTGATGCGATGCGAAGCGCTGATACGCGTTGATTGCACTACAAATGATGGGATTTTTCTTCGTTTTTTTTTGTGTTTCATTGAAGCTACCGTTAAATCTGTTGGTTTTTTTTTCTTCACTCGCTGTGTCTTATAACGTTTTATTTATTTTTTGAAAACTTTTATTTTGATTTCTTTTTATTTTTCATTTGTCTAAAGATCTTTGTTTAAGGTGTTAACTTAATTTTTTACTGTTTTGTCTTTGTTTTGGCATAAGAAAAGGTCATCTTAGGTAAAGAAACATGGGTCTCAGTCTCTACAATGACTATGAAGTGTGTGCATTTTGAACTTTAAATTAGGTCGATTGTTTTTATTGCTGTGAATTTACTTTAAGGTGTAACTGTGATGAGACTATCAAAAAATTTGTTTAATTTTGATGGTTTTAATGGGTTCATTTTCATGTACTCTGTGAAATTTTGCTTTTTAAAATGTCTCACTTAAGCTTTTGTAAATTGCTATGCTTTGAAATTATGGCAGATGGTTGATATCATTCACTTTGGGTGGGTCGAAAATATTTTCAAAAATCGATTTTTGGAGTCTCTTAATTTCGACATAAGCTATGTTTCCAAATTTTTTTTAATTTTCGGAATGAACCAGAAATTATGCAGCGCTACATCTGTTGCATATGGCATAGAGCAGTAGTGGGCATGGAAATCTAACAAAAGGGCGAAACAACAACAACCAACAAAATTTTAAAGTTTTTTTTGCTGTCATTTCCAAATTCGCCAACAGCTCAAAAAAAAAAAAACCAAATTGCACTACAAACAAAAACAATTGCTACATTTGTCAACACACAATGTGGCGCCGCCACTTATGCGTTTGTGTGTTGTTTTTGTTTTCATTTGAACTCAAGTCAACGCTGAGCCTCGATAGCGTTGAATTCTGCGAATTTTTTTTTTCGCTTGGTTGCGGATAGGGACACTACGTGCCCACCACTGGCATAGAGCATTCTTTTGTCTGGCAGCATAAAAAGTTGTTAGATTTTAGTAGTTTTGCACCTTTTGTGCTCTACTCATCATGGACTGCCATTTGATTTTTGGGTCGTGCTTATAGAACCAAGCTTCAACACCTTTTAGGATTTTATTGCTGGTGACTCTCCGTTTACTTGTTTTGTAAGACAATATTGAGCAAAACAAACACGTGCGAATTTCTTAGAGTATTCTTGATTACACAGGCTAACAAAAAAAAAATCTTGAAATTGGAAGACTATATCATATGGTTTTGATGTGATGAAAACGAATCTGGGGTCGAAATTACTCCATTGCGTCAGATTTTAGAAGTATCCTCCAAAAGAACTGTTTATCTGAACAAAGTTTTTCTTTTATGTGATGGATCAATTCTGACCCCGGATTCGTTTTCAGCACTGAAAACGAAAAAAAAGAGTTCATACTAAACATACATATATGTATATTTTTTCCTATAGAATACAAATCTGTAATAAGAAGTATAAAGTCTATACATAAAATCACAGTTGACCTTGAATTAGCCTTGAAAATTGATTTTCTGTTCACAGTTATTTTGTCCCCTAGAAACCGTTTAACTTTTGCCCAAAACATTTATCACTGTCTTACTTAGTTCTCGAGATATTGGCTAGCCAAAATTAAAATGGAGCACTCAGTAAACAGCTGATAACTCAGGAGAAAGTTTGAATGCAACCAAAACGTCTACGAAAACTGAGTACACGCAATTATGTTTTGCTTAGTTCAGAATCAAAGAATGCGTTTTTATAACCCGCACACTGAGAGTATCCTTCCGTTTGTCACTCATATAAGGGGACGCGAAAAAAAAATTTATGATCAGCATCAACTTCTCGTTTAGTTATGTTCACTTGCCTGTTTATAGGTCTGTCTCTCCCGAATTAACAGTCGTTTCCCATCCTTATTGTGGGAAGCTGTAATGTTAAATAATTAGAATTATTGATTTTATATACAAAACAACAGTGTGTGGTGTGTGAATCTTCACTGATTAAAATAATTTATTAGTTACTTTCTTTTTCAAACGAATATATTGAAACTTTCGCTTTTGTCTGAGATCATCCAAAAATCTAAAAAAGGAAAATATATTTAACAGAAAATGCTAATGCAATAAAACTCGTAGCCTAGTAGGAAATTAAGCATGAATTAGGAATGCTTTTTTTTATCGTAATATTTATCTAAGTTTTGAATATAATAAAAAAGAAATGTAACGAAAGCATATTTTTCGATTTCAAAGAAATTTCCTCCCTTGCAAACTTAAACTTGTGTAAATTTGGTCAATATTTTATACTTCTGCCTTAATCTCGAATTAAATACATTTATTTACTTAATGCCAACTATTTCCAAATGGGGCAGTAGCTCTATATAGTATTTTGCTTAACGAAATTGGTTCTGCATAATATTTCTCCCATAATGGCTTGAATATAAATAAATATTAGTCCAAAAATAAACAGTAGAAGCAAAAAAGAAGACAAATTACAGAAGCTTTAATGATAATATTTGGCTTTGCTCTTTTAAAATATGTTAATACTCTAGGAAAGTAGAGAAAAAGGTTAAAAATTTCGAATAAATTTACATAATTTTATTTTGGGTCTTCTTACCTTGTATGTAAGTCGTTAGCACAAAAAATTCGTAGAAAACTCTTACCATTTCGAAAATCGCTCTATATATTGTCATAAGAAGTTGTAACAAGAAACCAATGATATAAAAATTATTTAAAGAAAATTAAAAATAAATTGCATTTGAATAAATTTTCGTTTGATATCTCAAAGGTTTATGAATTCATATGCTAATAGCAGCTGGATTATTTGTAACATTACAATTAAGTTCTTGCATTTCATCATTAACTTATATACAATAAATTGTATTTGATATACTTATGTACATACATACATCACTGTGATATTAATAAAGTTTTGTTGATTTCTGAAAGAAAAAGAATTGTTAAAAATTTATCAAAAGTGTTGACGAATTATTTATTGTTTCTAAAAACAATTTGTTACTTTTATAAGTATCTTAACTATAAGAAGATAACAATTAAGTTGTTAATAGAAGATAAGTTAAAAAAAAAATAAATATTTCTTCGTTAAAAAAAATTATTTATTCATTAGAATTAATTTCGTAGCCTTTAAAGTAGCCCTACTTTTGATACATAAACATTTAAGTGATTTTAATGTCAGGCAGATTTCGATAATTATAAGGACTATGTCATATAAATCGAGAAAAACAATCGATTTCACTTAGTTATTGCTACATCTAAAAATTGCAATATTACAAACATATAAATTAAAAATTGAATAATAAATCATTGCGTCTGCCTCTAAGCTGACTGCTTCTTTTATTCATACAAAACATAAAAGTAGTGAAAACAGACGATTCTAGTGCTGATTTTTCGAAAGCAGTCATTTTTGAAAACTTAAGATGCATACTGTTAAGGATAAATCTATATAAAGCCAATGCCAATCAAATTTTTTTGATGCAAAACTTTTTTTTTCTGTCATTTAAATTATTATTCTTTATTTTACTAGCTGTACATATGTGGTATTCCATGCCAAATCAAACACCAATTTCAGTTCGCATCTCTGATTTTTTTGAAAATTTTTTTCTTCTAGTACTGGTTGAGACTAGCCTCCATAATTTCTATAAAATCTTTTTATTTTTTTCGAAATATTGTAAATTGTAATTTGTTATCAAATCTCCATACAGATCTACATGAGTTTCAGTACGGCAGTGTAACTGCAAAATTTAAAGTTACGGAGAAAAAAAGATATCAGTATAATTGAAAGGTAAAATTTTAAGCTTTTCAACCATTGAATCGAAAAAATTTGCTATCTGTAAAATAAAGTTTTTTAACAATTGACGATTTTGACATTTAAAACCTTACATAATTTGTAAAAGCAGAAGTCTGCACGTCTGCCTCTTTTATTTTAGAAGATAATATTGAAGAAAACAAATTCCTGAAAGAAAACGATAAAATTATTTGATAGAATTGTTTTTATTTTTACATATTAACAATACAGCAGTGTGGACGTCTGCCTTTTATATTTTCGTTATCTATACTATGTCCTTAGCACAATATATCAAGGGCAGACGCGATAAAACAATTTAATAGAGTTTTTTTTTTTGCAATTACAAAATTCATTTTTATTTCAATTCATTCAAGATGTGAACTACATATATTGAATATCAATACCAATGATGATGAATCCAAATTCCTAAACTGTTCACCGGCTCCCTAACGACATCTTCTGAGTGAGGGTTGTCTGCGTGTTTAAATTCACGCACTGAATTATTTTGCAGATAAAATCCATAATATAATGGCTTAATTTGTACTAAATTTTTTAGTTCTTACGCGCATAAAATGAGGTAAAGTTTTTGAGCTGAATTGTGCTGTAAGGTCTCATGGTCTGCAAATTGTAAAAGATATAAGTAAATGTACATGTATAGCAGACCGGCCCAGAATTTTTTTTTTGAAATTTAATATGCTATTCCCTCAGTCGGTTGTTAAATATTCCAGCTCCTCATGAATGTAGATAATTTTCACTTTGATATAAAAAATTACCATAATACCACCTTAGTTGCGTTTATCGTTTCATCTTAATTACAATCAAAATATTTTTAAGCTAATAACTTAAGCCAAAAAGATATAATCTTCTTTACTTACCACGCAAAAGATACATTTTTCTGCTTTTACGCAAAATCTAAAATGAACTTGTTATGCAAGACAAAAAAGATGACAGTCGGCTAGTGAACTCATTATAGCCGTATCGAATTTTTGGACAATTAAAATAAAAATCCCACGCATGCAATTTTTTTGTATTCAGTTAAAACTTTTTTAAATTGTATAATATCAATTTCATTACACTGACAAAAATTTATTATATAAAAAGATTAAATTCATTAAATTAGCAATGATATATAACTTTTTGAAAATATTCTTAGTTTGAGAAAACCTAATTCAAAGTACACAGTTTCTCATGGTTTTCCCTAGAAGGCGAGTTTCTCTCAAATCATTTACAAAAATGTTTGAAAGCCAACTATATATTTCCAAAATAGCGTTGCAAGGAGAGGAGCGCCCAAAGGATGTGTGATTAGGGCCGTCACAAGGATTTTTATTATTTTAAGTGATATAGTTGCTATTAGTTATTTCTTTAGTTTGATGAGCCAAATGGGGTCATAACTTTTGATTCCTTTGACGAAGAAATATTACATATCAAACAATTTGAGTTAGACGAGTTTTGGAAAAGTCGAAAGGATGTCAAAAATTTCAAAAATAATAAAAATTGAAAGTGTTGAAAAATCGAAAACTATTGAAGAATATCGAAGAATTGAAAAATGTTGAAGAAGTCAATAGATTTTAAAAAATTAGAGAAATTTTGTGAAGTGGAAAAATTTAAAAAAATTCGACGTGCTAAAAGATTTTGAAAATTTGAAAGCTGTCATAATGTCTTAAAAAAGTCATTAAGGTCAGGATATTCAAGAGCTTGGAACTTTGGTTCGAATCGCGTTAAAACTGAGCAAATAAATCGATATACTGTTTATATCTTAGAGTAATGTGAAATGTATATTTCGTCACAATTTTGAATCATATGAAAAATCATTATATTATATCCATGCAATTTGATTTAACACTGAAACTGATCTCCTTACATATTTTTATTTTCGAAGCGATGATTTATCTTCTTAGTAAAATTTGTAGTACTAAAAAGGCCTTATATGGCTTTTTTTTAATAATAATAATTAAATAATAATTTAGCCATTTAGCCATTTTAATTTCAAGCAAATGTGGCAAATTTTAAGTAAACTCAAAGAACACACCATTGCGTTGAAATTTCAATCAGGTGTTCCGCTTTTTTGCTTACATTATTTAAACATGACGTCACCTGAGTACATTAAACCGTAATTCTCTTTTGTTATCGTAAGCAAATAATTAAGAAACTACGATAACAAAGGAGAATTACTGTTCAATGTACTCAGATGACTTTATATGAAAACAATTTTTCACATCTGATATTTTTGAGTTATCAATCCTTTTTCAAAAACATACCAATGGTTATTAAAGAAAACGCTTTTTAACAAGGTCTAAAAGAGTTAACAAGTATTACATTTAGTAGTAGTAAACATTTTCAGATAATAATCGAAGTAATAACAAAATTCATTTGCAATCTGTTTGGAATGAGTCTTATATTTTTGAAATATCTAAAGAATCCGATAAGCTCAATTCTTATTATCAAGTAACTCTGCGATTATGGTCTTATGCCGTCACATTTATTTCCTATTTGTTTTAAAAATAAACAAGAAAAAAACAATGTTCTATTGTTTTGTTTAAATATTTAATAAAGTAAATTTCACTTCCCATTGCATTACAAGATTGATTAAAATGTTTTACAATATTATTTACTAATTTGTCACGCCTATTAAATACTTGAAATTTATTCGTATTTCGTGTATACATTGCACACAATTGCGTGCTTCTGTGTTGGCTTATAGAAGATTTATTGCTATTTTGAAACAATGATTTGCAATAAGTTTTATTATAGAGACAAAAATGCAGCTGCAGCTATTCATGATGTCATAAAAGACGAAAGTTTTAATTACTTTTTAGTAAAATTAACAAAAAAAAAATTGTATATATTATGTTTTGTTTATATACTCGTAGTACACATGAGTAATTTTGTTTCAATGAAACTTTGCATCTATAATGAGTTAAAAGTCAATAAAAGTTTGTAGAGATGTAAGGAGTCGATGCAACACTGGATAGACATGTACAATTAGTCCTTCTGGGTATTTTATTTTTGTTTAGTAACTTTAAGTCCCTTGTTACCTTGTGTTACTGAGGCAACAAAATTAGCTGGCATATATTCTTAATGCATTTCATATGAAATTAAATTTTTCTTTTTTCACAAATGAAAAAATAAGAAATTTTATTTTATTTTTTTATACTATCTTAATAAATCAGTGTAAAAGAATTCATCGGTTTTGTATTTATCATGGCAATAAGTTGTTGACATTGCAATCGTCATGTCATATTGTTGACGCACAGGTTTTTTGCAAGCACTGCAGTATTCATATATTTTACGGTGAACTTTTGCGTTTCAAACAGCTCATTGGCTGGGTTTTGCTTTTTTTCAGTATAGCGCCAGTCGAAGTGATCTGCATCTGTTTGCACCACCAATCTCATGATATCTTCAGCAGATTCAGTTCTTTACAAACACTACCAACGCCTTTCTTTTCTGAACAAGAATACACTAAAAGTAGGAGTGGCGGCAAGAGCATAAAGCAATTGTCTCACATAGACCGCTTAGGCTCATAGCGCTAGTTCATACTAAAGTTGTTCAAGGAATATTCTACGTTTGAGGCTTTCTAATGCAGCATTGCTTATGTCCGTAGAACGTAGAAATTGAATATCGAAATATCAAAATTATAAGAAAATTCTGCTACCATATTGCATTTCTATCAGCTATTGTATCAAGATACAGATTTTGAATAATTACGAAGGCCGATAATATTTGGTAGCTTTTTTGAATGATTTGACTTCGATGTAGTTAGCGTGCTCAATATATTTTTTCTTATCATAGATAAAGCACACCATAACTCGCCATTAAATGGATTTTAGGCAGGACAATATCTGCCGGTTCAGGGCGGGGTTGAGAATGGGACAGATAGAGACAGAAGTAGGGAGGGCAGAACAACGTCTGCCGGGTACACTAGTCGGTTATATTTGTGTAAGAATAACAGCAGTAGCAGATGAGCCACCAATTTGTTGTATAAGTCACAAATCGGAGCAAATTGTTCCGCAAATATTAAAGCTTGAACCCAAAAACCTTCTGCAAGACATTTCAGTACGAAATACTGGCCGGTTATATCATTCCAAAGAATATTAACAGTTTTTCTCATGGGAACGATATACTACTAGACATAAATTTTCTATTATTTATTGAGCTTTCTGTTCAGTACTGTACTCGTAAGTGCAAAAATGCGAAAAAACTTCAGCGCAAAATGCATTAAAGAAAACTAAAATGGTCAACTTGCTGTTTCAACCGCTGTTACACGGTACCATCAGTAAGCTATGTTAGCGGACGCTTAAGAACTTCCAAGTATACTATATTTTACTTTTTGCATAGACCAGTTAAGAATCATAGCAAAATATAAACATAGTGCGCCAAAATTGTTTCCCGTTTATATGCAATTGCTTTTGCAACTCTTTTGATATTACACATTTCTTGACGAGCGCTCCGTTGAAAGCTTATTTTGCAATACGAACGAAGTTGCAAGTGCTACATATAAAATCGACAAGCTCACCGAGATTTCTTTGCTTGCGTTTTTTGGAACGCATTTTTATATTTTGCTTAGAAAATATTTGCGATCTAAGCAAAAAAGTTTACAAAATGACCTTAAGCATACCGAAGGGTTAAGAAAACTGTTAGGTGTCTATATTATAAGCTCAGTAGAAAACCCTTTAGATAGATTTTAAAGTCGTTTCGAATTACTTTTTTATAGGCTGCTAGTCTGGCTTAAGGTGTACACACTTAACTTCCATCATATGTGTACTTAAAATGTAATGAAAACAATTGTAATAAAAATATTATTAGTCAATTAAAATAATTGCAAAATTTGCATTAAACCCATTGAGCACTTTCTAATGCATTTTAAAAGATCATTAACGTTATTGTGCAATTAAAATCCTTCGCCCATTAAGGATGCTTTTAAGTATTTATTATGCCCAAAGCTACAACCGTTCATAAATAACAAGATCACGCCTTATGATCGGTCGTTAGAGTTCAATTTTCAAGCATCAAATTTCAGCTGAAATAATAAAATCGCAATTAAACAGCGGTACTAAATCGTTTAAGACCATTCGCTATAAAATGAATGAGCATTTGCTATTACGAGAAGTTGCTTAGCAATAGAATCAGCGTGGACTTCAAAACGATCACTTAGCTCTAGGATCAATTTCAATCCAATACAATGCTTTCTTTCACTTCATGCTGCTTTTATAACAATTAAGTTGGCAAATCTAACAATTGAACCTCATAACTTTTATGGTATATAATTTAAATGTCCATTGAATTGCAGGAGTGTGGTAGCTATTTAATAAGATCTTACAAAAAAAAAGTGCGGTGATCTTTAAAATTTCGTTTAATGGTGGGATTGGTCTTGATCGTATTAATTTTAATTGGAAGTTATTGAGTAACGTTGTAAATTCATGTCTAATAAATTATATAATTTTACAGTTTTAATAAATAGTATGATTTTTAGAACTCTGCGGAAATGGTTTGTAATTACTATTGGAATTTGTAGATAAAACCCATTTCTTTTAAATTTTAAGTCTTGTTTAGAAGTTCACAATATAATGGTGAATTAATTTTGACTTATTTCATATAAATCGAAACGAATTTTTGATAAAATTTCATTCAAATTTTCCTATTTTTGCTCCAATAAAAATAGTAAGGCTTTGGTGAAATCATTAACGATAACTTGAGCTTACTTAGGTTTTTTGTTGTATGTTGGCAACTACATAGATTTATTTTCTTAAAAATGCTCAACGAATTGCTTAAGGCACATATGCCCAGTTGGCGCAAAAATTTGTCCTTCTCACTCACTTGCTGAGCTCCTACATAAAACAGTATTTTTGGCCTTAGCAAAAGTTTTTACGCACCGGCAAACAACAAAATAGACCATTGTCTCCTTTACTAGCTCTTATGTTTTTCTAATCATAAGAGACTGTCCATAAGTTATGTGGTTAAATTTTAGCCTCAATAGTTTCTCAACATGGGTTTTTTTCTTAAGAACTACAACAGCAATTTTCATAAAATTTCTTATTGGTATTGAAAGATGGACTTGCTCTATATTTATTCACCCCTATCATGAATATCCGGAGGAAAACGATTCTCTCGGATTTTTTTGTTTTCGGATTGGAAAACTTCATATCCAGTCAGTGCTGCCAAAATATTTCCAATTGCTTCCATTCAGTCCAAAATCACAGTTGCATTTTTCATATTTGACATTAGCTTATCAGTAATTTTGCATATTTGACATTAGCTTAGCTGTCAGCTGAACAATTTTATAAATACAAATGAAGTGCATTTATCTATATCACAAAAAAAGTCACCTAAAATAGAGTATATCATTGCTTGATAGTTTTCCATCCACTCCTTTTCATGAAGACTTTTACTGTATCCAAATTGGATTCCATGTACTGGACCAATATCAGTAATTGCTCTTTGTTTGTGTTGCTAGATCTTGTAAATATGTTATAAAAATCTTTTTATCAAATAAAATTACAAAATATTGCTAGCATTGACTTTTTCCTCATTAAATTCCTCGCCAAAATGTTAGGGAACAAAATTTGCGTGAAACGTCAAAAAATGTTCCCAAAAAAAGTATTGCCGATAACCTTATTTTCCAGGAAATTTATTCTCATTCCCCAAAAATCTTCCACGATCGCACAACAGGGGATTGGAGAAAAAATTCGAAGGAATGTTTATTCATGATAGGGGTGATTAGCTATATAATGAGAACAACCACTATATGCTCTGTTTCTTATCAACCATTACAGACATATACAGAAACGATAACCGATATCGATAACCGATATCGATTCTGTATCTTCCGCCAACGACTTGTTAGCTATAAACTTAAATTTGCTTTTTTTTTTGTTGTTGCTTGCTATTTTGAACAACATTTAAGAAAAACAGTACCACAAGTTACTGACTCGAATCCTCATCCCTCAGCGTAGCGCAATGTAGCGTTTTTTAGAGACAGATTATGAACAGCCCATTTGACTTGATGTTTTTCAATTTTTGAAATTTACACAATGGTTTATTCAATCAGATACGTGTCCGTGTACCGGTACTGCCCATTTTGTATTCTATTAGCGTTAATCGTAAATTAAGCTAGGCTTCCATATTTCATTATAATATATCGCTTGATTTCGTCGTAATTGTGATTTCCAACTACATTTTTTTGTAATCTCTCTCCATAAAAAGTTAATTTATGTCTCTCTTAGAGAACCAGCAAAAACTCTGATGAGCACCCAAATTTAATATTGCAGCGAGTAGCTGTGACATTTATATTCACAAAAATTTACAATTTTTTTTCTGCTGGCTTACATATGAGTTCAAAGTAAAATTTTACTTTTCCCATACACAATTCCAAGAAAAACTTTAAACTCTTTGGGACATTTGTTAACATTGAGATATCAAGCTCAAATGTTTCTAGGGGACGTTTGTTCAGAAAAAGTGGCTGAAGAACCACTTAAAAACATGTATTATATTAAGCGTATGAACTATTGTCGACTTATTCTTCTGGAGAAGGCTATAAGAGGGCTTAGCCTCTCAGCCCCATTACCTACTTACGGCAATGATTTCTTTGAAATATCAAAATATGACAAGCTTTTCATTTATGCGCAGCACATTTTCAATAATACCAGCATTAGTACATAAATAGACTTTAAAATCTTTAAGCGCTTTAACTACCATGATTTCTGGGTCAAACCAGTTGCATTGCCATTAAGTCAGAATGCATTTGATATCAAAGTTATTGACGACATTATTACGTTGCATTTTTTTTTTGTTCACTTGCCTTTGCTTGCAACTCTTCGTATTTGTACCAAAGATTGGTTAATAAGTTTGATTGCATTATTACGAGTAAACCGGATTGTTCAGATTATCATTACCAAGTGTCTAACTTGTACGAGTACCCGTCAATTGCCAGCACTGATTGTGTTCGCTTGTGTGCAAAATGACGAATGGGAAAAAATATCGAAGCGACAAAGGCGACAGCACAAGTAGGGGAATGAATATATTCTATCATAGAATTATAAAATTGTTGACATAGAATTCAATGGAAAAAACAACTCGGAAAATATCATTGAGTGGCGAAGTTGCAGCAGGGAGTACTTTTGTTAGTTTGTTCATATATCGCATGTCAATGTGCACAAATCGATGATGAGAACTCAATTCGGAGTTTGCTACTGACGACATTGATATTCCAATCAGAATATTCAATTGTGTGCATTTTATTGAATTGTCATTCGAGAAGTTTTTTATCTGCTAAATAACACACATATTTATGATGTTCTTGTAACACTTTAAATTTACCCTTGCTACTTTTTGTAATATGATAGATCCTTGTGCGTGAGACGTCAGACATATGGCAGTTTAGTCGCATAATTTTAATGATATTTAAAATGGGATAGAATTTTTGAAACGTGTCACTATTTTTCGACTGTGTTTGATTTTTTATGAAAATATGACATATTAGTAGCAATCCACTAGTGAAATCACTCCGCAAGGTTTTGGATCTAAAATAATTTTATTTTTCGACTTATTGTCAAAAACATTTTCAACCTGTTATTTGTTTCTTTTCTTTGTATATGGAACATGGTAGTTACATTGTTGTTTTGCTATACAGTGGCTAGGTGTCTTGGTAGCACCAAAAATCTCCCAGAAATCACCTAAAAAACTGGGTTTAATTGAGGTTTTTTCTACATTAACAGAACTGGCATAATTTGAACTATTTTATAGATTTTTCTACCATTTTAAAAAATTCAAATTATGTCAGTTCTGTTAGAAAAATCCATTTATCTCGGGTTCGAAATAAGAAAATGATACGCGGTTGACGGAATTCTTTTAAGTAAATAACAGTACATTAAAATTGATGTAACACGGGATCGGCGGCAAAAAAATATGGGGTGATTTTGCAACTTTAAAGTACCATATTGCAATTTTTTTTTTTTCGGTCAAATTTCAATATTTTTGTAAGAAAAAAAGAAGAAGAAGAAAAAATAATCACAGATTCGAATTCCCCGATTGAAAGTTACTGTTTGAAATAAAAAAAAAATTGAATCACCTTAATATGCAAATTTGTCGACTCAGATTCGAAAAAAATCAAGTCTGTTAATTGAGAAAAATGCAGATATCTTGGGTTCGAAATAAGATAATGATATGCGGTTTCCACCTTCTTTTAAGCAAATATAATAATAACATAATAAATGATGTACAATGGGATCGGTGGTAACTTAATATTTGAGGTGTTGCAGCTAGAAAGTGGAAAATCGGTACTTTTTTACCTGTGTCCGGTCAATTGTCAATTTTTTTCTAAGAAAGAAAGAAGAAGAAAAACAAATCACGAATTTGAATTCCCCGATCGATAGTTTCCCGAAAACCATATCCACTTTGTTGGAAAATTTTATAACGTATGTAACTTGCACCATTTTTTAAATCAATATTTTGGAAAATGGGTTGCTTACTTAAAACAGAGGGCGCTAATCCACTTTTCAATATTAACCTTAATCCTAATAATGGGCTTTGTCCAGACATATAAGGCTACTGTAATCCGCTGACACATCGTGAAAAAATCAAAAAGTTTTTATATTGAACCGCTCTAACATACGTACATATATGGCACTTTTCTGTGGGAGGAGGGGAACACTGAAAGTTGGAAATTTGGAATTTTATATGATTTTGTAATACCATCGAGTTAAGTTTTCTAAGAGTTAATGCTGGGAACATTTGTAGAAGCAATACTACCAAAGATAAAAGTTGAAACATATGCAAGTTTTTACTCGCTACGATTAAAAAAGGACTCACCAATTTATGCAACAAGTTTTACTCCCTGTTGGTCTGTGTTTTCAATAAATCTTCCACAAAGAAAAACCAAGCTAGGATGAAATAATTCTGTATTCAAAGACTAGTTTGGTAAGAGTGTTGATACTTTGGGTCATAGTGATGAACTTATCAGCTAGATATATCGAACAATGTCGCACTGTTTGTCGTTTAAATTGCAAGGAATTAATTTTTAATTAATTAGTTTTTGACACTGTTTAATGTTTGTTTTATTGGCGATTGTTTCATGATACTGCGTTGTTTTTCGAAATAGCAAAGTCAAAAATTCTTACACTCTCCTTCACACACAGCTTTTTGAGGATGATCTATTATATAAAATTCATTTTTTGTCTGTCTGTCTGTCCGTTATGGACGCAGAAACTATCCAGCCGATCGTGATGAAATTTTTACAGTATGTTAGTATTAATCAGGCGAGTGTCATAGAATATAAAATTTTTATTTAGGGTGCATATTTAGGGTGTTCCTCATACAAAAATATTTTAAAAATAGCATTTTCTCAAAGACAGGTAAATCAATTCTCATGAAATTTACACAGTATGGCTTTTATGTTAAGGGGCACAGATTCTATGGTAAAAATTTTATTTAGGGTGCATACTTAGGGTGGCCCTCAGACAAAAATATTGTTAAATATAATTTTCACGAAGACAAGTTAATCAATTCACGCCGAACTTACACTACGTATCTCTTATGTTAAGAAGCATGGCTTAGGCTACAAACATTTTATTTAGGGTGGCCCTCACACAAAAATATTTTTTAAATATCGTTTTCTCGAAGACCGCTAAATCGATTCTCATGAAATTTGCACCATATGGCTCTTATGTGAAGAGACACAGATTAGATTATAAAAATTTTATTTAGGGTGCATACTTAGGGTGGCCCTCACACAAAAATATTTTTAAATTTTATTTTCACAAAGACAGGTTAGTGAATTCACACCGAATGTACACCACGTAGCTCTTATGTTAAGACCGCTAAATCGATTCTCATGAAATTTACACCATATGACTTTTATGTGAAGAGACACAGATTAGATTATACAATTTTTATTTAGGGTGCATATTTAGGGTGGCCCTCACACAAAAATATTTTTAAATATCATTTTCACAAAGACAGGTTAGTTGATTCACACCAAATTTATACCACGTAGCTCTTATGTTAAGAGGCATAGCTTAGGCTACAAAGCCCTCATACAAAAATATTTTTAAATACCATTTTCTCGAAGACCGCTTAATCGATCCTCATGAAATTTACATCACATGGTTTTTATATTAAGAGCCACTGCTTAGGCAGTAAAAATTTTATTTTGGGTGCATACTAAGGGTGGTACTCATACAAAAGTATTTTTAAATAGAATTTTCACGCAGACCGCACATCGAATCTACACCACGATTGAGGTGAGGCGATGCGCACAGGGTAATGCTAGTATAGTAATGAAATTGCTTACAGCTCTGAAGTTTTTCTTTGGAGCTTTGTTTTTAGGCTCTACCAACGATTTAAGAACTAAAATAAACTATTAAAGCTGTTACTCGTGAAATATAGCCGCAATTGTGTGAAAAAATTATGAAAAATTTCATTAATAGCATGACGATTTATAGTCATAGTTGAGGCATATATTGTATTCCATTACTAACATCTAAGTTTGTACTTCAGAGTAAAATAAAAATATCATCACTTTTTACAAAATTATTGCATTTTTCTATTGATTTTAAATGACACCTCTTACTGGATGACACCATATCAAATTAAACTTTTCAATTGCTTTAACAACAATTCAGAATTCATCACAAAACATTTACAACTTTCTATTTATAGATATATGTCTATCACCGATCTGCCACCTCTGCCGAAAAGTCTCAGCGGCATTAATAAAATGCTTGGTTCTGATTCTGGACTGTTAAGTGATATTGAACCATTTTCTAATAATAATGCACCAACTTCACCAGCGACATTAACGACAACAGCAACGACAGCCACAACAACAACAACAACAACAAACACAAGAGCGACAATAAAAACAACACTAGAATGCCAAAAAGAAGAAAACACCAACGACAACAACACCAGCAACACCAACAACAACAATAATAACAACAACAACAGCAACAACGAAGATAATAAAAATGAAAATGATAATAAATCAACAACACCGGAGACGAATGGAAATAATAATGAAGCATTAACGAATACAACAACAGCGACAACAACAACAACAGGAGGAACCACTTTAGATACACAGTTGGCCATCTTAAGAAAAGAAATGGTAAGTTTCGCTTTTTTTATATATTTTTAGTCTCAAAATAAAAGCTTTATGGCATAGAATTAATTAAAAATGTAAATTGAAGAAATTTTTATGTGAAAGAAAGACAAGAACGACAAGAATTCGTATGAACGAGAAAGCGCAAAAATACCAAAATTTTATATAAATTTCAAATAAAAATTCATGTTGAGTGCATTTGGTGGGGGGTGATGAACAAAAAAACTTGAGAGAATATTGGAATTGATGAGTGCCAGTTGAATGGAGATGGATGGCGCTTGTTGGGTGCATTTCATTGTGCATCGCTGTTGTTTTGTTTCTTAAGAGTAGAAAAATTAGAATACATAAAAGATATTTTCTAATTTTGACTGTCGAATAATAGAGTGTGCCATTAGCGGAGCGAAGGGAAGGCGATTAGGATATTTTCCTCATATGCGGTGGTGATTGTGGCAGTAAAATGCTTACAAATCGCGGAAATAGTGTTGAAGCATTAGAAAGTTGAGAATTTGTTTTCGATTTAAACTGGTTTCGAGTTTTCACCACTTTTCGACATTTTATGTATTTTCCAATATGTTTTGACATTTTTCGGCACATTATGTTTTATTCAATACAGTTGAACTTTGATTATCCGTAATTCTATAATCCGGGACATCTTTTATCCAGGAAGCTTTAATAAATTTAACGATGCTCATTTTGCTTCTATTAACCGTGATGAGAAAAGTCCAACTGCTTCATTCTTTGTCTTTTTGTTTGTTTTTCATACAGCACGCACAGTAAAATGGAGAAAAAGAACGATGGTATAATACGGGGAATCCCCTTTTGTGCATGCTTATTAACTCTTACTGCACATATTTTCTATACAAATGCAGTCAGGAAAAAGAAAAGTTCTTACAATTAAAAAAGAAATTGACTTGATCAACTACCATCTTCTAAGAGAAATAACAAAAACTAAACATAATAGACAACCAACATTAAATGAATACTATAACTAAATACTTTTGTAAAACGGTTCTGTAAATTTATTATACATATAATGTATTTACGACTTTGAAAATTAATAAGGAATAATATAAAATAGTGATTCCATTATCCGGGATGAGCTCGATCCCAACCATCACGGATAATCGAAGTTCAACTGTATTTTGAAATTTCCAATATTTCTTTACTTTTTGAACTTATGCCGAAATTTTTAAAATTTTCGACTTTCTCAATATTTTTCGGTTTTTTTTGATATTTTTTAAAGATTAAGTTTGCTAAGATCGATGTTATTGTAAGCGACGTTTTTCAATTTTTTATATATTTTTAAATATTTTGTGACTTCATCAAAGTTTTCAATATTATTCAAGATTTTTAGATTACGTCTCATTAAAAATTTGTCTTTTTCAACGACTTTCTCAACTTATTTCACATATTCGATTTTCTTGCCTTAGGAATTAGATTATTCGGAATTAATCGACTTTTTTGCATCATTTGACATCAATTTGTCGACATTACTTATTTATTCGAAGTTTATTTATTTACTTATTCGACGATTATAGTTTTTTGGACTTTATCAGTACTCTTTGACTTTGTCGATACTTTCCAGCTTCATTCGATATTTTTTGACATTGCTTATTACCAACATAATGCAACATTATAAAATGTACACATCACACCGCATGTGTTTGCTCTCACCTAATTTTTTTATCGTCAGTGTATCAAAGTCAAGTGGCTGGTGAAGGTAAAGTTCCCAAAACTTTCAACTATAATTTGGTGCAATTTCTTGACATATGTAGTCAGCTTAGATTGTTGTCTAATTATTAATGATTTTGTGAATAAGTTTTTAATTACAGTTTCGACATTATTCTTTTAAAAACTAGCAGAAATTTAAAAAAAAAAAAAATTGCTCAAAAACATCTTCTGCAAAAGAGTATGTATGTATGTACTATTTCTAGACTATCTTTCAAAAGAAAATTGCTCCAAAATTTAATGTCTCTAAATTAAAATAGTTTTTCGAGTTCGGGAACTTTTTCATTTAATAGGTAAAAATTTTTTTCGCAACTCTAATTTTATTTCCTTTTTTTTTTTGGGCGATATTATTTTGAGTAGTTTTTCTTAAAAAAATTTGGAATTAAAAAAAAAGCTCTAAGAATTTCTTTTGTTTTAGCATATATCGACTCTGACTTACATCGTTAACAATCCCCAATTAAAGTTTTTGTTGTAACTCACACTTTTATTTAAAGTTGGTTAAAGCCCACCGTAAGCTAAGTACAGTTAAAATTAGTTAATGGCTTAACCGTCTAAAGTACGCATTATTGCTGGAAAATTCATAATAACCCAAAATATTCAGATCTAATAGACAACCAAATGGTGTCAAAATTAAGAAGAAACTCAAATTATCCAAAAGCAAAAGAGATATGTATTTGGGGTGCTTCCATTTGAAAAATCATCCAAAAATATGTTTCTTATGCAGAAGATTGTTTTTTGTCGATTTTTCTTTTTAATTTTTCGAACATTTTTTTTTCATGAAATATATTTTTTTAAGAAATAGCACCCAAAATCTGATTTCCTCGTTCCCATAGAACTTTGGAACAGTTTTATCTTTTTTAATTTAAAACTATTTTTTGCAACCATCTGAATTTATTGACAAAAACAAAAAAGGCGCCAGTAAAGCAGGTTTCAATGATTCTAAGTGGCATTGTTTTCCATCGGCCGAAATTCTATATCTTTTAAATTAGTAAATATATTTTAAAGCGGCTTATTGGAATTTGTAAAAAGTGATTATTGCTAATGGTGAAAGTTCAGAGTTTTGGCCTATGAGCTATGAAAATGTAATCCCTATTTTTGCCTTTTGAATCTCAAATTTTTCTTGTACGAGTAGAGAATAAGAAAGGGCACTAGCTATCAACTATCAACTTCTAAAAATTATTTCTTATTAAGTTTTCGAGATATCGACCATTAATTTTTGTTGTTTTTTTTTTTTTTTTTCGGAAAAGGTGACTTACCATAACATTCGCAATAAATTCCATTTGGATTAATAGATTTTATTGAAATTACATTTAAGTGAATGTAACTAAATTACAGGCCATGGTCTGTTAAGCCAAATTAACTTGTGTCTTATAACAATATAGTTTTCATATACTTTTCTCACTTAAGTTATTTTTGAACAAAACAAAAAATCATTAAAAACAAAACCAAAATTCAGTAGCCGCTGGTGTCAAACAACAACTACCAACACACGAGTACAACTCATGATATATGATAAAAACTTTCCTGCATTAGGGCACAAACAAACTGTAATGGCAATGACATCGAAGCGTGCCTGTCATATGAATTTATGATTGAAAAATTTTCATACGATCAAAAGAAAAGAAATGCATTTTCAAAGCTTTTTCTGGTCTTATCAGCAATAAACAAAGCTCGTGGGTAACGTGCCAATGAGAAAAATATAAAAAATACCTAAGAAAAGGAAAAGTATATAATATAAAATGGTGTTTTTTTAAGGTCACTTCATTCACTTTCGTCTAAGAAGAAAAGCAACTCTATGAATATAAAATGAGACGAAGTGGCACAAATAGAGGGACAGACGACGCCACACGGCCTGACGGATGGATAAAGGAACGGTTTTGTTGCTTAAAAAAGTGGCAAAACATCAGTCAAAATTGAATACGATGAGGCATAAAAATAAAATTAAAAATATTCGTAGTTACGAGTGTAAAATAAAATAAAAATCACATCACCAAGATGCGTGTCAAGCAATCAAGGGAAAGTTTTTTTTTCACTCTGAATTGTTGTAGTTATTGGCCATGTTGTTGTTGTTGTTTTTGACAGTCAAATGAGTAGCCAACTGACTTACTAATTGATTTTAATAACAATCTTATAAATGGGACAAAGTTTTTTAGTAGAACGTCATTGATTTCAGTATTGACTTTAGTATTTAGTTTTTATTTTTTGAAATATATTGAAATCGAACTCTTCGTAAAGAGAGTGTTGCTATTTACTTTAGCAAGGGGGACACACTGGGTCAAAGGAAATCTTCAACAGTAAAATTTCAATATTTTCTTTCAGAGAGGAGGAAGCCATAAAATTAGATCAAAATATTATTTTTTCTTACGGACTTATTGTATTCTGTCTATAAATAGTTGACATTTTACAATGATATGATTCTAAGTATTAAAATAAACTCATACGGGTACAGACAAATTCGAAGCTTTGTTCTCTTAAAAACATACTTAATATTTAAATGTCGCATTTCAATTTTAATATGCTGTCAGCTCTAGCAGAGTTATGATGGAAACATTTTAGTACAGAAAAATAAGGCGAAAAAAAGTCATTAAGCAAAAATTATTATTATTATTATAAATTATATTTATTTGGGCTTAGGAAATATCGTGTGAAAGAAAATCCTTCAAGATTAAAATCGTGAAAATCGACTTTTTTTTTTTCAAATGCTTAACGGCAATTTTAGCTATGATAATTTATTTTTTAGCAAATTCTACACAAAAAAAAAAATCTAAAGCTAAATTTCGATGCGACTAATAGTTCTCGAGATATACGACTGAGAAAACTTAAGCGTTGTGATTGACAAACAATAGCAACGCTATGCTGCCTCTGTGACCGTATTCGTCGGTGTGACTTTTTCTCACATTCCCGAGACTGAAAAAAATCATGAAAGCATGACGTTTCACCACCAATGATGAGACAAAAAGAGAATCACTGAAAGAGCTGAAGGCTGTGTCGAAAAGTGAGTTCCAGAAGTGCTTCCAAAATTGGAAAAAGCGCTGGCACAAGTGTATTATATCTTTTTTTTTTTAACTTTTCCTCAGCCGTAGAGTAACTTGGGGTATTGTGATAAGGTCGGGTAATGTGATATGCCATCATGTTTCCTTAAATAAACAACTCTCGACAGAAATGTTTTTGTCAACATATCAGTAAAGGAAAAAGATACGTTGCTGCGTTGTGCGTTCTCTTTCACTGTTTTTGAACTCAGTGTGGTGAAATTGATTTAGCCACAAGTCGAGATTTTATTTATCTGCATTTTACGTGTGAATTAAGCCCAAAATAAAGTAAGTATTATAGCCGAAGTAATAAAATTTGCTAGTGGGTGAGTATACTTTGTCATTAATAATGTGAGTCCTTTATTTGCTGAAGTGTGTTTTAATAAAAATAACCTGAGTGTATTAAAACTGAAATTCAGGTAATGTGATATAGTCCAATTTGCTCCACCCAGTTAGTACATTACCTGAGCTTTTTGCAACAAATTCTTCTAGAGAGATACAAAGAATCAGACCTGAGTTCAATGCCTGCAATGCGATTTAATTTGGGCTCACAATGATTGTCTTCCAATTTTTATACGTGAGTCATCTATCTGACTTTAATATGTTCTAGTTTTCGCTTATTGATTCAGTTTAAATCTAATTTACTTTTTTATGGAAATTCTATTGAAAGATGAAATGTTATCGTATTTTTAGTTCTGTTTTATACTTGCTATACTTTTCATGATGGCATATCACATTATCCGAACACTATATATCACATTTCCCGCCAATTTCATGAAGAGGTGTCACTTGGTTTTTTTCCATTATGTTGAAATAGCATCAGATTGGCTTACGCTGTAGAGCTCCGAAGTCGTAATATACGGATGCATAATGCATCAACAAACCATAATACATAAGGAAGTTGAAGAAGTATGCTATAAAAGTTACGTGCAATTTAAAATACAAAAATACCCATATCACAATACCCGAAGTTACTATATATCTCAAGAAGTATTGGTCCTACAGAAACTTTATTTGGGAATTTTTCGTCTAAAATTAGCTAAAGAACATAAACAAAAAAATATCGTAGAAGCTATAGTTTACGAGATATTTGGAAAAAAACCGATTTATGTGACCTTTGACCTTGAATAACTTTTTCGCGCATACGATTTCGATTATTATATTTCATATATTATTGGCTTTCCGGAGTAATTGCTATAAATATATAAATAAATTAAATATGTGCAATTTGATTAATTTATTAAAATAAAAAATACTTTTATTTTTGTTGGTTTAAATTTCATTACAATTTTCGACAAAACATTTGTCATCACACGCTATTTCATTAAATACTTTTTAGATTTCTGTTCGGTCAGTCATTAAAATACATTCGAAGTGAGACAATATTTATTAAATATTTCCCAAAAAAAACTAGGTTAAAATATTTATTGATTTGCTTATAAGACAAGTGCATTTCATTTTTGACATGGTCCGCAAAAATTTGCATAAATCAAAATGTCCAGTTTGTTATTAGAGCCCATAGTTAAAACAAATGAAAGCCGACATATCGATTAATCATTATTAAGGAGTTAACCAAACAATGAAACAACATTTAACAATCGACTCTCGCAGAAATAACAAAATCCCATAAATAAAATTCGCTACTGCTAAAATGGCCAAAAGCAATAAAATAAATAAATTGTATAATGAAATCGCTTCAACCGAAATGGGCAAACACAAAAAAATAAATCCACAACAAATTACTTCAAGTTTTAAGTGTACACTTAAGCAATAATCTTAAGTTTTCTTGTGTGTTATTTCGTAAACAATTTAAATAATGCTCACTAGATGGCGTTACTCCAAGACAAACTAATGCAATGAAACGCAATTGCAATTAAGCAAAAGCAGAAAAACGAAACAAAAAAAGTAATCAAAATGCTTTTAAACCGTACTGAATTCCATCAGGCGTGAAATGACCAAGTGCAGCTAAATATAAAAAAAGATATAAGTAACTACTTCCACTTCAACGCCCCCCTTCTCCCAGTAATTACAAATTATTTGAACAAAATAGCAGAAAACAAACAAAATATAATAATACAATAATAATAAGAAACAAATAATCTGTTGTTGGCTGCTTTTTGTTTGTGGGTATACGTAAATACGGGTTAGTAAAAATTGCAAATCGTGAGTTGAATATCGGGTTAAGTAGATAGATGCGAGGCTTAGAGATACACTTGTGGTTGAAAATTGTAGGGGTGGATCTAGCTAAACAACATTTTCTTTTAATGTTGGTTTATTTTACAAGGAAAAAAAAAGAAAAAACAGGGATGCTGTTTTTATAAATAAATAATATACTTTTTGATTGACTTTTTTCTTTCGATCAAAAAACAAACTTTCCCAACTGAAACGAAAATGTTCCCAAGATTCGAATTTTCAACTGAAAATTGGCTATTCAGCTTTTCGAATGAATTTTAAAATATTACTCTTTCTGCTTTTTTAATGTTCTATTAATAGGGAAATCATTTTTATTTAAATTTACTTGAGAGTTATTATTAGTTATTTCATTATTAAAATAATGCAGAGTTAAGGTTGATTATTTATTTATTCAGTTACACCCTATTAAACAAAATTGCAATTTTGATGAATGAAGAAAAAATCGCTTGCATGTGGCAACTACTTTTTACTTGGAATCAGTTTGAAGTGTAGCATTTCATAAATTCAACTTGAGTTGGTTTTCCACTAACGCCGATCGCTTGAGGTGACTAAAATGTTATTTTCTTTATGATATCATCATAACATCGTCATTTAATGAAGAATGACGTTTTACTTTCTTCGTAATTTCTTAAATGCTTTGACTTGAAATTTTTATTGACATTGACATGACATTTAGTGGTCATTTGGATAAGCTCTAAAAAGTTATTTAAGCGAAAATGATATAAATTATTTTGTTTGCTCTTTTTTCATTAATTTTGGCATATTCATCCTAAGCTCAACGAAAGGTGAGATCTTACGGCTACTGTATCTTTCACTTGTAGTTTCTATGTTTTTTTTTTTTTGTTTTATTATATTAATTACTTGACTGTTGCAATAAAAAAGATGGCCTTTTGTTCATATTTTTACCGCAGGGTTTTTACCTATCGTCTCATTAATATTAAAGCGAACGTGTGTCTTAAATAATTTTTTTCTTTTAATTATATTTTTACTTTATTTAAATTTATAGTTAACGGTCATGAAGCGCTTGTGCTGTTAAAGTTCAAGCAGCTACTACCATTAAAGTCAACTTGCAATTTGAGTCAGATTTATAGGCGTTTGAAAAACTTTTCGCTTTCTCAAAAAAGAGTGGTAAGAAACTAACGAACAAAGGACACATTAGTTCAATGTAATAACTCTACAAATATATGTAAATATAAATATAATCAGAATCTAATGATAGTAATAAAGGAACAAACTTATCTTTTTTGCGCCAATGAGTCATGTGGATGAATTAGCCACCAGTAGAATTTTGAAACTTTCAACTTTATTATCATTCTAAAACTTATATTTTATTAAACATTTTAGATTTCGGGTTCATTCTTGAGAAGATATGCCTAAATAGTCAACAGTCATGCCTTTGCTGAACAATAATTTTCATGACACTAAACGCTTTCTGTGGTACCTATATTTTTAGCGATAAGAACCTTTGCTGGTAGGGGAGGATGCAGAAAAAAAAACTTCGGAGATAGATCACTGATCTATTATATAAAAACTTCAATTTCGATAACTGATTTTATTTAATTTTCCCACGAAATCACACGATTTAGTAAATGTCGGCAGGGTTGGGAGTGGAATCTTCCATGTCAGTAAAAGCTTTGAAATGCTATCAGGAAAAGTATTTCTGTAAAGTTTATTAAACTTGTTATGAGTACGTCTGGGGATAAAAGCAAACGCTAAACAAAATATGTTTCAAATTAGATAAGTGATACTGGCACTTCCTATAAAAACAAAAACCCTCCCGAAAATATAATTTTCGTTCGGTAAATGGACGAAAACCTTAGAGTGCTTGTAAATAGAATGTATATGCACCGATGTACAGTAGATGTAATTATGTGTTCTGGCCCCACATTGGGCGCCATCTTGTAAGGAATGCCTGCAATCAGCGTAAATGACTGGAGTTTGTATCCCTATATACATATGTACAGAGAATGAGCGAAGGCCAGGTCACATACGAAATAGGAATCACACAAACACTCACACACATCACTGTCGAAAAGACTAAACGCTTCTGATCTGGGGAAGAAGGCCGGTTCGGGACCCATTGCAATCACTAGCAAAACAGTCGTCTGGAGGGTTCGTTGGCTCATACTTTTGCCCAGGCATTGGATACTTTACGTTTTTATTATAGAGTCCCTGAATGCCACTTTAAAAGAAAAAAAAACTCATCAATAAAAATAGTCTGAAATATCTAAAACAAAACTGTAAATTGGACCTGAAGAGAAATCTAAACCAAAACTTAAACTGAGCTCCTATTTTAACCACATTATCTCACGGATGTCATAGAGATATGTGCATCGTAACCTTCCCCACAAAATGATCCTTTATGCGCACGAAATTATTAAAAAGGATCCCAAAATTTACCAAATTTACTCTGCAGAAACCATTAGCACAAGGAGTTTAAAATTATTAACACATGATTAAATTCAAATTATACTCAAGAATTTATTAAAGAAAAATTCATGATTTACTGATTAAATCAAAACTTTATAAGTTTAGGAATTTTGCAAAGCTAATACAAAGTTTAATATTATCCGAAGGTTTAGCTTACTCCCACGCACTGAGCTTAAATATTTAGGTTAAAAATTATATGTAGAAAAAGAGATAAGAAAAATAAACAATAGCAAACTCACTTTTTATTGGCCTTTCACGATGTTGTTGCTGGGTATAGTTGTTTTTGTTGTTAGAAGGAAGCAAATTGGAGGCCAATACCTTAAAAACCCCAATACCTCTCCTAAACTTTAAATTTTTTTTTTCATTTTAAAGTTATTGCAATAACAAATACTTACTTACTTACTTATTTGGGTGGCCATAACAACCCGTTACCAGGTTACGGCCGACCTCAAAAGCTCTCTCCAGGCGCCCCTGCTTTGCGCGCGCCTTCTCCAATCATTCACACCAAGCGTGGATAGGGTTTCCTCGGCTTGGTCTTTCCATCGGAGGCATGGTCTTCCTCTTCGTCGTCGCCCAGCGGCTTCCGCATCAAACACCTTTTTCGCTGGAGCTTCTTCGTCCATACGCGCACAACATGTCCAAGCCAGCGCAGACGTTGGATAGTGATGCGCTTGACTATGTCAATGTCAGCGTAGAGCTCGTACAGTTCGTGGTTCATTCGAATACGGTAGTCGTCGCCGACGTGAACAGGACCGAAGATTTTGCGAAGAATTTTTCTCTCAAACACCCCAAGCGTGGCTGCATCAGTCTGCGACACAACCCATGCTTCTGCGCCGTAAAGTAGCACGGGTAAGATGAGCGTCTTGTAGAGTGTCAGTTTTGTCGGGCGAGAGAGGTCTCTACTACTCAATTGCTTACTTAGACCATAGTAACACCTATTAGCAAGAGTTAGTCTTCGCTTTATCTCCAGGCTGACATCATTTTGGTTGTTCACAGCGGTGCCAAGATAGGTGAATTCCTTGACAACTTCGAAAGTATATGGACAGCATATACTTTGTTTTGCCCTCGTTCACCGTCAAACCCACTTTCGCTGACTCTTTTTCGATAGCAGAGAACGCAGCAGTAACATCTCGCTTACAACGTCCAATGATATCAATATCATCGGCATATGCAAGGAGCTGGACACTTTTGTAGAAAATAGTGCCATTACGATGTACACTGGCTCTTCGCAACACCCCTTCCATCACAAAGTTGAAGAGGTTGCAGGATAGTGGATCGCCCTGTCTGAAACCTCGTTCGGTATCAAATGGTTCGGAGAGGTCCCTTCCTACTCTGACGGAGCTGGCTGTGTTGCTCGCAGGTATACCGAACTCAGACATGGTGGCATACAGGCAATCCCGTATCGGGCTATCGAAAGCTGCTTTAAAATCGATAAAGAGATGATGGGTATCGATCTGTTTTTCGTGGGTTTTTTCCACGATTTGACGTAGTGTAAAGATCTGGTCTATGGTGGCCTTACCAGGTCTAAAGCCGCACTGATAAGGCCCAATCAGTGTGTTGGCAAACGGCTTAAGTCTTTCACACAGTACAGTCGACAGGACCTTGTAAGAGATGGCAAGAAGACTGATTCCCCGGTAGTTAGCGCAGATTGTCGGGTCACCTTTCTTCAGTACAGAACAAAGGACACTGAGACTCCAATTGTCGGGCATGCTTCTACTAGCCATATTTTGCAGATGAGTTGATGCATACACCCTATCAGCTCATCGCCGCCGGTCTGGAACAATTCAGCTGGCAGGCCATCGGCACCAGCCGCTTTGTTGTTCTTAAGTCGTTGGATCACAACTCGTACCGCGTCATGGCTAGGTGGTGGTACGTCCACACCATCGTCGTTGATTGGTGGCAACGGGTTAATTTCTCCAAAGGCGGGATTGGTGGAGTCATCGCCAGCACGCAGCTTGGAAAAGTGTTCCCTCCATAATCTCAGTGCACCCTGCGTATCCGTAACCAGATTTCCATGTTTATCTTTACAGGTAGATGCTCCGGGCTTGAAACCTTGGGTCAGACGCTTGACTTGTTGGTAAAATTTTCGAGCATCATTCAGCAATAACAAATACATTACTTTAAAATTAATGAATGAATTTCATTACGAAGGACTATTTTATTTCTACATTAAACATTGCAAATTTGCCGACACCTGTTCAGCGCAGAACAATCTTCGATACACCAGCTAATAAAGTAATAAAAATAGTTTTCATATTTCTTTTGTTGTAAAATTAATTCAGTGAAACAAAACTTCATAGTATGGTATATTTTACGACTACATACAGACTTTTCACTGCATCATAATTCAATAGAAACTACACAAAGCAATTAAAAAGATATTGCTTTTTTTTTTCTTTTCTAATTTCATGAATGCATCATTTATTAACGAACGGAAGGAAATAAGGCAACACTTCAACAGAATTACATAATTGCATCTAATGTTTTGCTTACGTTTTATTGCATCAATTGAATTTCTTAAGAAAAGTTCACTGATGAAACATCCATTCCACACACGTTTGGAATGAATTTCCTGACATTTGAATTCACATTTCTCATCCTGCAATTTGCCGATGCAGTTTTTGCCTACATGCGTATGGTAATTTTATTTTTATCGCGATTTCCTCACTTGGTATAATTCTTGGCAATTCTTGCCGTCTGTCTGGTCGCTGCTGTTTTTGTTCCTCATACCCTAGAGGGCATTGAATTTTGATATTTACAGCCACTTTTTGTTATTTCTATTTTTCGCGCTGTATGCGCGCATCTCCTCACCTGTTCGTTTTAAGCGCTTTTGTATAATCAACGAAGCGGCAACACTGGCGGCAGCGCTCTGTGCCAAAGTTTTGACAACGAATGGGACGGGATTTAATAATTTCAACTTTGCAACTACGTCATTCGGGCGGCCCTTGACTTTTGCCAGACTGAGTGAAGATGGTCAAGCTAAAGTCATTGCCAGTGTTTCTCATTTAAAATGCAAAATTCAAAGTGTTTTTTTATGCCTTTTTTTATTTCTGCAGATAAAAAAGGGGGGCCCATTTTTGCGCCGCTCTATGCACACCGTAAAAAGTGACTGACATTTGTTCCAGCTGCCTGAGCAGCATTTTATATTATACAACGGGGTAAAAATGTACATAATAAAATTATCATCAAAAATCAAGATATTATTCAGTTGGGAATACTTACACTGAAAAAAGTACCTATTTCCTTTAAGTAAATAAATGTATTTGGCTAACATCTAACTCGGACAAGCTTAAAACAAAAGTTGCTGAGATTCGACAAAAGGTCGTGATTCCTCACATAGAAGCAAAATCTTTAAGACGATATACTGAACGAAATGTTTATCAAAAACAAAAAGCACTAATGTTTCGGAGAAGCTCTGGACAAGAATTACAAGAATTTATATAAATAGGAGTGGCAGATGTTAAGTAAATATTTCTAAAAACGCACAACAATACGTAATACTCAAATGTGTATATCAACAATGATTTCGGAGCTGTTCTTATCAAATTTGATTAACAACCTATCAAATAATTATGTAAGTTCAAAATAGACAAAACATAGTTACTTAAGCCCTATGCTTTTAAAAGCTACTTTCAATGCAGTGTAGTGTAGATAACTTTCGGCTTTGCCGAATATAAAACTTTGTCCAGTTTCTATTGAAATTTTAAGTACAACACACATAAGAACTCCACATCTGCAGAGTCATGAACTTCAGTTGAGAATACAATTAGCAACATTCTAGAAACGTAAGAAATAATAAACGAAGTATGTATATTGATTTTTGTTCTTATTGCTTAGCCAATCAAATCCAATCAAATCGCTGAATATGCGGACTTGATCGACATCCAGATCATCAACATCATCATAAGCATCAGCATTTAGTTCCCATACGTCAAAGAAATCTAATCATTAATAAAGTAAAATTTATAAAGCATCAATCAGCATAGATCGTGCTTAGAGTAGAACTTGAAATGTGCTTAAGCCAACATGACAGTTTATTTGTTTTTCACTTAAATTTATAGTTAAGTGGCCTGCAACATTAATAAAAAACTAAAAAAAATTTATTGAAGTGAAAACTTCTTATGGCACGTTGTGCGGCTGAGGAAAAAAGTATAAACTCGCGACACCGACCGTCATCGGGATTCCCCGTCATGAATGCGATAGTAAAATTTGAATGTTCTATTGTTTCTTTTAAATAAATATTCCAAGTGGAAGACAAAAAGCAAAGCAGACACACTAACTGACACATTCCATTCTCATTCAACGATTGTTATGCTTACATATTTGTTTCTTTCATATTCCGCGTTGTTGCGTTGACAAATTGAGAATGAGAGCGAGAGTAAAATTTGAATACATATTACGTTTTTGTCTTCCATTGCATTGCCATATAAAAAGAAAACGCACACATACCAACTAACCTTGCCATTAAACGATTTGTTTCCACTTCTGTCGGCACTCCCGGAGTGCAACCCGCCGTTTTTTTTTCAATAAAAATATTTTGCGAATAAAAAAAAATGTTGGTTAAAAATCTCTTTCGACTTCACAATGAAAAAACCGCTTCGAGCGCAACAAAAATGTGACTCAATAAAAATAAAAATAGTATGGTCTTAGCTTTAGAAAGTAAAAAGCATTTTCTCAACGTTCGTTGTTTGAAACACTGGCTAACGACACAACTTCAGTTCAGTGGTAATCTATTCAAGGCCGTTTCTTTAAGGTAATATGTACGTGAAGACAAAAAATAGCTCATTTCATGCTTGGCGCGCATGTTTTCAGTGCGGCAGCGTTTTTGTTATGCTCCCGAGTGAATCGTAAAATGCAGCATAGAAGAGATACACATGTTAAAACGATTTTTTAAGCTTTCTTCGTCAAATCTAATTTGTTAATTTATGTTTTTCGAATTCTTTATGTTTTTCCAATTAACTTCAGTTTGTTTCTTATGAGAAAACTGCAATCGCATTGGTAAGCCTCACCTGTTGTTATGTGTAACTCCTAAGTAACCTACTCTATTTAATGTTATAAGCGTTCGTTTTTTCTTCTTTGAAGAAAAGCAATATATTTTTTCAATAAAAAAAAATGTTCGTTAATTTTTGTTCAATTAAGAATTCTGTTTGGCCATAATATTTGCATTAGAGTACCAGCTGTCAAAACAAAACAAAACAAAACAGCAATTAATTCTACAAATACGAAACCTCTCACTGAAGTCAAAACCAAAAACCATAAGATAAAAACAAATCGGTGTTATTATAATTTAGAACCAGTCGATAAACCGGTTAGGCACACAAGTTTTTATGATTAATTTCTAAAAAAATTATAATTATAATTAGGTGCGGTCTGACACGCTAGGCTTAAACTCTGGTAAGAGTTGTTTTATAAGTATTTGGTGTAATTGCAGCGGAAATTAAGAAAATTTAAAATTTTTTTCGGTAAAAAGTTATTATTATTTATTTAAAAGAATGTCCTCATTATAAAGTTACATTACCTGCAAGGTGTGGCTAGTTTGTATCACTTTTAGTTCATTATAAAGGGTGTTTGTTTTTAGAGTGCATTAGTCTAAATTGAAATTTGAACATAATTTTTTTTTATTAAAAGATTATGTTTGACAATTATTGTTTTAAACTGATTTTCGGCATATGTCCACCACTGCTAATTGTAATAAATAGCATTCTTTTTGGACATTTTGAGGCCTTGTAACCACTAACTTCCTATATACCCATAAAAAACTACACTGTTCTAAGACCATTTCATATCAAAGAGACAGTCAGCCGGGCTAGCCATCTATGATTTTCATTAAATTTTATTCATAGACTGGGTCTTATGGAAAAATAGCAAACGTATTTTTTTTTTGATTCCTTCGACTTGCTTTTTGTGAAATTTCAAAAATTCATAGCTCTGTCATTATACCGATTGCCAATTTAAGAAATTTATTGTAAAGGTCATTTTACGTCCTTTGTGGCTTTTGAACAACATTTCGATCAAAATGTGAACTTCAGTTCAGCGAGTTGCGTTAAAGTGTTAATTACTTTCCTCACATTTTAGTTTTTAATTAAATTTAACACTTCAAAGCCATAACAACGATACGTTATAGTTTTTGCACGCCCACAACTGCCACCCCTTGTCTTAAAAAAAAAAGAAATCTTTCCAGCAAAAACTCCTAGAAAATGAAATATTTTTCAATTTGAAAATAAATTCGAGCCCTCTTTTTTTAAAAAAAATTAGTTCATTTTACTAAAAAAAAAGGTCAATAAAATATTTAAATTTTTATTTTAAAGTACGAGGACAAGAACTATGGCGGCCAATATAAGGTTAATTTTGATATCTACTTAGTACAAAATTTGTCTGGACTTAGATCAATTGAGCAAAAATTGGCCGAAATATACAAAATACAGTGGAATCCCGATAAATCGTAATCGCAAGGGACCAGCAATTTTTTTTCGATTTAACGAGGTTTCGAGACTTTATTGCACAAAAAAAAAAAAAAAATACGAATTATCGAGGGGATCAAAATGTATGGAATTTTTTCGAATTAAAGCGATTTTTTCAAGGGACCAACAGTTTGCTACGAATTATTGAGATTTTCGAATTAACGGGGTACAAATTATCGGGACTTCACTGTAGTTAGGGATAATCGCTTAATCGGCAATATTATTGATCTCAGTGCGGTACATAAACAACACATATAGGTCAAGGGCTTGTTCAATTTAAATGTGAAATGTCACTTCCTATCTCAATGTAGTGATTATGGATCTTGCCAAGACTAATAACATTGCTGATGACTTTAAAGGGGCAGGGGCAGTCATACGCGTGAAAAATGGAGCATTTTCAATAATTTTTTTTTGTATTAATTTAATTTATTTCATAAAACTGATAATATGGCATCATTGCATTATGTTTCCACTTGACTTGACGAAAATTTAAAAAAAAAAAACAAAAATAAAAAAAATTATATCTAGCTGTGTTGGACCCTGTCACATCCTTGGAAAATCATCTAAAATCAATCGCATGAGAAAAATGAGTTATTTAAATAAATAATCTAGTGTCTGATCGATGTTTTTTTTTTTTAATCAACAAAATGGCGGCCTCAGGAAATTTTTCTCCAGATTTTCGGGTACCAACAATTAATTGTTCATAAAAAAACGATATTTAAAAAACTAAAATCATTCGATCAGTCACTAGCTTTTTATGTTTTTCAAAACATAAGTTTCATTGAAATCTATCGAGCGGTTTACGAGTTATAGTGGTCACCAGTTCCGAAAACTTAGTTTTGAGAAAACCGTATTTAAAGTTTTACACTCGCGCTCCGGAGCGTCCGAGAGCCCTTTGGTTATTGCCGACTAACTCTAAAAGTAATTGTTGGATGGACTTCAAATTTTCAGGATGTGTTTTTAAGATATTATACTTTAAGAAAATGTAATCGATTCCTTGAAAATTCTAACTAAATTCTAAATTGTAGTTAATTCTTCTGCAATGAGCTCAAATCGAGTCTAATGTTGCACTAACAATCAAAAAGCATTTTTACATTAGTCGCCTTTACATTAGTGGCATGGCTATTAAATAGGCACTAAAATAGTCCATTTGAGTAAAAAATTAGAATGAAAAAAAAATGGTAATTAACACTTTACCACAAACCGTACTTTTGCCGACTGACTCTGAAAATTATCCCCTTTTTTTTGATCAACTCAGGTGCTTGAGTTATTTCATAATACCAACTTTGATTAACATTATTCACGCAAAGTTTTTTTCAATACAAAGTGAAAAATACCAAAAAAAAATTAGAAGAATTATAAAAGTTAGACATCTCATAAGAAAATTTTTTATCAAAAATATGCTATAGCAAAATGTGTCTCAATTTTTATCCAAAATTTAAAATTTTTTAACGTTCAAAGTGATTCAACACAAAGAAATGTTCACTAAACTGATCAAATTTAAACCTATTACTATGCACTCTAATGTACAAAACATGTGAGAAGGATTCAATAAAAACTGTCCCAATCACCCAAAAACTACATTTTCGCTATTTGACGGATCTATTACACCAATATAAGTATAATTAGTTCAAGAATAAAACTTGGTGGAAGCACTTGGTAAGAAGTTAAATTCATCCAAGTGGCCATTTAAGCAAGACATCGAAGGAACATTTTTGGTCACCTACTCGAAAAATGTGCTTTAAGCAATAAATGAAATAATATTTTAAGCAAATGAAAAAACAATTTAATTTCAAACTTATTTTATATATTGTTTTTTTTATAAATCAAACTTCGATCACTTAAAAAAAAAAACACCCACTGTTACTATTTTTGGTCCATTTGCCCAATTTGGCAAAAAAAAAAGGTTACAAAATCACATTTAACCAATTGACATAGTAATTGGCCGCCATTCTCTAATATTCAACTTGCATTGAAGTAGGCCAAAATTTGTAAACGTACAGACTTTGTACCTCCGTACTACTTCTACTATATGGTATATAATTTTATTATTGTCTTGTTGCAAAAACTGGTTGTGGTTGAATGATTAACGATACATTCAATTGTATTATTTCAACGTGTCTGTTTATTAGAGTACAGTGCAGCATATACTGTGTACATTAGAGTGACACAAAAAAAATCGACACTGTTACGAACTTTGGAAATAGCAGATCGAATTGAATTATTCATGTGTCTTTCAAATATCTTTATAATATTAGTGTTAAAATCAGTTTAAAGGCTCCCAACTTTATTGTTGCTATTGATATTCATCGGCGTTCATCACTATATAAAAAATGTATCGGTACGACGAGCGTTACAAAATGCCACAAGTTGTATTAAAATCGATAAAAATATTTTAATGTAAATAACTACAGCAATAGTAACTTTCTTTCGTATTTTCGATCATATTTTAAGCTGAAAGCTATGAGTAAATTTTTCTCAACTGGGCACAGTAAAACCCAAGTTATTAAACTTAAATTTTTTATTGCATAATTTCGAAGATATATTGATCAATATAAAGGACTTATACTTATTTTTGCAAAATTTGGATTTTTTAAAAAGTTATGAGCAAATGAACTTTTATGTGGGTGTTTTTTCAAATTGCGATTTCTCAGTAAATATTGGAAAAAAGTTAATGAAATTTTCGTGATAGGACAAAAAACGTTTTACAATTTATAGGAAATAAAGTTTTTATAAAAATATTATTTATTATTGATAAAAAATTATGTTCTTAATAAACAACTAGAATTTAAACCAACTTCTCATATGTTCAGAATATTTCCACTAAATTGTTTTGTTAAGTCCACAAAACTTTTACCTGAAAAATTTTTAGTACGCTTCATAAATAAAAAAGTTACGAATGTTTAAGCGACCTCTAAATGTCAACCTTATAATACATAAATTATACAGCGTTTTTCTAATATACTAATAAGGCATATTATGTGGAATAATCATGCAATAATCCATTTTTTAGTGTCAGTCTAATATGCATATGTACGTATACTTTATCTATCGATCTATAGAATGACAGATGTTATAAATGGCTATCAATTACTTGCTGTATTTTTTCCCTTCAATCGTTACAAAATCAAAGAAATTAATACATTTATTTTTTCTTTCAAAACAATTAATTTTACATAAAAAGTCAGTTGAATAATACCAAAGAGTTGCTTGTACTCCTTTTACCTTGCCTTCTTTATTATTGAAACTGAAAGTGTAACTGAAGGTCAAAATTAATTATAGAATGAATGCATGAATTGCTCGTTAGGCATATGAAAAATTTCAGTCAGACGGCAATATTAATCATTCACGCAGAAAATTGTATTATAAAATCTTTATAATAAATAATATTAATAACTAAGTATGACAACCTGTTATGTAAGGCTAAGACCTATTTTGGAGAAAAAAAAACATCCACGCAGCAAATAAGCAAAAGTAAGTTTGAGTTTCATATTACTTTTGCCTACCTAAGTAATTTGACGGAACTCCAGATATGAAATAACGGCCGTAAAATATGTTGTCATGGCATATTCAACAAATTACTCATTTTAAGATGTTGTCTCCGTAGCTTTGAGAACTTTATAAAATCAAAGTAAGTAACCGAAAGCTAAATCGGAGTTGAATTGAAGTTGAAATAAATATATAACGCAATGACTTTTAGGGCCATTTTTAATTTGTCTCCAGCAAAAATTTTTAGAAAAATTTCAAAAATGGAATAATTATTTAAAAAAGGCATATACCATTCAAGACCTTATATCAAATATCCATATCATATTTTGAATTTAGAGTAATTCTTTTTCAAGTGGACCAACCCACTCGAACAGCATGGTTTTTCAAATATAATGGCCTGACTGGTCTATAAATTTTCGTTGAAATAACTAATTTAAAAAGTCATGTGGCGTTTTACTTATTTTTAAAATAGTGGCTCAAGATGGCGTCTACAACGGGGAAGGTCATGTTAAGTTTTTTGAAATATTGAAAAAAAAAGTCGAGAAATAATTTGAGCGATTCCTGGAAAATTATGTTTATTATATCGGGATAATTTTTTGTAACCGCAATCCTATTTTCAAAGCTACATATTTGCGAATATTATAGATGCCTAAGTCAATAGAAAAAATTAGTTTAATAATATACTATTTTTCCTGCTTTTGCTAACGCAAATATAAATGTTAACTAAATACATGTACATTAGGGTGATTCAAATTTTTTATTTTTTGTTTTTTTTAAGGTGCTGTTGCTTAAAAAGTAAGTTTGTGATATGAAGAAAAAGCTCACGAAAATTCAGCTCTGTAACTCAATTTTATAAGGTGGCGCCGGAGCCTGTTAGTTTTACATGTAAATTGTATGGAAAAATTATTTTTTTCAAAAAAGGTGTCTAAATGAATAGGTGATTAGTGCTGTTGAGCTGAAAAGGGTCGTTTTTCGATGTAATTTCTTACGCTGAATCCGAATCTGGCCTCAGAATTGACCCATCATGTCGGAATCCTGAAATATTTGAGGCTAAGTACCTAAAACATGATGTTTTTTTGTCTACTTTCGAGGCCATGTATAGGATTCAAAGAAAGTTGATCAGCTTATTTTTAACAAAAGCATCATTTAGTACCATCCTTGCCCTTTAAAATGAGCTTTCAAGTGGTGATCTGTGATGCTTCCTTGCAAAGTTGCAGCCATTTCAAGGTGACATGAATTTGAAACCCGTTGGTTAATATTGTTGGGTTGCAACCCATTGTAGGGGATCCAATTCATCTCACTTTAAAATGGCTATAACTTTGCAAGGAAACATCACAGATCACCACTTGAAAGCTCATTTTAAAGGGCAAGGATGGTACTAAATGATGCTTTTGTTAAAAATAAGCTGATCAACTTTCTTTGAATCCTATACATGGCCTCGAAAGTAGACAAAAAACATCATGTTTTAGGTACTTAGCCTCAAATATTTCAGGATTCAGACATGATGGGTCAATTCTGAGGCCAGATTCGGATTCAGCGTAAAAAATTACATTGAAAAACGACCCTTTTCAGCTCAACAGCACTAATCACCTATTCATTTAGACACCTTTTTTGAAAAAAATAATTTTTCCATACAATTTACATGTAAAACTAACAGGCTCCGGCGCCACCTTATAAAATTGAGTTACAGAGCTGAATTTTCGTGAGCTTTTTCTTCATATCATAAACTTACTTTTTAAGCAACAGCACCTTAAAAAAAACAAAAAATAAAAAATTTGAATCACCCTAATGTACATACTTATATTAATGGAAATATCATGAGAACAGATCAACTTACGATAACTTAACTTTTCCACAAATGGGCATCGCCATGTTTTTTCACACACATAAAATCACACTCTTCCCAACAATAAGTTCAATAAAAAGAAGCGCTTAATTTTTATTACACTTGAGTTGATTCAAACATAAATACTTAATTTAAACAAATAAAATAAAATTAACAACAAAAATCAGCTACTAACTATATTCTCATGTCAACTAACGAGTTTCAACAAAAGTATATATTTAACTTTAAAAGTAAAATCATATGAATACTTAATTTTTTGTAAAAGGTCAGCCACTAAGTTAACATTCACTGGCAACAAACTCAAGACACCAACGCCAAAGCCAACTTTGGCTGTGTTTAAGTGCAGTTCTTTGTATGTCATGCACCGCATGCTGTGTCTTGCTAACTACAATCTGTTGGATAGATACCAGTACCTTAAACTAAACGCTTGCAATCAACATTAGACAACCCAACCTCAGGTTATTTTTAGTGCACTAAAAAGCACTAACTTGTAACTCTATCTAAAAAAATACATTAAATGTGAGTTGTTGCAAATGTTATGCGGTGGAAAATGTTTGCATTAAAACACTTAGCGTGCTTAGCATGACTGTCTCTTTTGTTGGTATACCCTACAATAAGAATTTTAGAAAATTTGATAAGCCATCAATCTGGGCATTTGTTATTCTTAATCAAATATCCTTTGATAAACAGTTTATCTGATTAATCGACAAAATACACTATCTACATATATTAGGGCGGATTAAGTGGTCCGGAAACTATTTTTTTCTGAAAGTTCGTCAAACTTTAAGCAAAAAAGTCCAGTGCACATTACACAATGAATTTCGAGCCCGCGAGTTTTTATTTGAAGTAGTTAAAACTTTTCAAACTGCTTATAGCGCCATCTGATGGCAGTTTTCAGTACCTTAAAGCTTTTTGTTTTCTTCTTCTTCTTCGTTTGTTTTCGTAATTCAAATCGGTCCTTTAGTTTCGGCGTTATTGAAGTTTAAGCAAAACGGTTGATAAGTTCAGAAAACTGCCATCAGATGGCAATATAAGCAGTTTGAATAGTTTTAACTACTTCAAATAAAAACTCGCGGGCTCGAAATTCATTGTAGCCATATGGTGTAGTAGACTTTTTTGCTTACAATTTGCCGAACTTTCAGAAAATAGAGTTTCCGGACTAAAAAATGTCTCTCCATACAATTTAATCTGCCCTAATTTATATCCATATACCTTAGAGTATGTACACATTTGATAGTAGCCGAAAAATATTTGTCATATTTTTTACATAAATATCGGTCTGTTTGATTTTGAATTATTTAGGAAATTACTTTTGAAACCTTCGGGAATCCAAGACAAGTTGTATGCTTTTTCCGATAAATTATTTTCATTAGAAACTACCAAAATTACTGATTTGAATGATTCAAAACAAGGTTGTGAAATTTTAATTTGAAAACAAAATCGCACAAGATTCAATATCCGATGGTAAAATATAGTTGAGGTGCTAGTAAACTCTTCAAATGTCGTTTTTGTCCAAAGAAGAAAAAGGCTTCAGTTAAAAATGTTAGTGCTGTACGTAACAAACGTGGCCGATAGAGGAATATCAATCAATAACTCTAAAAATACATTAAGTTCGAAATTGCACAACAGATGAAAACACATATTTTTCAAGCCCATGCTCAATCCTAATCGTCCAATAAAATCCACGATTTTCGAACAGAAACACTTGATCAAATTTTTCGAAAATTGCTGTTTTTGAAGGAAAATTTAACCGATGAAAAATGGCGGAAATTTTGTCGAACACAGATTTTGCTGGACTGAAATTGATATGGTTTCATCTCTTCTACAACTTTGGACCTATCATGCTTTCTTTCTATTTGAGGCTTATTTTTCGAGTGGCCAGGGCTTGGCATGTGCGCCAGCGGGTGTCCTATATTAAAATTTTTATTACCTACAGCACTTACATTGTTGAATTAAACATAATTCATCTTTCGAGAATTGTGACGATTACAAAGTTTACTGACTCCTCGACTAATGTGTCAGTTGCAGTGTTGGCATGTCACAAGGATTTTTAGGTTTACGACGCTCACACGTCGTAAATGTCACAAATGTCACAAAAGTCGCAAACTCCAGATCAACCTCGTTTTCACAACTAGATACTAAAATTGTTTGTCAAACAATTTGGCGAACAAAAAATTATATGTGATTTGATGAGAATTTGAATAGGTTTGACAAACAATTTGATGTTCTGAATCACGTTATGAATAAATAATTTTTCTTTGCATGAACTCGAGAATTCGTCTTTGTCACAAACTCAAGTTGTGTCACAAAGGCTCGAAGGTTTACGACGTTTACGACTGTAGGTTGCAAAGGCCGTAAGTGTCGCGCGAATTTGTGACATGCCAACACTGGTCAGCTGTTACATGATAAAACTTAGTTGCATGAAACTTAAGCCACTATATATATAAAGAAACTAGATAAACAAGATACGCGAAAAAATTAATCGAAATGCTGCCCGAGCGATTTTGCTCACCTCCATTTTGTTTATGACATCTTCCCTTCACTTTCGTGAGTCTCAAAAGAGTTCATCGTATTGCATTAGAACTGACTGGGACAGAAGCCAAAATTGTATTTAATTTATTAGTCAATGGAATCATGTAGAGCGTTTTGTTTTGAAGTAAAACTTTATGAAATCATAATGTAGCGTATTCAGGTTTCGACCAATTCCTAACTTATCATAGTTGCGTTAGTAATTCTTGCGTTAACAATACATGACTTAGTTCACTGTGGCACTGCATGCTTTCATTATAATAACTGCTTACGGAATGTTAAATAAACCACGGTAAATATAAAAAACAATGCAATTCTCATGTTCTACATTTAATTAATTTACATTAAGTTTTAAAGTAAATTGTGTGCAATTTTATGTACGCTTTGTTTGCGGAATCGCTTAATGCAAATTAACAATAAAATTCTTACATTAAACAATAACCTTGCACTTATATGACTCAGAATTCATTGTTATTTTTTTCATGCTAAGTTTTCGAGTGAGATATTTCTAGCTGGCTGAATCAAACGTGGCACTAATTAGCTTTTCTAGCAAATGATGTTAACGTGTTTCTGGCTAAATCATTTTTTGAATACAATCATAGTATTCGAGTAAATGAGCTAAAGCTCGTTATCGACCACTTTAAATGGTCATCAGTGGATCTACAACATAACGCCGGCAATCGGCTTTCCTACGGTTTCAGATATGCGAATCATTCACCATATCTCGATTCTTATATTTTGCACATTCAAGTAACTCCAGCGGCTGCACCCTTTAACACGATATAAGACGGGGCTTCAATTCTTTATTTACATACCTTGCTCTTTATCATTGACTGAAGCAATATGGGCTTTTTTAAAATACATAAAAAAAAGTGTTAACAAAACAATACCCAGCCTTCTTCTTAAACAAATGCAAACAACTTAATTTGTTTATTTTATGAAGTTAACGAATTACTGTAGCGTAAAAAACGCATAAAAAACTCTTTGTTTTTTAATTTTGCGAAATTGAATACTTTCAACTAATTTATCTATGGTCGTTTTTTCATTTCTTTAATTTGTTCAGTTTATGGTAGAGCATTTTACATTCAGATTGTGTTGCGGGTGTATGCCATTGTTGCTTCATTAGCGCATAGAACACGCAATACTTAGCCAACGATGCGTACAGTTAGCAAGGTGATAAAACTCATCATTTACTATTCGGCGATAACTTTGTAATGAATTATTTTGTACAATTTGAGTTTATTTTCATATCCCCCAATTTTCATATCGTCTCGCCAGTTTTTTTTGACCAAATATGAGTTTTTAATGCCATTCTACAGTCACCCTCGAGCAGGGCAATTAGAAATATCATATCTTGTATAGTTATCGAGTTATTTTGTGGAAGCTTATCCTACATAACATAATATACATCCCATTTTCTTCTGATAAGTCTTATTTGTTGTACATTCATTTCTATATTAAATTGTGTCATTTTCTTTTGCTAAATATTTGTCTTATATCCTGGTGTCATATGTAGGACAGTGATGGCATTTCGGTTTTTTTTTGGGAATATATCAAATTTAGACTCAGAATGTATATAGCTCATAGAAAATGTATAATGTCATAAGTTTTTTATGTATCGGAGGTCCTAAGGAAATCTTATATTTTGACTTTTGAAACCTCTGATATAGAACTTATGACTTAAGCTTCTTTAAAAAAGTTGTTATATAAAAAATCAGCTTCAAATGAGATTCATATTTTTGGTATTGGAAAAATTTTTTTTATGAAGTATTTTAGAGTTTTCCGTCGTATTTCAAAAGCAGCACAGTGTTTTCACAAACAAAATATTCTTTTGTATGTTTATAAGAGCTTAAAGACAATCAATATGAAAACGAAATGTTGTAAAGAATTCAAGGTACTTTTGCTATTGATCGAGTACGTTGAAGAAGGTTTGTAGAAACTCTATGCCTCATGAGGGTATAAGAAACCCAAGCGACAAAAGCTTACAAAAGAGATTCCTAACAAAATTTCTTTCGAATTGGATGGTAAGTTTTATTTAATTGATTTACCGTAGGATGGATGGGGCTGCTTGTAGAAGTCCACGTAAGTGGGGAAAGTCCTGATCGCCACTCACTTGGGAGTGGCCAGAGATGATTCTTTTGCAAGCAGTTCAAGCAGCTCACAAACTTCCGGCCTTTTTTGGCCAAGTATCCTCTGGAGATCCCTTGGACACCCGTCCGGGGGTGAGCTAGTTGTGAGAAGGCGGGTCTCTCCTAGACTTAAAACTTGGAATGTGTGCGTAGGGTTTGGGTCTCACCACACATTATCATCATTTCCAATGAAAACCAAATCAGCCTCGGATAATAGCCCCCACTACGATGACGACCACTGCAAACGAAAAACGGACAATGATTTACGGATATGCACCTGGAATGTCCGGACCCTCCATAGGGAAGGTGCAACTATCCAACTGGCGGAAGCCCTCGTAAAAATAAAGGCTGACATCACCGCCATCCAGGAGATGCGATGGAAAGGACGAGGCTGCTCTAAACGGACGAACTGTGATATCTACTACAGAGGCCATGTGGAGAGGCGCGAATTTGGTTACGGATTCGTTGTAAGTCGAAAATTACGCCACCTAGTTTCCCGGTTCACGCCAATAAACGAAAGGCTGGCTACGATCCGTATCAAGGCAAAGTTCTTCAACATAAGCCTAATTTGCGCGCACGCCCCGACGGAGGAAAAGGACGATGCCACCAAGGATGATTTCTACGCGAGCCTAGAGGACGTGTATGATCGTTGTCCGACCCACGATGTAAAAATAGTCCTCGGCGATTTTAACGCGAAGGTCGGAAGAGAAGGCATCTTTGGCGCTACAGTCGGTCAGTTCAGTCTCCACGAGACCACTTCAAACAACGGTCTGAGGCTGATCGACTTCGCCGCGGCGCGAAACATGGTAGTTAGTAGTACCAGATTTCAACACCTCGACATTCACAAGGCCACCTGGCTATCCCCGGATCAAAAAACGAAAAACCAAATTGATCATGTTATGATCGACGGAAGGCACGCTTCAAGCATTCTGGATGTGCGTACATTTCGGGGGGTCAACATTGACTCCGACCACTATCTTGTTGCAGCTAAGATCCGCATGCGGCTATGCAATGCGAAGAATGTACGCATGGGCATGCAACGAAAGCTGGACGTCGCCAAGCTGCAATCACAACGGACTGCCGAGGCGTACTCCGCTCAACTCTCGGTTAAGCTCAACCAACCAACCTCTGGAACCGACGACGCCGGTGAACTTTGGACACACATCTCCCACTCCATGCGTGCTGCTGCCGAGGAAGTCATTGGTTTTCGACGCCCACAACCTCGAAACCAATGGTATGACCAGGAGTGTCGCGATGCGACTGCTGAAAAAAACGCCGCATACAAGAAGACGCTGCAGTCACCCGCAACGCGAGCCGTGCGAGAAAACTACCGCGAAAAGAGGAAGGAAGAGAGGCGCATTTTTAGACGTAAAAAAAGGGAGCAGGAAAAGCGTGAGCGTGAGGAACTTGAGGTGTACCAGGGCAAGAAGGATGCACGAAAATTCTATCAACAAGTTAAGCGTCTAACTCAAGGTTTCAAGCCCGGAGCATCCACTTGTAGAGACGAAAATGGAAATCTGGTTACAGATACACAGAGTGTACTGAGGTTATGGAGGCAGCATTTCTCCAACTTGCTTACGGGCGATGATCCCACCAATTCCGCCCAGAGAGAATGCAGTACGATACCACCAATCGATGATAACGCAGTGGAAGTACCATCACCTAGCCATGAAGAGGTTCGAGTTGCTATCCAGCGACTCAAAAACAACAAAGCAGCGGGTGCTGACGGCCTGCCAGCTGAGTTGTTTAAAGCTGGTGGCGATGAATTGATAAGGTGCATGCATCAACTCATCAGCAAAATATGGCTAGCGGAAAGCATGCCCGACGATTGGAATCTCAGCGTGCTTTGTCCTGTAATAAAGAAAGGAGACCCGACAATCTGCGCCAACTACAGGGGTATCAGTCTTATTTCCATCGCATATAAGATCCTCTCGAGAGTATTGTGTGAAAGATTGAAGGCGTATACAGAAACGCTGATCGGATCCTATCAGTGTGGCTTTAGACCTGGTAAGTCCACCATAGACCAGATTTTTACACTACGCCAAATCCTGGAGAAAACCCATGAATATCAAATCGACACTCACCATCTCTTCGTCGATTATAAAGCTGCGTTCGATAGCCCAGTGCGGGATTGCCTATACGCAACAATGTCTGAGTTCGGTATACCTGCAAAGTTGATAAGGCTCTGCAGGATGACGTTGAGCAATACGTTTAGCTCCGTCAAGGTAGGGAATGACCTCTCCGGAACTTTTAATACCGAGCGAGGTTTCAGACAAGGCGACCCGCTCTCGTGCGATCTCTTCAATTTCATTATGGAGGGGATCGTACGAAAAGCCGGTGTGCATCATAATGGCACCATTTTCTTCAAAGGTGTTCAGCTCCTTGCGTACGCTGATGATATTGATATTATCGGTCGGAGTAAGAGAGATGTTACTGCTGCTTTCACTGCTTTTGAAAAGGAATCAGCCAAAGTGGGTTTGACGGTAAACGAGGGCAAGACGAAATACATGATGTCTACTAACTACAACAAGAGAGCACGGGATCTAGACTCCCATGTTACAGCGGGCAACTGTAAATTAGAAGTTGTCAAGGAATTCATCTACCTTGGCACTGCCGTAACCAGCAACAATGATGTCAGTCTGGAGATTAAGCGGAGAATAACAATTGCTAATAGGTGCTACTACGGTCTCAGTAAGCAATTACGTTGCAGAGCTCTCTCTCGATCGACAAAGCTAACACTCTATAAGACGCACATTCTACCTGTGCTTCTTTATGGCGCTGAGGCATGGGTGGTTTCGACAACAGACGCAGCCGCTCTTGGGGTGTTCGAGAGGAAAGTTCTCCGCAAAATCTTTGGTCCTGTTCGAGTTGGCGACGACTATCGCATTCGAATGAACCACGAGCTGTATGAGCTCTACGCCGACATTGACATAGTTAAGCGTATAACAATACAGCGACTACGCTGGCTGGGTCATGTCCATCGTATGGATAAAGAAGCTCCAGCGAAAAAGGTATTCGAAGGGAAGGTCCCCGGTCAAAGACGAAGAGGGAGACCATGCCTCCGGTGGATAGACCAAGCTGAGGAAGCCCTAACCGCGCTTGGCATTAACGATTGGAGAAGGCGCGCGCAAAACAGAGGCGCCTGGCGAGAGCTAATGAGGTCGGCCGTAACCTGACAACGGGTTGTTATGGCCATCTAAGTAAGTAAGTAAGTAAGATTTACCGTATTTTATATATTACATATACTTACCAGTATACCATATAGTAAGTAGGTACAGCTCCCGATTATTTAATATTTTATTATTAACAAATCTACCAAAAGCATTTGGACTTAGATTCTTACAGTAAATTCAGAAAACAAATTATCTTCATGAAACAGATCTCAAACTATCATCCCCCTCCCTTCAGGCACTTTTTGAAGAAATGAAAAAATATTATGATCGCCACCAATAGGACAACACTTTTCCCAAGTTTGAGGTCAATTGGTTATGTTCGATTTCTTGCTTAGGACATTTGACATCAAATGCGGGTAAGCTGCTCATCGTTGCTGCTGTGCAACGATATTTTTGTTAGCTCAAATAATTGTTTTTCTTAAATAACTCAACACAAAACTACTTCCTACTCATTTTATTTTTCTTAAAATTATTTTTATTACTTGAATTTAATTCAAACGTTTTTTTTTTTGCCGCTCAATTATTGAAATTGTCGCTCATTTTTAGCATCTTAAAATTGAAGTGCATAGCAAATACATTGCCGAGCAAATCCTGAAGCCTTTTATCAATGTTACCATTTGTAAATTTCTAATTGAACCAAAAAAAACGCCCCCTCAAGCTGCAACCACAATTTACTGCAAATAAAAATTCAAACACTAATTTGTGCGAAATTGTCATCGAAGATCGACGAACTTTCACTCATGAGTGGCGGTATTTCGCTTGTGGAAAACTCAACTGCAGAGAGCTGTGGAAAAATTAAAACAACAAATAAATGAAAATAAAATTTGTGAAAAGTGAATTAGTACACATGTAAATGAGCAGCGCTGGTACGAGTAGTACGAGGAAGCAGTCAGTCAGTCAGTTGGTACTGGTAGAAGTAATGAAGTGTGGTAGTAGTTGATATGCAAATGAGGCCCACATTGATGCATTCACTGCATTTGCGCAAAGTGAGGCAGACGGCAGCAAGTCGACGTGTATTGTGCCTGTCCGTCTGTCTGTCTGTCTGTCTAATGTGTGCTCATGTTTGCCCACATCTGCGTCCATATGTTGTTCCGCTTCAATGTTGCTACAACGGCTACAGCTGCTGATATTAGTGAACGGCAACTTAGTTAGTTGTAGCTACTTCTTCTTTGTTTCTAATTGCATGAATTGTTGTTATAACTGTTGCGCTGAAGACTTGCGAGATTTTGTTTAACATTTCTATACAATTTTTATTGAAAGAAAAAAAAAATCAAACAGTTTGGTTTTACAAAATTTTGATTACAATAAGAATATGGAAGAAATCAATATAAAATTGGGCCTTATTTTATATGAAAAATTATCTAAAGTCTTTAGTGATTATTTCAACATTATTGCGTGAACTTTTAAGAAGAAAAACGCACGAAAAATAACTATGCAAAGCCAATAACTAATCAAAATTTGTACGCATAAAATACAAAATTAAGGGCGGTTTTTCCAATAAAAAAAAAGTTTCCCAATAAAAAAACAATTAGGTAAATGGGCTGAATCGTGCATAGATCTTTATTCCGAGGCACAAGACAGTACAATAAAAACTGAAGAAAAAATAGACAGGCTTCGTCGAGTCGTACGTCTAAGCGCGGTTTCTATAGTTCCTGTCAAGAGTCAAAACTTTCCATTACGGAAACTGTACTCTTGCCGAACTATGGGATAGATATGCTGTGTGATATAATCAAATATGTGCTTGCACTCGAAAAAAACTTCAATATTTTATGGTATTGTCCCACGTCCCTGTACCAAGTTTCATTACATTCACATTTCAATCTCACGAATTACAAAATCCCGTCCACTCTTTCTAAAGAGTTCATTTGTGCCACTCTGCATGAATAGAAATGGTACTGAATTTGAATTTGCATCAAAATTGAATTGAAATTGAATTGAAATTTAATTGAAATTGAATTGAAATTGAATTGAAATTGAATTTGAAATTGAAATTGAATTTGAAATTGAATTTGAAATTGATTTGAAATTGAATTGAAATTGAATTGAAATTGAATTAAAATTGAATTGAAATTGAATTAAAATTGGATTGAAATTGAATTGAAATTGAACTGAAATTGAATTTAAATTGAATTGAAATTTAAATGGAAATTGAATTTAAATTGAATTGAAATTGATTTGAAATTGAATTGAAATTGAATTGAAATTGAATTGAAATTGAATTGAAATCGAATTGAAATTGAATTGAAATTGAATTGAAATCGAATTGAAATTGAATTGAAATTGAATTGAAATTGAATTGAAATTGAATTGAAATTGAATTGAAATTAAATTGAAATTGAATTGAAATTGAATTGAAATTGAATTGAAATTGAATTGAAATTGAATTGAAATTGAATTGAAATTGAATTGAAATTGAATTGAAATTGAATTGAAATTGAATTGAAATTGAATTGAAATTGAATTGAAATTGAATTGAAATTGAATTGAAATTGAATTGAAATTGAATTGAAATTGAATTGAAATTGAATTGAAATTGAATTGAAATTGAATTGAAATTGAATTGAAATTGAATTGAAATTGAATTGAAATTGAATTGAAATTGAATTGAAATTGAATTGAAATTGAATTGAAATTGAATTGAAATTGAATTGAAATTGAATTGAAATTGAATTGAAATTGAATTGAAATTGAATTGAAATTGAGTTGAAATTGAATTGAAATTGAATTGAAATTGAGTTGAAATTGAATTGAAATTGAATTGAAATTGAATTGAAATTGAATTGAAATTGAATTGAAATTGAATTGAAATTAAATTGAAATTGAATTGAAATTGAATTGAAATTGAATTGAAATTGAATTGAAATTGAATTGAAATTGAATTGAAATTGAAATCGAATTGAAATTGAATTGAAACTGAATTTAAACTAAAATAAAAATGAACTTGAATGCGAAAACTTAAATGAGACAGAAATGAGCGCATGAGCAATAAAGGTGCTGTGGAAAATGTTTCGCTCGTTAACTAATTATCGCAATGACGGAAAACAACATGAAGACACAAAAAAACGATTATGTAATGTTCAAACACACACTCATTTGTGCATATATGTACATAAACATATGTATGTAGATGCGCATATAAAACCATAGTGTAATAATTTGCCGTCATTTTCCTTTTCACCTTTAATGCTACATTACATTTTTAGTACGTAATATTTTACGCCTCAAGAAGCACACACAAAAGCCCAAAACCCCCCAAAAATAATGCGCACATTTGGAAGAACCTGCAACAGCAGCAGGTTTTCCACACGAATGATGGAAAATATTATGTCAACAAATCAAGTTAGGCAATTTCGTCAGCGTGTTTGTATGCTTACAGATGTTTTCTGCAAATGATGTAACATTTACAATTTAATGGTTGAACAGTATGCATCCACACATCGTTGTTGTAATTACAACATTAAAGACACGATATTAAATGAAAATTATAAAATTGAAAATAACCTAGGCGCATTCGATTTTATGGTCTATTTTGACAACAGCTAATGGTGGTAGTTTCTTATTTTAACAGCATTTTCTTGTCAATGAAGCAGTTAATCATTTGATCAAATATTATCAGCACAAAAATACGAATTTTAATTTAATTTTAAAGACACCACATCCGCTTCAGCATTTCTGCTTTTTTGGGTGACAGAAAAAAAATTCTGTCTTTGACAATACATATTTTCTAATGCCAGGTTCTTCGATATAGCTGTGGGCTCCAGGAAAAATAGCTTGTTTACAATACATCTCTTTCGGCGTGTATGGTCCTGACTACGTCGTTCTCATTCCAAATTACATGATATTTATTTTAAGCATTTACCAATCTCGGGACATATTAACAATTTATGGTAAAACTAAAACATTTTTTATTATATTGGGTGCCATGTCACTTTTGTACTTCCTTTCCCATCGCTTTTTTCATTTCCTTTTCATCTCTTTAACTCAGTCTCTGCTGGGATTGGACAGAAGGGATACTACTTCAAAATTGCTTTGAGTTCCTTTATTAATGAGGAAAACAATTTATATTTGAATGATTGATTGAGTAGTGCATATGTTTACCCTTGGTATTTACCAGTGTAAGTCAAAAAACCCAGTCAGAAGTAAAAATTATTATTTCTTCATCAAATAATGTTAATAACAGATTTTGAAATTTTCAACTTTTATTTAAAAAGTAGTTCCATTTTCATTCGTTTCTCTAGATTTTGTCATTTACTTTTTGGCATATTACTTGCAATCAATGTGTTGCTCCTGTATTTGCTTTTAAGTGCTTTTCACTTAGTTTTTCATTGTATGCACTTCATTTACGGGCTTGTGGAAAAATTCGTGATGTCTATGTTGAAAAAATCAATGAAATTGTCCAAAACATTAAGGAAGGCCGGCTTATTTCATTTTATAACAGCGCTGAGGAACTAGACATTGACCAATAAACAGAAAAATTGCCACAGAAAAAAAATCGATATTTAAGTACCACATTAATTAACAGTGAAAAATTAAATGGACCGAATTTTCATCTATGAATCACTGCTGAAACGAAACAAAATAGAGCCACTTTTGAAGAGGTTGATAGCAGGCGATGGAAAGTGGGTCACATACGACAATAATGTATGAAAAAGTTCATCGTCGAAGACGGGTGAACTTGCACTAACGGTGATAAAATCGGACTGACGTCACGTAAGGTAATGCTTGGTTGGATTAGAAGAGAATTGTAAATCATGAGGTGCTTTAACTTAACCAAGTGATTGATTCTACACTCTAGTGCAAACAGCTAATGTGATTAAATAGTGCAATCGAGCTTAAATGGCCAGAATTGAATAATTGTAAGGATTGTCCTCGATCACGAGCATTCTAGACCACACACATCTTTAGTGACAAGTTGAGAGAGCTGGGAAGTTCTCATGCATACATCGCCCAGATCTTGCTCGGTCTGACGGAACTCTCTTAATGATGTAAAGTTGACTTCAAAGGTGGCCTGTGGGAATTACAACAGTCCCAGAAGCTCTACAGCATTGGTTCCCAAAGTGGTCCAGGTGGACCGCCAGGGGTCCATGGGAGACTCGACAGGGGTCTACGTTGGCGTGACAAAAAAATGGGGGTTCACAATTCGTAAGCGGAGGTCCACGAAAATGTATCTGCTTTCGATAGTGAAGAAGTAAAATGTTGGGTTGGCTTCACCTATCAATATAGGTAGATAATATTTTAAGAAACTCATCAACTGTTACTTGTAAAAACTTGCATATTCCATATTCAGTACAAAATGTCGGAACTCAGCTGCAACGCAAATTTTCATAGTTAGATCTAATCTTCACATTTTTTGTCGAGTTTTGGGAATATGGTAGAAATGTAGCTGCAAGGGGTCCACCGGAACCAGCTAAATTTTGAAAGTGGTCGATGAGAAAGAAAAGTTTGGGAAACTCTGCTCTACAGTGTTGGCATAATGAAAAATAACAAAAGGTTATAGATCAAAATGACACATATTTAACTTAATAAAGTTGATGTTAAACATAAGATTTAGCAAAAAAATATCACGAAAGTTTTCCTTGACCTACTATAATTCGCACCTTTAAACAGGTTAACAGACTTTAACTGAGATAATATTGTAGCGAAATTTGGTTTATGCTAGAAAATTCTTGAAATAAAAACTAACAAAAGAAACTAAACGATATTAGCACCATCTAGCGCAAAGTGCAGTTTTTGTACTAAAAATAATAAACCGAACAGACGCTGCAGTAAACAATAAAAAGTCGACAACCGAGAGAAATTATCGCCGTCGTACAACGTACAACGCCATCTAGCATAATAGCTAGCTCAACGTCAGTGCGCCATGCTGGTGAATTGTGGATAGTGGTAGAATGCACGCTACAAAGTAGCACTGGTAGGTTGTAGATAATGGTAGAATATACGCCATCTGGAAGGTAATAGATTATTCGAGAAAGTGATGCCTGTAGTATAAAAGGGTGTCATTTGAGTTTTCGGACACAGTTGTATCTAAGCAGTGAGGTGGAACACTTGAATTAAAAGCAATAAAGTGAATACAGTGTGATCCGTAGTAAAGTAAAACAGTTTTCTATACAGTGTTAAATTAATATTAGAATTTGAACGTTAATAAAATAAACCATTTTATAACTAAATAAGTTTGTGTGTTTTTAATTGTTACACAATCCAGTGATCGAACTCAGAAAAGTGTGAGAGATCGAAATTATCGTCAAAGAGACAGAAATTTCGTAACAATATGAAGGAGTTGCCAGTATCCTTAATATTTTAGTTTTAATATGTGGTTCCTGACTATTTTGACGATAATAAGTAGTTAACAAATATCTATTCTTTCTACGTTCGACCTGTGATACTTTTCGCAGTGGTCATCGATCTACTTTACATAAAATTAAATGTTTTTGGTCCAATCAGTTATTCATCATACACAACAGTATTTAAAATGCTATTGCATAGGAACTTTTTCTTTCGCAAAAAAAGTTTTGACAAAAAAACAGTAAATTTATAATACAAGCGTCACTTATGACAAATAAACTTTTACACCGTTAAATTCTTAAAATTCATCATTAAGTAAAGCACAAAACGTGTTGGCGTCTCACAGGGTTTGGTTGCCATCGTCGAAATGTCGCCGCTGCTAATTTCTTACAATCAGCAGGTTCGCAATTGTTGCGTTTATTTATGGAAGTTTGCGTTGAATACTAATCGCCACTCCTCAAAACATTTTAAAGTGCCTCAATTCAACTCAACTTAAATTGATATCTGTATCTGTATAGCGGTAAACTTTGCTATTTAAGGAATATTAAATTTTTTTTTTTTTGGAAATTCCCTGACAGGTGAATGGATTTAACATTTTTCAGAATCGTTTTTGTGGTTTTATAAAACTTAACAGCTTACAAGGGATTAAAATTTTATAAAAGTGTATACAAGAAATTTTTTTAAAAAAAAATCTGCTCAATAAAAATCACGCCATGGCATTTTTATTAACAGCTCTAACATATGCGGCGTATGCCATCGTCAGCAAGAACCATTTAAATGCAGATTTGATTATCTTCTTCTGTAATCTTTTCCCATCTTGAATTTGCATTACAAAGCAAACGCTTGCTAACAAAATTCGCTTTTTATGCAGTCAGCGTTAGCATTGACGATGATTGCGTTATTGGTCAGAAGATTTTGTGCAGCTTTGATCTTGGCCGTGTTGTGACCGTGTAGTCCCTAGTCGCAATAGCGTTATGTTGCAACAGTTTTCAGTGATGCAGTTGCTGCCTCTTTTGTTGACATGAAAAGAAATTAAAATTTAAATCTCATGAATTAAGTTAAGTAAACATTAAATTTCAAGAATTTTATTTGATCTTTTGATGTGGTTTTTTGATGTGATTTTTGTAAACATTACGTCTTTTGCAGCTTTGAATGTCAGCTTAAGTAAATAGAAACTATAAGAAAATTTACTTTATGATTTTTGAACCTATTAAAATGATTTTTCAAACAGAAAGACTGACAAATACAAAGCAAAAAAACTATTTACAAACATAGGTTTTCCTAATTTTTCATAACTTTATTTGCAAATATAGCACTGCACAACAAAATTGCAACTTTTTTCTGATGAATGACTTTTAACACATGATGTTTACTAATTTGATGTCGCTGATTCTGAGTATACCATCCTTTTTTTCGCAATAGCTCTTGTTTACGAGTTATAGCTTTCACTAAAAATTCGCTGTGTTACCGTGTTAATTTGCCGATAATTAATAAAATATTAAGTTGTGCAGTGTAATTTGATACGGAATTGTCAAGACGAGTTTGTGTGAATGATCCAAATCATTTTCCTTTCATTTGCGGAGAGTATATGTTTAAAGAAAACCGTTTAAATATGACAGCGTTCGTAAAATAGGCTTACAAGAATTACTTTGGTCACCCGCAGGAAATGAAAGATAAGCTTTGGATTCCGCAAAAGGTATGCAAAATGTGCGTTGAGTTTTTACGTTTGAGGACAAATAAGGAAAGGAACACATTTAAGCACGAAACCGCTATAATCTGGAAGGAACTCGTGAACCACCAATACGACTGGTATTTTTGTTTGGTGAACATTAATGGCATTAATCGAAAAATAGAGCCAAATAGGAATATCCTTGCATATGCTCGGCATATAGACGTGTTTTCAGCCCTAAGAAATCACCTGAACCTCAAGCTGATGCTTCACAGGAGGAGCTTATAAAAAAATTTGTACAAGTTCTAGACAAAAATGGAAACTGTTTCCTGTTTCTATCAAAAAGTTTTCAAAACTGAGTGCAGAAAAAATACAAGCGGGCATTTTTAATGGGCCACAGATAAGATCGTTAATAAAAGACTCAAATTTTACGGACGCTATGACAGAGATTGAGAAAAAGGTATGGAATGAGTTTGTTTGGCTAGTTCAAAATTTTTTGGGAAATAAGAAAAGTTCTGACTATCCTCAACACGTCGAAGAACTAATGAGTTACTTTCAAAGGGTTGGATGTAACATGAGCATCAAGTTACACTTTCTTCACAACCACCGGGACTATTTTCCCGCCAATCTCGGAGATATAAGTGAATAACAATGCGAGCGATTTCACTAGGACCTTCGTAGGATGGAGGAACGCAATCAAGGCTACTGGAACGCACACATGATGGCTAACTATTGTTGGAACATGCAGAACAGCTCTCTCCTTTTAGCTTCAGCAAAGAAGTCAAATAAAAGAAAGTTTTTTTTCAACTTAAGAACTAAATTATTATTATCTTTGAAAATATAGTGTTTCATTATAAAAAGATTAAAGTGTCATATTTTTTTAACTAGAGCTGATACAAAAATTTCAGTCACAGATTTGGAATCGTCATTAAAAATTGGACTAATATCATGTAAAATAACCCAATCATCAGAAATGCTGTTGTGCAGTGTAATCAATGTTTTTTTTTCAATATTGGGTGTAACTTTCTATGACCTTATGCAAGGTTTCAGGCTCTGAAATTATTCGGGATCAAAAAAAAAAAAAAAAAACTCAGCAATTTTTGAAATTATTTTATTACAATTAATTTCTCGCAGGCAGGCATATTTCAATCGCCGAGAAAATACAAATTCTTTGACAGTCAGATGAAAAATCAAGAATTTTCAAAATTTTGGCTGGGCAATATTATACATATGCATATAAAAAGGATAAGAGTTTGTTTACTAAGATGTGTGTTAGATTGAGTTCAGGGACTACTAAACCGATTTTAAAACTGTTTTCAATATAAGGAAGCGCAATAAGCTCCGGATGTTACTGGGCAAATTTATTTTGATAAAGTGAACGCTTCACTAAGTAAGTTTTTACAGCCAACATAAGCAAATTTGGTGTTAAGCAAACATTGACTAAAAGTGAGCCGTGTTGGGTAAGGGGCGTACATATATAAGTTCTCTCAGTCAAGCAAAAACTTTGAAAGACTTTGCTAGGAAAACTATTCAAGAAAACGTTCACAAACTTTGTGTATGGTGGTACAAGGAAGTGTTGAACAAAATTTGAGCAGAGTATAAAAGCGGAAGTGGCACCTCTCATACCAATATAATGTTTAAAACCTAATGCGCTATAACCTATTTAAGCAGATTTGATTTAACTTTGTAAGGAAATATTTGGTGACACAGGAGGTCACATAACAAATTAACGGTGGAGTTTGGAGAGTGGGCTTGATACCTCCCATATAAGCAATGACTTTGGAAAGTTAAGTACAGAAAAATAATCAAACAAGTTTTGCGAAACTTGATGTGGGAACATTTGGTGGAAAAAATGGTGTTGGGGATTGGCAAAGGTTCATATAGCAAAAATATTGGAACGCCAAACGCAGAAAAATATTCAAGTAAATTTTGCCAAAATATATACGGGAATCCTTAAGAAGTACTGCATAAAAGGTGGGTGTGGCACTTCTCTATAGTGGTAATAATATAATATGTAAGCTATTCAAACAAAATTACACAAGACTTCTTATGGAAACATTTCGTGATATTATTGGTCACTTACTAGATTATATCTTATAACGCTAAGAAACTTTCAACTTTCACCACCCATGCGAAGCAGAGACGGGCAGGTGTTAGAAAATAAAACAGATTGCAAAAGATCGATGCTCAGACCTTTTCAAACCATTTAGTTTTTCAGCGGCCATAAATAGTGATTTAACCAACACTTATTTCAAACACTTTGTGCCTATTCACTGAAAATATTTAGTGTGATTTAATCCTAAAAGAACTTTTTTTTCTTTAAAATCTTTCTTTAAAAATCCTTAATATTTAATTTTTGCATGTGTAACCCTTATGCATTTTTGTAAGTTTTCCATGTGCTTTAGGTAGCGGATAAAAGCAACCCCAAGTTAAACGCAAATCAAATTGTCGAGACGCTTTGTTGCAAAACTTTTATTTTTCTAGCAAATTTTTAATGTCACAAAGGGTGGAAAAATCAATAAAATTAATCGGTTTAAAGTGGAAAAAATTGCTTACATGCCGTAATGAGATGTGAAGTGGGTGGGTTTTTTACATTACAAAGCGCTACAAATTTAGGTAATTTTCATATTCTCAATTATATCGTTAAATAATATATTTTAAATCATACTTAATATAGGCGTAATTTCGCGAATTGAAAGCTGTACCGGTATGTGTGAATGGCCTTAATGTCCTCCACATATGATACGGTCCATATTGTATTAGCATTGATCTAAGGATGAAAAATTTCTAAATAATTGTGGGCTAATTGCCGTAACTAATAAAACAAACATACTTGGTTACTATAAGAAATATATTGGTAATTTTTTACAAAGGTAGTAGTTTTTTATAAGCTCAAAACATATCCGCTTCCTGAGAGTTAAAAAAAACAAACTTTGTTTGAAGCAAACAAAAGAAAACACAACATAGCATTTTATATTTGTTCTTCAGCAAAGAGCCTTAAAACTTCTGATGGAGCAAATAGTGCGGGGAACAAATTTATTCAAAAGTATGTTAAAATTTTACTCATGTGCATTCAGGCTGTAGAAAACACAATAGCAAAAATTAAAAATTTTAAAATTTCACTCAAATTATCCGTTACATTCTGAACAAAACTGTGTAGCTTGCAAACAATTTTATAAAATTTAACATTAACATTTTGTGTCAAATATCGTACATTTTAATTTAAATGTAGAAATAGAACTTACTTCAGTCCAGTAAAAGACTTTCAAAAGTATAAACAAGTATTACACAAATTTTGTCAAAACTAACATCAATTTTATGTAGCAAAATGTTTTCCCAAAAGCAATGCTTTTTACGTGTAAAATGAAAATTATGTAGAGCTAAACTTTTCTATCAAAATCCAACTACTAAAATTTAATACCAAGTCTAATACCACGATATGCTTTGATGCAACGTTAGAAACTAAATTTCTTTGCAAAAACTCCTCTCTGTTTCTCCCAAATTTTACGATGGACGTAATTCAATATTTATCTTTTACATAATCAAGGCTTTCAACAATGGGGGAGATATGAAAACCAAATGAAAATGTCACCATTTGACTTTTTGTAAACCAACAGCTAACCAACAGTGACAGAGCAGAGCATAGTAACTGACAGTTTTAGTAACCGTTCAATGACGAGCGTACGATGATGATTCAGTTACTTACTACAACTGCAATAAAACAAATGTGTGACTCGCATTATTTACATTCCAACTAAATTGCAATTGCAGGAAAAAAAAATGAAAACAATAACAACAACATCGACAATTACCAATATTATTTACATATTTTAGTTGCTATTTCACCGTTTTGATTTTTTATTTTTTTTTTTTTTGTGCACATTTTGTTGCAACGATTTTTTCAGATTACTGGTATTTTTGAGAAACATTCCCTACACTGCTGCCTGTACAAATGTATGTGAATAGGGCAAGAGAACTTAATCCTGTGCTTAGTAAAAAATTCACTTTTATTGAAAATCGATTTTAAAGCAAATTTTTGAAAAGATTCTGGATATTTTTTCTGAAAGATTCAGTGAAAATTCGACTCTTCACATTAAACTTGTGACAGAACTTTTTTACCAATTATTAATCGTGTAGCAAAATAAAGTATTGTAACAAGATAAAATTCGCAAAATGTTGAAAAACATCGAATGGTATCAGAATAGTTGGAAATTGTATCGCATAATGTCAAAAGAGTCGAAAAGAAACAAACAAGCTAAAAAGTGTCCTACTCAGCAAATAAAAACGAAGCGGTGAAAAATTTGTTCGCCCAAAAACTCAGGAATACTGTGGCTAGAAAAGCTCAATATTTTTTCTTTCTCAACATTTAGGATATTGTTCGAAAACTGATCAAAATGAGCTCATTTCCAAGCTTCAATTGATTTCAATGGAGCAAAGTTTGCTGACGTCTCGAAAACTTTCATGGCAACAGCCACAAAAAGTTGGAAAGTGCTTAATTGCTCAATTCGAATGCTCTGCAGAATTTTGAAAATTCAGAGTGTTGGATCCAGAATGGGGGCTCGAAGAAGGTCTTAAGAACAAACACTTTATTGCGCAAATAACTTGGTTACTTCCTATAAAACTTTTTTTTTTCTTAAAATTCTGGTTAGGAAAAGGGTACGTTTTGACGTATCATTGCAATTGGTATTGTTTACATTCATTTGAAAATTGTGCTTCAGTAAAAAAATGGAATTAAATCGTGAACATTTTCGTGCTATTATTTATCACAACTTTCGGCGTAAGTTATCACAACAAGAGTGCGTCGATGAATTAATTGCTTTCTATGGTGACGAAGCACCATCGAGGACTACTGTGTTTCGGTGGTACTCAGAATTTAATCGTGGCCGTAGTTCGCTCAGTGATGAATATCGTGAAGGTCGCCCAAAATCAGTGGTTGTGGCAGAAAACATCGATGCTGTGAAAAATCTAATAATGCTAGACCGACATGTGACATACCGTGAGATAGAGGCAACATTGGGCATTAGTATGACTAGCATCAACAAGATTTTGCATGAACATTTGGCCGTAAAAAAAATCTGTTCACGTTGGATTCCACATAATTTAACAATTACTCAAAAAAAAGGCTCGCATCGATTGGTGCAAAGAAATGTTAAAAAAATACAATCGTGGTACATCAAAAGCTGTGTATAACATCTACACAGGTGACGAATCGTGGATATATGCATATGAGCCCGAAACAAAGCAGCAATCGACTGTTTGGGTGTTTCAAAGTGAGCAAAACCCTACAAAAGTTGTTCGCGCTCGCTGCACTTCGAAGCAAATGATTGCCTGTTTCTTCGGAATGAATGGACATATCGCCACCATTCCTTTGGCGGAACAAAGGACTGTCAATTCAGAGTGGTATACCACCATTTGTTTGCCACAAGTTTTCGATGAAATACGAAAAACAAACGGAAGAAAACGAATCATACTTCATCATGATAATGCGAGTTCACACACATCGGCTCAAACAAATGCATATTTGAGCACTCAAAACGTTGAATTGATGGGCCATCCGCCGTACAGTCCTGACTTAGCTCCCAACGACTTCTTTTTGTTCCAGTATGTCAATAATAAACTGCGCGGCGAGCGGTTTACAACACCAGAAGATGCTGTTGAAGCCTTCAAAACACACGTTTCTGAGATACCAACTTCAAAGTGGCATGAATGCTTTTCAAATTGGTTTAAACGGATGCAAAAGTGTATCGATCTTAATGGAGAGTATTTTGAAAAACAATAAAGCTAATATCAACTGAATTTTTTGTCTTTTTCTTGCTTATCCCGAAATATAAATAGCGCCCTCGTATATAGTAATGGCTCAATAATAGAGCTAAAAGTAAGACATAGTGTAGCTTTAAAAATTTTGATTAACTCTTTTTATAAATTTTGAAAAATTTTTAAAACCAGAATCTTTTTTAGTGTATAATCTTTGGAAAAAAATTGTATAAAGCAATTTAGTTTCATGTGAATTAAAAAATTAATTTAAGAAAATATAACTTTTTTCACTGAAGTGATCCTGTTCGGGACGCCGTATTAAATTTGCCATTTTGAATGTCAAAAACTGTGCAGCAGATTTGAATTCAGCATCTCAAAAACACTTTTTTTCAATTGGGAACGTGACAAATTTTTATCTACAAACTAGCAAAATGTGGTAGATGCCACCTTGATGACATTTCCACTGCATATTATTGCGTTCACTTGCAACCTCCTCGAATCACAAGAAAATGTTTATTCTATTAAGAAAACTATTTACTTTTAAGTAATATTTTCCTTTAGTTACACGGTATGTTGTCAAATCGGAGAAAAATCAATTGATGTCAATTCAGTGTGATTTGGGATCCCTGAGCACGAATCTGCCCGCTGATTTTGGCTTAGACTGTGTTTCGAGATCACAGTAAATTAATCGGCAATTGACGTGGTTACGAACGATTTTCAACAACTTTTTTTTTTATTTCAAGTCTGAGAGGTTTGGTGCCTGAAGCAAAGTTGTTCCTCATAAAATGACAATTGTTTTTAAGACTTACACTAACCCTCCAGCACTTCTTAACCCGCTTTATGGATCACTTTAGTCAAATTTTCTGAAAAAGTTTAAATACATTTATATCCGTGTCCATTAGCGGTTAATTTATCATTAACTTGAAGCGGTAGGTTTCTGATAGCAGATTTGAGCTCATGAATTCAAATTACCTTAAATTGATATCAGTCGACATGCCTCCAAATCTTAGGTTTCAATTTTGCACATAATAAGTAAGTAAATATTACCTTTAAGGATTTATTTACCTTTTTGCCGGCACACCTGATGAAAATATTACTGAAAGCGCTCGGTTTTTATTTAATTAACTAATCTAATTTATATTTTGAAATTAACTTAAGTGATTTTAAACTTAGGTAATATGAAATTAAATATATACACAGTATCACACTGTCTGTAATTTGGACCAAGTTAGAAATCGTTTTCAGTGATATACATATGTACATACAAGGCAATAAAGATATATCATGTTTTAAATTGTAAAAACTATTATATGAAATACTTGAATGTTGTTTCTGATAATGACTATAATTTAGGTTAGTACGACTATCTTTTTCAAAATTTGATAGGCTATTACTAATATGGAATGAAAGAAGTTAATATTAGTTTTGTAACGAGTTGAATGCTATTTTATAAGAGCTACCTAAATTGCTTTTATAACGAAAATATGAGCTACTACCCTACACTTACAAAAAAAGACAAAAGAAACTACGCTTTGTATTTGTTAATGGATTTCTATACAAAAGCGTCAGCAGCGTTAAAAGGTTTTAAGACTTTGCGGTTCATCTGACATCTGAAGTACATATAGATTAGACTGTCCGTTATTCATAAAGTTATACAAATATTTTTACCCAGTATAGCGTGTTACAGAGCAATTAAATTATTTTTGAATTTTTATTTATTTACACGAAAAATGCGTTATGCTTTGTTTGTTTATCTTATGAGCTTTAAAAAAAATTACACTGAAAAAAATCTCCTCCACGATTTTTTTTTCAATTACTTCTTTTCAGTATGTTTACTTTTCCTTAAAAGCTCGTTAAGTGAACTCTACATGATATTGAGAAAAAAAAATGTTACAAAAAAAATGTTACAAAAAAAAATGTTAAGTGGTCGGTAACCCACTACGCTGGGCTGTAAAAAAATGTGAAACAATTTTTAAGCAGTTAAACAGTATGATGCCTCGGAAGCTTCAAAAGAGACTTCAGAAATAACGTACAGTCTAATATGTTTGCAAGTAGTTTTTGTTTTGTTGTAAAATGCAATCGGAAAGTTATTATGTTTGCTGTCGTTGGCATGTTGGTTACGAAATGTGATTTTAAAAATATTATTTTCTGTAATTTTTGTTTTCTTTTTTACTATACATTACAAAACCAAAAGAACGTAAATACATTTTTATGGCTTCTTCACGATTTTCTAGCTGAATGATTTGAAGAAAATTTTCAACGTTTAAGAATTTGCCATAAGCTTATTAAAAAAACTAAATTTTAAATATTTAGCTTTTAACTTTTCAACACATTGATTATCGTATTAACATACAGTTTTGGGATGGTCATTAAAAACTACAATTTTGCTGTTGAAAAATAAAGAAACCCTAAAACTGTTTATCAAAAGAAACATGCGCCTCTTGTATATTTAAGTGTGCAGATAAAGTGTATGGAAAATTTAGCAGGCTTTTATAGGCTTTGATTTCATGAACATTTTTTTTTTCTCAATTGCTGTTATTCTCAGGAGCGACAAAAATATTTTTTTCGACCACTGTTATAAATGTATACGAAGCCTAATTTAAACTAATATCTTAAGCAAAAAATATCAATATGAAAATTATAAACCGATATAAAATCAAGATGATTAGTGGTACTTATGCATCTTATGTTAGCTTCGTAATTACATATCACCTTGGACCAGACCTTTCAATTTGCGAGTCAACAACGTACACTTTTTATTAAACTCTTTCAATAATTAAGTTGTTCCATAAAAACAATAGTCTCCCTGCCATGCGACCTTAATGTTTACACATGACGCGTGGCAATCATATTTACATATTTCTTAATTATCGCATTTCGCTAAACATGTCGTATGCGTAACATTTAATTAGTGACACGCAAGTTGTTATTGCTATGTTGTTTTTTCTTTCGCATTTTTTTTTTATTCACATTTTTTACAATGTCAATTTTCTTGCTCTTAATTGCATTTGATCAACATATCAACGCTCATAGCACAAAGTCTTATGACGACCACAAGACACAAGACGAGTAAAAAAAAAGACACTTAAAATAATAAAAAACAGCGTTGTCAACAACAATGAAATAAAAATATAAAAAAAAGTAATGTGCACACGCATGCAGACAAGTTAACGTTTTTAAGAATAACATTCATTTCAACAATAAAACATGCGACTCTTTATTACTTAAGTCAATTTAATCATTTCTTTGTGTATTAAATTTTCTCTTGTTTTGTGTTTTTATTATTCTTTACCAACTGCAGTAACGACCTTTTGAAGGTTTTTATGCAAAACAAACATGGGTTTTATTATTGTCTCTCATTTATTGTTGATTTTTTTGCTCTTAAGATAAATACTTTATTGCATGCATTTAAGAAATTGTAGCCACTTCCTACACAATTCTAAAAATAACATAAGGCGTTGGGAAGGAGCACTGAAATATTATGTAATTGCTGTGACACTCGTGAGCAGTGGGCTTAGCTCAATACATTTCTGTCCTTACTTTATCGACAATTTACAGGTGGCGCTGATGATATAAGCCTAACATGACCTCAACTTGTACCAACCAAATTCAAACTCAGCAAGCCATAACTTTGTCAATCATTTAGCTAATTTTTTTAAATGTTTTATTTATTTATTTATAAAATTATTTGTTTCAAAATTTATTACTTTATTTATTTAATAATTCATTCAATTTTATTTTTTTTTTTAAGTTTATTTATTTATAGAAATGAGTCTTAATTCTATACATATACTATGTATGTATATTACTTTGATATTTTTTAATTTAATTATTCAATTTCAAGCAAACGCTTTACAATTTGATAACAAATAAGTTCCACAAAGCGCAATAAATCAAAAACTTAATTTCAAAATTTCATAACATTAGCTTATAAGTTTTTGTAAAAGTCATTCTATTGAAGGTGAAAGAATTCACGTTGAAATAGATAAATAAGTGACACATAATTCAAGGTAAAGCTTTAGCAAATCCTTATTTTTTCGAGTAGCTTAAAAGCTAATTTTTTGAATCACCTTAGCACATTTTGAATGCCAAATACTTTATTTGGCATACATACATACAAAAATTTATTTCCCTTTATGAAAGTCCCAAATTTTTACTCAAATATTTATTTTTGTCGATAATACATACTTCTCAACTGTAAGGTTAATATATCCACATGCAGGAACTTCAAAGCTCCAAAATAGATAAAATTACTCCACCACTGGCACTTAAGGATTAACTGTCTCCAATTGTCCTTAGAGCTGTGTTTTACGAATCTGTCATTAAAATTGAATTTTGATAAGAAAAACTAAGCGAAGTTTCAAACCCTTTGATACCTGGGGGTGAGCATTTTAAGCCTAAGTGATACAGTAAATGTACCACTCACTAGCATGGCACATGTGTAAATTTAATTGCATTCTTAGCTCTTAAGTTGTTTGGTTACTCAGCCTACCATTGATAATATTTCCATAGGCTGACGGCCTCTATGTGTGCTTGCCATTAATAGACAGACAACTTTTTTAAGCCTACCTGTAATAACTTTAATATGTTAAGTGAATATAATTTTTTTTTAAAAAATTTTTGAAGAAAACCGATCAGTCATACATTGTTAAAAATTATGATTGATTTTTGAAACATCAAAATCTAATAGAAATATCTTTTTAAAAATGTTTTCAATATTTTTTATGAAAATTACGTTGAAAATCAAAAATTTTTTCATAAAAAAAAATTCAGTTTGGTTTAAATATTAAATAAATAGTATTTAAAAATAAAATATGATTAGTTTCCAAAAACTTATATCTCTTAAATAGCAATACTTAAAGAGTAAAAAAGTTTGAAAAAACGGAGATGCAAAAGCCAAATGATGTCTGATTTGGCGTAGAATGCTTCATATATGTACATAGCCAGAAAAATGAGAGTTAAAAACAATATTAGTAAGCGGAAAATAGAGTATTATATTTTGCATAACAAAATTTGCACGGCATTGGTGTAATATAAATATGTAGATATATACTTAATGGTATGCACCTTAAGTGCTTAAAACGTCAGTCCTCAAAAAAATCAGCGCTGGAATCGTCTGCCATCTCTATTTTCAAGTTTTTATAAGTAAAATAACCAGTTAGTCAAGGGGCAGACGCTATCAAATGATATATTACTCAATTTTTTATTTAAATGTTTGTAATACATATCTTAAATTAAAAGGCAGACGTGATAAAATCGTTCATGGTTCCTATTTGTAAAGTTTTATAGGTGTCAAAATTAATAATAGAGAGACATCGTAATGTTAGAGTTTGTTTGAATTATTTTATATTACTTAAAACTTCATATCACATATCACAATAGACCAAATTTGGTCTAAGTGAGTTGGTTTTTTAACTGACTGCCACTCCTACCTCCTACCTAAAACTTCATGATTTTCAACCTCTACCACACCATTAAGTCATATAAAATTTCTGACTCCGGCTCCTTAACTATAATTTTTAAACAGCTGCAAAAATAATGACAAAATCATTTTTTAAGCACCGATTCAAAGACAATTTAAAATTCTCATTTTCTTCTTGTTTTCTATACCCTAATTAAAAAATTTCCAATATTTTAGTAACGAAAGCACATTGCTCACTCGTCTAGCAATCCATTTTAACCAAGCGGAAAGTACTTACATATTTCTAAGAAAACATCGGTTTAGTTAAATGCATGTAAAATAATAAAATGGCGGCAAATTGAAAATGATACATCAGATTTGAACACCATTTATAACGATCAATACGTAAAACAAACTAATTAGCAAAATCTTCTTGGTACTCATCTATGGGTAGCTTGATCAAATAAAATTCACTTAAATGGAGAATAACAACAATGTAAAGTTTTTTCAGGTACTTTTCCCTAATACGGCTTATAATGCTAATTAACGAGATACACTTAAAAAAAAAATTATGCAAAACCACTTAGCGAAAGTTCTGACGTTGCAAATATTCATAAAACCACAAATTTCAGCGAATGTGGTGAAAATACGCAGCAAAAGCCTCCAAGTTACAACAACTTAACACTCGAATAAATTAAGCTGTGTAATGTCAACAACATACGATATTCTAATGTGAAACACAATAAAATTTAATAAAATACGGGTACTACTGACGTTTGCAGCGGAATATTTTGCATACAAAGTAGTCGCACACACGATATTTTGAATTCTTACCTGCATGGTCGGTAGGTATACAAACATACGTTTGCATACATACATATGTATGGATGTATGGGGTATATTTGTTGTATGTAAAAATGTCGTGTTAAGAAAAATCAAAGACCATTCAAAACCACATTTATTTTTCTATAAAAGTTACGTTTGTTTTTATATTTTCTTTCTCTCGTTTTTTCTGTCGCATTTTGTAGGTGTAAAATGATTTTGACCTCTAATGAACGCTAGCACTTTGTAGTTTGGTACCGCCTCATATAGCTGAGATTGGAATGCGAAAGTCCATTTTAATGCAAATGCAATGCGTGACTTGTATTGCCATATTTAATTTGTACAATTAAAATGCAAAATTTGCATGACAATTTACCTATAATCTACCTGAATGTAGGTTGATTGCTTTAAACAGCATTACACAAGTGCCGGTCGCATTCTTTTGATTTTTTTGCATCACAAATTGTTTAATGTAATACATTTTAGCCCTAATTAATGACTTAAGCAGTAGGTCACCATGCAAGACACAAGTGTGATGGTAATTTAAGGCTAATCCAATCAGTTGTGGTGTCAAACAATTAATGTAACTACGAATATTGAGTATTTCCTTAATTGTGTCGGTTAAAATATTTGCGTTTTGTAGAAATTAATCTTGTGATAAAGCTTTGAAATTGACTATTTTCACTGCAATTTTTTTGGAAAAAATGAATCAAATAACTTTCTCAAAAGTTTCTATTTAATCGAGGTCTTTTTTAGCTATTAAATCTTTTCTTGAAGTAAATTAACGTTGTTGTTGCGTGAAGGCCCCATTTTTTAGGGTTATGACTTTGCTAACTAAAAAACATATTCTCGATTGGTAGCCCTTAAAAACGGCTACAATATTTTTGGTAACTGCGCTGAACCCTAATATGAACTAATATATAAAAAAAATTATTTACAAGGATATTATCGTTTGAATGATTTTTGTTCTCATTTCAATTTTTATCTAAAGACTAGTTTCGGAAAATATGCGAGGGCGGCACTACAGGTCGAAATTCGTTTCAATAGAAGTAGTATGAGAATAGATTTTGACCTGTAGCGCCTTGATCAGTTGATTTTTTGAAATTTTTATTGCTTTGTTTGAAAAGTTTTGATCTTTTTTTCTAAACTTTGAATGAGAGAATTAAAAAAAGTCAGTTGTGGTTTGCGAAAGTCACATGTAAAATATTTTAAAAGGAGTCCAGATTTTTAACTGTAGCACCTTTCAGACAGCAATAAGGTCGATGTGCTCTGAGATAAGATGAAAGTACTAAAAAAATGACACAAATCAATAGTTTTGGACGCACGAGCATCGCATATGATCACAACTTAATTTGAAATATTTCGACCTCGAGAATACCAATAAATTTCTGAATAAAAATTATCTTTCTCTTGTATAAAATAGTTTTCGGTGTCAGAAAATTTGCGTGTCATAAAAAAAGAAAAATAACAGAACAAAATGAAATATAAGAAGAAAACACAAATTGCATTGCATACTTTTGTTGTTAAAAAAGGTAAAATTCCATTGCAAACTTAGGGTTGTTAAAATAGGTAAAATTCCATTACTTATTTTTAGTTGCTTAAGGGGATGGTAACGTTAATTCGTACAAAAACAGGCTAATTTTTGTGAATTTTTTCGACAACACAGTTAAAATCTATTTATTAAAACCAATAATAATCAAAGTATAACATTTGAAGAATATTGTGAAAATTTTTTTAGAAAGAAATATTGAAAACTACGGTAATGGCAGCAATTATTTGGAAGCGCCTCAGAAAAAAGTAGAATTTCGGTGCAAACGATAGGTCGGTGCTGGATCATCTGAAATAAAAAAAAAAATAAATTTTTTCGTTAGATTTTCCTAGTTAACGCTGGTGGGTTTTTTTGAAATTTAAATTTTTCAATTTTTGGTAACACTTTGAAGTGAAAAACGCGATTTTTGCAAAAAAAAAAATCGGATAATTTGTTATTATAAAACAATATTAACAAATTTGAAAAAAACTCTCCAGCGTTACCTTGTAAATTATGTACAGAAATAGTGTTCAAAATCTCAAAAGAATCAATGCAGTAGTTTTCAAGTTATGGTGTGCACCGACTTTCACACAATATTTTTAAAAGGTTTTTCATTTAGATTAAAAATAAAAAAAAGTGAAAAAAATACGTTAAATACGTTACCCTGCCCTCAAGAAAAGTAGAATTAAGTTACCAAATATTAGAAGAAAACCAAATTTCTGTGAAGCGAAGCGAAGGGCGGCAAAGGGACACCACTCCCTAGTAGACTTAAAAATACATTTATAAGTATTTTCAATACATTCAATTTTAAGTAGTAAGTTTTGTTGAGGAAGCTATGAACTCTACTTGTTCTCCTCTTTCTTCTAAAGGTAGTAGTAAGACCTACCTATATATGGACCTGAAAGGTCTTCCACACAAAAAATCACCATTTATTCAAGGCTGTTAGCTAGAGTTTCTGGAATAAAATGTATGTCATATACGAGTTAGCTTTTTGGCAGATATAAATTTTTTTCTTCAGGTGAGGTACATACTTATTACAGAGGAATATGTTACTCAGATATACTCCGATGACTGGGGTATACTCGACATATTATTTGTTATATATTTTTACTTTGTAATAGTAACTTATATACTTTATATGGGTAATATTTCACGCAAGTTAATGGTCGGAATCTCCAGTTAGTTTTTTCCTGTTTTGTTGCTCAAGTGATCGAAAAAATAACCTTGATTTACCAATTTTTCGTGTTAACTGGTAACTCAAGTTTCATAAATAAAATCTTAGTTTCTTAAACGGGCAAACCTCTCAAGAACTTACTTTTCGATACTCTGAACTCAAATAGTTAGTATCTCCTATGTTATTGATCTCTTCCGAATGATTTTTTTACCAACATACTATATACTAAATGATACGAATTCGATACATAGCTATACATTTACTTCTCTATTTTGATAATTTCATAAAGGTAAATCCCAATTTTAAGTATGTAACTGGGAAAAAAATTTGACATTCTTATGATATATTTTGTCTGCGTCTGAAAATATTAATGTGTCTTCAAATGACCAACAATGTATGTATTTAAGTGAAAAGCTTGACTTTTTCCATATGCCTTAGTATGAATCGAAACTCTATCACTTTGGGTATCTTAAAATTGAACCAATTTCAAAACAGTTCATGTTAGAGCCTAATAAAGTCGACACCGAAAAACGTTCATTACAGCTGCAATTGAATCATTTTATTTAATTCTGCCTATAACTTCATATCATAAGCATTTTATTGAAAATAAGGAAATAAATTTATTTTAACTAAAATTTAATACTCTGTTCTAATTTAAATTACCACATTCTAATTGCTGTTTAAGTCATAAAATAATGTCACAACACCCTTATGCAGAAATGACAGGCAATTAACCCGTTCAATGCAAATATTCATGAACTTCAGCAAACATCATCATCAAATCATCAACAACAGCAACTAGGCCTGATTTTTCTTCTTCTCATTTAACTCCCATGACAGTATGAAATATCAGACCAAATAGTTTAAATGCTCTTTGGCTTTAGACGTATATCCGATTACCTGCTCACAGCTGCATAAACTGGAGCCACGGAGCGACGATGGAAAGCCAACCAAACGAGCAACTTAAGTTTGCATACCATTTGAGATGTTGTGCAGCGATATCCTATTGACAAATGAGGTTTTTCCTTCCTTAAAGTAGTGACTTTCTTTTTGCGGTTTTTAAGAAAAAGTCCAACGCATTGCGCAAAACGTCAACGCCACAGCGACTGGCGCTACAATCAAATCAAGCGACGACTAGATACCTCCATGGCTGGGTAGTCGACAATTGACTTACCTACCTACCTACATACATGGGTGCATGAATTAACATACATACTCGTAGTCGTATGCACGTATAACTTGTATGATCTTTCAAAATATTTTTAATTTGAAATTATGATTTTTTCAAACGAACCGATTTGTTGTCAACTTTTTTTTGAGTGCGCATGCTCGCCGCCGACAATTGCATGCTAATGAATGCAATTCACTTACCATAGGTTGTCGCTTTGTGGCGCTGCAGCAAATGATTGAGCGAGCGTAGTGGAACGAAAAAAAAAAAAGAAGAAGAAATGTCAGTGACCCGTTAAATGTCAGACTTCATTGATCAGTTAAGTTTTGAATTCGAGGCATCTTGTTGTTTAGTTGTACAATTGTTCGCTAGGTGGCGTTGATGGATTATCAGCGAGTAAAATGTCAGTGATGTTATGGTTGTACCCCGAATTTGTGATTGTTTTTTGATTAATATTTTGTGCGCGTTCCAGCACATTTAATAAAACAAAATATTTTTCACAGCTATGATATTTCCTTAAAATTAATTGAAAATACATCCGCACATGAATTCGATTTGGTCGTAAATTCTCTGTACCATAAATTTCAATTTATTTATGCACACTCACGCTAGCTGCACGAATTGCTTACTAGGTGGCGCTGTCTATCAACATTAAAAAACAAGAAAATGCAAAAATCTCAATCAGGTTTATTTGCGTCGTATCGTTCTGTTTTATTTTTGAAAGTTGTAACAAATTATGTTGGCGTTGGCGGATTTTAATCATAGCTGGCAGCTGTTCAAATTACTAAAGTCAAGAACACCGAAACACAAAAGTGCAACTGCCTTACGCCAGTTCGTGTATGGTAATTGGTGCAGGCGCGTGGAAAATCGAATATAATTAACTTCCAAAAATATGCTCTATCATATTTGATTTGCTTTCACTAAATTGTATGGTGATTGAAAAATTCAAAGCGATATTTTTATGAATCATTCTCACATTATTAAAAGTATATATTATTTATGTTGTCAAAAAAAAATGGGAAGAAATGTAAGCATTAGGTTGCCAAAAGTCTTACGTATTCTGGGCACTACAAACTGTCCTGTATATATCTGCCCTTTCTTTGTTCTTATGTTAATCTTCCCTAATAAAATTTATCTTAAAGAGAGTCTTATTGATGTAGTTAAAAAAATGTTTCCTAGAAGATCTAGAAGGTGTTTTCCATTTGGTCTCAAAAAGTTTCTATACATGGAAAAATATACTAAGTCCAAATTGAAATTTCGAATGCCTTAATTCTAAGTATTTCAAGGAATTGAAACTTAGTATCGACTACATTACTTTACATGGCAAAAGAAATTGATTCCTTTTTCGATATCATTACAGGAACTAAAATTAGAAATTGAAAATTTTTGATTTCAATCTACGTAGGTCGAATTTAGAAACGACTTTAACCATTTCGTTGCAAAAGAAATGGATTGATGTTCTATTCCATTCAAGGACTTGTAATAAATAATTGGAAAAAGGAATTTGCATGCGATATTTTCAAAAAATAAAAATTCTATGACTCGTTGGGGAAAGGCCGGAAATGAATTTTGGGCATTTTGAGAGAGATTTAATAGAAAAGCCTTGCTCCGAACTGTTTTTCAGAAAAAAATTGTTTGATTTAATGGATGCGCTTATTGGCACATTTTCGGATTCCCATATTAAGTGGTGAACTTTCTTATTATTGATTGCTGCAAAACAGCCTCTTGGTATGTACAAAATGTATTAACGAGCTCAAAAGTTGCAAACCATTGTTTATGAAAAATTAAGAATTGATTTCGATTTTCGAATACCTTAAAGAATCAAATTTCTTTTCAGTTTCAACTTTTGTATTTGATATGGAATCGACATTTATTTGAAAGATCGATTCCGAATTCCAATTCTTTGAAAGTGGAATATTTTGAGGAACTTAGCTCCCAAAGCATTGGTTGTAAATCACGTCTGGTGTTTGTCTCTTGCTTGGGTCGAGTAGCGACGTTGCTAAAGTGCAGCCAAAAACAGTTTTTTGGAGTTGTTTAAAAAAATTGTTTGCTGACACTGTTTTCTTCGATGGAGTGTGCATAAGGGATCATATCGAAAAAAGCTGAATTTTTTTTGACACCAAAAGAAGCAGACTGCAGTGCCAGAAAAATAAAAATATTTTGTGCTTAAGACCTCAATTCCTACCGCAGATGCGACGACAAATAGAAGCTCTAACTGAACTAAACTTAAAATCAGTCTGAAATTGTGTATGATGTTCATTAGAGGTTTGCATGATTGTACTCGAAACGATCATCATATAAACTTCCAAATGCAATAAGCTTCAAGTGCTTGAACTTGTAGAACATTTTATTTTCGATATATTCCAAGTGCAGCACTCACCTCTCATGGTTGGTGTTTCGACTTGTTTTGATTTGATTTGTGGTTTTCGTGCACAAAAACTCAATTGACTCGCAACGTGGCGAGTGGCGTGATGGTCGATTCGAGAGCACTCATGTAAAGCTCTAGGGTCCATTACAATGATGACAGAAGCTTGTCTCATATTGAATGGCGAATGCTAATTGATCTATTCGCTTAAATGCCTGCTGAAAAATATCATTTCGGTTGTTGTCTAAGATATTAAATCCAATTTCAAAACCTACACAATTATGATGCCCTCTTGTGTTTATTAACTGAGGTCATTTAAAAGAATTAATTTTTATTAATCAACCAAGAGTCTCAAGTCTCGTTTATGTAATCACTTCGCCTAACTAGCAACAACTTAGGGTTTGATTGATTGACAAAAGATCTATTTAATTTAATAACAAAACTAATTGTTAAGGCATAAGTAAAAAGTATCCAATGTAATTAAATCCAATAAATACTGTCATTTGCATCTTCAAAACTTTCTTCTGCGCACAAAGTAATTATGTTACTTTTATTTAACTTTTTTCATTCACGATATTAACGATATTATTGTGGTTTTGGTACAAAAACAAAAAAAAAAAAAAATATTGATGTCAAAGAGGTCTCTGTCTGTCATCTTTACTTTCTTATTGTTGTTGTGGTTTCGGTTGGGGACAACTGCGATTGACGTTTATAGGCCTTTAGCTGCTAAGCAATTGATATCTGCGTACATAAATTTCATAGATGACATTTCTTTTTTGCCGGCAATTTCATCAAAGAGTTACAACTTATCGCTTTTTGTCTTCTTTTCTTACAGTTTGGATTACGTCAACTTGATCTTTCGCTGCTGTCGCAACTCTGGGCGCTAAATGATTCGATACAAGAGTTTCGCACCATGTTGCAGGATCAAGAGCAAATGGATGAAGATGAAGACGAGGAAGACGATGATGCAGAGGAAGAAACAGAGCGAAAAATAGAGCAACTCAATGGAACAAAGCATACAACAAGCTTACCATCAGTGTATGATTCAAATTCTTTGTCATCCGAAGGTGATGATGATAATTCCCGAGCCAAATCCGAGGGTGCCAAACCTAAAATCATAACAACACAACCAAAATTGACAAGAACAAATTTAATGAATGGTATCGCCTCATCAGACGCACCAGCGGAAGTTCTAAGTAGCCCAACTGTGCTCTTAAGAACTACGCTTTTGAACAACAAACCAATAAAGGTCAAGACAAAATCATCATCAGAGGAGCAACAAAAACCACCTGCATCACGCATATTTGAACCCAAACCAATGCCACGTATGCGTACTGCACCACCGCCACCACCAACACTACGGCGTCTGGTACCACCACCACGTTCAACATGATGTTACCTAACAGACTTCTTCGCTGGAGTCAAATTGGCAATGTGCAAGATGATTGTAAGCGATGTGGCAACTGTGGCTGAACGTTCAACATTCGGTGATAGCTGCAAGTGTGGCAGAGACTATCATTGAGCGCTAACGTCTGCTGCACTCTAGTTACTTAACATTTTTCTAAATCTAAATTACGAATTAAAGACATAAATTTTTGTTTCGAATTAAGCCCAAAGTGTGATCTACCGAAAATTTAGTATAGTTTGTAAGATATCGAAGTAACGTATATGGTATATTCAATATAAAGGCAAACGAGGCATACCTACATTGAATACTGGGTGCAATTATCAATTAATTTTTGCATGAATATCCAACGAGAAGTGCTTCAAAGTTATTTAAAAAAATATCTTTAATCATAATGTTAATTTGCTTTGCTTTAATACATAAGCTTGAGAAAAAGTTAAGTTATCTTAAGTAAGTTCCGTATATTGTAATGCTAATTGTATACGAAATTTTACATGGGCAAGTAATTTATTGGCCTTAGTATGGTTTCAATGTACTTCGGAACTTAGCTGCTTGTTTTGTATATACTCTTAAATAATAAAAATAACTAATAAAAAAGAAAATACATTTTATATTAATTTGAAAGGTACCTATATCTTAAAAAATTTAACAAACAAGGTATGAGCTATCTAAGTCACAAACCCAAAACTTAATCATGAAATTTTTTTTACAAGTTCTTATAGGACGTCTTGTAACATAATTGCAAATAGCTTAAAGTCTTTTGATATCTGCGATCACTTGGACCAACTTTCATATCTATTTCCAATTTTTTTAAATTTTTTCAAGCCTTGCCACAGCGAGTAGAAATAAATCTACTACTGTCTTTCATTGTGATTTGCTATTGCTTTTGATATTTTAATAACAACAACGCTTAATTGGGAAACAATAACATTAACAATGAGAAGGTAGTAAATTTTTTTCTCCTCGTTATAGAAAAGCTTTGGTAGTTAATCAGTGCATTGCCTGAAAAAATTGAAAAAATAGGAAATCTTTCCATGCTTATATCTCAGCGTTTGCTTCACTGATCTCGTAGATGATAGTGTCGGGTACTCTGCTCGATAAGCACTTAAATTTGATATATCTTTAATGATGTAGCTGTTCCAGATCCCATACACTTTAATCATTTTAATAAAGCATTTTCGTCTCATTTGCAGCTTAGTTTTCTAAAGGTATCACTTCTACCACGTGTGAACTGCACACAAGACTTTTTTTTTTCTTGTCACATCAGTTTTGTAAATGTTAGGAAGGAAGAGAACTATGAAATCAACGGGACTAAAAAATTTAAATTTATCTGAACCTCCTCGTTTTGTTTGTTGATCATCTGGTAACCTTATTTTCATTACAGTTTCGCTCTCAGTATTACAAAAGGCAATCCTAGCGTTGACACACTGATTCCAGAATTAATGATTTCTTGTTAGAATACCTCATTTTTTCCTGGGTGTGTCTTTATACAAATAAAATAATAAAATAATTAAAAGCATGTGTTTCATAATTTTTAACAATGTATGTTCTAATCGATTTTCTTCAAAGCTGCTATTTATTTACCTAATTTTAAGTTCAGTCTTATAATGTGGAAACGATGTGATCGATTTTTTTAAAATTTTCAATATTCATTTTTTAGTCCTCCATGTTGAAAATACCCAGATGCGACATTTTGAATAACTAAGGCATAATTTTCCTATATTTTATTTATTATTATTTTATTTTATTGGAAAATAGTAAAGGTTCAAAGGGTTCAATACAAAATCACAATAAAACAATTGTAACTTTGAAATATCAATGTACAGAACGAATACGAAATTTAAATTTCATCGATAAGTCTAAGGTGGTTGCTCAGTACATCAAGATGGAGAATAATAACTCTCTATTTTTAATGTTCTATTTCCTCTCAAAAATATGGTCACCTCAAGTATACTCAACTTTAATAGCTAAAGGGTTAACGTATAAGTTAGACTTGCAGATAAAATATTTCAAGCATATTTTTAGGCTGCTACTTAAATCAGCCAGATATGGGTGATTATAACAAAATGAGTGTGTTATTACAATACCAAGAAACGACAGTAAAATTAATTTAAGTATAAATAAAGGTTTGACAAAATTTAAGTAGAGGAGCCTTATAATATAATTAGGTGCCCTGGAAAGTCGGCAAGTTTTAGAGTACATTGTAAAATTTGTTTGTAAATTTTAGAGATATTTTGATCAAACATTTGCAAAATATTAACTGGAAATTTGCCTTTATAATTTACTGTACACTAACTGTACCTAAAAAATGCTTACACAGATTCGAAAACGTATAATTTGCATAAATAAAATGACCATCTTGATGTGGAACAAATGGCTCTATGTGACCAAAAAAATTTTTGACATAACTTTTCTTTATTTAACGAAGTTATTACATAATTACAACATAATATAACTAAAGGAACTCAGACAGCGTTTTCGGATGACCTTGGCATCTCTCATTGTTCAACTGAAAATTTTATTTTAGTAGCTGATATCAATCATGACATTCATGTTCTCCGGTCTTGATTTGCTGAGCACAAACTTGTTGTAAGTAGCAAAACTAAAATAATGATATTTGATACGAAATTATGGCACTCTCCGGACCTTGAATTAATATTTCATTCCGCGATTTAGATAAAGAAAACATTTTTTATAGTAATTGCTATGTTAATGACTGCTACAAGTTCTTCTTTAATTCTGATTATGATTTTCAAATACACACGGTTCGCTTCAAGCAAGATCAAGATCGATTCAATCGCCAACCAAATCTGACAGTGCAAAATTATTATATAGGGTCCGGAGATTCCAAATACATAATTCGCAAAATCAGAGCTGCTCATTTATTATTTTAGTTTAGCACTTTGGCTTACACGGTTCGTTTCAAGCAAGCTCAAGATCGGTAAGAATTGTCAACCAAATCTGATAATGCACAATTATTATTTAGTGTTCGGAGATTCCAAAAACAGTTAGGTAGAGTAGGTATTAAATTAATGTGCATGATAATTTTTTCTATTCCATTATTTATTGAATAAGCTTTTTACTTGGTATAAAGCTTCAATGCTAAATAGCTAAGAAGGCTATAATAGCTGTAGTAGCTAAACTCTATTATTGTTAGGATCCGTAAAATCTTACCTGGTAGCTTACTCGTTTTATGGCCGATTCGTGACTGCAATAAAATTACTGGGGATATGACTTTTCAAGTGTGAGATAAAATATTTGAAATACAAGATAGCTTTGGAAAGTATACACACAGATTAAGACAAAAAAAGAAATGCCGCAAGGGATTACCCCCGAGCATCAAATATTATTAATCTGCAAAACTTTCTAGGACGATGTAGTTGCTATAGCAACATAGATTTCTTTTATTAAACATTTTCGATTTGTTTTGACGTCTTCTATTAAAAACTATCATCAGATCGCGGCGCCACGGAAATCGTAATTTTCGCGAAAATTGCAAATTGCAGCCTTGACCAAGTTTTTTCGTGGAGATTAAGATTTCCGTGGCGCCGCGATCTGATGATAGCACTGAAGGTAAATTTTCAACTTTTGAAAAGACACACAAAAACGCCGAGACACCCCAACTTAATTTTTGGTCATAGAACACGGTGGCATACTCAGTTTTTTTCGATTAGATCAAGTTTTCGAGATATTCGCGATTGATATTTCGTCACTTTTAAGCTCTTGTTTTAGCAATATTTTTCTTATATATTTAGAAAAAGACATCGAAATCGATTGAAATTCGGTACATAGGTTTATATGAACCTAAGCATTAAACCTATTGAATTTTTTTGGCACACGCCCAAAATAACGCCCACCTCCCATATCACCCACAATTGTGAAATCTCAATAATTTGCTATGTGTGTATGGAGTATTATTATCCATCTGAAAACCAAAATGCCTACGCATACGCCCACCTCCCATACCACCAGTTTTTGCTGAGTAACACTAGATTACAAATTTGGGGTTCATCTCGAGATCTGGTTTCTCATATACTTTTTTCCATGTATTTTCGGGCGTAGATTCCAAAAATGGCAACCATTTTTTTTTCTTAAGATTTGTTTTTGAGATATTCCCGAAAAACTTCTTTTTCGGCACTTTTTCATTTATTTGGCTATATCTGGATGAATTTTTTTTTTCAACTCAAAAACGCTTTTCAGCACTCAAAAGATATTTTTATTCCCTGTCTAACGGTATGCTGTTTGCTTGAATCCCATAAGATTTAGTTACGAGCGCTCAAAGTCAAAAAAAAAAATGACTTTTTTGGTCTTTTTTAAAAATCACTAAATTTCAATTGCTTCATTTGAATGAAAAAATTTTTTTTCATATTTTTAAAATTAAAAATCAAAAACTATGCTTTTGCAAATATTTTAAGTATAATTTTGCGGAAATCGGACAAAAAATGTAGAAGTTATTCGAGAAAACAGTAAAAAACTTGCAATAAAATTGAACGAAAATCCATATGTTTTTTTATCAAAAAAGAAACGGAGAATAAAAGTATGGACCACCATACACAATCGTATGGTGAGCCTTAGAGCTTTCTTCAGACAATTATGTATCTCTTGCGAAAGGTTTTCGATTTCTTCAATTTCTAATTAAAAACTAGCCTTCTGCCAAATATGAACCCCAGATATTTGACTGCATTGGCTACACTTCAAGAGCATGTTCGTGACTTTGAGTGATGAGATCGACTCTGTCTTCCGGGCTCTGTTAACAATACCAAGTGAAAACCTGCTTCAAGTCAGTTTTTTTAGCAAGGAGTTGCCATAAAGTGCACGTAAGCTATTAAACTATAATGCTCTAAGAAACTGTTTGTCTTAAGTGTCCGCAGTAAGATAGAATTTCAGTTGACAAAAGTTGTTTTTGTCAACATAGGGTAAAATTATTCTTTATCAAATGCTTTAAAATTTACACCATAGTAATAGTCTTCAAAAGAAAAGCACATTTTAACACTATAAGGTTCGCTAGACTTCGCCCTCCGATAAGCTAGAGAGTGGTTGTCTCTCACGAAGGCATCTTTCCCATTGATGACTCTAATCAGTTTTTCAAGCACTGATCTCAAGATGCAAATATCAAATTAATCAAGGATTTGCCTTTATTTGCAAGCGAAAAAAGTCTTTGCGTGGACTAAGCTGCTAAAAATAGCAGATTTTTTTTTTAACATAAAGAATTAATAAAATTTAAAACAAAAGCCATAAGTCAATAAATGATTAGAGGAATTCAATTCCGACATGAACATACGCTTGACACATCCATTTAACTTTAATGCAAATAAAAAAATGTTTTCTAATTTGAGATCTTGTCTTGAATGCGGTTTTATTGTGTGATATTTTCAATAAATAAATTTAACTTATTTATTTAAATTGCTAACGAAAATATACAGAAAATAACAAGAAACATTTTAAATACTTAGAATATTTGGAACAGGTTATTTCTTGTTATTTCCCGTTATGCAAACAAAAGTAAAAGTGCCATGTTAAATTATATAACATCAAAGAAAACACACTCAACACGAGCGTTCAAAAAGTGCCTTAGAATTCCAAAATTAATATTCCCCAAAAAAACAATAACAAAATAAACGAAATTCATATTTCAAAACGATAAATAACAACCTTCTACATAACATGTGACAAATAGCCAAGCAAGGTCAATCAGAACGTATTTGTATGAATAATTAAAGATTCACAAATCTTTGACAGATCTCAATATGTTAATCAAAAAATGTAATAATTAAAATGGCCTAACCGATTAAGGGGGAACTACCGCCCGCAACAATGTTTATTACAGAGTTAATGTTAGACATCTTTAATTTTTTGCAAAAACTCGTTCAACTCCATCTTCATCTTCATCAATTATAGATTTATAACTATTTCTGGTTTAACACCTATTCCTTAGATAGAACTCCGTATGGCATTATGCCATTGTTACTGATTTTATAGTTCATCACAAACACCCATGCCAACACTGAGGTTATGCTTACAATGCAACCGGTTTTCTTAACTTAATAGCAGCAACTAATTATTAATATGGCTTAATAAAACGTAGTGTTTGCAAGAATTCTTGTGCAAAGATTCAACTGTTAAAAACTTTAATGTTAAATTGATTTAAACATAAAGTTTCAGTTTGAATTGTGGTCTTCAACGAGCTTCATCATGACATCAGTAAAATTGGTGAGTTAAACGCTTCTTTGAGAAGCACAATTTCTTTTAAAAAAATAAAGTCTTGAATATATTCAAATAAATAAAACAAAGTTTTTTTAAGTGTTGGTATAAAAATTGTGTATTAAATTTCAATAATGTTGAGATGCAAAGTAGTGCTGAATTAATTTACTACATTAGCTGTGATTATCTTTGCAAATATTGTGATTAAATAAATGAGTGATATTTAAATGAAGTGACAGAATTTAGGGGATCAGTGATGGAAAAAGTTATTTGATATTCTGTAAATAAGGATTAGTTGAAACAGCTTCATAATTTTGCTGCTTCTTGAAGCAGTCACGCCTACCATTTTAGCCTAATACCTAATATACTTATTTATCATTTCTCACCCTTGTCAAGGTTCGTATTTTAACCTGTGATGTTTTTTGTGCACAACTTTTAGTGGCGTAAAATTAGAGTTCAATATATTAAATGAAAGTTTTTCTGAAATAATTTGCTATGTAAGCAATCTAACTCGAAATTACAAAGGATTTGAAAACAATCAATTTGTCATTTAAACACGTCCACTTACTTAAAACAAATTTCAGTTCGCAAACTTGTTTTCTAAGTTGGTTTCGAATGCATTCCCAAAACGAATGGAGTTATACATATGGATAAAGTTTGAGTTTCGTTTATTTTGTATGGATTATTTTATGACATTTATTGTTATAAAATAATTTCCGAACATATTCACCACCACGACTCGCTGTGATAAATCACATTGGATTGGTACAACTTCAGACACTTGAGGTCTTATTTTTGAAATAACACGAGTTATTTTGATATCTTGAACCATTGCCTTCATATATCCCCATAGAAAATAATCCAATAATAAACACTTTCACTTAGAGTTCTGGGATTTTTTTTCTTTACGTACTGCACTTGGTCCATACAACGAGCAAATGTTATGAACGCGTTTTCAGTACAAGTTTGTTCTTTTGTTTTTAGTACATTCACACTTTCAAAGGCAGAAATTGAAGTGCTTATTTTGAACTCTAATTAAATACCCTACATCACATTAACAGTGAAAGTGATGGTAAGTCTTAGGTTTTATTAAATGGATCATTATTCCTTCGCATGCTGGTTGGTTTTATCAAACGTTCCCACAATGAAATTGGCAAATCTTAGTGAGCACAGTAATTTATGTTTTTTTCTGCATTGAAGATGCAATGTCCTCCAGTGAGAATCTACCCATAGCGCTTGTCCGAGCCATTTTAACTAGTAGGGTGAAATTCCGGCAGATTATTTTACATAAGCTCGTTCTGCATTGCGTGTTGAGTTTTTTGTTTATATGGGGAGGTCCCACGCCCCTTTTTCAAAGTACGATTTATTTGATTTTAATCATTATATTCCCCAACATGGCTAGAGAGACTCAAGAGGTGACGCTGATGAAGACCACGCTGCGTTTAGGTTAAAAAAAATGTCACAGTAAAAACTGCCCTTCAGTTAAGAAAAATTTCTCTTAATATAGAGAATTTTCCATAAAAGCCATACATCTATTGAAGAAATTAACTAGTTTTAAATAAAAGTTTCAGTAAGCAATATATTCTTTAGTTAAAGGTCATATATACTTGAATTTAGGAAAGATTGCCTAACAGTTTTTGTACCAACTTCCAACGACTATACCAAAGAAAAATTTACCCAAAACGCTTATAGCATAATAGTTTGAGCAAGAGGTTTGACAATAATTCCAATTGACAATTTTTGGTGTAAGAAAAATAGTTTGGGGTCTGCTTTTGATATAATATGTCAAAAGTACAAAAGAATTATCACACAAGAAAAAGTCAGCACTTGATAGCACTGATGGCATTTTCGGTACATTTTTACTTTTTTCAGTATAATTGCGTTATGAAAAATCGTCGTCAGTACATTCGAAAACTTTTAAGTACATTCGGTACATTTTGTGCATTTTCAGTACATTTTGCACATTTTCAGTACATTTTCGGTACATTTTCAGTACATTTGAACTATTTCTAAAAATTATCAATTTTTTAGTAAACTTAGCTGAAATATGCGCACAAGAATGCCGTAATGATTTGCGGATTTTTTTTTAGTATTAAAGTTTCAATTTGTTAGAATTGTTGAAATTTAATTATAAATTTGTAATGTTCAGGATGACAAAGTACATTCGGCATCTAAAAAGCACGTTTAAAATCTCTATTCCGTACATTTTCACAAAACCCATCTGCATGATACGGAATTATTTTAAATGAGATAGAGAATGATTAACGTTGCTGACTTCTACAAGACTCTCTAACACTCTCGTGTAATCATGAGATCTACCAAAACTTCTATTTGAAAATAATAAGCTCGTGAAATATATCGTGTGCTTTAGACTCTAATTTTAATAGCTTTTTTTCTATTCGTGCGATGTCAATTTTGTTGGTGACTAGTTATTGTTTAGTATCATCTCACGCTGCTTACAATTACTATGCACCCCGAAGAGTCTTTTATCTGCTGAAAAATTGTTCCAATACAAAAAATTGTTCAGTTTCATCCAAAGGGTTGATTTAATTTTCTGCACTGTGTTTGGGTCATTCTCGACTTATATATTTTATTTGCGCTTATGAAATTCCAAAGGGTCATAATATATTCGCAACCATTTGGAAGATACTTTACGAACTACATTAATTATAGTCAAACAGCCAGCTTATTAAAAAATCGCAAAGAACCAGTTCTGCCCTAGAACTGATATAATTGCAATTTACCAAATGAACTAATTTTTAATAAATTTCTTGGCTATTTCTGTGATCACTGGTGTAGCAACACGTTTGTTTACCGGGGATAGTTGAACCGCAGACGACAGCTATAATGAATAAAGATTTATTAAAATATTTTGTATATTTTGCTATAAAATTAAGTTTTTATGTTAAATGAAAAATTATGACATATTGATGATGATGGTATATGTGATATTTATGTCCCCATACACTCAAAAGTGCTGACATTCTTTTTTTGCTCAACAAATGATCTAAGCCTTTACATTATTTGGGTCCTGGAGTAAACCAAACATTGATTTTCGAAACTAGAACAAATCCAGCGAGAAGAAGAAATGCTGAAACATAATTTTCAACAAGTAATGCACAAAATATCTACGAATAGAGAGGCAATGGTCACCTCCATAAATGAGATATCGGAAATAGCATTATCTTAATTAAAAATATTTTTATGGTGTGATGTATTACAACCATAAAGTCAGTTCAAAGATCTCTCTACCACATACAACAAGAGGTTAAGGTTTGTCTGTGTTTAGCTTTGGACTACGGCTCTTCCCACCGCCTTGACCAAACTTATCCTCATTAATTGTGGAGCATCATCTGTAATATTTGGTTACATCTTTGAAAACTATTTATATTCATCGCAAAGTATTATGTTTCCCCTTTTTTTCTATTTCCTTTCTTTTTTTAAGTTTTTATTACAAAAGAAAAAATGGACGTCTGAAAGTACTCGACCCTCCCCTCTGCTTGTCTGCTTGCCTGTGATTTAACGATTCTAAAATATTTTCTTTGGGAATATATCAAATATTAATCAATTCGGATAAGGCAGCAAAATTAAATCACTTGAAAACCAATTATGTATTGATCGAAAAAGTGGTCAAAAACTTGACTACTATATTCGGGGCAGACGCGGGATTTATATGAATATATAAATATAAATATCCACAAAATTAAGTCAAAGTTCTGTTAATTTGGTGAATGGTTTAATTCTCGAGCTCTGATCAATTCAAACTTTTATTTTATTATTATTTACAAATATCCTTCAATATCTAGGATTATTTTGCCGCACCCAATCCTTTGCGACCCTAGTTACGCCACTGTTCTGAACTTCATGTTTCTTGCAATCAGTTGGTTAATTGTAGGTTACAGGTTTGTTAACATATGTGCAATATAGCAATCGATGTTGACTGTTAAGAATCAAACGCGATATGACTTAGGCAAATGAAATAGCTTATGTATCTTTATGTACGCCCCTGTGGTGCATGTGAGACGACATTGACGACACTCTAATTTAATCTTCAATTTATAATGGAAATTATTTTTCTTGCAGCTATTTGTGGCAGCTATTGCCGTAACACTTTCTGCTTCAGTATCAGCTGGATTACTGGACTATGTTTATCCAACTATTATTAGTGAGTATTACTCACTTGCACCTACCAAGGAAGGCTATCGCTATAGGTAAGTAACGCCGCCCATAGTTAAATTGAAATTAAAACAAAATATTGAAACACAATTTTATTTCAATCAAATTGAAACACATTTTTATTTCAATATTTCACAGTTTGGAGGAACCCAATGGCAGCAAACGTGAAGAAATCGGTGTCATCATGAATCCGGGTACACCCGATGAACAGCTGGTCGTGATGGGCTCATACAGTTCATATGATGAAAAGTCCGGCATTGAAACCACCACCATGTATACTGCCGATAAAGATGGTTACAAGCCACGTTATATGCTCAAGAATCGCAAGTTGAGTCCTGGTGCACTCAAGTCTGCTGCTGGATAAATTTGGCATCGAAAGATTTAGTTTAATATGTACATAATTTTTTGTTTTTAATTTGAGATCTTTTTTTTTTTTGATTTAAAATTTTTGTTTAATAAATACTTGCAACTTATATTTGAAACAACCAGTTCGTTTATTGTTATTTTCTTATTTACATAGCGAGTTAATTTGAATTCTTGGCGAATGATTATAAAATTCTTAGCACATCGCTTGTCATAGCATATTAATCAAGAAACCTGCTTCAAGGCAGACTAAAACTTCTATCAAGATTATATAGCTCTGTTTGAGCAAAGGAAAGAAGAAAACCAGCTAATAGACCTTGTAAACTTTAAGATTTCATGATTTTTTCTTAGTATCATGATCATGTTTTTATAATGATTCAATAAATAGTTTGACTGAGATCTTGAAACTTTTTTATTTTTTCACTATCTGACGTAATGGCAAACCACGTATGTCAATTTTCATAATGCGGTTTCAAACAAATTATCACATTTCAATTAACATAAAAATGATTTTTTTCATTCATTATAGATATGCATTTCTTTTGAGTTGTGGTAATGATATAATTTTTTATAGTTCAGCACCTAATAGATATTACCTTGAAATTACTTATATTGTCTAAAGAATTAAAAAAAAAAAAAATCTTATTAATGAAATGTTCATCGGATTTTATTGACCACTGTTTGTATTTTTTGATACCGATATGTTCAAGGTAAAAAACTATTTTCGAAACGACTTGAATGATTTTAATGAAATTTGGAGTGATTATTTATTTAAAAGAAAAATAAAACGAGTTGAGTTTTTTTTATTTACGTCATAAGCATTTTTCGTCTAAAAGAGTGATTTTCATAAGAAATCGCTGGGAGTAAAACGTTCTTAGAATTTAAAAAAAATATATTAAAACTTTTTTTTAATTATTTGATTGACATTTTTTTAAATTCATGATTTTTTATCTCGACAAAATCTAAGGACTTTTTCTAAGGACTAGCTTTACTGACCACTTTCCGAAAAAAAAAAAAATTGGACATATTAAAAATTTAAAAAAGAAATTCACCTGAAAACTTATTGAAATTTAATAAATTAAAACAAAAGTTTAATTTTTCTTTGTTTGGAAGGATGGCAATGCTTCAAACTGAGAACTTATACGAAATCATTTTTCACAACGAGATCTCTCATATATTCAATGCATTGTTTCTTTTTTTGTTTGTTCATAATTAACGACTTATTCTCATGGTGGCTTAAAAGGCATATCATGAATAATATTCAGTGTTATTAACAAGTTCGCTAAGCATAGATTTTGCGCGTTACATAATTTTTAATTTCAGAAAGTTTCATTGTCACGCCCGTTACGAAAAAAGTGAAAAAGTTTATTTTTATTGTTAATTTAGAGCATTGGTTCCCAAAGTGGTCCAGGTGGACCCCCAGGCGTCCATGGGAGACTCGACAGGGTTCTACGTTGGCGTGACAAAAAAATGGGGGTTCACAATTCGTAAGCGGAGGTCCACGAAAATTTATCTGCTTTCGATAGTGAAGAACTAAAATGTTGGGTTGACTTCACCTATCAATGTAGGTAGATAATATTTTAAGAAACTCATTGACTGTTACTTGTAAAAACTTGCATATTCCATATTCAGTACAAAGTGTCGGAACTCAGCTGCAACGCAAATTTTCATAGTTAGATCTAATCTTCACATTTTTTGTCGAGTTTTGGGAATATAGTAGAAATGTAGCTGCAGGTGGTCCACCGGAACAAGCTAAGTTTTGAAAGTGGTCTATGAGAAAGAAAAGTTTGGGAAACTCTGATTTTCTCAACGTAAGAATCTGTAATAACAGAGACAATTATTCTACTCACATTATGTTGAGTAATTTATTCTACGTTTAAGAATTTCCAAGCATACTATGTTGACCAGTTAAAAATCATAGCAAAATCTAAGCACAGGGCACGATTTTGACTGAAAATGTATAGTTCAGGAGAAAGATGATGTGATGAATGTTGAAATTTGGTGCATTCGGTTAATCGTTGGTCAGTCAGTTGTTAGAGCTCTGATGAATACGTCAGTTTTAAAATTGGTGATCTTATAGGAAAAAAGCCCACATGACTTTAAAATTAATTTAAAAAAGTATACAACTTTGGAAAAAAAAAAAAAAATAAATTTTTGAGATTAGTTAATAAAATATAAGATAGTTAATAAAAGTGGGTAAAAACCCTACTGAAAAAGTTTCAGGTGAAATTTTGTTATTGCATCTATCTCGAAAAAAGTTACAAGCATTTGAAAATAATGCTTCGCAAGAAACGTCCATAAATTATGCCCCCTCCACCTTAGTCTACATTTGTCCAAATGAATTAGTTTTTGGTGTGAGAAATACTATCTAACGGGACAACAATTATCCTAATTTTCATCCCTGTCGAATAATTTTTATCTTCGGGTGGAATACTTCGGAAATTTTCGCCGATGTATGAAATTTCGCAATTCTCATACATATAATCATATATTCAAACTTTCAATTGTATGTGTGGATGTAGTTCATTATCGCCCATTTTGAGCATAATGGAAGACTGCTCAAATAAAAGTTAACCTACCAAATTTAATGAAACTAATAGTTTCAAACTATGTACCTTTTTAGTTTCTAAGATCTTATCATATTCTTTAACTTTTGAAGGTTGCCACGCTCTTTTGCTGAAATTCGAAAACCCTCCTTGTTACATCTTAAACTATTTTTCTCAAAAGTCTTATAAAAATCGTTGAACCTGTTTCGAAGTATAAAAAAAAAGACTCTATCATGTAATTTTTTGCCACTCCCATGTTAACAGTTTCGCTCATAACCTAGAATCTAAATACTAAATTTCATTGCATTAACTTTGCCACTTTTATAGTGAAGGCCTTAAGAAAATAATGCTCCTCGAATATTTTTTTTTCTATAATGAAAAGCCACATTTCCAAGATTTAACGAAATAAACATACACACTTATTAAACACCGACATTGGACTATGAGGCCTTTAAGTTTTGTATTCAGCTAAGGTGATTGCTTGTAATTCTGACGTACACAGCGCTAGAAGTTCACTCAACGGTCAAGTCTTACCTCATCTTCATCATTGTATTTATATTTATGTCATTATGTTGCAGATCCATTAGAGGTCTTCATAAATTTATGTTTGCTTTTATTAGATTTACACGGCTTGACGTCTAAATACTTCAAGTCATCAATTATTTTGTAACGTAAGGTGAGGTGGAGTAAAGTTGTTCAAATGTTGCATCAGATAACTTGACGTCATGTTAAATTCACTTTCAGTTGTTTTATCTAATTGAGTGCTGGTCTCACTTTGGTTTTTAACTCATAACAATGAGTGATGTGCGAACAAGCTTTTGCTAAAACTTGTTAATTCACATTGAATTATTGAGATTCACTTGCACTTTTATTCGCTTCACCCAGTGATCTAACGGGATAATACTTACTTTACGTATTGATAATTTTATTTTAAATATATATAATTTGGTACAATGACATACATAATCAGTATCTGTGCCTTAATAATTTTACTCATGCATACATATGGGACGTTCGTTGTCTGCACGAAATGAGTTGAACCTTGAGATCTCCGATAATGTGTGGTTTTCACACATTTTTTGTGCAAATTTAAAAAACAAAAAAAAATATATTTTGATGACATTTGAGCTCCAACCGTCTTCAAATTTGCCTCAAAATATCTTTTACCTTTTATGAGCTACAACTGAATTGGTCTTTTTTAAAAAGGACCAACTGATTGCAAATTTTTATGTTCCAACCGTGATAAAAAATACATTAAAAATAATGGTTTGATTTATGCCGTACTAATTTACAGTAAATTATTTACTAGTTGAAACACCCACAAAAAAAGGCCAACAAAAAAAAATCGGGATCTTCAATCTCCAAGTCATGTCGTCAAATTCTAATCATCTGTCATCAAGCGATACCTTAACCAGTACATACTATCTTATATCTTTTGATTACCTTTTATGGTTTTTAGTATTGGCCTATACATTTTAAGATCTATAGTTATAAACCTATATCTAAGCTAAAGATAACTTATGGATTTTGCAGCACGATAATACATCATAGCATAAGGCCGTGATTGTGCAAGAGTTTCAAGCCAAAAATTGAACAAATGACATCGACTTTGCAGCGTGTTCATCTGAATTGGCCTCGTTTGACTATACTACGTACCTACGTTTGTATTTTGGTCCAGCTTAAGGCTCTTAGTGTTGTTGTTTGCAATTTCAGAAATTTTTTACGTAAAGAATAGTTTGCTCGTGTTTCACTGAGTATATAAAAACATAGGTATAACTTGAAAGAACATAATTCAATGGTAATTAAAAATTCAAATCGATAACACTATAGAAAAATTTTCAAAAAAGTTTAATTGACGGAGATAATATATATTTATATATTAATATATATTTTCTCAAGGGATTTTCGAACTCATCAACTTTTCTAAAAAAAATATTTTAAAAAAACTAATTCTTAAATCAAAGTTTCGGAGAATTCGTACAAATATCAAAGAAAGAGCTTTAAAATATATAGTGGTGAGCGAACTTAAAAAAACATTTTGAAACTAAAGATTTTGAAATAGTAATTGGCCTCTGACTTGCTCTTTTTTTTCTAGTTTTTGAGCAATCTGCATCGAAATAATCCTAAGATTTAAGTGCATTTTAAATAAAAATATATGTTAATACGCACATATTTTATATCTCTGTATTTTTTTTTTTTTTTTATTTTTTTTACTGTGTAATTAGTGATTTTGAAGATTATGAAATAATGATTAGGCTGAAAGCACGTTTATAATTTCATTAATTAGCACAAAAAATTTAAAATTCAAATGTAAAGGTATTTGATAAATATGGAGGATCGAAAGATTGATTAATGTTTTTTATAAAGATTATTTTGTTAAGATAAAAAATTTCAAGTTTCTGTTAAAAAAAAATTTTCTAGCATAAATTTTGTTTGAAAACCTTGTTATTTAAATGTCACGCAATTTGGATTTATAAGAACTTAAAAGATTTATACAATAGATAGAATATCGTCGCCAAATGCCAGTGAAATTTATGCTTTAAATTAGAACACTCTGAGCAAAATTTTCGGATGGTAGAGTGTGGATGGAAAGATAATTTACTGTTCTTCAAAAATGTCAAGAGACAAATTTCTCTGTCTCAATTGTTATAAAAGTTACTGGTTTCAATTTTTGGTCACACATTAACATTAAATAATCTATGTGGCCCAATCTGGTCGGAAACAAAAGTTTTAATTAGCTTCTCAGATATAGAGGCTTAGGCTTTAAGGCTGTTTTGTATGAAGAGCACAATATGCTAACATGTGCTCATGCCAACTTATACTCTAATGGTGAAATTTGAAACCTTTGGATCCATTAATTTTGAATATTGTTTTCAAAAACTTAATTTTATTAAAAATAGCTATTAAAACTTTATATTTTCATTTAAATCGATCATATGGCTATTATTCAACAGCAGAAATTATTTCAATTGTATAAGCCCATCGGAAAAATGCTAACTAACAAAATTTGAGCATTGCAAATTGTGAATCTTAAAAAAAATAATTTCACAAATTCATTTCTGTGGGGCTATGTAAAGTAAAATCTGTATGCCAATGACTTCAATACGATTTCAGAGCTAAAGAACGAGATTTGTCATTTAACAAAATCAATCTATTTTTTCAAAAGTTGACAACTTCAAACAGGTGGAGCTAATCCAGTATTTAATATGAATGAAATCTTTTGAGAAGCTTTGTCTAGACTTGGAACGCTAGAAATATCCGCTGAAACATCGTAATAAAAAACAAAAAAGTTTTTGGACGATTTATGGCCTCCAAAAAATGTTCTTTCCAACGGATTGGCTGGTCATCCGTAGTCGTTAATAGGCTCCGGATTTTACTTTTTGCTGGCCGATTTTGCCTGAATTTGTTACCTACCATCAGATTATTTCGTAGACCGTACTAAGGTCTCTGATTTCTGCAGCTTGTTATGCTTTGGCTGCTATGTCATTATAGATTTCTCGGTTGTCATTTTTGCAGGAGGCTTTTACTTCCTTATTAAGGGCGTTATATATTTGCGCGGCATCTTGCTTCTTGTTTGTGCTTTATTTCTCGCATGTTTTGCAATACTATTTTTCTATGCTACAGGACTTGAGCTCAGAAATTAGTGAAAAATTTCATCAAAAGGACGGAAATTCGAAATTTGGCCCATATGATATCACTGTTAATTGTCAATGTTTCAATATCATACCTAAATAAAAATCATCTCATTCAAAATCACAGGTATCTTATTTCACATATAAATTATAAGCTTCGATTGAATCACCCTATATAAAAATGCTGTTATTGTGAAAGCTTTTTGTAGCTGTTAAAAAGCTTAATTGTATACAATGAAAAGTTTAACTTTCGTAACTTCTGCAAGCTGCTAACGTAATAGATGGAGCTGTCGTTAGTAAAGAGAAATATGAAAATGTGAATGAGTGTTATTTTCATTGCTTTTAGGAGACCAATAAGAACAGCTTACCAATAGAATTTGAGGAAATTATTTCCTTAATTTGAATATATAGAAATTTATAGAATTGCCTGAAATGAGAACGGCATGAATACGATTTTATTGCTGCTAAACTTGTCATATCTAATTTAAGACCCTTATCGGAAAGAATATATTTTGATATAAGCACAGATTTTAATTTAAAATTGTTAATTTTTTATTAAATCATAAAGTTACTTATGGAATAGCATAACGGATAAATAGCATCCGTTTTAATGTTTTCCATCATTTTTTTTTCAAAATTTTAAAAATCCCAAGGGATTCCAACCAAACAGGAAGTTATACGACCAGGAAATGACTCACGCGGTAATTGAAGGTTTCTCGGCTTGTATGGTATGTGACATACTGTACTCTCAGCAACACTCTTAGGAACTGCTTGTTGATGTTTTATGTTGAACGACTTGTGGAAGGATGGCCAGAGTGTCCTGTATTTGGTATAGTCATTTCTGAAAAATTGCATAACCCAGATAGCGCCACTGTCCTTTTAAAAAGACACCAAAAATGTCATCATGAATGAGAGAAATGTGCCGTTATGCACATGCATTTCTATCAAGATTAGGTCAGTTTGGATTTGGAAAACTATAGCATATACGAATAAAAGCTATTTAATAAAAACATGTTTAGAACGCGATCTTGACCTAGGGGCCGTTCATAAATTACGTAAGACGTTTAGGGGGGGGTCGGCGGATTCTTACTACATCTTACGAGAGGGGGGGGGGGGGGGTGAATGATCATCTTACGTAAGATTTAAAATGCGTATTCATACATTAAAGTTGTATTAACGCATCGTCATTTGTGGCAGTAATGAAATATATTTGAATTTTCGACAGTCACGAAAGATTCAGAAATATCGATTACAATCGATTTAAGTAATCGACTCTAAACGTGACAACTTCTCTTCTGTTTATGTAATGAAATATATGTATGTTGTTTACACGCAGGGTCGACTTGTAACACCGTCTCACAAGTTTGCTATTATTCAGGCATTTACACGCAGATACGTCGACTTTGAAATTTTGTTGATGTTGTCCAGGTTCTTTACCACCTCCTTGCACTTGTCCTCTTAAACAAGAAGATTCGCTTTTGATTCCTTCTTCAACAGGAGACCAAAACAGCAATCAGTTTTGTCCTCTATTTCTTCGCTTAGCGTTAAATTACGATTGGTTCAAAGTACATCCACAGTTCAAAATCATGCCTTACGATTTTTTTTGTCCTTCCCTTGCAAATGTCTTAGCTGATCGAGTTTGTAATATTTGTGACCAGTACTTTGCCTCGAAAAAAGCTACTGTAATGCACAAAAAACTACATGGAAAAGACTGTAGTCGCACTCACATGATTCAACCAGTTTCAATTTTGAAACGTGGACAGGGGAAAAGCCTTTGCATTTTAAAACAATCGGAGATTTTTCAAGTTACAGAGTGGCATGACGACGAGGATATTGATGTTACAGGGTTTGAATGTGAATCAGAAAATTCAACAGACGAATCGGGTGTGCCAATTGTAGGTTCACTATCAGACTGGTTGAAAAGCGCATGGACTAACGATGACTTTTTTTATTCATATTGAAAAACAAATGTGTAGTTTGCAATTTCGTAATATTTATTTAATATGTAACATATGTATATTAAAATTAAATATAGTAATATAGTACATCACATGAAAAATACACTTTTTGACTAGTTTCACCTTAATTATGAATCTTACGTAAGATTTCGGAAGGGGGGGAGGGGGGGGTAGTGAGAATCTTACTAAATCTTACTCGGGGGAGGGGGGGGGGTCAAAAAGTCATGAAATTGTCTTACGTAATTTATGAACGGCCCCCTAAGCTTTGTAATAAAATTCAAATTTAAAAAAAAAAGTTTTGGCGCTGTCTGGGTTAACAATGAAAACGCGTTGATCTTTCTTGTAGCGCTCCCTATTTGATAACCATGAACTGTCAGCTGTCACTCAGACCCCTTGAGCTTGGAATCAAGGTCCTGGCAGTGTCAAATAACTTAATCCAGCACTGGTTGGGACTCCATTAAGCTTGAGGTTTGGGCAATAACCCTATCTTAATCCAGTGGAGTTTTGAGGTTTGGGCAATAACCCTACCTTAATCCAGTGCTGCACAAATGGCGCGAAATTCAAATATTGTGTGAATTTCGGGACATCCTTTACATTATAAGCAAAATGCAAAATCATTATTTATTATATATATACGAGTAATTTTGAATAGACGAAGAAACTTGTGCTCATGTCGGAGCTGGATGTTTTCCCGCGAAAGACACATCTTTATAAATTTTCTATTTATTGACCTAAGAAAGGTTTGTGCCCAAATTTGCTGGTGTGTCACTGTGCCGCATGATGTAAAAGTTCTGTAAGTGGAGTTTAAAGTTAAGACTTTCATATTGTATAAAATACATTTAGCGTTCTTGGAAATAATATTTATTGTAAACATTAAGTAAAATGCAACAATTGGTCGAAAAAGTTAATATTTGCCAACCTGTTTACTTTCATATCTTCCCATCCCAATGAAACGACCTGAGTAGACATTTATTTACAACTAAAAATTTTACCTGTAACAATTGAAAGTAAATGTAAACAAAGTGAAGTTGGTAGCAATTTGCGAAAAACAAAAAAAAAAGTAACAACAATGTCCCAATGTTGTTGTTCCACGACGCTATTGTTGTTGCCACAGGTAACTGACCAGGCATAAAACGACCCAAACAGAGAAAACACCGAACAGAATGAACAATAATAAAACAAACCCTCTACAAACAATAAAAAACGTAAAACAATCAATGGGGAGAGGGGGGTGAGGTGTGTTTGTGTACTGAAACCGAACTAAATTCTCATAACCCGAACAATGAGTGAATCAGTTTTACAGCGACAATCGACGATGAGAGTTATAAAACGGAAAAATTGGCGGAAAAATATTGTGAAGTTGTAAAACAGTTGCTATAAAAACACCATAATATATAATACACAATTAATGAGAACGAAATTATCAAAATGTTTCATTATTCAGCGCAAATTTCACATGTTTTCTTAAGTATAATTGATGCAATTTAAGAAGTTTGCAATACTTTAACCAACTCGTTAACTTTTTGCTGTTAACAAGAATTTCCAAAGTTCTTTGCAGCTAAGGAACATGCAAGATTTCGGTATCATCAATTCACAGAAAAGTGACGCGTTATTAAAAATTTCTTTCGAATAAGTAGCTTCCACATGTAAATAAATAAAAAACTTTTAAGTGTTTCCGTTGTTCTTAAATTGCATGTTAACTTTATAATACAAAAAGTTGCATATCCGTACGACAATATTAACGCTATGATGTGTGGGTGTGTGGCGCGAAAGTGACGTCAATTTGCGACAGTCAAAAAGTCCAAAACAGTGTCAGTTTTTTCTCAAGTTCATTTAAAAATCTATAACAAAAACAAAAAAAGTGAAAATGTGTCTCAGAATCATTTTGACAGTTTTATTATTTTGGACTTTTACACGAAATCACACGTTTGCTGGAATTGGTATGCCAATGATACAAATAAGTCATGGTAAGTTGAGTTTCTAGGTGTTACCTGCTATTTTCGACACATATGCTCTTTATAATTTGTACATTTTTGATTTGGGAAATATGTTAGTAATGTTCTACAAAATGCTCTATTGTATAATAATTTTGATGCATAGCGTCAAATGATGATGACGGCTTATGTTTTGGTCGGTATTATGTTGTTGCTTTGTTGACAGTTTCTCTGACCTCTGGCGATATGCGTGAGTGAACAAAATGTCCATTGTTTATACGTTGCACTGAAAAAATTATATATTACATAGTTAAAAAAATTTATTATTATTTCTTAAATATTTTATATTTAGAAAGGATCGCGCATTTTTTGTATGGGAAACGCCGTTTGATCAAATGTGCTGAAATTGTGAGAAAATTTAATTTTTCTGACGCCAATAAAAAGTCTCAATGGGTGTGGTAAAGGTATCATTTTGTGTAAAATTTACGTGCAAAATCGAATTTTTAAGCTATCAATGAATTCTTTTTGTGAGTAATTCTTTCTTTTTATGGAATTTGATTGTGTTGCTTAAATTTAACTCCGACTGCCCTTCATTTTTTTTTATTGGTGGAAACAGTTTTTTTAACATACTAAATGGTGTCTTTTTATTTATGTTTAAGAAAAAATATTAATCGATTTGTAAACTTGTCGATCTTTGCCTATGACTGCAAGTTCAATTAAAATAATGTTCATTAACCAAGGTTTGATTTTTGAACACCTATAAGACTAGACACCCTATATCTCTGAAACTAATCCTGCCAAGGGTAATATTTTCGGAGTAATAATTGAGACCCAATTGCACGAATTTCAAACAATTTAATAAAACCATTTTCGTTTGCCGAAACAGTATGTTCTATATTCTTTATTAAGATGAACAATATATTGGAAAGGAAGATTTGTTTATTTAATATAGAAAATTACTGCTATGTAATATCATAAGCAAAAAGGATATTAATAATTTAGCATAGCTCTGAGGAAACTTATTTTCGAATTGGTATTCGTATTTAGTTTAAAAAGTCATTCAGATGTCAATTCAAAGTCAAGTAGCTGATTTTGATTGAAATTTTTTTTGCATCCATGTACTTATGAGAATGAAAATGTTAAAATGGGCAGCTGAAGATGAGAACCAAAGCCTTTACATTACTTTATTTTGAACTTAAAAGCAGTCTTCTGTAATACGCACGTTTTGATTTTTGGAAAAAAAAGCGTTCCCCCCTACTGAGCAAATTTAATTTGTAATTCAACGCTTTTGCGCATCTGACTGCGGTAGTTGTCAGTATGTGAATTGTAAGCAGTGATGCCATTTTTTTAGTAAATCCGACTTATTTATTTACTATTCTCATGGCTCACCCCGTATTTCATTAAATTTAGTTTGGCTATTGAAAAGAAGAGTATGAAAAAGTTAAAAAATCGGTATTATTTCACACCAACTACAATGGCACATAATTCAGGATCTTTTTCATCTTTTTCATATGTTGCGTATGTAATTTGAGTGCTGACGTAGCATCCCAAAGGGAAACGGAAGCGCGTTCAAAGCGCTACGGATGTGCTTCAAGGGAAGTGGAAGCTGCTTCTATTTTAACATACGATGTCATTACGGGGATGCACATCTTTGGAAGCATATGTAATGCGCTTCCTTGGATGTTGAGAAGAGCACATCTTCGGAAACATATGAAATACGCTTCCTTGGATGTTGAGTAGAAACACATTGAGCTTGGATTGAAAAAAAAAACTCAAATTATTTTTTTAATTCGTCTCCGACCAGATTCGAATCTAGGCTTTCTCCTGCGGCATGCCAGTGTTCTGAAATGCGCACATTTCAACCAACTGAGCCACTCTTGTTATTAATTTGAAGGAGACTAAAACTGCAAAGATCTTCTGTCAAAATGAAATGTTGAGTTTTTGATTTCTATAGTTGCCACTTGATATATCATATAATATACCTTTAGAAGCCTAAATATAACAAGATGATGTCGTTAAACAGCACATGCAACAGCACAAAATGCCTAGGTTCGAGCCCCAGTGGATGCGGAATTAAATTGAGTTTCGAATTAAAAGCATTCGAAAAAACACATCTGATGTGCTCCCCTTGGAAGCTGCTTCCAAATTTCCAGTTGGGATCAACCAAAAATATACTAATGAGATTTGCAGAATCGAAACTTACATACATATATGTATCTATATTTCAAAGTTGCTGTTTTCTCCTCTGTTATCAAAGTTTGTTACATATGTATAAAGCATTGTAAAACTGGCTGTAAATTCAATTATCATTTAACTATCATTATTATTGAAAACTGTCAATACACCAAACAACGCAAACATTTTAGTTTATAATGTAAGCATATTATATTTGATTTTTTTCTTTTCTAAATAAATATAATGTTTATGAAAAGATTAAAAAAAATGTGAATGCTTTGCAGTTAAGTGACAAAGATCTTAAGCAAATTATTATATATTTATCAATTTATTGTCTGCCAATCATATGATAGACATTTAAAATGTTACATATGTAGGTCTACGCCTATTGCCAAATAAATCATGCTGTATTTTGAGATAACAGAGCATTGTATTTCAAAAAATCTTCTGGCAAGTTATTGTTAACTTCTGTAGCAGAATCAATGTGGTCCAAAATGCGAGCAACATTTGATGCAATTTCGATACAGCGAAGTGGAAATTCATATTCTGTAATATACACTCTGATAACAAACTTGAGACAAGTTGAAAAATATTTTTGTTTGACAATCGTATCCTTGAAGCGAAGGCAAAATCTATCAAATGGAAACAAGAGCGGAGGACAAATGTCAATTTCATAGGGCGAAAGTTTTTCCTCGAACACAATTTTATCGTCTAATGAAATTTTAGAGTATATTGTGTAATTCTCAAAAACATATCCAATACTAATGCACGCTTAAAATAAAAGTAAAATATTCATTATTAATAAAGTATTATTTAGAACAAAATAATTTATGCAATTAACCTTTTGTGATTGGGACAACTGGTTCATATGGGATGTGTATTGTTGTGCAGCAATCGCAGTTGGTTCCAAAGCAATCACATAGAGGCTTAGATTTGATCCGGGTGATTTGATTATCAGATTGATTACCTGTTGATTTAATTGCACCTTCAGCTGATTCATTTAAATCGAATTGATCGAGCTGGCTGCGGTTTATTTTGGCTGTCACTACCATTACTGTGGTGAAAATCATTAACAAAAAGACATCGAGTTGAGTCATTTTCACTTCTGATACTAAGAATTCCTTAGAATGATATTGAAACCATAACTTGTTTGAATTGAAATTGAATTCAAACGTTCCTTATTGATACAAAAGTGACTTGAAGTCAAAAAATTTATTCATTTACATACATATGTCAAATACTGACGTTAAAATTATTTTTTAATTAAAATTTCAAATTTAGATTTCTTTTTCTTTATTTATAGTTCAATTAAGGTAAATATTTTATTATATTTTTTAAATTAACTTGAACTTTCGTTATGGTTTTATTTTTAAGTTAGTAAGTAATTCTTTGAGAAAAAACTTGAAAGCTGAAACTTTGTAATTTCAAATCAATTTTAAAAAAAAATTTACATAATGCATTATTTATAAGATATATTTTTTTCAAATTATTATGTTTGCTAAGGATGCTCAAAAGCTAGTGCGTCCTTTTTTTGCACTTAAACGGTCAAAAAAAAAACTCAAACGGAATATCCGGAACAGTTCGAAATGTCCACATTCAAAGTTCTAACTCAGCTACCTTATGTCAAAAAAAAAACAATGAATGTACAAAATACCATAACCTTAGCAGACTCTGCTACGGTAAAAGGGATATATTCAACATATATCGACCTGTAGTGTAATTATTTGAAAAAATTTTTCGAGGCAGCATCTCAATCATTAATAAAAACTCTCCGCCGCTATTACAGATTGATATTCAAAAAAAAGTGTTTTCCGGTCCGTGCTAGAGTCTATACTTTTCATGAGTAATTGTGAAACATTTTTAAGTTATTGTAAACTTTTTTTTAAAATGAAATGAAAAAGAAAAAAATGCTTCTTAATATCACATTTATTTAATTATTCTTTTAAGCATATGCAATTTTTATGAAAAGATTAAAAAAAATGTGAATGTTTTGCAGTTAAAGTGGATACTGACAAAGGTCTTAAGAAAGTTCAGCACTTGGCTTAAGGATTAGAATTATTAATTTATTTTTTTGGTTACCAATCATATGACGGACGAAGCCTTTCGCCAAATGAATCGTTCTGAATTTTGATATTGCAAGATCTTTGTTCTACTTAAAAGCTTATAGCAAATAATTGTAATCTGATGTAGCAGATTCATTGGTTTTTTGAGCGCCATCTGGTCCCACGCTTATACAGTTAAATGCAATTTCAAACTCTTTCACAAGCCAATCAATAATAATCGTGGGACAAGTGGAAAAAGTTTTTTCTATAAGAGTCGTATTCTTGAAGCGAAGGCAAAACAGACTATATGGAGGAAACGGAGGGCAAAGCTTAAGATTATCGGGTGAAAGTTCTTCCGCCATCATAATTTCATCGTTCCGAGAAATTTTTGCGTATATGGTGGCATTCTCCAAAACATATCCAATATTAACGCACACTTAAAATAAAAGAAAAATTTTCATTAATGCTGAGTTATTATTTAGGACAAAAAAAATTTTCCAATTAACCTTTTTCATCTATTATAGCGATGCTTACTGCTCCGCAGCAATCGCATTCGGTTCCTTCGCATTTACATAAAGTGTCAAGTATTCGTGTGACATGATTATCAGTTTGATTAGCGGTTGAATCAATTTGACCCTCGGTTGTTTCATTTGGATCGGATTGATCGAGCTGGATTACGCTAGTTTTGGCAGTCACTACAATAACTGTAGTTAAAATTATTAACAAAAAATCTGCAAGTTGAGTCATTTTCACTCCTGATACTAAGAGTTCCTTACAATGATATTGAAACTAAGACTTGTTTGAACTGAATTTGATTTTTGATTCAAACATTCACTATTTATACAAAAATTCCATGAAGTCAGGCTTAGTTTCAAGAGTTTATTCATTTACGTAACTCAAATGCTGACATTTAAATACTTTTTTTAAATTAAAATTTCGAATTAGTTTTCTTATTCTTTATTGAGATTTCATTTAAGATAAATACTTCATTAGTTTATTTTCCAATTAACTTTCTTCAATTAACTTGAACTTTCCTAATTATTTTTATTTTTAAGTTAATAAATTTTTCAGAAAGAATTTCAACAAATATTAGATAACTAAAATTTTATAATTTAAAATCAATTTTAGAAAGAAATTTTTACTTAAATTATTACTTGTTTTCATAACTAGTAAGTTCGGCATATGTTGTTCTGCCCTCATTGTCTATCCCGCCGAAATCAATTTAATCACAACTTATGACGTGCTTTCTCCACACAAAATTCCCATACATAACACCATATCGGTTTTAGCAATTTTTCTTTCAAATTTTTCCAAACTTTATTTGCTACTAGTATCGCCTCACCTCAACCGTGGTGTAGATTCGATGTGCGGTCTGCGTGAAAATTCTATTTACAAAATACTTTTGTATGAGGACCACCCTTAGTATGCACCCAAAATAAAGTTTTTACAACCTAAGCAGTGCCTCTTAATATAAAAACCACGTGATGTAAATTTCATGAGAATCGATTAAGCGGTCTTCGTGAAAATGATATTTAAAAATATTTTTGTATGAGGGTCACCCTAAGTACGCACTCTGAATTCAATTTGTTGACCTTATCTGTGCCTTTTGATACAGAAGCCATGTGGTGTAAATTCCATGAGAATCGATTTGGCGGTCTTCGAGAAAATGATATTTAAAAAATATTTTTGTGTGAGGGCCACCCTAAATAAAAGTTTTGTATCCTTAGCTATGCCTCTTAACATAAGAGCTACGTGGTGTAAGTTCGGTGTGAATCGATTAACCTGTATTTGTGTGAACGCCATACTAAATATAAACTTTTTTATAGCCTAAGCTATGCCTCTCATCATAAGAGCTACGTGGCTTAAACTCGGTGTGAATCGACTAACCTGTCCTCGTGAAAACTATATTTAAAAAATTCTTTTGTATGAGGGCCACCCTAAGTATTCACCCTAAATAAAGTTTTTACAATCTAATCTGTGCTCCTTATAATAAAAGCTTTACTGTTTAAATTGCATGAGAATCGATTAAGCGGTCTTTGAGAAAATGCCATTTTTAAAATATTTTTGTATGATGGCCACCCTAAATAAAAGTTTTATAGCCTATGACAACCGCCTGATCGACACTAACATACTGTAAAAATTTCAATAAAATCGGCTGGATAGTTTCCGCGTGCATAAGAGACAGACAGACAGACAGACAGACAGATAGACAAAAAATAAATTTTATATAATAGATAAGCCTTGCCTAAACAATAACAAACACAACAAAGAAATTCAAATCGGTCGAGCCATTCTCGACTTTTTGCGAGACTAATGAACGGGTATTGATTTTTATATATAGATAGATAAGTGTTTTCCATATAATTATCATTATAAAGGATGCTGTCAAACAACCTGGAAAGTTTAATTTTCTATAATGTTAAGCACAGTCTTTCCAGAATAATAGATTAAGCAATTCGGTGTCAGCAATCAGTGTTTCTTAAGACAAAATTAGTTTTTTCCGACAGGAACTTCGACCTCAGCTGGCAATTTTAAGCTGAATCTTCAACAATATATCATTTATGCTTTTTAATATTGATTCTGGTGACCGATTTATTTCGTTATGACAGATTTTTTTAAAACATTGATTTAACATTTTTTACATTTAAGTTATTATGGGTAATACCCTTTAAACAATTTTATGAACTTTTAGATTTTGTGAGTCTGAAATGATTCATATTTTTGATAAAAATATGAGCCTAAAACTAATTGCTAGGCACGTATTATTTTGAGTCTTTTCTGACTCCGTTATGTTTCATAAATTCTGAACTTCAAACACGCTGACCCTATGACTCTTTTCTGTCTCTGATTTGTTTCATAAATTCTGAAACGAAATTTGAATTGAAACTGTTACTATAGTAGCAATTTATTTAAATAAATAAACTAATAAATAAAAAAAAATTTTAAAAAGAAATATATTGTGTGGAATTAATTTAAGAAAATCGAACAATTATTAGATGAACGTTTTTACGTTCTGCAAATAATCCACCAGCAAGTAAATGCATATAGCAACGAAGTTTTTTTTTTTTGTATAACACTTTCCCGACGTTTTTTAGAACCTCAATTGTAATCCTCTAAGCCCAGAGGTAAAAATTCAAGCATTGACTGGTCCAATGAAAAAAGATCAAGCAAAGGTAAAGCCTACATTACACTACTGAGAACTTCTTAAGGGCAAAGTTTAATGTTTTTCTTTTGTTTCATAGCAATTTTGTCGACGTTGGAAAACGCCATCACGTCTTGGTAGTAGTACCTCATCGCCAATAACTAATAACCCATTTATATCTCCAGTCAAATCACGTACACCAGCACATGGTGGTAATCGTAGTTTTGACTCTGCAACGAAAAAAGTTATTCAGAACTACTTACACCCCAAGGTTCTCCAATGGATTTAAGTGCTCAAACAGAACAGCAAAAAAATGGAATATTTTCCAAATCTACGCCCCAGCATGAACAATTTGATGCAAACGTTGAAAATAAAGAACAGAGCCACTCAAGTTGTATTGTGGCTGATAAACAGAACGGCAATCATTCACATGTGGTTACTTCTACTCTAGAAGTCGAGCCTCAAATTGAAATTGAGATCAATAATAATCAAGATCTCGAGCTTCAACTAATGATAATAGTCCTTAGCAGTCGGATATTTAAAAATCAGCGTTGTATCCCCTGACACCTCTATTTAAAATAACACGCTACTTGTTTCTTGTATAATTTTGTTAATATTTCATAATATCCATATTCATGTTCATTAATTTTCTCATATCTACTGTACTATTTATATAAAATTGCTTAAGCAATAACATGAAAATGATTTAAACAATTGTAACGCTTTAGCGCAAAATAAACTGAACTGATTTTAATAAAATGTAACAATAGACAATATTGATTGAAAATGAAAAGAGTTTGTTTATTTGCTTAATGGAAGATGGTTTTTTTGAAGCTCGTAAAACTTTTAATTATGAGTCACATATGTCTCCGAAAAGAGTCAAAAAATTGAAATTTTAGGGTCAGAATAGTTTTACATTTCAGACTCTAATATGAGTCTAAATTTTGACTCATAAAACTTTGAATTATGTGTCACATATGTATGTCTCCGAAAAGATTCACAACATTTATTTTTCTGACTCAGAATAGTTCCATATTTCAGACTCTTATATGAGTCTAATTTTTGACTCATATTTGTGTGCCCTTCCAAGAAGGGGAATACACACATTTCTGACTCTTTAATTAGGGCTACCAGATGCGATACTAAAGTAGCAAAAGTGCTACTTTTTCAAGGCTTTGCTACTTTGTTTTTGGTTTTGCTACTTTCGATGTATGCAGTGTAAAATATTTGAACTGAAGTGAGGAACTTTTTTTTTTTTTTTTGCTCATCAAAGTTATTTGAAATTAAGGTTTTCATTTACAAAATTCCAATTTTTTGATATGTGCTACTTTTGTAGTAAGGACATCTGGTAGCCCTATCTTTAATGAACTCATAGTGAGTGTATAGGCTCAGAACTATGATTCATATTTGACTCTAAAAAGAGTCAGAATGTTTGTTGGGTACAACTTCTCAACTTTCATTTTCATAATTTTTTATTTTATTGCAACGCTTTATTAAAATGAATTACGTAAGTATTATTAACATACACATGAATCATACATAACCCATCTAAATATTCATATTTTCCTTACATTAATTACATTAATAAAATATAAGAATCTTAATGATTGCCGTTTGACGTATGTTAATAAATATATTTTGTTACTGAGCTTGACTTCGAGGTGCTTTTGTATAAATAGAGAATGTTTGAATTCAATTTCAATTCAAACAAGTTTTAGTTTCATTATAATTGTGAAAAACCCTTAGGCTCAGAAGTGACAATGACTCATTTCATTGTTATTTTTTTAATTATTTTCACTGAAGTAATTGTAGTGATAGCCAAAACAAACGATACCCAGATCGATCAATTCGATCCAACTGAATCAGCAGATAATCAAACTGATAATTTTATCGCACGGATCAAAGCTAATTCTCCATGTGAATGCGTTGAAACCAAATGCGACTACTGTACAACAATACGTGTCCCATTTATCCCGGTTGTCTCAAACACAGAAGGTTAATTAGAAAAATTAAATGCTTTATATATAACTCTATCAATGATGAATATTTTACTAAGAGAAATCCACGATATACTCTAAAATTTTTATAATCGATAAAATTGTGATCGAGAAAATACTTTCTCCCGACCGCTGTTGTTCCCATTTGATAGATTTTGCCTACGCTTCAAAGATACGAGTGTTAAGGAAACATCTTTTTCAATTTGTCTCAATTTTGTTCTCAAAGTGTATATTAGAGATTATGAATTTAAACTTGGCTGTGTCGCAATTAGTCCAAATGTCACTCGCAGCGAATACTTTTCATAATATCTTTGTTACATTCACATTTTCACTCATGAAAAGTGTGTTATATACCTAATTTAGGACGGACCGAATACAGCTCTTTTGAGTGTCAATTTGTAATAGCGACCAACAAAAGGACGACGTGTCTAAGGCACTTGCAGGGAAAAAAGAGTATACTGTTAAGAAAAGTATAATTGGCAGCTATATTGTTACCTTTAATATGCACATCAAATGAAAGGTTAACTTAAGAACCTTAGCTCTTATATGAAGATGAATAACGTAACTTCAACTTCTGTGATGTCACGGACTGAAAATGTTTCAAAAGTGAATTACTATGAGCTTTGTGTTACCATATAAATAAATCGAAACATTTTTTTTTCTAACTAATTGAACCTAACACTATGTTCATATTTAGGACAATCAATAAAAATAATTGTTTCAAAACACAAAAAAAAAAATCATTAACTATTAAATAGAAGGGTACGTTGACCACATGGCTTCCTTATCTAGATGTCGATAAAAAGTGGCAAATATGTATATACAATATAATCAAAAATAGAAACAAAATTAAGAGGTTTTTCCTTTTTTTTTGAGAATTTTATCAAACACGCTAGAGAAAGTTGATGAAAGTAAAAGTTCTTATGAAATAATGTACTCTACCCATTAAATTGGTAATGAATGTCAGTTAATGTAAGCAATTTTATTAATTTTGTTGATGATGCAGTTGTAATTTTGTAAGTAATATATAAGTCCATCGAAAATACGAGTATACCAAACTTACAATTTGAGCTTATCATATTTTGGTGCATTTCAATGTATAACTAAGTTAATACTTTATAATGCCATTTTGTTTATTGTAATGCTGCTGATTATGAAATAAGCTAAGTAGAATCTAGCTACCTACATTGGACTTCTATCCACAAAGGCTATGAGAAGAATTACTAACTCGCTTGTCATTAGGAAAGCGAAAAATCAGTCTTCATCGACTAACCCAACTCTCTTAAATAACGACCTAATGGCTGCCAAAGCTAATCTTTTGGTAATCATCTTTGCAAGAAATGCTAATGCATTGTCTTACGTAAAAGAGTAAATTTTCGAAAATGCCGACCATTTACTTTCAAATTAAAAAAAAAAATAAGAGAATAAGTCGAAACAAAAGATCTGGACTTCAGCTCATATATTGAGAAAGTGTGTCACACGAATATATCCTACGTCCGTGGGATTTCCCCATTATATTTGAAAGTTCCCAAAAAAGAAGAGTTTACTTAATATAATTTATAATATGCCCTGCGCTCTTCAAAGTTACGGTATGTACATATATTGATTTGTTTGAAGTTATTGTATCATTCTGCAATTTGAAGAAAACATTCTTTTAGGACTAAACAGTTTTCTGTGAAATAATTACAAACATCACTCAAATAGTTTTTTTTTCACTTATTTGAAAGGCTATTTAAATATTTTGACGTGAACGGAAGGAACTGAAAAAGAGGCAGAATTTAGCAAACAAATCTGTGGTGAAAAGGAAAAACTGCTTAAGTCGACTTAAGCTCGAATTGAGTAAAGAACGCCATAACGATCTTCGTATCTAAAAGTACTCCAGAGCGAAATATGAATCATATTGCATGATTTTTCGCGAAGTTATGGAGGGAGGAACTTTCACTTATATCTTTTAAGCGTACAATATCATTTGGTATAATAGCTTAAGTTTACTTAAGGTATTAAAAATTATGCTATGAAATAACAGCATAAAATAGTTTAAGTTGTTACAATAGGCAACGTCAAAATACTAAAAGTTATTTGGATTAACAACTAATGTGGACATATGACGAAGTTCAGATTATATTTATTTTGGAAGAAAAGTATATTTAGAAATTGGTTCTACGAAGTTGAATGGATAAACCGCTTATATTTAATTTCCAGAATAACTCATTAAATTGAGTAATTTTCATATTAAAAAGGATCCATTAAAATCAATAGCTTTTACTACAGTTCACATAAATATTTTCAGATATTTTTCTGTGCCTTTCAAAGGTATGATCTAGAAAGCTAAAATTTTGGGAGAATTTTCCTCGAAACCGATCCAATAATATAAGTCTATGAGACCGCAAAAAAAAGCAAACCCCTTCGGATGTACTTTGTCCACATTTTCAGCAACGCAAAAAATGTGGGCGTGGTTTGACAACAGTGGGTAGCACATCAAACACAATTGAAATACCTAAAATGCTATACATTGGCACTTCAGGCATACTTTTTCTACGTTTTAGTAAGTTGGTTTCTCGGTAAAATATTAACGAAATCGGACTCAAACTCTGTCCGCGTCGGTTACAGGCTTAAGCTAGAAAGCTCAAATTTTGGGAAAATTATTTTTAAGCCTCAAGCCAAAAAATAGGTTAAAGAAATAAAAACAATCAAAAGATTTTCAAAATAAACACCCCATTCTTAGGAAATTTTTTAGTTTTTTTAGTATTTTTCATTTTTCATTTATTAAATTAAGAAAAGTTTTAGACATAAGAGCATTTTAGAATATTTATTATTGAGTTAAAAAATCAATTAAAAGTTCTAGTTGTACTGAAAAAAAACTTATGCGAGAGACTATTATGGCTTGGTATTTTTCATTTAAGTAAATTAAATAGATGTTTTTTTTTTTAAAATAGTTTTCAAGTAAGAAAGCTGCTTTCATATTTTAAATAAATCAAAAATTTCTCAAAAGAAGTCTTAAGTTAACTTTTGATTTAAATTAAAATATCAACGTTATGACTAAAATCTATTGATTTCTTAGATGATCTCATATTTTTACATAAGGTTTTCCAGTGAAAGTGAGTTTTGTTGTTAAAGAAATTCAAGGAGTGTGCTGATTAAAAAACCTTCGGGTGTATTTTCCCCTGCGTGTGCAGCTTAGTTTTAATTTTTATTAATTATTTAATTATTACTGCGAACTTATTGGGATACGTGAAATTTTTTGTAGCATTTCGGCATAGTTTGTCACACTATGTACTAGGATAAATCAATTTTTGTTTATTATTAATTTTGCAAATGAGCACTTCTTCTTTGTCGTGTTTGCTGAAGACACATGAATTCGACACTTGTAGCTTTCTCATCTATAAAGTCTTTGTAATGCTTTTCGTTTACGTTTAAGTAGGCCGAATATACCAAAAATGGAAACGAAACTTCTTATGTATTTTTTATTTCTATAGTTAAAATCATTACGTATTGCAATAAGAAAACTTCCATTGAACCATGCCAACAAGTTAACAATTTTGAGCACAAGGAGACCTCAATACATCAATTGATCAAACAAATTTTGGGAACGTAGGAACAACAAAAATAAAAGAAATACGGAAATTCTTAGAAAAAGAAGATACAAAAATATTCAAATTGTGGTGCAACCTGAGTGAAGAAAATGCAAATTTAACAAATAACGTTGGTAACAATTAATGATTTGTCGATAAACGTTGTCTACAAAGTTGAATGCGACTTGAAGTTATTTCTATAGCGACAAAGCGATGTTCTAAAAACAAACAAAAAATGAAGGCAAATACTGAGAGGACGATTAAACATGCAAACAATTGCATTTTATTTGATTTTTTATTCATATATCATATATTGGTTTTGGTGCCAACAAAATAAAGAAAAATTAAAAATTTTTCTAAATATTTTGATTTATTGAGGTCGCTAGCAAACAGAGTACTATTTTAGTACTTTATTGTTATGATTTTTCCTCTTTTAAAACGTTCTCTATCTTCTAAACAATCGAGAACCGAATAGGTACATAAGCAAAATTTTTCCAAAAAGTTTTATAAAAATGTGCTTCATACTTCATATAAGAATTGGCACAAAATGTTGAAGATTTTTTATGTAGATTAGTAAGTTTCATTAGTAAAAAGTTAATGAATATACTAATTTTACTCTTTGTTCACCTTTTTTTTTTGAAGATATTGATCGATACTTATCCTACTTACCACTTATTTATGCATACTGTGTTTTTACCTTTAAGTTACTGTACTGGAGTGTACAGAGTACTCCTTTGCCGGATTTTTACTTTTTTGAATTGTAGACCTAAAAATATTTGCCGGCTGCTCCAAAAAAAAAATGTTCATCCTTAGACCAAACTCGAGAGAAGCTCAAAAGTGAATTCGCTATATCAGTAGAAACTGAAGTAAAAATTCAGAAAATTGGGTTGAAATCGGACACTTTGAGGATTTGGGGTGATGTTCAAAATTAAATTTGAGTATTTTCTCAACAATTGAAAAAAAATTCCATAAATGGGTTTTAAATGACCTAAAATTAATTTCTAACATTATCAATACATCCTTCTACTTTCAAATTTTTCAGATGAAGCTGGTGAGGATTATCCTGAAATGCAAGAAGAAGTACACCTTGAGGATTTCTTTTGGACAGGCTCTGGCGATGGCCCACCTGACTATCTGAAGAAAGTACACACAGGCATCAGTAAAGGCAAAGAAGTTATATTGAAAACCGAAACTGTTGTGGCAACAGTATATGTTGATGGTAATAATGTAAGCACTGACCGCACAAACATTTTTATAAAATTTGCTTATATAATTTCAATATTTTTCCACAAACAGGAAATTGACATACCCATCTGCTTAGATTGTTATCCTGATGATGGTGGCGGTGGTATCGGTGGAAATTGGGGTTTGGGTGGCGTTGGTGGTGGTGAGTCAGTACCACTTAATTACTCTGCAACAGACAGACGATATTGGCTGTTGACGGTTATGTCTGGTTTTTACACACAAAAAGATAATCCCATGCTGGAAGAGAAACTTGCAAGACTCTATCGATTGGCATTTACAAGGTAAGTTAAATAGAGGCAAATGAAAGAGGGAGAGTGGGTAAAATTAAAGTTTCATGAACTTGTAAACTAATAAGCTTCTGCACTGTGTCTATTTGTAGGCAGCAATCAAGGCATTTAGGCATTAACGGAGCGCAACAAATTTCTGGTATCGTCATACAAAACAATAGAGACAGAAGGGCACAAACAATACAATCGGAGGAGCACGCAATGGACATAAGCTCAACAACGAAAATTATGACGACGACATCGCCAACAACAACAACAACAGCAAAAACAACATCCACAACAGTTGAAGGTATGCTTAAGTAGTATTCGCAAACAGTGCTCGTTTGAAAACTTCCATTATGCATTTATTTTTATGGGAGGTACAAGTCCCATTTTCCAAACTTACTCAGCTTGAGTTTTTAATCGAAAAATTCAAAATTTTCTTGCAAAATTTCCTGAATGTGAGCATCTACTTGATTTTTGCATCTATGGAAAAACCATTTCTACTTAACTAAACCTGCTCCCTAAATGAAATGTTACATCAGTCCTAACATTTCTGCTATGATAACTCAATATTTTTGCTTCAATGGTAGGCGCCGCGTCTACTTGTTCAGGCTTTCTCTTTTTATGTTCGGACAATAACAGCATCATTATGTATTTGTATGGATTTTCATAACATTGGTTTGGATCACTTCATTACTTAACGGTTTACATATGCTGGAGTTGCCACGCCTCCTAGCTCAAACCTGCTCTCATTTTGTGCTCTCTCAAGTGCCACATGATTCCATATGTCAAGAGCATAAATTAACATATCGCCTACAACGTTAATATGATTCCGTCACTTAATTATTCAACTTTCACGCACTGCTTGTATAATTGATGTTTCAAAAAGACTTAACAAACAAACTCGTTTCTTTTAAATAATCTCATATGGCATATGGTACTGAAATTTTTTAATTTTTAAATTTTAGGGATCTTATTCGATAAAGCTTCCGAAGTTGAAATTCTAAATATGGCAAATGATATAATGAACCATGCTAAGCCAGGTGTTAACAGAGCACCAATTAATATCAATTCAGAATTGGCAACTTCTTCTGAAGAAAATGACATCTCCACATACAGAACTTCAACTGAAGCCGAATCCACTAACAATCCAGATCAAATATCAACCGACCCACCAACATTTGTAACACTTGAGCCCTGGGAGTTCATACAACAAAATGACGCGTCACAAAAGCAAACAAATGCCGCCGCCACCATTCCCAAGACACCGCGACTACAACAGATTTATACACCGGATCGTGTGCGTGTCATCATACACAACATCACGCAAATCACTGAGGACGACGTACAGAATGGGGTGACGCCAACTACCTATGATGCGGATGTAAACGAAAAAATGTAGGTCACACCTGTAACAAACTTTCGTTTTCTAATTAATTTTTTAATAATTCTTAATTTGTTTTTGCACCACAGCGATGAACGGCCTATTGCCAACCAGACAGAATTAGTTTATACTGTGCTTGTAAATGGACGTCCCGTTTTGGCCACAACTGCTGCAAATGATATGAAACTTGTCAGTGAGAGTGAAGTTTCGGATGTGATTGGAAAGAAGATTTTTATGAAAGCCGAACGTATGTTTAACCCAATATGTTTAGTTTTTTACCAAAACTTTTAAAGGGCTCTTCATTATTTGCAGCCTATTTACGCGAACCGCAGGCGACACCGTTAGCACCAGCAACACGCAGCGGTGCAATTGGATTTTTTGACTCAATACAAAATAATCCTGCGCTTGTAATTGTCAGCTCATTAGCAATACTGCTGCTGTTGCTACTACTGTTAGCATTGCTTTTGATAGGACACACAAGAAATCGGGAAAAAATGTCACAAGTCAAGAGGTATGTGGTTTATTAAGACTCTTATCTTGTCAAAAGCATTAAAATCTACTACATCGTAGGGCGTCCAGTCGCAATGAGCTGCTTGCTGAAAGTCAATCTATGCGTCCTGCCTCGACTGGTACAATAATCGATACTGGACGCACAACGGTTCAATCGCGCGATGTCGGCATACAAAACTTCTCATTTGAACATGAAAATGGCCACGGCAGTACCAGAACGGCTCATATATCTTTCCCGGGGCCACCTCATGATGGCTCTAGGAGAGATTCTATAACATCATCGGATAATACATCTGATTCCTCAGTTTATTGTCCCATTAACCCACCGACCGCAGACGTGCAACGAATGTTAGATGAAAAAGCTGCCACACTTTTCGAAAAGCATCAAAGAAGACATCGTTCTGAACGTCATCAATATGATCGCGCCGAAGGACGCGACGAAGCTGTCTACACTTCAGTGATTGCGGATAAAAAGCGCGAAAAAGGCCGCCATAAGACAAAGCGCCGCTACTTGTCCGAGAATCGTGTTGGATCATTAGAAACAAGTCCTATACAAAGACCACAACACTACTCCGCAGAAGATGCGATAGCTGACTCTCCCGATGGTGACGGCTTACGTCCAACGTATCAAAACTTCGAGAATACCGAAGCCTATAATCCACACAATAATTATCACCGCAACAAGTTACTACATCAAAAGAGCATTTTTAGGGATAAGGAATACGCTCACGTACACGAGGAGCAAGTACACACAACAGAAGCTATCAATCGTGAGATTATACGCGCTTTGCAGCCATCAGAGAAATCTTCAGATACGGGGAGCATAGGATCATTTCTATCGATGGCTTCAGTGAAAGCGTTTCCTAAGAGTGCACTACCTGAGCCACTCAACCGTGTATTGGATCCGGTATTTGTAACTTACTATGACAACGCCGATGAATCCATGCCAACTGCTGTACATCAGACGGCAGCTAATAAGTCTGGAAAATCTTTGCGTAAACATGGCAAATCTGTTGATTCTTCAGCTGTTGCAACAGCTGCGTCAATTCATGATTTTCCATCACCGAAAGCACCATTAAGTTCGTCCAGATTAACTTCACAAAGTGATAATCCTGATCCCGGTGTGGTGGGCCCAATCGTTTGGGAGAGACATAAGAAGGGCTTAAACGAAGAATTAGAAAATGGTAATGATGTTGGGGAACCCGTCGGGGAACGGGAACGGTTTTAGTGAAGCCATTGGTAGCGTAGTCAACTTTATATACATACTAGTTAAATGTGAGAAAAATGTAAATTCAAAATCAACGCACAAAACTCAATTAAACTTCCAAATTCAACTATACAATCGTGATTATCTTCTCCTGATCAACTTCTTCCCTCTTCTTCTTCTTCTTGTTCTTCCCCCTTTTCTGAAAAAAAAAAACTATCAACGTTTTCAAAAATATAGATGATTTGAGATTTAGTTTGAATGCGTCAAACTTTAGTCCTATACAAGATCCAGCTGCAATGCGCAATCATTATGAGGTTCTACTTGAGGGCGCCATACAAATGTATTCCAGTCAAGATGACCTGCCGATGCCATTGCCGACATGTGACTTTACCACCAATTGTAGGCCAACAAAGCGTGAAAGTCGTGGCTCATCTGCTGGCCTATCTAGGTAAAAGTATATTTAATTGACTTTTGTATTGTTATAAAATGAAATTCCTATTATCATTAGTTACTCTGCAAAATCAAGCAACAGAGATGTACGTCCTGCTACTGCTCAACCAGATAAAACTCCAAAAAGTAATCAATCCACCCAACCACCATCACCCACACTTGGAGCTTGGAGTGGAAGTGTACATGGCTCTCATTCGCCATTAGTTCGTCCAATGAGTGCGGGTCCATTTCATCGTCCCGAGCCCTTAAATTCGAGCAACACTGATTTTTCACGTTCAGCTAGAAGCAGAGGAGAACTTTCAGCAGCGCCGTTAATTGAAGCAATACAACATGAACTGCGTAAATTTAAGCAGGACGATATTTAGATTTCAAGAATTATTTAACTATCCATAGCATCCATATCTACAATACTAACCATATCTTACTTCCACAATTAAACAAGAGTTTTCGAGAATTTGTAACACTAATAGTTATACATTAGACATTAGTTATTCCACCATTGTACATTTTTTCCAAATAATTTCAAAAATAATACATTACAAATTAAGTTTAGGTTTTTTTAAACATTTAATTTTAATAAATATTATAGTATCCTTAAAGATGAAATGAAATTTACTTACTTATTTTTTATCAAATGATTTCAAGTAGCGCGTTTATATATATGCTAAAAACGAAATGGGAAAAATGATATTTCGTACAAAGAGTTATGCAATATTGTGACGAAATAATAGTATATAAAAATTTTTTGAAGTTGTCGCAAATGAATGAAATAAATCGAAGTTGGACGTTACTAGAACCGTGACAACTGTCGTTTAGTCATCCACCAATTCTTCTAAATCGAAAACCAAAAACACAATTTTTAAAGTTATGAAAATATGGTTTTATTTACTGTTCAAAATAACTCACAAGACTTAACAAAATTAATTTGCGTTAAACAAGGTACCGAATTCGTTTTAATGTGATATAATCATGTTTATTGTAGGATTAACATTAGTCAAAAGCGTTGCAGCATAAATAAAAACTATTTATATAAAATTAAATTACATTAACTTACAATTTATAATTAAAAATATAAAAAGAAAACACCAGTTGCAGTTCGCATACTGGAAACTTTTTTAACGCAATACAAATGTGTTGGTATTTAAACCTCTTTAGAATAAAAGACTAGATGTACCTTCAAAACATTTCAATTTGCCTTTAGAGGTAAAATGCATTTATAATGAATGAAGAAGATAACAAAGTTATCATTATTCAGCAACTCTTCAGGTTGAATCAAATAAAGTACCTTGTTCACCGCAAACTCAAATAAGTTACCTTAGATGTTAGACAAAGCGGTACGATTTTGGAATTGACATGTGAATCGTCAAGTTAAAGTTTACGAACAATTGTGTAAAGTCTTGTGAATTGTTTTGAACAGTTAATAAAACAATATTTTCATAACATTTAAAAGTGTGTTTTTAATTTTCGATTTGAAAAATTAAGATAAACTAATTACTGTTGAATATAAGGACTGTCCCAGAAAAAACTTGCACTTTTATTTTTTAAGATTATACTCTACCTGATAATCTTATAGGTCTAAAAAGACAAAATATTTATTCCATATAAAGTGACGTTTGATATGATGTATAACACTTGAAGATAGCACTTCTAACGACAAAGATGTCTAACCCAAAGGTAGCGGCGAAGGTGAAGCGCCTTTTTAGGCAGAATCCCAACACGTCAGTGAGAGATATGGCGGCTAGAGCAGGTAAATCAAAATCTACTGTGCAAAGGATAAAGGAGAAAATAAGGCTAAAGACATATAGAGTTCAAAAAGTACCAGACCGTTCTGATGAAAAGCAGTTGATGGCTCAGATGCGAGCCCGAAAATTGTATGAAAGGTACCTGACTAAATTTGACTGCAGTGTTATGGACGACGAAACTTACCTTAAAGCAGATTTTAAGCAGCTATCTGGACACGAATATTATACATCACCGAAGAAGGGGAATGTGCCTAGTAAATTATAAATAATAGGAGATTTTAAAGTGGTAAAATATTTCTATAATTGAAACTGAGAGTTCAGTTACCAGGAAGAGAAATCTCATTATGCTTATGTACTTAGTTTGAATGATAGGTTTTTGTCATTTACGCGAAGATAATCTTTTGTAGAGAAGTTTGATATATCACAGACCAGAATCCTCAAGTGAAGTTTAAAGTAAGTGATTAGCAGATGGCGAATATGAAGAATGTCATACTATATGTTCGCAAGGAATAAATGGGAAATCTTCGCTACAATTTAACCATTAATCTAATATATAGAATTCGATGAACAGAACATAGAAATATTAATAAAAATTTAATTTATTACGAAGTTTTTTTATAGGTGGATATGCCGGATATATATTTGTTTATTAATTTGGAGAACTTATTAATCATAAATAGTTTTACAGTCCTACAAAAAAGTTTTTTGCCCATACTCAGAGAACAACCTCCTAGATATTTTCGAAAGAATTTTGTGAGTAAGTAAGATTCAACTTCTTTTTCGTTCCCATCAGCATTATGAGATATTTGAACTTAAAAGCAGGGTTGCTAAATGACTGGTATTGACCCGGTAGGAATCCAAACATTTCTTAAATCTTGGGAAATTTGACGATTTTTGTGAAATTAACTCGTTTGTTAACTAACAAACAAAAAAAAGAACATCAAGTAGAGCCATAAATAAATTTAACTTATTTTCATTTTAGAAATTTACTAATTTTTTAATATTGTTGACAAGAAGAAAACAATTTTTTTGAGAAACCCGTGAATTTATTTTGTACGACCCGCTTAAAAGTGATTTATTTTGAAGCATATTTGATTTCACACTTACTGGCAGCTTTTTCTTATGCTATAAGGAAGCATTTAACTACTCTAGAGATCTTAGTTCGTTGAAATATACTGCCGTACTAAGCAAAAAGGGCGTATCTCAAAAAAATGAATTTCGAGATAATTGATGTTTTGTTTATGTCAATTTGTTGAAATACATGTAATATTGAGATAGAGGAAATGTTCTTACACGCGTAATTTCTTAAGCTATCCGATGCCATAAGAATCTCGAATATTTTTTTTTTTTTGATATTCTCCCTTTTCGCTTAGTACGTTTTCTCAACATCTTAGAAAGGACTAAACTGAAATAAAAACATTTTAATTTGAAGGCACTATGTCTTGTAAAGAAATCATCCTATTGACAAAGTCAATAGTTCAAATATGAAAAAAAATTTAATGCTGTCTTAAATCATGTTTTCTTTTTCCTGCTTTGTAAATCGTATATATATTTTTGGAGCATCAGTGAAATCAGCTACCAGATTCAGTGACATCATTATCGGCAGCAATTGCTTAAAAAAAAAATTGATGAAGTCATAACTGAGCACATTGACATCAAATTTCAAGATGTTTCCTACAGACATAATTTTCGTCAAGCTCTGAAGTACTTAAATGAAAGTTTCAAACAGACAGTACAGCCTGAACTCAAATGAAATGGATTTGTAATAAGACTTTAATAGCATTTTTATTGAAATTGTGGCTAAATTACTTAGCTTAAGAACTTTTTTTTTCAAATATTTTTTGAATTGCATTAAGATATTATAAAGGCCACCTAATTCTTAAAATCAACGTTTTGTTTTATTTTTTTCTAAGCAGATTCAAAATATTCTTTTCAGTTGTTACGCTTTGTCATCTAATTAGGTAAGTCGATTTTTTTATAAATATGCGATGACAAGGCGAAACAGTACAAGGTATATACTTATACACAGAACTTATGTTGCTTTACCTTGTGATCACAGATCGACCTTAGCTGTTGTTGCTTGTGGCCACAGATACTTTACCAGGCACCAGGTAATATTGAATTATTAACTGTCTTTCTTGTCATGTTTGTTTAGGAAGAATCAATGATCGATTTTTAAATTTACAAGAATATCGGTCTTTGCAAATAACAGTAAATTCAATTATATAACGTAAAATAAAAATATATTAAAAATAAAAAAGTGCATGACTTAGCTTAGCCCCTTAAATAATTGTGTATATATATATAATAAAAACACTTTTTAACAATTAACACTTTTGCATTGCAATGGTCTATAACAAATTTTCGAGGTAATACATTTTTTTGTGCCGTTTTTTAATATATAATTTTTTCGAATAGCTTTGTGCTCGAATATTATTTAAAATGTACATATGTATGTATATGATATATACGAATTATGTGTAAATATTAATACAAATAATTTATTCTAAGCATTGGAGTCAAACAAAATCGCTATATTCATTGTGCGTAGAGTAGGTTATATCTTTTCAGTACATACATTTGTCATCAACATCATTTTTGTTTAGATCTGGTCCTTTTGTTCAAAACTTTTTGCTTCGCCTTCAAATTTTTGTGGTACGCTTCGCTTGCCCGTCCGTGGATGCTCCCAGATACGTGCACCGGCATAGGGCTTGGCGACGCGTTTGTTCAATGTTTTTTGTAGCCAATGTGCAAATTTTTGTAATTCTGGATCACTTCGTCCGACGCGTGGTAAATTAACGTAGCTGGCGCGCTTAATATCATTTTGATAGGAATCTAAAATTGGAAATAAAAAATATTTTTCAATGATTATTGTTTCAATTTAGCTATTTTCATAACGCAAACCTTCGTAGTCATCATAGAGTGTAGCGTATAAGTCATTCAACCATGCTTCAGTTTCATGCAGATTATTCATTAAAGTTGGATCACTGCGACCGATACGCGGTGAGGAGAACATACCCCGTGCGCCGAATTGACTTCGTCGGCTTGGACTATAATCGAGTTCTGTTAAAGAAGATTTTTTGAACAAAACAATTATTTTGTAAGTTTATTTGCTTATGTTTCTATATTCTAGCATGAAGCTAATCAGAGTTTTCGAATCAACTCAAAAAGTTGCGCCTAAAAGTATGCCATTCAAATAAACACTTTTTAGGCATTCTATGCACATCACAGTTTTTAGTAATATTTATTGCATAGCCTTAGACTCTTATATAGCAAATCTACAATAAGGATATGTAGGCGCGAATATAAATGTGCCACAACCCGTTGTCTGTAAAAATTCAAACTATTTTTCAATCTTTTCTCACATTAGAGCAAATGTAGCGTATAAATTTCAGCTCAAACAGCTCAGTAGTTCCCAGTAGTGATTTTTTAAAAAGTGACATGTTGCCAACACAATTGAATATTTGGGACGATTCCTCTTTTTTACTTTACTGGTTTTCGTCAACTGTCATAATTGAATCGATTTGTAAATTTACAAGAACATCGATCTTTTTTTATTTTAATAAATGTTACTTCAATTGAAAATGATTTCATTTGTCATTAATAATCAGTCAAAAAATAAACTTAAAATTTCTTATCATCAATAAGTTTGAAATAATTCTTTTCCATAAACTTTTTAAGCCAAAAACTTACCTTCTTCTGCATATCCTTTTGTTACAGCAAACAATGCCAACACAAATACTATAAAATTCACACTAACAAGAGACTTCATTGCTGATAAGAGAAAAGTTGCTTGGAAGAGTAATAAAAACGCAGCGCAATATATTAAATTTATCACTACTAGAACTTAAATTTTGTAAAGTTTAAAAAACTTTTAAAATTATATTTTGTATTGTGTTCCGTTCTGCTGAACGTTCACAGAAATTGTATTTGATAACTGAAGAAAACCAAGCGCTTTTATATGCTACAACAAAAGGTATCGCCTGCAGGATAATGGCAACACACACAGTACCAGCGCTCACCTCATTATCATCATGGTTGTCATCGTCATTATCATATCCTTGCCATTCTCATGCAGTGCAATAAATATGTACACACCAAAACAATGAAGAGCAGCAGCAACATTTTGGGTTGTTGCATTCGTCATCGTCATTAACGCTGTTACCAACAGTTTCATTAAACAGCAGCAACACATTTTCATTTGTATCCCTTGACATGTATCCATTGTTATTTTTATATATGTCGGTACCTGTTAGATCTTTTAGTTTTTAATTTGTAGCAGCCTGCAAGCCTTGCCTACGTCAAGCAAATAATTTGATTTTTGCATATTTTTTTTGCTGCTGAAAGCAACAGGTGATTTTCATTCATCACTGGAACAAAATATTTAGGTGTCTCTGATACGTAGCAACACTTGTTGCACAGTTTCAATTGCGTGACAATGATTTCAACATTTTCATTTTAAGTTTTGTAAAATGAAAGTGACGCTTCGGTTGGAACGAAAACTACTTATTTAGGAAAAGAATAAAACGCACATCTTTCTTGATTTAAGTAAGGCCAAAATAACAGTACTACTTAGGCGCAACAACCTACAGGGGGTGTCAGCCAAGTTCTTTTTCTCCCGCCATACTGTTGTGTTTATTTCGATTTTGTGGTGCGGTATGTACCTTTAGCATAATATTGAAAAAGGTTTCTTTGCCATTAACTGACAAAATGTGAGTATTCTTTATTTAGGAGCCCGAAATCAAGTTAATCATTTGTCTATATAGGGGCATTTCCGCCAAAAAGCCAAACGTGACAGAAAAATTATAAAAGCGTTACTATCTGATATTATCTAAGGAAAATATTCAAATTTTGTTAATTTAAGCAATTCACACCAGAATTCATTTATCACATTGAGCAAACCACCTGCAAACTTGCATAAATGCAAGTTTTTCTCTTTTTTTGTAATATTGAATAGTATTTTGCCTTAAATATTTAAGTGTGTAAGAGAAGTGATACATGATGACAGGCTTTCCGAAAAGTCTTTCTTCCAACGTCAAATAGCTAAAAGCAATGCAAAAACATCGAACCAATCTCTATTAACTGTCAAATTTTAATTTGCTTAAGTTCATATTATAAATTCACAAATAAAATAGAAAAACATCAATTGTTCTCATTTCGAAAATGATAACAGCAGCAAGTGTGTCAAAATTTTTCCACGAACAGAGTTTCACGTACATAATTAAAAAAAAAAAACGAGTTCAAAAAATATAAAATTTTAAATTTTTGGAGCTGTTTGAACTTGGTCATGTTTGAAAACTTAAGTGTAATAAATAGGTAGTTCAAAACGGTTAAACCACTTTTTCACAGCCATAGCAAAATATAATCGCATAATTTTTTTTTGTTGGAAAGGTTGTGAAAAGAAGTAGGGACATGTATACTTTTTTTTCAATAGTAGGCGGTGCAACGCCCCTAACGAGAAAAAATTTTCGACGGCTAAACTAATGGAGCGATTTTGATGAAATTTTTCTTAAAGATACATTGAATCCTAAGAAAGATTATTAGACGCTCCGATTCCTTAAGCGGGCATGCCATTGCTCCAAATGGGGAAAAACGGTATCACGGCTGTGCCACTACACCGATTTTGATGAAATTTAGTATGTAGATAGATTGAAACTTGAGTAAAAATATTTTTTTTAAGTGGGCAGTGCCACGCCTCTAACATAAAAAACGTTTCAACAGCAAAAAGACAAGTTTTATATTCTTTTAAGAAAAATATCTACTCCTTCTTCTTTTCTTTGTTAAAACTGATCTCACTAATTGATTTGATAAATATAAACATTAAATTTGTTTTTTTTAATTACCGTATATATCTTAAATATTATTATTTGTATAAATATTAAAGTAGTTTTGAAAAATTGCCCAAGTGAACATAAACGGAAAAATATGTCCCGTTCGAATGGATTATAATGCCTTGTAAGACAAAAAGTAAATAAGATTTTTCAATCAAAATCTGTTAAAATGTTATATTATTCCATAACATCTTAAAGTTAGTCGCATTAAAAAATGTTGCCAGGCTTCGCTGACTTCTGCTTTTCTATAGATGGCCATGAAAAACACTTCCGTTTTTTGTCCCGTTCGAATGGCTTTTTAATTGCCTCTATAGGATGTAGTAATATTCTTTAAATTTATTTTTATATAAATTTTATTTAGCTACAATTTTATTTTAATTACAGTTTTGTTGAAACTTATTTTTTATTCTAATGAAAAATATTTTTTTTAAAACAAATTTTTGATTTTTAAAAAAATGATAATTGTAACAAAAAAAACTTAAACATTATAAGGTTTTTTGTGTATAGTGTTTCTTGCAATATTAAGTCACCACACCTCTATCTTGGAACCAGTACTACGTCTGGCATCAACTTTACTACTCAATATAGTGCTATCAAAGGGCTTAAAGTAACAGAAAAAAATAAAAGTGTTTAACTTTGACTTTTATTCCACTTTAAAAAAAAACTTCCGTCCCGTTCAACATGAGAGAAATGCCCATATACATTTCCCCAGTAACCCAAATCCAAAAGTTGAATTTTCTTTCATATGGAGCTATTGAATAAAAAATTAAAAAGTGAAAACGCTGCTATATAGCATCCGAATACGCTAAATCAGATACATGCTCCTCCTTAGCATTAGCCGGGCTTCTGAGCTTAAAGTGGTTCTCAACTAACGCTGGATTAAGGTACTTGTTAGGGGAAGAAGTGTGGCTAGAGACCTAGACGCTGAGCTAAGAGGGCATCAACATAGCAAGCTGTTGTGTGGATGTTTAAGATGATTATTTCAGAAACAAACCTTCAAGGGGTCATATCTTCAACTCTTTAGATCAACATAAATTTTTTCCAATCACTTTTAGTTTGTAGAGAAACGTTATCATTGTAAAGAGCCATTGACGTATTTACAGGAGGTAAATACCACCAGCGTTGTCAAGTTGAAAATAAGCAATTCCCGGTCTTTAATGTTCAGCAAGGCAGTCAGTGTGAATTCCTTATATAAGAAAGATTTTTCAATACTACCAAATGGAATGTTCAGTGCAGTTTCCAGAGACTTGCCTTTTGCTTAGGCATGCTGAGAAATGGACAACAGACCAGGTTTGATATAGTTCGGAACGTGAATTTTCATGGTTTGGCCTAAAGTCCTTTGTATCTATGTAAGAGTTCTTCCCAACCTTCAGAATGAAAGTGAATTTATTCAGCCTCTAATCTAGAGGAAAAGTTTAGGCAACTTCTAAAAATCGCTACCACCATTTGAAATAGCTATGCTCTCAAAAATTAAGCACATTAAGCTCTAATATGAGCTGCATGAAAATATTTCGTTTTTGGAGAAAGAGGGTGGTTCAGTTAACATAATAAGGAGTCAAGCATTATAGCATTTTGATGCAGCGTTTATTTCTATTGACATCAGCCAACCCACTGTATTATCAGTTAACACTAAGAGTTTTTTGCCTGTGTAAAACTTTGTAAAAGGAAACAATTCATCATGTTACCACTTCAAGGAAATTTTTAGTAAAATTATACTTCTGCTTTACTTGAGACTTAGAGATCACTCTTATACTGAATACAAGTGAAAAACTATTAAGCACCATTTGTGTTTGGGAAAAACTTTCATATATTATTTAAGCCTTCTTTGTTCCTTATTTTTATGACATTTCTTGATATAAAGTTGTGAACATGAATGCCATTTAAGGTGAGCAATTATATTATGTGTGAAAATTGTCTGTACAAAAGGTTACCTTCTTATTTTACAGAAAAAGACCTTTCGAATATGTTACCAGTGACTATTTGGTTCAGTCACGTAAAGTTTAGTAGTTAAATTAATTTTCACCACCCAACGTGTTTTCATTATTAAAACTTATTTTAAATATGGTAAAAGCTATTCAGAAATTGGAAGATAATTGGAAAATAAAAAAAATAAAGTCTACCCAAACAACCTGTATTTGCTCCAACTTGAAGCAGGCATTACCAGCTTTCACATAAATGTCACTTTAGTTCTCCGATGTCGACTTTCAACTCCCATTAAGCTCTCAAAGTGGTCGAACGTTGTATTTACAAATAATTTTAAGAGTGATATTGATAATATTGATATTGATAATTTCCATTATTCATTTCCATATTCATTATTATTCATTTTTCATTAATTTGTAATAAAAAAAAAATATTCTAAAATTATTCATTTCATATATAACTGCTTAAATCATCGTGTACCATATTTGATACACTCCACAAATCACACTTTTTGAGCTTTTCCGTAAAAACGGTGCATTTCCCAGGAAAATGAATTCCCATTTCGTGGTCAGCGTCTGATTTTACATAAAAGGAGCTTGGTCTCCATATTGGGGGCTGATCCTATGCATTTAAGGGTTAAAATATGATTGAGAAAATGCTCAGACAAACCGTGCTATTAAACCTATCAATGATAAATTTGTAAAAAGTGTTTCAGTTCAATATCAGAGAAGCAGAATTTATCATCGTAGTGTTCGTTCAAGTAAAAATTTTGCAGCTGTTAACACAAGTGTTGCTGAAAAGCCAAGGACATCAATTCATCATCGTTCAAAGCAATTAAGCCTCAAACCAAGAATTTTGTTCTCAATTTTACACAAATATCTTCATGTAAAGGCTTACAAAATACACTTAACATACAATTTAATACCATGACTTAGGGTTATGATCCTATGCGGATAATCCTCAAACTGTTGAAGCAAATATCATTAATTCAATTATCATTATGCAAAAAAATTATTAAAAATTTTGGTAAAAGATTCATAGCCTTCCGAGCTAGTAGAGGAGGTGACTTGAACAACATTCTTTCTTATTATTAGCCGGACTTAATTTGCTTTAATTTTCAATTAAAATTTAAAATTTAATAATTAATATTGATAAATAAATTTAATATTTAAAATTAAAAAAGATACCTCAAATTTGAACATGCTTTAGAACAGAGTAAACATTTTAGAAAGACATCAAGTTTACAATAAACTTAAGCTTAACAAATTTCCATAAAAATTATTTAAGCTTGGGTGTCTACACAAAAACTTATCCTATACTTAGGACCAAATAAGTTTTCCACAAATGAATCTACCAAGTTTAATAATTTTGTTTGAATTATTTTTCTATCAGCGTATTAAAAGTTTTTGCTTAAACTTAAACAATTAATACGCATACAATGTAACCTAGATTATTCGTCACTCGATTAACCATCGTCTGACGGATAATCAAGGTTCCACTGTAATTCTTAACCTTTATTTTTAATTATTTTAGCTAACACTTATCGATTTTTTGACATTTTTTCTCACTTTTTCTCATTTTTCGACATTTGAGGCGTCCAGTTGCAAAACCGGCCAAGTCCAAAAAATTTAAATTTTGAGACATTCTAATATATCAAAATCTAGACCATGCTTTATCTTTCTACTATGTTCTTAGATTAAAAACAAAAAAATTTGAAAGAAATGTTACATTTTTTAAATATATTTTGATGCATGGATTACAAAACAAGCCAAGTTCATGAACTACTTTCAAAACCGGCCCAACGCCTTGAAATCAAAACCGGCCAAGTCTAATTCATTGATATCAAAACCGGCCAAGTCCACTTTTTTCAAACAAAATTTGTTGTTAACTATGTCAAAACTGGCCAAGTCCAGTAGAGTAAGATCGGCATATATGGACCACCAATCTTTCTTTTTGAAATAAAACTCAAAATATATGATACAATACATTTCATTTTATATAATTCAATAAAAGAATCAATTCGTTATCAATCAATCAATTCAATTTATTGTTCAAGAAAAATTATGTACATTGTTTATCTTATATTACACATTTCACAGGAGTTGAGTTACAATTTTACTTATCTTTCTTATTATAAATACAAATCAAACTTATTATACAGATTAATTTTAACTTATAGAATGTAAATGAGAGGAAAAAATTTTCAAAAACCTATTTAAATCTTTTTGTATGTATAAAAACGCTTAAATCTAATCTAACCTACTATAGGTACATTCGAGACAATAAGCTCGTTAATATGGATATATACTGAATTAAGACATCTTTCATTAAAATTTTGAGTTAGCTTCTCAATTCTTTTTTCAATTAAATCAATATTATCAATTGCATGTAAACATTGGGTTGAAAAAAACCAGGGAAGGTTATAAACCATTTTGAGAAGCTTGTTTTGGGAGACTTGTAGCTTTTTAATATGGCATTTCGCAGTGTTGCTCCATACTGGAACTCCGTAAAACATTACTGAGTGGAAAATAACTTTTAATATTATTAATTTATTTTCTACACTAAGTTGTGAATTTTTGTTTATAAAGGGATACATTAACCTCGTTAGCTTGTTGATTTTATCAATTATATATGATATGTGTTCCTTGAACGTAACTTTTGGGTCGAAAATTACACCTAAATACTTTACTTTTGATTCCCATTTTATTTCAGTGTTATTAAAACGGAGACTTGTTTGCGGAAGGTAACAAGATTTACGTTTTCTGGAGAAAAATATTGCTTGAGTTTTCTGTGAATTGACAAGGATTTTCCACTTTGTAAAGTATTCTTGTACTTTAGTGAGAGAAGTTTGCAAGTTAGCTATCACAACATCTGCCAGTTCCTCTGAGCAAAGTAAGGCCGTATCATCTGCAAAAATTGACGTAGTACAACTTTCCAAGCGGGGAAAGTCTGATGTAAATATATTATAGAGTATGGGAGAGAGACATGAGCCTTGTGGGCATCCCGCATTAACGTTTAATTAGTTGGATGAGAAGACACCAATATGAACCTTAAACGTTCTATCAGTCAAAAAACTTTGTATAATTTTAGTTAATGGTTGTGGGAAATTTGCATTTATCATATTAAAGATAAGCCCATCGTGCCAAACACAATCGAAAGCAGCTTTTATATCCAATAAAACCATTCCCGTGGATTTTTTATTATTAAAGTTGGTTTTAACCAAATTTGTAATTCTCACCATAGGATGAACAGTGCTATGTTCTCTCCGAAACCCAAATTGTTGAGTTGGCAGAACATTATTATTTTCGATTAACTCTGATAGCTTATTTTTAATAATTTTTTCTAACACTTTACTTGTGGACGACAATAAGCTTATTGGTCTGTATGAAAGGGGATTTTCTGGTGGCTTGTTAGGCTTAATTGTGGCGACTACTTTCGATTCCTTCCAACATTTTGGAAAATAGCATAATTTCAGACAGGCATTAATGATATTTGTTATGTATCTTATCCCTTTTTTTGGTAGGGCTTTCAGGCATTTGTTTTGTATTTCATCAATACCAGAGGCTTTTTTATTCTTTAACTTTTTAATTATGGTTGCTACTTTATCTAAAGATACTAAATATTCATTGTTAATGCTGGGGATCGATGATTGAAAAGAGCGCAAGGAATTATTTACTTGGAAAATAGTGTTTGAGTCACTTAGGTGTGCTGAGATAGAGTGGTTTAACCTAAATGTATTTGCTAGTATTTCACACTTATCCTGAGAGGTAATATAATGCAAACCATTTTGTTTAAGAATGGGAATACTCTTAGGCTTCTTCTTTAAAACCTTTGATACATTCCAAAAGGGAGAAGAGCCTTTGTCTAGCGAGGACAGTAGGGCATTCCACTATCTATTTCTGAAGTGAATAATTTTCTCTTTTATAATTAGGTTTAACCGCTTGATTTCATTACGATGAAGAGTGCTTCTGTATCGCATCCAATTACGCCGACATATATTACGTAGCTGGATTATATTTTTAATTTCTATAGGAAACGGTTTATTTTGAAATGAAATTCGTTTTCTTGGCACACTTAGGCTTACGGCACTATTTACTACGGAGTTTAGTGTATTTATCATATTATCGATTTCATTTGTATCGTGAATTATTTCAATATTTTGTTGCACTAGATTTCTGTCAATGTAGCGACTATAACGCCTCCAGTTGGCCTTTGCAAAATCCATAATTATATTTTCTCCACTTCTGTATGTACTATTTAGGTTAATTTGTACAGGAAGGTGGTCTGAACTTAAATCATTGATGACCACAGCTGTGGACATGAAATGCGATATATTCGTCAGATAAAAGTCTAGGGTGGAAGGTTGACTACGTGAATTAGATGGTATATGAGTGTGATCAGCTGGATAGTTTATTTGAATAATATATGAATCCAGCTTATCGTGTAACACATTGCCCCAGCAATTGGATCTGGAGCATCTCCACATTTGGTGCCTAGAATTAAAATCTCCTCCCAATATGTACTTATAATTATTTCTGGTGAGCTTATGAAGGTCAGATGCGAAACCTCGTTTTTTGATTCCATCTCTACCCGCTGCCCCACCTGGGTAGTAGCATGAAAAAATATTTATATATTCTCCATTAGTAGTCTCTAATTTGATGCCAACGTTCTCTATTAAACTCGTATTTACAATAGGTAGTATTTGGTGAGGAATCTGCTTCCTAATTATCACAGCAACACCCCCTCCCCTGGCATTTTCTCGATCATTTCTATAGCAGTAGAAATCGTTATGTCTTACAGATACATCTTGGGTAAGCCAGGTTTCTGACAAAAGACAGATATGAATTCTATTTGTTATTAAAAATTGAAATAACTCTTCCTTTTTCAATCTAATGCCTCTAGCATTCCATGATATTATTTTAATTTCACTTCCCATAATTACAAAAACTTGCAGGCCAGAGAAGTAATAACTTCAAACTGGTCAGCTTTCGACCTACATTGTTTAAGTTTGGAAAATAATTCCAACGTTAAATTTTTTATTTCTTCTACTGAAAAAAGTTCATTAGAACCAATATGACTGCCGTATACAGGTTGTTGAATTCCCCAGCAATTTGTAGTAGTTGGAATTGTTTGTCTTAGAGTGTTTGGAAAATTTGAACTGTATCAATTCGTTATAATTCTAATTTACTTTGAGATAAATAGCTTATCAGAATAAAAAATAAAATTAAATAAGCTAAAAATAGTCAAAATGATGAGAAAAAAAAGTGGAGTGTTATATGGACCATATAGTCCATATCCATTGGGTACATAAATCACATATAAAAATGTCGTTTTCACATCCAGCACATTCTTCATGACTCCAAAGATTGCAGATGACACATTCAACCCAAACCTCACCACGACGATCTTCTGAATACACTGTATTATAGTATATGCACTTAGCATCTTCTTTCCCTTTTGCTATTGCCCTAAACATATCTTCGGGGTTCCACTTTTTGCGCTTGCCGGGAGCCATAGCCTATACCAACCGGATATTAGCAAACTTAAAACAATATTGACTGTAATAATAAACATGGGTAACATGGACCACTAGTTCTTAATAGACTACACATTGTTAGTCCATGTTGCCCTCAGCACGTGTTGGTGAAAGAAATGATTTTTTATCTAAAACACTTAATCTTAATGTCTTAATTTGTCCTTATAAATTAAAAATGGTATTCACTGGCATTATAAATCAAATCACTTATTTCAAAACACGAGCACTTAATAGTCAAATAATAAAATTTACTCACCGGAAAAAAATTATCACCAGACACTTTTTTACAAAAAACAACTTAACAAAAACATGCGTCTTCGCCGAACGGCTAAAATCGCACTGACATAATCCTTAGGAGTTGGCGTCAAGATTGAACATGAATAACGGGACATCGCATGTACTCAATGGAAAATAACCGTACGGTCCATATTACCCGCATAGTAAATATTACCCTTCCTTACCCTACATTGGTATCATAAACGGCCAAGTCTAAACTTGTATTCTCAAAAACGTAGGCAATTAACAGCCAGATTATGTAAAACGCGGTAACACTTCGCGTGCGCGACACTTTTAGTCACCTTGCGTCACAAATTGGAATTATATAATTATTTACGTCATGGCGTTCGTCCAGTTATTTTGTCACTAGAGTTGTCAGCTTTATACGTAAAACTTTACGTTGTCATGATGCCACCTTTCTTTGGTGCAAAATGTAAGAGATTTGCATGACATAGAATCTTGTATTCCTCCAATGAAGACAAGTTCTTAGTGTGTAAAAATGATCAAGTATGTGGTTTTTCTAATTGATTGCTAAAAGTTTTAATGCAATATTGTGCATAGAAAAGTCGATGTTAGACAAACTAAACTACAAAACACAATTTACCACATAAGACCCTTGACCAAAATCCAAAAGCTCACATTTGGAGAATAGTCTTCATTCATTTGCATATACAGCTTTACAAAATAGAGTCCTTACTAGTTTTTGGGTCCATGCGTTAATTTTGTAAACATTGATTTCTTACATTACACTTTGATTTAGAAATAATGCACAATGTGGTAAGCGAAGATGTAATGTAATAAGCAAATTATCAAAATCACAGTAAAATTACACAAATGTTTCTAAAACAATAGGTTAGGACTGTGAGCTCAAAAATAATAGTTCATGAGATCGATACTCGGTAAGGTATTTTTTTTTTTTTTCATATCAATGGAAAGTTTAATTACTGAGTAAAGGAAAGTATCGCGCACTAGTTTTGCTATAACATCGCTTAAAAATCATGTGTTATGTAATAAGTAAAAACCTGAAATAAATAAAAGCTTAGATTACTATCGACGACCAAAATCTTCTGGTGTGCAAACGCTAAATTGTGTGTGTGATACAATGAAATCTTACAAAAACAATTATTTACTTTATAATTGTCATAGTATTGCTAAATAAGTAAAATTTGCAATTGTTAAAAAATGCGTCACTCCACAATTCGGCCGTATAGTCACTCCATCGACTCTAATTTTCATTTTATTTAACAACTTGCGTTTCCGCATTCTTGAAATCTGACCTGTGAAGCCTTTTTTGCTTAAACTTGAGATTTTGGTATTAAAAATATATTGAAGCAATACTGTTCTTAATTAAAAAAAAGCCGTTGCTACAATGGTTGTATGTATGTTATTACAAATATTCTTCCAATTATTGAGTAGCAAATAAACTTTCAATTCAATTTTTCACTTTGATAGGAAAATTATGGCAAAAAACTACCTAAAATTACAAAAACTCCCAAGTCTGGGAACTCTGACAAAATGACAATTCAAATAAGACTCGGCTAAAAAACTTATTATACTTTTAGCGAGCCAGAAACCAACAATGAGTTTGGCTGATCTTGTTAAACTGCGCATCTAGCAGCACAAAATACCTATGTTCGAACCCCAGTGGATGCAGAACAGAATTTTTTTTTTCGTTGAAATCTGTTTTTTTTTTTGTTTTCGCATAATAATGCTTAAACACCAAATTAATAAATATATCACAGTTTAATATTTATTAAAAAATTGAATAAAATAATGAAAATCAAATTAGAAAAGGTCGACGCAAGCATAAAGGCAAGTGACGACTTTGACAATTGAAGTGCGTTTTTGTGCCTCTTCGCGCCTGTGCATAATACCAAAAAAACGTAAGAAACACGCTATCCGTCACTTTTTGACGATGATGTGAGTAAGTGGGCTTATATAATACGAAATTGGTTGCTGACGCGAAAATGTGACTCGTCGCGTCGCGTCGCGTTTTACATAATCTGGCTGTAAAACCCGAAAAGTCTGATCTGACGTGCGTGGAATTTTATAAGCTATTATGTAAGAAACACATTTCAATTTTTCAATGAACATAGATGAAGGAAAAAAAAAACCCATGAATATCAAATCGACACTCACCATCTCTTCGTCGATTATAAAGCTGCGTTCGATAGTCCAGTGCGGGATTGCTTATACGCAACAATGTCTGAGTTCGGTATACCTGCAAAGTTGATAAGGCTCTGCAGGATGACGTTGAGCAATACGTTTAGCTCCGTCAAGGTAGGGAATGACCTCTCCGGAACTTTTAATACCGAGTGAGGTTTCAGACAAGGCGACCCGCTCTCGTGCGATCTCTTCAATTTCATTATGAAGGGGATCGTACGAAAAGCCGGTGTGCATCATAATGGCACCATTTTCTTCAAAGGTGTTCAGCTCCTTGCGTACGCTGATGATATTGATATTATCGGTCGGAGTAAGAGAGATGTTACTGCTGCTTTCACTGCTATTGAAAAGGAATCAGCCAAAGTGGGTTTGACGGTAAACGAGGGCAAGACGAAATACATGATGTCTACTAACAACAACAAGAGAGCACGGGATCTAGACTCTCATGTTACAGCGGGCAACTGTAAATTAGAAGTTGTCAAGGAATTCATCTACCTTGGCACTGCCGTAACCAGCAACAATGATGTCAGTCTGGAGATTAAGCGGAGAATAACAATTGCTAATAGGTGCTACTACGGTCTCAGTAAGCAATTACGTTGCAGAGCTCTCTCTCGATCGACAAAGCTAACACTCTACAAGACGCTCATTCTACCTGTGCTTCTTTATGGCGCTGAGGCATGGGTGGTTTCGACAACAGACGCAGCCGCTCTTGGGGTGTTCGAGAGGAAAGTTCTCCGCAAAATCTTTGGTCCTGTTCGAGTTGGCGACGACTATCGCATTCGAATGAACCACCAGCTGTATGAGCTCTACGCCGACATTGACATAGTTAAGCGTATAACAATACAGCGACTACACTGGCTGGGTCATGTCCATCGTATGGATAAAGAAGCTCCAGCGAAAAAGGTATTCGAAGGGAAGGTCCCCGGTCAACGACGAAGAGGGAGACCATGCCTCCGGTGGATAGACCAAGCTGAGGAAGCCCTAACCGCGCTTGGCATTAACGATTGTAGAAGGCGCGCGCAAAACAGAGGCGCCTGGCGAGAGCTAATGAGGTCGGCCGTAACCTGACAACGGGTTGTTATGGCCATCTAAGTAAGTAAGTAAGATGAAGGAAAACGTTTTTCGTTGTTTTTTCAAAAGTATGAAAAAGGGGCTTGGCCGGTTTTGCAACTCGGCGATTCTTTTATTGAATCGAAATTTATCTACTTTTTCGAATTAATCAGCACTTATCAACATTTTCAACCTTATTCGAAATATATTTAATTTTTCGACATTTGGTATTTTTAATTATATTTAACATATTTTAATATCATCAATATGTTTCGAATTCACTGAAATTTCTCGATACTTCTAACTTGACATTTTTCTACTTTTGTGGAATTTATCAGTATTTTACGAATTTGATTGAGTTTTCAATATTTATAGTCCTACTAGCATTACCCTGTGCGCATCGCTTCACCTCAACCGTGGTGTAGATTCGATGTACGGTCTGCGTGAAAATTCTATTTCAAAAATATTTTTGTGTGAAGACCACACTTAGTGTGCACCCAAAATAAAATTTTTACAACCTAAGCAGTGCCTCTTAATATAAAAACCACGTGATGTAAATTTCATAAGATGATATTTAAAAAATATTTTTGTGTGAGGGCCACCTTAAATAAAAGTTTTGTATTCTTAGCCTCTTAACGCAAGAGCTACGTGGTGTAAATTCGAAGAGAGTCGACTAACCTGTCTTCGTGAAAATGATATTTAAAAATATTTTATATGAGGGTCACCCTAAGTATGCACCCTGAATAAAATTTGTTTGACCTTATATGTGCCACCCTAAATAAAAGTTTTGTATCCTTAGCTATGCCTCTTAACATAAGAGCTACGTGATGTAAATCGTTTAACCTGTTATTGTGGAAATGATATTTAAAAAAATTTTGTATGAGGGTCACCCTAAGTTTAAACTTCAAATAAAATTTTTACGATCTTATCTGTGCCTTTTTATATAAAAGCCATATGGTGTAAATTCAATTAGAATCGATTTTGCGGTCTTTGAGAAAATGATATAAAAAAAATTGTTGTATAAGGGCCACCCTAAATAAAAGTGTTGAAGCCTTATACATGACTCTAAATATAAGAGCTATGTGGTGTAAATTTGGTGTGAATCCGTTTACCTGTCTTCGTGAAAATGATAATTAAAAATATTTTTGTATGAGGGCTACCCTAATTTTGCACTTTAAATAAAACTGTTACAATCTAGTCTCTGCCTCTTAATATAAAATCCATTTGGTGTAAATTCCAAGAGAATCGATTAAGCAGTCTTTGAGAAAATGCTATTTTTAAAATATTTGTGTATGAGGGCCACCCTAAATAAAAGTTTTGTGGCCTAAGCTATGCTTCTTAACATTAGAGATACGAAGTGTAAATTCGATGTGATTTGATTTATTTGCCTTCGTGAAAATGATATTTAAAAATATATTTGTATGAGGGCCACTCTAAGTATGCACCCTAAATAAAATTTTTACCATTCAATCTGTGCCCTTTAACATAAAAGCCATACTGTGTAAATTTCATGAGAATCGATTTGCTTGTGTTTGAGAAATCGCTATTTTAAAAATATATGTGTATGAGGGCCATCCTAAATAATAAAATATGACACCCGCCTGATCGATGCTAACATACTGTGAAAATTTCATCAAAATCGGCTGGATAGTTTCCGCGTGCATAAGAGACAGACAGACGGACGGACAGACAAAATATGAGTTTTATATAATAGATTAAGACTTCTATTGACTTTTCGATACGATCAGTATTAGACTTCTTCGACACTATCCGGCACTCATAACTCGAATTTTATCGACTTTTTTGATAGTTTTATTTTTCGATCAAAAATTGACTTTTTCACTTTTGAAAATTTTCAACTTCATTCGACTTTTTTTATATCATTCGATACCCACGAGCAGAACTGTTGTAGTTTTACGTTGTTTGGGTTTTAAATTAATGACCTTTACTGGCAGGCACACTATTTAATGTTCAATAATACATTCCATTATTTATTGTTCAAAGCTATTCACAAACTTTTGACTCACAAGATATTAATACTTTGGACACAATAGTTAATCGACAAGTCACAAACTTCAACTAATTGTTTGATAGTGAAAGCTTTCACTTCTATACAATTTTAATGATTTCTCAGAATACAAAAACTCCTAACGCCATGCTCTGATTTTTTACGAAATTATTCTCGAAAAAAATGAGCACGACGAGCTTACGAAGTATTATCACCAAATATTTTTGATGATATTTTCCATCATTACGGTAATACTGTTACGCCCACCGTCTTTGTGATTGCAGCATATGTTTCTCGCAAATGCTATCCATCCACCAATAAGATCATTTTTTTCTCCAAGTCACGCATAATTTTTCTGAAAGATTTAAGTGAAAGATAAAAGAGATTTTTTTTTTTTTTTTTGGCATTTTATTGCGGTTTAAATTTTTACCATTTGTATATTTAGCAAAAATAACAACAATTTTCAAAATATTTCATTAAGGATTTTTATGTTCTCAGTTATGTGTGTATGTGTGTGTGTGTGTAATAAGTCACTCAATCTTAAAATTAATTTTCAATAAAATCTTTATTTTGTTTAAACTCGTTAGTTAGGCATTTTTTCACTACGAAACCTTAAAATACTCCTTGATTACAATAATTGTTAAGTAATTACACAAAATTTGATAAAAATAAATCCATTTATGTTCAGAAAATTAAAAAAAAAAAGACTTTCAAATAGAAGTAGAGTTACTACTTGAAAGCCTTTACCAGCCCATTAAGAAATTATCTGAACATATGAGATATATACAAAGCTCACTATCACCTAAAGCGATTTATTTTTATCAAAAGTATTTACTTTTTTTTAATAAAAAACATTTAATAATAACAGATAACAATTCATAACAAAAAATAAATAGTTGATCTCCTTATCATTATCTGAGTATCAGTATTTCCTCTCGAAGTTTTTTTTTTTTATTATAACTATGCACTACTATACATTGTTTTAGTATACATATATATATATTTATAAGTTTGTGTATGTTAATATAAATGTGTGTGTGTGTGCTATAATTTATTACAATTTTTCATAGTATTTCAGAATCATTAAGTCCTTTAAATGTTTTATTTTCCCAAGTATTTTCCATCTATCGCGGTATTCACATTTCCACGTTTGCTTAAAAATGCTCCTTCTGTACAGACATTTGTTCCTGCGCATTAACGCTTCGTTTACCTAAGCGTGGTCCAAACCATAGTCCTGAAGTAGCACTTGGTCCCGCACGTTTATCCATTGCCTGTTGCAACAAATGCGCCCATTTACGTATTTGAGCATCGCTGCGTCCTACGCGTGGAAGATCCATCATGCTAGCACGCTTCATATCACTCTTAGGAAATTCTGAAATGTTTTACTAGATTTATTAAAAAATTAACTCGAAAATATTTGAAATCAATAATACTAGGGAACCATGATATGCTGAATATGTTTAGGGAGGAAAAAGGTAATGCATACATATGTCATGTAACGGGTGTTTTTTTTAGAGGTTTGTTTTTCGAATAGAGATACAACTGACATTTTATGGTCAAATCTGGCAACTCTAATGTCATTTATGTTCAGTTTGGTTTGCCATTTCATCATGAACAGGTTGACAAAAGAACAACGTTTGCAAATCGTGCAAATTTATTTCGAAAATAATGGTTTAGTTCGCGAAGTTTACCGCAAGCTCCGTCCATTTTATGGTCAACATAATCGTCCATCAGAGCAATTAATTCGGTTAACCATGGGTCGTTTTCGCACTACGTTTACTCTATGTGATAATACGCATCCGCAGAGACGTCGAACAGTGCGCACCGAAGAAGCAATTGCCGCTGTAGAGTAAAATGTTGAAGAGGACCCGAATGAATCGATTCGCCACCGTGCACAGCAATTGGAGCTTTGTCCATCAACTTTATGGAAGATTTTGCGCAAAGATCTTGGCTTGCGACCTTACAAGATCCAGCTTGTGCAAGAATTAAAGCCGCGAGACCATGCAATGCGTCGTGATTTTGGTGTATGGGCCGAAAATGAGATTGATCTCGATGCTGATTTTCATCGCAAAATTTTGTTCAGTGATGAGGCTCATTTTTGGTTGAATGGCTACGTCAACAAGCAAAATTGCCGCATTTGGAGTGAAGAGAATCCACATGAGACCCTTGAGACGCCATTACATCCACAAAAACTGACTGTTTGGTGTGCTCTATGGGCTGGTGGAGTCATTGGGCCATACTTCTTCCGAAATAATGCTGGAGAGTCAGTTACCGTTAATGGAGACCGGTATAGAGCCATGATAACCGACTATTTTGTTCCCGAATTGGATGGCATGAATGTGGATGAGTTGTGGTTCCAACAAGACGGCGCTACATGCCACACAGCGCACGTCACAGTCAATTTATTGAAGGAAACATTCGATGAGCGCATAATTTCGCGGAATGGACCTGTCAATTGGCCACCAAGATCGTGTGATTTGACACCATTGGATTATTTTCTTTGGGGATATGTGAAGTCGCTCGTCTACGCCAACAAACCAGAAACGTTAGGGGACTTGGAAGCCAACATTCGTGGCGTTATTGCCGACATACGGCCCCATATGCTCGAAAAAGTGGTTCAAAATTGGACCTGTAGAATTGGCTTTATTCGAGCCAGCCGCGGCGGCCACATGCCCGAAATCATATTTAAACATTAATGGCATAAAATTATCCTTCCAATAAAGCCAAATTGATGGACATTAAAACGATTTTCTTGTGTTTTATTTCAATTCGAAGCTCTATACCTCTAAAAAAAACACCCTGTATATAAATTATGAAGACGATCTCTATTCGAAGGCTGTCAACTTTACATTACTTATTGAATTTTGTCAAGTCATGGAGATGTTTGTTTAATAGGCGGAGGCCCGATGTAGAAAAGCCGAGTGTAGAAGATTACAGGATGGGATGTACGGGAAAGATAGAAATGCATTTTAGTGAAACTAACCAACCAAATCAAATGCCGTCCCGATACCTGAGAATGTCCAAATTTGGTCAATTTGGTTATTTTAATTAAAAGTTTATAAGATTACAGATTGAAATGTATGCCAAATAGAGTTCGAAGAGACTAATAGAATATATAGAGTTGTCTTGTCAAACCCTGTCCCAAACATGGGTTTCCACCCGTTTTTTGGACAAATTTTTCTTTCATGTTTGGGACATGATTCGACAGACAATTCCATATATTTTATTTAGATTCTTCGAGTTCAGTTGACACACATTTTGATCTTATAAGCTTTGAATTAAAATAACAAAATTGATCAAAATTCAGGAATTTTCGGGCATCGGGGCGATCTTTGGCAATCCAATTCTCGTTGGTTAGTTTCACCAAAATGTATCTCTATTTTTCCCATACATTCCAGCCTGTATTTGGGTCCAGTGGTTGAAATTCAACCAATATAGTGACAATAAAAAACAGTTCAGAACCATTTACCTGATTATATGTCATCATATCTAAATAAATTTTTCAATGCCCCTAAAATTATCATACTTCATTTTGTGAAAACATATTTTCCTGTTAGGAGCGTTGCACCATCAACTTAAAAACAATCTATATTATACAAAATTTTATCAAAATCGGTCCATTAGTTTGGCCGTGGAAGCGTATTTTCTATTCAGAGGTGTGGCACCACCTACTATTAGAAAAAAATAACATTCTTCACCGCCCCTCTTCACAAACTTTCATACAAAAAGAAATCAAGCTGCCATAACATAAGTGCAGTTAAAAAAGAATGGAACTGTTTTTTCTTCGCCTATTTATGTAATGATTTAGCTATATCTTAAAAGAGACTTTGAGGACTTTGCTAACTCCGACTCCTGAGATATAATATGAAATTCGTTTAAGTAAAACTGAAGTCGTGGTACAGCTAATAATTATATGTCCCTTAATCATTTGACATAATAAATATAAAAATATGTTTCATATCAAAGCTGCCTTGTAATTTTTGTGCGGTTTACCACAACATACCTTCATACTCCTCATACGATGCAGAGTACAAGCCATCCAACGCTGATTGTGCCTCATGCAGATTGTTCGTCAAACTAGGATCACTGCGCCCAACACGTGGAAATGCGAACAGTCCTGATTGAATGCTTCCACCGCGACGATTTTTATTCTGTTCCATTTCTGAAATAAAAAGGTAAAATAAAATAATAAAAAACAGCAAATATTAACATAAATCTTGGAACTGTTAAAAGAAAATGTCACTTGTTAATAATGAAATAGTCTGCACAGCGTCAGGCCACTTGGCTACTTAACAACTGTGACCAAATCGCAAGGGAGCAATAAAGCCACAAACATTCAGAGTCAACAAACAACAAACTTTCGCATTTTATTTCTAAATAAATAATTAATAACAGAGGAAATTTAAAATTTGCAAATGTCACTACGCGAAAAAAAAGAAGCGCATTTCCATTGAATTTAAGAAATTTGCATTAAATACCCATCTCCGGTTGAAAAATGATTTTATCAATGAAGAATATTTTCTTTCACAAGAGCAACAGTAGTCGGTCCCACATTAAAATACAAAATAAATGTTATTTTAGTATGCAAAACTAAATACAGCGGTTCAGCGCTTTTCCAAACAATAAATTATTTGTTTTAGCTATTTATGATTTACATTCTATCAGCCCATAAAATACATGGAATTGATTTTCTTAAGATGAAAATGTCTTCTGCACGGAGAGAAAAGTTTTTAAAAATTTTAATTATGAAATTATTATTATTCAAGAAACTTTCTTTGAAATACCTTCTCAATGGAGACTTTTCCGGCGAAATTAAATATAAGCTTTTTATTCAAAATCAAATGTAGCAAGATTACTATAAAAATAACATTTACGGAACAGTATATATGTGATGCATTAGTAGCTCTGCTATCGGACTTAGATTGGGCATAGACAAATTCATAATGAGCGATTCACACTGGCTTCGAGTCAGCCAAAATCGAGACGAAATCATTTTGTTTTCCATACAAATTTCACTTCAAACTAAACTCTCTCTCGTATTTAATCTTTTTTACTCAAAATTTAAAATTGTGGACGAGTAATCACGACTGTTCAATTTTCCCACTAATGCCAAGAATTCCTAAGGAAACATATTTTAAATCAAAGAAAAAGAGTTCAGCAGTATGACAAATAAGCATATAGTTTTGAAGTACTCTGATTTTTGGCGTATGAAAAGCTATGCCCTTTGTGTTGTATGTTTAAAAAATTAAATTTTTACTATGATATTTTGTTTATTTGCTTCCTGGCTGCCTGCTTTGTATTTGGAGCTGTAGGCAGTCGGCTTGCTGGCTGCTTGGTTTTTTTTTATGGAGATGTAAGGGGTCTTGCCTGTTGGCTGCATGCTTTGTATGTGGAGATATAGGCAACTCGCTAAACTATACAGGCACTTAGTAAGCGATGTTTTAAGACACTCTGCCTTTTGTTTGGTACACATTGTATATAGAGATGTAGACAAGCTGCCTACAAAGCGGCCATCCCTTTGTAAAAAGAGTTTATAGTTGTGACCGGAGTTGTGAGCATTACTGCCTGCGATGAGTATAACTATTCATCGATGTTGTTTATAACTTATTTGCCGTTGGGATCTTAAAAGAAAATTTTTTTCATCAAATATGAAGTAAAATTTCTTATTGTGCGAGAATTTTTTTTTCCTTCTAAGGATGAGAAAATCATACAGACAGTCTGTGGATCAATGTTATTACCACTGTTCTTACTTTTCATATTATACGAGTATCAGAGTAACGCTTATTTATAACTGCTGGTAACAACAGAAACTTAAGTATTTAACTTTTTAATTAGTACAATCCTTAAGTAATAAGTCTATTCGTTGTCCTTTTTGGTCCATTGTCTTTCTCATAATATTTTTAGCATTTAAGTTTCATTATGCTGCCAAAGGGGATTAACACCTTTGTTAGTGCATAGTTTTTCAAATGTCGAAAAGAAACAAGTTGACAAGGGCAAATAACACGCATGTCAGGGAACATTAATGCAAAGGAATCGTTTCGCACTGTAAAACAATTTAGCACCCTTAATCTTAATACTACAATGAGAAGTTTATTCAAATTTAATTTGCAATGGCTTAACACAAAATATAAACAAATTATAGTGCCATTATGTTGTCGATTCAAGGATACATAAAAAGTGAAAAGAAAGTACTTTTACATATAAGAATTAGTTTCAAATAAATGTCGCCAACAATTGGGAAAAAATTGCGTTTAAAAGCAGAAAGGACATAGAGTTTTTGCAGTGTTATGAACCTCAGAAAATAGAATGGGGGTTATAAAACAAAAACATAATTAAATATTAATCATTCGAATATTCGATTATTGGCGTCTTTGTTAATCAACAGAATAGTTCTTTCCGGTTTTGGGAGTGGCAGAAATACTCTATTGCATTGTATTTAAAACTATCCACAACTTTCATGTTTTACGAAATACTATAATATATTTAAGTATTAACATATCTTAATATCTCTCTGCATATATATAGTTTAAAAATTGTACTTGTACAAAAAAGCCCACAATTTAAACCTGCATACTTTCTTCTTATATTAGTTACCACGCCTATTTATTCAAACAGGCCCATTCCGTGCTCAGCGCTTGCTCCGTTCACCTTCGAATTGTTCCAATTTTATCGAAAGCTTCATCAAACCATTTATATCATTTATGTGCTATTAAGTCGAGCACTTTGAAAACTTCCTGTCTGTGCAGTTTTTACTGGTACGGAAGATCCCACGCCTTGTCAAAATTGAGCTAATTTTATTTTATTAAGTTATTCCTAGTATTTTTGCAAGATTCGATTGAATTGTCTTATGTAACTCTTTCAGTAAATCTTTTAAAGAAATTTGCTTGAATTTTTGGTGCCGCGCCCTTAAGGGCTGTTCATACTATATATGAAGTTAGCTGTTTTTCGACATTTTTGGACCTCCCCTGTGTCACAACATATCACATATCAATCACATAACCAGTCACAAACTGCTACACTTATCGAACCCCACCCATCCCCTCTCTAAGGGCGTTACGTAATATATGAACAGCCCCTAATATACCCATTTTTCATTCGATGCTATTGTAATTAAAAAAATTCCAATTATTTGTGTGAAATTTAGTACAGTAGCCTGAAGAACATTCTCAGCGTAACAATTTAAAGCTTAAATTTATATGAGCGGTACACTGAGAAAACAATTTGTTTGAATATAACAAATTATATTTGATATGGAGCAATAAAATATATGATTGAGTGAAACATCAAATACTTGAACCAATATATACCAACATTTGATCCAAATAAATATTTGATTGCTCTATATGAAATATGCACTTCTTATATTCAAACAAATCGTTTTTTCAGTGTAGGCGTTTCGATTAGCCGATTTCACCCATTTTCACCCTCACGTATTGCAATTGAAAAATTGACTTGTGAATTTAATTTCTTCAAATTAATACTCCGTTTTGTCGCAGATGAGATTTCGGACAGACAGGTAAACGAGCTTAGCCATATAGACCTGGGAAGTGACACTGATTAAGATTTTGTGTTTTCAAATGGCAGGAAAAAGTAATTACATATATCCTTTGGGTTGGGTTGGATTAGTAAATGTGAAAAAAATATTAGCTTGTTGCTTCAAATAGCTGGTCTTTTTTTCCTTCGCTTATACTCGCACCTGAGTTACTCTTGCGATTTTCTTTTGAGTAGCTGCATTAAAATTTCAAAAGCTAGTGGTGACCTCTAATAAAAATTAAAAATTTCTTCAAGCTCTCAATTGCACTTCCAACAAAATAACATAACAACAAATTGTTCCGAATAAGTCAAATCCTGATACAAAATTTTGTTTAATTTTTAATTTTTTGCAATCGATGCCGATGTTCACAAAGGCATTGAATTATTTTTACATCATAATATTCGAAACTGAATGAAACTCTTTTATTTTGCCTTATTTTATTTAACAGCAAACAAATGAAAACTTTTAGGATCATAGACTACTCTATGCACATAGGATAAAAGTAAACTTTGCATTTAAGAATAATGAAATTCAACGGAAGTTTGTTTATCTATGACTCAGTTGGACAAATATGTGGAGAAACTGCTATATTTATAGTAAAAAGAAAAGTAAAAGCATATTGTCATAGGAACACTAACTTCCCTAGACAATTTCTTATAAAACATTTGTTAAAGTTGTAGCTTTTTGTAAGTGTGCGAAACTAATTTCGGCATACTACAATTCTATGCCTCCATTAAAAGCATAAGGCCTTCCTTCTTTGCTCCGTTTAAAGCATAAAGTTATTGAGAACGTGGCACGAAAAATATGCCAAAGTGCACATACAGGGTGAACTAAAAATTCAAAAAAAATTCAAAATTTACCTTCCGTCAAGTGAGACCATGAAAATACTCGGAGTAAAAAGCTGATCCAAAAACTAGTGCCAAAAAAGTAACAGCTGACCAAAAAAAAGTTACGAAAATAATGTAAGAGCTAGAAATAAAAGTCGCAAATATTCACTCGATAATCTTGGCTGAAACTTTTAATAATTTGGTCAGAGAAGAAAATCTTGAAGCAAAAAAGTCACTCTAAGCCTGATAACGCTAGCTTCATAAAGTCTGCTGTTCTTCATAATGTTTGTGTGGTTGCGTTAACTTGCTGGAAACATAAGTTCTCACAAACCAAATGGCGATTCGATTCGATGGAATTTTCTGTGGCCCAAAAGTAATAATTTTGCATATTTACATATCGGTGTGTATGGTGAATACTTCTTATTGCTTCTGGTGATTTTGTATGGGAAATCATCCTCACTGCAGACGCGACTTAGGAGGGCAATATCCGATTCATTTTTTAAACTTTTCATGGGGACGTACTCAAGTTTTTTGCCAAGAGTCGCTGTAAAGACCGTCTAATGCTACATATTGTTGCCTTTCATCTAGTTGGTTATCTGCAGTCACAGCTTCAATATTTTCAACCGGCTACTCTGGGGCCCTGTCTGATAAGTCAGGCTCTTTGAGATGAACGACTAAATGCCGCAGCCTTCACTTAGGTGGTGCCACATGGCAAGGGAGTTAACGATAAAATTCATGTTGAGCCACCAAACTAACATTTGACAAAAACATGGATTCAATTATTCCTCGTTTTTGATAGGTTGTATGGCCTGTCTACATGTACTTAGTTACTGCATGCGTCATAAATTTCAAATTTGTGATAGCGTAAAATGACATTTGCGAAAACAAGAGTATCTTTCAATAATACTATGAACTACCTCTTACCGCCTATCGACCAAATACAGGAATCAAACTGGGTTCGGTACTGCCCCTCATGTTATATTTCATTCTGAATCATAGGCTTTAATTGAACTTTCGGAGTCATCTGGAAGAATTGGCTTAAGCCAGCGAAGTGGCAGCCACTACGTATTAACACTGCGAAAACTGAAGTAATAACAACAAGAGCGACACCCAAATTTTGACATATAAGGGAACAACATAAGCACATCGTTCTCCTACCTACTGCCAAAAACGTTGCAACAAGAATGAACAAAGCGAGAAGTGTCTTTGGACAACTCCATAACATAATCTCAGCACCCGACTACAAGCACAATGACGTGACGAATATAAGCTTTTGGAAATTCTTGATTCACTATCAGGTAAGCCGGTACGAAAACTTGTCGATCATTGCATTCGCAGAGCCCGCAAGAAGAGAGATGCAGAGGAAGTCCCATAACATTGTGGTGCTAAATAAATGAGAGTGATATGTCATAAGAGGACTAGTACAGCATAAAAGAATTAAAAATCCAAAGATCTTTTGTTCAGGGTCTAACGGAGCTAAAGTATAATATTAGTAAGTATTGCGAATTGCTAAAGTTTTTAAGATTTCAGCTTAAAGTTCTGAATGGTAGAAAGTCAATACTTTTTTTGCAGCCAAATTGCATGTTGTGTATAAAACATATATTACACAGTTTTTGAGAGGAACCATAAATCAAAACCCAATGAAATATATCTGTGGACTAATGCAATTCAATAATTTCATCATAACCAATGTTTGATAAGTATTTCTTAACACTATAATTTTTACTTAAACATCTGTCAAATATTTTATAATATGACTATAAGAAAGTTTCAAATTTTATTTTTTATACACTGCATTTAATAAAACATTTTTCGAAATGGATGCCAGCCTTAAATGCACAAAAAACTTAATGTAGACTAAGGAACTATTCCTTCTTACTGAAATAAAACTACAAATGAAGAGTTTTGTAAGCAATATGACTTTTTTGGCTTTACCTGCACTTTATCATTTTTTTTCTTAAATTATACGAGTAGCTGATTTAAAAAAAATATGAATAGATTTTATTTAAAATCTATTCCCACAGTATTTTAAGGAGCTTTCCGCAGATTATTCTCATAAAAAAAAAAACACAAAAATCTTTTGAAAGTTGTGTTGTCTGTGGTAGCTTCTTATCATCGATTTGTTACATTTGGTCTTAATAAGCAAAAGCAAATTAGTTAAAATTTTTCAAACTTTAATTTTCACAAAAAAATATTCATGACCAAACTCACGTGCATCGGAGTATCCCATTGTTACAGCGAATAAAACAAATGTGAAAACAATAAAATCTACAAAAACGAAAGACTTCATCGCTATATTCCGCAAAAAGCACAGCAACTTATCACAATTTCCACAAAATTTAAGTTTTTCACTTTATTTCTGAAACCGTCGCTAGTTTACACAGCAGCAATCACTGAAGGACTAAAATATCCTTTTGTCTTACAAAAGTTGTGTGATTGTTGCACTTTTCACAGTTTTTCTATTTTTCACTGTCTTTTGTTGCTTTCCTGTGGACGTTCACAAAAATTATGGTTGATAGCTGGTAAAATCTATGTCCTTTTATATGCAAAGACAAAAGGCATCGCCTGCAGGATAATGGTAACACAGCAACAAACAGAACTCATCATCATCATCATCACCATCAGCAGCAGCATTAACAGCAACAACACATCCTTGCCATTCGCACGCAGAGGGATAAACGTAAAAAAGAATCGCATACAACGTTACAACAAAAAATCAGCAATTGGAAAAATCACAAACAGAGCAGCAGCAGCAGCAACATTTGGGGTTGTTGTGATATCGTGGCAGCAACATTTCTATCATTTGCTTATCGTTGTGTGTCTTTTGCAATGTACATACTTTTAAACATGTATTTAAATATGTATATATGTAAATGTATGTTTGTGTAGCTTTTTTTTTAATTTCAAAATGCACGCTCAACATCTTGATCCTCTGGCAATACGCAAGCGTTGCTTACGTCATTTTAATTCACAATCTCTTAATGTTGCTATTGTGAAAGCAACAGGTGTTGTTCGTTGCTTTTTTGCTACGCGTAGGTGTAGCAACATGTGAGCAACATTTATTGCCGCAACATATATTCGGCTGCATATTATAGCAGGTTGAATTTAATATTTAAAAGAATTTCTTTATGCCTGCCAATGTTGTGATTTAATTATGACTCAAGTACTTTATCACTTGTGGTGAATGCAAGCAAACTGACGTGAAGAGGAGTTAAAAGCGTTCTAGCTCTAATACACTGCGGTAAATATTAATGAAACATTAAAGGATTTGTTCAAAAGTTAATTCTTATCAACTTAAATTGCAAGGAATAATGAAATTACTCTTTAAGAAAACTTTATCAAAAACATAATGGCAAGACTTTATGTAGAACGTTATTGCGAGGTTAGAGTAAAATGTAATTTAAGCAGGAAGAGCTTAAATCGACGCCAGTGTTCTTTCCTTTACACCTTATTTGAAGTAATGGCGAAGAGAATAAAGCCGCTTGAATTTGAACGAAATGTCATCAGTAATTAGTGGTAACATCAAACCAAAATTTTAGTGTTTGATAAATTTTGGTCTTTCTTCAAATAGAATCCTATGGCAAGACAATCGAGTTGATACTTAGTTATAGCTATAATGCTGATTCCTGATCAAAAATTGACTTTAAAGAAACGTAGCTTTGATATTGTAGTAATTGGGTTAAAGCAATTTGTCTTGTGACACTTTTGAAGAACAATAAATTATCTAAATAATGGTCTTATTTCTAAATTTAACTTTGACTTTCTCATTTTAGTCAATAGTTAGGATTTCGACATAGATTTGAAATTAAAAAAGCTTGCTCGGACTTGGACAGCCTCTAAGAATTCAAATTCGGAAATTTTCTTGAAGGTGAATTTATCTTTTTATAAAAACTAAGAAGCTCGTTCATCTCACATAATAGTATGAGTTTAACAAGAATTGAATGACGTGACAAGAAAAAACAGCTACCTATTACCAGTGGCGTACCGTGCACATAGGGCGCCCGGGGTTAAAAAAAATTTCTCACTTTTGACTCTCGAAAACCCTAGCAAAATGAGATATATTTTCCATTGAATTACAAAATCAACTAAACATTCACTATGTACAAACACAACATTTACAAAATTTCGTATTTATGCTAAAAACAAAATTCTAACTTCGAGAACAATTTTCCCACACCCCAAATGGATTGCACCCATCTCCCCCCACAGTTACGCTATTACCTATACTTGATGATGAACTAGTTATATTGAACACTTTATCTACAAATATTGTGCTATTGGGTTGGATGTCAAAAATTAGTGGCTGACTAAAATCGTCAATGTTACGTCAAACTCGGGGAAAACTTCAATATTACGTGGCTTATTCGTTTAGAAGGATAGTATAATTTACATATTTTCGTCCAGCTATAAAGCACATCCTTGTATAAATTGGTTAATTTCGTAAGTGGACAGAGCTATACCACATTTCGAAACAAAAAACAAAGACATTGCAAGAGACCTTTATTAATAACTGGGCTTGTCACTAGAGTTGCATTTCGATCAAGGAAAAACTTCTAATCCGCACTCTTCCAGGTTTGCATCAAGCTGGAAATGCAAAAAATACTTATGACGGTACCGGACTCTCAGTCAGATGGCATGACTTAAAAGTTTGACCGCTTTCCAGAGGAGCACTCAAGGGAAGTGGTCAACGAAATTTGCTATGAGCATTTGCCAATGTTTTTGATGGCCTATCGTTCGACTATATATGAAACCACCACAGTCAGTTGTAGATTTGAGACTCTCAGTTAATTTGAAATTCATTTTCATACCGGAGACTGATATTACTGAAGACTACAAGGCATGAAAGGAAATAAACTAACTGAGATTGATATGCTTATCGGAAGACGAAGTCAGCTGATAAGAATCTTAACTAAGTCCCATTATAAATAGCAAGTGAGTGAAGTATTTATGGCAGACTGTTAACTGTTTCTTCACAGTCCACAGTTTAAGGTTTGCAACCCAAGTTTCAACGACTCTACTGAATCGCCAAAAGGATTAATGACGTAGTTTTACCGGTTTCAAAGAATGGAAAGGTAGTACAAATTGAGAAGCTGGTGCCTTTTGCGTATATCAGAGTGGGAAGCAGTGCAATGAAAATTCTTTCAATTGTTCGAAAATAAGTTTTTGTGTAAATATTCCAAGCTTTTCTATTGATAGAAAATGCGCCATAAGCAAAACGTCAGCTTTATAATTGTCGGAATGAACAGGCATAACATAAAGCAAGAACTGCGGAGCAAGACAGCTGCTGAAATGCAGTAAGTAAAAACTAGCATGAGAATAGCAATGACTAGTGATTCTTAAAATGAGAGTAGCTGATGAGAGAATATTCGACAGGAGGGAAGTATCAAAATGGCAAAGAAGTCCATGGTGACAGAAATTTGTAAACATTTTGAGAACATTCTTGTAGGTTGGTGACACTTTGGACTATTTGGCTGTGAGCACACAGATAAATCAATTGAATGATTGTCATTGGCTAATAATTGGTTTTTGAAGTATAAGTGAAGACTGTAGCGGCTTTCAAGTAAATCTAAGATTAAAACAAAATTTCATGAGACCATTTTAGATTCTTTTATTTTTTTTTTTTTCAAATTATACCTCAAAAAATCGCTTATTTGTCGCCTAAAACTAATTTTTTTTGCATGAAATAACTTGAATAAATTATGTCAAAGCTCAATTCAAGCCTTTCTCGATTTTATCTCTTTCAACCCAACAGTTGGAAAGCTTTAGCTGTGGTTATCTTTCATAAATTGTCCACTTAAAGAAAGCATTTGAACAAAAATATTTTTGTAACATTTATTTTAAATAAATAAAATTTGAAATAGTATGTGTGGAAAAATTGATAAAACAATTTTCTTAATTTATTGGAAATATTTATTCGACCGTCTATATAAAAACAAGAACAAAAAAAGAATTCAACTATTTACTTTAAAAAAAAACTATTCTCGGTTTTTTTTACAGCCAACCGGAAATCATACGGCCAGTAACTGTGGACTTACCACGTTCACCGCCTGCTGCCGCACTACTTTGACCCACCTTAATTGCAGGCTTTGCAGGTGCTGGCTTTTTGTCGTCGGGTTTCTTATCATCAGGTTTCTTATCATCCGACTTCTTATCATCGGATTTTTTATCATCGGGTTTCTTATCATCAGGTTTCTTATCATCGGGTTTCTTATCATCGGGTTTCTTGTCGTCAGGTTTCTTATCATCGGGTTTCTTATCATCAGGTTTCTTATCGTCCGGTTTCTTATCACCAGGTTTATTGTCACCAGGTTTGTTGTCACCGGATTTTTTGTCATCAGCCTTTTTATCATCTGGTTTACCACTAGCCGGTGCGTCAGCAGCTTTTGTTGCTCCTGCTGCTGCCGCTGGTGCTTTAGCGCCCGCAGCTGGTGCTGCTACTGCTGCATCGGGTTTCGCACCCGCTGGAGCACTTGGTGCAGCACCCTTTGCAGCTGTTGTAGCAGCCGCCGCTGCTGGTTTTGCCGCATCAGTTTTTGCAGCTTCTTCTTTCTTAATCGCAGCCTCTGGCTTAGCAGCATCCCCTGGCTTACTAACAGCTGGTTTCGCAGCTGTATCTCCTGGTTTTGTTGGTGGTGCAGGTGCTGCAGATTTTGAACCATCAGTGGGCTTTGCGGCAGTTGCTTTAGGATCTGTTGGTTTAGCTGTTGTTGTGTCAGGCTTTGGCGCACCTCCAGCTGGGAGCGGTTTCTTATCGTCTGGCTTTGCAGCTTCAGCTGGTTTCGCAGCGCCATCTGCCGGTTTTGCAGCACCATCTGCTGTGTTGGCAACCCCTTGTTTCGCAGCACCAGCTAAAAGTGCATCCGCAGCTGATTTTGATGTTTCAGTTCGTTTTAAAGCTGATTTCTCTTTTGGAGCACCGCCAGCGGCTTCCGCAGAAGGTTCCTGCAAAATGGTATGAAAAAGTATGCCAACAATTCAACTCTAATTTGTTACTTTACTTACTTCTCCTTCTGCGGCGGTCATCTTCTTCTTCATAAACTTAACATATGCAACACGTGTGGCACGTGTAACATCACCCAAGTTGGGATTGTATTCTAGGATAAGAAGAAGAAAGTAGTTTTTGCATAGGACCGAAATAAAAAGAATTTCTTACATACCTACTAACTGGTTTTGGTTCATCTTCATGCCTTCATTAGCCTGCTCAATGATTTTACGTCTCAAACTACGTTGACTATGACGCTGCATGGAAGAACGCTTTGAACCAATCGGATCAGCTGACATCGTATTCTTGCGTGCAATAGCATTCCAATCCTTTTCTTTTTGTGATCGTTTTTTGCCAATAACTTTGGCCAATGATGAGAAAATATCCTTGCCACTACCTTCATCGGCATTCATTTCTTGTTGTAAATTCTCAACGAAACCAATCTGGAAGTCCTTTAGAATACGACGCTCCATTACTTTGCCTTTTTTGGTACCAGCAGCAGCGGCTACACAGAAAAAAATCTATGATCAGTATGACTATAAGATATGTAATCTGAAGAATGGGTTAATAAGTTGAAAGATTGAATCAGTTAAGATATGTTTAAAAAGGTTTAATCATTTGAAATAAGTTGAATAAAATTGGAAATGGTTGAATGGTACATTTGGCACATGATCATCAAGAAGGTATTTATCTTGGACATCCGCCATATTGGATTTAGAATGACGTTACGCAGTTTATTGAGCTTTACTCGTTAAACCATTTCATGTCAAGGAGGTTGTGGAAAAAAAGTTAAGCCGCCATCTTGAGGTTTCTCCCGCTTTATTCAATTTAGAACGATATTAGACATTGTATTGTCACCAGAACTAAAGAGGATTAGGAAATATCCAATCACCAAATTTAACCCACACAAGACATAAGGACACCATTGAAAAAGTTCAAAAAGCTATTATCACAGGATAAATTTTCTTCTATCCGAGATCTTTGGGATATTATCAAAAAGAACGTAAAAAATGAAGTCAACTGGCATTCGAGTAAATAGCGTTAATAGCTTTCAAAGTTTTAGAAAACTCTAACTTAAGCATACTGTAAAATGAAAATAAAAGACGGGTATTTTAATTTTACCAAAATTATGACATCAAAATTTAAAAAAAAAAATCTAAAGTGACCAGGTCTTAAAATCAAAATTTCTCCTGAAGCAACCCATACATATAATAAACATAATTTTATAAAATAAAGAAAGTGTTTCCACAAACCTTCTTGTCTATTTCGTTTAGAACATTATTTCGTTCCTACTCACCTGCTGTCTTCTTCTCAATATCGGGTACATCAAATTTATTATTCATAAATATGTCCAAGAGTTCAAAACGTAGGGAACTGATATCTTGCCGCACCTCAATGATATCATCTTCGGTGATACCAAAATCATCACGACGTCGCTGTTCGGCTGTGACATAGCGACGTACCAATAATTTCATCACTTTGTCATGTAGCGCCTGTGCTTTTTCCATAGATTTGCGCTATTTGTGCAGATTGGAGAAAATCAACAGAAAAGAAGGTACAAAATTATTTGGCATAATGTCATGCACAAGTACAATATGGTATATTGTATGTGTATTTGTGTTTTTGATTTGCATAGTTGAATGGCGCCAAAGTAGCTGCTGACAACTGAGTGCCTGTGACGCACACCTTCCTGGGTATGCAAATTTCATGGTTTAGAAATTGCAATAAATTGACAACGATTTGTTTTAATGTTGGCATTTGTTGTTTGCTTTGTTTGTATAGTAACTTCAGTGGAACATATTTGTCCCATTGGCTTTAAAGATCATTTCCAAGTATTTTTAGTAGCAAATATGAGAAATATGTCAGGAAAATTAAAACCATGCGCACGTATTAGGAACTGACATCATAAGAATAACAATAACAAAAATGTTAAGAAAATATTAAAAATATCATTTCTAATTATGCTCATGCCAGAAGCTACCAACCGTTGGACATATTTATATTGTTAAAAATGTATAATGTCGAGAGACTTAAGGTCAAACGTCAACGTTTCTCATTAATAAAATAGGTATCTTTATTAAATCAACTCAGAGATAGTTCAAGTTTTTACAAAAATATTTCACTTCCTGTAGACACTTCATCAGGCACTTCAAATATAACTGTCTTCCTGTGTAGACAGACTTATTTTATATCAACCGATGTTGACTTATACATCATCGAACATTTTCGTGCAATCCTTAAATATAACGATTTTTCATTTGGCATTCTTGTTATACTTCCTTAGCGGCTGTGATACTAATTGAATTTATTCTAGTCGTTTCTTTTTCCTATGTGTGCATGCAAATGTGTCAACAATCGAACTGATTATTTTGTTTGTTGTATTCTCTACCTATGCCTCAAAGTTGTATGGATGGTGGGCGTGTGCATGCCAATTTAACTCACTTTTATCTCGTATTTTAGGAGCTTCTACAAAGTTTCACAAGCCAGCGGAGTTTTTCGCAAGTTAAAGTACTTTTAACTGATGAAGTGAAGATGGCGCGCCCGGAGTATAATTTAGAGTAGCAGTAGGAGCTCCTGGAATTTGTTGGTCTAACTAGCAGTATTTAAGCGGAAGATACAGCGATCAATGAAATTCATAGTAGGTAGTAGGTGGGTGTGTCCATATGCTGATTGCGCATTTTGTACCCTACTTATGTTCGATAATTTTTCCTTTATTTGGCGTAATTTTTAACAGTTTGAAACACATTTCTGTCTGGTACAGACTCAGACTTGGCGATGTACAATAGAACTTTCAAACCCAACTCATAAGCCCCACTATCCGATGTAGTGACACCCTTTTATTACACTTTAAGTAGGTTCATATCACTACTTGATAGCACAAATTTAGCATAATATGGTATATTACAAGAAAAACTCACCATAAAACTTTTCGTACGCTTTTTGGGTTCCCTGCCCAATGTCTTACGCAACATCTTCACCGATGGCATTATGTTAAATGGCGGTGGAACAGTGCCACCATCTTCAAAATAACTCATCCAGAGTTGAGAACGAGCAAATTTCCACTCAACATCAGCGCGTTCCGAAATGATTTGATAAGAATTTGACATCATAGCAATCAACATGTTGAGCAGCACTATAATATTGATCACCGAATACGAACCGAACATCAGTAGAGCCCAGAAGCGAGTAAAACTCTTAATGCCAGCCAAATCAAAAGAGACCAAATCAACTAAGCCAAATGAGGCCCAGAAAAGTGATTGCGATGTCTCGAATAAGCTATAAATTTAAAAAAATATATATACATCATATATCTCAAGCTACACAGGATATTAGTTACTTCGAAAAACGTCGCCATATCGTACAAGCTTTTTCCTGATCATCAAAGTCCGGTACATCGGGATGTAAATGATAGCATTTGTTCTTCTCTAATTCAGCATAGTACCAAAGCAATTGATTCAGACCACAACCGAAAGCAAACAATACCAATGTATAGATGAAGAAGAACTTTATGATATCGATAATCATGCGTCCCAGTGATACTTGCAATGGTCCCAAGTGTGGATTAATTGAGAAGATATGCACCAATTTCAAATAGGAAAATACCATGCCAGCAGCAAAGGCACCTTCAGAGAGCAGCATAGGATCGAATGGGTGCCAGTGCTCACGCGGAAAATATGGATCTATATTGCGAAACCACAAGTCACGCTGTTGTGAGAAAAAGCCAATTCGATCAATTGAGCAAAGCTAATTTTTAGAAAGATTATATATACATGCACAATGATCCATGCTGTAGCTCTACAAAGTATCCACGTAACATAAAACATATTCGATATGAAGTCCACTATGTTCCATAAATCAGTGATGTACTCGAATAAGCCATCGGAATAAAGAGACTTCAATTCGCCAAAAATTAAACCTTAAAAGAATGTAATATAAGTATATTGTTTTGGAAAGATGTGCCACACTAAAGACAATTTTCGCAAGTATCAGATATATACAGATTAGGGTGATTCAAATTTTTTATTTTTTGTTTTTTTTAAGGTGCTGTTGCTTAAAAAGTAAGTTTATGATATGAAGAAAAAGCTCACGAAAATTCAGCTCTGTAACTCAATTTTATAAGGTGGCGCCGGAGCCTGTTAGTTTTACATGTAAATTGTGTGGAAAAATTATTTTTTTCAAAAAAGGTGTCTAAATGAATAGGTGATTAGTGCTGTTGAGCTGAAAAGGGTCGTTTTTCGATGTAATTTTTTACGCTGAATCCGAATCTGGCCTCAGAATTGACCCATCATGTCTGAATCCTGAAATATTTGAGGCTAAGTACCTAAAACATGATGTTTTTTGTCTACTTTCGAGGCCATGTATAGGATTCAAAGAAAGTTGATCAGCTTATTTTTAACAAAAGCATCATTTAGTACAATCCTTGCCCTTTAAAATGAGCTTTCAAGTGGTGATCTGTGATGCTTCCTTGCAAAGTTGCAGCCATTTCAAGGTGACATGAATTTGAAACCCGTTGGTTAATATTGTTGGGTTGCAACCCATTGTAGGGGATCCAATTCATGTCACTTTAAAATGGCTATAACTTTGCAAGGAAACATCACAGATCACCACTTGAAAGCTCATTTTAAAGGGCAAGGATTGTACTAAATGATGCTTTTGTTAAAAATAAGCTGATCAACTTTCTTTGAATCCTATACATGGCCTCGAAAGTAGACAAAAAACATCATGTTTTAGGTACTTAGCCTCAAATATTTCAGGATTCAGACATGATGGGTCAATTCTGAGGCCAGATTCGGATTCAGCGTAAAAAATTACATCGAAAAACGACCCTTTTCAGCTCAACAGCACTAATCACCTATTCATTTAGACACCTTTTTTGAAAAAAATAATTTTTCCATACAATTTACATGTAAAACTAACAGGCTCCGGCGCCACCTTATAAAATTGAGTTACAGAGCTGAATTTTCGTGAGCTTTTTCTTCATATCATAAACTTACTTTTTAAGCAACAGCACCTTAAAAAAAACAAAAAATAAAAAATTTGAATCACCCTAATACAGATACTTACTTGCTATATATGTTATGATGCCCAATTCAATTGGACCCGGCAATGAGCCTCTTTCATGTTTGCGCCAATCATCTAACATAGCCAACATCCATGGAAAAGCCAAAATCTCGAACGTTATCTGAACAACACGCAATGAAGCAGCACCAAGGAGCACTTTTCCAAAGAAATTATCAAAAGCTTACAATAAAAGCAATTTGTTTTTACCCAAACTAAGAACATACTTAAGAAAAACATGTACGAACATGAATGCGAAATAAATTTAACAAATGGTTTCTTCATCAGTTTCCCAGCACCAGATTCGGGAGCCAGCAAATAGCTCATACTATTGAGTGGAAACATGCAGCCCAGTTTAACCACCTCCATTATTTGTTGCGAAGCCTGCTTACGTCGGAAACCGGGTAAACCCTCATACCAGATGGCAGCCAAAAGTTGCTGCACATTGGGATGTGCAACAAACTGCGGAAAGAGAATAAAAAGGATTACACTAATGTTATGCCCAATACCAGGTACATAAATATCAATCAAAGACTGCACGCACCGTTTTCTGTTTATACTTGATAGCCAATTTTAAACGTTCCAATGTTTGTCGTTGACCAGGTTTCCAAATGTCATGCGAAAGTTCATGATTAAAATTCAGCATCACTTCCAATTCCATTGATGTACGTGCGTGGTCCAACAGTGATGTGCTAAACTCCTGCACATTACCACGCATTTCCTAATGCGCACACACAGAGACAAAATCAACAAGGACCATTAGCAATGCATTAGTAGTAATTTCATCATGTTTTTTATCAGGCAAATTAAATTTTCGTCTTTATGAGTTTTTTTGCTGCACTACTTACCGTATACTCCGCACGAAATTCCGATTCCATGGCTTGCAAACGCTTTAGCTCCCATGACAGTTGAAAGGCCGTCAAAACAGGATCACGTGAGCTAAGTGCTATCAGTGAGCTTGCGGAAAGCGCCCTATAGGCATTAATACGCGATTGTGAGTGACGCAGTGAGTCCGATTCTTGTGAAGTAACACAATCATCGCAACCGCATCTAGGATTGGTAAGAGACAAAAAATATAAATCAAATTTAACATATAGTATGCCCACATCAAAAATATTAAGTAAAATTCACAATAATATGAGTAAAAATATAATATATAGGCACATATGTACGCATTAAAATTAAAGCAGAATAAATTGCGTGAATGTTTTCTCACAAAAATCAAACAAACGACTTACAAATACTTTTTACGCCAATCAACCTACATGAAATCATAATTGAGATTAAAAGAATAATTCGCAACTCTTCTACAAATGTTCCAAGAATTTTTAGATGCTAATAAAGTGCTTCTGTTTTACGGAATAAATTTAATCGAAAAGCGATAGAGAACCAGCTTTGAATTATCCCTGATTGCATTGCAGATTCTTCTATTGGACAGTTCATCCCAAATGCAAGATATTTTGTGACTATAATACGAGCTCAAAGGCTATAAAATATTTCTTAAACGGTGCTGCCACTTTGAAATAAATTTGTCAAACAAAAATCAAGCAGGCTTTCTTCTTGAAATTGAGCCTGGTAATTGCTGAGATAACCCCTAACATATCAGCAATTTCTTGAAGTTCTTGAATCGATATCTTTCATTTTTAATCCCACGAGTCACAATTAAACCGTAATCGTGATTTCCACAAGCAGGCAGATAAACGAAATATATATTTTCTTTATCGCCACGCCCACATCTTAGCATAGCAAAGGATAGGACAAAATCAATACAACATGTGTGTAAAATATAAAAACAGATGTAGCAAAACTGTTAGCTGGGATAGTAAGGTCTCCTTTTTTCGATTCAGAAAAAGCTTTCGTCCATGTAAATATTTGCTGTTTAACACATAGGCGGAGAGCCCGCTGTAGAAAAGTCAAGTGTATCAGGATGGGATGTACAGAAAAGATAGTGATGCGTTTTGGTGAATCTTACCAACCAGGATTGCCTTGCCAAAGCCCGTCCTGTTGACCGAAACTGACCGAATTTCTGCCAATTTTGTTATTTGAATTAAAAGTGTATAAGATTGCAGCTCGAAATGTGTGAAATCGAAAAGCCTGAATAGAATATATAAGATTGTCCCAAAAATAGGTTGGCAGTTGTTTTTAAGTCAATTTTTGTTAATGAAGATTACAGCTTGAAATGTGTTCCTAATGATAGAGCTCGAAGAGTCTTAATTGAATATATAGGGTGGTCTTTTCGAATCCTGTCCCAAACATGGGTTATCACCCATTAAAAAAAAATTGGCCGAAAAAACGGGTGGAAACCCATGTTTGAGACAGAATTCGACAAAATTACCGCATATATTCTATTTATGCTCTTCAAGCTATATCATTTGACATTAATTTCAAGCTGTAATCTTTACTAACAAAAATTAACCCAAAAAACTGGTGGGAACCCAAGCGGCTAATACGTTCAAAAACCATGTTTTGGAGATATCTCAATCGGAGTGTATCGACCATCGCGGAAATCAACAAAACCATTTTAAATGTAAACTATTTGATATTTTTTGTGAGTTTGGACCCATAAAAAGCATCAGTAGAAGATAGCTGTAAGAATCAAATTTTGAACTTTTCTTATCGATTAGATCAGTGATGGGCACATAGTGGCTCTATTTGCTCTCATTGCTCTCACCGATATTCGACGCACAAGCAAGCGAAAAAAAATTCGCAGAACTTCAACGCTATCGAGGCACAGCGTTGACTTGAATTCAAATAAAAACAAAACACAAAGATATAAACGACGGCGCCGCATTGTGTCTTGACGAATGTAGCAATTGTTTTTGTTTGTAGTGCAATTTGGTTTTTTTTTGTGCTAATGGCAAATTTGGAAATGAAAGTAAAAAAAAACTTTAAAATTTCGTTTGTTGTTGCTTGATGTTGTTGTTTTGCTCTTTTGTTAGATTTCTATGCCCACCGCTGGATTAGATAATAAAAACTCACTTGCAACCTTTTACTTCGATTTTCTAGAACCAAAATAGTCGAAGCACCCTGCCAGAAATGGCATATCGACAAATCAAGAGATGGAGCAAAAACATAAGGAAAAAAGCTCTAGAACACAACCTTACATGTCAGGCACCGACATTTGGCATTGAGCTCGTGATCCTGAATGTGCTTTGATATATCGTTCGAAAGTATATGAAGAAAGTAAAACTAGCTTTGTGTTCTTGAAAAGATAATTTTATAAGAACTGTTCATGAAGTTTTTTAGCTAAAGTTTTAAGTATTTGTCGAGTGAACTGAAAACGATTTCTATAAGTTTTTTTTTTAAATAAAAATACTTATTTTCAAATTTGGCTTCTTTTCAAAATATTCTAAAGTCTAGAAGAAAAACCTTTTATCGAAAAAGTTTTAAGAAACTCGTTTTCGCTGAAAACCCCCAATCTGCACCCAATGTTATGTTCAACAAATCAAACACGCAAACGTCATTTTGATTTCTTACGTCAAATTACGGTAAATATTGACAAAAAACATAAGCCACAAAAAGCGTAACAACTGCACTTAACCTCAAATGAATAAATTAGAGCAGATTTGAGTAGCAATTACAATCCAAATGGAATTGCACCACATTCGAATGCATAAACGGACATTAAAATCATCAGAGACAGCAGAACTTCCCAACATAAAAGTTCAATAAAGGGAGGGCCAATAAAACTACTATGAAAATCACGTAAAACTGTTGTATTGCAGCAAATAACGATACGTGACAAAACCTGGCAAATTCGGCTAACATAATGAATAGAACAAAAATACCAAACAAACTTATGAGGTATCCACTGCAACTACGAGTACTACGATGGGAATAACCGAAGGTATTGAACTTTGTCTATGCCAAACAATTCATGCTCATTTGCGATTAAGGGAGAAATCAGTTTCAGTTGCATTTGCAACACTTGGCACACAGAACTATGCCAGTTAAAAAAGGGTAGCAGAAAGTACGTCAATTGCTAACGAAACATTTGATGTTTTATGTCCTTGACCATCGCTGAACTCGATACATTTTAAAAAGTACATTTTGTAAAATTCCGACTTAAGGATTGTTGGGGTCATTGAAAATAAATGCTTTTCAATGTCACACAGGCATGTGCACCACGAGCAATATCCTTTTTACTATTACTCACTTAACGTCATGCGGCATTGGTAATGTTGCTCCACGATCTAATAAGATTTTCAATATTTCATAATTGTTGCGATGTGCAGCCAATATCAAAGGAGTTATGTCCGGTGTAAATGTTGATTTCGAGCGATCAACGGCCTCCCAGCTCTATACAAAAAAATTAAATTGTAAGAAATATGTAATGAAAATTATACAAACATACGTAGGGTTGCCCATCCTTATGATGTGTCTCCTCCCACTGCAGCAATTCTTCTACTGCTTCAACATATTCCTCAGATATAGCATGCAATAGTGCATCTCCAACATCGATACCTTCTTCTAGCAGCACGACCAGTAAATCAAAATTCTCATTCTCAATGGCTGATATCAATGCAGAACGATTCATAGGATCCACGCAGTTTATGTTGAATTTCTCAGGTTGACCGCGATAATCCTCAATGATTCTTTCAAAAAATTGTTTATGGTAAAGTTAGAAAGGTTTCTTGTGCATTAGTTGCATAAAGTACTAACTTTTTTACACCCGAAATATCACCACGTTCACCTGCTAAAATGAAATTTTTCTCGATCTGAGACAGGACATACTCTTCAGCCATAATAACATCATAATCGGCTTGTCCGCCTCCCTTTTCAGGGTCACCATCGCTTTTTTTAGGTGGCTGTGCCATTTTTCTGTCGATTCTTCAGATTTCTCGTTTACAATTCAGTCTTACTGTATTGTTCGTTTCAGAAAAAGAAAAATAAATTAGCTATGAATATTTTTATGTGTACATTTCTAAGGTTTCTTCTTAACAACTAAATACCGTAAAATACCTGACCTACATTTTTCCACAACAATTTTGTCGCTCAACTAGCTTTAAACAAAGCCATTTTAAATGGGGGTGGAATTCTTTAATAGAAAACTCAAACATTTTGTTAAAATAATACAAGCCAACATATAATATCTGACGGCCATACTCAGTGATTAGACTAGGTAGATCCACAAGATTTTAGTGTACAAAGCAACAGCGGTATATTAAAGCATCGCGTGTCTAGAGGTTAATAAGCCGTGAAAAGCCGTTTCTTTAAACATTTTCAAGTTTTTTTCAGCACCCGTTTTTTCCACTATATTCAATATAATGACACACTAACTAAGTCCTCACTTCATATACTAAAACTTCCTATTTACCAACACAGAAATAAAGGGATAAACACATAAATAGCTAAGAAAGCTAACAGCTGTAGTAGCTAATAGGCAGGTGGAGGACCCGCAGTAGAAAAACCGAGTGTATAAGATTACAATATTAGATATACGAAAAAGATAGTAATGCATTGTGGTGAAACTAACCAAACAGGTTGCGTTGGTAAACACAGCCCAGCAGTCCCGTACCAATCCGAATTTTATCTTTCGAAGATTAAGACCAACGGCCTTAGAATCTCATCCAAGATGAGAACCATGGTGGGGCAAATCCCCCCTTGCCCCTGCGTTGGTATGGGCCTGCCGTCCCGATGGCCGAACTTAGACGAATTTTATTGAAATGTGTGCCAAATGATAGACCTCGAAGAGCATAAATAGAATATACTTATATGGGTTTCCTTGTCGAATACTGTCCGAAAACATGGTTTGCCACCAATATACACTTTCACTTAAGAAAAATTGGTTCAAAAACGGTTTTGGGACAGGATTCGACTGTTTGCTAAATGTTAAATATTCTCCAATATGTATATCCCCGTGTATTTTAAATTTTAATATCTGCCCGTCTTGGGGAAAAATAAAAAACGAAAATTTTTTTTTGATTCCTTTAAGAGATTTCAAAAATTTGCCAGTGGTGAAATATTGAACTTAGCCATAGTCTTTTAGAGTACAATATCAGCTGTAAAATAACACTTTACTTAGCAAAAAAGTTTCAAAAGTTATCGATCGGAGTTGAAAAAAAATAAATTTTGAGAAAATTGATGTTAAAGTTTTTATAGCATTATCATTTCAAATCGACGCTAGTGCAACTTTCAATGTTAGCTTTGAACTGAAACTGAATGGATACTGTGTGGCAGGATACTACGCGCCATTATTCAATCTTAGAATCGCCGATTTTGGTATTTTTTGTGCTCCTTTAAATTTTTCGCTGACAAGAGAAAATCGCTTTTCCCAAATGTGAGAAAAATAACTTTTTAATGTTTCAAAATAAACCTTTTATTAATACGATCACCTTGTGAATTTCTTTTGATAGTTTTTATATAATCCTTTATTGTCATTTATTTTATGTTTGTTTATTTAAACAACATTTTGGAAAATAGATTTTGGAATGTCCTTAAAGTCTTTTAAATGACACATAAGGACACACTGTCAATAACAATTAATTTAAAGGTTTTTTAATATTTTTTTTTTTCGTTCCGATGTGTATACGAGTAGTTTAAGAATTCGCGAAGAACTGTTGGCCAAAGCTAAGACCACACGGCTTAAGGGCTCTAATTACATTAGTGATTTGTGGAAGTCGGTCATAAGAAAAAATGCAAAAGTGGCGATTGAGTTATTACAGGGCTGATGTATTTTAAAGGTAAAAAAAAATATGACGAACCCAGTAGAAATTTTGTGAATATAATACATTGGGGTAGGTGTTATAGAACAACATTAAAAGTTTTTAAGAATTGATCATTTAGTAGTTCAATGAAAAAGAAGTCTCAGTGATGAAAAGTAGTGGAAATGTTTGACTAAAGAAGTTACCTCTGTTATCTGTTGAAGAAAGCACAATTACTCAAAACAAACTTTAGAGAAAAAAAAGTGATTTCATGTCCAGCAGTTTTATGCACGATTACATTTGACTTAGTTACGTCGTTTTGAAATTCACACTATATACTGAATTTTCGGCATTAATATTTACTCAATCAATTGTTGTTGATTTTCCCGAAATATGAAAAAATATGTCACAATATAAATTATATTAAATGAGATAATAGCAGTCAACATTAGATACCATGTAAAGAGTCCGAAAATTGTCAATTTGTAGTTCTTGCTTAAGTATTCCAAAGTCAAGGTTTTTATCGAGAACTAATCGGGAACTGTTTGGTTTTAGTACGAATTATGCCATTTAAAAGCAGTTACAAAAAAAATCATTCCTCAAAGCACTGAAAATTACATTCTTCCAACCATGTCTTCTTACATATGTATAGACGCTGCTAACACTGGATTCAAAATCTCTCAGTTACTAAAAAACAGTATTTGCTGTTAAATTAAATCCATTAGTTTCTCCGGAATCGCTACTCTAAGAAAAAAAATATTTTTAAACCAAATTTCAGATTTTAAATACGTTAATTTTTTATTGCAGTATTCTGTTTTAAAATGGAATTGAAATAAAAGTAAATATATAAAGATTTCAAAACTCTAAAATCGATAGCACATTTTCGGGTAGACAGTTTGACAGCTGTGGCAAAATCGAAGAAATGACAGATAGATTGGGCGTAATGAAAAGCGCTCTTTATACAGTTAAGAGTCACGAATCACAGCAGCTCAAGAGTTAGAAAGGTGATGCTATTATGGCTGGGTTGCCAACTATTAGATTAAATTAATCCATATGTTGTCTTGTCACGTTAATTTAAGAAAAAATATCGGCCTTGTCTATAAGTTTAATAAAAATATTGTATGATTGTAAATGCTTAAAGTTTTGTTTTTTTATATACCCTCTTTTTAATAACAATTGAAAATTAATTTTTAATTAACTTACAGTCATTAGAGAAGACCGATATTATTGTAAACGAAAAAACGAAAGAATGTAAGCATTATCCGGCACTTCGGTAATACAATCGCATATTTTCTTAATGGGCTATTTTTCTGTGGTGACTACAAAAATCATTTCCAGAATTAACCTCTTCAGCCTCTCGTTGCGTGTGCGCCCCATTTTTAGTAACTGCAATATTTTTAAGTTAAATTTTGATAAATCCACTATGAACATAACTGAATATAGAAAAGGCCCTATGTACCATTTTTGTTACTTTACAGGAGGCCGAAAATATTTAAGAGAAATTTAAGGTTTGTAGTATTAAAGTCAGTTATGGCTTTTTTATTTGTTTCTAATTATTATGTTAGTTAGTTAGGGCCTCTCTATATTAAGGTATAAGGGAAAATTTAATACCTGTGCGGGCTTGAATGTATCTCTCAATGTATGTATTATCTTGAAATATAGTTTTTCATTTGTTTTGTTTTTTTTTCATCAAAAAGACACTGACATAAATTTTGAACTTTCGGCTCTACTGGACGAAATAGGTATATATACCATATACTCCAAATTTGCCTTACTAATGCAATGTTTATCATTTGATCTTTTTAGGTACAATGACAAAAATGTTTTAGTTACCAATGGGTACATCGTTCGAAAGTTTTTCACAAGCACTTAAGTTTTGGCATTAAAATTTGTGTTGTAAGTCAGGTGCAGGAGGTGCTACAGGTCGAAGTACATATGTTCCCATACTACTTTTATGGAAACATACTCTGATGGTTAGCGCCTATCGCATTCGACCTGAGAGATTAGTCTCTTAATGAAAAATCTCGAACAAGCAAAATTATTTTAAGCGATATACTAAGTACATACTATATATTGCTAAGCAAAACGTTTTTTCTTATTTTTCATAGTTATGGTTCTGAGGAGGGTGCCTGTGATGGTAAAGGCATTAAAATGTTCGTTAAAAACGCAGAACTTTAAAATTGCTTTCAAATGATATACACATTATTCGTAATGAAAACGAATTTTCCTTTTTCTATTGATGCTAAGATACATAAGACCTGTTTCGACCTGTAAATGTATTAACATATTATATTAAATATATCTTGATTAAATTAATTTCTATACCTTTGTATTTACATAAGTTAAAAACTTTTCGCAAACCTTAGGAGGTTAAATATGTAGACCAATTAGCTGGGTTTATCCTGATGTTGGACTGTTAAGGTATTTTAATTTTACATTGAAAACTGCACGTGTATTTTCTTTTAGTATTTTATTGGTACACACGGAATTCTACACTATGTGTATCGACATTTTCAGTGCACAAATGTTTTCGTTACTTTCTAAATGAGACTCTATTGTATAAAAGCTAGCACAAAGCTGTGTTTTCAAAGCTAAACGGTATATCCCACAACTAAAAGGTTTTTGTGTTGTTGAAAAGCAAGTGATTTTTCGTAGAAAGTTCTACAAGTTTGACCAGGTGTTTTTCAACTTTGGTGGAATTTGCAGGGAGATCGATTCGAAGGAATGTCAAAAATCAGAACAGAATGGGAGAGCATAATACAACGAACAAGGCCGTATTACCGCATACGCCATCGACGCCATGACGTATGGGCGGCAAGGCCCATAAATCGAAAAATTAACACCAAGTATGAAGTGGTAGAAAGAAATGAAAGTCTATATGAATATTTTTTTTAGAATTTTTATTTAACGTATAGTAAACAGAAATATATTAACGGAGCTACATTTCTCGTTTTCAGTAAGCTGAATTCATCTATAAGCTGGCTATAATCAAAATTCTTATTCAGCTCAGCCTCAATGCACAGCAAAGCGGGTGCGTTTAGACGCTTGTTGCGTTGAGTGAAGCGATAGAAATTTTTTATCCTTTTCAAAACCGAAAAAGATCGCTCTCCACTACAATTTGATACCATCATGCATAAATACATGCATAACACAGTATGGAGATTTGGATAGATATGTTGAAATTTACTCTCACAGATTATTTTTGATCAATCTAAAGCTGTGGGTTTTTCAATTTTTATTGAATTTAAGTAGGATGCGAAGTGCATGCATTCAATTGTGAGGGGGTCATCTAAATTTTAGGGGCGTCAAAATTTTATTGGTGTACGGGCGGCATATAGCCTTAATCCAGCCCTGACAACGAAGCAGGGATCAAAAAGGATATAGAAATGTTGTACAGGACTTACGCTCCTAATGAAGGTTTACGATAATAGAAGTAGCAATACAATGAGAAAATGAAGAATAAAACATTGAGCTACATATACTGTAAAGCTTTCATAAAGCTATTGGAACATTCTTCAATTAACTTTCTAAGAGCAATTTGACCAAACGAAACTAAGGGAATTTAATGAAAGTAATACGTTTTAAGGCCAACATTTTGCTGTAACGATTCCATTATTTGAAGGGAAATTTTCAACGGATAAAGAAGAAAACGCTTTATAAATTACTTTAAATATTTCGTATTCAACCTTTATTAACTTAAGAAGTTACAAAATTTTGCCTAATTTTGCCAATTTTAAGTTACTAATTGTTTTAATAGGTTTTAATTCGAGTTCATCGCAGAAAATTTTTATTTGTAATAATCTATACAAAAGTTATCACAGAATCCCACTATTTTTGTGTATGCTTGACTTTTAATGTTTATCAGGAATTGTGAAATGAGTGATTCAGTCGGATGGACTAACTATACATTTTTTTCTTAGTTTTTCCAATATATTGAAACCATAAAAATTACCCCGTTCATTAACATGTGAACAAAAGAAGGTATGCTATTTACGTAAGTTTGACATTAAGATAAAGGGTTAGTCTCTATTCACATACATACATACATATATTTGATTTAATTTCCAATTTAGCTACAATTGCTTAAAAATAGCAAAATAGGTTGTGGTATTAATTTCAAATAATCAAAGCAAGGAACCACAACGAGGTATGATCATTGCAGTATTTGTCAGGAAAAGTTTTTAGCTGTAGAATAAAAAGCCATAGGCAAGCATTGAACAAAATGTTAACAGAGTTTGATAAGAGGACGTGCCACTTCCATAGAAGTTAAAACTATGATATGCTATACGCGGAAACCATTCATGTGAAGTTTACTAAATTCGATAGAAAAATCTTTGGATATCCAAGCACTGAACAAAAGCTGGGCCATGTTGGTCAAGTGAGCGTGGTAGCTCCGATTCAAGCGAAAACTTTTTATGAAACACTTAGTGACACTGGCAAGTACAGAACAAAAAGTGGGCAACTTTGAACAAGTGGGTGTGATAACTTCCATACAAGCAAAAATTTAAAATGCTCTGACAAGAGAGAAAACTACCCAAGCAAAGTTACCAAACTTGACATGGAAAATTTTTATGATAAATGCATGTAAAGTTGGCTTGACATCTCCCATACAAGATAAGATCTTACAAGAATATACACTAGGGCGGATTAAGTTTTTAAGTAGTCAGGAAACTCTATTTTTCTGAAAGTTCAGAACTTTACAGTTTCTCATTCTCTTCCTTAACTCGTAAGCAATAAAATGACGTTTTTCTCAATCAAATCGGTTCATTAGCTTCTGAGTTATTCAAGTATAACTTGGCGAGACATTATAACTTTGAAACTGGGATCCTAGAGATATATCAAAATAAAAATAAAAATAATTGGACGTTCCTTCTAGTGCATGAGTAAGACTCCTACGTTTTTCAGCTCTTGTCAAAATTAATAAAATACAATATATCAAGTAATCAAAACTGCGTCCAAAACTTTCTAATGCCCTTAAGACAAAGGTGATATTTTTATATCAATAAAAGTGCATTGAACTAAATTTGAATGAAAACCAATAGTAAAAGAATTAAAAACTAAATGTGTGCAGTTATGCAAATAGAAAAAGAAAGCGTACACACAATTTGCACATGTGAGCCAACTTTTTTATGTTTTAATTTATTTATTTTTTCCTAATGGTGCCAACAAATGATAAATAAAACGTGTTCAAAGGTAAACAATTTTTAAGGCTTCGTTTATATGCAAAGAAATCTCCAAGCCGGTGGGATATACTAACTATGTCAGAATGTAAACAAACATTGTGCTTGTATTCCGGCACACACGTATTGTAATTTGAAGTATGACACTTACCAAAAGCTTATTATAACATCTAAACTGTTGTGCACCTGTTGATATCTCAAGAGCTTTTTGTTTAAAAAAAATGTCGCTTCCGGTTTAGTTTATGCTTGAAGTCTTTGTGAATTCAAGGCTTTTTTATTTACTTTAAAGCTTTTTACCTTAAAGCTTAAAGGGAGAGACAAAAATAATGAGAACTTGTATTAATAGACTAAAACTTAAATTTTTAGCAAATTTAGGTGATGCTTCTTTCCAATATCACGTATAAATAACACTTGTGAAGTTGATACATTTCGAATGATATACATGTTACATATCTCTGTAACAGGGAAGATTTTAGCATTCAAACTTTGACTTAACTTGTATAAAAAAGATGAAGGTCGGGATCAGCTTCAAAAAATATATGACGTCATAGGAAAAAAGAAAAATCTGTTGCATAAAACAAAAAAAAAACTGTTTTTCTGAATATTTTTAACAATTTTAAGAAATTTTTACTTGGTGCAATTTTTACTGAACATGGATAACTTAGGAATAAAATGATAGTAGGTGAAATTTTGATCAAAACTATTTTTATGATTGATGCAAAAACATGAAATTCTAAATAAAAAATTTTTCATGCAAAACATTTCTATTTTTCTCATAGAGTTCAAATCTACATACTTAAAAATATAGTAGTTTTGCATATAAAATATCACAGTTTACCTTGAAAATTGATTGGTTGCCTGGCATAAAGTGGACATACCCTCAAGTTAGTAACAAAAATTGACATTACCAATGCTTCGACTATGTTTTCTTCTAAACAACAGCTGTTACTGCAAATTTCTCTTGCTAATTATCTTTTCTAAAAAAAAAAAGAATACACCAAATGCATAAGTTTTCAGATCTAAAACATACCTGATCCGCTTGACACTCCTTTTTTGTTACACTCTGCAAATGGAAATAACTTTTATTATGCAAACAAGTGTATGAAACGTGCGCTACTCACCACCCACACAAAGAGAGCACGTAGGGAACTGCGCTCTCTTTGTCAAAAAAAAAACAACTGCATTCAACAGAGGATTTTCCTTAGCATATACCGAAAGCTGAAAACTCATTAAAAGCCCATTACTTTGGAGTTTTCGTTCAGTACAAATAAAGAAACGAAAGGAGTTAAACGCCAGCGCAGTAAAAACGTGTGTAGCGCTAATGTCCTGCAATTGATAACTCTTTTTTTTTACTATATCAAGCGTTTTGATTGCATCTTAAGTTGTGTAAAATTAAAAACAAAAAAGGATTTAAGCGAAAGTGTGACATAATTTAAAATATCCTGGAAGTGGATTTAATAAACAAATAATACAAAAAAAAAGAATAATTTGCGAAAATGCTCATAGCTTGAAGCAAGAATCAGCAAGATTTCCTCACTGAAAAATGTAAGTAAATATAACTTCGCATCACAGAATACGAGCGTAAGGATATGGGGTCATTGACTACTAAAAAGTTGTATTTATATTTTTTTCCTCATTTGTAAACTGCACGAGAGTACACATGTTAGTTTTAAGCGACAGACAGTTATGCAAACAGACAGCTGGACCATCAAACTAACAGTTGCAATGAGAACCAACATGAAATGTTGCCCAAAGTGAATTTCTGTTTATTGAGTTTCTTTACAATTGTAGATTTTTCTTATTTTGGTATAACAGAATATTAAGCAAAAAGAATAATGGAGTTGTAAAAATTAAACTACAAATTTGGACATCGGACAGTGGGGCAAGGACTTACTTAAGTTGACATAAAATTGAAAAGTAAAATGTTTTAATAACCTCACGAAAAAAAATCCTCAAGAATCATTATTTGTCACCAGAGAATTTAAAAAACCTCACTGCTCGTGGTTGCAGCTACCAAAATTGTGTGTGGTTCCATATGTACGAGTATATATTTCTAATATATAAACTAGTTTTCGGTGTCAGAAAATGTTCGTATGATGATAGAAGAAAGATAAAACAAAACAATATAAATATAAGATAAAACAAATATTTCTTTGCATACTTTTAGTTGTTAAACAAAGGTAATAATTCATAGCATACTTTTAGTTGTTAAAAAAATAATAGTAGAATAAGGTTGTCAAAAATATATGCTATCGGTCAAACAAGTTTTAGGTCAAAATAGTAACCGGTATGCAATGAAATCTTAATGCAAAAGCACTGTGTCTAGTGAAGACTAAGACAGTAGCAAAGTAAGACAATAAATTTTATCAATTTCATTGAATGCTTGAGAAGTATTAAGAGAGGATAAGAGGGCGGCCTTCGGTCGTGGCTCAGGATTCACATTCCTCCAATATTACATGGCCAATATTAATTTGAAAAATTTATGTATAATTTTTTTTGTCAATTTTAATGTATTTTTTTTTCACGCTAAGTCCGAATCTGGTATTTTGTCTAAAGCGTCCGATTTTTGAGATAAATGGACTTGTACAAATGATCACCAATTTCTTGGAAAATCACTGAGCGCACAAGAATTTCAATAAATATAAAAAAAAATCTAATATTTTTGCCTTGTAGATTTTCTTTTCCTTAGACTTATAGCTAAACGTATAGCACATTATGGTAATTATTATTAGGTATACTTGCGTTACTTAAATGAATTTGGGAGAAAAGTTCACTACTTAATTTTAAAAATTGTTGTTTGAGTATATTCATATTTTTAATTCATATTTTTATGATAGTGTTTATTTTTAAAGGTTTAACTGATCCTCAATCTGCACGCTATTCCAAAGATTTTCAGAAATACGTTTCTGTTACTTTAATTTGGACCCTCTAGAATATAATATATAGAGTCTATATGAACACCATGAACCTTCAATCATTTAGTTTTTACTTATGTTCTTTAAAAGATCCAGTGATAAATAATTTTTATTGTTTTTTTTTTTTTTTTTTTTTGATCTGATCGAGTTAGATTAGTAAATAAATAGATATGTAGTATTAGTTAGAATATAAAACTCTTTTAATGTTTTGCAAGTTGTTTGCAACATTTTGAGTTAAGAACTTATTTTTATAACAAATCGTATATAAGATTTTTTCTTGTAATATGCCACTGAACCTAAATTTTTGAAATCCGCCACTTGTGCCGAATAAAAGTGCTGCCTACATGATTATGTTCTTATTTTTTCGAACAGCTCATTTTATACTTAATGCAACAATATTTCCAGAACAAAAAAATTTTGAAGCATTTGGTCACCACTTTTTCCATATTTCCTTAATATGTGTTAAGTTATTACAATCAAAATTTATGTTATAAAATATTTTTATAAAAATGTTATACGACGAATTCGATCTTCATCTTAGTTGTTCTTATTATTTCTAACACGACTGTATATCTACATATATACTACATGTCTATAAGCTGAAACAAACGGCAATTAATCAATTTCTACTATTTGCTTATTTTTTTTTTTTGTTTAAGACACCGCTCAAAATTTAATATGTTACTACTCAAATAACCACCGACAAAGATAGAAGTCCAATGGATTGCATCAATTGAATGCCTGAACTTTAATACCCAGCAAAACTTTTTGAAGTTTTTTCTTCTCTTCAATGAGATAATTTGAGTCCATCTCGAAGGCTTATAGAGCTAAGCGCTCTTTCAAAAGAGTTAAATTGGAATTTTATGTACATATATGATAAATTTCATATCTTTCATAGCTTTTCTCAAATTTTAATATAAAATCGAACAATATATGAAAGCATCAATAAATACATCATTCTGCTATCTTGGCAGCGTTTTGCACTATAAAAGGTGGTACCGCGAATGATGCAGTAGCAAGTATATAAAGCGGGAAGCAGTATATGAAATATGATTCTTACGCTATTAAAAATGTTTGCTGGGCATGTGTGAAGCTACGCACATACCTGATGATAATTCTTTTCCTTATTATTTTGAATCATATGTGTGCGTGTTTGTTGAAGTCCTGATCTCATTGTAATTCTTGTCATATTTATAAACTTGGCAGGAATTTAATTTTGCAACGAATAACTCATTGAATTCTGCAAATAAAGTTATGCTTTGGTGAAAATTAATTAAATTGCAGTGACTTACACATATCTGAGAAAATTCATTCAAAGGCATTCAAGAATTATGCCTTCAACACCACACCACGCCTATTTTAAATTAAATAATAAAAGCAACAAATTATTTAAGCTTTTTCTGTTGTAAAGTTTGTCATAAGGATATGAAAAGGACTAAGCAGCATGTGTAGTATACTAAAAATTACAACGAAAATGAACGCCAACGCACATCAACACGACGTTGTTGTCAACATTTCATTGTAAGCGCCACTCAATAATTTGTTGCCCTCTAAAAACAACAACAGTAGCAGCTACAACAAGGAGTTGAACAACAACATCATGCAAATGCAACAGTAGTAACAAAAACAATACGAACCAAAAACACATTTACGGTTTATGTATTGAAAAAAAAAATGCATACGTTTTCGGGTGGATCCCTTTATTGATTAATTTACTGAGAAAAAATTGTCAACATTTTTGGTAATTTTTCAAATTTCTTGAGCATGAATTTAAAACATGGAAAGTGATCCAATTTGTGTACCATACAATACATAACAAACAATAAAAAATAGCCATGGTTACGCCCTCTTTTCATACATCATCTTCAGTAAAAATGCTGAGTTCAAAATAACTTGAGATAACATTTTGATAAGTAGTTTGTTACGATAATTAGAGGGAAAACATTTTTTTATATATACTATAGAAGTTCGGTAATTGCATCTGTACGACTTGGTAACCCTAGTCTTGACTTTCGTTCAATGTTCAAAAACGAACCTATGATTCTTTTTGGGGGCGTGTTTGAAGATGGTTGTAAGAAACTAGTATATTAATCAAGATATTTCTGGCGCCTCGCCAAAGCAATTCACGTATGAATCATAAGGCGGAGTTTTACGCGATTGTCGTTGAAGGGGATAACAATTTTTTTACGTCATCGAACTCTGATATTTCTTAGTAATTTCTCTGCATCTTCAAAGAAGAGTTATAAATTCATCGCCAGAAATGTTGAAGATTTACAAATCTTCCAAGTGTTTGCTGGGTAGAGATTAACATTTACACTTAAATGCACACAGAAGAAAACAACTTAGTGTATTTCAGTGGAATAAAAAGTTTTCGAATTAAAATTCTTATGGAGTCCAATATTCTTGTGTTCATCCAATAAAAATATCAAAAGTTAAAGGTACAAAAGAATTTAACTTAAAATAAAACTTGGCAGGAATTTCATTTATTTATTTGCAAATTGCAAGAATTTATACAGTTAACTATTAGTTTAAGTTTTAAGTAAAAAAATATACCATTTTGCACAACTCTTAAGTTACAAATCTTTGGTTGAAAAGATGCCATATTCGCAATATCGTCGTCAAGTTCAACAAAAACAGTTTAAATTCCAATTCGTATGCAATAAACTCTGATGTAATAATTGTGATTGCGATTGTATTTAAAAAAAAGATGAGCCACCCTTGTACAAGCAAGTGCTTACGTATGTATGCTTAGGAGTGTGCTTTGTCATTGTATGTGCAATCCATACAGGATGCTTTGCAAAGAAAAATTACAAAAATACGGTCCTAAAGACTCAATATAAACTTTCTACTTCTTCCATGAAATGGCACTCATTTTCTAGAGTGAAAATATCCAAGATCTTTCGCAATCAAATCGAGTTATTTGGTAAAATCCAATATAAATAGAAAAACAGCAAAAAGTCACACATATCCGAAGAAAAAAAATATTAAACCTGCGCTCAAACGCAACAGACGCATATTAATAATAATAAAGTTAAGCTACTACAGCTTGTATCCTTCTTAGCTATTTATGTACATTGAAGTTTTAAATCAGAAAACTTTTTTAAAAAAAGTAAATGGTGTAAATCAAAAAAAGTTCCTTATTTATTATAATTCTTTCTTAGTCTTATGACAATTTCTGAACAAGTTCCCCAAATGGTGCTTGATAATCGTAAAATTAAGGTTAGCAAGGTAGCAGGACAGGGTAGCGAGCCTTTGAACATATCTAGAGAATGTGCCCCACTTGCTCACTCTGGAGCAAAAACGGGTTCGTATGAACGTTTCCAAGGCTCTGTAGGCACAGTTAAGCCGCAACAACTACTGCAGATGAAACTTGGATAGATGATTATACTCCAGTAACAAAAACACAGTCGATAAAGTCAACTATTAAAGGGGTATCGACACGAAAACAAGCTAGCACTATTCATTCAACCGGGAAAGTGATGGCGACTGTTTTCTGTGATAGTCATGGGATTGTCTTAATCGATTACATATACTGAAATGGGAGCATACTACGCATTACTACTTGACAATCTTAAGGTATAAATTGCAGAAAAAAAAAATTATTTTACCAAGGCAATGCCTGCCTCACATCTCAGCTGTTGCCGTTTCGAAAATGAACGAATTTTCAAGCGGCTTTGGTATATTCCCTAGGCCATCATCTTCATAAACAATTTTTTTTCCACAGAAAGTCGCCAAGTACTATTTGGACGTATTGAAGAGATGGGAGCATCGCTGGGAGAAGTATGTATAGAGACTATGTTTGAAGAATAAAAATAAATTTTAAGAATAATGTCTTGTATCACAGTTGGATCGTAAATTTTTCAGACAACTTCGTAAACCTCTGTACCATAAGGTTTGCGCGTGTTACGTCGTTAATATGTCTTCTAAAAACCGAACTTGTCAAAATCGACATTTATTTCTGTTTATGTTGATTTTCTCGCAAATTATACCTTAAATGAAAGGACTGAAATTATGGAGAAGAAAAAACTATATTAATTTTTGGTCAACGAAAATTTTAACTGAGCTATTATTACGTAAGTACTTACCTTTAACTAATCGCTAATCTAAGACTATGCAAATTTTTTATGAGCTCTGATTTTACTACACGACTGATTAAAGTAACGTTTTTGCAAACAATATTTTTTTCCATGAAAATCATCTTGGACCCTGTATTAAATTTGTATAATGCACATCCTTGTGTATTCCCTAAATCCTTTTGATGCAATTTTTATTATGTTGAACACAAATAAGAAGAAGATGCGGTATTTACTTTCACTTACATAAAAAGTAAATTACGAAGAACAATAGAAGGTACATATAAATATCGTGTATTATGTATAAAAAACTGCTGCTTCAACCAGAGCTTAAATAATTTTATATTTTTTCAGGAAAATAATTTTCAGATATATAAAGGAAATTTTCTTTGGGAGCGAAAGTAATATAGCTCTTTCATCGTTATGATTTTATTGAGATATTCCAAGATAAACTTGAACCCTAGTCATTCCTTAGAGAATTAAAATTTTATTGGTCTTTCCCATGGTAAAGCTGATTTACGACTCATTAGCCTAATTGAATACCAAGTTGGCTACTTTATCGAACGTACATATCCACACACAGATAGTATGTATACATATTTGCACTCTTTTGCTCCATATGTTATGAATGAATAAGGTAACTTCAAGAAGCTGCATTTCATTTACTACCCCTCTTTAAAACGGATATGCACTTGTGTATATTCCTAACTTCATTCTCAAGTACAAGGACATGTGCATGTTAAGGCAGCAAGTAGCATTGCAAAGGAATACATGAAAATGGTACGAGTATGATATACAAACACAGTAAACGTAACCAAAAAGAAAATATAAATCAAAAGAGAAAAATGTCGGGCAATGTCCTTTACGCTGTTTAAGCATTTTCGCATGGGAATTATGAATAAGATATCGTGATATTTGCGCCAAAAAGAAATTGAGAAAGCGCAATGTAAATATCAATATCGTTTTTGACATACGAGTAAGTTAGTGAAAACAATTGAATCATATATGGAAACTTGTGCGCTTTCATTAATACGGGTGGGACGATTTGCCACTTATCTCTGATCATATTTTTTTGCAGCTAAGACTGTAGTTTCTGGAATACATTGACTGTCAAAATGCGAAAAAAAATTATCAAAATTTTTAACTTTTTTAGAATTCTTTCAACTTTTCAACATGTTGTGCTTTTGTCAACATTATCAACATATTTTGACTTCTTCAAGACTCTACAACTTTCTCAACACTTGTGAAACTTTTTTACAACTTTCGACTTCTTCAATGTTTCTTGAGCTCTTCAACATCTTTTAACTTTTCATATACAGTGCGACCTCGGTCAACGCAACTAATGAAAACCAAGCCTGTTGCAATAACCGAGGTAGTTGAAATGATTGAGTCAAAAAATCTTAAGTAATTGGGTGTAGGTACTTAATAATAAAAAACATTTAATTATAAACAACGTTAATTCATCAAAAGAAAATCCTTTATATAATCCATAAGGCTAAATTTTACATATGTCTGTACACAACAAACAAATTAATAACGTGCTACAATATTTTGAAAAAATCTGCATCTTCAGATTTGATTTCCGGTTGTAAAAGAACCACCTCAACTTTATCTGTGTTTGAAGCTTTCTTCAATATTAAATTCATTTTTATTTGCCATGTAAACTGTTAACATAGTTTTCTAGTTCTTAAATGATCTAGGAGTTTTTGAGTTCCCAATTACCAGTTGCTTAACTTTATGCGATCCGGATACATTTGTGCACGCAAGAAAAGTTATTCGCTCCTTGCTTACTTTTCGACCAGGTGCTCCTTATAGAGTACTAAAGTTTAGTTTGGAGGAGTCTAAAAATCAGACCTGACTCATCCGCATTATAAATTTGATCGGGAACTAAGTCCAGCTTTTCAATTTTATCCCTTAATTCCTATAAAAAATATTGCACGAGCTCCGCCTTGTTCGATAACTTTTCCCCACAGATTTTCAGCATGCGGATACCATAACGTTTTTTAAAATTAGAGAACCAACCATTACTTGCGTTAAAGGACGTTGGCTTTTCCATAATTTTTTGATGCAATTGTCGAGCTTTCAGCTTTCTGCTGCATATAGAGAATATTCAAATGACAAATGTTGCAATAAGCGAGGTAATTTTTTAGAAAAGTTGCACTTACTGAGTCTGTAATGTTAGAAATTAGCTTGTTGCGCACAACGAGGAGTTGCATTTATCGAGAGTTGCGTTGACCGAGGTCGCACTGTACATATATTTCTCAACATATTCAAAATTTATCGACATTTTCAACATTTTTAAAGACGTTCAACATTTTTCAAATATTCAACTTTTTCAATTTTCCAACATTTTTTAACTTTTCAAATACTTTTTAACTCATTCAACATTTTTCGGTTTCTTCAAAATCATTCGACTGACTTTCTTAATTTTTTGCTTGGTCCAAAATATTCGAATTTTTCTACATTTTTACGCTGTTTTAAGATTTTTAGACATTTTCAAAATTTTTCGAGGTGTTTACCACCCTGACAGCTGTTGCTCTTATTTATATTTTAACTGTAAAAATTGTATAGATATTATTAACTAAGAAAAATACTTTTACCTTGAATACTTTTACCTATGTACATGTTCGACTTCTTTAACTTTTTCAATATTTTTCAACATTTTTCAGCAACATTTTTTGAGTCGTTAATAACTGTGTGAAAGAATCGAAAATCATAGCAAAGTAGAGGGTGAGAAGTATCGAAGAATGTCGAAAAAACTTAAAGGGAGTATGAAGGCTGAAAGCTATAGAAAACACAGAAAAGTATAGAATAGTATCGGAAAAGTTGGAAACTTTTAAGTAGGATAAAAAAAATTCGCCATCGCTTAAAATTTTAGTCAAACCTATTTGTAATTCCAAAGGTTAGAGAATAATTTTTTACTTATGTTTTGTTCATAAGTACAACAAACATACAAAATTATACATTTTTTTGTAAAACTTTCATACGGATAACAATAAGAACTTATAGGCACGCTTAATTTTATCAGGAAATCTCTTGAGATGGGATTATATAATTGAAATTTCCGAACAACCTATTTAAAGTCCGTCCACATATATAAATGTGACCCACGATGTAGCAAAAGAGACTGCCTTAGTTTATTTCAAAAACTGCTCTTTTGAAAACGTGTCTAACTGTATTAATTCATGAAAATTTTATTTTTTCTAGATAATTGGATAAAGGCACAGGAGAAATTTTTGGATTTTCACAATAACTCCTTTAGTAGTAATAAGCCTAAGCGATTATATGGTACATTTTCAATTACATTCATAAAATAACCATCCAAAAGAAGCATGCATCAAGTTCTGAGTTACGAGACGGCAGTGCGAGCCAATAGCTCACGTGATTCTCGAGATTATATAACAAGACGAGCCTGTATGTGTTTTATAATAGCAGTTGCAATGTTCACTTTGATATCAGGTAAGTTATGCTACTATACCTGAGACTAAGAAATATATAAAAATTTTCTTAAAGAAAAATAATTTTATTGTCACAATATAAAACCGCAGAGAATAAAACTTTACAACAAACAAAGCTAATTAACTACACACATTGATCAGTAAGCTAAGTATACCAATGACTAATGCCCTGCAAAAGCCTTTTTTGACACCTGATATCCTTGATGTGTGTAAAACGGAAAAGTGTGAAAGCAACACTAATAGAAACAACAAAGACAACGTTACATAAAATTAGCTTGAAAGCATTCATTTCAGTCGCCGCTATTGGTTAATACTTTGTGAATTAATACGATTTAAGCGTTTTTTTTTTCTTTGATGTTTTTTTCTTTTTGAACGATAATTAAATTTCATTAAAACCTAAGTCCTACATTGTTCTTCCAACATAGAGTACGAGTACTTAATATCACCTCATATTAGAAGGTTCTTCTTTCTCTCTTGATTTAGTAAGGGGCCGTTCATAAATTACGTAAGACAATTTCATGACTTTTTGACCCCCCCCCCCCCTCCCCCGAGTAAGATTTAGTAAGATTCTCACTACCGCCCCCCCTTCCGAAATCTTACGTAAGATTCATAATTAAGGTGAAACTAGTCAAAAAATGTATTTTTCATGTGATGTACTATATTACTATGTATATTTAATTTTAATATACATATGGTACATATTAAATAAATATTACGAAATTGCAAACTACACATTTGTTTTTCAAGATGAATAAAAAAAGTCATCGTTAGTCCATGCGCTTTTCAACCAGTCTGATAGTGAACCTACAATTGGCACACCCGATTCGTCTGTTGAATTTTCTGATTCACATTCAAACTCTGTAACATCAATATCCTCGTCGTCATGCCACTCTGCAACTTGACAAATCTCCGATTGTTTTAAAATGCAAAGGCTTTTCCCCTTTCCACGTTTTAAAATTGAAACTGGTTGAATCATGTGAGTGCGACTACAGTCCTTTTCATGTAGTTTTTTGTGCATTACAGTAGCTTTTTTCGAGGCAAAGTACTGGTCACAAATATTACAAACTCAATCAGCTAAGACGTTTGCAAGCGAAGGACAAAAAAAATCGTAAGGCATGATTTTGAACTGTGGATGTACTTTTGACCAATCGTAATTTAACGCTAAGCGAAGAAATAGAGGACAAAACTGATTGCTGTTTTGGTCTCCTGTTGAAGAAGGAATCGAAAGCGAATCTTCTTGTTGAAGAGGACAAGTGCAAGGGGGTGGTAAAGAACCGGGACAACATCAACAAAATTTCAACGTATTTTTTCGACGTATCTGCGTGTAAATGCCTGAATAATAGCAAACTTGTGAGACGGTGTTACAAGTCGACCCTACGTGTAAGCAACTTACATATATTTCATTACATAAACAGAAGAGAAGTTGTCCCGTTCAGAGTCGATTACTTAAATCGATTGTAATCGATATTTCTGAATCTTTCGTGACTGTCGAAAATTCAAATATATTTCATTACTGTCACAAATGACGGTGCGTTAATACAACTTTAATGTATGAATACGCATTTTAAATCTTACGTAAGATGATCATTCACCCCCCCCCCCCCCCCTCTCGTAAGATGTAGTAAGAATCCGCCGACCCCCCCTAAACGTCTTACGTAATTTATGAACGGCCCCTAAGTACATTATCACTTTTAATTCCTAGATTAAAAACGCCTTCCAAAAATACTTGAGCGAATACAATACGTTAAATTCTTATGTCCAGAATACTACACTAGACTATACACTATAATATACTATACTATACTATACTATACTATACTATACTATACTATACTATACTATACTATACTATACTATACTATACTATACTATACTATACTATACTATACTATACTATACTATACTATACTATACTATACTATACTATACTATACTATACTATACTATACTATACTATACTATACTATACTATACTATACTATACTATACTATACTATACTATACTATACTTTATATTTCAGGTTATTTTCTTGGAAAATTTGTATCCGATCGACAGCACGAAATGCGAATTCTTCTCGCCACTGGTATTCATAAAATTAATCGCAACAGCGAGAATTCAATAGAACTTTCGAGTGCTGACTATAAAAATCTCAAACAATTGCGGAGTTATCAACAAACCAAGGATAAATTGTTAACAGCTGCTCGCCAACTTAGCCAGGAGCTACAGAATGACAACAACAACAATTATATGCCCAGCTCATTGAATACGGAAATATTTAACAAATATATATCATGTACACAAGATATACCACCGAATACGAGTATCGAGTCCAGCCAATTTATTGAAGAATTGATTAATAATACAGGAGCACGTCAACGCGACTGCATGCGAATCATACAGGTGATTATCGATAACAACTTGGCCAATGGTTGAATTCTATAAAGCCGTATGATTTCAAAAAAAAAAATGATGAGCTCTAAAGTGTCTGTTAAATTCATTTCATAAATATATACTATAAATTTAGAGAACTTTATGTACTTCAAGACAAACCATATCTAAATATTTTTATAAAATAAATATTATGTATATCACTGCTATTGCATACAGTATTGGCAATAGCATTTTATTGAGGCTGAGTTAAATTTATTATTAAGTATATACTTTTCTATAAACAACATTATTTTTATATCTTAAATGAAAGGATTGCATGAGGCTTGTCACGGGAGCTATCAAGAGAAATATATACATATGTATATAAAATAATTTGTAAAACTCCACAAACAATCTGCGCTCGTATGATGGAATATTTTATGTCACAAACAAAGTAATTAAACATAAGCGATTTCAGGCGCAACGTTGTAATTATTAGAAATTAGAACTCGAAAAAGGCATTTTTATAGTTCCCAGCACATATATGGGATAAAACGCGTTAAGCGGATCAGTACTCTGTCCAAAATGGTGGATTTAAAAAAAAAAGGTTTAGCTTAGATTGCAAATTAAGACCAAAACTTTAAAAAGCAGGGTGTTGATTTTTTAAAACTTTGCCTTTGTTTGAGTCAAACAAAGTTAGACTTAACGTAAAAAGTTATCACAATATAAATTTTAGAAAAAAATCCTGTATAGTGCTTTTTATATGGATCATTATTATTTAAAGTTGATAGGTTAAAAACAAAAAATTTAGAATGCTGTCGAAATTCTTATAAGACTTAAAAAGCTCTCTGCGCTTAATTGGGATATATTACATATTAATAAGGCGGGAATTCTTTTTTAATAAAATTTATTGTTATATTTTTTAATTTTTAAAATTCGTTCAATTCTCTCAGAACTCTTTTCTCTTTGCGTTGCGTTTTTCAACCAAAGTTTTTTCACAATGAATCCTACCCTTTTCTGTCATTTAAAAAAATTTCAATCTTAAAAACCGCCATTAAACATTTGAAAGTTTTGTTCTTAAACTACCATTTGGGAAAATTTACTTTTTAAATCCACCCAATTTTGAAGAAAACAATGGTACACTTAATGACAGATCTAGGAAAAAAAAAATTTGTATAGATCGTATATCTTACCTTTACTCATTTTTTAGCCATAGACTTTTTGAAATCGATTTATTTGGTGAATAAAAAAAGAAAATTATATAAATAATGTCTTATTTAATTATTCTAGCTTCCATTAGATGATTATTTCAAGGACATCTTTAGTATTGTATTGATTGAATGGTTTTTCACAAAGAATGGCCAATAGTAGTAAAATTCGATGTTACAAAGTGTAGCAGATCTAATGACGAACCGTACATGAGGAAAAAAGTAGATAACGTTTCAAGAATAGAGGCTGCAATATCAAAAATTGGCGTTCAAAATATTATTTTGCTTCAGAATTCATATTTTAAAACTTTAATATATTTACCAGAATCATTATTTACCAACCTGCAAGCCATTTATAACGCTTTATTTATTTTACAACCTAGCGCTCAAACTCACTAGATTAAGTAACAGAAATTAATATCTTAGATCTATATACTTACAGAAACGTTGCTATCGAAATGACTTCAATGTAATGTCAGCTCAAAAAAAAAACACGAGAAAATCGTTCGAGAATAGTTAGAATAACTAGGAATCTGTTTGCAGTATAAATTCAACCTGTTCTACGTTACAATTAACATGGTCTCAGAAATACTATATGACGATTCTGCCTCTTTATTTTGAATCCTACCTGTTCGAACAAAACATAACGCTATATTAGAAATTAAAGTGCGCTTGTCAGAATTTTTTGCTTTGTTTTGTTTATTCTTGACAGCCACTCTCAAGGTTGGGTTTGGGTTTGACTACCAAATTTACTTTGTTAGTTGCACCATGATCTGTTCGAAGCGCTAATATTTACCATGATTTAACTATTAAGGTTCTCGCAAGGTATCGAATTCTGTAGCAACAAGGAATAAAGTCGATCTGTGATTATCAGGCAAAACAGTATAAGTCACATGCTTATGGTCGGAACTTATGTTGCTTTACCTTGTGATCACACATGAAAGTGTTGGATTTCATGAACAACCGAATGTTAGATAGCCAAAACAAAGGAAAAAACTAATACTCTCTGTGGAAAAAGGTGTTTTGGTCGATCAGCTGATTTATTTTGAGTTTAAAGTTACTTTTGGAAGAAGCAGCATTTTTTTCGCAGAAACTTAAATTATTCAATCATATTTACTTTAACTCAGCAATTTGACTTTACTAACATTAACTACTTCACTGAACGCATTCGGAACTTGTGCGTTGACATTTGTCAAACAGCTGTTCACTTGCGTTCCACACGATTCCATTGAACATTTTTGACATTTCTTTCTTCCCGTCTTCTCAGTGGAGCAAATTGAAAACAGTTTCTCGCGAACGTTTGACGAATTTGTTACGATTTTTAATTGTTAATACCGTGTGTTGTTTTTTGTTTTTGTGCAAAGTTTCCCGTCCCTCGTTTAACCGGAAAGCATTAAAGTCAGTTAAAAAGAAAAAAAAAATGAATACCTGATGTGCAAATAAAATGAATTTATGCAGTTTGTAAATACATAAATAAAAATTAATTGTTAACTAAAGTGTGTGTGTAAAAAATTGTAAATTTTAAGTGAAAACATGAAAAATCAGTGTAAATTAAAAGTAAAATGAAACTGAGAAAATTAACTTAAATAATAAAGTGATTAAACTGTTTTTTTTTTTAAATCCAGCGAATTAATGTACTTGGAGTACTTTGGAATAAAACTGGTAAAAGGTAATTTTGATAGATTCCTATTTTATTATTAATTTTTTTGTTTTCTGTGGTCGTCTCTTGTATGTGCCTTGCATAAAATAGTAAAAATCATTACACATACAGACATACTACAGTAACAACAACAAAAAGTCAAAACAAAACAATGAGGAACCTTGAGAATTTTTTCTTAGCCAACAACAACTATAAAAAAAAGGCAACAACAATTTCACCAGTCTCTGCAGCAACAGAGAATGTGAATAAGAAAAGCTGGGAAAATCTTTTCGTCTTGCCCTTTCCTACAATTTAATGCTCGATGCTCCCGTTTCTCTTGTACCCCTCCTTCAAGTGCGGATCGTTGTTTTATACTTGACCTTAGGGTTGCCGTTTTACACATCTACGTAGTTATACCGAATATTTCGATAATCGGGTTTTTTTTCAAATTCGAAAGAGTAACCCGAAAATTAACCGAAAATTTCAATGATAGTCAATAAAATGCCAAATGATAGTCAATAATAGGCATTTTAGGGAATCCTATAAAAACTTTGTGACTGAATCACCCCACCCACCAGACTTAATTTTGATATACCGAAAATGTTAAAATAAACAAAAGTTTAGCGACACCAAAACGAACACATTAGATTTCGATTTCCCGTCCATAACGATAACTTGAAAAAATTTTGTTACCGAACTCGATAATGATATGTGGTTACCCTGTACAAAATTTGTTTTCGATATTGAGTAAATTATCGCTTACGTCTACCAACAATGAAACCGAAATTTTCGATCCGTAACGATCATTTGGAAAAACTTGGCTTCTAAGCTTGATAATGATAGTTTAAAGTTAGTTTTTTCTTTCTTTTGAGGACGAATATTTATATTGTTTTATCTATGTATTTGAAAAATTATGTTTCCCAAATTTTCGTAAGAACGATTGCCTAGTAGGAGGAATAAAGAAAGGTCTATAAGGTTTTAAGATCTATACCTGAAATACATTAGCAGAATATAATAAGTATATAAAGTAAGCGTCAAATAGAAAAATGTAGCAAGACCAAAGTTGTAGGGTCAAAACACTTTCGTACCATAAAATACAACCTATCTTTCATCGTTTGCTGATCAAACCAAAAACCTTGGAATGTATCTAAAACGCTTAAAGAAAAATTAATTTATCAGTTAGCGATCAGTCTCGGAAGGATTCACTCTCCAAAAACGTCTCATAAAGAAGAAACGATTAATCTAAATTTACAGTCACCGATTTAGATTTAGAAACCAGTGACAATCATACACAGACATAATTAATCTTGACTTAGAGTGCTCAAATTTATTGCTAATTGAAAAATTCAAAATCTGTCAAGAAAAAGAACAATATTTGGCCAAAAATAATTAATTTATTTTTACGGCACTCAAAGCCATTAAACTGTTTTTACATCATCAATGATTGTACTTGTCAGCTGAATTTTATGTTTTTAATATCATTTTCTTTGACTAAATTGGCAACCCTGTTCGACCCGCGTCCCAACATCAAAGCCTTTGTGGTGTCACTACTCACTGCCTTCACGTTCTTTGCATATTTAATAGCTGTAATTTTTCCACTTTATTCTGTTTTCTCCTATTATCCGTACATTGAATTTGAAGAAGAATTGGGGCGAAAAACGAATGGGGAAAAAAATCTATCAGAGCATAGAGTGAATGCAAAGACAGTGAAAAACAAAACATGAAACCATAGCTTAGGTCAACGAGCTCCATGATGGTCGAATCGAACACACTGTAAACCACATTTACATAATCAAGACTCTAAGAATAGCGGTCAATTTAAATGTATGTACATATTGATGTATGCACTTATCAGAAAAAATGACTACAGTATTGTCAGTTGCATTGTTTTAGGAATTCATTCCAATATTAAGTTAACAAGATGGTTTTTTATACAATACATATGTTTCCAGTTAGTTTTGCTTTGAGGTATAATAGGGTGGTCCTGTTCTGAGCAGCCATATATTCTTCCAGTTTTATTTTTTTTTACTTTACTTTTTACTTCTGTTTCAACCCTATAGTTTCTTTAAAACTTCGTTGCCCAACACTTATTATCTTATGTCAAAAATTAGTTAAATGAGAGCTCGAAAATGATAAAAACTATTAGCTGATTGCTCTCTCTCTCTCTCTTCCTCCAAATAAATGTTAACAAAAGTTAACTGAAGAATTGCTAAGATTGTTAGGTATCATAAACGTACACTGCTAATCAAAACAAAGAAGAAGTTAGAAATCTTACTCTCTCAAATTATTTAACTAAGGATTTAAGTAATCAAAAACTTAACTAGAAAATTAAGCAAACAAACTAAATATGCACAAAAAAAATAGATAATTATCTTTCAACGTTATCCTGAGTTGCCGATTTTAATTTTAAAAACCCAAGAAGGGTCCAAAAATGGTTGATTTTTATGCAAATAGCTTGAGTAATCTTACATAATTTTGTGTTTTTTTTTTAAATTTTTATGATTGTCCAATATATTAAGTTAAGCAGAGATATACATTTTTAGTGATTTTAAAAAACCATAAAAATTAAACACCCTTTAAATGTGAAACTAATGCTACACGAAGTTTTATCTGTAGGTTTTTAATTGTGACAAAACAACTTAGTCTAATTTCATACAAACCTGAGGTAAACATTTTTTTGGGGAAATGCATACAAGGAAAAATCTTATTGAAGAACAGAAAAAAAATATTTACAATAGAAGATTATCTACTGCTAATGTCATAAACAAAAGAGAGATTTATAATTTTGCGTAAGTGTGGATCAACTTCAAAGTAACGTTTAAGCACCATTTTACAATTAAAGCAAAGATAGTTAGAATCGTAAAGGAATAAAGAAAAACAAACAACAGATTCCTGTCCAGCATAAGAAAGCCTATGGGTTTTTAAATACTAAAATATTTGCTACGTCCTACTGTGCAAGCTAGTATTGAAAGAAAATAAATAACCAAATTGTTTCAAAGTAAATTATATGCAGACTTTGCTATTTTTGGATTAAATTTTTTTAAATTACAATTACAAGTAATCCTTACTTGTAATTGAAAAAATAAATTAAAAGTAATTGTAATTGAAGTTTTTTTCAATTATATTAATTTCAATTACATGTAATTTAAAATTACAATTACATGCAATTCTAATTACTTTTGTAATTGGGTTAGTAATCCATGAAAATTTAATCCTTTAGAGAGTTGTAATCCATTATTTTTGCCAAGTAATTTGAAACGAAAATGTAACACGGTGGGCTTTAACCAACTTTAAATGACAAGTTGAGTTACAACAAAAACTTGAATGTGGAATTATTTGGGATGTTAATCAAAGTAGAAATGCATCAAAAGGAAAAAAATCCTTACAGCTTTTTTTTTAATTCCATATTTACTGTTTTTTAGTAATATTATCTACTATAATATGTGTATAACGTACGTATGAAATTTAAAAAACATCGATTGTGCTCAAATTTCGACACGTTAAAGAACCCAAAAAGACAGTCTCAAAGTTCAAATTTCAGCTCCCTAGATATTCGGGGTCTTGAGTACTGTCAAATTTCAGCTCCCTAGATATTCGGGGTCTTGAGTACTGTTAGGTCAAATTTCGAAAAAAACGTAATTTTTGCGAAAGGGTTTTCTTATATTTTTCATATATCGACTCTAAATTACATCCCAAATAATCCCCAATTAAAGTTTTTGTTGTAACTCATACTTTTATTAAAAGTTGGTTAAAGCCCACCGTGGTAACTACACATTACATTTATTTAAATTTCATAAAATTTCACAAGAAATATTTATGTTATTATATATGTGACTGACTCATTGAGTCAATGACGTCGACCTCGGATTCCTCAAGATATAATAAGGAAGATTTGGTTTGTGGGCTCATATGATAAATTAGGGAAGCATACCACCAATTATATGCATTTGTATGTACGTTTTTATGTACATATTTGTATTTGGAATTGATTAATTATATCTTGTAATTGATTACTTGAAAAGTTGGAAATTACAAGTAAAAGTAATCTATTACAAATTTCGTTCAATTACTTTGCTTTTCAATTACATATTTTGAATTACTGTAATTTCCGTCGAAAATATTTCAATTACGATTACAAGTAATTGTAAATACGCAACTTTCAATTACATCAACATGTAATTGTAATTGTATGTGTGATTAATTGCCAAATGTAATTGATTACGCCCAAGCCTGATTATATGGATACAAAGTGAATTTTCTACAGCTTGATTAAGAATTAATGAATAAATTATGATATCTTAAGTTATGAGTTTCCGTCGGTTAAAACTACATATATTTATTTTATACAGCATGAGTTTCATATGTTGTCCGCTCTGTAAGTCAGACAGCTGTCAAAACCTCAAATGTCAAATTTTAGCTTGCAACAAAGCTTTACAATCGCTCAACGTGCCAAAACTGTTTAATTGATGGGTTTCAGAGAAGCAGGAAGTTGATGCTGGGTTTTTAAAGAAAATCTTTTCTAATCAGGCACATTGCCACCTTTCTGGGTATGTTAATAAGTAAAATTGTTACAGAAAATTGTACATAATACAGGAGAGACCTTTACATGGCATAACATTGAACAACTTTTTTTTTGGAAATTATGGAGATAGTCTTTCAAAATTCATGCACCTATGCGCATGATATCCAATTATTTTTGGCACGAAATCGAATATATTTACGTGAAAAATATATGTTCTCAACAGGATGGTGAAATTTATCACATAATGGGTGCAAAATTTTCTGTTTTGTGCGAGAAGTCCCCACTATGCTTTATTTTTCGTTGTGATGACGCCAGCTGACTGCTAAAATTATGCAACTTAACGCCATTAGAGCATATTAAAACTAACATCCGTAAAGTTATGGCCAAGATATCGCACGAAATGTGCGAAAAGCTCATCAAAAATTACATCGAAAAAATCGATTGCTGCAAAAGGTGCAGAGGTATCCAGTTTTTAAAATGAAATATATCAAAGATTCGAATAATAAGAAAAATTTTTTCTTATATCGATTTTTATTCACATTGTTCATAAAAATAAGTATTATGGTCTTAGGTTTAATTTATCTATCAAAACGACAATACTACGTTGCAGCTGCATTAAATTTGTCATTATTGTTACAAATAAATTCATTATAGCTGTTTATATGAATAACTGATTTTAAAGCACATCTTTAACAAATGCTTTTATTTTAATCGCAAAACAACCTTTTTATTTCAAATAATACAAACGTATATACAGATGTACATACAAATGTTTACATTTTTCTGCTTTTTATCTTGATTACCATAGCGTGAAAAAAATGTCAATACAAGTTTTAGTATTGTTAGTTGGTAACTGGCATCCGCGAAGCAGGTTAGCCTTTTCGTAATGTACCAACTTTCTATAGTTTTCAAGTTCACACAGTGAAATACTTATTCTGATTTTGATCAATTTCATTATTATCATTAATAACAGAGTTTTGTAAAGTATCTTTCAAAATTCATAGAAAGTTACAGCATGACACAAATTTATTCTTTTGTTACTTTCAATTAATTTTGTTCATAAGTTTGACCCAATGATCTTAATCTTAAAAATTAAAAATTTTTCTTATAATATCAGCAATGAAAGAATAGCAATTTCTTAAAAATTAAAAAGAAAAAAAAATACTGGACTACAGATTGAAAACGTTTTGAACGAAATTATATCCGTACTTAATTATGCTTAGAATTAAAATTTAAATGACATGTGAAAAGAAATGAGAAGAATTTTTACCTTTCATTGGTAAGATATTTCAACGGTGATAGATAATATATGTATGCAAATAAGCGACGCTTCGTGATTTAGGTAAGTCCCTCATGCTTCAAGCAACCTCAAAATCAATAAAAGCGCTTCCTAGTAGCTTCATTAATAGAAATTAAGCTCAAAGAAAATTAAACATCAGACATACTTCTTTAATTAAAAAGGTGGAATGGGTAGTAGAAACCTCTAATTTTATATATTTGATTAGAAATATAAGCATTTACATTAAGTCAAAACTTGACTTGATAATTAAATATCTGCTAATAATCATTATGCTTATCTTAAAAGAAAACTGCTCTACATGATGTAGTACAAATAATAGAGCAATTAAGCGAACAATTACTGACATTGAAGACAAGTGTTTGTTTGCTAAGATACAATTTCAAATTTGTTACAGCCAACACTCAAGACTTTAAGAAAATGGATAACATACATCTAAGGTTAATCATTAAGCCAAATAAAAAAATTGTAGTTTTGACAAATAAAAGTAAGATCGAGCGTTTGACGTTACTTACTATAAATGAACAGATACTCTAAAAAACTAAACTAGAAAACTTATATTCTGGAAAGAGTAAAAAATACAGCCTCTAATCGTGTTAGAAAATAATTGGGCCTTATGCCCAAACTTATTCATATGTAACTTACTAGTGGCCTACACGTGATGTATAGATTTGTTCACACTTTTTCATTAATTTTTTTCGTACGGATAGCATTATTCATCTTTTAGTTCAACTTAGTAGTCGGTAAAGCTAAAAAATACTGTATGATAGCCTTAAAAATAAAGTAATATATCTAAAAATCATAACTTCAGAAGGCTTTAATGTTGTAAGTTCCATCACTTGTCTCAAAAAAAGTAGTCAGGGAGGCAGCGTTGCAAATGATACAATCATTTCATCTCATTTGATTCCTTTTTTTAAATTTTTCCTTTCGGGTACTTAGTATTATAATGATCTAAGCATTAGCTGCTTTAGTAGTGGTTGGGTTGGTTGTGAGAAGTCGAAAAAACTCGGAAAGTAAGCCACAAGAAAAATATATTTAAATCAATGTTGTAAAGGAGATAAAAACACATCGATTTCATGCCCGAAAAATCTTCATACGACAACATTTGACCCACCTTTCACCTTCTAAAATTCCCAATAAATACTACAATTATTTCGATTACGGGATGAAGTGTGTCAAAATATAATGGTCAGTGACCCGATGACCATGTTAGGTTTTCACCAAAAAAATCACACATTTTGACATAGAAATTTATATCCTCAAATTCATAAGTGGCACTAAAGTGATATGTCGCCTTAAAGGTGGTTTTAAGTTCTGTAGGACCCACTTAGTGCGGCCAAATTTAGAAGCGGCACTAAAGTGATATGTCGTCTTAAAGGTGATTTTGTGTTCTAGAGAACCCACTTAGTGCAGCTGGAACATGGTCAAAAAATAATGGTCAGTGACCCGATGACCATGTTAGGTTTTCACCAAAAAAATCACACATTTTGACATAGAAATTTATATGCTCAAATTCAGAAGCGGCACTAAAGTGATATGTCGACTTAAAGGTGATTTCATGTTCTGTAGAACCCATTTAGTGCGGGTGGAGCACAGTCAAAATATAATGGTCAGTGACCCGTTGACCATGTTAGGTTTTCACCAAAAAAATCAGACATTTAGACATAGAAATTTATATGCTCAAATTCAGAAGCGGCACTAAAGTGATATGTCGTCTTAAAGGTGATTTTAAGTTCTATTGGAGCACAGTCCAAAAATAATGGTTAATGGCCCGATGACCATGTTAGGTTTTCACCAAAAAAATCAGACATTTTGACATAGAAATTTATATACTCAAATTCAGAAGCGGCACTAAAGTGATATGTCGACTTAAAGGTGATTTCATGTTCTGTAGAACCCATTTAGTGCGGGTGGAGCACAGTCAAAATATAATGGTCAGTGACCCGTTGACCATGTTAGGTTTTCACCAAAAAAATCAGACATTTAGACATAGAAATTTATATGCTCAAATTCAGAAGCGGCACTAAAGTGATATGTCGTCTTAAAGGTGATTTTAAGTTCTGTTGGAGCACAGTCCAAAAATAATGGTTAATGGCCCGATGACCATGTTAGGTTTTCACCAAAAAAATCAGACATTTTGACATAGAAATTTATATACTCAAATTCAGAAGCGGCACTAAAGTGATATGTCGTCTTAAAGGTGATTTCGTGTTAGAGCTCTGTTAAAGCTCTGTTAAGTCAGATGGTTTGTGTCTTTGCTAGTTAAATTCGGAATTTAACTTCACGCTCTTTAAATTTAATACTTTTGAATATATTACAAAATTTTGTAATACATTTTGTATTAAATTCTAATTCAGGTCAAACATTAAAACGATATTTTATAAAATTTGATACTATCGCAAGTATTACATTTAGCCAACGTAAATATAATACTACGTTGGCTAATGTCGTTAAAATGTTCATACAACCCTTGTATTGAAAGGGAACCTCGTTCGAATCCCAGTGGATACGACTTATTTTTTTTTTTAAATTTTAGTAAAAACGAGTATTAAATTTTAAGACAAATTTGTATTAAAAATGAATTTTAACATCTAGAGAGTATTGAATTTTAATACAATTCTGGTGTAGTCATATATGTTATCCCAAAAGTATTAAAATTTATTGCAAAATTTTTAACCGTGTATAATATATGTAACTAAATATATGTAAAATGTACGGTTTGTAGCCAGATAAATTTTGAGATCGTTAAGGAATATTTTAGCCTTTGTTATCTTTGTTTGATTTTTTTTTTTTTTTTTTTTTTTTTTTTTTGCGGGTGAGGCAGGTGAAATGCTTTTCGCACCATCAACCAGGTCGTCACCTGGTCGGTGAGTGGGACTTCCGTAGTGGTATACCCACTAAAACACCTCCCTCTTTGTCCGGGAATTGATAGCCCTCTTTGTTTGATAGCGCAAACATGAGGTCATTCGCTGGGTTTTCACTAAGAAATCGGAATGTAGTTAGTAGTAACGTGTGGAAGTGAAAAGTTGTTGGTCTGTGAAGATTTATAACTCAAACAGATTAGCTGATTAACTTCAATATGCATTAGGTACTGGTTTTTCTCCTAGTAGGCCGACGTTCTCTAAGCTTGGTACTTGTCATCCTGCGAGCTATTTCATAAACCGAATTCTCTGATTTATGTGCCAAACTGAAACATTTTTTTATAATGCTCGTTTGTCTCTTTCATGAAAAAATTGTGCTCTTTTATTAAACGCGTTATATGTCTTTCTGACATTTTGCCGTCGGTACCTTTTTCGTGATTTTTCCTTGCATACTTTCCTTTTTTTACGATCTCCCATGTCGTGATACAAGGCCAAGGATAAACTCACGCGCTGCTAAAAATTAACTCTTATATTTTTGCGATTTTGCTTGGATTAAACTCTGGTCTCTGTCTTTTTATTAGGTCAACGAAGTTAGCTAATGCAAATTGTCTTCGCATTAACTTTAGTTTAGTGTCTTTTAGCTTATATTGGGTGAACTTTTCATTGTTGCGCGGGTCTGTTTAATGTAAACTATCTAAAGCCGAATAAAAGACACAAGAAGGTGTTGCTTGGAGCTATTGTTGCCGTTTCACATGACTGACATCTCAGTAATGTTTCACCGAGGCCGAGGCGAGGCGAGGTTCTAGTTGATCTCGGTCTCGCCTCGTTTTATAAATTTAAGTCTCGCCTCGGCCTCGGACGAGATCTTGCCATCACATGCCTCGCCTCGCCTCGTTCTCGGCCGAGGCACCTCGGTAAAAAAGAGAGGTTTTTATTAAAATAAATAAAAAATTATACATGTATCCGGGCTGTTAGGCTGATCAAGCCTCAAAAAATAAAATAAAATATCTGTTTTTATTTTTGGTGAATTGGATGAGATATGATGAATTTAATTCTTTTCTTATATGGAAACGAGAGGCATTGCCTATTTTTTCCAAACCAAACTAAGCTATAAACCTTTTACAAACTATAAGAAAGATATGTACCAAATCTTATTTATCTACGTCAAATAGATATTGAGATATGATAAAGTAAATTTTTTTCTTATATTGAAGGAATGGTACCGCCCATTTTATTAATTGAATCTTAGTTATGCCTCTACCTTTTATAAATATACCAAGTTTTATTAATCTGCATCAAGTTGTTGATAATATATGATGAATTTTGTTTTTCTCTTATGTGGGGGTGGCCTCACCCATTTATCATAAACTATGTATGTCAAATCTTTCGTCGGTCGGTTGAACGATTTAGGAGTCCATTAGCAACGAACATACATATATTGATCTTTATTTACTTATATACTAGCATTACCCTGTTCGTTTCACTTCACCTTACCGGTTCTTAGAAAGACTATTAGAATAAATCAATTTCAATGCAGTTTTGCTTATAGCCTTACATAGCCTTACATGCTTCCCTAATCGATCAATCGAGGCGAAGTCGCATAAAAGCTGATGCGATCCAAGCACTTCTGTGCATTAGCGCTTGGACCAAATCTGAACTCGTAAGAAGCACATGCTGGTTAAAAATAAAACCAAGTAGTTTACTCAAAATAACATACTAAAATATTAGTTAAATATAGATTTTAGTATAAAAATTACATTCATATTTTGAATCTGCATATGGGTCTTACAAGTTCAGAATTGGTCAAAACGCGCCTCGCTCTTGGTTTCGAAAACGAGGCTAGGACGAGGCGAAGCCGAGGCGAGGACGAGGCGAGGTGCCGTGTGATCTCGCTTCGCCTCGGTCAAGCGAGGAAAATTTATTTTTCCATCTCGCCTCGTTCTCGCCTCGGTCTCGCCTCGTTCTCGTAGTCAAAAACGAGGCTGCCTTGTAGCCCCGGTGAAACACTACATCTCAGCAAGGCTATACTTATGATAGCAAAGTTCTTTGCCACCCCTTCAGTGCTGAAATTTTGAATTGAGTTTCCTAATTCTGCTCTCGTAAGAAATTTGAATTTCTACCGCCATTTCCATGCGTCTAAGACAAGTGCACTCTTCTAAAATGTATTCTTCTTAATCTCTATTTTGCTTATCCGAAGTATAATGAAAATCTAAAATCAGATCAGTTTCTTCTTCGAGAAACGAACAGCATAGCGACTATAATAACAACTAACTATAGTTAACAAAGTTATCGAAATCGGAAAGGGTCATTATTTAATTATCGACCGGAAACAAGTTAAAAATTACCTTCATTGTTTACAAAAAGATAAGATACAGTGGTTATTACAAAGTCAACTTCAATTGTATTCACGTTTTTATTGAACTTGTAATTGAAGTACCCACTTACACAGCAGATAGTGTGGGTGTATAATTAATTTTTATTAACACAGATAAGATAAGTTCATGGGAAAATGCTACATTATTGACTTTAACCATTCACATTTTATTTTATTGTCTATTTGGCAAATGAAAATAAAAATTACTGCAAATGAAGTACAACAATGAAATAAAAATTTCAGTTATTCATTATACCGTTGGCGGCCCACTTTAAGCAAAAAAAAAAAAAAGAAAAAATTAAAACTCTTTTGAGGCTGCCAACCTCAAATATTGCCAGTAGTATTTCTAAAAGTGAAATGAAGAAAAAGTTGAATACGCTGGAATTTTCGCTTAAGTTTATGCTGCTGCTGTCGTTTTTGTTGTTGCTGCTGCTACCGCTCTTAATGTATTCGTATCTCCCAGTCAGCAATTTTTATCTAGTTGAACTTGTTTGTTTGTTCTACTGGTTAGTGTTTTTGCTGTCGTCGCCTTTTGTAGATATTTTATTTTTTCTTGCCTCCAAGTTCCGCCGCAAAATTTTTGTATCCACAACTCACTTTCAATGGTGCGAGCATCCAAGTAGATCAGCGTGCTTAAATTAAGTATCTTATAGATAGAGTTTGTTTTTCTTTTTTTTATTTATATTTTTTTTTTTTTTTGTTGTGTTAACTTAAATTTTGTTTTGCACATAATTGGCAGGCGAACAACTGAGTGCAATAAACAAACACAAAAATCTTTAGACCTCCGGTGTTGAAATGGTAATAGTTAGTCAAAATGTAACCGAATTTCTTAAAAATTTACTAAGCTAATTTAATAAACTATTTATGAAATTCTTTAAATATTTACGATGGTCTAAAATTGTCTACGAATATAAATTGAAAGATCAAATATATCTGTCAATTTCTATCTAAGTATCTCATAATGTTTTGCCGCTTATTCCTGTGATTCATATCTACAAAATCCATATAAGAATGCGGTCATGTGTTTGGTTGGCCTCATAAGTTGTCATCGATAGAGACACACACAAAATTAAAGTCTGAGATAGGTAACTCATGGTCATATGAGTACAAGCAAATTCTTTTGTTTTTTTTTTCAGCTGTTTCTGGCCGCGTCATTTGTCAATTCTCTTCCCACTCTTGTTCGCCGTTTTGTTGTGCGGCTTTTGTGTGCAGTTATTGAATAATTTTAAAATTCCACACGCAATTCTTTTAATAAACAAGACAGCAACAAATAGGGAAATTCATACACTTTGAAATTATAAACTTTGTAATGTTTTACTTACTTGTATATAATGCCATAAATTTGTCTGGCAATATTGCAGATGTTGAAAAGTCGTCACTCGTGTTATTTCATGTGCATATGTTGGGCACGAAAACCGCGTTTTCCAAAGATTTAGCCAAATACCGCTGAATTCCAAGAAATAGTTACAACATAATTGGTATCATCTGAAAAATAAACTAATATATATATGTATGTAGGTGTTATCCCTAGCCTAGTCAAATATTAAATATCCTGCACTGTACTAACATTAACAGAGTCTTGTCGAAATTTACCCAATTTTTTCCAGAGCTCGTTCGAAATGTTCCTTATATTTATGTGAAATTTGCTTGCATTACCTCAGATAACTCTTCAGCATAGCATTTTGAAGTTTTTACTTGTATGGCAGTGCCACATCTATTTGTAGGAATTCACTCAATTTATAATTATTTTACTGAGCTAACTGTTCAGTACAGGTATGTCAACACCAAAAAAAATACACCAAACAGAGATAAAAAAAAGGGGTTAAAACTAATCATACTAGTTTCATCCGTTGCTAAACGGAATCATCAGTGACTTTTGCCGATTGATTTGCATAGATTTGTTGAGAACCCAAACAAAAAGTAAAATAAAGCATAGCAAAGATTCTTTTTTCTATTGTTTATCTTTGTTTTTGTACTTTGCTTGATATTACTCTTTTCTTAAAGACGCCTTGTTGCCAGCTTTCTTGTTAAGTCAAAACGAAGTAGCAAGTGCAAATCGTATAATAAATCGGTGAACTCACCGAAAGGTGGTGTATCGGAACAGTGTGTGTCAACGTCAGTGGTGCCCACTACTACAAGCAACGATAAACATGTGTTGATAATTTTGTATACGTGCACGGTTTTTTACGGTCTTTGACGTTATTTTACGCTCTTTAAGCGTCTTATCGATCTCATTTTTACGCTCTTTGAGCGCCTGCTCGTTCTCTGGGCAGCACCGGTCAACGTGAATCTCACAGCTTTCTCTAAATTTGCATTATTTCATATAACTCTCTCAGTAAGTTTTTCTTTTCAAGCTCTCTTGTCAAAATTCGCTTGTTTCCAGAACATGTTCAAATCGTTCCTTTTCGATTCGGTTGCATTAGCATAAATTACACAGGCCGACAAACTGTTCATCCAGAATCCAAAATTTACTTTTCTGAAGTTTTTTGAGGCGCTGAATTCGAGGTCAGAATTTCTTTGATACCTTAGGTTTTCGAGATATTCTAACCTAAGAGTTCGAAAATCACGAATTTTTTCGAGTTATTTGTCTGAAAGATTGAATTTATTTTTTCAAAAATAGTTTTCCAAAAATCAAAAAAAAAAAAGTTAAGCTTTCTAATTCCAACATACGATTTCTCAAAGATGAAAAAAGATATCCGACCAAATCAAAAAGTGTTTTGAAGAGAAAGAGTCGGTTCGAACCTCATAAATGGTTTCATAGAGAAAATTATCTTTCGATGTAACATAACCTCAAATATCTTGAAAAATCGTGATTATCGCTTTTTTAAACAGGAGCTATCAGAGAACTTCTGAACTCGGATTCAAATTTAGCGCGTCAAAAACCTTGGGAGAAGTATTTCTGGTTTCTGGGTAAGAGGTTTGGTAAAACTTTAGTCGGTCGGATTAATAAAGCTTATGACATTCTTTCTAACATAATATACCACGTAATACGAGAACTTTTTTTAGTCACCCAGAGCAAAGAGTTGAAATTTTTCTGTGTATCCCCGAATTATCTTTTGGTCATCATATTCAACTTACTCAAAACTATTCTGTAGTTTTAAGTTAAGATCGAAGAGTTTGTGCATCTATAAGAAACAAGGTGGATATCTCAATACTTCGTTACTGTGAGAAATATTCTATTCCAAAAAATGTATGCTTATGTTTAAAGCTTTCGGTTGATATATTTAAGTATATATGGTATGATATGAAATGGTCATTAAATAAAAACGCCCATCATTTTTTAAACTTAAAAATGAAGCTTCTCTTTCAGGGCTCAAACCTGTATACCCAACGTCTAAGGTAAGCGTTTTAGTATCACTACTATCAATAACATTTTATTTAACCAAAAAATTTTTATCATAACTACTGTTTCAAAAATTAATTCAAAGCAAATTCTTTCAATTCCGGAAACGCACCTCATTACTCACGAGTGTGAACATCATGACTGGACGAAATTGACGAAATCGTAAGCTATTTTTAAAGGTTGTCATGTTTTTCTTTCTGGTTGCCAAGAAATTTGAACCAAGGTCTCCTAGCATTGCACAAGTGAAGAGTATCACTTACATGAGTGAGAGCAGGTGCTGTCTACCTTATCTCTGGTGCGGTTAAGCATGTTCATGCTAAACGCCCCACTTTGTGTGCTGTCATGTTGGCAGTTGATTTTTTTGTTACTTTTACCGCCAGCCTATGCTTAATACAAAATAAATAAACAACATAACTAGATGTATGAAAAGAGAAATACACCACTTAAGTGTTTAATCGATTACTAATGTTGTTTTTATGCTTTTTAGCATTTTCTCCTTTGTTTTGTTGTTTTTTTTTTTACTTTACATATTTCTTTCGTGTATTTGGCACATTTTAGAAAATTATATTTATTAATTTATTTTAAACTGGAAATAAAAAATAACAAAAACAAAGTAGACTGTGATACAAAATGGTCATTTTACTTTGCATAGAAATTTATGAAAACAATTAACAAGCTGACTTATTACAGTCTACCCAGTGATTCTTAACCGTTGGTCCGCGGAACGTTTAAGCCACGTACATATTTGTACATAGAAGCCAAAGACCCTTCACACGAATATTAAAGTAGATATCCACACTGACTACTATCTTTTTGGCAAACATGCTAAGCGTTTGGGTGTTCACTGCAATGGCTTCTGCCACGAAGAGGACGAGGAAAGTATTTTCTGTAATTTTTCTATCTAGGCTTAGACCAGTGGTGGGCACGTAGTGTCCCTATCCGCCCTCGTTGCCCGTACCGCTATTCGACGCACAAGCAAACACGCAATTAGCGGAGCTGTCCGTTTCTTTTTGAGGGTATGACAGAGGAACAACTCTGGTCTATGTATGTCTGTAAATTAGTTTACTAGAGATAACGTCTAACCTAATCTATCTTGAGCAAATTATGCATAAATTGATATTGGAAACATTTCATTCAGAAATTATCTCCGCAAAATGAGCTATTCGATTGAGTTTACAAAGTCTCTTCAATTCATCGTTTCTAATGAAAACTTACATTAATTATTTCTATTTTTTAAGGTACAACATAAATTCTACTATATGACAAATAAATAAATAGCAACCAAAACCAACAGCCTTAGCTATAATGCATTGACAACAACAATTCCAAATTGAAAATAAAATTCAGCAGCTGTTGAAATTTATAATAAAAAACAAGTTTTACAACAAAACCAACATTACTCAAATAGTAAATACTTGGTAACAACAAATTGAAAATTCATTTGAGTAAAAATAAATACACCCTACAGTCTCAATCATCAGTTGCTGACAAAATGACAACAACATCACAGGCTGCATTAAACACAAACCCAATCGCATTTGGCAATGGATCAACAGCAACAACTGGAGCTGGTGTTGTTGGCAGCACAACCACAGGAGGTGGTGGCAGCGGCGGAGGTGTTGCGATTTCTGCCCCTTTAACGACTGTCATCGGCAATAACAATTTAAATGGCAGTAATGGCAGCAGCAGCAACAACAACCTCAGCAATCTTAACAATTCAAATCAACGTGGTAAGTTTCTTTTATGATTTTGTTAGAAAAAAAAAATTGTGTTTTTACGTGAATTTTATTTGAATCAGACTTAGGGTTACCAATCATCTTATTTTCAATAACCTATGATGGCTTTGAAGTGTCACTCTATAGTATCCGCCAAAAAAAATAATTCGAAATTCTTTCTGATGAAAAACCTATATGGTCACAAGTTTGTGATACGGGCGGATCAAATGTCAAATTTGTATGTGATATATTGACACTCTTGACACCCAAACTTGAGCTTAAACGGTAATCCCATAGACTTTTTATCAGGATAATGTTAGCAATGTCTTACTAAAATTTCAGTCAATTTGATCTAAAGTAATGTTTCAAACAAGAACTGATAGGTATTTTTTTCCCACACCATATAAATTTTTGAAACGAAAATACATAACTATTCCAAAATGAATAGGAAACTGTTGAAAAACTACTTCTAATTAAAAAAAATCTATGTGGCATTTGATGCGGATTTGTAGCGCAGAGCAGTAGTGTACTACGGTCACAACCTGGCGGTTCCCGAGTTTGAATCCTGGTTCAAACTTAGTAATAAACTTTCCATGTTTTCTTTTCTTTCCACTTAATTTCTTCTCCTAAATTTAATAGAGAAATTTTTGAGTTTCATCCAGCGAACTTCGTTTGTCTGTCTATCAACCATATTTCTAACTTAACTGAGGTTATGAAAAGTCACTGACAGTGGCTAGGTTACACGATCTAACTAGGGAAACTTTAGATTATCTTCTTGGTGGATCCCGCTGGGCAGCAGGTAACCAAATGCAAAGGAAGCCCCAGAACATCGTGACGCCGCATGATAGAATAGGATATATCAAAAATCATAGCGAACTGAAACGGCATAAAACAAGGAGCTAGGGTTCGAATTGGCGAGCCCTAAGCTCGTAATTAGTGGTATATACTAAAAAAAAGAATTGTTTCTCTTTCGTAAAATAGAGTGTTAATTTTTACTTGAAACTGCAACCAACTCGAAGCAATGCGTTAAAGCTAAATAAAGACCTAATTAATTGCCTTACAAAATGCACTTTTAATTTCTTTTGAACGCATTCAATATTGAGTAACACTTATGGCGAATACATTTCTTGGAATTACGTCTGACACTTTGGTTTTTTTTTTTTTTTTTGCTTTTTCTTCTCAGTTACATAGACGCCATGTTGTATGCCACAATAAACTGCACGCACCCTCATCGTTTACTTCTTTCTCAATGCAACTTCTTAGCAGACTATGCAATTGATTATTAATTTTATTAGAAATAAAGAAATGGAAAATGAATGGCAAACGTAACAACAACAAAAAAAAACACTCCTGGTTAGCAACAGAGTCACGCACATATTTCATCAACGTCGTTTTATTCGAGTTAGAGAAAAATTTATTGCTTGAAATATCTACGCAGCTATGAAGCAAGGTAGATATAACACATGCCACAAAAGTAAAATCATTTTTTTTAAAGGAAATAACTTATTCAAAAAAAAAAAAAAAAAACATTTAAATTTACATGAACATCGACCTTTGCTAATGATCAGTCGCTAAAACAAAATAAAATTTAAATTTCTAAAATTGTGAGAGCAAATCATCAAATCTGGTGGCAACATTTCATTGGCATGAGTGGTACCGAGTATTACCGACTTAAGTCTCTCACCAGTTGTGTTGAACAACTTTTCTGGAATGGCCTATTACTTGGCTCCAAATGTGAACAAGTGTGAAAACAACGTTGCATGTTCAAAACTACTTTGTGAGCACATTTAATGACGAACTGAATGCAATAGGCAACATTTGCCATACAAATTTCAATAATGCATTCTGACTGTTTTGTCATATACCCCTTCGCATTACCATTCTTTTTATAGAACTTTGCATTCTAAGTACAACATATGAGCAATATACTGTACTTCAAATCTTTTATAGTTGCTAAACTTGAACTTATGTCAACAGACTGTTGTAAGTTATAGTATATTAACCAAACATCTTAACCATGTCACTTGTGTCAAGCTTAAGCTTAAAAAATACGTTAATTTTTTTTGCAAAATGTTTGTGCAGTTGAACTTTCTTACATGTGACAAAATAAACACCATCTGTTAGTCATATGTTGCCCCTTTTTTTCCTTCTGCTGCTTAGCCAACTCAATACTCATAGCTATGCTAACATAACAAACCCTACATTCACTTGGAAATACAGTTAGCTTTGTGACATAGCATGCTGTTGAAGTAAGCTATTAAAGTAAGTAAGCTATGTTTTATATCTACCACTTGGTGACTAGGAACCTTATCTCGATCACTATAAGTTATGAGCCAAGCAAAAACATTAGTTAAATAACGGGTGTTATTTTTAGAGGTTTGTTTTTCGAATAGAGATAAAACTGGCATTTTATGGTCAAATCTGGCAACTCTAATGTCATTTATGTTCAGTTTGGTTTGCCATTTCATCATGAACAGGTTGACAAAAGAACAACGCTTGCAAATCGTGCAAATTTATTTCGAAAATAATGGTTCAGTTCGCGAAGTTTACCGCAAGCTCCGTCCATTTTATGGTCGACATAATCGTCCATCAGAGCAATTAATTCGGTTAACCATGGGTCGTTTTCGCACTACGTTTACTCTATGTGATAATACGCATCCGCAGAGACGTCAAACAGTGCGCACCGAAGAAACAATTGCCGCTGTAGAGCAAAATGTTGAAGAGGACCCGAATGAATCGATTCGCCACCGTGCACAGCAATTGGAGCTTTGTCCATCAACTTTATGGAAGATTTTGCGCAAAGATCTTGGCTTGCGACCTTACAAGATCCAGCTTGTGCAAGAATTAAAGCCGCGAGACCATGCAATGCGTCGTGATTTTGGTGTATGGGCCGAAAATGAGATTGATCTCGATGCTGATTTTCATCGCAAAATTTTGTTCAGTGATGAGGCTCATTTTTGGTTGAATGGCTACGTCAACAAGCAAAATTGCCGCATTTGGAGTGAAGAGAATCCACATGAGACCCTTGAGACGCCATTACATCCACAAAAACTGACTGTTTGGTGTGCTCTATGGGCTGGTGGAGTCATTGGGCCATACTTCTTCCGAAATAATGCTGGAGAGTCAGTTACCGTTAATGGAGACCGGTATAGAGCCATGATAACCGACTATTTTGTTCCCGAATTGGATGGCATGAATGTGGATGAGTTGTGGTTCCAACAAGACGGCGCTACATGCCACACAGCGCACGTCACAATCAATTTATTGAAGGAAACATTCGATGAGCGCATAATTTCGCGGAATGGACCTGTCAATTGGCCACCAAGATCGTGTGATTTGACACCATTGGATTATTTTCTTTGGGGATATGTGAAGTCGCTCGTCTACGCCAACAAACCAGAAACGTTAGGGGACTTGAAAGCCAACATTCGTGGCGTTATTGCCGACATACGGCCCCATATGCTCGAAAAAGTGGTTCAAAATTGGACCTGTAGAATTGGCTTTATTCGAGCCAGCCGCGGCGGCCACATGCCCGAAATCATATTTAAACATTAATGGCATAAAATTATCCTTCCAATAAAGCCAAATTGATGGACATTAAAACGATTTTCTTGTGTTTTATTTCAATTCGAAGCTCTATACCTCTAAAAAAAACACCCTGTACATAACATATGTATATGTATATAGGAGATGAGACAGAAGCAGCTAAGGAATGGACAGGAACATTAAAAGTAAGATAAAGGACAACACTTAAGAAATGAACAGACAGATAGTAACCATTGGAAACTGGATGAAGAACAAAGAAGTATGATTAAGACTATAAACGAACAAAGGACAAAGTTTAGTTGAAGACAAGTAGGAAAATAAAAAAGAAAGAACTCGTAAAGCAAAAAGAAAAGAAAATCGACATAAAAACTATCAAAATCACTGAATATGTTACACTTTAAAATATAAAAAGTTAAGTAAAACCAAATCATAAAGTAAAATAATAAACACGAAATAAACAAAACCTAATAACTAGTGTTTCATTAAAACTTTATATGTACAATATGTTAACTGAATTGGCAGAGTATATATGTACTTCCAAGATATAAGGTTTCATTTGCTAATCCTGTTTGCGTGGTCTTAGGTAGGTTGTTGTGTCGCTATATTGTATATGCAGATAACTTATGTTCATGACTTTTAATGGTATTAAACGATTTTCGATTACATATTTATAATTTTTTATATAAATTATGCATGTTACATGCGATTGCCCAGCGTATGTCCAAGTTTATCCAACTTTGGTTCGTAGATAATAGAAGTGGAAAAAATTTAAAATTAATCTTTATTCAATTAAGCATCGAATGTTTATCTTTGACCACATCTGGTTCAAAATTTGATCAAAAACAAATTTCTGGAAAAAGACGAACTTGGCGAACTATCATTGTACTTCCAATGTCATATTTGACCACTCTTTATTTTCGGTTTAAAAACCAATTACTGAAAAAACATTAACTTGGTGCCATAAGTGAAAACAATTCTAAATTAAACTGCATATTATGATTGTTCAAGGTTCAAGGATATTTAAAAAAAAACTTGTAAGCCCAAAAAACCGTAACATTTTCGCTCCATAACTGATGAAGAAATGTAGGATTTTCCAATTCTAACAGATAAATGAAGCTAAATTCTATAATGGCGGAGATATTTTAAGATTTAGTATTGTAATGTTTTATGATATCAGTTGCCATAGCCCATTACTGCACTTGCAAAAATAAGTAGAACTAAGACTGCCGGAACCACAAATGAATAGAAAGCAAGCCTAAAATATAGAATTTGACAGCTCTGACAACGAATCCACTGACAAGTAAATGCGATATTTAAAGACCCATCGCATACTTCGAACTGACTTATCATTAATATTTTTTGATTGAGGCAGGTTGTGGCGTAGCAACATATTGGATATGGAGCCCCTAAAAATCAAATTTCTTTTGTTATAACACTTTTAAAAGTACTTTTAAATGTTAATTGCATACATTTTTTGCCGAAGGAACCAAAAGTGCTGACCTTTTTTTTTTGTGCCGATCAAACTCTGCTTAAGTGATGTAGATTTTTTTTCATTCCACATTTCACTACATATAATAAATTTCCTTATAAGGGCCCAACAACTTATCTTTTGAGAACCCAAGAAAGCCTTAGACAAGGTTTTCTTCGCTTTCAGTGAACTGCTGCCAGTCCTGCTGGTTTTGTCCAAAAATAATATTTGCTTAAATTTCCTTGTTTTCGGAAAATTTGCGTACTAAAACTTAAGACGTACATTATAAAAATGCCGACTGTAAATTTTTTTTTGCAATACATTCTTCTAACATTTTACAGTGAAAATTCCCAAAAGGGCGTCTACCTCATAGTGGGAGTTTTGCGGTATATTAGGTGATTTATTTTTATTACCTCGACTACAACAAGCTTTTCACAAATACGGGGTTGAGTTGTGATAAAAGAACATAAAAAAAATAAAAACTATGTGACATGTTGTTCCCTCATCGAAAACAACAACTAAACTGGCGAGACTTTCATTTCAGTCTCGTATATGACAAACCCAAAATCAACCTGAAATGTAAGCAATGGATTCGGATATCGAATTTATTTAAAGTTAATAATATAGGGTGTTTTTTGGGAGGTTTGGTTCTTAAATTGTCAACACTGTTTCTAATGACAGTGAATTGCACAACTGACAGACAGATGATTTGTGTTCAGTACGTTTTTATGAAAATGTTGACAACGCAACAGCGCATGCAAATTGTGGAAATCAACTAAATTCACTAAAATTTCAATTTTAAATTTACTCAAAGTTCATATGATTACTTGCAATTATGAAATCAATTAATCACCAATATCTCGATATATATCACACCACTAAATTATGTCTTGTGGCAATGCTTGTAGTTTGTGGCTTGCGCTGATAAGCTCGTGTTATTTCACAAATAAGTACTCAATCCGTCAAAAAACTTATCGAAAGATTATCCTTCAGACTGAGCTAAATATTAGTCATCTGTGGCGCTCATATTTCCAAATTCAGATCTGGTAACTTGGATATTTTTTATTTGTTTTATTTCAAATCAAAACTACAACAGTCTAAGCAAAACACCCTATACATAGTTTGAACGCACCTTTGCGGCTCAAATTTCCACAATGTAAACGCTAAACAATAGGGCGCTTTTAAAACAAGCCCTACATATTGAGTGTTAAAAAGTTCATGACTTTCAATCGTTGGCATTAAACAAAAATTAATTTTAAATTGAGTTGTTAATATTATATCTTTTCAAACACGGTGGAAAAGTAGCTATGTAGCTACTTCCTATGTATAACATTTCATTGTTCAGTATTAGATAATTTTTTATCTATTTGTGTTTATCTTGAACGTCACGAACAATAAAAATTAAAATTAATTTTAAATTAAATCCCACGAAATTAAGCTCACATGACATGACATGAAGAAGAGAGGCAAAAAAAAACACAAAAACTTGACTATCATTGTTATCTCTCTGTTGTGAAACTTATATAATGAATTTGAAAATCCCTCTGCGCACGTATTTTTTATTCATTCATCAGAAATGCCTTTATTTGAACTCCACGAAAAAGTTGCTATTTTTTTATTTTAAGTGATTGAATGATAATTTTTTCGCCAAGCGCACAGTGTGCAATATTGCTCACTTTTTGGGCAATACCGATTTTTGTGGTAGATTCGATAATCAAAGTTCTATATCATGGTGATGCTTTCCTTGTTTATATTAAAGTGCCAAATTTACACATATTTCAAAAAACTTATTTGCAACAAAATAATTTTCAAAAAACTTATTTCCAACAAAAAAACAACAATTTTCCATGTTCTTCTTTAGTGTAAAACAAACCTGACATGATGGAAAAAAATGCCAGTCAAATCGTTTATTTATTTTTTTTTTTTAAATTAAACAAAATCGAAATGAAACAGATCAACAATCACTATTTCATTTTGAAGTACAATTGTTGCAATGATGTTCTAAACAGTATGGTTGGTTCTGGTCTTCTTACAGAGGCAAAAGCAATGATATCTTTTAATTCAGGCCATAACAAGTCCGTTATCATCAATCTGCACCACTCACCATTGACGGTCCCCATTTTCGAAAAAATTAGAACCAATGATTCCACCGTGCCACAAACCATACCAAGCCCTATTTTTACGAAATGTATGAATAATTCTATTGCAACAAGGAATAACAGCTAAAGTCTGTATTCGATAATAAGGAAAAACAGTATAAGTCACATGCTTATGCACAGAACTTATGTTGCTGTGCCTTGTGATCACAGATCGACTTTAGCTGTTATTCCTTGTGACCACAGGTTTGGCTTGAGACCAGTAACGACAGCACTGAATATTTACCGATCCAGAGAGACGAAATTATTTCCTTGGCAAAATGAGCTTAATTTTCATGTTGTTGCAGAGCAGGGTTGCCAAGTGGCCGCTTTTAACGCTGCCAGACTATGAATTGCATTTCAAAGCCACTGTCTTTGTGGGAATTGAAAAAATTCAATAAAAGCAATTAATTCGAGAATTTTTCGGGAAAATCCGTTAAATAAAGAATATTTATTATGCGTTAGGTACCTAAATTTGATTTTATTTAACGAGCACAAAAAAAAACAAGTTATCTTAATTTTATTTACAGAAAAAGAAACAAAAATGTCATCCACTTTGCCAAAAAAAAAAATTTAAGTTTTTACACATTTGAAGAAAAAGTTTTTATTTTGGGAAGGCCGTTAATTCCTTGATTTTAACTTGGGAACCGTGTTTCAGGACAAAGTCAGCAAGTTTATGGCATTTGCGAGGATCCAAATACTGGAATTCTTGCGTGACAAGGATATAAGCCCCTAAATTCTATCGCAAAACATGTTGTTGTGGCAGATAGTCCTAACTATTGAAAACGCCTTGAAATCCTTGATCAGTTAGGATCTTCATCAACACTTGACTGAATGGCAGCAATATTTTTGACACCGGATTTTTGTCTCAATAGCACGCAAATATTTTGCCACGAAAGATTACGCTCTAAACTATTCACAGTTCGATCGACACTAGGCCGATTATGACGACCATAAATTCCAAGGTGTGCACTATAAGTTGCAATAGAAAACCATAGTTTTTATAAAAAAATTTGATAATTTCCCAAGCGTTGCTGAGATTCCTTTTACAGTACAAGAAAAAAAATTCTTTTAATCAATCCAAATCCTATGTTTCCTATATGTGTTTTAAGTCGTTGAATTCATATGTCAGTTTTGTTTTTAATTAAAGAAAACATAAAAAATTTTGGCTTATTATTCAACTTTGCTATACGATACTTTCTTAAAAACTGCACTCAAAATTTGGTTTTAAACAAAAAGTTAAACTTATTGCAGCTCAAAAACCTTTCTTTTTAATCCTAAAAGTTAAATTGTCACCGGTGACATTGATCTACTTTGATCTACGATCTTGCGTTAAAAATGGTTCTCGAAATTGAATTTTGTCCAAAAATTGAGCAAAATGTCATACTGTGTGCCGCCATGAAGTTCATTAGCGTAATTTGCATTCGTTAAACTGAATTTCCTCATAGATTTCGCGTGTGGTGTTTGCAAAAAAATAAACAACACTTAACGCGCACGGATGGGACATAATGAAATTTTAAATAGTCTGTATAATGTGTAGTTAAATGTTTAAACAAATGTACACAGTTGTGGCTGGAAACACAAAAAACAATGTAAACTTTTCTATAAATAAACATCAGTCTTTGAATTGGTACAACTCTATAGAAAATAGTTTTTTTACTATATCATCTCTCAAGCTGTATTGTCGCTTCTATTGCTATCAGAAGAATATATATAACATTGAAGTATGCTTTAGAAGTTTGGCAATATCCACTTTTCATAGCGCTTTATTGATTGAACTTGACATTAATCTTATGTTTGTATTGCTATTTGCAATGCATATGAAAAAATCAAGCAAAATAACCTAAAAATTTGGCCATAATTCATATTTTGGCTTCCGATCATGCAGTTCTTGCGAAGCAAAATTTTACTCTTACTCGATTGTTTTTTCAACTCATCGCTAAGAATTTTCATAATTTACCTGGCGACTAAAAATCGGAAGAATATTAATAAAAAAAAATCATTTCATTGTCCATGACTCTAAAACTAGTCCCCAATTCACATTTAGTGAGACTCATTTTTTCATTATTATCCATTATTCTCTATTCTTATTGACCTCGTTCTTTATATCCGTAGCAAACGCCGCATAATGAACCTTTTTTTTTCGTTAAAGTCGTAAAATGTCTGATAAGCCCGGTTGAAATGGAATTGGACATGTGATAGTTTATATGCTGCTCTCCATAGAAAAAAAATAATCATTTTATGACATCAATATCATTTGACCTTGAAAGTTAAAGACTTTTACTTTAATTTTCAAGATATATTGACAGTGACATCATGAGAGTATTATTTATTCTTCATGAAGAAACATTACTAATGGAGTGAAGAGGCGGCAAATATTTGGGTCTACACTTAAGATAGTGGTAATGCGGCTCTGGGTCAAATAATAACACTATCAAAAATAAAAGTACCTAACGTTATTGAACCAACATACGTTTTTATCATTGAGTTTTATCGAGCGCAATGCAAATATACGTAATCGTAGGACACTACAAAAATAAAGATACTGAGTGATTTGAACTTATCCATGCACTTCTTAATGAAAAAACGTGATGTTTAATCCACAACGAAGTGAGTTTGCTTGAAGCTTTTTAAAAAAGCTAACCGATAAATTTAATTAAACCGTGATACATTTGTTGAGTAGAAAGATCAATATCTACAATTATGTATCTCATTTTTTGAGATTAAAGTGATAGCAAAACGAGTGGGACTAGCAATCAATAAGGATAAAACCTAGAACATGATCTCTAGCAGTAAACTAACATCTCTCTACCGTCTGGGACAAAAGTTACTATTGGTAGCAACAGTTTGAAGGTAGTTAAAAGGATAATCGAATCTGCTGTGTTCCAAACTTTGTTCTCGAAAAACCAAAGTAATAACTACTGTACAAAATATTAGTTTTACCTATTATACTATATAGAACCGAGTGTTGGACAATGAACAAGAGGACTGTCCCAGAAAAAACTTTGGATTTTTATTTTGTTTGCTTATACTCTACCTGATAATCTCATAGGTCTAAAAAAGACACAATATTTGATCTAAATAAAGTGCCGTTTAATATGATGTATAACACTTGAAGATACTGTGAAGCATTTTTAACGACAAAGATGTCTAGCAAGCAACAAAAAGTCTGCGAACTCATTTTGTCAAAATCCAGATTTAAAATATACAGTTATAGCAAAGAAACGAAGAAAAGGCAGAAAATTAGAATGTTCTAACTCAAGGGCTGTGCAAAGGTGAAGCGCCTTTTTATGCAGAATCCCAACAACTCAGTCCGAGTTATGGCAGCTAGAGCAGGTACATCAAAATCTACTATACAAAGGATAAAGGAAAAAAGTAATCTGAAGATATATAGAGTTCAAAAGTACACGACCGTTCTAATGGAAAGTAATTGATGGCTCAGATGCAAGCTCGAAAATTGTATGAACAGTACCTGACTAAATTTGAATGCTGCGTTATGGACGTCAAAGCAGATTTTAAGCAACTACGTGGGCACGAATATTATACGTCACCGAAGAAGAGGCATGTGCCTAGTAAATTCAAAGAGAAAAATATTTCAAAATTTCCGAAGTAACATATGGTTTGGCAGGCCATATGCACCTGCGGCCTCAGAAGCAGCTTCTTTGTTACGCAAGGCACAAACAATTCAAAAGTTTATATAGACGAGTACCTCGAAAACGTGTTCCACCGTATATTCGTGAAAATGAGGGTACAGTGATGTTTGGGCCCGATTTAGAAACCTCTCATTGTTCTGAAGCTACGATGGAATGTTATCAAAGTAAAGAAGACCAATTTTGTACCAAAATTGCAAATCCGCTTCACTCCCCAGAGCTTCGCCCAATTGAGAGATATTGGGCTCTAATAAAAGAGATCTTCGAAAGAATACTTACAAGACTTCAAACTTAAGTCGAAAAGATCGAACCGTACTGTCGATGAAAAAATTGTACAAAATTTAATAAAGGACAAGAAAAAAGTAAGAAACTTTTATAAAAATAAATATGTGAATTAGTTTTTAGTTATTTATATTCTGAACACTAGACATAATTAATAAAAAAATAAAAAAGACCAAAAAGTTTATTGGGTATTTTTTTTATAGCTGAAAATCAAATCGAAAGGTTTTTCTGGGACAGTCCTTAGTTGCGGAACAGGTTTAAGGTTCTTTTATTTTAAATTAAAATTTTTCGTTATGTATTTGGACCCTGTATACGAGAATGGTGTGTGAAAAAGGAAACTTAATCGATAAATCTATTAGCTGTGCAATGATGCAGCTACAACTCAAAAAATAAAAATCCGTCGACTGTGTTGGCTCGGACATATCGCGCAAATAGTTAACAACGTTCCAGCTAAAAATATCTTTAATTCAAAGCCCAGCTGTGTATTTAAGTTTCCAAAGTTTCAATTACTGACTATTTTTCTAAAGTGCATGTGAAAACTTACGTTTTTCATAACACGATAAGTAATTACGAGTATTGTGCTCACAGCCGAAACTCACAAAAAAGGAGGTTCATCATGGGTTATCAACTTAATTGTACGCCATAGTTCAATAATGTGGCAGCATCGCATAACTTTCAAAAGGCAGCGGCAACAGCAACAACCACGGCTGTAGTACTTCTCTTGCCAATAAAAAATAATATTTTCACATTTTGTTTTTGTTATTTTTCTTTTGGCAATAAAATCACCACTCATTATAATGACCCAAAGGCAAATGTTAGCTATTAACGTTTATTATACACGTGATACTCAGCTCATTTCTCCATCATTCTTACGCTTTCCTACTGGCAATTACTCGTTATTGATTGTTAATTAACTACAATACCAAAATGTCAAGAGCGTAGCTCGTAAATTTTATTTTTAATGGATTATAAAAATAAAAATATTTAATTTAATTTAGAAATTCATAGCTGAACACGTACATACGCATTGCTTTAAGTGAAATAAAAAATGTTAAGTAAAAATTGTTAAATTTTTAAAAACTGCAAAAAAAAGCTGTCGCGAAAGTTGTTTATACAAACTCATGGCTAAAATAATATGGCTTAAAAAAATGTGGTTAAATAAAAACTCAATGAGTTTATGAACGTTTCATTTTCATTTAAAATTTTTTTTTTTTAAATAACAAAATATATCAAGGTTAATTTATTGATTGTTTGTAATTTTCGGAAACCAGCAAACTGCATATCTATCGTACTTTGTACGCATACCTTTTCTTAATTGGGCGTAATTATAGTCGAGTTAATTGTTTTGATGATTTGTTGTAGCTTTAGCTTTCCTAGAAGACTCATTGAAAAGTTAACATCAAAAATTGATCTCGCGCTGATACAGGTGATTTACACTTTTATATATAAATGCAGATGACATTTAATTGTTTTGAGGCAAACAAACTTTTGAATGAGGAAGAAAATAATGGTCGATCATGTATAATCACTTAGCTTCACAGTGAGATAATTAATTAACTAACTGTTAAAAAATAGTTAATTGCTATAATCAAAATAGAAAAAACTATTCACAGTACTTATCAAATTAAAACTTTAACTTTTACCTATAGATAATGTTTCGTCGCACAGTACTTTGTTCAAAAATCAAAAAAAATTTAGTCACAAAACCCAACAAAATGGATACCATTGTAAAGGAAATACTTCAACTAAGAAGGTCAAAATATCAATTCAAAAAAATAATTTTTGTGGATACAACAACAATTTTATTGTTTTCGTTTTTGAGTGTCTAGGCAAAAATATGTCTGTAAACACATTTTTGAAAGTATTAAAATATAAAATTAAATTTTAACAGAATTTTGAAAATGTTAAAAATGTGGGCAAAATTTAAAAAATTATTCACTTATGCAGTCAAATTTTGCAACTTCCGCTGAATTCCCCATTCATATTGCTAAATATCGTAAGATTGTTTCATTATCTTTCAGAATTTGTAAAAAACTTCACCGAATTTTTCTGAAAATTTAAGAAATTTTATTTTGAAAAAATGTGTCATATTGTTATTTCCTAGAAATTAACGAAACATTTTTATTGCATACTTTAACATAATAAATGTAAACAAACATATTGTAAAGCCCTTTAATTTGAGAATAGGATTAAATAAGAATTACTGAAATTTATGATTCTATGTAAAGTAGGTGGCCATATTAATGAGGACAGTACTCATATTTTTGCATTTTCTAGTTTGAATAATTTTTTTGAACGAATAATTGAATCTAGGTCTAGTAAGTATTTTTTATTTATTATGATATTCTATTAAGATAATAAAATCAACATATTACGTAGTGTACATTCAATTATTTTTTCGTAAAAGTAATATTTACGTTCTCTGAAAATTTTATGTAAATAATTAAAGTATTTGGTGATTCCACCAATAGCTGCAATGATGGCTTGTATGCATCGGGCATTCTCTGTATACAATTGATTTGGATGTTGTTGGAGTTCGGTGTTGTGTTGCCATTCTTTGACGATTGCTTCAATCAGCTTCCGCCTGATGGTATTCAATTCTTTGACGATCGGCTAATATTTTTGTCAGCTAGGATTATAGTTATACTCCTGGCTTTATGGTATGGTGCCGAATCGTGCATAAAAATGTACTCTCGTCACCAGGGAACCATTCTTCGAGCTGTGACAGCAGGCGAGTTCTTCGTACTCGCTTGAGTTGGTCCTGCCTTATGGTCCCTACCACGATATAGCCTTTGACTGAGATCATAGGCTACACCATGATGCTAGCCAGGTGCTTAGCCCTCTCTACAAGGCTGTTGGGGTGGAACTGCTCTCCAGGGCATCGTCGGAAAAATTTACTTTTGTCAACCAAAGGTTGGAATTTTGACACGTCAGAGAAGTATACCTGTAAAACACGATTATTAAAATAAAAATCAGTAGTTTACGAACTACTCTATTTTAAGAGGTAGCACGTACTCGATTCCATTACGCATCAGTCATTTTTAAGTGTTAATTGGCCAATTCCAGTCGATTCTTCTTCATGGCATTGGTCAGGCACCTTTTTTTTTGATTGGACGACAAGCGATCAGGTTCTATTCTGTCAAATGCAGCCGACCTGTCCCTTTGGAGACGATGATTTCTCCGTCGTTTATCATCGTAGTTAAGTGATCCATACTTTTCTTACAATTTTTGAGGCAGATGTCCATAGTTTTACGGTCGGTACGAGTTGTGGTGATACTTTTTCTACCACATTTCCCTACACGGTTTGCGTTCAGAGTCTCGTTTTGTTCTATTAATTTTTAATACATTTATAAACCGACTTTTAAACACCTGCAAGTGTAGCTATGTCTCTCTGGGGATATGATGAGTTACATAATTACGTCTGTATTTCTCTATATATTTTTATACACGTGTCAGAAGACTTGTCCATTCAAAAAAGAAACACTTTTGAAGATACACCTCAATACCGTTGTCCAAATATAAATTAATTCATGAAACTTAGTAAAACTAAATAAATAAGAACCATTACTTAGATTTTGAACATTACGAACAGGTAAGGCGGACAAAAAATTATTTATTCAAACTTTAAACGACTAAACTACAACAGCACGTTTTACCAAATAAGAAGTAATCTCACTTAACCTCACTTATTTACTAAATGACGCAGACTACTAATGTTGCCGCTTATCAAATACAACAATAATGATACCAGCAGCAAAAGCAAATTAATAAACTTTATAAAAACTAATTTATATGCTCAAAAAATTCGGTTAAGCTAGAAAATACAAAAATTTGAGTACTGTCCCCATTAATTTGGCCAACTACTGTGTATGTTTTTATAATTATTTAAAATGAGAAAAAATTGGTTTCTGCATTAAAAATGCCAAATATCATAAAAATCGGGCGACTCTTTCAATTTTTGGTAAGCTTTTGTATGGGCTCAATGTACTGTGCGTCGGCACCATTATTATTTGGGGGGATATTGTTTATTCTTAGTTAGATTATGATATATTATCTTTAAGAGACGATGTCTGAGAAACGAAAATGTTCAAAAAAGAAACACGTTTAATTTTAATCTCAGAAATCGCATTATATACGAATGTATGATTGCAAAATTAAATTGATTATGAACTGAGGCAATCGGCAATGCGTATGACTTGTCTGCTATTGCTAGGGGGGAAATTATTAGAACTGACATCATGCAATGCGCTCTCTCAACTATATATTTAAGAATGGTGTCTAAGCGAAGAACTCTCTGTTAACACAGCTAGGAAAAATTATCTGAACATAGGCTCCCAATTCCTAAACGAGTTTGGAACTGAACTCTTCTTCGAAGTCAAAAATCTAGGAGTTATTCTAGATAAGAAATTGACTTGGAATTCACAGATTCACCGTGAGCTACAAAATCCATTTGGGCTTGTCGCTATCTATTCAGTAAGATTCCTAAACTAGTTTTTTGAATGTATAATAAGGTGACTCATTAGAACGCCTTTTTTAAATGTCCATGTAAAATCTTTTGCAAATTTTGATTACGTCTTTGGCTCAAGTTTCGAACTTGAAATTTTGTAATATGCTCTAAGTTTGCTTTTGATACTCCTACATTTCTTTATTAAACCGTATTTTTCTGACGTGGATTTTCGGGATGACCATCATTCAATAAGCTATACTGTCCTCAGAAGCGAAAAGGGCGTTTTCGTGATTCTTATGGTATCGGATAGCTTAAGAAATTACGCGTCTAATGAACTACTCCAAATGCCGGTATCTTAGTTCATACCGTTACATATCAGATTTATAAATTCTTACCAATCGGCTTAAAAGTCACTGATGATTTCATTCAGCAAAGGATGAAACTAGCCCCTTTTTTGAGAATTACTTTTAGCATCAACATTTTTAAATTAAAATCACATTTTTCCGAAATTGGTTAAACTAAACTTATTCTTTAAAACAATTTCTTGCACACATTTTATCTCAAGTGTACTTTACCACTCAAAAAATGCAACAGACATTCTTCCCACTTATTTTAAATTGAACAAACAATTTAAAACTGATCTACATAAAAATTACATTTACTCCAAGATCTTTGTCTATACAATCATTTGACATGGTAATTAATTCTAAACAAAAACAACATTTACATATCTAATACTGCCTTTTTTATCAAACAAAATGCACACACTTTAGGTTACAAAAAAGAAAAGCTGTTGGTATTAAAGAAGAAACAACACATTTATGTCTGTGTTTGATCAGATAAACCTAAAGTTAGAAAAAGGGGACAGACCCTTTATGTGTTGACATTAAGCGCAATTTGGTTACTTGTAATTTTTATTAATGACAAAGTTAACAACGAAAGACGTATACCCGCATTTAAATGTTGGGAACTTTTTTTTATTATACCATGCACTTTTAAAGATAAATCTCGAACTTGTTATTTATTAATGGAAACTTTTCTTCAAAACTTGAAAATATTAAATTTTATTTAATTTCTGCAATGGAAAAATATAGATTGCTGGCAATTATAAGTACTATATGGCTACACTTTCATGTCCATAGGTGACTTTTGTGTTTGATTTAACTAAGCTACTTATTAAAATCAAATTATTGAAAATTCATCATTTTGTAAAAACATAAACTAAACGAATTTCTGAAGGTCAACTGAGTTTCAAAATAATAAATCATAGATGAAAGACATTGAATATCAATATCTATGGCCTAAAGTCACACACAATGAAATTAAGCGTTAAGTGTTACTAACAAAATGTTTAATTTTTAGAGCGAAAACAATTAAATATCGATAAATTGAAGAAACCACAACTCATTATCGATTTATAAGCTTGCATTATAACAAAATATTTGTAGTAAATTTAGTGAAAAAAAGTGATGTTTTTTTTATTTTGGCCTAATTTACACTCAGTGTGGAATAACGTTTTTTTTGTAATTCGATAGCTTAACTTAAGCTTGTTGATAACCTAATTATCGTGATTCCTTAGATTTGTAAATGTTATATGTTTAAGCGCTTACATTGCATACCAATGGTAATTTAATGCGCCACACTATCAGCGAATTGTTGTTTATCTTAAAAGTAATGAACGCATTTCTGAACGGCCAATTGACCGTTAAATTGTAACTTTAGCCAATAATTGAGTTACTACAACAATTAATTTTTGTTACAAATTCCTATGAAGCTAACATGTTTCATTATTTTTAACTCGTTTAAAACCAGTAATGAAATATTTTCATACGCAAAGCGGACGCGATTATCTTGGATCCGTATGGATGACTCAAACCAATAATGTAAAATTAAATAAAATTGCGCTTACAAAAGATGAGTCAGATAAAATATAAGATGAAATATTTGGCATAATTCAGCACACACTTAAATGTTCTCTTGTTTACTGTGTATTACTGGTATAAATCATAAGTAAGGTGATCAGAAATAAATAAGACAAACATTTTATGAGAAACTGTTTTTAATAAAAGTGGTTTGAAAGTACCCATAGATCCGGTTAATAATGAAAAAGAATGTCGTTCAAATGACCTCTTCTGCTAGCTTGGCAGACCTGAAAAATATTGAATAACTTTTTCACATAATGATACTTAGTTCAATTAGCGATATTTGCTCAATTATGTCGTCTCTGAGGATTATTAAACTTCACTTTCAAAAGATCTATAGATTGCGTTGTTGTGTGGCATTTTCCTGCTAAGTTCTGCGAACACCCTTTAAAATTCTCATTGATCACATAAACCATACCAAAGCTATGGGAACCAACGTAATGGTACTTTTTGATTTCTAGTACAAAATTGTAATCAATTTGGGCCAAATGAACGAAAAATGTTCACAATTCCAAAACGGTTAGAGTTGTTACTTCGACGAATGACGAATGGCTTTATTTCAATTCTCTTTGAAAATCTGAATTCGGATTTGGATATTTTATGTAATACTACGTTAGAACTAGCTGTACTCATGTTTTATTGTTATCTTATGTCCATACGAAAAATTACACAAAATATTTTAAAAAATTGGGCTAAAAACTCGAATTTCGACGCACGGATATCCAGTTTCTGCAAAACTAAATTTTTTTATATGTTTTTTTTTATCTTGTATGTAGCTTAATCCTTAGTCCCGAAGAAGAAAAACTAGAACCTAAAAAATTAAAACTTAATCACTCATCGTATCATCATCACACATCTATCATGTTGGAATTTACAATGAAGGATAACTTAAAAAGGCATCGTTTTTGAAAAAGCATAATTTTTCAATATGCTCGCGTGAATGTCAAGCCAATTTGCGCAAATTACTTGAGCGTAGAAACTAGCCCAAGCATGAGAAATTATCTAAAAAGCTTTTTGTAAGTGTGATATAACTTAAAATATGTAAATGGCTCATTGGCTTAAATTGAGAAAAAAATATACATAGTTCATATGTACTTATATGTTTTTATGAAGGCAAATGCAAGGTAATCTAATTCACGTTTCCTATGTTTGCAACCCTGTAAGCAACTACGCGCGGTTAAAGTGCCAAATGTTGTTTGCAGCAGCACAACAGGTTAAGTGTTAAATTTTTCTATAGAAATAGCAAGTCTGTACCAAATGTGTAACGAATTTCACGAAAAGATATGGTCATTTGCATTCTTCTACTGAGCGAACAATTCGCAATTTAGTAACTAAATTTACAAAGACTGGAAGCGTTGGTAAGGCGTATGCATCATAGTGGCACCCATTCAGACGAAAATGTGACTGCGGTTAGTGATAGTGTAGTCAAAGATCCGCATTTGTCAATCAGTAAGCGTTCTTTTCGCTCCCTTTGGCGAATTCTGCATCTGCATTTGCACCTCTACTCCTTAATACAAGAACTGAAAGACAGAGGCCAGGAAAGCGAAAAATTTACTTAGATTCGGTATTTGAGCAGCAGGAAGTTGATGCTGAATTTTCAGAGTATCTATCTGGGTATGTTGATACGCAAAATTGCTGCATATAGGGCAAGGAAAATCTTTATTTTAGATGAGGTCATTACAAAAATTTGGCTATTTGATGTAGCTTTCTTCTTCAATAACCAAGTAGGTCGACTGTAACAGTCAATAGTTAACCGAATATTTTTCGGACTAAATCGAAAATATTGATGTGAAGTCATGTGATTGCAGGAGGACGGCGTTGGATGTCTTGTGTGAAAAGTTTACAGGTCGCATTATTTCACAATTTGAGTACAAAAAATGTTTTTACTGAAAATTACGTCAAATTTTTCATAAAATCAAATAAATTATTAGATTATTGCGATCGATTAGAGTTGCAAAAACGAGCTACTTAAGTTTTTTTTTTGCTTTCTCCAAAGTATCAGGGCCGGTTTCACAGTGCTTAGTTAACCAATTAGTTAACTTAACCAACGGCTGTTAGTTAACTACCGATTCAGTTTCACAGTCCATTAGTTAACTAATGATAATTTTTTGTACAAAATATGGCATCACTGCACAAAACATATGTTTTTTATTTTGACATTTCATAGTTTGCGAAATGGAATCAAGCACAAGAACCACAAATTTTTCAACAAACGAAATAAATTGTTTATTGGAACTGGTCGATGGCCATAAGAACATTGTCGAGTGCGGACACTGCGGCAATACGTCTGAAATTTTTCCAGCAAAAACCGGCGGTGCCGCAGCTATGTGCGCAGAAATGGAAGTTCAATATTTGGGCTCACTACCTCTGGACCCTGAAATTGCAAAGGCTTGCGACACGGGGGTTGATATTACTGCATTAAAGAATGTAACGACCGAAGCGTTGGCAAGCAATTGTCAGAAAATTACAAACGCACTGTGAGAAGTGAAAATTTTTACGACTTTGTGTTTTTATTTATTGCGTTCTTTTTCGCTTTGACAGCAATCACTTAAGTTTTTTTTTTACAAGTTGTTTGTTTTGCGTTGCCAACTTTTTTTGTAAGCTAAACAGCAATCAGCTGTTAGTTAACTATAAGGTAACCTGCCAAATTTGGTTGGTTAAATAATTACTATGAAACTGAAATTGGATAGTTAACTTCTAATCTCGAGTTAACTAAGCACTGTGAAACCGGCCCTCAATCGTATAAATGAAATGAAAAGCAATAAAAAATCCTCATGCCATGTTTAAAACTAGAACACGTCAGGTTTCAAATGCTTTTTAGCAAACTGAAATTGATATTTTTTTTTTGCAAATTTCAGAAATTTTCAGTAGTGAAAAGTTATCATTCAGCAATTTTCATTTACATAATTGAAAATCAATAAAATCAAGGCCGTAGCTAGAAAATAATTTGGGGGGGGACCAAAGTGCTTATTAATAAAAAATATGCACAAAAAAACTTATACAGGGTGTTTTTTTAGAGGTATAGAGCTTCGAATTGAAATAAAACACAAGAAAATCGTTTTAATGTCCATCAATTTGGCTTTATTGGAAGGATAATTTTATGCCATTAATGTTTAAATATGATTTCGGGCATGTGGCCGCCGCGGCTGGCTCGAATAAAGCCAATTCTACAGGTCCAATATTGAACCACTTTTTCGAGCATATGGAGCCGTATGTCGGCAATAACGCCACGAATGTTGGCTTCCAAGTCCTCTAACGTTTCTGGTTTGTTGGCGTAGACGAGCGACTTAACATATCCCCAAAGAAAATAATCCAATGGTGTCAAATCACACGATCTTGGTGGCCAATTGACAGGTCCATTCCGCGAAATTATGCGCTCATCGAATGTTTCCTTCAATAAATTGATTGTGACGTACGCTGTGTGGCATGTAGCGCCGTCTTGTTGGAGCCACAACTCATCCACATTCATGCCATCCAATTCGGGAACAAAATAGTCGGTTATCATGGCTCTATACCGGTCTCCATTAACGGTAACTGACTCTCCAGCATTACTTCGGAAGAAGTATGGCCCAATGACTCCACCAGCCCATAGAGCACACCAAACAGTCAGTTTTTGTGGATGTAATGGCGTCTCAAGGGTCTCATGTGGATTCTCTTCACTCCAAATGCGGCAATTTTGCTTGTTGACGTAGCCATTCAACCAAAAATGAGCCTCATCACTGAACAAAATTTTGCGATGAAAATCAGCATCGAGATCAATCTCATTTTCGGCCCATACACCAAAATCACGACGCATTGCATGGTCTCGCGACTTTAATTCTTGCACAAGCTGGATCTTGTAAGGTCGCAAGCCAAGATCTTTGCGCAAAATCTTCCATAAAGTTGATGGACAAAGCTCCAATTGCTGTGCACGGTGGCGAATCGATTCATTCGGGTCCTCTTCAACATTTTGCTCTACAGCGGCAATTGTTTCTTCGGTGCGCACTGTTCGACGTCTCTGCGGATGCGTATTATCACATAGAGTAAACGTAGTGCGAAAACGACCCATGGTTAACCGAATTAATTGCTCTGATGGACGATTATGTCGACCATAAAATGGACGGAGCTTGCGGTAAACTTCGCGAACTGAACCATTATTTTCGAAATAAATTTGCACGATTTGCAAGCGTTGTTCTTTTGTCAACCTGTTCATGATAAAATGGCAAACCAAACTGAACATAAATGACATTAGAGTTGCCAGATTTGACCATAAAATGCCAGTTTTATCTCTATTCGAAAAACAAACCTCTAAAAAAAACACCCAGTATTTTACTTGCTATGAATTCAATTGGTGTACATAAATTTGTCTACCACTAAATTAAATTTTACTTTCCAGCATTTCTCCGTATCGATGCTGATTTGGCAAATAATTGACATAAATACCAACCCTGTCAAACTGTGTTGACCGGTGGTGTTTCGTTAAAATATTTTCAAACACTTCAGTGTCGAAAAATTTCTTTCTGCGGGACAGGCCGATTATGGAAATTTCGCTTAAGTTTTTAAAAGTTTGTGTATATTTGGATATTGTTGCATTTTCCAAGAGCTTCTATTGCATAATTTAGACTATACATATGTATTTCTCAAACTGCTATTGCCATTCAGTATGCAGTATGAGAAAATGTTTGGTTTTTATAGCATTCACTTTTTATATGCAGCAATAACTAAGTGGTAGAAGTTGTTTCTCTCGTTTTTTATGGCATAATCCTTATAAATATCTCAATCTGTCGGATGATAAAATTACTTAAATTGTATAGTTATATCAAAAAATTTATTTATAAGGTCTGCTTAAAACGTCTGCCTCTTTCATTTATCTGTTTTTGTGCTTAGACACATTTTATAAAATAAAAAGCAGACGTAAAGAAATTCTTTACAATTAGTAAATTTTTTTACAGTTTTAAAAGGCTCTCAATTAATAGCGCAGAGACAACACAATGGCAGAGATTGTTCGTACTATCTATATTACTTAGAACTTCATGATTTTCAATCTCTGGCATCAGCGGCTCCGGAAGACTTGTTGCCTGTGTTTAGAATGTATGTTTACCACTAGTTGGCTGATAGAATAGACATTGAAAGAATTTTAGATGAATTTATTGTTAAAAATTCAAAAAGGACAAATGTGTTTGCCTTATCAAAAGATGTACTTCTCACGATAATCACTGAGCACTTTATTGAAAATATCCTACATTACTTTCCTAATTAGGATTCTCTAAGATTTTCAATCGTCAATTTGAAAATTTCATAATTTTCGAAACCATCCCCCGACTCAACGGGGGATTTTGTTGTCTAGGTCACAACAAAATCAAATAACGTTTTCAATCAGTCGGTATTAAAAATCACTCAATTGAACTTAAAGCTTGCACCAATTGCTTCTGGAAAATTTCATTATATACAACAATTAATTCATGCACTATCGTTGATATGTAATATTTAGAATAATACTTTGGAAGTGTCTTATTGCATTAGAATTGTCACAACTCATACCCATCCGTTAATACGCTCGAAAGTTGGCAATGTAATACATTACTTGTATTATTGACTATCATTCATTTTAATCTTAAATTATTTTTTTTATAAGCAAGTCACATTATTTCGGGGGTGCAAGCCCCCAAACCCACTTCCCTGGCTACAGCCCAATGAAAAATCAATTACAAAATAATATTCAAATCGGAAACAAAAACCATTTATAGTGCAGATTTATACGTTCAGCTTGAGTGCATATCAAATTGTGAAACATTTCAGTACTTAAGTGATTAAAGATGATTTTTTTCTTTTCATTCCCATAGTTCCTTTCATTAGATTCACTTCTCATATCATGCACATTTTGTAGAGCTGCCATTCTACAGCAGTTGAGCAGAGCGGAAATGAAAATTTAATTGAAAATACGAGTTTGACTTTTTACTTTCAATTCAATTTATTGTTTGCGCCGTTTGAATTGAATGTCTGTTCTCCTATGCTATTAATTTGATTAAAACCAAATTGATGCCGTTCAAATGCATCTATATATTGTAATAACATTAGTATAGCCAATCAAGTGGAAATAAATTCAATGAATTTATTTGTAAAACATTGGTATATTGGAGATGACGCCATATAATTGGCTGATACTTAACAGAATCGTAACAAGTGACATTTTTTGAAAAAAATTAGTTTATTGAATCATGTGACTTTACTTAGTATTAAATTCAATTTTCAAATTATTGTCTGTTTAATTGTGATACCTTTTTAAAAGAGCTTTGGAGTGTTAACCGTAGCCTAGCAAAACTTAAACTTGTAAAGATGTTGTCCCGATACCCTTTATATACAATTCAGTTAAAATTATAATAATATTTAATTTTTTTTTTTTTCAGTTTCTGAAGCTGGTAAGCGTAAAAAACTCAAATCTCGAAATGCCACAGTTCCAAGAAGCAATAGCTACACAAAAGATCATCTTGACGCCTGGTTAGAAACGTGCCTCAAAGACGCCTCAAATACACAACTTTCCTCATCATCAGAATTTCTTGATTATAATCCAAATTTTCAAAGCAACAAAAATTTATTTACTCCAGCGCAGCAACAAATGTCAACACACTTACAGCAGCAGCCACAACAACAGCATCATCTGTCATCACAACAACAATTGTTTAGCCCCAATGCGCAGACAACAAATCATCCACATTCACATCAGCACTTGCCACATCAGCAGCATCAGCAACATATACATCAACAACAGCATCAGCAACAGCCACAACAGCAACAATTCGCATTGCGAAATCACCATCAACAGTCGACGTCAATGTTTTCTGGCGGCTATCCAGCTCCATTTAGTCTAGGATTCCAAAAGGTTAAATATAATTCATTTGAGTTATTTGGCTAACAGAATTTTATTATGAAATTTTTTCTACTTTCAGAATATGCCAAATTTTATGAAACATTCTTCCTCCTTTAATAATCGTTACTCAATGATGTACCCCACATCAAGCCAATTTTATCAGCAAAATGATGGTTCACAGGATTTTGCTAGCCTACCACCAATTGTGAATATATTAGGTGGTTCATCAGAGCATGAGAACAACTCGACTGATGTCTTAAATGGCAGTGGCAGCAATCCAAATATAAATCGCGGGTAACTATTCTTTCGTAAATCTCCTCTTTTCTTTTCTCAATTAAATTTCTTATATTTATTTCTGTTTATTACAGTTTTAGATTTAGTGATCCATGTTTGCTAAATCCATCAGATAATGATTCTAAAATTAGTGATCAAAATACAACAGATCAACGCAACCACATGCCTAGTGAAATTGAGAGTAATAAATTCTTTGCAGCTTTAATGGAACAAATTAATTTACTACATGAAACCAACTCGAAAATTTGTCGCAACTTACATGAATCAAAGGGTGAGCGATTTTATATTCTAAGGTTATTGTATAGTCTTTAAATTAAAAAAAAAATTGTACTTTGCATTAAGATTTTACTGCACCAACAAAATTGATTTTCTGATTTTTTCTTAAAATATCGTATTGTAGCGAAGTTTTCATTTTTTTGTTTTTTAAATTATTAGAACACACCCAATAAACATTGACATTGGAATAAAAATTGTGAAACACTTGAGATTATGCCTGTTATTTAAGTGCCAAGCATTTAGTGGTTGATTTCGAGTAAAACAGTAAAACAGTATTCTCCACATATTAGACACACCACATCTTTCTATTTTAGTGTATTTCTTTTTTTTTATAAAAAAATTTTTTTTTTTCAAATTTGCATTATAATTCATTTAGCACAATGAGAAATAACGTTAAAGAGCTAAAATTTTCATAAATATCTATGTTTTCTAAGGAAACATAGCCATTTGAAAAATTCAATATTGAAGCCGAATTTTAACTTCATATACATACAATTATAATGATTTTAACACAATTGAGACCATATGATATGATGAATAACATGGCTCCAAAAAATCTCCAAAATGTATGTCTAAAGTAAGTTAAAAATTTTATCAGACTTCTTATTTTTTGCTTAATGTTAAAAAATAATCTACCATATAATGAATAACTTGAATTAAATGTTACGTAAAAGACAGTTGATACTTAAGTTCTATGAAAGAACATTTTTGAACAACTATAACTTCTGTAAATTCTTACAAATTAGTTTGTTAAGCATCGTTTGGAATGTGAAGCTCAGAAATTTTGTAAAATAATATTAAATTATAATGATTTTTGGTTATAGATTTTTGGATATCTATTTTTAGTTCACCCTGTATATATATTTTGGTAACATTTTTGATGTTATATGATGAAAATTTTTCATATGAAAATGTATGGACGCATGTTGTTGTAATTGCAACAATTTCAAACGAGATCTTCTTCTATGTATCAAGTTATCTTAGTTAGAATCTTTTACTGACGGAGCTACCTTGGGTCATAGGAAGCGTATAAGTTTAGATATTTTGGAACCATTAATTTTCAATGGAGTTTGCTACCTACCCATAAAATTTCATAATACTATTTATAGTAGCTCTTGCGATATTAGGTACTCAATGAAACTTTGGGTGGTACCACGCCCTCTAATTGAAATATCCCAAATTAAATTCATTCATCTTGTTTTATACACAGTTCTCCAGAGTTTAATGAAAATCGATAGATCATTTTAAAAATAAAAGTAATAAGTATTTCTGTAATCAAATAAAAAACCTTAGTTAGAGGGTTAATGTGTTAGTATTACTCAAAAATTATCTTTCCCATTGTAGCTTAAACTTTTTCTCTCGTTTTGGAATTTGAAATAAACTGCTGTGAAGGTTATGTATACCAGAGAAGGGTCTGTCTTTTAAGTATCAAATTCCTCAAATAAATACAATTCCAAGGAAAGTAATCGATTTTTTCAATTTCATGGTAAAAAATAAATTCATTCATCTCTTGATTTCGTTCAATTAATTCCACTCAATTCAATTTGATCGAATCAATTTCAATAGATTGCAGAAGCATTGCTGAAGTGTGTTCAGAATAATAACCCGAAAATATGCCTAAAATAGATAGCATGGTAATATAAACCTATAAGTGCCTACATAATTTGATCAATTTGGAAATATTAATTTACATGAAACTTTCAAATGGTATATAAATCATTGGGCTCAACTTCCGACGAGGAGTTAAGTTCATGTCCATTTGCATGAATTAGAAATGGTGCATTCAGGAGCTTTATGCTGGTTATAGATCGCCACCTTAAGCGTTGCTTTCCGGCTCCATAAAATTTAGTCGTTTTTCGTAAACTCCAGCAGGTTAGAATTAAAAAACAACTGTTTTTAATTTTCTTGTTTCAAAACAACGATGTATGTATACCACATATGAACGCACATTCAAATTTTAATTTTGACTCTTCTAAATAAATATAGCTATTTGATTTTGTTAGCATTTTTGTGCTCGTAAGTATCTTAGTAATCTATTTGTGTATATATTAAACTTTCTAACTTAAAAGTATGTTTTCAAAAGTATTTTCCTTATCCGTTTGTATCCTTATTTTTTTCGTTTTTCTTTATTTTCGTTACCGTATTTAGTTGATATTGAAGCTTTAAAACACGCACCTAATTGGGGCTTGAGACACCGTAGAGATAGCGTGAGTGGATTAAGCACACACAGCCAGCCTATGGTTTTTGGTGGTGGTGGCTTTGGCACGCAAAGTCCAGCGCCAACGTATCATTCAGGTACGTCCTTAAGAGCTTAATTTCTGTTTTATTTCAAGACCAAAGTATTATTGCTTTTTCTCAAAAAAATTATTTTTTAAAATTATTTGATTAAAATGTTTTTCGTTTGTTTTAGGGGCCTATACACCTGGTATGATGACTGATGTGGTACGTGAAGTTAAGGAAGCAGCACGTGTGCGCGAAGATGCACTTTTAAGCCGGTAATTGCAATGTTCTTTGTGCTTACTAATAAAACTTTATTCAGAAAGTTGATGTTCGACGTTCTATTACCTAGTTTTGTTAAGTTTGAGCATTAATTTTTATTTTAATGAAGATTTCTTAGTAATGACGATTACATATAGTACATAATCGTTTTACCGATATTTTTGCAACAGAGCAGCCATAGTTTCATTATATCGGGTTATAGTCGCCTTTACACCGCAAGTATAGCTAGAGGTTGAATTCTGTGATAAAGTTATTACTATTAAGCATTTTAAATTTTTGTGATCCGCCCACCCTCTCTCTCTAGCTCTTTAAGTTCATTTTCTTCTGGTACAAGCGCAGTTTACAGATCAGAGTTGTTACTGGGCACTGTCTAGCGGAATACCATGACTTAAAGATTTGCATAGTATTTAACGAATAATGTAGAAACTGCCACGCGCCCGATAAAGAAGAAATAACAGAACATCTTTTCCCTCTTACTAAAAATAGGATGAAATATCTTGATCAACCATTCTTCACATCCCTGAACGAACATTCTGACATACCATACATCTTAGTGATATCAAATGATATGTCACTGCAGCAGACGCTTTCTACATATATAGATAAATTTCACAATTAAAGAACTACGATCTTTTAATCTTCTTCTAGGTACAACGTTTTTTTGATATCAATATACATGTATGTGGCACAACGTGCTATTTCAGGATTATACTATGGTTACTCTGTTGCCAAAAAAAATAATTTGTTGACTTGTGTCTTTTATAAATTTAAGAATAAAAAAACTAATTTACTTTTAGTGTTAAAGCTATGGTTGAGGAAAGACAGTGGTCGCTCAATGAAGGCAGCTTACGTATGATGCGTGATATCGAGGAATTAAAGGTTTGTTTATTATAATAAATATTATTATTATTTTGAAAATATACTGGCACTGTTCTAAAATTGCTTGCTCCAATCCGAATTCGCAACTTCACAAAACCAAATCGAATCATTTCCTATTCCAAACTTCAGAACAGCGCCACATCAACTGAATTTTTCATTTCTTACAATTAATTTCTCTCTTTCGTATAATAGTCTCAAATTCAGCATTTGCGCTCCGATCGTAAAGAGTATAACAAACGTATTACGCATCTCGAAGCCGAGAATAAATATATGCGTCAAATGCTTGCTACTATTTTTAACAGTCGCAACAACCCAACACAGGATATAATTTTTGAAAATGAAGCATTACGTACACGCAAAAATTTTCATACATCACGTCGCTCGAATTCAATGAATCTCAACTATGGTACCATACATCAACAACCCGCACCATCATCGTGTTCCCTTGAGGAACAAGATGAAAATAGCGCATTACATATTGCAGAAACACCGTCCACAACATCGACTGCAGACATTGGTTCGTCGGTAAATCCGCAACGACCTACAGACTTGCGTAATTCATTTTCCAGTTCTGAAGGTGGTGGTGGTGGAAATGGTGGCATTGGAGATACACTAAATTCAATGCCTCTAAATAATGGCAATAAAAACTCTGGTGTTCTATCACCACCAAAATTTACTTTAGTATCGTCGTTGGCAGATGAACCGATTAAACTTAAAAATGATAAGCAAATACCTAAAGAGCAAGTGCAGGGGTTACGTCGTGAACTAACCGAAGCAGTGGAAGCCAGAAAAGAAGCAGATGACCGCATTATAGCGTGGGTGTAAAATGGTTTTATTTATTAAGCATGTGCTTTATTTTAATATTATATAATTTAGAGGCCATTAATGTAGTATTATAAGGGAACTATTTCCGAAAATATTTTTATACCAATTTTTCTTTTTTTTAACAATTACATCACTAACAGTTTTATTTTTTTATACTAACATTAACAAATTAATTATTTAATATGTGCATAATCATCACAAGTCATATTCGCATAAACTTTGATTTTCATTAACTTTGAGAGAAACTGCAAAAGTTTATTTAATGAAACAGCAGATTGCATTGTACATTTTATCATAAAAAAAATAGCAATAATTTATTAAAACTCAAATACAACTGATAAATTGGAAGGTAAAATAATTTGATAACTAAAGCGCACACTCAAAGTAACATTTATATCCAGGACTTAAGTTAGCAACAGAATTGAAAATCATTCTTAGTTGAACTTACAGTCATTAGTAAAGACCGATATTCTTGGAAATTTACAAACCTATTAATGGTTTTTTGACATATGTGATAAAACAGACTAATCAATTTAACCTGGTAATTGCTGGCATACCTTTCGGCTATTGCCTATTTTGGTTAATTTGTGCCACTCAGATTTCCGAAGAACTGAAGATATCCTGAGAAACAGTCAATTTCGAAAAAATTTAATTACTCAAAACACAAATTATATAGTTTAAATTGAAAAATTCCAGATGCTTTTTTTCAAAACGTATTCATATTGAAGGAATATTGTAAGTTAAAGTCAAGCTAGTCTTTCAATGTGTCAATCACAAAACCTTTTCAAGCAGCTTGTTGAAGTTGTGTGTCCTGTACATTCGCACTTGCAATTTAGTTTTCTTTTTGTTTGTCAGTGTAATAACACTCATAGTCATTATTTTTTTAGTAATAATTGCACTCCAATACTAAGGCAACACTAGCATATTTGAAACTTGAATGACTTTGCACATAATAAAATTATTATCAAAATATTTGTATACTGTATGTTTTTTTGGACATTAATTCATTTTAAAACAATCACCATTTATTGATCATTATCACTTTAACAACTTATCTAACTAAAAAACCTCACTTGTATTCGTCTTACTTTCATTTTAGACTTGAAAAATTGGTTAAGAATCTACAAGTAAATTCTACGAATCCCTCCTTCTTCTCACGCTCAACTTCGTCTGCAGTATTAGCAAATGGTGTTGGACAAGGGAGTGGTGGTGTTAGCGTCATTGGTGTTAGTGGTAGTAGTTTGAAAATGCATTCAATCCCTAGCACATACGCAAGTTCGACAAATATATCACAAATGCAAAATACGCCGCATCAATTACATCATCAGGCGCACACTATAGCCTCTTCCACAAGCGTCAGTCTGGCACATTCACCACCCAAACTAAGCGTTGCTGGGCCAATTACAGATTTATAGTTTTAGCTAAGAACTTCAAAACGTCGTTGCAGAGTAACGCATTTTTAAGCGTAAAGATAATAAGCCAACAAAATTTAGATTGATTCAGTCTACTCTCGAAATTATGTACAAGTATTTTTTTTAATTTCTTCAATCTTCATATTAATGCTAACCGTATATTTGTGTAATATTTTTAACTGTAATGTTACTGTAGTATAAATAATAATCTTTTTTGTGTTTTGTCTTCATATTTGAACCTTTTTATATTTCTCTTTAATACTTTTAATATTAAAAATGTTGTCTCTACCTAATGCTATACCCATAACTTTATACATATTAACGCATATGTAGTCGGTTCTAGAAGAGAAAAAACTAAAAACAAATATATATAGTCTGCTGATGTGCGTACCTAAAGTGAAAATTATAAACTAAATCAAAACTTTTGTACAAAAGCTCAGATTAAATGCTGAAATCAGAATATTTTTTGTTATTAACCAGAGCTTCTTATTGTAATTTTAAAACTAAAAATATAGAATATTTACATTGTTAAATTATTCAAACTATGTATGTATTAACTGTATTATTAAGTGCCATTTTCAATAAAATATAAAAAAAAATATCAAAAATTATCGATTAAAGAAACTTTTATTCATAAAAACAATTTTAGTCAAAACTCTTATTTAAGTAAATTGAGGTGACAAAGACAAAATAAATGCTGTTCAACAGCTTACATACAAAAATACTGAATATTGATATTGGTACAAAACTTTACTACTTTTTGCTTAAAATTAACACGCATTTATTTATTTGTGGATTTTACCTTAATTGGTGTCTTTTTTATCACTGGTTTTTCTCCTTTTGTAACTTTTTGTGATTTATTAGCGGATGGGCATATATTTTGATTCAAACATTCGCCACAATGTGGCCGCAGTGGTGTGCATATTACTTGTCCAAATCCAACAAGTAAGTGGTTTACTTCTTTCCATAAAACACGTGGTAGCCAATTTTCCAAAGCAACACGCGTTTTTTCAGGATCCTTAGTTTCATGTTGTGTCCAGCGCAAACGATTTACTATACGATGCACATGAACATCGACTCCTATCCCAGTTACTTCGTTCCAAGCAACAGCCATACAAATATGAGCCATTTTTGGTCCAACACCGGGCAATGTCATAAGCTCTTTTATGTTATTTGGTATGTCACAATTGTATTTATCGATAAGAATACGTGAAGTTTGTTGCAAGTATTTAGCTTTATTCTGCAAAAAAAAGTTAGAATTTAGTGTTTAGTAAATTAAATCAAAAACAACAAAACCAGTCTAAAAAGATAAGAAATCGTTTTTTAAAACAATATTAATTGATTCAAAAGATTTATATACGATTTTCAGAAGAAACACTTTTTACTTCCTAAACCGTTTTCTCATTTCAATATTGTGATTCTCTTGAGCTTCTTCTGACATCATTCATGTTATGCACATTAAGCTTTCTAAATGAGTGATTCTAATATTTGGTTTCAATATATTCAGCCTCATTCGAGTTTTTCAACCTCTTTCAACTGCTTCATTCTTTTTCAACTTTTCTCAACATTCTCCATATTTTTCCGACTTTCTAACTTCATTCAGCTTTTTCGAGTTTTTCTACCTTTTTCAAATATTTTTAACTCTCAACATCTTCCATATTTTTCCGACTTTTTTAACCTCATTCAACTTTTTTCGAGTTTTTCACCTCTTTCAACTGTTTCAACATTTTTCAATCTCTTTCAATTTTTTCAACCTTAATCCACTTTTTTCGAGTTATTCAAACTCTTTCAAATTTTTCATTATTTTTCAACCTCATTTTAGAGGTTTCCAAACTCTATTTTAACATTTTCTTACATGTTTTTTATTTCGACTTCTTCAAACTCATCCAACTTTTTTCGAGATATTCAACCACTTTCAAGTATTTCAACATTTTTCGACCTCTGTCAACTTTTCCGAACATTTTTCATATTTTTTTGAATTTTTCAACCTCACTCAGCATTTTTCGAGTTATTCAACCTCTTCCAAATTATTCAACATTTTTGAACTTTTTTCAACATTTCCATATTTTTTCGACTTTTTCAACATAATTCAACGTTTTTCGACTTTTCAACCTCATTCAAAATTTTTCGAAACTCTCAACTTGTTTCGAGCTACATATTCAATCTCGTTCAACAAAACCTTTTCAACACTGCTCATGTATTATCAACTTTATCAATCTTCTTCACCTGGTTCAACCTCTGAACTTTTTTCAACATTCTCCATATTTTTTTGACTTTTACAACTTCATCAACCTCATTCAACTTTTTTCGAGTTTTTCAACCTCTTTAAATTTTTTCGACTTTTTAAGCTCATTCGAAATTTTTCAATCTCTTTCAAATTTTTTCAACATTTTCCATATTTTTCGAATTTTTCAACCTTATTCAACTTTCGTGAAATCGCTTTTGTGAAAGTGGTTATTCGTGAAAGTGACCATTCGTGAAAACGGTAATTCGTGAAAATGACCATTCGTGAAATCGCTTTCGTGAAAATGGTCATTCGTGAAAATGATCATTCGTGAAAATAGTCATTCGTGAAAATGGTCATTCGTGAAATCGCTTTCGTGAAAATGGCCGATAGCCCTTTTTTCAAAATGTTCCATATTTTTTCGACTTATTCAACCCCATTCAACTTTTTTGCTTATCAACCTCATTTAACTTTTTTCGAGCCTTCAACTTTTTTCGAGCTTTCAATATCTTTCAACTTGTTCAATACTTTTATATATTATCGAGTTTATCAATCTTTTTCACCTGCTTCAACGTTTTTCAACATTTTCCATGTGATTATACTTCTTTCAAATTTATTTTAAATTGTTTTCAGCTTTTCAACCTAATTCAATGTTTTTTAAATATTTCCGACTTCAATGCAATTACATTAAGAGTACATTTAGTCTCCTGGTACTATGTCCTATACGTAAGAAAATACCTTATGAAATGACACTGGATGCAGAAGATTCTCAAGTTGTGTTGTTTTCATTGCTACAATGGAACTTGGGATTAGATTATGTGACCTAAGGCGCTCCATGGCCTCAAAAGTTGTGTTGTCTTTAGTTTGGCTTGAAAGCATTAAAGCCACCAGCTTGTGAAAACGCTGAGTCTGTAAAAAAAGGGCACCTGTGTCGGTATCAAGTAAGTCTATTCAAAAATCAAACCTTCTCATCTGCATACTCGTCAGCACATTTGTGACAACCCATGAGATCGACAGGAGCCACACCGCTCGCACGCATTGCACGTATATTTTCAAGTATAATTTCCCAATGTTTTGGTTCCCATTGAGAGTTGACTGCGTCGCTAGATGTTGTAGCGGCTTTTGTAGCAACGTATTCTACGGATTTGACTGCCTCACTTGATGCAGAGACTTTGGTGGCAACGAATTTTTCGGATTCTTTCGCCACAGGCTTTTTAATCCGCTTCATTTTCTCAGCCACATATTGAGCTGAGAATTGTTTTATTTTACGCTGTTGGCGTGTTTGTATGGGAGAAAAATATGGCGATCGAGTGTTGGTGCATATGGACCTTCCAGCATCTTCTATATCCTGTTAAATGTAAACATAAAATAATAAATGACATGGAATTCGGTGCATCGGTAACATTATACCGGTATTTCTGCCATTTTGTTCGGTGTATTATCTTTTTTTAATTTTGCTAACGAAGACATTTGGCTTTTTTGCAACACTTTACCGCACAAATTGCGCGAAATCCAATTCATGCGTGATGTTTGAAGCAATCGTAATTATCTACACTTTTTACTGGATTGGAAAATTTAGCGTCAACAGAAATCCACTGGAACATATATAAATCAGCTCGCCAAAAATCAATAGCTCTGAGGTAGAGTCTCTAATTCAATCAAATAACTAGCAGCCTGAAATAGTTTTTTTTTATCTTAAAACTGTACAAAGAGCAAACTAAAAACATGAATAACAATTCAAAATAACTAGTGTTGAATTTTCAAAAATTGCAAAAACAATTTTTTGATGTTTTCTTTTGACATTATTGTTATGTCGTAACTCAAGCATTAATCACAATGATATCGTGACGACAGGACGAGAGCGAGACGAACTGTCAAAAATAATTCAGACATGATGTCTAAGTGTCTAAACAGAATTGGGACGTGCGATTTATCTTCAGTGTCAAATCGCACCTAAAATAATTTTCTACGTCAATTTTGTACTCACTACAAACTTATAGGAAAACAGAAGAAAAATCGCACGTCCCAATTCTGTTTAGGCATTAATGTATCTTCACGCGGTAGCCTCAATCACAATGATTACGAGATGACGGCACGAGAGTCGTTAAAAATGTCGAAATTACTCGTCGACATACTGTAAAACCAGGGACGTGAATCGGTTTTGAACCGGAAATCCGCTTTTTTTTTAATAATTAACTGATACTAATAATTTTGTTTTGTTTACTGCTGTGATTCTTAACAGATCAACGCAAGAAACATTACATAGTAGGCTTGTAGAACTACTATACTTCGGCTAACAAAGCTTACTGATGATATGACGTAGCGGTCATTGAAACTAGTATAAGCAGCTCGTTGCCCATTTTAATGCATTTTGCGCTTGTAATTTTTTTGTTGTTTTTTGCACTAAAAGTACTGAACAAGAAGCTCTGTACAAAAATATTATTATTATTAAATTTTGTTCCAAAAACACAAATAAAAAAATTAACTGAACCATTAACCGGACCGAAATTTTCCAAAAATGATTGATCCGAACCGAAAACCGAACCACTTTTTATAATGGTTTGAGGGTTGGTTCATTCTGACCAATTTTCAATGAACAAATTTTCCACACTTTTTTATTTATTCTTATGTTATATATGGAAATTTTGAAAAAAATAGAGAAGCATAAGACAGAGTTCAAAAATAAATCATTAGCAGATAAAATCAAATCTTTTAATAATACAAAGCGGCTTGCAAATAATGTTGATGTTTTGAGCTTTTGGAATAACTACCCTGGCAAAGAATTATCTGAATTAGCTCAAACTATTTATGGTGCTCCAGCAACCCAGGTTTCGTTAGAGAAGGCATTTTCCACCGGAAAGTTTATTCTCGGAAATATTGACGAGGACTTGGAAGGGGGCGTTCAAGTATTACGTAACGCAATTTTTGAAAATTTTTGACTTTTTAACATTTATTAAAATATATGTACTTTCAGTGCAGTGTAGGGTATGTGAGTTTCGGCCTGGTTGAATATAGCACCTGAACTTGTTCATATTGTTATTTAACAAACAATCACACATAATGTAATAAACATTTGCTGATTGAGTCAGAGTCATATCTTCAATTTTCTACTGTCGTCTATAGACAAAATGCCTACAAAACGACCAACTGTTTGTAAAAGTGAACTGTTAGTCAGTGTAGCTTTTCAAATTTTTTAGATTTATATATGAGCCCATATTTGTTATAATATTTAGACTTGAATCTTAGGTTAGAAACAGCCAAAAGTTCAAGCTTATGCTTATAGTCCTTGAGGTAGCGTTGTCTTTCTCATGGTCCTTTCTTCTTGCTTTATTTTTTACAATTGATAGTTTGAGTAAGGGTGATAATCGAAGTTAGCGTCAGTCGCCAGAATCGTGGTGCTCCAAAGCGAAGACTGACAATAATGTAAGAACTTGCATTTTCAAAAATTAATCCGAATTCATTCAGCGGAGAGATCAGACCTAATCGCCTTCGTCAAATCAAATACATTTTTTTTTGTCTGAAAATTTGAATGGGGTCGAAATCATTCCGCAGAATAAACAAATTTAATGAAAATACAATGTTTTTTTTTTTATTTGACAGTTTTTGACATATCACTTAGTTTCTCTCCTCCAGCTGTACCCAAAAATCTTGAGGCGATATAATTAATCCACTTAAGTTCTTGGACAAGTCAGGTAGCTTGTCGTTTGGTCCTAAAACAAAATTAAAATTTTGACACAAAGTGGACACCATAAGAAACAGCATATTTCTAGCAAAAGTTTCGCCGGCACATAAACGTTTTCCTACATTATTTAAATAAAAATAGTTCAATAGATTTTAAAAATAAGAAAACAAATCCCTTACCTGCACCAAAGGGAAGTGAAATATCTTTTTTTAAAGATAAATGTCCAAAATCATCCAAGAAACGTTCTGGTTTGAAAATCTCCGGATCGTCCCATATACGTTTATCGTTATGGTATGCATATAAGCTGGTTATCACAATAGTGTCCTAATATTTATTAAAATAAATTGTATAGTTTCTCTACTTAATTTATTACACACATGCACGTCATATAATCATTACTAATGTGCTCATATGGATGCACAATTTCAACACTGGTGAAAATCCAACATTTTTACTCCTGTAATATGCATTTCTTTTTTTTTATACTTTTATAATAAAAATAATAGATGAAGCAAAAAATAATATGGGCACATTAGTCATTACTAGTACTTACCTTTGGTATATTGTAACCCATCAAATTAGTATCAACCATTGCCTTGTGTGGCACATTTGATGGCACTAGCGTCTCAATCCTTAACCCCTCACGTATTGTCGCTTCTGTATAATGCATATTTTTTCGATCTTCCAACGAAGGCAAACGACCCGTGCCAACAACTTCGTCAATTTCTTTTTGAATATGCCTCTGAACCTCTGGATGTAGCAATAAGTACTGAATTAATAATGAAATTTGTGTTCCAACTGCGGTAAAGGCTGGAAATGAAAAATCAATCATAGCCATAATAAATTGTTCACGACTAAATGTAGATGAGTCTTTAGTGCCTGTGGCTTCTGCATGCTTTAATTCTCTAATATACAAATCAAGAAAATTGCGTTCACTACTCTCATCGTATGTCTCAATGTGATGATCAATAAATTTAGCAAAAAACTGATAAACAAAACGGTTTGATTCCATAAGAACGTTGTACGAACTCCAATTAGGAAAGATCAAACGTATCCAAGGCAAGATACTAATCATTTTGCCATAATCATCTGCATGACGCTGAAACTGCATGCCTTGTTTAATAAGTTCAATAAGTTCAGCCTGTTCAGAACGTGGATATCGGATATTATGCATTATGTGAAAAACACTATTTGCCGAGAATGGGTTAAATACGAATGGCAGCAGAATCCTATAGCCACCTTTGCTAACAATTTGTTTCTCATGCTCATATCGAGGACCATTTCTTATTAGATCCAGCATATCAGTAATTTCTTCTTGTATCACTAGCTCCAAATCTTGAAAACGGCGACCAAAACCAAAATCTCGTAAGTAGCGAAGAACGAATCGACGTTGTTCTTTCCAGATCGAACCCTCTTCGAAGAAAATACCTTACGGAGGATAACAAAACAATAATATTTACTTATATCTTCTCATTTCGAATAAGCTGAAATTGTATGCAAATAAATATGTAAATACCTACATAAATATAAAATATTTTGCTGAAATTTATTTCGATAAATCATTACAAAATTCTATCCAAGGGTTTTTTTTTTTGTCATAAGCTTCCATAGGACTTAACTAAATGGCATTTCATGCCATTTCCTCTCGTAGAAGCAGAACCTTTATATTAAATGAAAAATGTAAGCATTCATCATAAAACGTAGATTTATGTTTTTATATTTACTAGTATCGCCTGAGGTCGAAATTCAACTATATTTTTAGTTTATTTTATAATGATAATTTTAAAAAATAATCGAAATCGCAACTGTAACTCAAAATAAATCAGTCGAACTTCGATTATCAATGATTGGTGGAGCCGAGCTCATCCCGGATAATGGAATTACTATTATATTTTATTACTTATCAATTTTCAAAGTTGAAAATACATTATATGTGTGCGCAAATATGTGTGCATATTATTTTTTTGTTTACAGCACCGTTTTACAAAAGTATTTAGTTATAATACTCATTTAATGAAGATCAGCTTTCTCAAATTATAAAAATATGTTCGAATGAAGTGCGCATAAAAGTAACAAAAAATACCTTTTAGTATTAAAAAACTAAACTGGAAAATGCTATTTTTTGTCATCGTTCCGTAATATTAAAATCAAAGTATCATGTTGTTTTACCCCCACTCTTTCTTTTCCTTAGGGTGCATATCATATCAAATTTCATCAAAATCGGTTCATTATTTTAGCTATGAAAACATAGCGTGGGGCGTGGTACAGTCCACTTTAAACCGAATACCTTTCCTGAAGATTCAAATTATTTATGTACCAAATTCCATCAAAATCGGTGCATTAGAGGTGAAAAGGATTTGCCTGTTAAAAGCGGTGCCACACCCACCAAAGGACTCAGAGTTTTTAGAAATCTTGTTTAGGATTCAATTTGTATCCAAACTAAATTTCATCAAAATCGGTTCATTAGCTTAGCTGGGCAAGCGTTTTTTCTTGTTAGGGGCCTGACGCCGCCCACTATAAGCAAATGTCTTTACTCAAGTTTCAACTAACTCCATATCAAATTTCATCAAAATCGGTGAGGTGACTCAGCTGTTACAGCGTTTTTTCCCATTACACGCTAAAGCATTTTGTATGGGAAATCATAAGTCTATGTTAATTTATTTTACCTGCCTTAACGGCAACATAAGCACTTAATTTTTTTTTTCTGCACATCTATGGAACAGTACCTTTTCAACGATTTAAGATTCATTCCCCTCTCTTTATAGTAAATACTAAAAAAGTGTACCACAAGTTTCGATGTTCAGGTATTAATATATAGATTTTTGGAGTAAAATTGAACAGAATTGCAAATTTTAATTGAGTTAGGGCAAATTGTGCGTAATTGTAATGTTTATTCAACAACTAAGATTAAAATTAATTATCGCTGGCCAATAAATAGTTAATGATATAATTTTAAGAAAAATAAAATCAATAAAAATATATATCAATCTTAATTGAGCCAACATAACGAAAACCGAACAACGATCGGTATCTTGGTACTTATTATTATACCAGTCAGACTTAACATAGCAGTACCAGGATACCGACCAAAGTTCGGTTTTTCATTTTTAGGTTGAAAAAGTCGAAAAAATGTAATGCAATTGAATGAGAAGTCGGAAATATTTAAAAAATATTGAATATGGTTGAAAAGCCGAAAACAAGTTAAAAAAAATTTGAAAGAAGTTGATTATATATGAAAAATGTTGAAAAACATTGAGAGAGGTTGAAGCAGGTGAAAAAGTTTGATAAACTCTATAGTATATTAAAGTGTTGAAAACGTTGAAAGAGATTGTAAAGCTCGAAAAAAGTTGAAAGTCTCGGAAAAAGATGAATGAGGTTGAAAAGCCGAAAAAACTTGAATGTGGTTGAAAAAGTCCAAAAAATATGGAACGTGTTGAAAAAAGTTGAAAAGGTTAAAAAATATTGAAAAAGTTGAAAGAGTTTGAATAACTCGAATAAGGTTGAAAAATTCGAAAAAATATGGAAAATGTTGAGAAAAGTTGAAAGAAGTTGAAAAATGTTGAAACAGTTGAAAAGGTTGAATAACTCGAAAAAAGTTGAATAAGGTTGAAAAATTCGAAAAAATATGGAAAATGTTAAGAAAAGTTGAAAGAAGTTGAAAAATGTTGAAACAGTTGAAAGAGGTTGAATAACTCGAAAAAAGTTGAATAAGGTTGAAAAATTCAAAAAATATGGAAAATGTTGAGAAAAGTTGGAAGAGGTTGAAAAATGTTGAAACAGTTGAAAGAGGTTGAAAAATTCGAAAAAAGTTGAATAAGGTTAAAAAATTCGAAAAAATATGGAAAATGTTGAGAAAAGTTGAAAGAGTTTGAAAAATGTTGAAACAGTTGAAAGAGGTTGAAAAACTCGAAAAAATATGGAAAATGTTGAGAAAAGTTGAAAGAGGTTGAAAAAGTCAGACAAATTTGGGAAATGTTGAGAAAAGTTGAAAGAGGTTGAAAAATGTTGAAACAGTTGAAAGAAGTTGAAAAACTCGAAAAAAGTTGAATGGGGTTGAAAAAGTCAAACAAATATTGAAAGCATTGAAAATATTTGAAAAATGTAGAAAATCGTTGAGAAAAGTTGAAAGAGGTTGAAAAATAATGAAGCAGTTGAAAGACGTTGAAAACTCGTTGAATGAGGCTGAATATATTGAGACCAAATTTTATTAGGATCACTCCTTTAGTTTGCTATATATGGCATCAACTTTATAAGTTTGTATGGGAGGTGCCACGCCCACTAATGAAATCCCATCAATATTCATATAATTTCAAAGCTTATAGTAACCGACACCTCTACACCAAATTTAAAGAATATTACTCCGATAGCACACTAAATATAACATTTAAAGTGTTTTGCTTATATGGGAGGTGCCACACCCACTGATGCAATCTCGTCGATTTTCATTTAATTTCAAAGCTTATTTAAAAAATTTGACTCCAAGAGCACAAATGTAGCCTTAAACATTTTTTGCTTGTATGGGAGATGCCACGCCAACAAATGCAATCCCGTCGAAATCCATTTAGTTTCAAAGCTTATGGTAACCGACATCTCTACACCAAATTTTAAAAAAGTTACGCCCATAGCACACTAAATATAACACTTAACATTTTTTGCATGTAGGGGAGGTGCCACGCCCACTGATGCAATCCCATCGAAATCCATTTAGTTTCAAGGCTTATAGTAACCGACATCTCTATACCAAATTTAAAAAATATTGCTCTCATGGAACAATGTAGCTTTTAACTGTTTTCGCTTGTATGGAAGGTGTCACGCCCACAGGTGCCGTTTCGCCCACTTTTGGTTACAAGATACCCAATAGCCAGTATATTTGATATGTCAAATTTCATAACGATTGCGTTGTTAGTTCTCTTATTATAACGTTTATAAATATTGTGGGCTGTGCCACGCCTTTCAACGAGTTTTGCCAGTATAGTGGCATAGCTTGTTATAATGACCTCATTCAGCGATATTAACTCTAAAATTTTTATGAAAATCGTCGGTGCCGTTTTCGAGTAATATCGAATCAAAGTTTTCAATTATTGAAATATGACACGCCCACTGTTCCGATTCCGTCCACTTTTGATAGCATTTGAGATATTTATGATATGCATCCGTCTACCGAATTTCGTTGCAATACCTTGAATGGCTTGCGAGTTATCACGAAATAAAAATTAAAATTTAGGGCTGTGCCACGCCCCTGTTAGAAACTTCAAAAACTTTAAACCTAGTCCAATCTTAATTTCGTTCACATATGAACGAAATCCCGAAGTTTTATCAAAATCGCTGCAGCCGTTTTCGAAATAAAGTTCATCAATATATAAACACACAATTTTAGCTCGTTTAATAATAGTAGATAAGGTTATTAACATCTGACCTAATTTTAGCAAAACAATAAAAATCAATATTACTCAATGAATTTTGTCGTGTGATAGGTTCTCGTCATTAGAAATGCAATCTACAATACAATGTTATTTAAGCATAACAACCGCAACAGTTGTTAGAGAAAATTAGATTATTTAAACTCAAAGTTTATTTATTTTTTCAATCTGAATGTGGGTAACTGATTGTTATTGCTTTTAATAAAACAAGTGAAAGTGTTATCTTATCAGATCTCATTAGGAGTACCCATATAATGACAATCTATTTTTAATTTATAATTGAGTTGGCTAGTTACAAAGGCAGAAAACTCGTTTTTTTTAATTGAAACTTCTTAAGCACGGGTGTTACTTGAAATTAGGTGTGTATAATGAAACGCAAAAAGCGACACTGCTTTTTTTAGCCGTTCTTTCATTTAGTAGCTTTTCCTCAAACGTAAGGCTTAGTTAACGGGATCTAGAATAGCTACAGCAAAGCCTTTCCATAGCGAGGAGAACAAAATCTACTACACTCTCATTTTTCTCGCTACGGAAAGGCTTTGGTAGTTAATCAGTGCTTTACTTGAAAAAATTTAAAAAATAGGAAATCTTTCCAAGCTTATATCTCAGTTTTTGGTTAACCGATCTCGAAGCTGATAGTTTCCGGGGACTCCGATCAGTGAGCACTTTAGTTTGATATATAATTTATTGCTGTAGCTATTTTAAGTCCCGTCAACTTTTATCATTTCAATAAAACATGTTCATCCCATTCAATCGCAGTTTAGTTTTCTAATTGTTTCACTTCTACCACGTGTGTACTGCATATATGACTTTTTTATTTTTTTTAAATACAGCAGGAAACGAATGGTGGCATGAAAATCTATTAAGAAGATAATATGTTGTCTAAAATTTAAGATTTTGTGGTCTTGGACAAAAATGTGATTATCTGTATTTAAGGGAGAAATATCCAAAAAAAAACCTGACGGAACGGAAAAATACTGAGCTCAGACTCTAATTAGAATCTGTAGTACTGCTTTACGGGCGACCCATTTGCATGGTACATGACGACATAATACGGAAAGTTAGTCATCAAGCAGGACATGTCTCCAAGTCAAATAAGCGCTTATCATCAACATTACTTTAGTTTAATATAAAAAGCCGCTGTTAACTAAAAATCCTTTTTCTAATCATACCTTCTAACTTGAAAAAATGCACCAAAAAATTTTTAACTTTCAGAGAAACAATTTGGAACACCAAATCCTTTGATAGTAGCCTCCTCAATTATATATTGATAGCGTCACTAAAATCGAAAAGATTATTCATAAGAAATAAAGAAAAAATAAATAATATGCGGGTTCAAGGTATTTAAAATATAAACTTTTTTTTTATTTATATACTAGTACAATCATTTGGTAGTTTTGCCTGGAAAGTTTTGCGGTAGTTTTGAAAATGAGTATTTTTATAGATTTTGATGTGCTCTTTCTGAATTTCAACTTTGCCACCTCGTATTGTTGCCGCTCGCGCGGCATTGAAAAATTGGCGCCCAAAAGCAGTTTTATGACAATATCTCCTTTCTGACTCATTTTACGATGAAAACATCTATATACAAAATAAAACTAGAGGAAATTTCCTAAAATTTATGTTATAATCATTTTTTTCGTAAAATTAATAGTTTTGGCGTAATAGTTTTGGCTTCTATAATATAATTTTTATCACTAATTTTTCAATCTTTTTTTAATTTGTTTAAAAAGAAAAAAAATATCTAATGGCATTATCGTGTTTAACGGAAGTACACTTTGCGGCGCTCGTACGAGGTGGCAAAGTTGAAATTCAGAAAGAGCACATCAAAATCTATAAAAATACTCATTTTCAAAACTACCGCAAAACTTTCCAGGTAACGTCGTTTATTACTACCAAATGACTGTACTATATATACACTAATCAAAAAAGTTTAGTGAAGGAACAAGAGAAAAACACCAAGCTAATTTTTTATTTATTAAATTACTTCAAAAAACCTTAGCATCGATTGACTTGACAGTGTTACATATCGCACACATTTAACTAAAAAGCCACAACTCAAAATTTGTCATTTTCGAGTTTACTTGTTAAATTTCTTCATCATGCACATATCTATCAGCACAAAAGAGATTAGTTCATTTTTTGCTGTACTTTGGCGTTAAAAAACAGTTATGTCTCTCTTCATGTTGCAATGGAAATTAGCCTACAATATTGAAAAGTGTCCTATTTTTAGTGTCGGAAAGTTCAAGCTGTTGAGATCGCGACGTGGTTTCCAACCATATTCTGTTAGTACCTTCATCTAAATAATCCACACTTTATTTATGAAAAATAGTTACCAAGCTCAAAACAGTTTTTTGCGTTTTCTGAAAATTCCAAAATTTTGAGTTGTGCCTCTTTAGCTAAATGTGTGCGATATGTATTACATAAGTCAGGTCAAGTTGATTTCATTAACTATAAGGGCTTAATCAGAGTCCCAAATGCCAATTTTTATGATTTTTGGAAAAATGGCTTGACTTGGGCGTTGATTTATAATCATTTAGTAAATTAAGCCTTTTTTGTACGAGAAAATTAAATTTTGCATTTCTGGAAGGTGTCAAGCATGCCTCATAGGATTAGAGTTACAAAAATCCCTCCTTTGTGGATATAAATATTGTATGAGGATTCTATATTCTAAAATTCATGCTTTATCGATTTTCAGTAAGGACCTCATCAAACTTTTCCGATGAGAATAATTTAAAAGCATTCATTTGTTTTGAATTATACCCCTATTACGTATTGATGACAGGGTTTTGACTAATACATACCTTTTATATTTAAATTAGGTTCCCGCATTTGTGCCAGAAATATTTGTGGGCGCCCATCAAAGTCAGTGTTATTCAAAACTTGTCTCACGGCTTCAGCACTATGAACTGCAACAACTGGAAATACGCCAACATGAAAACCGACAATATCCGATTTATACCATTTGGTAAATTTTAACACGCCCTTATGTAGATACTTAAAATTAGCCAACATCATGAACAAATAACTGCCAAAGAATGGAATCCGCGGTGGACCTTAAATTTTTTTAAAATAATTTTTTATATAACACTTATAATTTGTTTTATCACTTGGTATCAATAACACCCAACTAACCGGGCGGAAATCCTTTAGGACGTGCTACAGCGTACTTGTATGAAAAATAAAAACATATTATAGCACAAATCAAGAGTAAAAGTTGTGTCAACATTTTGTATTTTGAATGTCTTAAAAGCCTTGTGAATGGCTCTGTATATTTGTTTCCGTTTTTTTTTTTTTTATGTGAGCGATATGTAATCTCAGTTAGATGCAGCTGTTAACTGAAGGCATTCTGACTAAATTCTACTATTTTGTAGGCCTCCTGAAACTTGATAATGAAATAAAAGTGTATATGTATACAAAAGTATAAAATAAAATAGCACATTTTAAAGAAAACAACCGCTCAGTTTGGCCTCTGCACATCTTAATCTTTCTCATAAGAACATACGAACACTGGATTCTGCTGTACAGTTTAGCCATTTATTTACTTATGTTTTAAATATATTGACAGGCGTAAATGCAAGTTAATCGAATCTGTTTATTGTGAGTTGAGTTCCTGATAAGATTGCGCCGAGTCATAAAGAAATTTAAAACAAAAAAAAAATTGTTTTACTGCTTCAATATGTATTATCAACAATTTATTTCCAAAAAACAAATAACAATAATCTCCTTCAAAAAATTAATTTTAATTATTGAGATTTGTTTATGACATATGGACATAAATTTATTTGGAACACATTGTCTAGTCTAGAATGAAAAAAATTAACACAATTTTTCAGACCCTGGGTTATAATCAAACCCTATTTGTCTATAAGTTTAGAAATCTAAAACAGTTTAGCCAATCGCTATGATGACGTTCTGTGTTGGGTCCCAGGTCACAGTAACTTTTTCGATAAACTAGGAAGGAAAGGCTCAATTATGAGCAGTGAAACTGTCGATGTCTATAAAATGACCAATAAACACAATTAAAATGATCAGTGCCTGTCTTCGTGAGGCTAATTCTGGATGGTCTCAAACGAGCGTATATTGCGATTTCACTATATAGAATTTATATGAGAATCCTAACTGGCGTAATAACTGGATACTATTTTATTTATTGGCAAACACTGCAAAGCTCGGTCTGCCCACCATTGAAGACCTTTGCAGGGGCTATAGAGATCCAGATGTTGATGAAACTCTGATGATGTAGATGAACTAACATCAAAAGATCGTAAATCCACTTTGAAATTTATAAAAATAACGAAATGGTTCAACTAGGTTGAATGACTACATGCAAAACGGGTATACAAAGGATCCATCCATGACCTAAGTTGTGATGACACCTCATCCCCCGGAAATAACTTAAGCTAACCTTACTACCTTCTTTACACTCTCATTCGTTCAAATTATGTACAATTCAAATTGCTGACAAAACAACAGATTAACTGATCCACAGAATTTTTGGAACATTTTAATCTGAAGTACAATTCACGATCTTCTTATTTGTAAATAACTTGATCAATTTTTTTATTTAGTAATTTCTAATTTCCACTTAGGTGAAAGCAAAAAAAAAAATTGAAGACAAATAAATGATGTGGTTTGAACTTCCATAATAAATTGAATCAGCACTGCAGTGTTACATTTGTTTTGCCTCTGCTTCAAATTTAGCATCAGTTTTTCTATGCGTTTCATCGTCCATAGCACAATCGCCAAATATAACATATTGCCAATGTTCTTTGTATGAGCCTGATATACGTAGTTTTTCCCAAAGTATGTCCATTACTTCTTCGTGTGTATGCTGTTGAGGGTCAATTTTAAATGGAATCAACTGACAAGTATTTTCTTGTTCGCAGACGGTTAAGCCTTGTATTAGTTTGGGAAGTCTTCGTACATTGAAAAATGTTTTTGTGTGGCTCTGAAAGCAGTAAAGGCTGTAAAAAAAAACATATTTACTAAAAATTACGAAAAAGATTCGAAAGATTAAGGCAAAAGAAACCGTCTCAAGAAACACAAAAGTTATAGGGTTTCTAGGGAATCAAAAAACAGTGTCATTTTTTTTACCTTGAAATCAATTTTCAAGGTCGATTCGAGGTCAACTGTGATTTTTAAACAGTCACCTATAATTCTTGTTGAAGTAATTGTTTTTTCGTAAAAAAGTATGGCAAGTCAATATATGGCTCAATTTAACATGGTAATTAGTGACCTATGTTTCGGCTATTACTACATACATACACATATGTATGAATGTACACATGTATACATATTTATATACATACTTATAAGACCATTCCTAGTTATTTGTACCAAGTAGGATTTTAACCCAGACCAATTGTTACTAATTACTATGTTCTTCTTGATCGATTTGTGGATTTACAAGAATATCGGCCTTTGCTACTAACTGTAAGTTCTGTGAATAATAATATTCAAATGTTTTAATAGATCGATAAAAACAAATACACATTTTTAGAATGCGCTTATAACACAGAAGCTAGATCCAAGCGACACTTTATGGTTACATATTCGTTCTAAGCATTAAAAACAAGATTTCAAAAATCTAGGCTCCTAATGTTTTTAAACTACATAATTTCAAAGCACCTTGTGGATGTCACATAAAAACCTGATATTAATAAAAATCTGTTTATGGATCGGGTGTCGCCGCCCACTACCTTAATTTAAGTAAACGAAACAAAAATATTTAAACACACTTATTCATTTCGTGTCCCACACGTTGTCCCTCTTGTATTTGTTGTTGTAACTTGATGTCATTCTCCTCACGCAACTGGACAAGACCTTGCTTCTGCTGCTGTAGTCGCATCAGCAATTTATCGTTTAAAGTAGCTCGAAGTTTTGTGTTCTTATTGTTAAGTTTTTCCACTCTTGCTAGAAGCTTTTTCAAATCTATCCTTTGTATTTCAATTCTTGATTTCAACATTTCTAAATAGGTTTTAGAAAACAAGTTAAAAACTCGATAGTTCATTATGGAATTTAGTTCCTTACTTAATTTTTTGTGGTACTCGTGTATCCTTTTTGTTGTCTCATTCTCCTTTCGCCGCAAACCACATTCATGGTCATACAGTTCTTTGAGTCTCTTCGCACAGTCGTATTTATTCATTTTTTAAATTATTTAACACATTTTATTGATAAATATAAAAACAAAAACAAAACAAACAAAGCAAAATACAATTTAAAACAAATGACGCGCAGCAAAACGTACGTTAAAAAACAAAGATAACTTTTTAGTAAACAAAATTTTAAGCTGTCAAAACTTTTTATTCGTATTTAAAGTTCTAAAGTCTCAACCACAATGACGACGTCACGACGGGACGAGACCGAGGCGTGCTGTCAAAAATATTTCAAACATACGCTGTCTAAAGCCCAATTTCCATGTGATCATATCTTATCCCATATCAGGGATATCAAATCAAATTTTTGTAAGAAAGATAAAGCATGCGAACAGAACCTAATGCGCTTGGAGAATGCGAGAGTGAATAGCATACATTTACTATCTTAATAGCATATGATGTCCTCCCTGATATTTGATAAAATATGATAAGATAAGATCACATGGAAATTGGGCTTTATGCAGTGACCGGCAGCCCATCTGGCCGCGGCCAAGTGAAGAGCATAAGCATTCGCTCTTGCTTAACGAATTTAACACTTCAGTTTCAATTGAAACGTTGAATAAGAAGTTTCGAGCTGCGCAATTATTTAGTGCACTGCGAAAAATGTTTAACGTGGAATGGTTAAAATGTTATTTTTTCGCAGAAACTTTTTTTGGCAAACCGCAATGTTTAATTTGCATGCGCGTTTTAGGGGAAATACATAAAATCAAATTAGAAAGACATTTCTTGTCTGTTCATGAAGAAATTCATAACAAACAGGATAATGATTTGAAAAAACGTTTTTTTGAGCAAATGATTAATGATTCCATTAATGAAAATAAGATAAAGTCTGAAACAGATTTAATTTTTAGAACACGAAAATCCAGTTACATATTACACATTATGTGTATGTGTAACACATATTACAAACAATTTTGTCCTTTTGAATATGAAATTTTTTTTGGATGTAAGCTAAGAGGTTCTGCAGTTTTTTGGTGAAAGGGAAAATGAAGCGAAGGCATTTTTTGACTACATACCAGTTTTTAAATTATTTTTCATGAAAACTGGGTTTCTTACCACATATCCAATTAAAAAAAAAAAAATATCATAATTTTTCATAAAAACTACATTTTTTATAACTTCACTTTATAAATTTGGAATGAATTTTCTTTAAATAATTTGTTCCTATCCACTTGGTAAGAAATAGATTCAAAGAACTAAAAACAAAGAACTGCGAACGCAATATGAAAATTGTAAGCATATATGCAAACAAATTAAAACACAGAAGAATTTCTGTCAGTGGTGAGAGCGCTTTTGATTTCCCTCTTTTTTGAGCGCAATGAAAAATTTGAGATTCGCTCTTTGCCGATCACTGGTCTAATGTAACTTCGCACAATGAAGCGTTTGACGACGTGATGACGCGACGAGAAAAATTAGATATCAAATTGTTGTAAGAAATAAGAAGCATGCGAGCATAACCTAATGCGATTGGAGGAATGCAAGAGTGAATAAGCTTACATTTGCTATTTTTATAGCATGTGATAACCTCTGCGATATGGAACAGTAGAAGATTAAGAAAGATAACATGAAAAAGCAGCCTAAAGCCCAATTTCCATGTGATCTTATCTTATCTTATCTTATCAAATATCAGGGAGGACATCACATGCTATAAAGATAGCAAATGTATGCTATTCACTCTTGCATTCTCCAAGCGCATTAGGTTCTGTTCAAATACTTTTTCTTTCTTACAAAAATTTGATTTGATATCCCTGATATGGGATAAGATAATATCACATGGAAATTGGGCTTTCAGGCATCGATGCATGCATGCTTTTTATGTGTTTCGCCCTAATAGCATACATTTGCTATCTTTATAGCATGTGATGTCCTCCCTGATATTTGATAAGATAAGTTCAAGAAATATGGACATTAGGCATAACTCATGGTACAATTACCATGGCAGCAGCAATTCTAAGTGACAATTCTTCTTCTTTATTTTATGCCTACCTTTTCTGTCAAAAACAGCCAAGATAAGGCACCGACATTTCCAAATTACACACTTATAGCGAAAGGCACGCGTTCTTAACATATATGATAGGCAATTTCACGGTGACATTATTTGAGTCTTAAGATAGTTCTACCATGTATAATTGGCCTCAGTGAACAAATAGATGGGCAAGCATTTAGGTTATCTAAATTAAACTGCGTTCAGAAATCAGAATGGAAACAGTTGAATGCAAACATTTTATTATTGTAAACCCAGATAAGCTTTGACATATTTTATAGAGCTGGGAAAAATCGTTAAAAAAAACATCGATTTTTTCGATGTTTTTTGGTAACAAAATCGATTATCATCGATAACATCGAAATTTCCCCCTCCATTATTGATTGATTAATAACATTTATTTTGATAATAATAGTAAAATATTACTGGTGTATGTTATAAATTTTATTTGATATGTAAGGACATTGCAACGCGCGCATGGCTTAGGTAGTTAGCAATAAAAAAATTAATTTTACATTTGTACATATATAATTCACATTTCGGCGCAAAAAAAAACAGTTTTTCAGCCATCTCGGGCAGAGTGAAGAAAAAAAAAATCAGTTTTTCAGCCATCTTGGTGCAGAGTGAAGCTCTCTTTTGGATATAATATTGCCCGCTATTGAATTGACCCTCACCGATGATGTGGATGAAGTCGGAATAAACAGATATCGCAAGGCCACTCTTCTTAATGCATCACAATTTGTATTGTTATTCCAGTATTGAATTATGTCCGTTTGCTCACTTAACTTCTCTTTGGCTCTAACGGTTCTTCGAGAAAAAAGAAATGAAAAAAAAAGTATCGCTCGGATCTAGTTTCGGAGATATAGACATCGGAAGTTGCGGATATAGGAAAAATGATTATAACTTGGGAACCACTGAATAAAAAATAGTAAATATGAGTATCGTAAGAAAGGTAATTTAATAGCCTACAATAATTATGCGTGAAGTTTTTGAATTTGACCTATATTTTTGGAGATCTGACGAATTTTCTGAAATTTTTACCAATTTTTTTTTAAAAACCTTATTTTTTCCTAAAAATGTGTTAATAACCTATAACTTTTTTAGAACGTTAAAAAAGCTTAATCTATTCCCTTTAAAATGATATGTAATTAATTGTAAATTTTTTTATATATATATCCTTTTTAAAGAAAAATAAAAAAATTTATTCCATGATTAATATATTTCGATTTTAATCGTTAGGGCTCAAAACTATCGACAGTAAGCGATGTTGAAAAACTTCGATGAACATCGATATTAATCGATTTTTCCCCAGCCCTAATATTTTATTTTTGTGTTATGAATTCTGAATTGACAAGGCGTCGCGTTCGTGAAAAAGTTAAATTAATATTAATAAACTGTATTGTATAAAGTATAAATATGTAAAATATTAATCTTAGCTTACATTCAAACTATTGAAAACGATATTAAATGTAAAACATTGAATATTCGGAACATTTTTTTGTATCAAGAGAACCAGGCAAACATTTTTCCTAAGAGGAAACAAATATAAAAAGTCCGATGGACACCGACAGTGATGATGATGGTTCTAGTGGACATGGTGGTGGACTGGGAATGGATATGACTGGAATACTATTCGGCAACATTGACTCTGATGGAAAACTTATGGATGATGAGTCCGGCAATGCTTTTGACCCTGAACTCAAAGAGCATCTTAGCTCACTGTCCAAGTAAGCAATGGGATGATGTCAAAATTATATGTGTACATATGGTTCAAGTTCCTGTTCATGTTTTGTAGGTTAGGTTTAAATTCTATGCTACATGAAGTAATTGAAGATAGAAAAGATGCAGATGAAACGACACAAAACGGGGACGTATCCTTCAAAGCTGAACATAAGGATGCAACCGATGCCGACGACGAAGATGATGGTGAAATTGTTAAAGATAATGATGCAGTTGATTACTCTGATATAACTGAAATGTCGGAAGATTGTCCACGTTCACCTATTATCGCAGAAATTGAAGATCTTGAAGATGCTATACCGGCTACTAAAGTCTCAGCACCGAGTTAGTTGTTTTTATACTCTATAATATATTTCTGTTACATATTTATATGTTCTATAAGGTTTGCACAAAGACGATAAAGAATTGATGCCACCACCAAGTGCACCAGTGCGTAGTCTAAGCGTTAGTGCCGACAGCAATACAAAACAAATTAATGGCGAAGTTCCTGTCGAGATTGAAAAAAAGTCTGAGAAAAGTATGCAAAATCAAATCAACCGTCGAAAAATCATTAAATTTTCTTTCGATTTTTAAATCAATCGTCGAAAAATATTTAAATTTCCTTTCCATTTATAAAACAGATGTAGATCGCAGGTTAGATACACCGCTTGCTGCCATGCTTCCCTCAAAGTATGCAAATGTTGATGTGCGTGAACTTTTTCCAGATTTTCGTCCAGATAAAGTACTACGTTTTTCCCGTTTGTTTGGTCCAGGGAAACCCTCAAGCTTACCACAAATCTGGAGGCACGTTAAAAAACGCAGACGAAAACGGAAGCAATCAAGGGATCATAAGGTATCTATTTGTAACATACACACTTAAGTAAAGCAAATAAAATATCTAATAATTTATCATTTTATAAAGAATCCAAACGCTGGTTCAGATTCAACTAGTGATTCAGAAGAACCACGCAAAAAAGGATTTGGTATGCATTACGGTCCCAATCCACCACCCGAAATGTGCATGTCAGATGATGAAGATAAACTTTTGCGCATATATAGTAGCGAAGATATAAAACAAGAAGGTCCAGACAATGGTGAAAACAATGAAAATAAACCTAAAATCGCTGACTGGCGTTATGGTCCTGCACAAATATGGTACGATATGCTAGAGGTACCCGATTCAGGAGATGGTTTTAATTATGGATTTAAAATGAAGCAACAAGCACAACCTCTTAAAGGAAATTTAATGTCAAAACAAGCTGTGGTTGTTCCAGTAGTTATCGAGCAAGAAACCAAAGTGGAACCGATTGCGGATGATGCCTTTTTAATGGTATCTCAGTTGCATTGGGAAGATGAAGTTGTATGGGATGGCAATGATATAAAAGCGAAAGTTTTGCAAAAGCTTAACTCGAAAACTAATGCTGCTGGTTGGTTACCATCAAGTGGATCTCGTACAGCTGGTGCATTTAGTCAGCCAGGCAAAACGTTGCCAGTTACAGCAAATGCTACGGGTAAACAATCATCTGGTGCTTCCGGAAAACAAAAAGCTAATCAAATGTATGTCAGTTGCTTAAAATAAGCATCAGTTCATTGATTTTTCTTTACTTATTTTAGTATTCAGAGTAAGCCCGTTGAGGCTGTTGATGACACTTGGTATAGCATTTTTCCTGTTGAGAATGAAGAACTTATCTATAGTAAATGGGAAGATGAAATAATTTGGGATGCAGAACAAATGACAAAAATACCCAAACCAAAGGTTCTGACACTAGATCCTAATGATGAAAATATAATTTTGGGTATTCCGGATGATATTGATCCTTCAAAAATAAATAAAAATATCGGGCCACCACCAAAAATAAAGATACCACATCCGCATGTAAAAAAATCAAAGATTTTATTGGGAAAAGCGGGTGTCATTAATGTGTTGGCTGAAGATACGCCACCACCGCCACCCAAAAGTCCAGATCGCGATCCGTTTAACATATCAAATGATAGGTGAGTACATAGGAAATTCACAAAAAAAAACAATTGCTTGATAAATAACGTTCTTTCAGTTACTACATGCCTAAAACTGAACCAACGTTGCGCTTAAAAGTTGGTGGCGGAAATCTTATACAACATTCAACTCCGGTTATTGAGTTGCGTTCTCCCTTTATACCAGTAAGTTTTAAACTGAATAAGAAAGAAAAATACTAAATATTTTTTGTCATGCAGACACATATGGGCCCAATGAAATTACGCGCTTTCCACCGTCCTGCAATGAAGAAGTTTTCTCATGGTACATTAGCACAGCCAACTCCACACCCAGTTTTGCCATTGCTAAAACATATTAGTAAGAAAGCAAAACAACGAGAGCTAGAGCGTATTGCCTCAGGAGGTGGTGACGTTTTCTTTATGCGTAATCCAGATGATCTTAGTGGCAAAGATGGTGATATAATTTTGGCAGAATTTTGTGAAGAACATCCACCATTGATGAATCAAGTAAATTTGTTTCTAACTTTGGAATTCAGACGTTATTACAAAACATACAAAATTTTTCAGGTTGGCATGTGTTCTAAAATCAAAAATTACTATAAACGTAAAGCAGGCAAGGATACTGGTCCACAAGATTATAAATATGGTGAAGTAGCATTTGCGCACACTAGTCCATTCTTGGGTATATTGCATCCTGGACAATGTATACAAGCGTTAGAGAATAATATGTTTCGTGCTCCTATTTATCCACATAATATAAGTTCAAATGAATTTCTTGTTATACGCACACGTAATAATTATTGGATACGTGAAATTAATGCAATATTCACTGTGGGTCAAGAGTGTCCACTGTATGAAGTACCAGGTCCAAATTCGAAGAGAGCCAATAATTTTACAAGAGACTTTTTACAGGTGAATTTTTACAGAATTTATTTAAACTACATTTTATAAATTTTTTCATGTAGGTCTTCATTTATCGACTGTTTTGGAAAAGTCGCGATAATCCCCGCCGTATTCGCATGGATGATATTAAACGCGCTTTTCCTGCACATTCTGAGAGCAGCATACGTAAGCGTCTTAAGCAATGCGCTGATTTTAAACGTACCGGTATGGATTCTAACTGGTGGGTTATAAAACCAGAATTTCGTTTGCCTTCTGAAGAAGAAATACGCGCAATGGTATCCCCGGAGCAATGTTGTGCTTACTTTAGTATGATAGCTGCAGAGCAGAGATTAAAGGTTGCATAACAACTGTGGTTAGTGTTAAATTGGCAATACTAAAATTGAATTCTTTAGGACGCTGGCTATGGTGAAAAGTTTTTATTTGCTTCCCAAGAAGATGACGATGAGGAATCTCAATTGAAATTGGATGATGAAATAAAAGTAGCACCGTGGAATACAACAAGGTAAAGACAATTGTTTGGCTATGAAACAAAAATGAATGTGCTATATTTGTTCTCATTTTAGAGCCTATATACAGGCTATGCGTGGAAAATGTTTGCTACAGTTGACTGGTCCTGCAGATCCTACTGGGTGTGGAGAAGGTTTTTCATATGTGCGCGTGCCAAACAAGCCAACGGTAAACCCTAAACTTAAATATAAAGCAAAGCTTACTATTTTTTCTTCGAATTAAAGCAAACTAAAGAAGAACAAGAGTCTCAACCCAAACGTACTGTTACTGGTACCGATGCTGATTTACGTCGATTACCATTACAAAGAGCTAAGGAACTGCTACGAAAATTCAAAGTGCCTGAAGAAGAAATTAAAAAACTTTCACGTTGGGAAGTCATCGATGTAGTGCGTACACTTTCAACAGAAAAGGCAAAAGCGGGCGAACAAGGTATGGACAAGTTTTCGCGTGGCAATCGGTTTTCCATTGCCGAACATCAAGAGCGTTATAAAGAAGAGTGTCAGCGCATCTTTGATTTGCAAAATCGTGTTTTGGTCAGTTCAGAAGTGCTTTCCACGGATGAAGACGAATCTTCTCAATCTGAAGAATCTGATCTTGAAGAATTGGGCAAAAATCTAGAGAATATGCTGTCAAATAAGAAAACATCTACCCAACTATCGATGGAACGTGAAGAACAAGAACGCCAAGAGTTGCTTAAGAAAATTATGGAAGAGCAAGAAGGCAGCAATTCGAAGAACGTGAAATCGAAAGATGGCAAAGATGAAAACTCATCACAACCTCTGGCGAATATGAATCAAAGGCGTATATTAAAAATAACGCGTACCTTTAAAGATGCCGAAGGCAAAGAGTATACGCGTGTAGAAATTGTGCGCCGTCAACCGGTTATTGATGCATATGTTAAGATACGGACTACAAAGGATGAACAGTTCATCAAACAGTTTGCCACTTTGGATGAACAGCAAAAGGAAGAAATGAAACGTGAGAAACGTCGTATACAAGAACAACTACGACGCATTAAACGCAACCAAGAACGCGAACGTTTGGCACAGTTGGCGCAAAATCAAAAACTTCAACCTGGTGGTATGCCAACATCGCTTGGTGACCCCAAATCATCAGGAGGATCGTCACATAAAGAACGGGATACAAGTCACAAGGAAGTAAGTCCCTCAAGAAAAAAATTCAAGCTGAAACCGGATTTGAAATTAAAATGTGGCGCCTGCGGGCAGGTAAGTTTTATATATTTGATTAAAGAATGTAATAGGGTGTAATAAATAACAAATATTGTTCCCTTTTAAGGTTGGTCACATGCGCACGAACAAAGCATGTCCTCTTTATTCTGGTACTTTGGGTCCGTCACCAAGTATGAATGTAGCTGTCACCGAAGAACAAGAAGAAGATATCGAAAAAGAGCTCAACACTGAAGAGGATGATTTAGTTAACGTAGACGGCACAAAAGTAACTTTAAGTAGTAAGGTATTAAAACGTCATGATGATATGCGTCGCCGTACACTCTTGTTAAAAGTACCAAAGGATGCTGTTGGGAAAAAGAAACGTCGTATGGCTGGTGATTTGCATTGTGACTATCTGCAAAGACACAATAAAACTGCTAATCGTAGACGTACTGATCCTGTTGTTGTTTTGTCATCGATACTAGAGGAAATTCTGAATGAGTTACGTGCAATGCCAGATGTGACACCATTTATGTTCCCAGTCAATGCGAAAGTAAGATTTTTAAAAACGTCGATATCACTTCAATAAAATATTCTAGTAAAGACATTTTAATAAACAATTTGAAAACTTTTTCAGCTGGTTCCTGACTACTATCGCATTGTGGTTAAACCAATGGACTTGCAAACGATGCGAGAAAACATTCGTCAAAAACGTTATCACAGTCGGGAAGAGTTCTTAGCTGATCTTAATCAAATAGTTGAGAACTCTACACTTTATAACGGTGCACGTAGCTCTTTTACCATTGCTGCACAACGAATGCTGCAGACTTGTTTTGAACAGTTGTCTGAAAAAGAAGATAAATTAATGCGTTTGGAAAAAGCAATTAATCCATTGTTGGATGATGATGATCAAGTGGCACTGTCGTTTATATTCGAAAAACTACATGGAAAAATTAAACTGATGCAAGAAAGTTGGCCATTCCTAAAACCAGTAAATAAGAAACAAGTCAAAGACTACTATACAATAATTAAAAGGCCTATGGACTTAGAGACAATAGGGAAAAATGTTGAAGGTAGGAAGTTCGAACTTAAAAAAAAAAAACAATTAAATTTGAATCGTTTTTCTGCTTTTTAGCGCATCGTTACCATTCGCGTGCTGAATTTTTAGCTGATATTGAACTTATCGCTGCAAACTGCGAACAATATAATGGAAGCGAATCACGGTTTACGAAAAATGCAAAAGTTATTTTGGATTACGCACGTTCCGCTTTAGATGAGGTAATAGAATCAGAATTCGTTCTAATATCAGTTTGTTTTAATTATCAATTACATTTTATAGTTTGCAGAGCATTGCAGTCAACTTGAACAAAACATTAGTAAAGTTCAGGAGCGTGCTCGGGCTGATGCTGATCTCGATGATACCTGGGGTGGTGATGATCAAGAATATGACTTCCATCGCACTAGTCGTTCTAGCACACCTGAAAACGATTTTATTGATGTAGAAGGCAATGAGCGACCACATTCGGCTGCATCTCAGCGTGGTAGTATAATGGCAACTAATTCTGGAACATCAATTTCCGCTACCGCTGGCAGCGGTATTCCACCATTGCCCCCACCGCCCCAAAATGATGTTAAACGTGGTCGTGGTAGACCTCGTAAACAACGAGATACGACAGTGGAAGAAGGTAATTTCATAATCAAACTATTATTAATTGTTTGAATCTGCAGTCGCTTAAATTAATTTCAATATGAAATCATTAGGTTTAAAAGATAACTTCATTTTATTCATCATACTGAAAGCGAAGATATGATGTGATAACTGCTCGTTTAGTTATTTTTTGGCTCAATTTTCTCTGAATATCTCTTTCTTGGTTATGGTACCACTTACCCATGCTTTTTTTTATAAAATTTGCCTACATACATAGTTAAACTATACTAATTTTTAGCATATTTTTTTCATTTTGTGTGCTCATTATTAAGACTTCATTCGGACGCAAAGTATTTTAGGGGAATTTAGTGGTATATTAAAAAAAAGTTGTTAGTAAACAAAATTCGAATTTTTGGCAAGCTAGCATATGGCTGAAGCTATTTTTAACTTTAAACTCGACTTAACAAATTACTATAAATACATACCCATATGCTTAGTATATATACATAAGTCAAAGATTTTATTCTAAACAAGTAGCCAAGTAATTAACAGTTTATTAGTACAAGAAGCCAAATGAACTCGTATGTATAAATGAAAAAAAAATATCTCTAATAAACCGTTTCAAATATTTCATTACTTTACGAAAGTTACACATGCTTATTTAGACAAATGAAAAAAAAAAAAGCTTTAAGATGGAGCTATTACTAATTAGTAGATGTGAGCAGGTAATCCTCTTCTAACACGATTGTTTATGATCTTGAAAACATTATGTTAGATAAAACCATGTACAGGGTGTTCTAAAACTAATCACCTTATTTGTTTTCGAATACAATATATTGATAAAATGTAAAAAAAGATAATTCAATTAAATATCCTATATCTAATCCCCATTTGAGCGTTGTCAAATTTAGGTTCTTGCTTATTGTATTCTGATGAAAAATCTGGTTGTTTTTGATGCCAGTGTGAAAGTATTACTACTCGCAAAAAAAATTAGGTGATAAGTTTAGGGACATCCTTCGTCTTGGGGATCAAAGTTTTATTGGTGGCATAGACTTCAAATTTATGAGAGTTTATTCCGCATAAACATCAGACCCCATTCGTTGACGATTCTTTATCGATGTCCTTTGCTTGATTAGTGGCAACAGTTGACATTAAAATCAGAAGCAGATCATTTATGATTTTATTTTAATTGAAAACTATAACTCCTTCAGTAGCATTAAATCATCGTTATAGTAGTGTTCTCAATTATCATTTGAATACAATCCGAAAGGGTATCGATGGTTAATACGACTTAAAACTTGAAGCCCAACTACATTGACATATGCTACAAGTTATAAGCTTGGTCAAAAATGTTTGCTCCAAACATAACAAGCAAATTGAGAGCTTCCGCATTCCCTGATCTAAACTCACTTTTTTTCGTAATTATACCGTACTTTTGAAATTTTTCCACAGAAATTTGTTTGAATTACTTACAATAAAAAATTAAACCCAAAGTTTCGCTAGGTAGCCCTCATGCACTGTATAGAAATAATTTTGCCGAACACATCACGTCAAGTTTTCAAGATATCCTAGCCTAAAAACACGTATTTTTGATATATTCGCGATTTGTTTTATCATCAAAACTTGTTGCGGAGTGTGAAAGTACTACTACTTCCCCTTACTTAAAATCCTCTTATAGGATGTCGTGGTCATTGAGGCTCTTAATCAGCAACTACTTATTCACAAAATGTCAGCTCATTTGACCGAAATGCCTTTCCCACACTAAAATGTAGTAGAAAGACAAGACAGTTTTACGTTACGCCCTTTAATTTTTTTAGAACACTAATGGGCTTTTACGCCTATTGAACATTGCGTATAATTGGGGCGGAGTTTTCTTATTGCTCGAGTCGGTGTACCCTTTGTATACTGCTTTAGGAAGTTATAGTTAATTTTAAATAAATAGATATGATTGGAGATTCGAAAATTATGTTAAAAAGATTTAGAAGAATATTTCACTATTGAAAATTTCCTTAAACAACAAGTGCAAATTTCACATGACTATGCATCACTAGGATAGCAATTCTTTGTTTAGGTTGTACATTTTCAGCTTAAGCATTTGTTTCTAGACTTTAACTACGACAATTCAACTTGCATTTCAAAGTAAATTCTGCTACTTGTTGAACAATTAAAATTTTGATATTACAGAATCTTTTTTAAGCTTTTGATTTTGTGTGCTTTTTCCTTTTTTTTAATGTCTACTAAAATTATAATCTTCCGAATTTACAAAATGGGTAAAAGCAAACACAATACGTTGAATTTTATTTTCTAGTCAAATTAAATCCGAATGCAGTTAAACGTGGTCGTGGTCGTCCCCGCAAGGACAGCCTAGCCTCAAATATAAGTAACACACAAAATTCCTTTCTGGAAGAAGGTAAGACTAATTGATATACAAAAAAAAAAAAAAAAACACTAAAATTCAATAACACACAAACACTGAAGTTTTTACAAATGAATTTTCCTTTTTGGTTTGAAAATTTTTTTCGTTCAAAAATTGAATTTTTAGGCTTGAAATTTGTTTTTTATACCTTATTATAATTTCCAAAAACAAAAGAAAAAAATATGTAAATAATTTTTTATTAACCAAAATATTATTAGTTTATGCTTTAAAATACCACACTTTATTTTGCTATGATTTGTATTTTATCACTGTACATATTTTATTATGGCGCTTTTGTTTGTTTTACCGAATGCTTTTCTACACATTATAATTTTTTGTTAAATATCGTATAATTCAATATTTATCGTTTCAAATTGTATTTTAATCCTCCGCCCGTTTAGATCTACAGTGCTCTACAGATGATGAGGAATTTCAAGAAGTTTCTGAAGATGAAAACCATGCGTCCAGCATTTTGGATCAAGGTGAACGCATGCAAAATGCTGCTGGAGATGGTGTAGTAGACATGATTGATACATCTCATATCAAAGTTGAAATGAAAACTGAGCCACCACAGCTTATGGCAGGTTAGTACATATGCGATATTTACACATGGATTGCCGTGTGAAACCACGTTGGTCGGACAACTCAAACGGTTGCGTGAGGTCACCTGGTCTCATACGAAAAAGCTAGAAATTTATTTTATTACGAATAATTCTGATGCAACTATCTATATTACAAGTTTTGAAAACTACTGCAGCCATCTCAAAAAATTTAAAATTCCAAATTTGATAAAAGTAAAAAATCACAACCAATTCTGGAATTTTCAATCCAAGATAAATTACACTAGTTTACAAAATGATTTTTTTTTTCTGTTCCATTGATCTGAGTTTACTTTTCTTATGTAGATTTTCCTGCTGAGTTCGAAAATGAAAATGAAAATTTTTTGAATGGTACAGTTTTCGAGATATTGTGGTTTTTTCACTTTTTCGACCTCTTTTCACTTTGAAAGTCATATCTTGAGCTACAAATGCCCAATTTCCTTTTTCTTGATGTCATATTAAAGATAATAAAATGACAAATAAACGTGTGTAATTATATTTCTTATTAAAAAAGTGGTTCAAAAGATATAGATGAAAATAGACCAGATTTTAAGAAAAATCAAATTTTACATTTGATTCTGTGGCCACGAAAAAATAGAAATAAAATAAAAAAAAATAATTTTACTTTTTGCACGTAGAGTTAATACTTTTACGCAAATATTAAAATATTTTACAAGAAAATCGATTGTCAAATAACAACGTTAGAATCGATTGAATGAATGAATCCAAATTCGACATTTTATGAATATATTAATTTTTTCGACAATTTGTTGAGCCTAATGGTTACAAAAAGATTTTTCTCATGTACCTTTGATAAGAGGATACTTTTCTTATGTACTTTTTCCTGCTGAATTCGAAAATGAAAATGAAAATTTTTTGAATGGTACAGTTTTCGAGATATTGTGGTTTTTTCACTTGTTCGACCTCTTTTCACTTTGAAACTCATATCTTGAGCTAGAAATACCCAATTTCCTTTTGCTTAGTGTCAGATTAAATATAATAAAATAACAAATAAACGTGTGTAATTACATTTCTCATTAAGGAAGTGGTTCAAAAGATATAGATGAAAATAGACCAGATTTTAAGAAAAATCAAACTTTACATTTGATTCTGTGGCCACGAAAAAATAGAAATAAAATAAAATAAAACAATTTTACTTCTTGCACGTAGAGTTGATACTTTTACGCAAAAATTAAAACATTCCACAAGAAAGGGAGAACATTATTGTGGACAAAGACAACATAAAATACGTTCCACTTGTCAAGAAAGGAAGTATAATTCTTCCAGCGTTTTATATAAAACTTGGCCTTATTAAAAATTTTGTTAAGGCCCTCAACGTAGAAGGCCAAGCTTTCACTTACTTGAAAACTCTTTTTCCTAAGCTGTCTATAGCTAAAATTAAGGAAGGCGTCTTCGATGGTCCAGACATAAGAAAATTGATGAAAACCACAGATTTTCCAATATATTTGACATCGGTTAAAAACGAGGCCTGGAATTCATTTCAGCTGGTTGTTACTAGTTTTCTTGGGAACCATAAAAGCCCTGACTACGAGGCAATTATTACCGATTCGCTGCAGAACTACAAAAAGATGGGTACGGAATGTCATTTCATTCTTATTAATATTCTAGTGTATTTTTTACCATTAAATTTATTTTTATCAGGCGTAAATATGTCTCTGAAAATCCATTTATTGCATTCGCATTTAAATTTCTTTCCCCACAACCTTGGTGACGTAAGTGGCGAACACGGTGAGAGATTTCACCAACAAATTAAAACTATTGAGTGGCGCTATCAAGGGTTTTGGGATGAAGCAATGTTGGGAGACTACGTATGGTTCCTTACTAGAGAAACGGATCCCAAAAGCAACAGAAAACAAAACAAAAGCCACAACTAAGTACATACATATATATAACTTTGTGTCGTATATTATGATTGTTTGTGCTAGCCTGTGCTTGTGTGTGCAAATAAATGTGGTTTTTTGGACATAGTTCCTTTTCCACAGTAACCGGTGCATTTTTATTTTCAGGGCTATTGAAGGTTTTAAGCAAATTTATTCTAATAATACAAAAACACCAAACAATATAGAGAATTGCAGCGATTAAACTCAACAAATTGTCGAAAAAATTTATATGATCAAAAAATTTGGGACTTAGACTTATTCATTCAATCGCTTCTAACGTTGTTATTTTACAGTCGATTTTCTTGTGGAATGTTTTAATATTTGCGTAAAAGTATCAACTCTACGTGCAAAAAGTAAAATTGTTTTTTTTATTTTATTTCTATTTTTTCGTGGCCACAGAATCAAATGTAAAGTTTAATTTTTCTTAAAATCTAGTCTATTTTCATCTATATCTTTTGAACCACTTCCTTAATGAGAAATGTAATGACACACGTTTATTTGTTATTTTATTATATTTAATCTGACACTAAGCAAAAGGAAATTGGGTATTTCTAGCTCAAGATATGAGTTTCAAAGTGAAAAGAGGTCAAACAAGTGAAAAAACCACAATATCTCGAAAACTGTACCATTCAAAAAATTTTCATTTTCATTTTCGAATTCAGCTGGAAAAAGTACATAAGAAAAGTATCCTCTTATCAAAGGTACATGAGAAAAATCTTTTTGTAACCATTAGGCTCAACAAATTGTCGAAAAAATTAATATATTCATAAAATGTCGAATTTGGATTCATTCATTCAATTGCTTCTAACGTTGTTATTTTACGGTCGATTTTCTTGTGAAATGTTTTAATATTTGCGTAAAAGTATCAACTCTACGTGCAAAAAGTAAAATTATTTTTTTTTATTTTATTTCTATTTTTTCGTGGCCACAGAATCAAATGTAAAATTTGATTTTTCTTAAAATCTGGTCTATTTTCATCTATATCTTTTGAACCACTTTTTTAATAAGAAATATAATTACACACGTTTATTTGTCATTTTATTATCTTTAATATGACATCAAGAAAAATGAAATTGGGCATTTGTAGCTCAAGATATGAGTTTCAAAGTGAAAAGAGGTCGAAAAAATGAAAAAACCACAATATCTCGAAAACTGTACCATTCAAAAAATTTTCATTTTCATTTTCGAACTCAGCAGGAAAATCTACATAAGAAAAGTAACCTCAGATTAGTGGAACATTTTGAGTGTAAACTAGTGTTATTAGTTGTATATATAAATTTTAGTGGGGCAGCTCTGAGTACTTGGGATCTCAGAGATGACAAAAAAAATTAAAGTAATTTTTTTTTTTGTCTTTTATTTTGCCGTCAAAATCTGTAATTTATCTGAAGTCCTCGTCTATAAAATTAATTACGGACAAAAAGCTATAGTTGTTAGAAAATGCAAACCGAGACCCTGTGTATTATAAAAACACTTGTAGACCTATTTTAAGAATATTTCAATTATATATAATTTTTGAATGGTTATTAACAGATTAACTTTTCCAAGTAGTATTTATCTCAATCAAGTGCACTCAAAGTTTCAGATTATTCTTACAAAAATCTCAAGAAATTAACTTTTTCTCTAGAGTTAATGTAAATTTTTTTGTATAAAGTTGTAAATGAAAAATAATTTTAAAAAATTCAGTACGATTCTAAAGGATTCGAATCTGGCTTCCGTTATGTTTAATTTTGAGATATCCGCATCGAATAGGTTTCCAAACCTCAATGCATTTAAAAAAAATTTAATGTGATTTTTGTTTTGGTTGGGTTTCCAAAAATAATTAAAAATTCTGTATTTTTTATGCTATGCTCAAAGCTTAAAATTTTCAGTTTGACCATAAAAATGTATTTATTTTAACAACGAATAGCAACTTTATATTATTTGAGTTTCAACTAAAATCCTTATGTGCGATATCTATGTATTTAAATGAATTATCTATTTTCTTAACGCTTACGCTAAAGACGGACCGAATGCTGAAGATGACAGTCAACAAGCAGCAGAAGCCATGGTTCAGTTGAGTGGAGTTGGGTTTTACACTCAACAGCCACAAGGTCTAATATTTCGCATAATTAATCTCTTTTTTACAAATTTATTATTTGAATCTTGTTTTGTGTAATAATTCTTCAATATTTTCAATTTTAAGTGTTGCAAAACTTGCATTCTATTGATGTGTTCTTTTCTTTTTCATTTACAGACGATTCCATGGACTTGGATCCCAACTACGATCCTTCTGATTTTCTAGGCATGAACAATCGTTTAGGAAATAACTCCAATATGCCATTACAACAACAGCATTCACAGTTTTCTAATGATAATGATGAAAATCAACATGTTGAATTTGGTACTATCGTTAATGATGATATGCAAATGCAACAAATGCCTTTAATTATGCCACGGGATATACCTAATAACGATAATGTCGGCATCGATGAAGATCTGGCAGTATCTGAAAGTGACGAAGAAATGGAAGGAATGTTAATAAAAAATGAGGGTACTGCACCGAACATTCCAATTGCTGAAAATATGTCTGAAATTCACATGGAACAACCACCTGAAACAACGCATGGGGAAAGTAATTTCCTGATGGAAATTTCGAAGGAAGAACATCAAGAGGAAAATGACGAAGATGATGGATTTTGGTTTTAATATATAATTTAATTTTAAAGAACAGATGATTTTTCTTCTGATAAATTTTAAAAATGTTTATAAAGTCAGTTTGCGTATTTTTTTTAAAGTAGACTACATTTCAATTGCAATATGAATATTTCAATAAATATTAGTGAAAATTAATGCTGTAATTATTTTTAAATAAAACGAAATCGATCCTTTAATTCTTATGTTAAAAATGCAAAAGTGCGAATGTTCGTTATCTCTTCACAGCTTAACCGATTTCAATGAAAATTGGAAAAGGGGTCACTGGAAGCCCAACAAAAGGCATTTGCTATTTTTTATCCTGAAAAATATACATCACATACATCAAAAACACAAAGCGTTATAATTTAGCACATGTGGCGGGTATGTGTGTACAAAAGAGAGAGCGTGGGTGTAGCCGCGGGATAACTGCTTCTGCTTTATAAATCAAAGCCTAGGAAAAAAAACGCAAAATTATAAATTAGTAGTATGCTACAACGGAATGTAAGCTTTCATTGACCATGTACTTGGGATGCGATCTGCATAAAAGAACCTTATCATATTAGAACAAAAATTCAGGAAAGCGAAAAGTGCCCACATCAATATTATAACTTTTTGAATTGTTTTGGTTAAATATGGGCACATTTTATAACTCACAATGATCGCCCTACATAAGAATATGGCTAGATTTCAATCTTCTCTTCTGGCAAAATAATGTCTCTTTATGCAAATCACATCACATGTAATGTTCAATTTTTGCATAGACAAAATGCTTCTATCTTTCAATAGCTTCTTTTTTTTGTAAGCTAGAACATTGGCAATCTCAAATATATTCTCCCAATTCAGCAATTTTTTTTGTAGTACTTCGTTGACCTTTGTCAATAATTTATTTAAAACTAAATCTTATTATAAGCTATAATTTGATGTCATTCAGTTTAATTTTAAAGCAATTTTAAGTGCCCTGTTACACGATCAATTTCTTCCACAGTACCGGGACCAATAGCCAATACTGTCTTAGAATTTGGTTCTATCTGCGTGCGCCCAGCATCGCGTATAAGGCATGTGTTAAGGTGATTTGCCTCCGCTGCTTTTTTTATAACCATCATTTCACGTTCACTTTCAACTTTTAGAGCAATTTTAGCACAGCCGGTATTTTCCCAAGCACGCACTAAACTGAGGTTACGTTGTACAGCTTTCTGATATGCACCAACAGCACCATGACCACACTGAGCAGCGATTTTTCCTTTGCCCATTTTAAGGTCGTTACGAACGACTAACACCATTTTGTAGTTGTTGCTGTAGCTGGAGTACGCCTAAAAATAATTTATTTCAAATGGGCTAACATACCAAGATATTTCTTACCTTTTCTTCCGTTCTTCCAGCATCGCCTACACCCGTATCCGTTTTTTTAGCCACTGCATCTGTCACGTGTTTTTTAACCGCATACTTGTAGCCAACAAAAAATGATAGCAGCACAGCGAGTCCATTGATAACTTGATTGGTGTCCAGCAATTTGTCTCCCATGGTTTAAGTTGCTTTGAGTTATTAAACTCAGCCTTTAAATGGGTTTTCAGCACTTTTGTATCAAATTAGCACATCAAATTTAAAAGTTTGTTCCTAATAATGAATAAGCAAATGGGAAGAGCTGTATGACGAAATAACAAAAGGACCAGACAGACAACCCACGGCGTTTAAAAATCAACCAAGTCGCGTTTTTCACTCGACCGCTGTCACTTGGTTCAATAACATATGTCAAAAATAACAAAACATTTTTAGATGAAACAAACCATTGTGAATGGGGGAATAGATAACGCACACTTATTGTGAATATTTGTGAAGCGGCCAATAAAAAAAAACCTTATATATACATATATGTATATATATATATGTAAAACAGCAACCAAATACAATTGGGGAATACCCGAATTTAATATCAGGTTTTTGTTTATTTCGTTTTAATTAAACTTTAATTTAGAATTACATTTTTCAGCATTTATTTTGTGTTCATTTCCGTGGTATGCAATAAATAATTTCAATGAAATGCTAAAAGTTGATGTTCCAACTAAAGTTTTTTTTTAATTCGATAATGAAATTTCCAGTATAAAGCCCAATTTCCATGTGATCTTATCTTATGTTATTTTATCCCATATCAGGGACATCAAATGAAATTTTTGTAAGAAAGAAAAAGTATGCGAACAGAAACTAATGCGCTTAGAGAATGCGAGAGTGAATAGCATACATTTGCTATCTTAATAGCATGTGATGTCCTCCCTGATATTTGATAAAATAAGATAAGATAAGATCACATGGAAATTGGGTTTAATTGTATGCATAATTAGCTCATATATTTATTAGGGCTACCAGATCGCCTGCCTACAAAAGTAGCACATATCAAAAAATTTCAATTTAATGAAAACCAAAAATAAAATTCCAATGTTGTAATGAAAACAAAATTTTTTTTAATTCCATTGAAATATTTTTGATTACCAAAAAAAAAAAAAAGGTCCTCACTTTGTACGACAAAACCCCAGCAAATTAAAACAATATGGTATTTCAAATAAGTTTTATTTTTCAATGCAAACATTAAAAGTACCACAACCATTCAAAAGTAGTACTAAGCGAAAAGAGCGTATCTCAAAAAAATTAATTATTGCTGTCTCTTTCTGTTTATTTTTGTGACACCGCAGTTGCCAAATCAGTTGTTAGAACAATTACAAATTTGCCAAAGTTTTGGGTTTGTTCAGATGGACAACTGGACTTTACTTTATATGTAATTGTAGAAGGGCTTTCACAAATTACGTTACGCATATTTTCGAAAGTAACTAACCCTCTCCTCCACTGGTAAAGGCACTATATCAAAAACACCTAATGTAGCTCCTAGACTTTTCTTAATTACTGTTACGTAATGTGTGAGTGCACCCTAATGACTTGAAAAAAATTGTTTATAAATTTTTAGCGAAATTAACAGCGGATACCATATCAGGATATCACAAAGTTAAGAGGATTTGAGTATAATTAAGCCCAATTTCCATGTGATCTTATCTTATCTTATTTTATCAAATATCAGGGAGGACATCACATGTTATTAAGATAGCAAATGTATGCTATTCACTCTCGCATTCTCCAAGCGCATTAGGTTCCGTCGCTTGCTTTTTCTTTCTTACAAAAATTTGATTTGATATCCCTGATATGGGATGAAATAAGATAAAATAAGATCACATGGAAATTGGGCTTTAAGCCCAATTTCCATGTGATCTTATCTTATCTTATTTTATCAAATATCAGGGAGGACATCACATGCTATTAAGATGGCAAATGTATGTTATTCACTCTCGCATTCTCCAAGCGCATTAGGTTCTGTTCGCATGCTTTTTCTTTCTTACAAAAATTTGATTTGATATCCCTGATATGGGATAAGATAAGATCACATGGAAATTGAGCTTTAAGATAAAAATAAGCGTTATTCACCAATTATTTTTTTTTGCAGATAGTCAATTCTGTAAAATCAAAAAACACAAAATGTTAATAAAGATGAATGAAATTTTAGAAATGCTGTCATCGCACGCAACGGAAAAACGTTCCCGGATTTTCGTTACGTAATTTTATCGAATTCGATATTCCAAAATTGCAAAAAACACTTACAAAAATTTCAGTCCAGTTGGCATTGATTTAAAATTTGGTTTGATTCAAACAAGAAATAAACACCACAACACAATTTCACTTTTAATAAAGTCAAATTTTATTTTTTATAAGATTTATTTTTCATACAACTGTTTAAATATTAAAAATCAATAGTGTCAACGAAGTGTGAAATCGAAATTAAAAGCCACGTACGTCAATCAAATTTCAACTGACGTGGAAGAAGCGTCAGCGCAGCAAAAACTATGCCTTGTCAATTCTGCCTTGTCTGAAACTGCTTCAGTTTTGCTTAAAAAAAATAAATTGTCGAGTAAAGTGTGGGAAATATTATTTTTATTTTGTATAAACAGAAATTCAACTAATTTAAGCAACATGGGTATTGCTGAAACGTTGCAAATCGATGAAATGTTGAAAGACTTCAACAGAATGAATAAACGCCAGGTAAGTTTTTCGTGGACTGGTTGGTTGGATGGTTGCTTATAGTTTGGGGGGTAAAATATAGCAAAATGCCGACGTAAACATCTGAATGCATTTTATTAACATTTGTTGTTGGATTTGCAGTCACTGTATCAAATATTAAGTTTTGCGATGATAGTTTCATCGGCACTAATGATCTGGAAGGGATTAATGGTAGTCACCGGCAGTGAATCCCCTATTGTAGTGGTTCTCAGTGGTAGTATGGAGCCGGCATTTCATCGTGGCGATCTGCTCTTCCTTACTAACTATAAGGAGGAACCAGTGCGTGTTGGTGAAATTGTTGTTTTCAAAGTGGAGGGGAGAGACATTCCAATCGTGCATCGCGTTATAAAATTGCATGAGAAGTAAGTCTCAGAAATATTTAGGTTATAAAAGAAATATATATTTTTGCATTTTATACTTTGTAGGATTGATGGTTCAGTTAAATTCCTTACAAAGGGAGATAACAACAATGTTGATGATCGAGGTCTCTATGCTCCAGGACAATTGTGGCTGACGAAAAAAGATATTGTTGGGCGTGCAAGAGGTTTTCTGCCTTATGTTGGTATTATAACAATATTTATGAATGAATATCCAAAAGTTAAGGTATGTTGAAATTTATTTGTACTATATTCTGTTGAAGTTTCTTAAAAAAGTTCCTTTATAGTGGGCAATCTTATCAATTTTGGCAATTTTTGTACTGCTGCATCGCGAATAATATCCAATTCAGATGCAACAAATTCTTACATTAAGTACTGATATTAAAAGAAAGCGTCCACTGCTAAAACAACAACAGCAACACAGTTCACAACAACAGCAGCAACGACAACATCATGAGCAACAACAGCAGCAGCAACAACCGAAACGTAATAGCAACAAGCGGACACAACCGAAACAAGTCTCAAGCCTATAAAAACTGATGGAATTAAACAGGACTACTAAAAAATAAAGTGAATAAAATAAAAACAACTTAAAGTTAATTTAAAAGAGAGAGAAAAAATAGTATAAATAAATTGGAAAAACGATTGAAAAGTCATCAAATGTTTGTAAACGACTATAAAAATAAAAATTGTTAATTTAATTTACAAAAAACTAAAATGGGCTCTTAAAACTGATTTAATAATGAAAAAACAAAAGCTAAAACTAAATAGGTATTTGAGTACTTTTAAATTTTAAAGATTTTTGTTGATTCAAGTTTTAATGACGAAATAGTTTTTATTACAAATAATAAACCAAATGTGACGACTGTTGGAATAAACTACATAGGAACTGTTTGAACATTTTGTATCGAATTAGAAACGATTATGTTGGTATTGTTTATTTTTCTTTCAATTGTCTAAATGTTTTAATTTTTTTAACATTTTTTTTTAAATATTTCAAAACTTGAAAAAATTATTCTTATTGCCAAATAATGGAAAGGTAGGAAAAATATCGATTACCTGCCAAAAATACTCTGATGCGATAAGTTCCAACGAAATTCGTTTTCGCTGATATCGGTTTTGTTTTAGTTTTAGTTCATTTACAGGGAATATGTAAAAGCAGAATTTTCTATTGACAACATTAACTCCAATAGCAGTTGCGGTTGGATTCATTATTAATTCTTAAAATTGACTCTATTTTGCACTATTTCAAGCTTTTGCTTCTATCTATACATCAACTCAAATTTGAACTTTTCTCGTTAAACTACCGTCTTGGTTTCTTAAGACGTGGCCTGGATTAATTTGGTAAACAAGTACAATAGAGGAACCGGTTTCATAGTTTATAATTGATTTTAAAGTTTTGTGTGAATAGCGAAATAGGAATTATCGATTACAACTTCGAATACGAAATATTTGAAAACACAAAATATGCACAGAAATCATCTTTTTTTGTTACAAAGTGCCAAAACAACTTAATTTATCAAAGTTTTCAGCAAGTTTTCTTGATTTAATTACATATAGTGCAAGATCCGACGATACATCGACCTTCACCCATCTGCTTACCGAATGAAACTTATTTCTTATCAAATTTCGAATATAGACGAATACATCTAGAAACACTTGCCTATTGAAATATGGTCATGGCTATTTTTAATTAAAATTATTTTTATTAACTTTTTTTCGAATTCTTCACCCACTTGTTTACCAAACAAATATTATTCGAACCGAAAGTTTGAAGCATAAAAAATATGACTAGGTAGTATTGCCTACTCATTTCTGGTCATAACTACCTGGCAAGCAGGTATAAATAGGTAAGTAAATATAGTTAACTGCACTGATCCAATCGCACCAATGCACCAATCGAAATATATATCGAAATAAAGATAATTTAATTACAAATACGATGGTATAGTATTTCCTGCAATAAATCGGTTAATTAAAATGGTTTTAATTAAAAATAGCCATGACCATATTTCAATAGGCAAGTGTTCTTGGACGTGTTCATCTATATTCGAAATTTAATAAGAAATAAGTTTCATTCGGTAAGCAGATGGGTGAAAGCCGATGCATCGTCGGATCTTAGACTATTATTTCTTATGTTGAAAAATGTATGTAATTCATAATAACACTAAAAATATTAGTTGATACAATTACAGCATAAAAGAGGTAATGTTAGAAAGAAGTTGATGCTCTAGCGTTTAGTTGAAAACACAAAATCGCATTGCTCTCGAAAGGGTGAACTCAAAATTTTTATAAAAAAAAATTCATAAAAGTTTTAGTTCAACTTCATGTAAAGAACTAACCACTTTTTTTACGGGCTTTCACGTTTATTGGGTCTTTTTTTGAAGTGAAACTTTGATAGTACGGGTGTGATTTGAAATTAGGTGTATATAATGAAACGCAAAAAGCGACACTATTTTTTTAGCCGTTCTTGCATTTAGTAGAGACGAAAATGGAAATCTGGTTATAGATACACAGAGTGTACTGAGGTTATGGAGGCAGCATTTCTCCAACTTGCTTACGGGCGATGATTCCACCAATTCCGCCTAGAGAGAATACAGTACGATACCACCAATCGTTGACAACGCAGTGAAAGTACCATCACCTAGCCATGAAGAGGTTCGAGCTGCTATCCAGCGACTCAAAAACAACAAAGCAGCAGATGCTGACGGCCTGCCAGCTGAGTTGTTTAAAGCTGGTGGCGATGAATTGATAAGGTGCTTGCATCAACTCATCAGCAAAATATGGCTAGCGTTTCCGCTAGAAAGGATACCCGACAATCTGCGCCAACTACAGGGGTATTAGTCTTATTTCCATCGCATATAAGATCCTCTCAAGCGTATTGTGTGAAAGATTGAAGCCGTATACAGAAACACTGATCGGATCCTATCAGTGTGGCTTTAGACCTGGTAAATCCACCATAGACCAGATTATTACACTACGCCAAATCCTGGAGAAAACCTATGAATATCAAATCGACACTCACCATCTCCTCGTCGATTATAAAGCTGCGTTCGATAGCCCAGTGCGGAATTGCCTATACGCAACAATGTCTGAGTTCTGTATACCTGTAAAGTTGATAAGGCTCTGCAGGTTGACGTTGAGCAATACGTGTAGCTCCGTCAAGGTAGGGAATGACCTCTCCGGAACTTTTAATACTAAGCGAGGTTTCAGACAAGGCGACCCGCTCTCGTGCGATCTCTTCAATTTCATTATGGAGGGGATCGTACGAAAAGCCGGTGTGCATCATAATGGCACCATTTTCTTCAAAGGTGTTCAGCTCCTTGCGTACGCTGATGATATTGATATTATCGGTCGGAGTAAGAGAGATGTTACTGCTGCTTTCACTGCTATTGAAAAGGAATCAGCCAAAGTGGGTTTGACGGTAAACGAGGGCAAGACGAAATACATGATGTCTAGTAACAACAACAAGAGAGTGCGGGATCCAGACTCTCATGTTACAGCGGGCAACTGTAAATTAGAAGTTGTCAAGGAATTCACTTACCATGGCACTGCCGTAACCAGCAACAATGATGTCACTCTGGAGATTAAGCGGAGAGTAACAATTGCTAATAGGTGCTACTACGGTCTCAGTAAGCAATTACGTTGCAGAGCTCTCTCGCGATCGAGAAAGCTAACACTCTACAAGACGCTCATACTACCTGTGCTTCTTTATGGCGCTGAGGCATGGGTGGTTTCGACAACAGATGCAGCCGCTCTTGGGGTGTTCGAGAGGAAAGTTCTCCGCAAAATCTTTGGTCCTGTTCGAGTTGGCGACGACTATCGCATTCGAATGAACTACGAGCTGTATGAGCTCTACGCCGGCATTGACATAGTTAAGCGTATAACAATACAGCGACTACGCTGGCTGGGTCATGTCCATCGTAAAGATAAAGAATCTCCAGCGAAAAAGGTATTCGAAGGGAAGGTCCCCGGTCAACGACGAAGAGGGAGACCATGCCTCCGGTGGATAGACCAAGCTGAGGAAGCACTAACCACGCTTGGCATTAACGATTGGAAAAGGCACGCGCAAAACAGATGCGCCTGGCGAGAGCTAATGAGGTCGGCCGTAACCTGACAACGGGTTGTTATGGCCATCTAAGTAAGTAAAGTAGTACTTGCACTTAGTATAGTTTTTCGTCGAAGGTAAGGCTCAGTTGACTAGATCTAGAATAGCTATAGCAATACATGATACATCAAATTAAAGTACTCATCGAGCACAGTGTCTAATAAATGATATACATAAGTAGTTATCAAGTACTCATTGAGCAGAGTACCCAAAACCTATCAGCTTTGAGATCGGTTAACCAAAAGCTGAGATATAAGCGTGAAAAGATTATGTGGTGAGCGTAGACGAATATTTTGATTTGTTGAGATTCACAGAAATTGGCATCCGAGGACAAGACGAAAGAACAACCGTGACGTCTATTTACTTTATAATAATGTTGACTTAATGAATGGTATAATGCTGTAAATTACTTTTTGTTTTTTGGCAATCGAATGTTGATTTTCATGCTAATGACAATGGCCATGCGTTGTCTTTGGATGTCAATCAGTTTTTTTGTATTGGCAAAACCAATTGCCAAGTTAATCACAAAGAGTATTCATTATAGACTCCGCAAATAGAGCAACACATGTATAAAACATTGAAGATAGATACAATTTTTTAAACTGTACATCTAAAGTTAAGAAAACATTAACAATTTCTTCAGTCTTTTTTTTATTTTTCAACATTTGTTTTATGATCTTAACTTATCAATTGACTTCTTTCCAAGCCATTTTAAAAATAGATACTTAAGACATCAAAACTTATTTTCCTCGCATATACTACTGCCATCATCTCGGATTCGCGTAATCGATTGACTTTCAGGGACATCTATAATCTCTATTCTCCTGCAACAGTTGGCATAGTCGCACATGATTTCTCACGAATTTCCAACAAATGAAAATTACCTACTGTTCAGAATTGTTGCTTAACATTTGTATTTTCGGTAAAAACAAAAAAGTGATTTCATTTTTAGCATTGTGCGCCATGAGATTCTTCTTGACTGTGTACTGGTGCTATCTTTTGATATTTGCATTCTCAGTTATGGTGTTTGAATTTGAAATCCAACTTAATCTTTTGGTGGCAAGCCTTTTGGTTTCAGCACACTTTCTAGAAGGTTTGGACCCGGTTGATTTTTAGGTCTAGGTGTTGGGGTTAAGGATCTTGTGTGTGGCAAAGCCTCTTCCTTCTTTTTGATCGCTGAAGTAGCAGCACGGCGTGCACGTATTTTCTCTTCCATTACACTTGGAACCATAAAACAGTTGGACTCACGATAGACGGGCTTGCGACGATCATTCCAAGGGAAAACCCATTGAATTGGAGTGAAGTCACGTTTCCAGGGCTTACCTGTGTGAAACAAAAGAAAAGTCATATTGTCTCTAGTAGGAAAATGACGTGTAAAAAACTTACGTGGCTTAAACCAGTAATCGCAAGTCCAGTCCTCTGCACCCTCTTCGTCGGCATCGCTGTAGATAAATTGTAAGAAATGCAGGGATTAGAAATCTCAGATTAATTCTTAAAAACTTAAACCTACCCTCTCACATATACGCGCACGTATCTACTTGACTTGCGGAACATTTCCATGGCCTGCTTAAAAGTCAAATCGGCAGCTGGTGTATCATTGATTTGTGTTATCTCATCACCAATACACATACCGCCACGTTTAGCCAACCCCGTTGGAGTAACGTTGATAATGGTCAAAGGTTCAAATTGATCGGTGCCACCAGTAACCTCAAAACCCCATATCGCATCCACAAAACTCATAATTCTGCGATCAGTTTCCAAGGTATAAGTGATGCGCAATTGGTACTCAACATTGTCGAAGGCATCTGATGTGTATTTGGGAATTTTAATTTTTGAATCGATCATGCTGAGGATCAAAACACAAATATTAAGTTATGCAATTAGAATTTAATTTTTTTCAAGTTTAAAACTTACTTGCTGTGCTGATGGAAAATTATCCTTATCAAAAATAAATTGAATAATATATTAAATGATCGCTTCAACAGTAAAAAATCCTTTTAGATCGCAGTAACTTAGAGCTGTATTATTGCTAATGTATCGCTTGTCGTATCCACTGACTGTACGTCCTGACAACAATTCGACTAAAATTCAATTAAGTGATCGTTGCAACAAAAGACAGTATTTATAGGTTTTTTCACTGCAAAAGATTTCACGGTCACATCAATCAATCGATGGGTATTTTAGTGGGAAGTTTACAATGTCACTGTGCAACGTCATAAAGTCTTTTTTTGTAGCGATGTTATCAGTAATTGCAACAATTGCCAAAATATTTACGAGATTTGGTTGACTGCGTTCATTGTCATTTTATTTTTGGTAATTTACCAAATAATTGTGTTAGTTTTTTAGCCCATGTTCTTCGTATTTTTAGGGTATTACTATTGCACCGGAACTATATTTGATGTTTATCTTTTACTAGCGAAACCCGGCGGGCGTTGCTACGCCTCAACAAATAAAATATAAAGTGTTTTTATTTTAGTTGGATTACTTAAATAAGTAAAAATTATTTTTGTTGATATTTATCTTATTGCGAGTGGATAGACAACGTTGTATGTTTTTCTATTTGGCTCATAAATGAACAATTGATTTGGCGGGAATCAATGGAATGCCTAGAATCAGCACCTTTGAAAGAGTTTAATTTGGTAATAGTCCTTGTCCTCTATATATGTACTGAGTCTCATAGTCATAGTCTTTTCTTATTTTGGAGGCATGGCACTACCCATTTTTTCATTGAATCTTACTTTCTTTCTTTTTTGCTCATTTTTTCCAAACCAAACTATGTTAAGAAATTTTTACAAACAATAAGAAACATGTGTACCAAACCTTATCCATCTGCGTCAAATAGTTGTTGAAACATAAGAAAGTTGATTTTTTCTCATATGGAAGCGTGGTACCGCCCATTTTTGCATTGATTCTAACTTCTTTCTCTACCCTTTATATATGTACCAAGTTTCATTTATCTGCATCAAATAGTTGATATGATATGATGAATCATATTTTCTTTTAGATAAGGGGGCGTGGCATCCCCATTCTATTCTAAGCTGTGCCTGTTTATATAAAAGCCACGTGGTGTGAATTCCATGAGAACTGATTAAGCGATCTTCGAGAAAATTATGTTTAAAAAATATATTTGTATGAAGGTCATCCTTAATATGCTCCCTAAATAAAAGTATTGAAACTTTATCCACGCCTCTTAAATAAAAGTTACTTTGTGTAAATTCGGTATGAATCGATTAACCTGTCCTCATGAAAAATATATTTAAAAATATTTTTGTATGAGGACCACCCAAATTGTGAACCCTAAGTAAAATTTGTACTATCTAATCTGTGCCCCTTCATATAAAAGCCATGTGGTGTTAAGACCATGAGAATCGATTAAAAGGTCTTTGAGAAAATGATATTTCAAAATATATAGTTTTGTGTGAGGGCCACCCTAAATTACAGTTTTGTAGCTTAAGCTATGCTTCTTAACATAAGAAATACGTGGCGTAAATTCGGTGTGAATCGTCTAACCTGTCTTCGTAAAAATTATTTTTAAAAATATTTTCGTATGAGGGCCACCCTAAGTATGCTCCCTAAATAAAAGTTTTATAGCCTTATCTGTGCCTCTAAATATAAAAGCCATGTGGTGTAAATTCCATGAGAATCGATTAAGCGGTCTTCGAGAAAATGATATTTATAAATATTTTTGAATCAGGACCACCCTATGAACCGTAAATAAAATTTTTACAATCTAATCTGTGCTTTTTAAAATAAAAGTCATGTTGTGTAAATTCCATAAGAATCGATTTAGCGGTCTTCGAGAAAATGATATTTAAAAAATTTTTTTGTGTGAGGACCACCCTATATAAAAGTTTTGAAGCCTAAGCTATGCTTCTTAACAAAAGAAATACGTGGTGTAAATTCAGCGTGAATCGATTAACCTGTCTTCGTGAAAATGATGTTTAAAAATATATTTGTATGAGGGTCACCCTAAGTATGCACTCTAAATAAAATTTTTACAATTTAATTTGTGCCCCTTAATATAAAAACCATACTGTGTAAGTTTAATGAGAATCGATTTACCTGTCTTTGAGAAATCGCTATTTTTAAAATATTTGTGTATGAGGGTCTTAGCTATGCGTCTTAATATAAGAGACATGTGGTGTAAATTCCATTTGAATTGGTTAAGTGGTCTTTGTAAAAATGCTATTTTAAAGATATTTGCGTATGAGGGCCACCCTGAATTAAAGTTTTATAGCCACCACGCCCCTGGTGTCTAATCCCGTTCATATTTTGTGAAGTGCTAAACATAGGCTATGTGCATCCTGACACCGAATTTCAAGACTTTTGCTATCATATGAACCAAGATATAGCGAGTTAAAGGTTTTAATTGCATGTAAAGTGCCACGCCCCTTGCTTTTATCAAAATAAAATATAGCCCATGTTACTCAGGAATAGTGTAGATTTCTATTAGTAGAAGAATTTTTGGAATCGGTTCCGTAGTTCCAGAGATTACCCTGAACATACAAACAAACAAACAAACAAACCTTACCTCTTTATACTTATAATAGTATAGATTATCATGGTAGGTGGAGCCAGTACATACTACATATATGTACATATGAAATGTCCCAGGTCATTTCAAACCTTAATTTCAGTTTAAAAAATATATTTCTGGTATAGCAATAATATAAATAAAGTAGCCAAAGGTATATTATGACTTTCTTGACTACTGCACTTGTCTAGTATACATAGTAATGAACTTTACTGACAAAAAAATTCTGTGAAAACCATCTATAAGTTGCCGTCCAAGCGCAAGAATAGACCTGAAAAAGAGAGTGTCAGAAGATCAATAACCATTTCGCTGATCGAAGCGTCTTGCGTCGAGGCAGATGTCCAGATAATTTTTAAGTTAATGTAAATGAGTGGCTGATGACATTTGGATTGAAGAGTGGTTGAGAGAAAATTCGTATTCGGAACAAATTTTGTGAATATTAAAAAAGACAGAAAATTATATAATACGGGTCCTTTGATAATACATACAATACACAATGAGCCCCCTTAGTAACTCTGAGCCCATAAGACAGCTCCTCGAGATAATGCAGAAAATTTGACAATTTCTGTCTAGAAGTTTGTTTTTGGAAAGCCTAAGAAGTCAGAAGTTCCCAACTGAGGAATAAGGACGGAAACATGAAAGAAGCTGGGTGAATGAAATATTTTATTCAGTATTTTTTATAAGATATATTTGGAGTAAAATTAGTGGCTATGGTAGAGCTTTAGCTCCTATTTCTTCTCAGAGATCTGCGTCAGAAGCATATGCATAATATCTTGTTTAGGGTTATGTTGTTGTTGCTAATTGGATCTAAGTATCACATGGATGTAAGGGTGGAGGTAAATGGCCATATATGACTAGCAGTGCTTATTAATCGAGTTTTTGCTTAGTCAATTGAAGGAACAATGATCAGTTAGGCGCTTGTAAGATACTTTTATCAAAATGACTATAAGTCTTTCGATGTAGCTTTTACTCAGGCGGTAGACATCATGTTGCACCATCGCTACTTCTAGGCCTATGTACATACATATATTCGAATTATGCCCCACAGCTGGATGCCATGGGGGTTTTAGTGTAACATTATTCAGTTCTTATTTATTCTTTAGACTTAGACATGACTTAGCTTTTTAGTTCTATTACGAAATCTGGTTGGTTCAATGAGAGGGTATAGTCAAGTACCCAGTGGTATCACAATGGACCATCATTTGGTCTAAGTGAGTCGGTTCGCAACTGACTGCCACTCCTACCTAAACTTAAGGACTAAGAAGCTATATAAAAGAGTAGAAGTGTACTCGTGTAACTCTTGCTTTCATTTGATGATACATTTTTCATTTAATAAATGCGAATTTTTGGCACAATTTGACAAAAGCAAAGAAATATTTCTGAAAATTTTTAGCAAATGATTTAAGATAATGCATCATCAAATATTACTAACATTTTAATCATATACAAATGATAAGATAAATATAGATAAAACTAATTTAAAATATAAAAAAATATATAAGAGAATTTGCTTGAATTAAGAATAAAAGAGAAAGACAGTTAATTATCTGATAGCCAAAAAAAAAAAAAGAAAAAACAAATAAATTCAGCTAGTTATTAGATAGTTAAAAAATGAAATGGGTTCTTCTGGGATGACCTAATGATTTGCAATTCAATTCAAGGTTATGCCACAATCGAATCGCGCCAACAAATAAGAATGTTCCAAAACTTAGGAATTGAATCGCGATAAAATTCATTTCAGGCCAGTGATTGTACAGAGAGATATTGTGGACAATTATTATAAATGATCTTATGGAATTTTTAGAATATTTCTATAGTTGTAATATTGCTGCAGGCCTAAACCAAATACTGTTTTTCTTTCTAAAATTGGGTCATACCGCTATATCTTTTCAAACAAATAATATGTCTTATACAATCGTTTAAAGCAACATTCAGACTGGCTGCGGATGAAATCTGGGCAGGGACAGGCCGAACAAATTAAAGTAAAAATGGTAGTAATAAGCTTTTGACTTCATGCATTTTCAAACTGCTCGGCAAAGCTAGTGATGCTCTAAGACTTCTCAGATTGAAGTAAATTTACTGAATGACTATCGTAGTACACAACTCAAATATCAATTTATTCTATATCCAACTTTGAAACGACAATTTCACAGTTGTGGAAGGAACAAACTATAACACATTTCAAAATATTGAGGCTAGGTTTGTTTTTAATTAACAAGCGTTACAGTTCTTAAGAAGTCCGATAGGTTCATAAATATTTATCAAAACGTCATCAAAAGTTTCTTTAGCATCTTATCTGATCGAATGTCCTATCCATCGCCAGTATCTTTATATAATCTCACTTGGGATAGATGTATGGTTGGTAGCCAAATGAAGTTCATATAATATGATTTTTTTTGACATATCCGTTTTCAACAACTTGCAAATGGCATGCTCATACTTTCTTTAATCTCAGTTTGTTAAGTAGGTCATTATCCTTACCATTTATACCCCTATGCACCTACATGTGGTGAATATTAAAATGCTAAGGCATCCTATTAAGAAACGAACGACATTGGCCATTAGAACTACAAGTGAGCTTAAGGAAATTGATTTTTAAGATAGAGTAGACTATATAAGTAAATATTGCTTTTGGAACGACATTTCTTTTCGGTCAGGATGGTAGATACTTCTTTCATAGCTATAACTTTCGCCTGAAAAACGCAGTTATGATCCGGTAATATAGCAACAATAATTAATCCCAGCTCTTTAGAGTACATGGCTATTTATCTTACAATTAGATCTAATCATGTAGAAATTAAAACACCACTTCTGAACGGAAGTCCTCTCTTCCAGTCATCAATACATGTCATGTGAAAAAGTGTTTCCATGTTCTTTATGTTAAAGGTTTGTTCACAACCCTTGGCTCATATCAGAAGGTTGTACCTAAGATAAATTCAAAAAGTGACGCCCCGTACTTGTATTCTGTGCTACCCCAGATAGTGTGATGTGTATTTTCGTTACTTCTTTGATAAGTCCCATTGATATATGAAAATTTTTTTTTTCAGCTTCAAGTATATAAATCACAATTTAAGTCAGCAAATTCAAATGTTTTTATTTCGACGAAACCAAAAATTTCAAAGTACAACACAATTTTTTCCAAATAAAAAACAACATTGTAAATACAAAGTAAGGTGTTACTTTATATTGCCACCAGCTTAAGAACTTTACCTATTGCAAACTGTTATTAAAACTCTGACAATCGTTGACTTAATTCATTATTGATATTTGCTAGTTAGTTGAAAAAATATGTACATTTAATCTATTAGCTACCAAATGCAATCAACGTTGTTATTGTTTTGATTATATTTTCAAAAATTCTTTAATTGCTTTAAATTGTTTCATTTTATCAAACTTTGTAAACAACAACACGGGAATGTTTCGATTTTTAAAATCTCGTCGGTATATTTTTGTTTGACGCCACGTCAGACTCAAAATAAATTGTCGTTTAATCACGCAAACAACGAAAAGCTAATTTTTAATTGAATGCAAATTTAAATAATACTTTTTCAGAGTTTCAGCCTAAACGTCTCGTGGCGTTAAAATTCAAAGGTCACAATTGCATTGCAAAATTTCAATTAATTAGAGCAGTTAATATGACCCCTCATGTTGGACAACATGGCAAGACATGACGCCAAATAGCATTTGGTGAAAAATTTTGAAACGCCCACATTATAAAATTTTTTTGAATTCTCTGTAAAGTAAAAGGAGCGTAAGGCATTGGTTTATCTTTTTGGCATAGATTTACTTTCTTACGACGTTTTTAATACTGACAACGAATATGGAATTATAATTTGGAGGACGCATCTAATTTCGGAGTTATAGACATCAGAAAGTGTTGCTGTTGTAATCGTCGATAAATCTAAAATTTTAAGATAGTCAAATGATCTCCATGTATTGATTTCCGATTAAATTGGGTTACTAAAAAAAACCAACTAACAGCAAATAGTACATCAATTCAAAGAAAAATATACTCTATAGCATGTTAATAACATTGTATGTTAAAGGGGTCAGTTCCTCAGCCGTTTTACATTGAAAAATTGGTGTTTTTATGTACACTTGTCTAGAAAACTAAGGGACCGATTTTGTTGAAATTTGCACCCATAGAAAAAACATTTTTGGCTTAGGAAATAAAAATAAATTAATTAGACAAAAAATTTTCCTTATGCGGAAAAATTGTGCCATTTTTTTAGTCGCTTACATTTTTAAAAAATCCGCCACTCAACATATAGAAGTCTTGTCAGCCATATTTATGTACATATAAGTGCTGACACCAACATTTAAAAAAAGGCATGTTGATATCTCTTATAGTTTTAAGGAAAGTATACCTAAAGTTGAAAATACAATTTTTCAGGAGAGCCATGAAACTAAAAAGTTGTTTTTTCCGCGAGCGCTCAGTAGTCTGGACAAGGCCGTGACTTCTCCACTTTGCTGGCGAATTTCGATTACTTCAACTCGGAAAACTATCAAATAAATGTTCTTAGGTGCAGAATTGAGTGAAGAATTGAAATCGGAAATAAAAAACAAATCGATTTGTTTATTATTTTTGATTTTGCAAAATCATCATGTTTGAAAACTTTAACAAATATGAAACTTCAATAAACCAATATTATTGGTAATTATTTAAATAATCTTTCATATGGCACCCATTCTTTGAAAATCGATTCTTATAACAATTATACAATTATTGAAAAGCAGGCTACATCTCCGAAACTAAGTGCGTTCTCCAACTTTCGGTTGCCTTTTTATTATTTTTCTCTAGAACGCATATTTGCTGCAAGTAGGGCTACCAGATGGCGTGCCTACAAAAGTAGCACATATCAAAAAATTTAAATTTAGTAATGAAAAGCAAAAATAAAATTCCAATTTTGTAATGAAAACCAAAAATTTTTTTAATTCCAAACCAATATTTTTGATGAGCAAAAAAAAAAAAAAAGGTCCTCACTTTGTACGAGAAAACCCCAGCAAATTAAAAAAATATTCCTTAGTTTTCAATGCAAACATCAAAAGTAGCAAAACCATCCAAAAGTAGCACATTTCGAGTGAAAAGTAGAAGTAGCAAAGTAGCACTTTTGCTACTTTAGTAGGCCATCTGGTTGCCCTAGCTCCAAGCATAAATATATTAGGAAGGGGCTTTCAAAGTAAACTTGTTCCAAATCTTGCAAAAATTGAGTGTTTGCAGAGCACTCAACATGAGTGCCAAGTGGTTGTATCTAACGTTCACAAACATTGGTGTTGTAAAACCATGTCGTAAAATACATATGATATAATATGAGGTATCATGTGAACCACCCTAGTGAATATACCATTTGTTATCTTTTTAATCATTTACGCAAATTCTTACACTTCTGAGGTGTAACTGTCCCGAGTTATTGTTATCAAAGTTTGTTAAAATAATGCTTCAATTTGTAAATACACATGGATATTGATCGCTGCTAATTGATCAGTGTATTCATTAAATTTTTCATAATATATACCATAAAATTATTGTTCATGGAGAACGTCTTGGCTCCAATTTCCTCCGTCTCAATCCACATCAACAAAAAATATGTTATCAATCTCTATATTTTAGCTCAAAAAACCTTTAAATATTTAGGTAATAAAGGTATGTACATAATTTGGAAAAAATTGCAGAGCTCTGTAGGAAACAATTAAATTCAAAGAGTTCGATATTTTTGAGTCGGGCAATTGAATTGAGACAACGCGTTCATGAGTTAGAATGTTAAAATGGCATATTCAATGTGTCAAATTTTGAGTAACTAGGTATTTGATGATTAAAAATGTTAAACTTTAATTCTAAATTAAAAACTAAAAGCAACATTATCAGATATTTGTTTTTTTCTTTCATAATGCCCAGGGACTTATGTATATGATATATTTGTTGAGTCTTGAAGAGAATAAAACGGTTCCTTACTTTATTGAAACAGCAACAAAAAAGTCTTTAGATAAAGTTAGGTAATTAACGTGCGAATGATTGATAACCTATGTATAATGCCACTGCAAAGACATAAAAGTGCGATATTTTCTCGCATGTAATAAATTCATGAAATGCTACTTTTTACAATGAAAACGAGAGTAATTGTTCTTATGTGCAACACTTTGCATTCTCTCCCTCTCAATTTATCAATGGTAAATCTGTACGATCCTATAAGCTAGTCAGTTAGCTAATAGTGAGCATTTGTTGGCTTCTTATAGTTACCCAGTTGGATAGAAAAGCATGCTAAAACAAATAGTGGTATCATGGTTTCCTATCTAAGCAGGGATGGTTGTTTTCTACATTGCTATTGTAGTTACTTACGTAATCGTACCTTGCGTGATGACCTTTTTACTAAATTCCTTATGTTTTATATGAAAACTTCGAAATGTTTTGTTAAGTTCAGTACATTCACAAAACTCCCGAATTAGCGTTCTAATTTAGACTTTTTTTTTTTGAAATTTAATTTTAAACTTTCACAAAATTTGTAACGCTAATTTTTTTAGTGTTTAATGTTTTCCATTTGAATCTTTAACCTTTTAAAATTTTGAAATGGCTGTTCTGAGATTTGATCTAATGACTTCTTTTATGGTAGGACAGCGCTTTATAGACTAAACATCAGGCGCTATCAAAAACATGTTGCTTGAAAATGAATTTAAGCTTAAGGCTCGTCACATGAAACTAATTGTATTAATAAAGATTTGAAGACAAAGAACGTAAAAAACCACCACCAAACTGTCTTACGGCGTAAGTTTCTGGGTATGTTAAAAAAAGTATAATAAATAATAAAAACTTATTAAGCCTAAGACCAGATTCCTATAGGTTCCCACTGGGTAGTTACTTTATAGCTTTTGCATTCAGCGAGAGTAATTTTTCTTATGTGCAACACTTTTTACTCCCTCTCTTTCATTTACTGTGGCTAACCTGTACGATCTGAAACGCTAACAGTGGGCACTTGTTGGCTTCTTATTGTTAGTTGCTTTTTAGCTCTTGCATTGATTAGATATAATTTAGTGAAGTGATCGTGACGTAAAGTTTGTCTGTACGCTTTGAAGAATTTGATCATTTGTTGTCGGGAAGATTGTGTGTTTTTGTAAGTGTAGAACTTTATTGTAAGTTAGTAAAGTGGGCGTTGTGAAGAATTTAAATTGTTGCTGCTGGAATCTTAAACTTTGTTTTTCGATTCTCAATCATAAACAACGTATAGCAAATATTTCTCAAAGATCGCGTCATTTAGGTTAACATCTGAAAGATATTCGGTCTGTTTATGTGGAAAAATTTGATTGTAGTTCTATTCTTTCTTATGGTATACCTATTTCTGTTTGTTTCTATAATTGCTATGACGAATTCACAAAAATAGCACCATATTTATCACATGGAAGTTTAACATACAGTTCATTATCAGCTTAAGAAAATATTTGCATACATTATGTTAAAATTTAGATGTTTTTTCTTTATATTTTATATATAAACGCGAGTAGGTAGGCACTGCTGATATTTTTGGGCAAAGTCAAAATTTTTTAATTAATACACTTAAGTTTGAACGTGTAAACTAATTTTATTGAGCACATAAAACTATTGCGTTTTTCCTATCGAAATATTCAATCCAGTCATATTTAGAACAAATAGCGTGTCGTCACATATTACTGGGTGAGTCAATAAGTAGGTCAGGCGCATTGTCAATTAATTTATCTTTAAAGAAAGAAAATAACTTTTGAAAGATGTAGTTGACATAATGATAAATAATTCCAACGTTCGCAAAAGGTCTAGAATAGAAAAAAGTGCTTAGAGTTTTGTGAGACATCAATGAGATAAGGTGCCGCTCAAATTAATAAAGACATACAACAAATTCGCTCATTTCATAAGGAAGTGCACACTTTCAAAGATTTTTATTGGATTTTTTCATACGCTGTAGTTTAAGTCTAAATCTTAAAGGAAAACCTATTTTAGCTTGAATAAAAATGAAAAAATTTATTTCAGTTGAGTATCACAAAATATTTTTTTTTTCATTCGAACCAAAATATGTTTTTATAATAGATTTTGGGTCACTAACTCTATCATACGAAGTTTTTTTTTTTAATTTTTTTTAGAAATTAAAATTTTCATTCGCTTATTACGTAACCCACTCGCCTAGTTCGTAACACCTCCCTCGCCTTGAACACCTCCTAATTTTAGCCTAGCAGGAATTTTTTTCATTGCGTTACTTTTTGAGCAAAGGGCTGTCCAGATGACATTGAATGTCCTTTATTAAAAACTATATGATTGTAATGATTTTACAGCCATTTAACAACGACCGATCTGTTAAGACCACTATCACGCTCAGTAGCCGTTTTTTTTAAATACATTCTGATTTATAAAAACTTTATCAGCTCTACATTGTTTGAATAGAGTGCAAACAAAAATGTTTTTTTGCCAAAGTACATAATTATAGGCGAAGCACTGTGTAAAAAGAAGAGAAGATATGTGGCAACATTGTAGACCTTGAAAATTGAATTTTTAACTAACCGCAGAGACGATAAATTTAGAAGACTTTGCAGTCTCAATTAAGGTGGCCATTTCGTGAAAACATCAGACTACACTCAATATATCATTCAAAAAATCGATTTAATTTGATCTTGTAAATTTAAAGCCTCTGCTTTCACTCGCAATGTTGCTACAGATAGATATGACAATCGCTTACTTTGTAGATAGAATCTATTTCATGCTTTTAGGAGCGTGAGGCCTGATAATATTTTAATAGCTATTTTGATCACATATTACTTTATTCTTTACAATTTTTTACCAATCACATTCTATCACTCAGTGCCATGATATTCTGGGCCTTCCCCCACATCTATCAGTATGCGGGCTCTACCAAAGCGCTGATCAATAAGTTTTCGCAGATACATTTTCATGGGGTAATTGGGAGTCTCTATTGTGTTGTTGTTGTTTTTGGTGAAGTATTTTTTTTTTAAGAAACTAATTTTCAACACCTTTAAGAAATTTTAACTTTTTTCTTTATTAAATATGTGCGAATATTTTATCACACTGACAAGGTTTGTATTAATTTTTGGTTCAAAATTACCTTAAGCACATACCTGTGTACAGCAATATCATGTTCATTTTTCAATTAAATATATGGCGATTGATTGATCACGCTCCACCTTTTGCAAAACGAAAGCCATTTTTTCTCTTTACTGTGTGGATTATTTGTGACACGAACTGTATTTCGTAATGTTTTTATTATTAACTCTTTTTTATCTATGAAAAAATGTTTTTTTATGAAACAATCAATTCCTGTGGACATATGAATGTAGGTACTTTTTTCAACTCATTTTTGAAATTGAATTTGCAATGGTTTTTTGTAAACATAGTTATATGATAGTCTTATAAGCTTACCTACTTTTGTCTCTGGGTCCAATATTTGCGTGCCTGTGTTATCGATAATTTTGAACATAATATCAATTGCATGGAGATTTCAACGGCATGACGTTACTTTCTAAAAATAGAAAAAATTATTATTGCTAAGCTAAAAATTCAAATGAAAAGATAAGAGGGCATTTGAAAATTATTATTAATTGCTTATAATTTAAGAGGTGTTTGTAGTAAACTAAATTTTTTGTGTGCATAATTCATTAAAATATGTTCAAATATGCAAAAATTATAGTAATTTGGGATAAAAAGGAAAAATGTGCAAATATTTTTTGTGGAAAATTAAAATTGGCTGATTTGGCGGTCTAATTTGGCAAAAATAACAAAAAACTTAAGAGAGTGTTTTGGATATTCAAAATAATTGGATTAGTAGTGTAATTAATGATTGACATTACTTTTAAATTTGAACGTAATAAATTCTTATTTTCGATTTTCCAACCATTAAATTGTTGCATTTGTTCCTCTATTCAATCACCACACAAACTTTTCATGTGGGTTTGTTTCATGGCTCTGACTTTATTCATGGAACTGATTCTTTGTTTCTTGTGTCCGACCATTTCAAATTCAATTGAGAAAACAATCTTTTGGCAGAACAATTTTTAATAGTTCGACCATTTGAACATTCTTCATCTTATTTTTTAAAATTTCTCATCTTATTCGACTTTTTTAACATGTTTCGAAATTTTTTTTATTTTTTTTCGATTTCCTTAAAATTTTATCGACTTTTTTCATAGATTTCACTTCTTCAACATTTTTCAACACAGATTGAACTTTTCAAAATTATTTCGACTTCTTCCTGTTAAACTGTCATATACGAGAGAGTGTGAAAATTGCGCTCTATGAAAGAGTAATGTAAAAAGTACAGGAGAGCAAAAAAAAAAACATTTTTTTTTGTTCAAGAATAAGCATCATAAATTACTGTATCAAAAGCCGAACAAATACTTGGGATAATATGCTCAAAATATCCATATTCCACTAAAAACAAAAATAAAAAAAAAAAATAGCAGAAAAATCGCACTAGCACAAATACTTTATGTTGAAATATTTTTATTGAAAAAACTTTTATTTTATGTTTAAGAATTTATGTTTTATTCAATGATAAGGAGGTTTTTTGACCAGTGTCTTATAATTGCACTTAAAAGTCCATTAAGTCAATTTTTCACCTAACGTTTCGTCGCTTTTCTGGCGACTTCTTCAGGGGAAGCGACGAAACGTTGGGTGAAAAATTGACTTAATGGACTTTTAAGTGCAATTATAAAACACTGGTCGAAAAACCTTCTTAAAATTGAATAATTTCATAAAATATTGACCCAAAAGATACAGATTTTTGTTTGCAGTTTACAATTTATTTTCACAACACGACCTTCTGCATTTTCTTACTTTCCACATTTTGCAACTTTCTCAACTGTGCGCAAATTTTTCCACTTTTTTAAACCTTTTTAAAAGTTTTTGGATTACTTCTATATACATAAATATGTTACATATTAACTTTTCCACTTTTTTGAATTTTTAAAATTCGTAATATATTCAATATAATACATACTTAATAAAACTAATTTAGCTTTTATATATTTGTCATACTTGGTTTTAAATGACGTGATGGAATTTGAATAAATATTCAAGTACATACTTTTATTTGGAGTTAAAACGAAAGTTAAGTAAATTGCAATTATTAGAAATCAATGCAAAGCCTGCTAAAACAACGTATTCTACGTATATTGTAGAAAAGTATCAAAGTCCCCTATATATGTAGGTCGATAATATGTACGTACATTTAAAGTCAAGGCACGGAAAATCAAATGAAAGATGAGTAGAGTACTTCCAACGTCGAACGTCACTTTAACATTTTGTTGTACGATGTACGCTTAAAAAAAAAACATGTCATTTTACATATAAAAAAAAAATACCCAGTCAACTGTCTAACATAAGTTTAAATTGCGCCATTACTATAAATGTTGCAACGCTTGCATGTACTCGTATTCAATTTTTAATCAGCTTTTATTTTGTTTATTTACAGAACCGGCTTTTTCCGTTTCGGCTGTATCTACTCTCTCCATCGCATTATTTGATCGTTGCAACACTCGCAGTCATCAGAAGTAATCTCAGTCTTGAACTCAACTCAAGTAGAACAAAACAACTCATTCAAAATGGGCAACCCGATTTGGTTCATTTTCTGGTTTTTAGTCTTCTGGTTCATTTCCTTTTTTGTCGCTGGCTTCTCTGCTTTCCTCTACATTATTCTATATGTGTTGGTAGTTTGTATACCTGGACTATCGGTGAGTATATGTGCTCTCAGTGTCAGCAATAGTTGATTGACATTGAATATCAGATATAAAAATAAATAAAAACGCATTGCAGTGATGTCATATGCAATGCATTTTTTGTTGTTGTTCATAACAAAGTACTGTCGTCATTTAGGGTGGGTCTTGTTAGAACATTTCTGGAGCCTGCTTTTGATTTTATTTGGCAACAGATGATTAAGAATGTTTGAAAATTTTTGATCTTAATGCACAAAAATATAAAATGATGCACTGATCGATTTCCAATACATAATAAAAATCTAAAATATTTACGATTTGCCACCCCCTACCTACAAAATTCACCTCAAAAATTTTTATTTACTAAAAAAAGGTCATAAGTTTTCGCATTCCAAAAACACTAGCTAAACAATATATTTTTCACATTACGAAACCTCAATTTTATCTTAACATATTTCAATAATGTTTTAATATTCTTATCAATTTTTTTAGGGAGTTACCGATATATTACTACAGGGCATTCAATTTCCACATTTCACTGCCCAGGCTATGATGGACTGCAAATCTTTGTGTTAAAGCAATGCAACTAGATTTAAATTTTTTATAATTTTATTATAAGGAAATATTTTAATCTTTATCGATTTGTAACAAATTGTTTAACTTAAGTATAAAATTAAATAGACCCAAATTTGTTATCATACGTCACTAATAAAAAAAAATTATGAATTCACAGTAATGCAAATATTGTATATTGTTTGAGAATGATACCCTGAAAGCATTACATAGTGAAGTGTTTGTTCATCTATGGGAGATAGTTCCGGAATTTTTTTTTGGCAAAAAATTATGTTTTAGTGATATTGGCAAATAGACATGAATTCCAATAGTTTACTGAAGTAAAAAGTATTTCTCAAAATGACTCAGTGTGCTCTGTGTTCGAAAAAATAATTGAAAAGTTCCACAACGTCAGTATTTAAAAGTACTATATTATTACTTCAAAGTAAAAAAATGCTCTTTTGATACATATTTCAAGTAATCTCACACTTACAAGAGTTATCAAATTTTTGTTAAGACATCAGATAAAAAGAAGCTTCTCTTTTTAATTTTTTCTTTAACCTATTCAGTACGACACTTCCTTTCCGAGATATTGTATATTAACGCTTTTGAACCGTACAAATGTCCTTTTTTCTAACTAATAAACTTAATAAGAAATTTTGTTCCAGTGTATACATAATTAAATCTCCTTTAAAATTTAAGTAGCCCTTTGAATTTTGAAATATTTTTTTGGTGGTTCACCCTATTTTATATTGTGAAAGATCCGCACTCTTATCTAAACTATGTTATTATTGTTGTTGAAAATTACATGACTTCAAGAAACTAATAATTAAAATTAGATGAGTCATAACATTTTAAATCACTGAAATTTTATCGCATGTAATAAAATGTGTCGTCAACTAGTGCGTTTCCTTCTGTATAGATAAAGCGGGTATGAGGTAATTTTTTTCCAATTGCTCACTCATGTACAAAATTAAATAAACATAGTATTGAGAACAACATTTACATAACAGTCTTATCTTCACATATTTCAATAATGTTTTAATATTTTTATCAATTTTTTTAGGGAGTTACCGATATGTTACTACAGGGCATTCAATTTCCACATTACTCTGCCAAGGCTATGATGGACTGCAAATCATTGGGTTGAAGCAATGCAATTAGATTTAAATTTTTTATAATTTCATTATAAGAGAAATATTTTCATCTTTATCGATTTGTAACAAATTGTTTTAATTAAGTATAAAATTGCATAGAGTCATATTGTTATCATACGCCACTAATAATAAAAACAAAATGAATTAAAGCCTTAACATACATAAACATATGTATGTATATCTATCTATGTATGTGCTTAAAGTTTGGTATTTGGAAGGTTCTAAAATAATTAAAGTAATCGCTAGGAAGAAAATTTCACCATAGGAAAATGGCAAGTAATAATGGACAAAGTTTTGCTACAAATAAACTTAAGCACATTTTTTGTACTGTATCGGAATAGAAAATAATTTATAATTACTTAATTGAGCTTACTGTTCAGTACAGTATGCATGATAACACCAAAACATATCAGGCTTATAAATTCTCACTCATCGCCTCACAGTTTACTGATGATTCCTTTTAACAATGGATGAAACTAGTATGACTAGCTTCAGCAGTTTTTGGTTGTTTTGATTTTTGTTTACGTAATTTTTTTTTGGTGTTTTCACACACACTACTGAACAGGTATTCAGTTAAACAATTTTTATTATTTTGACCAAATTGCACGGTGTTGTGTTCAATAAATCATGAAACGCAAATTGCAAACCTGATCGTAAAATATTTGCATCTGAAACCGTTTCTTAGATGTTCGATTTTGGAGTTACGGGTATAAATCAGGCTTACAACTTTGTTCCTAAAGTTTTAAAGCTAGTATTAATGTTGTGAAGTAATATTATTGACCTATCAAATAACTTAGTATCAACCCCAAAATGTTTACAGGTCGAAAAATTAAGACCCGTCTGTACTTTTGCTTTAATTTCTTCTTGATATGAAAAATTTTCCATTCCGTGGCTTAAGGTCAAATAATATGCTTAAATTATTCAAATACATTGTTAATTTATGAATATTGACTCTGAATTTGAATGCTTTGAATGTTGTAGGTACTCGCATATTTTTTTCTAAAAGAATTCATTCTTCGAAATTACATATACTATTTTTGAGCGAAATTTTGATGTTGATGTTCTGCAGAAAAGCATTTGTATTGAGATCACAAAGTCTTGTAAACTTATAGTTTCTGCTGTAAATTAGCGAGACTTATTCAGCACTTACATATATGATGAGGCTGAGTCTCATGAGACTCGCGAAAGTGAAGGGAAGACATACGAAACGACAGGGGATTGGTAAAATCACTCAGGCAGCATTGTCACGATATAACGGCGTTAGTTTAATCGTGTTGCGTGAAACTTTGAAAGGGAATGTCAAAAAATCTCATGTACATAACTAGTCTCGTCATGAAAGTACCGACTTAGCAATCTCAATAAATTTGTACATTCCGCGGAAATATAAGACCACTCTCAAAATTTTACTTAAAAAATATCTGTGATTTGACATGGTCTGACCTTTCCGTGGAATGCATTAATAAGATGACAAAGTATTGCAAATTTATAGTCTCGGCCAACGTTTCCTCGGAAGAATTACCAAGAGGAAATCAGAAACTCTCTAAAACGTAGTTGTGTACGATTTTATTTGAAACTGTTTTTGTAACTCAAAATAATAAAAAGTACAAACATTTTTATTTGAGTCTATCAGATTGAAATTTTTATTTAACAAATTTTTTTCTTTCTATGACTTTCATAAATCAATTGACATAAGTTATATAGATTTTGTCATTTCGACATTTATCAGAATAACAATAAAAGATATATTTGTAAACAATATTAAAAATCTTTTCTCGTTCAGTGCTGTAATGACGTATATAAATCCTTGCTGGTGTCTTTTCTGGATAATAATATTCCTCGTCTTCTCCTTTCCAATAGCCCTAGTCAGTGGATTACTTTATATATTATTTTACATTTTTGTACCGTGTGCTGAGTGTTGCGAGGTAAGGTTTTGAAGGCTTAAGGAAACGTCATGCGAAAGCAAAATGTTGATCTCAATTATGCAACATCTTTCATTTTGCCTTGCAGATAAAAATAAGAATAAAATATCCAAATTATTTGACGTTGATTTTAATGGATCAACAATTTTATATTTTTCAGGATCTCACAGATTTTTTGCTGCTTGGAATACAGTTACCCGCTTTTAGTATGAATTGCGCACTTACCTGTAGATCGCCGTTCACATCGGATCTTTTAGGTTAATTTAAGAATTTGTGCATTTGTACTAAAAAGTCTGTAGTTTGGAAATTATGTGAGATCGAAAGTAAGTGTGATGCTATTATGTTCAAGTAATATAAAAATACATAAATTATTCCTATGGAAAACCATAAAATTATTTTCTGATGAAATTATAAAATCGGGATAATGACAGCTTCCTCACCAGTTGTTTGATAACAATCTTATGTAGAATTCATGAATTTGCTATGCGTAATTAACGACTTACAACCCCAACCAGTATACTACAAATGCTTTGAAGAGCGCTACGAATATGTATCGAGGTAAGCTAAGATGTGTGCGGTGTGCAAATCCGTACCGGTTTCACTCGTTTTCAATAACAAGCAGACGAGATAAGCAAGGAACCTGTTAACCAAATATAAGTTATGTTACAGGCTTTCAAAAAACTTTTTTGTTATGCTGATATAAGTTAAAGTAAAGTGGCAGTCAGTTTGAAAACTGACTCACTTTGGCCAAATGATGGTTTATTGTGATGTCCCAGGGTATTAACTTAAGTTTTCTAGTAGAATAAGCCAGATTTCGCAATGAAACTAAATAGGTAACCTATGCTAACATGTCTCAGTTCATCCAGATCATCAAATAAAAATGAGCTAAGTGTTTTGTGTCATCTTCTCCCAATTGAAGGTAGTAGCAAAGAGAATGTTTAATGTTCTCCTGCTCCTTGATATTCTTACAGCTTCTACAGAAGTCGATTGTGTGGTGATATTCCTCATATTTAGCAACTAGCTTTTTTAAATGAGTACAAATAAGGCAACAGTGGCTTTTTTTAACCCTTTCTTCAACATTCAGTTTCGAACTTAGTTTCCTATTCTAGTGCCATTAAGCGGAAATGATTCGTTATTTCAAAGTGTGTAAGTCCGAGTAAAAAAACTAGTTCGGTTTTGTTTGGATTGACAGTTTATCCAGCCTCAATAACCCATGAAACGACTTTGTTTAAGGCGTTATTAAGAATTCTGCAAAATGTGCTGTGGAATTTATCACAAACATTTAATGTCACATTACCCACGTAGACCTTACAATCAATAATAGTTATAGCAATAATTATCTTAATTATTACAAAATTTTCCAGTAGGGAATAGCACTTCTACCTTGCGGCATTCCGTGCAACAAACATTCCAGTGAAAAAAGCGTCATCAATTGTTGTTACATCATCAATACCGCGGGAGACTATAGGGTTTGAAACTACTTATCGCCCAACGCTTTTTGGTTTCCAAAATGAATGATTATTTGAAAACACTTGGGCTTAGACATTTAACTCTCCTTGTTCATGTAAGGAAATACCATGGAAATGGGTGTCTAGTAAGAGACGAAGAGGCTTCTTGTTGTGCATACCATATTACAGCAACCATCAGGAATTTTCAAGAAACCTAGAGTAATGGGTGTAGAAAGTAGAACCTTCCTCAGTCTAGCTGATTTTAGCTTATAGAAGAGAATCTTACATAAGTTACTCAAACATTTTTCAGGCACTTATTTAAATTACTTCATACTAAGTATTACAAATAAATCGGAATAAATCACAATGTCTCCAAAGGTAAGCCAGACTTATGAGAAATTGAGTTTTTTTATTTTCATATTGGCATAGTTTAAAATCATGAATATCAAGTAACTTCCTACTGGGTAGTTAAATATCAATGTAGTCTAAAGCACACGCAAACAATGGCATGCAACAATGGCATGCAAGATGAGCACGAGCACTAAGAAAGCGCTTCTTAGCGTACCGTTAAAACAAAAATAAAACCTGAAAGCTTTTCTGAAAAAATATGAGCTCAACTCATAACTGTGTGAGAATATGGGAGCACTAAACAACAACAGCTGCAGCAGCAGAAAGAACGTGCAAAATAGCAAAAGCTTTTTGCTGGAGCCGAAATTCCGGTAACCGGCTATTAATTGTTATACACGATAATATTGGGAAAAAAGCTTATGCGCTAAAATAAAAACAAATCATAACAATACAGAGAATAAAGTGAAGAGAAAAAGAGAAAGATAAATCAGTCAACAGACCAACCGACACAACCAGCCAATCAAGCAACCAAACAGCAAAAGCAACGGAATCAACCAAACTCACTTCATCCCGGGTGACATTCATTCGTGAGTGTTCTCTCGATTAAGTTGTCGGTCGGTCGGTTGCGCTAGTTGTTAGCACTAACGGAAAATTCAATAAAAGTGTGTGTGAAATAGTGAATATTTACAGAAATTCATTGGTAATTTATAGATATTAACATTTTGTAAAATTTAATTTAAAAATAATAAAATTAATTGCATATTTTTCGGCTGCTCTCGTAAATGTATTTGTTTATTTCCATCATTAAATTTTCACGGTTTGCACAATAAACATTTGTATGCCTGTGTAAGGCTGTGTGCTTATGTGTATGTATGTGTGTGTATATGCTTGTGTACTTATGATTGTATATGTACACTTAAACAATGCGCCGTTGTAATTGCTCTTATTGCTGTTGTTGTCATATTGAAATAATAAACAAATATTGAACATTTTCTATTGCATACTTTGTGGCTACAATTTACTTCAATTCCAGTTAAAGTTGCGCCTCCTGCACTGCGCTCTTTGTCAGCTAGTAACTTGAACAGCTCGCAATCGGCACGTAAAATTGACTTCGGTCCACACGTTGGCCGCCGCAGGCAAAAAACAGTCAGAATTTACGCAGCACTTGAGGAAAGAAGACTGGGAGCCTCGTTGCTCGTGTGATCGATTTTCTCTCTCTTTTCATTGGTTTTATGGCTAAAGACTATGGATGAGGATATATGTAGACGTAGCGTATGTCGGTTTCCGTTGGCACGACTAATAGTGCTGCAGAGTATTACTTAGTCCATATATCCTTTGGTTCTGGATTCTGTACAAATGTAACTCAACCACTTTGTGGTGCTTTACAGTTTCTTACTTTGCTGGCTTAGAAATTTGGTTTGCTTTTATTGTTGTTATTCTTGTGATTGCATGAATTTTATCTTCATTTTGAAAAAAAAAGAAAATATGAAAATATAATATTCCTGGTAAAATCTCAATGAAATGAAATGACATAAATTATGTTCAGACGAAAATTATCAAATATACTATTTTTTACGAATAAGCGAGCTTTTAGATTTATATTTTTGCAGATATATGTAGATACTTTTTAAAAGGCAACACAAACATGATCATTTTATTGTTGTGTTACTAAGATATTGAAGGATGAGTAAAATAAATCAAATTTAAATATTGATGCCGTTTTTCCTGACAATTCAAGAGATCAACTTTGCCGCCCCCCAAGTTGTGCACGGAGAAACCGCCCCCCAAGGTACGCACTTGCTTAATATGCTTATTTAGTTATAACATGACCGTCGGAACACAACACTGCGAAGGAGCACCACTGTCACTACACCAAATATTATATTGACAGAACTTATATTCCAACTAATAATAAAATATAACTAGCTGAAAACATCACAAGTTGCGGAAATCACCAATTGAAGTCTGCTGGCAATCATTGGAGTGAAATCATCAGGGTAGCAGAAACGTTCTTTAGAGGAAACGTTCTCTAGAGCAGGAAATACGTGATTCGGGAAAATGTTGGAGAGAATTGAAGGCACCCGCTAATGATCGTGCACGTTGGAAGAATTTTGTGGAGGCCCTATGCTCCGTGTGGAGATAAAGAACATAAGAAGAAGCTGAAATTACATGATTTTTTGATAGCTGAATATGTATCCATTACAAATTTTACTATCCAATATGACCGCTTCAATTGGATCACAACCGGCATTTTTCAGTTTTTTTCGATTAATTCGAAAAGTATGTCAAAATAAAAAACACGTTATAATTTAATTTGTAGAAGAAGAAACACATCGCTTTTTTTAAAAAAAAACTTCTTATGATAAGATTTGATTGAGTTATGAGACCTTGAAATTGGTTTTCTTAATTTTTTAACATAAAAAAAAAAATAGTTTTGTGTTACTCGAACCAAATTATATTTTCTTACAGATTTTGAGTCGCTGATACCCATCAGATCAAGATTTTTTTTTAGTTCAATATACGTTTCGTTACACCAGCTATAAAATTATTAAAACATACCATACATACATTTTTTTTTTACTAAAAAACTGATTTGTTTTTTTCTCTTCTACAATATTAATTATTGTAGAATGTATTTTTTTTAAGAAGTCAGTAAATTAACAAAAAGTGAAGAAATGCCGGTTGGGTTCGAATTCAAGTGACCATATTGAATTTATTTTTTTTAATCGAAAAATTTGCAGGGAATTCATATTCAAGAATCAGAAAATTATTTTGAATATTTTTATATATTTGAAAATTTTCCATGGCGGAAATTCAGGCTCGCAGCCTATGTAAATAGCTAATAGTAAATTAAGAATGAATTGTCGTATTCATTTTCCATATCAGAAGTTATCTCATTTAGCCAACTTTAGGGGTAAACAATGGTCATTCTGGTATCCATATTGATGATATCTATATGATGAAAGTTGACTAAATCGAGTTAAAGTGTGAAATTTAGGATACACAATGTTCCTGATTACTTTACATCGGGTTAACTCAGTGTTATGCAACCGAACAGATTTATGCTAATAAAATGATGTAAGTGAGCTAAATAATGCTACGTGCTTACATCTAAAAGTTCAGTGAGTAAATCAGTGAGTAAATCGAAGGAAATAAAGATTAAGAGTTACATGCATATGGGCATTTCCACCAAAAAGCCAACAGTGACAGAAAAATTAAAAGTTATTATACGAGTAAAAGCGTTACTATCTGATATTAAGGAAAATATTCAAATTTTGTTAATTTAAGCAATTTACACCAGAGTTCATTTATCACATTGAGCAAACCACCTGCAAACTTGCATAAATACAGTTTCTCTTTTTTTTTTTGTAATATTGAGTAGTATTTTGCCTTAAATATTTAAGTGTGTAAGAGAAGTGATACATGATGATAGTCTTTCCAAAAAATCTCTCTTCCAACGTCAATTAGCTAAAACCAATGCAAGTACATCAAACCAATCTCTATTAACTGTCAAATTTTAATTTGCTTAAGTTCATATTATAAATTCACAAATAAAATAGAAAAACATCATTTGTTCTCATTTCGAAATTGATAACAGCAGCAAGTGTGTCAAAATTTTTCCACGAACAGAGTTTCATGTACATACATAATTAAAAAAAAAAAAAACGAGTGCAAAAAATATAAAATTTTAAATTTTTAGAGCTGTTTGAACTTGGTCATGTTCGAAAACTTAAGTGTAATAAATAGGCAGTTCAAAACAGTTAAACCACTTTTTCACAGCCATAGCACAATATAATTGCATAATTTTTTTTTTGTTGGAAAGGTTGTGAAGAGAAGGAGGGACATGTATACTTTTTTTTTCAATAGTAGGCGGTGCCACGCCCCTAACAGGAAAAAACTTTTCCACGGCTAAACTAACGGACCGATTTTGATGAAATTTTTCTTAAAGATAGATTGAAACCTAAGAAAGATTATTAGAAACTCTGATTTGATAGTGGGCGTGGCATTGCTCCAAATGGGGAAAGACGGTATCACGGCTGTGCCACTACACCGATTTTGATGAAATTTGGTATGTAGATAGATTGAAACTTGGGTAAAAATATTTTTTTTAAGTGGGCGGTGCCACGCCTTTTACAGGAAAAACGTTTTAACAGCAAAAAGACAAGTTTTATATTCTTTTAAGAAAAATATCTACTCCTTCCTCTTTTCTTTGTTAACACTGATCTCACTAATTGATTTGATAAATATAAACATTAAATTTGTTTTTTTAATGACCGTATGTATCTTAAATATTATTATTTATCTAAATATTAAAGCAGTTTTGAAAAATTGCCCAAGTGAACATAAACGGAAAAATATGTCCCGTTCGAATGGATTATTATGCCTTGTAAGAAAAAAAGTAAATAAGATTTTTCAATCAAACGAAATCTATTAAAAAGTTACATTATTCTATAACATTTTAAAATAAGTCGCATTAAAAAATGTTGCCAGGTTTCGCTGACTTCTGCTTTTCTATAGATGGCCATGAAAAACACTTCCGTTTTTTGTCCCGTTCGAATGGCTTTTTAATTGCCTCTATCTTGGAACCACCACTACGTCTGGCATCAACTTTACTACTCAATATAGTGCTACCAAAGCGGTATTCCTTAAACTAACAGAAAAAAATAAAAGTGTTTTACTTTGACTTTTATTCCACTTTAAAAAAAACTTCCGTCCCGTTCAACATGAGAGAAATGCCCATATGTATATTTGAACTATATAGGGTGATGTAGACAAAAGTGGGGCATGTTTTTATTTTCGGTTGTGAAATGGTGAAAAATTCAAATTTTTCAAAATTTTTTTTTTTAATCGCAAGTGTATTCCAAGGCGCAACTTTCCATCATAGCAGATTTCTTGAATTCAGTTGTAAAGCATTTTCCTTTTTTATGTAAAAGAAAAGTGTATTTTCCGAGTTTTCTGAAATTGTAGGGAGAAGTGGGCCACCAAAATTTTTATCTGAAATATGCTGCCATATGTCTTAAATTCTTCTTCTGGAGGTTTTTGGAGGCACTGATCACAAATCTGTTGTCAAATTCGCAAAATTCAAAATACTTGAGGCGAAATGAGGGTCAAAAATTAAAAAAAAACATTGACTTTAATAATGTTTATTTAATGTCTGGAAAATGGAGTGATAAAGTAGAAATTACAAAGTTGTTGTGAAAAAAACATTTTGCAGTGATAAAGCACAGATCCTACTCGCAATTGACGCACGTGAAGTCGGTGCGGTTGGTAATATCGACGCACTGTAAATGGAAGGGTCGGTCGCAGATGTCGCACTCAATGGAATTTTTTTTGTGAGCTTTGTCGGCATCAATTTAGTGCAAATCATACAAAAATCAATGTCTTCATCTGAAGAAACCGTGGAATACCATTATCAGCCAGGGTGACCAATGGTCAAACTGGCAGCACTGCAATTAGGGCTGCCATGCATGATATGGTTAGGACTGCCGCACATAAGTTCACGTTGTGAACAAAAACAAGTGGCCAATGTCTGTCCACAAATAGTGGCCCACTTCTACCTACAAGCCCCTTTTTTTGCATATGCATTCCACAAAAACACAACGTGAATAATGGACAAAAATCAGTTTGCATTCCAAAGATAACATGTTTAACTAACATATTGGATTTTTACCTAAGTATTTCTCGTAAAAATTCGATCACAAATCGTATGAAAGGGTACGAGGGTAAGAATTTTCTCGCCAAAATCTACAAGACGTTTCTCTGGACAGTGCGAAAGTAGGTTTATAACCCCAAAATGCTTATTAAAAGTGACCTCGCGTCAAAATACGATAATTAATGTGTGCGGTTTGACATAGATGTCACTAATCTTAAAATTACTTGAGTGGCCCACTCCAACCTGTGGCCCACGTCTGTCTACATCACCCTACATATGTATATGTTACCGGCCAAACTAGTTACCGTTAAGCCTAAAGATATGCTATGAAATCTTAATGCAAAAGCACTGTGGCTAGTGAAAACTAAGGCAGTAGCGAAGTAAGACAATAAAACTTATCAATTTAATTGAATACTTGACAAGTGGTCAGTGGGGGTAAGTGGGCGGCTCGGGACTTACATTGTCCAATATGTCCAACACCGACTTCGCTCTATACACAGTGCTTTTGTATTAAAATTAAATTGCATACTTTTAGGCATTTAAATTAACTAGTTTGGCCTAGGAAAAACTAGTTTATCCTAAAACCGGTAACTATATATAATGCTTATTTGATATCTATTACGTTTTTCAGAACGTACTTCATATTTATTTTTAACGCAAATACTTCAACAAGACTTTAAGTATCTTAAAGTTTTATCTCAATCAACAAGTGGTTGACTTATAATTTCTTTATGCTCCACCTCAAAGATACAAAGTAATTTTTATGTTTTTTTAAAAAAAAAAAACTTTCAAATTTGCAGTTGTCAAGTAAACTTTTGTGCATAGAAACATATTTTCAACATTTTAGTAGAAGACAACTTTAACACTACCCTGTAAGATAATTACTCAATCCCGTGAATAACAGTTTGTTATTGTATTTTATTACTTTTCTCTAAGCAAACACAAACAAAGCCGAGAATAATTGATAATAGATGAAAAAAAAGTAAGCCGACTATATGCTCCATATTTGAAGAGCTTTGGGAAAAGAGCGCGGGAATTTCTTTTCACTTTGTTGGGACCGACTGAAAAAACAGGGTATCACCTGTCCAAGCAAATTGTGAGAGCAGATTAATTGAGTAATAATCAAATGTTACAAATATGGGAATAACATATCAAAATTTTGGGTATGAGGAGAAACTATGAATATGACAGACGACACATCGAGAGCATGAGCAAAATAAAAAGAGAGAGAGAGCTAGTGAGAAAGTAAACACGCAGTTTGTGGGGATGAAATTTTCTACTGAGTGTAGCAGCAGTAACAGCAGTTGTTGTAAAGCTGTGCGTTGTAAATTTTGTGTTGTTTGTGTGCACGCGGGTATAACAGTTATCTATATTGAAGCTGTGCCATGGAGCTGTTTTGATATTTTTCGTTTGGGACTGGACTTGAGCTGAAGTAATAACAGCGAATAAAAAGAAAAAATTGATTCGTATCAAACGAACTTTAAAGATGTTCGTTACTTGGTTCTTGTGTTCAGTTTAGTTAGAGACGTCGTCGTGTTATGAACAAAACTTTGGTGAACGTTAAGTTAAACTGATCATAATGATTTTCTTTTTTAAAAAATATATATAAATTTGAAAATATATATATATATATGTATTGGCGAAGGATGTACATATGAGTAAAGAAATCTCTTCTTCGAATTATTAAAAGTGTTAACGAAAACATACAAATTCGTAAACTTAAATACAAAATTTTGAAATAATTGAAAAAAAAAGTTTTTGGAAAAACTAAAAAGTGTTTTGTTGCATATGAAAAATTCGTATAATTTAAAATTTCTTTTAATTAAGGCAGCAAATGTTATTTGAAAAATAAAATTGTTTCTTGAGATTGGGAGTAAATTTAAAAAAAAAAAATAAATTTGAATTTTTTAAAACGTTCTAAAACAATAGCAAGTGCAAAATAAGTGGAAAATTACATACAATAACGTTTATCTAAAACTTTTCTACAAAAAAACCGAAAACTTTGCAGTCCATAAAACTTTTTGCCGCAGCCAGGATATTGAAAAAGGAAAAGAAAAAACAAAAAATCCGAACGTAAGTTTTTGGTGCTTTTCTGCTTCTTACGAGTAATTCCTATTAAAATTTTTCGCTTTTATTGGTAGTAGAGTCTTTTTTTTCTTGTCTTTTATTTTTTTTACTTTCTCATTATTTCTTGTGTTTTTTTTTTTGTGTGCCTTATGGTGTGTGTGTGTTCGTGTGCTCCAATTTAAGTAAGTATAACAGTTTTTTGCCACAATTTCTTCTTCATCATCATCATAGTCCTATGCTGCTGATTTTGTTGTTGTCGTCGTTTTTGCATTTAACGATTTTTGATGGGCACCATGATCCGTGAAGACTCAAAGCACCGCTCATCATCGTGCCCATGCCTTTTTCCAATCTACCGCGCGTGCTACTACAACTGACTGTCAGACGACACAGTCGACAATTTGCGGCTCCTCTATCACCTCTCTCCACGTGCATGTTAGCGTTCACGTGTAAAATATATTCGTACATTATGGCGGTGTGTTGCGGGGAGCGTAAACAGCAGCGCAGGTATCTTATAAATTCATAATTTAGGTGTTTACATGCGTAAGAGCGTATGTTTGTGTGTGGTTTGCTGTTTGCATGTTGATGTGTTGGTTAGGTACGCTGAAAAATTTCGCAGTATGCCAGGACTCTCAACGTATTTTTTTTTTTTGGAATAAAGTTTCAAACGTAATAAGGCAAAATGGACACCAGTTTAAGATAAGCAGCTTAAAATCCATAGTTTTAGCAAACATTTTATTTGTTTTAGAAGTTAAAAGTGATCCAACTCGCCCCTTATACAGTTATTTTGCTTAGAAATGTACCCAAGATGTGGAAAGAAGAAGGAGACTTCTACCGAAAATATACGCTTTCCCAAACAGCTGCAATATTTTCGGCAGGAAAGAAGGCCTCGATTACATGTATGTATGGACATCGGCCTCACCCTATCTCCAATGCTTTTAGTTTCTTCTTTATTCATTATGTTGAATAGAACAATGAAACTGACTATGATCTTCTTGGCAATGAAAAAAGCACCGCATGCTAACCGTACGTAAGTTTGAGGAATTGTATTCCATTTCTAAAGAGGCGCTGAATTGGTAACGTACAAACTTGCATATTTTTTAGTGTTGTTTGACTCCAAAACAACCCAGATAATGAAGCTTATGGGGCGTATCAGAAGATTTGAAATCAATTGTTTAATATAAATTAAGCGCGAAATAATATTTTAAAGCTATTTTTGATGTTTTCGAATTTTCTGCGATGATGCCGAGATTTGTGGGAGTGCCCTGGGATTTCAGTCCAAATATCTGAGCGATAAAAGCTTCAAAGCAATTTCCAAAGCTTGCGTTAATCTTTGGCAGTAAATTTAATGCCAAGATCCAAGAACCCCATCATCGGCCAACATCGATTGATGTCTGGTTGCCAAACGAATATATAAATTCTTGCTATCAAACTATAAAAAAATTGTGTCATTGAAGACCATATTCTTCGATCTATTCAATAGTACTTTCATCTGCGTCGCAGAGAGATCATGCACTTTTTGTATCAGAAGGCCAACCGCACATAGGAGTTTTCAGTTGTACGCTGCTTTGCCGTGGCTTTCGCTGAAGCCATGGGAAACAGAATTTTTCTGAGGTGCAATTGATAAGAATACCCGTTCACGCTTGTAGGTAAATGACCTTACGCCACTTTCTGAGAAAAGAAATTCAGTACACATTGTAAACGTTATAGCAAAACGACAAATTTTTTATAATTAAGAAACTTCGCCTCAATTCCACCGTATTCAAATTTGATATGTTGATGTCAAAAAAGACGGAAAAGTGCGCTTCAATTTACTTAAATTTTCCGCTATAAGATCGGGCTTTTTCGGCAATAACCTAACCGGCAATGCTTATCATCAATTCTGAGGATATGCAGACAATCTCTCAACATTCATTCCACTATATGCAAAATTTATAAATTTTGGTTTTGGTACACAACTAATTGAAAGTCCCATACAAATTACAAATAAATGAAATCAATTTATTAACTTATATGTACTGATTAAGAAATTAAATCTTAAAAAAGAGCTAACAATAAATTTGGAAATCTTAAGGGGAGTTCTCGTCCGTTAAGTGCTTGTCTTATCAACAGAATGCCAAGATTTCCAAAACTTCATACGAACTGCATTGGAAATAGATCTCAAGATTTCTTTTACCTTACAGTTGGATAGTGTATGCTCTAACGGACTTAAAAAAGAATTATTAAAGGAGCACTTTATGGTCGTTTTGAAGTGTTGTAAATTTTAAATATGTATATTTCACAGAACTCCAGTGAGCAATATCTTGAAGTTCTGATACAGACGTTGAATTTGAAAGAGTTTGCAATATCCAAAATTTATTTCGAGATAAGTAGCATCAGAACCCACTCAAAATCTCACTCAAAAAACGTATTTGATGTGACGGATGAAATTAATTTTTGAAACTGCAAAGTTTGGTGAGTTTATCGGCTCTGTCCTTGAAAGTAAACAATCTTTTTTTTTTGATTTTAGTGCCATAAGCTAAATCTGTGTAAAGTTTCAGCCCCTAGTTGTAAAACGTAAACAACAGGATTTGTCTTCATTTGCGAAATCTATAGCGTTGATTAATTACATTTTAAATATGATTTCCAAAGCTGTTTAGCTAGTCCTTACTGTTTTTAAAATTGCTACACTGTATATGGAAGCTGCTGTGTTTGCTTTTGTATGTTAAGAGTGGCGCCATAACAGGCAGGCTTTGCGTACATAGTAAAAAGTATCCTCAACTACTACAACTGTGAGAGCGAAGTAGCGGGTATTTTAACGCATTCTGTGTTTTTTTTTTCAACGTACTCGTATGTGCTATATAGGACCTCAAAATTTAATATTCTAATGAAAAGGCATTTTTATTTGGTTTACATTAAAGTACGAGTACACTTCTTACGGTACTTAACAGGAAATGCCTTAGTATACATGTTAGGGCATCAAAACTTATGTACATATGAATGTGTGCGACAAAGTAGCAATTGTGACTTGTAACTGTAGTTGAGGCGTTGCATACCCTTTTTTTCTTTGTGTTGATGTCTATGTTTTATTATGGGGCACATATTGTAAATGCATTCGTATAAGTGTTAATTCGTTAAGTTTTCACAGTGTTAAGGCTATGAAAGTGCATTTTGTAAATATGAGCTATGAGAATACAAATTTTTATTAAAAATTAAAACAAAAAGTCGCAATATCAAATGCTATAAGTTTGCAGTTTAATTTGCATTTCATTATTAAAATAAAGCAGAAATTATTTTAAAGTTTTCATCTTACAATTAAGTTCTGTTAAAATTTTATTTCGTAAATACTTTAAGCAATCAAATAAAAATAAATAAAAAAATATACAATATGCACATATTGACACAGACACAGTAGCATTGTGGCTACTGTTTACTTATTTTATTATTTTTGTTATTAATGTAACAATAATTTGAAAAATGATTTATCGTTGAAAATTTAAACAACAACAATTTAAAATGGTTAGAGATAGTAGAACACATAATTTCTTCAACTACCCTTTACAGCAAAAACAACAAGAACAAAATTGACTAAGCGCTACAACGAAAAAAAAGGTGTTAAATTAGTAGTTCAGCTCATTGTTGGCTTAGCAGTAATCAACAATAGTACCTACACAAATATGGTAGGCGGTAGCTAGTGGTGCTTCGGGGTGGTTAAAGGGTGATGAGGCGAGGTAAAGAAATACATAAATCACAATAATGCGACAAAACATTACAAAAACAACGAACAAAAAAAAAAAACCTGGGTGTTTGTATAGTTTATTGTACGCAAACAATCTGTATGTTGTTGCGATTAACCCATATTCCACCGGCATTGCTGTGCGGCTCGCTGTAGAAAAGTCGAGTGCATAAGATTACGGGATGGGATGTACGTGAAAGATAGTAAACCATTTTGGTGAACTAACGAATCAGGGTTGCCTTTCCAAGGCCTGTTGAATCAACAATGCAACCCCATATATTATCTTTAGGCCTCATCGAGTTCTATCATTTGACACATATTTTGAGGTAATATCAGTATTATACAGTTTCAATTAAAACAACAAAATTGGCTAAAATTCAGCCTTTTTTGAGCATCGGGACATGCTTTGGTAAGGTAGCCCTGGTTTGTTAGTTTCACCAAAATGGCTCACTATCTTTCCCGTACATCCCATCCTGTAATAATCTTACACACTCGACTTCTCTACAGCAGGCTCTTGGGCTATTAAAATGTATACTTTTGTTTACGTCGTTTTGTGTCACACTATTAGCTCAAATTTTTCTCATTTTTATTTCTTATTTAAATAGCGTATTTTAATAGCTATCTATTAATGTAATATTGTTAAAAATTTTTTTTTTATTATTATTTACTTGCAGTCTGTGAATATTAACAATAAGTACATATTATGGGTGAAATTGTGATAAACAGAATAGTTACACTCCATTGAGCGGAACTATGTAAAGAAATAATTTATAATTTCTTTCGTTATGGCAAAGATTACCCATATATATTTGCTTGCACTTTAATGATTATAAAAAACTAGTCGAGTTGATATTTGTCAATTATATTTTACGTCCCCATAATTTATTTATTATTCAAAATGCCGATAGTTCAAATACTTCCAGCTCATAACAGATAGCTTAATTTACTTAAATTGTAAAAATTCTTCACTTGGTGCTGCCATTCTAAGTCTATAACATGTTCTAACTGAAAATGTTTCCTGCTTAAAATGGGTTAAGAAAAACATAAAAGCGATTGTACATTAAACACACTAAGCGCACAATTACGTGAGGACAACAAGAAAGCAGTGCAGAGGCTAAAAGTGTAAATATTTTGAATCAAAATATCGTTTGGAAAAGTGCAAATGCAACTACCAGTAAATTAAATAATGTACGTGCTTATTAAAGTAGTAAAATATGTAGTTTTGTTTTTGGATTACATCCATTTTTCTTGTGGTAAATGCTTTGTACTCTTTCAGCACAGTAACATACGACAAAAAACTAAATGAAAACATAAAGCAGAGTGTTGTACTCGAAAATGCAGCGTGAACTTTATGTTACACTTCTGACCCTCTCGTATGGATATGTGCAAGAATCCCCTAACTATTTCAAAAGGGGTATCAAAAACTTAAATAACATAAAGTGTTTTATGTTCAGCAGTGTTGTCTGCATAAATATGTACAGTAGGGTGGTGCAGACATATATGAAAAAAATTAAAGTTGTTCCAAACTTCGCTCCCCTGGCACCAAAAGTTTCGTATTTGTGCCAATAAGAACCACATAAAATTTGGTCCATTTCAGAAAACATTTGATGGACCCGCCACCCTTTTGAAAACTGGAAAATGGTCCTCAATCTATCAAAAATCATTAATATCTCTCCGAAGCTGGCCCTTAGAGGGATAAAATGTATGACAAGATCCCATTATTTTTCCTTCTCCAACATTTTTCCTGAACATACTTACCCCCTATCACAACCCCTTAGGGGTGCTCCCTTGCAAAAATGACATTCTTGAGAAATTATGAAATTAACTTCTCCCTCTTCTCAGATGCCTTAGAAGGGGTAAAACTCAAGACAAACTCGCATTATTTTTACTCTCCCAAACTTTTCTCTGTACACATCTACCTCCTATCTGCCACCCTTTTGGGGGTCCCCCTACAAAAAACACAAAAAAATTCGAAAAATAGTTCATAGCTCCCCCGGAGTGACCCAAAAAGGGTTAATATGCATCACTAAGTCCTATTATATTTTTTTTCCAATACTTTTCCCGAACATACCTACCATCTATCTGCCACCCTTTTGGGGGTCCCCCTACAAAAAAACACAAAAAATTAAAAAAATTTCTAAAAATAGTTCATAGCTTTCAGTGAGTGACCCGTAGAGTGGTCTAATGTATTACCAGGTCCTCCCTACATTTTTCCGAACATACCCCCTTACGCCCTATCATGACCCTTTTGGGGGATCCCTTTAAAAAAATGAAAAAAGTTTCGAAAAATAATTCATATCAGTTCTAGATTGTATTATATTTATTTTTATTGCGTTCATTGTTTATATTAACTGGCTCTTTTCACAAAAAAGGATACTTTTTGCGATATACTACCACGATTTGTAGTATTAGCTGTTTTTGTTCTCCATCATTTGGCAAAATTTTGTTGTAGTCTTTCATAAAAGCAACACCTCTTTCAGCGAAGGGAGGAGAGAGGGAAGTCAATTTCATAATTTCACAAGAATGTAATTTTTGCAGGGGAGCACCCCTAGGGGGTTGTGATAGGGGGTAAGTATGTCCAGAAAAAATGTTGGAGAAGAAAAAATAATGGGACCTTGTCATACATTTAATCCCTCTAGGGGGCAGCTTCAGACAGATATTAATGATTTTTGATAGATTGAGGACCATTTCCCAGTTTTCAAAAGGGTGGCGGGTCCATCAAATGCTTTCTGAAATGGACCGAATTTTACGTGGTTCTTATTGGCAACAAAACGAAACTTTTGGTGCCCAGGGAGCGAAGTTTGGAGCAACTTTAATATTTTGAACCACCCTAATGTACATATATACAGTATTTGTATTATTATATAATGTAAAATGGTATTTGGAATGTCTGACATAAAACTTTGACGTAAGCACATAATCAGTTTAACTTGACAGCAAATAAGCTGAGATTAGGTATATCATATACAGTTTGTGTGATGATGTCACATCCGTTTCGAGCTTGGAAATATTTTTCTGTCTCGTTTCTGACTAATGTTTACTTAATCTATCCTCTGTTGTAATAATGAAAGTCATTAAGACTTTTTCCAACTTGGTTCGACTTTTATATTATATCGAAATTTGAATATATAATGGTACTTCTATAATAACCGATTGATTCCAGGTCATTGACATATAGCGAGACTTCTACCAATCATGTTGAATAACTACTAGTAATAGTTTTGGGTGGCAAAATTAATACCGCTTTTAGCTTCTAACGTTATTCCCACTTTTGATGTCATATACAAAGAGTGCAAATAATAAAAAAAGTAATATCGATGCATTGAACACAATAAAATGGATCAACTGCTTCTTAATTGTGGTGTTAGACATTTAAATTACGTTAAAAATTTTAAAACTTTCGTTACTAAAATTATTGCTGGTAACCTAATATTCAGTGAAATTTTTCCTCTACCCAAAATGTTTTACTATTGCAAAACAGGCTACTGGAGAAAAAATCCAAAGAAATGTTCATTCATGATAGGTTTGATTAATGCAGTCGAAAACAGTTGTTTCTTGCCTTAAAGTTTTTAGAATTCAATTAATATCTCTTAGGACTCTAAGCCGTATATTTCGCGACATGGTGTACGTAATTACCATGTAAATAATTGGGTTACTCACAATTATGCAATTCACAGTTCTTAGTGAAATTATAACGTGACAAAATAATCATCTGTCAAATCATACAACTGTGAGCTCAAAAATTTATTGTTTGCAAATTATGTTTTTGTCATTCTCTTTTCCCATACGGTTCTCTCACTACAAAAAATATCAAAAATTTATTGTTTACAAATTTTAGTTTTTGTCACTCTCTTTTTCGTATACGATTCTCTCACCAACATTGAAAACGAATGCAACTTTCAAAATACATGCTTAAACACATGTTCAAATTTATCGACTAGTGGTAATTTGCATTTATATGGGAAACAATAACAACCAAAGTTACCAACTCGTAAAATATTGTAAAATTAGAACTTTTTAATTTTACCAGCCAATTTACAATAAACTGTGAATTGCATAAATATAATAATATCGATTGTGTTGATTTTACAATGTAATAATTTTGCAATAACGTAGAAAAATTATATCCAATGCACTTTGTAATGCAGAAAATTATGCAAATCTGATTGCCTGATGTTCGCGATAATTTTTTGTATGAAAAAAAAAACTTTGCAAAATTTTAATAACAGTGGGATTTCCATAGGAGTACTCACTTAGCAGTGAAATGCTAGAGTGCCAAAAATAGTGAAATTACGCTCATAATTGCAGTATTTGATTCATCTAAATATAATAAATTCTAATTTTACTATAAAACTGTGAATAGGCGTATTATGTTTGTTGATTATATTTATGTGACTTCATCTTCATTCTTCATTCTGAATATATATCAACTAATGTAATGTCTGGTCAGTTATATGTCTGAAATAAAAAAAATTAATATTTTATATCTTTACTGGTTGTGTTCATCACTTAATTTTCACACAGTTTGCATAATAAGTTTATAATTTCACATGCAGATAATATGAGTAAGCATATAGTGCTTGCTTATAAGTTTGAATGATAATAACTTGATTGTTTTGATTTTGTTGACCCATCTAATAATAAATGCCCTAATCTAATCGGAATGGTAAATTTAATGGACTACACAATAGCGACATCGTTGATAAGATTGACATGCTCGTAATTGGTGTATTTACGTGTTTGTTTAGAGTAGTTATTTAAAAATTTATTTATTCAGATTTAATTTTTTATTACATTCAACATGCAACTTGTAGGTGATCTATTATAAGCAGAACAGAAGCTAGCTCAATTGACGCCCTATGCGAAACAAATTTCTTACGCCCTCTTATTCGTGACTGAAGGCGTAAGATGTTATTTCTATGTTACTTTCTGGGATAACATCTATTGGTATATTCCTCTAAATTTTAATATTGGGATTTGAAATAAAATAGCGTGCTGTGAAGTCCAAATTTAAATATTCAGAGCTGAATGTTTTTTTTTTTTAAGGAAATGGTTCATTTCAATTGACAAACCTAGAACCAGAGGGGAACAAGTGCATCAAAAGCAGCTCTCGGTAAAATGAACTCTCGGGACCACAGAGGTTCATATTGATACCACAAACTCTCTACTAAAATCCTATTAGTAAATTCTGATCATTTTATTGTGACACTCGTCTAATATGAAGGTTCTTGTCGTTAGGGGTCTTCCATAAAAGGCTTCCGCAAAAATTCTGTAATTTTAACTTCCTCCCCGCTGGATGTCAATATTTGTCCGATTTCGCTAGCTTCCTCCGCCCTTCTAAAGGACGTTCACAAAGGTTTATACTATCCCTCTTATCCTTTTTTTTTAAATTTATTTTACTTCTAATAAACAAAAAAACGAACAAAATGGACGGCCGAAAAGGCCCCGACACTCCCGTTCCTCCCCCTTGCTGCTGACGTCTTTTATGAACGACTCCGAATAGCGAATGTTTTTATGTCACTTAGATGAATTTTATGTCAATACCTTTAAATGCATACAGAATAGTTGACAGAGATATTCTCTGCTAAGACAGAGATTAGATGTTAGATTGCTTCGTTAATATTAGTTTCGGCACCAGTCTTTGCATTGATAGCATTATACCTAATGAGTCAGTGAGCAGTCATCATTCTGGTCAGCAAACTACTGCATTCACTTCGCGGCAAAGATCATCAAAGCGGGGCCAACATTATTTTGATATCTTACTAGTGGACAAACTCCCTCACCGTTTGATTGCTTCTGAGAGTAGTTGCCTGCTTTTTAATGAAAAGTAGTGTTGGTACTTTTTCTAATAGAAAATTTGACATAGCTTCCAACTTTTCCTGAATTTTGTTTTTGTTTCTATATCATTAAAATATAAATATTGTTATTATCGTTCCATTGTCTCTCTGTCAAGTGCTCGTATATTCTATATTTCTGTTTCATTCAAACATACTCCAAGCTGGGTCGCTTTCATAGGACACGCATTACAGCCAACAGAAATCACTCTGGAATTCGGATGTGCTAGGCATTTTGTGCTTGTAACATATCAAAGGCAACGTTTGCTGAGGAAGTGATTTTTGCTTTGTTTTTGTGAGGTGTTACCCCATAGGTTGAGTTTTCGAAGGTTGGGGTAACATCAAAAATATAGTTTATTGAGAAACTTTTTGGTACATTTATCAATTAATTAAGAAAGGATTATTATGTCTATATATCTGCTTTATAGTAAATAAATATAGTTGAGTGTTTCCAAAAGTAAAAGGATTGGCATGCTGGGGTGGCACACACAGTAATAAAATTAGTCTTCTACTTACTATACAAAAACATATAATTCGAATATTATGCAAAAAAAGTCGTTATGAAAGTAGTCTACCTCTTTTCAGAAAATTGAACATTTTGCCTTTAAAGCATCTTTATTATTTCAAGGTTCTGAAGTTATTTTTTATTAAATCGGGCTATTTATTCAACACAAGATGCCACTCGAACTATGATTTAAGGATTAATGGTCTCAACTTAGCTTTAGTCCCACCGCATGGTTTGCAACATTTTTTACATTTTTTTGACTCTGTTGCTCCCAGGTTATTTAATAGGCTTCCGCAGTGTATAAGAAGCATTCGTATTAAACATTCTTTCCTCAAAGAAGTGAAATCTTGGCTATTTAGTTTTACGTATATCGAATTAAGTACGCTAATTGATATTATATATTAGTAATCGAGATTTCTATTGAATATTTATTAAATTGGTTGATCTTATTTTGTTTTTTATCCATTTTTTTGCTATCTTTTCATTTCCATTTTTATTTTTAATTTTGATTTATAATTTAAGATATGTTGTATAATCTTAAGACCCCATGAATTTTACTGTAATTTAATTGTATGTATGTATCCGCTTCTAGTTCTTTCCGAACTATAGGATGCAGAATTGTTATTTCTATAATAATAATTAACAAATAAATGAATGAATGAGTAATTGAAATAAAAATAAAAATCCTTAGTATATGACATTCAATAATTCGCTTTTTACTTCACTAGATATCTACTGACAGTTATATGAATGCAATTACTATTTATCATTGCCACAACAGCAACATTTCCCTGGACATTGAATTTGCAATTAGCAGAGTTTTATTTAAAATGATTTTAATTCTGAATGTGGTTTTTGTTCAAAAGAAAAAAAAAAACTAATTCAATGATATTCACACACACGCTGACACTGCAGTTCGCCCAACATTAATTCAATTAATTAAATGCTTTGTGCGAATTCTTTGATTTTTATCAAGCGAACAAATGCGACAATTTGGCCCTTAGAGGCACATGCACTATGACTATGCGTTGTCGGTGTCGGTGCCGTTGTCATCAATTCTCTGCTGTTGAACTTTGCTGCACATCGTAACAATGCGTTACAAATGGGTCGCTGTCTGACACTTTTGATGAGCCACTTTGCCGCCACAACAAAAACGGCAACAACAACAACAACAACAACAACAACAGCATGTCGGTCGACCAGGCGTTTATAGTGTAACAATTGTGGGTGGCTTCAATAGCGGCTTGTCACCATTGAGATTTGAGATGTGGGAAACTTGACTGTTCGGCTTCAGCTTCAGCTTCTGTTTCTGTTTCCGATTCTCGGTGTCTGCATCGAGACTGAGAGTGTAATAATTTTCAATTGACAAACAAATACATAAAATGTCATCTCTTGTGCTGGTACATGACTAAAGTATTGAATATATGTGTATGTGCTTACATGTATAAGTTTGTGTTCCAGTATTTCCCTTTCAAAAGTGTTTGTATGTATATATCAGACTAATTTATACGTTTATGACAGTTATGCAGCTGTCATATTACTTGTCGGTATGTTGGTGATGTATGCCATGGCATTCATTGATGTCTGTGATGCATGTCACCGCAAGCAGCTAATGGGTGACTTAGCTGAGATTGATTTGCGTTGACCGACTTTTTGCGGAAATGATTTCATAAGTTCCGCACATTAACAGCTGCAATTGTTCTTTTGTTTCAAACTCTCTAGCATTGTTACAGAGTGCGACGAGGTTTCAATAAATCAGTGGCATATTAAATAGCGCTAAAATCTGTTGCTAATTATGAGCGAACAACTTAACTAGTGGCTATGATGAAAAATTTACGCTTGAGTAAATTTTGCGGGAAAGTAAGGCCAATGGTCACGCTAATGGCTAGCGCTGTATTTTAGTATTTTACCGACTTTTTCAACATTTATCGCTCATAGCAGATTTTCAATTTTTTAATGTATATTAACTTCTACAACTTTCATCGAAATTCAGTCCTCTGTCTAACTGAATTCTGACGAACGTTGAACTTATGTCAATCAAAAATATGATGAAAAAGTTGATGTTTCTAAAATAAAAAACATTCATGCTCTGTCAACCCGAATCAGTTTAGGAATGTGAGATTTTTCTGAAAAGCAAGTATAATTTGCAGATTAAACTGTGTGCAAAAATGAGGCCTTAGTGCTGCAGCAACATCAATATTTTACTAAAATACTCCATAAGAGGGCTAAGAACTGGTACTGGAGAAGTAGTGTGTATAAAAAAATGTTTTCTTTTTCATGAGAAATAACTTTGCTTCAAACATCAAACCTCCCAGACTTCAAATAAAAAAAGTCGTAGAAGAGTGTTTGTAGTCGTGCTTAATTTATCGTCAACTCAAAACACTGACTTATAAGCCAAAATCTGACGGCAATTTCGAACTCAGCGATACCAAATTACTTTCTGTTGACATCAGCCGATGCTCCTTATATTTCACTGCACACAGTGCTACTAATAGTGTCTAAGGGTATGGAATATTTATTCACAGAAATTAATAGTAATACATGAACTATATAAATTTAAATAAGTTATTTTCAAGTTATATTCAAATTCCATTTTAAAAAAAAATAGCAAATCGATCTATCTTAAATTCGATCCATTCAAAATATTATATTGTAACATTCTGCTACATCATTTTATTGTTCTTCGTTAAATCCAACCGCATAGAACTCACATAATTTCTCCACTGTGCACGATTATCAATCAATTCTCTTTGTTATTTCTCCGATTGTTGAGTTTCGTTGTATTTGATTGTCTCCAAGATGATTTAGAACTGCCGCGTTATTCGTTACTTTGAAAGTTTTCATTCAATGCTATTCGGCAGATTTTAGTAAGAGCTTTGCGCAAAGCTAGTATTGTTCAGGGCCATACCCATAGCTGGGCACCGTTAATCAAATAGTTAACTTCGTTAATCGCTAATCCGTTTCTAAAAAACTTAACTTCGTTAAACGTTAAAGCGTTACATTTCGGAAGACTTAACGCAAGTTAACGTTAAACGTTAATCTGTTACCACCTGATAAAAATTTAATTTTTATATCGTTGCGTTAGTGATCTTCTTATAAAAACTGTTGGATTGGGTTCTGAAAGTTAACGGCTTAGGAACAAAAAAAAAAAGGTTATGATTGGAGTGTGTTACTTAGTCATCTGGCAAAATGTTCCAATGCACAGATTCATGAGCATTAATATTTTGAAGTTCTAGTCTGAAAGCGAGGCTCGTTTCGGCATTAAAATAATTTTGCCTATGGAAAAAAGATTTTCAACTGGTGCGCTTGACGCTATACATAGCAGTATTATATTTAATAACTAAATTTATGAATATCTGTTCCCGAAGCAAAGTCGTATCATTGAACAAGTCTTTTGATTTCATGTCTGCCACATGCCACATTTTGACGAGATTTTGAGCTTTACTCTTTAAAGGCTTGTGGCTCTTAGGTTTTTTTTAAGCTGAGTGACAGAATTGAAAAAGTCTTCCACATCATCGTCATTGTTACTCGCGTTGCTGCCTCCGCCACTTGAACTATCGCTCTCCTTCGAACTTTCGGCAGCTACTTGTGGTAGCGCCTCTTCTACTTTTTTTTCATGAATTTTTTACTGTATCGTCTCGACTGCTGTCATACGTTTCCAGCCGTAACAACCGGAACGTACTAGTTGTCAGAACGTGCGGCGCGGTGCGGTGCATGCGGAAGTTAACGAGTCAGTTAACATTTTTTAAGGTTAACTTCAAAGTTAATCCGTTAGTCGAAATGTTAACTTCGTTAATTGACGATTAACGGATTAACGAGTTAATGCCCAGCTATGGCCTTACCGTGGGTATTACAAGTAGAGCAACTCAACCCCAACGCATCACTTGATGCATCTATAAGTTAGATATTTAAAAATTAGGAATTTTTTATTCTTACCATTTAAAAAGGTTGGTAAAGGAAGCAGTCATGCTTTGTGAATCGAATTATTTTTACAGAATGAAAAAAGGTTCTCACAAAAAAAAGCTAATTTTCCATGTTTCGGTATGTAAGCGGTCTAAGTTGGTCAAGTTTAATATTTTTTGCATGTCCCGGCTTAACATGGATTAACGAAGGTCAGGGTGATATATCTCGTCTGTCCATACAAATTCTTATCTGAACTGCAAAATAATTATTTGCCACCACATTAGCGCAAACATCACGAATACTTTCGCGAGGACCTTTCACCTCAGCATCGCGAGGAAGTCCATGTTTCTGTTTTTACATGCAATATTACAATAGTGATATAGAAAAACTTCATAAAGAGTAATAAGCTTCGGTATTCCATAATTGGGTTGCTATTTCATTTTATTTGTCATTATAATTTTCTTTCTCAATTATTTTAATTATGTTACGTAAGCAATTTGCATGAGAGTTTCGCTAATATCCTTACAATTTTGCCTATCCTCGTTATTTCTTGTATGCAAAACAGAGTAGTATTCCATATTTGGCTACTTTCTTCTTCGCATTCTTACCAGTGAGTATGCAAGGCTAGATTTTGAATATATGTAGTAGGTGATCGATGCCAGAAAAACGTTTTGCTTGAATGATTATAAAGTAATTGGGTTGAAAAATCAATGAATTGAAAAATGTGATCAACGCTTTTTATTAAAAAATTTGTTTTTAACTTAGATTAAAGCGAAGATTGTAGGAGTAAAATAATTTTGAAATATTATTTCGTCTCAGGGAAAATACTGGTATAATACTTCAAGTTAGAATTTAATTTTTTACAAAGCACTTTTACAATATGTAATTATCTCTGTCATATGTACAAACAAAAATGAAATTATAATGCTCTATAATTGCAGTCATTGAAACTCAACATAAAAGTTTCGTGGAAACAAACTGTTCCATAACGCATGAATTTAGAAATTGAAAAAAGTTTTGCTTTTGTGAAAGTGCATAAATTCAATTTACTCGTAATTTTAATGAAATTGTTGCACGTGGCATTGCTGTCAGTATGAGCAGCTGCACTGCTGCAACACATTTTTTTTAATTTAATTTCGAGTGGGGAAAATTCAAAAAGTGCAAATAATTTTAACCTACAAATTCAATGATTTTTCGGTAAAAATTGTGATAAGAAATGACTGTGGCAAAAACTCGGAGTGACTTAATAGCGCAGTTGTAAAAAGTACCCAGTACTTTTTTTTTTCCCAGGACATTACGAGAAATTGTAACTTTATAGAGTCAACATACTAGGCCAGTAAAACTAGAACACACCATAAGAAGCAAAAAAAAAAATTTAATAAAAAAGAAAATTGAAGAAACGAACATCAAAAGCAGACATACGAAACTTTTTTTTTTGGTTTTTATATCCATGTGGTCCTTGCTATGCTGAAGTTGCTATAAAGCAAAAGAAAATCGAAATCGATTTCATGATTAATTTTTTCTGTTCCAACTTTTTCTCCATCTTTGTTTTTCAAAGTTTTTGTTTTATTTTTATATTTTAGCTTTTGCCTGTATCTAACAGTGAAAATGCTTGCACTATAAGAGACACATAATCGAATGGCTAAACAGAGTATCGATGTCATTATGTGACGAACTGCTGAAAATCATAGGTCTTCACGGTGGGCTTGAACTAAGTTTAAACGACAAGTTGAGTTACAATAAAAACCTTAATGGAAAATTATTTTGGATGTTATGTATAGTCGACATACATCAAATGGAATGAATCACCAGAGCTGTTTTATAGTACATAATATTTTTTATTTAAAAAACGTATGATTTTGGTCAAATTTTGACACGTCAAAGAACCTTGAAAGTCCAGATTTCCCTAGATATTCGGAGTCTTGAGAACTGTTAGGTCAAAGTTCGAAAAAACGCTATTTTTGAAAAATCAGCCGAATTCAATGTCTAATATCTCTGAATCTGGCTAGCCAATTTCACTGTGTGGTATTTCATTAAAAAGTGTTTACACAGACAAATAAAAAAATCAGTCTTAAGTATTGCGAATAAAACCTCAGTTCTTTACTAAGGCCTATTTCACTTAATCGGGTCACAAAAAATAGGTCATAAGTTCTAGGAACTTAAATTTTTTGTATGTATATATTATTCTTATATACATAAATCACATAATAAAAAATGATTTCTATAATATTAAATTTGGATTTGTACTCCTTCAGAGCTAAAGTTTTTAAAACGGACAAAATATGGCTCTTTCTCAGGATCCCGGCTACTTAGGGGCTCAAGTTTAGGTTGTAGTGCTATCTATCTAGCAAAATCAGATCTTTTGAAAATTTCATACGTATTTTATGCTTCAAGGTTTTTTTTTGTTTTAGCAAAGATCGACTCTAATTTACATCCCAAATATTCCTCAATTCAAGTTTTTGTTGCAACTCGAACTTTTATAAAAACTGGATTAAAGCCGACCGTGGACTTTTTTACTGCTCCACTCTTGATAAAAACTACTATAGTGAGTGTCAAATAATAGCTCGTCTATATTCTAAGAATTACTCAACAAAAAATTAAAAATCAAATTATTTATCCAGTACAAAAGCGTTTCATATCACTCAATATCGAGTAACTGAAATATGTGCCCTACTTTATGGAATATAAGGGAAAACGCCACGCTTGTCGGCCAAGTTGGATTTTAATGTTACGCTGGCTATAACTTTGGCTGCTGTTGGCATTCGTTTCATTACTTTTCGAGTTCTTAATAAGGATATTAATTTAATGATCTCATGCGAGCTGAGATGCGCAACGTCAAATTTATTATCAAATAAAATGTTGCTTCCACTCACCCCATCCCATTACCATTTGCAGCAGGAATTTAAGTATAATTATTAAAGATTTAATTGTGTGGAAAGTTTTATCTCTTTGGTATAGTAGATACAATTACTAGCAGTATAAATGCATATTCATTCGACTGTAAAAACTGAAAATCTATGCGCATAATTAATTCTTACAATTTGCTTGCATTTATTTTAGTATCATGTATTTAATAGTTTTTGTGAGTAAAATGCTAAACATATTTTAAAGTGCTGATATATAATTCAATATTAACGTCGCACAGTGGGAGATTGTGGCCATAAATACAAAGAAAATGAAAGTGCTAAAGATTTAAAATTTTTTTTTGGGGATTGAAGAAAAACTCTACATATTTTTTTTGGGCTCAAAGTTGAATTTTGAATACCAAAAATGTTGTATGAAACTTTTAATTTTAGCAATTCTTGGATCAAACGCTCTAGTTAACTAACTTGAAACAAAATGCAAATTGACGGAAAGTACATTGTTTCCACTTTATAAGAACCAACATATTTTTCTTCTATCGCCTTTATATGAATTGTACGGATTCTTCAAAAATTTGCAAACTTTGAAAAACAAAAAAAAAAAAAATATCCCTAAATGTCGAAAACTTTTTTATTTATTATGTGAGAAACAATGATCAAAAGTTCCAGCTGCAGCTTTTTACAATTTTTTTTTTGTGATTTTTTTATTGCATTATTTGAAGGAAGGAATATTTTTATTTCTTCACTTATTGCAATCCTTTACAATAATTGTATCAACTGTAAAAGCTTTCACTGTGAGGGGAGGATCTTAAATTCAGTAGGGAGTTTTCTTTAAGGGAGAGCAGTAGGTAAGGAGTATTTTCGTCTTTTCATCTGATTTGGGATGAAAGATATAAGTTCGAATGCTTTTCAAAAACAGAACTGATAAGCCTTCGAAACGATTTTTCTCCAATAACTTGTAGACTATAAAAGGTTTCGCACAATTTTTAGCATTCATCAAATCAGCATTGCCAAATTAATGGAAATAAATAAAATTTTTGAAGAAAAAGTCTTAACCACACCCGACGTTTGTATGGGATGTAAGAGTGTACATTAGCGGGTATTTTTCACATTCATAATTTTTTTTTTTAAAAACATATGTATTAATTTTTTTTTGTTTTTTTTTCCAATAACTTGAAAACTATAAAATATATCGCACAATTTTCAACATATTGCCAAGTTAATAGAAATTTCTACTCATTTAGAAGAAAAAACTTCCACCGCATCTCACCTTTGCATGGGTGGTAGGCGTGCTCGCGGCTGTCATTTTTCAATTTTCCAAATTGTATGTTCTTTAAGCTAAAAAAACTTCTGTACAAAATTTCAAGAGTCTAGCGCTATTATTACTCTTTATATCGCACAATATTTAATATTTTTGAAAAGTGCATTGCCAAGTTAATGGAAATTTATACCAATTTTGAAGAAAATGCTTCAATCACATCTCACCTTTGAATAAGACGTAGGCATGTACGTTTGCGGATTTTTGTCATATGCACATATTTATGCTGTTTTAACCTATAAAATATCTGTACCGAATTTCAAGAGTCTAGCGTTATTATTACTTTTCATGGCCGCCGTTCCATAGGGGCCATCCATAAATTACGTGAGTCAATATAGGGGGAAGGGGGTCCGGAAAATCTCACTAAGTGGGAGGGGGGGTCAACGAAATCCGCCAGAACTCACAAAATCTCACCAAGGGGTGGGGGGGGGGGTCCAAATTTTCAAAAAAACACCTCACGTAATTTATGGACGTCTCAATAAAATCCCATACACTGTGCGTCGTTATGGTATCGATATTTAAAAAGTTGATAATCCAATTTTCAAAAAAACAGAAGAAATAAATTGATTACTAAAATTCCCTCTTATATATTCAGCGCCGGACTCAATCTTTTTTAAAGTGTAGGCTCAAAAATGTTTGCCGCCGCCACGGTGGTTGGTTTTCATGCCTACGGTAGACTACGAGTATGTTACTGAAAGAACAATGTTCCCTATGTTTCAAACATTCTTGCTTCTTTTTCTTGTTCTATCTGCATCTCTATTTTCATACTACCTCTATAACGATGAAAAACTATTTTGAAATGAGTACATAAATTTTGTCGTGATAATTTTAGAACTAAAAAATGGGTTCAAAATCTCGGTTCCCACCCACTTTCCGGAATTCATTTTCCGGAATGGACATTTTCCGGAACGACGATTTTCCGGAATCGGTTTTCCAGAATGTACATTTTCCGGAATGATAATTATTCGTATACATTAAATCCATAACTCATGTTACTATAGTAACGCAATCTATTTATTACTTTCCTATTTCTATTTAATATTGTAACGTCTTTTATTTTTCAAATCTCTACACAAAAATGGACGCGAAAATAGTGGTTGTACACTCGGGGCAAAAGTGAAAATGGCAAAATTACTGGGAATATGTGCGATATCGAGCACGGGAATGTCTCGCTAGAGCTGTCACTGCTGATATAACACCAGGTCGTAGTATATCGAGGTCCGGATGACTCAAAACAAACAACTACAATCCATACAAACAATACAAACAAATTTATACAAATTTCATACAAATACAAAATATTTTACTCATGATGCATGAGTTAGTAATTATTATTTCCGGAAAACAGTCGTTCCGGAAAATGTACATTCCGGAAAACCGAATCCGGCAATAAAATTTCGTGTTTTTGGTCATTCCGGAAAATGTATATTTCAGAAAACCAATTTCGGAATAAAAAATTTCGGGTTTTTGGTCGTTCCAGAAAATGTCCATTCCGGAAATAAGATTCCGGAAAGTGTACGGTAATTCAAAATCTCTACGGTTGTTATTTGTGATAGTGCACATCGACGAACCTAGCTATAATTTTATTTATAGAGATGATCGATCTTTTGCAATCAACAATTTGAGCCAATTTTTCTTTGCGTTTTTTGCCACAGCAAACATTTTTTACTAGACACTAAGCGATTTTAATATAAACAATGATAACCTTTAACATTCTTCAACCTTCAACAGTCTCTGGTATTTTTTTACAGATCGATCCAGGGCCTGGTATTATGGATGCTCACAAGCTATGTGTTGTTGTTTTTTTTTTTTTTTCGAAAATATTAAAACGTGGCCTATACCAAAGTCGAAAAGTAAATTATGATTTTGTTATATATGGTACATATCTCACCAAATCGAAAGGATCTTAAGGTCTCCGGTTTTGTTGATTTTTTTTTGAAAAGTGTTTGACTACTTGATGGCTTACCATAAGTCGAACCATTAAAGCTACAATTTTTTAAAATTCATGAAAAATAAAAGAATTTTTTCAATTAAAAAATATGCTATGACATTAGACCGGGTCGAAATTTAGATTCATCCAGACACTGACTCAAAAGTTAGAAGGACCCTTAAAAGCGATAACAGCGTCAATTTTTTTTTCGTTTCCTTTTTGGCTAAGAAGACTTGTTTTTTGCTCGTAACTTTTATTCCTTCACAGAATGTATACCCGAATTTGTTTGAAAAATAAAGATTGCATTCTTGCAAAAAACTTGAAGCTAAAAAGTTTTAAATTTTTTTTTCTATTATAGATAATATTAAGTCCAAAAATTTGATATTTTCTTATTTTTTATATGGAAAAGTCGCAAATTTTGATATTTTCACATTTTTTATATGGGAAAATCGAATTTCGGGACTAAATATTATCCATAATGGAAAAAAAATTTAAAATTTTTTAACGTCAAATTTTTTGTAAGAACGCAATATTTATGTTTCAAGCAAATTCAGGTATCCATTCTGTGCAGAAATAAAAGTTACGAACAAAAAACTCGTGATTTTTTTAGCCAAAAAAGACCTTCAGGAGAATCAAAAGTGCTCCATTGGTTTTTCTCGAAACGAAGAAAAAAAAAATGATGCAGACGTGCTTTTTAAGGGTCCTTCGAACTTTTGAATCGGTGTTACAATCGGCTTTATACAAATCGACCAGGTCTATAGGACATATAACTTTTTGTTTTTTAATTTTTTTCTCTCTTATCTTTTATTTTTTCTGAATTTTTGAAAATGGTTATATCTGCTGAACAAATACAGAAATTGACTTTTATTGCTATTGTGATATTAAGGAAATTAGTAAGGGAAACAAAGAATTTGAAAAATTTGTAAATGGAGTGCGTTGTAGTCAAAATTTCTAAAATACTGGGCCGATCTTAACAAATAAATTGTTGTTATTTTTGTATTAATGGAATACTCGAGCTTACAAAAAATTCTTAGGGCTTAAGGAGTCATCGCTTTAGGCAAACAAATTCATATTTTCTTTAAAATCTTTACTTTTATCTGACAGAAATTATGTTCGACATAAGGGATGCTGTGGCAGTCGACCGCTTTCAAACTGACCCTGCTAATATGAGCGATTGTGAACACTAAGAGAAGCAAAATACAACAAAACTGCATATTGCGATATACTGAATACATACTGTTGCAACAATTACTTTAATTTTAGGCATGAAACATTACAATGAACAGTAATTTTACCTCAATCCGATGCTCCCTCCGGTGTTAAATCATAGAATCATAATAATTTTCTGTGACTTTTTTTATTGAAAGCAGCACTGAATTTTCATTTAATTCTCTTGAGTTCTTTTTGTGCGATTTGTTCGATATTTTGTATTTAATTTTGTTTGCTTTTTGCTCATTGATTTTCTAACAAATTGGAAAAAATTGCCGCCTGCCGATGCGGTATTTGGTTTCTATCAAAAATAAAAAAAATTAATAAAAAAAAAAGAACTGACAATGTCGGTCAAAGAAATAAAATGTTGTGCGTTGAAAAATTAAAAATATTAAAGTTGAAATGCGTTTTAAGACAAAAAAGGTCAAAGTTTAGTTCAAAGTAGAAATTATTAAATGAAATTGTGATCGAATTGTAGCTAGAAGATCGAACGTTTTTCAGTTTATTATTATGATCGCACAAGCTAATGTTTCAGTAAAACTTTAACTCAACATTGAAGGAAGAGAGCTACCTCTTTAAAACTCATATCAAAAAGCACAAGATAACTAGAGAACATCACAAGAAGTCCATATTTTTGTATGAAAAGTATCAGGAATTGTTAGATAAAACGAAAGCAAGGAACAGAACAGCAGTGCATAGATAAAATATAATATTTTTTATGTACCGTTTAAAGGTGATAAAATAAATTTTTGCAAATAAATAATTTCTGTTTCATTTTATCCATTTGTAGCCATTTTTCTACTCAAAATCATAAATAGCGTTGATAATGATAAAGAAATCCTAAAAAATAAATTTTAGAAATCAATGTTTCAAGGAAATTCCGATTTTTAAGAAAAATGTTTTTTTTTTTTAAAATTTTCCACATAGAATTTTCAATTCCTGTTATATGCCTAACATATCTAAACTTAACATAACTTCTTTCATTCAAGTCCTTCGTTTAAATACCGTGGGAGTTGTTACAATGCAACGATTATTCCTTCAGAAACTTGACCTTTCCGTCTCTGGCGCAACAAAGCTTCAGGACTGTTTTGTATTGTTTTTTATTGGCTATTTGACCTTTTCGAAAAAAAACAAAGGTAGCTCTCGACGTGCTGTAATGCATATGATGAATGAATTGATTTTAATTGGTACGCCAAGATATGTCATGCGCAACCAATTTGCGGTGTTGTTTTGTAAAAAAACCTTTATGCCGTGTAGTGTTTTTTTATTTAACAAATCAAAATTCTTGTGAGTTTGAATGAAATTTTCTCATTGCGACTGCTATTATTCTCATGAAAACAGTAACTCTTTGTCGGCAATACTCATTCATTTTTGTAATCCAAAAATTTGAAAAAAAAATGAAAGTAAAATACTTTACCAATATAGGCCACGAGTACTTAAAGCTCTTCAAACGCCAGCAACTTTTTGCAATCTGCATGGTAACTTATTTCCATCATTTTTGGCCTCAATATCAACAGTACTTGTGTTATATGTTTTTCGTTAAAATGCACATATTTTTTGTGTTTTTATTCTTTTGTGCTACATTTTATCCGAAATAAAATGCCAAAAGTTGAATTCGTAAACTACATGTATGAATATCAGTTTGACAATATTTTATTTATTTATTTTTATTGTTGTTTGCGGGCTTGTGCCTGCAATAAATTTGAGTTTTTTGTTTTAGCGTAGTCATAGTTGTAGTCCAGGACTCGATGCTTCAAGGACAATGACAGAACAATTGCAAATGAAATGTTGTTTTTTTGTGCTTCTACTGTTTTAGGAATTACAAGTAAATCGTATAAAAATGAAGGTCTTGCATTTGAGATGACAATCTTTGACAACGGAAATAAGTTATATCCTTTACACGAATATCAATCAATCTTTGGTTACGATTGCTGGCGAATATACTGCTATGTGTAAAAAGTATTAGAAATTTATTATTGAAAAAAAGAGCGCATCTATTGATCGCATTGCGTTGAGTTACAACGCTGAATTTGAGCACGATCAGAGGTTAACATTTAAAATGAACATTGAAAGCTGTTTGCCGATTTTCTACTATGACAATGTACTATCGCATCAAATGCAATTTTATCCATCCGTTTTTAGCCAAAAACTCAATGAATATTATCGATCACCTACCATGGCTCCGTTAGACTTTTTTCTTTTTCCGAAGCTGAAACTTCCATTTCGAGGTACGCGCTTTGAGTCGGTTGAGGTCGTTAAAGAAACTTCGCTGACGTAACTGAAAATTATTCCTGCAAAAAATGTTGGAAGAACTGAATAAAGTGGCTGTCGGCAAGCGGCACCAATATTTCATGTCTCCATCTGCTTTTGTTGCTTTTTTGTCCCCCGATATTTGAGCCTTACAAGATATAAAATGTGATGATTTTGGGCGATCACTTATGATTTTTTGGATCATTTCAAAACATTTATTCTTACTTGGATTAAATTTACCTATAGCTCAATTGGGCGTTCATTGAAAAATACCATACCAAAATATGTAATAAAAAAAGTTAATATTTCTTGAAGGCTTAATCATTGATGTGATGGAATTGCTTAAAGTTATTAGTGTGCATGCATTACTAATGAAATTGTCGTAAAAATTATAAGCGTCCTTGAAAAGAAAAACAATAAAACTCTGCGAATAAAGCTAAGTTATTTAAATTTAATGCAACCGCATTAAATTTAACTTTTATGCGAGTATTGGCTAAATTTGAATATTTTAGCGTGAAGTATTTTCCTACTTTGTTATTACAGCGCGCGTAGATATTTTCATTTTTATTGTCATTGTTTAATGAGTTGTTCTTCAATTTATCAAATTTTGCAAATTTCATTGTTCTGCAGATTATGGCATTTTTCGTATTGCTTTTGTGTAAAAGTTTTTTTCTCTTCCGTTTCCGCTTGTATGGTCTGCCCTCTTTGCGTGTTGACGTTCGTGTGCGACGTGGTGTATTGTTATCCCAGTTGAAAAAAGTGCATGATGCATGATGATACGAGGCTTATTGTTTCGATTCTGTGTTGAACGCGATAAAACCCTTTTTTTGAATAACAAAAGCGTGTATATAAATTTATTAACTTTAAAATAGTACATGCGATATAAAGTGTTGGCTAAGATATTTTAATTTTTACCTGTTTTTTATATAATCTTAAAGTAAAGTTTTATTTGGATTTCTGTTGAAAATTTAAAGCTATTTTTCTAAATTTATTGATCTTCGGCTGACTGAAAAAGTTCATTGTAACAATGTTTAATAATTTTTCGTATAGTTTCTATTTTGATTTAACTTATGTTTGCGTTACAAAATTATTTATGACTTTCATCGATATTCTCAATATATTAAGAGTTGTTTCAAGCGGGTATGTTTTACTTGAGCGCTATATTAAAGTGCACATTTTTACATACATAGGTACGTATGTATATTCGCCAGAAAGATATTTAAAGTATTTTATGTTGGTTTATTTGTATCTCTTTTCTATTTGTTTCGCATTTTTATCACGCTTCGTCGTATTGTCTTCATACCATCAAATGTCTTTATACACAGTGATTCTACATTGCATGCAAGTGTACCCACTAGGAAATCAAATCATTTATATGATATCTAGCTGGGGTGTCGTGATTAAAAGGAAAGTGAAACTTTCGGAAGCATATTTGAAAGTAGTAAGGAGACTCTTTAATTTTTCTTAAAAGCTAATTTTTTTAATATAGCAAATAGATCGAAATCACCAATTTAAGTAATGTATACATAATAAAGTTATACATAAATTATCATTATTGAATACCCAACAAAAAATGACACCTAGCCTGTTAGATTAGCGTAGTCTAACTAAATGGACTGGATGGTAGTCACGTCAAATTTTTGTAGAATTTTAAAGAAAAAAATCTGAAAACAATAAAAAAATATTTTAAAAAATATCAATTTTCAGTAAAAATTGCACTGAGTAAAAGTTCTCAAAATTGGTGAACATATGCAGAAATAATTTTTAATATTTTATTGCAACAATTATTCCTCCTATGACGTCATATATTTTTTCTTTTGAGTAATTTTCATTTCAAATTGCTATGAATAAAAATTTCATAAAATTTGTCAAAAAACACAACAAATACTTTTTTTTAAATTAATCCGGTCTTAAAAAAAATTGTCATCATAAAAAAAAATAATTCTTTTTCCTGAGTATTTTGACCATCTCAGTACAATTTTTTTACTGAAAATTGATAGTTTAGTAGGAAAAAGTCATAAAATGTGCAATTTTGACAAAAACTGTTTCTATCACTAGCCGAATAACTAAAAATTTTTCGAAAATTTTTAAAATTTCGAAATATTCTAAAATATCCAAACTAGGAATTCAAAACATAATAAATATTTTTTGATTTGTTTTAAGTTTTTCTTTTTAATTTTTTTATCAAAATCTTACGCGAAGTTTTCCATTGTGGACGTCATCTTGACCCGTCATTTTGAAATTTGCAAAAACACTCAACCGATTAGAAAATTTAGACTTTGAAGAAGATTTTGGTGTGTAACTTGTTACTAATAGGCCACACAAACTTGGGACGTGCAGTTGAATCGGTTGACGTGAAACGCCCATCGTAGCAAAGCTTCCGAATATCAATACTTAGCGGTCACTCAAGGACGTTGAAGCATTTTCATATAATAATATGTGAAAGCATAGTAATTTTTTTATAAAATATTTCTTTAGGTATTTACTTTAGAAATTATCATATTAATTTTAGAAAAAACAATTTTCAAAAAAAAAGCAAAGCACTTTAATGAACTCATATAAATTTATATGGATAAAACACAAAAGTAAACAAAAAAGGATAAAACTAAATACCTGACGTTCGCTTAAATGATGTGAAATAATGAGTCTGTATACGACTATGGAAATTGACAAATTTCCCAAAGAAATACAGAATACAAAATCCAAATTGGTTCGCTCAAAAAAATTTCATTCAAATTTGAATTTTATGTTGGGTGAATCAGGTAACAGTGACATTCAGTCTAAAAACAGAATCACTTAGATCAGCTAGTGCTTACTTACTGCGAATAAATATGGGTCTTATTATTATTCATGCTTGTTTTTGGATGTTTTCTGTTTGGACTTTTCCATGGAGTAATGGTTAAAAATTATTTAAAATCTGTTAACGGAAAAAAGTCTTAAAATTTGACAAGCAAATAAGCATAATAGAGGTCCTTGAACTTCACAATACTTCAAATATTCACGTTTAGCAAAAATCCTTATCACAGCTGCAAATTCCAATGTTAGCTCTATATGTAGCTACAAAAAACCTTTATAAACTAATTTGCGTCATTGGAAAATAAATGAAATGCGAGCAGCTTACTCCCTTACGTGAATCTGAATGGGCTGCAAATATATTGCCCTAATATAAGATATTGAATGAAATTTATTAGATGTTAAATATTAGATATAAGATACTTGATATATAAAATAAAATGTGCGACATAAAATCTTTAAATTAAGATATACAATTTTAGATGGAAGGTATAAACAGCATTGGATATACATATGTATATATGCAGGATTTAAGACACAGCAAATGCGACACATGATATAAAATATAATTTAAAAATATGATTCAAAGTAAAAGAAACTAGCAGAACAGAGATTAAGTTCAAAATGCAAAAAAATATAACATCAAAAACTAAAGGTAAAAGATAAGAAGCTAAGGCTGAAACATTATAAATATAGAGCTTCAATTGAAAATCGCAACTGTGTATATGTAGCAGGAGCATTCCAAGCTAAGTAATACATATAATTTCATTTTATAATTTCTTTATTTCCTACCGATCACTATATGCAAACATTGTTTCATTTCGTTTACATACGAGTACGTCTTGTGTTTTTGTGTGTGTACGCGCGCATAAGCGTGTTTGTGCGCTGCTTAACGGTACTTAAAGGATATTTTCATTTTCAATACAACAAATCGATAAGGAAGAATAAAAACAATAACATAAAAATGAAATAAAAAGCAGAACAGAGCACAATGCAAAAAGTGAAAGAGATAGCAAGCAACATTGTACGCTGAAAGACAAAAAAAGAAACCCGAGAAAGATCGGTTCTCCAGGAGATGGCAAAAATCTGCGCTGTGGAACATTTAGTAGGTTGTTATGGTTCAAGTCCCTTTGGGCGTAGGGATGTGTGACGATGGCAGTATGCTGTATTGTTGCTCTTGTTCCTGTTGTTGTTATTGTTCCTGTCGTTACCAACCATTACGCTGCATGTCATCAGAAGACAATGATGAGGTTAAATGTACGCAATAAAAACTCTGTTTTCTATTTTTCTCTATTTTTTGTTTCGGTTTCTTTCTTACAGTGTGTGTGTTGTAAACATTGAAATACACGTACATAAATACATCATATGCTTGTATTGCTAAAGTTACGCAATAAATGTACGTACGTATGTGTGTGCTTAAACTTATTGTTTTATTACATTAAGCTAAATTTTTGCTCTTTTTGTGGTTGTTACTTTGTTGCTCAATTTTGTGTTGTTTCAATATTTGCTTAGAGTTTAGATTCTTGGAACTTCAACGCCTTTTAGCTAAGTAAAATTTCTTTGACTATAAAACAATGAAATTTCTTATTTTTTTAAACTAAGAACTTTAAAGACTTATTACATACTTTCCGAGTTAAATCACGCAAACAATAAAGACTTGCGGTTGACGACATGTTTTACTTCGAGATGTTTCGCTGTCTTTCCATTTTTCACTTCATATTACGCCGGTTGGAAATAGTCAGGGTATATTCCTGTATTTCATTTTTACTTTTTCAATTTTATATTTCTGCAAATGTAATACTTTGCTCGAAGAATAAATTAACATCACACTTAGATTATATCAAAGGTTATACTTTGAAACGTTTATTAAAACAATTGAATATTTAACTTTTATAAAACATTCCTTTTTTCAAGGAATTCAATGACTTGCAATGTTCTTTTGAGTATTAAGATTAAAAAAAAAATTGTGTTGTGATCACGGACTTCTCATTTGTTTAAGGTCTTTCAGCGTATTTATGATAATTAAAGAACATTCAAAATAATATTAGTGTTTTTGTATGATTCTTGAAATGATTTGTAAAGAGTGCTTAAAAGTCATTTATTCTGGAGGCGTTAAAGAGTCTATGAGATAGATGAAAACTTAGATTATTATCGATGACCAAAATTTGCTGGGTAGCTTTTAAAAAAGACGAAGACATAGTCCTTATAAGTTTGTGTTCTATAAGACGGTTTTCTTTTGGAGTAATTTGAAATTTTTTTTCTAAACCGATCGAATATGCTATGCATGTATTTTGCTTCCTATGTTCAATTAAAATTAACAATTCATTGTTTTATGAACAAAGAATTTATGCAAAATAGTGCTTAAAGTAAAGTATTGCGCAAAACCATATCCATCTTATATAAGTGTGAAGGAAAGTATTTTTATTCTTACATTAAAAAAAGGAATTTTCTACTGTCATTCTGATCTATTTTTATATTGATCTGACCACCTAGATCATGACGATTGCGAGGAGGAAGGATAATGGTTTTAAATTAACCTTCAACGTTTTTGTCAGGCTCAAAAGAAAATAATTCAGAAATACATAAAAACATCGAGTGCAAGTAAAACCGGCTAGTAATTTATCTACCAAATGAAAAGAGCTTAAGCATCTTACGAAATTTTGAGTTGAAAATCGCCCAAAAATTAACTTTTGGCAAATAAAAGGTGAAAACAGCCCCATAATGCAGCAGTCACAGAAATAAACTGAAACTTAGACAAGAATCACCTTTAAAGCTCGATTTTTACCAAAATTCCCCAAAAATAAGAAAAAAAAATGAAACAAAAAATCTTTTAATCCATGATTTTCCTAAGAAAATTCAAAGTTCAAAATTAAATATCCTTTTCACATTCTTTCTTAGGGACTTATTTCCTAAGTTGTATGTAAATATTAAAAAAAACCTGAAGAATAATTTTCAAAAAAATACTTAAAAATAAAACCTTCTCAGTAAAATTATACTGTATTTAGTAAAATTGTACATGCAGTTCATAAATTGGTAAATAAATTTCAAATAGAAATGAAGAAGTAATTCGTCAAAATGAAAATACTTCATCTGTACATCGCTTATAAGACTTAAAATTGTCTTAATTGAGAAAAGTATAATTTCTCTTTAACCGTCAATTTTTCAGAAAAAATTATTCAACCAGAAAAAATTTAAAAAAGATTTTTATGAAGGCTTGCAGGACCAGTCATTTGTAAAAATATCAATCACCAATAGATAGACCTTTTTTGGATAAAGGGTTGTAAGTGAGTTACATTTGTATTATGTCTTAAAAAATAATCTTGATCTTATTAAACCTTAAATCTTTTGAAAGATTTTACTTTCGTAGACATTTTTTTTCTTTTATTGTTATCTTCAAACTTTATTTCGGCGAAAGTAAAAAGTATGCTCGATCTCTAAAAATTCTGCGTTTTCATGTTATCTTTCTTGATCTTTTACTAGCCCATATCACAGAGAATATCACATGCTATAAAAATAGCAAATGTATGCCTATTCACTCTCGCGTTCATCGAGCGCATTAGGTTCTGCTCGCATGCTCTTTCTTTCTTACAAAAATTTGACTGTGGAAGGTACCATGAAAACTCAGCTTTAAGTTCAGCACAGCCGTGCAAAGTCCAAATATTATCTCTGATTAAAGTACGGGCGTCTTTAGTTTTTATATTTTTTAAATCAAAAATTCACTGAGTTGGATTTGTAAAAAATCTAAAAATTAAAACTCTATAAAATGGTTTGACAATTACGAAAAAAAAAAATCTAAAGTCAACACTCCAAGTTTTTAGATGATAAAAGAAAACGCATAGAATTTTTATTGCATTTTTCGAAAATAAAAAACACATCTGATTTTTCTATTGAGAAAAAAATTATCTAAGAAATCTTTTCTCTTTTCCAATAAAAAATTTTCTTGAGTAAAAAAAAGCATTTTGGTTCTAATAATGACATAAGATGCAATTGTACTTTTTCCAACGCAATCTTGCTTTGAGAAGCACGAATATCACAATGGATTAAATCTTTTTTTTTTTTTTAAAACTACACTGAACTTCTTTAAATAAAAGTAAACATATGGTATACATTCTGAGATAATAAGCTAATATTACTGTCCTTTAAGGTCTTTCTTTGATGCGGGCTATTTCATTTTATATTTGATATTTTATACTTTTAACTTCATCAAAACTGTTTCACTAGATTTTTGATTCAGATTTTTGTGAATTTTACAAAAAATATCTGTTTGCCAAAATTCCTGCTTAGGAAAAAAGTGAAATATTATTTTCTTGTCCTTGTCTTTAATAAAAGCTATGCAAAATTCAGATAATGTGAGCGAGTAGCTGCTTGCTAATTTTGGACTTATGCGGAGAGAAAAAATCCGTTTTCATTGTAAAAGGTGAAACACAGGTGATTTTCATATGTTATTAGTGTCAAAATTCAAACGAAAAGTTTATATTTTTGAGTTTTTTTAATCGGCGAATGCCCACTTTGGCTTAAAAGTTTCTGAATGCTTTTTTCAGTTATACATCACCCAAGCTGAACACATATTTTTGACATTATTTGCATAAATAAAGTTATTTTGTTACTACGTATAACTTTTTGCGTACTTTTGATAATGCACTAAAAGTCACTCCCCATAATTTAATATAACTACCAGTATTTAAATATGAGCCTGCCTGCTTGATGTTAATATAGTTTTTTTTTCTGTCATAATCTTGTTAAATGCAAATAAATGTTTTATTTCATTTTAATAAAGCTGACCTCGGTAAATTTTTTATTTTATGCTATTTCGCTGTCGCAGCAAAACACTTACACACCGGCACACACAAAGACACGCATAAGCAAAAACAAGACCGCACATGCACACAGTAACGTACAGTTGTTAGCGAAAATAAACTCGTAGTTATAGTAAACAAGTGATATAAAAAAACACCAAAAAGAAAGAAAAAAAAAAATTCAATAACGTAAAAAGTGTGAGAAAACAACAACAAAGTAATAAAATGAAAAAAGAAAAGTATTAAAATTATGATCAGCTATGAGCGAATGTAAGATGCGCTAAAATCTTTCAATTTCAGATCAGCATTCGTCTGAAAAAGGCCAACAGAAAGGGGCTTAAGCTAGTGAATATTCCGAAATTTCATAGCGAAATATTTTTTTTTTTTTATAAATAATTAATTTTTATAAAGCCGCCATCAATTTTGTTCTTGCTTTTATCTGTTAATCTTTCATTTAATTAAAATTTATAATTTAATTACAGGTCAAAATTGATTTGCAGAAATATGACAATTGAGGGTTACTCATACGCACTGTTAACCCATATGATATTGTTGCAAGTGCCTTTGTAAAGTTTTAGTGTGCGAAAATATTTGCTCAAAGTTTAATTCTTTGGCTGAAATTGTGATCTATTCAGTGCAATAACTCACGAACACATATAGACCAGAGTTAGTCATTTGTGATACCCTCAAAAAGAAACCGCTACTCCCACTTCCATTTGGACTCATTGATAAGAAAGAGGGAAATATGCTAGTGTTGATTATATCTGTTAGATTATTAAAAAAATAACACTTTTACCGTCGACCTAGCATGCCAGTCAAAAAGACAGTGGCTAGAAAAGATACCTACCACCAGTTTTATCTCCCGTTTGTCCAGACCTAAGATCGTTATTGTGCTGTAATTCTTATAAAGGGTGGGTTCGCCATTCATTAGGAAGCCTCTCTTTTAATAACTTGTGTTGTTTCTTGATCTTAGCGTTGTTGGATAGCCAGCCTTTTCTCTTCAAGAGAAGAAGAAAGCTTGGTATATGTGTACGATTTTGGTCATTGTTATTAATGGGGTTTTGCATTATAGTACTTTGTTCGTTGTTAGCTGGATGCATCATGCTGCTGCAGTATTCCCATCGTCATGCTTCAGATGCTAATAATGTGTCATTTTTATTTTTGATTGAATGGTTGAGGGGTTGGTGTGTGTCCTGATTTGCCGCTTTCTTAGGTTTGTGCATTCATTAGTCAGACCATATAATCTTTTTGATAGAAAATGTAGTCCGTCGGTTTTTTGTCCACAAGTTGATTTGCTTGGTTAGGTAAAAGCAGAACGTAAGGTTAGAAGAATTTTTATAATTCAGTAATCTTTTTTTTTCATCAAAACATGAATAAATATAGTTCAATATGCTTGAGTGGCTAAAGCTGTGTCTATAATATCGCAAAAACAAAAAGTCCTAGAGAGAAAACAACATATGCAAAACATATTTTTTTCTTCATAGAATATAAATCTGCAATAAGAAACATATAGATCTATATATAAATATTCGATTTAACCTTGAAAATTGGTTTCAAGGACAAAGAAAAGGTCACTGTTATTTGACCCTTAAAAATTTTATAACTTTTGATCAAAACATTTATCACCATCGTACTCAGTTCTCGAGATATTGGCCTGGGTAAAATGAAATGGGACACATTGTATATTTTGATTACAAAATAAGAATTTATCAATAAGTAAAGTTAAGCACAAGACTTTTGCAAGTTTTCATGTAAAACATTGACGGATTTACAAGTAACACGAAAAATTGGGAGAGAAGCTTTCAATGAATAAATCAAAAGAGAAAAAACATATCGGTTTGGTTTGAAAACGGCTGAAATCATTTTTGTCAAGTTTATACTGATATGACATGTCCACTTTTCATCTACGTAAAGGAACAAAAAAGAAATGATATTGATCATTTAATTAACTCTATACTCCAATTATGGAATTTGAGTTTTTTGGAAATGTACTGAGTTTAAGGTCGGAATGTATTTCTTAGATGACGAATGTATTTCTTGTGACATCTACAGATTTCTAAATAAGATTTCTCCATGTTTGGCATTTTGAAAATAATGAACTGTTATATTATTATGAATAGTCTGAAGTTGCTAAAAATGTACTGGTAATGCTCCGAATGTACTTAAAATTGATCCCTTTAATTTGCGTATTATTCTATGGCAAAACTAAGGCTCCAAATGTAGAAATAATAAGTGCGCTGTACTTCCTTCTTTTTCAAAGCGCGAATATACTGAAAATGCAATCACTGACATGCACTTTAAGTACTCATACGTATTATCAACCCATAACATAAATAAACAGGTAAAATCGTTCTTCAAGTTGCTGTTTTTGCAATGATTTTTTTTCCAAAAAATAGCTCATTCGGTTTTCATAAAATGCATCAAGCTTGCATTTATACATTTTAATTTCAATTTTACAATTTATTATTCTGTTCGAAAAGAATTGATTTATATACGATCCTAATTAAAAGTTACTCATACGCACTGTTAACCCAAATGCTACTGTCGTAAGTGGCTTTGCCAAAGTTAATATGCTCAACTGAGTGTTTGTAGCGCGTGCAAAAAAACAAGTGAAAAACATTGAAAAAAAAAAAAAAAAAAACCAAACGAGGGTAAACTCAAGTGTTTTGCTTTGAATATTTCGTGCATCCGCAGTTTTTCATTTTTCTACAGTATTTTTTTTCTTCTATTCATTTTACTTCTTTTTTTATGCAGCGTTCGTATTTTATTCTTCATTCTTTTTTTGCTGTCTCTCTTACTCCCCGTGGAATTGTATTTACAGTAAGCCCAAACTTCTCAAGCGAATGTCCTTTTTTCTTAACTTTTTTTATTATTTCTGCTACAAAAATGCTGAAAGGATTTCTTTCTTTGTGTGTTTGAATCAAAGGAGCAAAAACAAAAATAAAAAAAACGCGCATCCTTGGTGGCAGCAGCAGCAGCAGTTGTTTTGGGGCTAAGAAATGTCGAGTTCTTCAAAGTAATGCCATTTTTATTTCATTGCATAACAGCTGCTATATGGACACTGTTATGTAATAACGTGTCAAACCTTAAAAAAATTATTTTCTGAGTTATATATGCAGTTTGTTTTTCTAAATTATAAAGAGCAGCAATTTTTCGAAAGATCTCAGTTATATTATTTTACTAAGAGATTGAAAATTACTTATTCGTTTCATAACATTCGTTCTATAACAAACAAACAAATTTGAATACAACTCAGAATTTATTTTGAGTGTGTTGACACATTGCATAATAATATATGGCCATATAATATAAACTACTTTTTTTCATCTTGAATATCCTCTCAACGTTCGCGCACGCCCTGAATTGTCTTGCGAGATTTTTGTGTTATTTCAATTTCTTTATCGTCACCTCGTATCCTGCGGCACATTTGCCCTAAGAAAACAAAACAAAAACTGTAGTTGGACAAAGTCCAACGATGTGGGTTTCTTAGCTTTAAGCTGACAGTCCTGACGAAGGCAGTGATGACGGTAGATATTATTTAAAACGACTAAAATGCATTTTATATCGTGTTTTGTGAGTTGCTTTTTCAACTTTTTTCTATTGAAATGTCGTCCTTTTTTGGAATTTTATTGCTTATGATTGTTTTGGAGCGAAATGCGACATGAAAGTTTGTTAAAAAAATACTGGTGACACCAAGTACTTGCGGAGTGCTGTATGTGATGATAGTAATGATACGTTAATTTAGCTTTAGAAGACTTCTTATTATTAACAGAAAATATACCCATTAGCTAATGGCCCATTGTGACGCATTCATTAGTATGCTGAGTACCTGTTGGAACGAAAAAGTGGAAAACAGCCCTGACCTTTTTTTAAACTGTAACATATCATTAAGGAGCAAAGTTACTGTAACACTCAGGTTGTCAAAAGGATTTGCACCAAGGCATGAGAGTCATCGCTCTTGAAGCGCTGGATATTAACATAAAAGGTGCTTTACTGTTTCAGTAATTTTTTAATTTTCAAAACTTCCGTAAAAGTCGTTACTAGACATCTACAATCTTTTAGCTATTACGCCTATGAAACAGTGCCTCTGTAGGTCCTCCGTCCTGCATGAATTTTCCCACTATTTACTAAGGAATCAATTTGACGTATGCTGAAAAGTATGCAACGAAATAATTGAATGTTCATCATACGACCTGTTGCAAGCCACTTCGTGTATATTGCATTTATTTTTAAATCAAACACGTTATAATTATTTTTTTTTTTTGTAATTTAAGTACGCAAATTACCTTAGCAGGAGTTGACTATGTCTGGTGGCATAAAATAGCTCATTTTTTTTTAGATGAAGCAAAAATACCTACATACATGCTTATTTATTTTGATATAAAAACGTGTCCTAAATACAAGTATAAATGTTGATGGCATTTTCTGCCGTTTTTTTTATTGAGTGACAGAAAACATGACAACGATTGGAGGCCAAAAGCAAATAAAAACAAAATCTTTGTTACTAATGCAATACCCATTGATGTAGTTTTTCCATTAGAAAAATTGAAAACGAAAACAATGCGCTATGATCTATCTACTGTGCTAAAAATATAACTCAAGGTTCTAAGTATATGCCAAGATTTTTTGGAAGTATACAATGCGCAAAATATATAAGTACATAGACATAGTATCTATGTATATAATGCCAATTTTTTTTAATGTATTCTAACTACTCATCCGGTTAGAATTTTCTTTGGAGCATCTTTTGCGTCAATCAAACAAAGCTTTTGTTGTGTTAAAATTATGCCTTTTTTTGTGTGAAATTAAATGCTTACAAAATATAAATGGAACATTTGCATTTAAATTCACTTTTACTAATTTATGGCTATTACCATCTCGTTTTATTATAAACTGCGCCATACGAGAAGCTGCAATGCAAAATGAAAAACATTTTACTTGAAGCAAAAATCCGCTGACGTCATTGCAAGCGACATTTTTATGCAATGTGAACACAAATAAAAATTAAATCAATGAATGCAACATTTGCTGCTGCAATGCATTTTAATAAAAAGTCAACAGTCAGCGCAGCATCATAAATGTATGTGTATACTTTAGGGTGTTTCGCACAAATTATATTTAAAAATTTCGTTAAGTCTTTGCTGACCAGCATAATAGATCTTTTAGGACATTCTATCTTTAGTAAATTTATGTAGCTACAACATGAAATATGTTTCCAACGGCCAACCTAACGTTTTATATTCTGACAATTTTTCCGTTTACAACAGAGAGATACAAAACTATTTTTTTTTTGCCTGACAGAAATATCAAAAAGATTTTGTGCAGCAATGGTGTGAGTTATGCTGGAACGATTTATGCCAAATCGATAATTAGTAAAATACCACCCATAAAAAATAAGTAAGTCAGCGAAACAGGAGATCTTAAGTTTAAATTCCTTGCCTTTTGGCAAGATGTACTCCATGTATGAGCTCTGACTTCTGAATGAAAGTTTTAGTATTGGAAAAAAACCTTCAAAGTGAGGTACCACGCCTGCTTTTCCGATTCTGTTCACATTTTTTGATCAGTTTGCTTCTTTCTACAAAATATCATTAACTATATATAGAAAAAGGCAATTGCAAAACTGTTAGAAACGCTTTTTAACTGTCACAATACAACGTAATCGCTTAATTTTGTTTTTGTTGGAAAGGTTGTGAAGAGAAGCAGTGCACAATGGAAGGCGGTGACACGTCCCTAACATGCATTTTTACCAAACCGATTTTAATGAAATTCTGTTCAAAGATAAATTGAAACCTAAGAAAGGTTATTACAAGCTCTAAGTTCTTGAAGTGGGTGTGGCAACGTCTCTAATGGGGAAATCACCGATTGTGATGAGATATGGTATGTAGGTAGACGGATTCCTGAGAAAAAAATTTTTTCTTAGTGAAGCGGTGCCACACTCCTTTCATTGCTAAATTAATGAACCGATTTTGATGGGACAGAAATAAATTGAACCCTATAAAAGGTTTCTTAAAACTCCACCCCTAACAGGAAAAAACTTTTTCAATGCGAAACTAATGTACCGTTTTGGTTGAACTTGGTACAGAGATAGGTTGAACCCTGAGGAAAAGTATTTGTCTTCAAATGAGTGATGTTACGCCTACAATAGGAAAATATATTTTAACAGCTAAAATAATGGATCGATTTTAATGAAATTTGGTACGGAGGTAAATTGAACCCCTTAGAAGCGATAGAGATGGGGGTAAGGATAAGGCAACATGATACTATCTCGATATATAAATGGGCAGTTGATTAGCTTTCTTTTTGTTCGAAACGTTGTAAAGAAAGGCAGTTCAGAATGTTACTTGTTTTCTTATAGTAGGCGGTGCCACACCTCTAACAGAAAAATACATTTCCCTGGCAAAACTGATGAACTAATTTTGAAGATCTCTTTCACTGGCAAGATAATGTAAAATATCTTTGTTTTTAAGTGGGTGGCGCCACGCCCTTAACAGGAATATATGTTTTCTTATCGAAACTAATCGACTGATTTTGATGAAATTTGGTATGGAGATATGTATGTATATTGAACTCTAAGGAAGAGATAGAGATAGGACAACATGGTATCATGATTTTAATATCAGTTTCTTAATACCAAAGAGGATTTTTTTTGTCACTATAATGGTTGAATTTCAACAACTGGGCGAACGCAAGTATTCAATCAAAAGACACTCTGATAATGATATGATCACTTTAAATTTTTATTTTATTAGAAAGTGTCATGCCAACCTATGCAATCGCCTTATATTTCTGTTGAGTACATTTGGTGTCAGTCTCTTGTATAGCTTTTGTATAACATAAAGTGCAATTTAATTGGAGGGGACATGCCTTTCAAGACTTGAAATTTAAAAGGCCCATATTATAAAAAAATAACATATATACATTCCGATCTACACATATAAAAATTTTCAAGATCTATAAAGATATTCAGAACAAAGTTAAGTTATTACTGACATTTGAAACACTCTATTACACAAACAAAGTGAAGCAACTCTGCATTCAAATAAATCAAAAAAACCATAAAGCTCAGAAAATACATCAGTTTTAAGTCAAAAGATTGACCTACTTTAAAGTTAAATGCATGAGGATCGCCGAAAGGTACACCTACATAGGACGACAACAAGAAAGAAGACTGCATGAATGAATGCATGCATGGGTCATAGCGTTTGCTGGTCACCACCACTTGAGCTTGAATACAAATACACAGACACACGTATGCACAAACTCAAACACCAACATTCACAAAATCAAATATACTCTGATTAAAGGACATAACACGACTACTCTGATAGGATCCTTATAAAGAGCCACACACAGCACAGTGACATATGTATGTATGAATGCACGTTCATGCAGCAGCAGTAAATGTTCACGTTGCACTGTGCGTCATGTCATGTTGTATGTGACATGTGTTCGAGGTGCACAAATGTATACAGATATGTCTATACCAAAATGTATGTGTGTGTGTGTGTGTTAAGGATTAAACTTGTTTTCAAAATTGCATTTTACATTTTACAAGAGCGTACATTGTTTTGTGTTTTATTTCATTATAGGTACTCACATTATTGCCTTTGTTTTTGTGTTGTACAGTTTTCGTTTTTAATTTTGATTAAATTTGGTGAAATCGTTTAATCGTCTATTATGTGTAACACACGTGCTGTTATTAAATTTCATCAGAAGAAGAATGAACATTTAATGAAATCGTGTGCATTTTTTTACATTTTAGGAGCTTGAAATTTCAAAATTTTTGTATTGTCAGAGAGAATTTTTAAGTGCTTAAACGAAAATATAACACACAACTGCCCATTTTAGAAAAAACTTTAATAAAGTAGGTGTGGTAGCTTAAGAGCTGACCCACTTTGACCAAACGAACCAAAAAAAATATAAGCTGGTGGTTTTCTATTGTTTTCTAGCAAGTGCGGGGTAGGAGCAACAAATATGTTTGATAATTTCCAACTTTACCACATCCCTATAGCTTCTACAGAAGTCAGAAGACTGAACACATAATCTCTATCTCTTTAACGAGATATCAGTTCCAAAGAGCGTGTATGGCCTTGTTATGCGCCAAGTAGACCCTTGAATCAATCTTGTTTTAGTATTTTTTTACATATCATCTTTTAACAGGAATTGACAGGTGGCAAGCTAGCAGCTTCCTGGTCTTGAGTAATTTGAGAAATAGTTTCCTATTTAGCATAATCATCAGATTTGTAATTGCCAACAATGGTCCTATGCTCAGGCCCCCAGATGAGACGAATATTAAAATGCTGAGCCGAGCCGCAGTTCCGAGCCACTAGAGAGTTTAAGAAGCCTGTTTACCGAGATTTAATAGCAGCTTGATCATTTGAATAGATTTTTAAGTCCCTCTTGGATTCGACATTTCTCCTCAGCGAGGATGCTATCTCTTCTGAAGCTATAATTACTACTTGGAAAACTCTGCAGTAGTCTAGTAACTAGAGTAAATTCCATAACCCATGTAAAATATTAATATGACTCTTTCTCCCCGGGAGTCCTCCCTTTGAGTCATCTTAAGATGGAATATGGCCTATGTTATACCTCGACCTAAAGATTTCTGGATAAGTATAGTCCAACTTGCAGGGACAGAACTCAAACTATGAAGTATAGTCGAGAATGCTGTTCTTCCCTCGGATCAGTAAAAAGTTTTCCTGATTGTAATGGCGACGTAAGCTGCCATCCGCTTACCTAATAAGTGAAGTGGTACGAGATGAAAGAGAACCTCGAAGACGTCACTCTGTATGTTTCTGAGAGCACCACCGATGCAAATGGATATATAGGCATTTCTCTCATGTTGAACGGGACGGAAGTAAACTTTTAAAGTGAAATAAAAGTCAAAGTAAAACACTTTTATTTTTTTCTGCTACTTTAAAGAATAGCCCTTTGGTAGCACTATATTGAGTGGTAAAGTTGATGCCAGATATAATGCTGGTTCCAAGACAGAGGCAATTAAAAAGCCATTCGAGCGGGACGAAAAACGGAAGTGTTTTTCATGGCCATCTATGGAAAAGCAGAAGTCAGCGAAACCTGGCAACATTTTTTAATGCGACTAATTTTAAAATGTTATCGAATAATATTACTTTTTAATAGATTTCATTTGATTGAAAAATCTTATTTACTTTTTGTCTGACAAGGCATAATAATCCATTCGAACGGGACATTTAATATTTAAGATATATAAAGTAATTAAAAAAACAAATAAAATGATTATATTTATCAAATTTATTAGTGAGATCAAATTTAACAATGAAAAAGGAAGGAGTAGATATTTTTCTTAAAAGAATATAAGACTTGTCTTTTTGCTGTTAAAACGTATTTTCTGTAAGAGGCGTGGCACTGCCCACTAAAAAAATATATTTTTACGCAAGTCTCAATCTATCTACAAACGGCTGTGCACAGCCGTAATACCGTTTTTTCCCATCTGGAGTGATGCCACGCCCCCTTTATAGAATCAAAGTTTCCAATAATCTTTCTGAGGATTCAATCTATCTTTAAGCAAAATTTTATCAACATTGGTCCATTAGTTTAGCTGTGGAAACTTTTTCCCGTTAGGGGCGTGGCACCGCCTACTATTGAAAAAAAAATATACATGTCTCTCCTTCTCTTCACAGCCTTTCCAACAAAAAAAAAAATTATGCAATTATATTGTGTTATAAAAGTTAATAACTGGTTTGAGCTGCCTATTTATTACACTTATGTTTGCGAACATGACCGACTTCAAACAGCTCCAAAAATTTAAAATTTAATTTTTTTTGCACTCGCTTTTTTTTTTTTAATTATGTACATGAAACTCTATTCGTGCAAAAATTTTGACACACTGGCTGATGTTAACAATTTCGAAATGAGAACATATGATGTTTTTCTATGTTATTTGTGACTTTAGAGCACGAACTTAAGCAAATTAAAATTCTACAGTTAATAGAGATTGGTTTGATGTTTTTGCATTGTTTTTAGCTAATTGACGTTGGAAGAGAGATTTTTCGGAAAGACTATTATCATCATGTATCACCTCTCTCACACACTTAAATATTTAAGGCAAAGTGCTATTCAATATTACAAAAAAAGAGAAACTGCATTTATGCAAGTTTGCAGGTGGTTTGCTCAATGTGATAAATCAATTCTGGTGTAAATTGCTTATATTAACAAAATTTGAATATTTTCCATAGATAATATCAGATAGTAACGCTTTTATAATAACTTTTAATTTTTCTGTTGCGGTTGGCCTTTTGGCGGAAATGCCCATATCAAATTCAGATTTTTTTGTTTCGTTTCAGCTCTAAATTGTTCAAAAATAAAATTACTGGGCAATTTGTTTAGCTTACGTTGTTAGAACTACAAAAATTCAACAAAAAATGCTGAAATTTCATTATTTTGGGTCCTTCATCGTCCCATAAAATACTAAGAAAATCTGAAACATGATAGCGATCGATCTGGCGTGCAAACGATCTATAAATAATTTCCTATGCCTACCAAGTCTTCTTTTCTGCGTTATAAATGGAAGGGCAATGTTCCCTTTTTTTTTGTAGGGTATAAAAATTACAACTTTAATTTTGAAATCACTAATTTCAGGAAGTTATTATCACACAGATGATATCTGCACGTAAATTAGCATAATTTTGATAATTGCAACATTGTAATTGCAGATCATATCTCCGTTTTAATTTTATAATGAGCTACTAATTACAAGCAATGAAACTTAAACAGATGAAACATCTTTCCATTGTCATATGCTAAAGGTCCTGTTGACTGACGTTTTTGTTGTCGATTTATTCAATTGCATATACACTCGCCTGATGTCGTTGTTGCTGTTGCTATTGTCATCATTATCGTAATTATAATCGATTGTCCAATGGGGCAATGGCATTCATTACGCTCTAATTGCAATCGCTACCACCATTAAGTAAATTGGGGTTGCATAGATGCATTGTTGACGAACGATATGCAAACGAGCAGCAACAATCTCAGTTGATGATTTTTAATTGGAATCACATCAATTACATAGTTAGTGATGCCATAAATTTCCTTAATGAGCTGCAATTAGTTTTGAAATGTAGAATGTACAAAAACAATGCAAACGAAATAGTTTACATTTTTCCTTGTAATCAGCATCAATATTTTTTTTTATGGTGCTTGAAGTAAAATTTAAATAAAATTTTGTACACTTAAATTAAGAGTTCATTTTATGCAGTAAGTATGGGTTAGCATTTGTCTAGATTTATTGCAGAAAAAAAATGTTTTTTAAGCAAAAATTGCGATTGAAAGAAAAAAGATGAGAGGTAAATATAGCTAATTATCTTCCTATCAGTAAAGTTTTATCCAGAGCAAATTTTTATGAATAATATTCGAAGACAGTCATCTATTAAGGAGACTGGAGACTCATTTTTGAAAAGCGGGTGAAAAAATTTTGTAGCTTAAATAATTTCTGGTGAAAAGTTTGCTTATAAAATACTTCTTAATAGCTTTAATTTTTTTCACAATTTTGGAGTCTCTGCACCGATTTGATCAAACTGGGCGTCATATTTTATCATATCGCTTTTTTCTTGCAAAAGTGTCATATCGCAGACTTCTGATATTAAAGCAGAGCATATATCAAAGCTTTGTATGTATATCTCATAGCACTGGGAAAAAAGACTATTTCTATATAATATCCACATAGCTTAAGACCGCGAATTTTCAATTCAGTCCTAAAGTGACTTAAATAACTTCATTGTACGTTGTGACGTTAGTGCTTAAAATATTTTTTCTGAAACAAATTTAACTTTGAACTAAAACTGTTTTGACACAAAAAATACATTTTTCAATATATTTCAAGTTTTATTTAGAAAATATAAAGTAGCAATTAACAATAAAAAAAAATGTTCTTCATGAAAAGTAGCGAAGAGTGATGTGAAGAAATTGATATATTATAGCTAAAAATGTTTTACATGGTGAAATGTAATGCATTGAATAAATATATTAAAAGCAAACTAAGGACTGTCGCAGAAAAAATTTGCGGTTTGTTTTTCAGTTAAAAAAAATACCCAATAAGCTTTTTGGTCTTTTATTATTAATAATGGTTAGTGTTAAGAATATAAATAACTAAAAACTAATTAACAATTTTTTTTTTATTAAAATTTCTTACTTTTTTCTTAAGGTTCTTTATTAAATTTTGTTCAGCTGTTTCATCAACAGTACGGAACGATCTTTTCCACTTGAAGTCTTGTAAGTTTTTTGCAGTCTCACCACTCTTTCGAAGATCTCTTTTTATTAGAGCCCAATATCTCTCAATTGGGCGAAACTCTAGGCAGTTGGGCGGATTTACTATCTTTGGTACAAATTGATCTTTTTACTTTGATACCATTCCATCGTAGCTTTCGAAAGGTCGCTAAATCGGAAACGGAACATCACTGTACCCTCATGTGAACGAATAAATGGTAGAACGCGTTTTTCGTGGCACTCGTCTATATAAACTTTTGAATTGATTGTGCCTTGCGTAACAAAGTAGCTTCTTCTGAGGCCATAGGTTATATGACCTGCCAAACCATATATTGCTTTGAAAATTTTGAAATTTTTTTCTCTTTGAATTTAGTAGGCATATGCCCCTTCTTCGATGAAGTATAAATCAACTTTGACGTAAGTTCCGTCGTCCATAACGCAGCAATCAAATTTAGACAATTTCATACAATTTTCGGGTTCGTATCTGAGCCATCAACTGCTTTTCATCAGAACGGTCTGGTACTTTTTGAACTCTATACTTACTTACTTCTTTCCTTCATCCTTTGTACAGTAGATTTTGATGTACCTGCTCTAGCTGCCATATCTCGCACTAAGGTGCTGGGATTCTGCTAGTCATACCAGCTTCACCCATTGCTAAATGGAATCATCAGTGACCTTTGAACCGAAGAGTAAGAATTTTGAGTGTGATATCTTTGGGTTTAACACATATTTATGCAAAAATGTAAAATATTAGGCTCAGAAATTCTTATTGATCGGCACAAAGCTCACTGATGATTCCATTTAGGAATAGACGAAATTAAATTATAATATAAATTAATAAAAGATTTATAAAAATAAATACATACAATTTATTTATATATATAAATACTTTGTGGGTTTTTTCATGATAAGTATCCTGAGATATCCTTGCTCAAAAGCACAACAATTGCTGTCTTTGAACATAGTACTTCGATTCATATTGAAGATATTAGGATAGAAGAGGCCGCTGTAGCCTAGAGTAAATTTTTGTTGTAATTTATTATCCAATGGTTCATAGGCTGTTTAATTCCAGTGTACCAATACATGCTATTATTAATATTTTTGGTACCTTGGCTTATTCTAATTTCACCGATATATTCCACGATCGATATCAATCGTCTATACTATGATCAAGTTTTTTTTTTCTTCAGTTGGTATAGGCAATTTTGAAAATGTCGAAAATTATTGAAATTTTCTATCCTTTCATCATATTTATTTCTTAATAAGCTTTTAACTTGGCCTTAAGCCTTACGCAAAATAGCTAAGAAAGCTAATAGCTGTAGTGTATAAATAGTATTATTATTATGATTTCTGAATATGGCTAGAGCTCAAAAATTCTCTTCGAACTTTTTCCATCAATTGATGTAGTAAACATTTTTTACATAAGTGGAATTAAAAACCTAATTAGGGGGTTCAACCCCATCTCGCAATCGATTGGTGTCGAAGTGTTTTGTCTATATAAATGGAGTCAAAACCTAATTTATTGGGTTGGAAGCGCCTCTGCTTATTTCGAAAAATTTATTTTTTCCTTTTCCCATCGACTTGCTCAATAAAATTTTGTAGAAAACTTTGGCTTTAATGTAGTTAGCAGCGCCTCTAGTTATCTTCATAAATCTTTTTTGGAACTTTTTTTTTACAAAAATAAGAAAACAGAAAACATGTGTTATATTGACTTAAAACCCTATCTTATTTTCTTTTTGCATTTTCTTGACTAAGTTTTTTTTTCCTGCTTAAATGGTGGCTTTTGGTTTTCTCACACTCAAATGTCATTCTATCGCTTCCCTGGCACAAAATTCTCATTCTTTTATGTGCAGCTGTGAAGGAGCTCTAAATGATGAGAGAAAACACAGTCGGTCGCGTTGATTATTGATTTCCGTTTTTTTATTGCCAACCCTATATCCTGGCATACATACAGCTGTTTTGCGCTGCGCTGCGCTGTCGCTAATGCTGCTACCATCCCTCGCACTGTGGCTCAAACATCTTGGGTGATATCATCAAGGTCGTCGACGTTTGTAGGCATTTTGCACAGTGAAGGCGAATAAGCGAAAGACGGCAATAGCAGCGCTGGAGAAATCATTTAATAGCCAGCCTCGTTTAATGGGTGCTTCGTTAGTTGTTGTTGTTGTTATTGTTATTGTTTTTTTTTGCAGACATTTTCGGTTGCATGGTTGGCGCCAAATTCGTTTCTTTTTTTTTTTCCTTTTTATCAACATTAAGAGGTTCGACGAAAAGTTGAAAGGTCACTGCAATTTTTCCCCTGTCGTTGGCAATGTGTTGGAGAGAAAAAGACGACAAAGAGTGTCGGGGATGAAAAAAAAGCTATAGTAGAAAATTAATGAGGCATAAAACCGTATAAGTTGTTAAAATAATAAGAAGTAAAACTTAAATCTATCATATGGTTAAAGCATAATTGTTTTCTGGTGCGGTATTCTATAGTTACGAAAAATATGAAAGTCAAGAAAAACTGGCGAATTCCAACAAAAAGGTACCTCTTATAAAAGCAAAAACTCCAAAACACTATATAATACTTAACATAAAAAGTTAATATTATGACAAGAGATCTTCCCATACCAAATTCCATAATACTTACTTAGTTCTGATAGGAAAGAAGATAGAAAGAAACTTGGAGGGCATGGAGTAGAGGTGACTTTCCTCAAACTTCTTTGTTTCTTTAAGAAATTTCAGAAACATATCATGAGGAAGGTAATGAGCATAACTCCTTCCCAATACATCGCTACCCAACAGACTCTTCAGCAACTTGCGAAATCCGGCCAACTACAGAACTTGTGCTCTATAGTATCGTCACCTTCAAGGCACAATTGGCATGTTGGATCGGTGATGACACCCCTGTTACACAAGTACTGTCCAATTGCATTATGTCCCATGCTTTACCCTACTAGTAGTCGTAGGCGATATTTTCCCAGATGAAGAAGAAAATTCACTACATTCCTAGAAAGTCTTCCATGAAAAAAAAATATTGCATGAATATAAGGAATATTTCACTAGAACTAGACAAGCAGTGATCACATTTCGCTAGGAGGGCGTGACACCTCTCGAACTGTTTCAGACTTTAAAACGCTTTACTGAGGTATTTGCTTAAGGTAGTGCAATCAATCCTAAGAATGACGACTGAGGAAATTATTTAAGGCAGTGGATGAATGAAACTTTCAAAATGCTATACTGATAATTATTACGGAAAATATTTCAAATTTGGTATAGAAACCTTTGGTGAAACCAGCCAGAATGTGGCTTAGTGGAAAAAAATAGTCTACCAATTAAAATTCCAGGCTTTTACTGTAGACGTGGGGTGTTAAATTTTTGGCTAGGCCATCCTTATTAGTGTACTAGTAGACAGTAAAATACAAATTCATATTAAAATATAACTTCCATTAAATGCATCTCTATTTGTTACAATCGTTGCTGATTTATACAAATGCCTACAACATTCTTGTGTGATACTGAAACTTATCGATCTTTTCCTTTGGCAATGCTGTTCGTGCCGATTATCCAGCAAAAGTTTTACAAGAACATTTTTTGCTTACTATTTCACACATATGCTTATGATACGATACTCCCGCTCTAGTTGCTGTGGCATTGTTTGTATTGATTCTCGTCGGTGGTTCTCTCTTCTAACTCATAGCGAGTATAATGAGTTATGGTGGATGCTGCGCTTGGTAGCTGTTAACTTTCAGCAGCGTTTAAGTGTTGCTATGACATTGTTTTAAATATATTGACTTAATTAGCGGTAGTAAATTCTCGAAAACCATAAAATCTATGTAACAACAGCACATTTCTTTACTACCATTGCCATAATATTCTTTTTTATGGCTTAATAAGTAGTTCTATATTCTCAACAAAAATTGACGATATGTGTTGTGTTTTCGCTTGCATTACATTTATGTCTCATAACTAAACTTACCCTTAAGTATTGCTTAAATTGTTGAAGGAACTTCAAATTAAGCAAACCAAAATTTAATTTTTCACCCAACCACAATTTTCAGTAATTATTCTAAGTAACTATATCCGAAAAGGTCAAGTGACAGTAAAATTGGCATTACAAAAGTTGTGTTCTCTATTTGGTTGAAAGGTTAAACTCCAAAGCAAACCAGTGATACTACAGTTCTGAGCACTAAACGATTCTCTAAATCAGCACTCAACCCAATCTTATCTGAGCTGCCGCCACCATCACTCACTCCTGCGCCCATGTCGTTTATGTTATTGGCAAGGAAGCAAACTAAACCAAACCAAACCTTCACTGAGGTGACGAACAACTCAATCCAAAATGAAATATTTTGTGGCTTTTGTAACTTAATTGATGAGTGGCGGTGACAAAGCAGGGAATGTGGATGTGGTACGGCGTAAAGTGAGAAGAGAAGAAAAGAAGGAAAACACAAGCAGTGAGATGTATGAGAAAAAGTTAATTGGCAACTCGTTCATGGTGGCAGTATTTATTAGAAATTGCTTAGATCAAAAAATCGGGTAATCGAATTTTTTTATGAAAAGTTAAAAAAATGTCTCCGTTGGAGTGACAAGGCTTTAAAAATTAAAATTTTTTCTATGTAAACTTAACATATATTCTCTGTTAGTTGAACATTTTTCTCTGATAATTTGACTTATTTCTTTATAACATTTTTCTCTGTAAATTTTACGTTTTTACTCTGTTCATTTAACATTCTCCTCTAGAGTCTTTAATTTTTCCTTAGTAAGTTTGACATGTTGTCTGAGCAAATTAAACATATTTTCCCTGTAAACTTAACATTTTTCTTTGCAAAATAATCTTTTTTCTCTGTAAATGTAACATATTTTCTCTGTAAATTTAACATTTTTCTCAGTAAATTTAACATTTTTTTTCACTATAAATATAACATTTTTTCTCTGAAAAGTAATATCTTTTCTCTGTTAATAACCATTTTTCATTGTTAATTTAAATCTTTTGTTTGGTAGTTTAACATTTTTGTTCTGTTAATTTAACATTTTTCTCAGTATGTTTAATATTTTTCCTTTTTAAGCTTATAACTTTTTCTTATCAAATTTAACATTTTTCTTTGTAAATTTAACTTTTTTTCTCCGTAAATGTAACATTTTTTCTCTATAAATTAATATTTTTTCTTCGTAAATTTAAAATTTTTGTTCTGTTAATTTAACATTTTCCTCTGTAAACTTAACATTTTGCAGTATAGTATAAGATTTACATTTTTCCTCAGTAAGTATCACATTTTTTCTCAGAAAATGTAATTTTTTTTTCTCTGTAAATTTAACAATTTTCTCTGTAAACTTAACATTTTTCTTCGTAAATTTAAGCTTTGTCACTGTAAATTTAACAATTTTAATAGTTATTTTGAATTGTGTTGTAAACAAAAACCAAATTTTTTTTTCACAAATACGATTACTCACATTGGTACTGCCAATAAAAGGGTGCGCTGAACAACAGTGTAGAGTGGTTAAATAGTGGGTCTACTGTTTGTCAGTTCATTGTTAAGGTGAATGTTTTACCACTCCTGTAAAATATTTATTTTTTTTTTTATTTTTTTACACCCTAAGAATTGAAAACTTAGTTAAAACTCAATTAGGTTGTTATAAATGTTTTTATTGTTGTTGTTGTTGTTATTATTGTTTTTGGCACTTTTGCTTAGAATCAGTAGAAGCGGAACATCAAGACACGAAAATGGAATTAAGCACAAAAAACAAGTTGAAAACAAACTGAAAGAAGAAAAACAAAAACCAAAAAATTTTTCCTACCAACAAAGAACTTTTCATTGGAGAGAAACCTTAAGTTCGTTAAAGCTGGTGAAGGCGAAGGAGAAATCGAAACAGAAAATAAAACTTTATATAACAATAAATGGAAAATATATGTTACGTGATTTTTGGAACATTTTGTATTTGTTGTTGTTGCTGTTGTTGCTTTTGTAGTGTTTTGTTTCTCTTTTTACAGCTGAACTGTAAAATATTAGCTCAAATGCAGAGAAAATATCAAAATTTCTATTGTGAGAAGGCAATTGGGGTTGGGGATTTTTATTTTCAGATCGAAAGGAGCACAATGGTGATGTTATGAAGGACTTTACTAGGATTCATTGTTAATTAAAATTGTATAACTGAAATATAGGTATTAAGTAACACCATGCTGATGTAACTTTTGTGGCATAAATAAGTTGTGTGTTTTTAATAAATATTTTGAATTCGATTTTAATAAAACCAATATGGAAATAGAAATACTTTGGTTTTGTGTTCTTTCTCTAGTAAAAATAATTTTATGATAATAGATATGTATATAATTTGATATGCTAAGCTACACAATCATTTAGAGTTCAGTATCTATTTTATGCTTATTTTGGCTCGTTTAATTCGAAAATGACCATCGTTTTGCTCACTCTGGTCTTGTTTTTGTGATATTGGAATTTTTTGGGAAAAATTTACCAAAAACGGCCGCTACGGTGCTAAATTTATTTCGTTATGTTATGTTATGTTATGTTATGTTATGTTATGTTATGTTATGTTATGTTATGTTATGTTATGTTATGTTATGTTATGTTATGTTATGTTATGTTATGTTATGTTATGTTATGTTATGTTATGTTATGTTATGTTATGTTATGTTATGTTATGTTATGTTATGTTATGTTATGTTATGTTATGTTATGTTATGTTATGTTATGTTATGTTATGTTATGTTATGTTATGTTATGTTATGTTATGTTATGTTATGTTATGTTATGTTATGTTATGTTATGTTATGTTATGTTATGTTATGTTATGTTATGTTATGTTATGTTATGTTATGTTATGTTATGTTATGTTATGTTATGTTATGTTATGTTATGTTATGTTATGTTATGTTATGTTATGTTATGTTATGTTATGTTATGTTATGTTATGTTATGTTATGTTATGTTATGTTATGTTATGTTATGTTATGTTATGTTATGTTATGTTATGTTATGTTATGTTATGTTATGTTATGTTATGTTATGTTATGTTATGTTATGTTATGTTATGTTATGTTATGTTATGTTATGTTATGTTATGTTATGTTATGTTATGTTATGTTATGTTATGTTATGTTATGTTATGTTATGTTATGTTATGTTATGTTATGTTATGTTATGTTATGTTATGTTATGTTATGTTATGTTATGTTATGTTATGTTATGTTATGTTATGTTATGTTATGTTATGTTATGTTATGTTATGTTATGTTATGTTATGTTATGTTATGTTATGTTATGTTATGTTATGTTATGTTATGTTATGTTATGTTATGTTATGTTATGTTATGTTATGTTATGTTATGTTATGTTATGTTATGTTATGTTATGTTATGTTATGTTATGTTATGTTATGTTATGTTATGTTATGTTATGTTATGTTATGTTATGTTATGTTATGTTATGTTATGTTATGTTATGTTATGTTATGTTATGTTATGTTATGTTATGTTATGTTATGTTATGTTATGTTATGTTATGTTATGTTATGTTATGTTATGTTATGTTATGTTATGTTATGTTATGTTATGTTATGTTATGTTATGTTATGTTATGTTATGTTATGTTATGTTATGTTATGTTATGTTATGTTATGTTATGTTATGTTATGTTATGTTATGTTATGTTATGTTATGTTATGTTATGTTATGTTATGTTATGTTATGTTATGTTATGTTATGTTATGTTATGTTATGTTATGTTATGTTATGTTATGTTATGTTATGTTATGTTATGTTATAAGTTTTAAAAAAGTTTTTTTATTTTTCGAAAAACTCCCGGAGGCCCTTAAACCATTTGATGGTAAAGGATTAAACATAAATTTTAGATATTGAAATTAGCTTTTTCACACCTTATGCTTCTTGTGTCCTTTATCTCCTCGCTGAGAATAGAGCCCCTAAAAACGTATTCCAGCGTGCACGATCAGTAGCGAGTGCACGATCCAATATTTCCACGATTCATATATTTCGTGCTCTAGCGAACGTTTCCACGATGATTTGGGACTACCACGTTTTCTCCAATGTTTTTTATTCATCAATCCATCAAATATGGGGATATTTTTTCTGCATCGATCGGTGCAAATAAGTAATTTATTTTTTTTATTTCGAAAAATGGTCTTCAAGAGTTTAAAGTTTCCGATATAGTCTCTGTTGATTTCCAAATCAATTTTTGAACTTTTCCCATCAAGTCGTGTAAGACTTTTTTTTTTATTTTTATAAAATTGTTTCAAGCTCTTAATGGAAAATCCTTAAATGAGGTTTAAAACTGAACTTAAGCAGTACAAGTAAATAAGGTTTTGCAGTTTTTATCATAAGGAGTTAATTTCGGCTAATGAGTAAATAAAAATGAAGAACTTGAAATAAAAATGAAGAACTTGAAATAAAAATGAAAATGAAATAATTTCTTTTGCTTTGGAATTGGTAAAAAAGTTCCAGAAAGAAACTAAAATATTAACATCAATATTAAATCTTACTTCTTGGTATGCAAATGATAAATAATCAAATCTTCTTATCATAGAAATAAAACGAAGCTTAAAACCTTAAAATCCAAAAATTTGTCAAATGAATCAATTGAAAAGTTGAAACTAGTTTCCTTGGAATTATACATATAAAATATTTTAATTCCAAATTTTAATTCTTGTAATGGAACCGACAAAGGAATTAATTCCATTTGTCATGGCATTAAAAAGTAGATTCCCAATTGCAATTCCTTGGAAAAGAAATTTGTGCAAAAAAGTGATAATTTCTAGCCAGCTGTACACAGCGTCTACTGACATTCATTCTCAAAATGTTAAGATTTAGTGATGCGTATTCCAAAGGCACTTCAAGCGAAAGATGGCCAAAGTGACACAATTCATCTTGTATAAACTGAAATTGACAGTTACGTGACATGAGTACAAATGCCTACAACTACTGTATTTCTATGTTGTGTGTGTGTATAGGTTGATGTCATTGTGTTTGTATACTTTTTAATGGCCTATAAGTAAAGGCAACACTAAAAATGCATAAACTCAATCGTTCAGAAAAATCAAAAACCTTTTTTTTTAGTTTTCTTTTGGAAAACTTAAGTGAAATTGCATTTTGATTGCATGTTTTAAGAAAGAAAAAAGGAGAGTACTTAGTAAAATTTCAGTGTGCACACTAACACATGGGTGTGCATACACATACTTTAACTATACAACAAATAAAAACATTGCAGTTGTGAAAGAAAATCCATCCATCCATAGGTACGTGAGAAATTATTATGCACGAAAGTGTCAACTAATGGTTTTCCGTCATGCAAAAATTGTGCTCCTTAGAGAGAGGAAAAAGGGTGCACATTCTCTATGTAAGTGTGTGCACAACATTTGTAAGAGTGTGTGTGTAAGGAAAAAAACGTTAGTGATTGTAAAATCTAACAAAAGCTTTAAGTTGTGTTGATTTTTATTTATTTTTTTCGTTAAAAGATTTTTTCATTCTTCTGCAGGACTCTATGGAAGAAACGTGATTTTGCACTTTGTCAAGAAAAGTCATTATGCAAGGTGCTGGGTCACAAGCATTGGTATTAACCCATGCTAAGGATAACAGCTATTAAACTAACAGTTCTATACTATAAATTGTATACCAACTGCCTTCCTCTAGTGCTAAAGGTGCACTGTACTTCCATTTTTCTTGTTGCTGTTGTTATTTTTTCAGAGCAACTGAATTCCAAGGACACACAGTAAATAAACAAAAATAATTGTTTTTATTCCATTGCGGCTCTGCTTTTCTGCTTACATTACGTTGGCATGTCGATTTAACTGAAAAAATCAAGATCTCGCCAAAAATATGTTGTTATGGAAAGCCGGCATGGGAGAAACAATAAAGTTTAAAGTAATTAAGTTCCATTCAGCTTAAGACTCGTGGCCTGGCCTTAATAACCATTCAAATTCATTATAGCACATAACAGGCTGTTCATTTCGTGGCTCAGAAAGAGCTACACCGTCACGTTCGTTTAGTTGAAGCTTAGCTATTTAGCGTTATGGATAATTTAGCTACCGCACAATGCGTTAAAGTGTTAAAATTTTCTCACCTAAATGATGCATCTGTCGTAGTCACGGTTCGTGATTGAAGAAGAGACTACGCTCGTTATCATCGTCCAACTGAGCAAAAAGTTTTCTAACAGAGTTCGAAAACTTGTTGGGGTTGTGTAAACGCCTGTGCATCAATGTTACGCACGCTGTATTGAAAATGTTGATGCTATTCGTTGAAATGTGATTGAAGATTCAAATTCATTGAATCTGTGCAGGCAGATAAAAGCTTTTGCTATGGGTTGCCAGCTCAATTGTACTCTACGTTGCTCCGAACTGGACTGGTGTAAAAACAAAAGGAACTTATGTACATTCGGAATGATTGCAGCACCGACTTCGATAAATATCTTGACACAAAAACTACAGTGTACATATACCTTGTTTACACGCAGTGTCGACTTGTAACACCGACTCACAAGTTCGCTCTTATTCAGGCATTTACACGCAGATACGTCGACGTTCAAATGTCATTCCTTGATGTCAAAACAAACAACAAAAAAATAGTTTGCTACGACGTAGTATAAGATTAAGAAGAAAAATTAATAGTTATAAATGTTTTATCTTATTTTAAGATTTATTTTAGCTTAATGCTATTTTAAACTTTTATTTTACTTAGATGTTAATCTAAAAATTTTTGACATTTGAACGTCGACGCTAAATTCCCTATTTACACAGCAGTGAACATGTGCATCGACTCCCCACGCCGATGTAGAAATATCGAACTACCACTCCGACGTATCTCGCATTTACACAATAAAAAACTACTCCGAAGTCATACACCGACGCTCAAATTCGGTGTGTGTAAATAGCATAATAGTATATCCAAAAGGCATTCAAGGTAGAAGAAAGACGGCTCAGCATTCGAAAAAGACATGCTTGAAATGTCCACGCTTCCACAATAAACCTGTCGAGAGGCGTAGGTCTTTGCTAAATATTCATGAGTGATAAGTCTCGTACGTCGCGGCTAGCACTAAAATCGGCTGCAATGAGGATGATGATTGAACTCCAGCTGAAAATTGGAAGTAAATTGATCAACTGAAAGACAGTTGAGCTGAAATACTTTAGTAAGCCATCTGTAAATTTTCTTGCAGTAGTTCAAAGAAAAACATTCTTGCAGTCGACAGGAGGTTTTTACTGGGTTAAAGTCCTGCTCGCTAGCTTTTGATGCGTTTCCTTCCCATAGTAATCGACAACCTGCTGCAGCTGGTAAATCTCTATGACAAACGTGCCTCCCATCCCAGTTAGAATTGACTTCCAGTTGGAAAAATTTGATGATAGACTTGACACTTCATTGGCAAAACCTTTCCAAACAGTTGACTTTCTAGAATTCGCTTTGATATGGAGAGTGCAAAGAATGTTCTTCAACAATTTATGTAACATAGCTTTTCCGGAGCTACATACGATGGACCGGTGTGTTTTCTATACAAATTCGGACTGTTGTCATCAATAAGTCATGCAGTTTGTAATGAATAAATCTGGATTTTTTCTGAAGCTAATTTCCCTTTTTTTCGTCCTGATTTTCACACTAGCCGTGTTTTATTCGTTTTGGTTAAACCTAAAAGTGAAAAAAATGCATAAGTTTAGCCTTTTATAACTCTGCATTTGACCAATAGGTGGCATGACAGTGTTTGACAGAAATTCTTTTTTAAAAACAGAGCCGGCTTTATGGTCGTATGGTTGAACAAGGCCTAGCACGGTAAGGGGCCTCACGTATCAGCACCTAATTTTTGTTTTCTCAAATTCTTGCTATCAAATGATTTCAAACTGTTTTTGTAGTGTGGCAGACGCTAATACCAAAGTTTTCTTTTCGTTTTTTGTTGTTTCATTACTGTTTTTATTGTTATTATGTGTTTCTATTTTAATATTTGGGCCTGGCACTGACTGGGTGCCCAAGGCATTGCGTGACCTAAGAACGCTTCTTCAAAATTCCAGCAAAGTTGCCATATATTTTTGATTATTCTAGGTTTGTGTCTATGATGCTTCAAAATTTAGCAAAGACAAAAAAAGTTGAATCAATTGAACTAGAAATTGAGCTGGTTCACACATTTGTATGAGATTTTGGTTTGACCAAAGCGAATAAAATACGAAAAAATTAAAATCTTCATCATCTAACGCATTTTATTCATCACTTCAATGCAGCTTCATTGTGATTTCACCTCTTCTATATCTCGCTAAACATTGGGGGAACTTTCGCTGGCGGTAACATTTGTCTTCAACGTGTTTTGAGTCAACATTAATTTCTCTCTCGGTGTATTATACTCGGACAAGAATACCACTAATATGGTTTGAATATCTCGATACCGGTGTAATTGAGAATTAATCTTAAAGACCGCGAACATTTTACTTGAGCAAATGATTTACAAATGTCGCAAACTTTTGATTTGTGTTTTTAAAAGCATTCTGCTATTTTAATTTTCAGATTATTTTTCTTTCAAAAAAGATTAATCTTTTTAAAATAGAACCATTGCAGTTATACACGAATAAAGATTTCAAAAGTTTATTTTTGTTAAAAAAGTTCATTGGCCGCTTAAAACTTAAAAGTTTCCAACGCATAAATGTGAGGAAGCACAAGCATTACGAGAGAGAGAAGCAACATCACAATCGTAAGCTGTACCAAGCACTTTGGAACAATTCCAAAGTTTCCCTACAACAGCAACAACAAATAGCTACTTAAAGTTTATATTTTGGAACAAGTCCAAACAAAACATAAAAACAAAATTAAAATAAGAGTAAAATAAATACAAATACATGAACACAATTACAAATACAAATAAACATTTTTCACGCAGAAATCTTAATGTAAATTTGTAATGTTTTTTTTTTTTTGCCATTCGTTTGTTTTTCATACAAAATACAAATAGCAAAACTAAATGTGCACCCTTTTCTGCTTCTTCTATTTACAGATTTAACAAAGTTGCAAAAAAAAGGCGAGCAAATAAAAGTGCAACACTTGCAACGGGGGCAAAACACAGAGGAGAAGTAAATCTCTGCTGCAAATATCACGTTGTGCTGCGAAAGTGAGACAAACGGTTGGCAGACTAATAAGCGAGTAAGCGAAAAGGAAACCAAAACAAATATAAAGTACAGCTTGTGGTATGCTAGGCGTAGGATAACGAAGGATAATAGAAAGATACCCTCAAAATAAAATAAAAATAACTACTACAGAAAAACGAATTAAAAATTGAAAAAAAAAAACTAAACTTTCAAACGTGACTTGTCAGGATACAAAGAAAAAGTGAGAAAAAGCGCAGCACTGAAAAGGAAGAAATCGTTGCCTCTTTGTTTACAATGCGGTTAAATCCTCGGCTGCCTTGTGAAGGATACACGTACATCAATTGCTGCTGCTGTTGAATTCCCAAAAGGTTTGAGCCGCATTCACGCAAAACAAAAAATAGAAACTTAAAGCCAATAAAAAAAGAACGAAATATAAAAGTACGTGAACGAGCGGCAACACTGGCAATGTTGCACTGCTGTTGCATGCAGCAGCGTTATCCGTATCTGTTTTCGACATTGTTGCTATAGCTACTCGCAGCAGCATATTCCAAAGTTACAGTTACTAGAAGTGGCACGAGAACTCAAGCAAAGATTAATTCACTCCAGTGTTGCCGTTTTTAATTTTAGTGCATCAAATAACGGGCTCCAATCCACTGAAGCTCAAGCAAGGTAAAATGTGCATTAGATTTTTACTACTGATTTAATTTTTCAATATTCAATCACCCAAGCTTATTGCAGAATTAGGGTGTTTTTTTTTTAGAAATTATTGATTTTATGAAATTTATATGATAATTTTTTAGAGCAAATATAAAGAGCTAAGTTCTCTCCCAATGAAATTTCTGAATGATATTGTACCTACACAGCTTTGACTCTATCGGACACTTTTGCTGCTCCTTAGCCTGGGTACATTCTTCGATATGTCTTGCATGCGCTTATATTTGTTTTTAGGATTATAACTGAGAAAATTAAAACATCTCGTCTCCCTGTCCTCTAAATTTGGGAGAAACCCAGATGTGCTACGTTACCAACGTATCACCTTCATAGTAAGCTAACAAGACAGTTCATTCATGTATCGAGTTAAATTTATCTGCTCACCTGTTTAACCGTGTCACCGTGCTTCCTGCAGTGCAAGCAACTTTATGTTTAGAAGTGCATCGGCGTTGTTCTGAAAGAAGGATGCGTTAGAAAAGTAGGGCGCGTTCAGAAAGTTAACCTTTGTAACTGTTCCGTGCTTCCTGCAGTGCAAGCAACTTAATATTTAGAAGAGCATTGGCGTTGTTCTGAAAGAAGGGCACGTTAGAAAAGTAGGACGCGTTCAGAAAGTATGATTTGAATAATACCAAATACATTCTTGTCGCGTATGTCGGTCATGCCAGCTCATTAATATTTCACAATTTTGTGTCTAAGTTTCGATATAGTTCATTATAAAAGCTATAATTTGAAATCAAATAGTGAGCAAACTTAATTTAATACGCAATAAAAACAAGGTGAGAGTAAAAATGAGTTTGATACATTTTGCGTTCTCCCAACGCATTTGATCAGCCACAAGTAGCCACAGCATTTGGATTTGAAACTCTCCCATGTACTTAGTTTTAGTTTAGTCGATGTAACAGTTTGAACTCTTTGAACGTGGAGAATATGCGACTTGAGACTGAGTGCTTTTATGCAGTGGAAAATATACAGAAGCTTGTCTCATTTGGTTTCTTCTTCTCCTACACAAAACTTACATAACAATTTGCCTAGTTTTTTGCTTTCTTGAACATTTTCCTTACCATAAAGTTACTTACGATGAATTATCTTTTAATTGCAGCCCAAAATAACGGCAAAGAAAAACCGCCCCGAAACCAGACTGTAATAAGGTCAAAGAGATAGCTACCACAACTACTAGAAACGGCATCACTGCTTCCTTAATCCGCAAGTAAACGAATCCTTATTGTTGGTTTGCTGCATTTTGTTTGTTTATCATTGTTGTGTTGCAAGTGTGTGTGTGTGCTGTAGCTATAGCATCCAGGGACTGTTGACAACTGGTGTCACAGCAGCACACGGTATCTGCACCGGTTGAGACAGCAGAAGTAACGGAACAAAAATAGGGGTACTCTGCACACACTAAAAAAAAAAAAAACAAAGTTAAGTGGCGGTGTTGTGGCATCGTATGTACGCTGTGAGAAAACAGCAAAGTCCTTTGTATACACACCACCATCATATTACTTCCGCTCTACCCCAACTATATCCAAACGCTGCTCAACAGCCTGTTGACCCAGCTTATTAAGTGCAGCACCAGCAGCAGCAGCTACTGACGTGACGTCATTGTTTTGTACCCTGTCGTGTCGGTCGTTCGCTTCTATATAATCGTCAGCAGTTCACTCGCGTCACGCTCGCTTAGTATTTGAGTGACGGCGTGTGTGTGTGTGTGTGCGGTTTGTGTGTGTAATTGTGCTATACCGGTACTGACATGGCTCGTTCGTCCTTGTCAACTAGCGATATCGGTCGCGGTCTTTTTGCCATTTTTGTGCTACTGCTGCGAATATCTTCGGCATATGGTGTTATCGATCGGCTTGTTGTGCAAACGACAAGCGGTCCGGTACGTGGTCGTTCGGTGACGGTGCAGGGTCGCGAGGTGCACGTGTATTCGGGTATACCGTATGCGAAACCACCAGTGGATGATTTACGATTTCGTAAGCCAGTACCAGCGGAACCATGGCATGGAGTGCTGGATGCAACGCGTCTGTCGGCGACTTGTGTGCAGGAACGGTAAGTTTTTGTTGTTTTTTTGTTAACTTTATATGACAGTGCCTTGTGCTCTGTACAGCAGCTGGTCATAAAATTAGAATTATGTTTTTGAGATATTTGAAAACTTATGCGACTTTATGTTTCCATGCAATAAATTTACAGTGTTATGCAGTTTTGGTTGTTATGGTGTTAAATAAATTAAGCAGCGTAGACACCATAATTTGCTACCGAACTCAAATTTTGCATTTTTGTTAGTCTTTGCTGTTGCAGATGATAATTACTCTTAGAAAAATAAATAAATTTTGTCATTCCATATGGTCTGCGGTTCAAGACTGTATAAAATAATATTAAGAAATAAATTTGTATTCCCAAGTAGAAATTGAAGTCACCTGATATAGCATTATATTGCAAAGACTCATAAAATTGCTTCAATCTTTATAAATAATGACTGCGATGAGAAGTTGTTTTTAATTTCCTCTTTCAAAACTATGGTGTGCCAATTTTTATTTAAAAATATTAGTGCAACTTTTTTGTGCTAACTGAGGCAATCGGCATTATCTATGTCATTTTTGAAAAAGGATCGAATACTCAGGAATCTAAATTGAAAAAGTACTGCTGTCATGTAGAGCTCTTGACTCGAGTCTCATTCCACTCCTTTTGGAAACTTTCTGGAAGTGATAATTTAATGATTTGGATTAGAGGTGTCTCGCCTAATTGTCCAAACGTTCCGATTTTTGTCTAAATAGTGCATCTGTGATATAATGCACTTGACTGAAGTTTCGTTTCTTATTTTGCATTTATTGGAGATGCAATGCCCATACATTTAAACCTGTGAAATTTTTGTTTAAAAAGTGTTTTTGTCCATACAATGATCTTGTCTTGGGTTTCGTTGAATCCCCTTGGTAAAACATCTGTTGGCGGCACCACACCCATCTGGTCAAACCCACTAATCGTTTTGTCATATATTGATCTCATCTAAAATTTCGTTACTTTAACTTGAAAGTCTTCGTGATATGATAATTTAAAGTTGTTAACTTCTATGGGAGATTCCACGCACACTTTTCATTCAGCGCAAATAACTTAGCAGCCATGATTTCAATTTTACTGTAATAATATATTGCATCGCTTTTGAAAACATATGAACTCAAATCTTGTGGGAGGTGTTACGCCCCATAGGACTTAAAATTTAAAAAACTTCATTCTTCATGCATATTGAAATTATATGGGGATCATATCTTCGAATTTCATCTGCTTGGAGGTAAACAATTTGGCCAAGGCAATGATTTCTAGTTAGTTGGCATGCATAATTTTTACTCTTCTGAGAGACGTTATATCAATTGAATTTTAAAAAAATCTAACTTTGGTAATATTGATGTTATGTAGGAGTCCTTGCTCTGAATTTCATATTTCTAGAGCAAACAATGAGATGTGTTATATTCCTAACAGAGCTGTGAATGAGTGCATTCATTTTCAATTTTAACTCATGAGAAATTCTGCATTCAGAGTGCAGCTATTTAAAAATGAAGTCACCTGTAGACTTGAAGTCGCTGCAATCATTTGAAGTCACTGATGATGTGGGCAATTTATTCATTAAGCTTATCGATCATGTACATATGTATATACATACATATATACACACATTCACTTTTATGTACATATATCTCTAGAAGATATTTGTGTAGATTTTCGAGTTAATTCAGAGCAGATGACTTAAAGTGTCTTCAGAGACTTCAAATGATTGCAGCGACTTCAAGTGATAACAGCGACTTCAAGTGATTGCAGCGACTTCAAGTGATTGCAAGAATTAAAATAAAAATTGATTTGAGGTGACTTCAATGCAATCAAAATTCTTCCAATCATGATTCCAATCAAAAATGTGACGTCACCAAAATAATTGCAGTTCTTTTGTGATAGGAAAGGCTGCTAACTTATGGCATTGAAGTCCACAGGTGACTTCATTTTTAAATAGCTGCACTCTGAATGCTGTATTTTGGCAGTAACTTCAATGGATTTCAATTGCAAATGAATGCACTCTTTCACAGCTCTGATTCCTAACAAATTTGAATTTCTAAAAATTCTTCTTCTGTGGATGTAAAAGTATCACAAGAATCTCACATCCCAACTTTTATATATATGAGGCAAAATATTTTACGTGGGAATTAATTCCTTGAAGTTCACATTTTAACCGACGTTTTTTTCTATTTCTGCTTGTGTCCTTTATCGCTTCACGGAGTATAGGGTCTCCACAAAACTCTTTCAAAATCTGAAACGAGTGCTTTCAATTCCCTTTAACATTTCCCCGATTCACGTGTTTGCTGCACAAAATTTGTTAAATTTCTTAGATGCGAAAGTGTTTTTCGGCACTTTTTGAGATTATATTGCAATTCGGATTTGCGTCACATAAAACGCAGAGTTCTGTTATGGTTTGCCATCTTACTCCCAAATGCATTTCTTTCCTACTGGAGTATGACTTTGATTTGCAATTGTAACTGACAGCGTGTACAAAACACATGCATCCTTATGGTTATAAATATGGTTGTCATAAACCTTATGCATTTTATGACGTCTTTACATCATTGCTGAAGCGCTAAAATTATTCGCAGATAACATGTAATCGTCTCTGCATGCGTCATCTGCAGCAAGTCAAGCCACACAGTTGCATGTCAAAAGGGAATATTCAACTACTTTTTGGTCAAAGTACATGTATATAATTCCTTTTGAAAAAATGTAACACAATTTTTTTTTTTTTAAATCATTCCACAAAATTTGATCAAAAATAAAAGTCGCAGCGAAATTTGGTGGAAATCTAATTTGAGATGTCAAAGGAGAATCTTTTTTTATTTTACAAAAGAATACCAAAACCCGAAAACACACACAAGGATTTTTTTTACATTCAGTTCGCATTACCTCTCCAAATATTTAACAATTAAAAATAAATAATAAAATTCAAGGATAGATTTGGTCTATGCACTGAAAATTTAATTTTTTCAGTACCATATTTCTTTTTGTGAGTTTTAACCAGCAATATAACTTTTTCTGCTAAAAATGTTCATGACATTTTTTCTTTGAACATCATGTTCACACAGCAAATAATACAAAAATTCTTATAGCTTGCTGTTTGGCAGATATGAGAATTTGACACATGAAAACATGTAGTCTAGGAAACTCAATGCAAACCCATATGACTTTCTTTCTGTATGAGAATATTTTTTTCAAGAAATATTGGAAAATCGCATAGCTTAAACCTCACAGTGATCATTATCATATACATGTGGGAAGTTGTAGATTTAATCTTTAACTTTAAGGCGATTAAGGAACATTTTTATTAATTTTTTCATTACAATACATTTGTATGTATAGTAAAATGAAGACAGTCATTTTTTTAAAAAAAAATTTTACTGCCTGTAGTAATTTTTCTAAAATGTAAAGAGCTAAAATTGGCTCATTTTTCGTATTTTGCCCATCGCTGCTATAATTCCTTAAGATAAAGAAGTTCAACGGGAGGCATTGGGCAACTCATTTCTACGAACAGAATATTGTAAGTGTTATTTTAAGTTAATTACACTTTGTGAAAAGAGCTAAACTTGGTTCATCTTTCGTATATTGCCCATCGCAGTTTTTTCTTAACCCATTTACAACCAAAACCTTTCAAAATCAAAAATCATCGCCTTTGTGTATTTCGTTTTTGTGAAAATAACATAAGATACTTATAAAATATGAAAAAAAGAAAAAAAAATTTAATCCGTAGGTTTTTGCGGCTATTTCTTAGCGGGTACAATGGCATTCTTTAAATTTGTTGTAATTTTTTCGATTCAACTCGTTAAAACTAGGAAAACACAAGTGTTTTGCATTGAAAATCATGTGTAAACTTTTCTAATTTAATTTTAGTTTTTAAAAGCCTTATGAACACTGATCTCCTCGAAATATGCAAAATTGAAAAGGAAGTATCAAAACAAAGCAAAATATTGAAAAACGTCATTCGTTTTCCCTTCATTGTCTATGTGTGATTTTAAAGCACAGAGTGTATGATGAAATTGCGCAATAACCTTTGGAAAAATTTTTTTTCTGATTGAATTTACAGCTATTTAAATGTTCTGTACCCAAGCAGGTACAATGGCTGTTAATGGGTTAAGACGTAAAATAATCTGGGTTCACATAACTCAAATCGTCAGATTTTGACTTAAACGTCAGCTTTTCAAGATAAAGATGAGTTAACTTGATTTCAACATGATTACAACATGGCTTTTTTTTTATTTTAAGTCTGACAGGTTTGAGGTCTAAGGCAAAGCTGTCTTTCATATAAAGAAAAAAAAATTACATTTACACTACTCCTCCAGCACCATTTCTTAACTCAATATGGAGCGTTTTAGTTTAATATTACGAAAAAGTTTTAATTTTTTATTTGCTTTAAAAAATACATTTATTTAAAGCTAAAAAATTTTAGTCTTGGCCCAGTATAGCGTGAACATAACTTTTTTTTATTATTAACTTTTACTTAAAATTAAATAAGAAATTTAAAAAAATGGCCAGAACTTTTAGTTTATTATGAGCTTTTTAAAAAAATATATTAATATAATATATTAAAAAAGTTTCAGTGTATATTAATATTTCCTAAACGCTTATAAAATAGGGGAAAAATTTTAACAAATTTTTTGCAAATCTTGTTATTTTCAAGTAATGAAATCAATAAAATGAAAAAGGTTTAATGCTCGATGACACGATTTACAAAGTTAAAATTTATATTTTTTTAGCGCCAAAAATTTTAATTTTTCAACAAAAACATTTTAAGAAACATGTTGTGCGCTATCAATAAAAAATTCATATATTCCAAAGCTATGTCGGGAATTTCGATATAAAAGCAGATACATTCTTAGAATTGATTGAAGAATAACATATAAAAAAATCAAACAAAAAAGCTGTTGTGTCTAATATATTTTGAGACACATTTTTATGAATAAAATATTAGTATCTAATCCAATTTAGATAAAGTATTTTTTTTATAAAACCATAACAACAAAATGTTGATGTGTTTCTTATTCTGTTTCCAATAGTTTTTCAGAAATTTTTTTTTCAAATAGTTTTGAAAAGTCAAGTGTGCTGTTATTTAAAGAATGGCCGACATACAAAACGTCAAAGTGCAAGTTTCTGCGACATTTGTTCAAATATATTTTTTAGTCTCTAAAACCTTACAAATGTTTTCCGATTATTGCCTTGCACTATGGAAAAAACCTACAAATGTTTAAGCATGAAATTCATGAAATGTGTATGAGATTTTAAGTTTTTTTTTCACTTCACAGTTAAAACAAAGGAAAATTTATATTTCTTATGGAAACCTGACAAATGTTTTAGGTATTTGAGGACAAGCCTCTACAGTTGCATTTTTTTTCCTTTTGTTATAAAGATTCATCGAAAAGTAGTTGCTTAAATTAAATGATCATTGTGCTCTGCTTATGAATATTTAATAAAAAGAGTCAGTAATTATTTTATTAAATGGACAAAAAGTTTCAATTATTTAGAAATATTTCTGAAACAAAATGCTCAATTTTACATTAAACTTGTCGCAAATTTCGTCCTCTTTGGGTAACTTTTTCATTTTAGTTTTTGACCGAAAAAAAACCCTGAAAGAGTTATATGCAATTTAAAGTACGCCAAAAATCCAATGCGAAACAGACACTTGCAGCATGTAGTGTGTAATGCGTTAAGTCTTTACTTCCATATATTCACTCGTGCACAATTTAAGCATATGTGCTCACACATATCAAATACACGCATACTTACACATAGTAATAGCAATTAAATTCAGCTTGACTGGAGACACTAATTACTTGCGCAATTAGCATATTTTACTAAAAGCAACGACTATGATGCTTCATCATATTACGCCTTTTGTGTCAAATTGTTATGAATGGAAATGTCGAAACGAAAGGATAACGGAAATGAATTAATTATGAAAGTACATTTTGTGGCGTGATTTCAGATAAAAGCAGCTTAATTTTATTTATATAGCATAATTTTGAATGTAGTTATATATATAAAATATTATAATTTTTAAGCCGAGCACTTTGCATGATTTGGGTAATATTTTAAACAAAAAATGCGTTTTTGTTATAAAAATCATGCGTTGAGTATCGATTTCTTCCGCTACTTTGTTGATAAGATCTCTGTAGGTTATTGTGTATCCTGCTGACATATGCGTAGACTCACATAAACACCAACACATTGGCATTAACACAAGCACACACGTGTTCGCTCGGGTGAGTCAAAGCAACATAACGCAACGTAATGTAACGCAACCAAAAAGAGGCAGATAAAGTAAATATCATAAATTAAACAGCGGGAAACGCATAGTTATGACACTTGATGGTGTTATGGGCGTAAAGGTGAAAGGCGCGAAGGGCTTGAATATGTTAGCAGCTATTATTTTGGTATATTTAATAATATTTTGGTTGGGAAGCGAAAAATAGAATGAAATCAAAGTATGTAGGTTAATAAGTTCTGCAGCATATAAGTTAGTTTTTCACAAATTCAACTTTGAAACAATTATACACTGAGGTACAGGAAAGGGGTCCCTTATAATTAAACATAAAATAATTTTAATATAAAAAAATTTCAATAAAATTAATTTAAATTTAAATTTAAAAATTTAATAAAAAATATAAAAAGTCATTCATTCATAAAATAATAATGTATTTCTGGACTGCAACTCGCAAGAAAATATCAAAGCAAAGCCTTCAGTAATCTTTCAGATATGTGAAAGCTGTACCCAAAAAAAAGGGTTCTTCTGATCTAGTGCATTTTGTCTTGGGGTTTGAGCCCTAACCCCAAGACAAATTCCTTTATCTAACTTTGGTTTGGGGCCGTCTTGAGCTCGGGGTTATAGCCAACGTTATTCCAGCGCTGAACTGAGGAATTAAGTAAAATTATTGATGTGTAAACATCTATATTGGTGGGTGTGAAGGAAAATCTGTGCTAAAATTAACTGACTTAACTCTAACATGTAAAATGAAACGCTAACACTTTAGGCTTTTCCAACTTTTTCAATATTTTTAACATTTTCGGACAAGACTACGGGCGCACTGAATTCTTAAAGAGAGTGTTTTCACCACATTTCTGTTAAAAACTTTTAATATCATTTAATTGGGAATGGTTTGGCATGACTAGGACTCTATTTATATTAAAATTATCAATATACTAATCGATGGAGAAAGTTCGAACAAAAATTCCTTCTAAGGGGTTGTTTTGACTTTTTTATTATATTGCACCAATCGATAGGAAATGTTGAAAAATTTGCTGAACTTGTCCTGAGACGTTTCCGATCCACCGAAAGAGTATTTTAATCCCATTTATGCAAAAATCTTTTATTTTATCTATTGATGAAACAAGTGAAGGTCAAAAAATTATTTCTGAGAGAAGTCAAGAAAGAATCCGATCACTCCAAAGGGGGTGTTTGGTAAAATTTAAAAAAAAATGTATTATCTAACAGTCGTTGTGGAATAATCGAAAAAAATTTTGAACGTGACTGATAGACATTTCAATTTTGAGATTAAACAAATATTTTGATGTTTGAATGCTTTTATTGGTAAATATGCACCAAAATGTGTAGTGAAGTGAGTTGGTTACAAAGTATCATGATACTAGTGTTATATCTTAGATTCTATCTACCTTTTCAATGTTTTTCAAAATTTTTAGAATTTTCAACATTTTTTGCAACCACGCGCTTTTAAAAACAATTTTTTGGTTTCTGCTGGCACTTCTTAATGAAATTTTTGTTTATTTTTGCTGTTGTTTAAGTTTTGTAGAGATTAGAAAATTAAGTAACAAATTGAGAATCGCATTTTGATGTAGAAAGTGATAGAAAAACCATGTTTTTTTATGAAAACGAAAACAACTTTAATTAGGAACGCGCTGAGGCATACATAACATAAGATGATCGGTTAACTGAAACTTTAGGGCGGAAATCACCTACTACATTTTTAAAATAGACACCATAATTTTCATAAAAGAAATTGAATTGTAATAGGAAAGAAACTGATTGCGCCGTTTGCAGGTTTAATCTAGGAAATTTTGGAAGAACTTCCTTCAAACCCGATTTTATAATATAGTAGGTTTATGGAACCGCAATTTCTTTTTTTTTTTAAAAAAAGCTCTTTCGGGTGTATTTTGTTCACATTTTCAGCTATTAACTTAAAATATAAAAAAAATAAAATGCTATTTCTTGAAAGTTTAAGCAATCATCGTACCGAAACTTTCTTGTCTTCCGCTGTGGCAAAGTTCTGCACTTGTTACTCAAAGGCTATAACATGGGTCCAAGCATGTATTCAACCTATCTTTTATTATTATTCAAATATTAGAATTAAATAACAACAGTTTTACTTAAGTTTCCAAGTTGAACTAAAGAGCTCCTTAAATTTTTTATTCGCAGTATATACCAAAAAAAAGGTTCCTTCCTTATCGCCTAAGCCAAGCGTTTTAAGGAACGTTAGTTGTTTTCCTTAGAAAATGTTAATGTTGCATCGCTTGAAGTAAAGAAAAGTCCCTTCAATATGATACCATAACTGGAAGCATAAATTAAATTTCTTTGAAGAAAAATTTTTTCGTTTTAACATTAAGGATAACATCTTTCTGTTTTAATCATTTCGAGGCTATTGGCTAAATGTGTATGCTAATAGTTACTTTCCATTTCCATAAAATTTTTCTTTTCGTTTCAGTCTCCATCTACAACTGAGTTGTTTTTGTACAAACTAATTTATATTATCATAACAATAACTCATTAATATTACGATAACATAAGCACAATGAGAACTATTAAAATAAACGTAGCTAAAATGTTCAATCAATGCACTTGCTTCTCAAATACTTAGCTTCTTATAGAAAGAAAATGGAAAAAATATCACAGCAAAAACAAATACATCCTTTGATTGTGAGAATAATGTTTCTTTAGAAAAAAGTTTTCCTTACAAACCATTGATCTGTGGAGCAAATTAACTTTTTTTAAGTTACATTTTTCTTGGGCAAAATATTTCATTAGTTAATGAAAATATTTACTTGAAATATGTTAATGTTGTCAAGGAAATAGTTTGTTTTAATCCTTCGAATGACAAATTTCCTATGCCAAAGGAACATTTCATTAAGAACCTTAAACTGTTTTTGAGAAGAAGTTTTAACTTTTTTGACTTAGAGCGAGGTTAATTTTTATAATTTGATGAAAACATACTTATACTTAAAAACATTTTCTTGAATATAGTAATTTTTTATTGGCACGAAAATTGATTTATTTCCTGTTATGGTTTGATTTAACTTGGTTTTCGTATTGAATATAGGGATTCATTCATCGAAAGTGGTAGTGATTGGAAACATTTTCTTTGAAAATGTAATAGAAGTTGTATACTTAAGCACTAAATCTAAAATGGTTTGGGGTGATTGAATTAGAAGATTACAAAAAATTGTGTCACAAGCTATAGGTGTAAAGGCAACATCGCTCAATGTAAAATAGTTCAAAAAATATTAAAATTATTAAAGTGCCAGTACATTCTGTGTACTTAAAGTTAACAGTAAAAGTTTAATAGTGTTGCTGATTTCACTTGACACTTCCAATATGGTTAGATAAGATTTAGAGATAGAGCTAAGAAGGATACGTACATTGGCATAGGTACACGTAACGTGAATGCTATATTTTTGCAATATTTTCTTCAAATAATGTAGTAAAGTTTATATATTTTTTTTAAATTTATTTTTTTCCAACTAAAACTGATAACAAGTAATGTAAATTCATAACTTATTACGACTCACGCTTATTTAGTCTTACGTTCTTGAATATTTATTTTCTGTCAAATTCCTTCAATCGATCGCTTAAAAAAGTCATTAGTAGTTACGCCTAGTTTGTCTACGCTTCCAATCATTACTGTTACCGCCAGTGCCGCCATTGCCGCCATTGCCGCCTTGACCTTTTCTATCTAGCTTATCATTTAATTTGGTACTAGGCAAACCTTTGTGTTCTTGACTTGACGAAATTTCTTCCGTTAACGGATTTTCAGTGTGACCACTGGGTTGCATTTTTTTCAAACTCTTAGTATTTTCATTGCAGATATACTTACAGATACAGTTTTGACTATAAATTTCATACTGGTTTTTTGAATCTTCATTGGATTGGGCTTGATTTCCTTCACCACCTTGTCCTCCGTCGCCACCTCGTCCTCCTCCGGGACCGGCGCCACCCCCGCCTCCTCCACCGCCTCCACCACCCCCTTTACGTCCATCTTCACCTCGACCACCATTTGCTCCTCGACTTTCATATTTATTTTCAGTTCGAACACCACGATCACGATCTTGGCGAAGCCCGCCCTGACCACCAAGTCCTCCGCGACCACCGAGGCTATCTCGACTTCTAGCTTCCGCTTTACTTCCAATACCACCTAAGCCTCCATTTATACCTCGGTCACCCCCAATCCTTGCATCACCTCGATCACTAGATTTTCTCAGGTCAGCAGTGCCTAATTTTTTTCCTCGACCACCAAGGCCTCCAAGGCCACCTCCTTCTTCTCCTGCACTGCCTCCTCCTCCTCCACCGCCACCTCCACCTTCACGACCATCTTCGCCGTGACCACCATCTACTCCTCGATTTTTATATTCATTTCTATCTCGATCACTGTGACCACTTCGATCAGCAAGGCCTCCATGGCCACCTCGTCCTCCTCCTGCACTGCCTCCACCACCACCTCCACCACCACCTCCACCACCACCTCCACCACCACCTCCACCACCACCTCCACCGCCACCTTCACGACCATCTTCGCCTTGAGCACCATCTACACCTCGATTTTTACATTCATTTCTATCTCGATCACTGTGACCACTTTTACCACCAAGGTCTCCATGGCCACCTTGTCCTCCTCCTGCACTGCCTCCACCCCCTCCACCGCCAGCGACACCTCCACCTCCGCGACCATCTTCGCCTTGAGCACCATTTACACCTCGATTTTTATATTCATTTCTATCTCGATTACTGTGACCACTTCGATCACCAAGGCCTCCATCGCCACCTCGTCCTCCTCCTGCACTGCCTCCACCTCCTCCACCACCACCTCCACCTTCACGACCATCTTCGCCTTGAGCACCATCTACACCTCGATTCTTATATTCATTTTTATCTCGATCACTGTGACCACTTCGATCAGCAAGATCTCCATGGCTACCTCGTCCTCCTCCTGCACTGCCTCCAACACCACCTCCACCTTCACGACCATCTTCGCCTTGAGCACCACCTACACCTCGATTTTTATATTCATTTCTATCTCGATCACTGTGATCATTTTTACCACCAAGGCCTCCATGGCCACCTTGTCCTCCTCCTGCACTGCCTCCACCCCCTCCACCACCACCTCCACCTTCACGACCATCTTCGCCTTGGGCACCATCTAGACCTCGATTTTTATATTCATTTCTATCTCGATCACTGTGACCACTTCGATCACCAAGGCCTTCATCGCCACCTCGTCCTCCTCCTGCACTGCCTCCACCACCACCTCCACCTTTACGATCATCTTCGCCTTGAGCACCACCTACACCTCGATTTTTATATTCATTTCTATCTCGATCACTGTGACCACTTTTACCACCAAGGCCTCCATCGCCACCTCGTCCTCCTCCTGCACTGCCTCCACCCCCTCCACCACCACCTCCACCTTCACGACCATCTTCGCCTTGAGCACCACCTACACCTAGATTTTTATATTCATTTCTATCTCGATCACTGTGACCACTTTTACCACCAAGGCCTCCATGGCCACCTTGTCCTCCTCCTGCACTGCCTCCACCCCCTCCACCGCCACCTCCACCTCCGCGACCATCTTCGCCTTGAGCACCATCTACACCTCGATTTTTATATTCATTTCTATCTCGATCACTGTGACCACTTCGATCAGCAAGGCCTCCATGGCCACCTCGTCTTCTTCCTGCACTGCCTCTACCACCGCCTCCACCTTCACGACCATCTTCGCCTTGGGCACCATCTACACTTCGATTTTTATATTCATTTCTATCTCGATCACTGTGACCACTTCGATCACCAAGGCCTCCATCGCCACCTCGTCCTCCTCCTGCACTGCCTCCACCTCCTCCACCGCCACCACCGCCTTCACGACCATCTTCGCCTTGAGCACCATCTACACCTCGATTTTTATATTCATTTCTATCTCGATCACTGTGTCCACATCGATCACCAAGGCCTTCATCGCCACTTCGTCCTCCTCCCACACTGCCTCCACCGCCTCCACCGCCACCACCACCTTCACGACCATCTCCACCATCTGCACCTCGATTTACATTATTGTTTCCAACTCGATCACTGTGACCGCTTCGATTAGCAAGGCCACTGCGTCCTTCTTCTCCACCATCACGATCATCTTCGCCTCGAACACCATCTACACCTCGATTCACTTTTACTTGACCCTTAAGTCCTTGACCACGGAGGCCACCTGAACTTTTATCTCTAATTTGTCCTTCAGCACCACCTAATGCACCTCGTTCTCCTTCTTCGCCACCAGCACTTGCACCTTTTCGCCCATCTCCATCTCGGACGACATCTTCGGAGTGACTTCTGTAACTATCACCACCTTCTAAGCTACCTTTTACTTCAATATTTTTAATAGTATCGTCAGCTCCAAGTCCACCTCTACCCCCATTGCCACCGTCACCGCCATTTCCACCATGACCTCCATTGCCACCATGTCCTCCATGACCGCCATGACCACCATTTCCACCATCTCCACCTCGACCTCCGTTAGCAAGGTTTTTATATATCACGCTACTGAGTTTCGATGTGTGTACTGTTTCTGGTCGCAGCTGACCTAAATGAAAAAAGAAATTATGGGCTTAGAAGAGTAATTCCTCAGTTAGTTGTGTATAAATTTTAAGGTGACTTTATCGTTTGATTCAACCATATATACCTGCAGTTAGATGAACCAACCATGCCATAGCGTATAGCAGCAATGTATAAATTTTCATTTTTGTACTAAAGAATCGCTATCTTCATTCAGACTGAGCAATATCAATATTGAGGTTTTGCATTTATACAAGAAGTCTTGAAGATTTCCATTTTCTTATCAGCTGAATTTTAATAATTGAATTGTATATTTTATCTATCAGTCGTATTAATTTTAATATGCGGCTGCTGTTGATTTATGAGTACGTTATGTGTAAGTGTAAAACACTGGGAATTTCCAAGAAGATATGAAATATTCCTACTTTTGTGCATTATGGTTTGTATGAATTATGAAAAATCTAGCCAAATATTTTAGGTTAGTGTATTTAGTTAAGAGTCACTAGAGTCATCGAAATGAAGGAACGTGAAGCAACCATCCATGATATTTTTTAAAAACTGTTCCGTCAAATGAAATTATGTCTAAACTACGAATGATAATGATGAGTATGATGACTTATCGCCAGCAAAAGTACAGACATATATACATATGTATGTATATTTTGAACAATTGCTATATCTTCGTGTTGCATTCTGTATTCATTTTGGGTTATCCCAAACCGAAATATTATCAGTTTACATGCGACGTTAAGTATAAATGCGATCGTGTAATAAATTTTCTCAGTTACAGAATAATAAGTCAATTAGTACTCAGGGCTCTTTCAAGAGAATTAACTTTACCACAAATTGTTATTTGTTTTTTTTTGTTATTTTTGTTACCGGCTTCTTAGCATAGACCAATAACCCCACAAGAAAAAGTCCAAAGATGTTAAATCCCAACTTCTTCGAGGCTATTCCATATATTCACGTCTGCATATTTTGAGATTATTGACCCTCGGAAATTTCCAAGCAATAAATCATTTTTTGCATGCGCTTTGTGCAAAGTTCTTCAAGAATAATTTTTGGATTGTTTTCAGACCATTTACGATAGTAAGTATTTCTTACTTCCGATTCATAGAGTTGGGATTGCTCCTCATCAGAAAATATATGATTTTCTTGGCTAAATAAATCAGTAACCTTTTCAATTCACGGCGTTTGCGAAGTTTCAAACTCTTCAATTCTTGCTTGAAATTGGCTAATCTTTAAAATTTGTCAGCCTGCGCTTAATCCAATTTGTTGTAGAAATGTACTTAAAAAACACTGTTATAAAATTAAAGGTCATCAGACCTTAACTTAAGTAATCATCACATTAAAATTTAATAAAATTTTATCCAAATGAATACCTAGCAATAATTCGGTGCCGCTCAATTCTTTGGGATCGTGTTATTAATTTTGTTGAATTGCTCGGAAATCGTGGCCTAAATCAAGTTTAGTGATCTTTAAGAGACAATTCTCATGATTTATTTCATAGCGATACAGATTCCTGATTGTTATTTTCTTAAGACGGCCTTTTTTGCTGAAAAAGAGTCTTTAATAGTTCTGCAAAAAGGTCTTGATCGGACTTCGACACTTTTGCTGATATTTGTTAACACATAGCCCGGCATAGTTTTAGTTTTTCCTACTATGTTTTTTTTTTAATTGGAAAAAGCCTTCGCTTCGATCTTTTAACCTATTCCAATATATCCCTTTTTCAAATTCAAAACTTTCTTGCAGTTGATCGCCGACATTTGTAAGTAAGTTCCAATCAATGTGCTTGACTGGGGCTACATATTATGTTTCGAAAACTTAACTCATTATTGCTGATACTGCTACCTATTCAGAAGATTTGCTTAATGAAATGAAATATAAATGAAGTTTGTCTAGATGTTCCTAATGGAAATGGAAGCGTTCCTCTACTTTTACTTTATATTTACCAAAATGAAACTAACTGTGCCCATAAGCACATTAATGTTGCGCAATCTCTCAGGAAGAACATAAGAACCTGCGAAAAATTCTTTATCTTGGAAATTTATATCTTTTATTTGTCTGTAGCTAAATAATAATTCTGTTTTTTTTTTCCTTAGATATGAATACTTCCCCGGCTTCTCTGGCGAAGAAGTTTGGAATCCCAACACGAATGTATCAGAGGACTGTTTATATATAAATGTTTGGGCGCCAGCAAAGGCAAGACTGCGACATGGGCGAGGAGCCAATGGTGGCGATGTGAGTGTTACAACATCATCTATTCATTATTTATTCATAATATTTCATTCTTCCTCACGCTCTGTCTGTTCCTTTGCAGCACTCCAACAAAGCTGATACTGACCATCTGATACATAACAACCAACCACAGAACACTTCGAATGGTCTGCCCATGCTGATCTGGATTTATGGTGGCGGTTTCATGACTGGCACAGCGACACTTGATATTTACAATGCGGACATTATGTCTGCAGTGGGTAATGTCATTGTAGCATCCTTTCAGTATCGTGTTGGTGCTTTTGGTTTTCTGCATCTGTCGCCAGCAATGCCGGGCTATGAAGATGAAGCTCCCGGTAATGTTGGTCTATGGGATCAGGCTTTGGCAATACGATGGCTTAAAGATAATGCAAGAGCATTTGGTGGCAATCCAGAATGGTTAACTTTATTTGGTGAATCGGCCGGTTCCAGTTCGGTAAATGTGCAGCTTATGTCACCGGCAACAAAGGGTGTTGTGAAACGTGGTATGATGCAATCTGGTACAATGAATGCACCCTGGAGTCATATGACTTCAGAAAAAGCAGTTGAGATTGGCAAGGCACTGATTAACGATTGTAATTGTAATGCTTCGCTATTAGCGGTGAGTTTGTTACTTCAGAATTTTTACTGAGAAATTGTGTTTATTTCTCTTCTGGTTTAGCTTCCTAACTAATGGTTTAATAGAAAGATTCTTTGTTGCATTTTTGTATTTTTCTTGTCTCTCTTTCGCAGGAAAGTCCACAAGCCGTCATGTCGTGTATGCGCTCAGTTGATGCCAAAACCATTTCTGTACAACAATGGAACTCTTACTCGGGGATCTTAAGTTTCCCATCGGCAATAACTATTGATGGTTCATTTCTGCCAACAGATCCAATGACGTTGATGAAAACAGCTGATCTCAGAGGATATGACATTATGATGGGAAATGTGCGGGATGAGGGTAAGTTATGTGACTTATAATAAAATGATTGCAGTGAGTTGGAGTTATATAAAATGCTTTGACAAAAGGTATAGATGCCTGAAACCGAATTTTCTTTTCCTAAATGGTATTTTTGGAATAATAAATTAAATATTTCGGAATTTTTTTCGATTGGAAATCAACTTAAAGTTCACATCTTCAGTTTGTTTCAAAATGAGCTTCAAAGGCATAATTTATTCATACAGAGCTAGAGTCTAAAACTAAAAAAATACTTTCTGGATATAACAGGTCGTACGGCCCAAGAATTCGCAGAAATCTGCTTTATTATAGCTATCCACAGTCAAATGGCTAGTGAGCCCATATATAGCTGATATAACTAGAGCTATCTTAAAATTCTTAAAGAAATTCCTTGCCTTAAGTCATAAGAAGTCTATGTTTGGAACACAGGTCCATAGTGAATATCGCTAACGCTATGACGGGATACCGTCATTCGCATAATTTCGAATCCAAACCAAAGAGCATATAGTATAATTTCATTTCACTTTGAACATAGTTCTTTTTATAAAATGTTGGTATAGCTTCCATAAATCTGACGTATTTTTCTATATATTTCCAAATTACGTCATTGTCAGCTGAACTTTCTAATTTTCAAAGAAATATGAACCGATAATTCTTTTATCCATAGTACCGCACAGAAAATTGTTGTTATCTCTGACTAGATGCTGAAATCGTGGTTATGTGTATTGGGATATTCCGATCTTGCTACGAACCTCTTCTTTTAATCCAGTTTTGGAGCCTTTTGAAGAATGAATCCTCAAGAGCAATCTGGAGCAAAACTATCACCGCTGCTTCAGTGCACTTGAAAACTCTTCCCGGAAGATCCGTTAACTGATGCATTCTTTTGAAACCGGGCTTTTAAGTTCCGACTCATGCTATCGCTAGGGAATACACGGACAATAAAGAGTTGGCGCTATTTTCTCTGCGTTTGAAATTAATCTTTCACTGCAATAGAAATAACTTAAAAATTTAAATTTCCAAAATAAAATTGGATGAGGCGAGTATCAAAATTTGAAATTGAGCTATGCTCCTCAGAGACTTTCGCTATGAAATTAATCATGATATTATTTTATTTGGGTAGTCAAGGTCGATTAAATATTGGCACACCCTATTATTACAAGTCTTGATACATTTTCCTATTATATACAGTATACTCAGATATTAAAGTACGAAAATATTCATTGCTTGACGGCAACATTTATTAATCTATTGTCAAGACGAAAAATAGAATCATCTCTTATATGACATCGTGAATTTGCTAATACAGCTTCTTGTGCAAACTAACTTTTCTAGCCGGATTATCTCTTGATAAATGGCAGCTTTTCAATTTATTTTTTTTTCTTAGCTTGGCAACTGCATGCATTCGTGCTGTCCTTTGTCAAGATGTCTTTTTTTTTTACTCTCTCCGTACACCACTTTTTTCCGACTTTCTTGTAACAATAAAAAAGAAATTAAATTTCTCTTCATTTTTCCTTTTGCTCGTAATAGTTGAACTCATCGTCATTACATTGAATCCTTGGGTAATGAAAATATATACTTACTTTGCAAGTTTAAAGCATCTCAAAAATAGTGCTCTTATTAAATTGTATTACTTTAAAGAAACTATTCCACTCAGCCAAGCAATATGGAAGTGTACCACTTAGATAGAAAAAGTGGTTTCTATAATGGACTACTTTGGTGCAGCTGCCACCCGCAATTTAAAAAAAAAAAAAAAAAATAAAATAATATTTTTTTTGTGCATTACTCTGCGAATAGTTTTTTCTTTGTCTGTTTGGCACTGTTCATTGTATTGCATGTCGCTGACGTCAGCAGTGTGCTAAAAATAATGTAAACTGTTCCAAAAATACTTGCATACAGTAGAGTTCATTCGAAGTGACCTAGTTGGAAGAATGCTGAGTGTTTCATACATATATGTATGTACATACATATGTCATTTATTACAGATTTCTATATAATTGGTTAAGTTTTTCGCGGTATTTCACATATTATCAAAATGTAAATATAGTTTAAAGTAACTTATTCGATCGTTTCCCTTCCACTATAAACAGCTTCTGCTGTCACCTACTTTTCATTTTGTTTGTTCCAAACGACCGAATGTCCCTCGTTTGCCATTTGTTATTTTGTGCTCAATTTTTCAATGTTGTTTATTGTACATAGCATTATGTCCCGAAAGAGCACATAAAAAATGTCATTTATATACTGCGATTGTTGTTACTTTTGTTTTCATTATCTTTGTTGTATGTTTTGTTATTGTTAAAAATCAGTTGATATTATGCTGTTTAAATGAAAATGCAACGCTGATATATTACTATAAATGGCAAATTATACAGGGTGGAAGTTTGATTGTATATTGCTTGCTAGTTATGTAGTTTGTTCTTGCCTTAAATGTACGAGAGCCAGTGCCGGACTTAGGGTATTGCCTACAGCGACTGTTTTTTGGAGGCAGACTCTTGTTATACCATTCATTCAGAGTAAAAACACTTTATCATTCCGTAAGTAGCGCTTAGAAGGGGGAGTGACAGGTGTAGAGAAATAATAAGGTTTTTAACTGGCATCACGACTTGAGCCAATTTCCATGGAAAGCACGATTACGGGAAGCCAAGCAAGATAATTGAATTAAATTTAGTACACAGGCTACACTTTCAATCTGCCTCCCGCGTGTTACTTGATGTATTGCAGTGAAATTTCCCAGAAATACTAGAAATAGTTCAAATAAGCTCTGAACAAAATCTTGGCGAATTTCTATAATAGGGCGTGACATCTATCATATATGTAAGTAAAAACCTTAGAACGTTACATGAAACAATTTTATCATTATGGTGCAACCAAGTCCTATACAAAAAAGTTGGATGATTTTGGATAAGAAGTCGCGGCACTTTCCATATAAGCAAATATTCCAAAAATTGTACTAGGGGAATTATTGAAAGTTATGAAATCGAATTGAATATAAATGTAAGAAATGTTTCGGTCTAGCATTAGACGATAAGTAGGATCATTTTGACGAGAGGACGTGGTAGTTCCGCTGTACTGAGAACTATCAAGTAAATGTTGCCAAATTCATTGTGAGTACGTTTGGCGTAGTGAAAGAAATAACTTAAGGCATACGCGCACTTTTTTAGGGTTTGCCGCATGCATGGAGAATCTTATACGCTGGAAGTGAGAAATATTCTTTTAGTATAGATTAACTTTTCGGTGCTCCTCTCCTTTTGTATGCTGCATTTTTCTGTTAAAGAAAAAAAAATATTTTTCTAATAATTTAAGAAAAAATTATAAAATAAATAACAAATTAATGTGCATGATAATTTTTTCTATTCCATTATTTATTGAATAAGCTTTTTCATGGTATAATGCTTCAATGCTAAATAGCTAAAAAGGCTATACAAGCTGTAGTAGCTAAACTCTATTATTTTTATTATTATTATAATCTTTATTATTGCGATGTCTGAAAAATTCATCAAAAAAAGTCAATACTCTCAAATGTATGAATCAAACAAATAAACAAATTTATTAATGCAAAAGTAAAATTATAGTAACTTTCAGATTGGGAACTAATATAATGAATCTAGACATGCACTATCCTTACCACCACCATAAAACTTAAAAATCTTAGTGGAATGGATGCTTAACTACTGTTTGATTACCTCCCTCTACCCTAAAGTTCAGTGGAAGTTTGACATAATTAAGCAGTGAAGCAAGTGATGTTTTTATTTCCCTTCGAATTTAGCGTTTAGTGGTGGTGGAAGAGATAGTGCATTAAAAATTTCATTACATTAGCTCCCACTCTACCATAATTTTACTTTTGCATTAATCGATTTCGTGATTACGAATCCATATCTGCTTGTTTGTCTGCGTCACACATTTTTGGTATATAAGATTTTGTTCCACCTCAACGATAAGCAGAGATAGATAGGTATAATTTCTGAGAGAGTAAAATTCAGGGTTTTCAAGTCGAAAAAAAGCAATTCTCGGCCTTCTCAAAAAAAAAAAAAAATATTCTGAAATATCGTAAATAATATTTTTTTTTTAGGAAAAGTTTATGATCTTTTTTTTTGCTCAATAAACAAAATTTTGAAGTGAAATCCCCCTATTCCCGGATATTTCAGTAAGTTTTCAATTCCTACCAGGCTCTCGGCTTTGACATGAAATTCCGACATAGAATACGCCATATATGTACGTTTGCATGTATTTGCCTAGCATGTTCTTAATACAACTCACTTTTATTGTTTTGTTTGGATTTTGCTGCAAACGTAAAACGTGCTTCAAATTATAACAACAAACCAAATGGAAAAGTGAAAGCTTTCCAAGTTACTCACAAGAAAAATGTTTGCGGCATTTTACGCACGGCATGTGTCAAAATAAGTTATTGAGAGTTTCAGGTTGTCAGAAAATTCTCTTGATGCCCAGCTGCCATTCCCGGTGATTTTTTCTCCCTCTATCCTTACAGGGTACTCACATAAGTACATATGTTCTCTGTGTATAATGAATTTGGTATAGCGAGCAGAACACGCGCGATAAGCTTTTATTTTACGGAAATTTATTCACATAAGACAAAACGAAAGAACTGCCCCCACTCTGAAAAAAAAAAAAAACAATTAGAAAAGCTTTCTTTTGTGCTTTTTCTTTACCGTTACTCGCTATCAAATCTTAAAAAATTTGCCGCTTTTTCGTATAACAGTTTTTTGTTTCATGTGTTCGGGCTGTTCTTTGTTACTGTGACTTTTTTTGGTGTGCTCTCTTCCAATTGTGCTCTCAAGTTGAGCCTGTTTTATTATGCGTGTGTTGAGTTCAAGGTCATTTACTATTTACAAGTTTTATGCGGTGTATCAGTGGTAGTATTTTTTTCAAAAAAAAAAAAACAAGAAGTTTTTCGAATTGATATTCCATAAAGAATAAATTATATTCCTAAAGAGAGTAACGAAAAAAAAAAAACGGTGTATGTAGCTGAGAATTGTCAGAAAATGAGTTAAATTGTTAAATTTGCAGTAAATACTTTCGAATAGGCTCTTTTGTAGCATAAAACTAAGCTCCAAGACTTAGATGATGATATGTTTTCAATATAATCTGAGTTTCTCAGATTAGAAATGCAATAGTATAGCTATTTTTCTTCTTTTTTTTTTGAATTATGTAATATTTTGGAATTGATTTTTTTTTGTTTTTGCGTGCAAGAACTATTTAGAGGATGGGTACTTCTTAGTCTGAGAATACAATTAGCTAACAGTATTTCCGTAAAGGGCGTAATTTAACAAACTGGTTGTTTTAACATAATTACTGGTATAACAGTAGCAATCAGCTGATTTTATGGCGAACATTAGCGTAGCAAACGGGTGCAAGTTCAGTTTATATAATATGGGTGGATATTGAAATTTTGATTATCTTAATTGTAGTAAGCCAGCTTTTTGAACTTATTCTCCTCAACAACGATTCGTTAACAATAAGTACTCTTGGAGTCTACTTCCTTTTTCAACGTATCTACATATTAGTTGTCGATTAATGAATTTTTCGTGCATTTCCAAACAGAGTTCTTATATCAAATGAAAGATTATAAAATTCTCTATTAATCATGCTTAGTGCAGTTATTTCTTAAAACCTATAGTTATTTTGCCACCAAATTTTTTTTTAAAACAAAAATTTCTGTAATACAAAATTTTTTGGTAGACAGGGAACGAAAGAAGTATCTAAATTGTGAGTAATAACGCCCAATTTTGAAGTCTTAGCGGCTAAGCTTGCCAAAAATAATTTATTTTCAGAAAAAACCCAGGCACTATGTAGTTTTTGAAATTAATTTTAGTTTATTTTTGATTTGGGTTTTTTTTTTCATGAATTTATTTAAGATTTGGACAATGTGTTTTATTATTATTTCTTTAAAACATTTAAGGTTTTTCAAAAATAGTTTATGAACTTGAAATATTTTAAGCTTTACCTCAAAATGCGTCGCTTTAGTGTCAGCCGATGCTGGTTTGTAGAAAAACCTAGTACATTCTTTCGCAATCTTGAAAGTTATCAAAATCGTTTATACCACATCATCAGTCTAGCTGTTGCGAAATTCGTAGTATTGCTTCTAGTTGCCATTCTCTGCTGCGTTTCACACCTGCTAATTTTTTCTATTGCTGTGCAGTTCTGTTATGGAGTAATGATTTTTATTTGTGTTAAGCACTTACATTTGATTTGCAGTAGTGAAGCCTGAAAGAATATGTGTGTATTATATACATACTAGCTGTCCCGGCAGACGTTGTTCTGCCATTTCCGGTAGGTGATGCGAAGCTGTATGCTATGGAATGTAAAAGCGAATCAGCCCATCGTTAAAGTGAAATCAACTTCCGTCCCTACTTTTTTACATATAGTATAGTATAGTAGACTTGGCAGACATTTTTCTGGCCTTACTGCTAGGTGGAGCGATGAGTTTAATTTACTATAGCTTTTGTGTTTTATATAATTACCAAGTCTCAATCATCTCCATCAAATAATTGCTGATATATACAAAATGTTTTATTCGCATACGGAAGGTGTGGCACCACTCATTTTCTCATTGAAACTTCTTTTTTGCCCGTACATTTTATAAATGTATCTAGCCTCATTCATTTGCATCACAAATTATGTTATCTTCTTATATGGAAGGCATGGTACTGCACGGTCTTAGCTTTACCTCTTAATATGAAAGATACGTGGTGTAAATTCCATGTGAATCCATGCAGTGGTCTGTGTGAAAATCCTATTTTAAAAATATTGCTGTTGAGGGCCACTTTAAATAAAAGTTTTTTAGGCTTAACTATGCCTCTTAATATAAAAGCTACGTGGTGTGAATTCGGTGTGAATCGATTAACCGGTCTTCGCGAAAATGATTTTTTTAAAAAAAGTTATGTTTGGTGGCCACCCTAAATAAAAGTTTTATAAATCAAATAATGTCTCTTAATATAAGAGACACGTGGTGTAAATTTCATGTGAATCCATGAAGTAGCCTTTGAGAAAATGCTATTTTAAAAATATTTTTGTATGAGGGCCACCCTTAATAAAAAATTTGTAGGCTTAAATATGCCTCTTTGTATAAAAGCTACTTGGTGTAAATTCGGTGTGAATCGATTAACCGGTCTTCGTGAAAATGATTTTTTTAAAAAAATTTTTCCATGAGGGCCACCCCAAAACATACAACCTAAATAAAAGTTTTATGAACCAAACAGTGTCTCTTAATATAAAAGACGCGTAGTATAAATTCCATGTGAATCGATGCGGTGGTCTTTGTGAAAATGATATTTTGAAAATATTATATAAAAGTTTTATGAGCTTAATATAAAAGACACGTGGCGTAAACTCTATGTCAATCGATGGAATAGTCTTTGTGAAAATGCTATTTTAAAAATATTTTTGTATGACGGCCACCCTAAATATGCTGCCTAAATAAAAGTTTTATAGACTTAACTATATCTCTTAATATAAAACACACGTGGTGTAAGTTTCATGTGAAACGATGGAGTGGAGTTTGTGAAAATAATATTATGTATAAAAAAAATTTGAATGATTGCCACTTTAAATATGCACCCTAAATATAATTTTTTTAGCTTACCCCCTATTCTCAGACCTACCAACTATACACAAAAAATTTCATAAAAATCGGTCAAGCCGTTTGGGAGGAGTACGGTAACAAATACTGTGACACAAGAATTTTATATATTAGATTATACATTTCCCTTAAATATATGTCTTAGTGAGACAAATGAAAACCTATTCAAAAACATAATTCAATGATGCTATACAAATAAGAATAATGCACAACATTCTATTTATTTATGAAATTTTCGAATTTTTTTGTTTCGGTGTTTATTTTTTCATTGGCCCTAATGCGGCTGCTGCGCCTAAAAGTACAAGAAGTCGTTAACTTTTTTTGGTTGTTTTTGCTGCTTTTTCGGCTTTCTTTTTGGAAACAGCAATTATGCAAATTACAACAAAAATTGCGAGAAAACGGAAAAACGGTGGTTATATTAAAGCCAATGAGTATTAACACGTTGACACTACCGCTCGCAAGTTATTGGTTATTTGTTCCGCAACCGTTGGCATCTTAGAAGTGAAGTAAAAATTTTTGGGCTACAGAAATGCTAAATGAATTCAAGTGGTTTATGGAAAAAATCGATACTGCTTGAGTATTTTTCTTTAAGCCACAAGACTAAAGCAAGGAGCCACAGCTTGGAGCTTGCTTAGCTCTTCCAGCCCTTAGAGAAATAACAAAAAATATCGAGCTCTTTCCGTTGTTTGAGCCAAATGATTTTGTTAATAATTTTTGTATTGAACTTTTTAGTCATTTATACAACCAACATGACAAAGATAACAAGTGGATCAATTTAACCTGGTAATTGGTGACATATGTTTCGGCTATTACCACGTATATACATATTTATATGCATATACACAGCCTCATCAGACCTGTTTTTGGTTAAGTTGTACTGAGAATCGAACACCCGACCGTATGCATTTTTGAATTGCGACGGCCGCTCTAACACTTGAGCTATTGGGTATGTGACCTTGATGTGTACAAAGTGCGTGAAATTCGATTCTCAGTACAACTTAACCAAAAACTGGTCTGATGAGGCTGTGTATATGCATATAAATATGTATATACGTGGTAATAGCCGAAACATATGTCACCAATTACCAGGTTAAATTGATCCACTTGTTATCTTTGTCATATTGGTTGTATAAATGACTAAAAAGTTCAATACAAAAATTATTAATATAATAATTATTAGTCTCAAAACAAACCAAAAAAATACCAAATGATTTTGGTTTGCAATCCTCGCATGCTTTTTGTTTATGTAATTTTTTTTTTCCAATGGATCGAGTCGTTTAGTTCTTACCGTTTCTCAAGTTAAACAATTTCGGTTCGCTATCGTCACTTACATTTTGTTTGTGTAATTTTTCTAGCAACGCACCTTTGTTTTTGTGTGATTTTGTTTTTTTGCAAAGTATTATTGAGTTTTTTTACCCAAACTGATGTTTGTGTATCCAGCTCCTGAAGTAGATTTTTATGTGCACCTCTGTTCCAAAGCGTACTTAATTCAATCTTTTCAATTCAAGTTGGTTTTTCAAAAGTGCTATAGAATTCTTTCTTTTTCAAAAACTAAAAATAATTATGATAATTTTAAGGCTTGTACACAAAGTGTTAAGACTCCCATCGTATGTAGCTATGATAATTTTCCCAGTGCTGCGTTTAAGTGTAAGTGTTGTTGTTGTTGGTTTTAATTTGTGGCAGCATTTCGGCCTACATTTGAGTCACTGGAATCTGTTTAGAAAAGTGCTGCTTAGAAAATTGTTTTGTTTTCGTTGTTTTTTGTTTTGTTTTTTTTTTTGTCTAATTTTATTCAAGTGATAACATGACCACAATTTGAGTTTAACAGATTGTAGCATCTACTAAAACAGGAATAACATTTAAAACATTTATCTTTTTCTTGATGCGGCATGGAGTAGGGGCCAATATCATCTGTTGGTCCAAGCAATATGTATGTTAATTGAAAAAGAAAAAGTGCGTTATGACTGTTTTGTTATCTAAAAAGCCGTAACGACCGTGGTGACATTTTCTTATTGGACGACAGCAAGCTATGTTTTATTTGTTTTCGTTTTAAATTATAAATATTTACTGGCTGTTGCTCTTTTTTTTCTGAGTTTCTAGTTAAGTTAAGAGGTTATTAAATATCGATCGATTCACACAACGTGTTGAAATAGTAAAAATATCACTATGAATATCATGGACTTCTGATTTGTCTAAATGGCTATTTAACATAATTTTTTTGCAACTATGATATGTTGAAGATAAAGTCTATGCGTACTAATTTCGAAGACTCAAATGCTCTCATTTTTGCATAAATTTGTAGAAAACCAAAGCAAAAAGTAAAATATAGCATAACAAAATCTTTTTCTCCGTTTTGTATATGTTGCGGTTTTTGTATCAGGCTTAGAAATTCCATCGGCTCAGGGGTCACTGATGATTCCACTTAGCAATGGATGGAACTAATACAGCTAGTTTTTTTTTTGTGTTTTTGTTGTTTTGTTTTATGATTTTGTATTTGTTGATGTTACTACATACTGTACTGAACAGTTTGCTAAGTAAAATAACTATAAATTATTTTCTCTTGCGATACACCATATAAGAATATTAGTACTTTAACAAGAATATTGCATTTTACCATTGATTTAAAATTATACTTCTTATTGGATGACCCAAATGATACCTCTTTTTGAATGTCCTCATATATAGTTGACAGAAAGTATCACATTTTAGATAAATGCCTCAGACCAAAACTCTGCTCTTTGATCCTTTAATCCTTAATAAATTAAGTTTTCCGTACAATTAGCAGAAAAAGTCATACAAGTATAGAATTTGGAGAATATATGCCCCTATTGCGGCTGTCGATTTACAATAGATAAAGGCTTTTTTTCTATTAGCTATTTTGTTCGGTATTGTGCTTATCGATAAGTAGAATGCTTTTCGACAAACAATCGATGACTATTCTATCATTTTGTGTTGATAGATATAATACAGTCCTTTGGTTTTAAAAAAAGAGGTTACCTGGAAGGTTTTCCGTGAAAAACTCAGTGAAATTTATTTCTTGCTGGACATAATACGTGACCATTTTAATCTTCAAAGGATGCACTTAAACAAAAAAAAAAAAAAAAAAAAAAATAGATAACATAAGGAAATGAGCACAAACAAGATATAACTTTTTAAACCCTTCAATTTTTCAAAAGAAATACATTAATTACTTTTGAAATATAAAGAACAAAAGTTTCTATTGCATGAAAAATCTCTCGTAAAAATGATAAAATGGAAGTAATGCGCTTTGATCGAAATCTTCTTACACAATTTATTGACATTAAATCTCTTATTTAAAATCTGTTATTCGAAATATTTCAGAAATTGACAAAATAAGCCAGAAAAGTTCATAAAACATTTATAAATGTATGAACTTAAAATTTGCTATTGCAGAAAATAACAAAATTATTTGTAGAAATAATAATGGCAAGAAAGAAGAACGACATAAACAACAAGAAACAACACACAACTTCAATTTCCATTTTCTCAAGGATGTGGAAAATAAACAAGAAGCTTTCAAGTTACTAGACAAATAAGAAAAGCTTTAAATTTCTGAGTGCGAGCACTGTGCAATACATCAATCTGTATGCATGGTTGTGAGCATATAAATGATTTTGTTGCATTGGTACTTTTTTGTAAAAAAAATTCAATTTGAAGTAGAAAAAAACGAAACTGCTTGAGAATACGATTTTCTATGAGTTTTACTATATTTTCCTTTTCACAATTTTCATAATTCAAGAAATAAAAACGCCTAAACAATGCAACAAAATTTCATTAGCTTAAGCTATTTCCTTTCATTAGTAAATTTTATTGCATACTTTGGAGCGCATACATTTATGTAGCATAGTATAGTAGTAAATGCTCGAGCATAAATCAACATCAGCTGTTTCGAGTATTTTAACTGCTTACGTCCGCTGGTTATACATCATTATGTGGCTTAAACTTCAAGGCTAACTAAAACAACAAGAATTAACAACAACAAAATAAAAATATATACTCGTATAAAAAACATACTTCAACGCCTTAGAAAGCAACAAAACAACTAAAGTGTTGTCGTTGTAGTATTATTATTATTGTTGTTGTTTCTTATTATTATTTTATTATTGTAAATGTTGTTATTGCCCTTGACATGCCTTCAAAAGCCACAGGCAGACATCCTTTTAACTTTTCCATGTATTCGAGTTAAAGAGATTCGTTTTTTTTTCTCCTTCTTTCTCTCTCTGTCTTTTGTTCAACAATGCTGTTGTTGTAATTGTTAATTAAAGCTGTTGTTTTTACATTTGTTGCCATTGTATTGCTGCTGCTGCTACTGTTGTTATTAATGACCTCGCTAACACAATTCTTGTTGTTGTGTTACAATTGTTATAGCTTCTTAAAGTATGCTTTTAGGCGAAATCAACACAAACGCACAAGAACAGCTTTAATTGTAAACAAAATTTGTATAACATTTTAATTATACCGCATTACACCTGGTGAGCAGCAGCAGCCACAAAAACAACAACAATAAATATGTAGCTGCATGTGCCACCACGATGCCATAACGTTTGCATGATTCCCTATTTGATTTCATAACTCTTGTACACTTTAAAACAATGGAGACTTAAACTTTCAGTAGCCTTGTCGCCTTGGTGTTTGGTGTTTTTTTTTTGGGATTTTTTCAGAGCGATTTTTTACTATTGTGTAGGCCATAGTTGAGCTCTAGAATGCTGCATCAAACGATGTTTCTTCTTTTTCCTCTTCTAACGGACATTAAAGAATCTCTTTTCAAATTCAAAATTATATATATGGGCCTTTCTCTCATGTTGAACGGGACGGAAGTACACTTTTAAAGTGAAATAAAAGTCAAAGTAAAACACTTATTCTTTTTCTGTTACTTTAAGGAATAGCCCTTTGGTGGTAAAGTTGAAGCCAGACGTAATACTGGTTCCAAGATAGAGGCAATAAAGAAGCCATTCGAACGGGACAAAAAACGGAAGTGTTTTTCAAGGCCATCTACAGAAAAGCAGAAGTCAGTGAAACCTGGAAACATTTTTTAATGCGACTAACTTTAAAATGTTATGGAATAAGATAACTTTTTAATAGATTTCGTTTGATTGAAAAATCTTATTTACTTTTTTTCTTACGGGACAGATTTTTCAATTTTGGTTCACTTGGGCAATTTTTTTAAACGACTTTAATATTTATATAAATCATAGTATTTAAAATGTATACAGTAATTAAAGAAACAAATTTAATGTTTATATTTATTAAATAAATTGGAGAGATCAATTTTAACAAAAACAAGTTAAGGTGTTATCTTCGGCCAGGCCGAAAGGCACATACCCTACACTGCACTGAAAGTACCTTTTACATAAATGTTAAAAAGACGTTGAGACGAAGAGGTTGAATAAGTCGAAAAAAAATGTGAAATGTTAGAAAGGTTGAAAAATGCTGACAAAGTTGAAAATATATGCAAAATGTTGAAAAAAGTTGAGAGAGGTTGAAAAACACTAAAAAAGTTGAAAGAGGTTGAAATAATTTGAAACAATTCAAAATTGATGAAAAAGTCGAAAAAATAAAGGAACTTAAGAAAAAAGTTGAAATAGGTTAAAAAAACGAACAAATATATACATATATAGGAAAAAATTAAAAGGTTGATAAAGTCAAAAGAATATGGAAAAGATTGAAAAAAATCGAATAAAAACTAAGAAATTTAAATGTGCAACGACCACTTCTCCAATTCCGCCCACTTTTGGGTTCCTAAATTATATTCGTCATTGACATCCACATACCAAATCTTAGCCCAATAGGTTGTAGAGTTTGCGATATATGCCGTAATTAGTCTTAAAATTTAGGGCGGTAACACACACACTGGTGTAATATAGTCCGATTTTCATCCAGAAATATCTTTCCATAAGCAAACCCCTTACACCAAATTTTAGTATGATTGCTCACATATTTCGATAAATATGCCACTTACCGTATTTTATTTGTATGGGAGGTGCCACGCCCACAGCTGATATTTCAGCCACTTTTGATTCAGATCTTCTTTATCGCAACTAAACCATTTACATTAAATTTCATAGCAATTGCTGCAATAGTTCACTTAAAACAGCGCTTACAAATTTATGTTAATATGGGAGGTGCCACGCCCACTGATTCAATCCTGTCAGAATTAATTTATTTTTAAAGCTTATATTTTTAAAGCTTATATTAAGTGAAATCTATACACCAAATTTTATGAAGATTACACTCATAGCACACTATATATAACAAAAAACGTTTTTACTTATATGGGAGGTGCCACGCCCACAAGTACTATTGGACAAAATTTCTGTAATGAGAGACGTTATAGCAAGTATATCATTAAATTTCATAACGATTACGTTGTTAGTTCTCTTAATATAACGTTGATAAATATTGTGAGCGGTGCCACGCCTTTCAACGGGTTTTTTTAGTTAAATGGCTGAGCTTGTATTGATAACTGTTTTCAGCTGCATCATCTCCAAAATTTTTATGAAAATCGTTTGTGCCAATTTTGAGATATACGGAATCAAAATTTTAAACAGTTGAAAAGTATCACGCCCACTTTTAAGATTCTGCCCACTTTTATCACAATTCAAGACATGTTTGATATGTACCCGTTTACCAAATTTCATCGCAATATCTTGAACGGCTTACAAGATATGGTAGTATAAGCGATAAAATTTAGGGCTGTGCCACGCCCCTGTAAGATCCTTTGGAAACTTGAAACCTAGCCGTATCTTAATTTGGTTCACATTCGCACCAAGTCACCAAGTTTCATCAAAATCGCTGTAACTTTTTTCAAAATGGGCCTGTGTAAATATACATAGAGTATGGGTGGTAGGCGTGTCAGTTAACCGATTTCGCCCATTTTCAATAGCAAGATGCCTGCAAGAAGATGTGAACTGTGTGTGAAAGTTTCATTCAATTAGCTTTCTTGGTTTTCCCGTAAACCTGATTTCAACAGACGGACAGACTGACAGACAGACTGATCAATAATATGTATATATACTTTTCCATATCTGCCACGCCCCCTTCTATGTGTTACAAACGGAGAGACAAAGTGAATATACCCTCGGTGTAGTGTATAAAAATAACATCGGATACGTTTTATCGAGCTGCCATTAGCTCAAACGTTTCTTTTTGGAGTAAATAAAAAATAAAGGGGTATTTACCAGAATGTTTCCTTGAAAAGGTGTCATATCCTTGCTCACAATTTTGAAGATATCTTAAGCCATATGCTCTTACAATAATATTTTTTAGCAGTATTTTTGCTGCTTTATTGAAACTCAGTAAAAAATTCGCGATTCGCAACTTAATAAAAAATTGTGCATTTAAGTGCCACTGTTGTATCGCTGTTCTTTTGAAGGTCGTTCTTTTCAAGCAGAGTAGCTAAACTCATGTGCAGCATCGCCAATGTCGCATGTGTTTGCTTTGCGTTCTTCGATTAAACGGAACGGAAAGATGTTCACACATTTAAGCAGCGTTTATTAAGTTTTACTTTCACTCATGCTACATGGCCTACTAAGTAAACATCGCTGACCACTCTTCCCGAAAGTGCGACATTTTGTGTTGCTGCCCTTTTTTTTTCTTTAAACTACTTTAATGAAATGATTAAGTTATGTTGGTCACGCACTCAACTTGTAACTGCAACTGAGAAAACATGCGAAATTTAAAGTAGATTCCTGGTAGCCTTTCATTTTATCTGATTAAAGTTCCAACGAACTTTTAGTAAAGTTATAATTGCAAATAAAGTGCGATACATATCTAAAAAAAAAAAACGGTAATGAATTTTAAATTGTTTAATGTTACGTTTTTTTCTTCTATTTAATTGCAGGTACTTATTTCCTCCTGTACGACTTTATTGATTATTTTGATAAGGATGAAGCAACTGCTCTACCACGCGATAAATATTTAGAAATAATGAACAACATTTTTGGAAAAGCAACACAAGCCGAAAGAGAAGCCATCATTTTCCAGGTGAGTTTACCAAGTGTTGAGTATTTCAGACTTACACTCAGTGAAAAATGACATTTCAAATTTGAAAATTAAATTTTTTGATTTAAAGCCGCAAAAGTTTTCAAGTTGATGATATTTAAAATAAAATTTTTTGCATTTATTTTTAACACAAACAACTTAAAATTTATCTTAAATTGAAACGTGTTGGAAACAAGATTTTTGAACTTTACTTTAATCGGAAAAAACTTCAAATTATAATTTGAAGGCGCAAAGTATTTAATACTACTATCTTTTAATTTAACATTAAACACTTTGTCACTTTGAATCATATATGAAATCACTATAAGTAAATGTGGACTCTTTTCGAAATCAAATCAGAAAAGTTTCTCTTCAATTTGAGCATTTTTGGCACTGGCGACTTTTGACTGAAACAAACATTAAACATTGATTTTTTCTCTGAGTGCATAAAAAGAGTTATGGAGTTGTTAAATAAAATTTAATAAATTAATAATATTCAGCTGACTAAAACAAATTAAAAGTTTCTACAACCGGAAGAATACATCCAACCATTATTCGAAAAATAAGTGGCGGAAGCCTGAAATTCGAAATAATAAAGCTGCATCATAGCAAATCTTTGAACCGACGGTTTAACAAAGCTATGCAGCAAACAAGAAATATAACAATAAATATAACAGATGGCGCTAAATGTGCATAATATAAATGTGCACTTTGTACATGTCGTTCTGCAGAACCTCCATGGCTCAAGTGTTAAAGAGCGGCTGTCCACATATAATTCATGGAATGGTCGGGGTTCGAATCGCATTACAAATTAACCAAAAACTGGTCTGATGTGGTAATAGCCGAAACATATGTCACCAATTACCAGATTAAATTGTTCCATTTGTTATCTTTGTCATGTTTGTTTAAAAAAAAGCACTAACCGATTTGTGAAATTTCACATGAATATCGGTTACTGCAATTGACTGTAAATTCAAGTAAAATTCAATTAATTATATTAATTATTGATAAAAATCAAAGAAAATTATAGCACAATTATGACAATTTATGCCGAAAAAAATCAGCAAAAATGAAATTTCAAGGTACAACTCCTTTCGTTTTGGCAAAAATACATCATATATCCTTTTAACTGTGCAAGTGTATATTGCAACTAATTAATTCATTCCCATATGTACTTTTCTGGACATGAAGAATTGCATGTATAGTGATATGCTCTATTTCTTTTTTTCCCTTAAGTTTTTATCACAAAATTCTATTTGTCTTTAAAAAAGAAATGTTTACCATTTAATTGTGAAAATCGTGTAAGGATAATATTGACATTTATTGTGTTGTTAGCAAAGAATGCTTGTAGCAATCAGTGTGTTTGCCTTTTTTTGGAATTTATTCAACAATATTGTCAAACCCAATTACATGCAGAATGTGAAGGAGAGAGACAGCGTTAAGATTGCATTTTAAAATCAATATATTTACATACATAAAAATCAAATAAAGCCATTACAATCGAGATTTCAAACAATATTTTTTTGTTAAGGCACATGATACTGTAAAAAAAAGGGATTAAATAAAGTTGAATTTAGTTAAGTAAGTGAATATTTTTAAAGAAAAAATCACTTAAGATCATTACGTGAATATAGAACAATTTATGAAATAAATTTAATAAACTGCGTGTCGGTGTTGTTTCTTTTCTTTAAATCCCTTTTTTTTTCGTTTTTCTGTATTAATTTTTTTTTTCAACTAAAAATATTCGCATTATTACTTGCGCCTGCTGCTGTTGAGTTTATCTACATTTGATGTGTGGTTTTTGCAAATTTAAATAAATCGTTTTTTTTTTGCAATTAAAAATTTGCCCATTACAGTTGGATAATTCGATGCGGTTATACGGTTGCATAATGCTGATAATTAACTTTAATTTGTAGCAATTGTTATCCCATTTTTTCATTTCACGCTTTTTCTATTTACAGTACACAAGCTGGGAGGGAAATCCGGGTTACCAGAATCAGCAACAAATTGGACGCGCCGTAGGTGATCATTTCTTCACATGTCCTACTAATGAATACGCACAGGCGTTGGCAGAGCGAGGCGCATCAGTGCATTACTACTTTTTTACACATGTGAGTATGATTTATTTAATTACCCCCCCCCCCCTCCCCCCGTTTTTTATGATGTTGGGGAGCCGGTTGGCTTACTAAGACAATTTACAACTGTAGTGCATTAAGTGCTGAAAATGAAAATGTGCAAATCATTAAAAATTTCTCATTGCTTAACACTTTGACATGTATCCCCTTGGCAACAGATTCAATTTACATTTTCAGCTTGTTTTCAATTAAAGTTTCACAGGACTTACACAGTCGCTTGGAGGGGAATTGTAATTAGTTTTTTTGTTTTTAAATTCTTCAGTACCTACAAGGGCAAGTGTTGCTTGAATCTTGAAACAATGAGCCAATGTAAATCGACTTAAAAACTATATGGCTTTAAGAAAAAGATTAAAAATCGCGGGAATTTTTTGCATATTTTTGCCAAATCAAAACAAGTCAGATTCTCGGTTTTGCTGATTTGTTTTTGTAATTAGTAGATGTACCGTAGACATTTGGTGCCAGGGGCGAAGAGATACTTTGCCGACCCCTATAAGGCACATTTTTGCTTACTACAAAACAAAAAAAAAAACCTCTAGCAAAATGACAAATATTTCAATAACTTTTCAAAGTCCTTGCACAATGTATTTTTATTGTTTGCAACTTAAGTTAACTAAAAGAAGTTTCACAAAATTAAGAAAAATCTGGAACTTATTTTAAAACCTTAATTTGAATTTCATAATCCAAGGACATATTACCGTTCTCCTAGCTGTTGCGTCACTGGCGGCCACCCCCTTAGGTACGCTGGAACTAAACACTAATGTAAATAATATTCAGGTGGTCTATCCAGAACTCATGGTACAATTATCATGATAGCAGCAAATCTAAGTGATAGTTCTAATTCTTCTTTGTCTTAACCCAGATATGCCGACGGGCGCATTAATGCAGAAACCTTCGTTTTTTTTCCAAATTTCTTTTGTTCTTACAGAATAACATACAAAACTGAAGAAAAAATTAAAAAAAATTATTTTAACTTGGATTTTGAGTCCGTACTAAATTTAGTACGCTCGGCACATATGAGTAGTACCTAAAGGCAGTATTTTTTTTAAGTTCAAATTGTTTATTATTCAGCAATATTGATGTAGGTACTTAAGCAAAAAAAAAAAAGTAGCGAGAAAAATTATTTGGTGGTGTGGTAATTCCTATTAAATGAAGCGACACGTCACATTCATCTTCACACTTTTGCTAATTTCACAAAACTGAAAACTCCGATCCAAAAAAAAAACATCTAAGTAATTACTCTATGCAAAACTTATCAACGCACGGTTTGTTGACCGTTATGTTCTGTAGCACCACAATAAGTTGGTTAAAAAGTTTAAAAAACAGGTTACGCAGAAATCTGAAAATAATAGGTGTACTACATGTAGTACGCTCGGCATATCCGGGCTAAGTTTTGCCATTTCCATATTAAATACTCATAGCTAAAAGTGCGCGTTGTCAGATATATTTTTTTTAACAGTTGCATTAATTTGACAGAATAATTCTACCATGTTACTTGTTCTCAATGCAGCGGAGTCACTGTTTCTTGCAATATCATTGCTCGCTAATGCCGATTGTACTGTTTGCTACTTGCCTGATTTTTTGGTACATGGTTCATCATTGTAGCAGATTCCATTAGGAATCTTCTTCTTCTTCGATCTACATTGCTCGAACAGCTGTTTTTGACAGCTAGAGAAGTGAAACTTGATAGACTTTGTATGAAACATTGTTATGTGTAGCCATATTAATAGTCACTCAGAAATTTTTTTTCTATGCACTAAAGTTAGTAGTTCAATGGAAAAGTCTTATCTCCCGTGTTTTTTTTTTGGGAATAAGTGTAAACAATATTTTTTTTTAGTTCAAATATCTTCAAGCGATCTGTAATTTTTTGTATAATTTTCTCTGAGCACAAAGCATATTATTTAAATTTATTCTACTGATAAGGACTTTAAGAGCACTTGGCAACTTTTGCATAAGCGAATACACAAAATGAAATTAAATTTAAAATCAAAAGCAACTCAAACTTTTTGACTTTACAGGGAATATTACAATTTTGCATTCAACTTTGAACTTTCAAATGTAAACATTTAAAGAAAAATGTATTGGGAACAAACTTGAAAGGTTATAGCTGCGGGTGCATATAGTACATACATAGAAGGATTGAAACACTTTCCCAAGAACACAATCCTCACACATACAAAAGTTTTTCACGTTACATGCATGCATACGTAAATACGAATGCAGTTAAAGAATGGCAAAACGCTTCTTGACCCAAGTAATTATTAATGAGTTGATGCACTCAATACAACTGCAGATACACACACATACATACTTGCCGCCCAATTGGAAACTCAAATTAACGTGACCTTTATTTAGAACTCTTATTTTGTACAAAGAATGTTTTGCATTCCATAAAGTCTTGATATTTTACACTTTCGTGGCCTAAATGGCTATGGCTGGTGAGTCGTGCCACTCCTTCACATGTTTTCACAATCTTGTCCACATTTTACCATATCTTCTTCAAATTCAATTATTCTTTCACAAATAAAAATTATTGGAGTGCTAATTTTTCTTACATTTAAAAATAATTTGGTTAAAAATCATGACATTTTTGATATTATTGAAATCGGGCTCTACCGCTCAGATCGTTATCTTTTAATCCAGGGAAACCTAATGACTTATTAATCAAAATTATATAATTTTCTTTACAAAGAAACTGTAAGTCATATTTAATTGAAATTTCCTACCAGCTAATACTTTCATATAACATACTTACAAACGTAACATATGTGTATGTATGTATGCACACATGTATATCTGTGTGAAAAAAAGGGGACATCTAAAAATAGATTCTGCACTTGTGTAAAGCAAATGTCTTTTGGCATATTGTAAGTACGCTTACAAATGCTTCCTTCCATATGAAGGATAAAATTCAAAATGAATTTTGACGTGTAATTTGACTCGAGTGGCAGCAGCTTTAGTTCACATGGCGGATATGAAAAGAAAACAAACGGAAAAGGATGGCAAAAATAAAATGGCAAACGCCATTTTTAATTTGTTTTATTTTAAGATGCGAATATATTGTGTGTATAACGTGGGTAAATTATTCAAAGTCAAAGGTAGACAGTTCCTCAATTTGTAACAAACAAAATCAATACTTTTGCAAGTAATGGATATAAGACATAGCCATAGGAATCGATATGCTGCGGTACTGTATCAAAACTAAACAAAACGTTTCGTATTATATGGCTAAAATTAATAATGAATCTTTGCGGGGCCCGAGGCTAAAATCTACCAACGAGTCTCATAGTTAAAAATATAGTAGGCTTTTATAATGCACATATATTGGTATATTGGCGGTGTGACCGCCAAAAATATGATGCTCATTTTTCGTTTGATGGGCCCACTTGAGCTCGGGATGTACAATGTTACAATTTTGATAGTATAGACAAATAGAATGATGACTTTATATTGTGACCATGTACACAACATATTTTGAGGGCATATGCTTAGCAGATGTTTGGTTTCGTGGTATTTTACATATCTGAAATGGTAAATTTTATATATTGCTAAGTAAACAAACAAAATATGGCACTTTGCATAAATTGTTTGGTAGAAACTCATAATTTACATCACTTTCGTCGAAAATGTCATCCTCTTCGGCATATTATTATTTATTTATAAAAAGCCATTGGAAAATATAATTAAAATTTAAAACGAGCAAGAGTATTGACATTTATTTATCTCATTTCTGACATTATGCATACGCAGGCTCGATTTTAGGCACTAGCCGCGGGCTTGAGCTCAAATGGGCCTCCAACCAGCGCTAGAGTGTATTTACTGGGAATAGAAGTAGGGTCCTAAGCTAAGGTGGTCTCCAACATGGCAAGATGTTGTGGGGATTTCTGGAAATTACCTATTCCATTTCGAAATTGTTTTAATGTTTGGTTATTAGCTTAACAACAATACAGACGGACGACGGAAAAGGCGTCAGTAATTAGCCGCTGTCAAAATTACAACATGAATGATAAAATGAAATGGAGTACAATTCCTATGAACGATGAAAAATCGCTACCGCTACCGCTGACGGTCGACTTCGATTTAATTTTAATTTGCACCATCGCGGTCGACGGTTCAGTGTTGCATTTGGATCAGTTTGTTTGCAGTGTCAATTCTTATTCTATGAAAAGTAATTCTAATATATGTAAATAAGAATATAAATACATTACATTACAACAAATTATTAATAGAAGATTTTACGTTTCACGACTTTTCGGCTGGTGGTTTTTCCGTCGGTATTTTCGGTAAGCTTCAAGGGTCCCCAATCCAGTTTTTAGCAGCGCAAAGCCTTAAGCCAGCGTTAAATATGCTCTTATGCAAAGAGTTCACTTCTTGTTACTCGAATAAAACACAAATACTATTTAGAGAACACAATAGACTGAATCCATCTCAATGTCCATACCTTCCCATCTCCATACAAAATAAGCGTTTGGCTCGAGAGTGCGAATTTTATGAATTTTTCAAGTTTAGTTGCTACAAATCGAATTTTCAAAGGATCTGAAACTAAAATTTGTTTTTTTTTTCGGCCAAGTTTCAGCATTTACGAGTATAAGGTGTACCACAAAGTTTTTTCTCAATTTATGCAAACAAATTTTAAATTGTTATTTAATTGAGCTTAATGTGTCAACTCGAAATACTAGTTTCGTCAGCTAGAGCCTCGAGGGCCCTGGGGCAACAAGTAAATTTGGGGCCCCCCATACGGAAATCTTTTTTCAAATTTTATAGTACCCCTACACCTACACTGGGATAAAACTCGGCCCATCAGCGGGAGGGATCAGGGAGCCACGCTACCTCTTTCCCTTTCGCGCAACACAGAATGGGAAAGAGTAAGCGTGGCTCCCTCTAGATGATACATAGGGAATTTCCGGTTAATGGAACCGTTTTTCCCGGTGTAGGATTTGTCATATGTAGAACGTCTGAGTTTCCCTCGCATATAGAGGTTACAAACACTGTTCGATACCTCAATCGCCGCGAATCAGCTGCTCAATTCAGGTGCTATTGAGCGATTGTGTGGATTGGCATTACTATCAATTGAGAATAAGCGAGCATGAGAGATCGATTTCAGCGAAACGATCAACGAACTTGCGGCATGCAAATCGAGAAAGCGGCGTTTTTAATACTATTTAGATACTAAGATTTGTTAAAATTAATCAAAAGTATGTTATTTTGTACATCATCTAATAAAACTACAAAAAAATGTAGAATTGTTTTATTCTGGGAGACCACTGTGTTCAATTTCTCGTGTTCACTTTCAGGAGACCTCAAAGTCTTTACCGAGGTAAGTTTCTTTCAGGACCAAAAAAGTGGTCGACGAGAAGGGGCTCCTTTGGGGTTTCATTATGGGTTTCAATAACTCTTTGTCAAAACTGATTCACTTACATTTAACAATTCACAGTTTAAATCTTCTCGTTTTAATTTTTGTAGTCAATTTTGAGTCTTTGAATCGTAATGTAGTGCCCATTTCGCTCTATTATATTTTGTGATTTATATATTAACAGTCCTATTATCGTTGGCGAGTCTCCTGAAAAATTAAGCGACTCGCCTAAAATGATATTACGGTTTGCGAGTCGCACGAATCGCAATGTTAAAAATTTTCCTATTACTGTTAGCGATTCGCCGCCTAACTTTCGTTCGCCAGAAATGTCAAAATCAGGAGAGTAAAATTTGTGTGTGACAAATATTTGACATTTTTTTTAAAAGTTTTACAAAAAGTGAAGAAACTGCCGATTATGTTGGAATGTAAATAGAAATGGTTAATAAATCAATTTGACTTAAGCATTTGGAATATTTTGATTCAATACGTTATGATGAGAATAAGCTTTCCATTTAAACACAAAAGCTTCTTTTTTAACACACGTCTTGAGAAAGAATTCTATCAATTTGTTCTGTAAATATTTGAATAAATTTTCGAGTGGATTCAATCTCCACTTCAGCATTTTTGAATATTGCTCTCTACAACATCGTATTCGTCTTCAAAAAATAACTTCGTATTGCTAATATAATCTTTCAATAATAAAAATTAGAAGTTGAGTTTTCTAAAACTTAAAATTTTAAGTTTTTTAGACGTTAATTTCAGTTTTGTAATTTGGCAGCATTGTTTTGAAAGCGAACTTGTACATTCGCTAACCATAATATCGATACATAGTCGCCAAGTTCAAGCGACTCGCGAACTGTAATAAATCTATAAAATTGATATTTTTTGGCTGATTTATTAGATTTCTGAGTGCCCTTTTTACTCCCATACAATAGTCTGAATTTCTTTTCTCGCTAAGTAATGTTATTGGCTCCGTTTTTTCAATTTTGAGCTAAGCCAGGAAAGTCATGTCATATAAAATCATAAAAACCGCTTTATAAAAAGCAAATTTCTTTGCCAAACTTGCGCAATCCAAAATATGTTAATCTAGTTGAATTTAATTTTAATACAAGCAATTCTTAAAGATTTCCTACAGAAAAGTGGCAGCAAATGAATAACTTCAAGGAGAATCAATCTACTTATCAGCAATAGCTGTCAACTCAAGTCATAACGTAAAAAACTGTGCCAGGTTAGCTACCAATTAAACTGTTACAACATGTCCTTGAAAATGCTTAATTGTGTTTTGATATACAGTTATGTTACGTTAAAAAAAAACACGTGTTTCCCAAAAACTAGGTCCTCAAGGCAAAATCAAAACAAACAAAATACACAACAGCAAATAAAACCAATAAAATATTTCACTTTTGACCCAAAAACAAAAAAGACCTTCCAATTGAAATTCTCTACATCTACATATGAACTCACGCACAATTTTCACAGCAACACCATTCAATTTTTAAGGTAAAATAAAAAATATTTCGTTTTGTTTTCTCCATTTTTTGTTAGTTCAATGTCACCAACACTAATTGCCAAAAAATGAAAGTGAAACAGTAAACAAAAAACTCACAGAAATCACTTTACGTTTCCCTCAAGGTGAACTTGACAATGAAAATCGATAAAAAATGTATGGGTAGTTACTAGTACTTATGAGTTGTTGACTTACCATGTAAGCAGGTCGGGTGTTAGGTACCATGGGTACCATGTCACTGCATTGGAATCGATTTTATATTTTATTTCTTTGTTCAGCACTGATATCGTAAGGGTGATAATGAAAGAACACTGGAAATTTAAGAAAGATTGTACAGGCAGAATAAAGCCGGTGTTTTTTTGACAATTTTTATTTGATTTAAATAAAATATAGTGTGGCATCAAGCACTATTATGACAAGAATTATCATAAAAATGATGATGATTTTGTTAATCTTTCGAATATTCAATTTACGAAAATGAACTCCCAAAAATATGCATTGAAAATTGAAATTTAATTTAACTGTTCTAGAAAAGTTACAAATTCATTAACAGAAATATGAAAAGATTCCATAACTTTCCAAATGTTGGTTGAGTAGTGACATAAATTGATCTTTATCGCTTATTTATTTACTCTCTAGTGATTTACTTTTGATTTTATTTCCATCTGATAAATTCACATTAACATATGTGTACGCGTTCAAATACAAATTACATCTTTACACCTACAGAGTGACATGCAAGGCAATCAACCGGCAGAATACTCGTAAATGTGCTGCAGAGCCACTTTAGACCAGATGTAAATGTAAAGCGATTTTAATCAGAACACACTTCCTGTATTCTTTTGGCTGCCCTAGTAGAAAAAATATTTCATCATTACAGTTTTAATTTTTCACTAGCAGATTCCCGCGACTTTGTACGCGTAGCCTGTTTTTCTGCGAAGGCAAACAATTTACTTTTTTTAAATAGAACTGCAGCCAATTTTGGATTCTTCTTCACAGATCTAGAGTTCTTGTTGTTTTCTCTTCCATAAATATTCCATTGCATTGCCATGTGAAAGACAAAAACAAAGCACACACACAAACTAACACATTCAAATAGCCTAGTACACATTATCACACATGTTGTCCAACATCAATGTTCGATAACGTGAACTCTAGAAACGACCGCTTGACACACATGTTGGATGGATTTCAAAAATTGTTGATTTTCCTGCTGGCTTGTCCAACCATACAACCTGTATGAACTGACTGTCAAGCGTAGTGAACATAAATTGTTTTGCAATTGATGTTTGATGGCATGCACGAAAATGTGAACGCAAGCAATATTGACAGTCACACATGTTGTCAAGCCATTTAGGACAGCATGTGTGTTTTCTATATGTGAACGTACTGTAATTTTTTTTTCATTGTTCACAAATTCCGCGTTGACAAATTGAGAATGAGAGCGAGAGTAAAATTTGAATATTCTCTTCCATTGCATTGCCATATAAAAACAAAATGCACACACACTACCTAACACACTAACTTGCCATTAAACGATTTGTTATGCTCACATGCTTCTTTCTATGTGTGAAATTAGTTTTTTTAGCAATTTTAAAACTTTAATATTTTGATATTTAACAGGAGTATCGTGATAATTTTAATTCTATGTTGGGACCAAGCGCCTAAGAAAGATGACTAAAAAAATTTGACCAAAATTGATTCAGTAGATTTTGCGTGAATCCCGTTCATCGAAAATTGCTATCATTTTATTTATTTAGATTATATCAGGTTTCACCTTCAAACATTACTTGTGGGATTGAGAATGGGTGCAGTCGATTCACAGATTCTTCGACCATACAAAAAAAAAAAACACTACTTATGTTGAGAGAATAATTTAGTGCTGTGGAACTAAATGGCTAGGAATAACTTAGAAAAACTTTGGAAAAATATTTGGCGAATTTTAACATGTGGGCGTGGCACCTCCCATACATGCAAAAACTTCAAAGCGCTATGTTGAGAAAAATTTCAAAGTTCGCACAAACAGTAGGAATGAGAACGTGACTTTCTACATGTGTGCGTGACTGTGTAGGGTATGTAAGTTTCGGCCTAACCGAAGTCAATACGCTTACTAATTCCTTTTGAATTCTTTTCTATGAAAATCTGATTCAATTTTTGGTTTTTTTTAATTGTTTGTGGATTTCACTCGCTATCGCTGCCATATTATGTTTCCTGCTATGCCTTGCGTACTAAGCTTGTAACGCTAATTTGAGTCTTGGAAGATTCCTTTTTATTAGTTTAATATTATTAAAAGCTCTAAGTCATTAAGTTAGAAGTACGGTGCCTTAAAGTGTCTTCAATTTGTAGTTATTTTTGTTAATATGCTGGAATTTTTTGAAATTTCAATTAGTAAGTAGCTGGATACAGGCATTCAAAACTTATTGCAGGGTCCCCAGCGATGAGTAACAAAAAAGGAAAGGGTTTTATCCTCGATTCTATGGGCAAGGCATAAACATTCTGCGCAATGTAGTTTGATAAAAGTCATCACTTTTGATTCCTGAAAAAAAAAAATGAATTTAAAATGGGATAAAATGCAACAGAATCATTTAAGATTTTTAAAAGTTGAGGCCCCAAAATAAATATGGCTTAATATTTTTTAAATAGTCTTAATCAATTACGAACTTATCAGTTCGAGGATAGTAAAAAAAAACATTATTGTGAATTGATTTAAAATAACTGACACACATTAATATTCCAATATTCCTACTGGGTTCGTCAGCAACGTTACAAAATGAGTGCGTTTCCCTACCAGCCACAAGTCATACGAACATATCTGTTATTCACTCTACTGCATTTGTTATATCTGTGATAAATGAATGGTACCAACTGATTTCGCATCGCAGGAGTGTTAAAATTCACACACTCACACTCTTTTTTTTTTCTTTTGCCCACGCACAAACACAATCTTTATCGGACCGTTCACACGTTGATAATTTTATTTGCAATACTGAGTGAGAGTGGGTGATTCGCAGTAAAGCTGTGCTTGTTTATGTGAGTTGAATGTGTGTGTGGGTTGAGTGATTCAGCACAAATCGACCGTTAATAATGTTTTAAAGCTTTAAGAAAATTGCAGCAGGTGTTCTCACATAATCATTGTGCACGAAAAACTTCAGATGTTTATTTTTTTTGCGTTTTTAAAGGGGATGCTAATCGTATAGGAATAAATTTACCAATTTTATTTAAATGTCATAGAACTAGAAGTAATTTTCTACGACACGTAAGACCTTGTCTTCTGAGAAATTTTGCAGACTGTCCTCTACCCCGGGAAAAAATTGTTCAAGGTGAACCGCTGACTGTGAAACACATATTTTTTTTCGCATGCCAGCACATCTTGCATGACTTAACATTTTGTAATTTGTTTTTTGTATGAAATTAAGCTTTTTTTCAATCAATTATTCTTTTATATATCCGCATACCGTTCCCTAGCAAGTGAGCACTAAACGTTTCTTTCCAACTAGGCCAGTAAATGCTGCATATTTATGTGACACACACATACATACATATGCTAACCTAGTCGTATACACATGCGAGGGATGCATCAATTTATGTACTCACAGATATTAAATTATAAGCAACAGCATGTGGGTTTGACGTAGCAAAAGTTGCTTGATTCAATTATGCGATAATTTCATTTAAAATAGTGTCAGTAACTTTGTCACAATTTAGCGCTTATAACTTGTAAAAAATTGACATACGTTTATGACTTCAGGCGCCGATAACATTTGTAGTTGAAACAGTCTTAGGTGATTATTGCTTTGGAAAAATTACATTTAACATTTAAAAAAAAAATGTCCCATTAATATTTTGTAAGAGGATATAGCAAATTTGCTGCAATTAATTCGTGACTAATTTTTTTTTGCAAACTTTGTCATTTCCATAAAATATTTATGAAATTTGGTAAAAAATATGTGTGTACCTTAGGGTGGTTCTTAAGTGTACTTTTTTGCGAAAATCAAATCGGATGCCCTCTAAATTGGTTCAAAATATGGTAAAAAAAATTTAAGAAATTAACTTAAATTTTTTATTTTAAGCCCCTACGGACCCTATTTCAAAATGAAATTTGACCTAAGCCGCCATTTTTTGAAACTACTTTTTCTTAAGTAGCTTTTAGTTTTAAGAAAGAAAGTATCGTTCGGATCTAGTTTTCGAGATATAGTCACATGAAGTTCCGGATATGGCTTTTCTAAAAATCATTATACTTAAGTTGGAAACTCTTCAACAGATTTTAAATATATTGATGTCATATGGAATTAAAGTCAATTAATTGGGCTATCATAATATGTTAGTAAAATTGCATAGTATACTAGTAATAATACAATTTAAAAAAAAACACGTGGAAATTATTTCAAATTTTTATGTAAAGACAGCAAAATGACCTTCCATATGACATCAATGTATCTAAAATCTATTCAAGAGTTTCCAACTTAAAATTATTTTAAGAAAATTTGTATCCGCAATTTCTCATATCTCGAAAACTAGATCCAAATGATAATTTTTTTAATATATTCTTTCTTAAAATTAAAAGCCACTCAAGAAAACATAGTTTAAAAAATGTCGGCCTAGGTCAAATTTCACTTTGAAATATGATCTGTATGGGTTAAAAAAAAAACTTTAGACTAATTCTTAAAATTTTTTTATATTATTTTGAACCGATTGATCGGGCGTCCCAAATTTTCTTTCCTAAGGACCACACTAATGTACATATATCAGTCATTATCTAAATAACTGACTTTTTGGTTCTTCTTTTGTTTGGGTCAAATTTATAATTTAATCTTGTGTTGAAAATTTCTTTTTCGAAGGACTTTTTGTTTTTACTTTTTGAACATATTTTAAAACGACATATCGCAAAAACTATGGGGATTAGAGTTAAAAAACACGGAACCTACATATTTTGTCTTAAAATGTTTATGATGAATTTATAAAAATGCTTTTCAAAATATTTTTAACATCTTTACATAACCAGTAGCGTACCTAGGGGGCGGCAAAATACTCCTCGTATATATCTTATTTTGCTAGGATTTTGGTTGAACTAAAAGTGAGGAATTTTTTTTCAGTCAATAAACGGCAACTGAACTATTCGCCCTGGGCGCCGAATATGCACGGAACGCCACTGAACATAACATATAATTTTTTTAATATTTTCAACAATTCGTCTTATAGGATCCTATTTCGATACTTTTCAACTTTAATAGAAATTTTCGATGCTTATCGATATTATTCGATGCCTTTTCCGATACTCGCCAACTTTTTGACTTAATCATTTTCTTTTTTGCAACTTTTCCGATAGTCTTCGATGCCATACGATAAATTTCGAATCTTATTGACACATTCGTTTTTTTCTAATGATTTATAATTTTATTTAAGATGCAATCGCATATTAATTCTGGTATGTGTGCTTGGATTGCAGGCTGTAGCGAATTTAATTTTTTTTTCTATAAAAAACTATTATTTGAATCATTTCCAATTCTCTCACTATTCCTCAACTTTCCAACAAACTGATTGTCGCATTGCGATGCACCGGTATGCAGTCTGTTTTTTCTTCGAAAATCGAAATAGCGGAAGATTGTTTGTCTTTGCTCTGGGGACAAAGTCGGAAAGTACAGACGATCAAAGAGTCAGTTGATTTTTTTGAGCTTGAAACGCGTGGCTGACTAAGCCGTACTTAGCGTACTAAAAATGTTAAAAATAGTAAAGTGGAACTGAAAGAAAATTATAAAGACGGAATTTTTGTTAAATATAAATTCGACAGGAAATTAATAAACACATTTTTAAATAACAACGTGATGTGAATTTCAAAAAAATGAAAGAAAGGAAGCATGAAACAAAAATATTTGAATAAAGCAAAAAAAAAGTGGCATAAAAACTAAAACTTAATTTTGTTTGTGTTTGAATCAATTATAAAAAAATAAAAAAAACTATTACATATATGTATAACATAGAATATATACATTAGGGTGATTCAAATTTTTTTTTTTACGGTTTTTTTAAGGTGCTGTTGCTTAAAAAGTAAGTTTATGATATGAAGAAAAAGTTCACGAAAATTCAGTTCTGTAACTCAATTTTATAAGGTGGCGCCGGAGCCTGTTAGTTTTACATGTAAATTGTATGGAAAAATAATTTTTTACAAAAAAGGTATCTAAATGAATAAGTGATTAGTGTTGTTGAGCTGAAAAGGGTCGTTTTTCGACGTAATTTCTTACGCTGAATCCGAATCTGGCCTCAGAATTGACCCATCATGTCGGAATCCTGAAATATTTTAGGTTAATTACATGAAACATGATGTTTTTTGTCTACTTTCGAAGCCATGTATAGGATTCAAAGAACGTTGGTCAGCTTATTTTTAACAAAAGCGCCATTTAGTACCATCCTTGCCCTTTAAAATGAGCTTTCAAGTGGTTATCTGTGATGTTTCTTTGCAAAGTTACAGCCATTTTAAGGTGACATGAATTTGAAACCCGTTGGTTAATATTGTTTGGTTGCAACCCTTTGTAGGGGATCCAACTCATGTCACTTTAAAATGGCTATAACTTTGCAAGAAAACATCACAGATCCCCACTTGAAAGCTCATTTTAAAGGGCAAGGATGGTACTAAATGATGCTTTTGTTAAAAATAAGCTGATCAACGTTCTTTGAATCCTATACATGGCCTCGAAAGTAGACAAAAAACATCATGTTTCAGGTAATTAACCTTAAATATTTCAGGATTCCGACATGGTGGGTCAATTCTGAGGCCAGATTCGGATTCAGCGTAAGAAATTACGTCAAAAAACGACCTTTTTCAGCTCAACAACACTAATCACTTATTCATTTAGATACCTTTTTTGTAAAAAATTATTTTTCCATACAATTTACATGTAAAACTAACAGGCTCCGGCGCCACCTTATAAAATTGAGTTACAGAGCTGAATTTTCGTGAACTTTTTCTTCATTTCATAAACTTACTTTTTAAGCAACAGCACCTTAAAAAAAAACAAAAAAAAAAATTTGAATCACCCTAATATACATATTTATATTAAGCCAAAACAAAAAAATGTAAAAAAAACTTGTCGAAAACTGAAAGAATAAATTTCGCACAAGAAAGAAATAAATTGTTTTGTATTCATTGAACTAAAAATAAGAAAAAGTTTTAAGAAAAAAACTAGAGAAAAAAAAAAACAACAACAAAATTACTTAAAAAAAAAAACAAAGAGAAAAAATCATCAATTTTGAGTCTCACTTTGAGACAGTTTGAAGCCCAAAACTTCACGCCGAAGCGTCGTCTCCAACAGTCAACGTCGCAGCCACCGTATGTGCAACAACAAATTCATCACATCGGATTTCGTACGATAAGCTAAGTTTATTTTTAGTTTGTATTTACTTTTATTAATATTTAAAACATTATCTTTTTTGTCATATTTATGAGTTAGTTTTTTTTATTTAATTTTATTACTAGTATAATGTTACTTTAAAAAAAAGAGAAATAAGCTATAATGCTTGAATAAAGTGAATTATTGGTCTGATCAAAAGTACTGTGTGAATTGAGTGAATTTTTTTTTGGGATTCCGATATCATCTACGGAATCATGGAGGGAGGGTTTGGAGCAGCTTGTAAGCATATCAAAGCGCTGCTATCGTTCTTTCTAGTTTAGGTAAGATTTTCTCTACTCTTTCGTTCTCTCTCCAAGTTTCAATGCGGTTTTTTTTAAAGCGTGTGCAGTTTTTTTTTCTTGTGTGGAAGATCGGCATGAATGCATAAGAAATGAAGCTAGTGTTGTTTAACCCACCCCCGACTGAAGCAGCCATATGCAGCCAGTGCACAAGTACACTAGCAATCATTTTAGTTTATTTTTTTGATGTTCCAACAGCTAGGCCGAATTCCATTACATATGTGTTTCAATTACACATTTTCTATTTTTTGTTTCATATATGGGGTAAAACACACGAAAATGCCACCTGAAAAAATTTTTAGCTCTGATTTGGGTGAAATTTGGCATGATTGTAGTATTGATGTCTGGTAATAAAAGTGTGTTTAAGATTTTGAACTAATATTATTTGTTGCTCAGATACGCGGGTATGAAATTCAAGATTTTCGTACTTTTTCAGAATAAGTGTTTTTTTTCGAAAACTCATAGCTTACAGTAAACTTTATCAATTAATAATTGGTGAACGTACATTTTTAGGTTTTTACTTGTACTTTTCAAAAAAAAATACTGATTTTGAAAAAAAAATTTTTTCGCAAAAATTTTGAGAATTGAAAAATATTTTTGCATTTTTTGAAAAAAACCCATATTTTAAAAATTTTTTTTTTTATTTTTAAAAAAACTTTGATTTATTCTGCGCTTAATTCCGTAAAAATTTTTGTGGAAAAAAAAATTATTTATACTTTTTTTTAATTTTAAAATAAAATTAAAGAGCTAAAATTCTGTAAATTGAAAAGAATTTTTGAAGATTTTTTGAAAAATCCATTTCTGAATATTTTTTCGGTGAACTTCAGATTACAGCTTGATACGCAAGCTTAAAAATGATATGCCATAACATGAGGGCAATTAGTAAATTAAAATGTTTGAGCCGCTAAGCGCGCGCTGTACTACGCGATGAAAGACTATTGCACTGATTTTAAATTTCAGTTTTAGTTTTCAGGTTAACGGCTCAAACATTTTAATTAACTACTTGCCCTCATGTTATGATGGCATATCATTTTAGAGCTTGCGTATCAAGCTGTAATCTGAAGTTCACCGAAAAAGTATTCAGAAATGGATTTTTCAAAAAAGCTTCAAATATTCATTTCAATTTACAAAATTTTAGCTTTTTAATTTTTTTTAAAACTAAAAAAAAGTATAAATAATTTTTTTCCCACAAAAATTTTTACGGAATTAAGCGCAGAATAAATCAAAGTTTTTTTAAAAATAAAAAAAAAAATTTTTAAAATATGGGTTTTTTTCAAAAAATGCAAAAATATTTTTCAATTCTCAAAATTTTTGCGAAAAAATTTTTTTTTTCAAAATCAGTATTTTTTTTTGAAAAGTACAAATAAAAACCTAAAATTATAAAAACAAAAAAATATTCAGAAATGGATTTTTTAAAAAAAATTGAAAAATTCATTTCAATTTACAGAATTTTAGCTCTTTAATTTTTTTTTTAAAATTAAAAAAAAATATAAATAATTTTTTTCCCAAAAAAATTTTTAAAATATGGTTTTTTTAAAAAAAATGCAAAAATATTTTTCAATTCGCAAAATTTTTGTGAAAAATTTTTTTTTTTTCAAAATCAATATTTTTTTTTGAAAAGTACAAGTAAAAACCTAAAAATGTACGTTCACCAATTATTAATTGATAAAGTTTGCTGTAAGCTATGAATTTTCGAAAAAAAAACACTTATTCTGAAAAAGTACGAAAATCGTGAATTTCATACCCGCGTATCTGAGCAACAAATAATCTTAACCTTAACATCATCAATACTACAATCATGCCAAATTTCACCCAAATCGGAGCCAAACATTTTTTCAGGTGGCATTTTCGTGTGTTTTACCGCATATAGGTACTATAATCTTTTTTCTGTATAGTCTTCATTTTGTAGGCTAAACTGCTTTGTTTTTATTATTTACTAGCATTACCCTGTGCGCATCGCCTCACCTGAACCGTGGTGTAGATTCGATGTGCGGTCTGCGTGAAAATTCTATTTAAAAAATACTTTTGTATGAGGACCACCCTTAGTATGCACCCAAAATATAATTTTTACAACCTAAGCAGTGCCTCTTAATATAAAAACCACGTGATGTAAATTTCATGAGAATCAATTAAGCGGTCTTCGAGAAAATGATATTTAAAAATATATTTGTATGAGGGCAACCCTAAATAAAAGTCTTGTAGCCTAAGCTATGCCTCTTAACATAAGAGCTACGTAGTGTAACTTCGGAGTGAATCGACTAACCTGTCTTCGTGAAAATGATATTTAAAAATATTTTTGTATGAGGGTCACCCTAAGTATACACCCTGAATAAAATTTTTTGACCTTATTTATCTGTGCCTCTTAATACAGAAGCCATGTGGTGTGAATTCCATGAGAATCGATTCGGCGGTCTTCGAGAAAATGATATTTAAAAAATATTTTTGTGTGAGGGCCACCCTAAATAAAAGTTTTGTATCCTTAGCTAAGCCTCTTAACATAAGAGCTACGTGGTGTAAATTCGGTGTGAATCGCTTAACCTGTTATCGTGAAAATGATATTTAAAAAAATTTTGTATGAGGGCCACCCTAATTATGCACTCTAAATAAAATTTTTACCATCCAATCTGTGCCCCTTAACATAAAAGCCATACTGTGTAAATTTTATGAAAATCGATTTGCCTGTCTTTGAGAAATCGCTATTTTTAAAATATTTGTGTATGAGGGCCACCCTAAATATGCACCCCTAAATAAAAGTTTTATAGCCTATGACACCCGTCCGATCGATGCAAACATACTGTAAAAATTTCATCAAAATCGGCTGGAGTGCATCCGAGTGCATAAGAGACAAAAAATGAGTTTTATATAATAGATAGATTACCACAGTTACAACAAAATTATTAGTACTCCTTGTACGAAGAATGCTGTACGTAAGTAGTGGTAGTAATAATTTGAAAAATCTCAAGTGAATACTTTTAAGTGTAATTAATATTCACTTAAATATCAACACTGCTGACAAGCATAATTAAGACTCAAGGATAACGACGGGAAATATGCTAATTAAATAATTTTACCCATTACGCTGAAGGCTGCAAAATCAAGGATTATCTTGCACATCACGTTACAGTCAAGTTCAACTGAAATGCAAAACTATAAACAGCAGCTGTACAAATGGCCTATCGGGGGTATAGAAATAAAACAGGCAATATCCATTTTTTTTTTTCATAAATCATACTTCAATTGAGTTTTAGCTTTGAACATTTTTGATTCAAATTATAGAAAATCCTGTTAATTGCCTGTTGTGCTCCAATTGTTGATAAAAAAAATCCCATTTTGGTTTCAAAGCATTAAATTTTGCGAATAGGCTTTTCCGGGCTTAATCGGGGCTTGAACAACCCCGAGCTTCTGCCTTATATTGCGAAATTCACTTCAAAGATTGCGGTATTTATTTGATTGAAGCAAAAGTAGCTTTCTAAAGTTTTATGCCTTGGTATTATCCGGAAGATAAAAGCTTAAATTTAATACTAAGGAACTTATAGGACTTTTCTTTGATTCAGCTGTGAATAGGGCTACCAGATGGCCTGCCTACAAAAGTAGCACATATCAAAAAATTCCAATTTTGTAATGAAAACCAAAAATTTTTTTAATTTCATATATATATTTTTGATGAGCAAAAAAAAAAAAAAATAATCCTCACTTTGTACGACAGCACCCCAGCAAATTAAAAGAATATTTCAAATAACTTTTATTTTACAATACAAATATCGAAAGTAGCAAAAGTAGTACATTTCGAGTGAAAAGTAGCACAGCCTTCCAAAAGTAGCACTTTTGCTACTAAAGTATGCCATCTGGTAGCCCTAGCTGTGAAGTAAAATCAAACATCATTTGAACCTTAACTTTTTAAAGAAAATCTAAATTTTAATTGATTCTTAACGGCATCCTCAATATTAGCATTTCAGTGAACTTCACTGTATGTTGCAATTATATCGTAATAATGGCGTGATGCACTTCATTATTTATCCTTTTTGTTTTTTTTTTGCACGTTTTCGCTTAGTCTCTCTGTGGTAATAAATTATGTAGCTGATGCAAGGGATACGAAAACAAAAGATAAACAGAGTAAAAGGTAAAATTATAAATTGTTTTTAATAAAACTTAAATGAGTGCCTAAGAATATGCAACTTAAAGCAACTAAAAACATAATGCATAGCATAGTTTTAAATTTATGATATCCTTAATATCCGTTTTCACTTATTTAAATCTAATATTTCACAAAAATTTGTTGGCACAGTTGTACTTACTTCTTTCGTTGCAGTGAAATATCAAAAAACCCTTTTAAGCTATTAAACACATGTTTAATGTAAAGCTTTCAGTTCCTTAGCAAATGACTCCTGAGACTGTTGCATAAAGGAAATCTCTGAACGTTTAGTTTTTTCCTGTGCAAAATTAAGTCGCCATTAACACATTTTAGTTTTATCCTGCAACTAAAGTAGAGAACATAAATTTTATAGCAACTCGACAGTTTTGTGAATTATGCTCATTATTATTAGAAAATGTGCAACTTTCTCATTGGTTTATTTTCAAAGAGGCTGCAAGTCTTTATGACTTGACTTTATAGCTGCATCTGTTGCCACACTGCGGGGACTAAGTTGTGTATAAAATATGATTTATTCTGAAATGTTACCATTTCTATTCGCTGCAAAATATTAAGCTACGTGAAATTACACTCTTTAAGGCAATACAATGTTCAAAAAGAGTTGACATCGAGCAGTGTAGGCTTTAATTGTATTAACAATTTAATTGTTGCATTTAACTTTGCTGATACAATTAACCGTGGATATGATTTCTTCCAAATAATTAGAGGAAATTGTACAATTAAAAGATCTGCTATTGAAAATTATATGATATCTTTGGGGTTAAGCTAGCGGAATGGTTGTGGATTAAGTCGGAAATTTGAAGTATTCCAAAAAGTTGTTTTTCACTTGATTTTTGTGTCCAAAGCAACACTGGAGATAGACTCACAATACAAACAAAAAACAAAGGGAACCAAAAACCTGCTCCTTCTGAACTAAACCGGGGTCACAAGATAATGTAATGATGAAGGTGCTTAATAATTTGGCGTTTCTTGCCTACCTCATCCCATTTCCGTTTACAGCAACATTTGATAGAACATTTTGAAATGAAACAAGTTAAGGTGTTATCTTCGGCCAGGCCGAAACTCACAAACCCTACACTGCACTGAAATAACCTTTTAAATAAATGTTGAAAAGACATTGAAGAGGTTGAGTAAGTCGAAAAAAATGTGAAATGTTAGAAAGATTGGCAGAGGTTGGAAAATGTCGAAAATATATGCAAAATGTTGAAAAAAGTTGAGAGAGGTTGAAAAACTCTAAAAAAGTTGAAAAAGGTTGAAAAATTTTTAAACAATTCAAAGTTGATGAAAAAGTCGAAAAAATAAAGAAACTTATGAAGGAAGTTGAAAGAGGTTGAAAATGTCGAACAAATACATATAGGATATATTGGAAAAAGTTGAAAGGTTGAAAAAGTCGAAAGAATGTAGAAAATGTTGGAAAAAATCGAATAGAAATGAAAATTTTGAAATATGCCACGCCCACTTCTCCAGTTCCGCCAACTTTTGGTACAGTAAATTATATTCGCGATCGACATCCTCATATTAAATTTTAGCTCAATAGCTTGTATAGTTTGCGATATATGCTGCAACAAAAATTCAAAATTTAGGGCGGTGGCACACCCACTGGTACAATCCAGCCCGGTTTTGATCCAGAAATAGCTTTCCATAATCAAACCCCTAACACCAAATTTTAGTATGATTGCTCACATATTTCGATAAATATGCCACTTACCGTATTTTATTTGTATGGGAGATGCCACGCCTACTGATGCTATTTCAGCCACTTTTGATTCAGATATGCCCTATGGCGACAGAAATACATACATTAAATTTCATACCAATTGCTGCAATAGTTCACTTAAAACAGCGCTAACAAATTTATGTAAATATGGGAGGTGCCACGCCCACTGATGCAATACTGTCAAAATTAATTAATTTTTAAAGCTTATAGTAACTGACATCTATACACCAAATTTTATGAAGATTACTCTCATAGCACACTATCTATAACAATAAACGTTTTTTGCTTATATGGGAGGTGCCACGCCCACAGGTACTATTGGACCAAATTTTTGTAGTAAGAGACCTTATAGCAAGTATATCTGCCTCATTAAATTTTATAACGATTACGTTGTTAGTTCTTTAAATATAACGTTTCTAAATATTGTGGGCTGTGCCACGCCCTTCAACGAATTTCTTCGGTCCAGTAGCTGAGCTTGTATTGATGACTACTTTCAGCGGCATCATCTCCAAAATTTTTATGGAAATCTTTTGTGCGAATTTTGAGATATACGGAATCAAAATTTTTAACAGTTGAAAAGTGCCACGCCCACTTTTTCGATTCCGCCCACTTTTATCACAATTCAAGACATATTTTATATGTATCGGTTTACCAAATTTAATCGCAATATCTTGAACGGCTTACAAGATATGGTAGTATTAATGATAAAATTTAGGGCTGTGCCACGTCCCTGTACGACCTTTTGGAAACTTGAAACCCAGCCTAATCCTAATTTGGTTCACATGTGCACCAAATCACCAAGTTTCATCAAAATCGCTGAAACTTTTTTCAAAATTGGCCGGGGTAAATATACATAGAGTATGGGCGGTAGGCGTGTCTGTCAACCGATTTTGCCCATTTTCAATAGCAAGATGCCTGCAAGAAGATGTGACCTGTGTGTGATAGTTTCATTCAATTAGCTTTCTTTGTTTTCCCGTAAAACTGATTTCAACAGACAGACAGACAGACAGACAGACAGACAGACAGACAGACGAACATCGCTAAATCGACTCAGGTGGTGACGCTGATCAAAAATATATATACTTTTCCATACCTGCCACGCCCCCTTCGATGTGTTACAAACGGAGAGACAAAGTGAATATACCCACGGTGTAGGGTATAAAAACACAGAGAAATCTCATAGTATATTGAATTATCTTACCCTTGATAGTCGGTATTTCGAATTTGATTTGTAGTCGAAATGGTTTTCAAATTAATTTTTTTTTTTTATAAAAATTTAATAGAAAACAAAAACATTAAGAAGTTCTTCGATCAAGGTCACCTGTATGTGCAAAAGTAGACTTCAAAATTATAAAAAATTAGTTCGAAAGTTTTTAAAAATTTGAGGTTGCCATTTTTCAAAATGTTGCTAGGTATAATTTACAAGAAACTGAAATTTAAAAAAAATTTTTGATAAAGTGCAACAACAATAGGATTTACAAAGCATTAATTTTTTTGATCCTTTGAAATTAAGTTATTGTTAGAAAAAGCCTTGAACTTAATTAGAGCCTTTGTTTTACTCATTCATATTCATATGAAGGAGGTAAAAAATGATGTAACCATTTATCATATGACCATTAATGAAGATTCTGTTGATATCCAACCGTTTCGATTTTCAGATTTTTTGCCTTCTTCAAGCCATGATAGACTCTGTGGAGTGCTCTGGTATGAAGTTCAAAGTACAGAAAAATATTATTTTTTTTATGAAGGCTCTTAAAAGAACTTAGTTCTGCCAGATAAGCTTCCGTTCAAAACATAAGTATATCCTGAGGCTCAAAAGTTTTATGGCTGGTGAATACACCAGATGTCCCACATCGTATTTTATGTTCTAGTGTTGCTTAAGTGTGGCAGGGAAAGAAATACTTAATGACACTATTGTAGTTTGGGTCTTAGAAATCTTCCCATCCTTGGATTACGAAAATTAGAAAATTCTTTAGTTCAAGCCATGACTCTTCCAGGAGGGTCTGATTGTAGTGTTGTGTGATGGTTAATTTTACGATAAGTTTTTCGAGAACCTTGCTAATAATATAAGTTATGGCTAAAAAAATGTTCTAAATTGCCATCCACTAATAACGTGAGTCAAAATAGGAGGGAGGGGATTCGGCAAAATCTCACCAAGGGGAGTTGGGGTCCATGAAAATCTCACTTTAACTTTTTAATGCAGAGAGTATACATTATTATAGTCTCACGGAAGGGAGGAGGTGGTCAAAATTTTCAAAAAAAACAACTCACGTAAATAATGGACAGCCTCTAACGCCTTTGGCTTGTTCGCACAATGAGAACACGAATTGTTTGAATATAACAAATTATATTTCATATAGAGCAATTAAATATTTGATTGAGTCATACATAAAATGCTTCAACAAACATTTACCACAATTTAATCCAAATACAATATGAATAATAAGAGCCTCAAATGAATATTTGATTGCTCTTTATGAAATATACTATGTACATTTGTTATATTCAAACAAATCGTTTTCTGAGTGCATGGACTGATGATGATTTATTCCGAAAGAAAAGAGGCGTTAAGTCACACGGTCGTGAAGGCTAATTCATATCACAATCTCAACGAATATTGTGAATTTTAACTAAGTCTTAAGTTACCATTTACGAGAATTCAGTAACTTTGCACATTTTGCAAGCACATTGTTGAGATGTTAACCTTTTTACTTATGATAAAATAACAGACCTTACCAACTCAGTAGAGTTTCTAGATTTGATGAAATTTTTGACTTTTAGTCTTTATTAAAAATACGAAGTATAAGACTTTTAAGAAACCTCTTTTCTGAGGTTGTATACATATAATTGATAATGTGAACTCAGAGCAAAACCCAGAACTTATTATACTTGTGGGTCGTTCATAAAAGACGCTCGCTGCAGGAGGAAGTGGGGCGTTGTAAAAACAGACATGCAGGGACAGCGGTCTTTTCGAACGTCGTTTTTTTTAAATGTCACTCTTGAATTATTTCGTTTTGTTCTTAAGAAACGAAAAAAACACAAATTTTAAAAATAAAATATAAATGGTATGATAGTACTATAATTGGGCTAAAATGGACATTCAGGGGATAGGAGGTTAAAATTCTCGAATATTTGCGAACGTATTTTATGAACAACCTCTTGGGCTTGGTCTTCGCCTTGATCTATAAAATTTATAAAAAAAATTTGAAATGTCACAAAATTTTAATATAATTCAGCAAACTACAATTGCAGCGATGAAAAATATTGACCGACAGGTGGCGCAATTGCGCTTAACAATGTAAAACTCGCTTCTTAGAGGCGATTGTTGTAGCGCTAAAAAGCTCAGTAGCAGAGCTGCTGTACTAAGTAGTACACGGTATGATCTGGGTTCAAATCCTCCATGATACAAATTAAGACAAACGCTGATTGTAATTCTTGTAGCACCACATACTACATACATAGCAACATAATATTTAAAGTTGATTTTATGACCTCCTTTAATGAATTGTTGATACATTTAAAGAAAACTGTCTATAACAATTAAGCGCACGACAAATAATTCACTGCCAAAAATAATTTAGCTACGTCTCATTGACCTGCCAAATTTTCTATTTGACAGTACGTACACAAGTTGTGGTTGTCAATTCGAGTAAATAAAACGCTTATGTTTTAAGCCTTGAACTATTTGTTTTATTTTTTTCTCTTGTCTGACAGATTTTGCCAACCAATTTCTATTTTATATAACAAAAAGTTTTGTTAAAGTCTAATTATAAATGTGACAGACTATTAATGGCATGAGAAGCACAATAAATCCACCCCAAAATATGGGCGGACTTTTGAACAAACACAGCACAGAGTTATCTAACTGCTTACAGTTTGACAGCTGTTGTATGGTAAACTGTTGACTAATGAACATCAGGAAGTCAAGCGATGTGTTCGAAGAAAAATCAGGACAAAAAAACTAAATGAGAGTTTTTGTTGTTTCCCCAACAATTGACATTTACATGAAATCGCACTTAACCTTAATAAAATATCCAATGCTGCAGAAAAATCAATATTTGCTTATATAATCGAAAACGAAACATTTTTCTTCATTTAAACTTACAAGTTTTGAAAATACATATATAAAATCTTCAATAAAATTGAAATAAAAATGGGTAAAATATTTTGCCACCTTAAATTACCCACTTAACTAATGATTATGCTATTTGAGGATTCCCCTTTACACTCTTGGCACCACTTTCGTGGACTTTGTACATTTTTCACTTTGCGCTGAATGCACGAGTTGAAGACAAGAGAATGAAAGAAAAATTCTTGCAACAGTAGCAGATTTTTTTATAACTTTCTTCTGTCTTTTTGTTGTATTTTGCAGAGAACCAGCACTTCATTATGGGGCGAATGGATGGGTGTTCTACACGGCGATGAAATCGAGTACTTCTTTGGACAACCGCTGAATACATCATTGCAATATCGACCAGTGGAGCGTGAACTTGGCAAGCGAATGGTTAACTCAGTTATTGAATTTGCTAAAACGGGGTAAGTGATGGGACACAAGAGATGTTACTTTAGGAATCTGAAAAAAAAAAAATATAAACAATTTAAGATGTAATAGATCTAACACTATACAAAGTATGGTCTAATAAGCTAGTAAAGCCCAAAATCAGCCAAATTCTGCACGAGTTCTTTCAAGTTAGCCAGCGAAAACATCCTACAAAGCTGAATAATTTGAGATAAGCTAGGGAATTTCGCTATTTCTAAATCAGTCTCAAAGGCAGCACATCAGGGTGTTGTCATTTCATCTTCGCTTCAAGCTTCAAGTAGAAGGTGATTTGAATAAAAATTCTACTTACAGGCAGTCAAATCGCTGACGATCATAATCGATCGATTTAGGAAAAGTTTAAAGCTAAAAAATATTGTTATCATAAGGCTCTAGAGTTGTAGCGTCATTTAAGTGTTCTTCAATAAGAAACGCTAAAATGTAGCCAGAGACAGCTTAACAATGTTGGAGGTTAATCTACACAAACCTTATCAATAGATGGTATTTTTAGGACCTGTTCAGAAACAGGTTCTTCTTCATCATTGCAGTGAGAGTGGGTTTATTGCCCTTGCTTCTGATAAGCTTCGCAACAATACCTACAATCCCTGACTTCCTCAGCCTGCTCCATTGTAGCTCCATTTTGAAATTCAATTATCCTTGAGATTTTCTTTTTTTTTCACAGTTACTTATAAAAAAGCATTAATAATAAACGATTATAGATCACGAGAAGTAGAAAATCCATATAAAAAACTTTAAACTTTAAACTAAAAATTATAAAACACATATACTAAATCTTGGACCATTAATAAGTCATTGCACTGCTTATAGCATTTCCTCATACTGAAGGACTGTTTTTTAACTTGTTTTCATCAACTATTTTCCTTACCTTTACGGCTCCTACAGTAAGTGTTCTGGTCTTTTAGGACATAATGTCTATCGTGATTAACTTGCACCCCTGCCGAAACGACATATTCTAACCCTGCTCTTTCGATCAGCATAAAGCTCTAAAAGGCACCATTTCCAATCCAATCAAATTGACGTGAACTTAACTCCTGGTTTTAGCTGAGGACTATCTAAACCTCCGTCATTTCTTGAGAAATGGCAGATTGCATTGCAACTCCGCACTGGGGAAATAAATTCCTACTATGATACTCACACAAGGGAGCGTAGCCTTCGAGAATAATGATTTTCATCAACGATAGAAGATTCCAGTAGTTTCACTGAATTCAAGATTTCAAAAAGACGACATACTAGGTTTGTTCAAGGCAGGTAAATATTCATTAATATTTATTAAGTCTTACCACAAAAAGTGTTCCAGTCAGAAAAAATGTGGTGGTTGACAGAGAAAAAAAATGAGAGTAAGATACAGCTGATCACTTCCCCTCTGAAAAATAATTTTCATTTTTCACCCATATAAATTTCTTGTGGCTAAAACTTGAAGACTGTCAAAATCGTAAGCATCTAGACTTGAGCCTCACTTTTGACAAATGAGGGAAATGAAATTTACTGTCTGAATTATACCTGTCCAATGCTTTCCTTATAAAATAATTTTTATCGTTGATTTTTTTTTTCACTTCTTATAAGGTTATGTTAAGAAGGAGCAACATAACAAAAAGCTTGATATCAAAACATTTTTTGGTAAATGGTCATTTATTTAATTAAATAGCTGAGCGATTTTTTGATTGAAAAGGAATGGTAAAGTTGAATGTCACCTAAATGGTTGTACGGTAGTCAACCAGATAATTATTTCTAAAATACTGTTTTTCGAAGCACACCTAACATAAGAAATTGAAAGTGTCGCTTAATCAAAGTTGCTCCAATTTTTTTTTTGTTTTTAATATTCCAACGCACATATGTAAATCTTGGTTTGAAACAAAAGATTTGGTGCAAAATGCTTCACTTGCCTTTCATTCAGAAGGTGCTAACCAAATGATTATGCAACTACGATGCAGGCTGTAGTTCTTGAACTCTGCCTCTGTAACTTTTGGACAGTTTTCATTTATTACCCCTTATTGTGTTCCAGCACAAATGGTAGTAGTCAGAGAAATTTCAGCTTTTACTCTCTCGAAAATCGTTGAAACTTTTCATTTTTTACCACAAAATCTGGCTGAAACAAACCTATTATAAGTAGCAAAATGATTTCTGCTGCTTCTTGCTATGTATTTGACATCTCCTTCGGTACGCTATGAACACGCGTTCTTTCATCGTGCGTTGGAACGCACTTTGGTTTTATTAACATGCGACGCCCTTCCAATAAGCATTACGATAAGTCTGATGCTTGACAAAAATTGAACTTTTTCCACAATTTTAAATAATAAAAAAAAATAAAGTTTCTTCACTTTAGTAAAACTTCCGTTTTTGTAAGCAATTTTTAAACTGTGGTAAAAAAGTCAACCTAACAAGAAATTCACCACTCAAAGTGTTGAATAATTTCATCGTTAAAAAGCTTGTGCAAACAGAGACAAGAACCAAACAACAAACTTGGTAAAGCATTTAGTACCAACATATGCATGAACCTAATAAAAGCTTTCAATACAAAAAGTTTTACCAAGCAAGCTTTTACATTAGGTACTAAAACACAGAAGCTTTTTTTTCAGCCAATTCAATTTACAAATTCTATAGCTTTCCTTTTAAAATTTACAGCAATCCAGCAGTTGAAGGCGAAGATTGGCCAAACTTTTCGAAGGAAGATCCCGTCTACTACACTTTCAGCACCGATGACAAAATTGAGAAATTGCAACGCGGACCATTGGCATCACGTTGCTCCTTCTGGAACGATTATCTGCCGAAAGTGCGAAGTTGGGCAGGTGAGTGTTTCGCAAGCTTCTTCTCCTTTTGAGTGTTTGTATTGTATATAGCACTTGTTAACCAACAACACCAATGCACTTAACACTAACAAAGTTAACACAACAAATCAGTCAGATAGTTTGTAAGTTGGCAAATTAGGAGTTTGGCTAAAAAATACCGAATTTTGTTGTTCTTTCAAACTGCGCGTGAAAAAAAAAATCCGAAAATTCAACGTAATTTCTTTTGTGTTAATTGACCAGCCGCTACCATGCTGGCGTCTTGCAAGAGTTGTGACAGAAAAATAAGGAAGTTGTTATTGGTGATGAAGATGATGTCTCAAGGTTTCCGGGTACTTTAAATTGACAACATTGGTTGGCATTTTTTTTTTGCGCCATCGATAAACTCTTAGACTGGTTTATTAGTGACATGCGACAAGAACATAGGAAATTTTTGGTTTTACCCGTTTTAATTAAAGTAATTGAAATTTTATTTCACATGGTGTTCAATGCACACCCTTAATTTAAATTGGTTGGATATTTGCTTATTGGATAATTTAATAGCTTTGTATTTTGAACGTTTTTGTCATCAACGTGGAAGATGATAGAACTATATTGTCAAACTCAAATACTGCAACCGTGAAATTGCCTATCATATACATACATATGTCAAGAATATACAAAACAAGAAAGGACAAGAAATCTGACAACGCGCGATTTTAGCTATGAGTGTGTTATTTGAAAATGTCAGTTTCATATCTTAGTTGATTTTGACAGAAAAGGTAGGTAGGCTATTACCATGATAATTGTACCATGGTGCAGTACAAGTAAACAAAGTTTGAGAAGTTCATAGTCAAATGGAGCCAAAAACAAAACAGGACCGAACTGCTTAAATCGAATCTGCAATGCAAATATTTAAGCCTACTTAGCCGAAAATTCTATTTATCTCTATTGGCAGTGAATATAAAGCACCACTTTGACATTCTGAATGAAATTTACTATTTCACAGGAAATAGAATTTTCCTAAATCTAAATGTAATGATTATTTCCTATAGCTTGTCGAAGGTCTGAAGACTTACCGGTCATGAACAAAAGTGTGATTTTCAGCTTTTAAGGGTTATATATAAATAGTTCTGATTTTATGTTATATTCAGTTTAAGCAGCTCATAATTTATAGGACTGCCATATAGATAACTCCGCTGCATTTTATTTTAGTAGATCGGAGTTAAGATTTTTTTAACTGAGGCGTTATATTATAAATATAGTTTTTCATGAATGTAAAATATTACAAAATGGATGTACCCTTTGAGTATTTAGACATTGAGAGTTAATTAATTTGAAAAATGCACCCAATATTTGTACAATTATTATGTTTTCTTAGGCCAATTTTCAGGTAAACTCATACCAAATTTAATATTTTTTCGGGCAATCATTTATTTTTCAAGTAACTTAAATATATTTAGAAATGAGCTCATGTTATATTCCATGATCATATATGTATTAAGCTTTAAAGTTTTTTTTTTTTAATATAAAAATTAGCTAAAGAATGTATACTAAAATATCAAATATATAAAATCTCATTTTTGACTGCAACAAATTACTTAGAAATATATTTTGCATTGTTAAAAAACTTTTTTTTTGTGTGCAGAATTAAAGCCACCTTATCTCTAACCCACTATTAGATCACGTGTAACTTAATCGATTTTAAATAAAAATGTAGTACGTAGTTTTTACTCCGCTAGTAACAATGGAAGATTTTTAAGTCATAGAAATAACAAATTATGAATTTTAATTATACAACATCAAAATACTTTGAATAAACTTTAAAATAATCATTCGAAATAAACCGTAGCGTAAACAGGATTTCAGCAAACTGTTGAAGTATCGTTATCAAATGTGACGCAAATGTGACATAACTATAAATAAATAACACGAAAAGAGTAAGTTCGAGAGACCTAAGCACAGGATTAATTTCAATGAAACGCAATTTCTACGTTTGATTTACATAAATTCAAGAAACTAGGCATCTTCTTAAGCTACACTCCCGCCATTTCTACAGAATCTCAAGTTGATTTGGAGTGAGGCTAATTAATATGTGTACGGCTTACGTATCTACGTACGTACGTATCATGCCATAGAAATGCTAAATAGAAACTGTTAATTAGACACTCCTCTAGAACTTGCCTTTCGTTTCTTTTCCAAGCAAAATTAGCAAAGTTTATTGGGTATTAATCAATTCAGAAAACCAAACTGAGCGTAATTAAAAACGTTTAAATTTTGTAAAGGAAAAAATCCACGACGCGTGTCGAATTTCCAGAAAAAATAGCCATTTAAAAAAAAAAATAGTCGTCGTATGGTAGTAAAATTAATTGCAATAAATTGCAAATGACTCATAGTTGTATTTTTATCTAATTCGCGCGAATGTCTTTTGTTGGAACCAATAAAAACTTTTTATGGGAATGAATTTTTGCCGAAACCTGAAACCTTAAACTTTAAAAAGATACGTTTTATTATGTGAAAGTTTTGAATGTTAGCATTATTAATTAGATGTTATACTGAGATTTATTTTTGTGCCATAATTTTTAAATTGTATTTCAATCAAATGGATTTGCCAACTCAAGAAAAAAAAAAATGGCTTATGAGTCACCTTTAGTTTTTTTTTATTGCTTTTGGCCATCCAGAACCTTGTGCGGTTGTACGAATTCGTAGTAGTACAAGGTTTTGAAATCTTGGCAAATCTCTTTTTAACGGCATTAATCTATCAAAAAGGTAAAAAAGAAATATATCTGATACATTGAACTCACGGTGTGCAAGCTCAGCAACCAAAGTTTGCCGCAAGGTTTTAGAGTGGAAGTTTCAGCGAAGCAGGAAATAATCTTGGAACAAAATCCTTCAATCGGAAAAATGTTGAGAAGCAATAAAGTGATAATGAGTAAGCATCGTGGCAGAGTGTCGTAAAGACGATATGATCGGGCAGAAGATAAAGGACAGAGAAGAAAATGAATGCAACTTTTTTTTGAAATATATACATACTTCTATACGCGCGTTTGACATGGGGGTAAGCTGGTGAATGCGTTACGGAAATGAGCGAACAAAATATGTTACTGAAATGAGCGAACGAAATATGTTACGGAAATGAGCGTATTCGAACATAAAGTGTGGCATACTTTTAGGTTTTATAAAAAATTGGGTGTTTACGCATGCATTTAATTTAATTCAATGCTGCTTCACTCAGGATGACTCCGGACCCTTCAAATGACTGTTTTTGACCCATTTTCGGAAAAATTTGTTTTCTCTTGTAATTAATGGAAAAGCTCGAAACTGGATCTTGTACATCATTTAGGGTGGCTTCGGACAATGGAAGGACCGTTTTTGACAAATTTTCGAAATTCTTTTTTTTCTTTCTGTAATTAATAGGGAAAAGTCGAAAATGGATTTTGGACATCACATAGATGGAGCTAAAGAAGTATATAATTTAGTTGTGTGGTCTTAAGCATACTCGTTTTTTTTTTTTAGTTTTTGCACCACTGCCAAAATAAAGCTGTAAGAATTATCAATTACATGGCATATATCTATAGTGTATATGCCTCGCATAGCAGACCAAATTTTCCATGTAGGATTTTAATTCGATATCTTAAAATCAATATTTTGATCTTACCACAAAAAAAATTATAAGCCAAGCTATTTCAATAATTCTATATTTAAGGGACTTTCTAAATAAAAATGATCCTGAAACATAATACTATGATACTAGGGCTATGTGCACAAACGAATGTTCTATCTATTTCCTATACATACTTATATAAATTTACTCACCACTTTTCGATGTGGATGTTGTCAGTTATGCAACTTTGCATAATATTTTGTACAAGTAAAGAAGAATTCTTACGGGAACAGCATTCCCTTAACCAAGGATCTATTACAGGCTTCGTTTTTTTTTTGTTTTTTCATATATGGATATTACATCTTCTGTGCTCAATTAACAGTTTGGAAATAGAAACTTTTGTATTGCTTTATAGCCTTGTGCTGTTCTGGACATTATCCGCATTTGATGTAAGTTTCTTTTCCAAGACGGCACATACTTGTATTTGCCACAAATTTCTTTCCGCTCACGCCTGTTTCCACAGTATAAAATCTTGTTTACGTTGTGGCTTATAAAATGAAAGACGACTTTGAGTCTGGTTTATTCAATATTAAAAATAAGTATCATTTGATAAGTCATTAATAAGTTTTTTTTTTATAACTGTCCAATTTTTTGGTTTTATGTTTAGCCAGTTTTTGTTAAGACGGAAGACTTGTATTATTGCTGCTTAAGTCTTTTGTAAAGAGTCGTCTGTTTAAACTAAAAATGAATCAAAAAAAAAATAAATAAAAAATAAAAGATTAATATTAAACAACGCTAAGCCGAATAACAATAAAAACCGTTTTTAATGAATTAATTTAAAATTTCTTAGTTATATATTGAATGATTTTTTTCCTTTGAGTTTTTGATTAGTGGTGCTGAATACAAATATACTCGTACAAGTATTGCAAAAGTGATCAAATATTAAATTGAGCCAATCGAACTAATTAGTTGATTAAACGAGTCAATATAACGAAGAATAGACATGAAATTTATATTTGTTTGTCTGAACGCCTATTATTTTCAAAAAAGCTGCGAGAAGTAATCTTTAGAAAGAATAAGTCGAAACAAGTTTTTTTATATAAGAACATTTCTTATCGAGAATATCGGTCATTATTTTACAAACAACGCACCAAATTAAACTTGACATCTTGCAATCGTACGAAATTTTTTTACATTTTATTTACATAAAATAACTTGAATATACCGTTATTGTTATTATTTTTCATTTGTTGAAAATAAAATTTTTTCAATATCTAACGTAACGAAATGTAAAATAAAAAAAAACCTACATTGATCTGATCAATGCAACTGGAGATAGTAAGTTTGAAATATGAGTATATATTTTCTCTTCTTCATTTTTCGACTTTTTAGCATTCGATTTTTGATATATATGTACATATTTCGACTTTGTCAACAATATTATTCGACTTTTCCAATATTCTTCAACTTTTTCTACATTTTTCGATGTTATTAACATTTTGATATTTCATCAAAATTTTATACCTATTCAATACTTTCCTCACTGGAATCATGTTTTTTGTGTATTCCAAAATTCTTCGATAGTTTTCACCTTATTCAATATTCGGTTTTTCAAAAATTTTTGCAAATTTCAATAATTTTCAACTTTTTAAAAATTTTCAACTTTTCCAAGATTTTTTGGCTTTGTAACATTTAAATATCTAGATATACAGAATACTTCGACATACTTAACATTTTTAAGATATAACGATTTTTAAATAGTTTTCAACTTTTTAAACACTTTGACTCTTTTTAAATAACTCAATTAACGCTAATGAATAAATCTTGGACTTTCAATGACCCATACTCTGCCATTTTGCTTATTTATAAATCTTTTTGAATGAAAATCGTCTAGTTACACCGCCCTTTATTAGCCTATGAATGAAATCCATTTAATTCTTTATCTAGCGATGCGGGATTGGGTGTGTCTGTATAGCAACTCATACTTGAGAATCCTTTGTTGTTACCTCATCTCAATACAAGTGTCATGTCTTTAAGTTGGTGTTTTAGGGTTTGCACTAATGCTGTTCGCCACGTGTCTAATATTTTTAGCATTTAGAATTGGATATGGCTTGCGTATAGGATTAAATTAAAATGCCAAGCTAAGTTCGTTAAAAAAAGGTAATCAACAGATGGTTTTCGAAGTGAGATTCAAAAAGTCTATAAAATGATATATGTAACACTTTTCAATATGAAAAATAAGCTAATCAAAACATATCAAAACAGTACATCTATATTTAAGATGCTTCAAGGCATTTCATCTGTCCATATGAAATGAAACCAAACTAGTTCACGATTAAAAAAATCAAAGAATACGTTTTAAAGTAATTTTTTTTAATATTTTCCAGATATTTTATTTAGCTTCATGTTTTTTTCCACGTATAATTTATTTATCATTTGAAACTATAAGCATTAACCAATTAAATGGCACTACTTGAACATTTCAATACTTAAACCACTCCAAAATACTATTTCTCCTTTAGCGTTTAGTCACAATAATATAATAAGTATATTTTTAAAATGATATAGATAGAGCTTTTAAAATTCAAATAACAACATCTCATTTAAAGTTTGGAATACTATTTTTATCCTAGTGTTTATGTGAAATCAAGCGAATAGGAATGCCGACAAAAGAAATCCATCACTTTAAGTTTCGAATCAATTTTTAATGTTGGAGAAAACCTCCATAGTTTATTATCCATTTAGGTTAAAGCGATTACTGCCAGCATATTAACACTCCCCGAAAACTCTGGGGGCTATATTATTAGATAAAAATCATGCATATTCAGTGAAAAAACTTTGCTTGTTAGCATGAACATCTCGTGGGATGCATGAAATTTCAAAATAATTTTTAATTATGAATGCGTGAAACGATATTAAAAATTAATATTTATAATTTCATAAAAAAAGTGTGTTAGCCTTTTCGAAATGAAAACTTTTTCTTTACGACTTTTAGAAAAAAAAAAACCACTTGATGGCATAAACGTTTTGTATCTAGGTCTGTTGCTATCATGCAACATAAACTAAAAATTAAGTCAACAACGGACTCGCTGACAATGACAGATAACTTGTTGTTTCTTTTATTTTAATTAAAATTTATTTATCAAAACTGGCTGCCATAAGATGACCAGTCTTAGCCTTAGTAGGGTAGTGATCTCCCCTTAAGAGGTGAACTATAGAAACCTAATTTTTGTTGCTACTTTTGGCGTGTTGTTCTTCTGATCGTCAAAGTAGCGCCCGACTGTCTGCGCTGAATTCAGACAAAAGAAAGATAAAACTTTATCGCTGCTCTTTTTTTGTCACTATGTTAATCATCATCAGTTGGAAATTGCTTAAAATTAAATTTATGCTAATTTCTGATATTATTTCGAGTTTTAATTTATGTATTTTTTGTTAGATTAACATAAATAAAATTTAGTTTTTTTTTTCAAATGTTTTTTTCGAATACACTCGATGTCATTTTAATTTTATACTTTGTGTTTCTTATATAAAGGTTAGTGGCTTTCTTTGTTTTTATTTTCAGTGTGTCTTCGTTTTTTTAATTGTATCTACCTACTATGTTCATTTTAGGGTTTATAATTAATTTGTTCATTTGTTATGGAAATGCAGGTGCTACAAATGTAGATAACCTGTCATTCACTAAATTTTCTTTAGTGTTCTGAATCTGCCTATCCACAATAAAAAGCTAATTGTCTTTTGAGAATATTACTTTTAGTGCCTTATCAAACAGAAAGGTATTGAAGATTTTTTTAATGGCAATGCTGTTGATTGTTACTTTAATTGTAGTCCCTCTTTGGCTTTATGCCAAGAGAGACAAACCCTTCTTCTTCAAAGTGGTTAAACGACCACGCCCTTCTGCGCACACACCCAATTTAAATACTTAAGTTCAAATATTTATAAAAATAATATAAAATTAAAAGGTTTTCATAGACTTTTTTTCATGAAAGTACATAATTCTTATTTGTCCAGAAGTTATAGCAATTTTTAGTTTGCTAGAACGATACAAAAGAAAGTCGTTTTTGCATTGTATTGTTATTGAGGATGAAATGAGAATTTATTTGGAGAATTTGAAGCTCAAAAGATCACAGGTAGACCCAGGCACACCATCCACATCGATCGCAAGACGTTTGGAAAGTATGTAATGAAGGTTGTAGTCTTGTATTGTCTTGCATTGTGATCTTTTAAAGTCTGGTGAAACGGTTAACACCAACAAGAGTTGATCGATTTGAATCTTTCGCTGCGCAGAAAACGAACAGATTATCAAGAAAGACAACACAAGGTAATTTTTCTCCATGACAATGCGCTGTCACATACGGCAAAACCATTCCATAACACGTTGAAAGCACTCTGGTGAGATATCCTACCCCATGAGGCTTACTCACCACACTTGATTCTTTTCGATTACTACTGGCTTGCACTTGCTGAGCAGAACTTTGTTTCGTATGAAGATGTTAAAAAATTGTTCGATGAATGGTTCCTGGCAAAGCAGGAAGATTTTTACAGGCACGGTATCTACAAATTAACCCGAAAATTGGAAAAATGTGCAACAAGCAATGGAGCATACTTTCAGTAAACCATAGAGATGCCTTTTGATCTAATTAAACAAATAATTGTAAATATGGTCAACACTTTTTTGATAGATTCTGGTACAGTGTTTGCTGCCATTTTTTTATAATTTAATTTTGCCTTTAAATAGCTTTTTTCAATACCTTTCCAACAATATACAATACACACGCACACCATATTTGTGGATGAAGTCCAATGCAAATTTTGATATCTACATAGTAAGTACTAAATCTGACTTGATTAAGACCAACTAAACAAGAATTGTTCAAAATTCCAAAAAGCTAGAGGTAGCTGCTTACAGTCTTCAAAAATGTTTCTGGTCTTGGAAAGATCAATAATCGGTATACTATAAAGTCGTTTCAACGTTTAACTGAAAAAAACCTGTGGTGGTCAATGATGACTTTGAAGGCCCTTGAACTCTGCATAGCGATCATGGAAATCACCGGAATCAAAATTCCCGCCCGGTATAAGTAATTATCTCTGACTCTCTTAGAATTGAAGAGACTTTGTGTACGAATCGATCTAATTTTATGCCAGAAATTAAAAAGTACGCAATTGCTCGAAAAAGTGAACGAAGTGACGTTTCTACGATGACTTACAAAGGCTTTGTTTTCTGCTATCCTGAGGGCTGCAATAGTAAATCGACATTAGAAATGGTATTGGGCCTACCAAAGTTTAAAAACTCGGAGAAGAATGTTGTTGGCCGAAACTTGCAAATTGTGTTCAAATCACTTGAGATATCAATATTTTAAGAGTCATTTCAAGCTACACTAGCCGACACCAAAAATGTTCCATGACATTTCTTATTTTTTTATGATGTAGTTAGGTCCCCTAAGTTCAAAAAAAATTTTGATAGATTTTTCTCACTGTTAGTTTTTTAAAAAAAATTTTGTTAGTGTATTTGCAGTGTATTTTCAGAAATGCACCCCATTCAACCCCGGATAGCTGCTGTCGGTTCGATTTATTTTGTCCTCTTTTACAAGAGATTTTTCAACAATATTCAGCTGTCAGAGTGCTGTAACGAATTAGTTTTTTTTTTTATATACATATAAATAAGACAAAACTGAAAAATTGGTCGAATTAAATTATGACAATTTATACTGAATTGGCTATAACTTCGGCATTAATGAACGGATTTTCAAAAACTTGGTATTATTTTCTTTTTACGAGTTTCCTCTTTGTAATTAAAGAGTTAAATTGATGTATTTTTTAAATATTTATATTTTTAAAGCTATTTTTATTGGATACAAATTTTAAAAAAAATTAATTTTTTCATATGTGTCAGCTTTTATCTCGTAACCCGTATATTCAAACCAAAAATTTTTTTTGCAAGAGTTGTGGGGAATTTTATTACCTTTTTTCGAAATTTATTTGAAGAAAATCGGTTTATATTTGTATGAGATATAGCCTAAAAAATGAAAATACACTGAAAATTACACTGAAAAAGAATTTAAAAAAAAACTAAAAGTGAGAAAAATTGATTAAAATTTTTTTTTTACTTAGAGGACCTAACTACATCTTAAATAATTAAGAAACTTCATGGAACAAAAAAAAAATGTCAAAAAAGTCGGCTAGTGCTATCAATCGAAGTTTTAAAACTTCGACCAATATTTGGCTTACATTTCAAAAAAATTTAATTTTCTCCAGAAGTAGTTGGTCTCTTCTCTTTCAAATCGAAAAGCCAGCATTAAACGAAATCTAAACAAAGCTTCACGGTGGGCCAGACATTTCTTAGCAAAATATTGGATTTTTTTTTTCTAAATCGTGATTTTTTTTTAAGTAAAAAATAATATTTAGTGTATGGTAAACCTCTTATTATGTTTGTAACTAAACGCAAAAGTAATAAAATCTATAAGCTAAAATGATTTTTATTGGTCATAAAAAGTTAATGGAGTGCTCTCGCGCATACATCGATTTGAGTCATTTTTTTTTTTAATTTTAAAGAACAAATATTTATGTCAGAACACGGGTGTGGCTTTGTCAAATAAAAGTCGTGTTTTCTTTGTGAAGCTCTCAAGTTGAGATTTATAGTAATAACTCATCAGCTTATAGAATACTTAAGTAATAATTGAACTCTTGAAATGAAATGGAATTCGCTTAAATTCCTCAAAGCACTAAAATTTCATTTTAATTTGGTTTCTAATGTGTCTCTATGAGAGCATAAAGATCATAATAAAAGTAAAATTATATGACCACAATAAGTTATACAAAATCCAACATAAATAATCATTTTTGTGGTCAATAAAAAAACCTTTTATGTGTCTCATTAACTGAATTCTACTTTTTTACATTTACTAAATTCTTTAAAAAGTGATGCCCACTACATTAAATTAGTGGTAACATGCAAAAAAGAGCAATAAAAAAAGTGAAATTGTCACATAATTAAAACCACACGTACGTCATTAATTTTAATCCATACGGTTTAATTTGACCATATTTTTGCATTTTTAATTTTCGTTTTGAAATTCAAGATATTCGTTTCTGTATCATTCAAACACAAAAGGAAATCCAACTGATTCAACTCCACAATCATTATATTTATTGTATTATATTAACAGTGCAAAATGTTAATTTTTAATCATAGAAACGTTTATAAGTTTTTTTTTTTTAAAAATGTTTGAAATAGAATTCATGATTGTGGGCATGAACGGACTACAGGTTTGAATGCATGGCACAAAAACCATGGCATAGCAACAAAAACGAACCTGTAGTCAAATTTAAAGTGTTTGACATAGTTTGGCCTCAGGTTAAAAATGCTATTAATCGATATATATCTTTTTGCCTGATACGCTGTCGCGTGCACCGCAAATACTTAATGACCATAAGCAAATTTGGTTAATTTTTATTGGTTTTTATATCTTCTGTATGTTATGTACTCTACAGATATTTGAGCAACACTATTAATAAGTAATAGAGTTTAGCTACTACAGCTTTTAGAATTCTTAGCTATTTAGCTTGAAACTTTATTAGAGTAAAAAGTGAAATTCTTTTTACCCTATTAACATGGTTGTCAGAAAAACCTTCAAATAAGATCGAGTAAATAAAATTCCACTTAAAACAAGTTGTGAAATAGCCAAAATAATGACAGAAATCGATCAATGAATATCGATTGAAAAAAGAAATTGATATCAGAGATATTGCAAAATTTTTTTATTAAAAGCGTTTGGGCATCAATATTTCTGTAACCTATGCTCATAGGAGCATACCTGGAGATAAAAACTTCACACTTAGAAATCTTGTTGATTTTTCAGGCTGAAACTACTAAAAAGCATTGCTTTAGCTCGCTAAGTTTGGACGGACAAGAACTGATGTGATTTTTTATAACGTACATATGCTAGAGGCGTGGCTTTATATAATCTCTCTACGAAGTTAACTTGACCGAGTTAGAAGTCTTTTCAACTTAAGATTCGGAAGGCCACGCCCTCTCCTAATCTTAAGAAATTTGGTAACTTTTCAGTTTATAACGACAAAAAAGCATGGCTTTACCACGCTAATTGCGGAAGTTTGTCTTATAGCGTTCATACGGAAGAGATATTCATATATCCATAGTAGCAGCAATGTTAAATGATGCTTCTTCCTCTACATCTTTCCTGCCACAAACAGTTTATTTTTTTTTAACTTAATTTTAAATAATTTGGCCATAATAGAGCCATATTTAAAGTTGCATTTAGTTTGAGTTTGACATGAAAACTTTCCCTTGATAATTCTACCATCTTTATATTTTATTTTTATGTAGTTGACAGAGCCGAGTTAGAGAGAGTACTTTGGAACTTAGACGACCTCACATCTGACTTGGCCAAAAACGCGGTTAAATGAGGCCTTACATCCACCGCAGGAAAGGAAAAGTGGGCAGAATTCGATTACATGGGCTTAACATGTGCATATATTTACACTATTTTTGTACATCTGGATAAGGTCAGACATTTGAGTAAAACAACTTTTCGTAGAGTAAATTTTCAGACAGAAATGTCCAGACTTAAGTCATATCGACGAAAGTGTGGTCCACACTAGACAAGTCGATGTTATAACTTCAGTTTTTACCAAAAGAATGTCTCGTGGAGATTGTGTATTTTTATTTCAGTGCTTGAAATTACATTTTCTATTATGAAATCGAGTTTGCGTCATGAAAAAAAAAAATGCTAAATACGCCCTTGAACACCTGCAAGTATTCTCAGACTAGGGTAGAAAACAACTCGTTATAATATAAGTCCTCAAAATTTGATATGCACTTTCCAAGAAATATGTTGGGTGAATTTTTCTTCTTAATTAATGTACAACTTATATTGGAAAAATTTGATGGAAAAAACGTATAAAGAGTAAATTATCATCATTTTCTTGTGACATTTACTTGAAATCTTTTGGGAGTTTTAACAAATTCCAGAAAAATTAATTATTTTAACTGCAGTCACTATGACTCGAAATAAATATTTTCAGGAAAGCACTCAAAGGCTTAGTAATTTAAAATCCAAAACATATTGTAAATAACGTTATGAGTCTTCTATAAAGTAACAGATTTGAAGAGCTGTCTCAATTGTAGGGTACTACAAAACAGTCTATTACTTTCACACTTATTTAGTTTGATTTTATCAAATCTGTTGGTTTTGCGCCGTTTTTTTACGCTTTGTTGTTAATTTAAATTTTGATCAATTCGATCGATAGTTTGGTGAGATTATAATTCAAATTATTTGCCCATAATCGAAACAAATAAAAATAAAACAGTAAGATGGAACTAAAAAAAAATTGGCAAACATTTGAAACACGTGTGACTAAATGCTTCGCCTTCAAACGCTATACTCGCGCATCCACTCGTCCGATACAATTCAGTTTGGCTAAAAGTTTGCGATTAATATCTTTTGATGTTGGCAGGTTTTTTTATTCTGTATTGAATGTATTCTTTTTTTATTTTAGTTTGTTTCATAATTACCTACATATATACAATATGTGCAGATATATATTTTCTTCTTTTATTTATTAATTATTGAGCTAATGACTCTTTGACATTTTTATAAGAAGCTCGTGTAAGTGATTAGTTGTTTCCATTATCGATTCGGATGAATAGATTAAGTAATTCAAATCCAATAAAAATGCGTGTGCTGTTCAGAAAACTGAAGGAAAAGCAAGCAGACAGGAAGAGTGGTTGTTGTACACTTGTTAATTAGATGATTAATGAAATTCAATAAGCAAACAGCTAATGATATAAGTTAATCCAAACAGTAAATTTTATTTATTTATGTTTATTAATACGATTTTTAATATGAATATTCCACATTTCAGAGAACCTGATATGGTTTATCAAGGTGTTCATAAATACGCTAAAGTCAAAGTTCATTAAACTTTCAGAAATATATATATGTTCCATTGAATGTAGACATCAGTTTTTTAAGCAAAATATATTTTGTCGGAATAGCTAATAAAAATTGGAGATTTTATAGTTTGCATTGCATGTGTGGGATGCTATGTAAATAATGCTCATGTTTCGAATTTTTGTGAAAAACTTTTCCAAAAATTACTGAAACATATTTGGCGATTTCTATTCCTTTGAAAGGAAAGACCACACGCTTGTGAACCGTTGCATTGTCGTGATGAAAGAGAACTTATGAATTTGCTAAATGCGTACGTTGGAACGGTGCTATCATAAAATATATTGAAATAATTTTTGTCATATGCAGCCAGAGGAAAAAACTTTTTTTATAAATCTTCAAAGCGGTGCTTCTTGTGGCAAATGTGATCAAAATCTTTTTCGATTGAAATTCAAAAAAAAAAAAATCATAATAATTCAATCATAAATTTTAGTAAGAAAATTTTCGACCGGTTTTTTAACGATTAGCTCAGCAAAAGTAAAAAATGTGAATTAAAATTGAAAAGTTGTCATTTTTGAAAAAAACTAAGCAATATGGCATTTATATTTTAAGCTGGAATATATTAACTTCTGAAGATTATTGAACAGCATAATATATTTGCAAAATACTATCTCAAAATGTCCTTAATCGAATTGTGGAATATTTTTCTAACTAAGTAAGGGCCCGTTCAAGTATTACGTAACGCAATTTTCGAAGATAGGGGGACCCCCCCTCCCCCCTATGTAACGCGCCGTAACGTTTTCCTCTACCCCCCTCCCGTTACGTAACACCCAAGTGACCACATTTACCTAAAAGTCACAATTATGTTGCGAAAAGTACCGGAAATACATGCGTATGTTGTTTATTTTCTTTATTATACCCTACACCGAGGGTATATTCACTTTGTCATTTTGTTTGTAACGCATAGAAGAGGGCGGTGGTAGGTATGAAAAAGTATATAGATATATTCTTGATCAGCGTCACCACCTGAGTTGATTTAGCTATGTCCGTCTGTCTGTATGTTCAAATCAGGTTTACGGAAAAACCAAGAAAGCTAATTGAATGAAATTAGCACACTCAGGTCAGACCTTCATGCAGGCATCTTGCTATTCAAAACGGACGTAATCGGTTCATGGACACGCCTACCGCCCATACTCTATGTATATTTGCCCAATCCCATTTTGAAAAAAAATGCAGCGATTTTGATGAAACTTGGTGATTAGGTGTACATTTGAACTAAATTAAGATTAGGCTAGGTTTCAAGTTTCCAAAGATTCGCGTGGCACTGTCCTAAATTTTAACCTCTATACCACCATATCTCGTAAGCCGTGCAAGATATTGTGATGAAAATTCTTTATTTTTTCGACTTTTTCATCGATTTTAAATTGTTTAGACTTTTTCAACCTCTCTTAACATTAACATTTTGCATATATTTACGACTTTTTCAACCTCTTAAACATTTCACACTTTTTTCGAATTATTTAACCTCTTCAACGTCTTTTTTTACTGAAATATATGTACCTACTTTGAGTGCAGTGTAGGGTATGTGAGTTTCGGCCTGACTGAAGATAACACCTTAACTTGTTCATATTGTTATTTAATAAAAATCACACATAAACATTTGCTTAAGCTTAAAATATGTTAAAATGGCGAAAAATGAGACGAACATATTTTATTAAAATGATAAAAGTTGATGGGATCTAGAACAGCTACAGCAATCAATGAGAAAAATAGGAAATCTTTCCACGCTTACATCTCTGGTTTTGGTTAACCAATCTCGAAGATGATAGTTTTAGAACATTCTGCTTGATAAGTGCTTTAATTTAACATATCATTTATTGCTGTAAATTATCTAGATCCTATCAACTTTTATCATTATAATAAAATTTTTTAGCTATTCAATAAGCATACACATAAAGAAAGCGTTTCATTATACACACCTCATTTCAAATCACCACCCGCTAAAGTAGTTTCACTTCTAAAACAATGTTACGTAACGCGTTGTTCGAACCCCCCCCCCCCCTCCCCTGTAACGCATCGTAACGTTTCACAAGACCCCCCTCCCCCCCTAATTGCGTTACGTAATACTTGAACGGCCCCTAACCAGTTGATACGAATTTCAATTAATTAAATTTGACCTAGATAGCCTTTCATTTTACTCAATTCCGAGTGAGTTCCTTCCAATTTTGTAATCTGAGTAATATGATGTCGGCTATCATCTGGCCTCCAAAGTGAAAGTTCTTCCAGATTTTTTCTTCTCGAACTTGCTGGCTGTGAATTGGAGCATATTTTGGGTGCAGCATTGCCTTGCATTCGGTCGGCGTATATAAGTCAATGTAATCGACAAATTTTCAGCTTTTGGACGGTGTTCTTTATCATTACACCCAATCGGACACCATTTTGCCTTTGCGTCTCTAATTTATCTTAAAATTATTTTTTTATTACTGGCTTAGACTAGCCTCCATGATTTTTATACATTTTTTTTATCAAGCTATTCAATAAAGTAAACATATGAACTTGAAACATTTATTACTTTTTACACATAAATATGCATGTACACTAGGACGTTTCAAAAATCTCCGAACTCCTTCTTTTTGTTTGGTTTTGGCCTTACCACCTAAATAATTTATTTTTGCTAATAACTGAGACTCCTAAAATATTTGATAATTCGCTTAAAATTTTGGAGGCGACTGAAGACCAATTTCTTCAATTTCGGTACCTCAATGTATGCAAAAGTTTGAAAAATTTAAAAAAACCTATTGGTGGAATAATGGTAACTTTATAATTCTCTATATTTCAAAAATCGTTTGAGACAAAATTATCAAAATAGACAAAAAAATGTTTTTGTCAAAGCCTAATAATGTTTTTTATATAGATTACGGGTCAGTTTTTTTTATAGATTTTTGTTTGCTGAGTCTTAGTCTATTTTGTATTATCTATTTAGGTTTTTTTTTTTTTGTAATTTTCTTATCTTATTAAATACCAAACGATTTTAAACTGTTTATATGATATAAAGCATTAACTTAAAATTGGGATCAAAATTTTAATATATGGCATATAAAGCATTGATAAAAATATCTGATTAGGGGATAATTCTTAAAATTAAATTTAAATTAACAAGTTTTAAGCCCACAAGTTTTGTAGTTTTTAAAACCACTTGCACGGGTAAACATTAAGTTAGTTAAAATTTTTAAAGTGTAGTTTGACAAACTTTTAATAAAATTTTGAATGCCTTAGAGTGAGAAAAAAATCCAAAAATCTCAGCTGTATAAATTGGGCAGGATTTAGATTTTACGAGGTAAGTAACAGTTGAGAGTAAAGCTTTCGCACCAAAATCGCACACTCCCTCCTCCTCCTTATTTTGTTTGCTTTTGTTGTTGTTAATTTTTCTGATACTGATATTTTATTAAAAATATTATAATAATTTAGAATAGCATTTAAAATTGCATGTGTTAGCTTTAGTAATTCTTAGTAACACAAAATTTGTTCGCTTTTTCCGGAATGTAAAAGGGTGGCTTCATAAAGAAATGAATTTAAGAAGAAACAGCGCTTGAGTCGCAGGTTTGATTTCTTGGACTATTCTGCGTTTTTTATTCTGTTTCCTTTATAAGATAGCAGATAGACAAATTTCTTGATAAATCTTAACAAGAATAGCCGTAGAGTCTTGATAGTAACTTAAGATCATAGTAAGCACCTTAAAGATGTCCTAACACCTACTTACTTACCGTACCAGGAGTAGTTCCTTCATACATGAGCTCATCTTTCCTGAAAGTCTTACATAAGCTAACCCAGAAAACCCATTTCAATTTCTGCTGACCTCCAGCGTTATAGAAATGCTACAAATTAAATTAAGTTTGGCACAGTAAGACTCTAACTGAGATCGCCATGTCTGGACTACGTAGTCCTGCCATAATAGAATTACTTATTCATACGAATAATGTCACACACTATGGTAAAAATTTCGAGTGACATTGGAGTTGGGTTTCAACAATTGAAATGTGTTCCTCTGTTGAATACTTAATAATACCAGATGTCAAATATCAGCTGGAAAAAGTATTGCCACTTCTTAATTGTAGCCTCAAACTGAACCAAACTTTATAAAAGCGATGCTGTACCTATGCATGAAATTGTTGATTTTTTTTTGTAATCGTCGAATATATGGACTAAAACAACTTGAGGAATAGCTAAGAAGTTATGCTCCCTCAATGCTGCGAAAGAGCTTGCCAGATTCGTTCGAAGTTCTTGACAGTTTCAATAATCACAGAGAAAAATGTGTCACTGCATTTGCTACCATTCTCAAAGTTTTAAAACATTCTGTCATCGAGGTAGCGTTTGTTTTCACAGAGTAGGTGCTGCACTGATTTTAATTCTTCCTCATCTTTGTTGCTCTTCTAATAGTCCCATACCTCATTGCCGATTGCGCATTCCGCCGTTACAGCCCTTGTAGTTGAACTGTATGAAGATTCTTGGTTTTTTTCTAACTGAAGCCACCCATAATGATTTGTAGATCCTGCATCCAGAGATTCAAGATTTCATAAGAAATGATGATAAGCTAATTGGCCTCTAGTCTCATATAGCTATGTAGCCAGAATTTCTTAAGGCATAAAAATCATCTTCGCCATCAGGGATTTCTTAAAGTTCAGGGTAGTAATGTGTTCCCGACACATGTTATTATTGAAGATGGACGAATTTGTATTAAAATAATTAAAAGTAAAAAGAATTTTTTTTTTTCAAATTTTTTGAATTTATGTATATATTATGTATATATATATAATTTATGTATATAGTCAAATTCAGCGATCGTGAAGATGCATTGATTTTGCAATTATGATAATAATCAGTGGATGAAAATTTTCGGTTGCTCGAAAATCAACCAGGTGCTGAATTTGAATAAGCGATTGCACCGAAATTCAAAAATCCAGAATTCGAGTTTTAGTTGATGAAGCAAAGAAAAATCTAAAAAAAATGTTTAAGTGAATCAAAATTATATATCACCTAAACCTAAGTGAAAAATCCAATAATCTGTCCTGAATTATCGAATATTCCAATAAAAACTGTTCTATTGGCCCTATTTATAGAAAAATAAATTTTATTCTTGTGGATGGATTTTGTGATTTCCTATATTACTACTTTCGATTGAAACGATAAAGATCATAATAGGATTTTGAAAATTTCTAAAATTTCAGCTGTTCTGTTTTGGATATTTAAAAAATTATGTATTAGGGAAAAGTCGAAAATAAATTTTGGAATGGAATCCATTTCCGAACTTTCTTCATCGATTAGTGCATTAGAAATTTTTTTCGATCAAAATGGCAAAAACTGTCCTTTGAGGAGTCGGAGTCATATTTTCTTATCAATTATAGTATTTGCCCATCTTTGCTTCGTAATCGAAAATCCGCTTTGTTGATTTTTTGCGTACTAATGAATTATTCAATTGTTGCTTGGATTATTCAAAAATCCGACTCAACTATTTGTTGATTTTTAACGCACTTGGGATATATGTATGTGTTCCTCCAAAATATTCCCTATACTTTTGAATAGTTACCCTCCATGCTTTTGAAGAATTTTATTTAATACTATATCCAACCTACTGTATAAAAATATAATATTCTTTGTCTAATAAATTCAATAAAATATATACAAAATTTTTAAGTTCTTTTCAAGATTTTATTGGAATATTAAGCTTCGAAATAGTGCTAAGCTTCTTATATGCGCTGCTGTAGTTTACGACATTGAAGGATTAAGCAATTTAAAATTATATCTTATGAACTATTTTGGTAATCGTGGATATTTTAAGCGTTAGAAAATTAAAGCGCAAAAAAAAGATCATTTAAAATTATTTATTGCTTTGTAAAAATAGCTAAGCAAATTAAGTTTTGTTCCATAATGCGCAATTGTGTAAGAGGGCCGCATATACTGCGTAAAACTTTTTGATTATTGAATTAAATCAATTGTTGTTTTTTTTTTATAAAGACCTAAATCATAGCTATCATCATTGTCATTTTATATTAATGATAAACTACTGCTTAACGCATTAAACTAAAATTTTTATAAAAAACAAAATTTTCTCTTCTTCTTCTATTAATAGGTTCTGCTTGCACCGATAAAAATGGCAATTTAATGCAATCATCGGCGGCAACTGTCCCAAGCCAACAATATGCAAAAGCTACAGCCATAGCGTTGCTAATAGCCGCAATTTCCATAACATCGATAGTGACATTTTTCTAATTGACGATACAAGCGAAAAGGAGGAAGGATACAGCAGCTAGTAATGCACGAGTTAATAAGTAATAAGCCACAAAACTCAAGCTTCTTTTATAGTTTTTACTTTTAAGAAGAAAAAAAAATAATGACTTTTTTTTTAAAATTTTTTTATTGTAAAACATATTGCAGCAATAGGCTTAAAATCAGTTGACCAATTTGTGTGCAGCTTAGAGCAAAATGCACATGGGTTTTTTTTTTCTTCAACATAAAAGTTTGTAAAATAAAAGTAGTAGCATCATAAATCATCAAGTTAGAGATTGAAAAATATAAACAACAAATTCTTAACGTTTAACAAAAAATATATATTCAAACATATCAATACACAGTATATAGAAGAAATCAATTTTCTTTTTATTAATAAAATCCACACATATAATTGAAAGCTCTATTTTACAATAACATCCAAGTTTCAAACCGTAAGTTTTCATTTGTTTTTTAACTTTATGGAGAATCTTTGATTTTCTATGAAAGTCTTAAAGAAGAACAATTTTTGTAAACCCATAATGTCGAATATATAGAAAAATTTTAGAGAAGATCCAATAAATCCAATTTATTGCAAGAACGCCAACAAACGGCTGGCATTTGCCTGTTCCCAAGGCACTTTGTAAAAGCGATACAATCCTATTCCCGCTTAAAAGTAGCTTGCAGCAGTAGCAGCTAATCCAAGCACCAGGTTTGTGTCATGAAAAATTTTGTAATTTTTGCACAAAAAAAAAATTTGATAATAATTGAAACAAATAAATAAATTTAAAAAGAAACCAAACCCAATTATAGAAATTTTAACTGAAACCTTTTTCACTCATAAAACAAAAAAACAAAACTAAAGAAAATTTAATGAAACAAACTTTTTTACGATGACGTTTAATGAAAAATTCAAAGAAACAAAAATTTAAGAAAATAATTAGTAAAAAATACCCTTGATAAGAACCTTTTTTGTATTGATGAAAATTTTAAATTAAACGCGTATGAAAACGAAATTTTATGTATACACATACATATATATCCACATTGATATTGATATTTTAAATAAAAACAATACATATATGCTGAGGAAAACAAAAAAGAGATAGCTACCTACACAGAAAATTTGTAATTTTTTTTTTTAAATCAAAGCAAAGCCAAGAATACGCTTTGTTGCGAACCAAAGCGTTGCGTAGCAATTTCAAGCAAACATTGTCAAGAAAAAAAAAAAAAATTAAAAATCGACAGTTTTTATGCAAAAACATGATAATAATGAAACCTTACATAGGTAACAATTAATTTTGTGCACCTTAAACGATTTATTATTTAAGACACAATTTTTTCAAAAAAATTTGCTTTTCCAGTGTCTTTTTTTTTCTAAAAGTATTTCTTTTGTTTTTGTATTTAAGCTTTAAGACTTAGTTTATAAAAAAAACTAAAATAAAATATGATAAAGAAAACATTATGCTGTATTCTATGAAGTAAGTTATTCTAAGCGTAATGTTAAAATAGTAAACAAAAAAACAATTCCCCTTATAATAATTGTGATCTTAAGAAGAATATACATACTATATACCTACTATAACATAAATTCTTATATCCTAAATTATATCGTATGAGAACTAACTGAAAATACTCTTCAGCAAGCACTTGTTGCTAATACTTATAAAAAAACTTTTACAATATTTAAATAGAAAAAAATATTTTCAAAAATAATTTTTTTTGTGTTTTATTTTTGTTTGGTTTTGGTTTTTTGTTTTAGTTGGCTTTTGAAAAACATACAGCACTGTTCAATTGAATTTTTTTTTAACAAGACTGAAAACGAAGAATTTTCAGCAATGCGGTTGAATCCTATTAGGTACTCTGTTGCTCTTTAAAAAATTAAAGTTTCTCGATAAATTTTTTAATCTTCTATTCATTTATTTCTTTATTTTTTTGAGAAATTAATGTTCTAATGGACATTAACACAAAATTATAGAACGGCTTTCGGATTTTATATTTTTTGAAAATTACTCCCAACGTTCCTCAGAAAGTAAAGAGCTTCCGGCAATATTAATTTTTAAGACTTTCAAAGTAGGGTAAAACTTGAGGACTACTGAATTTCTAGAAAAAAGGCTTTCAAGAGTTTTGCAGATTGCCGAAAAGTTTTTTTGGCTCGTGAGTTTTTTTTTCGAACGAAAAAAAAGCCTTGATAGACACTATGGGGTTTGATTTCTTCGAGTCGGTATGCGGTGCATACCTTGTAGTTGTTACCTTTTGTAAATGAGTAAAAATTGAAGACCTTCAAGTGCTTTACAAAAAATTTGTATGATAAATTCATTAACTTCAAAATAAAAGTATTCCAAGCCTTATTTCTTCAGGCGTGTGAGAAATAGCACAAACAGCAATCATTATATTTCAAAAACAATGGGCAAACCTTTGAAACCATTAAAATTATTGAGGTCTGGCGTTGGAATACTGGATATACCGCGGTTTAAATATAAACGTGTTCGCCATCAATTAAAGTTATTAGAAAATAAATTATTCTCTTTCGTATAGTCTGCTGCTTTTATTAAAAAATCGTTTTCAACCGAGAAAAATAATAAGGTAAATGATACTCTATCTTTGATATCATTTAACTATAAATGCTTGATCATAAATATTTAATTTTGGGCTCTAACAACACCATTAACCCTTAGCGGCATCACTTCAATTTTATAACAGTCCAGCACATAAGGGTCTTTCAGGACCCCACGTTGAAAAAAAATTTATAAAAAAGTGAATTTTCAATTCCAGGTTTCATAACTGTGAACATAACTGTGAGATGACTCTACTTTATGAAATTCTTTAAATATTAGGGATATTTTTCAAAATACGTTTGTGGCTACATGAGGCTAAACTTGAGTATTTATTAGCTGGAAAACTGATTGTAAGATTTTCGTGGGGTCGTTTTGCGACATTTTATAAAAAAATAATTTATAACCTGAAATATACATTACTCATGATTCCCCTTAGCTACGCCACGTTATTCATTTGAACCGTAATTGTAGTTTTTTTTTACAGTGGGATCAAATTTCATCGTTTCTAACAATAAATCAATGTTTCCATTTTATTGAATTTTTTCATAAGAAGTCAAGCCCATATACTTTAATTAGGGTGTTTTTTTTTTCTCGGATATTTTGTTCGTCTGAATATATTATACTTTTTTGCTGTATATAAAGAGAAAAATCCATCCAGAAAAAAATTTTAAAAATTTGAATATTTTAAGGTCGATGAAAATTTTCCATATAAAAATGTCACCAATTAAATTGCTCTTGCTTAAATATCATCTTAGTTATTGGCTTTAAAAGTAAATTTTTTTGTCAGAAATCGATATGAATTGATAACATAGGTTTAATGTGAAAGAAAAAAAGTCTTAAAAATCATTTTAAAGAAAACTAAATTCGCATAACTAAAACCTGCAGCATTAAACAAGTTATATTTCTGAAGTGGACTTGTGGGAGATATTACCTTTGCACTCCGTTATGAGTCAAAATCATTCTGCAAATGCTTTTATAAAGTAACTTTGAATTAGCCTTAATTTATAGAGAACCAGTGGTCTTGGGCTTTCGATATGAAAAAAATTTATTTGAAAATTTAATTTCTCTTAAAATTTTTCCTAAAAATTTATTTTGTTTTCGATTAATAAAACCAAAAACTTGCTTTAAAGGCTTCTTTATATAGCTTTCATGATATTTGATAGAAATTGAGTAACAGCAGTTTATCTGGTGAAAATTTTATGGTGTAGAATATAATCTAATAAAAGTTAAAAACCATAGCCTTATATCTGAAAATTCGGCTTTGATTCTCTCATTTTAAGTAAAATTTATGATTTTCACATACATCAGCTTAAGGTCCCCTTTTAAATATTTATTTTCTATAGGATTTTTAAGGTACCTTCCAAAAAAGATGAAACGTCACAAATTTTATAAAATCTGGCAACGTTGGTATCATTTGTATTCAGCTTGTATTCCGATATTTCGATTTTTTTTTCAGTAATTTTTAACTTATAGTATTAAAGCCGCTACTTTTGTTTATTTTTTTATTAAAAAGCTTATTTAATTATTTATTATATTTCTTTTTAGAGTATTATTCTTCCTTTATTGAAGTTCACATTACAAATTTGAAGCACCAGTCTTCTTATTCATAATATTTACTAATATTACCTTACTAAAATTTTTTTTTATTTACATTTTGCTTACTGAACTTAGTTTTTTTTTTAACTATATATTAGATAATAAATTAAGATATGTGTGACATCTTATGCCGTATACATTTATGTATATCTTGAAAAAGAAACAAATTTAAAATGTATAACTTTATAGTATTAAGCAACAATTTAGCATATGAAAACGTTTATTAGAGACATTAAAATGCTACTTAGCTTAAATGAAAAAGCAACTGAAAATTAGTTAAATAAATAAATTAACTAACATACATATCAGTATATTTATCTATACTATATACGAATATGTGTATATGTATAATATTATTGTATTTCAAATAAATACTTTATGCAACTATTTGCAAAACAAAACATAAAAAAAAAACAATAAAATAAAAAGTTAAGGTATGTCTGTATCAATCAAATATATGTAAATGATATATATAGATATTGTATTATTATGAACTACCTATAAAAAATATAAAAAAATGTTTCACACAAAATAAAGAAAACACAACATTATGGTATTATTGAGCAAATTTAAGAATGAATTAGTTAATAAAACAGTAATGTTAAATTATTTAAAAATGCATATCACTATTATATAAGCGAAGTACATACATATATAAGTATGTATTTCCAGTAAGCACACTCAATAAAATATGGTCAAGTATTAAAGTCAAAAAACAAAATAAACCACAAAAAAAAAAGTTTTTAAAGTAGACTTCTCAAAAAAGACAAATAACAACATATTGATTCGAAATCTGCAACATAAAAATATGAAACAAAATTTTCAAAATTCAAAGATTCTAAAATGCTGCAACAATGCTAAATAAATGATATACATAGTGTTATTTACAATTAAGCGATGTTCGCTAAAACGTTTAAACTTTTTTTATTTAAATTCCACAAGGAAGTTATTTTAAAGTTCAAACAATTTTTAGTTTTTTCAACATTATATATAAATTATTTTTTTTTGGAATTTGAAATTATTATCTTTTATATTGAATTTTTTCATTCATTAATGATTCCCAAAAGTTGTTCTCTCATTTTTTTCAAATTGAAGTATTGACTTTAAAGTTAAAGATCCAGACTTAAGTTTCTCGTTTGAGAATGTTTCCAATGACATCGAGCTATATAAAATCATATGAGATGCTGTATGCCAAAATGGGCTGGTTCATTTGCTAATAATTGACATCAGTCAATATCAGACAGTGGAAAATATCGGATGTTTAAATTTCAAATGATACTCGAGTGAATGCTGTACTACAGTGTTGTATACTTAACACTAGCTAAGAATGATTTTACCCACACATTTTGATATGCATTTCTTATGTGAAATTGTGCATTTTAGCCGAAAATAAAATATAAAATTAAATAAAAATACGCAATTTTCGAGAGGTATTTACTTAATAGCAAATAACTCCAGCGTAATTTAGCCAACTGTAAATTAAATATAATTCGGTGAGTGTAAAAATAATTCGATTGAATTCACTTGCGGTACATTATTAGTATATTTTCGTACATAAATAATATGTACTTTTGCACTGGCTGTATTTTAATGTGAATACATGCGCTACAGGTAGTTTTACTTTGGAAATATGTACGTTTTTCGTTAAGTGTACGCTGCCAAAGCACGTAAAGTCATCCATATTTTCTATGTTATTTTTAGCCTAAGCTTTTTATGGCACTGATAAGGTGGATGGATGGATGATTTTTATTTAATTTATGTTGATTTTCAGATCTATTTTCTCTCAGAAGATCTGACGGCATTAAGTTTTTCCTACATGTCGAACATTTTAATAGCGCGAAGGCGCATGTTATCGGCATAAGTGAGGTCTTTCAAATAATTGCTGAAAGTCCGAATCAAACGGAGAAAATATCAAATCAAATCTACACATCAAGAGAGAGATAATAATTCTTACACCATTACATATCAAATTTGGGCTCTTTGAAAACGTCGTGAAGACTTAACAAAATGATGGTGATTCATTTCGTTACTTGATAGTCGTATTTCTGAACAAAGCTGATGCATTTAAAAAATTAAGTTGACGACTCCGAATTTAGTTCAATTTGGTCCAAGACATTATAACAATTTATGAATTTGCTCACAAGCTAAGTTTGTGGGATAGGTGTGGCTTTCATTTCAAACTTTATTCATATCGTCAATGTTTTATCGGAAAGAGGCGTGGGGTGTACCTGTCATTAAGATTTCTTTGGTGTACGTTTTCAAAAGTAAATGAAGGGTGCGACAAATTGATATCAACATTTTTGGGACAAAGTGATGATGGATTATTTTTATTATCATTTATCTCACTTGCAAAACTATTATCACGAATAGAAGACTAAGTTACATTTAATACAATTTGAAGTTTCCTTAGGAAATATTATACGTAATGAAGTCAAGATTAATTGGTAAGAAATTGAATTACTACATTATACCTGATCAATACCTACTCAAGTATTCAATTTTTAAACATTTTTTTCTTTGTGTAATTCATAGCACAATTAAATTTTAATGTTTAGTTTTTGTAAAAAAAGCCAACAGTTTAATGGAAAGACGTTATGAAAGCAGTTGAAAATTTGACTTCATATCAAAAGCTTTGCAACCGGTCAATTAGAACTGACAGAATTTAGGTCAAACACTTTCTTCAAGATCTCGCAAACTGTTATACTTTTCGATTTCATTTTCGTATTCAGAGCGCGATTCTATATGAGAAATGGCTGTCAAATGTTATAGGTAAGAACAATTTTTTTAATATTTGTAAACAAGTGTAGTTGAATAGTATGGTACTTCACTCACTCGCGGCTATAGTGTGTATCGTATTTCCACGTTAAAGTCATTTACGTCACTTGTCTGTTCATTTCAATTAATGTAACTTTAAATATTTGGATAAAGATCAGCTTTATTTTAAGTTGATAAAATTTATGCAATTATGGTATATTTTTTTTATTTTGCTTCATTTATCGTATAAAATAATAAAAAGAAATTTAAATGTAACGAATTGTGTTAATTATTACAAAATAATAAAATTAGTTAATTAGCAAAATTTAGTAAATGAAACTTAATGTTTATACACTTAAGCTTATAACTACTTATGTATGTGTTGAGATGTAAATGTTTGTATATGTAACTAGCAAACACTAAAATAACAATATATAGAAAATCACTTTAAATACACATATATGTATATATATATATGTATATGAAAAAAGTATATAAATTAAATGAAAAATGACATTATGAAAATAAATTTAAAAATACAATTTATATTTTTATACAAACCAATGAAAATAATTCATTAAAACTTCGAATTACACTTTAAACAACTAAACAAAAAATATAATTAGAATACATCATGTAGGACATAGGCGTTGCCATAAATTCAAAGTATTAATTCAATTCGAGAAATATAAGATGCCTCCATTTTATATTTTTTGAATTATAAAAATAACTTAGACATAAAAAAAAATAACAAATTAGTTCTTAATGCCAATAAAATACAAGTATTTTTTTAAAAAGTATTAAGTTTATGAAATCTTATTTGTCATTTTAATGGTTTTTGGCTCAAGCCACAAATTTGACAATATGAATATTTCGCCTTAACAAAAATCATAGCACATTCCATTTCCATTTTTGAAATTGAAATTGTTTTTTTTTTTTTTAAATATTTCAAAACTTTATATTCATATAATTACTGCTGCAAGTTCTACGAATATGTATATTTTCTTTGCCATTTCAATTGAGTTAAAATTTACATCATTCTCTCAGCAAAACATTTATTTAATTTTTTTATAAAATTTTTTCAAAACCTCGCAATTTTCTTTTTTACTTTTACCGCCTACGCCCTTTGCCTTCACATTACAATTTTTTAAATTAAAAAGTTTTATAAAGCCTAGGAAATATGAAAACTTAGAACGTTTCACTTACTATTAACGTATTTTATATAAAGTGCATACAGCATGAGTACCTATTTTGTGGTACTATCTTATATGTTTGTATACATATATACACATATGATATAATATTAACATTTATATCAATAAGTTAAGTACACACAAACGAATAAATTGGTACATTTTCGATCGCATCTCGCGAATGTAACAAGTTACATTATGTTACGGATGAAATAGACTCATATACTCATCAATTACATTCACTTAATGTATTAATTATCTTACGTTTTTATAAAAGAAAAATTGCGCGCTTCAAAATTCTAACGTATATATTGTTCAAAAACATGAAAAGCTCAATTTGATAAATTTGCCAGAGAAAGAAATATAAGTTTATCTAAATGAAATCAAAATCTTTGAGACAATAATTGTGGTACTAAAAGGAGTTCAGCTACTAAAGCTATTAGTCATCTTAGCTATTTAGTTTAAAGTTATAAGTCCAAGATTGTGTTTTTTGTTGAATTTACCTGCCGCTTAAACCTAGAAAAACACTACAACTGACACTTTTAGACACAATATTTGACATGAAAAGTTTCTGAAGCTCCAGTAAGAATCATAAACTACATAAGCAATACAATGTTATTCTAAAATAAGATATTAGATATCTTGTAAAAGTTAGAAGCTATATTTTGTTTTTATATCAATTTACAGACATAGTAACAAAAACGGACGCCAAATGTCTGCCCAACAGACGTGATTTTTTGAAAAATAACTATAAAATGCATAATTTTTCTGATATTCAAAGCGCTCTCACAATATGTGTTTGAGTCAACTAGTCACACAAAAAACAGCTGCTTTAAGTTGTTATTAAAATGTGACTTTTTTTAAGATCAACAAAAGATATCTTCAAAAGTGGGTACACAAATTAAATTTCTTTTTAGTTAGCAAAAATGTTAGAAATTAAAGTATTTTATGTGTTCTATAGATATTTCCATAGAACAAAAAAAAAAAAGATGTTTGACATCATAAGCCGCGCAATCGTTTATGACAGATTTCATAATGTTTTAAAAAATTTTATATAAAAATTGTACTATTGCTCTAGACCAAATCCATCTCCAACCATGCACGCGGATTATTTCATGTTACGGAATTGTTTGCCGATTAAATATGTTGTTTTTCAAAGGATAAAAAGAGACCCAAGTTTTCCCGACAAATTCAAAAATTGATTTTTCATTTTGCAAAAATATTGAACTGAGTAGATCAACAATTTTGGAAATAACAGCAGCATAGAAGCTTTCAAATATTCGTTTATTTCCAATGCAGAATAATATTGATAATAACTCAACTGAAAATGTTATGTTCCACCTTTAAGGCAGCATCAGTTGAACTAAGAAATTTTTCAAAATGATATTGTTTTAATATTTGAATTCAAGGCTTTTCATGTTTTGGACATGATGAATGAGCAATTCTCTAATAATATTTTTCATTTCTGTTTTTAAACTATTTATTTTATCTTCTATCATAACATTAGCCTCACAATAGTTAAATGTAATTTAGCTTTAAAATACAATATGTAATTCCAATTATTAGTAAAAAAAAGTACTAACAAATAAGAAATGAATAAAAAGTATTGCATTAAATGAAATATATTATCCATTAAAATTAAAATTATTATTAATACTGATTAATTAATATATAGAATATATCAGCTACGACATCTGATAATAAAAACGATACACAAACATAAATTAAATTAAATTAAATTAGCTTCCCCTCCACAAAAACAAAACAAAAAAAGCCACACACACACACACATGCATTTAAAAGAACTAAACAAATGGCATAATTAAAGCGTTAATTATTAAATTAATTAATTGTAGTAAAAAACAACAACAATACAAAATTAAATTCAATAAATTGATAAATGATGGTTTTATGTATTCAATATCAAAAACATATCACTTTATGGCCTATTTATATTCAATCATGATGAAAACCAAAAAAAAAAAAAAAAAACGACAAAAATGTTCTAAAAGTTTGCAAAATAATTTAAAAAATTTAGACAAAATTATGAAAAATAAAATATTTGTTTCTGTATAAAAAAGAAAGAAAAAAAAAAATAAATACAAAAACAGCTTCAAAAAATAATTTCACTTAGCGTTGCAAAATAAAAATGAATTTAAATGGAAAAAATAATCAGCTGATATTGCAAGTAGTCAATTTTTTTTGTACAACCGATTTAGCAAATTTATATATAACTATATAGTACATATATATGGTGTAATGAAAGCATTGCTTGAAATCTGTGTTTACAAATGCTGTTGAAAATTGTGTTCGTATATAGAAATAAAAAGTTTATTGGAAAAATGCTTGATATTTTCATTTCCGTCTGATTACATACATACATATGGGGCATTAGAAGTCAAAACGAAAGGAGCTGCACTTTGGGGTGTGAAATTTTACTGATTTTTGGTTGCTGTCATTTTACCGTAAGTTGAACCATTATTGCTTAAAATTTATAAAAAATAAATTAGTTAGTTTTTTAAATATTTCTTAACTCTGTAAATATTAACTCTATAAAAAAATGCTGATAACATAAAATGACTTACACAGGAAGTTTGAGCTATTTCCAAGCTTTTCCAACGGTTTTTATGATGCTAAGTTCCTGTTTTAATGATTTGCTTATCAATTCTGTATACGTATACGCTTTCTTATGCTCTTTAAGCGCCTTGTCGGTCACATTTTTACGCTCTTTGAGCGCCTGCTCCTACTCTGGGCAGCATTGATCTTGATCGTGGCTGGGCAAAACGTACCGCGCGCGGGACTGCGACAGAATGAGAATAACTTTTCATATACGTATGTAAAGCAGAGAGCGTAAAATTTAATTCAGTTTGCTTTGAAAAGCGAACAAAGCACAACTACACATGCATTGAAGAACATTTAAGAGAAGCACACGTGCAGTGGTGCCCAGTTCTAATCTTGATGAACGATCGATGAGAAAATCATACGATAATAACATTAGTTGACTGTATATGGTTGTTAGAGTTACGAAGAGTATCGCGAAGAGTTGTTGTTGCTAATATGAAGAGGTGATTCTAATTTCTTGTTCAAAACATCTAGGCTTCTTGATGTGGGCATTTTTTTTCGGGCCTTGAACAAATGCATTATTTTGAAATGAATTTCAACCTTGATTTCTAAGCTATTTGGAGACGTTACCATTTTTCTGGAAACCCCTAGTGCTCTGAAAAAAAAGAAAAATATTAAAAAATATTACGTAAAAACGAATAATTTAAATTATGCTTTTTTTAGGTAAATCAACTAACAATTTCAGTTAAACTCAAAGTTATCATATGAAAGTTAAAAAATCAATAATTTAAGTTACAACAATTTTTGTGGAGTTAATATTTAGAGCGTTAAAAATGGATTTCATAAATTTACAAAAAATTTTGGAAAATTTGAGACAACTTAAAAAATAAATTTTTAAATCTTTCTTGTCTCTGTATCAACTGTACGAAAAAAAGTTTAAGAACATAAGATATTATATATAAGTTGGTGTTTTGAAAACAGTTTTTCTTATAAATTTTTGTCTCTTTTAAATTCAATGATACTTTAGTCAGAGGCGTTAATTGGGAGGGTATTACAGAGGCTTCAATTGAGTAAGGCTGGGGATTCATTGGCCCCCCAAGGATCTGATATTATTATTAATTACATCGATTCAATTCAAAATATCACCGATTCGATATGTTTTTTAAGCTCTCGTCCCCCTAAGATTTTGGTGAAATGACGCTACTGCTTTGAGTTCAGCTTGAAAATTGGCTGAAACTAAAATTGTAATATTTTTTTTTTTAAAATCTAAAAAAAAAAAAATCATTTGAAAATAAAATAGGATCTTAACAGAAAGTATTGACTGCTTATTTTGAAATTTTTTATTTTTTTTTATGTATTGAAATTTGCAAGAAAAAAAAATTAAAAATAAATAAAAACACCGAAATTTGAGATTGGGCAAATTTTCAATAATATGAGTATTTAACAAAAAATTAATAGAAAATACTTAAAAAAAAAAAACATTTTATATAAAGTTGAGATTTACAGATATAAGAAATATTTTATAAAATAAATCTTCTGCCATAATAAATTCGAAAATATTCCGTAACAACAATGATTTAACTTATGACAATATGATTTATAAAAAAATCAGCAAAGTCGGGAACCTCAAAGTGCACCTACATACATATATTTATAATTAATGTTTCGTTCTTATCATTTTAATATTTTATTTTGTAATTGTAAAGTTGATATGAAAAACAAAACAGTAAGCGTGTGCATGCAAAAAAGCTTAAAATAAATAACATACGCACGCATTACATTGAATTGTTTTGGCGCAAAAAGCAAATTAGGAATTATGTCTCGAATAAAATGTTGGCGCCGGCATTTAATTTCTTTCTTTTTTGACCAATTAAAAAACATAACCCTTAACCAGCTAAGCTACATATAAATATTTCTACCTATCAAATTAGTATATAACACAACAACAATAAAAAAAAATATCGTAGCCGCATTTGTAGTAAATTATAACACTTAATAAGCAAAATAAATAAATAATTATTTATATCAAATGCAAACAAACATTGTACTGAAAATGCAACCAATAAATTAAAAAAAAAAAATCTTTATGTGAAATATTCACTCAAAACAATAAAATTATATACTTAAATATTTGTAAAAGCAAAAACTAGTGTACTCTTCGAAAAAGAACATCATTATAAATGAAATAAAAATAAGTCAGAAATATATAAATATGAATATATCTACTATTGCAATGAAAGTAATAAGCAAAAACAATAAATATAAAAATTAAAACTGAAATATCCACAAATGATTAAATTAAATACCGTTACTTGAGAAAATTTCACATAATAATAAAAATTGAAAACTTCATTTAATTAAGAACAAATAAAATTATTAATAATTTTAGTTCAGTGTTACTTTATTTTGCTTTAGTATTCAATAAAACTAGAAACATAGAACAATTAATATAAAAAAAGAATAAAGAAACAAACAAATATTTGTCTATTACAACAAAACATAAGAAATTCAGCTAAATTTAAATTATATGCAAAATAAATTAACTGAACAAAAAAATTATTTACTTTAAAATTGGAAAAAAAAAAAAAATTAAATAAAAGTTTAAATATGAAATAAATTTAAAAATCGTAGGGAACATTTTATTGAATTGTAAACTCAGACAAAAATACAAAAAAAAAAAAATAAAATAAATATATAAATATAAAAAACAAAAATATTATATAACGATTATATTGAAAGACAAATACAAAAAACCAACTGAAATAAAGAGAACTTCATATGATATATAAAATAATGTATTAAAATATGCGTTTCATTATATCACGGGACACAAGCGATTGGCTTGATAAAAACATCAGTACCGTCTTAGGTATAGCACAAAAAAAGTGGGTTGGGTGATTCTTTTCTTTTCAGCTAACTTTCGCCCACTTGCAGATTAAGTAATTTGACACAGACAAGAAAAAGCGAATACTCCGGAAGCGAAATTTGGTTTTAAGTCCTGTGCTTACATAAAATTGAAACATGAAGCATTTAAAAACTTTAAAGAGTCGGAAATTGTCAAAAAAGTTGATAAAGTTTCTCAAAGTTGAAAATTTCGTACTGTATCGATAAAGTCGAATTGTGACGAATAACTCTAAGAGTAACGAAAGGTATCGAAAAAACGGAAAACTCGGTATAGGAATCGGATGGTACTGAAAAAAGTTAAAAAAGTCGCATTGCATCGAAAAGTATGCAAATGTCGATAAAATTCAATTATATCGATTTTTTTCTGAAAAGTCGAGTTATATCAAAAAATATTTAATAAACTCAATAAAAGTTAGAGGGTATGGAATAATTTGAAAGCATTTGACTACAGTCAAAATACATCACTTTAATATTATTCATTTAATGTTTAAAAATGTCGAACAAGTCAATAACAGTTGGAAATTATTGAAAAATGTTCAATAAATGTTTTGAATTGAAACTAAAAAGGCAATGAAATTCGAAATAAATTTAATTATTTTGAAAAATTTGATAACAGTCTAAATGCAGCATTGAATTTTATCCAAAAATATAGAAAAAGTTGGTCAATAAAAATCAATAAAAGCATAAAAAAAATATTCAAATAGTTGATAAAATTTCAACAGTACCAAATAATATCGAAAATAAAATCACGTAATTATAAAATAAAATAAATAATAAAAGTCAAAATTCATTAACTAGAATTGAGATACATTGAAAAATTCAAAAAATAATAAATAATATCGGGAAAGTTGATGTGAATCGAAGAATATCGAAAAATATCGTACAAGTTGATAAAAGTTGGAAAATATCGCGAGAAACGACAAGAATCAAACAAAAACATAGGAAAATATTAAAAGCATTGACAAAGTTCTAAAGGTTTGGAATAATATGAAAAAATCAAATGAAGTCTAAAATATTGAACAATTCGATCTCAGTTGAAGTGTTATATTGAGTTGAAGCGAAAAATATCGTTTAAGCCTATAAAAATCAAAATTTACCAAATTGAATCAAAAAATATCGAACAAGTTGAGAAGTATTGCATAGCTTCGAAGAAGTCGATGAAAATGACTTAAATCGAAATTTATTTCAAAATTTGATAAGAGTCGTAATATATCGAATGATATCGAAATTTTCGAAGAACATGAAAAATTCAATTTAAGCCAAACTGTATCGAACTCAATCGAAAAATTCGAATAAATCTAAGTGTTATCGAAAAAATTTCAAACAATTTGATGAAAGTCAAATATTAGTGACATATATTGAAAAATAATGGGACTCCGATAAGTATCTAATATTAATACCTCACATTGAAAAATATCAAATGGTATCAAAAGTCGATAAAAGTTCAGTAATACATAGCAATTAGATTTGAGAATTATCGCTTAGTAATATTGAGAAAGTGTCATTTAACTTGGTACGTTTGGTAACGCAAAAAAATTAGGCGGTTTTGGTCTAGTGGGCGTGGCTTCTAATGTATATGTGAACATTTTTAATCGCTATGCTAAGAAGCCTATTAGTGATAAAAATAGGATTTGTAAAAAATGTAGACGAGGTTAGTTTAGTAGTCGTGATATGCTTCGCTAAGAAAACTATTCAAGCAAACGTTACTAAGTCTGGGGCGGGAGCGCTTGTTGATTCATTAAATAGAAATTGGATGGGATCGAATAAATTGACGTGGCATCCCAAAGCAAGCTGAGTTCATAAGACTATTCAAGTCGCCAAATATTTTAAAGCTCGGTATGGAACGTTTGGTGTTGCAAATTAATGGACAAATAATGAAACAGTCCTTATATGCATATGCGGAGTCAAGGTATGTAGTAAAAACGCCTGTTCAAATTTAAGAGACGATTTTCTCCAAAAGATGAGCGTATGTAGAATATTTGAGACTACAGTTTTTTGTCATCTTCGAAAAAAACTTTTGCTTAAGTTCCTGAAATTATATGGCTTCAAAGTTAATTGAGATAATAATGAAATTAATGTTTTATTTAACACATGGCATTGGTTGTCTTTTATTGAAAATTTATCATTAAAACATTTAACATCTTGTGACTTTTTATGTCATTTATTTCTATTCATATCATTGATTACCTAACATTCATATATCGGCAATTTTATTTACAGATTAAGTACACTAATGCAGTAGCTATTAACTTCTTTATTGATTTCTCGTATGCTAATTGATTTCATTGATAGCACCACCTTCACTTTGCACTTACTATGTGATACTCTGTCCACAGAACAGGGTACTAAATATTTCCGGGATTCCACTTAATAGCGCACTTAAGAAGATGCTGCCGTTTACATTGAGCACATGAATTTCTGCATTCCATAAACAATACTCAATTAAACATTCGACCTAAAACATCCCACTAAGTTCATAAAATGAGCAGATGCTGTTATGCAAATTCCTACATTTCATCTATACAAAAGTTTACGAGAGTTCGCTATGCAGCAAAGTGGTCATGTTTGTGCGCAACAGCTAATTAACATGCTGAAACATTAAATATTGACCACTTGCCGTTGGAGTCGTCTGACGGTTGCTTCTGCCAACTTTGGCTTAGATAGTCACAATTCAAAAGTTAACATATCTCATATTTGCATTGTGGGTGATTTATGCGAAATTTGCATGAGTCTGTCTCACAGGTATGAGTTAGGTATGCAAATTTCCATATGATAATTATTAACAATTTGTTGTCAGTTTTTTTTTTGCATTAAAAGCTTTTAATTAAGTGATGTCGAAATGAAAAAGAAATTGATGTCGATAAGAAGAATGTTTAGATAAGAAGTTTTATGTTGAAAACTTTTTTCTGTCAAACGAAAACTTTTTACTTTTAAACGAAAACTCTTGACTAAAGCTACACTGAGAAAACGATTTGTTTGAATATAACAAATGTTAATTCGATATAGCGCAATCAAATATTTATTTGAATTTTGTTTAAAGTCTAATTTAGATAGCAAGGAAAAGTTCAAAGATTTGCCGCTTCAAAATAGAAAAAGAAAAAAGTGTCTCACTGTTCGCACCCTTCCCTTCAAAGAATGTGTGTAGTTTGTAAGGCATATAAGTTGTGTAAAGTTTGTATGAAATCAAATATTCTGATACTAATGCATACTAAATACATTGTTTTTTACGAAAACCAATGAAAATCTGACTATAATGTGACTTTCCAAAATCAATTTGTACGAATGTCATAAATATCGTGTTAATGTTTGTTAGCTGTATTTAACAAATCTTACATTCCATGTTTTTGGTTTTCCGCAAATTGACCTCTGATCATTTTTTTAATTCGTCTATCATTTTTAAGTGACATTTCGAACAAATCAATTAATTTTGTTGCAAGCATAGTTTTAATGAATTAATTTAGAATTGTAAATGCACAGTTTATTTAATTGTTTAATTAAATTGATATTTGATGAAAATTAATGCAAAAGATAATAAATTTTATCGCAATAAACATTTATGTTTAATGCGTTAGACAAACTTGAGTGCACGAGCGCATATCTATGATGTGAATCGAATTGCGGGTGTTAATGGATTTAAACATCATATTTGATATTTTATTACAAAAAAAAAGAAAAGTATATTTTACACGCAAGTATATCACGACAAATTCGTTAATTTTACCATTTAATGTAAATTGTTTATGTTAACAATCTGTTGAATTAATTATTAGTTGACTTTGCTGTTTGAATGCTAACAGTGCACTCTCCGAATGAAATTGATGCTGAACTTTACATGACCGGAAGTCAAGTATTTAAATTAACAATTAATTAAAAGTAGCAAAAGTGTCAATACATAACATAAATCATATCTTCGTCGTTATGATTTTTGAAATGCTTAATAATTAATAAGTGATCTTGGCCGTGAAGGGGTTTGCATATCTTAAGGTTAGAAAGAGTTCAAAGTTTGGCCAGACGCTTTAGGGGTATTTTAAATCATTTGATTTTTGTGTATTTATTACGAGTTTAAATTTGAGAAAAATTAGTCAAAATTTAAGAACTAAAACTGCATAATTAAGTGACTTTTCAATGGGCCAATGTTTAACTATAGTATTTTCTGAGCATCTGACTTAAATTGCTGCATATGACGTCCATTAAGAAAAAAAACTCATTAAGTTTTACTTTTCAGATAAAAGATCAAATTAAGCTCAGAGAAAATACCAGGAACATTTCAATGTCAGAAAGCATGTTTCGAGACCAAATATCCCTCTTTCAAAGAAGTGGATCAATCGCCAGTGAATTTCAACAGCACTAGCTGCATCCCTAACATGACACTTTTAAGCGGCTGCTAAATGAGTTGTCGGCCCATATTCCTTAGAAAATAATGAAAATCAACCAGAAATAATAAACAACGCTCTGTAAGCGAAATGCTTGAACATTTTTTACACCAAGCGATTGAAGAAAAGCAGGAAGTATGATTAGAGTCATACACTGGTACTATTAGTTTTGATATAAGTGCGCTACAGTAGGTCATATCGACAAAAACTATGTTTCTACACATTACAATCACCTTTCTTATAGTATAGTTCGCATTGACGTCAAATATAATGAATTCAAATGTTTTTGCTAGTAATGCACCAATAAGGAGCTATATGGATTTAAATTTATTATTTGCAACATAAACATTTTTCTAGTTTAACAAACCAAAAAATCACCGCAACCCAAAGTATGCTCACTTATTTTGGCTAAAAAAGTCCCCGAAAACTACGCTTGTGAATACTCCGCTCATTTCAAGTGAATCGATACGTGCAAGTTTATGCAAACAGTGAGTGCGAGTGTGATTCCCACTCTCGAATTTCCTATGAATCCGGGTGAGTATAAAACTCAAAAAATTTTTACTTGCTAGTATGCTTAAATGACCAAAAACGAGTGCTTGGACTTTCAAGCTATTCGTTGTAGGTCTCTGGTAGATAGTCATGTTAATTTGTTTAGATTAAAATTAACAAGAAGTTGAGAGAAATTAATCATAAAATTGCCTTATTAGGGAAATAATTAGCAAATAGTTCAACCAACCTATTTAAGCCATAACTTTTCAGATAAAAAAAGTTTTAGTGATGCGGCGTATGCAGAACCAATAAAAAGGGGCAAAAATAGCATCCCATCATCAATTGTTGCAATGCTTTTTTTCTCAGAAATTCAGTTCAAAATATGCTTTTGAAAGGTTAATTAATTAAAGTTGAAATCGCAAATTTAAAATGACAAAAAACCAAACTTTTATTTTAATTTTTTATTTTTATTAACATATGCATTTCGAATACCCTTTTAAAAGGGTTTTGGTGTGACTTACAAAATCTATTTTCAATTTTTCTCATCAATTTGGGTAATGACATCGGCAAGATAGTTCAAAACTTTCACGGTCCCCTCTGGTAACGTTCAAAATTAATTTTTGATCTTTTCGCATCATTTGAGTGCATTATAAGGCCATGGGAAAAATAATTTTAAGGCACTCCTTAGGGGACTAGAGTACTCCTCTAGTGGTTTTCGAATTTCGAAATACATTTCGAGCTTTTTTTAACAGCTGATGCTGTGATATTTTTTTTTCGACAGTGGGCCTAAACATAAGAGTAATCATCAATCTGAAATAATATTGTTGAATTTTTGCTGCTTTAGAAAAGTCCGAAGTAGTTTCCCTTATAGTCCATTGAAATGTTACAAAATTTTGGCTGAACCTTGCATTTTGGACATGACAAGATTTTTTTTTTGTGTTGTGTAGATAGGGTCAGTGTGAGTATAAGTCTCGGTTGAAAGCCCACCCATTTAGCAGTAATTTTGAAAACCGATGTAAATAATATTTCCGCGATATCTTGAGAGCCGTAAATGTTACAAAATTTTTTTAAGACATTTTAAGTAGAAAATTGAATTCTTTACAATATTGATTAATATAATTTTTATCGTAAAATTGAAAATGAAAAAATTTTAATTAAAAAACGACTAAAGTATTCGGGTAAAATATCATTTAAGGACCATAACTTTTTTTCTATTGATTTAATTAAAAAATACTCCGAAGGTTTTTTGTATTCCAAACAATTTCCTATACTCATTTTTTAAATTTATTTCTTTTGAGAGGCGTTAGGACGGTTCGAAGGGATCAAACCAAGAGGTGTACGTTGTACGTTATAGTGATTCAGACACATATAAAGTTTATAAAAATAGTTCTTCTTTTAGTATATGTGACTGGGAAAGTTAAAAGGGACCTACGGTACGAAAATAAATTTTCGAGAAAAACGACTTTGAAGTTAAGAAGTGGTTTTTTATGCGTATGAACGTTTTTATGGCTTGAAACTTATTACTCGGAAGTTTTTGGGGTCGCTGATTACGAATCTGGTATCAGATTTCAAAAATTCAAAATGGCGGATTCAATATGAAGGACAAATTTTTTTAAAAACTGATCGCATGTGCTTGAAACTCCTTACTAGGGGGTTTTTGGAGTCGCTGATTACGAATCTGGTATCAGATTTTAAAAATTCAAAATTTTTTAAAAACCAATCGGATTTGCTTAAAACTTGTTACTTTTCATTGTCGCTGATTACGAATCTGGTATCAGATTTTCAAAATTCAAAATGGCGGACAAATCTTCCAAAAACTGATTGGATTCGCTTGAAACTTGTTACTCGAGGGTTTTTGGGGTCATTGATTACGAATCTGGTATAATTTTCTCGAAATTTAAAATGGCGGATCCAATATGGCCTAACAGGTTTTTAAAAACTGATTGGATTCGCTTGAAACTAGTTACTCGGAGGTCTTTAAGGTCGCTAATTACGAATCCAATTTCAGTTATTGAAAATGGCGGATCCAATATGACGGACCACAAATTTAATAATTGATCAGATTCGCTTTTCAAAATTCAAAATGGAGGATTTTAATAGATAAATGAACGATTTTTCTAAAGAAACAAACAGCAAATTTACAACTTCATTATTTATTATACAAATATACTTTAGAGAAGAACACAAAAACTTAGAAAACGTGAAACAGAGAAGAGCACAATAGATTAAAAACGTAAAAAATGCATACATTAAAAGTGTTTTCTTGGATTTATAATTTATTTTAACAAAGTAAAAATCTGTGTAGTGTTAAAGTACGCTACATATTGAATCCGCCATATTGAATCTGCCATATTGAATCCGCCATTTTGAATTTTGAAAATTTGATACCAGATTCGTAATCAGCGACCCTGAAAACCCCAAAGTAACAAGTTTCAAGCGAATTTGATCAATTTCATAAAGGTTTGTCAGATTGGATTTTTTCATACGTTTTTTTTTTGTCAATGTGTCCATGTTTGGAGCGGATTTGTGAAAAAACTAATATAGCTAGAAAGCTGCGGTTTGTTGCATTGAAAAGAGCGAAGCCTCTTCTATAAGAATCGCTAAAAAAGTGAAAATTGATTTTTTCGAACCGTAGGTCCCTTTTAACTTTCCCGGTCACATATAGTTCAATATGTCCTCCGAACTAGTATGCCTTTTTTCAGAACTTTAAGTAGAGCGAAACCGCAAAGTTTCAAATAAAAATTCGAATATTGGGTAATTTCTGCAACAGTAGGCGAGTTTTAAATCAGTATTATATTCAAAAAATTTTACTCGCAGGGATCACTGGTTCTAATTTATACAAAAACAAAATGCTTCGCAAATTTCATGAAATCTAAAGTTAATTATTTACAAAATTGGGTATTGGCGAATCTGAATTTATAGTCAACTAACTTTATATAAATTTATTAAATTCAGTGAAAGCAACATTTTTTTCCATTTCATCTCATATATTATCACTGATAATATGCTGTAATTTAGCACATTAATTGTGATTAGTGGAATGTAATTGTAAGCAATAATCATGTGTCTAAGTCAAATACCCATAAACGGTGTTAACGATGTCTTAAGGCGTATCACAATTAAATGAATCCAAAAGACTTTGACTGTTGATTCGTGAGCATTGCATTCAAAACACAGTGCAACAATAAAAGTTTTTTTGATTGCAAGAAAGTAGCTGTGACATAATCCTGAAAGAGAACGTTGTGCGAACCTACTGTTGTTCTTCAACATCAATGCAATTGTGAATGGTTAATGTGAATTCCGAAAATGTTTAGCTTTAAAAAAGCAATAGCTTTGACATCGACTTCAAACCTTCAGCTGTTCATTTATTTGCAGCGCATTTGCTGCTTTGATTTGAAGGTTTAAGAATTTCAACTTACTGAACTATAATTTGTTTTTTAGCAAAAATGGTCAGTACAATGATCACTTTCAGGATTATGCTATTGACAACTCTGCTGAAAAAATGCTGTTGGACTGTGTTATTGCAATTCTAAGACCAATTATGAATTTTGTTGATGATTACATCTATCTATCTGCCCGTATTGTAATGCAACAAACGAATATCAATTTTCCACAGAGTAGCAACACATGAGGGATTGCAAACAAAACGATGATGACTATCAATTGAAATGTCAGAAACACAAAGCGCTTTGCATTGATGATAAATGAATTGAAAATGATGTGCTGCATTGATAAATGAAAACTTCGACAATGCGTTCAAAGATGAAATGGAAAATTTCGAGCCTAAAATACGGAAGTGATGTAATGGGGATATATATGTTTTTTTTTTCATAACTAATGAACTTTGTGCTATAGCGATGATGATACATGAAAATTTTTAATAAACAGGAAATGAAAAACCATTTGAATATTAGATAGTTTTGTCCAAGAACTATGAAAACAACTTTTCTTTTTAAATTATGGAAAGTCGTTTTATGAATTTAATAACTGAAAAACTTAAATTCTTTTGTTCGACATACAAACGCATTTTTTATTTTTTTTTTTTTTGACAAAATGCTGTATCACTTAAAACACTACTAAGTACATCACACCCTCAAAGCAGCAGCAAAGTGCGGTAAAAAGTAAAACAAAAATAAATTTTTTATGATGATGAAGTTGACAACTTCGTAAATACTTAACCGTTTCATGCTCAAGGATTTACACACAGTTTTAAGCTTCCGTATTTTTATGAGAACGGCACATTTTTTTTTTTTTTTTTTGATATTTTTAAAATGCTCAATCGCAGTCTTAGTCTTAAGAAAATAAATAAGATTTTCATCATTTAAATCTGTGCTCATAATTTATAATTTTTAATGCTAATGGTGATGCTGATGCTGATGACGATGATGAATTTGCTTTGGGGTCGCGTAGGTGCTTTAGTCAAGTGTTTTTGCAAAAATATTTTCTTTTCACTTTGGACGCTGCTGACTGACTGTGTGCCGGTGATCCTTATTAATAATTCAACAGCTTTGTTGACATTTTTCCAGGAACGCAAATTGTTTGTGCGTTTGTAAATTTGTTGAAAATTTCCAGTTGCGAATTTCTAGGTAACTCAACAGTTTCGTCGCTTGTGAGTCAATGCAAATTTTGCTGAAATGGCGGAGCACTTAATTTTAATTAGCGGTGATAAATGCGTAAAATTGCAAAAAGGTTTTCTTAGGTTTTCTTGTTGTTGTTAGGTGAAAGTGGAAATTTACGTCCTAATGATAATTCTAAGAATTTATGCTTTTTGTTTTTCCGAGATATATTGTTATGAAAAGGTACTTTGTGCTTAGCAGGTACGATTCTGTTCTAATTTAGTGAGCAAGGATTCTGATGTTATGGATTCGCCTACATAAGTTTTTTTAATTATCATCGTATTATAAACTTTAAATTAAATAAAATTATATAGCTTTTTGATGCCTGTAGCGAACATTTTGGGTTTAGTGGTGTTCAAGATATGGCTACAACATTGTATTCAGCGCCGAATTAATACTTTTAGTGATCTGGAGCTCAAACTGGAAAGGGGCCCTTTTTAGCCTAACACATAAAATATAAGAACGCGGAACATTTTTAAGCCTGGATTTTTGACCTGTCTCGACCGATTTGAAAAAAAAACTCACAAAACTAATTAATATCCGAAATTTTTTCAAAAATGAGAGTCATACAACAAAGCATTTGAAATTATTATTTTTAAAGAGGATAGTAGAATTGTTTAACATTAACTTTTAATGCCAATAAAAGGTCAAATTTTGATACATTTTGACCGTCATAACTCTCATATGGCAGTGGTCAAGTTTTTGATTTCGTTCATTTTGATATAAATGCTATACCCTGTAAGCAACCAATTAATTTAGTTGTTAAAATATTTCTTTAAGGTGCCGGTGAGTTATAATCAAAAAACTGTCATATGTTTCATTTGTATTGGCCATACAAATTCGCATATCATTCTCTGTCTTGGAAAAACAAAATAATTTTTTTGTAGAAACATTTTCTTAATTTGAGTAAATATTTTCACACTCTCTTTTAAAAAACATTTTACTTATAACTGGTCACAATGGTAGGAGAATTTCATTGTCTTAAAATAAATTTTCTTTATTTAAAGGACGCTTTGAATGTACATATGGGACATTCCACGCCGAATCGCACACCATTTGGCTTTTGCTTCTCTAATTTTTTTTCTTTTGGAAAAAAAAAAAATTGGTTTCTAATTAAGTAAAACAATTTAAGGTGTTATCTTCGGCCAGGCCGAAACTCACATACCCTACACTGTACTGAAAGTAACTTTTAAATAAATGTTAAAAAGACGTTGAATAAGTCGAAAAAAATAAGAAAAGTAAGAAAGGTTGAAAAAGTCGAAAATATATGCAAAATGTTTAAATAAATCGAATATAAATGAAATATTTTAAATATGCCACGCCCACTTCTCCAATTCCGCCCACTTTTGGTTCAATAAAATTATATTCATGATCGACATCCTTACATTAAATTTCAGCAAAATAACTTGTATAGTTTGCGATCTATACTGCAGTTAAATTTAAAATTTAGGGCGGTGGCACACCCACTGGTACAATCCAGCCCGATTTTGATCCAGAAATAGCTTTCCATAAGCAAACCTCTTACAATAAATTTTAGTATGATTGCTCACATATTTCGATAAATATGCCACTTACCGTATTTTATTTGCATGGGAGGTGCCACGCCCACTGGTGATATTTCAGCCACTTTTGATTCAGATATACTCTATAGCAACTGAACCACTTACATTGAATTTCATAGTAATTGCTGCAATAGTTCACTTAAAATAACGCTAACAAATTTATGTTAATATGGGAGGCGCCACGCCCACTGATGCAATCCTGTCAAAATTTATTTATGTATTTTTAAAGCTGATATTAACTGACACCTATACACCAAATTTTATGCAGATTACTCTCATAGCACATTATCTATAGCAATAAATGTTTTTTTGCTTATATGGGAGGAGCCACGCCCACAGGTACTATTGGATCAATTTTTTGTAATAAGATACCTTATGGCAAGTATATCTGCCTCATTAAATTTCATAACGATTACGTTGTTAGTTCCCATAACATAACGTTTATAAATACTGTGGGCGGTGCCACGCCCTTAAAAGAGTTTCTTCAGTAAAATGGCTGAGCTCGTATTGATAACTGCTTTCAGCGGCATCATATCCAAAATTTTCATGAAAATCGTTTGTGCCAATTTTGAGATATACAGAATCAAATTTTTTAAGAGTTAAAAAGTGCCACGCCTAATTTTTCGATTCCGCCCACTTTTATCACAGTTCAAGATATATTTGATATGTATCCGTTAATTAAATTTCATTGCAATATCTTGAACGGCTTACAAGATATGGTAGTATAAATGATAAAGTTTAGGGCTATGCCACGCCCCTATATGATACTTTGGAAACTTGAAATCCAGCCTAATCCTAATTTGTGCACCAAATCACCAAGTTTCATCAAAATCCCTGCAACTTTTTTCATAATTGACCTGGGTAAATATACATTAAGCATGGGTGGTAGGCGTGTCCTTCAACCGATTTTGCCCATTTTCAATAGCAAGATGCCTGCAAGAAGGTGTGATCTGTGTGTGGAAGTTTCATTCAATTATCTTTCTTGGTTTTCCCCAAAACCTGATTTTAACAGACGGACAGACAGACGGACATCGCTAAATCGACTCAGGTGGTGACGCTGATCAAGAATATATATACTTTTTCATACCTGCCACGCCCCCTTCTATGTGTTACAAACGGAGAGACAAAGTGATTATACCCTCGGTGTAGGGTATAAAAATGTCCAAATAAATCATAGATGCAGAAGGAAAATTTTGTCGAATGTGGCATGGATTGCCCCATGTACTATATCTGCAATCTCAGCGTGTTTTTTTCCAATTTGTTTGTATCAGAATTGAAGTACAGTAATGATCCAGTTGTATTCGATTATTTCTAAAGCTCTCAATTTGTTTATATGAACTTTATAATGAATAAGGACGCATTCTAAAGGCAAGGTATTATTATATTTGTCTAGATGATAGCCTCAGCTATACTTACAATAAGGAAATAATTCTTTAACAATGCATACAGCCAGTCCATATTGATGTAAACTTTTAATAAAAATTTAGGAATTGTTTCTTGAAATGAGTGCAACTTTTTGGTTTAGTTATGTGTGTTGCATTAGAAAGAGGTTCAATGGTAACGTCATCTTAATGATGATAATGAATGATCCACTAATGTCTTCAATTATCTTAAAACTGCTGGCTATCTCACAATTTATATTCCAAGCCAAAAATCCATCAATATTGAAAATTGCATGAATAACTAAAGCCTCAGCTCACGCAGGCAACATCAGTTTCGTTAAAACTTAAGTCCGTAAAATATTTTCAACAAACAATTTATTAACACAACCTTTTTCTATTCTCTAATTACAGCACTGACCAAGAAATTATCTGATATTGCACAATTTTTGGTCATCTACTTTAAGACTTGGCTTATAAGCGGTTGAAATGCTAATGAACAACAATTTTTGCCAAACACTTCAAGCTAAATTCAACTACGATTCCACTACGAATTTATTCCAAAAAAACGCATCTTCCTTAAAAATTAAAGCCAACAACAGCAGCAAATTTACATTTTACAATAATAACAACAATATAGAATTTTAACGAGTTTTTCACACATGTTTCATAAGCAAAGAATACAAAAAATAAAAAAAGCGCAGTTAAGAACAACTGACATTTTTTTTGCAATCTTAACACATCAATATCGCTATTTTGAAACACATGTCATGTTTAAAAACATTGACGTCTGTGACACGTCCACCCATGCACACAACTACAACAACAGAAAAAAAACACACGCGGAATGTGTGAAACCGCCATCATTATTCTGAAGAAGGAATCGAACAGCAGCGGAATAAGCGAGAATGGAGAGCGTAAAATTAATTTTGGATAAGGAGGAAGCTTGGGCGCAAATGTGCTGAAAATCGGTCAAGTTAAGCAGCAAAGTATCGACGCGTCGCGTCGCCCACCGCGGTATACAGGGCATCACAATTATTCAGCAACACGCGCACACACGGAATGACATTCCATGCATTTTAAATAGAAGCAGACGGCGCGCGAAGTTGAGTGTCAGTTGGAGCCGCCAACAGAGGTCGCCTCTCGTCGCGTTGTTGGAGCTGTTTTTTTTTTTTTAAAAAAAATAAAGTCAACACTGTCTAGAGATCGATCGGAGAGGATCACATAGAAAAAGAAGAAGAAGAAGCAAAAAAAAAACGTGCCACATAATAACAACAAATGACATTGCTATGTAAAAAGACACGCAACGCTATAACGGACACTGAGAGAAAATAATTGCTAGCAACACGCATTTGAGTTGCAATATTTTTATACGGATTTTTTTGTTTTTTTCTAAAAGTTTTTAGCAATTTCGTGCTATCTAGCGTTTAGTGTTCAATATTTTGAAAAAATATTGTGCAATATTTTTTTTACTGTTCAATAATATTGCGTAAGTTTCTTATTGCAATAGAGCTATCTTAGCGATATCTTTGAAAAACTCATATTGTGCATTTATATTGAGTAATATTTTTGCAATATTGCGCAATATTTTTCATTGTTCAATATAGATATTGTGGTGTAAGTTATTCAGAATTCTTTATATTGTGCACTTATATTGAACATGATTGTGCAATAATATTGCGCAATATTTAAAATTGGCAACTATACATTATTGAATTTTTGTAACTTGTGCAATAATATTGCGCAATATTTTTAATTTTGCAATAATTTTCTGCAGCGTGTTTATGTATAATATTGTGCAATATTGCTGAACGTTTGTAGTTTTTTATGATGAAATTTGAGACCAAGATGTTGTAAATTTATTAGTTTGAAAGTTCGGCTTTTTGGTCAAATAGATAATGCGAATAAAAACAATTATTCCATTTTTTTCCCGACGTTTCGTTGGGTATTTTCCAACTTCTTCAGGGGTTCTTTATTGAATCTATAATTTATTTTAAAAAATCGTTATAAAAGTATTGTATTATTTTTATATTTACTTTTAACCCACATTGTATATCTATCACATTGATGAAGTTTATTGCAGCATTCCCTAGACAATCACTACATTAAACATAATTGAAAAGTAATAAACAATTACAATTAAACTTAAAAACAAATACAAAAAATTTTTAAACTTAAAAAACACAGAAACATGTAACACTTTAGAAGTTGTCCGAAAGTTAAATGACGAGAGTGTAATTGGAGTTTAGGTGATCTTTGTCTTCTTTTGTATTCATTGTTGTTGTTAGTTTTTGCTGAATCCTCAAGCTCTCAAGAGTGTAGCGCGCATTTACTCTCCTTTCTTTGTCTAGTATTTTAATGTTGTCGAAATCAGCTGTGTGTTCTTTTTCCAATATGTGTTGAGCTAAGGCCGTGGTTAATTTTTCTTTTCTTATGTCAGCTTTATGCTCTCCTACTCTCACTGACAAAGCTCTTTTTGTCGTCCCTATGTAAACAAGATCGCAAGTTACATTGTTTTGACCTTTGCATCCGATCTCATATACAACATCATGTTGTTGTTGTAATGGAATTTTGTCTTTGGTGTTTGTAAAAATTCTATTGAGCGTTAAATTAGATTTATATGCGAATGTCGTATTTTCCGTTCTTATTACTTTGTGTAACAATTTGCTCTCCGCTAAATGTGGAATAAATCTAACTCCAAAATATTTATGAGGGTTGCCACCATTTTCAGTCTGTCCCTCCTTATTGGAATTTTTGCCTTTGTGGTCGTATATTTTATAGCTTATCAAATTGTCGATAAGTTTGTAAGGGAAGTTGTTTTGGCTTAGAATCGTTTTAATTTTCTTTATATTTTCATTGTGAAAAGATACGTCGCTGATATCTAAAACTCTATTGATTAAATTGTTGGCTGTGTTTATTTTAAGTTTGTAAGGTTGTGTGGAGTAATAGTTGACAATACGTCCTGATGTCGTAGGTTTAGCATACCAGTTGAATTTGATCTTATTTTCAAATCTGTGCAGTTTAGTGTCAAGATAGGGAAGGCTATTATTTGTTTCTGTTTCTACAGTAAATTGCAGTTTATTGTGATATTTGTTCAATGTGCTTAGAATTATTTCTTTGTCCTTGGTTTTGATAATAGCAAAAAGATCATCCACATATTTTACTATAAATTGAATATTAATATTTTGTTTCCTTAATTCTTCTGTGGCGTAGTCCAGTAAGCTGTCAAGTATTAAGTCAGCAATAGTTGGAGAAAGTGGATTCCCCATTGGTATGCCAAAAATTTGATTGTACAATTTTCCATCGTACTGAAAATAATTATTTTCTTTTAAACAAAATTCTAAAATTTTTAGGAATTGTCGTTTAGAAAATTTAGTATGAGTTTTTACATTGTCCCATTGTTCCATAATTGTTTTTATGGCGAGATAGGTCGGTATATTGGTAAAAAGTGATATGACGTCGAACGATACCATAATGTCATCTTTATTCAAAGTTTCTTCCTTAAGTTTATCTCTAAGCTGGAAAGCATTTTTTATATTGTATTTTGATGAAACAATATTTTTAAGAATATTTCCTATAAATTTGGAAAGACGGTAGCACGGGACGTTATAAGAAGCCGATATGGGCCGTAGTGGTATATCTGTTTTGTGGATTTTTGGCAATCCATAAAGTCTTGGGGCAGAAGCTGCTGGACAAGAAAGCTGAAGTTTTTGTTTAAAATCGATGTAATTTTGTTTGAATAGTTCATTAACTATTTGGTTATTGAGTTTTTGTAATTTTTCGGAAGGGTCAGTTCTTATGGTCTTGTAGGTATTTTTGTCATGTAATAATTCTAACATTTTTTTATTGTACATGTGTTTGTACATGATGACTGTTTTATTACCTTTGTCTGCTTGCGTGATAACAATATCGTTTACGTATTTGTTGACGAATTTTTTGGTGTTTTCGTAAATTTTGAGTATAAATCTTTCAGTAGGTGTATTTATTATTTTTCTCTTATAAGTTGAAATCCTGTTTGCCAACGTTGATCTGGCAACATTCTTTTCTCTCTCGTCTTCTATTAGTTGTATGCACTGCTCAAGATCAGCAATGACATGTATTGGTGAAAAGTTTTTTTGGCTAACTGGTAATGCGAATTTTTTCCCCAGTGAGAGTAGCCATTTACTCTCAATTGGTATTTCTATCGTTGTTAGGTTTACAAACCAATGCTCATTTATAGGGTTAAAAGTAAATATAAAAATAATACAATACTTTTATAACGATTTTTTAAAATAAATTATAGATTCAATAAAGAACCCCTGAAGAAGTTGGAAAATACCCAACGAAACGTCGGGAAAAAAATGGAATAATTGTTTTTATTCGCATTATCTATTTGACCAAAAAGCCGAACTTTCAAACTAATAAATTTACAACATCTTGGTCTCAAATTTCATCATAAGAAACAATCGGAAGGCCTGCCGAAATCAATCTAACTATTGAATTAAAATGAAGAATTTTTTTAATCATATAAAAGTGAAATATAACATTGAAACATGTATTACAATGAAGGACTACTGCAGACAGAAAAAAAGACTAGCTAAACTAAACGAAAGACGAAAATTTCTTTTAGAAACCCAGGCTTATGGAATTATACCGAATCATCTAAAAAACACGACAGCTAACACAAGAAGACTTTTTACGTCTCACCAACTTCAAACACAGCTTAAAAAATTAGAAAACACCTTTCATTTTAAAATTCAAAAACTTGAAATCCAACAAACTAATATAAACATAAAAACAACAGAGCAAAATATTATACACTTTGAACAGATCATGGCTGCCACACTTAATGCTGAAGAATATATAGCATTCACAACTAGGCAAGCATCAATATTCTTTTTCACGGCACGTCAAACCCAACAGACGCATTGCGCCAAACTAGAAACCTTAAAAAATGATAAAATGAAAACCTTTGGACTAAAAATAAATGAGCATTGGTTTGTAAACCTAACAACGATAGAAATACCAATTGAGAGTAAATGGCTACTCTCACTGGGGAAAAAATTCGCATTACCAGTTAGCCAAAAAAACTTTTCACCAATACATGTCATTGCTGATCTTGAGCAGTGCATACAACTAATAGAAGACGAGAGAGAAAAGAATGTTGCCAGATCAACGTTGGCAAACAGGATTTCAACTTATAAGAGAAAAATAATAAATACACCTACTGAAAGATTTATACTCAAAATTTACGAAAACACCAAAAAATTCGTCAACAAATACGTAAACGATATTGTTATCACGCAAGCAGACAAAGGTAATAAAACAGTCATCATGTACAAACACATGTACAATAAAAAAATGTTAGAATTATTACATGACAAAAATACCTACAAGACCATAAGAACTGACCCTTCCGAAAAATTACAAAAACTCAATAACCAAATAGTTAATGAACTATTCAAACAAAATTACATCGATTTTAAACAAAAACTTCAGCTTTCTTGTCCAGCAGCTTCTGCCCCAAGACTTTATGGATTGCCAAAAATCCACAAAACAGATATACCACTACGGCCCATATCGGCTTCTTATAACGTCCCGTGCTACCGTCTTTCCAAATTTATAGGAAATATTCTTAAAAATATTGTTTCATCAAAATACAATATAAAAAATGCTTTCCAGCTTAGAGATAAACTTAAGGAAGAAACTTTGAATAAAGATGACATTATGGTATCGTTCGACGTCATATCACTTTTTACCAATATACCGACCTATCTCGCCATAAAAACAATTATGGAACAATGGGACAATGTAAAAACTCATACTAAATTTTCTAAACGACAATTCCTAAAAATTTTAGAATTTTGTTTAAAAGAAAATAATTATTTTCAGTACGATGGAAAATTGTACAATCAAATTTTTGGCATACCAATGGGGAATCCACTTTCTCCAACTATTGCTGACTTAATACTTGACAGCTTACTGGACTACGCCACAGAAGAATTAAGGAAACAAAATATTAATATTCAATTTATAGTAAAATATGTGGATGATCTTTTTGCTATTATCAAAACCAAGGACAAAGAAATAATTCTAAGCACATTGAACAAATATCACAATAAACTGCAATTTACTGTAGAAACAGAAACAAATAATAGCCTTCCCTATCTTGACACTAAACTGCACAGATTTGAAAATAAGATCAAATTCAACTGGTATGCTAAACCTACGACATCAGGACGTATTGTCAACTATTACTCCACACAACCTTACAAACTTAAAATAAACACAGCCAACAATTTAATCAATAGAGTTTTAGATATCAGCGACGTATCTTTTCACAATGAAAATATAAAGAAAATTAAAACGATTCTAAGCCAAAACAACTTCCCTTACAAACTTATCGACAATTTGATAAGCTATAAAATATACGACCACAAAGGCAAAAATTCCAATAAGGAGGGACAGACTGAAAATGGTGGCAACCCTCATAAATATTTTGGAGTTAGATTTATTCCACATTTAGCGGAGAGCAAATTGTTACACAAAGTAATAAGAACGGAAAATACGACATTCGCATATAAATCTAATTTAACGCTCAATAGAATTTTTACAAACACCAAAGACAAAATTCCATTACAACAACAACATGATGTTGTATATGAGATCGGATGCAAAGGTCAAAACAATGTAACTTGCGATCTTGTTTACATAGGGACGACAAAAAGAGCTTTGTCAGTGAGAGTAGGAGAGCATAAAGCTGACATAAGAAAAGAAAAATTAACCACGGCCTTAGCTCAACACATATTGGAAAAAGAACACACAGCTGATTTCGACAACATTAAAATACTAGACAAAGAAAGGAGAGTAAATGCGCGCTACACTCTTGAGAGCTTGAGGATTCAGCAAAAACTAACAACAACAATGAATACAAAAGAAGACAAAGATCACCTAAACTCCAATTACACTCTCGTCATTTAACTTTCGGACAACTTCTAAAGTGTTACATGTTTCTGTGTTTTTTAAGTTTAAAAATTTTTTGTATTTGTTTTTAAGTTTAATTGTAATTGTTTATTACTTTTCAATTATGTTTAATGTAGTGATTGTCTAGGGAATGCTGCAATAAACTTCATCAATGTGATAGATATACAATGTGGGTTAAAAGTAAATATAAAAATAATACAATACTTTTATAACGATTTTTTAAAATAAATTATAGATTCAATAAAGAACCCCTGAAGAAGTTGGAAAATACCCAACGAAACGTCGGGAAAAAAATGGAATAATTGTTTTTATTCGCATTATCTATTTGACCAAAAAGCCGAACTTTCAAACTAATAGTTTGTAGTTTTTATTTACGGATTATTTAATTTTATTTCATCTGCATTTATTTGTGTTTTTACAAAAATTTCTTTCAGTTTATTGAAACGAATTTGTTTTATTTATTCATTTGCTCGTATTTGTTTACAATGGAAATTATTGAAGAAGATTTATACAGTCAACATTCAACATCATTCATTATTCATGGCGCAAGTCTACCTACGAGTGAAGAAGAATTCTCGGCGTTCATCTTTTTTCTTTTCACTTCAGCTACGAGTAATAAAATGAAATACAAAAATTCATCACACCAAATTTTAAGAGTATTTTAAGCTTTTAAAAAACAATTTAAAATCTTTGAAATATACATATTTAGATATTAAAAAAAAAAAAAAATGGTAAGAACCAATTCATTCCACGTTTAATTGTTCTGTGAAAAGCACGAGTACAAAAATACAAAAACAAAATATTAATAAATCAATAAATTCTTCCACACTCCAAAAGTTTTGCATTTCTTTTTATATTTCAATTATTGTGGGTGGTTGTTATTTATGCTAATAATAAACGTGTCACCTTCGAAACAATAACACTGACCCTGAAGATTTATCAGACGATGAACCCACATTTTTATTTTGTTTTTTCTTAGAACATTAACATAATTTACACCTTTTAGTTTAAGAGAAAGATAGTGCTTAAAGCGATGAAAAAACTGCTCAGTTTGCATTCTATATCCTTGTGACCACTTTAAGTCCCCAACTCATTTTCGGTACTAATTTTCAATATATGGGCAAAATAATATGATTTTAACTCAGCAGAACGCTTTAACTGTCAATCATACACTTGTATCGCTTTTCAAGAATAATTTGACACATACATGCACATAAGGAATACATTTATGCACTTAACTCGTTTTCAACCAAAAAGCTCAAGAAATTTGTGAGACAGTTCAAATTAGAGGAGCGCAGACAAAAACGGCAGGAGGTTGCGAATCAAATGTAAACAAGGTAATTTTAGTAGGTAGGTAGGTGATAGCCCAATTTTCCAAAAATCAGCAATACATTGTCTTGGATTTTTAACTAATCCAAAAATCGACAATTCATTGAAGTGAACTTTTGAATAAACCAAATATCGACGATAATCGACACACTCGAAATTACGAAATTCGGTGTATTTTTCAACTTATTAAAAAATCAAAAATCTTATAAATTGATTGACAGTACGCAAAAAATCCAAAGACAACAATCTGAACTTTGAGCGGCAAAAAATAAGACAAATTCTCGATTACTAAAAAAATTAAGAATAAAAAACAATATTTTTGATTATTTATAAAACAATTCAAATAACGATATATCGAAATATCTCTTCTTCGAAATCCAAAAAATTGATATTGACTTAGCAACTATTTTAAGTTGGTGTTGTTTTAGCCAACTTTTTGAAAAAATAATTAATGATCATCTTACAAACATCGTTTCATCCCTGATGACAGTATCTCAGCACGGCTTTCTAAAGGGTAAGTCTACATCAACAAATCTTTTGGAGTTCACCACGCTTGTTATAAACGGATTTAAGCGAAAACAGCAAACGGATGTTATATACACTGATTTAAGCAAAGCTTTTGTCTGCGTAAGTCATAGCGTAGTCATAAAACTCTACAAAGAAACCTAAATGGTGTGATATAAACTTGATGACATTAAATCTTAAAAAGTGTAAGCAAATGACTTTTACAAGAAGTAAAGCATTTGAGACTTCATATTCAATAAACGGTGTAGAACTGGAAAAGGTTGACAATTTTGTTGATTTAGGCGTCACTATGGGTAAAAAAACTTCGCTTCAATGTTCATATAAGTTTAATGGTGAACAAAGTAAAAGGCGTCCTTGGATTTATTAAACGATGGTCTAAAGAATTTGACGACTTGTTAGACCAATATTAGAATATACGTCAGTGGTGTGGAACCCACAATATAATATTTACATTGATATGCTGGAGTCGGTGCAGAAACAATTTCTATTGTTTTCACTTCGTGGGCTACCTTGGAATCCGGAATCGAATTTACCTTCATATGAAAGCCACCTCAAACTAATACGTTTACCAACACTGCGCAGTCGAAGAATTATGCTAAATGTAACTTTTTTAAATAAACTGTTCTCCGGCTCAATGAACTCTGAGTTGTTGCTGGGTATGATCAACTTTAATAATCCAGGAAGGGATTTGAGACACTTTCGTTTCCTAAGACTTGATGTATGTAATTCTAACTACGCTCATTTTTGTCCATTTTAGTGTATATGTAATGATTATAATAACTTTTGTCATCTTATTACACCCATAGACTCTCACAATATTATAAAGCATAAAATAATTATTTTCTTAAATTCTTGAAACTATATATTTTCCTTTATTTTTGCTGAACAGCCACTGGGCTTAGTAGAAATTGTGCTCACTCTGTGATCGGAAATTGCTGAACCCATCATTTCGTTAAGAGAAATAGTGCAGTCCCGGTCACCGATCCGTACGATAGACGGATGTGCCTCACGTACGGTTTCGCCTAATGAATGCAGAGCAGTCCGGGCTGTTCGTAGTCGGGCACCGATCCGTACGATAGACGGATGCGCCTATCGTGCGGTTAGGCGGGTAAATGGGACCGCAGGGACCAATCGCAAAAAAAAAAAAAAAAAAATCAATAATTGTATTTTTTTATCGGCAAAGTTATTTGATTTTCATAAAAGTTCACAAACATTTTCATTTAATCTACTAAAACGTTATGCTTGTGAATACATATTAAAAATCAAAATATTTCTTATGCTCAAAACCAACTTTGATATCACTCGGTTTTAAGACTTCTCATGAATATTTATTCAATTTAAGCGGAAGTTCATCAACCAGTTGTTCATAATGAGAGTTTATTTCAACAAAAGTCACTATCGTTAATCTTTAATTAGTGACTAAATTTATTTAACAAGCGTGACGTTTCCACTATTCAGCAGCAGTGCGTTGGGTTCTGTTTTTCTTTCGAAATAACAAGATACCACCACAGTTATTGTGTTTTATTTATTTTTCTCATCGTCGTATTTTAGCCATTGTTTTGTACACGGCGCGCTGGAGGCAAGCTTAGATCAGACAAGAATGCTGAAAGAGACTGCGTCAACTTGTTCCACGTAGTCAAAACGTTCAGAGAAACTTCAAAGTTACGAGAAAAAAATGTACTTAACACACAAAATCCCTTTCGTTTTTATGATGACCTATTTGACCTATAGAATTCGGTGTAAAAAACTACTAAAATATAAGATATCAACAAAAAGTAATAATTTTGTGGGAGCGCTTCTGGGGGCGTGTCACCTCCCAAAAATTGAAATATTTGAATGATTACACAGGAACACAAAAAAAAAGTATTGTAATTGAAAGTTGAGGTACCATAAGGTATGTATTTTGGTGTGCTAAAAACGAATCCGGGGTCAGAATTTACCCATCATGCTCAGATTTTGACATAACCTCAAAATGCCACTTTCAAATACGTTAAAAAGAAAGTCAAAGTTCAAAATTAATGCATATCCGCAGGTATTTTGGTGCACAGGGGGAGGTGTAATAAGGTACTGGGGTATGTTTGGAGGTGATTCGGGGGTAAAAATGAGTTTTCATGCATTCATTTTGAATTTTTATAAGAAATGAGTTTTTGACTCTTTGGAGGTAAATGGGGTTGTTGGGCGTGATGGGGAAAAAGTGAGCAACTAAAATTCATTTTTATTGTAAGATATTATTTTGGCACACTTAAATACCTTCTGAATTTTGATTATTTTATTTTTTTTGAAGGACTTTCTTTTTAACGTATTTAAAAGTGGGAATTTGGGGATATGTAAAAATCTTAGGGTTCTGGGTAAATTTCGACACCGGATTTGTTTTAAAACACTAAAATACGTACCGTATGGTACCTCAACTTTCAACTACAAGACTTTTTTTTTGTGGTCCTGTTTTATTAAGATTATGCCACAGTAGCGGCGTAAAAAATAGGCAAATCTAGAGAATGTTTTTATGCGGGACAATAAAACTAATCGAAATTCTTGAAAAATTATTTTATTGTGCAACATCTGAACATCAAAAAAAATTTTTCAAATTCGTAGTGGAGAAATTGTATAGACTTTCCACGAAGACTTCTTTCCAGCACGCCGTGTATTTGAGTAGCTTTTTGTGGCCACAAAAATCGTTTTGTACTTTTTATTTTTTATAAAAATGTATACACACATTGTTATAAAAATGACAAATTATCATACACGCTGTCATTTGGTTTCTATTGTGGTTTTGCATAATATTTCATTAGTTTTTAATTGTTTTGCATGTTTTATTATAATAAATAAATGCAAATATTTGTTTTTATAATTTTTCCATTTTTTTTTTTTTGCATAATTTATTAAAATAACATTAGCTGTTTTAGTGTATGACGTGTATAAACAAAACTATTTACTGTACAACAATTAGTTATTAAAACATAAATTAATATTATTGTTATATTTAACAATAAACACCAGTTTAATAGGACATTGACAAAACAAATGTCTAAAGTAAAATAAAATTAATTTCACTATAAATCACTTGAAAGAAAAAAATCATTTTGTCAGCAAATAAAATTTAAAGTTTTATATCAAATTTTTAAATCTCTGTCTATTGAGTAGCGAGTTTGTTGTTTATATAAATTTACATACACACACATGCAAACGTACATACATACTTTTGCATTCTTCAACCGCCCAATTCAATTCGCTGCTTCGCTACTTAGCAGAAAAAGTTCCAAAAAGCATTTGTTTGGTGCAGGTATTAGAACGTTTCAAGTATTAAATCAACAGAACGAACATGACTCGAATTCGTAAGAGGATTTCAAGGTTCTCAATGAATATCTGATTTTTTTTACCGTTTTGCATAACTTTCGGATTTGTTACTTTTTTTTTTTTGCTGTTTTTCAATGTCAATTTACGTTGATATAACCAACTCAATAAGTCATGGAATGACACTTTTTCAATTGTCCGTCCGTCGTGTGCCATTTATCTTTTATTTTTTTTTTTTTTTTTTTGAAATTTTGTCAAATAGTGTGATAAATTTCCAAAAATTTAATGAATTTAGTTTGAGTAGTCATTATATAACTTTTTTTTTTTTTTTTTTTTTTTAAAGCATAAGCCAACGCTCAGGGGATGCCCCCTATAAATGCAATGCACCGTGTTGGTTTTAAGAAAAGGAGAAAGATTAGAGGGAAGGGGGATAGATGGAGTAGTGTCGGTGAACATTAATCTTGAATCTATGGATGTCACAACTGCCGGGGAAGACAGACGCAGGTAAGCAGTTCCACAACTTGATGGTTCGGCCAAAGAAAGAATTATCACGAAAGTGTGATGTCCTGTTGAACACTGGCGTGACGCAAAAAGGATGGGCCTGATGGGATGCCCGAGTGCTGCGAGAGAAAATCCTGGCTGATGGAATCAGTTCCCGTATTTCTCTAGAGCACATCCCGTTATAATATCTATAAAAAAGGGTTAAACACCCTACGTTACGCCGGTGGTGAAGGGAATCGATACAGGCGATGATAGATTCATCACCTATTAGTTTCAACACACGTCGCTGGACACGATCTAGCAGCTCCAAGGTGGTTTTAGGAGCGCCGGCCCAAATGTGTGAGTTGTACTCTAGTTTGGGTCTAATATAAGTGAAATAAATAGTACGAAGATCAACTGGAGTGAAGTATTTCTTACACCGTTTCAAAAAACCAATACACTTGGCCGCATCTTTCGCCACATCGAATACATGATCAGACCACCTCAGGTCCGATTGAACCGATATGCCCAGAACGTCAAGAGTTGTTGACCTCGCAATATCTAAGCCAGCCATATTAAGGGAAGGAAGGGAGAGATCCATTCGTCTGTGAGACAACAGACAGCACTGAGTTTTAGAAGCATTAAAATTGACTCGGTTAATACGACCCCACTCGGTGATTGTGTTGAGGTCGAAAACGAGTGAGTCATTCATATGCCGCCTTTTACTCTCAACCTCCACAGAGCTCGGGCGATTTTTGAAGCAATAAGAATGACATATGTTGCTGTCGTCCGCAAAGGAATGGATTGGGTTGGTGGTCGATGACAGAAGGTCATCGATAAAGACCAGGAAAAGGGTAGGAGATAGGACAGAACCCTGGGGAACTCCAGCATTGATGAAGTGTTCGTTAGAGGTGAAACCGTCTACCACAACACGGATAGAGCGATCACTGCAGAAGCTCGTAATCCAACGAGCAAAGGAATTACCGACACCAAATGCAATTAGTTTTGATACGAGGGCGCGATGCCACACTCGATCAAACGCCTTAGAAATATCCAGAGCGACAACCATACTTTCACCGAAAAGGTGAACGGAATGGTTCCATTTTTCAGTGAGGAACGACATAAGATCACCGGTAGAACGAGACCTACGGAAACCATATTGGCGATCACTAAGTAATTCGTTGCGCTCCAGATAGTTCACTAGATGAAAGTTTATTACACTCTCCATAACTTTGGAGAGCGCAGAGCATATCGCAATGGGTCGATAATTATTAGGGTTGGAAACCTCGCCTTTTTTGGAAACTGGCTGAACATTAGCAACCTTCCAATAGGATGGAAATATCCCACTGGTGTAGGATATGGAAAAAAGATTGCGTAATGGCCGAGCTAGTGTTGAGGCACACTTTCTCAACACATGGGCTGATATGCCATCAGGCCCTGAGGCTTTATTTATGTTGAGGTTTGCAAGGACTCTTTTTACTGCCCTTGTTCGAAAGTAAATAGTTGGCATTGCCGAAGACCTATTCTGAACAGGGGGTAAAGGCTGACAGCTATCTGGGAGTGTAGCATTTTTCGCAAAGATGCTAGCCAATAGATCGGCTTTGTCAGCAGGGTCAGTGAATATTTGGTCGTTCATTAAAAGAGTTGGAATAGACGATGAGGACTGATTCTTCACTCTCTTAACAAATGACCAAAAACTTTTGCTACCTTTCGGTAGTGAAATGATTCTTTTGCGCAGGTTTTGTTCGTAGAGAAACTTTTCTCGCTGAATCGTGGCATTACAGCAATTTCTAGCCTCAATGCGAAGCCTTTCAGTATCAGCATTTCTAATGAGCCGCCAATTCCGAAATGCTTCCTCTTTGGACCTGACTGCAGTCCTGCAAGTCTCATTAAACCAAGAGTGGTCCTTTGGCTTAACGTTAACTTTTTTATAAGGTATGAAGGACCGCATACCTAATAAAATTATTTCTTGAACCATTAAAGCCGCAGCATTTGTGTTCCTATCAGCGAAACACAATTTCCAATTGAAATTACGAAAAAAATTATTTAACGCAATCCAATTTGCTTTATCATAAAGCCATACAGTCCGCTTCGGGGCTTTCGGCGAAACAGTGCGTAAACTTTTAAATGGGAAAGCAGCGGAAATAGTACAATGGTCCGAGTTACCAAGAGGTGCAAGGACAGACACATCGTATTTTTCATGATGTGATGTCAGAAAGAGGTCTAGTGTACTTAAGCTATGCCCCCCAACGCGTGGAATGAACGTGGGGTCATTCACTAGTTGAGTCAGTAAATTGGACTCGGCAAAAAACTCAACATAACGACCTTCAGGAGTTGTAAGGCCAGAATGGCGCAACCAATTAGAGTTATGAACATTGAAATCACCAGCAACTACAATTTCACTGTCTGGGTACGACTCTAAAATTTTGGAAATCGAATCAGAGAGGACGTCTATCTTTTCAAAAGTAGGAATCCTCCCTAAATTCGGGCTTCTATACAGGAAGCAGAAATGTAGAATGTGCGACTGGATTTTGAACTTAATCCACATAGAACTAAATTCGGCATCCGTCGTGTTCAAATGTTGCTGACACTGGTACGCAACATCGCTACGTATATATACAGCGAGGCCCCTATGTGGAGAAAATAATGGCAGAAGGTGATAACCAGGTATCTGGAAATCCAGTGGATCAGCATCCCCACACACCTGAGTCTCACCAACCGCCATTACTTGGGGATGGAAACTAGAAACATGGGCATAGACCGAAAAAAAGTTTGACCTAAGGCCACAAATATTGCAAAAATCAAAGCGAAATCTCTCCGACATTTGCGACATCACAAAAATCCAAGAAGAATATTAATGCTAAATTGTAAGTGGAGTAACGGCCTGTAATTAAGAGCGAAGAGAATAAGACTGGGCAAGTGTTATGCCTTTGACCACTCAAGACTCAAGCTCCCAACATAGCCCCAGCCACACTTTACAATTAGCTTAGGATGGGAATAGGGAGAGAAAAGGCTACCAAACAACAGAAATTACAAAGGAGAGGGCATAGAAAAGCCCTTTACGTTAACATTAACTTTAACGTCAAATTTATCCCAAAATTAAGAGAAAACTCCCTAATCCGGGAGCACTGCTGCGACTTGGCAGCGACGTCGGTATGTAAAATTGTAACTGCAGTTTATGATGCTAGGCTAGCTGTTGTTGTTTTGTTGCAGTATTATTTTATTTTGTTTTGATTTGTTTTGTTTAACGTCTAACGAACGACTTGTCGGTTTGTTATTGTAGTGTTTAATAGAATATGTATTAAATGGTAGATTTTGTTATTGTTTTGTAATAATTGGATTTCTTGTTTTCTGTATTTAAACATAGGTAAAAGAACACGCGACGAAAGCAATATAATAAAAGACACGCGTTACAACATTAAGACATAACATTAAAACATCAAAACAAGACGCAACAGAACGGTAAGGGGGACCGCGCGACACGTCCTCTCCCTATGAGATGTGAACTACTACTACTGAACTACTTTCTCACAGATTTTTTGGCAAATATTTCACACCTGGAAATACGTACATATCGATTTTATGGTAAAGATTTTAACAACGGATAGTATACACAATAGCTTATGGGAGCCTAACATCTGAAATGTCCGTTTTTGAATTGAGATTTTGCTAAAATGTTAGTGGTATTAAAAAATAAAAAAAAAATTATTTAATTCGAATTATATTTTTTAAATTTTAGAACATTGAAAACTTCAACATTTTCAACATTGATTAATTCCATATTCTATACTTGAAACATCATTAATTTCGCTCATTACGACGCAACACTTGTCCTCAATTGACCTAATTATTTTTTGTTAACATGTATTGAATAAATTAAAGAGAAAACCTTTTTCTCTCGGATATTTTGTCTAAAAAGAAACAAGTATATATCTGATAACATTGCCATATTTCTGTTATAAGATTATATTACCCTTAAAACCAACATGTCCTAAGGGTTACAGAGCTCATTTTATATAAAAATTATTTGCTTATACATACTGTGACTGTATTTTGTATTCTTAGATGTAAGGCCACCTATCAATTGATAGACAAATATCGGTTAATAAACGCCACTAATCAGTGATGTCGTCACATTTTAAGTATTTTGCTTATCATAAACATAACTGGTATTGAAAACATTGAAACTGCGTAAATCACGATAGAACCTTTCGAAACTGAGACCACACAGATGTCAAAACAAAAGCCAAAAATAACCAATCAAGAAACTCAATGTTTTTTAATTGTTTGCCCATATGCATACAAAATGTTGAATGTCACCGGTTGCGTTGATTGAGCCATTAATAAATAAACAGTTAGGTTGTTTTTATGATTTGTTTATCTTAAAATCAAGATGTTGTTAATGTTTTTCTATTTTTGATATTCAAGTTGATATGGAATTAAATCATCAGTAGACTTATTATTGAATTTAGAAAACGAAAATGAATTATATTTAGAGTTGGGGTGAAACAAAATAGAAAATCGAGAATACAATTTACATAGATGGTAATAATTTTTTGCAAAGTTCTCAATAGACAGTGGGTGACAATGACACTATTAAAGCATATCTTAGAAAGTTAAAATAAAATGGATACTAAAAACTAATGATTTAATCGATTTTAAAAGCATTTCTGCATAAATATTATATGTAAATGTATGTATATATATTCAAGATATGTACATATATTAAAGTGTTATCATAATCAATCAAAGCACTGTACGAATCATTGAACTTCAAAAACCGAAAAAGTTCTTATGAATCCAAAAGGTAATTCTTAGATCAAAGGATTACAAAGTTGTAATTCTTAGATCTTATACCCTCTATAGCTCTATAGTTTATGAAATTATATTTTCATTTAATTACGTTTTATTGCATTAATTTTTTGCATTTTAAAGATCGTCATTAATGTCAATAAGCTATCAATTCAATGCCATTTCCGTAAGCACAACAAATAGCGTAATCTTTTTGCTTTGCATTTTATTGTCATTTGGTCTTTTGGGCGTTTTAACCAACAACATAAGTAGGCGCTATGCTTTTTATTTCCACGGTCAATTACTATTTTATAAAAATAACCGATTTTTTGCGTAATTTTCTTTAACAATAAAAACAATGAAATGATTTCATATGGTATTTGTCACCAAATTTAGTCAAATAACCTAGAGCTGCTATCTTTCACTCTCCAAAGTTCATTGGCCTAAATGGAGCAGCGGCTTCATTGACAAAAAAGCTGTCTGTAAGTACAGATAAGTGTTTGTACCGGCGAATTTGGCATGAATCATTTACGTATTTTCCCAAGTTATTCAAAAACATAAATGACACGTTTTTTCTTTTTTTTTGAAAACTATTGCCTTCAACAATATATGAAAGTGGTTGTTAGAAACTACAATTGTAAATATGAATGAAAAATGTTCTTACATATTTTACAAAAACCGTTAAGGTAAAGTAAAGGCAAAGTAAAGGTAAAGTAAAGGTAAAGTAAAGGTAAAGTAAAGGTAAAGTAAAGGTAAAGTAAAGGTAAAGTAAAGGTAAAGTAAAGGCAAAGTAAAGGTAAAGTAAAGGTAAAGTAAAGGTAAAGTAAAGGTAAAGTAAAGGTAAAGTAAAGGTAAAGTAAAGGTAAAGTAAAGGTAAAGTAAAGGTAAAGTAAAGGTAAAGTAAAGGTAAAGTAAAGGTAAAGTAAAGGTAAAGTAAAGGTAAAGTAAAGGTAAAGTAAAGGAAAAGTAAAGGTAAAGTAAATGTAAAGTAAAGGTAAAGTAAAGGTAAAGTAAAGGTAAAGTAAAGGTAAAGTAAAGGAAAAGTAAAGGTAAAGTAAATGTAAAGTAAAGGTAAAGTAAAGGTAAAGTAAAGGTAAAGTAAAGGTAAAGTAAAGGTAAAGTAAAGGTAAAGTAAAGGTAAAGTAAAGGTAAAGTAAAGGTAAAGTAAAGGTAAAGTAAAGGTAAAGTAAAGGTAAAGTAAAGGTAAAGTAAAGGTAAAGTAAAGGTAAAGTAAAGGTAAAGTAAAGGTAAAGTAAAGGTAAAGTAAAGGTAAAGTAAAGGTAAAGTAAAGGTAAAGTAAAGGTAAAGTAAAGGTAAAGTAAAGGTAAAGTAAAGGTAAAGTAAAGGTAAAGTAAAGGTAAAGTAAAGGTAAAGTAAAGGTAAAGTAAAGGTAAAGTAAAGGTAAAGTAAAGGTAAAGTAAAGGTAAAGTAAAGGTAAAGTAAAGGTAAAGTAAAGGTAAAGTAAAGGTAAAGTAAAGGTAAAGTAAAGGTAAAGTAAAGGTAAAGTAAAGGTAAAGTAAAGGTAAAGTAAAGGTAAAGTAAAGGTAAAGTAAAGGTAAAGTAAAGGTAAAGTAAAGGTAAAGTAAAGGTAAAGTAAAGGTAAAGTAAAGGTAAAGTAAAGGTAAAGTAAAGGTAAAGTAAAGGTAAAGTAAAGGTAAAGTAAAGGTAAAGTAAAGGTAAAGTAAAGGTAAAGTAAAGGTAAAGTAAAGGTAAAGTAAAGGTAAAGTAAAGGTAAAGTAAAGGTAAAGTAAAGGTAAAGTAAAGGTAAAGTAAAGGTAAAGTAAAGGTAAAGTAAAGGTAAAGTAAAGGTAAAGTAAAGGTAAAGTAAAGGTAAAGTAAAGGTAAAGTAAAGGTAAAGTAAAGGTAAAGTAAAGGTAAAGTAAAGGTAAAGTAAAGGTAAAGTAAAGGTAAAGTAAAGGTAAAGTAAAGGTAAAGTAAAGGTAAAGTAAAGGTAAAGTAAAGGTAAAGTAAAGGTAAAGTAAAGGTAAAGTAAAGGTAAAGTAAAGGTAAAGTAAAGGTAAAGTAAAGGTAAAGTAAAGGTAAAGTAAAGGTAAAGTAAAGGTAAAGTAAAGGTAAAGTAAAGGTAAAGTAAAGGTAAAGTAAAGGTAAAGTAAAGGTAAAGTAAAGGTAAAGTAAAGGTAAAGTAAAGGTAAAGTAAAGGTAAAGTAAAGGTAAAGTAAAGGTAAAGTAAAGGTAAAGTAAAGGTAAAGTAAAGGTAAAGTAAAGGTAAAGTAAAGGTAAAGTAAAGGTAAAGTAAAGGTAAAGTAAAGGTAAAGTAAAGGTAAAGTAAAGGTAAAGTAAAGGTAAAGTAAAGGTAAAGTAAAGGTAAAGTAAAGGTAAAGTAAAGGTAAAGTAAAGGTAAAGTAAAGGTAAAGTAAAGGTAAAGTAAAGGTAAAGTAAAGGTAAAGTAAAGGTAAAGTAAAGGTAAAGTAAAGGTAAAGTAAAGGTAAAGTAAAGGTAAAGTAAAGGTAAAGTAAAGGTAAAGTAAAGGTAAAGTAAAGGTAAAGTAAAGGTAAAGTAAAGGTAAAGTAAAGGTAAAGTAAAGGTAAAGTAAAGGTAAAGTAAAGGTAAAGTAAAGGTAAAGTAAAGGTAAAGTAAAGGTAAAGTAAAGGTAAAGTAAAGGTAAAGTAAAGGTAAAGTAAAGGTAAAGTAAAGGTAAAGTAAAGGTAAAGTAAAGGTAAAGTAAAGGTAAAGTAAAGGTAAAGTAAAGGTAAAGTAAAGGTAAAGTAAAGGTAAAGTAAAGGTAAAGTAAAGGTAAAGTAAAGGTAAAGTAAAGGTAAAGTAAAGGTAAAGTAAAGGTAAAGTAAAGGTAAAGTAAAGGTAAAGTAAAGGTAAAGTAAAGGTAAAGTAAAGGTAAAGTAAAGGTAAAGTAAAGGTAAAGTAAAGGTAAAGTAAAGGTAAAGTAAAGGTAAAGTAAAGGTAAAGTAAAGGTAAAGTAAAGGTAAAGTAAAGGTAAAGTAAAGGTAAAGTAAAGGTAAAGTAAAGGTAAAGTAAAGGTAAAGTAAAGGTAAAGTAAAGGTAAAGTAAAGGTAAAGTAAAGGTAAAGTAAAGGTAAAGTAAAGGTAAAGTAAAGATAAAGTAAAGGTAAAGTAAAGGTAAAGTAAAGGTAAAGTAAAGATAAAGTAAAGGTAAAGTAAAGGTAAAGGTAAGGTAAAGTAAAGGTAAAGTAAAGGTAAAGTTAAAGTAAAGTAAACGTTAAGTAAAGGTTAAGTGAAGGTTATCACTGGATGTCGTATCATGATAGATCATCAATATACTTCTTCCTTTTTTACATACAGCATTTTTATTTTTCCAATAATGATAAGTAAAGTTAATCACAAAATAATTTTATAGTTTTTTTCTTTGAATATACGTTATGAGAGGTGGAGACTTTTTAGCGTTCTCTTAGGTTGGAGTGTTCACATAATTTCGTTATGCAAAACTGTTTGTGTAAAATATGAGGGTTTCAGAGTCGACCGTCACCGAGATTCCAAGTTACACATCTCAGGAAAAAGTGCCTCGCACCCAAAGAACTGTTGATTTTAGTATCTCGTTTTTTCAGACACTTAAAAAATGTTCCATTTTATAATTTTCATATTTTTAGTAAAATAATTATGTATATAAAAACTTATAACAAATATTGTTTTGCACGTGTGAATTTAAAACCGCAGTGCATGCGACACACAAAACTGCGTCACTAAAAGAAGGTGCTGTATTTTATTGTTAGGAGCAAACAAAGGCAAAAATAATAAATACAGCGAATCTTTATTTAAAATCTAGTGACAACAAAATCTAATTCTGATGAATCAAATGAACAAAATATTTACTTAATATTTTCTCACTTTTCTAAAGAAGCTTACAAGTGAAATCAAACCAAAGACAACAAACGGAATAAAATAAAATGTTTGTTTAGCTTTATAGCTTTGCGGCAATCCCCAGAATTTCCCAGTTAATTCATAGCGCGTGTACTTGATGCTTTTTCATTCATGAAATAAATTCGAGATATTACGTTTTATTTCGGTTATTGGTATCATTCGAAAGGCCAGAAGTCAGCATTAGTTTGGTAATAATTATTTCTATATAATAATTATTATAATTAAGCGAACAAATAAATGTATGCCGAGAATATACACGGCGTTGTGTCTTCTGTATCGGGTATAAATTAGTCTCAAGTGGGTGCGGCTGCTGTTTTAATGTATTTAAGAAATTAACATAACGAAGCGTCAGTACGGATTTAACATTTACTAGCAGAAAGAGGGAAAGAGAAATCTTATTAGAATGATGAATAACATAAGAAAACACCGATATAACGCAGAAACAAAAGATTTAAGTGACAAACTCGATTGCTTTGTTGCGTTTTACCCCCTTTTTCTTAGCTAACGTTAGAATTGATGGATAATTTATGAAGCACAGTGGCATAAAAAAACACCTCATTTGAATTATTTTTTTAGAAAGTACATTTTTTATATATTTTATATAATTCTTAATTCAATAAGATCACATTTCTTCATGTTATTATCTATTTAAATATTTGATTAATTATTTTCAGAATTGAAAATTGTAGGTTACAGCTGTTTAAATTAATATCACCTTCATCAATGATGGGTAGCAACATTTGTTGGATATTCATTTTTATTCTCACAAAGAGACACCTTGTTATTTCACCTTATGTTAGATGAGCAGTTGTATTGAATTGACATTTGTTGGATAAAAGTTTTTGTTTTTAAAAGCTGAGTTAAATATTCTCATTGTTGCTGAAAATTCACGGTCGAAATTGCTGCACCTAATTTTTAATGTATGTCATTCGCTTTGATACAAGCAAAAAACTAGTTTCTAGCAATACGCTCACTTGAAGAGCAAATCGCTTAAAGGATCAAAAAACTTTAGAAAAGGATATAAATTGTGCGGTATTGGTTGGGCAAGTCGGCATAACAACTTCGGTACAAACACAAATTTAATATGCCTAAGGGACTCAGTTTAATAAACGCGATAAAGCTTTACGCTGAAGGGGCTTAGGCTGATACTGGCGTGCCATCTCTTCTCGACAGCAAAAACTTAAGGACGTGCAGAAGATTTTTAATAAATACCATATTATAAATGAGCACTGGGAAAAAAGTAGGCAGTATTGAACTGGTGGCATATTCTGTAGAAAACAGACTTAAAATTTATAAGCTGAGAAAAATGGAAGTAGGTACTGTTCTCTGTGCTTGATCTCCACCTACCGAAAGCAGCTGGATATTATTTTTTCGAAAATGTTGAAAAACTAAATCTTTGACTTTAACAACATATACCACATTTGAAAGTCTTAGTTAGTATGAAAGGAGAAATAGTGAAGGGTTGAAAAATCTATAACTGTAGGAAAATGCAAGTCAAAACCTTAAGCGATATCATCCTGTTATAAGAGTATATTGAAAAGGTATATAATAATTATAAATTGAAATTACATTTTAAACCATCTTACGAAATATGGGCGGATTAGAAAACGAGACATGAAACCTCACATTCAACAAAAATATTTAAAACGCTATATTTCTGAAGTTTGCTACATGGCTGAATATTGTTTGTGCCAGGCAGCTTGAAAAACCTAGGCGGTATTGGGCACACTTAGACATACTTTAAGTTGTGGCGTCTCTTATAAAGAAGCTGTATTTTTAATTGCTACGTAAAAGTTATATCTATATAAATAAAACGATAGCCGTTTTCGATTCACGCAAAATCTACTGAATCAATTTCGATCAAATTTTTTTAGTCATCTTTCTTAGACGCTTGGTCCCAACATAGAAATAAAATTATCACGATATTCCCGTTAAATATCAAAATATTAAAGTTTTAAAATTGCTAAAAAAATTAATTTCACATATAGAAAGAAGCATGTAAGCATAACAAATCGTTTAATGGCAAGTTAGTGTGTTAGTTAGTGTTTTTACTTAGTTTTGTTTTTAAATGGCAATGCAATGGAAAAGAATATTCAAATTTTACTCTCGCTCTCATTCTCAATTTGTCAACGCAGCAACGAGGAATTTGTGAAAAATGACAACTTGACAACATGTGTGACTGTCAATATTGCTTTGCGTTCACACTTTCGTGCATGCCATCAAACATCAATTGCACAACAATTTATGAGCGTCCACATCGAAGTGAACTGCATGAAATTCTATTTAAAATGGAAAAGGTTCACTAGGCTTGACAGTTAGTTCACACAGGTTGTATGGTTGGACAAGCCAGCAGGAAAATCAACAATTTTTGAAATCCATCCAACATGTGTGTCAAGCGGTCGTTCCTAGAGTTCACATTATCGAACATTGATGTTGGACAACATGTGTGATAACGTGTACTAGGCTAATTGAATGTGTTAGTTTGTGTGTGTGCTTTGTTTTTGTCTTTTACATGGCAATGCAATGGAATATTTATGGAAGAGAAAACAACAAGAACTCTAGATCTGTGAAGAAGAATCCAAAATTGACTGTAGTTCTACAGGCTACAGGTAGAAAAACAGGCTACGCGTACAAAGTCGCGGGCATCTGCTAGTAACTAGATAAAATCATTCCAATGAACACTTATTATTGGTCCTGCAAACTTTTTTCTTAAATTCTTTATAAATGTATGAAATAATTTTCAGGACTTCAACCACATTCTCAATATTTTTTCGCAATAAACAGGCTATCCGGATTTTAAGTAAAACATTTTCTGGCTTTATGTATTTGCAGAAAAAACTGCCATTTCCATGCACTCTGAAATGGAAAGAGGCTCAGTACGCATAAGTGGGCGTGGCATATTCTATGCAATCAAAAGCTTGAAAGCATAATGCTGAGGGTGAAATTTTAGCAAATTCAATCAAACTAAGCACAAACATCAGAAATGGTTCAGGCAGAAGCTGTAAAGGGACTGTTTTATTTCATAAAATGAAAACTTTTCCCATTGTCTCTTCTCACTGCTGAAATCTGTCATCAATTCATATTGTTCAACTGCAGATGTTTCACTTAGTTGTTAATTGAACATATAGTTTTTTACATCAATTCTTAAGAGAATAAGAAATTAAGAACATGTTACCTAATGCTTTTTTAAATATTAAAAATGACCGTAAGTCCTGAGTTCAATTCGCATGAAACCAGACAAAATTGGTAGAATCCGTACCGGGGTACATTAGCTAGGTGAGTGATACGGCAACAGGTTTGTTTTAATGGCTTTCATTTCGCTTGGATTGTGTCTTTTATTTTGATTTTTATTTATTAACATTTGCTGCCTTTGAGTTAATAATACTGCGGTTAATTCTTGTTTAGCAAGGTTTACATATGTATCATATGTATTCATATTTAAGTATATACAGCCGAGTATATGAAGTTTAGTGTTTATTTGATTATTTTCTATTGATTTTTTGCCAAGCTTGGCTTGGTGACTATCTGTCTCCGCATAAAAAACAGCTAATTTATTTACCATTTTAAGATGCCGTAAAGTTGATGTCAGTTCGACAGTTGGTCCGTCAATTTGATTTTAGGTCGTTGAACATAAATAAAAACACAAAGTTTGAGTAATTCGAACATATTCTTATTTTTTATTGAATCGAGTGTCAAGTTTAAGGTTCTTTAGAGCTGCCAAGATCATGTTGTTATTCTGCTATATGAATTAGTGGCAATTTAAATTATACAAAACTTTAAATTTGTTAGTTAGCTAATTTCATATGTAAACAGAAATAGATTTTCGATTAGTTGATAGATTTGTTACATTGTAAATGACTTGCGTCATAAATGTGACTTTGATAAAGACAGGTTTCTTAGATTTTTAACTTATGCTGAAACAAAAAAAAATATTTTTGATAAAATTTTTGTTCAGAAACATAATTTTGACTCATTTGTGCTGCAATAAGAGAAGTCCTTGGCAGTACACAAGAGAACATATTAAAATTCGCTTATTTTAAAAAATAAGTACATAGTATGTTGAAAATAATTAACATAATACTTAGCTAATAAAAGACTTTGTAACTAACTTACATATTTTAAAAATACCAAAAGCAAAGTTTTGGAAGTTTTAAAGTTTAGCAATTTTTTTTCGTAAATTTGATATTTACAAATCGAAGCGTTATTTTAAGCATTAGTTTTTATGTTTCATCAATACCAAAAACTGCTCAAAAGTGTAAGCGATTATCAGTTATTATTTCGGACAGCTTTTGTTCAATTGTCCCAAGCCAAGTAACATAATATCAATCGCAGTAGCTCGAGCTAGGGTGGCATGCACAAGAAGTATTATATAATGTTGGAAAGTTAATGTAATGTTTTATGATAGTAGAAAGTAAAATATTAAAAAAAAATTTAGCAACACTGAATCGCAAGCCATCAAAAACTGATCACATTTCGACCGATTTATTTACCCAATATACAAAAGCCTCGCTACATTTTTTAAAAAGCACAACAACCCCTTATATTGGACAACAGGCTGAAAAACTACTAAACAAATTTTTTTTTTGTTATTTTTACAAAAAATATTTTGAAGAAAACAAATCAAGCCAAAAAAAAAAAAACAGTTTTTTTTTTCTGTCTGTCTGTCGCTGAGACCAGTTTTATAACAAAATTAAATGAAAATCACATATGGATGATATAATTTACCTCAAATCCATCAATTATTAAGTTGTGCTACATTAGTGTTCTAAATGCGTTTATTCTTTCATAGTTGGACTGTTACTAAGTTAATATTTGTTTGCAAGAAAAAAAAAAAAAAACAAAATCAATAAATTTCTTTCAAAACCAGTTTCAAAATTTATCTCTTTTATATCATCTTAACCTGATTATCCGCACCTGATTATAACAATCGAAATGAATTTATGCGAATCCAATTAAAATTCGATTAAAAAACGGTTTAACTTTTTTTTCGGTTGCACGAGTTCATATTTTGATTGTGAGATAACAAAAGCAGATAACTGCTGCTTTTGTATCTTTGACTAATTATTCTTTTATCTACTGATTTGTTGATACCTTTTGTGTGGCAGTTAGGTAAAACCTGATATTTTTTTCATTCACACCTGTGGCTTTTATTATTAAACCACAAATTTTCCACTAATTTTTGACTATGCATTTTTAAGTTATACATAGGTTTTTAACATTTTTACCCCTAAGTTTCTTAATATTTTGTATTATAACTGACACAGAAAAGATTTTACTTGTTGAAATGTCTTAATTGATAAAAACTCATTAAATTATTATTTATTTATATTATTCTAATTTGTTTTATTCGTTGGTATGAATGAATAGAATTGTATTGATTGAATTCAATATAAAATTATGGTTTACCATAGTCAGAAACTCCTTAAAATAATGTTATCTGATTGAGTAAAAAAACGAAAATTATGATCTGCTCGCTATTTATTTTTTTCCTATAGGTTGGGGGTAAATATTTTTTGTATAATTTTTATAAGTCTCACAGAGTTGAAAAGGCAACAGCTGAAAACTTTATAACATAAAGCATTAAATCATTTGAGTCAACTAGATTACTAAATATGAAAAGATCTTTAATTCAAATATCTCTTTTATTGCAAAAGCAAAATTACACATCTGATTTGAAAATTTCAGATGTATTTTTTTTCAATCTTACATAATAATATCGACGGTTGATAAGAACATAGAAACATTACACAATTTTCATGAATAAAATCATGTATAAAAATTGTTCATGTAATGAAATTACGTTTCAAAATTATTTGTCGAAAAAAGAGACGTTTAAAATTTTTTGAGAATAAGAGCACATTTCAATAAAGTCATGTCGTATAAATTCACATTTTGATATTTTTTCACGAACAAAGATAAAGTTCAATATTTTTTGCATTAAGGCCACATATCAAAATTTTTCACAAATTCACATTTTAATATTTTTTATCATATTAATTATTTTTAGAGAATTTTCGTCGAATTTTATCATGCTCACTAAAAAAAAGCATTTGAAACTTCTATGAGAGTGCGGAGTTTTTTTTTCAATTTCATAATTTCTTTAAGTTATACAAAAACGTCATAACTTTAATTTTGTTTTAAGAGCACTACGGAGATACATTAGGGATCGTCAAATTGTTTTTTTTTTTTTTTTTTTTTTTTTTATTATCAATAAGCTGCTAAAAATATGAAATAACTCTTCGTTTTTCAATTAAATATTAAAGAATTTTTTAGATCTCAATGGCACCTTTACATTATTTAGTAAACGATTAAAATACATCGGAAGTTGTTGCAAGATCCTTAATGAATTTGAATGAAAATATTTGTCAAATAATAAAATAATAATAATTTACGAATTATTTCATCGACAATAAGTAAACTTAGACCTTAGTCACCGAATTAAGTTAAAATATGACTTTATTCAGGAAAAAAAGAAAATCATGAAATGTGGCTTTTACGTATTAAACTTCGATACATTCTATGTTCAAATTAATGAATTTTCATTTGTAGTGCAATATATTATATACAGTTATGATAATTTATGCATGCTTTAAAAACTAGTTGAAAGCAATATTTCAATTATATAATAAGAAAAATATATAATATATAATAAAAAAAAAATGCAAATTCTAACGAAGATTTTTTATACAAAATGTGAAAATTATTTATTTTTTTTAATATTTGAAAAGTTAAATCAAATCATATCGCATTTTAATTTATTAATGCAAAACCTTAATTTATGTTTTATGTAAACATTTTTTCATAGTAAAATTGCATTCATAATATTTCATAGCCAAAGTTCAAAGAACTGGCCGCGAACCGCAAAACAACAATTGAAGTTGATTAGTTTGTATGCACTGGCAGTAAATATGTTGTCGTTTTAATCAGCGGTTGAACCAATTAGTAACAATTTAATATAACGTTATATTTTATGCTGCATTTCCTTTATTTTTATTTTAAAATTAAATTTTTACTACATTCAAATGCAAAAATAAAAACGTAGAAACGAGAAGAAGATTTTTATTTTGCATTTTTTATAAAAAAATCGTTGCTTCCATATGAATTGTAATAGGAAACAAACTGATTGTGCCGTTAGCAGGTTCCATTTAGGAAGTTGAAAGTTTTGGGTGAATTTTCTATATGTATGTACATAGGTGCTATATCTTGGCACCTAAAACATAATTTTTCTGCGTTTTAGTAAGTCGACTTTTCCGTCAAATTTCAACCAAGCCGGGCATATTTGAGCTAGAAAGCTCAAATGTTGAAATAATTATTTTTAAAACTTAAGCTAAAATACAGGTAAAACCAAATAATTAAATACATACATTTAAAAAAGTTTCAAAATAAACACCCTAATATGCATATACTTATTCCCAATGTTTTCAACTGAAAGCGTACATTTTTTTAAAGGTATGGCCGCCCCGAGTACAACGGTAAAGGAGGCGGCAAAATGATCCTCGGATTATGAAATTCTAACTCAGGTTTTAGCCAAGTACAAAATTTCGTGGACCTTATTTTTATTTTTTTTTCTAAATTTGAAAATATGTAGTACATATACTATTGTTACGATTCCTGTCTCTTAGACGATAATTTCGATCTCATACACTTTTCTGAGTTCGATCACTGGATTGTGTAGCAATCAAAAACACACAAGCTTATTTAATTATAAAATGGTTTATTTAAATCACAAAAGTTAGTTTTTACACGGTACAATTGTTTATTTCATTAACATTCAAGCTCTAATATTAATCTGGCACTGTATAGACAACTGTTTTACTTAAAATCCACTGTGTTAAAATCAAATGTCTTACTTTACTACTTAAAGTCAACTGTGTTACTTTATTGCTTAAATTCAACTGCCCTCAACAACTCTGATGACAACCTTTTTATACCACAGTCATCATTTTCTCGAATAATCCAGTACCTTCTAGTTTATCGGCGTGGAATCCACAATTATCCAGAATGTTGCCAATACCTTCTAGATGGCGTTTTACGACGGCGATAATTTCTCTCGGTTGTCGACTTTTATAGTGTACTGCAGCGCTTTTTCGGTTTATAATTTTTAGTACAAAAACTACACTTGGCCGCTAGGTGGTGCACAAGTACTTTTATACAGCCAGTGATGCTAGCTAGTATCGTTTAGTTTTCTTTTGTTGTTTTTATTTCGAGAATTTTCTGGCATAAACCAAATTTTGCTACACTATGTTCAGTGGGCAAATGTTATTTAAATTATTTTTTGAGAGAATAATGATCTTTTTTTTTTATTTTTTTATTAAATAAAAATACAAGTATGTTCGAAAAATAAAACAAAAAAGCATTGGTATACAGGGGGTGGCGTGAGTAGTGCTTCACCGATACGAGAACGATACGATAATTCAAAAATTATCGTATCGTCCTCGTAGTAGCGCCAAGCTTATCGTCTCGTACTCGTTCTCGTACGAGACATTTTTGATCTGTATCGTTATCGTCTCGTTCTCGTCTCGTTCTCGTTCTCGTCTCGTTCTCGTCTCGTTATCGCCGATATTTCTCGGTTATTCTCGTTTTCTTGTTTTAGAATTATCTTGTCAAACTGAAATTAAATGCAACCGTGAAAAAAGCTCCATCGCTGTCAAGAATAAGCAAATCAAAAATTCAATATGCTTATTTTGATGGGAGACGAAGGAGTTGCTGCTGCCATACGAGTATTATGTGATGTAAATCACCACATATTGTTTTGATTAGGTTTTCATATTTTTGTGTTTTTTTGTTTGTTTTTAGTAAAAAAAAAAATACTTTCGTCGGTGTATGCGTGTATATACATATGTAGTATGTGCAAGTGTTTTTGTAAAAACAAATGGTGCAAAATATACGCGTTCAATGTTCGAAATGCTTATCGTACGATAAACAAGTGTTTATCGCCGAGAACGAGATATCGGCCAGACCTTTCTCGTTCTCGCCCTCGGTCATACGAGAAATAATTTTTTTACTATCGTCTCGTTATCGTACTCGTTCTCGGTCCCGATAACGATAACGAGAACGATATTTATCGGTTCTCGGTGAAGCACTAGGCGTGAGGTCTGAAGTTAATGTTATTTCGTAATGTTAGCATAGAAAATGGTAAGAACTGTCAGCATAAGTGTGTTTAAAAATTTTTGAAAATACGACACTGAAAATCGAATTTTGAGACTACCTTTCCAGACGTAAAAATTAAGATTCAGCTATATCCTTATAAAGCACAGTATAGACAGATAGTCTTGTTGACTCTACTTAGCCAAAGTACACCAAAACTTCAAAAGTTATGAGCTTTTAAAAATCGGAGTTTAAAACAGAACAGTTTTGAATAAATCGAGTTTAACCATAATTAAGTCAGGACACTTCTAAAACGAATCAAATCAAAATGTGCCTCAGAAGCACATATGAGAAAATTATGAATTTTTAGTTAGATTTACAAAATAAATAATTTATTTTAAATTCATTTTATATAATAAACTTTAGGAAATAATAAGAACATAAATATATATATAATATATATACTAGATCATGATATTTGTAAAGAATTTTGGAAGCATGCTCGTTGCAAGTATTTTTGTTTTGTATATGAGGCAATTGTTCACACATTCTGCACAGCTTTAGAAGACACATGTAACATCTTCGCCGAGAATTTCCTTTTTTACTGGAGCTAGGCTATGTAATTTTTTAATCCGAATTTGCTGCGACGTAATATGTTGAACAACGATGTTCTGAACTAAATTTTTCAAAAATAGCTTCCGTCGTAATCCATGTTTATTTTTGTTCCAATCGGGATATTTACTCAACCATATAACAAAGGCGTATATTGCTATCATAGTGAATTTACGACAGCAATAGAAGGCCTTTGTTTTTTTGGAACATAACCAGCAAGTGTCATGTTTTTTCTGAATGCAAATAACATATTTTCACTTTCTCTTTTTTTTATTTGGGAGGTATTTCTGTTTGTGTTTACAACAACAGTGTTTATAGCATCGTCATCAGAGAAAAGACCAAACTCATTGGCAGTAGCATCAATATGTTAACCTGGTGGTAAAATAACTTTATTTATCGCTTCGTGAATGAAGTTTTGACTGCGGAGAAGAAGTCTAGATGGTGCGGCACTTGGCGATGAATTCCAGATGGTTCCATATTTTCCAACGAACATATTATAGTAATAGCGTTTAATTGTCACTCGTTAAGATTAACCACGTCTGAGCATTATTCATCTATTTCGATATCAGAATCCTCATATTCTCTGACACACTCATAGTCATTATCTCCGCCTTCGGAAGCAAAGTTCCTTCCCCATCATCACTTGTTTCGAATGCATCAAAATCCTCCTCGTCCTCACTACTTTCGTTGATTACTCTTTCAATTTCTTCTCTCGTGATAAGTATTCCTTTAGAATACAGTGATTTAAATTTGAATTTTCAAAATTTTTTTAAGCGAAGTCTCATATGTGCCTGATAGGCACATTTTGAGTGGATTAGGTACATTTTTAGTTTTTTTTGAAATAAAATGCAATTTAAAGCTTATATAAAAATGAAAAGAAGTATTTCATGTACAAAAATAGAGAGAAATCAAAGTCAAGTAGTTTCATTAATATTCTTGTTCATATAAAAGTCAAAAATGTGCCTCTGAGGCACATGTTGACTTAATTAGGGTTAAAGTCGTGAAACATAAGAAAATTGATTCAAATTGTTATTACAAATCGAGGCTAGCGCATTCTTGAGTGCGATTTTTGAACTAAAGCTGTGTGGATATTTTGTGGCAGAATACCCGCTTTCATAATGCGGTACAATCTTCAGTTTCGTTACAGAACGACATTTTCGTTCTTCTGAAAGTTTTTCTCTGTCTGATAAGAAAAAGTCGAAAAAGCTAAAAAATATAGCACGACTCGATCAATGTCGATGAGGTTGAACCAAGTTGAGTAAGTCGCAAAAATGTTGTTTAAGTCGAAAAATATTATGAAAGTTGGAGATTGTGGAGAAAACTGGAAAATGTTTGAAAATGTAAAAAATCCAAAAAAGTTGAACATATTATTAGAGATGAAAAATTTTATACAAATTGAAATAATGCTTAGAAATGTCAAAGCAGTCGATAAATTTAGGGAAGTTAACGAAGTTCAAAGAAATACTCAAAAGAAGGCATTGTATTGAAGAAGTGAAAAATTGTAATAATGTTGAAAAACTCAGAAAAATCTGAAATACAACGTTAGCATAAACTATACTACTTCAATATAGAGTTCCCTCCATACCCGCCATCAAAAATTTGTACGCATAAAAAAACAAAAAAAAAACAAAATTCTTTATAGCGCACTTGGTACGATTAACTCGCACATCAGCGCTATATAGAACACAAAACAACTGAGTCAATGAACTGTGCAAATTTACTCAAATGCCTCTTCAGAGTAACATAAATAAAATTATAATCAGTTAAAATCTGATTTATTCCAAATGTTTTTGACACTATATAGCGGTCAGCAGCATGCAAATGGCATCAATTTATTTTCGAGTTAATAAAATGTGTACTTAATTTTTACCTTTTGACAATGTTAAAAAACTGGTAAATATTTTTTGTGATTAAAAATAATAGGCATTTTTTATGAAATGAAAATATTTTCGGAATATGTTATAAAGTGTACTGAGATTATCAAAAGAATGAATTTTTGCATTAATTTATAATTATTTCCGGAATTTATAAAATAATTGCTAAAATTTCGAGAAAGTCAAAGTATTATGTAGTATGTACTTCCTCAAGTTGTATCCTCGAGACTTCAGTAAAAAACTGTGTTCAAAACTACACAGCTTAATCAATTTTATAGTTCGCAAAAACAAATTTAGTACAAAATATTTGATTAAATTTAATAAATATCAATAAAAGCACCTTAGCTATTTAATTAATTGTAAATCAACAAAGGCCTCTGGCATATAATTTAATCGTTTTGTTTTTTATTTAATTTTATGGATTTTCGTTTTGTGAACTTTTTTCACTTGTGTTTTTTTATTTTTGAAACTGTTGTTAACACTGTACGAGTATTTCGCATTTGCGTCAAGTTTTTGCTTCAGCGTAATATTAATGAGTCGTCGTCTCATTTGTTTTGCAAACGCGTGCTTCAAAACGGTGATTCAAATGGTGATTTGTTAACGTGATAAAGCAATAACACAACAACAACGGCTTAAAACATAAATTATCAAAACAAATAACGCACATTGTTTCATTTATTGTTTCATTGATATGATGTATACTGGCGTTTCATATACACGCGTCCACATATTGAATAATTACAATTTGTTTCTATTGTCGATAACTTTTATATAGATAGAAATCTTTTGAAAATGACCAATAATAAAAATTTTCTGAGTTGTTTTTGTTTTTGTTTTTTTTTTTAATTTAATTTTTAAAACTTAAAACTATAATGAAATTTTTGTGCATTACTCATAATTATGGTTTTGGGGTCGCCGAACAGTGCTTTATGTGCATATACATTTAATGTTGAAAATTCTACCAAGTTAACAGCTCATTGTGGTTTTCTTTCTTATAAATTACTTAATGATAATTTTTTGACACATGGAGGTCGCTTCAATTTATTGGTAATTCAAGTGACAGATTGCTATAAGCTTGCATTAGCATGTCTTTACTTCTTAACAAAATTTTTGCAATGATTCACATTATAGTGTAATTTTTAATCTTTTCCCAACTTTTATCAAAAATTTTGAATAATCATTTTTTCTCTTTTATTGAAGAGTGACACATTGTCTTTGTTTTCAATTTCTTCTTCTGTTAATCAATTGTATTTTTGGGTCAATTGCTTACAAAATTGATATGCATATTGAACTGTGGATTAATCATACTTCGATGAGTAAGTCCCACTAATATTGTAAAAGGATTGAATATTTAGGTGTTTGGTACTCAATCAGGCCATAATGACTGCGTGGATTTGCAGACAGGCTACTTTTATAACGCAACAACGCACAATGCTCTAGACAACACCTGAAGCGGTTGCCAGCTGCAATACAAAAAAATAAAATAAATAATCTTGGCACATATGACGGCTATAGTTAGCGACTGTGGAATTAAACGTTCAAAAGTGAGGAAAACTTTTTTTTTTGCAGAACGATTTTACACGTCGGTAACAGCTTATATGATTCTCTTAAGAAGACATTTTTCTCACTCACGAGTGTTTTGCTTTAAGCTGAAAAGCTTGAAAAAATCTGTTTAGACAAAATTTTGGCTACGCTGCTGTTCTATTCCGATAGCACATTTACTAAATTGATGCGTACAGGGCGTAGGAGCCTTACAAACCAGGCTTTTGACCTTAGTAACAAGTATCTCAATTGAAATCTCATTTAATATGTATCACAACTTTTGCTTAGAATTGAATATTCTTAACATAAATAAAAAATAAACGTCTAGGATTCCATGCAGTTGAAAAATAAAATTAATTCTCTAAACGCAATGAATAAAATGGAACATAAAATAAGTTCTAATAAACATAATGTTAACAATTCAGCTTAAAATTTATTTGCACAAATAGAACATCTGATAGTTTGACAATTTTCATGATTTTACCAGTAAAAATACTCCTGACTAAAGTTCAATTCACAATTGGAACGAGATGTGACAGCGAGAATAAACAAAAGGAGACAACATGATACGTAATAGTGATTCTTTTGAGCTTTCATTGCGCATCTTGCTCTAACATATAGAAAAAATCATGTTATCTCGTTATGTTTTTTTCTCCCAATCGCATCTCGTTCCAATTGTGTTAACTTTGGACAAAAGGATACACTTAATTACTCGTTCATCTCCGCTTTCATAAGTTCTGTAGATCTGACTGTTTGTGACTACCCAAGTACCACACGTTGCAAGATTTTGGCTAATACAGCGCATTTCTAGCAAAAATCATTGCTGCATTGGTTTTCTTGCTACTTGGAATTGATCAGGAATGCGCTGCCATATAGCTTATAAAGTGACTTTGGGAATCAGAATTTAGCATTCATACATACAGAAGGAATAATGCGAAAAAATAGCCCCATTAAAGCGCTATTGTTGCAATTCCAAGCAATAAAGGCGCTTTAAAAAATTGTATTGGTATTATTATGAATGTGTTTGTTAATTATATAAATATTTTTAGCATGTATTTACGTTTGTGATACTTATCGGCATTTATTTGAACGAATTTACTTCTCTTTTATTTTCTTGAAAAATATGAGAATTTTTCAAGATAATATCAATTGCATAGATTTCAATCAAAATCATACTTCCAGAACTACAAACTGTGTGCGAATAAAAATTGTTCGACTAAAAGTTTCTTTATATTTATAAATTTGTAAGCAATAAAAAAAAAATTATGTCAAAAAAATTTATTAAAATGCATATTTTTCTTTTCGCAACAATCCAACATTTTCTAAAGAGATAAAAAAATTACAATTTATATTATGAGCTTTAATAGTACTAGTTCATTTTGTAAAATTATTTCCCATGCGTTTTTGACTGTCCGAATTAATTTCCTTATTCGAATAATTTCTACACAACAATCATGTAATGGCGTTTTCAGAGTTCGATAAGTGAATTGCATGGAAGCATCAAGTGCTAAAATTTAAGCAAAAAATATGAATTTAACAGCGAGAGCTACATTGGTATCTTTCAGCAAAATTTTTGATTTTAAAAGCTGAATTATAGCCAAGAAGTAGCATAACGAGCTGGTGCTCTCTCGAGCAGTGCGCACCAGTATAGAGAAAAGAAATGTGTGTAGATTTTTTTTAGCAATAATTCGAAGTATGCATGCAAAATAAAAGCTATAAATTATAGCCATTGCTTTTACTGTAAATTAACTTTAAATGCGCTTTAATAAGAGCCATGAATCTATGCTATGCTCTGTGATTTTTTTTAGTTATAAATGCTAAATCAAAACAATAAATATAGTTGCTTTTGTTTAGCTGTAATCTTTTCGTTAAAGTATACTTCATAGCTAAAGAAAATAACAACGAAGTTGTGCTAGTTCTCAACATCTATTTTGGCTGTATAAGCGCTTCTTAAGCAAGTTAAGAAACTATTTTAAAGCAATGCTAATATTAAGATAGACACAAGCTGTACAAGCATTTTTAAAGAATAAAAATTTTCTTTTAAATAAAACTTAAAAAAAAGCTAGTAAATGACTTGCCAGTAGCATTAAAAGCGTTTTTATAACGTACTGCTAGAAATTATTGCACCGTAGTATTTTAATGATACTTGGGTAGTTAAAGAACGTACCTATTATGGATAATTATTCCAGATTGTGTCTAAAAAATTAAAATGTGCTGCTTAAAATGCTGATATACTTCTAATTTTTATACACTTTTTCACTTTTTGAATGTTATTTTTTTGTTCTTCCTATTTTGCTTTTGAGTGGAACTGTCAAATGGTAACGTTTTTTCGGCAAAATTTGGCCACAAAAGACTCTGCACATATTGATTTTAACTAAGACTCAAGGAATAAGGACTTCCTTTATTGAAAGCTATAAACATTGTTTTATAGCTATAATTAATATGGAACGCTAAAATTTTGGAAATTCTACTTCTAGGCTACCTAATTTTCAAGTTGTGTCGGAAATAATTTTTAATAAGCACTTGTAAAATCTATGGCAAAGGTTATCTGAGAAAGCAAAATATAGTAACTTTCTGCGTTGTTAATAATGATGGTTCTTTTATTTTTAAAAAATTTTATTGAAAAGTTCAAAGTATTTTTTTTTTCGAGACTTTGTATATAAACTTCAAACTTGTCACTTATTATGTCATGAGGTTTAAAAAAATAAATAAAATTTATCAATTTTTTTTACAAAACTACTGTAACATCTTGGAACTAATCATCCTAATCATTATATTACTAATTCAGCACGTAATTTATTCCGATTTTTTATATAAGTCTGAAAGTTCAAAGTGTTCATATTGCGTTAAATGTCGGTATAACGTTATATTCATAAGATATAAGCTGGTGATAGTGAAAATAGTTCAGTCAAAAATAAAAAGTCAAGTTTACTGCTATTTTAAGCAATAAAACGAAAAAAAAGAAAACTAGCTAAGACCACTTACATACATAATACTAGCACAAACTTATTTTTTATCAAAACGAAATGTTTGATTTTCATTTTGGAAGCGCCAATAACTTGATCCAAAATAATTTAACAAATTTTTTTGATTCACGAAATTGAAAATCAAGAAAAGTGTCTCTTGACGATATCGAAACTTCGTCAATCGTAGCAAATTTTCTGAGAACTAAACAAAAAATAATTTCCACAATTTTCTAAAAGCTAAAAATTTTTTTTGGTTAAAGGTCAAATACAAAGGATTTTAAGCTAGAAAAAATACATATTGGCTTAGAAATGATACAAAACTTTTAAGTATTTTTCCCCCATTTAAGTAGAAAAAATTAACAGGAATTTACTTTCAAGGATTCATAAGCAGACGCTCTCACCTTACTAAGAAAATGCACAACACCCGTTTATCATTGACCGTTGAAATTATATTTTCACAAGTAATATTGAACTCGCGAAGAGCTACAAGCTTTGTTTCATAAAATAAAAGAGAAAAATCCAAAAAACTGTTCCCAACTTCCAAACTGTTCTCAGACATAAAATCAATGCATTTACTCAGAGCACGCATGTAGAGCTCAGAACAAAACTTAGAAATTATCGATTGGAGAGTTTATTTTTCAGTTTCTGAAGAGCGCAAAGTCAAAACTAAATGTTTTATTTAGTGGCAGTAAAAAAAAAATAATAAAAAAACAATAAAAAAAAAAATAAATAACAACAGCTTTGTCGTAAAATAAATTAACATTATTTTCTACAGAGAGACCCTGCTCTACTACACCGCGCCATATAATGAGAAGAAAAATTTTAGTCCTGTGTGTAGTCTTTAAGTTAAACGGTTTCCAGTTTCTCTTAAAAAAAATCTCACCACCAAATGATCACTAAAGAAACGAAGATGCTCTCACAAAACGAAACGAAATAAGAGATTTTTATGAACGGTAGCAGCGCTTAGACTTGATAGCAGCAAACTACACAATTCCACATACTCACTCATGATACGCAACAACGTCTCGTCGTCGTTGTCGAGCGTGTAAAGCCAACGTTGAAGAAAATTTTGAGCTGAAACTTCTCATGGCGATATAAAAGCATCTGTTGGCAGGCACGAGCTAATCATAAGACGCCTTCAGGTCTAGCTGACTGGACACGAGAGTGGATTTTGAAGTCGAGTCTTGCAAAATTTCGGCCAAAATTTTAATAAGCCACACAAAAGCTTAAAAAAAATTAATAGTGCTTAATTGTATTTTGGAATAAAGTGAAATTTTTAATATTTTCCATAAAAGAAATATATATCTTTGTCTGAGCAAAGAAAAAAGTTATATGTTCGCAAAGTAAAATTTATTTAAATTGCAAAAAGAAAATAATAATTACCTATGCTCCTTGCGTGAAAAGTGCCAAAAGTTCAAATTGTGTTTAATCGAAAGGATATCAACGTTTGACATAAAACGGTTAAATTTTATTCAACGGATTAAATAAAAGTTATTACTTCCGCACACACACCAGAACACACAGCATTAAGAGGAACCAAAAACATCATGTCATCTTCAACAGTATTGCAGCGAATTATTTTGCAGAGTGCACTGGTGCTGATATCCTGCAGCGCATTGACTTATGCTTGTTATGGGCAACTTTTAGGTAAGTGGGAGTGTGTGTAGTGAAATTTATAGGAAACATATTTAAAAATTTATAATTTTAATCATTAAGACTTAGGAGGCTTATAGTGTAGTAGGAATCTTCTTACCATAAACGTTTAATAAATTTATTAGGAATTATTCTAAATGCATATGCAAATATTTGAATGCTTAAAATATATGCGTTTTTTATTTATTTAAAAAAATTAAAAATATTTTTTCATTAAATAATTTACGATATGTAAAATTGCTAAAAAGAAAATTTTTGTCTTGAAATTTACTTAAAAATTATATTTTTAATGAAGTAGCTAAAAAATAAAATTTCATTTTATCACGTATTGACAATTATGCTCCCAATTACGAAAAATATATTCCATTTAATATATATCGGTCATGCTTTCAATGACTGCATACTTTATTTTCTTCAACGATTTTTGAAAATTTTTTGAAATGAAATATCTCAAAAATTATGGGTAATAGAACTAAAAAATATTTAAACATTTTTGTACATAAAGTCTTAAAAAAAAGTAAATAGCTTAATTTGTTTTAACATTAATTTTCAATTTATCAAAAGATTGCTCAAAATATCTTCGACACCTTTTATTTTTATTTTTTGAATTTTTTAATTATTATTCTTCAATAAGTCTGGTTTCAAATCGAAATTTCCGACATAAGCTTATAAAATATCATACAACTACCCTGGTGCGTGCCTTCAATAAATAATCATATTTTCCAAGGTTATGGCGGTAATTTCAATCTGAAAGCAGATAATGTAACTGTTAGGATTGATTGAAGAATAAAATAAAAAACTAATAAAATTCTAATTTTGAAATACTTATAGCTTTTTTTTAAATAAATTTTTTGAAAATTAAATATTTGCAAAATTTACCTTTACAATAATATAATACTTACATATATAAAAATAAAAAAAATTTGTGAAAAAAGTCATAAAGGTGCGCAATTATTTAAGGAATGACCGACGTGTATGTTCATAAACCTATATTTTTATTCTGGGAAATATTTAAAGAAATAAAATAAAATAAATAAATCAAATTTAAAAAAATATTTTGTATAATTTAACGATCTTAACCCTTAAGTGCATAATTTTTTTTTTTTATGAAAAAATATGTTAGGTAGACATGATCATGTTAATACAGGAAAAAGTATAACATTTTTTTTTTAATATTTAATATCTTTTTATTTAAAAAAAAAAAAACAACCTGCTGCAGATATGCAACACTTGGTAGATATTAACCCGAATCAACCTGTGTAAATTTTTACTTTTCTCACTTTGTGACACTCTAGCTTCAACAAACAATTACTCACTGACCCCGTAACAATTTTTTTTTTAAGAGATGAACAATTGCGAGTTCAAAATTAACTGGAAAATATCGGTTCTTGAATTTGTATTCATTTTCTGATCGTTTGAAAGTGACGACTTTGAGTTGCCATATGGCAACGCCAGGTTGATTCGGGCTAGTATAAGGGGGACGTCCATAAATTACGTGAGGTGTTTTTTTTTTTTTTTTTTTGTAAATTCGGACCCCTCTCTTCCCCTTGATGAGATTTGGTGAGTTCTGATGGGACTCCTCTCCCCCTCCCTTGCGTGAGACTTGCCTTATAATCTTACAATGTAATCTGCTTTAATAATGTTTACTCTTTGCATTAAAAAGTTGACGTGAGATTTTTGTTGACCCCCCTCCCCCATGGTGAGATTTGGTGTGACTTTGCCGCACCCCTTCCCTCTTTTTTTACTAAAGGAATTTATGGACGTCCCATAAAGGACCTAAGACAATTTCTCAAAACTACTAACTGTATTGAAAAAAAAAGAATAGTTTTTACCTACATAGAAAAATTATATTATGTACATATGTACTTACCTTAGAAGATCACTTTTTACACATCAAAACATAGCTGTTATTATGACATCCAACAAACTTTCGGGAATTTTCTGTTTGTCAAAACATAACTGATATTTTGACCTTGCCCAAAAAAAAAAATAAAAGGTGTCGCCACTCGAAAGAACACATGTCCGTTAACGTGATAATTTTCCAACAGCACGAATTGATAACATATCGATGAGTTTGAGGTGGTTTGAATGGTATGTTGCAGTTCTATAACACCACTCTAACCTTTTTCTGAAAGTATAAGGGATACAAATTTATTTCTAGCTTTTTTTCAGACCAAGTTATCCGTTTGGTTGCACTGAGAATTCTCAAAATTATAACAAACGACATTTCTGGTGCATTTTTTTTATGATTTTAATATCATGTTTATTAGTTTTGGAAGAATTTTCATGCATTTTTCATGTTATTGATTATCATATTGGAGCGATCCATTCCAGAGCTGATTGCAAAAATGCTGTCTTATCACACCAAAAGGTTTCAATTAAAAACAAATGTATATATAACCATATTAAAGCGAATTATATATTAAAATTCAGAATGATGGTACTATTCTAATACAAACTTTTAGCATATTCTGAGAAGTCTTTCAACATCTAGCAGAATTTTTATAACAAAATCTCGAGGATTTTATTAACTTAGAATAAGAGCACTGAAAAAAAAAAAATGTTGCCAAATAATCTATAAGAACCTCACAATCGAAGCTAAGTGGTAATAAATGGTATTGTTACAATTTTCATGTTATTAATCAGTTAGTTTGACAAATCACCTGAAAGCTTTGAATAAATCGTCAATACAAAAAAAAAAGTATATTAACCGGCAAAACAGCAAAAAAAAAAAAAATTTGCGCCAAATCATCGTGCACAGTAATACCGTCTGTCTCTTCATCATGAACGCGATCATTGTCAATGACTTGAATCACGTGTGTAGGAAGTACAGAGATAAGATAACTTTTTGTTATTGTTGTTGTTATTACTATAGCTGTTATTAGCCATATACCATACATACAATACGTCTAAGTAATATTATTGGCTTATGGGTATTCAATGGATTCACTTTCATTTAAAGGTCAATTAGCGCGCGATTTTTGTTTTGTTTTGTTATTGATTTGTTTGGTACCTCTGTTGCTGTTGTTAATTTTGTTTTTTTGTTGTTGCTGTTGCTTTTTTTTCAATGTGGGTCATTGAAGATTTATTATCGCTTATTGCTGCTGTAGTTGTTGTAATTGTATTTTAGCGCCATTTAATGATGCTAAAAAGTTTACATAGCGTTGCCAATTGATTAAATTACGATTGACGATTTATCTTCAGGGTATGTACGCATCAACGTATTGTGATTGAATGTGTTTCGTTAATATGAACATTTTCGAGATTAATGAGTTTCATTGTACTATTTAGTTAAGGTGAAAAATAAATAACAACGTTTTTGAACTGAGTGTTGCCTAATAAATTGTTTTGAAGCGAGAATTTTTTTAACATTTTTACTAAGCGAATTGCTTCAAATTCTATTTTGTTAAAGCCGGAGCATTATTTAAAAAAATATGTAATATAATGTTGGCTTAAGGTTGGAAAATTTTTAATGTGTTTTGAAAATAGTTCTTTAACTTCTTAAAAGATTTTGCATTGTATGTACAAAATACTCTTTTATATTATTTAAGTTCCTTTGATAAAAAAACAGCACGTACGTAATACATTTTTTTGTAATATTTAACAAAATCAATATTTTCAAGCAAACTGCTAATTTACGCAAATATAACTTTGACTTTAAAACAACATGTCGTACAAATTAATGTATGTAAAAAATATCTCAGCCATATCATCAAAAACCATAAAAAGAACATTAAACAATGAAAAAAAAAATACTAAAAATTAAAACAAAACTCAGCTAAGAAAGATCATGTGAAATCATTTAGATAAAAATAAACTTTTTTTTTTTACAAATATGCAAAAGACCATAAAGTTTAACACGTTTTTAAAACTTAAATCAATAAAGGAGAATAAGTGTGCTTAAACAAACTGGGCATAAATTTCTTATAATATTGCTAGAAATTCGCTAATTTCAGTAAAAAAAGAAATGATGCAAAAAATTTGTTGAACAAATGTAGCGAAAAAAGCTTTTAAAAAAATCAGAATTCATAAAAAATTTCAAAGAGCAATATGCTTTTCAATGTGGATATTCAGCGAAATTAACTACGAAGCAAATACTTTTTTGCAGAAGAGTTCATTATTCGTACGAAATGAAAGCACGTACGAAATGAAACCAAAATAAACTATGAATTTTTATTCCAATTACGCATTTTAGCATGCAATAAGCCTTTCATCGAGTTGACATGTGAAGAGATTTTTTTTTTAGCTCAAAAACTTGATTATTGCTCGAAATCAGTAACAAAATTCTTGTTATTTCATGCGCATTGACATCACAAAGGAAACTCATCATTAGTTTATTGTTGACATCATAAAATTGCAGCGAAAACTGTTAAATAACAACATGAGCGACTGACATAAAATGGATTTGGTTTTTTGAAAACTAATTTTCTAGTATTTTGTCATTGACATCATGCACAAAAACATGCCCATATACATTTGCTATGGATTTGGAAACGCAGAAACTTTTTACTTTATGTGGTTCCAAAAATTGTGTGGGTAAATGGCGCCTCATCAAAGTTTAAATAAATAGGTTCGATAAATATCTCCACAGCTGCCCAGAACTAGCTCCTAAATGAGTAAGCTGTAAGATCCCACATTCTTTGAAAAAACAATAACTCCCTTTCCCCACCCCTTCAGGAGACTCTGACATAAAGTGAATATTTTTATGAAATTGCTTCGCAAGGCTCTCAACGCCCCACTGGGCGTCGCTTCCACATAGGGGTCAAATTTAGGACCGAAAACTAAAAAATTTTCACCCACTATATTTTGTCATAACATTTCTACCCTCTTTTACAAGCGCTTACAGTGGCTTCCTTAGAAAGCTTATGAGTTTCTTTTGAAATTTTGATATACATACATATTGACAACCATTGCCCACATAATGCTCCTAGAGGAGAACATTTTGTGATAACCCTCATAAATCTTCAATCCCCGAAATTTCACCGAAAAATACATACTTACTAATCTCTTCAATTGAAATATTTGGATTCTTTCTTTTATTTCCGATGAAGTTTCGGAGACATAATAACATTGAATGGTTTAAACAGGACAGTCACTTAAAATTTTTAAAAACTTTAATATTTCTGATGTGTTTTCTTCAAAATCAATTATGAAAATATTAAATCATAAGCTCTTTGTATAATAAAAAGAATCGTAAACGGCTGATGAAGGAAGATTTTTTAAAGTTTAAGCAATTTTTTTTTTTATTTCAACGAATTTACGAAAACATCACAAACTCACACTGGCATCCAAATAAGCCTGATTTTTATTCATCTTGCTTTCATATCGTAAACTAAAGCCTTAACCAAAATTGACGTGCCGAGACGATAGTAATTGAACGAATGTTTGCACTCGTTACGTCTGTTTTGACATTTAACCCAAAATGTTACGCTAGCCAACGAATTGAAGCAGCTGTTATGACGAATTGCGACGGTTTTAAGTTCGGTTTTTACGGAATAGCACGTCAAAAAGTTCAATACAAAAATTATTAATATAATAATTATTAGTCTCAAAACAAACCAAAAAAAACACGTCAAAATGTTTCGTTCACTTTCGATCAATTACGTACGTTCAACGCTTAAGCCTTAACTAAAATAGACGTGACGAGACGGTAGTAATTGAACGAACGTTTTCACTCGTTTCGTCTGTTTTGACATTTAAACCAAAATGTTACGCTAGCCAACGAACCGAAAAAGCTGTTATGACGAGTAGCAACGTTTTGAAGTTCGGTTCTTACGGAACTCTTACGTCTCTCGAAATGTTTCGTTCACTTTCGATCAATTACGTAGGTTCATTTCGGCTATCAACATTGGTTTACATACACTCGTATGTCTCGTATGTCTCGTCTCGTCTGTTTTGGTTTAGGCTTTACACCGAATTTTGTCATTGTGTCTCGTTACGTCTATTTTGGTTTAGGCTTAAGCCGTAGCTTCAAACTGGCAGTCGTAGTTTTGCTGACGTTAGCTTTTGTTTCAAATTATTGACATTACCTGATGTCGCTGACGTTAGATTTTTGTTTCAAAAATAAAAAAAAATATTGTTTTGTATTTCGAAATGAACGAAATATTTGCTTATATATCCAATTCTTTTTTAAATTTAATAACCGTTTGATGCTGAATTCTTTGACATAAGTGAAAAAATTGAACAGCCGCGGTAATTCATTTACTAGAGTGCCCAAAATAAAGCTAAAAATATTTGACATAATTTGATTTGATGTTGAAAGAGAACGAATTTCGTCTCTTTTAAACTTAGAATAAAAAATCTGCTTATTTTACTAAATTCAAGTAATTTTACTAAAAACTATTCAGTGTATTTTAACAAAAATACCCAATTATTTTTTTATTGATTTGCTTGCAGAGCAAACACACACATTTGTATTGTGCGAAATTAAAAATGCACAAAAATCGTTCATAATTAAATCACCGTAAAATTTTTTATATTCTTTATTAATAATTCTGATGTTTCTATGGCTTTTATTCAATTAAGATTCATTTTTATTGTTTAAAAATTATGCAAATTTTACGCAAAATCTCTTTTGTAATGCTGTCGCACCTGCTTTACAAAAAGCGTTGAATTTCTAATTCATGATTTGATGATAAGAGATAAATGTATAAAACCGTTTATATGAATATAAATTAAAAATAAGAATGATCCGACCCAACTTTGTGTTCAGTTTTGTATGGCAACCGAATTACAACATCTAAATCTGTTGCTAACGTCGTGAGGAAGTAATGGTTGTATCTATTCAAATCTGGTTGTATTGGGGTTACCATTTTAAAAATTAAATGCTGTCAAATTGATATACAAAGCAATAAAAGGGTTAAATAATTAAGAGAAATCATAAATTCGATATTAATTTATTTAAATTTTATTATTTCCTATAAGCTAAACGTGCTGTGGAGCTTAAATCCATTGAATTATGTTAAAGATTTTTAAGCATTTCCAATTTTACTGTCGTATTGACAAGAGTATTAATATGCGGAAAATATTCTTGATTATTTTCCAGTTTTATGCAAAGATTTTTATTTTATTATTGTATTTTTAATGAAATGAGTTATAACAAAATAATTAACACTGAGTTGGGTTTATTTGATATGATACGAGTATTTGCTGATTACTGATAATAATTTTTTTATTATTTCATAATAAACGTCAGTAAAGCTGGCTGCTTTCACACAAAGAATTTGGATACTTCGATAAAAAGATGTTTTTTATAAAAAAAATCAATTTTTTATATCCTGTCAACTGTCATTTTTCAGATTATTACTCATACAAAAGACACAATTTCTTATTACTTCTGGTGATATGTTGCCCATATAATCGAAATATTTTTTTTTTCACTGTTTATATTTCTATATTTAAAGGTCTCCAATTTTTATCAAACTTTTATTAAAATTAAACAACCAAGATCACAAAAGTTCAGCAAATTAAACCATTAAATATTTTCAAATCCTAGCAGTCAAGCTGGTTTCTACACTCAATTTATTATAATTTTTGTTTTTATTTCAAAAAAAATTTAACTTCCGATCTTAAAATAAATGACATTCATTTATAACTTCATTAACATCTACTGCTAAAAATAAACAAAAAAAAAAAACAAAGCCTTACTAAAAAACCCAATGTTTAAATGTTCTTCCTCATTTCAGAACTGAAAAACAAACAGATCATACAAAATATTAAATGCTTGATATTTTAATTGTTTAAAGAAATTAATGTGAGAAACGTCAAATTGTATAGAAGAAACTGTCAAAAATGTCAAAAAATATATATATGAAAAATTGCAAAACCAAAAACACATAATTTATGATGAAATACACAGAAAAACAATTATGAGCTAAATGGATGCACAAAAAAATCATAAATAATAAATTGGGCGGGTGTCTGCAAAGAAGAGTTTAAAAAAAAGAGCCCCAAAACACTGCAGTTGCACGCAATGATCACACAACACACCAAGTCAAAGTGCTACAAAACTGACATTTAACAAAATTTACAAACGTCAACACGACGCCGGCATGTCTGCGGCGGTGTCTGCTTACAACTATCGTCGTCAGTGTTACCAGCTTGTGATAATAATGCAATTATTGCTTTTGTAAAAAACGAAGAAAAAACAACCGAAAATGAAAACGCACGAAAAAAAAGTGACGTAAAATTAATGAGCCCAAATTAAAAAACCGTTAAAAAAATTTGTATTAAAATGTTCAAGGTCTTTGAGATTGTAAAGCGTTAAAAGCGAACAAGATCACACATCGATACGTAACATGCTACTTGTAAGATAAATGTATTTACAGACATATTTACGTGTGTAATGGCTTAAGTACGTACATATGTACGTATGTAAGTTGCTTGTTAGCGTTGTGTCGGCACTTTGTAGTGGCGATCTTGTTGATCGTCAATTTGTGTTAAATTTTTTTTTTTTTTGTTTTTAATCTTTAGAATTTTTTTTTTTTTTTGTTTTTTTCGGTTGAAAATTTAATCAAGGTATCTACTACCGCAAATTAATCAATATATTTTTTTTGAAAGCTTAAACGCTGCGCATAACTTGTTGACATTTTATTGTCAACATTTTTGCGCCATTCATTGTCGTTGAAAATTGATCGACAGTTTTACGATCAATTTGTCAATACATGTAACTTTTATTATTTAAGGATAAAAAAAAATATATAAATTTTCAACTTAACAACTTCTCTTCAATATTTTTAATAGTAATAATTATTTTTGAAGGTATTCTGCTGCTGCTGCTAATTTGCATATTGAATTTTTTGTATTTTTTTTTTTTGTGGAAAATAATTAGCAACTTTATGCAAGGCATAATATGCCAACTTGCATTAAACGTAATTTTCTATAAATTTTGCTTGAAATGAAAATTAACATAATTTTGTCATGAACATCAGTGGTTGTCAGCACCTTGACAGGGTGGTCTATAGAGTGATTTTTTGTTTTGTTTTTATTTTCACTTTCATGAATTTAGTTGTCTTTATGAAACATGTTTGCCAGTTGGTAGAATTCTGTGTTTAATTGCTTCTGCAAGTTTCTGTCACGTGTATAGTTGTTTCTTTCTACCAGATTTTTTGTTTTCTATATAAATTGTGAAAAGTAAAATCAGTCTTGGTTTTGCACAAGATACTGCTCTGATTGCAAGACCTGGACCAAAACTGAAACCACAAGACTATGACTAAGGCCAAGACATATTAGCAAGACAATAAGGCTGGAAGTTTTTTAATATAAAAAAATGAATTAGAATTTTCAACTTGAACTCCTAACGTCTGTCCCAATGCTGATCCTACTACCACAGTTGCTAAAATTCCAACTAATATCATTGCAGGCAGCAAATCATTGATTATTTCAGAGACGTGAACCGGTTTTGAACCGGAAAACCCCTTTTTTTTTACTAATTAAGTGAACCACTAACCGAACCAAAGTCTTCCACAAATGTTTGATCCGAACCATTTTTTATATAGGTGTGAGGGATCATTATGACCAATTTTCAATAAACAAATTTTCCCCACTTTTTTATTTTTTGCTTTTGTTAAATACGGAAATTGATGAAATTTTCAAAGAAATAGGGAAGCATGAGACAGAGTTCATAAATAAGTCATTAATAGATAAAATCAAATCGTTTGATAATACAAGGTGGCTTTCAATTAATTTTGATGTTTTGAACTTTTGGAATACCTAACTACCATGACAAAGAACTATCTGAATTAGCACAAATTATGACGAACCAATCCAAAGTTGCCAAAACGGTTCGAGCCGCTGAACCGAACCGACCAAATTTTTCACCCGGTTCACGTCCCTGGTTTATTTTGATAATTATTTTTTTTTCTAATTTTTTTTACATTAAATTGAAGACTTATGACAAAAAAAAGTTTTTAAAACAATTTTTATTTTTTTTTTTTTCTAAAAACAATATGGTTAATTTTTTTAATTTAAGAATAACAACGCTGTTGAGTACATGAGTGCTCTTTTTGTGCTCACTGTTTTTGTAAACAAAAAAAAAAAACATGGGCTCATTTTGAGAAAAACTATATATAAGAGAAACTCCTTTGCTAAGACTTGTGCCCTGAAGCAATTGCTTCTAAAAAATTCATAAGTAAAGTTTTTTTTACTATTTATTAGCAAATAACTTTCAGAATATTTTTTTTTCAAAACGTGATGTAAAGTTTTATGAAAGGCACTTTACAGGCAACTCTGGTGTATTTATAGCATAATGAAAAAAAATCTTTTTGTCGATATGTACGAATTCTTGCGTTGGAAGAAAAACAATTAAAAAAATTACAGCAAAGTGAGTAAAATATATCACTAGAATATGAAGATGAATTTAAACAAAATAAGCAAAAATATATAAAATTAATTAATAGATTTAATTTTATTTAATATTAAATTATTTATTGAAAAATTTTGCTAAAAAAGGCAAAAAATGTACAAATATTTAACTTAACACTTGGCATGAAATGAAAACTGGCGCCAAAAACCATGATAGCAGAAACATTCCTTTTTGAAAACAAAAATGAGTAAACAATTTCCAAAATTACGATTTACGAAAGTTTTTTTTGGCATTTTGAATACGTGTCATATTTTTTTTTAATTTTACAGCTACAGAATTCAGATTAAACAAAAGTCTATAAACTTACCTTTGAACCCCCTCAAATCCTCAGACATTTTTGGTCAGGATGTTTGGCCATAATGACATACCATACTTCACAAGTAAACAACTAGTAACAATAGGAATTTTCTACGGAAAATTGTAACAAAAGCTGCCTTATAAAAAATGTCTTGTAATTAAAACAACACATGTCTGAATTTGCGTCAGTGCGCTTTATTTTTGGAAAGATGTTCAAAGTGATGGTCAGGGTCAAGTTAAAAAAAAAAAAATTGCACGTCCCAAAACTGTCGTCGTTGTTGTTGCAGTTGATGTTACTGCGAACAGCGCAGTCAACAATAAACCAGCAGTGGCAGCAAATTTTTTAATGTCGCTGTTTAAAAACAAAAAAACAGCCAGCGATGATCAAAAGCGGCGCAAACGGAAATTTAAATGTTCTCACGTTGAAATCACGTAACTCACCACAATCACTGCCGCAATTTGTTGTTTTTGCAATTGCATTGCATTTAGTGATTTACGCATGCGCAACGTGTTGTTCATTGGATTTTAGGTGATTTAGCTGCTTTTGCTTTTCGTCTCACTTTACTGTGCTGCTATGATGATGATGTTGATAAAAAACAATATTTTGTTTTAATAAATAATAATGATCTTTCATTTAAAATATTTCATTAATATTTGCATGCATTTTTTTTTTGTTCGCCTGGACCGCCATCACAGTCTGTAATAAATCTCAAGGGCTACAATTTTTTTCCCCCGAATTAAAAGCAAGTTTTCGAAAAATAAAAAATTAAGACTAAAAAAAAAACAAAAAATTTCGAAAACCATTGTTATTAAAAAGTTTACTAAACAGACATACCATAATTATTTAAATTAAATGAGTTGGCAATAAAACGAACAACGCCCTCAATATTTAATGTGTGTCTTATTGGAGAGAAGGAAGCATTAAATAAAAAAAAAAGATTGTTGCTGTCAGACTTTAAATACATTCTAAAATTTATTTGAAGAATATTTTTTTTTTATTAATTCTTAATAAAAAACAATTAAATTTCACATTATATTATGATTTATTGTATTGTATTAAGAGCTGTTAAATAAATCATAAATAAATGGCCTAAACGAGTTTACGTTAGATATAATCTGATAAGCCAGCCGTCAGCGTAGTTAACTGACCTGTGATCAATGGGCGTTAGATATAAGCACAATACTGAACTGGACAGAAAATTAACTTTATTCAAGAAATTAACGCTTGGTAGCAAAAAGTCTGAGTTCTCTCTATGTTTTGTGTTAATTTCTTAATAAAGTTTTTTCTGGATTAAGTTTATTATTAAATTTTTTTGGGTGTTAATTTTTTAATTTTTCATAGTTTTTTTTTATATATTTTTTTAATAGTTTGGCCATCAAGTGTTGTCAACTTAATGTGACAGAAGGTTGTAAAAACTTTATTGCAGCGACTTTCTTCATACAAAATTCTATATATACGTTTTATATTATAAATGAAATTGATATTTAAGTGAAATGGATGCTTTTTTTAAAAAAAAAAAAAAATCATATTCAATTCGCTTAGCACATAAAATAATTTTCGGGTATTCTGAGAACAATTTGATAAAACCAAGCAAAATATTTTTCGCAGAGTTCGCAGAAAAAAGTCTAATCAAAAAAAAAGTCTAGCTGTCAAGCAAGGTTTCGTGCAATAAAAGTATCCATATAATATGAAAATCTAGCAAATCGAAATTTTTTTCTTCACCATAATATAAAAACGTTAAGTTAACATTTTCAAACAATATTTAACACAGTTTTTTTTAACTTTTTCCTGGAGTCCAATAAGAAAATAATTTTTTTTTTTTCTGAGAAGAATTTCTCCTATCTCATATTCATATGTATCACATATTGGATATGCAAATATTTTTGATAAATTTTTCCACAAGTTGAAATAAATTCATTAAGGGTGCCTCGCAAAAAAATTTAATAGTTTGCATTTGAATGGATGCTTGATGAAGAGCTCCTTGTCGCAAAAATCAAACTTTTGGAAAATCTAAAAAAAAAAAAACACATTTTCCCATCATTTTTTCATAAGTAAACAGAGAATTCAAGTGGCAAAATTCTGTTAAGGATAGAATCAGAAAAGAGTCCTTTCATAAACAAACGATGAATATGGATATGAACTACAGGTTCTAGGTCAAGAGCCACATATCTTTTAATTATCAAAATATCTAGAGTAAAACATAAAAAAATAAATTTTTTTCGGTTTAAAGCTTAGTGAAAAAATTTTTTTTATTTTTGGTTGTGGGCTCTGTTTAGCCAGGAATATATACTTCAAAAGCCCATATAACAAAAAACAATTAGTTTTTAAGGCGAATTTTTTTTGATTTTTCCATGACAAATGGTGAATATAACAAAATAAAAAAAATAAGACCATCAGCTAAGATTTCGTTCTCGGCTTTTTTTTTTATTATCAAAGCGTTCAGGAAACGATTCCCAAAAGCCGAAACTTTCGTTAGCATAGGCAAAATTTTTTCGCGCTCAAGACTTTTTTGTGGTCGGTTCTTAAACAAACTGCCAGTTCCATCTGATCTAACCAATGCCAAGCAAATCATTCTGTTTAGTGCCTAAGCTTAAAATTGCTGTAAAATCTTTGTTTGTCAAAAATCAATAAATCGTCTAATAAGCAAACTACTCATGAACCATTAGATTTTTATTTATTTATATAAGTATAAAAAAAAATTAAGTCCATATTTATTTATTTAGTTTACTTGAAACTGGCTTATAAATGTTAATCAACTACTAATCAAATATGAAACTTGATGTCAATATCAATAGCGATAAAGCTTAGAATACGCTCAAGGTTACTTAGCGCATTCAATATTGATTTAATTTTAATAAAACACAATACTTGAATTAAATCAACTTAGTACGTAGTATATTAAGAGTAATTTTTGTAGAGTGTACCGCGTACACTTTAAGGAAGTTATGAATGATTAATTCGTACAACTTCATTTACGTAATCAAAAGTGAACTCAAATTAAATGTAAATAACCTGCAGTTATTTAAAAAATTAACTTTATATTTTTTTTTTTTGTGATAAATATTTTATGATATTTTAAATGCTGCAAAATATTGTTCAAAACCGAAACAACAAAAGCCCTTAGGACTTGAGGGCAAAACAAGTTAAGGTGCACAAGAATTAATGTAACTTTTACCATTTTTTAAATTCATAAAATGTAGATTTATTAAGGATTACTGTAATATAATACCTCAATTAATATCATATGATTTTATTTTCTTAATTTTTATTTTGACTTTATTTCTTATAGAAATTTTTTCTTTAAAATTTTTACTAAAAATAAAAATAGCAATGAGCTAATGCTTGACATAAACTTTTATTTCAAATAAAAGTAGGGGTTACAAAACTTTGTGTTTATGTTGATTTTTTTATTTAAAAGGTTTTTTTTTCATTTTTTATTTCATCGCTATCACGCCATGACATAAAAACTCAATTATTTATGCTAACAGATTATGTTAATTTTTTGCTAATTTTATTAGATATTTTTATTGATTTTACTTTATATTTTTTAATATCTTTTCTAGTGTCTGGTATCAACGCAGAGGAAAAGAAAATCATTTTACAAGAGCACAATAGACTTAGGCAAACGGTCGCAACGGGACGCTATCCCGGTCAACCTGGTGCTGAAAATATGCGTGAAATTATTTGGGATGATGAATTGGCGGCACGCGCACAAAAGTGGGCGGACAATTGTCAATTTCGACATGATCCACATCGAACGATAAGTGAGTTTTGTTTTGATTTTTAGTGTCGTTTTGAATTGCATATTCATATATACCCACCCGCACTCGAGTGTGGGCATAATCATAATATTTGTGTGAAAATTTTTTCAATGTATTTTTATAAAAAAAAATCTAAGTTACTAATGCAGATTATATATGTACTATGAAATTTTGTCAAAGTTCTTATGCCTCATATACGACGAGTAAACTTTGACTTAACGTAAGTAGTTTATGTAGACCTCGTAGTTCACACCCTCCCCCCATATGATTAATAATTTGGATATAACAGGACAATTTTCCAAAAATCAAAGAAGAAATGGTATGTGCGTGTGGTTGTGGTTTTTTTACTTATTAAGGCTTTTGATCTATAGCTTTTGTAGTATAAGGATTTGGAAAAAAATTATGCAGCATTTTTTTAGTTTTATGAAGGAGGATATTTGGAATAAGTTATTTGCATTCATAATTTGAATTTTTCACTTAATTTGGTTTTACATATGTTTATAAAACCATTTCATTACACATACATACATGGTATATGCATCATCAATTACTATATACTTATTACTTTTTTTGAAAGAATTTTCTAACTCTGATTTTTTCTTTTGTCTTCCATTGCATTTATTTACTCTTATTGCAGATCGTTTTACCATGGGTCAAAATCTGGCAATTATCTGGAGTACAGCACCATTAGATCCTAATGACGGCGACTTTCCATCACGTATCCAAAGCTGGTTCAATGAAGTGCAAAAGTACTCATTTGGCGATGCTTGGTCACCTAAAACAGGTCATTACTCTCAGGTTGGTACATTGGAAGATAAATTTTGCAAACTTTCAATATGCTAATAACTTCATTAACTTTCAGCTGGTCTGGGGTGAAACTAGTTTAGTTGGTTGCGGATATTCTGAATATAAAGACGCAAGAAAATACAATAAACTTTGGGTGTGCAACTATGGACCTGGGTGAGTAATTTTTCAAGTAATTTCAAATCGAATAAATTATTTGAAACCATTACATTAAGGAAATCTGTCCGTAAGGAAAAAAGCATGAAAAAATATTTAAAATCCTTAAAAAAAGTTTAGATTTAATAAAATTTTAAAATCGTCATAAAAGTTTATTAGTTTGTCTCAAAATCAAAGACGAATTTACTAAGAAATAAAATCGTGGAGACCAAGGATTCATTTTCGCACATGTGAAGTGACATTCTTTTTGCGATGAATGAATGAATTTCGATAGGTTTCTTTGATGTTTGAGCATTTTATTAATAGCTTACCCCTTATCTTGTCCGTTCACTGAGCAAATCACCATGTATATTGTGCAAATCTCTATGTCCTGTAATGCTTAACTAAAGCGGCAGTTCAGCGTCAGACCTCTATTTTTTGACGATTTTAGCGAACGCACGAGCGCCGGATCTAATCAAATCAAAACGTTTTTAGACTAACTATCAGATTTTTGAGATAATGAAAAAAAATCACTAACAAGTATTTTTTCTTTAATTCGGGGTCAAAATTATTGTTGAATAGAAATAAATTTTGATACAAAAAAAAAAAAAAAAACTAAGACTCATCGAGAGTAGAGTTGTTATTTTACGCATTAGAAAATCCAAAAACTTGTCGATTTAATCAATGGCTTGATTTGTTAAATTGACAATTTTTCTAGCTAAAAGGACAAAATTATGTCACTTTAAGGTTAAACAAATTGTAAATACGATCAACAATTTAACTGTCAAGCTACTAAGGACCGAGATGTAGGTAAAACCTTCTGCTTTTTATTCCAAAAACATGCTCTAGTGAGGAATTCATGTATTTGTGATTTTTAACTAAAAAAGTTTGTCAACTTAACAAGATGTTGTTTGACTTATGTATAATTTCTTTAGTTTGTATACAAGTTGAGCACTTAACTAAAGATTTTTCATTTAAATTTTATAAATGGTCAAATTACTTAAAAATTGTTGATTTGTTCAAAAGTTGGTTAGTTTAATTTAAAAAAAAAAATCTTTCCGCTTACTAAGATACTTGTTGATGTAATCAAAATATATTCATTTAACTAAAAAATTGTTACTCTAACTAAAGCATTTGGTGATTAAAATAACATTTTTTAATGTATCAATTTAGAGATAAATATATCATTCCAACAAAATGTTGATTCACTTGCTTGTTCTCCTTGAATCATTAAACATATTAGTGCTGGATATTAAAGCTTCAAAAATTTGTTCATGGTCATAAGTAAAAATTATGTTACAAATCTTTTGTGTGTACCTTTTGAATAGCTACAGTATTTAAATGAAATTCCGCACTTTAGCAGGAAGTAGCCGGGTATGTCAAATTTAGGGTAAACTGATATTTTATACTCTGAATTCCTCAAATACTATTCCATGACAAAATACTTTCCCTATGATCTATATTTCTTTTAAACTTTAATTAATTTATTTCTCTCTCTCTCTATTTGACTTTCAGTGGAAATGTCGTCGGCTACAATCCATATGAAGCTGGAAAACCTGCATGCAAGACCTATGGCATGCGACCCTCACAACGCTACAATGGACTTTGTGCAGCACCAAAATCGGATGGGAATGGAATTGACAGCAACACCATTGAAACGTATGAGTACAAGCAAACAACTAACGCTTTTAACAACAAACAAACTGCATTAGCAACGCAAATTGTTCAACAAGTACCCTCCTCCTCCTCGTACCCTCAACAGGCGACGTCCTACTTTGCGAAAGCACACACAGCAGCAGCAGTTCCAGTACCAACTTCAAAAGGAGGCTCCTCGTACGGTGCAGCGGGTTACGGTGGCAGTACAGCGTACACAACTGAGACCAGTCAGCAGCAGCAGCAGCGCAATCAATACAATAAATACAGGAATAAACTTGAATCGTATAGGCCAACGGCAGAAGAGTTTGAAAAATCGGTACAAAAACATACCGTATTACGGAACTTTTTAAATCAAGCGGCGCAACAACAACTGGTACAACAAGAGCCCGACGTAAGACCACAAGAACCACAGCAACAGGGGGATGTTTATTATGTTGAGGAACAACCACAAGTGAGCACACAAAAGCCCGCAAAACGTGGATGGAGTCTTTTAACATGGCAGGGATAAGCAAAAAAAAAAAAAAAATTTAAATTATAAAATTTCGCCTACCGCCCTCGAGCACACAAAACATAATTAAGCGCCAAAATTACTACTATGTAGTACCGTTAGCAGGGTTTTTCGAACATCGATCTTGATAACCGTTTCTAACCGCACTTTTTGTAATGTGAGGTTAAAAACGTGCATTCTTATATTTTCACTTGCTATTTAATTGATCGATTCAATGTGACACCCTGCATTGCCATTCAATATTCGTATTAGTTGTACACACAACACATGAATTTAGTTCACATATCATAAAAAAAGTAAAAATTTATAAATTCGGTATATTTTTTCTTAACATATTATATTATATAAGTAGCGCTCATTTTTAGGCAAAGTATTTACATTAAAAAACCCGCAAGGACCCCCACTTCACACATTACAAAGCATTGAAAACCCCATTGAAAGACTTAATTTTCGCTAAGCAAAGAAAGAAATCAACTTCAGCGATATTTTAACATTAAATGCTCCAATCTTTATGCTCAGGTATAACAACTATCTCTCCTAAAACGAAGGTGTTCATTTACTATACATAACAGAATTTCTTAGATTTTTAATTTTGATTATTCGAGCTATGTACTTTGTTTCATTTTAAGTGATTTACAGCATCATAAAATATTTTCTTATTTTTTTTTTTTTCTTTTGCAAGTCGGCGAATGTTTGTATCAAATGTTTTTCCCTACTTTTTATGAATCATCGAATTATTTCTATAAATAATATTAGCACAAGTTAAGATAATAATGAATTTCATCAAATTAACATTAGGTTAAATTTTAATTTTAATCAAAAATGTCATTGAATGAATGTATTGTATGTTATAAGAAATGCAAACCACGTAGTTTTGTGTTCAGTATGATTTTCTATATAAATTAAAAAACTAATATGATAATATAATTTCTTGTTTTATTTATTTTGTCAAGCATCTATTATTTTGTTTTAAAGTCACTAGACAATTCAGCTGACTCAAACGCTAAAAACTGACTTAAGTGGTAGGGTATACCTTCCACTCAGGGAAAAATAGCAACGCAAATATGAACTTGTTATTTTTGGTTTAAAGACCGATAAACTTTAAGGTTGAAACTAGGGTTGTAACGGAGCTCCGCATCCGCAAGTGCGGAACTTCCACTTGATATTGTGCCTGCGCCTCCGCATCCGCAAATTTTGATGAGGTAAATCGGAGTTATAACGGAAGTTATAAAATCAACATTAGAGCTTACAAAGTGGAAAATTCTGTGTTTAAGCTAATTTACATTTTATTGTTTTGTGATAGGCTAGATTCGTAAGATATGGTTATGGGTACAACCTAGTAAAAATTTCGTTTACACAGATTTCGAAAGTAGTCCATTTCAAAAACATCATTTTGAAACATCGCTCTCTAAGTATATTTTTGCAACTTTATTTGAGCGCACTCTCCGGTTCAATAAACAAATATTGAACGCTTTTCTCTCGAATTCACTTTTTTCATACGGTGCTAGCAGTCTTTTCTCCAAAATTACTGAGCCGATCCTTATAAAATTTTATCAACATATTCGTCACATTCATGGGTATCGTATGAACTAAAATTGAGTCAAAATATTGATTTTTTTTTTCAAACAGAAATTACCCATAAGATCCTTGTGTATTTTTCCACGTTTTTTTTTTAGTTAAAAAAAAATTTATGGAAATATGACCAAATAAATGAAAAAAGTTCAAAAAACTGATTTTTGGGGAATAACTCGAAAACCTTTCTTAAGAGAAAAAAATGGTGGGGATTTCTAGAATTTATGACTCAAAATACATTAATAAAGTATGTGAGAAGCTATATCTTCTTTTGTTTAAACTAGTGACATATATAATTTCATCATAAAAAACATACTGCTATGGGACATGATACCTACTAAAATGTTGGCCAACTTGAAGTCTGTGGCAATCGTACCGTCGAAAGGATTCAAATTTAGAGTAAGCCACAACTGTTCGATGTTATCGTAATTCTCCTGCAAATTCGCCACTGCTGCTAAAATGAATAACCGCTTTACTCCAGAGTCTTGAAATTGATTTGATGTTACTCTTTCACTATATTTTGCCCGCTTATTGTCACTCGTGATATTATTTTTTGACTGAATTGCGAGGCAAATTTTCAAATATTGACCTCCTCCATCAACACCTAGTTTTAAATGGCAGTCATCGTCTGATATCCCACGTTGTGACTTCACATGCTCTATGAAAGCAGGTACATCGTTGCAATAAACAATCTCCACGGTTGAATCACTCACACTAGGGCCTTTTGAATTCTTTAATGAAGATTCTTTACGGCTGAAGAATGCATCAAGATCATAAGCCTTAACATAGAGCTTTGATTTTAAACCAGACTCTATAAACTTTTTACGTTTCGCTGCTGTACGGAGAGACTGAGCCATTTTTATGGTCGCCCGATCACTTAAATTCAAAGCACTCTTCATTGTTAGAATATCTTCCGTAGATATCACTGTACTCTCTGACGTGGTAGAATTGCCTATAGTAACATTTAAAGGTCGGCCATGGGATTGAGACAGTTGCAAGCACGAATTCTTTCCATTCGATTGCTTGAAATCCGAACTTTTCCGAGTTTCGTTGATCAGTTTTGATATAACGTGGTGCTTTTCTGTTAGAGATGAAGTCGAAGTGCATTCTACTAGATTTTGAGCTCGCGTGGTTGAAATGCAATGATGTGGTTTTCCTCTTCCGATAATGCTATAGCACTCATCACATCGTTTTGAAGAAGATGGTGTTTTTGAGCTATCTGCAATGATAATGAATAATATTAAAAATACGCAGGCAGCCTATTTTCATCAAGATAGTTGTCGAGTACACTTTCTACATCACTTTTAAGCTTTTTTTGTATGACGAACATTTGTTTTTTCTTTTCAAAACAGAAATAACAAACTTTAAACCGATTTTCATCGTGAGTCAATGCTGTAGTCGGCATATTCAATTTTTTTTAATACCTGCGCTTTATACAAAGATACTGCTAAATGAATTCAAATATGTTCAAATCGGGTTTTCTCAGGCTGCTCTACACCGATGATTTTGATTTTTGGTTTTTAATGATCTAGAAACTGTTGCACCCAAAATATCATTAAATTATGGTTAAGGCTCACCATGTACTGAGGGTTGCATAATAAATTCTGAAAAATAGCTTCTTGAGCTAGAAATCTAGGATGCCTACTAGTGTTCATTTAATACTAATACTAAATTTTAAATATTTTCAAATTGTTTTTCCACCACCGCTTCCGTTAAAACTCCACATCCGCGGTCTCTCACTACAAAAATTTGGTCCAATAGTAGCTGTGGGCGTGGCACCTCCCATAAAGGCAAAAAATATTTATTGTTATAGATAGTATGCTATAAGAGTAATCTTCATAAAATTTGGTGTATAGATGTCAGTTACTATAAGCTTTAGAATTAAATGAATTCAGATGGGTTTTCATCTGTGGGCGTGGCACCTCCCAAATTAACACACATGTGTAAGTGCTGTTTTAAGTGAACTATTGCAGCAATTGCTGTGAAATTTCATGTAAGTGGTTCAGTCGCTATAGAGTTGAATCAAAAGTGGCTGAAATAGCACCAGTAGGCGTGGCACCTCTCATACAAATGAAATACGGTTGTTGGCATATTTATCGAAATATGTGAGCAATCATACTAAAATTTAGCGTAAGAGGTTTCACTATGGAAACCTATTTCTGGATCAAAACCGGACTCGATTGTACCTGTTGGTGCGTCACCGCCCTAAATTTTAAGGCTAACTACATCATATATCACAAACTATACAAGCTATTGTGCTAAAATTTGGTATGTGAATGTCGATCGCAAATATAATTTGTTGTACCAAAAGTTGGCAGAATTGGAGAAGCGGGTGTGGCATATTTCAACTTTTTCATTTTTACTCGATTTTTTTCAACATTTTTCATTTAGACTTTTTCAACCTTGTAACTTTTTCCTATATATTCTATATGTAATTGTTCGACTTTTTCAACCTCATTCAAATTTCTTCGTCAGTTCCTTTATTTTTTCGACTTTTTCATCAATTTTGAATTGTTTCAACATTTTTCAACCTCTCTCAATTTTTTTCAACATTTTACATATTTTTTCGACTTTTTCAACATATTTCAACCTCTTTCAGACTTTTATACATTTTACTTTTTTTTCGACTTATTTAACCTCTTCAACGTCTTTTTAACATTTATTTTAAAGGTACTTTCAGTGCAGTGTAGGGTATGTGAGTTTCGGCCTGGCCGAAGATAACACATTAACTTGTTTATTTTATATTGAACACTTTGTCAATTTGAATCCTATATGAAATAACTTTAAATCCATGTTGATTTTTTTTGAATCCAAATAAGATAATTTTTCCTAAGGAATCAATTTTACAAGCATTGAATAAGTAACAATTACCATGGCAAAGCAAGCTAAAGTTTTGTTCATTACCTATACATAATATGATATACCGTTTCTGAGGTCTTCTTGAACACTATTAATCACAAACCGATTCCGCAAGAAGCAGAAGAGAGATTTGGCAAGTCAAAATGCTTTTAGCTACCTAATATCTAAATGCAAACTGAAATTTTTGTTTGCTACCATTGATGCTGTATATTGTTTCAGTCAACTCGAGCACAGCCTATAACTTTTAACTACGAATCGATGCTGTAAGTAGTATATGAGAGACACAATTGGTTAAAATATGTTACTTTTTACTAAACTGTATAAAAAGTATTCGAAATCCATTCTATGAATGGACAACTTATCGATCTTGCACCTCGCAAAGGCACGATCGCATAAAGCCGTCATTGTGCAATAATTTTTAGCAAAAAAATTCATCGACCAAGCAACATTTTAGCTTCTCGTTTCTGAAGCTAACATAACCAGTTCGAGGAAGGCGCTTTAGCTCTGTTGAAGCCATAATGCAAATTTGGTGAAATAAAGGAACTGAAAGTTATTCCTTAATAAACCTACGCAAAATGTATGAAGGACTGGATCAAACGATTATGTAGTTGTATTGCAAACTATGAGTGCTACTTTAAAGACGATAACTTGTGATAAATAAATAATTTTCTCCAGTTTTATTTAACAATTGCGGTTACATTATACACATAATGTAACTTGATTTTCAAACGATTTACATCATCTGATTAGAGCTGATGAATTATAGTTTTTTAAAAAAAAATAGTCTTGATCTAACAAGGGGTAACTGGAAAACTCACCGGCTTAACAAAGCGGATCAAAATCCATAACTTTTTTTTTTGTAAAAGTTTCAAGGTCCCAATAAAGTCCTTAGAAAGGATATTTCTCATGAGAGCAAAAGAGTTGCACAAATGTCAATTAAAATGAAATGCATTTATTGAAGAAAAATAGAAAATAATCAAAAGGACAATTAAAACTTATTTACTAAAATGATAAAGGCTCCAGAAATCCAATATGTGAATGTAACGCAGTATACATGAAAAAATTCCAATGCATTTTCATTTATTGACTTTTCTCCAATGATGACAACACATGACACAATTTGCCTTTAAACAAAATCCTGCACTCAATTAAAAAAGATTGACAACACTTAAGTGACGATGTCAAAAAATTAAACGAAGAAGGAATAAATATTTATCTTATAACTAGAATGCCGCTGCTAGAGGAGCAACATCAGTGTCAGGAGTCAACGGAGAGGTTTCTCATTATTTTTTAGTTGTAAACGTTGTCCTCATCGTCGTCGTCATCATCGATAACTGCAATGCGACGACGTTTGGCTGGTTCTTCACCCTTAGCAGCACGTTTTTGCTCCTCTTTAGTTGGTTTTTTGCGCTTAATGAAAATTGCATCCTCATCCTCATCATCAACGGAATTGACATCATCGACATCGCTATGCTCAATGGAACGATGTCGTTTTTTGTTTGCATTTGATGTTGATGTTGAAGTAGTCGCTTCATCTATGGCTTGATTGGCTGTTTTGTCAACATCACCGTCGTTGATATCGTCCTTGCTGCCTTTGCTGTTGTTGTTTCCATTATTATCAACTTTTGTCTGTTCGATTTCATTTTCATTTTCTTGTTCATCGCTATCATCGGAGTCAATTACATTAGCGCGTCTGCTGCGGTTTTTGACGGTGGTTTCAGTGAAAGTTTTCTCTTCATCGTCGTCATCAGAGTCACCCAATTCTGCTAGACGTTGTCGATAGTCCTCTGAATTGAAATTGAGTTCATCGCTCTCTTCGGTGTTGACTACAACGGCAACCATGTCGCTTAGTTTTGTTTTGGCGGAACGTTGGGCTTTAAGTTGGTTGAACAGATTCTCTGCTGTGCTTTGAGATGGTGGCTTGAAATCTTCATTGATTTGAGACTTCTTTTTAGTTTTCTTGCTACTTTCAGCGTCAGATTCATTTTCACTGCTATCGCTTACGTTATGCTTTTTCTTTTTATCCAATTTATTTTTGATTTCGTCGACATCGGCATCAGAGTCTTGACTGCTATCTTGCCGTGGCTTTGATTTTTGCTTCGCCTTCTTACTTTTTATTGGCAGCCTTTGCTCGTCTTCATTGTCGCTTTTGCTGTACATCAGCGAGTTCATTTTCTCAAAACGTTTATCCATATAATTTTCCAAATTATCCAATTGTTTCTTCTGGCGTTCCATATAACCATCAAAGTAATCTTCCTCACTTTCAGCTTCATTGTTGCTTGCGTTGTCACGTTCGCCGGCATTTTCTCCCTCGATATCTCCAGCATCGTTCTCATCTTCATTTTCTATGTCTTCTGTATTAAAATCGATTTCATCGCCTGCCAAAATCTTCGCTCTCAACTGTAAATCAGCTGAGTTCAAATAAATGGGTATACGCCAATAGTTTTCCATGCCCATAATGGGCGGTTGTATTCCCAATGCAACGAGCATCTTCTGAAATTCCGCATCTTCCATAGCTTCTTTCTGTACATCAAGAAGTGGTAGCAGTGGCACTCCGTCATCCTCTTCAGCAGGTTCTTCCGTGTCTTCGGCAGTTTCAACTAAACATTCCCGCAACCAGTCGATGGCCTCCTGATACTTTTCTGCATCTACCTGCTGTATTAGCGCGCGTACAGTGCCAACATCAAGCGGTGTGCGCACAATTTTACGCGGTTTTGGCTTGGCAACGGTAGGCTTTTTAGGCTTTGATTGACGTGAACTAGCAGCAAAATTTGGTTCTGCCATATCCTCGTCATCCTCATCAGCCTCATCATCGGCGTCATTATCTCTCTTTGACTTACGCTTACGCTGCTTACGCGGCAATATCTCCGACCTGTCCGCAATCATATGCAGCTGTAGCATGCGTTTGATGATTTGCTGTTTGTTGCGACGATCAGAAAATTCACTCACGATGCGTTGTAGACAATCTGAAAGTAAACATTTGCTTACTACACATCTAATGTGAATATACCATCAAAATTCTTACCTTCCTCCGTACGATACTGATCGTATAGACTACGCAACTCTGCATCTTCTTCTTCACGCCACAAATTCTTTTCAGCTGCAGTTGCTGCACTTGACTTCTTCGTTGGCGCCTTAAACATCAGTCCCAGTTCTTTAAGTTTCTTCAATATGCCACGACGTGTACGTGTCTTGTCGATTAAATTGTCCAAAATCCAATCAATCACATCTGAAAGCAGACGCAAAAAGTAAGTGAGGATGTAGAAAAACTGTTCGAAAATTCACTTAACCAAAAACTATTTAAGGCGCTCAACTTGCAGCTGTGATAAAAAGGATTTCAATATCTGAAGAGGGGCTTAGCGTTGAAACGTTGTTATTGCCAGACATTTGGGGATTTAGATTTAATTTGCTTAAATGCCAACTTGGCACTGCACTGGCTGACAGTAGTTTTGTTTATGGGGAAAATGAGAATGTTTACGATGCTACCCGCCAAACACTTGTGTCAACTTTAAATTTGAGCGTTTCAATAGTTAACAGTTGCGTTAGTTAGTTGAGTGCTTCGGTACAATGGTAAGCAAATTCATTGTTATCGCCTCTGTTGCTGGTGTGGTATAATTTATCACCGTTAAGTTGTACAGTCGCTTGCTGGGTACAGTGCACAGTGGGCTGGCTGTGTTGTGTGATTGATTTTTTTGTTTGCGTATAGCATTAGGTCAAGAAATAGATTCTTCACTTCGTTTGCATAGGTCAAGTTTATGCACGTAAGTTGCTGACATTGATTAATTGATTTTGGTTACAGCTTTAAGTACGCGGGACCTTGTTCAATGTAGCAAAAAGTTGCAATACATCAAAAAGTTTCCATTATATAAAGCTATTTTTTAATATAAACTGCAGTAGACAATACTTGAATTTGAAATGTTTGCTATGAATCAAAATCAATATAAATGGTTACATTGATAAGCAACGTTTTCGTTATTTTATCTAAGAAAAATATGAACGAACCTTATGATATAATCAGCCTAACTTTAAATATATGAACACACAAAAAATAAACCTAGGAAGCAATGAACGGAACAAGTACTCCTATTAAGAGCATTATGATTACATCACATTAGAATCCTAATGCTCCTAATCCTAAATGTAACTGCTGAAAAGTATGCAATGGTTTTTTTTTTGTAATAAGAGACTAAAACAGTAACAATAATAATTACACCCAACAGCTCTTATAGAGCGTTAACACAGTTTTTCTTATTGTCATCCAGTGCGTCAATAGTCACTTTTTCTGAAATAATACCGATCTAAAGCTAAATGCCGAGTTCGAAGATTGAAATAAATCCTTTTATGGTAAATTATGATAACAGTCGATAACTAAGCACTAAGTAACCGCACTACTCAAAGAAACTTTTCAAAGCAAACAGTGTATAGGTTTTAAGAAGTGGGCGTGTCATATTCTATTAAAATAAAAACATAATTTCATTGTGTAAAGCAAATCCACAAAGCATAGACAAACAGAAAAAAATTTTTTTTCTGATATATAGACACAATTTACAACAATAAAAATTTAGCTAAAAGTGGAGAAGATTATGCAAGTGGGTGTGGCTTACAATAAAAACAATACTTATTTCATCGAATTAATCAAAAATTTGCTGCAGCGTTAGATGCGAACAAGCATTGGATGAAAAAATGGTAGTACAGCTCAAGTGGGCGTGGTACCTCCTTTCGTAGTGAAAGTTTTTATCGTAATTTTAAAATTCACTTTTTCTTCCAACTACCTGTTTTTTGATAAGGCAACTTACGTTTATTGTCTGAACGGGGTGGTGTCACGCCTATTTTTCATCTGTCAGCGCTTTTTATGAAAGGAGAAGGCATGTTTTATTTTGTGTCTTTTTACCTAGTTATATCATTCTCTAAAAATATAAAACAGGGCATATTAGCTTTATTCTTCCGTCTGAAATACACAAGAAGAAGCGTAGCAGGTCAAGTGTAGGTTGGTTGAGGCTGGACTCCATGGACGAGTTTCACGCTAGAACCCATTGGTGACAGTTAAGCAGAGGAACAGCCGCATACAATTCACTAAGACGCATGCCAGTTTCCCGCTCATTAAATGGAAGTATGTGGTCTGGAGCGACGAAACGAAGATCAGCCGCCTTGGCTCAGACGGTAAAAGTTATGTAAGAGGAATACTTCCATTTAACGAGCAGCCAACTGGCATGTGTCTTTGCGAATTGTATGCGGCTTTTTCTCTGCTTAACTGTCAGCAATGGTTTCTTGTGGGAGATTCGTCAATGGACTCCAGCCTCAACCAATCGACAAGTGACAGTTCGTTTGGATATTTCTGCATCGTATTGATCAATTATCTCGCATTGAATATACCTATGCAGCAGTCTTACGAGGATCTAATTTTTCCTTGCGCACAATCTGGCGATCCTTGTATCCAGAAGTCTCACGAGATCTCTTTTCGCGAGGAACATTTTTTTGCTGTGTCATATTTATCGAAATGATCAAGTGCACTGAATACCATCTTTTTGGAGCAATTTAGCTGTGTTGCCATCGCCTGATATATATAATTTTTTGTTAATTACTCTTATGTTTCCAATTAGTTGACTCAGTCAAACATGAGGTTTGAGCACAAAATCACTCATAAGACTTATTTATGTTAAGAATTTGAAGTCAATTCCGTTCTTTGTTTGAAAGCTTAGATGTCCCAGATTTATATTGTATATAAATTTTCTGGTACACAGAGAAAAATAAATAAGAAAAACTACCAATAACACAACGAATGATTTCGTTTCCAATTAGTTGTCAACAGCTGTATATTGGAAATTGTTTGACGAAACGAAAGGCATCCAAATTGAGGCCTCCAATTTTGCTAATTTATGTTTTTGTCGGAAATATTTGACTAGTTGGTGATAATCCATAAGTAATTTCGGCAAAAGTCGAAACTTAGTTGCGCTATTTAGTAATCTATATAATCTATAATATATATGAGAATCTGAAAATATTTTTTATCTATCTGAATGTTGACGTTATGACAAAATTGTTAGAAGACAAAATATTAACAATCACTTTAGTTTTTAAAAAATAATTTTTTCAATTATTTATCTTTTATAGGGTTAGTAATATTTTAAGTTGAAAATTGGTCAAAACTCAAATCACACGATGTGATTTACTGTAACGCTCTACCTACTTAAGTCAAATGCGACCGATTGCACAACGAAAATTACATATCAATCGCTTTACGAATACCACTGTGCGCTTTTAACTGGTCCAGACAATCAAATTCCATTGCAATAAGAAGAGCAATTTAAAACTAAGTAACTAGATATTGTATATGTATAGTATATACCCCAGACAGACGACAAAATAAGATAAAAAAGTCAGACACTTAAGCAGACAATGAAACGTAAGTCAAACAGAAATGGCACTAACAGATGATGACGATGACAACGCTGATGATGATGATGAAAAAACAATTTGCATCATTAAATCTGTCAACGCTTGGAGAATTGACTCGTTCATTCAATCACTCATCATTTTCTCAAAAAGTCATTGGCTTTGCAGAAAAATGAAGAAGCCTACCCACCTATAGAGGAAAAAAAAAAAAAACAGCAAGCCAAATGTTTCCACAACTTACCCTTATCTGTTTCAGGATTGCGCTGATTCTCTTCGAACAGGAAACGCAATTCAGTCTCTTGCTCCTCGCTCCAGGTACCCTTAGTGCCACTGTAAAGAAGAATAAGCAAAAAAATGAATCAAGTTGGTAAAGCACGCGCTAAAAGGGTGCTGATGCAAAAGACAATCATTTATCATTTGTCTACACACAAAGTGAATGAACACATACAGACGAAATACACAGACAGACAGACGGACAGACAATCAGACTGACAGACACATTGAGTGCCCTGGTATTCAATCGACCATTGCCGATTCATTTTATTCAATAATGAACCATTTAAATTAGAAGCTCTACAGGGATTTGCCTGTGGCTAAGTCAAAGTGTGAGTTTACTGAAATAAACTTAAGTGTGGTGTGTGTGCAATACTATTTACTAGGGTGTATCGTACTCTAGAAAAAAAAGATTCCTTTTTTGGAGAAATTACCGCGAGAGTATTTCAGCAATACACATTTTTTTCTCTAATCACCCTGTAAAAACCATCGACATCAATCAATATCATAGCAAACATGTTTGGAAAAGACTTGTCAAGCACTACAAGGTGATTAGAAGGACAAATTTTATGGCACTAAAACACACTAGAGATAAGCTCATAAAATAAGTGCTGAAACTTTTTTCTTTTTATGATACACCCTATTACTTACGTTTCATAGACATCACAGTAACTACCGGATTCAAGTTCATTTGCCTCTTTGATTGATTTATAAAATAATAATTCAGCATAGATTTTCGGATTATTGGGCGCTATTTCCACGAATTTACGCACAACATAAATGCCAAGTCGACGCAGTTCTTCTTGATGCGGATCACGTGGTGCATTGAATACTTGTTGGAAGATACGAAAGAGTACAGCCTGAAAGAAAGAAACGCAGGAGCAAAGTTTTAAGTTTTTAAATTGTATAAGAATTTGATAAAAAAAGTGGATCTAACGTTTTAGTAAAAAGGTTTTTTCTAGCGAAAAATATCAGATATAGACATGACAATTTAATGTGCTACAAATTGTTTGCTTAAAACATCGCATCAAAACAAGAGCAGGGCATGTTTTTCCGCAGCATTTTATTTATTACATTTAAAAATCAGAATTCAACAAATTATAAAAGAATTTTTAAAATAAATATTGGATTCTTGTGTTGTGTGTAAAAAACCAGCAAACTTTTTAATTCGTTGTATTTTATTTAGTCTGTTGTTGCATTGTTGCTGCTACTGAAGCCAACAAATTTCCATTTCGTTATTCCGCATAGCAAAAAGAATGTTTTCATGTAATCAAAGTAGAAAAAAAGCAACATGCGGCATTGTTGCTCGAGACTCTAACTCCTTGTAGCCTTATTGGCCTTAAAATTTTGATATTTGTAATTCTTTGAACACGCGCATTTTTGCAACTGACTTTGATTTATGTTTGCTCTGCATAAAAAGGCAGAAGAAAATGGAAGAAATGCTGAGAAAGCAACTGAAGAAGATGAGGAGAAATTTAAATAAAAATAACTTGTAAATTGAAACTTTAACATGAAAGTAAGAAAATGAAAAGAAAAATATATTTTGATGTAGAGATGTACTTCTTATTTTTCAATTAAATTGAAAAAGAAATATTTTTGTAAGTATTTGATGCTGATTAGGGTGATTCTTAAAGCACTTTTTTTTAAGCTCTAACGCAAGTGTCTACCAACAGCCTTGCAAGACAAGCAAAAAAAAAAAAAAGACGAGTGTGCTTTAGGCCACACGACTGAAGTAAGTATATAGTACTTCCTTAGCTCCATTTATATGTATGTACTTATATTAGGGTGGTTCTTAAGAAAAAAAATTGGGGACGCCCCCTCAATCGGTTCGAATTAGGATAAAAAAAATTTAAAAATTTATTTAAAATTTTTATCTTTTACCCCTACGGACCCTAATAAAAAATTAAATTTCATTTTAAAATAGGGTCCGTAGGGGTTAAAGATAAAAATATTAAATTAACTTTTTAAATTTGTTTACCCTATTTCGAACAAACTGAGAGGGCGTCCCATTTGATTTTCGCAAAATCTTTTTTTCGTATGTAATTTATTCTTAGTTGGTGGCCAACTTTCATATTCAGAGTCTGTGTAACTTCCTGCCATAATTTGTTCACCAGAAAATTCACAAAATATGAACTTTAAAATTTCATTCACTTTGAACGCTTTTAATAGCTAATGCCCGTTGTACGCGTAGCATGTGCAAGACAAACGGTGCTGCCCAGAGAACGAGCAGGCGATCAAAGAATGTAAAAATAAGATCGATAAGTCGCTTAAAGAGCGTAAAAAACCATGCACGTATACTGAATTATTAACATATTGTTACGAATTTCTTGTCTCTTTGACGATAATTTCGATCTTTTACACTTTTCTGAGTTCGATCACTGGATTGTGTAACAATTAAAAACGCACCAACTTATTTAGTTATAAAATGGTTTATTTAAATCACAATAGTTAGTTTTTACACGGTATAATGGTTTATTTTATTAACGTTCAAATTCTAATATTAATCTGACACTGTATACACAACTGTTTTACTTTACTACTTAAAGTCACTTTATTACGGAACACACTGTTCTGCTTCACTGTTTTAATTCAACTATGTCCGAAAACTCAAATGACACCCTTTTATACTACAGGCATCACTTTCTCGAATAATCTACTACTTCCTAGATGGCGTGTATTCTACCATTATCCATAATTTACCAGTGCTTCTACGTGGCGTGTATTCTACCATTATCCATAATTTACCAGTATGGTGTATCGACGTTGAGTTCACAATTATCCAGAATGTTGCTATTATGCTCTAGATGGCGTTGTACGACGGCGATAATTTCTCTCGGTTATCGACTTTTATAGTGTACTGCAGCGTCTGTTCGGTTTATTATTTGCCGCTAGATGGTGTAAAAGTATTTATACAGCCAGAATGCTAGCTAGTATCGTTTAGTTTCTTTTGTTGGTTTTTATTTCAAGAATTTTCTAGCATAAACCAAATTTCGCTACAATATGTTTATCGTTGCTTGCATTAGTGGGCACCATTGAAGAAAAGCACACAGACTAACTAATACATTCAATTCCCATTCAACGATTTGTTATGCTTACGTGCTTGTTTCCATAGGGCGAAACACATAAAAAGCATGCATGCACCGTTGCCTGCGTCAAATGCTTTTCAACACACATAGAAAGCATCTATTAAAATTTGTCACTCTCTTTTCCCATACGATTTTCTCAACAAAAATGTATTGCTTACAAATTTTATTTTTGTCACTCTCTTTTCCCATTCGATTCTCTCACACAAAATAGCTACATGCAGTGTTACCATATTAGCAGTTTTAACTGCAAATTCAAGTTTTGTAGACACGATCGCAGTTTATTTCTGCGAATTGCAGTTTTTTTATTATAAAATTATGGCAAAAAAAAAGTCATCAACGTTTAATAATCACTAAAATTTCATATTTTTCAAAAAATTAGGTTTATTGCGGTGGTAGCAGTCTTTTACAGTTATTTTCAGAATTTGCAGTTGTTCATTTCTGGACACTGGCTAGATCACACTTTTCGTAACGCATTCACCAGCTTACCGTATAGAAGTATATACTCGTACTTCAAAAATTCAACGCAAAATTTTTAGCTCGACATCTCAATGATAATATCGTGTTATTGCAGGACTAGAAAACCTGTATGGGTTTTTGTTTGGAAATTTTTTAATTTCAGTTTGGAACACATATAGCTCAGCTGACGAATACAATTTTAAAAAATTTGTGAATAGTAAGGTAATAGAGACAATGCTTATGGCTTTGAAAATCTGTTTTATATGTGTCGATGCCACTTTATTTGCAAAAGTAACAGCTATCTGAAGCAGTGATTTTGTTAAATAAGTAGTAGAAAATATTACTCGCAGTACACCCATCAGCACTTTTCTTATATTTAAAGTATTTGTTGCGCTGAATCTGAATTCAGTGGACACATTAATATTTGAAGATATATAACACACATGTGCTGAAGCTTTATTGTTTTCCGTTGATTTGAAATTAATTTAATTCAGCTGGAACGAATCAAATGTTAATAGTTTTTCCACATACAATTATTAAGGAATTCTTCCTTGGGCTTAACCGATTCGTCTTGGAAAATGAGCTCAAATTGAGGACAAATTGACGACCTACTTGCAACGAATTTAAGTTTTTTATGTAAAATTTTCTTTTGATTTCGTTGGATTAAAAATAAAAAAATGTTTTATATTTAAAATTTTGCTTAAAACGAGGAAATTGTTTCCTTAATTGAATCAGTGATTTTAATAAGAGATCATTTATAGGTTTTGAAATAAGCTGCATGATTGTTTTTTACCAAAACAAGTACATAGGAGGACTCAGAAAAATGATTATCCGCTCGAGAATCGACCCGTTTTCATAAAGAATTCAGGATATTTAGTAGTATGGGGAACGTGATGGATAATGCTTACTTCATAAAGCTAAGATCTTTTTAAAAAAGTATATGGTACTACCAATTGCAAGCAAAAAAAATTGTATGTTCTTTTCACAATCAAAATGAATTTAAAGTTGTTTGTGTTAAAAATAAAAAGGAAAACATGTTATTTGAAACATTTTCAACTTTAAAATTAGCGAGTTTAAGTTAAAAATAAAATTTTCAAATTTGCACTGCCTTTTTTCTCTAAGTGTACGAGAGACATCTACAATTAAGCTAAGCCATTGATTCTTGGCATTGGACAACTCCTTCGGAAATTGCTTAAATGGCAGTGCAAGTTGTATTATGTACAGAGCAACTTTGTTTTGACCGTTCGGCTTAGCCACATTCAGAAGATGATAAGTTTGCCATTATAAACTAAGGCCACTCAAGAAGCCCATTGTACACCAGATACTAAAAACTTTGAGCGGAAACATTTGGTGCAAGTTATGTATCATTTTTCTTTATGAATTTTGGACTCTCGAGAACGAGTGATCCAAGACAAGATCTAAAATAAAGATATAGAAGGGGATTTTTCATTTGTAAGCAAGCGCCAGTCATTCACAAAAAAAAAAAAAAAAAAAATGGACGCACAAAATTTCAAATATTTACATGTCTTGCTGCTAAAAACCACGCATATTTTGTAACTTACCTGAAACAACATCCCTGGACATGAGCAACCATAAGCGATGCGATGCAAAATAGTCACAGCTGCCTTTAGAGATTTGGTCGGAATTTGTTCCCAGTCGTTGAGCACAATGGTGCAGGCACGTACAATTTTCGGATTTAACAGTCTGCGTGAGAAATTAGACAAAAAAAAGGATAAAAAAATAACATAAAATAAATGAAAAAACGAGTAAATAAAACATTGCTAAAAAAATCACTGGCAAGTTGGCTGGTAGTTGATTAATTGCTTCATATTTGTGGTGAGATAGCAAAGGGTTTGCAATGTATAGAAAAAAGAAAAGTAAATCTACTTAAATTTGTAATTAAAAAATGCTGTTTTCGTTGTAATTTGCAATTGAATGAAAGATTATGGCACACGGCTAGTAAAAAGTTAAAGCCTAAAAGTATGCTATTCAAAACAATAAAGAATTTATAAGAAAAGAATGGCAAAAAGTTAAGAAATATAGTACTAAGCATTCGTTGTGAAAAATGTTTATATTTGAAAATAATATCTATTAAATAAAATCAATTTAAAGAAAAGCCTGAAACTATGCAACACATATTTGCTATTGTTGCGAACTCTTGTGAAATTGTTGAGACAGTGATTTAAGCAAGGATTTATTGTAAGAAACAGCTTTTATGCGAAGAGAACACAAGCTACTTGGATGTTAAAACGAGAGCTACAAGGTCTTGTCTCTTGCATTTTCGTTATGCTTACGCTTGTTCTTTTCTTTTTTCCCCCCATAACTTAAGGCATTGAATGTTCTAAAAGGTAACCATGACAGTGTTTGGCAGCAAAGCTAAAATAACCTTCGACATATGAGATGTTGTTGAATGGTTTTAAGTCCGCAGGCTTAAAATGATGTCAGTATGCAAAGAGGTAAAACGACAGTGAAATGGAAAATGTTTTTGAATACATAGTAGAATCCGTGTTGTTGTGTGTGTGAGTTGTAGCAGCAGAAGCAACATCAAATACATAATATGCATATTGCAGTATAGTCGATCATGAGAGTTAAGAAATACACTACACAATTTTTTTCAAAATGACAATAAAGCTCAGGGTGCAAAGTTTAAAGGTTATGAAAATTTTTTAAGTTTTTATGAAATCTTTTATTTCAAATTTATAACAATCTGTGACATAATATGAGCTACTGACAGGTTATTTATAACCAATAAATAAATTGTGCTCTGCTGACATCGAAGTATGTATATGCTCGGGCATAACTTTGTACAAAGTCCTTGAGTGGTTGCCGCTATTTATTATCAGAATATCCTCAAACTTAGACGTATGAAGGATGGCAGCTTCGGGCTCAGTGAATGACACTGTGCAGCAAAATCAAAACCCAAAATATTTATATTTTTGGATAATGACAACTTCCATTGTAAAAGCACAGCATTTCTCTCGAATCAGGAAGTCACACAATTCCTTACAGAGTAGTAACCGATTTATTCTAGAATAATCACAGCACGACTTTACTTTAGAGTTAGAAAAATTGCTATAGCATAAGTATAAACCTTGACCTTGCTTTGTTGAGCATGAAAAGAAACATAAGGTCAGCAGCAAATTAACCTAATCTATTTCTTCGATCAGCGAACAAAATATGAATGTTAATGGAAGATTTTAATGCTCAAATTGACAAATTGGTATGGAAATAATATAGCATCAGTAAATCATTCTGCTACTTTGGTGTTGAATCAGTGTTACTTTATGCTTGGAAAACATTGCACATAAGTTTTGAATTCTGGTTTAGACTTATAATAAGGCTTTGGTGACCTCACACGATTTTGAATCAAGAACATTTTTCGACTAACAACCATACCTAATATACATTCTTAATAAAAAGGCTATGAAAAAGAAAAGGTCATACTGTGAGAAAATACGCCAGGAAAACTTGTTGCTTGGAGCTTTGGTGGAACACGCACGGTGACAGATGCCAAGGAAAACCCGGAAAATCGTGTTAACAAATGATAGAAAATATATCAAAATTCTGCACAGCAATAAAAAAAATGACCGTCGAACGAAATTGCTATAAGAAATGTTAGTGGGTGAGTGTTAAACTCAAATTCTGGGAATCTTGTATAGCTCAGTGTTAATTTTTTGCATTTGCTTTGCTTTCTCTTCTCATTGTGCATTACAGCAGAGTGAGTTAAGCTTATTTTTGATGTAGTATAAGACGATCTCTTGAAAAAAATGCTATCTAAATGGAATTAATCAGCGATTTTATTATTTCTAATGCACTGTCTTAGCCACTGCAGTTTCATTAGGAGACTTGAATAATTTTTCTAATTTTTTTAAAATGGAATTTTTATTAAAACGTTCTCATTATTTTTACAGAAGTAATTAGTCATTTAAAAGTTTCTAGCCATGCGGTTTTTTTTTGGTATTAGACGTTACTCATACGACATGTTTTCTATGAATTATTTTGAAAACAATTCCATAACTTCTGTAAAAAAAACGAAATTTTAAGAAGTTAAGCACCGTATAAAGGCAAGCTTTTAAATTTCAAAAATATATTGCAGTGGCAAAGAGAAAAGCTACTCGTTACATTAAAAATGAGTAAGTCTTCCACTTTGATTTCAATTTTCTAAAGAATTATTTGACTGAAAAACTTTTTCATATGTCAAAAATAATAAAAATATGTAAGACACACAAAAAAGGTTATAGTACTTAAGCTACATCATAAATGCAATTAAAAAAACAAAAAATTGCCATTAGACTTTTGAACTTAATTTTCAAGGTCATATGGTAGTGATACCGTGAGCTAGGTGATTTTTCACAATGGAGTCGTTACAATCATCTATCTTGTATGTGTCTTCTAACATAACAAAAAAAATAAATATAAGAAGCTATGCACTCTGCGCCATAAAGAAAAAAAATGTTTATTTCTATTTTTTACAAGTGATATATCTTTCAAATAATTAAGTATACCATCAATCAGCTGTAGCTCCATAAATAAAAACAAAACACACTTTGAAAGGTCAAAAGGACATTTTTAGACATTTGCGCCTATACATTACATACACAAAATAAACTCTGCTATTGTTGTGATGTAGGTGAACTTTACAAATTTTTATCATTTTTATTTCAGCCCAGTTTTATCTTTCATTCAATCGCCGACATTCATTCAATGAGTTGAATTCACAGAAAGTACTTTGATTTTCATTTGTCACCATAGTGAAAACATAAACAACAAGGATGTCAAGTACTATATCTTGCAAAATAGGCCAAAAGAAGCTGTCGCTATTCAGCATTCACTTTCTGTTACAAACAAAATTTTGTCAGTTATTCGTGAAATTTTTGGTTTCCTTGGTAATGCAGGTTTAGCATTTAAGCAGCTTAGGCGCAAGCACGAAACTGAGTTTATGGTCAAACGAAAGTTGCTGCATGGACAAGCGAAGTTTGTTAATGAAACATAATCTGTGCTGTTCAAGACAAAAGGAAGTACTTTTGTGACAAGTTCTGTGCAAAAATGTTCAAAAAAGGAAATGTTGCTATGGTAGCATTCGTAGTTCACGCGAAATTCTATTCAATGTCAACACAAGAGTACGAGAGAATTGAGTTTATAGCTTCAGCTCGGAATTATATTTTCCAACAAGAAATTATTGTAATCTTCATTATTTTCAAGTTCTTTTTATATTGGCAATGATGACGTCTGACTTAAACATTTTTTTTTGAAAATCCAATCATCAATACATAAAAAAACTATGTTTGAAAATATATAACCCTCGATCTGTCTATTTATCTGGCAGACATTTTTTTATTACTTTGATCAAAATTCTTTTTCGCTTAGTGAGCGAATTTTTTTTTGTTGTATTTAAACACCATATTTTCGGGCTAGTTTTGTACTTTTAATAAATAATTTTTGGTCGAAATCACCAACAACTACATATCCATACAAATGTTATAGGCAATGGAATTAAATATCACTCATACGTCCTGTTGAATTGCATTGCTCAGTAATTCAATTTAAAAATGTTTCAACATTTCTGATTTGACTTAAAAGAAAATCTACATTGCAACTTCAAAACGTAAAAGAAAATCTTTTTCTTGATTAAATCCTCACCTCTGCCCACACCATTTCCATTTTAATGACGCCTTTAATGTCCAATGTGAACACGTGGCGGCAACAGCATCGTCAATTTTCTCTTATCAGTTTTGACGTTGATTTCACTTGAAATTAACATGAAAGTACGATAAAAATACAATTTTCACTGCACTTAATGTGTGGCAACGGACAAGGAAGCACAAGGAATCAAAAATGTTTGTAGTATTCACAGTAAAGTGGTCGCGGTTTGGCCTAAGTGTGCGCTTAAAAAAACATTTAAACTTTTTAACTGCCAACAGCGAAACATTTGAGGACGAAATGGGGGCGCACAGTGAAAGAAAACGCGAAACAGCGGAAGTTAATGACCACCAACACCACTACCACAACAACAGCAGCAACAACAACAGCAATAAGAACAATGTTTTATTTGTTGCAACAACTGCTGTTGTTGCTTAAGTGTTTTCGACTTTATTTATGGTTGACCTTGTACTCATATTAAAAGTTAAATTAAATTTTGTTGGGCGAATAAAACCAAAATGTTGGTCATCGAAGCAGAGTTTGTTTTTAACATTTCTGATAAAAGAAATGCAACAAGACATTGAAACTTTTATGATTTTAAGACAGAAATGCACCATTGTGTTAGAATTTTTTTTGTGTAGTTTGGAATAGTCATTTTGGTATTTAAATATATGGTAACTATGTATGTATAGTAATGAAGATCTTGAAAAATTTGTAACTAACCTGACCGTCAGCTGGTTAACATGTCAACATGTCTTTACTCCTTAATAAAAATAAAACTCTTTCTGGTCATTCTCAATGAATTTCTGAGCAAATTTATGAGTGTGCTCGGTTATGTATGTACATTAGAGTGACAAAATACCTAATTTTTAGGTACTTAACCTCAAATATTTCAGAATTCTGATGTAATGGATCTATTTTGAGGCCGAATTCGGACTCAGCGCAAAAACTACTTCGGAAAACTATCTTTAAAAGATATATTACCCGAATTTACTTCATTTAAGCTTGAATTTTGGCCTGTTTTCGAGTGTTCTTCATTATTCTATTACTCTGGTCTTCTGATAAAAAAATACTGGAACATCGGGACTAGTCAGAATTTCTTTGTCTGTTTTCGGACTACAATGCTAAAGAATATAAGACCAAGAAAAAAGAGTTTACCTCGTTTAAATCCAAGTTTGCGATGTTTTTCCTCTGTTTTCTGGGAGTTTTTCGATGCTATCAAGATACACAGCCACTGTATAGCAAAACAACTATCACCATCGTGTTCAGCAGACCCGAAAATATGAGGTTCAATACCAACAGCCCGTATCTCATGTGGAATTATCTTTTGGGAAGAGTTATAATCACTCGCAAATAAAATAAATGAAATTCATAAATCGGACATTAGCGACCTCTATATATCAATATTTTTTAATATTCTATATATCAATATTTTTAATATTTTCAGTGCCTTATTTCTTTTCATAACACTAACTACTTTTCATATACATAAGAAACATCAAAATCGAAAACTCGATTTTTTTTTTTGATCACTCTAATCGCACTCTGGAGTTTTTCATTTATAGCTCATCAGTAGCGGAGCTAGAGGAAGGGGCGAAGAGGTCAGCTGCCCCGGATGCAGTTATTTGGAGGCGGAAAAATGGTGCTCGGATAAAACATGCGTTAAGAAAGTTCAATGACCAAAGCACATTTTGATTTTTTTATGAAAATTTAAATATCTTTTCCACGGAAGGGGGCGGCAAATATGTCGTTTTGCCAAGACTCTAGCTCCGCTACTGCAACTTATGACTGTTATTTTCTTACTGAAAAATTATGAATATGACAAATTACGCAGAAAATATGGGAACATTTTTAAAAGAGGACGTGGCGCTCCCACATAAATTAAATGCTATACAGAGACAGTTATTTAAAGTTGTGCAAGCAAGTTTTACACAAACACTAGAAATGCTTTGAACAAGTACTAAAAGAGAAAAAGCCACAACTTGAAAACTTGAGGGCGTGGTCAAACATCACATATTTGATAGTATAGATTTTGGATTATATCGAAACGGGTACAATTGAATTAGAGTCAAAGAATATCAAACGCTTTGGAATTTAACTTTCTTCCGAAGATAAGAAAAGCAAAAAAACCACACGTTGGCTGCTGAGGTGCCAAGTAGATCCGTTTCAAATTGAACCTTCATGCTGCACATTTATTTGGTAGCTTTTAAAACTGATTTCTGTTTCAGAAAATAAAAACATAACATATATAAGAGCCAATTAAGTAATGTCATCGATTTCCAAGCTGAGATAGACACGATTTTACATATCGTATATCCTCATTTCTTTTACCACATTTTTTTCGTCAAAGCAGCGCACTTACTGCTTCTTCAAAAGTATTTTACTCATTTTAATTAAGCATCCTACAAAAAGGATTTCCTGCTTCATTACATTTTCAAGCAAAAATTAAAAAACTGCTGGTGCTGCTGCTCAAACGTCAAAAAACAACAGGAAAGAGAAAAAAGAAGAAGTGGGGAAAACCAACAAAAAAGAAAACTCTTAAAGCAAAACTTTTGATTTCAATGAGGCGCCATCTGTTGGTGATTAAATATACGAGTATTTGTAAGTGAATGAATACCAACAATGATGTTGTAATTGTAACTGTTTACCGCATGGTTGTGATGTTGCCGCTGCTGCGCTGCGCTACATTGGCTGCCCTCTAGGGAAATAATTAGAGATTAACGTCAAAAGTCGCTTGAGTTTTAATGCCAAAAGGATGCAAAAGTAAAAGTGATGCTTTTGCAGGATAATGCCACAAACAACAACAACAATGACGACATAAGCAGATATAACATGCAATAATGAATTGTTGTTGCTGTTGTTGTTATAATGATTTCAATTGTTGTTGTTATTATTTGTAGGGTTTGTCTTTAGTGGTTTTATGCGCGCATTTCGATAAGGATTTTCCATTCATATCCCTTGTTTTTTTTTGTTTTGCTTGTGCTATTGAAATCGTTTTGTTTTGCGAAATGCAAAAATACAAAAGTAAACCACTTAACGCTGATAATTGTGGCAACGTTTGAAGGGAGAAACATCGTCCATTGGTTAGAGTGTTGAAGTGTCAAAACACAATTAAATGTATTGTGTTACAGCGGTGGCATGAGTAGGAGTTTGGTGTTAAGTACTTAGTGCTATTGTTTAAAGTGGTGTGCTGCTGCTGCAGGCCATTCTGAAGTTCATTTACCACTAATTTGATCTAAAAGTTTCTAATTAATAAATTTATTGATGGGTTTTCTTTTCAGTAGAAAGTTTAACGTAGCCAAAGCCTTTGGGTGAAATTATTAAGCTTTGATGACAATGGAAATTGAAACTTTTAACATTAAAAAGAATCGTTTTAATATAAGTTTTCAGAGCGAGAAGTGTTTGGAGTGGATACTGTTACAAAGAAATGTTCTCTTGGAACAATGGGAATTATTGAAATTGAAGAGATAACGTCGGTTTGGCTAAGAAGATGGTTTAACAGAAGCCATATACATAGGAATACTATGCCGCTGAATACACGATAGTTCTATGAATGTGAAAACCTTTCCAATTCTCCCATAAATTGTGTCTTATGATATCAAAAAATATTTCCAAAAATCGCCACAGGAATTAGTTAGTGAAGCTTATGCCCGCTTTTCGGAAGTCATCTCTAGTCGCAACTAGCTAGTGTTTTCTCAATTGAGTTTCGACAGACGGTCACTTTTTGCCCTGTTTATGTCCTATAGATTGCGCTTGAGAATATGAACTGTTTATCCATATTCTTTATGTCAAGTAACTAGCTTTGATAAGAGCGGTTTTTTTAAATTTTGCTGTGGTACTACCATGGCTATTTCGAATTAATTCAGGAAAATTATAAAAACCATAAAATTCTAAGGCAAATCAGTGTTTTTTTTAAGTAGAAATAATATATGTCATTCTGTGCTTTATGTAGCGACTTCAACAGTCTAATAAATACAAAGAGCGTGAAGTTAAATTCCGAATTTAACTAGCAAAGACACAAACCATCTGACTTAACAGAGCTCTAACAGAGAAATGTTAACTTGACGCTGAAGGAGATTCAGATGGGGTCACTTTAAAATTGTCCAATATTTCCAAATTATTCAGGGTGCACATATAACTATATGTGGATTCAACAGAAAATGAAACTATGTTTCCAAAGATAAAAAATTTTGGTGCAGTTTCTATAGTTAAGTAAATGATTTGGTTATGTGAAACTTCCAATTATTATTGTGGAAGTATAACATTTTCATCTGATCACTGACCATTATTTTTTGAGTGTGCATATTACAGACTAGGTAGGTTCGATAGAACATGGTCCAACGTTTAAAACGACATACCACTTTAGTGGCGCTTCTTTTTTGAACTAATGATTTTCTTTGCCGAAATTCGTGATTTTTTTGGTGAAAAGGTAACATTTTCATCTGGTCACTGACCATTATTTTTTGAGTGTGCATATTACAGACTAGGTGGGTTCGATAGAGCATGGTCCAACGTTTAAAACGACATATCGCTTTAGTGGCGCTTCTTTTTTGAACTTATGATTTTCTTTGCCGAAATTCGTGATCTTTTTGGTGAAAAGGTAACATTTTCATCTGGTCACTGACCATTATTTTTTGAGTGTGCATATTACAGACTAGGTGGGTTCGATAGAGCATGGTCCAACGTTTAAAACGACATACCACTTTAGTGGCGCTTCTTTTTTGAACTAATGATTTTCTTTGCCGAAATTCGTGATTTTTTTGGTGAAAAGGTAACATTTTCATCTGGTCACTGACCATTATTTTTTGAGTGTGCATATTACAGACTAGGTGGGTTCGATAGAGCATGGTCCAACGTTTAAAACGACATATCACTTTAGTGGCGCTTCTTTTTTGAACTTATGATTTTCTTTGCCGAAATTCGTGATTTTTTTGGTGAAAACATAACATTTTCATCTGGTCACTGACCATTATTTTTTGAGTGTGCATATAACAGACTAGGTGGGTTCGATAGAGCATGGTCCAACGTTTAAAACGACATATCACTTTAGTGGCGCTTCTTTTTTCGAATACTGGAATTTTATTAAAAATGCAGATTTTTATATAGAAAAGCATGTATCGCAGTAAGAAAAATAGAAAAACGAATTTAACTAGTGGAGACACAATTTTCCATATTTAACTAGCAAAGACAAAAACCATGAGAATTTACAGAGGAATGTTAACACGACGCAGAAGAAGATCTGAATAGGAACTAAATGGAGTTGATAATCTTTCGATATTAATCTCGTTTTTGAGTGTGCATATTACAGACTAGGTGGGTTCGATAGAGCATGGTCCAACGTTTAAAACGACATATCACTTTAGCGGCGCTTCTTTTTTGAACTAATGAGTTTCTTTGCCGAAATTCGTGATTTTTTTGGTGAAAAGGTAACATTTTCATCTGGTCACTGACCATTATTTTTTGAGTGTGCATATTACAGACTAGGTGGGTTCAATAGAGCATGGTCCAACGTTTAAAACGACATATCACTTTAGTGGCGCTTCTTTTTTGAACTAATGATTTTTTTTGCCGAAATTCGTGATTTTTTTGGTGAAAACATAACATTTTCATCTGGTCACTGACCATTATTTTTTGAGTGCGCATATTACAGACTAGGTGGGTTCGATAGAGCATGGCCCAACGTTTAAAACGACATATCACTTTAGTGGCGCTTCTTTTTTCGAATACTGGAATTTTATTAAAAATGCAGATTTTTATATAGAAAAGCATGTATCGCAGTAAGAAAAATAGAAAAACGAATTTAACTAGTGGAGACACAATTTTCCATATTTAACTAGCAAAGACAAAAACCATGAGAATTTACAGAGGAATGTTAACACGACGCAGAAGAAGATCTGAATAGGAACTAAAAAGAGTTGATAATCTTTCGATATTAATCTCGTTTTTGAGTGTGCATATTACAGACTAGGTGGGTTCGATAGAGCATGGTCCAAAGTTTAAAACGACATATCACTTTAGCGGCGCTTCTTTTTTGAACTAATGAGTTTCTTTGCCGAAATTCGTGATTTTTTTGGTGAAAAGGTAACATTTTCATCTGGTCACTGACCATTATTTTTTGAGTGTGCATATTACAGGCTAGGTGGGTTCGATAGAGCATGGTCCAACGTTTAAAACGACATACCATTTTAGTGGCGCTTCTTTTTTGAACTAATGATTTTCTTTGCCGAAATTCGTGATTTTTTTGGTGAAAAGGTACCATTTGAATCTGGATTATCAACTCTATTTAGTTCCTATTCAGATCTTCTTCTGCGTCGTGTTAACATTCCTCTGTAAATTCTCATGGTTTTTGTCTTTGCTAGTTAAATATGGAAAATTGTGTCTCCACTAGTTAAATTCGTTTTTCTATTTTTCTTACTGCGATACATGCTTTTCTATATAAAAATCTGCATTTTTAATAAAATTCCAGTATTCGAAAAAAGAAGCGCCAATAAAGTGATATGTCGTTTTAAAATTTGGACCATGCTCTATCGAACCCACCTAGTCTGTAATATGCACACTCAAAAAATAATGGTCAGTGACCAGATGAAAATGTTACCTTTTCACCAAAAAAATCACGAATTTCGGCAAAGAAAATCATTAGTTCAAAAAAGAAGCGCCACTAAAGTGATATGTCGTTTTAAACGTTGGACCATGCTCTATCGAACCCACCTAGTCTGTAATATGCACACTCAAAAAATAATGGTCAGTGACCAGATGAAAATGTTACCTTTTCACCAAAAAAATCACGAATTTCGGCAAAGAAAATCATATGTTCAGAAAAGAAGCGCCACTAAAGTGATATGTCGTTTTAAACGTTGGACCATGCTCTATCGAACCCACCTAGTCTGTAATATGCACACTCAAAAAATAATGGTCAGTGACCAGATCAAAATGGTACCTTTTCACCAAAAAAATCACGAATTTCGGCAAAGAAACTCATTAGTTCAAAAAAGAAGCGCCACTAAAATGGTATGACGTTTTAAACGTTGGACCATGCTCTATCGAACCCACCTAGTCTGTAGTATGCACACTCAAAAAATAATGGTCAGTGACCAGATGAAAATGTTACCTTTTCACCAAAAAAATCACGAATTTCGGCAAAGAAAATCATTAGTTCAAAAAAGAAGCGCCACTAAAATGGTATGTCGTTTTAAACGTTGGACCATGCTCTATCGAACCCACCTAGTCTGTAATATGCACACTCAAAAAATAATGGTCAGTGACCAGATGAAAATGTTACCTTTTCACCAAAAAAATCACGAATTTCGGCAAAGAAAATCATTAGTTCAAAAAAGAAGCGCCATTAAAGTGGTATGTCGTTTTAAACGTTGGACCATGCTCTATCGAACCCACCTAGTCTGTAATATGCACACTCAAAAAATAATGGTCAGTGACCAGATGAAAATGTTACCTTTTCACCAAAAAAATCACGAATTTCGGCAAAGAAAATCATTAGTTCAAAAAAGAAGCGCCACTAAAGTGGTATGTCGTTTTAAACGTTGGACCATGCTCTATCGAACCCACGTAGTCTGTAATATGCACACTCAAAAAAGAGATTAATATCGAAAGATTATCAACTCTTTTTAGTTCCTATTCAGATCTTCTTCTGCGTCGTGTTAACATTCCTCTGTAAATTCTCATGGTTTTTGTCTTTGCTAGTTAAATATGGAAAATTGTGTCTCCACTAGTTAAATTCGTTTTTCTATTTTTCTTACTGCGATACATGCTTTTCTATATAAAAATCTGCATTTTTAATAAAATTCCAGTATTCGAAAAAAGAAGCGCCACTAAAGTGATATGTCGTTTTAAACGTTGGGCCATGTTCTATCGAACCCACCTAGTCTGTAATATGCACACTCAAAAAATAATGGTCAGTGACCAGATGAAAATGTTACCTTTTCACCAAAAAAATCACGAATTTCGGCAAAGAAAATCATAAGTTCAGAAAAGAAGCGCCACTAAAGTGATATGTCGTTTTAAACGTTGGACCATGCTCTATCGAACCCACCTAGTCTGTAATATGCACACTCAAAAAATAATGGTCAGTGACCAGATGAAAATGTTATGTTTTCACCAAAAAAATCACGAATTTCGGCAAAGAAATTCATTAGTTAAAAAAAGAAGCGCCACTAAAGTGATATGTCGTTTTAAACGTTGGGCCATGTTCTATCGAACCCACCTAGTCTGTAATATGCACACTCAAAAAATAATGGTCAGTGACCAGATGAAAATGTTATGTTTTCACCAAAAAAATCACGAATTTCGGCAAAAAAAATCATTAGTTCAAAAAAGAAGCGCCACTAAAGTGATATGTCGTTTTAAACGTTGGACCATGCTCTATCGAACCCACCTAGTCTGTAATATGCACACTCAAAAAATAATGGTCAGTGACCAGATGAAAATGTTATGTTTTCACCAAAAAAATCACGAATTTCGGCAAAAAAAATCATTAGTTCAAAAAAGAAGCGCCACTAAAGTGATATGTCGTTTTAAACGTTGGACCATGCTCTATTGAACCCACCTAGTCTGTAATATGCACACTCAAAAAATAATGGTCAGTGACCAGATGAAAATGTTACCTTTTCACCAAAAAAATCACGAATTTCGGCAAAGAAAATCATAAGTTCAAAAAAGAAGCGCCACTAAATTGATATGTCGTCTTAAACGTTGGACCATGCTCTAGCGAACCCACCTAGTCTGTAATATGCACACTCAAAAAATAATGGTCAGTGACCAGATGAAAATGTTATGTTTTCACCAAAAAAATCACGAATTTCGGCAAAAAAAATCATTAGTTCAAAAAAGAAGCGCCACTAAAGTGATATGTCGTTTTAAACGTTGGACTATGCTCTATCGAACCCACCTAGTCTGTTATATGCACACTCAAAAAATAATGGTCAGTGACCAGATGAAAATGTTATGTTTTCACCAAAAAAATCACGAATTTCGGCAAAGAAAATCATAAGTTCAAAAAAGAAGCGCCACTAAAGTGATATGTCGTCTTAAACGTTGGACCATGCTCTAGCGAACCCACCTAGTCTGTAATATGCACACTCAAAAAATAATGGTCAGTGACCAGATGAAAATGTTATGTTTTCACCAAAAAAATCACGAATTTCGGCAAAGAAAATCATAAGTTCAGAAAAGAAGCGCCACTAAAGTGATATGTCGTTTTAAACGTTGGACCATGCTCTATCGAACCCACCTAGTCTGTAATATGCACACTCAAAAAAGAGATTAATATCGAAAGATTATCAACTCTTTTTAGTTCCTATTCAGATCTTCTTCTGCGTCGTGTTAACGTTCCTCTGTAAATTCTCATGGTTTTTGTCTTTGCTAGTTAAATATGGAAAATTGTGTCTCTACTAGTTAAATTCGTTTTTCTATTTTTCTTACTGCGATACATGCTTTTCTATATAAAAATCTGCATTTTTAATAAAATTCCAGTATTCGAAAAAAGAAGCGCCACTAAAGTGATATGTCGTTTTAAACGTTGGGCCATGCTCTATCGAACCCACCTAGTCTGTAATATGCACACTCAAAAAATAATGGTCAGTGACCAGATGAAAATGTTATGTTTTCACCAAAAAAATCACGAATTCCGGCAAAAAAAATCATTAGTTCAAAAAAGAAGCGCCACTAAAGTGATATGTCGTTTTAAACGTTGGACCATGCTCTATTGAACCCACCTAGTCTGTAATATGCACACTCAAAAAATAATGGTCAGTGACCAGATGAAAATGTTACCTTTTCACCAAAAAAATCACGAATTTCGGCAAAGAAACTCATTAGTTCAAAAAAGAAGCGCCGCTAAAGTGATATGTCGTTTTAAACGTTGGACCATGCTCTATCGAACCCACCTAGTCTGTAATATGCACACTCAAAAAATAATGGTCAGTGACCAGATGAAAATGTTATGTTTTCACCAAAAAAATCACGAATTTCGGCAAAGAAAATCATTAGTTCAAAAAAGAAGCGCCACTAAAATGGTATGTCGTTTTAAACGTTGGACCATGCTCTATCGAACCCACCTAGTCTGTAATATGCACACTCAAAAAATAATGGTCAGTGACCAGATCAAAATGGTACCTTTTCACCAAAAAAATCACGAATTTCGGCAAAGAAACTCATTAGTTAAAAAAAGAAGCGCCACTAAAATGGTATGACGTTTTAAACGTTGGACCATGCTCTATCGAACCCACCTAGTCTGTAATATGCACACTCAAAAAATAATGGTCAGTGACCAGATGAAAATGTTACCTTTTCACCAAAAAAATCACGAATTTCGGCAAAGAAAATCATAAGTTCAGAAAAGAAGCGCCACTAAAGTGATATGTCGTTTTAAACGTGGGACCATGCTCTATCGAACCCACCTAGTCTGTAATATGCACACTCAAAAAATAATGGTCAGTGACCAGATGAAAATGTTACCTTTTCACCAAAAAAATCACGAATTTCGACAAAGAAAATCATAAGTTCAGAAAAGAAGCGCCACTAAAGTGATATGTCGTTTTAAACGTTGGACCATGCTCTATCGAACCCACGTAGTCTGTAATATGCACACTCAAAAAAGAGATTAATATCGAAAGATTATCAACTCTTTTTAGTTCCTATTCAGATCTTCTTCTGCGTCGTGTTAACATTCCTCTGTAAATTCTCATGGTTTTTGTCTTTGCTAGTTAAATATGGAAAATTGTGTCTCCACTAGTTAAATTCGTTTTTCTATTTTTCTTACTGCGATACATGCTTTTCTATATAAAAATCTGCATTTTTAATAAAATTCCAGTATTCGAAAAAAGAAGCGCCACTAAAGTGATATGTCGTTTTAAACGTTGGGCCATGTTCTATCGAACCCACCTAGTCTGTAATATGCACACTCAAAAAATAATGGTCAGTGACCAGATGAAAATGTTACCTTTTCACCAAAAAAATCACGAATTTCGGCAAAGAAAATCATAAGTTCAGAAAAGAAGCGCCACTAAAGTGATATGTCGTTTTAAACGTTGGACCATGCTCTATCGAACCCACCTAGTCTGTAATATGCACACTCAAAAAATAATGGTCAGTGACCAGATGAAAATGTTATGTTTTCACCAAAAAAATCACGAATTTCGGCAAAGAAATTCATTAGTTAAAAAAAGAAGCGCCACTAAAGTGATATGTCGTTTTAAACGTTGGACCATGCTCTATCGAACCCACCTAGTCTGTAATATGCACACTCAAAAAATAATGGTCAGTGACCAGATGAAAATGTTACCTTTTCACCAAAAAAATCACGAATTTCGGCAAAGAAACTCATTAGTTCAAAAAAGAAGCGCCGCTAAAGTGATATGTCGTTTTAAACGTTGGCCCATGCTCTATCGAACCCACCTAGTCTGTAATATGCACACTCAAAAAATAATGGTCAGTGACCAGATGAAAATGTTACCTTTTCACCAAAAAAATCACGAATTTCGGCAAAGAAAATCATATGTTCAGAAAAGAAGCGCCACTAAAGTGATATGTCGTTTTAAACGTTGGACCATGCTCTATCGAACCCACCTAGTCTGTAATATGCACACTCAAAAAATAATGGTCAGTGACCAGATGAAAATGTTACCTTTTCACCAAAAAAATCACGAATTTCGGCAAAGAAAATCATTAGTTCAAAAAAGAAGCGCCACTAAAATGGTATGTCGTTTTAAACGTTGGACCATGCTCTATCGAACCCACCTAGTCTGTAATATGCACACTCAAAAAATAATGGTCAGTGACCAGATCAAAATGGTACCTTTTCACCAAAAAAATCACGAATTTCGGCAAAGAAACTCATTAGTTCAAAAACAGAAGCGCCACTAAAATGGTATGACGTTTTAAACGTTGGACCATGCTCTATCGAACCCACCTAGTCTGTAGTATGCACACTCAAAAAATAATGGTCAGTGACCAGATGAAAATGTTACCTTTTCACCAAAAAAATCACGAATTTCGGCAAAGAAAATCATTAGTTCAAAAAAGAAGCGCCACTAAAGTGGTATGTCGTTTTAAACGTTGGACCATGCTCTATTGAACCCACCTAGTCTGTAATATGCACACTCAAAAAATAATGGTCAGTGACCAGATGAAAATGTTACCTTTTCACCAAAAAAATCACGAATTTCGGCAAAGAAAATCATAAGTTCAGAAAAGAAGCGCCACTAAAGTGATATGTCGTTTTAAACGTTGGACCATGCTCTATCGAACCCACGTAGTCTGTAATATGCACACTCAAAAAAGAGATTAATATCGAAAGATTATCAACTCTTTTTAGTTCCTATTCAGATCTTCTTCTGCGTCGTGTTAACATTCCTCTGTAAATTCTCATGGTTTTTGTCTTTGCTAGTTAAATATGGAAAATTGTGTCTCCACTAGTTAAATTCGTTTTTCTATTTTTCTTACTGCGATACATGCTTTTCTATATAAAAATCTGCATTTTTAATAAAATTCCAGTATTCGAAAAAAGAAGCGCCACTAAAGTGATATGTCGTTTTAAACGTTGGACCATGCTCTATCGAACCCACCTAGTCTGTAATATGCACACTCAAAAAATAATGGTCAGTGACCAGATGAAAATGTTACCTTTTCACCAAAAAAATTACGAATTTCGGCAAAGAAAATCATAAGTTCAGAAAAGAAGCGCCACTAAAGTGATATGTCGTTTTAAACGTGGGACCATGCTCTATCGAACCCACCTAGTCTGTAATATGCACACTCAAAAAATAATGGTCAGTGACCAGATGAAAATGTTACCTTTTCACCAAAAAAATCACGAATTTCGGCAAAGAAAATCATAAGTTCAGAAAAGAAGCGCCACTAAAGTGATATGTCGTTTTAAACGTGGGACCATGCTCTAGCGAACCCACCTAGTCTGTAATATGCACACTCAAAAAATAATGGTCAGTGACCAGATGAAAATGTTATGTTTTCACCAAAAAAATCACGAATTTCGGCAAAGAAAATCATTAGTTCAAAAAAGAAGCGCCACTAAAGTGATATGTCGTTTTAAACGTTGGACCATGCTCTATCGAACCCACTTAGTCTGTAATATGCACACTCAAAAAATAATGGTCAGTGACCAGATGAAAATGTTATGTTTTCACCAAAAAAATCACGAATTTCGGCAAAGAAAATCATTAGTTCAAAAAAGAAGCGCCACTAAAATGGTATGTCGTTTTAAACGTTGGACCATGCTCTATCGAACCCACCTAGTCTGTAATATGCACACTCAAAAAATAATGGTCAGTGACCAGATGAAAATGTTACCTTTTCACCAAAAAAATCACGAATTTCGGCAAATAAAATCATATGTTCAGAAAAGAAGCGCCACTAAAGTGATATGTCGTTTTAAACGTTGGACCATGCTCTATCGAACCCACCTAGTCTGTAATATGCACACTCAAAAAATAATGGTCAGTGACCAGATGAAAATGTTACCTTTTCACCAAAAAAATCACGAATTTCGGCAAAGAAAATCATATGTTCAGAAAAGAAGCGCCACTAAAGTGATATGTCGTTTTAAACGTTGGACCATGCTCTATCGAACCCACCTAGTCTGTAATATGCACACTCAAAAAATAATGGTCAGTGACCAGATGAAAATGTTACCTTTTCACCAAAAAAATCACGAATTTCGGCAAAGAAAATCATTAGTTCAAAAAAGAAGCGCCACTAAAATGGTATGTCGTTTTAAACGTTGGACCATGCTCTATCGAACCCACCTAGTCTGTAATATGCACACTCAAAAAATAATGGTCAGTGACCAGATGAAAATGTTACCTTTTCACCAAAAAAATCACGAATTTCGGCAAAGAAAATCATTAGTTCAAAAAAGAAGCGCCACTAAAATGGTATGTCGTTTTAAACGTTGGACCATGCTCTATCGAACCCACCTAGTCTGTAATATGCACACTCAAAAAATAATGGTCAGTGACCAGATGAAAATGTTACCTTTTCACCAAAAAAATCACGAATTTCGGCAAAGAAAATCATTAGTTCAAAAAAGAAGCGCCACTAAAATGGTATGTCGTTTTAAACGTTGGACCATGCTCTATCGAACCCACCTAGTCTGTAATATGCACACTCAAAAAATAATGGTCAGTGACCAGATGAAAATGTTACCTTTTCACCAAAAAAATCACGAATTTCGGCAAAGAAAATCATTAGTTCAAAAAAGAAGCGCCACTAAAATGGTATGTCGTTTTAAACGTTGGACCATGCTCTTTCGAACCCACCTAGTCTGTAATATGCACACTCAAAAAATAATGGTCAGTGACCAGATGAAAATGTTATGCTTTCACAATAATAATTGGAAGTTTCACATGACCAAATTATGTACTTAACGATAGAAATTGCACCAAAATTTTTTATCTTTGGAAACATAGTTTCATTTTCTGTTGAGTCCACATATAGTTATATTTGCACCCTGAATAATTTGGAAAGATTGGACAATTTTAAAGTGACCCCATCTGAATCTCCTTCAGCGTCAAGTTAACATTTCTCTGTTAGAGCTCTGTTAAAGCTCTGTTAAGTCAGATGGTTTGTGTCTTTGCTAGTTAAATTCGGAATTTAACTTCACGCTCTTATAAATACATACATACTATATATAAAGAAGACGATATTTTCAATGTGTTCCCAACAAGTGACGTTGCCAAAAATAAACCTTTTTTCTTTTGCATATAATTACTTGAAATAAAAAGAATATTAAACATTTCCTTGTTTCAAGGGTTCATTTCGCTTGCTTACTCGCACTCCTTAAAGTATGCAAGCAAAAATGCCCGTTTAAATTAATTTACTGCCATTTTACGACGCGCACTTTTTTTACGCGCCGCCACCAAAACGGGTTAATTTTGTATTTCTCTAAAAATACCAGACTAAAGTACAAAAAGGCGGCAAATGCCAGTGATATTTATTAGAAAAACAAAAAGAAAGTAAATGGACTGAGTCCTTTTTTTTTGCGTTTTCTTCAACGGTTGAAATTCGAAATTGCCAGTTAAATAATTTATTTACTTGTTATGCAGTCAAATTTGACAAAACAAAAAAAAAAAAAAACATTTGAACGTGAAAAAATGCACAAAGGCTGAAGAAACCCAACCCAAGGCTGCTAAAACTTAAGCTAATTATATGGGCGCTAACTTTGAAGGCAATAAAAACGATTTTCTCAAAGCGGGACGAACCAGGAGGAAGTAAAAAAAAAAAAAAATCAAAAGTGAAAGTTTATTCAAATTGTCTGGTTTTTTTCGAGATTCAGCTGCGCATACACATTATGGTATTTTTTTCTTCTGCTTTATGTTTTATATTTTCTGGCTTTAAACGCAATTTTTGCATACAACAGCTTAACATTCAGTCAGCCAACCAACAAAAAAGGATGAAATACAAAAAAAAAAGAAAGTAAATTAAATAAGCGTAACGCAATTAAATTTCCTCGGAATGTTTGTATACTTCGTTACTTCACTTATATTAAAAAAAAAAAAGAAACTCTGAAAAGAAGGGGACTTTAAATTGTATTTTCTTGCATTGTTTTAGGCTGGCAGGCAAATGGGTTAATTACTAAAGAAAAATGGGTTTTTTTTCGCTTTCAACAACTGACGTTTATATCCTGTCATTTGGTATCCAACAAAAATACGAAACTTCAATTTAAAGGAAAATTTAAGAAACATTGCTATAGAATATAGCGGTTATTTTAATTTTAAAGAGCTGAGCATATAAAACATTAATACTTGCGCGGTGAAAAGTTTATTTATCAAATAAAGTCAAAAAAACAAAAAAAAAAAAATTGCAATATTTGCAATGAATTTGGTAATAACTTTCTCCGCGTTCTTATTGTAAGAATCACAAATCGATGTTGGTAAGGGCTTGAAATAAGTGAAACGAAACACTTATGACCCGACTTCTTGGAAATTTAAAAAAAAAGTGTTACTTAAATACTACGGGTACTAAGTAAATAAGTCCCAGAAAAGTTTTTATAAATAACAGTTATTATGATTTTTGTAAGCAATTTGGAATAAAGGGCATTTCACGCGAAGCGGACAGGGGAAAGGGGGTTCATGTTTCCAATTTCAGATATATTTGAATATGTTGTACCTGTATGTGCACTTCAATAAGCACTAAAAGAGAAGAAGGCACAACTTGACAAGTTTAGGGCGTGGTCAAACATCACATATTTGATAGTATAGATTCGGGATTATATCGTTGTACCTGTATGTGTTCTCGACATAGAAAAAAAAAATTTTTAGAATGGCATCACTGGTTTACAAAATATGGGTCTTTGAAAATTTAAGAAATCGTAAGGTATGTACTACTTCAAATGCCATTATTCAGCTTAAAAAAGTCTGGTAAAATGAATTAACTACTGGATGTTATACTTCATTTATTGGCCTTTTTAACCTTTTAATTGGGGTTTAAAAACAAAAATAAAATACACTGCAAAAAATGAGAAATATTTTTCTTTATCATTTTTTACAATGTTCACCTAACAAACATTTTTTTTAAGTGCTTTAAAAAAAAGCTTATGCTATCCACGCTAATTGCCTTTTCTCTATAATTTGTTTCTTCTTAAGCTGTCAAGATGGAGCAAAACATTAGGAAAAAGGAGAATTTATTTTTAACCAATTCAAAAAAATAATCAAATCGAATTAAAATTTTGTAAGTTAATACTAAAGCACTGCACAAGACATTCTATTCTATGCAGAACAATACTTCACAGCATTGTTTATCTCGATTCAGTACTTACTTTTTGTGTATTGATTATTGTCATAGCATAGTTTGCAGTGAATAAATATTGTCGTGTCGAAACCCGATTGCCTGCTTCGTCACTACACGACGATCTTTTGATCCCTAACGACAACGTCAACCACAGCATATGACAATAAACAGCAATATAAAAGCAAACATAGCAACAGCAAGAGCACCAAGTACACTAGTGAATTCGTTGTTATTTGTTTCTAGCTGAACAGCAAAATATGTACACATTGTTTGTAGCATAAGTTTAAGAGTGCGAGGCAATTTAAGGAGAAAGTGCGATATAAAAATGTACAGTGATACGATCGGGTGCCTTAGGGATTCAAACCTTTTTAAATATTTTTTTTACTTTGTATGAATTTTATTTCAAGAATTTTTAAAATTTGAATACGAAAAAATTACATAAGTAATCATATCAAAGTTGCATTATCTCCTTCAAAATGTGTTGTTACTTTGATAATTAATTAATTTTAATTTGAAAATAATTTGCGTATTTAAATAAATTCAGAAGATCTAGTCAAATTGTTCCTTATTTTCTTAAGCGACCACTCAGCTACAATATTTTACCAGTGGGATGTAGAACAAATTTGCATCAAAAAGTCAACTTCGATAAAATGACACATACAATGATTTCGTTCTTATTACGTTTTATACTGCACACGTTTTTAAAAACTTCCACAGTTCAAAATCTTAAGGTTTTAGGAAAATTGAAAAAAAACTCTTAAAATTTTACAGAATATATGCATTAAAAACCATAAATAATAGCCATTACATTGACGAAGAATTGCAGTACGATTTTCCAAATATTAAGCTTTGCATGACATTTCATAGTTTTTCTATTGGGCCTCTACACCAAATTGATCTTTCCCTCATGTTTTTAGTAACACCTGCATATAATCATTTCATAAGAAGTCCCCTGTAGCCGTCGCCTAATCGTTTTTTAACTGTGACACTGTTCATTAATACATACACAAATGTAAAATTTTAACAAATCTTTTGCTTTTGCTTACTCTTCTTTATACAATCTTGTTGCTCAATATTGCCACAACAGAATTTTAGAATCACAATATAGACAATGCTGTTTACTGTTGTGTTGTACTTCAATTCATTGTCATAAGGTGTTGGTGTTCGTTGTTGTCGTGCATGCGAAGAGCATAAAGACATTATTCGTTTAATACAACAAAAGCAATGGCAACACTCCATCAGTCAATTAAATTAGAGTCATAACAATGATTGCGCTTTCAGATGTTTTGTGCAGCCCTTTAGTATGTACTACTTCAAATGCCATTATTTAGCTTAAAAAAGTCTGGTAAAATGAATTAACTATTGGATTTTATACTTCACTTATTGGCCTTTTTAACCTTTTAATTGGGGTTTAAAAATAAAAATAAAATACACTGCAAAAAATGAGAAATATTTTTCTTTATCATTTTTTACAATGTTCACCTAACAAACATTTTTATTAAGTGCTTTAAAAAAAAGCTTATGCTATCCACGCTAATTGCCTTTTCTCTATAATTTGTTTCTTCTTAAGCTGTCAAGATGGAGCAAAACATTAGGAAAAAGGTGAATTTATTTTTAACCAATTCAAAAAATAATCAAATCGAATTAAAATTTTGTAAGTTAATACTAATTTTAATATTGATTAGCAAAAATAAAATGGTCATTTCGAGAAAATTGCTCTGAGAGAAAAATTAACAGAACGCAAACACTTTGCATTAAAGCCAATTCACCTAACAGCAAGAAAGCTTGATCCAAACTCACAAGGATGCGATTTGTCTGCAACTGAGTTTATGGACGCAAATGAATTTCTACATGATACAGCCATAAATATGAGATTACAAAAATGGGATGTAATGATAGATTTCGGAAAACATCAAACTCGTGAAGGACTTTAGGGACGCCATTTCATATGGAAAGCGACCAAAAAAATGAATCCGTCATTATGGTGGAAACATGCTCCAGAAAGTGAGCTGACTGAAGTCGCCATTCGCATACTATCGGCGCCAACACCATCAGCCTCTGCTGAAAGGTCTTTTAGTAAATTTGGATGGATTCACAATAAGAAGCGAAATCAACTTACCACAGGGCGTGCTGGAAAGCTCACATATCTTTCTTATAACTACAAACTGTGCAAAGAAATATATGATGCACAAATAAATGATAATTTAAGCGGAGATTCTTCTGAATACTCAGATATTTCTGAAACCGAATAAATTATTTTCATAAATTGTATAAATCACTAATTCTTTCTGATTTTTATTAAATAAAATGTTTTTCTTTAACAAAATTCGGCAATTTAAATCATCTACTAGTGCTTCCAGTCATAAACACATAATAAAATCGAAAAAACTCAATTTGCTCGTGAAAATGCTGTTTTTGCTGAGCAAAGACCCAAGGTTTTTGCTCCGAAAATGAAAAAACCCGATTTGGTACATCACTGCATGTGACATAACATTTTCTCACCTTTTTGCGAAATCATCAAATTTAAAAGTTTTCTCCACCATGCCATTGTCTAAAAAGAAAAGAGTTGTAAGTGCAAACCAAACAATAATTTATGTTATTACACAAGTCAACAGTGGTTTTTGTGCTGACCAACCAATAAGTGTATCTTATGCAGAATGTAATTTTGAGATATTGACAAATAGATTTTGCCAATTTTCAAATAAGATAGACAAACTCTACGATATGTTCAATTTTATTTAAACAATTTGAAAATCAAATTAAAGAAAATTAAATTTATCGTCAATTATTTCCAGAAAACTTTAAAATACGTTCAAAAGATATTTAACACCACAATCACCAGGTCATGATGGTTCCAAATTTTTGCAGCAATTCGGATTTTTTTTTCGAAATTATTATTTTGCATAAGAAACCGATACTGGTACGTTTGCACTTTTGTTTTTCTTAATTTTGTTGACTTGTGTTAACAAACTCACTATCCAATTCCTCATTTTCCTCTTCATCATAGCTATCATTGTCAGCATTTGTATCGTCATCGTCTTCTTGTGGTTCTTCAGCTGCAATGAAATGAAAAGAATTATGAAAATTTTACAAAAATTTAAAAAAAAAACTACCTACAGCAAATTTGTTAAAATTGACTGACTAAAAATATCCCCCTCATAAGTACCAATCAAGTAATGGCTTTCGTGGCGTTTAAAACGTAGGTGTATGAATTCCATTTAACCTCAATAAAAAAACGATAGAATGAAAGTACAAAGCGAACAACAGACTAATTAAATTCTTACATGGTTTGTGCATTGCGACCAGAGATGTGCAATGAGTGGCTCGTTTTTTATTACCATTACCATATTCATTGCTATTGCGTGCTTTTATTTGACAACATATGAAACGAGTGCTGCAGTGCATTGCCTTTTAATTTCATTACCATTGATTGCCTCTGCTTTCTTTGAACATACTCGAAAGACAAGCACTATTCACTCAAAGCTCATTCATTCGTTTCTATGTTTATGCAACGAATGTTATAGCTATGCAACGAATGCTATGGCTATGCAACGAATGCTATTGAACAGCATCGAATACCTCATACCATTTGAGCTCATGCTATTGTAGAGTAGTACTTTGCTTGCCATTGTTTGTGATTGTTGAGTTTCTTCTAAAAGACAAAATAATTTCTTATTTTAAAGCATGGAAAATACACAAATCAAGGAAAATATAATAAAAAAAGTTAATGCTGCGTAATGACATTCGTTGCATAGCCGCAGTATTCGTTGCATAGCCATAGAATTCGTTGCATAAAAATAGAAACGAATGAATGAGCTTTGAGTGAATAGTGCTTGCCTTTTGTAGTGTGTTCGTTGCTTTCAAAGAAAATAAAGGCAAGCAGCGGCAATGCGATAAAAAAGTACTGCACGTCAGCATTCGTATTCGCTTTGAGTGAGCAGTGTTTTCATTCGTTTCACACGTTTGATGCATAGTGTTGATTCACAATTCGTTCGATTGTGAGTGTTTCACAACTGCGTATGAATGCATTCGTGCACATCTCTGATTGCGACTAAAAGGAAAGACATGTACCATACAGACCGTTTCTGTCCATTGACTGCATTCTCCTTATGACACAAGCCAGTCAGGCCAAAAGTTCCTTCTATATCTCAAATTGGCCTGAATTGTGTTTACAAACTCAATATTCTCGATACCAATGAAATGGCAACAACAGCAGCGGCAGTTGTATTGAACATTGGCCACAATGACTGGGGCAGTTCAAATGTAATCGTTCGGTGCAATGCTAACAATGGTACGAGCCTAATGGTTCTTTGTAGCGCTGAGGTAAAATTTTGGTAGTGATTTTTGGTGTAAACTTTAACTGGTAACCAAAATATATAGTACTTGGGCAGAGAAATTTCAAGCGTGATAGAAAAAAAATAAATAAAAATTCAAAGTTTCAGACCTTAATGATCTTTAAATTTGTTTCGATTGACTATATCCATTATATCGGTAATTATTTAAATAATTGCACCCCTTGTTTTTTTTTTTACTTTTTTTGAAAATTTTTTGAAATGAACTATCTCCAAAAGCTATGGGGGATGGGATAAAAAACGTAACACAATTATTTTTAACAAAAATCTAAATAAATTTATATTTAATTACGATAAGTTTTTACAAAATATTTTCGATATAACATATTTTTTTTCTGACTCTTGGCTGATTTTGCCAGTTTTTCTAACTTTCTGTAAAAGGGAGCATTATTTTGCAAAACAAGGACCAAAATCATGTTCCCCAGGCGGAAGTACACAAAAGCGGAATCTCAATCGTGTAGCGTGAGTGCTTTGATCAAACAGCAGAGAATTCAAAAATTGCCGGTAGTTTTTCATAAAAAAAGTAATTCAAAGTGGCACTTTTGAATCAAAAAAAAAAAAAAATAAAAATACAAATCAAAATTGACGGTAAAAGGTAACGAAACCGAAATCCGCTTAGTTTTCGTTTAAATTGTGGTTTTGTCTTTGTCTTTTTATTACCTACTCCTTACAAATTGTTTTCACTAGGAGTTAGAAAACCGCATATTTAATCGGTTCAATCATTTCAGTTTGCATCTTCTAGTTTTCCCTACTAATAGAATTTATAAAGTGCTCTTGCCTTTTTTTTTCTATCAATATTTATCGTAAGTAGCCCAGGAAGAAAACTCAGATACGCACACACACACACGCACACATCAAAATTCTTAGAGGTCATATATACATATACAATAGTTAAGTTAAGCATCAAATCGTCATGGTCATAAATTCATTAATCAAGTGTGCGAATATCTGTGGCCTTCATTGTGATGTGCTAATGTTGAGTGTATGTGTTAAATGATGTTGTCGACATACGCGTCAATAAACTTAAACGCACACAGACACATACATTGTGAGATATTGGTTTATACGCTACTGCACACACCGTTAGCAGCACATTAAAGTCTTCAGTAACAACCGAAACCAAAATCAAATTTCCTGCGGATTTCTTCGCCTGTTGGCTTTCAACCACAAACCAACATTTCCGAATCATCAAAGGTATTCATATATTGGATGTACACATGCCATAGACACTTACACAACATATTACACACTTCCCAGCAAACATTTTAAGTCGTGGGAGGGTCATATTTCAATCGCCGGATAAAGCGTGAGTTCATATTTGAATGCCAAGGAATAGTTTCTTCGAGGGATACTGTGCGGAGTTAATGAGTCGGCATAACGATTTGCTTCTTAGTCATAAGAAAGAGTTTCAAGCGTTTGTTGCTGAAGGCAAAATTATTCAGAATTCCACTTTAACATCGACTGATAATTCCTTAAAATATATGACATTAAAAGTGTCAATTTAGTTTTTCTTGAAGTTCCTATAAATGCATCATCTGGTAAATTCAAAAATTGTTGACTGGGTTACGTTCAAATACACACGTGCAGTCAATACATCAAAAACAAATTGAAATTCCTAAAGGAGATGAATTTGTTTGTTAATGGGTCAGCGCTATACAGTGGCATGTCTCTTGGCCATATACTAAAAATACTCTAAACAAACGATAGATGTTTGCCACTACTGTAGATATGAGTACTGAAACTCGATATATTATTTTTCGATACTTCGCTATGACAACGCTAAAGATAAAGGCAATTCGTTAATTAAAAGCTCTTCACTGCATCCAAATCTGATACTAATTGTACTTATCAAAATTTTATAATTTTTTTTTCTTTAGTTTTATAACATTTCGAAGCCCTAAAATATAAGAAAACTATTGGTATTTTAAGCAACGATATTTTTAAATATCTATTTTGAATATCTTGCCTGTCTAACACACGCAAAAGTTTCCAAATGAGAAGATGAGAAGTGGAGCTAACTAACGTATATATTCTTGTGGTTGGTCGAGAAATCATCATTTTTGAGTTGAAGGCTGGTGTCTTGTGTTTGACATCATGGCATCATCTTAATTTTGGTTATGATTAATGATGTCAGCCAATTATTTTCATCAACTTTTAGATTTTTACTGTTTTTTTAAACAAAGTTCATAAATTTTGTAAGCACCAAACGATTGTGTAGAGAATCCAGTTGATCGATTACGTAGTTGAGGCATTGACCACTATCTACATATCTAATGTTTTTTTTCTGCAAAGTCTTAGCATTTTCTGTGTATGTACGTTGGGACATACAGAGTTTAGTTATGATAGTTCAGTGAATTGAAAAGGCAGTGGAAAATATTTAAAATTGTTACAACGCAATATAAGCTACATATATAAGTATGTGGTACAGTGTTAGGTATTCAAAAATATTGACGTGTCTTTTAAAATAATTTTCAGCTACGTTTTCAATTTAAACTTTAGTTTTCCAGCAAAAAACATTACCTGTAACCTGGGGGTAGCTTTCGGTACCTTAAGTGCAATGCAGAGAAAAGCAATGAACAGTCGATAAACATTTCATTACAGTTTTATACTGTGTTTTCTAAGGTAAGCCATACGTTGGTACACTGTTTACAGTAATAATATTCTGCTAATCCAATACTCCATTTTTTTTTTAAGTGCTTATGCTGGAGAAAATTTTTAATTACTTAGTCTCTATGATAAGAAACACAAATATCACTATTATTAAAAAAACTTTCGCTTAACTTATAAGTTTTTACATAACAAACTTTTTAAATTGCACCACAGTACCTAACAGTGATTTCAGATTTTCCTCGATATGAAATTGATGTGATTAATTAGTTGTAGCCGCTAACGTCATCTGAATGAATCCAATTAATTTTAGCAAAACATATGAGCATAAAATAGAATTCATCTGGTGATAGCAAGGTTATTAATTATGGCCAGCATCAAGGTAAAATAGGCAGCTGCGTTACATTTTTTGACATTTTTTATGGTTTGTTGAGCTTTGTCTAATACAAAATTTACCACAGTTAACGTGTGCAATAATACAGAGTGCTTAACATATTTGAAAAATGCTGCAACAAAGAGTTACTGGGGTTTTAGTACTAAAATTCTGCTTGTGAAGTGAAGTGAAGTTTTTTCTTTTTTTTTTTTTTTTTTGAAGTGAAGTGAAGCACAGAATTAAAAAATTTCAAAACAGCGTGTAACACCCAGTAAGGAAATACAACGTTATGTCAATGCAGCAATATTTGTGGTTGCCTATAGAAATGATAAATTGCATTAATGCAATTAATCGAAGAGATAAACACACTCGCCCGCACGTATACAATAGGATTATGTGGATTTTGGTTTTCAAGCCTAAGGGAGTTGTCCATCATGTTGTCGTCCTTTATTGCATTCATTGTTCGATTACATTGAATTACAATTAAGCAGTACAGTATGCGAATGTGGTTATGGTGTTGATACAGTTAACTAATTTATAGTTAGTGTTTTTTATAATCTGTCATTAATTTGTGACATGCAGGTATGTATCTGCAAAATTTGTGAACAAGTGAGAAGATGAGTTACTACAGTTTAGATATAAGAACATTTTGAGCGTAGATATACTCAGAAAAAAACATTGTTTACAAATTATGGCATATGTACTTAGATGGAACTATTTTAAGTTTTTGTGGAAAACAATAAAATTTTTGCACCAAAAACTTGTTATTTTACTCACTTACGAGAAATAGTTTTAGTAAACACTTCAAATAGTTCCATCTACATATATCATACGCAGTAAAAAATATTCTTTTTTGAGTGTAGTTATAAATCATTTCCTTTTTTTTTTGATATATTTAATTTTTTAACATATGAAACAAGATTTCTTGAAAGTTCTAATGGTGATTTAAATAGTAAAGTTTTGAATTTGTTTGCTTCTCTGACAGATAAAGCAGCAACTACAATTGGACCCGCAGGTATCACTTTTTTTACCGCATAATTGATCGCGTGGAAGTAACAGCTTTTGCCTAAATTTTCCAAATGGAGTAATACCTACGTAGCAGAATTTTTGCTTAAAAGTTACGCAATGTTTCAAATAATTTGATGGTCTTAATTTTAGTTCCATGTGTACATAGTACTTTATTCAAATAATTTATAGAGCTTTGTTACTAAACTAGTTTTTTTTTAATTACAGGTTAAAATGTAAAATCAACCTATTTAATGCTGAGCAAAAAAAAATTATTGAACATACAACAATAGCTCAATTTACAGACTACTGAAATCATCAATAGTTTTTCGAACGCGCAGCTGCTTTCATTTGTTCTATTGAGCAAATATGAAATTGCTAAAAATCTGAAGCCATAGAAATAATACACTCTGAATGTAGTCAAAATTAACTCGGTAAAATGTAACTTAGATTTAATACAAAATTTTGTAAACTTGTGTCAGTAAATACACATGAAAGTATTATAAATCCACGTTATGCTCAACAACTAAAACGATAAAGTTTCTAAATAAAGCTGTGAATTTATAACATCAGAGTTATGCCCAACAATTGAAAATAAAAATGTCCTCAGATGATAACACATATTTCCATGGCTATTATACTGAAATAAACAAATACCACTCGTATGCTTTAAAAATATTTGTTTGTAATAAAACACATATGACCGTAAGTTAAATTTACCCATATCAACATTTGCAATTCCCCTCCGCAGATCATCAGACCATCATGTTATTGCCTACCTAGCAGTATACCACAAATCCCACCATTGATAATTTACGAACGATTTACATTGGGAAATGTGAATATACACACGCAGAGTACAGAAAGCAATTGGTATCATGCAGGACTAAATTGCTGCACTATTACAACTGTTTTAGGGTGGATTTGTTTTTAGTTGTTATGCTTTGTTTTATTTAAAATTGATGTCTAGTGAATGTCAATTCCCGGAATTTTAATGTCAAATAAATACGAAAAAAATATAAAATTATTCAACTAGAGGGGTTGATTTAAGTCCCGAGGGGAAAAAAATTACAAAAAGCATCCTTTCCTGTATCATTTCCGTTCAATTTCTAAATGCAAATTTTAATTACAAGCAATTGTAAGCTCAAAAAGGCGATTTAATTGAAAAATATATTTTGCTAAATCCACCCTAATAGACAATTCAGTACGAGTTGACTGCTGCAAAGCATAGAAAGACAGACATATACCAAAGTAATATTTTCAAATTTGTGCACTTTGCACACATTTCGTTGGTTTCACTAATTGGAGAGCTTCATAATTCACACACCTGGTGATCCTTCCCAAAACCAAAACCCTGCCGCTATCACCCGTCGTTAACAAAAAGCTCTAATGAGCAGTTTATGTTCATATTAGGGGGAATTACTAATACATACATATTATTCATCCATATATGCAAATTACACAGTTGCATTACTAAATTGCAACTAACACATTCTACTCGCATGTAAAAGTAAATATCAAAGTGTGCAGCTTTTGGGCGCGTAAGTTTTTGAAATTCGGCACAGTTGCCGAGATTAAAGTCACTAGTGTTAACCTCAATACTTTAGGCATAGTAAGCAATTCATTAAGTGCTGTTACCTTTAAATAACAAACTTTATTTAACTGTAGTGCTTCTTCATGAGCTAAAATGAGGAAAACCTTAAAAGTATGCAACAAAAACTATTTTGTTGAGAAAATACTACACAGAGTTGATTCCAGAGCAAATAGAAAATCAAAAGTAAACGTATGAAGAAACTCGAAAATATATTTTTTTCAACTCCTACAAAACCTGTTATTTAAAAAAAAAAAAAAAAATTTACAAAAGAAACTATTTGTTTTGAAGTGAAAACTTCTTATGGCACGTTGTGCAGCTGAGGAAAAAAGTATAAGCTCGCGACACCGACCGTCATCGGGATTCCCCGTCATGAATGAGAGCGATAGTAAAATTTGAATGTTCTATTGTTTCTCTTAAATAAATATTCACTTGGAAGACAAAAAGCAAAGCAGACACACTAACTGACACATTCCATTCTCATTCAACGATTGTTATGCTTACATGTTTGTTTCTTTCAAATTCCGCGTTGTTTCGTTGACAAATTGAGAATGAGAGCGAGAGTAAAATTTGAATACATATTCCGTTTTTGTCTTCCATTGCATTGCCATATAAAAAGAAAACGCACACATACCAACTAACACACTAACTTGCCATTTAACGATGCTTGCATACTTCTTTCTACGTGTGAATTTATTTTTTGTTTCAAGTTTTCACTTCTGTCGGCACTCCCGGAGTGCAACCCGCCGGTTGTTTTTTTATATTTCTTCTGGTTTTGATACTTTCACATTTTTTGCAATTTTCCGCTATCATTCTGTTGGTCAAATACTTAACAACAACAATGAAAAAAAAAAAAAAAAATCAGACTTGGAATTGCGTTGCTGCCACTGCGGGCTTAAATCTTCATTTTGTTGTTATGTGCCCATGATACAGAGAAATGTTCTTTTTGTTGTTGTGTTGTAAATACCACGTATTCATTTGCTTTTAGAAAACCTTGGCTGCAGCACCTTTGCTGTTGCTTTCAAATTACAAGCAATTTGTCTGCATTCAAGTGTCCATTTAACCGTCTGCTGATCCATGTTGAACTCTACCACCAAAGGTAGCGATGACATATGTTCGTTTTGTTTTGGTTTCGGTAGCTCTCAATTTCAGGATTTTTGTATTAGAAAATAATATTATGAATATGTAAAAACACAAACATAGGTTTTCAAAATTTTTGAAATTGGGAAACATTTGGAATATTTATTATCATATTTTTTATTGTTCGCATCTGTTGAGACCTTGAACAAATTACTCATTACGATCCAACATCCAACACACGTCATCTTCACATCAGAATCACCGATGTCATCATGGCAACCGAATTTCGAACGTTTCTAACTGGTTGCAAGTTAATTTTTTACTCAAAATCAGAAGTTATATAAATTTGTTTAATATCATATGTACAAATATACTTATCTTTTTTTATTGAATTTATTAAGGTCGATAAAATATCGAACATTTACAATTCATATGAAAAACGAAAAACAGAAATTGCTTCCATATGAATTTTAATGGGAAACAAAGTAGATGTGCCGTTCGCAGATTTGATTTGGGAAGCTGAAATTTTGTGAGTTTTTTCTTCAAACCCGATTCTATTATATAGCCATATAGAATAGAAAATTTTAAGAATAAAAAAAACACTTTCGGGTGTATTTTATCCGGATTTTCAGCCAAACGAAAAATGTGGACATGGTTTGACAACAATGGGTGGCATCTTCCTTACAACTAAAATACTAACAAAATACCTAAAACGCTATATATCTTGGCACTTTAGTCAAACTTTTTGTTCGTTTTAGTAAGTCGGTTTTTTCGTTAAATTTCAACGAAATCGGACATAAACTCAGTCCGCGCCGTTTACAGGTTTGAGCGAGGAAGCTCAAATATGGGGACAACTATTTTTATACTTCAAGCTATAATATAGGCAAAAATAAAAAAAAAAATCCATCTACAAAATTTTCAAAAGTCAAAGCCTTACCTCATACATAAGTACATATGCATGTGTGCACATAGCCCACTCAATTGTACTCGTAAATTGTGAACCGGATTGGACATCGGGGAACGATTGGAAATTGCTATTGTTGGTAACTATACCAAGTTGTAAAATTTGGTGCAAAGACCCAATAGTCTGTAGTAAGGACTGCGTAAAATATAAGCGAGAATGTACTATGGGGAGTGCGAGGGAAAACCCGCGGGAACAATTTTTTTTGTGTTTTTTTGCACTAAAAAGTACTGACCAATAAGCTCTGTACAAAAACATAATATTATTATGAAATTTTGTTCCAAAAACACAAATTAAATTTTTACCTTTGTACGCAATAACAATAATTCAAGATCCTTTTGTGTATTGAAATGAAGAAGGTTGCCTAAATTTATTTACTGGGTGAACTTAAAATCATAAACTGAGAACCATGGCTGACTTCTTATTTCTTCAAATTTAACTTTTTTTGCTTATTACATTTCAAAACTTCATCATTTCAATTCAAATAAAATTTCTCAGTAAGTGACTGCTGTTTAAAAAGTTAAAAATATTCTTGAACTGTTTTTCTTTGGGCAATGTTAGCTCTGCCATATTGATTTTTCAAAAAGTTCACAATTCTTTCACGAATTGTTTTATTAAGTAAATTAACTTTAATTAAAGAAAATTATTATTGAGTGCCTTGCAATTAGCAGTAAAGACTACACGTTGTTCAATTCTAGTAACGTTACAGGTTATATATTCCGAACAGAGTTTTAGTTTTAGTAAAAACATCGTTTAAGTATGGCGGCGAAAGATTTCAAGCGCTTGTTTCGAGTACTACGCTTTCTTGGCTTGATAAACGTTAAATACGCTCCCAGAGAAGAACGTTTTATACACAAAAGTTCTAACGGGTTTTTTAAGCGTCACCACCTCTTATATTTATATTATAATGCATGGCTATATATGGTGTTTTATTCATGTTTTTTTTTTTTCATATTTTGTGAATGATATAGAAACAATACAAACTTCGTATGCGGCACAAGACTTATTAATGGCCCTGATTAATATCTTACTGCAGTATTTTATTATGATATTTTGCAGCAAGATATTTTATAGAAATAGTGCACAACTAGTGGATATTTCAAACAAATTATTAAAAATTTCACGCGACTTAGGCAAAGTGTTTCCTCAGCAGTTTCATCATTTCTTACCATTGCTTCCATTTCGTTGGATAGTTTCTTTTGTCTTGATTGCTTCAGATATACCAGATTATCCCTATATTATAATGGTTTATGGGATAACTTTTGTCCCTTCAATTATTCTTCATGAAATATTATTTTACGTATCTATACTTTTATTTGCGGATATGCTGGCGGTTTATATGGATCTTAATAAGTTCTTAGCATATTGCACAACACTAAAGGCAACAAACAGCAGGAATCATGAGCAGTTGGTTAAAATTGTGGACGACTTGGCCGAAATGAGGAAGCTACAGCTTAGTTGTGTTCGAGTTCTAACGCCCTTCTTACTCAGTTTATTAATTCAACTTCTAGCCAGCGCTTTCCCACTGTATATGTTTTTACGTTGTAGTCTATACAGCAGTTTTGACCAACATCTAAACTTCACTAGCATGTGTGCACTTTTGACAGCAATTCTTCGAGTATCTGACATTTTGATTATTTCATGTTATGCTGAATACATGAAGCAACAAGAACAACATATTAACGAACATTTAACCATAATTGCTTCGTTTCGTTATCAAGATTCCCAAACATCCAATCATACAGCAAATGATATGCAACATATTGTGAGTTATATTTCTTTTAATATCACGTTATATATATTGATTTTTAAAATATTAATCTTCTCTATTGACAGCTTCATGTGGCAATTCAATATTCAAAACTTAACGTATCACCTTTCTCTTGCAAGGGTTATGATCGCTCCATCACTTTTGGTTGTATCGGACAGTGTGCAGCTCTGGTTATATCGAGTTTGCAATATTTTTTGGCTGAAAGTAAATTCTCCACTGTTTTGACTGACATCAATACTTGTCGCAGCCTGGACATCAGAGTGGACGTAGATAGCATAGATATAGTTTACATTTTTGGCTTTCTCAATTTTTCAACAATTGTTTGCATATTTGCGCATAGTCGTTTTGAGACCTTAAAATCATAAGTAAATAATAAAAATTATTCAATTAAAAATTTCCAAGAGGTAAACCGTATTTCAACTATTATTTTTTTTGTATTCCCTAGTATTAAACGCATATGAATACATAATGCACTCGCCCAAAAATTACTTTAAAATTTAAGCATTCTCTTGAATTTTAAAAAACTTTTCAATGCTCAATATTTGTTTATATATATATATATATATTGTTTATTGAAGTATAAAATTCGTTACAAAACTTTTTGTTATCGCACAATTTACAGAGATGGTAAAAATACCTTACAGCTATGACATTATATTAGAGAAAAAAAGAAATAGATACATGAAAAATATTGAAATTTGGAATTTTAAATCAAACAATTTTCAGAAAAATTTTCATTCTATTTCAAATCTCAGAGATAAAATCACAAAAATAAAATTTGTTCAACCAAAATAAAAAGGACTAATAAATTAAAAAAACAAGAAACTCTACATTGGCGATCCTGCCAAATAAAGAATAAATATCAAGAAATAAAAAACAAGCATAATGAAAATCTGCCAATTACCTTCGCTTAAAATTTCAATATTAACAGCCAACCACACCGACGTCAACGTACAATTAGTTTTATTATTCTTAAGACCATCATCGTAGTTCAATAAAATCTATTAGAGTTGCATTCTCAAATTTATATGCATTAAAACTAGGGTTGTAACGGAAGTCATCTATGCGGAGGCGGAAGCGGAGTTCAGAAATTGATCTCCGCGGATGCGGAGTTTTAACTGAGGTGGAAAAACAATTTGAAAATATTTAAAATTTAGTATTAGTATTAGTATTAAATGAACACAAGTAGGCATCCTAGACTTCCAGCTGAAGAAGCTATTTTTCAGTTTTTTGAACTTTTTTCATTTATTTGGTCATATTTCCATAAATTTTTTTTTAACTAAAAAAAAATGTTGGAAAAATAAGGATTTTATGGGTAGTTTCTGTTTGAAAAAAAAAATCAATATTTTGACTCAATTTTAGTTCATACGATACCCATGAATGTGACGAATATGTTGATAAAATTTCATAAGGATCGGCTCAGTAATTTTGGAGAAAAGACTGCTAGCACCGTATGAAAAAAAGTGATTTCGAGAGAAAAGCGTTCAATATTTGTTTATTGAACCGGAGAGTGCGCTCAAATAAAGTTGCAAAAATATACTTAGAGAGCGATGTTTCAAAACGATGTTTTTGAAATGGACTACTTTCGAAATCTGTGTAAACGAAATTTATACTAGGTTGTACCCATAACCATACCTTACGAATCTAGCCCATCACAAAACAATAAAATGTAACTTAGCTTAAACACAGAATTTTCCACTTTGTAAGCTCTAATGTTGATTTTATAACTTCCGTTATAACTCCGATTTACCTCATCAAAATTTGCGGATGCGGAAGCGGAGGCACAATATCAAGCGGAAGTTCCGCACTTGCGGATGCGGATGCGGAGCTCCGTTACAACCCTAATTAAAACTACGACTGCAAATATCCTGACATGCTCACACACAAGCATTCAAATTAAATTACAATTCCCTACTTAAAATTTTCAAATTCATTGAACTTTTAAGTACTAAAATCAAAAAAAAAAAAAAAAAGCAAATGAAGATCATCATCGTCCACCATAATTATCCATCATCACTAATCTACGACCAAATATACGAGGCGCCGGGTTTCAAAACCGGCCAAGTCCATATTTCATACTTTTGGGAAAACAACGAAAAACGTTTGTTTTCATCTATGTTCATTGAAAAATTAAAAAGTTTTTCACACATGATAGCTTATAAAATTTCTTACTCAAGGTACGTCGGATCAGATAATTAAAGTTTTATTTGCGAATGTTTTTGAGAAAACAATTTTGGACTTGGCCGGTTTTGATTCCAATGAACTGGACTTGACCATTGTAGAAAAATAAAGCATGGTCTAGATTTTTATATATGAGAATATCTCAAAATTTTATTTTTTTGGAGTTGGCCGGTTTTGAAACCGGGCGCCTCATATGTATGACCCATTCATGAATCCATAAACCCATGAACACTAAGTATTAATTATATAAATATACTTTCTTTTAATTCTTAATTTTTCCAGGAATTCTTAAATCAATTATTCTTCGTATTACGACACGTAAAAAAAAAATCATATCATAATAAGTCGTAAGGGCAATACACTTCACACTTCAATTTCTAACCCACATAAGCCCCAACATGATGAACGTAAGCACTCTGCAAATACCTCTACCTATATTACACCTACTCCTCTCGCCGCGGAGGTTCTCTCATAAGCTTCGTAACCGACACACTACCAAACCACTTTGATTCCTCTTTGGACGTACATGCTATTTGGGTCAAATTACCGCAATTCTGGACCAATTGCCCATAAGTATGGATTGTCAAAGTAGATATTCAGTTCAGCACCAAGTCCATCAAAGCTGACAAAACAAAATATAAATATCTCATCACTGCACTTCAACAAGACGTGAAAATCAGAGCTTTAGACTTCCTACAAAAACCTTCAATGGATAATTTGTATAAAGGATTAAAAAAGTGCTTATCTTACGTCATTCCTTAATGCGATCAGACATGGAAATGCTAACACTCAATGGTATCAGACAACATTTTGTAAACATTTTAATAAATTTTTTTGCGGATCAATTAAATTTAAAAACTCATAATAAAATTTTAAATGATTAGCTAGTAATTATACTTTACGCGTAGAAAGTAAGAATTCTCTGATACCATTTTATTCGATAGCTACTTATAAAGAGAAGTACGAAATGATATCACAAAAATTAAGATTTTCAAAAAAAAAAATCAAGTTTTTGCACCCTTTATATCCGCATCGTTATGACAACGTGATCACGGATGCCGAGAGAAAAATCTAGGCCCGCGGGAAAATCATTTCGTATGAGTAACATATACTATATAGATTGAGAACATATAGTGCAAGAACGAAAATAACTGCCGTTGTTGCAAAAAAGGAACAGGTTTACTTTAGGTGCAATTCGGTGCATTGCTCATTTATTTATATAAATAGTGTTCATATAACAGTCATCATAAACTAACGATTTTAGACCAATTAATTGACTTTAATTCCATATGACATCAATATATTTGAAATCAGTTCAGGAGTTTCCAACTTCTGATGATTTTTAGAAAAGCCATATCTGCAATTTCCTATGACTATATCTCGAAAACTAGAACCGAATGATACTTTTCTTTATTATATTCTTTCTTAAAATTAAAAGCTACTAAAGAAAAAATTTAAAAAAATTGCGGCTTAGGACAAATTTAATTTTAAATAGAATCATCCGTAGGGGTTAGAGATAAAAATTTTAAACTTTTTTACCCAATTTCGAACGATTTGAGAGGACGTCGTACCATTTGATTTTCGCAAAAAAGTACCCTTTAAGAACCACCCTAATAAACATACATACATACATTGTTAAAAATTACGATTTATTTTTGAAACTTGAAAATATCATTTAAAAAAAAACATTCAATATATTTTATGAAAATTTGTTTTAAAACAAAAATTTTAAACACAAAATATTTCAGTTTTGTTAATAATACTCAGCGAATATCATTTCAGGAAAAGAACGTTAAAAAAGTCGATTTTTGAAAAACTTATATCTCTAATAACTAGCTTGATGAGAAAAAATTACAAAAAATTAGAGAGAACAGTACAAAAAGAAAAAATTTTTCAAAAAATCAGAGATGCAAATCATATATACCTGCATATATAAGCACGACAATCATAAAAAAATTTATATGCAATGATTTAAGGATTGCAATCCCTACCTACTATACATACTAGGGGATCTGAACCAATCACATACTACTTCCGAATTTATCATCATTACAGAAATGAAAAATATTATACTGATGAGATATTGTATCGCTTAAACGCTTTCTGATTCGGTCGATTTCATCAAACCGTTCCTAAATTTGAGCTCTAAAGGTTTGAGATCTTGAGGCTTAGATAACATATTTGAACATACTTACATATAAAGAAGATCCTATCACGTCCACAAGTAAAAAATTTACATATTCGAGAAATGGAAATTCCCAAATTAAAAGCGTGGGGTATCTCCCTTTATAAAAATATCAATAACTTGTTATTTTATGAATACCAACTGATTCGACTCGGGTTTCGGCATTGCAATGCATAAAGCTCTGAAACGCCTGGGAGGACCACTATCAAACTTGGCACGAAGTATAAGCATAATATAAGCTTTTTTTTAATGCACTTAAAAAAAAAATTTTGTTAGGCGATCATTGTAAAAAATGATAAAGAAAAGTATTTCTCATTATTTTCAGTGTTTTTTTTATTTATTTTTTAAATTCAAATTATGAGGTTAAAAAGGCCAATAAATGAAGTACAAAATACAGTAGTTAATTCATTTTACCAGACTTTTTTAAGCTAAATAATGGCATTTGAAGTAGTACATACCTTACGATTTCTCAAATATTCAAAGACCCATATGTTGTAAACCAGTGTTGCCATTCAAAAAATATTTTGTTTCTGTGTCGAGGACATATACAGGTACAATATATTGAAATATATCTGAAATTGGAAACATGAACTCCATTTCCCCTGTCCGCTTTGCGTGAAATGCCCGATATGTGTGTATGAAAGTGTTTTCTAACAAGTATTTTATTATTGTTTTGCATATGCTATAGAAACCAAAATTTGAGATCACGGAATCCCGGAGGATTTTTGTAGATGAGCTACTTCAGGGATCCAAGGGTTCTCCTCACAAATCAATATAGGTCCTAAGGAGGTAATCCTTGGGTGTAACCGATATAAACTTTATTCAACACACATCTATTAATCTACTTTTCTAGCATTCTAACAGAGTTTCGTTAAGATCGGTCAAATTTTGTATGTACCTCCCGTAAAAAAGCATGTAAAAAATTAATAATAGGTCCAAGATATAGGTGACCGATGTCAACAATTATTAAAATTTTTCTTAATTAGCTTAAATTAAACAAGCATGCAAAGTTTTATGATCTAGGAGCACTCCTTCTATATCAGCGCACTTGTTATATGGAGTCGTATGACTGTGCACCGCATTAAAATTTTTGAAAATAAATAAAATAAGTGTAAGAAGGTCGGGTAAATATTTTCAATTTTCGATATTAGTTCACCCTGTTTATAAATGTTGGCAAATTTAATGATGAACTATTTCTCATTATATGAAGTTAAATTGCTGTTAAATTCATCATAGCTGCATACGAAGTTAAAAAAGTTATTTGGAAAGGAAAACATTTTTCTTGAATTTTTAAAAAGTTCACATTTCTTTCACGAATGTTTTAAGTCACCTAAGGTTATTTGTCATTCCGCTTTAGCTTTGGGCAAAGAGCTGAATTGAAACATCTCAGATGTATTTGTCGCTACAATGTTTTTTTTTTTTAAAGGGCTCTTCCAAATTGTTTAATTAATTTAATTAACTTTAACTGTAGACAATTATTATGAATGGCTTTGCAATTAGCAGTAAGGACTACACGTGTTCTACTTTTAGTAATTTTACAGGTTATATATTCCGAACAGAGTTTTAGTTTTAGTTTAAGTAAAAAACGTCGTTTAAGTATGGCGGTGAAAGACTTCAAACGCTTGTTTCAATTACTAAGCTTTCTTGGCTTAATGAACGTTGTGTACGCTCCCAGAAAAAAATGTTTTATCCAAAAAAGTTCAAGTGGGCTTTTTAAGCATCTCCATTTCAAATACTGCCATTATAATGCAATGCTATATATGGTGACTTTTTTATGTTCTATTGCATTTGCATATTTTGTGAATGATAAAACAACAACAAAAACTTTCTATGAGGCACAAGACATTCTCATGAAGTTAATTTTAATATGCGTACAGTATTTTATTCTGATATTTTGCAGCAAGATTTTTCTTAGGATTAGTGCACAACTAGTGGATATTATAAACAAATTATTAAAAATTTCACACGATTTAGGCAAAGTGTTTCCTCAGCAGTTTCAACATTTCTTACCATTGCTTCCATTTCGTTGGATACTTTCTTTTACCGTGATTGCTTTAGATTTGCCATCTTATCCCAAAACTTTAATTTGTGCTGGGATAACTGCGTTGCTTTCAATTATCCTTTATGAAATAGTATTTTACGTATCTACACTTTTATTTGCGGATATGCTGGCGGTTTATATGGATCTTAATAAGTTCTTAGCATATTGCACAACACTAAAGGCAACAAACAGCAGGAATCATGAGCAGTTGGTTAAAATTGTGGACGACATGGCCGAAATGAAGAAGCTACAACTTAGTTGTGTTCGAGTTCTGACGCCCTTTTTACTCTGTTTATTTATTCAACTTCAAGCCAGCGCTTACCCACTGTATTTGTTTTTACGTTGTAGTCTTTACAGCAATTTGGACCAACATCTAAACTTCGCTAGAATGAGTGGATTTTTGACAGCAATTCTACGAGTATCTGACATTTTGATTATTTCATGTTATGCTGAATACATGAAGCAACAAGAACAACATATTAACGAACATTTAACCATAATTGCTTCATTTCGTTATCAAGATTCCCAAACATCCAATCATACAGCAAATGATATGCAACATATTGTAAGCTATATTTATATGAAGTTATATATCATATTACTTTTTAAAATATTTATCTTCTTTCTTCACAGCTTCATGTGGCAATTCAATATTCAAAACTTGATGTATCACCTTTCTCATGCAATGGTTATTTCACTTATAATCGCTTCTTCACTTTTGATTGCATCGGACAGTTTGCAGCTCTGGTTATATCGAGCTTGCTATATTTTTTGGCTGAAAGTAAGTTCTCCACTGTTATGACTGACAGCAATGTGTGTGGCAGCCAGGACGACAGTATTGACACTTCATCTTTTTCTATATTTGCCGTTATCAATGTTTTGACAATTGTTTGCGTATATGTTGCATATTGCTTAGAGCCCCTGAAATCACTTTTTTTTGAAGGAGGTCATAAATAAATAGTAAAAATTATAAAATTAAAAATTTCCAAGAGATAAACCGCATCTATTATTTTTTTTTGTATTCCCTTGTGTAAGACGCATATGAATATATAGTGTTCTACATTTACTAAAAAATAGTTTTAAGTCAAATGATTTTCATAAAAATTTTAATTCAATTTCAAATCTCAAAGAGACAAAAGCGCTAAATTAAAATTTGCTAAACCAAAATAAAAGGACTAATAAATTAAAAAAACAAGGCACTCCACAAATACATAAATGTTAGGAAGCAACTCTACTCCAACATTAAATTTCATAACTATTGACAAATAATCATAGATGTTAGCTTAGAAATATTTCGAGCTATCTTCAATATCTGCAATATCATATTTTTCAGCATTTACCAAAGTTGTAAGCTTTCGTGCAAATGGTTGAAAAATGTTGAAACAGTGGAAAGAGATATCGAATATGTTGAAAAAAATTGAGTGAGTTTGAAAAGGGCTGTTAAGATCAGAAGTTGAAATAAATTTTTGAAAAAGTTTTTTTTTAAACATTAAACTTTTATATTTTTGAAATAAAAGTAAAAGTTTCCTTAAAACATATTTGAAAATTATTTACTCGAATTTACAGTCATTTGCAGAAATCGATATTTATATAAAATATCACAAGTCAGTTCATGCAATATAAACAAACATGACAAAGATAACAAATGGAACAATTTAACCTGGTAATTGATGACGTATTATATGTTTCGGCTATTATCTGCAAATGAAATATTCAGTCGACTAAAAACAAATGAGATTTCCACAACCGGAAGAATACATCCAACCATTTTTCAAAAATAAATGGCGGAAGCCACGAAATTCGAAAAATAAGGCTACATCATAGCAAGTCTTTGAACCGACGGTTCAACAAAGTTATGCAGCAAACAAGAAATGACAAAACAGATGGCAGATGGCGTTTTATGTGCATATACGAGTGCACTTTGTACATGCCATTGGCAGAACCTCCATGACTCAAATGTTAAGGGCGGTTGCCCACATATAATTCATGGAATGGTCGGGGTTCGAATCTCACTACAAATTAACCAAAAACTGGTCTGATAAGTCTATGTATATATGTGGTATTAGCCGAAACATATGTCACCAATTACCAGGTTAAATTGTTCCATTTGTTATCTTTGTCATGTTTGCTTATAAATCATAAGCCAATTTGTTAAATTTCACATGAATATCGATTTCTGCAAATGACGGTAAATTCCATTAAATAATTTTTAATAAATTAATAATATTCAGTCGACTAAAAACAAATTAAAGTTTCCTTAAAACTTTTATATTAGAAATAAAAGTTGAGTTTTTTTTACTTATAAGTATTTCAAAAAGTAAAAAAAAACTTTTGAGAAAAATTTTTATTAATAATAGTTTTTTTTTAAGTTTTTTAGAAAAATTAATTTTTTAAATTTATGTAAAAAAACTTTTATAGAAAAAATTTTTGAAAAAAAACTTTTATTGAATAAAAGTTTTTAAAGAAAGATGATAAAAACTTTTACAGCAAAAAGTTTTTAGAAACTTTAGTTTTCAAAACTTTTTGAAACTTTAATTTTCAAAACTTTTTGAATACTATAAAAGTTTCAAGTTCTGGTTAAAATCGATAATGATAAACAAAAAAAAAAAACTAGTCCCTTAGTATACTAAATAAAATTTAACGTTTTTTTGCATGTATGGTAGGTGCCACGCCTACTAATGTAATACCGTCCAAAGTCATTTGATTTCAAAGCTTATAGAAACAGATATCTCTTGATAATTGAGGCAAAGTAAGTGCTGTTACCTTTAAAAAACAAACTTTATTAGAGTGCTGGTTTCTCTCGTTTAACCCTTTATATGGCCGTGTTACATATCTGTAACAAACCGAATATATGTATATATGACTTGGTGAAATCATCACCGCTTTTGCATTGAAAAACATTAAACACAAACCATACGAAGTGAAAGTATCAAAAAAAAGAGAAAGAGATAAACACATATGCGATAGGGAAAGTTAAAAGCGACCTACGGTCCGAAAATAAGTTTTCGAGAACATGCGCCTGAACGTTTTTATAACTTGAAACCCCTTACTCGGGGGTTTTCGGGATCGCTGATTACGAATCTGTTATCAGATTTCAAAAATTCAAAATGGCGGATCCAATATGGCGGTTGAATTTCTCAAAAACTGATCGGATCGGAACTAAATAAAATTTTGTACAAAAGATAGTTTCAAAAACTAAAATATATGTGTTTTTTTACTAGTATAGACTAATCGAAATTATAGCATAATTCAAAATTTTATGATCTTGCCATATAAAGAGTTAAATGTAGCGCTTCTTCATGAGCTGAAATGCGGAAAACCTTAAAAGTATGCAACAAAAAGTATTTTGTTAATAAAATGCGTACTGTAGTTAAAGCGAATAGAAAATCAAAAGTAAACGTTTGCAAAAACTTTGATTTTAACTTGAAATTATGTTTCTTCACCTCATACAAAAACTTTTATTTAAAAAAAATTCAAAAAATATATAACTTTTTTTTAAATTTCGTCTGGTTTTGCTACTTTCACATTTTTTGCAATTTTCCGCTATCATTCTGTTGGTCAAATACTTAACAATGACAATGAAAAAAAAAAAAAAAATCAGACTTGGAATTGCATTGTTGCCGCTACGGGTTTAAGTCTATATTTTGTTGCTATGATACAGAGAAATGTTCTTTTTGTTGTTGTGTTGCAAATACCACGTATTCATTTGCTTTTAGAAAACCTTTGCTGCAGCACCTTTGCTGTAGCTTTCAAGTTACAAGCAATTTGTCTGCATTCAAGTGTCCATTTAACCGTCTGCTGATCCATGTTGAACTCTACCACCAAAGGTAGCGATGACATATGTTCGTTTTGTTTTGGTTTCGTTAGCTCTCAATTTCAGGACTTTTGTATTAGAGTTGACCTTAGGAAATAATGTTGAAAAAATAACATAAAATATAAAGAAAAATTTGTGTAAAATTTCTGAGTTAAGACCCAAAACAAATCATTCATTGTCATACTGCCGTAATACAAAAAAAAATTTTAGATCCGGTTAACAAAACCCTTTAGAAACTGAACTTAAGCTTTCAAATCCAAAATTTTTCAAGGTACACTCAGCACAAAGATATTTTTTTTATTTATTTCCGTTTTCAGAAAAAAGAAAGGACGCGCTTTCGTTGGAATTTATTTCAATGACCACTTGATTGTTGTTTTACTTTTTTGTTTGTCATAGTCGGTTGCTGTGGCTTGAACGTGATATAAATTTTGTATAACATGCGAAAAGGTGCGAATGGAAGAATGGCATTTTTATCACTTTTCTTTTTTTTTTTTTGGATACTCTTTTACGTCCTTTTTGGCAGAAAATTCTTTTTCGCAAGCGCTAAGTGAACGTTTATTGGTGAAAAAATTCTTTTGATGTTATCAGTAGCAGGCATTTTAAAGTGACTGCTGCTAATGATGGCGCTGTGTGGCAGCATGAGGTGGTGTAGAAAACGATTTTAAGTTGACTGTGGAAATTAATGAAAAAATAATTTTAGCTAACGATCCTTGTGCTGAATAAAAATTGTACACTTTCACTTAAACAGTAGACGAGAAAAAATTCGGGTAAAAACTTAACTTACGGTGTAAAATCAGTTGAGTTTTCTTCGATCACCGCAGTGTAGTGAACTCTGAATTCCTTACATAATGACAAACGGTAAGTAAAGAATATCATGTAGACGCTATGCAGCGTTTGCTTGAGAAAGTTTGCCGAAAGCAAAGCAGATTTGTGAAAGGATAACTAGTGGATTTTGCACTACGATAAATCACCATCGCATAAAGTCATCATTCTGGTAGAGTTTTCTGACAAAAGTTCAATGAAAGTCATCGATCGAGCATCATATTCATCTGATATGAACCCATCTGCCATTTTTCTGTTCCTGAAGCTGGAATTACTACTTCGTGGTAGGCGCTTTGAGACGGTTGAAGCCATAAAAGCAAATTTGGTGAAGGAGCTAAAGAGTATTTCTCAATCAACTTTCGAAAAATGTATCGATGGGGCCAACCTTGAAGACAACAGAAAACATTTTTGATGCCTTAATAATTCTGTTACGTTTTATTTAAGAATTCCGAATATTTTCTACACAGATTGCATTACGTTTTTCTAGCAAATCAAAGTGAACTTTGAATTATATATGCAATTCCTTTTTCACAAAATCAAAAGTGAAGACCTTTCTTATGCTCAACAAAATACACAAAGATATCTTTCGGTGGGCACCATTTCGGCTAAGGCATATCAAGCAGGTTGCATAAAAATTTTGGTTTTAAATATAAAAATGAAATTTGGCGTTGATCTGAATACGATTATGGGAACCGAATAGACCTTGAGTTCAAATGAGTCCCCAGAAATTATATTTTCTTTAGTATTGTTCTAGCACTGAGTCAATAGACTTCAAATTTCATATATTTCACTTTAACATGCGAAGCAAAAGTTTTACGTCAATCGGTGACTGAAATAATCGTTTCTGTAAAAAAAAAAAACCCCATAGTGCTTAGAGCCGCCCAAATATGCTATCGTCTAATTCATCAGCTACCAGCCAGCCACTCATGTCGACAAAGGCGGTAGCAGTTACGCTAGTAACAACAACAACAACAACAACATAGCATTAGCGCAGTTTTCGGAAACAAAACAACGCCATTTACTAGATACTCATCTCTACCGGATATCGACAAAATGCAGACAAGGCTTCGTTAAAAATTGATAGATGACGCTCAACGTGGCAGCGCATCCTACTGCCATAAATAATTTTTGGACGATTGGCATCAGCAGCGCAGGCAATAGAAATGTTGGCGGCAAACTAAGCGTTTTGCATGAATAACTCATGAAGTGAATGAATTTGTGCAAAAGGGAAAAGTTCACGAGTGAAACGAGAAACGTCGATGTCGGAATTTACCAAAGTGATAGAGATAGTGAAGCAGTCAAACCGCCAGCTACTTTAGAAGGCAACAATTGAAAATGTTGTGGAAATGTTTTCCAGTCCTATACTCGCATTCTCAAGTATACGCGCACATGAGTGGGTATTTAGTTTGAATGCCTGTCTGTACTTATGTTGCTGTTGCTGTTGCATTTGTTTGGGCATGTCATGTCGCCGATTTTTTCTGCTTTTTCTGTTGTGCCTTTTCAGCTTCTTTTACGATTGTAATGTGAATTTAATGACCTCATAAAACATTTCAGAGAATTTTGCATCCTCCGAAACATGAAACGATAGGCGTGCATTTTTATCAATGGCGACTTCTATTTCTGTTTCGATTTTTTTCTTGACGTGTTTCCGGTAAAAGGAAAAGATAAATTGAAATTTTTATGTCATTTTCGTTGACAGTCAAAAAAATATTCATTCTTCGCATAAAAGTTTATTGGGGCGTGAGTAGGCAAAATAAATGTTATGTGTTGAAGTGATTCAGAGTATAATAATCAAAGCAAGAGAAATGCTACACAGACAGCTACTGTTTAAACAGTTTAAAGGTTAATAAATTCAAGAAACTGCGCTCAAATATTTTTCCAAACACACAATTCAGATTGGATTTGTAAATTTTGTATGCCATTCTAATGGCAAGAATTAAAGAAAATAATAGCTCTACGATTGACCATTTCGATTTGAATTCGGAAGTTGATTGAAAAATTCAATTAATCAATTTCAAAAACATCAACAGGTAGATGAGGCACGCATTTGGATATTTCAAGGTACGCTCTGGGGCAAATTTTAGTGAAAGACTGGAAGATGTTTTCGTATGAAACTCAACTGCCGGCTGTAAAACTCAAGGAATGTCTAAAATAAAGCTAGCACACCAGAAACCTCGCCCATTCACGTTACGTTCCTTTTTAATACCCGAATTGAATGATTTGTGCTCAGAATGTATGGGGCTTGTTTAAGGATTTTTTTCCAGACATAAAAATGATTTGTGCAGGTCTTGACAGGTAGGTTACTACCGAGTATAAAAGAAAATCACATGAATATCGGTTTCTGAAAATGACTGTAAATTCGATTAAAAAATTTTTCAATCAATAAAAGAAAATCTATGTAACGGTAAATTGGCAGAAATCCTAAACAAATAGTTGGTCGACTGAGTGCACTTGTAACTTTCAACGTAAACTGTTAAAAGTATTAGTTGATTCTCATAAAGAAACCATTGTTCCACTTAGTCGGCCAACTATTTAGTTGTATCCATACTCTTACGCTTAATGCTCACGGTTAAAACAGTGTAACATTTAAAACTTTTATAAAATTTCGAAAAAATTTGGAACACATTAAGGTACTGTTATTAAGGTTTTAAACTTTGTTGTGCCTTTTTTCGAGATAAGTACATAAATTTTTATTTATTTTTTTTTTTTTTTCAAAAATTTTGATAAATTTTTTTATTTGAATAAAAGGACTATCTTTAAGCCAGTGTCAATATTGTTAAGACTTACCAATTTTCCTGCTCGAGGAAACATCAGCCTCCAACTATATAATGGACAAACCTACACAGATGAAATCTTACATGTGTGCGTTAGCAGCAAAAATTTCCTTTAATATCAATAATTTAATGTTACCATGTACACAAAATAGCAGCCGAACGTAATCGAGTCACACCGAATCGTATATTGCAGCTTACACGACGAGTATACATACAGTCTCTGCTTGAGTTCTGGCGCAATTGCCCGCGGGCGGCAGAATGATTTAGAGATGATTTTTTTAGTAGGGATTTGATGACAGACCATGCTTGAATCGTGTCAAACTGATATGGAATTTTTGTACAACATTTTTTAACATTTTAGCTTGGAAAGACATTCACCGCAACAACATTTGCAAATTGTACAAATTTACTAAATTCGCTAAAGTCTCAATTTCAAATTCATTTCAAATTCAGATGTTTTCTTGAAATACTGAAACAAATTGGCCACCTCGATCGTGTGATATCACACCTCTAGACATTTTCTTTTGGAACTAGTCTATAGTCCCAAAAGCGCCCGATTTTGGTTCACTTTCAAAAAATGTTTTTCAGTACCAATCATAAAGTGGTTGAAAATGAATTTTGGCGGTCGCCAAAGGTGGTCCCGAGTCCAAAAAGTGCCCGATTTTGTTCCGTTTTCCATTTTTTTTTTTTTTGCACCAATCAATGAAAAGTAAGGAAGGGCAAATAAAAAATATTATCGAAATATCGATGATCGATGTTTCAAAACAGTATCGAAATATATCGAGAAAAACATCGGATATATCGATAATCGAAAAACGATATTTTTGCTGATAATATTCTATTCTTACCAGCGATGGTGTAACTTTTCACGGTTGCATTTATTTGAGTATAAAAAAAAATTCTATCTTGTTAGTCTGGGACCATGATGAGTGGTTTTTCAACGCGCGTTAGCTAACGTCATTACTTAAACACAATAGAAGATCTAATATATGCGACGCAATCAAATGGATACAGAGCTACCCTTAAACAAAAATATCGAAATTCGATAGTCGGAAAATAAAATGGAATTTCAATATAAAAAATATCGCCGATAATTATCGAAACAAATATCGAAAATATCAATAGTCGATATATTTTGTCCAAGCCTAATGCAAAGAGGTCGATTTTATTGGTGATTGATTGGTGCAAGAGCAAAACTCGAAAATGGAACAAAATTGGGCACATTTGAGACTCGGGACCAGCAATGATGATGGCTAAAATCCATTTCCGACCTCTTTCCATTGATTGGTGCAAAAAAAATTCAAAAAAGGTACAAAATCGGTCACTTTTGGACTCGAGACCACTTTTGGTGATGACCAAAATGAATTTTCGACCTCTTTCCATTGATTGGTAGAAAAAAAGTTTTTTGAAAATGGACCAAAATTTAATAATTTAGTGACCATATGCTGAAAACTGAAACAAATATTTGAGAATATTAAATCTATGGATTTATTTAAGAAAATTTTATAATTTCAAAAGCAACATTTTTATGACTTTTTATTAAAAAGCCTTAAAGAAGGGTTTCCAGCTGCGTAAACAAATTGCCCAAATAGCAGTAAAAAAAGATTTCTCTATGGCAATTGCCGCAAGCACCACAATGAGTATGTTGTATTCCGCTTACCGTTCATGTCATGTTGCCAGCATAATCGCTCACACTAACGAACATTTGCTGTCAGTCTCATGTCACCAACACACTACAGCTTCTACTGTCAAATGCATTTGAAAGCATTGAGAGAAGAGAAAGTTTTTTTTTAATGTTCTCTGATGCTGTTTGGTTCGAGAAATACAAACGAGACGGAAGTGATTTGTGCAAGTAATTGTCATTGTGTGTGTGTGTGCGCACAAGTGTTTTGCGTGAGCTTTACAAATGGCAGCTGCGGACGGATGCAATTCTAATGACGATACTTCCGCTGCACTTGCTGGTGATTTTACTACAACGAATGACATATGGCGAGGTAATTAAATTTGTGACTTTAATTGCGGAGAATTGTGTAGGAAATCAAAACGAGGAACGTTTAAAACGGTTGAATTTGTGGTGTGAAGAAGGAAAAATTGCATGACATTTTAATGTCTTTATTAAATACAAATGTTTTGCACTCTTTCTTGTAATGTTTTAAGTCCGAAATATATGCAGTAAAATGATTTCTCAGAATTTTTCTTTTTTTCTTTTCATAAATTGCATTTTTTTTTTAATAAAATCTTTTTGTTTTAGATAATATTTCAATTACTTATTGCAATTTTTTTCTTTAAATTGTATTTGGATCCTTTGCTTAACATTTTTTTTTTTTTTTTAGTATTTTCGTACTTCAGTATCAGCCAATTATTCTGTAGCTGCCATTGGATTTATCCGCATGTCCTGTGTGCAATGTCGTCTTGCAACAGTTCCATTAACTTTTTGGCATGACTAACAGCAGCAGCAGTAGCAACAGACAGCAGCAACTAAGAAGCAGTAAGAATGAATGCATAGCAGCTGCTACCACTCACGTTCCCAAAAAGAGGAGTAGCAGTTAATCTGCTACTTAAAGACCAAGTTACTAGGTCGCTCGCCACTTCTTCTTCTTGCGAAATTTAATGCGGCTTAGTGAATCTGCAGCGTTGTATGTCGCTACTGTACTGCTATTATTTTACCTGTGCTGTGCATGTAAAAAAAAATTCTCTTAAATAACATAATAGAGCTTCTTAGAGTTGCCAACACGACAAGATTTAACTGGTAGCTCATGCAGCTTATTTCGTTTTTTTTTTGTTTAAAAGTGTAGTTACTTTACATTTTAGAAAACTGTGGGAGAGCACTAAAGTTATAGGGGATAACATTTTTTTCTTTCTTTTCTTTTCTACGAAAATCAAAAAATTACCTGATTATTTTGTGGTTTTTACGAAAGTAAACTGTAATAAAAAAAATCAACCACATGATATTTTATTCTACTTATATTAAATATTGAGGATTGATGAAACAAAATCAGTTGTGCTGAAGAACTAGAGTATTGGATATATTTTGACTTCTAGAACTTTGATAAAAGTAAGTCAGTTAAAAGTTATTCGGACGGCATTATACTAAAGCATCTGATATAGTATATAAATATTTTGATAAATTTGAGCTACAGAGCATCTCATAAGAATTATATTCAATTGTTTTTCTAAGTCAAATTATAGTACCAGAAAATACCATTCATAACATTTGAAACGTAGATCAAAGTTTACAGCTGACAATGACAAGAACTTTGTTTTGGGTAATTTGAAACTTTTCAACATTTTTATTTTTATTACTAGCAGATGCCGCAACTTTTTTCGCGTAGACTGTTTTTCTGCGAAGGCAAACATTTTACTTTTTTTTTAAATAGAACTACAGTCAATTTTGGATTCTCTTCACAGATCTAGAGTTCTTGTTGTTTTCTCTTCCATAAATATTCCATTGCATTGCCATGTGAAAGACAAAAACAAAACACACACACAAACTAACACATTCAATTAGCCTAGTACACGTTATCACACATGTTGTCCAACATCAATGTTCGATAATGTTAACTCTAGGAACGACCGCTTGACACACATGTTGGAAGGACTTCAAAAATTGTTGATTTTCCTGCTGGATTGTCCAACCATACAACCTGTGTGAACTGACTGTCAAGCCTAGTGAACATTTTTCATTTTAAATAGGATTTCATGCAGTTCACTTCGATGTGGACGCTCATGAATTGTTCTGCAATTGATGTTTGATGGCATGCACGAAAATGTGAACGCAAAGCAATATTGACAGTCACACATGTTGTCAAGCCATTTAGGACAGCATGTGTGTTTTCTATGTGTGAACGTACTGTAATTTTTTTTTCATTGTTCACAAATTCCGCGTTGCTGCGTTGACAAATTGAGAATGAGAGCGAGAGCCATAACTTGCCATTAAACGATTTGTTATGCTTACATGCTTCTTTCTATGTGTGAAATTAATTTTCTTAGCAATTCTAAAACTTTAATATTTTGATATTTAACAGGAATATCGTGATAGTTTTAATTCTATGTTGAGACCAAGCATCTAAGAAAGATAACTAAAAAAATTTGATCAAAATTGTTTCAGTAGATTTTGCGTGAATCCCGTTCATCGAAAACGGCTATCATTTTATTTATATAGATAGATTTACGATTTTTCTGGAACGGGTTCCCCTTAGTTTTCTGTGGCTATTTACAAGACTGCACACTCAGAGTTTGCTGTTACTTAATTGACTAAACTTTCAGCTCGTTAAGAAGATGTGTGCAATATCGATAAGTTGTTATAATCGATTTTTTAATTTCGTAAGTTTGATTTTCATGATTTTCTTCTCTTTTCTTTTCTGATTTAACTTCATGATGTCTTTTGCATTTTATTTGCATATTTGTCGATACGATAGGATTTTATGCCATATAAAAAACTGATTGAATGAATGGAAATTTGCATAATGTTTTTAACTTAACGAAGCGACATTTGCTTTCGTTAAGTTTTCATTTTTTTTCTCTCAAACTATTTGAGCGTTCACAATCATTTTCCGTGTCCAGCAACAGCAGCGTTGCACAGTGGCCAAATCTGGTGATTATAGTTTCATTTAAGTTTAAGCTTTATGGCTGTAATACACAGAAAACTATTAGAGATGAAAATTAACGCTCACCTCGGAAATGAATATAACACTAGAATAAAAATTTGGGGTTCATCTCGAGATCGGGTTTCTCATAGACTTTTTTCTATGTAGATTCCAAAAATGGCAACAATTTTTTTTTTTTTTTTTTCTTAAGAATCGTTTTCGAGATATCCTCAAAAAACCCCTTCTATTTGCACTTTTTTCATTTATTTAACTATATCTCCATGAATTTTTTTTTTCGACTGAAAAACGTTTTACAGATATGAATATATGATGTACATATATGAAAAAAGTGGAAAAATAGGGGTTTTTTGAAGATATCTTGAAAACGATTCTTAAGAAAAAATAAAATGTTGCCATTTTCGGAATCTACCAGATTTTTTGAAAAATATGAAATTTCGGTGATTATTAAAAGGTGATGACCTTTTTTATGGTCATAATTTTATATGTAATAAAAATTTGCAAAAATAAACTGCAAGCATGTCTAAGAAACTGCTAATATGGTAACACTGGATCTAGCTATTTTGTGTGAGAGAATGGTATGGGAATAGAGAGTGACAAAAACAAAATTTGTAAGCAATACATTTTTGCTGAGAAAATCGTATGGGAAAAGAGAGTGACAAATTTTAACAGATGCTTTCTATGTGTCTTGAAAAGCATATGACGCAGGCAACGATGCATGCATGCTTTTTATGTGTTTCGCCCTATAGAAACAAGCATGTAAGCATAACAAATCGTTTAATGGGAATTGAATGTGTTAGTTAGTGTGTGTGCTTTGTTCTTTGTCTTTCACATGCTACGCGTACAAAGTGGCGGGCATTAGCTATTAAAAGTGTTTAAAGTGAATGAAATTTTAAAGTTCATATTTTGTGAATTTTCGGGTAACCAAATTATGGCAGGAAGTTACGAAGACTCTGAATATGAAAGCGGTGCTCCAGGGCCATCAACTAAGAATAAATTACATACGGAAAAAAGATTTTGCGAAAATCAAATGGGACGCCCTCTCAATTGGTTCGAAATAGGGCAAAAAAGGACCCTATTTCAAAATGAAATTTGACTTAAGCAGAGATTTTTTAATAGGGTCCATAGGGGTTAAGGAGATAAATTTTAAATTTTTTTTATCCTATTTCGAACCGATTGAGGGGGCATCCCCAATTTTTTTTTCTCTTAGGAACCACTCTAATATGCTTACATATAGATGGAGCTAAAGAAGTATATACTTCAGTAATGTGATCTAAGGCACACTCGTTTTTTTTTTTCACTGAAAATCAAATGTGAAGAATATTTCAATTTGCGTCAAAAAAAAAGAGAATTCCAATTTTATTCTGTAAGGTAAGTTATTCTAAACATAGTTGCGTGTTAAGAAGTAAGAATTCAGTTCTCAATAAGAAGTGCTGTGGTTAAGTCCACAAAGTAATAGAAGAAAAAAAAGTGATTCGATTTACGTCGTTTCGATTTGCGTCACATTTCTCCCTATTAGCGACGCAAATCGCGGCTTTAGTACATAGTTTCTATAAACTTCTTAATCACCACGTTCAAAGGAAAAACACTATGCGACGTCTTCGATTTGCTTGATATTTTAATGTTGGTAAAGAGATGTTGCGTTTGAAATACGTATTAAGTATATATAGTTAGAAAAAATGAAAAAAATGGGCTATTTAAATAAAAAAAAATGGAAGTGTAAAAGAATGATAACTAACACTACACCATAAGTGGTAGAAAACTGAATTTTTTTCCAATTTCACAAAATATTTATTTTTTTAACAGGGTGTAAATTACTTTTTAAAAAGGCACCTTTACACAAAAAAATACTTTAAAATGATAAAGATGTGTATGAAATTTTACAAAAACCAGGCCGTAGTAACCCAAAAACGTTTTTTTTAATTTTTCACTGGGACATCTTAGTGTCAAAAATCATACATGGTGTGCTGGGCAAACTTTCCTTCTGACATGATATATATTGACAAAATGTTTTTCTGTTGAATACTTAAATTTGAACAAAATTATGCGAAATCTGAGCAATCAATCTCTTCAACTAAAATTTGTAGTACTGGCAGTTGTCTGAACTGTCTGAACTTAAAGCAGAAATTAAATATTTCTTGCAGCGTAATTTATTTGAATGAACGCGATTTTAGCCACTGTGCGTTTGTAGCGTTGCACAAATGGTAGTAAGTGAAAGGACATTTTTGTGCCGTTGCTGAACTTCCGTCACAATTTTACAACGGTAGAGTTCTTCTTTTTATTATTCCGTGAAAACAGAGAACGCCAGCATTACGCTAAGTGGCTCTATATAGTTCAGCACAAAGTTGCTGCAATAAGATTGATGCGGAAGTACATAACTTTGTTTTCTAATTAAAATATTTTAAATTGATTTTTACTTTGTAACAAGCACAAGTTTGCTAATTTTATTCAATAACAAAAATTTCCTATCAGAATTTTATGCATTTAAAATTTTTACTACAAATGAAAGAAATTATTACTTTAAGCAACTCACTTTCGTTACTTTTTCATATATCACTTATATTTAATCCCGAACAAAGCGCAAATAAAAAATAGACAAGCAATCCTGCTTTGATTTATCACAATAACAACAGAGTGCGGCGCGGAACAACAAATCTGAGGATGGATCAAATCAAGGCAAAGTACAAGTAAAGGCAAACATCAAATGTGATTTAGCGTCAGGAATATCCTTACTAAATAGTAATAAAACCAACTGAGGAAAACCAACAAACAACAGCACAGCAACAATAACAATATTGACATGCTTGCCCAGGCTTGAAAAATATAACAATACTCAATGTTGTTTTGATCCTTGACGTAAGCAAGGAGCAACAGCAGCAGGAGTCCTGTGTAAACGTAAGAATGGGGTTTTTATTTGTGATATTTTTAACGCTTCCATTTGTCAACTATGCGCTGCTGGTTGAGCTTGAGCTTACGTAAAAACGTAATGCAATGTATTTATTTTATTACGAGTTAATGTACGCTCCCTTTTTTACAGCAGAGTATGTTGACTTTGGAGATAATATGAAATTTTATACTTAAATATCAAACAATTTAAGGACTTACGGAAAACAATGTAATTTGTACATTGAAGTGACATTGTCACAGTTATATTTCATATTCTTTATGACTAAAGCTTTTTGAACAAGAAATATCAAGTAACGTGGTATGGTTAAATATGTATATGAGCTGATACCACCACTAAAGTTGCTATCACTATTAAGTTTTATTAATTAAATAAATGCTGTTTTGCAAGTTCTCTCTCGTAAAAATCACATTCCTCATCCACAGATACTGCCCTCTAAGATATCGGCTTGCCAACATGTCGTATGAGTAACTAATAATTTTAAGCATTGGATTTATAAATGGATTAATAGTCTTAACTTTAAAAAGAAATTGCTAGATGTCAAGTTTAAAGTTTTAGTTTTTGGAGTAAATATGTGTAATTTAGGAATACTTTGTTAGTAGCACCGTAAACGAATATATGTCTGTGGAGCCTCCTACCTTACAAAGGGTGGAAAAAGCCAATTTTTATACATTTTCCTTAAAAGAAATCATCATGAAATCTTGCAATTTTTGTAAGTCTGAATTTTACCAGCTTTGCTTCAAATTTGGCAGAAAAAATATTTTTTTCGAAACGAAAAGAATGACTGTCGAAAGATTAAGAAGAAAAATTATTCCCAAATTTTTTGCACTAATAGTACATATATCGGAGAAGATATACAAATTGTTTGAAAATACTAAATATATTCACCCCTATCATAAATTAACATTCCTTCGGATTTTTTCTCCAATCCCCTGTTTTGCGATCGTGGAAGATTTTTGGGGAATAGGAACAGATTCCCTGGAAAATGAGGTTATCGGCAATACTTTTTTGGTGAAAATTTTTCGACGTTATACGCAAATTTTGCTCCCTAACTTTTTGGAGAGGAATTAAATGAGGAAAGAGTCAATGCTACCAATATTTTGTAATTTTATTTGATAAAAAAATTTTTTTAACATATTTACAAGTTCTAGCAACACAAACAAAGAGCAATTACTGATATTGGTAAAGAAAATGGAATCTAGCCCGGATACAGTAAAAGTCTTCATGAAAACGACTAGATGGCAAATTATCTAGCTATGATATACTATGTTTTAGGTAATTTATTTTTTAAGAAAGTTGATTTTTGCGACTGGTTATTTTTATTATAATTAAACATTATGAACTTACAGTCATTTTAGCAAAGACCAATATTGTAAATTTTACTTATTGATCAATGTTATTTTTTATTCAACAAACATGACAAAGATAACAAATGGAACAATTTAACCTGGTAATTGGTGACATATGTTTCGGCTATTACCACATAGCCTCATCAGACCAGTTTTTTGGTTAATGTTGTACATGGAGTCGATCCCCTGACCGTACATGCATTTCAATTGCATATCTGTCGACGGTCGCTCTAACAACTGAGCTACTGAGGAACTGACCTTGAACTATACAAATTGCGTATATCCATTTATTATCTCTTGTCACTTTCTCGCTTGTTGTCACAGCTGCTAAGCCATTGGCTTAGAGACTTGCTATGATTTTATTTTTCGAAAATTGTGGTGTTGCCAGCCACATATTTTTTGAAATTGGCGTGTTCTTCCGTATGGTTTAAGAAAGTTGATTTTTGCGACTGGTTATTTTTATTATAATTAAACATTATGAACTTACAGTCATTTTAGCAAAGACCAATATTGTAAATTTTACTTATTGATCAATGTTATTTTTTATTCAACAAACATGACAAAGATAACAAATGGAACAATTTAACCTGGTAATTGGTGACATATGTTTCGGCTATTACCACATAGCCTCATCAGACCAGTTTTTTGGTTAATGTTGTACATGGAGTCGATCCCCTGACCGTACATGCATTTCAATTGCATATCTGTCGACGGCCGCTCTAACAACTGAGCTACTGAGGAACTGACCTTGAACTATACAAATTGCGTATATCCATTTATTATCTCTTGTCACTTTCTCGCTTGTTGTCACAGCTGCTAAGCCATTGGCTTAGAGACTTGCTATGATTTTATTTTTCGAAAATTGTGGTGTTGCCAGCCACATATTTTTTGAAATTGGCGTGTTCTTCCGTATGGTTTAAGAAAGTTGATTTTTGCGACTGGTTATTTTTATTATAATTAAACATTATGAACTTACAGTCATTTTAGCAAAGACCAATATTGTAAATTTTACTTATTGATCAATGTTATTTTTTATTCAACAAACATGACAAAGATAACAAATGGAACAATTTAACCTGGTAATTGGTGACATATGTTTCGGCTATTACCACATAGCCTCATCAGACCAGTTTTTTGGTTAATGTTGTACATGGAGTCGATCCCCTGACCGTACATGCATTTCAATTGCATATCTGTCGACGGCCGCTCTAACAACTGAGCTACTGAGGAACTGACCTTGAACTATACAAATTGCGTATATCCATTTATTATCTCTTGTCACTTTCTCGCTTGTTGTCACAGCTGCTAAGCCATTGGCTTAGAGACTTGCTATGATTTTATTTTTCGAAAATTGTGGTGTTGCCAGCCACATATTTTTTGAAATTGGCGTGTTCTTCCGTATGGTTTAAGAAAGTTGATTTTTGCGACTGGTTATTTTTATTATAATTAAACATTATGAACTTACAGTCATTTTAGCAAAGACCAATATTGTAAATTTTACTTATTGATCAATGTTATTTTTTATTCAACAAACATGACAAAGATAACAAATGGAACAATTTAACCTGGTAATTGGTGACATATGTTAATTATAATTATAATAAAAATAACCAGTCGCAAAAATCAACTTTCTTAAACCATACGGAAGAACACGCCAATTTCAAAAAATATGTGGCTGGCAACACCACAATTTTCGAAAAATAAAATCATAGCAAGTCTCTAAGCCAATGGCTTAGCAGCTGTGACAACAAGCGAGAAAGTGACAAGAGATAATAAATGGATATACGCAATTTGTATAGTTCAAGGTCAGTTCCTCAGTAGCTCAGTTGTTAGAGCGGCCGTCGACAGATATGCAATTGAAATGCATGTACGGTCAGGGGATCGACTCCATGTACAACATTAACCAAAAAACTGGTCTGATGAGGCTATGTGGTAATAGCCGAAACATATGTCACCAATTACCAGGTTAAATTGTTCCATTTGTTATCTTTGTCATGTTTGTTGAATAAAAAATAACATTGATCAATAAGTAAAATTTACAATATTGGTCTTTGCTAAAATGACTGTAAGTTCATAATGTTTAATTATAATAAAAATAACCAGTCGCAAAAATCAACTTTCTTAAACCATACGGAAGAACACGCCAATTTCAAAAAATATGTGGCTGGCAACACCACAATTTTCGAAAAATAAAATCATAGCAAGTCTCTAAGCCAATGGCTTAGCAGCTGTGACAACAAGCGAGAAAGTGACAAGAGATAATAAATGGATATACGCAATTTGTATAGTTCAAGGTCAGTTCCTCAGTAGCTCAGTTGTTAGAGCGGCCGTCGACAGATATGCAATTGAAATGCATGTACGGTCAGGGGATCGACTCCATGTACAACATTAACCAAAAAACTGGTCTGATGAGGCTATGTGGTAATAGCCGAAACATATGTCACCAATTACCAGGTTAAATTGTTCCATTTGTTATCTTTGTCATGTTTGTTGAATAAAAAATAACATTGATCAATAAGTAAAATTTACAATATTGGTCTTTGCTAAAATGACTGTAAGTTCATAATGTTTAATTATAATAAAAATAACCAGTCGCAAAAATCAACTTTCTTAAACCATACGGAAGAACACGCCAATTTCAAAAAATATGTGGCTGGCAACACCACAATTTTCGAAAAATAAAATCATAGCAAGTCTCTAAGCCAATGGCTTAGCAGCTGTGACAACAAGCGAGAAAGTGACAAGAGATAATAAATGGATATACGCAATTTGTATAGTTCAAGGTCAGTTCCTCAGTAGCTCAGTTGTTAGAGCGGCCGTCGACAGATATGCAATTGAAATGCATGTACGGTCAGGGGATCGACTCCATGTACAACATTAACCAAAAAACTGGTCTGATGAGGCTATGTGGTAATAGCCGAAACATATGTCACCAATTACCAGGTTAAATTGTTCCATTTGTTATCTTTGTCATGTTTGTTGAATAAAAAATAACATTGATCAATAAGTAAAATTTACAATATTGGTCTTTGCTAAAATGACTGTAAGTTCATAATGTTTAATTATAGTAATTTATTTTTGTAATATAGATAAATGCACTTTATTTTTATTTATAAAATTGTTCAGCTGACAGATAAGCTAATGTCAAATATGAAAAAGGCAACTGTGATTTTGGACTGAATGGAAGTAATTGGAAATATTTTGGCAGCACTGACTGGATTTGAAATTAACCAATCCGCAATTATTTATGATCGCAAAATACTCCTCTCGAGAAACAAAAAAATCCGAGAGAATCGTTTTCCTCCGGATATTCATTGCCTCTCGGTTTTAAAGATATTAATATATGTTGCTAACAAGCTTATTATGAATCGAAAAATGCTTTCAAGTCCGATCAAAGGTTTGCATACGGGGGTAAGCTCTCGCAAGCCTTAAGTCGAACTGACATGTATCCTGACTTGAAAGAACCATTTTTATTTTCTACACAGAGAAAGTGAGTTTCTATGTATTGAGATAAGATAATAATGAACAAATTATACATTCGATATAGATGAAGTAAACATGTGAAGTTAACATGTCACACATTAAACCGAATCGATTAATATTATAGGATTAATGATATATGGCAATAATTATCGAATATTATATGGATAGTTATACTAAGTCAATCTGTTGACTATTTGGCAATAATTATCAAATGCTACTTTGGTTGAAACAATTATTTCTTTGTTTCAAGCATTCGCATATTTATAATCGCCAAAACATGTGTTTGGCGGAAATATAGTTTAGTCGCTAACTTATACATTTATTAATAGATTAAAAATCAATTTATAAATAAATTGAAATTTTTCCATATCGTCACATCCTTATATTGTATGCTGTTGGCATTTACACAGTCAAAAATACCTAAATTGTGAACCATTTTCAATAATTTTTTTTTGGTATTAATTTAATTTATTTAATAAAAGTGATAATATAGCATCATTACATTATGTTTCAGCTAGACTTGGCAAAGTTTAAAAAAAAAAAAATTACAAATAAAAAAAGTTATAGCTGGCTGTGTTGGACCCTGTCTCATACAGAGTGCGAGTGAGAAAATCATCTTAATCCATCGGATAAGACAAATTATTTATTTAAATAAATAATTTAGTGCCTGATCGAAGATTTTTTTTTTTTTTAAATCAACAGAAAATTTAAATCTAGATTTTCGGGAAAATACCAACAATTAATTGTTCATATAAAATCGATATTTAAAAAAAAATCCTTTGATCAGTGGTCACCAGTTCCGAAAACATAGTTTTGAGAAAAACGCATTTAAGGTTTTACACTCGCATGAATGAGAGAGAGAGAGCTCTTAAGTTATTGCCGAATATCTCTAAAAGTAATTGTCGGATTGACTTCAAATTTTCAGGATATATTTTTAAGAATTATACTGTATGAAAATGCAAAGAAAAAAAAATCGATATGTTGAAAGTTCTGACTAGACTTGCCCCCTTAAATATGTTGAGATTTTGATTATTGATCCAATTAAGTCTATTTAATCGACTTATCAGTTATCAGTTATCTTAAACTTATTTTTTGATAACAAAATTTTTGTAAAAGAACTTAAGCTTATTTCGCAGAAGTAAGCGGTTATATCGCACCGTCAGAACAAGAGGGCCACATCTCAAAATTTTCGAGAAAATTGAGATGATCTGAAATTTTCCACTGAATTTCAAGACACTCTTGAGAATGTGGCAGTGTTGCAATTACTTTGATTGAAAATATTTTTGATTTATTAGAAATATATTGCCTTGTTTTGATTTGCTACTGTAAAAACTTAAAAGGAAAACATTTTGAAATATCTTTTTCGATTTAAGGCTTTGCTGTCTTAATTGTTTTTTCTTTATTTTAACAGCAAAATATTAATATTTTGAAATGAGGCGGTGTTGTTTTGTTAAGAAAAAATACAGAACAAAACATCCCTTATCTTAAAATGAATTGTAGAAGTAATTAATTGAGCTAGAAATTAAGAACACTTAATGAGTTACATATATAGTGGTACTAGGTGTACAAATATGAAACCGGTAATGACATCTAGCGGTCGAAAGCCGTATATGTATGAGCTTCCGAACCGCACCAAATGTCTTAATTGTTCATTCTGTCATCTGTCAACAATATTCAGTTCACAATTTGTCAAGTTTCATACAACAACGCATTTTTTCCGCTCGTAAAGATGTCGAATTTTGTGCCTGAAAACTTTCATTTGCGGGAAGCATTGATTTTCTGTCTCCATTTGAAGAAAAACGCTTCTGAATCGCATCGAATGCTTGTTGAAGCTTACGGCGAGCATGCTCTTGGTCGTATACATGCAATGAGTGGTTCAATAAATTTAAAAGTGGTGATTTTGATGTGATAAATGAGGAGCGCGGCCGGCCACCGAAAAAGTTTGAAGACACCGAATTGCAAACATTATTGGACAAGGATGATGGTCAAACGCAACAACAGCTCGCTGAACAACTTAATGTGACACAAGAAACCGTTTCCTTGCGTTTGAAGGCAATGGGAAAGATTTTAAAGGTCGGTACATTGGTGCCACATGAACTGACCGACAGGCAGCAAGAAAACCGAAAAACCACTTGTGAATTGCTGCTCGCCAGGCAAAACAGAAAAGGTTTTCTCCATCGAATCATCACTGGCGATGAAAAGTGAATTTATTTCAACAATCCCAAACGAAAAAAATCATATTTGAGCCCCGGCCAACGACCCAAATCAACGCCAAGACCAAATCGCTTCGGCCGAAAGACAATGCTGTGTATTTTCTGGGATCAGCGTGGTGTTAGTTGGTATGAGCTACTAAAACCAGGTGAAACAGTTACTGGCGCACGTTACCATCAACAATTGATCGCTTTGAACCGTGCTATACGTCAGAAAAGGCCCGAATTTCAACTTCGCCATGACAAAATTGTATTCCAAGATGACAACGCATCGCCACATCGAGCAGCGGTCAATAAAAACTTTGTAAAATCGTACAACTGGGAGCACCTGCCCCAACCGCCGTACTCACCGGACCTGGCGCCATCGGATTACTATTTGTTTTCATCGATGGGACACGCACTCAACGATTCGCACTTCAATTCTTACGAGGAAATGCAAAAATGGCTCGATGAATGGATAGCCTCAAAAAACGAAGAATTTTTTTGGCGAGGAATCCATAAATTGCCTGAAAGATGGAAAAGATGTGTAGCTAGCGAGGGGAATTACTTTGAAGATTAAATTTGGAACTATTTTCGCAAAATGAACGTGTTTTTTTGAATAAAAAATTACCGGTTTCATATTTGTACACCAAGTATTCATAACTCGAAAATTCGTTATTTTGATTTGCGGCCCTTTTGTTTTGACGGTGCGATATGTATTTATTATAATGTAGCTTAAAAAGATGAAAATCGTCATATGCATCGACATCGACTGGTCTGCAGTAGTTTTGCGATCGCTGAGTCTCGAAAAAACATTTTTTTTTCCTCAACCAGGTATAGTTTTTGAGATACTTATATGAGGCTAATATTATCAAAAACTCAATATGCAAAATCAAGATAAAGACTGCTATGACAGATCTCACTACCATAGCATAAATATCTCGTTAGCCAGAGTTGATGCGAGCTTCGCGGCTTACGAATTCATCAGATGCCAATACGCTGGATTTCATTATTGGCAACTCGGCCGACAAAAGTTTCCTCAATTATGTTCTTTTTTGTAATTGTCGTCATTGTTTTTATTTTTAATGTTTTCCCCCTCTTATGTCATTTTATTTCGTGTTATTTATTGTTGCTGAAATACTTCAAACAAACAGCAACAACAAATCATATAACAATTGCTGAGCTTACTTTGATAAATCTCAATGCCTACGTTCACAGCATCAGATTCTAACAAGCAACCTCTCTCATATTGAACTTTTTTTTTTATTTATTTGTCATATGGCTTCGCATCCTGTCAGCGACGCTTTTATGTCAAAACCCTTTATTTATTCAATTGTTCATTCGTTAAGAATTCTTTTTATCATCAGCAGCAACAATAAAGCGGATCACAAATGTCAATACAATTGCGTCAATGCGTTTGTTTGTTATCAACATTGATATGGAATCTTTTTTGTTTTGTGGAGGGCAACTTCTGCAGATTTGGATCATTTTATCTTCTTTGCTTGTCATTGTTGTTTTGAGTAATTAGAAAAAAAATTATTGATACACTGATAATTAAAGGCTTTGCAGCTAAATCAACCTGACGATTTGACCCAAATATTAAAAACGTCAATGTTTTTTTTACCAGTAGCCCGACAGTTTATGGGTTTTGTGTAAGCCAATAAAACAAAACCATTTTTTAATATTTTAATTAAAGTTTTCATATTTAATAATATTTTCAAAGGACATTCAACAATAGTTTTTTGCACCACTCTAATATTTTCTTTTGAGAACATAAAAGAAATAATCTTTTATATTTTTCAGCTGATAATATAGTTAATTATTTAGTAGTGCCACTGAGCAGGAATGCGTGTAAATATTGCAGCAGCATGTTAAAAGACATTAAGCGCATTAAGCAACAGGAAATGAACGAACACACGCAAGACAGCATACATTAAAGCAACAACAATATACAATGATGATGGCAATTATAACACGGTTATAGTATTAAAAGCAACATATGAAACCACACATATATAGTACATACGTATGAATTTATGTTCATGTCTATGCAGACAATTATGAACACAAAACACGCATACATACATAGCATTTAACTAGCAAAATTAACAACAACAGCAGTAGCTCCTTCCAAGGTAAAAGTCGTGACAAGTAAAAAAAAACAGCAACAAAAGGGTAACTTAACGAAGCGTTGAAGCAAGTCAAATAATGCAATAAAACCATCGCTTTTACACACAACACACCTATGTGTAAAAGCAGACATACGCACACGCAATGCATTCATTTTCTATTGCATACTTCCGTTTCCGGTTAAAGCAGATAATGCGTTTCAATGTGTTGATGACAACACAATAACGTCGGTTTTCCATGAATTAGGTTTACCAACAAAAATGAAATCGGTTTTTTTTTCTCTATTTCAGTTACAATAAAGTTGGTACTGAAATTTTTCCAAATTTTTTTTTTTTTTTTTTTTGAATAGGAGAGCTAAGTAGTTTTGTTGCTAAAAAGCTAAAGCTCGAATTTTTTTTTTTAATTTATTTAAAACTTAAACTCATGAACCCATATCTTTTAATCAATGCAGAGGTTAATGCAGGGTGTAGAAAAAATCTGCCAACAAATTTTACGATTAAAAGTCTCGGTCAAAGGTCAGCTTATCAAAATCATCGATGGGCATAAGTCACCTATCTTTGTTGTTGTTTGTTAGAACACGTACTAAATAGCTTTGGCTCATAATGCAGTGAGAAGACAGTGCTTTTTACAAATTCACATATGTGACTAAATTTAAGTATCTTCAAAAGAATTAATCTAATAAATTTGACTCTGAAGACTTTTTTTTTAAAGAACTTAATTAAAAAAAGAATTTAAGAAGAAAACAGAAATTCTGAAAAGCGCGCTCAGAGCCAACGACCGAAGTGTGCGGAGGCGGAGAGTTTAAGAGCAAATTGAGCAGGGGATGGAGTCCCCTAGTAAAACCAAAAATTGAACACATAAATTTGTTAACGATGCCAAAAGTTATATATTAAGTGAAATGAAAATCGAAATCCCAAAAATGTAACCCGACTTCTTATTTATAGCTCCTTTCCATAATAATTTAAATATATTTACTAAAATTCAAAGCCTTTCTTAGGACAATGGAAGAAGAATAAATAACATGTCGTATACGTTACCATAATTCATTTTATACAAGTTCTACAAGCACGGGAAACACTTCTGGACTATAACTTCAAAACTGCAAAAATGATGATAAATAAATTTTATAAGCAGCGTTTTAAAGACGTAGCTTCGAGATATTTGAAAATAAATCTTAATTTTGATAATATGTTATAGTGGCTAAGAACAAAATAAACAGTTAAAATTTGTATGGTTTTCGATTTTTAGCTTACCCGGTATATAACTTTTGGCAACTTCTTGATGTCATACATTAAGCCTCAAATATGGGGATTAGGTTAGGTAGGGTTTTTTTTACGGAAAATGACGTGTCATCATAACTTAGACCGCTTCTGGGTCCGTTGTACACCCCATTTACATATAGTCATTCAATCTAATTGAACCATTTTATAAATTTCAAAATAGATTTAGCATCTTTGGATGCTAGTTCGATAACAGCTAGATTAAATAACAGCCGAAAGCGCTTAAAGCTCTAACGAAAGGCATTCACAGAGAAAATGGAAAACAATTTCTTCAACATCTGAATCTCTACAGCCCCTGCAAAGGTCTACGATATTGGCGTTTAAATCATTAGAATTGCACATGAAGTTAAGAAGTTTTCGCAATCAAAAAAGAAAATGTCTTTGAGATGATGGTCATTGCGCTGATCTCATTCAGAGGATTTTCGATTTCGAAATACGAATGCGGCATTAATTTTAGTTAGAGGTCGGGAAAAAGTTCGTTGCGGCCTAATCTCATTTTCGCGAATATCCAAAATCGATGAATTTTTTTTAAATCTTAATTGGAGATTTTCTTAAGTAACATTCCGCTGCAGTCTGTGGCTGAAAAATAGGCCTTTTGATGTAAATTCTGTTTTCTTACAAATAGCAAATTAGCAGTAGTTAGAAATCAGACAACAAATTGTAACTTTTATCATATTTTTGTAAATTAAAATATGTGAACTATTTTACTGATTTCGTTGCAATTGCTCTAGTTTACCACATCATAGCTATGGTTCAGCATCATAGTAAAGTTGAATTCAAAAATGTTTTTTTTTGCAGGATCCTTCAGGAGCCTTCAGTAATTTTGACATGAAGGCATTATTAGTATGTTTTTAGAAAATTAGATGTTGTCGAATTTGTTCCTAACATGTTGTTGATTAAGTTATATTGTTTGTATAAGCAAAAATAGTTTAATAACCGACTATTTTAATACGTAACATATTTAACATCTCCAACTAAGTACTTAGGTCGTTTGACGCACATGACGCACCGCAGCGTGACATGTTATTTGCACGAGATTCTAAAGCGCACCTCTTTTTGTTGTTGTTGTTGTCACAGTCTTTGTTGTTGCTATTGAGATTCGCGTTTTTCGTTATTTATTTATTGCAACGCTGCTGTGCATGCAAGCGTTGACGATGATTTTTCCTTCATCAAAGCTTCCGCCATTGTCGTCATTGTTATTTCTGTCGTAATTGCGTGAAAATCGCATTTTTCCTTGTTGTCGCATTTGTTGCTGTTGCTGCTCTTTCTTTACATTTTGTCCCACGCCTTAATTTTGGCGTTATTGCTATTGTTGTTGTTTTTGCTTTTTTTGTCACATACACTGTTGCATATTGCCGACAGGCATGCAAAGAGCAGTAAACGCACGTTGGGGCTTTTCATGTCACACGCACGCTTTTGAAAGGAAATAGAAAACAAACATAAGCTTGCTTTAGGGTGCTGCAAAAAATATTATTCTTAAAATATTTTATAACAAATTCTTGACTATATAAAAATAGTAAATCATTCATTTGAGAGTAGTTTTATTTGTTTTTATTCTTTTCAAAACACCCGAATGTACACCCACTAAACACTACCAACCAGCATAGGAAAGCCTGTAATTTGTTGCTTTTGTTCGATGTTGTTTTTATTGTAGGTGCAAAGCACCTGCACGTTATACAAAAGAAAACAAATGATGGGTTTTACCTTAGAAAACGTCATTTGCATGTATTTTATGGGAGAGCTTTTGTCTAGAACACATGTCTGTCGGTGCGTGTGTGACTTTGAATGTTTGTGCAACGGTTGCAATCGCTCTCAATTACATGTTGTACGCAACACATTGTCACGCCTGAAAGTATGCACGCAAATTTATTCTTTTTTGTTCTATCACATTGAAATACTTTAGGCTTCGACGCCGGAAGTCGTTGCCGTCTCATGACGCTAATAGGATATTATTTGTTTGTATTGTAATTGTTGCTCATAAATGGGCGCTACTATATGGCGACAGAGATTGACGTGAACGATAGCAAAATAATTACGATAACGTTATTAATGTGAAAAGGGAACTATAGAAAACTTAGCTCATTCTATGCGTTAAGGTAAAACATTAGCAAAAATCATCGAATACACTTTAGTTTTCCTCGGTTTTTTTTCGATAACAATAAAAATGATTTTGAACTACTTATTGTATTCAATTTTAAAGAAATATGTGATTTTTTAAAAAAGTATTATCATTAATAATTATTTTGCCGAGTTAACTGTTCAGTACAGTGTGTGATAATACAAAGAACCACGAATTAATAGCTAAGACTAGTCATACTGATTTCGCCCATTGCTAAATGGAATCATCAGTGACTTTCGCGTTGATGAGTGGGAATTTCTAAGCCTGATATGTTTCCTTTTTGTATAATTTTGTTGAGAATTCAAACAAAAAGGGACACAAAGCAAAACCAAAACTATATTTTTTTTTTCTTTTTTGTGTTTTCGTAACTTATTTCATATTACACTGAAGGTCGCTCATGATTCCATTTAGCAATAGATGAACCTAGTCTGAATAGCTTTAGCCGTTTTATGTTTGTTATGTTTTAGTAATTTTTATGCTGTTAGAGCTTACTGTAGTCAACAGAAAGCTCGTTAAAATATTTGTAGATTATTTTCTGTGCCGATACACTACAAAAAGTTATCATTAATAAATTTAATTCCTAGAGAAAAATTCGTACAAAACATATCTATTTTTCCCGTAGAATACAAATCTGCAATACAGAAATCTATCAATTTTATGTTTTGATTTTTTCAATACAAACACTTTTAACTTCCGATAAACTGATTTGTTGTGTCTGCATGCGATTGTCTTGCTATGACAGTTTTCAGCTGAAGCAAACAGCAAACATACTGCTCCACTATATGCCTTTCTATTTGCGAAAGCATTTTGAAGCAATTTGAACCTTTAGGCACTAAAAATTGTTTGATAAAAAAGGAGCCTACGTTCTAGCCTGGTCTTATGCGACAACGTTATATCATGCGAATTTTTAGACCCATGTGACTTTTTGGTCTTATTTGATTTTTAGTCTCATGTGAATTTTTAATCCCATTTCTTCAAACTTCTAGTCAGTTTAATCTCATTTGAGTATTGAGTCTACGACTTACATTAGTTTTTTATGCACAAATTTTGGTCTTGTGCGAAAATGTAATCTCATGCAAATTTATAGTCTCATACAACTTTTTAGCCTTATTTGATTTTTAGTCCCATGCGAATTTTAAATCTCATACGTATATTGAGTCATATGACGTATAGTTTTAAATTGTTTTATACAAATTTTTTGTCACATGCGGCAATCAAATCTCATGCGAATTTTTAGTCACATGCAAATTATAAGTCGGTTGAAACTTTTTAGTCTTAAGTGATTTTTTATTTTTGTGTGACTTTTTAAATTCATTTGTGAATCAAGTATGTATGCATAGTTTTCTTTATATAAATTTTTGGTCTCATGCGACTTTTTGGTCTTATGTAATATTTTATTTACTATGTGGTTTTTAATCTTATGAAAGTTTTTAGTTGTAAGCGAGATTTAAGTTTTAAGTAACTTTTTAGTGTTAATCCTACCTGAGTTTTTAGTCACATAAAAGATTTCAATCCTATGCGATTTTGAATTAATTAATATGCTAGTTTTTAGTGTCTTGCTAACTTTTTTAATTCCTTTCGACTATTTAATCATGTGCGACTTGGAATTGAGAAGTAAAAAAATCAACAAAAACAAATGTTGTATTACAGTTTGGGCGATTTGCTGTTGTGGAATAATGCTAAAAATCTGATTAAATTTTTATTAGGTCCTCTGGGGAGTATATTTATGCCTAGTTTTCTCTTGACGAAAATCACTCTCCATATGCCATCAAGATCCGAAAATGGATTGAGCGCACGCATCACAAACCGAAGCATGACGGCAAGCATTGGAGTAATACCTTCAGAGTAGCAGAAAACGTGCCGTCCTCAATAATCGTAAAAACGACTAGAGCAGGATATTCGTGAATTGGGGATATGTTGGAGTGAAATGAAGGCACTCACTACTGATCGTGATCGTTGGAAGAGTTTCGTGGAGGCCCTAAGCTCTGTGTATAAATTAAAGACACAAGAGGGTAGTAGAGCAATACACAATTAATTGGTTTTATTTCTGGGCTTGCCTATTTGTCGAAAACACAAAGTTTCAGAAAAGTTATTTCAATTCGAAGCGAAAGGTATTTACATTATATTTTTTGTGTATGGAACTTTTTCTTAATTTTCAATTGACTTAAAAGCAGCATAGTTTTTAAGTCTAAGTCTCATCAATGACACATGTTAAGTAACATTTTGCTTAAATATTTCTTTTTAATACTAATATATGTTATATCACACAATATAGTAGGTCACACATGAAAACAAAAGCAATGGAAATTCCTCTTTTAAATTCATATCAAGCAAAGTAAAACAAAAACTAATGACTACCACTGAAGCTCACTTACCATACAACCTGAGAAAGTTTTCATTGTGCCACCCATCGGAGGTTACCCATAAATTCTTTGCACTCGCTGCCCTCAACTTGACAGCAAAATTAATGCGAAACATTTAGGGAATAAAAAAGGGGAAAAAAACGTTTTCATCACACTTTAAGTGTTGCCACATATGTGCAGAAATTATTATTATGCATTATCCTGTATAACTCAACTAGAGTTCAACCAGTCTGTCTCACATACATAGTCGCATATCCACTGGTGTTGGCCACTCAAATAGTTCGCAAGCTTGGGTTTTCCTTCGCATTGTTATGCTGCTTTTCATGCATTTTTTTTTCTGTTCTTTGTTTTAGCCATGCGGCACTTTGCATCCGGTACACTATGCATTCATAGCGCAAAGATATCAGTTTTAAAGGCAGACGACTGCAACTGGCTACTAGTGCTGTTGATGCTTAAGCAAAGTGTCCTCATTTTCCTTGTTCCATTTTTCATAGTAAAATTTATGATATTAATAGGACTAAGGTGATTCTTTTGGTTTTGTTGAGGTATTTGTTGCCATACATTTATTATTTACTTTTTATGTGTAATGTAAACAGAGGTGCCACTTAATACTCTAAGAGAATGTTTTGAGATATTGCCACAAAAGAAATTAATTAATGTTTTTACAGGATCACCCTTAGCGGGTGTTTTGCACAATTTTTGTAAAGAGACTTCAATTGAAATAATCGATGCTGAAGATAAAAACTTTATTTTTGACATAACAAAAAGATGTATTGAGCTGTTGATTTGAGGAAGTTTTTAATGATAATAATCTTTTTTGTGAAAATCATATTTATTTTAAATTGTTCACTAGTTGAAAACTACAGATGAGCAGAAGAAGACTACAATTGAGAATTTATATTTTTATTTCACATTTCTATTTAAGTACATTTCTATTTTTGATTAAGAAAGGGTGTTGCAAAATTCACCCAAGAAGTAATTTTGATAAGCACGGGCATTTAATTAACGCAAAAATGGTAAATTCTTAATTGATGCATAAAGTATACACTAAAGCGTTATGTATGGGGTATTATATCGTGTAAATGGCCTCCACGACTTTGCTGGCACACACGTACTATTTTGTCCAAATTTTTCATGTCCGTTTTCAATAAGCGCGGCTGAATTTTGTTGACACAGTGCTCAGTTTCTTCATTCGAGGCGTGTTTCTGTTGACATAAGCCTTAGATTTCAAAAAACTCTAAAGAAAAAAAGTCCAATGTAGTTAAGTCACATGATATGTGCGGTCAAATCTGATTCTTAAAACGAGAAATTACACGACCAGGATATGGCTCATGAAGCAATTGAATTCGTTCGCGGGCTGTATGGCATTTGGCACCGTGTTGTTGAAACTACATGTCGTCCACACCAGCCTCATTTTTGTAGAATGATGTTCCAAACCGTGACACATTGTGGAAGCATTTGTGTCTCAAAAATCACTCGTGGATTTCTGTTCCCCAAAATACTACAATTTTGACGATTCTTGAAGCCATCAAGAAGATGATACCATCGCTTAAGATAATTTTGTTCAAAAATTCAACATCTATTTGTTCTTATTCCATAATCCATATAACGAACTCTCTTCGCTGTCCGTGGTCAGTAGGTTTCAGTTCTTGAGGCAATTGAACCTTATAAGCATGAAGATGCAAATGTTTCGTGAGAATACACAGCGGAGCTTCTCGAAATGTTTAATTCTTGACCACGGTGCTAAATTGATGTTCCTTGACTCAGAGCAACATTTTCATGAAGGTTTTGTGCTGAACGATTGTTAAAGGACGGCCAGAGTGTCTTAGATCACTACTTGATAACTAAAGCCTTTTGAAATTTTGTAATTATTATATTCTCAGCTGATGAAGTTAAATGACTATTCCGACAATATTTTGTACGAAAATTAAGAGCAGTAACTGTCAAAAGTTTATTACTTTAATAAATATTACTCAATATTGATCTGAGCTATCAGCTGTTTTGCGTGAATTTTAGAACATCCTTTATTCGATTAAAAAGTGTTCCGTTATACCGAAATCTCATAGGTATCCTTTATTTTATAACGAAGCACAGGGCGTTTACTAAACGTGTACTAAACCTTACACTCACTTCAACAATTCCCCGATTCAGGTATGTCCTTCTCTACAAAGAACTGGAATTGACAGTCTTTAATTCTAGATTCGCAATTTCGTTGAAGATGTATTAAAAACACTATTTATTCAGCAAATAAATTTACTGCAAAAGTCGTAGAAAAAATCTCAGAATTAATTTTAAAAATTATAAGAGGGATTTCTTTCTCTCTAAAGAGGTATTAGGTCGATTTGTCCAAAGCACAATGTTGCAATAACCGATGGAAAAAACTTAAGGGTTAGAAAACAATTGAGGATGTATACTTAATATGACAAGGAAATCTGTCTTAAAAAAAAAATCACGCGAAAAAGGATAACTATCAATGATTTTTTTTTTTAAATGGAAAATTTTGGAATATTCTCTGGGAGACCCTTGCGTCGTAAGCAAACATTTTTTGGCAACATTTTGAACTTGTTAGGGCAATCATAGTTTATGGTCACGGGCATTCGACACTTTGATTTCTTTGCTAAACTCTCCTTTAACGAAAAGCAAAAATACTGAAAAAAAAACAATGACCAGGTTATATCTTGTAGATGTGCTGAATCGAAACGTAAGTGGTTGAGTATTTCATCACACTAAACTATGCCATCAACTGCTGATGCAGCAATTCATTTTAGAGGAGGGCACACAAAAATAAAACATCAGCAGAAGAAGCAGAACTTGCCTGGCTATTCCAACACACATAGCACATTTATATGAAAACCAACACCAGACGGAAATGGAGAAGTCACAGCAAAATAATTTTTCTTCTGGCTTTCGTCTCGATGGACATTGCGTCCGTTGGATTGGATCGATGGGTGGGTCAGACATACTGCCTCCAACAAAGAAGCTGCATCAGCAGCACCAAGGCAGCAGACAAGTCAAATTGTTAATTAAACGAACACATAATTAATTCCAAGAACAGACACTGTCGCCAGGATTCAAATTGGATTTTCCGTATGGATGATATGCTTTGTTGCTTGGTTATTCTGCATTCATCTATTGAATGATGAAAGGATACAAAATTGTATGTTGTGTAGAGATAAGGATATATGATTTTATTTTTGACAAGTGATTTATCAAAATAATGTGCGAAGGGTAGGTTGTCCAGTATTGAATATTGAGCTTTATTATGTTATATATTTTTAAATATTATATAAATTTTTAGCAAAAATACAAGCAAAGTGTTACTCATTTTTCGTCAATTTCTATTCGCTCTTAATTGGACATCTAACAAAGCCACAAAAGGAAGAAAAACTCCATAACAGAATTTAGTAATAAAACCAATTTATAAATGTTGCATGTAACAACACATTCGTTAAGCCACAACGTCACAGTAGACAACTACAACTACACAATAAAATACAAAAAATATTTGAGATGAAATCCATGTTGTTTCAGCTGTTGTCTCTATTGCCACTGCTGTTGCTTTTCCTGTTGACCACAGGAAAACCACAAAAATAATCTGAAGCGACACTGTTGCTGTCAGCCAACTGTCCAGACATAATCGCCACAAGGCATTAGACTGTGTTTCTGCTGTTGTTGCCAGAGTTCTTTGTCTGCATGTGCATAGGAGCCATAACATTTATTTAAGCATTGGGATGAATATATGTCATGGTTATGGTCTGGTAACGCAGACAGACAATTTGTTGGCTACATGCGTTGGACAGTTTTTTTTTCTTTGAATTTTTTTTTAGTTTTTTCTCTAAGCATAAAAACTACATTTTGTGGTTTAAGGCTCAATTAGGACTTATACTAAGCACATTTTTAGTAGCATTGAAGAAACAAAAATAAATGGTTTACATATACTGAAAGTTTTTTGCATAACGTACCACACTTTTTGATGAGAGTGGTTGCAGTTTCTGATGAGAAAAGTTGAATGTTATGGTCTTTGATGTGCTCATCATAATCACAAATGTAAGAAAAACCTGAGGTAATGGGGACATGAGAAATATTTGAGTCAACAATAAAAAATATTTTTTTTGAATTTTACTTAATAATTTATTACAATATTTGTATATTTCTGATACTGATTTAGTGCTACTTTATGTTTTGGAAATTCGTGTAACTATGAAAACTTCAGGAAATAAATACAAAATCTATATTTTTATCCTTAAATTTGAAGAAATAAGCCAAAAAATTGTGCTGCTTTATAGTAAATTTATAAATGATGAAAACTTAAAAGTTCATTCTGTAAAACTTTGTGTGAAAAATGTGAAAAAATCGAATTTTGGGACTAAATATTATCTATAACGGAAAAAAAAATGTTAAAATTTTTAACGTCAAATTTTTTGCAAGAACGAAATCTTTATTATTCAAGCAAATTCAGGTATCCATTCTGTGATGAACTAAAAGTTACGACCAAAAACCAAGTTTTTTTTTTAGCCAAAAAGGACCTTCAGGAGAATCAAAACTTCTCCATTGGTTTTTCTCGAAAAAAAAAAACTAAGCAGATATTGTTTTTAAGGATCCTTCTAACTTTTGGGTCGGTGTCGGGATAAATCTAAATTTCGAACAGGTCTATTGGATCTCTATCCACGCTTGGTGTGAATGATTGGAGAAGGCGTGCGCAAAGCAGAGGCGCCTGGAGAGAGCTTTTGAGGTCGGCCGTAACCCGGTAACGGGTTGTTATGGCCACCCAAGTAAGTAACTATTGGATCTCCATCCGTCGATACCCTTCTATTATGTAAAATAGTTTCCGGTGTCAGAAAATTTGCGTATAATGAAAGACAAAAAAAAAAACAAAGCAAAGCCAATATGAGTAGAAAACAAAAATTTCATTGCATACTTTAAGTGGTTAAATTATATTCGTGATCAACATCCTAATATTAAATTTTAGCACAATAGCTTGTATAGTTTGCGATATGTGCTGCAGTTTAATTTAAAATTTAGGGCGGTGACCACTGGTACAATCCAGCCCGGTTTTGATCCAGAAAAGCTTTTTATAAGCAAACCCCCAAACACCAAATTTTAGTATGAATGCTCACATATTTCGATAAATATGACAATTATCGTATTTTATTTGTATGGAAGTTGCCACGCCCACTGGTGCTATTTCAGCCAATTTTGATTCAGATATACTCTAAAGCAACTGAGCCACCACTTACATTAAATTTCATAGCAATTGCTGCAATAGTTCACTTAAAACGGCGCTTACAAATTTATGTTAATATTGGAGGTGCCACGCCCACTGATTTTTAAAGCTTATAGTAACTGACATCTATACACCAAATTTTATGAAGATTACTCTCGTAACACATTATCTATAACAATAAATGATTTTCATGATATGGGAGGTGCCAAACCCACAGGTACTATTGGACAAAATTTTTGTAATAAGAGACCTTATCTACCTCATTAAATTTCATAACGATTACGTTGTTAATTCCCTTAATAAAACTATTCTAAATACTGTGGGCGGTGCCACGCCCTTCAACGAGTTTTTGAGTAAATTAGCTGAGCTTGTATTCATGACTTTTTTCAGCGGCATCATCTCCAAAATTTTTATGAAAATCGTTTGTGCCAATTTTGAGATATATGGAATCAACATTTTTAACAGTTGAAAAGTGCCACGCCCACTTTTTCAATTACGCCCACTTTTTCAATTCCGCCCACTTTTCTCTCAATTCAAGATATATTTGATATATATCCGTTTACCAATTTCATTGCAATATCTATAACGGTTTACAAGATATGGTGGTATAAATGATAAAATTTAGGGCTGTGCCACGCCCTTGGGTGCTGACGGCCTGCCAGCTGAGTTATTTAAAGCTGGTGGCGATGAATTGATAAGGTGCATGCATCAACTCATCAGCAAAATATGGCTAGCGGAAAGCATGCCCGACGATTGGAATCTCAGCGTGCTTTGTCCTGTAATAAAGAAAGGAGACCCGACAATCTGCGCCAACTACAGGGGTATCAGTCTCATTTCCATCGCATATAAGATCCTCTCGAGCGTATTGTGTGAAAGATTGAAGCCGTATACAGAAACGCTGATCGGATCCTATCAGTGTGGCTTTAGACCTGTTAAGTCCACCATAGACCAGATTTTTACACTACGCCAAATCCTGGAGAAAACCCATGAATATCAAATCGACACTCACCATCTCTTCGTCGATTATAAAGCTGCGTTCGATAGCCCAGTGCGGGATTGCCTATACGCAACAATGTCTGAGTTCGGTATACCTGCAAAGTTGTAAAGGCTCTGCAGGATGACGTTGAGCAATACGTGTAGCTCCGTCAAGGTAGGGAATGACCTCTCCGGAACTTTTAATACCGAGCGAGGTTTCAGACAAGGCGACCCGCTCTCGTGCGATCTCTTCAATTTCATTATGGAGGGGATCGTACGAAAAGCCGGTGTGCATCATAATGGCACCATTTTCTTCAAAGGTGTTCAGCTCTTTGCGTACGCTGATGATATTGATATTATCGGTCGGAGTAAGAGAGATGTTACTGCTGCTTTCACTGCTATTGAAAAGGAATCAGCCAAAGTGGGTTTGACGGTAAACGAGGGCAAGACGAAATACATGATGTCTACTAACAACAACAAGAGAGCACGGGATCTAGACTCTCATGTTACAGCGGGCAACTGTAAATTAGAAGTTGTCCTTGGCACTGCCGTAACCAGCAACAATGATGTCAGTCTGGAGATTAAGCGGAGAATAACAATTGCTAATAGGTGCTACTACGGTCTCAGTAAGCAATTACGTTGTAGAGCTCTCTCTCTCGATCGACAAAGCTAACACTCTACAAGACGCTCATTCTACCTGTGCTTCTTTATGGCGCTGAGGCATGGGTGGTTTCGACAACAGACGCAGCCGCTCTTGGGGTGTTCGAGAGGAAAGTTCTCCGCAAAATCTTTGGTCCTGTTCGAGTTGGCGACGACTATCGCATTCGAATGAACCACGAGCTGTATGAGCTCTACGCCGACATTGACATAGTTAAGCGTATAACAATACAGCGACTACGCTGGCTGGGTCATGTCCATGGTATGGATAAAGAAGCTCCAGCGAAAAAGGTATTCGAAGGGAAGGTCCCCGGTCAACGACGAAGAGGGAGACCATGCCTCCGATGGATAGACCAAGCTGAGGAAGCCCTAACCGCTCTTGGCATTAACGATTGGAGAAGGCACGCGCAAGACAGAGGCGCCTGGCGAGAGCTAATGAGGTCGGCCGTAACCTGACAACGGGTTGTTATGGCCATCTAAGTAAGTAAGTAAGTAAGCCACGCCTTTGTACGATCTTTGGAAACGTGAAACCCAGCCTAATACTAATTTGGTTCATATGTGCACCATATCACCAAGTTTCATCAAAATCGCTGCAACTTTTTTCAAAATTGGCCTGGGTAAATATACATAGAGTATGGGCGGTAGGCGTGTCCGTCCACCGATTTCGTCCATTTTCAATAGCAAGATGCCTGCAAGAAGATGTGACCTGTGTGTGAAAGTTTCATTCAATTAGCTTCTTGGTTTTCCCGTAAACCTGATTTCAACAGACGGACATCGCTAAGTCGACTCAGGTGGTGACGCTGATCAAGAATATATATACTTTTTCATACCTGCCACGCCCCCTTCGATGTGTTACAAACGGAGAGACAAAGTGAATATACCCTCGGTGTAGGGTATAAAAAAACAATGAGTGACAGAAAAACTTGTATGTTATCATTTTTTGACAAGTTTTTAGAGCTTTTTGCACAATTTTTCTGCAAAAAATAATTTCACTTTTATTCTGAGAACATATTTTTCTAAAAAAATATGAAAAATTCATCAAAACTACGTACGATAGAACTGTCATTATTACGACGATCCGCAACCCAATCGTTTGAGCTCAACCAAATATTACTTAATTAAAAAATGCAATTCAAAATAATTCCATTAAAGATTATTATTAAAATCATAAAACGAAAAGTACTTACTCGTAAAAGGAACCAACAACCATTAGAGTACCAACTTTGAGAGCAACGAAAATTTTAATACAGAAATTACAACAACCGCGAATGATAATAAAAAGCAAAAAGGGAAAACATCTGTATGCAAAAGAACATGAATAGCATCGTACATTTTAAGATACCAAAAGTAACAAAAAGCAAACCCCAATCGCGCTTACACTCACTTAACATATGAGCATATACTCGTACATACACATATAAACTTGAGCCACGTAGTTAAATTTACATACATATTTACATTTGTGTATGTTTTGTAGGAAGTGCACTTTTTAATAACCTCAACATGAATCACAAGTTTACATTTGAGAATTTAACAAACATTTTTACGACCCTTTTTTGGTTATCAGACTCTTTTGAATGAATATTTCAAAAATAAATAAACGTAACAAAATAAGAGGGAAAAGTACCGCGAATTATAAGAAAAGTTTTCTCGGTTTTATATGTTGGTTGGTGACATCTTGTCCAACAAACCACAGAGCAACAAAAATGAAAACATCATCACAACACAAGGTTGCTGCGAAAGATAACAATGATTTAATTGCTTAATTTAATGTCGTAGGTACAGTGAATTCGAAAATGCTAAAGCAAAGTGAACTTAAAGATATAATAAAGAAAGATAGAACATATTGCAAAAGCCGAAAAAAGTTTAAAAATTGTCGAAAAATGTTGAAAAAATCGAAAAATGTTGAAAAATATCGAAAAATGTTGAAAAGAGTCCAAAAATATCAAAAAATTTGGAGAAAGTCAGACGATAATGGTATTCAAAAAATGGTGAAAAGTCGAGAAATGTTGAGAAAATTCGAAAAATGTTGAACACGTCGGACAATGATGAATAAGGTGAAATCTTAAATAATTCGAAAAATGTTGAAAAAGTCGTAGTATATTGAAAAAGTTGAACAATTATGAAAAGATCGAGAATATATATAACTGGTCAAAAAATATCGATTGAGTCAAAAAAATTGATATGGCCGTAAAATATTGATAAATGTTAAAAAGTTGAAAAAATGTTGAAAAAGTTAAAAAAATGTTGAAAAAGTTGAAGAAAATGTTGAAAAAGTTGATTAATGTTGTAAAAATATTGAAAATGTTCGAAAATGTTAACAATATCGAAAATTCTCATATAGCTAAAATGTTATAAAATTAGATGGAAGCTTAAAAAAAGGCCTGTCAGTAAAAACGTTCTCAGCGAAACTATATGATACACTTCGATTACGTCCGAAAAAAGTTACATAACATAATTCAAACTTAGATGACTGAAAAACTTAATTTTCAGAAATTTGAATGCTGTCTGGACGTTTCAAAAAGAGCAAAACAGAAAAAAAGGTATATGATACTTCTTATTGTAAAACTATTAATTTACTTTCATAAAAGAGTGTTGCATAAAACGTTCAAGTAATAAAATAGAGTATGTACATTGATGAAGAATAATTTAGATGAAAGCAATTGAATATTACTCATGCGTCAGAAAAAGAATATCTATTGTCTTTCGATCTATTGAGATTTTGATTTAAAAAAGATAAAGCAGAACCGATTTTTAAACCGGTATTGTCAGTCAGAAATTGTGATCTCATAAACGTACCTAGGCGCATAATGTCTTTCTTCAGCATTTGATCAGTGCATGGCGGGCATGACGGACATGGTAGTTAAGAAGGGTAAAATCCAATTAAGTTTAAGCTGACGCATATCAACTCTTTTACAAGTTTAATATTTATCGTCAGTTGTAGTCCCTGAAGAAGGACTATTAAAGCAGCATTTGAAAGTTGAAGAAAAAATATCATGACGTTACTATCATTTTACCTTGAAACTACGAGGTAAATTTAATATGTTTTTCTCAAAGATTAAACTTTTAAATAGAATTTGAATAGAAAATCGAAGGACACTTCAAAACATTTTTTTGGTTAAATGGTTTTTGGGAGAAATGTTGTCAAAGTTGAAGACTCAGTGATTGTGATTTTTATCACGAAATTCATATGAGAAATTTTATAATTTCTTAGATATTTTCAAGAAATAACATTTAAAGAAAACAACTGAAAATCATTGAGATGTAATGTGGAGCACTTTTTGGACAACAGCAATAACAAATTGCTATTGATAAATAATCTCAAAGAGATTTCATAATTTTTTAAACATAATTATGATACAATTTATTTCTGTGCTGATCTTTTGAAATTAATTGTATCAATATTAAATTGAAAACTAATTTTAATGAACATTGTCTGACATTTTAATATTTTTTTTATATTTTTTTTTTTTTCAATGTAAAAGCAGAGTTAGTCAAAGGCAACAAAATCATAGATAATATCAATTTTTTTAACTCATGCGATTTATAATATACGTATATAGACATTTAAAAAATAAAACTTAATTTTTTCACTTTTATATAAATTTTGTTCTGATTAGAGTTTTGTAAAATTCTTTATACTGCTTTGGAAAAATTAAATTTTTTTTAAATCTCATGCGGTTCAGATATTTTATAGAAAGAAACAATTTTTCTTCCATTTGAAAATTATAACAATTTTTAAAATTACACAAAATAGCTTTGAAAATTGTGAAAGGCGTTATATTTGTAATGCATGAGAGTTTTCGAAGTACTATGATAGCTTTAACAAACATTTAAAAACTATTTTCAAAGTAAAAGCGAATTTTTATTTGTAACAGTTTTTGAATAGAATTTATATTATATTCTACTTTACTTTACTGTGCGTTGATAGGTTGAAGGCCTGAGTCAAGTTTGAAAGCATAATCGTTCAAAAAGATTATCACTTAGTGTTATTTAATGCATCTCTACTTTCTTTTCTTCAGATCAATATTTTGTGTTACAAAAATTGTTATGAACTTTTAAGTTGTACTTTTTTGCATATACAAAAAAAAAAGTTAGGAAATTTACTGAAAACGGAATTTTGCTGCTAAGAAGATACGAAATAGTGATGAGCTTATACTTTATTAAGTGCATTCATATATTATCTACTTTGCAAAAACATTTATCATTTTTCATAAGATATGTTAGAATATATCACGTTTCCATACATTGATTTCGTAAATAAATCCGATTTTTTCGAAAAATAAAATACTTAAATCATTTATTTTCAGAAATTTTGGCAAACATTTATTTTTATAAACGCAATTTTGCTATTAATCAAATCTGAGTATAAACCTTTTTTAATGAAAATCAAATTGTCGTAAAATTTTTAGAAAATTTAAGCGCTTTAACAAATAATTTTCCACACAGTGTTACCGGACTTCAACTTGTTTTGCTTGCTGGCTGTTTGTGCAACTTCAGTACTCCATGCTAGGTGTGCCAACAACAATAACAATATTCTGCAACTTTCACTATAACTTTTTTGTTGTTGATAATCTTTGCTGTAGTAGGTACTACAGCGGTTATTTTGGTAAAACTAACATAAAAACTTTACACTATAATCATAATCATGTTGAATATAATAGAAAATATTATAATAAAATTTTACCCTAACAAGATATGCAAAATAGCACAGAATAGAATTCTGTTGGATGCAAAAGGCAACCAACTCAGATGATGACAGTTTTGTTAGGAAGAAAAAATAATGTCAGAGTAGAAATTGTCTAGCTACAGTATGAACATTTATGGCGTGAAATAATTTTGAGAGAAAGTGAATGAAATTTATAATTGTTTTTATAATTTTATTAGTGCAGTTTAATTTTAATTTAATGCAATTAACTTGAAAAGCTTCACCCGTTATATTGGCCTAAAAATATGCAACACAGACAAAGCCTTTTTTGCTTACTAATTTTTGCAAAAAATTAATCATTTTGTGTTGCATAATTTAAGGCACATTTTTTTATTTATTAAATAAAGTAGAAAATCTAATTTCAGCAACACTTGGCTTACATTTTTTCGGAAATTGCTACAATGAAAATAATTTTTTATGTTTCGTAGTATTGGTAATATTGGCAAATTTTATTAAATGCCGCCTATCGAAAAGGAAATAGAAAAAAAAAATCAGATAAGCAAAGTTCCATGAAAAGTTGCTTTCACGAATTAGAATTCGAAAAAAAAGGTGCCTAAGTACGGGCGCGGTATTAAAAGCGCTCTAGATACAACTGCTAGCAAACATATATGAACTTAATCTGATTTCTTTTTTTTTCACAAACATCACAACAATGTGCCAAAATGGCAAATCGAAGTCTATAGACAGACAGTCAACAATCCAGACAAAACGTGCCGCTATACATATGTAAGTGTGGAATAGGGAAAGAAAAACTTCCAAAATATTCCAAAAAAAGAGGATAAGAAAACGCTTTTTTATTTACTTTTTACGCATATGCATATCATAGCGATACCCAGTCGGAACTGTCCAAATTCAAATTCTGTTGATTTAGTTTAAATTTATTACATTTGTAAGGACTAACTAATGAAGTTAAAAATGAACATCTAAACAAAAAAAGTTTTCTTGAAATTACAGTCGAAATTCAGCGGTTTTTCATCAAACGAAAATTGACTTAAGAATGCATAGAGAAAGCTTTTAATTCCTACTGGGTTTTGCTGTCAGAATATGCATATGGTTAGGTATGTGTTCGTGCGATCTCAAGTTTCAAATTTCGTTATTAAATTCTTAAACCCTTCCAATTTTTTTTGGTGAATCAATGAAAAAATTTCATTGTTGCTGACGTCTGTCAATGCCGCTTGCTTGCCCCCTACCGTTGCTATCAGCACAAGTATGTGCTTTGTTGCTTGCTGTGTGACTGTGTGACGATACTCACATATACGCGTGTACATATGCCATTGACATTAACGTTGAAACTTTTATTGAAAGTGAAAAAAAAAGTTCGAATTTTTTTTTTTTCTTTCATTCAACAGAAAGTATTCGAAATAGCATTGCTGCGACTCTTGACTGTTTTGCCATTTCATTTTGTCTGTTGCTTTCAGTTGGTTTTGCAAAGAAATGGCAACCCTATCCACCTAAAAAAAATATGAAGCAGCGTTCATAGATAAAGTTATTGAAACTCTACCCAAAGGAAATAACAGCATTGTTAGCTGATTTTTCCCTCCTCATATGTGGCGTAATTTTTTTTTATCGCTGCTAGCGACATATTTCAGTTGTCAGGTATGCCAATTTAAAGAAAAATATGTTACTTGTGATTGTGAATATTTCGAATCAACATGGGTGAGTACATTGTTCGATCTAATATTTAAATTTTTCATGTTTAGGACAGCAAAATAGTATTCCACTTTTGTTCCAAATGACTCAGTTTCGGATATATTAAAATTTCAAAAAAAAAAAATCAGAAATGAATCTAGGAAATACTTTTGAAGCAGTTATCGACAGAAAATACGAAATTAAAATATAGCCCATTTCTTAATGTTACCTAAGATATCGAGAATAGTAATTATTTTCTACTAGCAGATGCTCGCGACTTTGTACGCGTAGCCTGTTTTTCTGCGAAGGCAAACAACTTAATTTTTTTTAAATAGAACTACAGTCAATTTTGATTCTTCTCCACAGATCTAGAGTTGTTGTTGTTTTCTCTTCCATAAATATACCATTGCATTGCCATGTGAAAGACAAACAACAAAGCCTAACTAACACATTCAATTAGCCCAATTCACATTATCACACATGCTGTCCAACATGGCTTGACAACATCAATGTTCGATAATGTGAACTCTAGGAACGACCGCTTGACACATTTGTTGGATGGATTTCAAAAATTGTTGATTTTCCTGCTGGCTTGTCCAACCATACAACCTGTTTGAACTGACTGTCAAGCCTAGTGAAAATTTTTCATTTTAAATAGGATTTCATGCAGATTACTTCGATGTGGACGCTCATAAATTCTGCAATTGATGTTTGATGGCATGCTCGATAATGTGAACTCAAAGCAATATTGACAGTCACACATGTTGTCAAGCCATGTAGGACAGCACGTGTGTTTTCTGTGAGTGAGCCTACTGTTATTTTTTTTCATTCTTCATTGTTCAAAAATTTCGCGTTGTTGTGTTGACAAATTGAGAATGAGAGCGAGAGTAAAATTCCGTTTTTAGTCTTCCATTGCATTGCCATATAAAAATAAAACGCACACACCCTTACTAACCCACTAACTTGCCATTAAACGATTTGTTATGCTTACATGCTTCTTTCTATGTGTGAAATTCATTTTTTTAGCAATTTTTAAACTTAAATATTTTGATATTTAAGAGGAATATCGTAATAACTTTAATTCTATGCTAAGACCAAGTGCCTAAGAAAGATAACTAAAAAAATTTGATCGAAATTGATTCAGTAGATTTTGCGTGAATCCCGTTCATCGAAAACGGCTATCATTTTATTTATATAGATTATCCTTGTTATCTCAGAAAGCATTTATGTGCAATAATTTTATTTTGAAATTCATATTTCAGTTTCAATTACTAACCACTGTCGTTGGGGGGGTTGATCTGGTATCATGAAGTACCTAAGTACTAAGCTTGTATAATAAGACCCCAAAAGTGTTTGATGCTACATTTTTTTTATGGCTTTTGAAAATGTTTACTCTTCATTGGCTTTTTTTATTAATTTACTTAAGGGGACATGACACCTTAAAAAAAATGTTGTCTTATGTGTTTTAAAGTGCGTATAACTTAAAAAAAAAAAACAAGATATCATTTTGAAACTTGACACACATATTTTTACACAAAACAATATTTAGAAAAAATTTTTTTCTTTTTTTTTATGAAATTTATGACCACTAGAATTTTTTTAAAAAAAAAACACTAAAAAATCACGGTGGGCATGATTGCAGCTCACTGGAACATCTGAAAGAAAACAAAAATAAGAGGTTTAAAGCAGCATCAAAGCCGCCAAGAAATGAAATACAGGCAATAATTTTGGTCCAAAAATAACAAAATGGCGTCGTTTTTTCGAAAATTTTCAATTTTTCGGGTCAAAATCGTGCCAAAAATCACAAACTATAATACCGCTCTTTCTGTCCATAGTTCATTCCCTGTATTTATATGTGCACAGCAGCATATTCAAATTTCAGAAAGATCGGTCAAGTAGTTTTTTTTTCTTATCATGCCCACCATCTCGAAAAACGTGGTTTCGAGAAAAACGCGTTTAAATTTATTAACTATAGCTTTTCACGTACTATAACTTTGACACGATGTTACGAAAATGCTCGCTATATATTTTATAAGCCGGGTTTGTTTTATTAAAAACGTATTTTTCAATATCTTATAAGCTAGAAACAGTCAAAAAAAATTTTTTTAATTCTTGAAAACTTGAAGGTGTCATGTCCCCTTAAGTTTTGTTCACAAAATTTCGTTCTATTACTTATGAACAATTTAGAATTTCTTATTCTTTTCCCTCCCTCTCCAATTCCCTGTTTTGCGATCGTGGAAGATTATTGGGGAATGGGAACAAACTCCCTGGAAAATGAGGTTATCGGCAATTCTTTTTTGGGGAACATTTTTTGACGTTTCACGCAAATTCTGTTCCCCAACTTTTTGGCGAGGAATTAAATGAGGAAAGAGTCAATGCTAGCAATATTTTGAAATTTAATTTAATAAAAACATTTTTTTAAACATATTTACAAGATCTAGCAACACAAACAAAGGGAACTTACTGTTATTGGTCCAGTATATGGAATCCAATTCGGATACAGTAAAAGTCTTCATGAAAAAGAGTAGATGGCAAACTATCAAGCTATGCTATACTATATTTTAGGTGATTTTTTTTGTGATATAGATAAATGCACTTCATTTTTATTTATAAAATTGTCCAGCTGACAGCTAAGCTAATGTCAAATATGCAAAATTACTGATAAGCTAATGTCAAATATGAAAAATGCAACTGTGCTTTTGAACTGAATGGAAGTAATTGGAAATATTTTGGCATTACTGACTGGATATGAAGTTTTCCAATCCTCAATTATTTATAATCGCAAAATATCCCTCTCGAGAAACAAAAAAATCCTAGAGAATCATTTTCCTCGGAATATTCATGATAGGGGTGAATAAGTGAAGTAGCACGCGATAAATAGAGTACTTAGAATCATTAGACGCCAAATTTTATTGATGTCGCAAACTTTTTGCAATTATTTGCTCTTTGCCTATTTACTTTTATTACTAATTTTACTAATTTTCACCAATATCATCCAACGTCTCAAAGATATCATTTGATATTTATCAAAATAATTTTTTCATTAAAACACTTTTCAGCTGTCCTGTACCCAATTCGATTTCATTTCGCATTTTCAATGCATTTTGAAATTATGATCCTTTTGAGGTCAACTCAGATGTGTTAACCAAGGATGTCTGCTGTCACAAATCTTGTACTAAACAATGTTCTAATCAGAGCACTAGACTCTACAAATCGTGACATTTAATGGACATTGAAATAATATTTGGAAATCCTTGCTTATGCCGATGACATATACCTTTATATTTAATAAATGTTTAAAGAAAAAAGTCAATTGATGTTATATCGATTAAAATTCCCTATAGTTTACGAAACGTTTCTACGATCTTCTTGTCGTTTTTTTTGTAGCGAATTTTCACTATTTAAACATGTCTTGCTCATGACTATCGATCCATACTTAATATTTGCAGAGGTAAAAATAAATATGTCATCATTTTTCAGAAAAATATTGTGCTTTTCTATTGATTTAAAATCATACCTCTTGTTATATGATCCCGTAGAAACCATTACTTACTTACTTACTTAGATGGCCATAACAACCCGTTGTCAGGTTACGGCCGACCTCATTAGCTCTCGCCAGGCGCCTCTGTTTTGCGCGCGCCTTCTCCAATCGTTAATGCCAAGCGCGGTTAGGGCTTCCTCAGCTTGGTCTATCCACCGGAGGCATGGTCTCCCTCTTCGTCGTTGACCGGGGACCTTCCCTTCGAATACCTTTTTCGCTGGAACTTCTTTATCCATACGATGGACATGACCCAGCCAGCGTAGTCGCTGTATTGTTATACGCTTAACTATGTCAATGTCGGCGTAGAGCTCATACAGCTCGTGGTTCATTCGAATGCGATAGTCGTCGCCAACTCGAACAGGACCAAAGATTTTGCGGAGAACTTTCCTCTCGAACACCCCAAGAGCGGCTGCGTCTGTTGTCGAAACCACCCATGCCTCAGCGCCATAAAGAAGCACAGGTAGAATGAGTGTCTTGTAGAGTGTTAGCTTTGTCGATCGAGAGAGAGCTCTGCAACGTAATTGCTTACTGAGACCGTAGTAGCACCTATTAGCAATTGTTATTCTCCGCTTAATCTCCAGACTGACATCATTGTTGCTGGTTACGGCAGTGCCAAGGTAGATGAATTCCTTGACAACTTCTAGTTTACAGTTGCCCGCTGTAACATGAGAGTCTAGATCCCGTGCTCTCTTGTTGTTGTTAGTAGACATCATGTATTTCGTCTTGCCCTCGTTTACCGTCAAACCCACTTTGGCTGATTCCTTTTCAATAGCAGTGAAAGCAGCAGTAACATCTCTCTTACTCCCACCGATAATATCAATATCATCAGCGTACGCAAGGAGCTGAACACCTTTGAAGAAAATGGTGCCATTATGATGCACACCGGCTTTTCGTACGATCCCCTCCATAATGAAATTGAAGAGATCGCACAAGAGCGGGTCGCCTTGTCTGAAACCTCGCTCGGTATTAAAAGTTCCGGAGAGGTCATTCCCTACCATGACGGACCTACACGTATTGCTCAACGTCATCCTGCAGAGCCTTATCAACTTTGCAGGTATACCGAACTCAGACATTGTTGCGTATAGGCAATCCCGCACTGGGCTATCGAACGCAGCTTTATAATCGACGAAGAGATGGTGAGTGTCGATTTGATATTCATGGGTTTTCTCCAGGATTTGGCGTAGTGTAAAAATCTGGTCTATGGTGGACTTACCAGGTCTAAAGCCACACTGATAGGATCCGATCAGCATTTCTGTATGTGGCTTCAATCTTTCACACAATACGCTCGAGCGGATCTTATATGCGATGGAAATAAGACTGATACCCCTGTAGTTGGCGCAGATTGTCGGGTCTCCTTTCTTTATTACAGGACAAAGCACGCTGAGATTCCAATCGTCGGGCATGCTTTCCGCTAGCCATATTTTGCTGATGAGTTGATGCATGCACCTTATCAAATAGAAACCATTGCCATGCATAAATTTATTGTTTGGTATGATTTTAAGCTTTGACTTTGAGTAATTTTATTTTGGTACGTCATCCCTGTGCAAGTATCTACATATGAATTATTTGACTCCAACACAGCTTTCTGAAAATTACAAAACACTTTATGCTGTTCAAATTCAAGAGCCACATAGACATTTGGTTGTTGCTAACAAAAAGCATTCAGACTTGGATTTATTTCGCAATATTTCTTAATGCAGAATATATAAAATATTTTATGAATAATGTTGCATACTTGTAAGAGCTTCCAAACGGCATAGCTATTTGCAATTGTAGTCGATTAGCTTTATTTTCAATGAATACTTGAATTTATTTGCGTACCTAAATAAACACACAGTAAGATTTTTATTTTTTTTTTATATATTTTATTTTTAATTTAATGCTCTACAACATACATATCGCTCACTTATTTACCTGCAATTATTTTATACAAAAATGTTACTCCAAAGTCCTAATCGTATTTCTTGAACTAAAGATGTAGCATCCCACACATCCTGGCTGGCTACATTGTAAATAGAATCTCAAGTGAATTATTGTTGAGTTTTAATTTGAACCAAATGGTTTATTTCAAGTGTTAATTGAAATTGAATCGTAATTTATTTGATTGCAATTGCAAAACACATTACTGATTTTTGCAAATCGTAGGGTACTAACTCAAAATGTTATTTTGCTGACAAACTGCAAAATTGATTTAATTAAATGTCAGTTTTCGTATCCGTATTTCACGATTCACATCAATTTTCTTAATGGTTTTGGCAACATTGTTCCAATGTTTAAAGCAGTTGTTGGTTCTTTGAGTATTTAGCTCAGGGGTTGCCAGCAGGTCGGTTGATGTCTTCTTAAATGTCTTGCTGCCTGCAATTGATGCACTTAATGGACTCTCAATTGCAGACATTTTATGCATCTACAGCAAATTTAAGCGACAACAAAATTGTTTATGACCAGCAGTAGCAGCAGCAGAGCAGTGTATCTTCGATTTTATTGCATCGCCATAAATTTTGACTTTTCTTTGCAGCTGCAGTAGATTTAATGGAAATTTAAATAGATATGCTGTTGTTAAACTTTACTGAATTTATTGCATTTCATTTGTACGCAAGTGCTTTGTTCGGAATATTTTAATAACCTAACTTGTACCTATGTAAGCAAAAAAAAAAGGCATTATGGAGAATAACTCATTGGAAAAATTTCTTTTCGAGTCTTATTTTTACATAATTCTGTTTCTTATGGTGTGATTAAAAACAATGATAAAAATTATATATTATACTATACTACATATGCCTTTTTCCTTTTATTAGAAAAATTGTATTGAAACTTAATTACATAACAAATTTTGTAATAATAATGTAATTAATTAATTCTTTCAATTTAAAGTTCTATCACTCTTACAGAAAAAACCCTAAATCAGTTTTTCAATTTCTATACCCTACAATAAGGGCGTTTTCACTTTGTCATTCCGTTTGTAGCTAATAGAAGAGGGCGTGCCAGGAAAAGAAAAGCGTAATCTTAATCGGCGGCACCACTTGAGTCGATATAACCATATCCTACTGCTTGTCTCTGCAAGATAATTGACTGAAATTCGATACACACCTCTTCGGTTTGAAAATGGACGAAATTGGTTAACGGACACGCCTACCGCCCATACAAATAAAACATTTAAAGCGCTTTATTGAGAGAGTTAATTTATTCAGTTCAGTTGTCAAGTTACAAAACAATTAAAAAGATTTTAAAAATAACCTGCACAAGCTCTAGATAAAAAATAAGCGAATTTTAACAAAAAGGCGTGCCACCTCCCATGCAATACAAAACTTATTAATGCCATACTGAGTGAATTATTTAAGGTAAAATAGCCAAATTGCATACAAAGAGTAGGAGTGATTTGCAAAAGCTGTCGACAAGGCCAGCTGAAGTTCTAAAATTGGGTATGGCACTCACTATAAAAATAAAAACTTACAAAATAAATTAAATGTAAAAATCTTAACCTCACTTTCAATGTTGAAAAAAGTAAAACTATTTACTTAGCAAAAGGTAGTAGAAAAACTACCACTGATGCCTCCTTATCTAATGAGAAAGCAGGTTGTGGTGTTTTTAATTTCAGCACTAATAAAAAAATACCTTCGGTACTTGCTGAGCAAGATAGCAATAATAATATTAATAATAATAATATTTAATATTAACCCTGAAATATCAATAAAACCTTGGTATTTTGGCAGAACCAAAAAAAATTAAAATGATTAACAGACTAATGGCTGGACATACATACTCGTACATATGATAAGCCTTATCTTTTCAACACAAACGCAATTGATAATATGAATTGCAATGTGTGTCTAGTAACAGAATCTGCTGAACATATGATATTTAATTGCACAAAATATTCTGGCTTACGTATTAAATTTAAAATCTTTACTATTTTTAATAATATTTCTAATTTACTAAAATCCAAAAACTTAGATTTTATTAGTGATTTGGCTAGTTTCATTTTTGAAGCAAAAATTGATATCTAAAAAAGACAATTTGGAACTATTTATATTAATAATATTAAAATACTTTACTAACTTTTCCTTTTAAACATAAGATTAAAAAATTCTACACAATAACATTATTGCAGATATGATCCATTTATAACAATTCAATTTCTTGTTATTAATTTTTTTATAAAAGTGACCAGCTATCTCTTGGCGTAAAGTCAGCTGGGAATTAGTATCAAAAAACAATTAGTGGAACACCCTGGCATTTTGAGAGATTGTATCTTCGCCAAAAAAAAAAATAGATTGTCATAAACAATCTACTTCAAATTAAAAAAAAAAAAAAATTTGTAAGTTATACTGTTTATTTATAAAATATTATAAGAAATTTTACAATCTCTTTATATTTCTACTAGTCATAGGAATTGCTATCCAATGTCTCACACAAACAAAAGGAAACAAAAAACAAATAATGGCGAAGTATTTGGCACAAATTGTCTACTTTTGAAGACAGGCGATCGGCTGAGTTTTTGCCAAAGAGCTCACACAAGAAATTGCAGCTTCACAAGACTCTGCACGATGTTCTGACGGTGGATCACAGGGAGAAATACATGCAGAAGCAATTGCATGATCAGGTAAAATATAAAATTTCAATTTAATTCATGTAATGTTTCTTCGCTTCTCTTTGCAGGCATGACGCTCGATGAAGCAAGACAAATTTTATGTGTTCAGGATTTAGAAAATCTACGAAGTCAACAAAAATTATGATAATCTTTTCTCTGTGAATGAAAAGGCGAAAAGTGGAACATTTTTTGAAGTGAAACTTCTTTAGCAACGGGGTGATTTGAAATCAGGTGTGTATTCACGTAACGACACTATTTTTTTTAGCCGTACTTCACTTAGTAGGTAAGGGCGGGATCTAGAATAGCTATAGCAATAAATGATGTATCAAATTAAAGTACTCATCGAGCAGAATACTCGAACATTATCAGCTTCGAGATCGGTGGATCATGAGCTGAGTTATAAGCGTCGGAAGATTTCCTATTTTATTTCACAACTGCAAAAGCCATGTCATAGTGAGGAGAACAAAAAATTCTACTACGCGCTCTCATTGTAATTGTTATTGTCTTCCAATTAAGAGTTGTGTTTATTAACATATGAAAAGCAACAGTAAAAAATAAGTGTGTGTGTGCGTAATGTAAGTAAGTACATATTTCTTTTCAATGGAGCTTGGTATTTGTTGAGAAAGAGCAAAGGAAAAACAACTTCGTGTTATGTTCTTGTGGTCTGGAGACTTTTATTTTGTGATGCATATTTTTCAAAAGATTCGCCATTTTTATTTTATTTTCAGACCAACTCCATTTCAAACCATGCAGTCGGATTATTTCATATTTCGGAATTAGTTGCCGATTTTTTCGAAAAAAGAGTCATTTTCATCCAAATCAAAATAATTAACTTTTGTCTTTAGATTCTAATAGAACTTTTTATTTTCTGTCAGAATCTTTAAAATGGTTGGAAATTGGCAGAGTTATAGCGCTTTTTATGAGAAAAATCATAGCTAATTTTCTGAAAATCAACACCTTTTTTTCGCTTAAAGATTTATTTTGGATTTGTACTAATGTAAGAAAGAAATGACATGAGTGAGTTTAATGCGCGCTTAAAGACATTTGAGGTCAGAAGAATTTTTTTCTTAAAATAAAAATTTAAATTTTTGTTTCAACATTGCCAATACTATACTATAAGATACTACTACTTTCAGCTTATTTTTAATATAAACATCATTTAGTACTGTTCTTTCTCTTTAAAATGAGCTTTCAAGTGGTAATATGCGGTGTTTCCTCGCAAAGTTAAAGTTCAAAATAAATTTGTAATCGGTTGGTTAATATTGTTTGCTCGTAGGGGATCAAATTCATGTCACAGAGGATAAGATGTTCTATTAGAATCAAAAGTTAATTATTTTGATTTAGATGGAAATGCCGCTTTTTTGAAAAAGTGTTCAACAGTTTTTTAATTTTTCGTAAAATATGGGTCCCCTTATTTCCTTTGAAAAACAACATAAGTAATCGGCAACCAATTTCGTAATATGAAATAATCCGACTGCATGGCTTGAAATTAATTTGGTCTTCTTCATTTTAATAAAACATTTTCGTCTCATTCTATCGTAGTTTTGATTTCTTAAGGTTTCGCTTCTACCACGTGTGAACTGCACACATGATTTTTGTTTTTTTTGCAATCAAAAGTCTGCCGTGAAATAGATGATGAATAACATTGCTTATGCCGGCACAGGCTAAAAATCGGCAACAACAGACTTCGGCGTCACATTTTAAAACTGAGTTGCAGAGCTGCGATTGCGTAAACATTACAATAGGCGACACCAAAAATATTCCATGACATTTCTTAATGTTTTATGATGGTCCCCTAAGTTCAAAAAATTTTTTGATAGATTTTTCTCACGGCTATTTATTTTTTAAGATTTTTTTTAGTGCATTTTTAGTTTTTAGGCTATATCTCATCCAAATATGAACCGATTTTGTTCAAATAAATTTTGAAAAAAGGTAATAAAATTTCCCACAATTCTTGTAAAATTTTGGTTTTAATGTACAGGTTACGAGACAAAAGCTGACACTTTTGAAAAAATTAATTTTTTTAAAATTTGTATCCAATTAAAAATTACTTTAAAAATATATATATATGTCAAAATACATCAATTTAGCTCTTTGATTACAAAGAAAAAACTCTTCAAAAGGAAATAATACCAAGTTTTTGAAAATCCATTCATAAATGCCAAAGTTATAACCAATTTAGTATAAATTGTCATAATTTAATTTTACCAATTTTTCAGTTTTTTCTTATTTATAGGCTACTAGTCCAGTAGAATTGGTCGTGAAAATGAGGAAAAAAAAAATAATTCGTTGCAGCACTCTGACAGCGGAACATTGTTGAACAAGCTCTAGTAAAAGAGGACAAAATAAATCGAACCGACAGCAGGTATCCGGGGTGGAATGGAGTGCATTTTTAGAGGTCGAACACAGATTTTGACGATTTCTGGCTAAATTGTGCATCCTATCAAAAAAAAAACTTAGGATAAAAGTTTTAGGAAATAACAAGATCTACAACTTTTCAATTAATAATTTTCACCTTAACCTCAAAATTTTTCGACAAAATGGCTGAAAACCGGTTCTTTGGCTTTTATTTTTTTTTTTCTTTGACAGAAAAGTTTCTATGAAGCTTAAACTTGGGCAAAAGATACTTTTAAGTGTTACACAAAGGCAGTCATTTTTTCAGACGGAAATATTAAGAGGTTGTTGATAAATTTAATTTTTAACCCAAAAAACAACGAAATTTTCAACTGCGATTCCTCTTAAAACTACACCTCTTAAGGAATTCTGTTTTGACTCACTTATAAAATGGACATAGATTTGCATATTTATTGTTTTAAGTATCTTAATTAATGTCATTCAATAACATTTTCTGAAAGAGCTCCATTTATTTAGGAAATGTAAGCAATAAAATTTATGCAATTGTGGCAATATTTCATACGTTTGCAACTATGGCTACATCATTAAGTTCAAAGAAGTACAACATAGCCACTAAAAAGTCTATTCTGAACAGGCTTTTCGTTCAAATTTGACAGCTGAAAATTTACGCTAGCCGATGCATGGTTTAGTTGGACCTTTAATTTCCAAAAAAATGTAAGCTAAGGACACGGTGCAATATTTTAAAATAACAAGGATGAAACCGGAAACATTCGAGCTTCTGCGTGCTCTTACTGAACCATCTTTAGAGAAATATTCTTGGAGGGTACCCATGTCACCATCTTGCAGACTGTTTCTGGTTTTATTGTATGTACTAATATCTTCTAATTATTATACTAAAATTAATTGTATTTTGTATGAAACATGTGACGTAATTTGTGTCGCGTCATTGAGATTGCATTTGGCATTCTGGTGGCTAGATGGCGGATTTTGCAAGCAACTTTAAATGTGTTACCTTCTAACGTTGAAAAAATAGTTAAAGCTACACTTGTTTTGCGCAATTTCGTAAAACTAAATGATGCTGCTTATTGCTCAGAGCAGTTTGTTGATATCTGCGACGAGAATAATGAAATTGTTCACCGGGCCCAGTGGCGCAACGAAGTTCTGCCTCTTTCTCAAGCTAGATCAATGGGTTCAAATTTTCCTTCGCGAGAAGCATTTCGAATGAGAGATGCACTTAAAGATTACTTGTTTCAAAATAAAATACAAAAAATTCATTTTGTTTAATAATATATAAATAAAAAACATGTTTCATCAGTAACAAGACAGTCTCTTCTTTCAAAGTAATATCAATCTCATTACATGTTAAAAAGTACCTGGACGAACGAGGTTGCTGGACTCCAAGAGAAATTAAAAAACTGCATTTTGGCCAAGTTAACATCAGTTTTGGTGAAGCAAGCAAGCAAGTACTGAAGTAAGAAGAGTGAAATCATTCACTCTGCCCAAAAGCCCCTATACACAAATTTACATGCTAATCAATTTTGTGATTTAAGAGTTTTTTGCGGGTTTTTAAGATAGTTGTACTACAGCGTCCTCTTGTGTCCGAAATGGGGTTAAATAGATAGCACCAAAAGACACAACGTATTTTGGCACATTCATACCGTCTAGGTCTCAAAGCCTCATTTAGAAACTCCAGTGAGTTATAAAACTCCCAAACATCATGCTCAGCAGCGCCGCCGCCAGAGGGCTGGTCCATTTTCTTTCTTTCGCGGACGAAACGATCTCGACTTTTCCATCTTTGCTTGCAATGGTCAACCAAAATTCAAATATTTTTATATAAAGTTTACTACAACCTAATTTGATATAAATACAACTTACCAGATGTCCTCCAATTGGAGGGTGGAAACTTTTTACATCTTTTGCTCTTGGTCCTCTTACGCACATAGTCAACCACTGTTTAACAAGCTCAAAATTTCCAAGTTTGTGGAAAGTGGATACAATTATTCCCATTGCCAAAAAGTCTGCAGCATTGGAGTCAAATGACTTTAGACCCATAAGTATACTGTCATCCATATCTAAAGTCTGTGAGTCTTTGATCGCTAATCAGATATTTGCTTATATAAATAGATACAATCTTGTTTCACCCTTGCAGTCTGGATTCCGTCCAGGGCATAGTTGTTCTAATGCAGTAGTGAAAATTCTTGATGATATCAGAATTTCATATGATAATGAATACCTTACAATGCTATGTCTTTTGGACTTTTCTAAGGCATTTGACAGTGTAAACCATTCATTGTTATGTCAAAAGCTGAAGTGTTATTTTTGTTTTTCAAATGCAGCAGTCGGCTTATTAAAAAGCTATCTTGTTGGCAGAACGCAAAGAGTTAAAATTGGGCACAAATACTCAATGCCCCAATTCACTAGCTCTGGAGTACCTCAGGGCTCAGTACTGGGCCCTCTATTATTTACCCTATTCCTTAATGACATTTTTTCTGAATGTAAAAATGTTACTATGCAGCATGCTTATGCGGATGATCAACAACTTTACCTGTCACGACCGCTTAGTCTTATTGAAGATTTATGCTCTAGAATAAATGAAGATATGGTCAATGTAAATAACTGGGCTATTCGAAACAAACTCAAATTAAGTCCGGCAAAATCCTATGTTCTACCAATTTCAAAAACAGTCTATTCTTCTAGCGATTTTCGATCAAATTTTCTTAATGGCGTTGAGCTAAAATTTGTCACAAGAGCTACTAACATAGGGTTTCGTATTAATTTTTCATTGAGCTGTGCAGACCACATCAACTCTGTCGTCAGTAAAATCTACTGCACATTACGAAACCTAAGAATGACATCATCATTTGTACCAATTGAGACTAGGAGGCGTCTTGTTGTGCAGCTTATAGTTCCCATAATTACATACTCCGAAGTACTTAGTTTATAGCAGATTAGACTCGCGCTCACTGCACAAAATACAAGTCGCGTACAATAATGCAGCTCGATATGTGTATGGTTTGATCATATTTCCTCCTTCAGTTATCGGATACTTAACTGCAGTATTAAGAATTACCTTAATTTAAGAAACTGTATTTTCATGCACAACATAATATACACAAAATCTCCTCAATATCTGTATGAAAAATTACGTTTTTGTCAATCATCATAAGCATTATTATGCCAACATATAGGTACCTGAACTCTTCGAAATTATTTTTTATTAACGCTATTCGTCTGTGGAATTCACTACCAAGAGACATAAAGTGTGTGTCTAATAAGATAAACTTTAAGCATTTAATATTACGTCATTTTTCTTAGCATCTTTACTTCTCTATACATATATATTTTCTTTACTCTACTTCTACTTACTTTCACTGTACTTTTCTGTGATTTTACACTAATAGTTATAAATATTGTTTAGTTTATAAGTTCTTAAATTACATTTATTCTTAAATTAAAATATCCTTATTATCAAGTTTTGAACTTGCTTGTTGTACTTAAAAGAAATATGTCTTATGTACTAATTATGTCTGTCAATAAATTGAAATTGAAATTGAAAAAATTGAAAAAAAAATATAACCTTTATTGTCATTGTCATCATCATGTTGAAAAATATAAAAATTGTAGAAATAATTTGTTTTTGTAAAATAGTTTCAATTCAATCTGTAACTGTTCAACGTAAATTAGAGCGTTGGGCGTTGACTTTGCCAGCGCTACGCTTTTCAGCGCTGAACCTAAATAATAGCGTAGCGTTAAATGTCATGTAGAGTTTATTTGTTTACTGTTTGTGATAGACAAAAAAAAAATCAAAACAATAAAATAAAAAATTAGCTGCCAACGCTCTGTCAAAATTGGAAAATCGAATACGCTGGCGTTAGAGCGTTGCTTATTTCGGTTGGCTTCATATAAAATGTATGTGCATGAGAAAGTTTTGACAGTTAAACGACGCTGGCGCTCTAATTTAGGTTGAACAGTTAGAAAAATGAAATTTTGTTTGAAGCAGTCGCTTAGCAAATCAAACAACATGAATATCATTTTAATTTTTCAGTTTGAACTGAAAAATGTGCGTATTTGACCAAAGGATCAAGGGTGCTAAGCCCCTTATATGAATCTTTCTGGATTCGGAAAGGTTTATGCCCAAATTAAGATAAAACGGCGATAGTTGTACTGTATTTTGACACATTGATTTATTTTCCGTGTTAATTTTAAGGAAAGTTCCAAAATATGATTTTTAAATGCCGAATCAGTTCTAGTGATTAATCTAATCTTATTTTACTTATTTAGTATTAACTTGTTTAACTTATGATTTGTTTCAAGTTAAACAAGAAAATTTAAAAATATAAGTTCAAAATTTAATACAGGGAAAAGCTCAGAATCTCGTTCTTGCATATTTACTCCTTTGGTGCTGCGTGAAAGCGGCAACCAGTGAGAATTACGAAGCAAATCCCATTAGATTTTATATGTGATTACAACGAAGCAAACGAATTCGCAATGCTAAATGAGACCATTTTGTATTTTCTAATATATTTATATCTTCGCCCACACTCAGTTTTATTTACTTTTAAAAAATGAATTTTAATTTCAAAACGTAAATTTTGAAGTTCAGAATGAAATAAGTGTAGAAAAACTTTGAAATATCTTGTTTTTATAAACGAAAACTTAAAATTATACATAAAAGTAATTACATTACATAAATTTGTAATAAGGTGCTTGTATTGAGCGACAATATTATGAACAAAAAGTAAATACAGCAAAAATTTGAAGTTACAAGTTTAAATAAATTAACTAATAATAAAGAATAATCTAAAAAAGAAGTAATACAATGAAACTAGGACCAATAATTAAATGGATCTTTTTTGGTGTCAGCCTTCTATTGCTGGTAAGTGAAAGTATTTTTATTTGATTAAAATTAGGTCTAGTTTCTACCAGAATAAAAGGAACTGGAAAGTGTTACCTTTGGCCTTGCCAAAAATAAAATATCCTTCATCATTATAGTGGAATGCCAATATAGGGAGAGACGGGCAGCAATTGCCAGTTCATCAAAGTACATTCAAAGACTCAACTTTTTTCAGGCGCCAGAGTATGTGGTTAAAATTATGGTGTACTCTACAATCGATTATATGCGGCAAAAAAGACCTCATTGACCTTTAAATCATAATAGAGTTCGCCCACTGGTTGAAATTCAACCATTAAAAATGCCTTTGGCATTTAAAAAACTGTTATAAAAAATCTATCTACATACCAAATTTCATCAAATTCGGTGTAGTCGCACAGCCGTGATACCATTATTTCCCATTAGGATCGATGCCACGCCTCCTTAAAGAACTTGAAGATTCTAATACCAAAATATTTTATTGACCGACGAAACCAAAATAAATTTATTTTGAGATGACTACGGAAAAAATGCGATACGCCCCAAAGGTAAGGAATTCCATCTGCGATTCACAAAAAAGCATATTTCGCCATTTTTCCTCACCATCAAGGCCCGATCAGCTGGTGTGAGACTTTGTAAATTTTAACCTCATGATCAAATTCTTCGTACGCATCAGCGAAAACTTTTTAGCTATTCTTTCCGGAAGGTCTGCCTTCTGCAAGCGACGACGAATTGTAAGAGTGCTTACAACATTTCCGATTTCCGCAGAAATTGCCTTGGAAGACTTGAAAGGATCTCTTTTTGAAAGAATAACTCGCACCGTCAAAACAAAAGGGCCGCAAATCAAAATAACGAGTTTTCGAGTTATGTATACTAATATATAACTCATTATGTGATCTTAATTTTAGTCTTACCACCATATTTCTAGCTCAATTAATAACTTCTAAAATGCATTTTTAGTTAAGGGATATTTTGTTCTGTATTTTTTCTTAACAAAGCAACAGCGCCTCATTTCAAAATATTAATATTTTGTTACTAAAATAAAGAAAAAACAATTAAAACAACAAAGCCTTAAATCGAAAACGATATTTTAAAATATTTTCTTTTTAAGTTTTTACAGTAGCAAATCAAAACAAGGCGGTATAGTTCTTATAGACCAAAAATATTTTCAATCAAAATAATTACAACACTGCCACATCTCCAAATATGTCAATGTTACTCTATAGATTTGTGAAATAAGTTTGTAGTATTTCAGTTCAAGACTGTCATAGCTATAAATATGGCTGTCTTCAAATTCAGTGGAAAATTTTAGAGTTCTTTAATCTCAATTTTCTCGAAACTTAAAATTTTGAGATGCGACCCTCTTGTTCTGACGGTGCGAACTATTTGGCGACCAACTTCTGGAGAGGTTTTCGTTGGTCTACCTCTAGTTTCTTTTTCTATTTTGTTTATAAAAACATTTTGCACAAAACGCAAAGACTAATCCATCAAACTAGCGATGTCCCGCAAAGATTTTCTTCTTCTTCGTAGGCTCAGAGCCAATCGTCACTCTTCTGCTGTGCAATGATTTTTTCGGCCCATATCTATAGTATATTTTTCATAATTTTCTTGCAATTAATTTATATATAAATATACTACATATTAACGTCGTTTAAAAAAAAGCACAAAAAAAATTAAGTTTTAGTTATAAAATTGAAAAAAAAAACAAGTGTATCTATTATTTTGATCAACGAATTCGCACCCGTTTTCGATTTATATTCACTGGCGAAAAAATAGGGGAAGTACCTTCTTTCATTTCTCAGTTAACTGCATTGCCAGAATGTATATGCTCTCTTGTTTTACAAAGAATTCTAATGCCAATTCTTCCAAATATGGAATTTATTGGGGATTGAATGAAAATCTTCTTGGTATATCTATTATTTTGATGAGGGGTGTAGCTCACCTTAACAATCTGGATACATAATTTTTACTGTGGAGAATAACATTAGTCGTTTTGAATCTATTCTGTGTAGGTTTTGTCCACATTTGATTGATTTTAATATTTTGGATTAATTTTCAAAAAAATATCCAAAACAATTGCTTTTTTTAACTATAAAAAGTGGGCGTGTCACGAGAAATCAAATTTTTAAAGAAAAGCCAATAGATTAAACTTTAATATGAAAAATGATTATCGTATTAAGGACTGTCCCAAACTTTCGGTTTTATTTTGTTTGATTATACTCTACCCGATAATCTAATAGGTCTAAAAAGATACAATAGTTGTTCTATATGTGACGTGACGTTTAATATGATGTATCACTTGGTGATAGCACTTTAAACGACAAAGATGTCTAGCAAGCAACAAAAAGTCCGCGAACTTATTTTATCCACATATGTACCTGCAAAATCCAGAGTTAAAATATTCAGATATAGCAAAAGAAGTTGGTGCATCAGATAGAACTGTTTTGGCGGTTATTTTTAATTATAAGAAGGGTATACCTGTTTCATGAAAAAAAGGTTCAGGCTAAAAACCAGAATTTTTTAACTCAAAGGTAGTGGGGAAGGTGAAGGATCTTTTTAAGCAGAATCCCAGCACCTCAGTGCAAGATTTGGCGGCTAGAGCAGGTACATCAAAATCTACTGTACAAAGAATAAAGGAAAAAAGTAAGCTGAAAACATATAGAGTTAAAAAAACCAGACCGTTCTGATGAAAAGCAGTTGATGGTTCAGATACGAGCCCGAAAATTGTATTAAAGATTCCTAACTAAATTTGTTTGCTGCGTTACGGACGACGGAACTTACGTCAAATCCGATTTTAAGTCGCTACCGGGGTACAAATATTATACATCACCGGAGAAGGGGCATATGCCTAGTAAGTTCAAAGAGAAAAAATTTCGAAATTTTCGAAGCAATATGTGGTTTGGCAGGTCATATCGCACACATTTAGCTAAAGAGGCATAACTCAAAATTTCCCATTTTCGAGTTTACTTGTTAAAACTGTTCATCATACACATATCTGTCAGCACAAAAGAGATTAGCTCGTTTATTGCTGTACTTTGGTGTCAAAAAACAGTTATGTCTTTCTTCATATTGCAATAGAAATTAGGATACAATGTGCAAAAGTGTCCGATTTTTAGTGTCGTAGAGTTTAAGCTGTAGTGATTGCGACGTAGCTTCCAACCATATCCTATTAGTATCTACATCTAATCAATTCACACTTTATTTATAAAAAATAGTTCACAAACTCAAAACAGTTTTTTGCGTTTGCTGAAAATTTGAAAATTTTGAGTTGTGCCTCTTTAGCTAAATGTGTGCGATATGTACCTGTGGTCTCAGAAGAAGCTTTTTTCTTACGCAAGGCACAATCAATACAAAATTTTATATAGACGAGTGCCTCGAAAAACGTGTTCTACCATTTATTCGTGCACATGAGGGTATGGAATGGTATCAAAGTAAAAAGATAAATTCTTTACCAAATATAACAAATATACCCAACAGCCCAGAGCTTCGCCCAATTGAGAGATATTGGGCTCTAATGAAAAGAGATCTTCGAAAGAGTACAAGATTTCAGACATAAGTGGCAAAGATCGTTCCGTACTGTCGCTGAAAGGCCTCAAGAAAAAAGTAAGAAATGTTTATAAAAAAAAAAATTGCTAATTAGTTTTTAGTTATTTATATTCTGAACACAAACTATTATTAATAAGAAAAGAAAAAAGATCAAAAAGTTTACTGGGTATTTTTTATAACTGAAAAACAAACCGAAAGTTTTTTCTGTGACAGTCCTTATTATATTGTTTAGTTTTATATATTCTAATTTATTAATGAAATCTAGGTACCCTTTTAAAATTTGTATGTTAACTCATAAATCAAGTCAAATTCACAAACAGACAGAAAAAATTATTTCAAGAAGTCTTTTAGATTTGAGTCTACTAACGATGTGAATTGATAAATGTAATTTAAAACCGTCTACGTTTTTAACGCGAAAACAACATGAATTGATCTACCTATTGATTTGATGTTTTTCTCATACCACGTACGATATTTGCATGGCCATTATTAAGCACAATTGGCAACTTTTTATCACTATACCAAATTTAAATTTGAAAAAAGCATTTTTATGACCCACCATGCTGAATAACGTCTTTGAAACCACTTAAATTTTATTGGCTGACAGAGACACAGTTTACTCTCGGTAATGCTGATACCATGAGTCAAATTCTGTACATATATATATCCTAGCTATGGTTTATTTATGTGGTTCGGATAACTTTTCGAATCCGATCATAGGACAAGAAAATGTAAAAATCTTTCGAAAACCTAGACTTGTCATTTCAATTTCGACTAGAGAGGGGAAACAAACTTTTGAGAAAAGTCCGGGCCGGCCTGGCCCGAAACTATCATATAGCATTAAATTTCACATATATACACATAGTCCAAGAGCCGGCTGTTGAAAAGTCGAGTGTATAAGATTACAGGATGGAATGCATGCCAAATGATAGAGCTCGACGAGCCTAAATAGAATATCTAGGGTTGCCTTGCCAAAGCCTGTCCCGATGGCCGAAAATGCCCGAATTTTAGCCAATTTTGTTGTTCTAATTAAAACTGTAGTATATAACAGCTTGAAATGTATGCCAAATGATAGAACTCGAAGAGGCCTAATTATAATACCTGGAATTGCATTGTTGAATCCTGTCCCAAACATGGGTTTTCACCGGTTTTTTAGGTCAATTTTCATTAATGAAGATAACAGCTTGAAATTTGTGCCAAATGATAGATATGGAAGAGCCTTAATAGAATATATAGGGTTGCCTTGTAGAATCCTGTCCCAAACATGAGTTGCCACTCATTTAAGAAAAGTTGACCCCAAAAACGGGTGTCAAATAATGTTTAGGACATGATCCGACAAGGCAACCCTATATATTCTATTTAGGCTCTTCGATATCTATCATTTGGCACGAATTTAAAGCTGCTATCTTCATTAATGAAAATTGACCCAAAAAACCGGTGAAAACCCATGTTTGGGACAGGATTTAACAATACTATATTTAGGCCTCTTCGAGTTCTATCATTTGGCATACATTTCAAGCTGTTATATACTACAGTTTTAATTAGAACAACAAAATTGGCAAAATTCGGGCATTTTCGGCCATCGGGACAGGCTTTGGCAAGGCAACCCTAGATATTCTATTTAGGCTCATTGAGCTCTATCATTTGGCATACATCTCATCCTGTAATCTTATACACTCGACTTTTCTACAGCCGGCTCTCAGTCTAACATATTTTTTATGATTTTGTTTCCTTGTTATTACCTTGGGTAGTTGAAGGACTAAATCGTTTTAACAATAACTGCATAGCTGTAGTTCTTAACTTTTCTACACTTAAAACGAAAATAGAAATTTATCTCAGTTCAACACTGTACTATACATCTCTTTTTGAAATATTTCTACAAAAATATTTTCAATATAATTAAATCAAACCCTGAAAAAACTAGCGAGCTTAGAAATCCCCAAATTTACAGACTTTGTGACATTAAATCAGCGACCACGCACTCCCTTTTTTGCGACCTTGTTTGACAGCAAATTAACGTATCGGCAAAATAGGAAAAAAACCCCGGCCTGCGCCTATTCATAATGTTGACTGAAAATATATCAAATTTAATTCCAATTCTATACAATTTATTTCATATTTTTATTAACTCTCAATATTCTGGCAGATTTTAGATGTGATTTCTGTTTCTGGTCTTGGTTACGCAAAGGATAGTTTGTCCACTCGAAGCCTTGTTGGACAAATCATTTATTATTGCCTGACAGTGCCACTTTATATTATGAGTTGTTGGTGTGCCAAAAAAGAGAACGTTTTGCTGACGAAAGCCGTAAGTTCTAGCTAGATTTCTAATGACTTTAAGTAATATGTAACCTTAATATTTTCTCTTTTTTAATCCATAAGTGTGCCATTTCGTTTTTGGTCCTGTTCATTTATTCATTGCTTTTAAATTTCGTTATAATGGACATTGATGGAGATAAAGCTAAAATTAAGGCGTATGTTGAAGATAAATGGGCAGAAGAAATCAAACAAAGCGATTCAATGGAAATAATACAGAATGGGGTAAGTGTAAAAAATTATTAAGAATAAGTTTTATAGAAAATAGTTTTCTAGATAATAATTTCTAGAATATAATGTAAGCTTAACTTGTTGGATTATGTATTGGGAGAAAGTATTGAGTAGTGGAAATGCTCGTTAGTCCATCAGACAGAATATGCAAATCAAATCAAGATTGGTTATCAACTTTTCAGTTAAGTTATGTAACGGTTACAAAGACTGTGTCCTTCAATCAGTCAGCGCAATAAACCTTTTTTTGTTATGATTTAATATAAGCTCATAATTTCAGTGTGATATTGTGTGATAAGGGGTGGGGGGATCCTAAATTTCGTGACATCACATTTCAAAATCTAATATATCTAATTGTAAGTACAGTAATACTTTTAACATTCTTTCTGTTTTAATTTAATTTCTAGATGTAAAATTTCAAACATGTGACGTCACACTAGGGAGGGGGGAGTCTCACAAACGTGACCAGCTGTGACAAGGACGGGGGTAAAAAAATCAGAAGATTTGTGTGGTTGGCCCCAAGTATATACATATGTTTTATTGTTTGGTTTTCAATTCATAAAACCTTACGTGTAATTTGTGTTTCCTATAATGTGGTACAATGATAATTCCTTATTATACGATAGCTATAACTTTATATAAACGAAAATGCATATGAGTTCGTCATGTGTGGCACATTTGTTTAGCAGTGATGAGGATTCAAAAACGCAAATTAATAAAAATCCGATGAAGCATAACACAACACTCAACCCCGATTAGTTTAGCTCTTTTGGGCTTGTGCGGATGTTCGTGCCACTGGATCAGGTGATAGTGTCTGTGCTGTGACAACGGAGAAAGTGCCTAAGGGCATGTCGACTGAATTAATCATTTCCTTGAAGCACATAATATTGGTGACGATTTCTTCCAGTTTTTTTGTTTAAATGTTCCGCTTCCAGTAGCTGTGACGGTGCCATTTCATAAGCTTCTTGGTCATAATAGCCAAAAATGTTTAGGCCTTTGATTATTCTTCAGAAAATTCAGTCGAAAAAGTACTAAAAAATGAATGTATTTCTTGTAACGTTTTTGTAGTTTACAACCAATGCCGTTGTTTGCAATTTTGTTGGTATTTTTTCCGCAGAAAAATTGAGTTGAAAATGACAAAAATGATATTCATGTTGGGGCGCGTCCAAGTATTACGTAACGAAATTTGGTGGGATTGGGGTCTTGTAAAACGTTACTTAACATCGTTTTTGAATTTAAAGTTCTTTAGCGGGTGGTCATTTGAAATTAGGTGTGTATAATGGAACGCTTTCTGTTGACGCAAATATTGCTTTTGCCCCTTTTGAAATAGGTAGCATCATTGGTATTTTGTATTCTTCTTCTTGTTTTAAGTATGAGTGTAATAAAGAACGATTGTCAAAGAACACGCGCGTATTAATTTCACATTTTTGAAACAGTGATTAATATCATTTAATTGTGTCGAAATTCGCTTTTAACGCTGCCAGCACGGCATCATTTTGGTCCTTCGAGCCGGAGCATAGTTCTTTATTATCATTTTCGTATTATTTGTAAATAATATGTATATCTTTCCTTTACTGTTTCGAACCTTGTTACCTGGTTCAAGCCGGGCGGTATGTTGACGCAAATATTGCTTTTGCCCCTTTTGAAATAGGTAGCATCATTGGTATTTTGTATTCTTCTTCTTGTTTTAAGTATGAGTGTAATAAAGAACGATTGTCAAAGAACACGCGCGTATTAATTTCACATTTTTGAAACAGTGATTAATATCATTTAATTGTGTCGAAATTCGCTTTTAACGCTGCCAGCACGGCATCACTTTCTTTATACAGTGGAACCTCCATTATCCGTCTCCTGATCAACCGTCACTCCGATTAACCGTCACATTTTTTTTTTCGATTTGTTTCGATTCTGTTTATGTATGCACACATAGCGCGAAGCCATTCTGTCTGAAATTTTTCTTACGAAATTCGGAGATGAAAATTGCGCTAAAATTCATTAATCTTGTTCACTTTGAGTGTGATTCAATTTCATAACATGATGGATTTTCATTATGAAATCATTAGAGAAATCAAAAACGGTGTATCTGCTATTACAACTTTGAGCACTCAATTTGGTATTCCGCGAACCACAGTGATATAAAGAAAAATCCTGATGAGATCGAAAAGTATGTCTCTCAAATGGAATCATTGGATGGTCGCACAAAGCTACATCACCATACAGAATCATTACAAAATTCTGCCATATATTCGATTATTTGTCAGGCTGCTGGTCCCGTGCCTGACGGTTAATCGAGGTTCCACTGAATGTATGTTTATTGAATAGCTACAGCCAAAATATTTTATAAAAATGATAAAAGTTGACGGGATCTAGATAAGCTACACCAATAAATATTTAATATTAAAGCATTCATCGAGCAGAAAGTTCAAAAACTATCAGCTTCTAGATCGGTTAGACAAATGCTGAGGTATAAGCGTGGAAAGATTTCCTATTTTTATATCCTACACCGAGGATATATTCACTTTGTCTCTCCGTTTGTAACACCTCAAAGGGGGCGTGGCAGGTATGGAAAAGTATGTATATTCTTGATCAGTGTCACCACTGTCTGTCTGTCTGTCTGTTGAAATCAGGTTTACGGGAAAACCAAGAAAGCTAATTGAATGAAACTTTCACACACAGGTCACATCTTCTTGCAGGCATCTTGCTATTGAAAATGGGCGAAATCGGTTGACGGACACGCCTACCGCCCATACTCTATGTAAATTTACCCAGGCCAATTTTGAAAAAAGTTGCAGCGATTTTGATGAAACTTGGTGATTTGGTGCACATGTGAACCAAATTAGGATTTTATCATTTAAACTACCATATCTTGTAAGCCGTTCAAGATATTGCGATGAAATTTGATAAACGGATACACATCAAATATATCTTGAATTGAGATAAAAGTGGGCGGAATCGAGAAAGTGAGCGTGGCACTTTTCAACTGTAAAAATTTTGATTCCGTATATCTCAGAATTGGCACAAACGATTTCCATAAAAATATTGGGTATGATGCCGCTGAAAGCAGTCATCAATACAATCTCAGCCACTTTACTGAAAAAACTGGCACCGCCCACAATATTTATAAACGTTATATAAAGAGAACTAACAACGTAATCGTTATGAAATTTAATGAGGTAGATATATTTCCTATAAGGTCTCTTATGACAAAAATTTGGTTCAATAGTACCTGTGGGCGTGGCACCTTCCATATAAGCAAAAAACGTTCATTGTTATAGATAGTGTGCTATGAGAGTAATCTTCATAAAATTTGGTCTATAGATGTCAGTTACTATAAGCTTTAGAAATAAATGAATTTTGAAAGTATTGCATCAGTGGGAGTGGCACCTCCCATATAAACATAAATTTGTAAGCGCTGTTTTAAGTGAACTATTGCAGCAATTGCAATGAAATTTAATGTAAGTTGTTCAGTTGCTATAGAGTATATCTGAATCAAAATTGGCTGAAATAGCACCAGTGGGCGTGGCATCCCCCATACAAGTAAAATACGGTAAGTGGCATATTTATCGAAATATGTGAGCAATCATACTAAAATTTTGTGTAAGAGGTTTGCTTATGGAAAGCAATTTCTGGATCCATTGATTCTCATGGAATTTAAACCACGTGTCTTTTATGTTAAAAGACATAGTTAAGTCCATAAAACTTTTATTTAGGGTGGCCCTCATACAAAAATATTTTTAAAATAGCATTTTCACAATGACCAGTCCATCGTTTAACATAGAGTTTACACCACTTTCCTTTTATATTAAGAAACATAGTAAAGCCCATAAAACTTCTATTTCAGGCAGAGCTTGAAATAAACTTTTATAAAAGTTATTTTTTAGGTAAAAGTAAACTTTAAACTTTTATTTTTGTGAAATAAAAGTAAAAGTTTCCTTAAAACTTTTATATCCAAAAATAAAAGTAAAAGTTTTTTTTAACTTATATTTCAAAAAGTCAAAAAAAACTTTTAAAAAAAACTTTTATTAATAAGTTTTTTTGACTTTTATTAATAAAAGTTTTTTTTTAAAAGTTTTTTTTAACTTATATTTTTAACAGTCACATGCAAAGAGTTTTTTTTGACTTTTATTTTTCAAAAGGCGAAAATAAAAGTTTTTTTTTTGTACGAAAAAACGAAGAAAATCCTTAAATAATATTTCAAAGGAGAAAACTTAGGATTATTGATAATAAAGTCCAAAGGAAAATACTTAACATGTTTCTGAAAAGAAAGAAATTTATGATAATTATGCACTTACATATGTATAATTTTTAGAAAAATTGTGCTCAACGCATCAATGGGAAAAGGCCGAAAATGGATTTTGGAAGTGACAAGTGAGGTCCCCGACCCTCCTAAATGGGTTTTTTGGACAAATTTTTCGAAAAAATTTTTATCGCACGAATCGATGGGAAATCCCGAAAATGGATTTTGGAAGTGACAAGTGAGGTCCTCGACCCTCCTAAATGGGTTTTTTGGACCCATTTTTCAAAAACTTTTTGAATAAAAGTATAAAAGTTTCAAGGTCTGATTTAAGTTGCATATTTAGGGTGGCCCTCATGCAAAAATATTTTTAAAATAGCATTTTCCCAGAGACCACTCCATTGATTCACATTGAATTTAGACCACGTGTCTTTTATATTAAAATACATAGACATAGTCTTATATTAAGAGACATTTTTTTATCTAAAAAACTTTTATTTAGGGTGCATATTTAGGGTGGCCCTCATACAAACTTTTTTTTTTAAATTAATTTTCACGGAGACCGGTTAATCGATTCACACCGAATTTACACCAAGTAGCTTTCATGTTAAGTGGCATAGTTAAGCCTACAAAACTTTTATTTAGGATGGCCCTCATACAAAAATATTCTTAAAATAGCATTTTCCCAGAGACCACTTTATTGATTCACATGGAATTTAGACCACGTGTCTTTTATATTAAAATACATAGACATAGTCTTATATTAAGAGACATTTTTTGGTCTAAAAAACTTTTATTTAGGGTGGCCCTCATACAAACTTTTTTTTTAAAAATTAATTTTCACGGAGACCGGTTAATCGATTCACACCGAATTTACACCAAGTAGCTTTTATGTTAAGTGGCATAGTTAAGCCTACAAAACTTTTATTTAGGATGGCCCTCATACAAAAATATTTTTAAAATAGCATTTTTCCAGAGACCACTCCATTGATTCACATGGAATTTAGACCACGTGTCTTTTATATTAAAATACATAAACATAGTCTTATATTAAGACATTTTTTGGTCTAAAAAACTTTTATTTAGGGTGCATATTTAGGGTGGCCCTCATACAAACTTTTTTTTTTTTAAATTAATTTTCACGGAGACCGGTTAATCGATTCACACCGAATTTACACCACGTAGCTTTTATGTTTAGAGGCATAGTTAAGCCTACAGAACTTTTATTTAGAGTGGCCCTCATACAAAAATATTTTTGAAAAAGCATTTTCACAAAGACCACTGCATCGATTCACATGGAAGTTACACAAGTATCTTTTATATTAAGAGGCACAGCTAAGACCGTGCAGTACCACGCTTTCCATATAAGAAAATACCAAAATTTGTGATGCAGATGAATGAGACTAGATACATATATCAAAAATACGGGAAAAAAGAAGTTTCAATGAGAAATTGCGAATAAAACAACATTTTGTATATATCAGCAATTATTTGATGCAGATGATTGAGACTTGGTAATAATATAAAACGCAAAAGCTATATTAAATTAAACTCATCGCACCACCTAGCAGTAAGGTACTTTATGTAAAAGAGTAGGGACAGAAGTTGATTTCGCTTTAAAAATGGGCTGATTCGCTTTTACATTCCATAGCATGAGTTCATACAGCTTCGCGCCACCTACCGGAAAGGGCAGAACAACGTCTGGCGGGATAGCTAGTGTTAATATAAGAGGTGCCACGCCCACTGATGCAATCCTGTAGAAATCCACTTAATTTTGAAGTAACTGAAATCTATACACTAAATTTTATAAAGATTACTCTTATACGAGTAGCACACTATCTATAACAATAAACGTTTTTGGCTTATGTATATGGGAGGTCCCAGCAAACATTCTGACTCTTTTTAGAGTGATGCCCGGGCCTAGGGCGTCAAAACAAAAATAGTTTTTAAGGCGCAAGAATATAAGTATAATTGAAATTAATAATTAATTTGAATTATTTTTATTATTAATGTATGAAAAGTTTCCAGTAAATCATATCAGATCATTTTATTATAGAATTTAGTTTTTAGATTGCAAGTACTTATACTTTTAATTTTATAATTTATCAATATTGGCCTTTAATAAAAATCTCTTGGGTATTTATTTAAAAGCCACAATGCTAATAAAAACAATTTTTCATAAAAAATTAAATTGTATGTTTCTTTTTCTAATTAAATTTTATGATTCATCAGAATAATATAAAAAAAAATTTTATCGGAAATTCAAAAAAAAATGTATATATATTTCAGAAATATCGGTGCAAAATCAATTAGTTTAATTGAAATTTAAGAAACAATTTTTTAGTAACAAAAAAAGGCCAATAAATATAAAAAATATTTCAATAACTTCAATGGACGAATATTATTGAAATCCAAAAAAATTTAAGCCATATCTACAAAGTTGAAATATTTTCAAAAATTAAAAATACAATTTTGTGTAACTTGAAAATTTTTATTTTTTTTTTTCAACTAAGAATTTTAATCAATATATCCTGAAGCATTCAATTTATAAAAACAAATATGTGTGCAGTCCACACGAGGTAGAAGTGAAACCTTCAGAAAACTAAACTGCAAGGAGATTACGGTAAGATTCCGATGATTTTAAATGGAAACTTTAATGTGAACTTTGCATTGGATACTATGATTGAGTTCCTCAACACCAAATTAAAAATGTGCAGCAGTCGCACTGAATCGACAACAGATCAAAAACAGTAATTGACGCTGTATTTCAAAGTTATATTAATCAAATTCAAACTAAAGAATTTATTTCATACTATAGTTCCCATATGCCACTTTTGTCATTCGTTGAAATTTAAAACATGGAGTCTGAATAATAAAATTTCTTTTAAATTTGGTACACATATTACAAAAAGTAAACCATATAATTGTCCCACTTCTGATACTGCATTTGTCAAATTCTTTTGTAGTTTAGACCAAATCCATTTCAAACCATGCATGTTACGGAATTGGCAACCAATTCCGTAATATGAAATAGTCCGACTGCATGGTTTGAAATGGATTTAGTCTTTAGTTTTCTTAAGGTTTCACTTCTGCCACGTGTGAACTGTACACATGATTTTTTTTTTTCTTTAATACACCACGCAAGCTATGATGTCAGATGGGCAGGAATGATGATCGAAAATTTTACCAACAAGTCAAGCGTCTGACCCAAGGTTTCAAGCCCGGAGCATCTACCTGTAAATATGAACATGGAAATCTGGTTACGGATACGCATGTTACACTGAGATTATGGAGGGAACACTTTTCCAAGCTGCTTTCTGGCGATGACTCCACCAATCCCGCCTTTGGAGAAATTAACCCGATGCCACCAATCAACGACGATGGTGTGGACGTACCACCACCTAGCCATGACGCGGTACGAGTTGTGATCCAACGACTTAAGAACAACAAAGCGGCTGGTGCCGATGGCCTGCCTGCTGAATTGTTCAAGACCAGCGGCGAAGAGCTGATAGGGTGTATGCATCAACTCATCTGCAAAATATGGCAAGTAGAAAGCATGCCCGACGATTGGAATCTCAGTGTCCTTTGTCCTGTACTGAAGAAAGGTGACCCGACAATCTGCGCTAACTACCGGGGAATCAGTCTTCTTGCCATCTCTTACAAGGTCCTATCGACTGTACTGTGTGAAAAACTTAAGCCGTTTGCCAACACACTGATTGGGCCTTATCAGTGCGGCTTTAGACCTGGTAAGTCCACCATAAACCAGATCTTCACACTACGTCAAATCCTGGAAAAAACCCACGAAAAACAGATCGATACCCATCATCTTTTTATCGATTTTAAAGCTGCTTTCGATAGCCCGATACGGGATTGCCTGTATGCCACCATGTCTGAGTTCGGTATACCTGCGAAGCTGGTGCGGCTTTGCAGAATGACGTTGAGCAACACAGCCAGTTCCGTCAGAGCAGGAAGGGACCTCTCCGAACCATTTGATACCGAACGAGGTTTCAGACAGGGCGATCCACTATCCTGCAACCTCTTCAACTTTGTGATGGAAGGGGTGTTGCGAAGAGCCAGTGTACATCGTAATGGCACTATTTTCTACAAAATTGTCCAGCTCCTTGCATATGCCGATGATATTGATATCATTGGACGTTGTAAGCGAGATGTTACTGCTGCGTTCTCTGCTATCGAAAAAGAGTCAGCGAAAGTGGGTTTGACGATGAATGAGGGCAAAACAAAGTATATGCTGTCCACAAACAGGGAGAAGCGGCGCATTGGATCCTTTGTTACTGCGAACAACTATACTTTCGAAGTTGTCAAGGAATTCACCTATCTTGGCACCGCCGTGAACACTCAAAACGATGTCAGCCTGGAGATAAAGCGAAGACTAACTCTTGCTAATAGGTGTTACTATGGTCTCAGTAAGCAATTGAGTAGTAGAGACCTCTCTCGCCCGACAAAACTGACACTCTACAAGACGCTCATCTTACCCGTGCTACTTTACGGCGCAGAAGCATGGGTTGTGTCGCAGACTGATGCAGCCACGCTTGGGGTGTTTGAGAGAAAAATTCTTCGTAAAATCTTCGGTCCTGTTCACGTCGGCGACGACTACCGTATTCGAATGAACCACGAACTGTACGAGCTCTACGCTGACATTGACATAGTCAAGCGCATCACTATCCAACGTCTGCGCTGGCTGGGACATGTTGTGCGTATGGACGAAGAAGCTTCGGCGAAAAAGGTGTTTGATGCGGAAGCCGCTGGGCGACGACGAAGAGGAAGACCATGCCTCCGATGGAAAGACCAAGCCGAGGAAACCATATCCACGCTTGGTGTGAATGATTGGAGAAGGCGCGCGCGAAGCAGAGGCGCCTGGAGAGAGCTTTTGAGGTCGGCCGTAACCCGGTAACGGGTTGTTATGGCCACCCAAGTAAGTAAGTAAGTAAGCTATGATGTCTTTTCGCAAGCCTTCGTAATAATCAGCCGCACACACAATAAACATATGAAGAAAGCGACGTAGAATTGACTGTCGGACAACTGAGAAAATAACAGAATTTGGTAACAGCAATAATAGTCGTTGTTTGGAACGCAATTTTAAATCGTTTCAATGCTGCGAATATAAAACTTCAGTATTCTCAAATCCATATATCATCCGTTGTCCAAATTTATGGTCCTCTGGCTTCTTTTCTTCAAGATATGAGAGATAAACAATTTTCTGAATATGAAGAAAAAGCCAAGACACTATATGGAGTCCATGATTATTATTATAATACTTGTCGCCAAAAAACTTTAGTTAGACGAGTCGCGAACATACGAAAGAGCACCTGTTTCTGGGCAAGAACATTTTCGAACTACTATTAACTATCTCATTTTGGATACATATAATTAATTCTAGATAGAGGGCTTTTAAGTTGGAATTCGTTAAAAGAGAGCGAAAAAAAAGAAGATTTTTTTGAAATTTTGTTCGAAGCAGGCGCTCAGCAAATCAAACAACATGAATATCATTTTTATTTTTCAGTTTGAGCCCAAAAATGTACGCACTTGATCAAGCGACCAAGGGTTCTAAGCCCCTTATATGAATATTTCCAGATTCGGAAAGGTTTAAGCCCAAATTGAGACAACACGGCGATAGTTGTAGTGTATTTTGACACATTGATTTAGTTTCCGTGTTAATTTTAAGGGAAGTTTCATTTTTTATCTTTCAAAACGAAATCCTGCTCAATCGGCCCGTCTTATGGCAAAGGATATGGAAATATCCAAGATTTTCATGCAGCGCCTTATCAGGAATGACCTACATCTCAAGGCCTATAAAAAGCAACGCGTTCATGAGCTAACAGATAAGCAATAGCTATTGCGTGTTACAAAAAGTAAGGAGCTACTTGCCTGGCGCGGTGGAGATGAAATCATTTTTTCGGATGCAAAACTGTTCTTCCTGCAAGACAGCTACAACCAGCAGAATAATCGCGTGTACGCAAGAAGTCTTGAGAGTGCTCCAAAAGATAAATTGGCTGTTAAGCGATTTAAAAACGTAACCAAAATCATGGTGTGGGGAGCGGTATCACAAAAAGGTAAATTGCCGTTGCTTTTCATCGATCAGGGTGTCAAAATTGATACCAACTACTACCTCGACAACGTCTTACAAGACCATCTTCTTCCCTACGCCAGGATATTGTACGAATATGAGTATTTTTGTTTCCAACAAGACTCTGCACCTTCCCATAAAGCAAAGCGCACTCAAGAATGGTGCCGAGAAAATTTCCCTGATTTCATCTCTGCTGAAGAATGACCAACATCATCACCGGATCTCAATCCTTTGGATTTCTGCGTATGGGGCTATATGTTAAGTAGAATTGGGTCTACGAAAGGCTTAGCAATTAATGGATTCAAGCAGCGTTCGATAACGATTTGGGATGAAATGGACCAGAATATGGTTCGTGCCTAGGGTTGCCAGATGGGCTGGATTCGCCTGGATTGTCCAGATTTTTAGTCACAAATCTAGAGTCCAGACAATCATAAATATTTCCAGGTGAAATTCGAAAAACCGTACGAACCATGCCATTAACGAATCATTTGCCGAAAATGCGTTCACTACAATTGGCAGACACAAATTTTCATATTCCAAGGCATATTGGTTAATTTTGTTTAAATAAAATACATAAGTTCTTCTAAAACTAATTTTTAGTTTTATTTATTATACAGAAAATTTAAGATTTTTTTTTTCAAGTGTCCAGAAAACACAATTTGGATCTGGCCTATTCGTGCCGCATGTGAATCGTTTTTCAAACGTTTACGTGTCGTAATTAAAGAAAAGGGTGAGAGATTCGAACTGTATAATTAATTTAAGAAATTTTGCAATGCAGTTAAACGTTTAGAATAAAAAAAAAATAACATATCGTTGACGACTTTGATTTTTATAGGATTTCCATTTACTGACAGGTTTTATGGGCCACACTGTAGATGAATGTAATTGAATAATTTTCTCAACAAGTTTTCCTTCTTTTAAAATTTCAATTTATTTAATTTAATTTTCTAATATTCAAATAACTTTATTATGAATTAAATAAAATAAATAAAATTACAAAATACAAAAAGGTCTCAATTTAACATTGTGAATTCGTTTGCTTCGTTGTAAAAGCCTACGTAACTCTCACTGGTTCCAGCTTTTTGATTTGGCTCGCAATAATTTATTACTGGGAAAAAGCTTGGACTCTCGTTCTTTTACATTTACTTCTTTGCTTCTGTCCAAATTTGTCAAATAGTACTAATTGTAAGTATAACACAAAATGTAGAAATTGTAATTCATTTTTATGCAAACATCATTCGCATGTAGATATAACTTGTATTAACTGTAACAAGTCTTAAGAAAATGTTATGAAATTGTGTTGAACAAAATTTGCCCAAAAGACAGATTTCGATACTTTTTTTTCTTACAGGATGAGGGTTAGACAAATAAAAGTCTAACTTAGCCTAAATTTTTCTCCCTTTTCAGGTTGGTTGTTGCGGCAAAGATTCTCCTGATGATTATGAAAATATTTTACATCGTCCTATTCCACAATCTTGCTATGGCATGTTAAACGGTGAATTGCACAAAAAGGGTTGCATTTCTGCTATTCAAGAGGAAGCCGAAAAATATCATGAAAAATTCTGGTTTAATTATGTTTCTAATGCAAGTTTTACTTTTTTTAATGATTACTTAAACCTTTGTTTATGAAAAATAAGTAAATTCTTTTCTCTGTTTCAGATATTTATGTTTGCCACTGCTTGTTATTTGGTAGTATATTTCACTGGACTTCAATCGACAAGCAACAGTAACGTTACAGCTACAAATTGAACATCGAATATCTTTTGTAGAGTATTTCTCTACTCAGTAAAATAACATTTTTCTTCTTCAAGCTTTATTAAAAGGTTAACTAGCTTAATACAACTGATTAATGTCAAGTTCTTAATTAATCACGCCACATATGCATGTTATTGTAACGGGTATAATTATAACGTTTTATACTAAATTTAGTCTCTTTAACTAAATACACTTTAGGGTGGATTAATATTATAGCATTATAAATATGAATACTTCACAACTTTAATTTGTCTTACACGATATTTCCTCAAATACGTGATTAAAAATTTAGAAGTACATAAAACTAAAAATTTCCATTCCATAAAAGTAAAGAATCACACACATATGTATTTTCCTTTCATTTTATTTTAAGTCTTTTATTGTTTTATCGAATAACTTCTACATTTTGCAAAAGAATAGTCTTTCATTTTTAATCTTAAAAATATGAAAAAGAAAGACTTTTTCACCGAGCAATTGAAATTTAGTGATTTTTGAAAAAGACCAAAAAAGTCAGTTTTTTCGGACTTTAAGCGCTTGTAACTCCATCAAATCTTATCCGATTTACACATACAGCAAACTGTTAGAGAGGGAATTTTTTAGTTCTGCCCACCCTTTATTTTACTGGCATTCAAACCTCCACTACATTCGGTTTCATCGCTTGCCATAAGAGTAATACGTGCTTTACTTATCGTTCAACCTTCATTAAATCTTTGATTGATCACGAATAAAAATAAAGTACACTTAACCCCCGTATTACACGCAACTTTCTTACACGTTTTCGATCTTGCACGGTTTTTGAAATCAAAAGTTCTATTCAAAATATTGGTCATAATGAACATCTTATTTCTTGTCAATGTTAATTTTTTCATCATAACTTATGATACACATTTGTTTAAAAAAAGGACACTTAAATAATGGAGATTTCTCTGGTTTCCTGTGAAGTGTTATAAGTTTCGGAATTTGTTTTACTGTTTTATGGTGCAGTCTGTTTTAAAAAAAATTAAGTGTTTTAGAGCACTCAACGCCAAGTTTTTATGAGCGACTAACGCTAATTGCTGAGAGACTAAGAGTTTAAGTTTTTTTTTTTAAATCTTTATTTAACTGTATTTGATTATCAAATTAGCTCTGGCTTATAATATTTTAAACTAGCCAATTTATACTTAATTTCTGTGACTTAACGTAACCAGTATTTCTGGCTTCTTATATTTTCGTTAAATTCTCTGCACAAATACTATCATCTTTTAGCTTTAAGATGCCATCTCAAGTGTGTCGATATCTTAAATAGAAAAATGTTTACAGCTAAAAATATTGAAGCCTAAAAATGGCGTTTTGCATATGCTTCAATTCGGCCAGGCGGGGACTGACGCATCCGAAAATTAAATGCTGTTGGATTTCCATCCGTGGAACCCAAACGAAGATTCTCACAAAATCTGACAAAATTAGACGTTTTCATCTGGAATGACTCTTACATAACAAAATGGCCTTTCAAAAAGGCTACTTTAATAATTATTAGATTATAATCACAGAAACCAATGCCAAGTAGTCCTTCCGAACGTTGTGATACTTTGAAGATTGTTGGCTACATTACCAGTCACTTCAACATCAGCGGAAAGGAGTTTCTCTGTATTAAAAAGATTGAAAACTTACTTGAGGTCTTACTTACTTACTTACTTAGATGGCCATAACAACCCGTTGTCAGGTTACGGCCGACCTCATTAGCTCTCGCCAGGCGCCTCTGTTTTGCGCGCGCCTTCTCCAATCGTTAATGCCAAGCGCGGTTAGGGCTTTCTCGGCTTGGTCTATCCACCGGAGGCATGGTCTCCCTCTTCGTCGTTGACCGGGGACCTTCCCTTCGAATACCTTTTTCGCAGGAGCTTCTTTATCCATACGATGGACATGACCCAGCCAGCGTAGTCGCTGTATTGTTATACGCTTAACTATGTCAATGTCGGCGTAGAGCTCATACAGCTCGTGGTTCATTCGAATGCGATAGTCGTCGCCAACTCGAACAGGACCAAAGATTTTGCGGAGAACTTTCCTCTCGAACACCCCAAGAGCGGCTGCGTCTGTTGTCGAAACCACCCATGCCTCAGCGCCATAAAGAAGCACAGGTAGAATGAGCGTCTTGTAGAGTGTTAGCTTTGTCGATCGAGAGAGAGCTCTGCAACGTAATTGCTTACTGAGACCGTAGTAGCACCTATTAGCAATTGTTATTCTCCGCTTAATCTCCAGACTGACATCATTGTTGCTGGTTACGGCAGTGCCAAGGTAGATGAATTCCTTGACAACTTCTAATTTACAGTTGCCCTTTCTAACATGAGAGTCTAGATCACGTGCTCTCTTGTTGTTGTTAGTAGACATCATGTATTTCGTCTTGCCCTCGTTTACCGTCAAACCCACTTTGGCTGATTCCTTTTCAATAGCAGTGAAAGCAGCAGTAACATCTCTCTTACTCCCACCGATAATATCAATATCATCAGCGTACGCAAGGAGCTGAACACCTTTGAAGAAAATGGTGCCATTATGATGCACACCGGCTTTTCGTACGATCCCCTCCATAATGAAATTGAAGAGATCGCACGAGAGCGGGTCGCCTTGTCTGAAACCTCGCTCGGTATTAAAAGTTCCGGAGAGGTCATTTCCTACCTTGACGGAGCTAAACGTATTGCTCAACGTCATCCTGCAGAGCCTTATCAACTTTGCAGGTATACCGAACTCAGACATTGTTGCGTATAGGCAATCCCGCACTGGGCTATCGAACGCAGCTTTATAATCGACGAAGAGATGGTGAGTGTCGATTTGATATTCATGGGTTTTCTTCAGGATTTGGCGTAGTGTAAAAATCTGGTCTATGGTGGACTTAGCAGGTCTAAAGCCACACTGATAGGATCCGATCAGCGTTTCTGTATACGGCTTCAATCTTTCACACAATACGCTCGAGAGGATCTTATATGCGATGGAAATAAGACTGATACCCCTGTAGTTGGCGCAGATTGTCGGGTCTCCTTTCTTTATTACAGGACAAAGCACGCTGAGATTCCAATCGTCGGGCATGCTTTCCGCTAGCCATATTTTGCTGATGAGTTGATGCATGCACCTTATCAATTCATCGCCACCAGCTTTAAACAACTCAGCTGGCAGGCCGTCAGCACCCGCTGCTTTGTTGTTTTTGAGTCGCTGGATAGCAACTCGAACCTCTTCATGGCTAGGTGATGGTACTTCCACTGCATTATCATCGATTGGTGGTATCGTACTGCATTCTCTCTGGGCGGAATTGGTGGGATCATCGCCCGTAAGCAAGTTGGAGAAATGCTGCCTCCATAACCTCAGTACACTCTGTGTATCTGTAACCAGATTTCCATTTTCGTCTCTACAAGTGGATGCTACGGGCTTGAAACCTTGAGTTAGACGCTTAACTTGTTGATAGAATTTTCGTGCATCCTTCTTGCCCTGGTACACCTCAAGTTCCTCACGCTCACGCTTTTCCTGTTCCCTTTTTTTACGTCTAAAAATGCGCCTCTCTTCCTTCCTCTTTTCGCGGTAGTTTTCTCGCACGGCTCGCGTTGCGGCTGACTGCAACGTCTTCTTGTATGCGGCGTTTTTTTCAGCAGTCGCATCGCGACACTCCTGGTCATACCATTGGTTTCGAGGTTGTGGGCGTCGAAAACCAATGACTTCCTCGGCAGCAGCGCGCATGGAGTGGGAGATGTGTGTCCAAAGTCCACCGGCGTCGTCGGTTCCAGAGGTTGGTTGGTTGAGCTTAACCGAGAGTTGAGCGGAGTACGCCTCGGCAGTCCGTTGTGATTGCAGCTTGGCGACGTCCAGTTTTCGTTGCATGCCCGTGCGTACATTCTTCGCATTGCATAGCCGCATGCGGATCTTAGCTGCAACAAGATAGTGGTCGGAGTCAATGTTGACCCCCCGAAATGTACGCACATCCAGAATGCTTGAAGCGTGCCTTCCGTCGATCACAACATGATCAATTTGGTTTTTCGTTTTTTGATCCGGGGATAGCCAGGTGGCCTTGTGAATGTCGAGGTGTTGAAATCTGGTACTACTAACTACCATGTTTCGCGCCGCGGCGAAGTCGATCAGTCTCAGACCGTTGTTTGAAGTGGTCTCGTGGAGACTGAACTGACCGACTGTAGCGCCAAAGATGCCTTCTCATCCGACCTTCGCGTTAAAATCGCCGAGGACTATTTTTACATCGTGGGTCGGACAGCGGTCATACACGTCCTCTAGGCTCGCGTAGAAATCATCCTTGGTGGCATCGTCCTTTTCCTCCGTCGGGGCGTGCGCGCAAATTAGGCTTATGTTGAAGAATTTTGCCTTGATACGGTTCGTAGCCAACCTTTCGTTTATTGGCGTGAACCGGGAAACTAGGTGGCGTAATTTTCGACTTACAACGAATCCGCAACCAAATTCGCGCCTCTCCGCATGGCCGCTGTAGTAAATATCACAGTTCGTCCGTTTAGAGCAGCCTTGTCCTTTCCATCGCATCTCCTGGATGGCGGTGATGTCAGCCTTTATTTTTACGAGGGCTTCCGCCAGTTGGATAGTTGCACCTTCCCTATGGAGGGTCCGGACATTCCAGGTGCATATCCGTAAATCATTGTCCGTTTTTCGTTTGCAGTGGTCGTCATCGTAGTGGGGGCTATTATCCGAGGCTGATTTGGTTTTCATTGGAAATGATGATAATGTGTGGTGGGACCCAAACCCTACGCACACATTCCAAGTTTTAAGTCTAGGAGAGACCCGCCTTCTCACAACTAGCTCACCCCCGGACGGGTGTCCAAGGGATCTCCAGAGGATACTTGGCCAAAAAAGGCCGGAAGTTTGTGAGCTGCTTGAACTGCTTGCAAAAGAATCATCTCTGGCCACTCCCAAGTGAGTGGCGATCAGGACTTTCCCCACTTACGTGGACTTCTACAAGCAGCCCCATCCCCCTACTTGAGGTCTTAAATGAATGAAAATTGCCTTAATGGCTTAGCTATTGCTAAAATTCGATAGGAAATAGAAATAAACGCAGAATAAATCATTACGGCACTTTGCAAAAAAAAATCTCCATAAAGAACGTAATTTTTTTTAAAGTATTATTGAATTTTTAAACATATATCAATAACAAATGATGATAAATGGAAATCTTGTAGATACATATCGCTCACTTATTTACCTGCAATTATTTTATACAAAAATGTTTCTCCGAAGTCCTAATCATATTTCTTGAACTAAAGATGTAGCATCCCACACATGCTGGCTGGCTACATTGTAAATAGAATCTCAAGTGAATTATTGTTGAGTTTTAATTTGAACCTAATGGTTTATCTCTAGTGTTAATTGAAATTGAATCGTAATTTATTTGATTGCAATTGCAAAACACATTACTGATGTTTGCAAAGCGTAGGGTACTAACTCAAAATGTTACTAACGTAATTTGTTCCTATGTAAGCAATAAAGTATTATTGCATTATGGGGAATTACTCATTGGAAAAATTTCTTTTCGAGTCTTATTTTTACATAATTCTGTTTGTTATGGTGTGATTAAAAACAAAGATAAAAATTATATATTATACTATATATGCTTTTTTCCTTACATTAGAAAAACTGTATTGAAACTTAATTACATTGTGACGAACCTTCCGGCCGGGGTCTTGGCTCGCCGGTGTCCAAGGTTCAGTTACAGAAAATTTGTATTCGCAGGTTGGCTAATCTTTCTTTCTTTTATTAAAGAAAACGCGAGCGGAGTTTTTTTCAATTTTAGATAATTTTTATTGTTTATAAATTCAATTCAATTAAATTTCCTCTTAATTAGTTAAGAAAGAAGCGGATTAATTTCTGTATTAAATAATAAAAATAATTATTGCTACTCTAGCGCTGAGAAATGTTCCTGTTATGCCTCTGGTATCAACCGGGGATATTCCTTTCTCCTCACACTTGCGACTGACTTGACTTCTGCTGGCACTGAGTTTTTGTATTCGTTTCGCTTTAGCGCATGAGTACCTAGGGGAAACCCGAAAACACACTCATGCGATTGCTTCTAGCCTCAACTTTTACGCGTAACTTGTCTCTGCCGCTGTGACCGATGCTGAGCTCTTGTAACCAAATACCTCGGGAAAACCCGAAAACGTATTTGTTTGGTTGAACACGTCAACGACCGCCTAATAAAAACTTGTACCTGCCGCTGTGACCGATGCTGAGCTCTCGCAACTAAGTACCTCGGTGAAACCCGAAAACGCACTTATTTGGTTGAACACGTCACCAACCGCCAAATAAACTAATCTCTGCCGCTGTGACCGTACGCTACTTTGCTGAATCTCTCGCGTTCTAGCGCATGAGCACCTCGGGGAAACCCGAAAACACACTCAAGCGTTTGAATCTAGCCGCAACCCCCACACATGCAATTCCTATGCATCAAACGCTATGCTATCAGCTTGACGATTGCTCAGAGTTCTTACTCACAAGTACTTCGGGAAGACCCAAAAACGCACTTGTGTGCTCAAATGCACAACGATCGTCAAGCTAGCTCACTGCTGGAAAGAGAATTTGGTTAGTTATTTATAAATTACCACTGAAGGCTGCGAACTGCGACTGCTGGCTCTGGTGGTCCCCGGTTGAATGACTAAAATTGTGATCTGCATCTAAAACCTAAACCAAAATAGACGAGACGAGACGTAACGAGTAAAGCCTAAACCAAAATAGACGAGACGAGACGTAACGAGTAAGTTCGAGTGTATGTAAACCAATGTTGATAGCCAAAATGAACCAACGTAATTGATCGAAAGTGAACGAAACATTTTGACGAGACATGTTGTTCCGTAAGAACCGAACTTCAATACGTTGCTACTCGTCATAACAGCTTTTTCGACTCGTTGGCTAGCGTAACATTTTGGGTTAAATGTCAAAACAGACGAAACGAGTGCAAACGTTCGTTCAATTGCTATCGTCTCGTCACGTCTATTTTGGTTAAGGCTTAACACTTAACCTTTTGCTGGTGTCGATTACATCAGCTGGTTCTAATTATCTGTCACAACAGTTGTTTCGGTTGGTGGTGCCAGATAGTTTGATAACTTAACCTAGTGTCTTAACTACTAATTTACGTTCTTATGCCAACTTCGATAATTAGTTGTTCACATGTGCCTTTGCTTATGATTATTTTATTTTAATGTACATACACTCAGTAGAAAAAGTCTGCGTACAAAATGAAAAAAAAATACTACTAATGAAAAATAATTGAAAGAATTGTTTTTTTAATTCAAGTTTTTTTTAATCTTTAGATTATCATTTAGTCTTTATTTTAACATAAACTTATTAAATGAAAGTTTAACAGAAAATAATATAAAAATTCAGGACAGAAAAATCAACGTTATATATGGCAGAAAAAGTCTGCGTACATGAATTTTAAAAGTGAGTGAAAATTATTTATTAAGCTTATAATATAATAGTCAATAACTTGTTGGGTATCCCTTCTTTTGAATGACCTCCAGAAGACGTTTTGGCATAGAATTAACAAGTTTAGCAGTGTACTCATTGCTAATTTTGTCCCATTCTTCGGCAATCTTTTTTTTTAGCATATCCTTGGAAGTAATGGTGTGTTCCCGGATCTTACGCTCCAACAAATCCCACAGATGCTCTATGGGATTTAAGTCAGGGGATTGTGGTGGCGTTTTAAGCTGTATGGGGGCATTATAAAGCAACCAGAGCTTAACAACTTCTGCCGTATGTTTGGGGTCGTTGTCTTGCTGGAAAAAAAAGATATCTTTGAGTCCCAGCAATTCGGCACTTGGCTCCAAATTGCGATTTAAAATATTCATGTAATCTATTTAATTCTTTATACACTCAATGAATTCCATTTTGCCCACACCATTGCTTGCCATGCACCCCCACACCATTACTCCACCTCCACCATGCTTTACAGTTGGATAAAGATTCTCCTTGTTGTAAGCAGTACCCTGTTTTCGCCAAACAATCTTTCGTCCTTTGATACCAAAGATGCAGAACTTGCTTTCGTTCGAAAAAATCACCCGTTTCCAATACTCTGGCGGCTTATTTACGTATTCCCTTGCAAAATGCCAATCGCTTAAGTCTATTCGTTTTGGAGACAAGTGGCTTCTTGCGTGCAACTCGGCCGCGGTACCCATATTTTTTTAATATTTTGCGAATAGTATAGACACAAACATGCTTATGGAACTTTTGCTTAATGTAATTTCTCAAATCCAAAGCAGTTACACGAGGATTGGATTTCACTGACAGGATAATACTGCGTGTTTCTCTTGTTGTCAGCTTTCGTGGACGTCCTGATCTGGGCTTTGACACTAGTTCTCCAGTTGTTTTATAGTTGATGACGACCCGTTGGATAGAAGAATGTGCTCTATCAACGTTTTCGCCTATTTCGCGAAAAGTTTTTCCTTTTTCCCATTGCTCGACAATAATTTTTCTCTCACTAATACTAATCTCCTTCCTTTTGGTAGCCATTATTAAATTAAACTCTTTTCAATCGCGAAAGTACCTAACCAGAACGTTCGTTTGCTTATTATGATCTACGGTTGCATCTCCAATAGCAATCAAACCAAATATTCCTGTAAATCCATTGGGTATTCCCCTTTTTTATATTTTGTACGCAGACTTTTTCTGTCGTAGGTGGCGATGATTTTTTTCAATTTGAACTTTTATCATTTTTCTGTTGAACTTTTATTAAAGAAGTTTGCTTTAAAAGGAAGACAAAATAATGCACTAAAGTCTAAAAATAACTTGGAAGGGAAAAAATTTATTTTTTAGAAGATTTTTTATAACTAGAAAATTTCTCCATTTTGTACGCAGACTTTTTCTACTAAGTGTATATAATATAATTCAGTTGTCTTACCCCTTTTTTTCCTTAGCAATAAATATTTATGCTGGTAATAATGTAATATGTAATAACTAAATATAAAGAACTTAAAAATGCATAAAAATATACTGCGGTGATATGGCGGTACGTGCGATAGTGCTGCATTCACATGTCACGGTGCCTGTATTTTGAGGATGGAAACGAGGGCCGACTTCCATCCTCACAACATAAATAATTTTATATTAATATTTTAATTAATAATTTAATTATTTAATAATTTCAATTTAAAGTTCTATCACTTTTACAGAAAAAACCCTAAACTAGTTTTTCAATTTCTATATCCTGCAATAAGGGCGTTTTCACTTTGTCATTCCGTTTGTAGCTAATAAAAGAGGGCGTGCCTTCTGCTTGTCTCTGCAAGGTAATTGATTGAAGTTCGATACACATCCCTTGGGTTTGAAAATGGACCAACTGTAACTTGACAAAAAAATTAAAAATATTTTAAAATAACCTGAACAAGCTCTAGATAAAAAATAAGCAAATTTTAACAAAAGGGCGTGGCACCTCCCATGCAATACAAAATTTATTTATGCCATACTGAGCGAATTATTTAAGGTAAATAGCCAAATTGCATATAGAGTAGAAGTGATTTGGAAAAACTCTCGACAAGACCAAGCTGATCTTCTAAAATTGGGCGTGGCACTCTCGATAAAAATAAAAATCTTAAAACGCTATGCTGAAAAAATTTTTCTTTAAAGCAATTAAACCAAATATCACAGAAATGGCTCTGTCCAGCATCAGACCAAAAGCTTGAAAGCTTTGAAAAGAGGGCGTAGCACATCCTATATCAGCAAAACTTAAATTTTTTCTAATTTTTTTATATTAAGTCTATCAAAATAAAACTTTTTTTTTTGCCATTTTTTAATGCTTTAAATCTCTTTATGTTAACCATTTCTGTAGCGAGTAGTATAAACACTTGTGTTTATGACGGAATTTTTCAAACGCACGAAGCACACTATTCGACGCCTTTCACTTAATGTCGTAAGCAAAAAGTTTAAGTTCGATATCTTAATAAGTAACTGAACAATATAATTTTAAGAATTTAACTTGTTTACGATTCCAATTAGCGGTGTCCCCCTTAAAGTATCAATTATAAGTCACAGTAGTTCAGGAACAACTATTTGGGAAGCCAAAAATTATTATTCATCAGCAAATAAGTTGTCCGAGCACAAAAAAATCTGGTAAGAAAAAAAAAGGTAATTATTTGAGCAGTAAAAAATAATTATTTGAGCAGTAAAAAATAATTATTTGAGCAGTAAAAAATAATTATTTGATCAGCAATTACATAAGATGATCAGCAAAAATTTTCAAAAGATTTTTTTGCTTGGCAAAAGAAAAAAATTGTTTTGTGGAAAAAACTAGTTGTTAATAAAAAAACTTGTTGATAAACAAACGAATTCTTTACTTAAAAAAAAAAAAAATAAATGGTTGATCAGCAAAAAAGTTATTTGATCAGCAAAAAAATTGTTTGGTCAGCGGCAAGTTATTTTATAAGTACAAATTTTAAGATAAGCATGGGAATTATTTGAGCAGTAGGCAAAATTATCTGTTCAGGAAATAAAAAAAAAAATGTTTAATTAGCAACCAAATGGATTGATCAAATAAAATGATCAGCATTGGGAGAAAAAATTTGTTGATTAGAACAAAAACAAAAAAATTTTTTTATCGGCAAAAAAAAACTTTTTGATCAGCAAAAAACTAAGTTTATCAGCTAAAAAATAAGTTTAGTGGCAAACAATTTTGAATAGGAAATTAATAATTATTGAGCACCAAAAATGTATCTAGCAAGCCATAAAAACTATTTGATTAGCAGCAAAATTATAAACGAAAGAACTATTTGGCCAGCAAAAATAAGTATACTCCTTACTCGTAAATACATGATACACAAAAAATTACTAATATTAACATTCCTACATTTCTAAGAAATTACAAATATTCAAACTTTTCGCATTTTTCAAATATTTTTCGTTCACGATTTATCTTTCATCGCACGAAAATGTGATGAAACCTTTTTGAACCCAGAGTCTATTAATTATCATTTCATTTTTATCTGTCTGTCAATCAACTGATTTATTGCTTTTTTATTTGCACATATCGGCGGCGGCAGTGTAGCTACATATCATAAGCCTAAACTACAACAAAGAAGCTGATAAGCTATCACGCGCGCAGCACACACACACCGCCATAGAAAACCAGCCGCAAATCGTTCAACTATAAAATCAAGAAATCATAATTTTTTATTTATTTCTCTCCGTACAATCCACACTTCCGTCGCCACATTGCTGGCAGAACTTTCTTCAGCGCAGCTTTTTCTGCACCAATTCTTATATGTATAAATCTAAATTAAATGAGAAAAAATATGATTTTTTTCTCTTTGCTCGTCCTTTTTACTTGCTTGGCTTTTCATACCCAATGTCCTTCCTGTAAGCACCCTGCTGGCGGTAAGTTTATTTTTTCTTTCGTATGACACTGGCATTTGTCTTCTCCCCCTTGGTGTTGCCATTACCATTAATGTTGTTGTAGCGGAAATAAGGTCCACCACCATCATAACCATCAGCAGTGTACTCTTGCACACAAACAACCATTAATCATCGCATAATAATTTTCTGGTGTCAGCCATATTTAAGCAACGTATTCATAATCCACCAGGAATCCGCATTTGACAAATCGTCTTTGCGTATGTCACACTTCTTATTATTTGTGCTACGGATGTGGGTTCGGTATTTGCTTTGGTCAGTAGGTCTGTAGACCTTGGAAAATTGTGTTTGCATGCAGCTTCAATGAGGAATTGCATTAAAGAATTAGGACGAAATTTATGAACTTTTTTTTTCTGTGGTGAGCAAACATACGTCTTAGAAATAAATTTAATTCAACTCATAAAAAGTTAATTTTTTCTTTAATTGCTAAATATTACGGGCTTGGAAAAAGTCTCTTAAGGTACTTGCCCTTAAATTAAATAAAAAAACCAAACGAAGATTAACACAAAATTCTGCATCTCTTCACGTAAGTTATAGTTTTAAATTAAGGCTAGATTCCTTGGTTCTATATTTTTACTATTGTTTTTGAAGAATTTTTTATTTTTAAAAAAAGCTAATTTTTAAGTCTTGGTTTTCGGGAGATATTTCCAAAGGAATATTTTATCTAAAGTCAGGAGTTAACGTGCATGATTTCTTTCTTTTTTGGGCGAAACCAACACTTTTAAAGTAACAAAGTTCAAGGGGTTTGCTTTGTTATATAATTTTTTTTTTTTTGTAAGGGCGTAGCCATAAGCTACTACGTTTTTCTGTCGGACTCGATTTTTCGTACATTTTGTCCGAAACGGATTCGAATCCGGAACGGATCCGTTTTACTTACAAAAAAACGAAACCGAAACGGATCCGTATATGAGGTCCGCTCCGAGTCGAAACGGATCCGTTTTACTTACAAAAAACGATTCCGAAACGGATCCGTTTTATTTAAAAATAAACGAATCCGGAACGGATACGTTTTACTTACAAAAAACGAATCCGAAACGGATCCGTATATTCTCAGCTCGAAATTGATCCATCGAAGCATGAAAAAAACGGAATGCGCACTGACGGATCCGCAACGGATTCGAAACGCATCCGCATCCATTTTTGTGCACATTCGGAAGCTGTGTGTGGTTTGTCAGAACAGAAAATAATTTATAAATGATATTTTATTGAGCTTGCTGTTAATTCAGTGGCAACAAGCAAAAACAGCTTAAGTCGATATATGATCACAAGGCAAAGCCAAATAAATTTTGTGTATAAACAGGTGACTTATACTGTTTCGGATCGTTATCGTAGATCGACTTAAGCTGTTATTACTTATTGCCACAGGGTGTCAACATCAAAGAAATTTCACTTAATTTAGTTTAGTTTAGTTCATTTTTCCTTTGTATTTATTTAATACAAAGGAAAAATGAACTAAAGCTAGTTATACTAGTTTCATCCTCTGCTAGAAAGACTCATCAATAACTTTTAAGCCTTTTAAGCTTAACTGTGTTTGTTATGAGAACTATGTATGTGATTCAATCAGTACTTTGGGGTCATAAAGAAGAGCCAGCTTGCGAGGACAATATCGCCTCGTTTTTATCAAGAACGTTTGATACACAAAATCGTTCACTGCTTAGCGATAGATCTGCATATGGCCATTGCGAAACTGAAGCAATATCATGAATAGTCAAAAGTTTCATATCAGAGGTGCCACAAGACAAAAGATATTTTTGAAAAATTATACATATATATTTTTTCCACATTTTAGTACAGTGGGTCCTCTGATATAGAGCATATGACCTTAACTGCTTTTTGAAAGATATAGTACTAAAAAATAACTTTCAAATGAGGTTTATATTTCCGATATTAAAAACCATTTTTGCATTTAATGTACCTGTAATTTTTACTTCAAAAAGAGAAAAGCGATTCTTCACAAAACAAACTGATGATGAATGGTATAAGAATCCAAAACAAAAACTGATTCTGCGCTGTAATGGTTTTCGAGTTTTTTTACCAGCCGTGGTTGCTATAGAAATTTTTTGAAAGCATGGCCAAGGGAAACCCTACCCGGATTCTAGATTTAGGCGTCATATACTTTTGCAAAATCCCTCGTTCTCCAGAAGTTTTTGAAGGCGATTTTTTAATTTTTTTATTTCGTACCACGTTTTATTTTGAAAAATTTTTCCAAATGCAAAAAAAGGACACATAATCGCCCATTAATCATTGGCCAATTCAGTGTTTCACGAAATCTGCTGATATTTTTTTTAAATTTTTTTCTTGAGGGACTAAATTTATGTTGTATAAAATACCAATTTCACCAGCACTATATGCGAGAACGTCGTATATAGAAGAAGGTTTAATCTTGAAATTTTTGAGTTGCTTAATAACACAATCATTTAAAGTGAATGAATCGAACAGCATTTTTCACAAAGACCTGCCAGGTTAAAAAACAAATGAAAAACAAAGCTCGGTTTCAGATGGTAGATCATATTATCAAAGCAAACTTTACAGATTTCGTCTTAGATTGAGAAAGACGCAAGTATTCAGGCCACATAAGTTCAAAGTTGTTTAGCGACTTCAGCTGAGGAAAAGATTCAAACTATGTCGAAATAAAAAAGGAGGCAAGGAAAGACCTAATGATATGAAAAAAGGCACAAGCTATGCTTAAATAACTTTATGTACCTCAAGATTGGATTTGTTTGAAAACACAAACTCCATTAAGTTACGTCAAGTTGAGTGCATCACAGACAATAAGGTATAGGTATAAGGATATTTTCTATGCTACAAAACAGTCATCGTACGCAATCAAACCATTGTGATAACCACACATGATGATAAACACTTAATGCCAACATAAATTAAACACAAAATCAGCACTTAATTTTCGCTTAATTTAATCATTGCAAGATTTTATTGCAGCCACATACCATATGTTCATTTTAATGGTTTTCCTCATTTTTTATGGTGCAATTCTATTGCAACATCACTTATTGAATTTATATTTATTGCTGCTGCTGCTCTAACTTTATTAATATTTCTTTTTATATTTCAATTTAAGTATTAATAGCATTATTTGTTCATATGTTGGCACAATACTTCGTTGCCAATACACACACACATACATGTACAATCACACACACACAGATTTTTATGGTGGTCAGCAAAATGTGACGTTGCTATTGCGTCAACAGATTTTGTTCCGGTCGTTGCTGTTGCTCATCAAGTTTGCATTTACAATTTTTAGAGTTGTTGCTGCTGCTGATGCACAATCAGCTATTTTTCTTTCACAAAAAAAAATTTTTTTTTTGTTGTTACTTCCCATTTCATTTCATGTCTTTCCGATATATGGTTCTTTGTTGTCGTCCTTAATGTCTTGTCACAATCATGTCTTCTTTATGCCTTTTTAGCTTGTAAAGGAAGTCATAAATATTGTTCATGGGTGGACAGAAATTTTAACAGCAGCAGCAACAACAACAACAACAAGAGCTAAGATCATCAGCAGCAGTTACAATAACATCAGCAGCATCGACAGTCAACAGCCGTGCAGGACATTTTTGTTAGAAAAGATTTTTTTTATTGTAAGAGTAGATAGTTTAGGGTGTCTTCGAAAAATTGTCATTTGTAATATTAATTTTATTTGTTTAGGAAATACTCAGAAGATCAAAATCGGGATTAAGAAAATAAGTAAAAAACAAATTATTTTTTAATGTTGCAATAACTACATCAATACAATTTTTAGAATCAAATATTTTAGATGAATAAAATTCGATATTTTGTTAATCTGATTTGCTTAAAAATTTTGTCCGAAAGTGGCGTGGTTTTTTGTTAAAGCGGCCAGTGTGATGTTTAAAGAACACATTTCTTATATAGTATATACATATGCTTTTAAAATTTATGCATTTTTCAGAATCAATGACTTCACTTAATGAATCAAAAGCCTTTGAAGTACGAGCAAAAGGTTTATCTCCCAATCTTTCCTATCAATTCTTTGTAATTTTTTTTTAGAAGTACAAGTGACACCCTAAAATTACAGCACTTATACACAAATGCATTTTCATGAATAGCCACTAAGTTAAGATATTGTTGCTCTACACAAACACTCTACACATATCTAGTAAAAGAAAATTTTTCGTGTCCACCTACCGTAGAGTGCAACTGGGCGTCATTGTATTCTACAGCAAGACAGCTGTAAGGATGAGTAGGTGTTATTAGTGTGCTTTCATTTTTATTATGCTGATTGTTTTTTTTTTACACACATAAGTCTGCATGTATTTAAGTGCATATGTGTGTGTTAGTTCAAAAAAAGCAACTTTTTGAAATTGAATATGTTGGCAATTTGAATGTCCTTTTTCTTTATATCAAACAGAGTTCAACTGATATTGTTATTGCTGCTGTTACTCTCACTCCCTCTATCTCTCTCATTCATTGTTGTCATTATTGTTGACGTTAAGGTTCTATAATTTGACAACAAAGGAGTACTATAAAATTGACATCACACATACACTACACAGTGGACAGTGTAGAATAAAATTTTGAAAGATATGAAAATTTTTAGAATTTTATAGTGCTGTGAAGTTTTTTTGGCTGAGACGAATAAAGAGACCTGTACTCAATACAATTTCTTTAATTATTACACTACAACAAAGTTAACTTCAGTCACAAAAAAAAAGCGAGATAAAGCAAATCAAACTAGTTTCATCTTTTGCCAAATGGAATCATCAGTGACCTTTCGTGTAATATACAATGAGTTAGAAGAAAAGACACAAGACAGAACACTTAAATTGGCCCATCCTTTGTTTATCAAAAAGCAAAACATATAAGGCTTAAAAATCCCCAATCATCGGCTCAAGGGTCACTGATGATTTCATTTAGCAATGAATGAAACTAGTTTACTTAAAATATTGATATCTATTTTACATAATTTTTGCTTAATTTTTTAGTAATCCTTAAATTGAAACCACGTGATACTTTCAACATATTTGTGTATAATTAAAATAAAATGATTTTATTGATTTATTATTATATTATATTTATTTTTTATTTTTTTAAAATAAAATGATTTTTATTTTATAATAAAAATTCTTCAAGACTTCGTTGCATACTTTTGTGCGCTTTTTGTTTAATTGAAAGCCATTCTATATACATAAGATAATAAAAAAAAAACTTTTTAAGTTTACACTATTGTTTGACTGTGAATCATTTCTTTCATAAAAATTGCATGCTGTTTTGCTGAAAAAGAATAATTTCTTTTAACAAAACTTAGTAATAATGAAATGCTTAAAGTGGCTTATAATACATTCAGACAATACAAATATATGGAGCATTCTTCGTCAAAAGGAGTTGAATAAACTTTGAGGATTGCGGTAATCCGGATTTTTCTGTGAGTACTATTTGACAAGTTGTTGATTTACCATAAATTTTTTCGGCATAGGTTGAACCATTGTTACGCCAAAAATTAACAAAATTTATGAAAAATTAATAGAATAATTTTCCAAGTTTTCCTTAGCTCCTATCTCTACGCAAAAAGTTGTAAAGATATGATTAAAATTTAGGAATTAAATAGTAAAAATTTTAATTTTATCTTCAAAAGCGTAAATGATATTTCGAGTTTAAGTTGAAAATTGGCCAAAACTCAAATTTTGAAAATTTTTATTTTATTTATTTTTTGTTCTTGAAAACTTACACATAAAACAAAAGCAATGTATCAAAAAAAACCCAGCTAGCATTTAGATGATCTTTTTTTTTTTTTGAATCACTATACGAATCATTTTGACTACTATTTATGACCAAAAAGTGATTATAAATAACTGAAAGAAATAAATAAATAAATAATTCCAAAAATCACATTTTTATATACCCAATGATCTGAAACTGATTGCACAGGAAATCATTTACAATATTATTACTTTTTGATCTATGTACGTATTGATTCGAATGTAACTTTAGAACTTATTCTTGAAAATATGTATTTAAATTGTGTTCTGTTTTGTAGTTCACAATAACTTTACAACAAGAAGATAATATATAAATACTTTTACAATGGGTACAATTATGCATATGGAACTGATGATGATGAAAAGAACGGCAAGGACATGCAAAGAAACGTGAATGCGAAAAAATGTATGGTGAATTTGATAAGGTCCGCCTTGGATATTGTAGCCAAATAATAAATAGTCAAAGACGACTATAAAATAGAGAAGAAAATAATTAGAAAAAGCAGTTATATATTAGTCAAAAATGATTACAGACATGAGTGAAAAATGAGTAGAAAAACCCATCATTTAACAGTCAAAAATGAAATAAAATATGAGTGAAAACTGTATGAAAATAATGGCCAAAGACGACACTCTTCATGTGGAGTCATATTTGATCGAGAAACGAGCGCTTATTTGATTGTTTTCAATCATACTGCAGAGTCAAATATGACTCAATTTCGATTGAAATTTTCACAAAATTTTAGCTGGGAAAACTCTTTTCAAACACTTTTCAAAAACTTAGAAAGGATAGAAGTTATCAAGATTTCTGGGGTTGATATCTACAGATATAAAAATTATTTCAAAAATTTATTATAAAACATAAATGTAAGTAATATAAATCATAATTGTTAGCTCTTCATTTTCAAAATCTGTAGCGCTTCAGTGGTTCGCCTTATGTGAAATTTTGTAATTTATTAATTAGTCAAATTTTACGCACAAAAAACAATCAGCAAAATCGGGAGCCTCAATATCCAATTCCTTACGTTTTGGCCAAGAATGCCACATATTCGTCACACATAAAAACCTACACACCCACAAAGATTTTTATGGTCGTTTATATTTTAATGTAAATTGATTCACATTCATTGAGCGCAAATTGACTTGAAATTTTTCGCATTTTATTTTTCTTTGGCAACTATGTCTAGAAGAAGATACCTACTTTTATTGACAAATACATGCATAAAAAACCAAAAGCAGAACTCAATTTCTGCTACAAGCTGGTACAATGTATAAGATGACGACAACTTAAAGCGCCTAAAATTGTGCTCGGTTTTTTCACAACTTTTACTGAAGCGATTGTTGCGTTTACGCTAATGTCTACGTATGTATGTATTTTCTTACGTGATTTATGAATTTAATGGAGTTTTTTTATCGATGTGTCGAGCAACTTTAGCTACTTCACTAAAAAAAAAAAGCATTTGATTTTTTAGCAGAAGTCATGGAAAGTTTTGGTATTTATTTGAAAGCTTTTAAGAGTTAATAATAAAATTTCAGTTTTATTGTCAATTACAGATGGCGCCGTTTTAATACGAAAATTTTTCTAAGGAGTTTGATGATAATGCATGTTTGCAACTATTGTAATAAGGCAATGGAAACGATTTTGTTCGAAAGCTAGAAAAATATATCGTAATGTTTTTGTATAGGTAAGGCTTTTAATAAAAACATAAATTCGTAGCGAACACTTTTTACATTTTTTTTACTTAATGGAAACTTAATAGTCAAAAGTGAGGCTCTAGCTCGACGGAATGAAATGATATTTAACCTTTTAGTTTACAAAAATAATTAGAATGATCCCAAGAGTCTAGTATGGTTCGAAATAACTCCAAAACAAACTCTATTAAACCTTCATAAATCCGTAAACTCATATAAATTTATAAAAGTAAAATAAGTCCGAATGCATCCGAATAAGTTTAAATGAATCTACAAAATTCAAATTTACTCGAATACATATTAAAAGAAAACTTTTTGAACCTAATACCCAACATGGGCATCTAATTACTGAACAGTTCCTTTGGAAATGTGCGATGACCGGAACACGAACCAATGAACATTCTTGGTATATTAAATATAACATAATATAACCAAAGGGATAGATAATTGTAAAAGTTATTTCATGCACTCTGAATATCGAATAAAAACTGGTAAATTTAATTTTCAGCAATAAAGCAACATTTCTCTGTTACAACTCTGTCACATAATCTTCACTACTTTCATTCCTGATTAGTACACTCTGAGCATCTAGTCAAAACTACTCAATTTCCTTTTCAGCATCACCTAAACATTTCTTTGTTGAAACTCTGTTAAAAAACTGTTAAATAGTTTGTGCCTCCGTTAAGTGTGCTATCAAATAGTCTTCACTAGTTTCATTCTAAAAAACTCTATGTGCAGATCCTTTTGATATCCCATTTAGCGAAGATTTTTTTGATCAATTTTAATTTTTAGAGTCAGTTTTGTTCGGACAATATCATCCACTCGCCAATGAAGATTCATAACAAAAAATCTTGAATATTTGGGAAATGGAAAATTGCTCATAAAATAGCAAAATAAAAAAGGTTGCTTGCAGTTTAAGTTTGATGATAAAATCTCATAAATATTAAAAAGGGAAAAAAATCAATTTTAAAAAAAATTCTGAAATGATGAAAAATCTAAAAATGTTTTTTTTAAAGTATTTTTTCCGAAAGGGATCATCGAAAACTAAAATTGTTGGTCATTTTGATAATCATAAATTTAAAAAAATCAATATAACGGGTGTTTTTTTTAGAGGTTTATTTTTCGATTAGAGATAAAACTGGCATTTTATGGTCAAATCTGGCAACTCTAATGTCATTTATGTTCAGTTTGGTTTGTCATTTCATCATGAACAGGTTGACAAAAGAACAACGCTTGCAAATCGTGCAAATTTATTTCGAAAATAATGGTTAAGTTCGCGAAGTTTACCGCAAGCTCCGTCCATTTTATGGTCGACATAATCGTCCATCAGAGCAATTAATTCGATTAACGCATCCGCAGAGACGTCGAACAGTGCGAATCGGAGAAACAATTGCCGCTGTAGAGCAAAATGTTGAAGAGGACCCGAATGAATCGATTCGCCACCGTGCACAGCAATTGGAGCTTTGTCCATCAACTTTATGGAAGATTTTGCGCAAAGATCTTGGCTTGCGACCTTACAAGATCCAGCTTGTGCAAGAATTAAAGCCGCGTGACCATGCAATGCGTCGTGATTTTGGTGTATGGGCCGAAAATGAGATTGATCTCGATGCTGATTTTCATCGCAAAATTTTGTTCAGTAATGAGGCTCATTTTTGGTTGAATGGCTACGTCAACAAGCAAAATTGCCGCATTTGGAGTGAAGAGAATCCACATGAGACCCTTGAGACGCCATTACATCCACAAAAACTGACTGTTTGGTGTGCTCTATGGGCTGGTGGAGTCATTGGGCCATACTTCTTCCGAAATAATGCTGGAGAGTCAGTTACCGTTAATGGAGACCGGTATAGAGCCATGATAACCGACTATTTTGTTCCCGAATTGGATGGCATGAATGTGGATGAGTTGTGGTTCCAACAAGACGGCGCTACATGCCACACAGCGCACGTCACAATCAATTTATTGAAGGAAACATTCGATGAGCGCATAATTTCGCGGAATGGACCAGTCAATTGGCCACCAAGATCGTGTGATTTGACACCATTGGATTATTTTCTTTGGGGATATGTGAAGTCGCTCGTCTACGCCAACAAACCAGAAACGTTAGGGGTCTTGGAAGCCAACATTCGTGGCGTTATTGCCGACATACGGCCCCATATGCTCGAAAAAGTGGTTCAAAATTGGACCTGTAGAATTGGCTTTATTCGAGCCAGCCGCGGCGGCCACATGCCCGAAATCATATTTAAACATTAATGGCATAAAATTATCCTTCCAATAAAGCCAAATTGATGGACATTAAAACGATTTTCTTGTGTTTTATTTCAATTCGAAGCTCTATACCTCTAAAAAAAACACCCTATACATATGAACCACTTACTACTGGAATAATACCAAGCAAAAACTGTGATTTCTACAAAATTTTATTTTAATAAAATGTTAATGCCATTGCCATAAACTTTCCGAGTTCAAGGCTCTAACATTTTTGAGCACAGCACTCTCTGACTCCAAATTTAAGGCCATCATAAGAAAGCATAACAAAAAAAATAATTTATAATAAAAATAAATTTATTTTAAACTTAATTACAAGACAAAAATTGCAACAACAAATTATGTTGATACTGTTCTTGCAAGCTAACAGCAGGATGCTTCATTCTGCCATACAAACATTTTTCATATTATATCCAAAGGAGCAGCAGCAGCAGCAGCGGCAAGGACGACAACAACAATAACCATATAAACTTAGGGATAATTTGAAAACCTAAATTGCACATAAGTTCACAATTATTAGTGTAATTAGAATGATTTATCAACACCTCGTCCATTCCAGAGCCCCCGCAAAATGTTTTACTTCAACATCAATGTCTAACTTTCATTGGTGTTGCCGCTTTAGTTGTTCTTCTTCATTTTCATGTTGAGGACATGCGACAATCAACTGGCCATAATATGAAAAATACGCAAAAATCAGAAAACAGTGTTGCCAGAAGTTTGATAGTTTTAACGAGATTTGAGAATATTTTGTTGTAGCCGTAAAGAAAAATAGCACAGAACTATAATATTTAAAAAAAAAAATAGTTCGCACACGAGATATCTAAAATTTATTATGCACTTTTCTCGTGACGTCAAAATGTGACTTTTTTTATGTGTCACTCATATTTAACATATTCTTATATTTTAATTTAATTACTATATATAAATTCTTGGATACTAAGAAGATTTTGAAGAATTGTTTTAGTTTTTCTAATTTTTTAATTATATTTGACTGACTTTTTTCAGCTCTTTTATGTTGGTAATTTAGATTTTAGTGAAGTCCAAAAATCCTTTTACTATTTCGTATAATAACGCTTGTGATATCTGGCAACACCCTACAACGCAACACTGACAGCAATAATTATTGCCTTAGGAACGACAAGAGCCAGTAGTGTTGCCAAAAACAAAGTAACAACCAAGTGAGCGCATATTTACGAGGACGTAATAACATCTTCAAACAAAGTCAACCAGAGTACTCATCGTTAACCACTAGAAAAACAAAAACAACACCAACAACAATGACAGTATTGCCAACATAAAACACACGCCGTGAGTAGCAGCAACCAACTGCTAGCAGATATGAGCCAGAAGCACTTTTGTTAAGCAAAATTATATGAATGAGTAAAGGAATAAATGAATGAATAGAAGAAGGATATCTGTGTAGCAGTAAGGATGTATGAAGCACCACATTGCATGACACTGAAATGGCATTAAAATTTCTTTTGTTTATTGTACTGAGTGTAGTGACGGAATATGAAGGTTGTGGTGGCGTTCTAACTTGCAGGGGTTGTATAGCTTGATTGTCCACGCTTGTTGAGTAACCATGTCTGTATGTGTATCGTGTTAGCAATTTTGGTTTTAGCTCTTAGAGGGCGTTGGTTGTTTTTGGGTGCGTAAATCGTTTGTTTTTAATGCCCATAATATGCACTCATCGGCGTCACGCAATCGTGTAATTTTTAGTTGTCTTGTTTCAGAAGGTGTCAATAGTTGGGGTAAAAGTTTCCAGGAAGCCAGCATGAGGAGGCTTTTTATTTTTTGTTGTTTTTTTTTTTATTCACTTATTTTGTTGCATGGATATAAAACGAAATTTCAACACAAGTGAAGTATTTTGTAGCTCAAATTAAAAGATAAATAATGTTTTTTAAAAAATTTATTTTTTTTGACAAACAGCAAAGTTTTTTGTACAAAAATTAATAAATTTAACATGGGCATTACCAAAAAAAAACCTGCCTTATGCAATAGATTTGTCCTAAAATATTTTATACATTATTCGTTCAACATTCAAAGTTTAAAGTGTAGGTGGGCTGGAAAGATATCTTTCCAACTATCCTTTTACGAAAAACTTTGCAGTTTTGCTAGAAACAGGATCCTTGTATCAGCAGTGCTCATAGTCATTGATCCTACAAGTGACCTCCGTGAAGCTAATGTCTATGAATGGCTCCGGAACCACTGTTGTGGCCGCTGAGCCATAGTTAGTCAATTCATCTATTAGTTTATTCCCTATGACACCACAGTGTCCTGGAACACAAATTAAACTCAACTTATTGTGCCTTTCTACCCAATTAAGTTTCGCCTTACTCTCGTTTATGATCTTCAAATAGCTGTCTTATTTAGCAAGATCCTTTAGAGCAGCCTGACAATCACTACAGACACCTATGCACTTCCCACATCATCTTTTTTTATCAAGCCGCATTCAAAATGGAAATGTCCTCCATTAAGAAAATCGATGTAATCTCTCTTGCAGCACAAAAATTCGTAGTCTCATCGTCAAGATACCACCTGAAACCCATTCCAAAAGAAGATTAAGAAGAACTTGAAGTATAACTTCTGGAATTAACCATTGGTCACGATCCAGGTAAGACACATCATAAATCCTTCTGAAGCGGATGAAAGGCACACGATTGTCTATTGCCATCAAGATCAGTGGGTACTGCTCTGTGAACTGCTGGTGTAACTGTCTGTGTCCAACATTAACTTTATCTTGTCAGGCTTAACTAATTCAATTCGAAAAGCTTTCTGTGCCTTTTTCTTGATTTGAAGGCCCAGAGATAGCTAATCAAGTAAGCAAGGCATTAAGTTCAGCAATACTTTCTTCAAATTTTGACAGAAAACTCAATGGCTTGGGCAAAATATATCGATTATCAATATTTCCGATATTTGTTTCGATAATTATCGGTGATATTTTTTATTTTGATATATCGAAATTCGATTTTAGTTTTCGACTATCGACTTCCGATATTTTTGTTGAAAGGTAGCTCTGTATCCAATTGATTGCGTCGCCTATATTGGATCTTCTTTTGTGTTTGTGTAATGACGTTAGCTAAAGCGCGTTGAGAAACCATTCGTGTGATCCCAGCCCAAAAGGTAGAACTTTTTTGTTCTTACAGTCGCTGGTAAGAATAGAATTTTGTCAGAAAAAATATCGGTTTTCGATTGTCGATATAGCCGATGTTTTTTTCTCGATATATTTCGAAATATCGATCATCGATATTTTGATAGTATTTTTTATTTGCCCAACCCTATGGTTGCATACGACACTGTTCAAAAAATATCCAAAATTGTTCGATAACATTCGTTAAGCTTTTGGCTGAATACTCGATGGCTTTAAACGATGATGATCTTTGAGTTGTACTTCTACGAATCTGCCAATGTTTGGCTAACATTCTTACATAGTAATGTTCTTTATTTATGTTTTATCCTTCTGTAAGTTTACCACACTGAAGCATTCGAAGAATACTTTTCACATGGAAGTATATTATAATTATTTATAATTTATTTATTAATAAATTATATAAACAAACTTATCACTAGGCACTAACAGCTATGGTTTTCAGCCTTAAAGACATGGAAGTATGTATATCCTGCTGCTTAACTTTATTTTGACTTTTTCAATTTTTTTTTACGCTTGTTATTCAAGTTCACTCACCATTTTTGAAATCTCAGAAAAATACCAAGTTGAAGGAAAATTTACCTGAAATGCAATTAAAAAAAAAATCAGAGTTATTTTGGACAAAAATTACATAGATTGCATATATAGTACTATTATACTAAGAAAAAAACCTAAAACACACATTTGTTTAGGATAATCAATTCTTGAAGTAAAATTAGGTCTGGTCTCTTAAGCAAATCTTTGAAGCATAATGAAATTTATATTTTATACTTCTTCACATAATTCATCTTATAAGATAATAGCTCTACAAGACTTTATAGTCACTCACACAAAACACTTTCTAATCAAAACACTTTAATAACTTAAAATTAAATTTTTATTCAATAAAAATCCCATACATTTTTTGCTACACCTTTTTTCCACAAATATTCATATAAAAAGTGATTTAATTCAATTCTGAGTTACTACTGGAACGCGTTGCTATAAAGGGTGGCAGCCATAGCAAGTAGCAGTAACGAACGCGTCATGCTTTAAATGGGCAAGCATTTTAAAACAAATAATAGCAGCACTGAAAAAATAAAGCGAAAAAACAATTCTTCCAAAAAAAAAAATAGAGATGAACGAGCGTGCGAACGAACGTAAAACCCCAAATTATTGCCAAAAATCCCAAAGCGCACATTTGCATGCATTCAGTACATGCGGCGCAACGCAATGCTGTGCTGTACACCACACCTACACCCCGCATCCAAAAAGCATGCTATGGGTTTTTCTTTTTGTTTGTTTTATTTGTCATTATCATCCCAGTCCCACGACTGTACGCTGCTATTTTATAGATTTCCATGACGATGGTGTTTGACAGCATCGTCCTTGGAGTGAATTTTCTCTGGTAACCGTTGGCAAATAAACGCTTTAGCTGAAGTTGTGTTTTTTTTTTGTGTGTGTGTGTGTGGAGTGATGCGGTGCATCTACTCACAATTCGGTTTGGTTGCGTTCACTATTGGCGGGCGCGCAGGGAGACACAGTTTGTAAAATGATTTCTCGCTTGGTTTGCTGCATCGTTCGTCCATTTGTTTGGGGAAAATTCCATAAATTGAAATTAAATACTTTTGAATATTCAAACAGTGTGTTCCCTCAGTATGAGAAAGATCAACATTCAATTGGTCATATGCATGCAAATGACCCTGTGAGAAAGGTTGCTACAAATTCGCTGATATTGCTTATAGAATTACTTTTATTTTATTATATTTTACTGATTTTTTGTCTGTGCTATGCCCATATTCCAAAAATTTATTATTTTAAAAGTTTTTATTTATGTTTCTAATTTTATTATTTATTTTTGCATACCGTTTTTTGACCGATGGTTAATTATTCCCAGCAGTTTTTGGGACCATGCATTACCATTTTTACGATTTGTAATCATTGATTTCATATATTATAAGTTGATGGAGAAAACATGCATGATGAGGTAAGCGAAGACGTAATGCATAAACAAATTTTCAAAATCACAATAATGAATAACATAGTGTGAAATAGATACCTGTAAAACAAATGACAGCGTGGGCAAATGGTTTGGGTTGTGAGCTCTTAACTCTAAGTGCGTGAGTTCGATACTCGGTCAGACAATTTTTAAAATTTTTTTTTTTTATATCGATGAAAAGTTTACACACTCGGTAATGCAAAGAATTATACACTACTTTTGCTATGACATCGCCGTGTTAAAAATCATATATTCTGGAGGCGACAGAAAGTCTATGAGATCGATGAAAGTTTAGATTACTATCGATGAACAAAATCTGCTGGGTTAAGATTATTTTTACCTATTTAAATATTTCCAACACACATTTACGTTACAATACTTTAAAAAGTAAAAAATACCAATCGGAAGCAGCATTTCTTTTAAATATGAATCCCAAAAATTAGAGATTTTTTATAAAGATTGGTAGAAAATTATATATAAATATTTTAAGTTCACACAAAAAATGCTTCAGCTAATAACTGCAACAAAAAATTAAAATCCAGAAAACTGTTAAACTTTAATTTTTTATTTATTGTTTTGTATAGAAAAACGTATATTGTATGGAAAAAGCTCGACCCTCGAAGGAAGAATGAGGCAAGAAAACTCCAGCGCAAGGGTGTAATTGTTTCATCAGAAGTTTCATTGAATTTATAATTTAAACGTATTAAAAATTATGCCTGATGATCAAAAGGTATATGTCTTTATTTTCTGAATTTTTCATAATTAAATTACTCTCTTAACACCTTATTCTATATTCTCTCATCAAAAGTAACAAAAAAAAATTAAAGAGAGTTTGTTCTTGGAACTTTGAAGCCAAATACAAACGGAACAAATGAAAAGGAAAAAAAAAACAACTATAAAAACACAGAATTCAAGAAGCAGGCTAAGGATATGCAACGAAAAATCAAACCACAATTTTTGTGTGAGGTTTTGCAAAAATTTAATCTTAAGAAAACGAATATTTAACTTTAAATATTAAACGCAGTAATCTTCTACAGCACAAATATATTGTGTTAAAAAATAAATTATTAAAATCGACTTAGTATATTTTGCGCCAAAGCGTTACAAATCATTTCCATATCAGCAATTTTATAACAAATAATCGTTAGAAACCGCTTTTAAAAACTGTTTTTATCATTTGTATTTTATAAAAATATTTTATGTCAATCGAATTGAACAGCAATGACAAATTTCCAACTGGATTGCAGTGCTAATGATATTAAGCCATTAGTATCAGTACTGACCATGTTATGTACATATATTCCAGAAAAATACCTATGACAATTAAATTGAGCTGCACGGTTTCAGCTAAAAAAAAAACATTGTAATAAAATTTTAAAAAACCCTTAAATTTTTACAAAGCGTCCCATCGTATCAGGCATTCGATATTAAGGATATAAATTTTATGTAGCCACGAAGGTGCTTTGCTAAAAACAAAGTTTATCAACAGTAAAACAGACAAACGCGTTTAAGCTATCAATTCGACATGGTTTCCCAGAAAAAAATTTTAGTTTTTCAAATTGCAAAAGATCATAACGAAAACATGTTTTACAAAAACAACTCCTTTTTTATACTTCCAACTTGACAGCTAAGCTTCACAGAAAATGAAACAGAAAAAAAGCATTCAACGTGATATGCCAACGTTAAAAGGATATTTCAAGTAAAATGGACGAATGGCATGAATGCATTCACTGCCAAATTTTAATAGCCAACTGACAGCAACAGCAACAGCAACAATAATACGAATAGCCAAAAGTTCGCTAAATTGGCTTAAAATATTAAAAACGTCTGCAGCTTCTAAAACATATTTTTTTGCGTGTTTGTTCAAATGTCAATAACTTTGAACTTCAAAGGAATATGTAAGGAGTGAGCGCTGGCTAAAAAGAAGAAAAAACAGCGGCATTTGAAAGCATATGAACAGACTGAATAACAGCAATGTTTCTATTGTGTCGAAATTTAATTAAACTTGACCGCAAAATGCATGCATGGCATTTATATTGAAATTTTACATTAATGTTGCTCATACGACATGCTGCACCGATATTGGGTATAATAAAATTAAAAAAAAAACAGGGTTTCAATGCACACTCTCTATTCTATGGTATAATTAATTAAAATTTTCAATCAAAAATCATAACGTATTTCGCCTTGAAAACTTTTTTTACTGAATGCAAAACTTAGAGAAATCACGCTGACGCAAACAATTTTTGCTTTCGAAATTGAAAATGAATAGAAGCAAAACAATCACAGCGAAACACGTTAAGACATAGAAAATGCATAGAACGCAAAAATAAAGCAGCGGAAGAAACTATAAACAAAGTTTTAACCAATTACCGACCAGCACATCAAGTTTCAATTTCAATAGCGAAAACTTTGTTGAAAACTTTTGGCAAAAAGGAAACGACTGTTAGAAACTGCACAGACAAACAGACAGACATACAACAGCTAGACAGAGCCAAGAAACGGAATGACAGAGAAGCCATAGACGTGCAGTCAGAATAACATTTCTCATTTGAATTGGCAACTGTGCAGTAAAGAGCCTGGCCAAATTAAACTTAACTCATTAGCGTTCTTACGTTTGATAACAAATGAAGGCACGCGCTTGGAAAATCGATTTTATTTATCTCGTACCAAATTATACCTACGCACATGAAAAATTAATTAATAAAAAATTAATATGCCTCAATGTATGCTACGAATTTTTTTTTGTTTATTTTCAACGATCTGTGACATTGAATTGAACTTTGAAATTCAGGTTTATCAGCTTAATTTTGTGTTTTTGCTTTTACATTTCTCGGCTAATTTGCGATGCTTTTATTAATTAGAATGTGATATTCAGAATTTTGAAGCCTACACGTATGCAACACAATCAATCGTTAATGTAGGCACGTGTAGGGATTACATTTATTTTTTAGGAACACAATATATCTAGAATATTGATTTAAGATTAGCACAAAAAAAGGAAAGATGAAGACATACTGTTTCTTATTGCTGCGCCTACACATATGCAATGAAAAATATACTTTTTAAAATAAATATCCCTACTGATTATTCGTTGAAATAATTCAAGTAAGCGGGGAAAAATTTAATTGGGCGAAGAATTATAAGAGCGATACGGTTACAGAATTAAATACTGAGCATGATTAGTCAAACCATGTCCTTTGAAGATTCGAAAAGCCGGCAAGTGAGACTGAGTCTTAGTTTTGTAATCGCTTTTCGAACACGTTGATTGTTTTTCTATCAACATTGAAGACATTTTCCTGAATTTGTATGATAAAGAGGCCACTACAAAGGACTCAGGATTCACCCTCTCCGCTTATCACTAGCAAGTGACTCATTTCAGTTGAGTCTTATTCTCTTGCCAGTTTACAAAAAGGGAAAGGAACGGGACGGTCTTTGTTGTCCTTCGACTAGATTTTTTTTTTAGCAAAAGGCTTTTTTCTTGATATTCGATGCATCAAAGCAAATTCCTTGTGATACTTCTTACTGAACTATTCACCAAACAAATAGGTTGTAATTCGACCAATTTCCTCGATCAAAGCATTTCTAAAACATTTCTGTTCATAACAAAAGCTTCAGCAATATTCGAATGGCGAAAAGAGCATACCACCGACAACTGGCTGAAATCATACTTACCAGCTGAATTTTTTTTTTTCTTTAAGTACGGGTCTTCTTAACAAGCCTTCTGCAATGTTGAAAGACTCAAACACAGCTCAGATACAAACAAAAACAGATTTATTCAACTTAAACGATTTTTCAAAAATTTACTTAATTTAAAATCACGCCCATTTGAGCACAATCTCTGGCTGTTACCGTAGGGTAGCGAAAAAAAAAGGGCCAAACAAAATGCAAACGATGGCATAATGAATATCAGCTAAGCATAGCAAGCAGCTGCCAACACTAGACAACACAAACTGCCGGTTACCTATAAAATATGCGCTGAACTCATGGGGTCGAATGGCTCTGACTCCAACAAGACTCCACATTCAGTGCTGTAACGAAAAACACTTGAAAATTCTTTAATATGCTAATAAAAATTTTATTAAGTCGCTTCCGTCATAACAGGGATACGCGCAGCTAAAGCTCTAGCTAATAATTGTGCGCTGAAAAGTATGCAAAAGAACTTAGACCGAATGAACTTTAGCGTCGTCATCGTCGTCATCTACTACGACGGTGTCTTGCAGTTGTAAAAAAATTGGATTCGCAAAATTTATTAGTGTGTGCGAAAAACGATAAAAAGGCAACAACACAGCAGAGAGCAGGAGACTTAGGAGCACAGCTTCCGGCATGAAGCGCCATTGTTTTTTTAAGGCATTTAAAATTTTTTACTCTGTTGTGAAAAACAAGTAGCTTTAGGGGACGGCCACATAAGCGGTTCGCAATAAAAATATAGGGAGTTGATGTGCTGAGTGGATTGGGTTGATTATTCCAACGGAAACGGTAGGAATCGCAATTTCAATGTTTGATTTTGCAGCGCAGCAAGCAACAGCAAAAAATAAATTTAAGGACTTTTGTAGCTGTCTGCTGTAACACTGATAAACAGTTTTTTTTTCGTACATTATTTATTTTTATTTCTCATGATTTGAAACATGTTTCACTTTATTTTCGTTTTGCATACATTTAGGGGGCAACATACTTAATTTTATTTTGCATGAAATTTTGCATGAAATGGTTGGTGGGTGGGGGGTGTAACACATTTGATTTAATCGCCGCATAATTTATGATTTATTTACATTGATTGCGTTGGCAGTACGCGTATATTGAATTATTGGCATTAAACTGTATTTTTTATTCTCATCTTTATGCGATTAAATTTTGTTTCCCCTCCGCAAAATCACATTTAACAAAATGTTTATTTTCAAATCAAATCAGAAAAAAAAAATTATTTTCATATGAAAGTACTCGTATCTACCTAAAAAAAATTAATGCACGAATGTATGTATGTATGTACACACATGTATGTATTTACCTTTTAGCTGTGTGTGTACATAATTGTACATGCGTGTGTTTGTTTATTGAATTGCAAATAAACGGAAATTGAGAAATTATATTTTTATGAAGTTTGCTTGGTATGCGTCACATGTGTGTGTAGTGGCAAGGTAATAAAATCGCTAATGGTAAATTAAGTAAAACTGCAGAGTTTGCTTAATATTTAATAGGCCGGTTTCAATTTTATGCATTTTAACATATTCGAATAATGCCCCTCCCTCGCCGCTTCTTAAAGTAATTTTTGAGTCAACCATAAACTTTATGACAAATCATTTAACTTTCCCTTGCATTCAATTTTGTTTAGGATTGAACAGAATTCCGTGCGCGTGTAAACCTGGGAGTAATAACATAGAAGTCACTGGGTGAAAATTGAGCGATAAGATAGTTCAGCAACAAATTACTCTCCTCACATATTGCTGAGAGAAATTTACAAAGGGGCTGGTTTTTATTTTTCCAAAATAATCGGTGAGATAAATTCAAAAATGAATTTTAAGAATCTTAAGTGGCATTTCCTATGGTATTACCTTTATAATGCTATTTTGGGCACATTTTTCAAAAATGCGAAGACTTTAAATGGGGAATGCAAAGAGCCATTAATAAATTTTCAACCCTTACCGCACTATATTACTATATTATTAACGAACTTCAAGTCGACTTTTTTATTATTAGTTTTTATATATTTTAATAAAACTTATTAAAGTATTTTCCAAACATTTTTTTTTTTTTGAATTAATTTTGTAATTAGCAGAAGTAACTTAGTAAGCTTCATTTACACTGATGGCGCCACAACCTAAATTTAGCAATCACCCTGGAGTAAAAAAAACACCACAGTTTCAATTAACATATAACATGAAACGAGAAACATGAGCAACATGAGCATTTTCAACGGCAGCATTTTTCCAACTTCAACAAAATTACCAATAATTAATTCAATACCTCTGGGGAGACTCATATACACATAAAAAATAAACAAAAAAGCCAATGAACTTAAGGCCAAAGTGTAGGCAAATTAAACCTCACCTCAAATTTGAAGTACAAAAAGATGTTTATATCACTAAGGTTGACATTTAAGGGTGCTTCTTTAGCTACATTTCAGCTAGGGAGGGGGGAAGAAGACAAAATTGACGATGAAGCCGGTGAAGATGAAAGACTGTTGAAATATTTGGAGCAGAGTTGTTTTTAACAAGAAGCCACAACTTTAAGGGAGACACATTGAAAAGCGCAATAAAATGTAAAACATCGATCAAACTTGAAAAGTCAAAGGGTACGCAGACATTACATACACAATGGAGCTCATTTAAACAACACCCCTTATGCCAAAAAGTAGGCAATACAATTTATAGAATAAACACACGCACTTCTGGCGCATAAAGGCTCAGGTGTGGTGTGGTGTTTTCTTGGCAACTTAAGAAATCTAATGTAGTCCTCATCAAATGAGGTAGCAAATAAGCAAAAACAACAACGAAACAATAACAACAAATACGAGAAAAGGTTAGTCTCATAACCAGGGTAGGAAAGAGCGGAAAATTTATTTGGTTTTTGGTTGACCATTCAGCATTTTACGCACGTAGGCAAATTGTTTGCATTTTTATGTGAATTTCAATGATTTTTGTTTTTTTTTTTTCCGATGTTGTTTGACTGTTTAAGTAAAATTGTTGCGTGCGTATGTTTTAGGGTGTTATGAAAAATTTTATTTTTTTTAGCAATAACAATAATTAAAATGCAATGAATGAATGTATGGCGAATTATTTTATTTCACATGTCGAGTTGCTTATATTTAAGCAACGATTTAATTGATTAAATAATTAAATGTGAGCAGCATTTTTTTTATAAATTTTAAGCGGCATTTAATTCAGTTTGAGCAGCGAAAAGATTAATTGAACTGCAAGTAGTAAATAGTAATCATTGGAAAACTTAAGGAAGACTTCGAAATAAGAAGGTACTTTTGGTTGGAAATTAACGCTCTATCGATTTTCAACCGTTCGATATTTGGGAGAAACAAATTTTATTGAAATTTTGAACAAACACAAATTTTTGGTACAGCTAAAAGTAGCGCAACACCAAATCGAAAGCATAGGGCAATACAAAGGGTACAGTCACGCTAACAATATATCACAGCAACAGCCATAAAACCAGCATAACAACAGCCATAAAAACAAATACACCCAATTCTATTTTTACACGGTAGATACGTTCCAGACAAAACCGTGTTAAAAAAGACATGAAGTACATACATACATACAAAAAAGGGGATTATTCCACTATTAACTTTCTAACCCAATTCCCTTACTAAATTTCTAAAAGGCTACGGTTAGTAAAAATATTTTTCTTTAAATTTTCATCAAATACTTACTTACTTACTTGGGTGGCCATAACAACCCGTTACCGGGTTACGGCCGACCTCAAAAGCTCTCTCCAGGCGCCTCCACTTTGCGCGCGCCTTCTCCAATCATTCACGCCAAGCGTGGATAGGGTTTCCTCGGCTTGGTCTTTCCATCGGAGGCATGGTCTTCCTCTTCGTCGTCGCCCAGCGGCTTCCGCATCAAACACCTTTTTCGCCGGAGCTTCTTCGTCCATACGCACAACATGTCCCAGCCAGCGCAGACGTTGTATAGTGATGCGCTTGACTATGTCAATGTCAGCGTAGAGCTCGTACAGTTCGTGGTTCATTCGAATACGGTAGTCGTCGCCGACGTGAACAGGACCGAAGATTTTGCGAAGAATTTTTCTCTCAAACACCCCAAGCGTGGCTGCATCAGTCTGCGACACAACCCATGCTTCTGCGCCGTAAAGTAGCACGGGTAAGATGAGCGTCTTGTAGAGTGTCAGTTTTGTCGGGCGAGAGAGGTCTCTACTACTCAATTGCTTACTGATACCATAGTAACACCTATTAGCAAGAGTTAGTCTTCGCTTTATCTCCAGGCTGACATCGTTTTGAGTGTTCATGGCGGTGCCAAGATAGGTGAATTCCTTGACAACTTCGAAAGTATAGTTGTTCGCAGTAACAAAGTATCCAATACGCCGCGTCTCCCTGTTTGTGGACAGCATATACTTTGTTTTCATCAAATAGCTCTTTTTAATCATGCTTAGTAGAAAAAAATCGAGTGAAAACGGAATAAACTTTATTTTCCTAAGACGTGTTAAATCAAAACCGTGTAAAAAAAGACCGTGTTAAAACAGAATTGAGTGTACTTATATACTTTTATAAAATGAACGATCTTCATCATATAATTAATACGTTACCATGTGTAAATCAAAAAAAAAACGATAAACGACAAAAGTACCGTTATTTGAAGCTATGCCTCTACTGACTACGATTGTCATGTGTGCAATTTATTGTCCGATTCGATTGTACATTTTGGCAATGTCAGCCTGAGTGAATTATAATAAGCCTTCAGAGGATTATTGACTTTGATAACAAGATTTCCAGATATTCATAGAGTGAAAACTAAATTTATATATTATTTATGCATTTTAAATTTTTGCAACACCCCATTATTTATTTTATGTTCAATTCAGCTTAATTCAGTGCGTGAGGGTGTTGACAACTTAAGTGGAATTTTGTTACCCAAGCGGAACCAGAAATTGTCAATCCATTTGGGAGGGTATTACTTGTTTGTTGTGGTCGATCTCGTGTTGTTGTTATATGTATTTGGGTTCACATTTCTTTTGGATTTTTTTGCTGTATGCGCATTTTTCAATATCAAATTATGCCAACAACTAACAGTAGCTAGCGGAGCAACACAGCCATTGACCCAACGATTTTGTGGATTTTTATGTATGCAGGTCAGCAAAAAAGCCCTTTTACTAATGAAAGGTGAGGTGAAAATGGAGGCTACGCATCACAATCCTTTTTTTTTTATTTTGTTGCCATTCGTCTGCATTGTTGAAATGACAATCATGTCGGTTATTTATTTTTTTTTTTTTTCTGGTAGAAGTGTTGGGCACTTGATGAGGGTTTGACAATTAAAGTGTTTTGACACAAAGGACACTAAATAAATCTGTTTATGTTTGGTAAATAATCATATGTGGTATATACATACATATGTAAATATGAGGAAGTTTTTTTTTAAGAATTCTGACAGTTAAATTGGCAGTGTGAAGTTTGATTGACTTTTATGGGATTCAATTGTTTAATCAAGATTTAAAAATAGTTTTGCATTAAAAAGTTTTAAGAAATTTAAAAGGAATATGCTTGAAAAAATATAGTCTTTTAATAGACAATAGTTGTTCAGTTTTAAATGCGTTCTTTTGTTCTTTTAACATTAAAAAAAACATCACATTCACTATAATTTTTTTTTTCACGAAAATTCATTTCCGTATCTGTTGTGCATGAAAAAAAAAACAAATTTAGAATAGATTTGATGCTGCGACCTTCATACACTAACTCACACGCACGCATATTTATGTGTTTTTGCTCGCTTTTGTTTGTAGTCTTTTGTTTATTTGGCCCTTTTGCACGCACAACTCACAATTCATGCATTCATAAAATGGCTCACATACACATCGGCACATAAGAGAACGAGTACTCGTTAATTTTAAAGGTGGTTTATCCTCGATTTTTCCTCTTTTTTTTTGGTAAATTGCTGCATCTATTTGCTTACGTTTTGCTTAGCGACATTACGATTTGCTTTTTGGGGAGAAAAAAAAAAACATAACAAACGTTACGTGTGCAAATAAATTTTCGGGTTGATATGTCAGGCAAAGTGATGTGACGCTTTCTTCTGAAAAAAGAAAGTGGCTTTTGAAGCCTGATAAGCATGAAATATAACAAGAAATGCAGCTTTCCCATATGAAATATTGAATTGAATATTTAGATGAAAAATCGAAATTAACAATAAAAGAAAAACTTATAAAACCAGAAAAGTATATTCTGTCTAATTCCGCACAAGTCATACGAAAAATATAAAGTCTCAAAATATTCAAAAACAACATTATGCGACAATATTTTAAACGTTTCATAATTATTTAACTGAGCTAAAAGTTCAGTAGAGTGCATGATAACACCAAAAAAAAATTTCAAAAACAAAACCAAAAACAGCTAATGCTGGTAATATTAGTTTCATTCATTGCTAAATGGAATCATCAGTGACCTTTAAGTCGACGAGTGAGAATTTCTAAGCCTGATATGATTTCCTTTTTACCATAGATTTTTTGTCATTGTGTCTTCTTCGCGAAAGTAGTAAGCCCAAAGCGTAAAAAAAAAATCGGTGAGCTCACGACGAAGCGCTAGCAAAAAAAGTATAATATCAAATGAACTATAACAAAAAAATTGAATTTGGAAAAATGGAAAAAGTTAAATTATATGGGAATCAGTGTTGGCATGTCACAAGGATTTTTAAGTTTGCGAAACCTCGTTTTCACATCTACTGAAATGTCCTACAATCAAAAATTACGTAGATTATTAGAATTAAATTTAGAATTTGTCGTTGTGCTGCTTTAATGAAAGACAAAACTTTCTGAATAAAATTATTTTTTTTTTTTAGTTTGAACTACGTATTCGTCTTTATCACAGTCATTTTTGTCACAAAAGCTCGAAGGATTAAGACGTTTACGACCATTCGTCGTCGCGCGACAATCAAAATTGTCAGTAAAAGTGGAAAGTCGACTACGTATACATTCAAAAAGCAACGAAAAATATCGAAAAATGTCGAAACGGCGATCAGAATAGAATATATAAAAAAAAAACTTGAATTTTAATCGAATTAACAGTCAGTTGCAGTAACTGATATTCATGTGATATTTGTAAAATGTAAATTCGATCAAAATTGAATCAATTGAGTCGACTAAAAACAAATTAAAATTTCTACAACCGGAAGAATACGTCGTACCATTATTCGAAAAATAAGTGTCGGAAGCCCGAAATTCGAAATAATAAAGCTACATTATAGCAAGTCTCTGAACCGACGGTTCAACAAAGATATGCAGCAAACAAGAAATGACAATAAATATAACAGATGGCGCTAAATATGCACATAAATGTGCACTTTGTACATGTCGTTTAGCAGAACTTCCATGGCTAAAGTGTTAAGAGCGGCTGTTCACATATAGTTCATGGAATGTTCGGGGTTCGAATCTCATTACAAATTAACCAAAAACTGGTCTGATGAGGCTATTTATATACATATGTATATATATGTATATATATGTGGTAATAGCCGAAACATATGTATTATCAGGTTAAATTGTTCCATTTGTTATCTTTGTCATGTTTGTTTATAAGGCATAAAAATGTGAAATTTCACATGAATATCGGTTACTGAAATTGACTGTAAATTCGATTAAAATTCAATTAATTAATAATATGCAGTCGACTAAAAACAAATTAAAATTTCTAAAAAAAAGCTATATGAGTCAAAGACTATCAATAAAGGGTGTTTTAAAGAGTATCGTAATTTCCAACAGGAATGAAGCGTTCAAAGTTTAATCAATTCTGGCAACGCAAGTGTTATTAATACTTAAAACTCAAGAACCCGCTGTAGAAAAGTCGAAATAAGAAATAAGATGTTCTAGAAAAATAGAAATACATTTGGGTGGAAGTTACTAACCAGGATTACCTAGCCAAGGGTTGAGATTTTAAAATATTTTTTGCTCATAGTTAAAAGTGTTGCCGTTAAAAAATTACCAAACTGTTTAAGTTTTTTCATTTTATTCTTATTAGCGAATATCATTTTTTACAATTTTGTCGTAACTAACTTTATTTTAGTTTTGAGCAAAGTTTTCGTTTTTATTTTGGTGATTTCTTATTTGAAGTAAAGTATGCCAAAGTCTAACCACCAAGATTTTTTTTCATAAACGATATATCTCTGATATATAATATCAGAAAAATTATATTTGACGTTTAAAGTAACCGCTCCTTTCGCTTTTGAATGGTACACTCACTATCCATTAGATTATCGAAATCTTCAATACTAAACCTTATTGGTCCCACAGACTGTACAAATTTTAAGCTTTTCAATGCAATAAAACATATATTTTTCGACAGAAGTATGAACATTTTAGGGAAATTCACAAAGAAGTGCCTTATCATTTTGCCTTTGTTAATAAGAAAAAAAGAAATTTCCACTTATGCGACCATTTTAAAGCGACATACCCACTGAATTATTTTGGCTTTTTTGGGAGATTTTCTTGCTCACACGCACCGCACGACGTGTAGTGCGCCTTAAGCAGCATAAAAGTATGCTATATTATTTTTTGCACAATTTTTTTTTTTTTTTGGCGAAAGAACACACGCATTGCATTAACAAAGCAAAATAACATATAAATATACAAAAAAAAAAACATCAATATTAAATAAGCGTATACTGCCGCTTTATACCTTCCAACCAAGCTAACAATTTTTTTTTCTTCTGCAGGATTTAATATTGTTTATGTGATGCTTGCTTTTTACTTTTGACGAATCGTTTTGAATTAAGGTAAGTAGAAAGAGAGAAGGAGAGAGAAAAGGAAAGAAAAAAGCACCTTAACAACAAAGAAATCCTTAAAAAATGAAATCACATCAACTTCACTATTATTTGCGTATATATAAATGCAAATGTAAATGTAAATACGCGTATGTAGGGAACACACACGAAGTTTTTGTTTTTTTTTTTTTCAAAAGCATACATTTAGGCGCAAACACTTTAGAGAGTGCATATGTGCTTTGAGTTACAAAACGTACCTGCTGCTGAAGCGTGCCAAGAGTTTTTCTTTTTTGCTTGTGCTCCCAGGGAAATGCGAGTAATCATCTTTATGGATGCGTTTAGTTGTTGTTGATGTGACGTTGACGATGTCAACGGGAATGGAGTCGATTTAATGTAAAATGGTTTTAAGTTATTGTTGAGAGAAAATATCGCAGTTAGCGGAATGTGGAAAGTTGACAAATACATTTAGGATGAGCCGAGTTCATTTTGCGGGGTAAGAGTTTACTGGTGTTGCGGTGGTTTCATTAACAAATTGCTTAGACACGTGAGGATATTTGATTATAAAATGTTGGGGTTAACGTTAGGTAGTTCAAAAACAAATTTTACATAGTGATTTAAGCAAATGTAGATAAGACTATAGTCTTCCAGAAGTTTAAGAAAATATAGCTTAAGAAAATCATATCAATTTGGGCCGTTCTATCATTTAATTTTTTTGAGAATTTTCGAGGAAAAGTAGCTTATGTATTTTTAAGCATATATAGAACTTTTCGAATAGCTTCCAAGTTTAATTCTTATCAGGTTTCTCTTAGAAAAAAAGTATCAAATAATATATTAAAAATCACGTAAAAATCTTTTGGAAGATCAAATGTTTCGATTTTTATTTATTTTTTATTTTTTTTCCAGTTTTGGGCATAACTTTCTATTTTTTTTTATTTTTTAATGAAAACTACATATTGTTTTGGTGAATAAACTGAAATTTTTTTAAGAAAACAGCGCCTAAGAATTTTCGAAACTTTTCGTTTTTATGTAATGAAATTTTTTTTGTAATTTTGGAAAGTTTTTCATAAGATGGCTATGGCTACACTTTTTGAGAAAATTGTTTCTCAAGTTTGTAGAGCAACTTTTTCTGAGCCTGTTTGCGATTTTTTATGAACAATTTCAAGGAAGAAAATTTTCATAAAAATCAAGTATCCGAGTTTGTGCACAAAAAAAATTGGAACCAAACCTGATAAATAAAATTTTGATGAAAAATTAAAACCAAATTTTTTCATACATAAGCTTAAATAAAATTGATAAATTGAGTCTACGCACAAATATGTTTAAAGAATTTATTTCGTTAACAAACTCAATTACGAAAATTAATTATTTGTGCGAAAGTCTTCCATCAAATTCGCTGTTTTGTGATTGTTTACATAAAAATGTGACCAAATTTTTTCAAACTCAAGCTCAATAAGGCACATTTACATTAAAAGTGACAACTTTTTATTTTGTGCACAAAAAAAATATTGCAATATTTTGCATTAAAATTGATACGGCAAAACTTTTTTTGTGCACAAGTTCAACTAAGCAATTCAATTGTTTGATATTACGAACAAAAATTGCGCAAAAATTTTTCTATACACAAAAGCTTAGTAAATATTATTGGTTCATAACTAAATTATTTGATTTTGCGCACAAAAAATGTTTTCGTGCACTAGTTGGTTAACAAAGTTTTTCATTAAAATTGAAAACTGTAGCTAATATTTTCGTCCAAAATGTGTGTACACGTGTAAAACGTGTACACTAAAATTTAATAAAATTAAATGTGCTTAAAAAAATTGCAATCAAATTGTTCACAGCACTTGAGATTTAGCACAGCCAAAATTGCGTTTAAAATTTTTTGTGCACAAATTTAGTTTACAAAATTTTCAGAAAATTGAAAATATTATTTTGTGCACACAAAAGCAGCAACCAATAATTTTCGTACAATTGCATGAATATCAACTGTAAGTCAATGGACAAGAATTTCCCAGCAATTAAATTCGTGCACAAGCTCAATTAGTCATTTTTTTAAAAATATTTTGCACCTCTTTTCGTGTACAACTCGTTCCATCATTCTTGGGCAATGTTGCTATGACTGAATATTTTATTAAATATTTTTTTTACAAAATCGTAGTTCTTTTAAGTTTTTTAATTTAATTCTTTCTATCGTTTCACTTAATAAATTCTCATTATTGAAAAAAATAAATAAATTTAATTGAATAAATAACAAGACACTCGATCGATTGCTGGCTTTTACCCTTTAAATACAACGAACTTTGTATCCTGCTGCGAAATTTAATTTTCTTCAATAATAAAATTCATACATTTACACAAACTCGCACACACACACACGTTTACGAAAAAGGTATACACACAACGCCAAGCTAATGTAATTGAGTGAATTTCTGCGCTAGGTAATTATGATTCCATTAACAAAACAAGCGTGCTTTTACTGTTTCATCATTGGCATCATCAACATCATCATCATCATCACAATTACCATTAAGCCCCCACTGCTGCAAGTTGACTTGCGTTGCAAGACGTCCCAAAAATTTGAAATTTCTACAAAAAAAAAAAATGACTGCTGATTCATTTATAGATTTTCTTATCAAGAAAGTTCTAAGAAACCCAAATACAGTGAACACTCTGTGTGCGTGGTCAAATGAAAAATTTTTGAATTTTTCACAAACTTGTTAACAATTTTCATGGAATTTTTTGCAAGAAATTGGATTTTTAATTTTTGGAAAATGAAAAATTCAGTAAAATAAAACTCCACAATCAATTTTTTTTCTGATACTAAATTACTGTGCTTTTACTGTACAGCAAAATATTGAAACTATTTATTCACTGCAGTAAATTAGAAGGTTATTTAAATGCCATTTGATTGTTAGTCCATGAAATTGATGATGTTTTGCCAATGTGTCGAATGATGGCAAAATGTTCACGAAAGTGAACGTCTATCAACGCCCACGACATCATTGGCTTTGTGTGCTTGCATGGCAGAGCAGCAACAAAAATAATTGTGTCCGGCTTTGCCCCATTTATATCATTACTAGTGTTTCTAGTTTGCAGTCAATGAATTTCCATTTTCAGTTCATGAGCTGAATTCCATTCCTCCGCTTTTACTGACAACATTTCGCATGTAGACGACGCTTCCTTCTTGGGGGATGGTTGATCGATTTTTGATGTTTGATGTCGCGTTTATTATTGCAATGAAATGAGAAAATGAAATGTGTTGATGAAAAAATAAATATCATCAATAAGTTGGGGAACTGTCTGCGATAGCTTTCTATTGTCAGAGTACATTGGCATTAATTTCATTCCATTTATAAAAAAAAAAAAAACTGAAAAAATACAATGAATAAATTAAATCGAATTGCAGCGCAATTTATTATATGTAATCAATTGAAGTCATTTTGAAAAATGTTTGGGGCATATTTTAAAATTACGCATATAGTTGAAAATAATTAAAAACTTAAGAATTGTAACCCTTGAAAACTACTTCTACTTATAGATAGACAATTGCAAAATGGTTCCATCGCTTTTCAACACAACATAAACGCTTAATTTTTGTTTGTTTGAAAGGTTGTCAAGAGGGACAGTGCAGAATTTAATTTTATAGTAGGTGGTGCCACGCCCCTAGCATGGAAATATGTTTCCATAGCTAAACTAATAGACCGATTGTAATGAGATTTGTTTTGGAGATTTATTGAATCCTATGAAAGGTTATTAGAAGCTCTAAGTTACGTGGCCCTTCCCCTAATGAAAAAACTCTACCACGGCTGAGTCGCTACATCGATTTTGATAGAATTTGGTATTAATATAGACTGAATCTTAAATAATAAAAAAAAATTTGTTTTAAGTGGGGCTCCTTACAGAAAAAATGTTTCCACTAATAAACTAATGGACAAATGGGAATATCAAATAACTTTGAGGATTCTCAATTGATCGGCGTCACCAAGCAGGTTTTGGAAACGTCAATTCAGTACAATTTTAGCCATTTATCGATATACACTGAAATAACGCGCTGAATTAATGGCGTTTTTAAATGAAAATAGTGTTAAATCAGCGTGCATATTGTCGAAAATTTCATGGTCATACTGCGCTCATTCTACACCTTCTGGCGCTGTCAACGAACACCGTCTGTCACTTTTGGGACACCGATAATTCTCATGTAATTCACGAGATAAGATTACTCCAAAACCATAATCGGACTATTCATTTTCCGAGCTGCTGAGAGAGTTAATGGCGATCAATATCGGTAGAGGTTGGCAAATTTTGTTTAACCGCAAATGAGTGAAAAAGATTATCTGCAAAACATGTGGTTTCAACAAGATGACTTGACATGCCACACTATACATTCAAAAATGAACTTTTAGGGTCGGAAGTTTCCAGGACGTGTGGTGTCGAAAAATGGTGACATTAACTGGTTACCAAGATCTCTGAATTTAACTCCACTTGTTTTTCTTTTTCTGGGGATTTTTGAAGAGTAAAATTTATGACGAAAAGCCATATATCATTTAAGAGCTCGACGACAACATTTGAGCCGAAAATGCCAGAAAGAGAGCTCGCTTTTGTTTCACCAACAACGGTAAATACTTGGTCAATATTGTTTTCCAAAATAAGTTCAGGTAAATTGTAAAAGATTTACAAAAAACTTTCAAAAATCTATTGAGTATTGTTTAAGTTATCTCAATTAAGTTCGAATGTTCACCCTCAGTTTGAAAGCTAATATTGAAAGATTTTGAAGGAAAAAAAAAAATTTTACTTTCGGCCTCTAAATTCGATGCAATTTTGTTTTTTCTTATATCCGTCCGATCAACAAATATGGTATATCGTTGTAAATATCCCGACATGTACTACATTTCATTCATAGAAGTCATTTGTCTCAAATTTTTTTTTCGACTAGTTGTATACATTATCTCATCTTCTACCACCCTAATGTGCCAAGGGCACATCATAAAATTAAAGTCCGTACCAAATCATAAAATTCTTATCTACAAAGTTTTCTCAAATTATTGAAATTGAAAAAGTTACAGCGATTCTAAAATTTTCGTGCAAATATTTGATCAGTATAATAAAATTATATTTAACTTAAGTCCTGAAACTATGCATTGTTTTTTTTTGCAATCGACTTCTTCGAAGGTCAACGTACGCTTATGGTAGTCTTAAACAATTGTATTTAAATAATTTTAAATGAAAATCGTTAAGGTTTTAGTTATATCAATTAAAATTTATTAATTGTATCCGTTTTTTGCCAGCGTGTAGTTATCCCATTTGATTTTGATCCGTACCAAATTTCATCAAAATATTATTTTTGGATACGATTTTTAAAAGTATTTTATTTCCAAGTATTTTTATTTTTAGTGACTATTTTTTAATGACCTTTGCGCAAATTTTCTACCGTCAACAATCGATTTTTATTTTTTATTTTGGCACAATTTTTATTTATTTACTAGGTGTACAAATATGAAACCGGTAATTTTTTATTAAAAAAAAACACGTTGATTTTGCGAAAATAGTAACAAATTTAATCTCCAAAGTAATTCCCCTCGCTAGCTACACATCTTTTCCATCTTTCAGGCAATTTATGGATTCCTCGCCAAAAAAATTCTTCGTTTTTTGAGGCTATCCATTCATCGAGCCATTTTTGCACTTCCTCGTAAGAATTGAAGTGCGAATCGTTGAGTGCGTGTCTCATCGATGAAAACAAATAGTAATCGGATGGCGCCAGGTCCGGTGAGTACGGCGGGTGGGGCAGGGGCTCCCAGTTGTACGATTTTACCAAGTTTTTATTGACCGCTGCTCGATGTGGCGATGCGTTGTCATCATGGAATACAATTTTGTCATGTCGAAGTTGAAATTCGGGCCTCTTCTGACTTATAGCACGGTTCAAAGCGATCAATTGTTGATGGTACCGTGCACTAGTAACTGTTTCACGTGGTTTTAGTAGCTCATACCAAATAAAACCACGCTGATCCCAGAAAATACACAGCATTGTCTTTCGGCCGAAGCGATTTGGTCTTGGCGTTGATTTGGGTCGTTGGCCGGGGCTCAAATATGATTTTTTTCGTTTGGGATTGTTGAAATAAATCCACTTTTCATCGCCAGTGATGATTCGATGGAGAAAACCTTTTCTGTTTTGCCTGGCGAGCAGCAATTCACAAGTGGTTTTTCGGTTTTCTTGCTGCCTGTCGGCCAGTTCATGTGGCACCCATCTACCGACCTTTAAAATCTTTCCCATTGCCTTCAAACGCAAGGAAACGGTTTGTTGTGTCACATTAAGTTGTTCAGCGAGCTGTTGTTGCGTTTGACCATCATCTTCGTCCAATAATGTTTGCAATTCGGTGTCTTCAAACTTTTTCGGTGGCCGGCCGCGCTCCTCATTTATCACATCAAAATCACCACTTTTAAATTTATTGAACCACTCATTGCACTGTGTACGACCAAGAGCATGCTCGCCGTAAGCTTCAACAAGCATTCGATGCAATTCAGAAGCGTTTTTCTTCAAATGGAAACAGAAAATCAATGCTTCCCGCAAATGAGAGTTTTCAGGCACAAAATTCGACATCTTTACGAGCGGAAAAAATGCGTTGTTGTATGAAACTTGACAAATTGTGAACTGAATATTGTTGACAGATGACAGAATGAACAATTAAGATATTTGGTGCGGTTCGGAAGCTCATACATATACGGCTATCGACCGCTAGATGTCATTACCGGTTTCATATTTATACACCTAGTATTTATTTTTTTTTTGCCATTGTCTTTCTTTAAATTTAATCGTGCGTTGATTTCATTGGCCCATATTCATAGTCGCAAAATAAAGTTCAGACTTAGTTTTTACCCAAAATCGCAGATACAGACTGACCCCATAAAAAAAAGAAAAACTTGCATTAAATTATGAGAAAATTTTAAAAAATGATTACCCTGCGTTATTGACACAAATTATTGTAGACACAGTGAACAAAAGGAATAATAAAAAAATCGAATTTATGAGGCAGCGTGGCGTAATGGTTAGGACTGTGAACTCATAGCCCTCAGGTCGGGGGTTCGAATCTCGTCAGAAAAGATGCTTTTTTTCTATAAGCATGTTTTAAATTTAAAAGCAGGAAAACGTGATTTTAAATATTTACAACCAGGTTTTAAAGTAACATTTATTTTCATTGATATAAATAAAAAAAAACATTTACATTTACGAGAATCGAACTCACGTCCTGAGGGCTATGAGTTCACAGTCCTAACCATAACGCCACGCTGCCTCATAAATTCGATTTTTTTATTATTCTTTTTGTTCACTGTGTCTACAATAATTTGTGTCAATAACGCAGGGTAATCATTTTTTAAAATTTTCTCATAATTTAATGCAAGTTTTTCTTTTTTTTATGGGGTCAGTCTGTATCTGCGATTTTGGGTAAAAACTAAGTCTTAACTTTATTTTGCGACTATGAATATGGGCCATTGTTTTTAGAACCACTTTCCGTTTTTTTTTTTTTGTAGTCAAATTTCTTTTTGAATCAAATTTTTTAAGGACCAATAAATATAGATATATATGTTTATGGTTAGCTAAATAACAGTATTCTCTGCAGATGATGCTAAGGCACAGATCACTCTCAAATCTTAAATTAAATACTAAGCACGCATCACTGACTGACATAGCAAACAATCGTAAATTTGAGTCTTTGAAGAAACAAACAGTAACAATTTTAAAGTGCCATTAAATAATCTTTTAAACTTTATGTCGATTAAGACAGTGAAATATATACATATAAAAAAAAACAAGTTGAACGAAAAAAGCAAAGAATGCCAAAAACAGAAGCATACATTTAGGATTTACTCGTGTTTCTTCAAAAAAGTGATTTCAAGTCAAAAATCAACAACAAACGAAGGCGAAAAGCGTAGTGAAAGCGCTACTTAGAAACCATTATATTTAAATGTTATACAGGAAGACAGCCACCAACTGTGAGAGTGTATAAGTGTATAAGTGGAAAAGCGGAAAACTGTGTGTGTGCGTGCTCGTGTATAAGCGTAGAACTCATTGAAGGTTCTAGATGGATGCGCATGGAAAATGAGGCGGAAAAATAAAATTTGTGAATTTTTGCAATAACAAAGCTAAAGAGAAAACAGCAGCAAAAAAAAAACAAAAATACAATGTAATTGATAATAAGAACAATAAAAAGCAACAGAAAAACGCAGAACACAAACAGCACAAAAAAAAACACAAGCGCACAAAAAGCAATAAAACGAGTAGCAACAAATTGGCAACGCCAAGCTGTAGAAAAAAATGGCATTAAATGCAAATAAAACGCATTAAATTCAATGTTGACAACAAAAATAATCATCAGCAGCAGCAACAGCAGCATCGGTGGCACAAGCGCCACCAGGGAAAATGCAAATTGGGCGATTCGAAATTTATGAGGCGGTAAAAGGATGCCTGGCAGAATTAGGCGAGTTAAGAGATAAAAAATAAATTTATTAGAGACATATGGTGGATTTCAACAAAATGCCATTCCAAAAGAAAATTTAATTTCATTACTAATGAAAAAGAAACGAGAACACAAATAAAATGTTGCGATAAAATGTGCCATGCAGATGTTAGGAACGCAAGAGAGAGAGAGACAAAAATGAAATTCATTTCAACAAAAAATAAGAAAATATATTTCTCAGTTAAAAGTAAAATTCTTTATAAAACAAAAAATCCCAATTAATCTTAACGAGCAGCAAAATCTGTGATATCACTTACAAGCACAAGCAGCTTAAAAAAACAGTGCTTTGGAATAACAAGGCAAAATCAACAACAACAAAATATAATAAAAGCCAACTGATTGATGAAAAAATAAAAACGTATTAAATATCAGTAGAGTGGTGCCATGTAATGCCCCCCCGAAATCCTCAATTCTTCATACAAACAATCATATCAGATTTTTCTCAACAATCAAATCTGCTGTCAGGGTCACCATACACAAACAGCAACAACAACAACAGCAATAATAACAATAAAATGTTGATAACAAACACAAACAACACAATACAATCTCAGCTGCCTGCAATAGTCAAATTTGATTACATACACACGCAAACATATTCACATACACGCCATTACGCTAATTGTTACATTCATCCACTTCACTTGTTTCACTCACTTGATGAGATCCTCTTAAAGGGATTTGATAACCAAAAAAAAAAACAAAAACAAAAAGGAAGTAGCAAAAGGGTCGTGTCTGACAATAACAACAACAATAATAACAACTGAGGTCGCATTAAATGCGTCAGGGTAACTTGAAGATGTGTATTAATTACCAACGTACATAGGGGTTAACACATACATGTGGGGGCAATTCTATGACAGACTTATAAATTTAAAATGCATTTCATTTTCTTATTTCTTTCAGTGCTTAGCAAAACTGAGAAGAGTCCTTGCAAATTACAGCATTTGCAAAGCATTTAAACCTTATGGCTTGTCAGCTTATGATATTGGCCACTACGCCATCTTATTTTCATACCCTACTAGGATGAAGTATTTTCATGTTGTAAGGTTACTAATGTCTAACAAGTTCACAAAAAAGATAAAGTTAGCAACTCCAATAATTACTGCGCTGCGAGGTGGTAAGCACTCACCGAAATTATAGAGAGCGTAATAAATTTTCACTTTATGAAATATCTGGAGCACAAGGATCTACTTTTTTGATCGGTTACATGCACTCTACTGGTGGCATTATGGCGTTCCTGATCAAAAGATGTAGCCGATGGGTTCATATTTCAGATGAAAGTATGGATGTAGTACTGTATATTTCAAATCAAATTTCAAATAAAATTCCTTATATGGATGTGGTTTGTAACGCTTTGGCGCAAAAGTTTAAGCAAAAGTCATGCATAGAATTGTCTCTTATTTTAGAAGCTGACATACGCATGAAAGCCAAAATACAATTTTAACACATGTGTGTATGTTTTATGTTTGTATATGTTAGCAAATCCTTTCGTAAAATGTTTTTCCCATTTGCCAAATTAACATTTAAAAGGACGAAGGAAACAGAAGACAACAACCAACAACTAGCTTCTCTCATCAAGCTTAAAAGCCGAAACTGTGCTAAAACAGGGGGAAGGAGGGGTGGGGCAAACAGATGAGACCAAGCCAAGTGACACGCCCATTAACGACGACAGTAACCAAAAAATAAACAATGGGAGCCTGGCTGCGTATCATTACCCTTATCGCTTTGACATCGTCCTCGCATCATACACGTATTTTTGTTGTAATTTAATGAAGAAAAGTTGTATGTAGTAATAGCAATGTAGTAGGGTAGGGTAGGGTTGTGTTGTGCTGCGGTAATAAGCAAAATTAAGTCTAACAGTGGTAAGCAGAACAAACAAAGCAAATGCGTGCGATTCGAGCATAAATGTTAGATTTTATTTTGACCAGGCTTCAGGGAATGTAGGGTGGAGAACGAAATTTGGGTGTTTTTTTTTTTTGAGTTTGCTTGACGCTGACAGAGACGTACAGATTTTAAGTAGCGGAAAGTAAACAATTTTCGATTGTTTACATGTGTTCTTTGAGGGTTTTTGTAAATGGATATAAAATAAACTTAAAGTCTCTACAGCGAGTGTATGAGAAATATGAAATCGTAATATGGAATAATATGACTGAAATATTTTTCTTTAGTGGGCGTATAAGTGCACCTACTTATCAAAATTTTTTACATGAGCCTAACTTTTCATGAGCATAATTTCTTCAAAATGGGCTATAGTAACCCATATTGAAGAAATTTTCATTTTTTTCTATTGTTGGATTTTATTCTTACTTTTTTTTAACAGCCCTCCATTCCATTCCATTCAATTTTTAAAAGCAAAATTCTTAAATCATTCAATATTTCGCCAGCGTATAACGAAAATTGAAGCAACAACAACAAAAATTGCTACATGGAAAATAAATCAATGTTGAAAAACGGAAATTGTAGCAAAAATAAGTGCGTACCTAAATCTATGATTGCTTTACATTTGTGTGTGTATGTGAATGTGCGTGTGTATTTCCTTGTGCCTTAACGTATACATGTGTGATTTGTCTACTTCAAAACGTATGCCAGCAACAACAACACAACTACATCAACAAAACCAATTGCTGCCATATGAATGCCATTAAGGCGTCATTGAATCCATGTCGGTTCAATTTTGTAGCCATAAATGAAACTGTTTTCGTTGTTGCTGCCTGCCAGTTCGAGCTGTTGTTGTTGTTCATTTCATACATTGTCAGATTGGTTTCATTTTTGTTTCTACTGTTGCTTTCTGTTTCCACCCATACAAAAATTGGTGCGAAAATTTTCCACACCAACACCGCCCGTTCGCATCAATTCAATATCAAATGGCATTTCAATCTCATCTCGCTCAAAACAATAAATCCGACGACCATTTGTAGCTCTTCATTAGGTTTCGTTTCATTTTCGTTTATTTATTTTTCGTATTTTTGACTTTTTGACCAATGAAACCAGCGTTCCGTGCTTATAATGAGTTTATGTGAGCTCGTGTTTCTATCGAGTTGACTTGTTGCAGAGTTTTGAAAATGATTTCCATTTTATGCTGAATTTGTACCCTACAACTTACGTGTTTGACTTTGCAAAATCATGAAGCATTTTGATATTCATTTTAACGAGTATCATTGATTTTTTTACTTGGAAAACAAAGAGCCTTAAAATATGCAACAAAGATATTTAGAATTAGTGAAAATTCATCAGCAAATTACAAGTGAAATTGGTTGTCATTAACGTTGTGTTACTGTATTTTTTTATAACACAGACACTATTTGAATTTTTAATGATTTTAAGAAATACAATAATTACGAAAATTTACAAATAAGATGATTGTGGTTGAAACAAATCAGAAATGAGTGTTGATATTAAAAATTGCTTTTAACTTAAATACACTAGTTTACACTCAAAATGTTCCATTGATCTGAGGTTACTTTTCTTATGTAGATTTTCCTGCTGAGTTCGAAAATGAAAATGAAAATTTTTTGAATGGTACAGTTTTCGAGATATTGTGGTTTTTTCACATTTATGACCTCTTCTCACTTTAAAATTCATATCTTGAGCTGGAAATGTCTAATTTATTCGTTCTTAGTGTCAAATTAAAGACAATAGAATGTCAAACAAACGTGTGTAATTACATTTCTTATTAAAAAAGTGGTTCAAAAGATATAGATGAAAATAGACCAGATTTTAAGAAAAATCAAATTTTACATTTGATTCTAAAGCCACGAAAAAATAGAAATAAAGTAAAAAAAAATAATTTTACTTCTTACACGTAGAGCTGATACTTTTACGCAAAATTTAAGATATCCCATAAGAAAATCGGCTGTAAAATGACAACGTTAGGAGCGATTGAATGAATGAATCCAAATTCCACATTTTATGAATATATTAATTTTTTCGATAATTTTTTGAGCCTAATCGTTACAAAAAAAATTTTTCTCATGTACCTTTGATAAGAGGATAGTTTTCTTATGTACTTTTTCCTACTGAATTCGAAAATGAAAATGACAATTTTTTGAATGGTACAGTTTTCGAGATATTGTGGTTTTTTAATTTTTTCGACTTTATGGACTTTCACTTTTAAATTTATATCTTAAGCTAGAAATGTCTAATTTCGTCGTTTTTTGGTACTAAATTTAAGATATTAAAATGCCAAACAAAAATGTATGATTAAATTTTTTATTGAATGAGCAATTAAAAAAATATAGATGAAAAATTACCAGATTTTTGAAAAAATCAAATTTTACGGTTGATTCTGTGGCCACGAAAAAATATAAATCGGTAAAAAACTTCAAAATTTACTTCATTTGCGTGCGGCTGACACCTTTTTGTGAAAAATAAATGAAATAAAAAAAAATTATTTTACTTCATACACGTAGAGCTGATACTTTTACGCATGTAAAATTTAATTTTTCTTGAAATCTGGCCTGTTTTCATCTATATCTTTTGAACCACTTTTTTCATAAAAGATATAATTACACACGTTTGTTTTTCATTTTATTATCTTTAATTTGACACTAAGGACGAGGAAATTGGACATTTCTAGCTTAAGATATAAGTTTTTAAGTGAAAAGAGGTCGAAAAAGTGAAAAAACCACAATATCTCAAAAACGGTACCATTCAAAAAATTTTCATTTTCATTTTCGAATTCAGCAGGAAAAAGTACATAAGAGAACTATTCTCTTATCAAAGGTACATTAGAACAATTTTTTTGTAACGATTAGGCTCAATAAATTGTCGAAAAAATTAATATATTCATAAAATGTGGAATTTGAATTCATTCATTCAATCGCTCCTAACGTTGTCATTTTACAATCGATTTTCTTGTGGAATGTCTTAATTTTTGCGTAAAAATATCGGCTCTACGTGTAAGAAGTAAAATTATTTTTTTTTATTTTATTTCTATTTTTTCGTGCCCACAGGATCAAATGTAAAATTTGATTTTTCTTAAAATCTGGTCTATTTTCATCTATATCTTTTGAACCACTTTTTTAATAAGAAATGTAATTAAACACGTTTGTTTGACATTTAATTATCTTTAATTTGACACTATGAACAAGGAAAATGAACATTTCCAGCTCAAGATATGAATTTTAAAGTGATAAGAGGTCGAAAATGTGAAAAAACCACAATATCTCAAAAACTGTACCATTCAAAAAATTTTCATTTTCGAACTCAGCAGGAAAATCTACATAAGAAAAGTAACGTCAGATTAACGGAACAGAAAAAAAAAATCTTTTTGTAAACTAGTGATATCAGAAAAAAGTCGATAAAAGTGGATAAATGTATTATGGTATCCCACAACATTCAAGCAAATATACAAGTGGCGAAGGGTATCGAATAGGTTTCAGAATCGAAGCCAATTATATTTAGTAATAAAGCTAGTGGAAGAGCAATCCCACCTCTTTTCAGCTATTGAGAGATGGAGAGAGCTCAAAGCTCCGAATTGTTTCGACTATCATTCCATAGGTCGTAATGATTCAAAAAAAAAACACTAAAAAAGTCTATAAAAGTTTTGAAATATATTCAAAAATCATCGAAACCCAAGAATGAGAGGAACACATTTACAAAGGACACTCTTGTGTCTCGACATTGTTTCTTTCCCTGTCAGACAGAGTGAAGTCCTGTCACGATACCACTTGACACGGTTCGCTTCAAGCAAGATCAAGATCGATGAAATTGTCAACCAAATCTGACAATGCACAACTATTATATACGAGTAGTGTCCGGAGATACCAAATGCATACTCCGAAAAATCGGAGCTACTATTTACTCGCTTTATGGCCATTTTAAGGTAAACGCTTTTTGCCGATAGCTTAAGTAAAATTATGAAGCGAACCGTGTACAGTTTTTGATGCTTTTAAGATCAAATGAAATTTTAAAATATGCTATGATAATTGTTTTTTTATGTATTTTTAATCGCTGAACACGATGAAGTCACTAATTTTTGCAAATATGCAAATGTTTTTGTGTTATTCACCATCTTTCATGGAAAAAAATCGGTACAAAAATAACTTTTTTGTCGGCCGAAAAACTTATTTTTTTTTATTATTCACGGTTTTTCATGAAAAAAAAAAGAGAAATATATTTAAAATATTCTTTTGGGCGTAAAAACTAATGAAAAATATTTTTTATATATTTTTGTTGCATGGGTCTTTAAAGTATTTTTGATTACAGAAAACAGGCATAATAAAAAATTTAAATTTTTAATGTCTTATTCACATTATTTTCTCAAAAGCGTATTTTTATTAACATCATCGGTAAAAGTATTTACCTTAAAATGGTCATAAAACAAGTAGATGACCAGGTACGATTTTACGGATCGTGTTTTTGGAATCTGCGAACATTTAATAAGAATTGTACAGATTCGGTTGACAATTTTACCGATCTTGATCTTGCTTGAAGCGAACCGTGTTGATTAATCACTTAAATGTATTGCCATATCACAGAATTTTACTTGACAATTGCCTATTTTTTAATAATACTCGATATTACCGCATATTTACGCCTTATAGCATGTTAATAATATTTTTCATTGCATATTTTAAGGCTGTTTTTATTTGTTGAAAATATTCGGTTTTATCAATTACATGGAAAAACTATCCATACACAATGCTGATATATTACTATTTAAGTCGATTTTGACCAACATTAGTTTTTCTGAAAGATATATTTACAGTTTTAAATCACATGGGCATTGCACACACTTTGATTGTCAGTTGTTTTTGTTGCTTTAACAATTTGACAATTTCCATTAGCGCAGCAATCAAATCAACATTTGGATGCATTTGAAGTTGTAAAACTTGGACAGAGAGTCAAAGTGATATTTTCTCTTGCTGTTATGCAACATTTTAGATATACTTAATTTTTTTATTTTAAATTGGTCAATTTACTTAACAATTTAAGAAGTATTTTTTATGATTTTAAAGAATATTCACAGAATATTTTGTTTTCCAAGCAATTATTTAATTTAGTAATGTTTTTTTTTTTTTTCATATTTCTCAACTTTTTTGATGCAGTTACTCAGTTCGTCAAATAAACTACTCTAACTTTATTGTTTTTAATACTTTTTCTAAATTTTTGTTATTACTTTATGTTTTTAATCGAGCAATACGTTTTCAATTTTTAACCGCATTTTTTATTTTTTTTAATTAAAGAAAAGAAAGAATAATAAAATATATTATACAACTACTCAAAAACGTCAATTTGTTGTTATTGTTGGTCTTATTGTTAAAAATCAACATTATGTATATTAAATTAACGTGCAAGAAAAAAAACAAATACAGAACCAAAGTATAAAACAATAGCAAAAAACTCCAACGCCAGCACAAAGAATTACGTTAATGGATTAAAAATCGTTTTAATGTAGTGGCAGCAACGACGGCAACTCAAAACATTATTCAGCGTTGCCACCTTAGCAAAAACAAAAAAATGAAGAAACACCCGAAGAGAGCAAAACAAAGAAAAAGAAAGAAAATAAATAAAAAAATAAAACAAAAGAAAAGTTTTTGCTGCTGCCACCTTCCGCTTTTCCAGGCAAAGCTCAAGGGATAGGCAAAGAAAAACGTAAGAAAAAACAAAATTAACGAAAAAAATAAAAAAGTTGGAAGTCAAAATATTATGCTGTTCGGGAAAAAATTATGCTGATAAAAGCGGCCGGCGCAGAGAAAGTGAATTTTTCTTTTATATCTTTTGTTTATGTGGAAAAATTAAGCGAAACAATGAAGATGTTTGGAATAATAGAAAAAAAAAACTTTCAGACAAAAAATTAAATTTTTTCAGACTTTTCTTGAGTAAAGAGCGAACGAAAACAAATGAATACACAAAGCAAAAGTTTTCTAGGAAGTTATTTCTTATTCATTGCAGTTATATTGAGGTTTACGCAGATATTTTGAACTGCAGCCAGCCGGCACATCAAAGGCCAGAATTTGCTTTGTCACTGCTGTAGTGAAATTGGGTGCGCTAGTCTTTTGTATTGTACGAGAGCGTTTCTTATTATTAAGTAATGTGTTCTTATAAAATTTTTATCATTTTTTAATAAAGCCAATATTTTACAGCTTCTTTGAACGTAGGCAAAATCACTTAAAAAAAAAATCACATAAATTTGAGCCTTATTTAATAATAGTCATAATTAAGGACTTTTTTTTGCTTCTTGAAATTTAAAAGAAAGGAAAAAAAAATATTAAAAAAAATTTTTTACAAGATGGGCATAAAATTTACAAAGTTTTTCATTAGTAAATCACACAAAAATCAAGCACAGATGTGTTTAGTACATTTCCTTCAAAAGTTAATGTACGCTTTTAGATCAATTTGAATTTTTTCAGTACAGCTATATTTTGTATATTGAAGAAGAATACACTTCTAATTCATATACAGTCAGTCTACTAGTAATACATCAATTAATTAAATTAAAAAATATGAACACATTCAAACTTTGTTTATTTCAACATTATCAGTTATTGAAAATAATTTGCAAAATCAATCATGAATAGCATATATATTCAGCTGATTGAATTATTTGAAAAATTTTACCTTTTCACAGTTTAATCAAATTTCATAAATAAAACAGCACATAACACGATGAAAACTTTAATGATTCAATGATAACAAAAACGTTCATTAAGTTGCTGATATCGTTGGTCGGTTGGTCGTCAGACCACATATGTTACTGTCCATCTGTACAACGTGCGAAATTTAAATGCAACTGAATTCATTTTAATTTAGTTATGATGTTGTCAAATTACCGCACAAAAATAGTGAGTCACGTGGATATTAGAATGAAAATGTTGTATATAAATATCGCATGTAGAACATAATAGCCGTTGAATATGCGACGCAACTGCAATCGCCCCAGCAAATATTTTTATTCGAGGAAGTCGAATTGTTTTAGCGTGCGAGATCACATTCCAATGTCAAGCGAAAAAGCCATCAAGAATAAATCTGAACGAAGAGCTACAAGTACATAATTATTGTAGATCACGAAATAAAAAACAAATTGAGTTTTTTAATTCAGGTTATCTTACGCGGATATCTTACAATTGTTTGCTTTTTATGATATTTCATAATTGAAACATGAAAACTGAAGACCATTTCTTACGAGTTTCACATTTGATTTTCTGTTTCCACTATGAAAAGCAGAAAAGTTATTGAGAAGAGTAAAATTGAATTGAAATTTTTTTATGTTGCATATTTTCAGGCATTTTTTTACATTTCCTATGTTTCAATGCAATATGTGTAGGTATGATATTTTTATTGTACAAATTCATCAAATATAAATAAAAGTTCTGACTCAGCAAACGTTTGAGAGATTTTTAAGTCTTCCACATTTATGGCAATGAATTTATAGTTCTACCAGAAAAGTATTACGCTCTCAGCACTTTTCACGAAGATAAATAACAAAAAAATGCGTGATGCATGTGCTCCAATCGTGCCCAGCAATTGCAGATAAAATGAAGATAAATAAATTTAATCACGACGTCATAAATTTGCTTGCCAACGTTTCTGAAGAAAATATTATTCTATTCAATAAATTTCTGAAAATTCTAGAAAAATATTTTGAAATTTAGCATGATTTAATATTGAAGCGGAGTCGCTTATGCTTAGACTTTAAGTTTTTTTCGTCTGTTTTTTTACTTTTAAGGAATATCAACAAATAAAAAAAAAATAAACATAAAAATACAAAAATAAATTATGTCATTATGATCATTTAATTTCGACTTTTAGGCAATGAATTCATTACAATTCTAAAGATTCGATTACCAAAAAGTTAATCCAGCGCGCGTTCAAAACTATCATTACGCCAATTGCTTCACCGATTAAAAATGTTTGCTAAGGAAGTAAGACACAATGTAATTGTTGTCAGGCTTTTTATCCGTTTAAATTCTTCACTTGGATAAAACGAAACTTTAATTCTACTATAGGACGATCAAAATAATCGCTTCGGTAACTAAGTATAAATGACTCATTCATACCGCAAACTCGTAACACGTAACAATTTCAGTCGTAAAACAAATCAAACAAAATAATGTTACGCAATTTGTATGATAGTTTCAGATATTTTGCGACTTTATTCAATTTAGCATTCTGTTTCTGTATTATTTTGACATTTAATGTTCAAATTGTAACTAACGTTTTAAAATAAACATCTTTCGCAATAAATAATTATATTCGTTTAAATTTTTCTTTGTAAAAATAAAGATTCAGTCAACTTTTAATAACTACAACTTTTATGTTATCACATACCAAAAATTGAAGTATGCTTTTAGGCGCGAATTAAGTCAAAATAATTAGAATACAAGACAAGGAATTTATTTAATAAGTTTTTTTTTCGGAAAAAGCTTAGGAGATAACGCTAATCTTTAATATAATTACTTTTCTATCACGCACCCTGCCATGCATTACAAACGGAATGAAAAACTGGGTAAATTCACCCTGAGTGTAGAGTGAGAGAAATTTTTCTATTTGCCATCAAGAGTTTTAGCAAATTTTCATGGTTTTACCAACAGCAATATTCATGTCACTCAATTTGGTGTCCGCGTACGAATATCCTGTTGCACGTAACGTTAATTGCGTTTGTCAGCACGCATACGCATAGATGACATCATCACCAAAGTAAATAGCCTTAAACAACAACAGTAACATAAAATATCATCCTATTAACACAGTCAACAACTTTTTATCCAGTTGTTGGCAGCTGCCATTACCATTTTCGCCTCTTTTTTTCTTTTTTTGTTGCATACATTTGTGCATGATTGATTTTTATGCATTGTCATAAATACACAAATGCAACAGCAAAACGCACACACACGCAGCAACAAACAACACAAATTGCATTCGTTCATGATGAAGTTAAATTTATGATATTTGTTGTTGTGTTAGCACAAAAATCAGGGGACCAAAACACAAAAAAAAAAAGTGTGCAAAATGCATTTATATTTGTTTGTCTTCTTTCTGCGCTTCTTGATCGCTTCATATTTTGCACTCTGTTCTAACACTCTCGCTCTCTCTCTCTCTTTCTCTTAGCCAGTTGTTTATTGTTTTATTAATCAAAATAAAAATATATAAATTTTTTACAGTCGTTGATTTTATGTTTATTTAAAATTTTTTATGTTTTTGTTTTTGTCAGCACTTTTTATTTGTTTTTTATTTTGGTTTTTATTGTTGTTTATTTTTATGTCTGGCGCAAGGATTTATTAAAATTTATTTATGAATGTATTGATAGAGGCGCTTAATAATTTATTGCCACGCAGACAACTGATAAATATTTATGCATACTTTTAGGAGCTGGCTGGAGCACACAAGTGCAATTAAAGAATATGACAAACAAGATGAGGACTCTATTTGGTGGGGAGCAAAAAAAAAGTTAACAAGCACTTAATTACTTTTCATTCGAAGCAAGGTTTTTTTAAGTTTATCGTATGAGCCTTTAAAAAAAACCTCAACTTTGCAGAATATTCAATTACTATTAAATGAGAACGAGTAAAACTAAAATTCTATAAGTTTTGATGAAACCAATTCTATTCTAAACTCAAAATGACAAAATAATATTACGCCGAAATAGTTTTCGGGTGGACATACATATTTCTAATTTTCCATTCAGCCAAAGTTTTTCTTTCATTTTTAAGCGTTAGCAATGCAAAAATTTATGAAAATAAAAAAATCCTTAATACAAGAGTTAAACTTCGTCTAAAACTAAAAGACACCAGCCTTTTACACAGTGAACGGAAGTTGTTCTTCCCTTTCACAACAAATTTGAGCCAAAACAAATTAACTAAAATTATGCTGAAAAAATTCATAAAAATCATTTAAAAAAAATCTACCGGAAAACATATATAAGAAATTGAATTTTACTCCATAGAAAACAAAAAAAATTAGATATGTTTTATCACCAAAAAATGTTGAAGGATGTAAATTTTTTTTTTTAATCAATTAAAAAAGTCTATCGTCCAAGAAAAACCTTCCGTAGAGCGGTTGTCAGATTTTAAGATTTTTTTTTTTTTTCTTATAAAAATTGTCCGATATTTTAGTCCATTGATTTGAAGCTTAAAGTTAGGTCCGTCTACTGTCTGAAATTTAGCTGTTCAATGAATTATGTTTGGTATTTTTAATTTTGGGAAGAGTTTTGAATTTTTAGTTCTTTTGAAACTTTGCCGAAAAACATATTTTTTATTTCGAAATATATTTGAAATTAGTCGGCAGAGTATCCACAACATATAAAAATTTTAAAAAATCATACACGTAACGTATAAATCCTTTTTTTTTTCAACAAAAAACATTTTTTTTTTAGAAAAAAAAAGACTATGGCCAAAAACACTGCAGTAATCTGGTAACTTCGCAGCAATTCTGAACTTCAGTTTGTTAGAGTCAATACCATCACCACCATTTGGCTATTTAGTTCAAAGCCACACGTGTCTAAATTAATATCGCCTCCTAATCCCTTCAGGAGTCGTCCTTGGAATGTGAGATATGTAATCTGTAGTGAATGATATTACTAAAAAAGTATAGTTCAAGTTGGAGGCCACAGCACTCAAACTTTCTTGGGACCAGCAAAAATTGCATGAATTTAAGTTTATTTCTTCACGCTATTTTGTATGAAATTTCTGATATTTTGAATGTTTTGGGTACAAGTTTTTTAAAATAATTATTCGGTATATGTTTATTTTTTAGTTTGCAATTTTACTGAATTTGAAATCTTAAAATTTTTATAAATTTTTCCGGCTATAACCAATTAAAATTGTGTTGTATTTTGATTTGTCTTTCAATTTATTTGCAAACTTATTTCACTCGTGAATGCTTAATCAAATGTTACATATATGTACCGACGTGTATCTTATTATTTTTAACGGATAAAACACTTTGAAACATACTACATATATATTTTTTAACAAGTAGAGTATTTAAGTATTCGTATATTTTAGCTCAATCAACAATTACTAATATAATATTTATTAGAATATTTATTCGTATAATCAAGTTATAATTGTAGCTACACTATATAAGACTAGAGAATCCTTAAAAGTAATTTATACTTTAATTTATATTGTCATTTAATAGCATACACACATACATTTATATGCGCACACACATATGCTTTCAATTTAAAAATTCTGCATGAAATACCACATTTACTCAGTTCATTATTTTTATAATTTCTTTACGCTTTAATTATGTATGTCTTAGCACACATACGCACAACACATGAACAATTAGACAAGCACGATTCTGTGCGCACACACGTGCACTTCATTATACGAAGAGTTTTCTTTGTAATCTTTTCCTTTTCTTTTTCGCTTTTACCCCCTATCAGCATAACATGTCGCGTCGTCGTCTAGTTTATTAAATTAATGAGTTTTGCAATTTTTATGACAAAAATTTCACCGCAAGATGTCGCCGGGTAAAACGGTTTAATGACAATATTGATGTTTATGGTACGGCAACAACAACAACGGCATTCACATTAACTACAACAACAATAATGATTTTTGTGGTTATTGCATTTATTACACATACACTGTAAGAAAATTCAAACTTTGGAAATATCTGATACACACATATGTATGTATGTATGTGGTAATGTAATTTAAAACAATAAAATCGTGAGTTTTTTCAAAAGTCAACTCTTAACGCAAAGTTATTGTGCTAAGGAATAAATAATTAAAAAAAAAATTTGCAATTCCTTATTTTTGTTAAACATGACGTATGAGTAATAATTATTTGATTTGCTAGATTTCAATTTTTGATTGAAGTGTTATACTAGGGGACTATTTATTCTACACTTCCCATGCATAAGGTATCAAATAACGACCTAATTACTGTAAGCTCTGAGCGTAAACAGCAAATGTAAGATGAAAACTGTACTTCTTTTGTAGTGATTTTGAAAATATTTGCAATTAAGACTAAGACACTGGTATATCAGTTCAGATATAACTTAGAACTCAATCGCTTTTTGCATTTTGTGTACTAAATCATCCGTAAATAGAATTTAAAATTTCAATAATGGCTGCTCAACCTTTCAGTAGACTTCTTGAGATAACGCTGCAAGTGTTAAATAAAAATAATAATTTTCTTAGTGCATTTTTACACCGACACTGTGGGATCAATGAGAAAAAACACCGAATAATAAATGATGTTTGCCTGCAATACGGTGCTTTAGTAACAGTCAAGTCACATATGTATATACACATATGCGTATAATTTATATAATTGCAAGTATGTACATATGTGTCTTGAATGTTGGGTGTATTAAATGAATTAAAAGAAAAAAAGTACGACAAAAAATTCAAAAAATAAACCCAAAATAAAATCAACGTAAATGTAAAACGGAAACAATGAAAAACAACTACACCTACTAATTTATAATTCTATACGCGTTTACAACATCAACCAACCACCACCACTACTACAAACATACGTATATGCACAACATAAAATTTGTATGCATGAGTTTGTGTACCACAAACAATACATATACGTCACTGACATGAAAATGAGTTTCATGAACTACGCGTCGGAATTTTTATTTAGTTTGGTTAACTTATTTTATTTGTTCACTTAAATTTAACTTTTTTTGTGATTTTTTGAAGATAATTTCTTAGAATCCTTTCTACAATTTTACAATCACAAGTGCAAAATGTTAAATAAATAAATGTTAAACCATTATTTGGCAAGAGATACTCAAGAAACCAATTTATATTTTCATATTCTTACATTTGTATGCGTCGTACAAAATCTGCAAGGGAACTGAAACATTTTATTAAAATTTAAATCTATATACCATATAGGTATAACTAAAAATTAAATTATTTAAAAAAGCGTAGGTATACGAAATATATGTTTTAATATGTATTTTGTCATTAAAATTTATATGTGAGAACCTACGAACTAGGAAACTAACTCCAGACTTAAAATAGCGGGCAATAGTTTTAAATAGAAGCAGTAAGAAGTGACATGCAAGAAGCATTACGTGACGCCTAGAATGAAATGAAATATAAAGCATCCAATAAAATCCAAGGTTTTAAAGCGCCAAATTTTCACATATATATAAATGCATATATTTTAACAAAGTGCTTGCAAAGCATTATTGTTGCATTTAAAGTCAAAAAGACCAAAAATTCAAATTAGCTAAGGGATGAATTTTCCACGCTTTGTAAATCACTGGTTTTATTTATTTTTTCTTGATGTCTTGCGTAACACATGCGAAACTCATGTTTCTGTTATAATTTTCATAATTCATGAGTTTTTTATGCAAAGTACATTGCAAGCATTGTAATATTAAAAGCATTCAAAAACATCTGCTTAAGAATTAGAAAAAAGGAATATCATTTTTAATCGTTTTAAACATAAATTTCGCAAGAGTAAGGTCTGGCTGAGTGAGATATGACAAATTTTTACAACAAACCAACAAGAAAAAAACTACAAAAAAATGAAAAATTTGCTACCTTTTCTTTATAAATCAATTTTTAATTTCTTCATTACTAATAAATTCAGTAGACACCTCAAAACTAATAAATTCAGTAGACACCTCAAAGTGATACTCAATGAGGAATTTTTTCACCCAAATTAAATGAGCCACTACTTAAATTCATATAAAAATTTAGAAAGATTACACATGAATATAAATCGAAAAGATAACTGGGTAGTTAAAGTATCGCTGTAAACACACAATAGTACAAAGTTTAAACAACATGGCGTATGAGTAACATTTAACAACTGCTTTTGTGATAATAATAAAGAGATAAATATCTATGATAAACACCATTCATGTCAAAAAGGACATTCCAAAAATTACCAAAATATCATTAAACTGTACTTACACAGTATTTTCATATATTTCATTCGTATTTAGAAATATTCGATTTTGAATTCTATTCATTTATTATATTCGCAGAAGTTCATTGATTTTTAACTATTTCCTTTCGATCTTTTGCTCATTTTTAAGAAAAATAAAAGCAACGTATATAAGGATGAAAAAAGTTTTAAATAAAATGGTATCAAAACATAATTTTTATTTCTACATAGAGAAATATATGAAAACATGTGCAGGACTACTCGTATTATTACAACTTTTAATAGAGTAAGCACCTACCTAATGAAACCACTATTCCAACTCTGCATAAAGAATATTTCTAAGAAACATAGCAAGAATGCACTGTGCAGGTACTTATTTTTTTTTTTTGTGAATTTTTTGTCCCTACTTTACTATATTTGTGCATCAAATGCAAAACTTTTCTAAATTATTTGTTTTTAAAATGTGAACTTCTCGTTCAGAGTACGCACCTATATATCTGAAACCAGCCATAGCTCAAATTGATATATTTTAAAAGACATTAGGGTATTAATATGATTTCAAATTAAAAAAGTTATAGCCTACATCGGAGCTGAGATATTTGATTAAAAAAAATTTAAATGAAGTTGCTTTTATAGTGAATAAATTTTTTTCATTTTCCATAATAGATTTACAATTTTGATGATGTAATTTAGTAATTTTTTGACTTTTTTTAACATATATCAAGATATTTTTTTCTGATAAAATATAATTTTTTTAATTTTTTTATGAAAATCTGCAACAATTATTTAAGTATCGCCGTAAAAGTTTACAGACTCTCATGCATTTTCTATACCATTTTCTTATTCAAAGTATTTTCTCAAGTTGCAACCTCTTAAGTAGTTTTTCTTGCGATCATTGACACAACTTTGCTGAAGGTAAAAACATACATATCAGGTTCTTATACAGATTCGAGCTCGCTTAAAATTCAACTTCCTGTCAATAGGCAAACACTATCACACAAATACCCACAGCCACCAGAGACTTGATGATCAGAAAGTTTTAAATGTTTGGTAACAATCTTCAAACATGGTTGCTGTCTGTCAAAAAAGCCGCTCCTCCGCCCTAAGACTTCACCTACTATGTATACAATGAACTGTGCATTTGACAGAAGTGTGCTCACATACAGCGTTCATTTTAACACATACCTATGCACATTGCATGTATTGCATGCATGCATGAAAATTGACTCCTTTCAACTCGCTGACTCCTGCAACTCAGTCAGTCAACTAGTTTGTGTTCGCATTTTCTTTCTTCTTCGTCGCTTTAATCTTCTTCTTTTGGCTTTTGTCTCATGTCAACTCGGCTGAAAACGATGTCTGTCTGTTTGTCTATCCGCCCTTTTTACTACCCCATCTGCCTTGGTATCTATTCACTTGCATGCTCGTTAAAGTATGAAAAGATTCTTTTGCATTGTTGCGCTTTTTGTGGCAGAAATGGCAATGGCAACACCAACACCATTTACAACAACAACACTAAGAGCAATCAACTTGTATGTAAATGTTGGATTAAGTTTCTGCTGCATACTTTCAGGTGTTTATACTACACACTTCTCATGGGAGAAGTTAAATTTTTTATACTTACAAGTATCGCAATTTCTCGCCCCCAAACTCACTGCTACTTTTTTCATCTGTCACTTCCTTCCTTCCTTCCTTTAACGTGTGGAAGTTTGGCATGCACAGATAATGTAAAATTTTTCCTTTATTCAACAAGAATCAAATTTTGTTGCATCAACTTTTTCTTTTTTTGTTGACTGCGGAAATGACAGCACACAAAGTTTAAAGAGAACCAAAAATAACTGTTGTTGCTGACAGAAGTGTGACGTCATAAAAACCTGAGCGCATGCAAAAATTTAATTGAAAACTTCTAGAGTTTTTTTAAAGTTTCAGTACACAAGGTTAGGTATAACAATAAAATGTTATAAATTATATCAATTCAGCAGACATCATTTAAACTAATAAATGGTGCTTTTTATGTGTCATATTTCCGATAGGGGTTAAGCTTCAGAAATTCAAATCTTAAGAGACATGAGTCGACTAAAGGCAAAATTCAGGTTGAAATTTTTTTTGCATTTTACATAAATCGAAAGCTGCAATATTCTTAAAAAAAATAACACTCAAAATTATAATGACGCGTAATAGCATCAACGGTGATTTTTTTAGCTGCGCATCACATGTCGTATGTGTAACCTTTGATAAAAATTCGCTTAAGAATCTTTGAGTTTGCACACTAATGAGTACCTTAAAAAGATATAAATACGTATGTAAGCATAAATACATGCAAATCATGACATTGCTGTTGTACTAATGCCAAAATGTATGCAACAAAAACAAAACAAAACATAAGTACATCAATATCACATTCACAAGTTTTGCTTTCCATAGTCTCCTGTTTTATTTGGTTGTCGTGTCTATCAAAAGAATGCACAGCGAGCATTCATTCTAACGTATACAATTCCACGTCACATCAGTGGGAATACAAAATCATTAAGGCCGCCAAAAATCTACCACAAGAGAAGTCTGCTCAAAATAAATGAAAGCCGTATCAAAAGATAAATAAAATGAGGATTAAATAAAAGGATAGGATTGCGCCACGAATTAAGGGCTTGACGAACGTCTGTTACACTGCAAAAAAAAAATGATTTGTACAGAATTGTTGAAAGTTCTATACGCTAAGCTTAAAATTTATTTCCGTTTCTACTGCGAAATGTTAAAAAGCTAGGAATTTTATATTTTAATCAACCTAAACAGCAGTAATTGATTTATATTACTTTATAATTACTGCAGTGAATTTTAAAACGCACAAAGTTCATAAAAACAATTGACCATTACACAACATCACAGCTTCACATTACGTATGTGGAACCTTGACTTGAATTATATACTTGAATAAATCAATTTTTTTATATTTTAAGCTTGAAAGTAAGATATTTCAATTTCGATGCAATATAGAGCTCAGATGTCCTCACAGTTTTATAAAATTTTATCTTCTGTGTAATAATTTCAAATTTAAAAAGTGGCCGCTAATGTTTAACAAAAAAAAAATCCCTTAAACAATGTTTTTTTCTTTTTTTTTTTTTGTAAACATCAATTATGACTTTTTTTCAGTTATAACTCAACTCACTGTTTTCTACTATTCCCGCAATACTTATACGTATGTCATACATGCTGTATTCTTCCCCGACAAATTCTCTGCCAACATATGAGATGATAAATGAAAGCATAAGAAAAATATTAAAAATTATGATTTTTGTTAAGTCCTCAAAAAAGCCCACACAAGAGCTCCATCATTTAGCCTCGTTATAGCAGAATTATATTTGCGCAGAATGGAGAAAGTAGCATGAGGTAAAGTCTAGCATTATTATCAACGACCTCGCACGCACGTTACACAACGAACTGAGGAATAAGAAAGAAAGAAAAAAATATGACTACTGCAAAAGCTTTTGTGGGAAATTTTCATATTGTAAATTTCCTAAAAGTATGTTTTTAATACTTAAGCAATAAACATAAACAACAACAGAGAGAGCTGTAAAGCATTAAAAAGGGAACGGGCAAAATGCTGGTATTTTGTATAGAAGCCAAAATAACCCACACAATGTTGCCTGCCGCCTTTTGTTTGTGCCATGTTTAACGCATGCAAATGAAAGTGATTAAGTACTTTTTTCCCCAAAAAAAAAAAATTTTCTTTTTTTAAATGTCCCCTTTCTTTTCTTTAACCAAACTCATTTTCTTTTTGCTTTTTCTCAAGTGCAGCTCAAGTTTATTGTTTAAATTTTTTGTGGTTTCTTTTTGACGGCAGCGGCGGTGTTTGTTTCCTACTTTTTTCTTTAGGGTAATTCTGTGGAAATTAAAAAGAAATGATTTACTGTTTCGCAGGCTCTCTGTGTTAAGTGAGTGTATTTAGAAGGATGTTTTTTTTTTTTTTTTTTGTTTTTCAGTTTACCAACTCCTTTTGTTAAACCTTCTACGCCAAGACTTTGTTAATATGTTTTTACTTTTTATCAGTGGGATTATGTCGACAGCAGCAGTATGCTGCATGGTGTCATCAACGTTTGCGTTCATTTTTTGTATGCTGATGACATTCTTTGATTAAAATAATCAAATGAATTATGAATAAATTAAAACGTCTTTATGTGATTTTATCAAACCTCATGTCACTAACCTGCGCCCTTACCTTTGGAGTTTTTCGGGTTGAAATTTTAAAGGCTTTTTAATGATGTGTTAGGAATGTTAACACATTTTTTGTTGTCATCATATAAAATTGTGTCATTTACAATAAAGATTTGAAGGAAAAAACTCTGAACGTAACTCGAATAAGTAATAAAACATGCTACGTTTTAATTCAAAAAGTCCTGGCATTTTTAATGGATTTCATTTTTATCTCGGTAATAAATTTTAATCGCTTTTATGAGTACCGCTGCTTGGCACTTTCATGTTTTTTGCAAAAAAATAATTTTTATGCTATACTATACTAAGCTGTTCTTTTTTTATACAAAATCAATTGAGATCAGTTGCAATGAATCCAAAAAGTATATTAAAAAATCACTTATTGCAGACATTTTAGTTTCAAGATTTTTGTGCCAAAAATTTCCGACTAAGCTATCACATTTTCGATGCAGCACTGAACATACATGCCTGATGCTTTTTTGTTAACATTATATTGCTCCATAAGAACTTCAAGTTTAAACAATAGCTGCTCAAACCAAAACAAGAGACTGCGGTTTTTCACTAAGGCAGCTGAAATCTTACTCTTATAAGCAATCAACGTTTGTTTTTAAGAAATTTGAACGCTTGAACTAAGATTTATTAGTAATGAATCATCAGGTGACATTAGTATAGTAAAACATTAACAGTTTTTCCTTTTAACGAAGAATGTGGGTGTTTGCGAACTTTGTTTTAGGACTTTTAGTTCTATCATTTCAAAACCGTCTTTTTTAGACTATTCAACGATTGCCTGTAGTTTTCTTTTGAACTAGGAAACTACAACTTTTTAGGATAGTGATGAGTTTCCAAACATGAAGGTTACTCAAATAACGAAAAAATGCATCACTTAAACTTTCAATGATGGGTCGAGAATATTGTCTTTTCTCAACTGATTATCGAAGAGTACACTGTGATCTTCAACTAAAGGAAATTGCCCTATCTGATGACGATTTCCCCGATTTTTTGGCATTGACATTGAAACCCAAAAACATAAATTATCTGAATGCCTTTGAAATTAAGAGACAAAGGACTTTATTACTGTAAAATAAAGTCTCATGCGTTTGGTGTAAGTCACACATTAGTTCTACGCTATCAATCTATTTATCTATGTTCAGTAATAAAATTTTTTTTTATTTTTTTCAGAGCAGCTATCTTTTAAATTTATGTATTATTGTCGATATATTAGCTGATCAAAATTAATAAATTAATTTAGTCCAAGTAGCATCGGATCTGGTCTGTAAGAGTATTAATATTAGCCTTGTGCCACATGTCGTATGAATAATATTTAATTATTAAAATTTCTACAAAAATCTATTTCAAAAATGTGTGTATACAATTTATGGAAAATTTTCAGAAGAAAATAATGCCCAGAATTATTATCAGTTACAGAAATTTTTTAAACCGATTTCACATATATATTTAAAGAAAATCGGCTAAAAAAAAATTATGTAAGTCGAGCGAGCGCTGATTCGCCATTCCAGTCAAGGAATTTTTAAGCTTTAAAACGAATTTAAGAATTTTCTGCTTTTACTCGATAAAAATCAAGAGTTAAGACTCAGATTTCATATTCAGAAAGACTATAAAATTTATGATACAATCAAAAAACAAATCTTGTTACATTTTGTTTCTTTGGTAGAGGCATTTTTCCCTGCAGCTTCCATCTTTCACTGCCTTCTTTCACTTCCATTGCATTTTGTTTTATTTTGAATTCACTGAAAATTATTATGCATGACAAATAAATTAAACTTTATATTAAGAATTCTATAGCAACATGTCACGTTTGCAACTGATGCGACTTTGGCAACAGCGGCATCAACAACATGCAGCAGTTGCTGCAATAAAACCAACACATAAAACACAACAAATGCCAACTGCTATCGCAGCACACTCGTCGCATGCACACTCTCGTTACCCACATATACATACGTCATAATTTTGATGCAGGAAGTCATGCAGCAAGTGCACCGGAAACGGAAGTATTCAAGGACAGTTCAAAGTTATGTTGACGATTGCATTGCATACAACAAACAAAACGCGCAGACATCGACAAAATGCAGGCGGCGACTGCAAAATGATACAAGTCAGTATGAGTAATGAACTTTAGTATGCGTGCCATAGACGACAGAGAGGGGGCTGTTGCATATTTTGTCATTTCAATATGGCGGTTATAATTTATTGTGATGAGCTTCATGAAATTTTACATAGCAACATGTGCTTGAATTGCGTTTATGTGCTGCTGTCGCTTTGTTTTTAATGGGATGTCACGTCATCAACGGGCGTAAATTGATAGCAGTTACCTTTAATGGAAGAGATGTGAGATCTTCTATGAAGAGATACAAAAGGACTTAATGCTTTTGAAATGTAAATTTACTTGCTATAGTTATTTCAGCCTATTTTGTAATTTATTGTAAATAAAGTGGTACAGAGGGGGATAATCAAAAAGTTCAAAGGACAGTTATAGCATAATCAACTGCAGACAAAAATATCTGAGGTTATCTTTTTGAAATTTTGAAGAAACCTTCATTGCATCATTTATCTTTGAACTGTCAACGAACACATGACAAAAAAAAAGGAGAATAATGCAAACAACAGCAACTCTTACTGTGGTCAACAGCAGGGCAGCTGTCGCATATGACACAAAATGAACAGCAGCAACAGCAATTACGTTTAAATAGAGGGACGCTTGAATTTGGCAAACAAAAGTCATTCGGGCAGGTGTTATCATACATGAGTCACCAACACACACACACACATAGAGCACAAATGAGTTCTTGATTATGATACTGAAGGACCGAAAAATTACATGAAAATGGAAAGCGTTGTAACCTCAAACCTCAAAGTACTGGAAGAAAAAAATTGCAGACAATGCAGCACAAAACCATTACGTTATGCATGAAAGTTGGACAGGAAAGCAGGTGCGCAAGGCATTAGGGTGAACTAACCAAAAATATGCAAGCACAATTTTTTAGCAGTTGCATACTTCGTTGATAGTTTGGTGCACGATTTAAAGTTTGGCTTATTGTTGCACCATTTTTTTTTTTTTTTTTTTTTTTTTTTAAGCAATTTTCGAGTATCGGAACTGTTCACACGGCAAACACTGCACTTTTAATGCCTTTTTATGTCAGTCGCACAAAAATGAAGCCAAATGTAAAGATATAGTATTGCTCCGAAGAGTAACAATAATACCATTATGGGTTACTATCAATTGAACCTAAAAATTAAGGTCAAGTTTAGGTGTTGTCGTTTTTCTTGCGATCGACATTTTCGAGTTAGAAATACCATTGTTTTTTTTGTAAATCATACTTTCTAAAATCTTAAATTATTTAAATCATATTCCAAGTAATTTATAGACAGTAAGCCTTGTGAGTTATGTTTGCTTTCAAGAGAATCATCAATAGAAAAAAAGTGTTTAAGCTTCTAAAAATTTAATATACTACTGTTCACCCAGTGGTTGAAATTCAACCATTATGGTGACAAACAAAAAATACTTTTGGTGTTGAGAAACTGACATAAAAAGAACTATTTTTTGTCATAAAAATCATGATATCATGTTGCTCTATCCTTATCGCTATCTCTTCCTTGGAGTTCAATATACATACATACTTATCTCCATACCAAATTTCAACAAAATCAGTCCATTAGCTTAGCTAACAAAACATATTTTCCTGTTCGCGGCATGGCGCAATCCACTTAAAACCAAATATCGGTGGTATTTTAAAACAAATACCTTCCTCATGATTCAATCTATTTCTATATCAAATTTCATCAAAATCGGTCCATAAGCGTACCAGTAAAAACATTTTCCTTTTAAGGGGCGTGGCACCGCCCTCTCTAAAAAATATTTTACTCACAATTCAATCTATCTCCATACCAAATTTCATCGAATTCGGTGTAGCGGCTTAGCCGTGAAAGTGTTTTTTTCTAATTAAGGGTTGTGTCACACCCTCTTAAGGAATAATAACCTTTCTTAGGGCTCAATCTATCTCCAAACTTAGTTTCATCAAAATAGGTTTATTAGTTTAGCCGTGGAAACGTTTTTTCCCATTAAGGGCGTTGCACAGTGCGGCCGAAGTCGCATTTTGCGGCCAAAATTCAAGTAATTCACTCCAAAATGTACACACGGGGGTTTTTGGGATCGCTGATTACGAATCTGATGTCAGAATAACGAAATTTAAAATGGCGGACAAAATATGGCGTTGCACAGTGCGGTCAAAATTCGAAAATTTAAGTAATTCTCTCCAAAACTTACAAAGTGGCAGACAAAATATGGCGTCGTTTTATGCGAAAAATTTTAAACTTTAATGAAATGATTTGCAATTTCGTACTAGGGGGTTTTTGGGGTCACTGATTACGAATCTGCTGTCAGAATTGCAAAATTCTAAATGGCGAATCCAATATGGCGTCGGGTCATGCGAAAAGTTTAATGTTTGTATTTTCACGCTGTATTTCTTTCATTTTTCATGAATTATTGTAACTTAGTTATCGATTAAGAAAAAGTACATTAAAATTCAAATAGCATATAGTAGGAGCTAAATTTTGAAAATCTCTGCTATTGCGTTATTAATTGAAAGCCCTTCTAAACTGTAAAAAAAAGGCACCATAGACATTTTATCGTGTCTGCTTTTAATTTAAAAAATGTGTTTTTATATAAAAACAGATAAATGTAAGAGGCATATGTTTTTGTTGTTACTTTGAGAAGAAATTAAATTTTTTTTTTTAATTTTTTGATATAAACAAATTTAACTGATTGCATCGTCAGGCAGATTGCGATAATTATAAAGATCATGTCATAAGAAATAAGTGAAAGAACCTCTGCCACTTAATTATTGCTGCACTTAAAAATTTTAATATTACAAACATGTCATGAAAAAAAATTGAGAACTATATCATTTTATTGCGTCTGCCATTTGGAAAAAACATAAAAATAAAGATGGCAGACGACTTAAGCGCTGATTTTGTGAAGGCAGATGTTTTTGAGCACCTGAGTGATATTATTATTAACTTTTTCTGAAACTTTAGAATACGAGTGAAAAGCATTTAAAAATATCAATATTACAAACATGTATGTAAGTAAAAAATTGAGAACTAAATCATTTTATTGCGTCTGCCACTTGGAAAAAACATAAAAATAAAGATGGCAGGCGACTTAAGCGCTGATTTCTCAAAGGCAGGCACTTTTTTTTAAGTGCATATTATTATTAACTTTTTCTGAAACGAGTGACAAGATGGCGAACTTCGTTTTCATTAATATTAAATTTGCTGTTAGGATGCCATGTTCAAGTAAACTATTTTTTATTAAACATTGTTTTTTATTAAATTCAAAAAATTTTTGATTACAAAAATATTTTTTAAACCACCTTAAAAAGCACAACCTGCAGTAAAAATATCCAGCAAGAATACAATAATAGTAATGACCCCATTGCAAGCACAACTAACAGACGATGCGTATTGTCTGAATACAAAATTCCCAAACAAATACAAATATGAGTAGGTACGAATACATACAATTACAAATGCGAATGCACTTTCAACTTAAGGTTGACTTACTGAAGCTTTAATATATGTACGTGTACGTGTATGTGTGTGCAAAATGTGCGCACTCCTATCTAACAACAATACAAATGAGTGTCGCAGGCACGTTTCATAGTGCCAGTATCACCAATGACATCAACCACTTTATACAAATAAATTTCACCAAGGTTGCCATCATTATTAAAGTCAAACTTTAGCCCGCATATATGCACGCACAGGATGCAGGACGATCCACGAAATGCTCGTGCACACACAAATCAAGCGACAAACTGCAGCAGCAAACAAAAGTCGGTAAGTCGGTTAAAGTAGTACCAAAACTATTTGTTAAGAGCTAAGCGCTCACAAGCGCAGCAAGGACAACAGATAAAGCAAATGACTGTTGTTGAATTGTCAACAAATTTTATTTACAACGGTATGGTTAGGGATGTGAGATATTTAAGATAAAGAAAAATTCGGTTTTTTTTCTTTGATCAAGGTAGGTGAGTTGAAAACAATCAGTTGATCTTATTGCAACTAATTTATCGAACCTTTATAGATCAAACATATTCAATTGAATTGAATTAGAAATATTCGAGCCGAATCCTATCCAGTTCAAATATACTGCAATCAATTCAATACCCGAATTAATTAAGTAACCAAATTTATTTTCCACATCACGCATTCAAGTGCAGCAGTACCTGCATATTCTATACAGGTTATGCATTACATTTAGTTGTAGCATGGAACGGCATAATTTTTTATGCTACTACTCATTCAGACTACGATGAAACATGATAAAATTTTTTGGTTTCTCATTTTTATATTTAGAAAATGCTTTGCAATTATCGTTAAGCAGACGAAAGTGAACACTAGTGATGAATGCAACAGCAGCCTTAGAGGACATGCAATGTAAATGAAAATTGAATTAATTATTATAAAATTCAACAATTTCAAAGCATGGAAATTAAGTGTCACTGCAGGACTTTAATGATGAAATATTAAGTTGTCAGCACCACAAAGCATTGCCACCTAGGATGACTTTTATTTTTGTCATATTTGTTATTCTAAATAACTATATTTTCGCAAGACAATGAACGCCAACAGAAGGACAGTTAACGAATACAAGGAAGTAGTTTTTGCTTAAAAAGTTCAGCCAAAAAAATCATCGTTAGTGCCATTGTGCCCTTGAATTATAAATCAAAAGATGCTTATTATAGTCAATTATCATAAGAGTATAAGTCCATTTTTATATAGCTCCGCAAATTTATGAGTTAAAATTCTTAATAGTGCTCTACAAACATGCTCAAGTAAGGACTGTCCCAGAACAAACGTTCGGTTTGTTTTTCAGTTATAAAAAGAATACCCAATAAACTTTTTGATCTTTTTTCTTTTTTTATTAATAAAAGCTAGTGTTCAGAATATAAGTAACTAAAAACTTATTATATTTTTTTTTTTCTTATACAAAAATTTCTTACTTTTTTCTTAAGGCCCGTTATTAAATTTTGTACAGGTGTTTCATCGACAGTACGGAACGATATTTTCCACTCAAGTCGAAAGTCTTGTAAGTTTTTTGTTATCTTACCACTCTTTCGAAGATCTCTTTCCATTAGAGCCCAATATCTCTCAATTGGGCGAAGCCCTGGGCAGTTCGGCGGATTTGCTATTTTTGGTACAAAATTGATTTTTTTTACTTTGATACCATTCCATCGTAGCTTTAGAGCAGTGGTGGGCATGGAAATCTAACAAAAGGACGAAACAACAACATCAACAACATCAACAACATAACAAGCCTTGTGGATATCGAGGTGTTGAAATCTGGTGCTACTTACTACCACGTTTCGCGCCGCGGCGAAGTCGATCAGCCGTAGATCGTTGTTTGAGGTGTTCTCGTGAAGGCTGGACTAATCGACAGTGGGGCCAAATATACTTTCTCTTCCGACCTTCCCGTTGAAATCCCCGAGCACAATTTTAACGTCGTGGGCCGGGCAGCGGTCGTATGCTTCCTCGAGTCTCGCATAGAAGGCATCTTTAACAGCATCGTCCTTTTCCTCCGTCGGGGCGTGCGCGCAAATCAAGCTGATGTTAAAAAATCTAACCTTGACGCGGATCGTAGCCAACCTTTCGCTCACAGGTTTGAACCTGGAGATATGGTGGAGAAGTCTCTTGCTTACTACGAATCCGCATCCAATTCGCGCCTCTCCGCATGGCAGCTGTAGTAGATATCGCAACTTGCTTGGTTAGTGCAACCTTGTCCTATCCAGCTTATTTCCTGGATGGCGGTGATGTCAGCCTTAATTTTTCCGAGGGCATCCGCCAATTCGATAGAGGCACCTTCTTTATTGAGTGTCCGGATATTCCAGGTACATATCCTTAAATCATAGTCCTTTTTTCGTTTGCAGTGGTCTTCAACGTTGAGGGGTTCTGTATCCGGGGCTTTTTTAGTTTTTATTGGAATGTTTTTTTTACGTGGCGGGTACCAAACCCTGCGCACAACCCAGTTTACTTCCATGGAGGACACGCTGCACACATTCGCTCACTATTTCAGCGGATGCGGAGATAGCTATCCAGATGGTTGGCTCAGAAATCGCTCTGGCAATCCCCAGGTGGAAAGCAGTCAGAAACTTTACTCTGATCATCTAAAAGCCAATCCATCCAACACAGTCCATACATTGGCAAAATTTGTTGAACTTAAAATTGACTAAAAACTGAAGTAGATTTTCCAAAAATTTAAGGAATGCAACATTTTCATTTTGAATTTATTTTTATTTCCCACTAACATCAGTTGACAACCACAGTGTGACACTTATGGTTCTAAGCAAAGGAACACAAACTGCTACCATAAATTAGCTGTAGCATAATTGAAGTCTCACAAAAGAAAAGAAAATAGTTCCATTTTATAAACGCTAACGACTTTCACATCAAAAAATGAATTAACTTACTTTCAAAACAAAGTGCATTAAGTCTTTAAAAAAAAGCAGCCCAGTATAATCACTTGCGGCGTAATGTGATAAACTCATACAATATTGTCGGCATATGTCCGAAATGTCAAAAAAAGACAATGATAAATGTCGGAATATGGTAAAAAAAATCGAAAAAGATTGATTAATGTCGAAGAAGGCGATAACCGTCGAAAAAACAATAATTCGAGATTTGTCAAATAATATCAAAAGAAGGTGAGTAACGTTCCCACCCACTTTCCGGAATCCGTTTTCCGTAATGGACATTTTCCGGAACGACCAAAAACCTGAAATTTTTTTTCCGGAATCCGTTTTCCGGAATGGACCAAGAACCCCAAATTTTTTTTCCGGAATCGGTTTTCCGGAACGACTGTTTTTCGGAAATAATAATTACTAACTTCTGCGTCATTAGTAAAATATTTTGTTTTTGTATGAAATTTGTATAAATTTGAAATTTTCACAGAACTTTGTTGTGTGCGATTGAGCACAAAAATCGTATTTCATCCCCGCGATCTGCATTTAGTGCCTTAAGTCAGGACAACAGCGTCTTCTTCTTTTTTTTTTCTTTTTATTGTACCGAAACAGGTACATGAACATAACACCCTTGAACTTAATCAATAACGACTTGGAGTCTTAAATCCGATTTTATTTCAAACATTATCGCTGGATAGAATCTACTTATAGCCCTTTATAAAATTTATTGCGGTCACACTATGAAACCAAGTGATCTATTTAAAGTGGAAGTTCCGATATTTTGAGTAAATAACCAAACAAATTGCATCAACCAGTGGGATGCTCATAAGTTTAAGTGTACTTAAATTTGAGACTAAAAAATTACCTTTAAGATACTCAAAAAAAAGTCCTTGACCTGCTCTTTGACATTTATATATGATCCACTGCCCTAAGCAATTCAATGAAAAAAAGTCTTTAAGTATGCAAATGACATAACAACTTCATATTCATGCGAATCGCAAAACTACTTAAAAGGAAACGTACTCTCAGTAAATAACGATATCAAAAGCTTGTATCCTTCAATAGCTCAGTATTAGCGGCCATCATGCTACCCACAAATAGTGGCCTGATTAAAAATTCCCATGCAAAAAAACGCGCATAAAGGATACATAAAGTGCAAGCTACTGCTGTCAGTACAACAGTTTGCCTGAAAAAACAACCTTTTGAAATCTTGCGTAAACAACATTTTTTTTTTCAAGGACTAAATGCTAACAGGTGAATACGACAGCGACTATGACAAAAACAGAAACAGCAGCAACAACAACAACAACAACGACGACGACATTGATTTCAAAGAGAAAGAAAGAAAATTGCTGTCAGCTAAAGAATAATAAAAACCGTGAAACCAAATGAAGAGAAAAACAAAACCAAAAAAAAAAAAACGAAGAAAAAACTCTGGTGTTGACGCTGATGATGATGAACTTTATCCGCCAGCGGATAAAACACGCAAGCAGAGTAGAGAGCCTGTTATTACAAAAATGAATTCTTTGCCGAAGGTTTGTTTGTTCATTCTCATATAAAAGTAGCAACAATTTGCTTTGTTAGCTGTCAAATTTTGACAGTTCTCTAATGCAATGCGCATGCTTTCCGAATTTTGCTCTTATAGAGCATACGAATTGCAAGGACAAACGTCGCCAGGATAACATGCAATCTTCAGGCAAAAATGAGTATGTCGTTATAAGTTCGTGACTGGGACAGCACAGAGCTATATTTAAGCATGTCCTAGGCGAATGCATAGCTCAGTTCAGTGTTGAATTTACGCCCGTAAGGACGAAAATAGAAAAAAAAAAGAACTAGCGGCTAATTTTTTTCTAAATAGCGTGAGCGTGAATTAGTTTTAGAAGAAGATAACAAAAACAAATTTCCAAAAATAAAAAAAAAATTAAAAAGCACAACAGAAAAGTATGCTACAGTTTACGAAAATGTCAGAGTGACACACGCACATACAACAGTGTTGCATACTTTTAAGAGTGAAAAACTAAGTGAAGAATAAAAATAAATTTGCTGTGTGGGTGCAAAACGTAAACGAAGCATTACACAAAAGAAAATGAAAACAGATAGTAAAAATTATTTCTTACACATAAAATTTGTTTTTTTATGAAAGTAAAATAGGGAAAACCCAAAGCCTTTCTTAGCTAAAAAGCTAAAAGTTAAAACAAAAGAGTCTTACAACAACAACAAAAAATCATTGACAAAAACTTGCGTGAAGTCTTCAAGTTATAAAAACTATACGTAATAACTCATACATAATTCAGCTGCATTTCAAGGACTTAAGCTTTCAAAAAAACTAAAACAAAATAAAACAGTACCGACAACAAGAATCCGCTTATTTATCATTTTATCCTTAAAAAAAACAAAAGAACTATTTGCGCAAAACATTTCATAACCTTGTTCACTGTTTTATTTGAGCTCATTTCCGGTTCCCAGCAATACACACGCATACATATATACTTAAACACATTTACACACAGTGTGAAAGAACAACACAGCAACTTTTTCAAGTTAAAAGCTAAAAAGCCGCAACCAAAAAACATACAAAATTCTACACAAACACATACAAAGACACATAACACTTACACAACAAGCAAAAAGGAAATTTCCGTCTACTTCCGTTAGCTGTCATTTTGCGCATATACGTACGTTCACATCAATTTATTGCTGCCCAGTGGGGATGATCGCCAGAAGTATAGATCTTATAATATTTTCTTTAAATACAAGTCAAGTAAAAAATTCACTTTTCTGCTAAAATTTCTTAAAAATAATGTAGAGGAATAATTTTAAAATAACCCTTTTACAGTAAATTAGTTTTTAGCAAAATTAAATTATAAAATATTTTTAAATTTAGTTTTTATGAAGCCATTGTCTTCAAGGAACAAATTTGTGACGGTTTTATTTAAATCCGTTCAGCAGATTTCAAAATGAACATGTTTCTTTATAGTTAACAGTGCGTATGAGTAACATAAGTATATTTTTTTGTGATTTTTAACGAGAAATGATTACAGCATTTTCAGTTTTTTTTTCTACGCAAAATCCTTTAAACATACTAACATCAAATTTTTTAATTAACAACTTTTTAGAATAATGGAATTACAAAATTATGTAGCTTAGAGAATTCATTGCTTAAAGTTATTTTGAACCCAGTTGGGCAGCTTTCCAAATCAAGGATTTTTTTAAAGGCGAATTTGTATTTTAGTAACACTTAATTATAATATTCGTGGTAGTGATACAAAGATTTATAATTTTTCATAAGTAATAAACCGTTTGTGTTAATGGAATTTTATATATTATGGGCTTAAGAAATAATTTTATAAAATAAAGTGGTAGCAAAATTTAATCACAAAATCTTACTATAGATAAAATTTTTCAAGGTATCATTTAAATTGATTCAGCAGATTGAAAAATACAAACGTTTCTTTGGAGGTAGCTGATTTTTTGAATAATTTTTAACTCTTTATCGAATCAAGTTTTTCCGATTATTTTTAGTGCTGCTAATTGTAATTCGAAAATCACTTATAGTCTGCAAAGTAATAAAGCGTTAACGCGTGCATGCGCAAAAAAGTTAAGCTTTAATCCGGATTCAACCGTATTAGGGCATAGTAAAACTTTTCTTGCAAATTGTATTTTAAATTATAAAAAGTTAACATTGAAGCTACCATGATGAAATTGTGAGAAAGCTGAGCTTCATAGGACATCTTTTTACAGAACAGACTCAAAAAAAAAAAAACAATTTTTCGCTTCAGGATTCTGAGATATCCTTGCCTTGCCTTATGTTCAATAAAAATGGTGCATTTGCACTTGTCTCACACCCACTAACGCAAAATTTGAAAACATTTTTCTAGAAAAATTGTTTTCTGTTCTTCAACAGAGTTCTTCCATGCATTTATATAAAAAATATGCGTCAGACATTTAATTTTGAAAGCTTTGAAAATGCATATCTCGGTTAATCTTTATCTTACAAAATATGGAAAAATTCTGTATTATGCAAAATAAAGTTTGCAACAACTTTTACTCAATAAAGTTTTCTGTATCTCTAACGGATTTCCAGTTATTGAATAAAATTTTATACATATGTTCTTTGCAAAAATGTTTTTAGGTTTGTGTTTTGCAAAAAAAATAAAAATGATGTAGTTTTGAAACCGATCCAAAGTATTTTTAATAAAACTGTTATAGTTTTTAATTTTTAATATGTTCTTCAAAAAACAAATGTATTTCTGTACTCATTATTAATAAATAAATTTCACACTAAAAGAGCAGGATTCCACAAAGGGGCGAAACACCCCTCAAACTCGAAACTCGAAATCAGAGCTTAGCAAGCGTCCATATAAAAATACAAAATAAAAGGTGATTTGATTTTGGTTGAAAATTTTAAATTTGATTTTCGTCGAGATGGATTTACTTTCACTTCTCACAATTTTCACCACTGGCAAAATAGAAATTTTTTTACAGATCATGCGATTAAAGTTCATATAAAATACAACACAAACCCCTATTACGTATCATGTATCAAGACCAAACGATTATCTTTTTCCCATGTTCCTACTGGACATTTATATAAAATCATATTCATACAAAAAAGCACATCTTTCTAACATTTCTCAATAGTGAAAAATATAACTAAAAGAAGAGGAAGAGAAAAGAAAGAAACAAACACAAGTAAAATGTTGGCACCTACTGCGAATATAATAAATACGTGCGAAGTTTCATATTTCCATTGATGCAGCACTTTGTGGCATCTTTTTCTTGTGAAGCTTTAATAAGTAGCATAGTTTTTTGTTGTTATTTATTTATATTTCTTTTCTTTTTTTTCTATAAATAGCAAACTAACACAATTTAACATGACAAGCAAAAATATGAAAAATAAAAAATTTTAATATTTCCATGAGAAAGCAAAATCTTATGAATAAATAAAAAGTGTAGCGCATACAAACTCAAGGAAATATATAACATTTGAAGCAAACAAAAAAACATTTAACAAATACACAAATTAATCAGATTTATGCCAAAGAAACACTAACCAAAAAGTGTTGAAAAGATTTAATGAAACCAAAGCAATAATTTGTGAAATAAAATCCTACGCAAAAAACGTTGCCACATTTGACATAAGAAAAAAAAGAAGAAAGTACGAAAAAACACGCAAAATAAATCACAGCACTCAGAGAAGAAAAAAAAAAGTTCAAGCAGTGAGAAAAAAATTTGTCAGGATTCATGCTTATCAAGAAGCATTAAAGCACTACCAGACAGACAGATAGATAGAGAGTGACTTAAGCAGTGACTTTGTCGTTTGTCGCGCGATAAATGTGAATTGTGCGGCGTGGCAAGACGATATCACCCAAGCAGCAGCAAAACAGCAAAAGACTTGCGAAGTACAACAGCAGCAGCAGCAGCAGCAGGAAGAGCAGCAGCAGGAGGAGCTTTGTCATTTTGTCCACTGTGGATTATGTTAATGAGAAGGTAATTTTTGCTTTAACTACTTTCTTTTCGAAAATTTAAATTTTTGCATTTGCGTATTGGTGCTATTTCGCGATTTAAGTTGATTTTACTTACAATTTGAGCACCTGCAGTGGGCCAACTGTTTTAATTATAAGAGAAATTAGATTTTCTTTAATTAAACAGAAGTTATTCATGTGGAAAAGTGCTTGACGTAAAGTTAACGTGGAAGATAAGACTAAAGAAACTATGGTTGGCATTAATACTTGGATGATACCAAAAAAAAAATTATGACTAGCAGGAGACCTTAGTAATGTCACTTATAAGAATCACTATCTGCATATGTATTAAATGTGTGTTTGAACAGCCTTGGCTTAAATAAAAATGTTAACAGTTAATTCTAGAAAATACTTATATAGAAGAATAAAAGAATAGTTTACAGGATATAATTTCATCAAATTGAATATCCATTATTAACATATGAAAACCTGAAAAAAAAGAAGTTGAAAATATTAATGAAGCTATTTGCCTTGCTTGTCTATTCTTGAAAACATTTTTAAGTGTGGATGGTTCAGTCATTTACAATTGTCTGTTAAATTTTGCCTTTAATAACGCAATATTTAATATTCAAGAATTTTTTGTGAACTTCAAAAAAATAATTCACTAGTCAAACTTTCAGTGTTTGGGTAACAATGCCAGAGAAGAACATAGTCTTTAAGAAGAAAAATATGTAACTATCGTAAGATAAATGTAAATTTTTAACTAAATGAGTGACAGCATAGACCAAAAATTTGCGATTTTGTTAAATTTTTTTTTGGAATTCTATACTCGCAATTAAATAATCATTGAGGCAATAATTTATCACTGATTGAAAATTCAATGAATTTCATATAGTGTCGAAAAAGTCGATATATAACAAAAACTTTGATCGAATACGAAGAAATCAAATACTGAAAATGATTGCCAAAGGCTCTCAAATAGCTAAAATCATCGGAAAGTTCAAAGAGAATACAATAGTACAAAGAAGTCCAATAAGGTCGAAAAATAGACGGATTCGATATAAGCCGAAGAGATACTAAAAAAAGTTCAATTACAACGAATACTGACAAAGTATCGATATAGTTCAAATATATTGAATAATATTTAGTGGTACTGAGAAAATTGATATATGTATGTTAGTAAAAATAATATTAAAAAGCATCAATGCTGATAATATCTAACAAGTTCAGGTGATATCGAGAAACTTTCACAATAGTCAACACAAATTGAAAACTTTCAAATAAATTTGTAAAAAAACAAAAAATTGATGAATGATGAATTGATGAATAGCAACGAAAAAGTCTATAAAAAAAAAAGTCGAACATGAACCTAGTATTAAAAATGTCGATAAAAGTTAAAAAGTATCAAATGAAAACGAAAAAGTTTTACGATTCAATAAACATCAAATTGAGTCTTAAAGTATAAGAAAACTGAATGAAATTTAGAGAGTTGAAAAATGTCGAAAACGTAACAAAAGTTAGTTTAAGTCCGAGAAGTATCAAAATAGCGAAATTAACGAAAAGTATCAAATAGCTTTGGAAAGCATCGGAAAACAATAAACAATATGGAAAAAAGTTGCGAAAGATCGACATATAGTTAAGAGGATAGCATCGCATAATATCGAAAAAATAGGCACATTGGCTACGTAACCTTAGCTCTCGATAACTTTTATTGGGTCCTAAAAATTATTACATTTGGATTTGTGAAATTCTGAAATAAAGCTTATGTTTTTATCTCGTAACTCTTATCTGAAACGTCGTTAGTATTAAAGATAAATTTTATATGATTTAATTTTTGAATTTTTGACATTTCTATTTTAATAAAAAAAAATATATATATATATGGGCATTTCTCTCATGTTGAACGGGACGGAAGAAGACTTTTAAAGTGAAATAAAGTTCAAAGTAAAACACTTTTATTTTTTTTTTTTGTTACTTTAAGGAGTAGCCCTTTGGTAGCACTATATTGAGTGGTAAAGTCGATGCCAGACGTAATACTGGTTCCAAGATAGAAGCAACAAAAAAACCATTCGAACGGGACAAAAAACGGAAGTGTGTTTCATGGCCATCAATAGAGAAGCACAAGTCAGCGAAACTTGGCAACATTTTTTAATGTTATGGAATAATATAACTTTTTAATAGATTTCGTTTGATTGAAATATCTTATTTACTTTTTTTCTTACAATGCGTTCGAACGGGACATATTTTTCCGTTTTGGCTAACTTGGGCAATTTTCAAAACGACTTTAATATTTATGTAAATAATATTATTTAAGATATATACAGGAATTAATGAAACAAATTTAATGTTTATATTTATCAAATTAATTAGTGAGATCAATTTTAACAAAGCAAAGAGGAAAGAGTAGATATTTTTCCTAAAAGAATATAAAACTTGTCTTTTTGCAGTTAAAACGTTTTTCCTGTAAGAGGCGTGGCACCGCCCACTAAAAAAAACATTTTTACTCAAGTTTCAATCTATATACATACCAAATTTCATCAAAATCGGTGTAGTGACACAGCCGTGATATCGTCTTTTCCCATTTGGAGCGATGCCACGCCCACTTAAAGGACTTAGAGTCTCTACTAAACTTTTTTATGCAACATTCTATCTCCTAACCAAATTTAATTAAAATCGGTCCATTAGCGTAGCCGTGGAAACGTAATTTCCCGTTAGGGGCGTGGCACCGCCCAACAACAAAAAAAAATTATGCTATTATGTTGTGCTTTGGCTGTGAAAAAGTGGTTTTACCGTTTTGAACTGGTTTTTACCGGTTGGCCTTTTGGCGGAAATGCCCATATTTGGAATAATATGTTTAGCAAAAGTTTAGAAGAAAAATTGCAATTCAAATCTCATGACTTCAGCCATACAGCAAATGTGTTCCATTTTACGTGAAAAGTGTAACCGTCCAACATAAAACCTAGCATAATATGGATGGAGAACAGCAGATATTTTTTAAGATTTCCTTCACCATATTCACTGAAAAAAAGTCGTGTCGAACCAAACCCGATGAAAAGAAGTAAGTCATATAATTCCTTGTTTACAAAAAAGTAAAAATATCGACGAACAATTTAGAATCACTTACTTTTTTATCAAGGGAGAGATCAACTGAAATTGTTTCATGTTTACGCAATATATCAAATTAGCAAAACTGATGCAAGCTTCTTTCTGATAACTTCTAAGCGCAGTATGTTTTCCACCAATTATGTATCGGTCTACTTACAATACATAACAATACCTTCAAAAATTTTGCATTAAAAATTTTTTTTTGTGAAATACTATATCGATTATTTTTCCCATTTTTTTAAATATTAATGACAGCACTTAACCAACAAGAAAATACAACATCAAAAAACCGTGTTTTTTATTTTGTGAAAGCTTTGTATACTTCATGGTAAGCAACAATAAAAATAGCAAAAAGTCTTTAGTACGAAAGAACAAAACAAAGTTAATTTTTAAATGAAAAATTTTAACTCAACAGTTGAAATTTAATAAATAATTCAACAAGAAATAACAATAATATAAAGTAGAAATGAATTCAGTAGAGCGTGCTATTTCAATCATGCTAAAAAGCTCGCAACAAAACTACGTACGTATACAACTCCTTATGATATGCAATGAAAACCACATCAAACGATAAAGCATTTTTTTTATTATTTTTTTTATTTTTTAAATAAAACAGGAAGTGAGAAAGTTTTAAATGCAGTGAACAAAGCAATTTAATAAAGAATTATTGTGGGCAGTTAATTAAAGGGCATTGATTTTTAATTTCAAGGCAATGTACAGGAGTATGTAGCTGTTATGATTAGTCTGTTGACATAGCTAATAACATTTGATACATTACATTTCTGACAGTGGAGAAAACACAATTCTATATATTTTGAACCTATGAGACAACATCTAGGTTCAGAAATGTCCCATCTCGAGTGAAGTTATAATCTACCTTAAACACATAACGAAAATGGGGTTTCCAAGCGAGAAAGATTGTAATGCGGAATGCAAGTGAAAATTGTTAGAGCCTTGAAAAAATGTTGGTATTAGAATGACCCCAACTTGAACAAATGTTATTGCTCTTGTTTCCAAACCGGTTGAAAATTTGATTTTCTCTATGAGAAACTATTGTATCAATAACTAGAAGCACGCGCAAAAGTTTGCTAGAATCAAGATATAGGGGTTTAATTCACAAAAAAAAAATTGTATTTTTGTGTGCCTTGTTCAAAACATTAATTTTAATCAAAATGATATCAAAGACTACATCATTACATTTTTAAATGACAATAAAAAGTTATCCACACCTGATCTTATCCATAGAAGAGCTAATTTGAATAAAATGAAAGCAAAAAATCACAACGGTAGTGTGAGCAACACAACACCCTGATGTGAAAATAATGAAAATTAGAAATCAAAGTTAAATGGAAACCTAATGAGTGGTTAGTTGGATGGTACGAAACCAAAAACAAACAACAAGCAATACACTTTTAAAGTCATAACAAGGAAACAAAGTCCAAAAAGCAATTTGCTGGAAATTTAGTACTAATTAACACAAGAATGCAATAAATGAAGTTACCACAAGGGGATGGATGGATGGCTGAATGGCAAGCAAACAGAACAAGCAGAACAAGACATCAGATATATCAGGTAGCCAAAGCAAAAAAGCAATAACTATAAAAGAAAACCAAAACCACTCTCTCTACTGGTGCTGCATTCACAATAAACACAATGCCGCATATCCTGTTTGGAGCGCAGCACAACACACACACGTGCCGCACTAGAATTTAAATAGAGGAGGGGGAAATTCAAATTAGTGATAATTAAAGGAAGAAGAAAATTAGAAATTTAAAGCAATGCGAGATAAAATGCAGAAAAAGAGTAGGTACTACTAAAGCAAGGCAAAATAGCAGGTACACTTTGAAAATATTATTGGCGTAGCATCAAATAGTTGATAAATAAAACAAAAAAAAAATTTCAATTGCCATTAAATGAAATCATGTATTTGAAAGAAAATACATAATTTTGTACTCATAAAAATTTAAACGAAAACAGTAAATTCGACAAAAACATGTGATTTGGCGACGCTATTAAAAATATTTTATTGCGATATTTGAAATTCAAAAAAACAAATTTTAAAACAGATGCATTTAAGAAAAATCTGCAAAAACCATATACATAATAAGAAAACAGCGATTGATTTTGATAAAGTTACTCATCTAGCAATAAAATTTAATTTGGTAAAAAACATCATATGATAAAATAATATAATCTAACGAAAATACAAATTTAATCCGATGCAAACGCATAATTTGAATAGAAATAAATTTTGAGACATAAAAAGTTTTATAAAATCTTATGCTTTGGGTTTTTGTTCCAATATTTGACAAAAAAAAAATTATATTTACAAAAAAAAAAACTTAATTTTATCAAAATAAAAACAGCAATAGAATGAAAAATATTATCTGTCAATAGCATGTAATTTGAACCAAAACAAAACTTGAAGAAAGCATATGAAAGCGTTAATAAAAAAAAACAATATTTCACGAAAAAATTGTTTGAAAAAGTAATGTTATTTTATAAAAAATAAAAATTAAGAAAACATATAATCCGACAAAAAACATAGTCTGTCGAAAAAACATATGAAATTATAATGATTCGAAAGAACATTAGCGAAAAAACATTATTTTAAGGCTGTTTGATAGAAACATGTCAATTTAGAAACTTAGAAAGTTCTACTATACAATAGTGTCATCAATCCTATCTGAACCTATTCCATACAGCTATATGGATTCGCTAGTTCATCAAATATAGAAATTCTACAAAGAGCTCAAGCAAAGATGCTAAGGACAATAACAGGAGCACCTTGGTTCATTAGAAATGACCATATCCACAGAGATCTCCATATACCTATGGTTAAGGATGAATTTGAAAGAATTAGAGGAAAATACCTCCAAAAACTGCAAAATCACATCAATCCATTAGCTACGCCACTTGCCAACACTTCAGGTCTGACCGTCCTGCTATTATAAATATATCCTCCACGCTTTGAGCATGTGCTACGCAACGATAGAAGCATTCCAAATTCTACGCAAAGTGGACTTTGTACCGGGACCTAGCACGTCTCGGGCACTGTTCCCTAATAATAATGATAAAAAAAAAAATTGTCATCCAGCTCATCTCCCTAGGAGGGCACCGGACCGAACCTAGCCCGTCTCGGCTGCTGCCCGATGAGTGGAGAGTGCGGCACCAACAAAAGTGTTGGAGCAGTGTGCTTTTAGGAAGCTTTTAGGTGCTAGACCGGGATCTAGCTCATCTCGGCTACCGCTTCAAAGCTATCCTCGTTGCACTAGCTCGTCTCTGCTACCACGCAAACTCAGACCGGGACCATAGCTCGTCTCGGCTAAAAATTCATCAGGGGATACTTAATAGTCAACAGCTGCAACTGTAGATGGTTGCCATAAACATATCGCCGCGACGTCGCTCCAACGGGTTATACCATTCTCACCTACAGCAATTGCAGAAATAAACAAGAGATGTGCTTAGTAATATTTATTTTTAGACCAACTAAAATCTTTGAGTCCCGTATAGCTTTGAATTACTTATTATATACATGTATGTATATATATATGTATATATGTGTATATATATATATATATTATATACATATACCAATTTGTATAAAATTTATAATTTGTAATAGTTTTTTTTTTAATTAGAAATAAGAGTTTATAACTTATTGTTAGTCTTTACAAATTAAAGAGATACAATAAACTAGAAAAGAGTTTGAAAAAAAAAATTAGAAACAAACCCTATTCGAAAAAAAAAAATTAATCAATTTATTAATAAGAACACGCAATCCCAAAAGAGGGTTAATAGCTGTGATAGAGCATAAAATTGAAGAAAAAACACAATATTATGATGTTGAATGTTCTTTGGAAGAAAAAAAAAGTAGTAGTTTCACCTTTCCATTTGGGAAATTTTTTTTTTTTTTTCAAGGAATATTTGACTAATTGATTAAATAAATACCATAAGCTTTTACCGCATTACTCAAGCCACATTGCTCTAGAGTTTTACAAAATTTATAATAAAATAAAGAAAAAGTTGTTGAAGAATAAACTATTGAGGACTAGATGGTCTTTCGAAAAATGATACGAATATTATTTTTAGAAAAAAGTTTTCTGGAAGGACAACCATTTCTAACATTTTATATTCTTAAACTTTTTTTTTCGTAGGCTTGAAATCTGCAGAGATAATATCAATTTTATAAGATAATTTTTTCGTTTCTCATAAATTTTTAAATTTCTTTAAAACTAATGAAATTTAAAATTCTTATCTCAAGTCACAACTCTATCAAAAAAATCGTTCCAAATTAATGTTAATAATTAATTAATGTTTCAAAAAAATATTTCCATATTTTCGTCTATGAAGGGGTAAATGAAATTTTGAGTTCAACTTTAAAATTAGTCAAAGCACAAATTTCGATATTATAAGTTTTTATTTTTTTGAAGTAGTATATACTTCTATACGCGCGTTGACATGGGGGTAAACTGGTGAATGCGTTACGGAAATGAACGAACAAAATATGTTACGGAACTGAGCGAATTAGAACATACTGTGTGGCATACTTTTAGGTTTTATAAAAATTGGGTATTTACGCATGCATTTAATTTAACTCAATGCTGCTTCACTCAGGGTGGTGGTGGTTTTGTTTTTTGTAATTAATGGGGATGTTGGACATCATTTAGGGTGGCCCCGGACCAAGGAAGGACCGTTTTTGACCAAATTTTCGGAAAATTTTTTTTTTTTCTATAATTAATGGGGAAAGGTCGAAAATGGATTTTGGACATCATTTAGGGTGGCTCCGGAACATGGAAGAACCGTTTTCGACCATTTTGGTCCTTTTCAAGTTCCGGAGCCACTCTAAGTGATATCCAAACGTCATTTTCGACCTTTCATAATCGATTAGAGCAAAAAAAAAAATTTAGGGTGGATCAAAATAAAATTTTTTTTTGTTCCAGTCGATAGATTAAGCATGAAAATTTCTCAATATATATATTTCTCTACAGTTTTCGCAGAGATGGAAACATGTCATTTCATTGATTTTCTAAAAACTTTTCATTCGCATTGAGGCTTAACTCATAAAGGAATTTCACAATATTTCTGAACAACTACGAAATCTGCAATAGTTTTTTTTGTATTATGAAGACAAGTCAAAATAAACAAATTTTGAAAACAACCTTCATAATTTTATTAACTTCAAGTTCATCACAACTTGCAAGTTTACAAAAAGATCGATCGACTGATATCACGTTAAAAACACATAATTTATAACAATAACTTTTTCAATTTTAGACTTAGGCTTATTAAATACACGAGCTTTAAGGGTCATAAGTAGATTATATACGAATTCTGTATGATTTCTAAAATTAATTAAATACTCGCAGCACTTTCAACAGCTTTTTTTATATATTTTTTTAATTTTCTAAAGAATATCTCTTAGTGTAGTCAAGCTTAAAATTCTCACATACTTTCCAAAAGGTATATGCGCACGCACATGTACTTTCTTAATAAGCATTATCTCGAAGAAATACATGAGAGGGGGAGTTACAAAACATTCAACACTTAAATGGATTTTACTGGTTACAATCAGGGATGAGAAAACTCCAATGCAACGATATTGGACAAAGTAAAGAACATTTCATTTGTTTGATACAAATAAAAGTGAAACACAATCATAGCTCGTAATCTCATGGCCATTTACATCAATAGCACGCAAAAATCCACAATACCAACATAAGTGCTCTGAAACCCCTTACACACCCACACAACAACAACACCCAAACACTGGTGGTTGTCGTCTCCCCTACCACTCATAAATTCTATTGTTTGTTGCCACTGTCTGTGTGTGTCATCATTAGATTTTTACGTTACGTTACGTTACTTTTCATTTCGTTTCGTCTTCTTTTTACTTGCATTCTGTGCAGAGTTAATCCTTGAAAGCAGGAACTGAAACTACGAATGATACTGACTGCTGCTGCATACAAAATAGTGAACAACCAACAAGAAGTAGTTGGCGTTGGTGTTGGTGTTGCCACTATGACGCAAACTTCCGAAATTGTGTTGTCTAATATATGCTAAGGATTTTGGTTTCATTCAATTTACGACTTTGCATTTGCTACTAGGGATACGACGCAAACATCCTTACGCGAACGCTGGAACTGGCATAGAAAATTGACGATAATCTATGCAGGAGTGCGCTTGCAGTTTATTTGAATGGTTTTTTTGTTTTTGCATTAAAGTAATCTTTGGGAACACAGAAATGGAAGTGGCAAAATTCGAGTTATAGTTGGAGCATTTTCAGTGCAACTTATATTGGCAGAGTTTGGCCCGGTTTCAAGAGCTTAAAGCAGGTGAATTTAAAGAGGTATAGGAAAAATTGCGCAGGAAATTTAAGGAAAATTGGCAAATGGGAAATTGTTAAGAATTGAGATAAAATTTCATTCCAAATTAAAGAAAAAGTTGCAGTCAAATGACAGAGAAGTTCAGTTCTGATTTGGATCTAAGCCAATGGATTAAACCAAAAGAATTGCACCATTTTTCATATGAAATAAGACCTAAGCTATTTATGAAACATTTTGATGAGTTTAGATTTTAAAATTTAAAAAAACCAGAACTTTAGCAAACTAAAAGTTTTCGCAGGCGAACCACATAAGCTAAATAAATAATAAAACTTGAAATTTCCCAAGAACTTTACAAAACTGTTTTATTGACCATTTGCCCATTAACGAAAAAATGTCCTTCAAGAATGAAAACTTCAATGTTGTGTGCAGAGATTTTTTTCACAGCTACGCTTCTGTTACAAATTAAACACTTTGCTTACAAATGTCCTTTAAAAAGGATAATTTACATATTTATGCAAAACCATAGCGCCTACATAAAACGTATTGGAGTGAGATAGAAAAAGCGTTTCTACTCTGCTAAGTATATAGAAAGGAACTAATAAGAAAAAAGAAAAAAACGGAAGAATACAAAACAAATATCCAGTAGAGCGCTCAGGGTACATCCGGAAAGACAGCAACAGCAACAACAACAAGTAACTTAAGCCGATATTGTAAAATTGCTATTGTCTGTATGTACGAGTATGTCTATTAGTATTTGAAGAAAAAAAATGTTTAAAAGCTCTTGTACTGTCATGGTACATTCTTATTGGGTAAATTAGAATTAAAACCAGTGGAAATTCCAGGATTTTGTAACAGCTTTAAGGATTTAGAAACAATAAAAATTTAAATTACATTCAGTTGTATGCCACAGTAAACAGTTTGTGAAAAGTGATATTGAAAAGTAGAAGAGATTTTGTTTATCAGCTACATTTTAATTGGCATAATGGGGGTGTTTTCTTCAAATAATTTCTTATATTTAAGGATACTTTAAGTAATAATACGAAATATTTTATTGTATAGCCTTAGATCTAACTGCGTCTCAGTCATGTCATGTTCACCTTCTACTCGCATCTCATTGAAATCTTTTCATCTATTGCAAAATTAATATTTTTTGGCTAAAGCACAAAGTATCCCAACCACTAAATCTTATGAATGAGAATGCACGGAATTTATCCCATCAAATTGCTTCGCTTAGGTCAGATGTGATGGGCAACATAATTTTTTAACAATTTTCTTCAGTTTAAAAATGCACTTTCGTTCAGCCTTATTTCTTCGAAAATGCTTATAGCATTTCAATCGCTTGCTCTCGAGAAGTGTTCAATTTTCATTCTCTCATATTAATTTTGAATAATTCTAGTGAAGACTGTGAAACAATTAATGTAAATTAAATTTCTTCGGAAAGGGTACATAGGGCAGATAGAAGTTATGCCAGCGTAGACTAATCAATTCAAATGAATATGGAGCCAGGCAAACTATTGGTGGAATTTAGTAAGCTTTTTGTGGAAATTTTGTACAACAGATTCTATTTTCTATCAACAAATGCTGATTTCTACAAAACACTTCAATATTCTCGTGTAATCTTGAAATTTACTGATTTATCATTTAAAAGACTAGTTCCTAGCTCTTTCATTTGACATAGCAAAGTTGTTTCGCTTATACGAGGGGCGCTATTTATATTTCGGGATAAGCAAGAAAAAGACAAAAAATTCAGTTGATATTGGCTTTATTGTTTTTCAAAATACTCTCCATTAAGATCGATACACTTTTGCATCCGTTTAAACCAATTTGAAAAGCATTCATGCCACTTTGAAGTTGGTATCTCAGAAACGTGTGTTTTGAAGGCATCAACAGCATCTTCTGGTGTTGTAAACCGCTCGCCGCGCAGTTTATTCTTGACATACGGGAACAAAAAGAAGTCGTTGGGGGCTAAGTCAGGACTGTACGGCGGATGGCCCATCAATTCAACGTTTTGAGTGCTCAAATATGCATTTGTTTGAGCCGATGTGTGTGAACTCTCGTTATCATGATGAAGTATGATTCGTTTTCTTCCGCTTGTTTTTCGTATTTCATCGAAAACTTGTGGCAAACAAATGGTGGTATACCACTCAAAATTGACCGTCCTTTGGTGGCGATATGTCCATTCATTACGAAGAAACAGGCAATCATTTACTTCGAAGTGCTGCGAGCGCGAACAACTTTTGTAGGGTTTTGCTCATCTTGAAACACCCAAACAGTCGATTGCTGCTTTGTTTCGGGCTCATATGCATATATCCACGATTCGTCACCTGTGTAGATGTTATACACAGCTTTTGATGTACCACGATTGTATTTTTTTAACATTTCTTTGCACCAATCGATGCGAGCCTTTTTTTGAGTAATTGTTAAATTATGTGGAATCCAACGTGAACAGATTTTTTTTTACGGCCAAATGTTCATGCAAAATCGTGTTGATGCTAGTCATATTAATGCCCAATGTTGCCTCTATCTCACGGTATGTCACATGACGGTCTAGCATTATTAGATTTTTCACAGCATCGATGTTTTCTGCCACAACCACTGATTTTGGGTGACCTTCACGATATTCATCACTGAGCGAACTACGGCCACGATTAAGTTCTGAGTACCACCGAAACACAGTAGTCCTCGATGGTGCTTCGTCACCATACAAAGCAATTAATTCATCGACGCACTCTTGTTGTGATAATTTACGCCGAAAGTTGTGATAAATAATAGCACGAAAATGTTCACGATTTAATTCCATTTTTTTACTGAATCACAATTTTCAAATGAATGTAAACAATACCAATTGCAATGATACGTCAAAACGTTCTGAGTACGTTTAGGCTATAAAATGTCAAACTTTCCAATGGAAGTGTCAGATTGCTGAATTTGACATTAGTATTGCCCGACCCCGAAATATAAATAGCAACCTACGTACATATAATTTTATGTTTGCTTGATAAAAAAAACAAATTTTCAGGTTGTATTTGTAAAATATACAGAGGAAGCATAGTTTTTCCGTATCAAGAGAGCTTTTTTAAATATTGTCATTTGGGAAGTTTTTTTTCTTCCTTTCGCTTGGAGTTGCTTTACTTCACTAACTACTTTACTACTAATTAAACTTCCAGTCAGGTTCTTTTACTTCCCATTTTTCATCTATTATGATAAAAATAATAGCTCTTTGACCTTTAATTTTCTTTATCTTGAAAGATATATTATATTATCTACACTTAACTTTTTTTTTTCTTAAATGGTTAGGGAACCAAGTAAAGAGGATGGCCTTTACTTTTTTCAAATTGAAAAGTAAAAAAAAAAAAATTTTTCTGGAAAAGTGTACTTTTTACTTCCGCTTCCATAGCTTTATTATCAGGTTCTTTAAACTAAATTTTGCTTTCACAATTTTTTCGCTAAGAAAGTTGACTTTTTCACTGGTAAGTAAAAATCGCCTAAAATAATTTCAGTAGATATGTCTAAAACTAAAAGAAAAGTAACGCAAAAAGAAAATTATGTCAAATAGAAAGAAACAATGAAATTTTTTAAGACAAAGCTAAAAAAGAAAAATATTTCAAACAAATTTGATAAAAAAATGATACGGTTTCATTTTTGCGTTCTTGGGCGATAAAAATTAAAAATCACACGAAAAAAAACTTCTATAAAGTGGGTGTTTTTCGAGCAGAATAAAGAACTATTTATGTTTTGTTTGGAAAAGACTCCAGACGACGTCGCAAATGCAACAGAGATATGTGTGTCCTATGGTAAATCTAATTCCTCAGAATTTAGGAGCTAAGATTTAGTAATTTGGAATAATTCACATAAAGAACTGGAAATACTGTTCAGATCTTAGCGTACATGATCATCCAACCGAACTTATATTCATTGTTGTCACTATCTTTCTATAGGCTTTTGAGGGTTAGTTGTAGGTCACAAATTACTATGTTCATGGTCCACTTTCTGCCTTCTAAATTTAAATCATTATCGGAGATGGAAATATAATGACTGATAATACAAAGCAAAAAAATTTGAGGTTATGGAATCAAAAAAAAGGTTCTAGGGAAAATGACCACAGTTGTGCTCAATGTGGATGAGGCTGAAAGCTTTAAAAGCCACAAATGAACATTTTTTTTTCTCAAAATTTTAAGTGAACAGACTTTTTATTTAAGACTTAACTTTTATTACAGGTGTAATTTTGAACTGGATATTTTCAACGAAAATTTTGCGCATATAATTTTATTTTAATATATAATATGCTTATAGCTATAAGGCCTTATGTCTTAGTACCAAAAGAATTCAGCCATTTAATTTGAAGAATCTTTTTGGATGCTTTATTATTTAATTGTATTTTTTAGAGCACAATGTTTCAAGTAGACAGTACACCTGTCTTATTCAATTATATTTAACGAATTAGTCATTAACCTAATTGTTTTTTTGTAATTAAAAATTCAAATATAAATTCACAAAAAAAAAAAAAAAAAAAAAAACAGTTTTCCAACATTTTACAAGACCGACCGAAATACAACCTAATATGCCTATTAAGGCTCATACCACTACTTCACTTCACATATTTTTTCTACACCCTATCATCACAAGAGTTTTACTGAAATCCTTGTGTAACAAAAAAAAAACAAAAAACACACAAAGAAAAATCCTTAATTCGTCTGGGATCATCATTTGTGCAAAACAAAATACGAGTTTTGTGCCAACCAACACGTGTATGCGCAGCTATGTATGTATGTGTTTGAGTATGGATGTGTGCATATAATGGGTATGTGATCCTTTATACTTTCTAACGATACAACGCTGCTGCCAGCCTGCCTACTTGCCAGCCTGACTGGCTGGTTGGTAAAATACGACACTGTCTATGGCATCCCGCGAAAATTGAATAAATTATGTACGACGTCATCACAAGCAGCAGCAGACGTTCAACTACAAGTGCTGCTTGCTACACATGTTCGACGGTGCGGTACGTCGCGATGAGGCGCGTCGCGTCGCATCTTCACAACGACATTTAATTAAGCATTTGTATTCATCGGGAATGCCATAAAAATGAGAAAAATCTCCACGCACAAACCAACACATACATATGCACTCAAACACACACTCGTGAATATCTGTTGGTGAGGGTATGTAACTCTAAACATGTTCACCACATATGTTGTGCTGTGAGAGGTGGGTGTGTGTTTGTGTCGGTTTTTAAGAAGTTTTAGAAAACAAAAATACGCGTAGTAAAAGTTAACACAAAAAAAAAAGAATCAACAAAACAGTGGCGCATAAGTTGAAAAGCTTTTTAAGTTACATCCCAGTCAGAGCCAGCAATATAATAAGGATTAGTACGAAGTATAAGGAGCAGCGAATTGTAAGTAAGGAGTTAAAAATAAATAAAAAACGACTTAGAGAGATTTGCGAGTTAATGTGCAGAAAAGGTTGCTTTTTGCAAAATTGTTGTATTTTTAATTAATTAAATACTTTTAAATAAACTGGGGAATAGATGGGAATGGAAAAACTTTAAATCACTAGAAGAGCAAAGTTTTTCATTCAATTTTGTCTGCAACTGCTTTTGCATGTTATTCTGTAAAGTGCAAAAATTAAATGTTTCATCAAAAGATCAAGGATATGCATGTTAATTAATTTCCTTTTAGGTAGTTGTTTTGCCTTATTTTTGCATAGAATAGTAAACGCAACAAAAACATGAAGCGAAGAGCTAGTAAAATGCTAATTTAATAAACAGCAAACTTTAGCAGCAATATAAGAAATGAGCTCTTAAAACCCTTTCACAACACATCCTTTTTTTGCTACAAAAAATATATAAAAAAAGTTCTATACGCGACTTTCCTAATATTTGTATAAAAATCTAATTTTATATATTTCGTACTAAGCTGAGAAAAAAAGCAACAATGAGCTGATTAAGTCAACGTGGAAGTTTATGTTTCGGTGACAAGTTAAAGTCTGGTTATTTTAACACGGCATCTGTTTAAAAACAACGTGGAAAATATAGCTAATTGAGGCTATTGTCCAGACAAAGATAAAATAGAGTAACTTTGGATATTGTGATGTGGTCGGTTAATGTGATATGCCATCGTATTTCCTTAAATGAACAACTCTCGACAAAATTTTCGTGTTTAAAAATATTCATACACAAAAAAAGCGACAAAGAATCGTTTAGCTAGAAGCCTGGTTAAAAACAATAATTTTTCTTAGCCCTCAGACCTTTTCAGACACATACAATACATCGCTCATAAGCGTCAGCATGCAAGAAATATATAGAAATTTAGCTTTTAATGTGTACAATCCGTTAATGCTCATTGTGAATATGCATGTGACCACATGCATTTTTTTCAAAATCAAGTCACAAATACATAAAAGTTACAAGAATATAATATTGTATGGAAATGTAAAAATTACAATAATAGCAGGCTAGTCATAACATCAATATTTGACATTGTATAGATAGCACCTATAGTTACAATTTTTTTTGTTTTTGTTAAATTGGTACATCATGTCTTAAAAATTTGTTGACACCCGTTTTTGGGGTCAACTTTTTTTTAAATGAGTAGCAACCCATATTTCGAACAGGATTCGACAAGGCAACCTTATATATTATTTTTACGCTTTTCAATCTCTATCATTTGCCACAAATTTCAAGCTGTTATCTTCATTAATGAAAATTGACACAAAAAACTATTGAAAACACATGTTTGGGACAGGATTCCCATGTATTATATCGAGGCCTCTTCGAGTTCTATCATTTGGCATACATTTCGAGCTGTTATGTACTACAGTTTTAATTAGACCAACAAAATTGACTAAAATTCGGGCATTTTCGGCCAACGGGAGAGGCTTTGGCAAGGCAACCCTAGATATTCTATTTAGGCTCGTCGAGCTTTATCATTTGGTATGCATCCCATCCTGTAATCTTATACACTAGACTTTTCTACAGCCGGCTCTTGAAATATTATGAAGACATATTGGATGTATAGGGGAAGGAAGCTGATTTATACACAACAGCAAAAAAAATCGGCAGCTGATTCCAAAAATGGCCATACCAGAATGTAAAGGTCGTCCAAACAGCACTCCTTCTCAAGAAATAGTTAGCCAAGTACATGACATTTTTATTAAGGTTTTGGGTATTAGAAAGCAAAATGGTGCCGACTTTTCTAACTTTTGGAACAAAAACGCATTCAAGTGAAACTTTTTCAAGAATATTTGAAGCGCTTTACATGAAATAATATTGAATTTATTTGTTGGTTTCTAACTACAGATGAAACTTAGGTTTACCACAATGATCAAACAGCTGCGACAACAAATAGCTTAATAGACCGAGCCCGGTTGTTCCGTTCCTAAGCAGGCGATATGAACAAAATCTTCCAAAATGGTTATGCCATCAGTTTTTGAATGCTAATGGAATTTTGTTCGTTTTGTACCACCAAACTAGTAGAATAATAGCCGGAGAATATTATTTCAACCTTTTCAGTTCGATGTAAAAATTTGTGAGGAAAGATATGCTTTAACGAAGAAAAATTAATATACAATGGACCTGCTCACAAATGTGCTATAATTGGTTCTAAAATGACCGATTTTAAGTACGAATTGTTTGAATTCTATAGCTAGATCTGGCTGCCTTTGACTTCCATCAATACGCACACCTCAAGAGATTATGCGTGGAAAGCGTTTTTCATCGAATCACAAAATGGGATAGGGGTATTTTAAGAGCCTTCTGGAAAACCAGATCAGGAATGTGATGCTTAAATTGTTTAATCACAGGAAAAAATCGTATTGAAGTTAAGGGAGATTATGTTTAAGATCAAAACATATTTCACAACCAAACTCTACTGTCTTTAGAATTGTATATTTGAATAAACATTACAATATTTAAACGAAATCGTCAGTCCCTTACTTACTTACTTACGTGGCCATAACAACCCGTTACCGGGTTACGGCCGACCTCAAAAGCTCTCTCCAGGCGCCTCTGCTTCGCGCGCGCCTTCTCCAATCATTCACACCAAGCGTGGATAGGGTTTCCTCGGCTTGGTCTCTCCGTCAGAGGCATGGTCTTCCTCTTCGTCGTCGCCCAGCGGCTTCCGCATCAAACACCTTTTTCGCCGGAGCTTCTTCGTCCATATGCACAACATGTCCCAGCCAGCGCAGACGTTTGATAGTGATGCGCTTGACTATGTCAATGTCAGCGTAGAGCTCGTACAGTTCGTGGTTCATTCGAATACGGTAGTCGTCGCCGACGTGAACAGGACCGAAGATTTTGCGAAGAATTTTTCTCTCAAACACCCCAAGTGGCTGCATCAGTCTGCGACACAACCCATGCTTCTGCGCCGTAAAGTAGCACGGGTAAGATGAGCGTCTTGTAGAGTGTCAGTTTTCTCGGGCGAGAGAGGCCTCTACTACTCAATTGCTTACTGAGACCATCGTAACACCTATTAGCAAGAGTTAGTCTTCGCTTTATCTCCAGGCTGACATCGTTTTGAGTGTTCACGGCGGTGCCAAGATAAGTGAATTCCTCGTCAGTCCCTTAGCATCATTTTTTCAGACTAATCGTATTTAAAATGAAATATGACTGGCCAAAACGAAAATTTAATAAAAATCAAACACATTTAATTTTGTTCAGTTTTTGTTTTTTGTAAGCAGGTACTAGAGAAAAATGCAGATATTAAAAAAAATACAAAAAAATATTAGTGTCACTCGAGCTTAACTAAACATAGTTCAGCAATAAAAAATAGCAAAAGCAGGAAAAATCTAAAAGAAGAAAATTCTTTTGTTGACAAGAAATATCTTGAGCACATTAAAAATTAATTCTTTAGCTTTTTTTCCAATTACAGCTGCTCTACATTGAAGGTCTTTTAAAGCATACGGCTTTTTTTTTTTAGTTTTTCAAAGAATTTCCATTGTCTTAATTTTTTTTTTGGTACTTTTTTTTAACTTTCCTTTTTCCTTTGTTTCATCGTAATATAGATGAACTTCATTTGTTATTCACAACAGCATTTCAGGTCAGGATTGTTTGGGATTTATAAGTTTATCATATATGGTTTAGATATATGCGTGTGTGTGTGTGTGTGTGTCATTTACACGCTGTATTATGTGAGAGTTGTTTTGTACTGGGTGAAATTTTCTCTATTTTGCAATTTATTTATTTTTTTTTTTTTTCTGTTGCTGTCAGTTAAATTTTTACATCACAGCAAAATTTTTGATAAGGTCTGCTAACGACAGCATACTGAAATTTTATTAAGAAGTCAGCAAATTAAATAATATAACAAGAGCAGCACAAGAGTCAGTCAAAAGAATTTTTGACACAAGTATTTTCTAGGAACTTTCAGTTTTAAAAAGCTCTTCTTAGAGGTACTTAATTGGGACTATTCACAGTAAAATAAAGAAGTCTGCTTTGTAGTAGGAAGAGTTTGAAAAATTTAGTAAAATTTCTACTTTAAACAGTTGTCTTGTTATAATTTTGCAAAAAACAGTATTTTTTTTTAAATGTCAAAAATTTGAATAAAATTGAAGACGAGGTTATGGAAGTGAAAGCTTCATTTTATATGCGCAATTGTTTTTATTTTAAGATATCGAGTAGGGTATTGTAAGCTGTTTTAAAGTTTTTTTTTTTTCTCAATTTTAGAAGTGTGCACCAGCAGTAAACCTCTCGGACAAATAAAGCTAGGGTGTTTTTAAAGAAAAAAAAAGTGTCTTTCATTTCAATATGGATGAAACTTAAAAAATTTCAACAAATCTGGCAACATTGTTGTCATTTATGCTCAATGAAGTTTGCCATTTTATCATGGAAAGATTTACTACTCTTGCAAATTTTTGAAAAATTAATAAATTCACTAAATTTTCAACACTAAATTCAAACAAAATTCAATTTTTCGCTTTTTTTGACACCACTTGATTATTTCTTAGGGCAACTTGTGTAGATTCTGGCTTCTGCTAATAAGTCATCAAAAATAGGCGCCTTGAAAATGGAAACAGATCGAGTTATTTCGCAAATTCGAGCCCAATTGCTCAAAAAAAGCATTCGTTTTATTTTGGATAGTTGCGGCGATCATTTCCTTTAACATTTTTTAGCGAATAAGGCCAAAATTTGGATCACTTGAACAAAACCAATATTTGACTTAAGTTTTTACCAACCAAGCGAAGAAACTGAGACAACCAGCTAAATATGAACGTTTAAGAAATTGCAGTTATTCTGTGCATAGTAGACACATCGAATATGAAATAATAAGGACTTTTTCCCAATTCCCATATGTGGTCTCCGCATTACATTTTGTAATGTAAACGTGTACACAAGTCTTTAGATTTTTGCTTATAAATAGTCATGTTTTTTGGAAACAGTAGGTGTTGTAACTATAGTAAACTAATTTACCAAATATCAATGCTTTAAGTTTTTTATTTGTTTTTTTTTACGTTTACAAAGTAATGCACACATATTCATTTTAATGAAAAATAAATTCTGTCATTTCCATAAAGAAACAAGATTCCCATTTGTTTGGAAATACATACATATGTACTGGGGTGTAGCGAACAGAAATTTTTTGAGTTTAAAAAATCCTGAAGTTGGCATTTTGACCGACTTTGTTTCAATAATCACAAAGTTTCTTTCAATTTTGTAAAAGTGCGTTCAGTTACCAAGCTCTTATACCTGAAATTCGGTATATGAATTTTTGATATTAAAGAAACTGAGGCTTAATGTACTTACTCTTTCTGACCCAGAAAAAAAGTTCCCGAAGCATTGCTTTTTATTTATAAAATATTCCTCTTCAGCTATCGCCAAAAAACCATATATCACTATTGGACCATCTACATAATTTACGCTTCCCGCCGTATTGTTCAGTTCCAGGTCTGCTACCAACACCAACCGGGCGAACCCGACATACTATCTTAAATACTGGATGAGCAATACATTTTTAAGTCAAATGTGTCCGAAAACAGTATTTTAAGTACGGTCAAGTAAGTCAGATTACAAAGAAGAACCAGGACTGGAGACAACTTCAAAAGTTTTAGTGTTACTATTAATTTTGTTTGTTTGAGCAAAACTTTTTCAAAACGACGGATCAGAAAATATCTGAATCGAAGAAATTTTGGAGAGAAGCGAAGAGTTTTGTGGAGGCCCTATGCTCTGTGAGGAGACAGAAGACACAAGAGATACAAGAATTTATGATAAATATTGAAAGTGATTTTTATTTTTGAAATATTTAAAAAGAAATATGTTTGCCTTAACCTCTGAGTAAAATTGTAATAAGAAATTTTTCACTGAACCCATGAGTGGTATCTCATTATCAGACATATAAAGATATGAGGCGCCCAGTTGCAAAACCGACCAAGTCCCTTTTTCATACTTTTGGAAAAACAACGAAAAACGTTTATATTCATCTATGTTTATTGAAAAATTAAAACGTTTTTCCCACATAATAGCTTATAAAATTTGTTACTCAAAGCACGTCAGAAGCTCGTTTCTGTAACTCGTAGGTTACCGACTCATATTACCGATTTGACGTCACTCTCACCTGCACTGTTTCTGTAAAGATTTGAATCGACTTCGGTTTCAATTCGATAAGTTGTCACATTCTCTAATTTCATTCCAATAGAACCTTTTCAAAAAGTGTTTCTGTAAGAAATGTGAATCGATTTAAAATGTCAGTTTTGTCACTGACTCTGCAGTAAGTGAGAATTTTACCGATTCTAATAAATGTCAGTAATGTTGTGTAAATATGAAGAAACAAATACTCAAAATAAATTTTTAAAACCGGGTACTTTAGCTGAAGTTGAATTTTTTACTGATGATAATATTTTTGTTTATTTTAGAACATTTTCGTTTCCAAGATAATGTGTTTTAAAACTAAAATGTATATACATAACAGTCAGAAACTTAAACAAAAAAAAATATTTGTTAAAACACCGCAAAAGTAACCGGTTGCAAATATATGTTTACTTTTCATTTCACATCACTAAGCGTAAAATTATTTCCGTTTCTTAAATAATTCCAAATAAAATTTGAAAAGTAAATAAACAGCTGTTATTTGATTCAATTTCACAACGTCTCTTCTCAATTTGTGTTCTTTTCCATCACAGACCAAATTTTTAACGATTTGAACGTACAGAAACATCAGTTGTCACGAAATCGGTAACACAGGATCGAAACAGTTTGACGTCACACAAATCGGTAACTTGCCGATTTTTTTACAGAAACGAGCTTCAGATCAGAATTTTCTAGTTTCATTTTCCTATTCTTTTGAGAAAACAATTTTGAACTTGGCCAGTTTTGACACCAATGTACTGGACTTGGCCGGTTTTGACACAATAATTATTAAATTTTGTTTGAAAAAAAGTGGACTTGGCCGGTTTTGATTTTAAGGCGTTGGACCGGTTTTGAAAGCAAGTTCATCGACTTGGCCGATTTTGAAATCCTTGCATCAAAATAAATTTAAAAAATTTAATATTTCTGTCAAAAAAGTTTTTTTTAATATAAAAACATAGCTGAAAGATAAAGCATGGTCTAGATTTTGATATATGAGAAAATCTCAAAGTTTGACTTTTTTGGACTTAGCTGGTTTTGCAACTGGACGTCTCATATAACAGTTTTGGATAACTTAAAAAATTGCATCGAAAAGTTTCAAAAGATATGTTTTAATCTCCATGGTATCTTGCTTTTTTTTCGACCCAATCTAATGTATACGCTCAAATACATGTTCAAATTATCTACCAAGCCTCCTACACCATGATGTTGATGATTTTCCAATATTTTACTAAATTGCCTTTGGTTGACCATTAAATGTGTGTCAATGTGTTCAATACATATCCATACATAAACAATGCTTGTTAATAAATGCTAGAATATGTGTAATGTGTGCGTGCGTGTGACATTTACCCACACAATTACTGATAATATGTTGTCATCTACAATAGCGCACGCATACAAACATTAGCACTGACGTGTGAACCCTCTAAACTTTAGCTTATGGAAAAAACTACAAAGTAACAATACAAAAAGACAACAATAAACACGATAAACTTTTGAAAATTGTCTCCTGGGACTTAAGTGGAATACTCGAACACTTGTTTAGCCACACACATCCGCATGTGTCAAGTGTGAAAATTAAAAATGTGCGAAATTGCATACTTTTAGGCGTTTCCTTAACACATAACTACGTTAAGTGGTTGAGGGCTTTTAAAGTTTTACCAAATTAAGTGCTTTTATTAAAATAACATTAATAAAAAACTTTTGAATATTTAGATAGCATAGGAAAAAACTCACAGTCACACTGAGGAAAAATATTACAAGGAGGTGATTAATTCAGGCACGAGGTGTAATCAACTCAAGTTAAAATATATTTATCTTTAATTGGCAATTGATAAAAATTAACAGAAAAAAAGGAGCTCAGTTAACTCAAACTACAATAGCTACTAAAAATTTAGAAAAAATTTTAAAAATCAGGAGAAAATATTAAATATTTTGAATGTTGTATAAATAGAAAAATGCATGCGATATTGAATTTTTACGATTTTCAACTTTACTATACAAATAACGTTTTTAAAAATCTCATCACAACTAAAAATGGCGTGGGAACAAATTAGCAAGCTGCTTGATTTAAAAAAAAAAAACCGTTTAACTTTTCTCTCAGTGCAGTTAGACAGACACATATTAAGTAAGCAACACTTACACACTATTTATCGCATGTAAGCATACTCAGGCACATTTTTATAGTATATATATAGATGTACACACACACACATATGTATATACTCTCAATTTGAACACATTAAAACCAAAGTTTTGTAAACTTTATTTGCTTTATACACAAATTTGTTTAATTTTGTTGATTTTTGCAAAGAAATAAATGCATTAAAAGTTATGCTGCACTTGTGAATACATTTACTTTAGAAGTTATAAGTCGTTGTCATCTTAATCTCTGACATTCTCAGGTTTTCTGTCTGTTTGTCTACATAGTTTGTTTGTTCAAGTATTTCAAGTTGCAATTTCTTAAGATTTTATTGAGAAATTATAATTAAAGAATGGAATTTTATTGTAATTGCTTAACATTTTTATTAGATAAATTGCAGTATTTTTGTAGTGGTATGCAGTAGGTGTTTATTTACATCAACAGCTTAGAAATATTTAAAGGCAATAGTATTTGCTCTGAAAAATATGCAATACAAAATTTTCATTATTGCAAACAATTTAGAATTTCACTTGAATAACTGCAACGAAAATTATATTGAAGATAAAGCAAATTCTAATTTTATTACCTTAACCATTTACAGTCCACTTATTTTTTAAATCCTAAAATAAAAACTTTTTAAATTAAGTGTTTGAAATAAAGTAGTCGAAAGATGAACGAACGTGAAGCTAGCGTACATATTCGTGGTTTCAAAAAAATCGATAAAGTTTTGAAATATAACACTAGCGTTACAATTAAGTGTTACATTTAAGAAACATGAATCAAGTAGATTTTCTATCATAGCCGACAGTATACACGCTAATAGAGATGTTAGTGATTATACTCTGGCAAAAATGGCATTGCCAATTTGAAAAGTTTTATTTTTGAGCAAGTTTTCAAGTTGAAAATAGTAAAATTAACATTTTTCCGTTTATTTTTAACACAAACAACTTTCACACAGGTCACACTTTTTTGCAGTCATCTTGCTATTGAAAATGGGCGAAATCGGTTTGCGGACACGCCTACCACCCATACTCTATGTATAATTACCCTAGCCCATTTTGAAAAAAGTTGCAGCGATTTTGATGAAACGTGGTGATTCGATGCATATGTGAACAAGATTAGGATAAGGCTAGGTTTCAAGTTATCAAAGCTTCCTACAGGGGCGTGGCACAGCTCTAAATTTTACCATTTATACTACCAAATCTTGTAAGCCGTTCAAGATATTGCAATGAAATTTGGTAACGGATACATATCAAATAAATCTTGAATTGTCATAAAAGTGGACGGAATCGAAAAATTGGGCGTGGCACTATTCAACTGTTAAAAATTTTGATTCCATATATCACGAAATTGGCAGAAACGATTTTCATAAAAATTTTGGAGATGATGCCGCTGAAAGCAGTCATCAATACAAGCTCAGCCACTTTACTAAAAAGCTCGTTTGAGGGTGTGGCACCGCCCACAATATTTATAAACGTTATATTAAGAGAACTAACAACGTAATCGTTATGAAATTCAATGAGGTAGATATACTTGCTATAAGATACCTGGGGGCGTGGCAACTCCCATACAAGCAAAAAAATGTTTATTGTTATAGATAGTGTGCTATGAAAGTAATCTTCATAAAATTTGGTCTATAGATGCCAGTTACTATAAGCTTTAAAAATAAATGAATTTTGACGAGATTGCATCAGTGGGTGTGGCACCTCGAATATTAACATAAATTTGTAAGCGCTGTTTTAAGTGAACTATTGCAGCAATTGCTATGAAATTTAATGTAAGTGGTTTAGGTGCTATAGAGTATATCTGCATCAAAAGTCGCTAAAATAGCACCAGTGGGCGTGCCACCTTCCACACAAATAAAATACGGTAAGTGGTATATTTATCGAAATATGTGAGCAATCATAGTAAAATTTGGTTTAAGGGGTTTGCTTATGGAAATATATTTCTGGATCAAAACCGGGCTGAATTCTAACAGTGGGTGTGTCACTACCCCAAATTTTTAATTTAACTGCGGTATACATCGCAAACTATACAAGCTATTTTGCTAAAATTTAATATGAGGATGTCGATCACGAATATAATTTATTGAAACAAAAGTAGACGGAATTGGAGAAGTGGTTCAACCCTTTAACTTTTTCCAATATATGCTATATGTATTTGTTCGACTTTTGCAAACTCTTTCAACTTTCTTCATAAGTTTCTCTATTTTTTCGATTTTTTCATCAATTTTGAATTTTTTCAAATTTTTTCAACCTCTTTCAACTTATTAGAGTTTTTCAACCTTTCTCAACTTTTTTCAACATTTTGCAAATATTTTCGACTTTTTCAACCTCTGTCAACCTTTCTAACGTCTTACATTTTTTTCGACTTATTCAACGTCTTTTTAACATTTATTTAAAAGGTACTTTCAGTGCAGTGTATGGTATGTGAGTTTCAGCCTGGCCGAAGATAACACCTTAACATTTTTCCGAAAATTTGGGTTGTTATTCGGCCATAGCTAAACGAATGCTGTAAATAGGACATTTCGCATGGTCTCACAAGAAAATAGCCAACGTCGTCAAACCAAATCAATTAATATCACCAAGTCAGTGTTTGAAACAAATTGAAATTACGTATCCTGTTGATTGTACGCGCATTATTGTCAAAATTGGTCGTGTTGTATGACTAGTGGCGCTGTATAGTTGAAACTATATTACGTCCAGATCGAAATTTTCAATTGCAGACAAAAATAGGTCGTTTACCAAATGGCCATAGTGCTCGCCAAACAAGTGACACGGCAGTACTTCCCAAACCATGAAATGGACAGCACTGTATATTGTTTTATTAACAGCACACATAAATTATTCATCATCGAATTTAAGCCTCCTTAAAATACAATTTCGATCAAGTTCAAACGGACAGCTTTGCATTTCCACGTAATCATACAAAAATTTATAAATAAATAACTTTAAGCATCGAAATTGTCCAAAAGAAAGAAAAAATCAATAATTGTGCAAAATCATAAATTTTCATAGCTATTTTTATATAAAGAAAATTCCACTGAAAAACCTAATAAAAATGCAATTTTACTAAACAAAAAACAAAATGAAAACATTTTAAACTCAACTGAATTTTCAATGAAAATCAATTTAAACTGGCAACCCAGGCAACGATGGAAGGGTATAGGAGAATTTTGCGTTTGCTACTTTGAGAACATTGACGAAAAGCGAAACCACTTCAAGAATTGATTTTTTCTACTTTAAAGCAAAACAGAGCATCCTTTCAAAAATAGAACAGTAGATGAAAGCGAAAAAGCAAAAGAAAGAAAGCGAAGAAGCGGCAGCATTCCAATGGTTGAGAAAACAAATTGTAAAAGGACACTTAGATAGACATTTTGAGTTGAAGTTTTCATTTAAGGAAGTAACTTAAGCTGCTGGTTACTGGGTAGAGTTGGATGGATTTATTTGTTTTTGATGTGGCTAAGCGATTGATGGCGCATATGTCAGACAAGCGGTCGTGTATTGAAAGTAAAAAGTGCGAGCAATACCAGAATGCTTGAATTTATTTCGAGAAAGTTAAATCGAAGGTAAAAGAGTGACAACAGAAATAAAAAATTCACATTTTCAAACTTCAAATGTGACACGTTCTATAAATTCAAAATCTTACTCCATCAATATAAAAGTTTTTTATTCTGACTTAAAAGCAGTAAACACCCAAGCAAAACTGTTTGCCATAGATATATAAAATTCAGAATATTATTTCTTGTACCAATGGATAGATAAATCCCAAAAATGGCTATTTTCGAAATTTCCTCATCGATTGGAGCAAAAAAAATTTTTTTTGATCCACCCTAATTTTTTTGTGTGCTCCAATTGATAAGGAAATGTTGAAAATGGCTTTAGGACATCATTTAGGATGGCTACCGAAAGAGTCGAAAATGGTCCTTTCCAGGATCCGGAGCTACCCTACGTGATGTCCCAAATTCATTTTCGAGCTTTCCCTATCGATGGGAGCAAAAAAAAGTTCTTGAAAATGGGTCAAAAACGGTCCTTTGCAAGGTGCGGAGCCACCCTAAAAGATGACCAACCTCCATTTTTGAACTTTTTCCAACGTTTGGTGCAAAAAAAATTCGAAAATGGACCAAAATCAGGCACATTTTGTGACTTGGGACCACTTTTGGTGATGACCAAAATTCATTTTCGACCTCTGTCCATCGATTGGTGCGCAACAAAGTTTTCAAAAATGGACCAAAATCGGGCATTTTGTGTCTCGGGACCACCTATGGCTTTAATCAAAATCCATTTTCGACCTCTGCCCATCGATTGGTGCACAAAAACAATTTTTAAAAAAAAGACCAGAATCGGGCATTTTGGGTCTAGGTATGATTTCTAGTGATGGCCAAAACTCATTTCCAACCTCTTTCCAGCAATTGGTGCATAAAAAATTTTCGAAAATGGAGCAAAATCAGCCATTTTTGGAACTCGGAACCACTTTTTGTGATGGCTAAAACCTATTTTCGACCTTTTTGAAGGAAAGAAGTTCAATAAAAATTTCGAAAATATAGCCAAATCGGACACCATTGTGAACCGATGACCACCTCAGGTGATGTCATAAAACCACCTCCCCATCGATTGGTGCAAAAAGATTCACAAAAATGGGAAATTCTTGAACACTTTTTTCAAAACAACGTAAAAAAATATTTTTTTCCAAATTAATAGTTGTTGTCAATGGATAAACGATTTCTCATGCGTAATAGTAATGACTACCGTCTCGTCGACGAGAAATCCATTGAAAGTTGGCTAGTTAGTCTTTCAAGAGTGGATGGGTGGAACGATGGCCATAAATAGTAATAATAGCGCTAGACTCTTGAAATTTGGTACATATGTTTTTTTTATGTTAAAACAACCAAAATTTGTAAATATCAAAAAAAATCCGGTGGTTGAGTGGTTGAGTTTTTTTCTACAAAATGGATATCAACTTCCATTAATTTGACAATGCTGATTTCAAAAATGTTACAAATTGTGCGATATCTTTTATAGTTTTCAAGTTATTAGAGAAACACCGTTTTAAAGGATAAAATCTTCTTTTTTTGAAAAGCATTAATATCTCTTATCCCAAGGAGGATGAAATGGGGAAAATACCTCTTACCTGTTTCCCTTCTTTTAAAAAACTCAATTTTAAATTCAAGCACCTGCCCTTACGCTGTAAGCTATTTCAATTGATCAAATTATTGTAAAGAGTTACAAAATGTAATGAAATAAAAATATGTTGTCCTTTAAACATTGCAATAGAAAAAATTTTATAAAAAAAAATTTGCAAGGAACTGCAGTTGAAATGATGTTCGAATTTGTTAAGAGCCCTTTGCCAACACTTGATCTACAAAATTTTCAGCAATGTCCCACAATATATAAAATTTTTTTTATTTTTATAGGCTGCTTTTATTTCTATTTAATATATTAAATTATTTATATTTATCCTCAAAATTACACTAAATTTTATGTTTGCTTTTGACCAGTCGCTTTCAATTTCATTTGCTGCCTCAATTAAGTCGTAAAATATTTCCCTCAAAATAATAATAACAAATACGACAGCAGCAGCAAAATCATTTTATTACCAAAATCATTACATGGGGGTACAACGGCGACAGTTGTCAGCAATAAGCGTCATTTGCCAGAACCCTTTTTTGCACAACAGCAGCGGCAGTAACAAAGACAACAACATAATGAAAAGCAACAACAAAAAATTGCTATATATAGTAAAATCATCGTCAGCAATTTCATTGGCGTTATTAAAATTTTATGACGCAACCAACCAACCGACCAACCAACCCTGCAGCAGGCAGCCAGCAACAATAATGGCTATAGCAATTTTCAACTGCAACAAAAGCGAAATTTTAACATTTTTGCTTTTACTTTTTAGTTTGAGCCAAAACCTTGCCAATATAGCAACACAAGTGAATCTTGAAGCATCATCATCGTCCTTTGACCATCAACGAATTGAACTGAAACAAAAATCGTATTTTGAATGAATTGAAAATTGCCTGTCGATTAGGGAGGGGGTACTGCTTGCAGTTTTACCCTCACCGTTCGCCTACTAACGTTTACATTGACCTACTGCCACATGCAGCGACGCGACAGTGCCTGCTGTCGAACAAAATGAAAATTAATTCGCCGGAAATTACAACGTTCGCAAAAATCGCAGCATTGAATTGTGCGAGTTACTGGGGAAACCTTTATACAGTGACGCAATATGACCTTTTGTACCCAAGTTCTACATTTCACTGTTTCACTTCCTTTGCACATTTTTCGCATGGCTCATCTTTGCACTACATTGGTAATCAAAAAATTATGGAAAATAAAATCATTGAACTTCTCTTATGCGTAAAAGCATCGATAGATTTTAGTGATTTTCTATATAAAATCACAAAAAAAAAGGTTGCAAAATTTACGGTGAAAGTAGAAGTTTGGCGAAGGAGGTGAGCTAACCATCTTCAGAGATGGATCCAAAATGAAATTTTGTGCAGGATCGAATATATGGATTGTGTTGATTACTATTCTCTATCAATGCCAAGAAAATTTAAGTCTTAAGGGATATTTTTCGTTTTCCGCAAGTTTGCCTTTTAGACGAGTCCATTTTCCAAGTTATGACTGATAAGTCCCACTTTTTAGGAGAAATGTCTGGAGAAAGAACTCATTCTGAGTGTATTGTTTCGACGGTTAAGCATCCCACATCTATCATGGTATCATCTGCGATACATTTAAGAGTTACTGGTCGTCTACAAATTGTGCAAGGTACTATGAAACAAGACCAGTACAAGAAAATCTTAGAAAAGCGATACTTGCCTCAGCTCTGTAAATGGTGTGGTGATGGAGAGGAACCAATTTGTATGCATGATATAGCTCCTTACCATAGACCAATACAGTCAGGAAATCTTTAGGTGATAAAAACATCACTGTGATGGACAGGTCCGGCGATTCATCGAACCTGAGCCCAATATGGGAGCTCATGAAACGCGAGATCAGTAATACGGCAACAACAACAAAACAGTATCCCATAGAGAAGCTGATTGACGTCGGGTATCGTAGTGCACATGTTCAGGAAATGGTAAAAATTTGCGCAGATAGCATACCATAGAGAAAAGCAGCTCTCATCGCAGCAAAAGGACGTAACACAAAATATCATTTTTTCATGAACAATGATTATTTTTTGAATTTATTTTTTTTAGTATAATTAACTGCTTTAGATCAAATAAATATGTTTCATTTTGTACATCATGATTCCATAATTAATAATAAAATGATTGAATACTTGCATTGATTGAATACTTGATGGATTGAATACTTGCATGAATACATACATGGCCATATTAAAATTTATAGCAATATAAATGTTGTTATATGGGAATTTCCGCAATGGGTCTAATAATATGGCACACCACTGTACATGTAGAGCGTCACAATGAGCAATAAGCTTTTTAACCTAACCTAACCTAACCTAACCTAACCTAACCTAACCTAACCTAACCTAACCTAACCTAACCTAACCTAACCTAACCTAACCTAACATGAAATAATTCTCTCAATATAGCGTATTAGATGTTTTTTTTTTATAGGTGGCAGGCGTGTCCGTTGTAGCCTGAGTACCGAATTTCCTTTAATTTTCTCGCTTAGTTTTCATGTGATCGTAATTTTTACAGACAGAGACACGGACATGGCTAAATCGACTCATGTGGAGACGCTGCTTTAGAATATGTATACTTTTTAAAAACTTCCACGCCTACAGCTATGTGTTATAAACAGAATGACATTGCATATTTTTATAAATTTTTTTTAAGATTGAATGAGCTTTTTACTCGACTTAAAACTTCAAGCTATATAGCTAAGAAGTCTAATAGCTGTAATAGCTAAACTTGATTATTTTTTTAATAGCAAAAAGTCGATAAAAATTCAATATATAACATCAGTGCGAATGTATGCGTTATATTTCCGCCAATTCACTACACTATGGATTTTATTCTCTATTTGCCAATCTAAAGCTGATATTTTTCATCGAAATAAAATGGGAAAATATTAAAAACATTTACTACTGTTTTATTCACTTCACTAGCTTGATAAATTATTTTGTATAGTAATGTTCGATTTAAGCCTTTAACTTTAAACGTTATAAATTTGAAATGAACATTAGAGGACTACTTGACTTTTAACATTTAAACTGAGGCAAAACTACTTTTTATCTCCAGGTTTAGGTGCTAAAACTCTGTTGCACAGTATTATTGGCTTTTTTTGCTGCTCGTTGCGTTGATGATGCTTCAAACGGATTTTCATTCATTTTAGCCAATTTTTATGTGCGCTTATGAATGCTTCCTCCCTTTTTTTTTTTGTATTTTGCTTTCTTCCGTTCTATTCATTAAATTATAAAAGTCGGTCAAGCTTGGTGGTCTTTTATTTTTGGATGTGCAAATTTGCATATATGGCATGAGAGTAGAGGGGTGTTTTGTGTGAGCAGCGTGTTTACTTGCTGCTGCGTGGGCTGCGTAATTCATGCGAGTTGGCAACTCTGTTCGAGTGGCGGATGTAAAGTAATTAAGAATCAACATTCAAAAAAAAAAAAAGTTCAACAGTTTTAAAAATATTGGCATCAGAGAGCGCTAGAAAATTGCAATTAGCTACAAAAAAAAAAAAAACTTTTTAAGAGGATTTTGAAAACTAGTAAATTGAGTTAAGAGGATTTTAATTAAACTCCAGTCATTTAATTGAAAGTTTTGAGTCCTTTAATTGAATTTTATTTTATACAAAACTTTAGGTATACATTTTATTCGATTTTAAAAGGTTTTGGTTTTTGCTAGCGAATTTTTTTGACAGAATTTTATTCACTGCTATCATAATGTTGATATTTAAATTTTTAAAGTTTTTGCCCATAGCAGCAGAAAAATAAAAATTCAAAATATGACTCGTTGTGCACTGCATGTCATTTGTTTGTATTGCATTTCTGATATTTCCATTCCAACTTTGTGCTCTCCTTCAAGCCGTAGCTGCAGTATTTGCTGCATGTATACAGCAATGCATTGAAATGTCGCCAACTGTGACATTTAAGACACCTGTGCAACGATAACATGATACTGCAAATAAAGTTGTTGAGTTTTTTCAGCTTTATATTTTTTGCTTTTATCAGTTGGCATGGTCTTGTGTATTGGTAAAGTCACGCAGTTTTTGTTGTAAGACTTGTAACCAAAAATAATATTTTCAACAAAAATATTGAGAGATATTATAAAAATTCAATATTTCAAGAACCGTGTGTGTTACAGTCTTTAACCCTTAGCGGCACCACTTCAATTTTATAACAATCCGGCACATGAGGGTCATTCATGACCCCACGTTGAAAAAAAGTTTACAAAAAAACCGAATTTTCGATTCCAAGCTTCATAACTGTGAACGAGTGTTGAAATGACTCTATTTTATGAAATTTAATGATTATTAGGGATACTTTTCAAAATATGTTTGTGGTACATGATGTTAAATTTGGGTTATTTATAATTTATTTGCTCGAAAAATTATTTCAAAATTGCCGTAGAGTCATGCACTACCCCATGCTACCGCTAAGGGTTAAATAAATCACAAAGCAAACATAGCTTGTAAGGGTGCTATCTTTAGTTTTGCCAAAAATTTAACACCCTACGAGGGATTAACAGACAAAGGCCGAGAAAAGTTCTTAATTTTTTATTAAAATGGTGTTACTTCATTTTTGTCAAACGACGGCCACATTTAGTCTAAGGACAGGTCAAACTACGTATTGTATTTGTATGAAACTTGGGAACCTTACCTTCAATATTTCTCTCAGCATATTGTTTTGAAGCAATTTCTTGCATGGAAAATGCCCCGCCAAGCTTTTTCAAGAACTTTTCTTAATCATTACTACCGTTTGTGTGAAATTCGGTTCTTTTACTATAAATAGTTCTTTCAGTAAAGAGTTTTGAAGTTTTCGCTTGCATGGGAAGTGCTATCGTTGAAATTCGCCAACTTTTCATCCAGAGCTTGTTTAAGGTTTTTCTTGTATTTTTGAGTAATTTGGTAACACTTTATCAAAAAGCTCTTTCAATGTTGCGTTTTAAGTTGTTTTTTTTGCATGGGCGGTAGGCGTGTTCGTGAACCGATTTTGCACATTTTCGATCTAAAGGGACATGTTTGTAAGCTATGTAATATAAGTTTCATTCAATTATCTTGCTTCGTTTTACCAAAATCTTGATTTCCACAGTCAGACAGACAAGCCGACATACAGACAGACTTGGATAAATCGCCAGCGAAAAGACTGATCAAGAAAATATATAATTTTCTATAACTATAATCTATTTCTATAATAAATAAAAATTATTGAATTGTATCGGAAGTTATCGAAAAAGTTGGAAAATTTCAAATCGAAGAAGTCTCAAAGTATCAAAAAAGTCATAAAGTATCGGAAAACATTAAACATAATCGAAATACATCAAAGGTCGAATATTATCAGAGTATGTCGAAAAAGTGTTGGAATTATATCGCAAGACATCGAAAAGGTTGAAGAAGCCTGAAAGCATTGATATATTCAAAAAGTATTGAAAAGTATCGAAAAAAACGTAAACTATCGAACGACATTTACTCAGTAAAAGAAGTTGAAAAGAATCAAAAAAATTATCGAAAAGAATCGAATAGTGACGAAAAAATTGGAAATAGAAACGTAGTATCAAAAATGTTCAAAAGTCGAAAATAATCGAAAATTATCGAATAGCATCGAAGAAGTCAAAAAGTATGAAAAATTGAAGTTTGTTGAATAGTATCAATACACATCGAATAATCGATTTAAACTGAAAAGTATCGAATAAGTTGATGCCAGTTGAAAAGAATCAAATAGGAAGGTAAAATATGAAAATAACTACTCTCGTAAAATACAGCATTAAAATTCATTGCATACTCGTAGTTAATGCCAGAGGTATTGGCGAAATAATTACTTTCACTTAAAGATGCACTTATGCTCCACGGAGAACTTAGGAGCATTCGAATAGATTTCAAAGTTTTCGTGCTGTTTGAAGCTACGTATCAGACAGCGTTTTTTAGTAAATTTTACTGAGAAAAAAAATATAAAGCGGCTTTTAATTTAGTGCCAGTTTTGCCGATAGCACGAAATTTTAGTATTGCCAACTTCGTATTTCCTTTGTTTTATTTCGCTAGTGAACTTTGCAACGACAAATGCAAATTTTGTTTAAGTGCAACAATAACAACCATATTACGGCCAAACTTCCATTGTTGCAGTTGCAACTTGATATTCTTTGCTTCTAAGCCCTTTACTTACATACATACGCGCTCCATATTTTATTGAGTATTAGGGACTTAAGTTCCTTTACTCTTCAGAAGAAAAAAAAAAACATTTTCTTGCATCAGATAGATTCAATGAAGAACCAAATAGCCGAAAAATGCAGAAAATGAAACGGAAGAAAAACGAGACACAAAACGGATACTGCAGTTGGTAAATTCAGTTAGTTTTGTTACGAATGCTGCTATTATTGCTATTGCTGTTCATGCTGCCGCAAGCTTGCAACGCCAGAAGTAACAACATTACGAGTTCTGTATCGTTGGTATCTTTTTCCAGTGAATTATTTTTTTAATCTGCAGCAACGACTGTATATTTCAATGGTTGAAAGCATCCTTTCTCATATCTCGCATACCATGCTTGTAGTTCTTATCGTCCTTGCTGTTCTTGTCGTCCTTGTGTCTTTCGCTACTTTATATTTATGTTCAAGTGTGCAATGTTTTGCATTTTGTATGTATATACGTTGGCAGAATTTAACATATGTCAGTGTCATGTGCTTGTGACTCCATTTCTTCCCTTTTTCGAAATAAGTATTTAGTTTAACTAGGTCTCTACAAAAAATTACATCAAAAACGGCTAGTTTCTCGATATCTTGCCTTTCATATTGTACTTAGTACATAACACAATTGTGAAAAAAAAAATTGCTATTGGTACAAAAGGATACAATTCTTAAGGCCTGGTGGTTGTTGTACTGTATGCGGGGACGGTTTATGGAGAAGATAATTCAACCGATAAGTCTTTAAGCTGTACAGTTATACGGATATATTGGGTACGAAAAGTAAAAATTCATTAATTGCGTCAATACTGACACATTGAGCAAGTGCGAGACAATGCTGCAGAGGAGAGAATATTCAACTCAAAACCAACAAGCCTGAGCAGAAAGGACAGACTAAACATTTTAGAGACAAGGTGTTCAATGACACAAGATAAGTCGGATTACAAAATCGAACCTTTCTTCGACGACCTCAGCGAATTTGCTGATGTTGAAATCGGATCTTTGCTCTACTTTCTTAATAAAGCTAACTGGATATAGGTTTTTTCTTTAACATTCATCAATTCGCCGGGTCACGTAAATGTGGTATTAAAACGGCACAATCAGTGCTACTTATGGCTACAAGCCGTACGCTTAGCCACCACTCTAACCTAACATAACAAAATCGAAAGAACTAGCTCGAAATCGAGGAAGATTGAAGTCTACTTGAATTCAGAACAAGACCGCACATGGGTTGGTAGGCATATAAAGTACATTAGGTAAATGTAGTGTGGTCATGACATCCGCGATGTGTTTGCGGTGGCACCGTTTTGTTGTTACCAAATGTGCTCAAAACCCAATTTATCAAAAAAAAAGAGATGGCACAGTATTGTATTGAAACAGCGTCTTCAAAAAAGGCGCAACAGCATGCAGAAACCTTAAGTGGCTGTGAAAGCGTTTTGAGAATAATTTAAGCGAATATTTGATTTCATGACAACTCTAGAGAGGCGGGAATCTGTCAAAGTTGCTGATTTTTGAAGGAAAGTCGTCCTTTTTATATTTGTATGAGAAAAATCAGAGAGGCGTAATAGGACTGCGGGTAGTAGCTGATGTCTTATACGGAGATATATAAGTACAACAATTTTACGATAATACGCTGCAGAAATCGCATGGATACGCGCATTTGCATAGCATGAGACTCCGTTTCATTGATGATTCTGGACATTCTTTAATTAAGAAACTTCGAGGTGTGTGTCTGGGCGTTAAAATGTGTCACAAAATTAATTTTGTGTCCTTATCATTGATGAATTATAGTTTGAAAAGAACTGGGATGCAAAAATTTTAAAATTTTGTTCTTGGACACGTAGTTTTCGCGGATTTCTTCTAGTTATTATATAGGGTTTTCACATACATTTGCATTATTTCCTATTGTTGGACTTTTTTGTGCGAATTTAGCGCATTTGCCTATTGCGTGTTTTTACACAAATTTGTGTAGTTTCTCACGCTTTCATGTATTTTCATAAGCTTGCGCGTTACCACTCCTTTTCGCATGCTCGCACATTTGCGCATAAGTTTAGACTTATGCATGTATTCGCACGATTTCGATCGCATTTTCACTCATATTTTCGGAACTGAGCGTTATCTTATGTTCTCGCGTATTATCGCACAATATTGAACTTTATCACGTTTTTGTGTAAGTTTGCACACTTTTACGCGTGAAATATTTGCGAGCTTTTACGCGCTTTTAGTGTTTTTGTGTCTTTTCGCAAGTTTTTATCACATTTTCGCATAACTTGAGACTTACAGCCCCATTCTGCTTGTTGACTTAACAAGAAATAATTAAGGTGCTCGTGTTAATCTTATTATTATGAAGTGTAAATATTGGTATTCTAAAAAATCATTAACAACATAAAAGCTTTTGAATTCCCCACACAAAAGCTTTCGTGGTAAACTTGTCAAATTTTGACTTTTAAAATTTAAATTAATAAAATAGCAAATAGAGTAATAAAAATCTTGAATATACAAGGCAACGTGGCTAAGTATTTAGGACTTTGAACTCATTGCTCGCATGCGTGGGTTCGATACTCGTAAATTCAATTTTTTTTTTTTTGAAAATGAAAATAAATGTTTTTTTAAGACATGTTGTAAATATTTAAAACCACGTTGTCCTGTCTTTTAAGTCTTATAAAAAAAAAAATAATTTTACTTAGCTCAATACTGAAATATCACTCGTTGCTAAGACACTTTCTGACATTAACAAAATAGTATAGAAAAGAGATTTAAAATTTTTGCCAGAATACGGAACATTAACAACGTGTTAATATTAAATATTTTGTTAATGTGGTGAGCTTTGTTAAGCTGCCAGAATTGGGCTGTTAATGTCTAAACACAACTGGGACGAGAGCGAAGGTGTCACAAAAACAACACGAGACAACATGATTTTTCCCATACGTTAGAGCAAGATACGACTTAGAGCTTTATGCCCAGCAATGTCAAACTTCTGTGACACTACAAAATTTATGGCTGAGCCGATTGAACAAATTCTATTTTTCGTGCGATTGGTTGGTAACATGGTTAGTAAGAAATAGAAGATATCACAAAGAAATGAGATAACATTTTTAACTCTTTTTTTTTCGTGAACATCGCTCGTCCCAGTTGTGATTTTGAGCCGTTTACACATTCTCGCACGCTCTATGCTCCTTTTGAGCTTTTTCGCGCATTTTCTCGTAATGTCGTGATATATTATGTTACCAGGAAAGTTCTCACATTTTCACACACAATATCACGTTTTCGCGTAATTTTGCGTATTTTTTCGCGCATGTTTTCGTATCTTTTCGCATGTTTTTAAAGCATTTTCGGAGTATTTTACGATATTTTATGATTTTGCACTATTTATCTTTTCACAGCATATTTTCGTATTTTTTTATTTTATTCTTTTTCTCCCTCCATTTTTGGCGAAATTTTCTTTTATCGCTAGCGATTTTTATTTATTAATTTCTACTTGGGTTAAATTTTTTTTTTAAGATATTTTGCTTGAATATTTTTATTAGTACTTATATACATTTTTTCATACAAAAACAACACATTTTAATTAAACTACATGACACGAGTTTTTCGCAAAATTTACGCCGATAAATTGCAAAACAACACTGTCCAGAAAATGACTATTATTAATGATATTATTGTTTTTCAAAGTTTCATAGAGTGTCAACATTTTTATTGTGGTGTCAAAGTGAAAATGCTGATGTATAAAGCTACAAAATCACTGCAAAAACTTTTTGTTTAACAAAAACAAGAAAAAATATTTAAAAGATAAAACGCACTATACAACAGAGACAAAAGCAAAAGATTGAGAAAAACAATAAAAAAAATAGAATAGGCACAACAATAGTAAAAGACAGACGATCATAACATTTCATATAGCAGCAGCAATCACTGAGGGGATATAAAATTTGATTTGAACTTCTTGAACTCTCATACAGCAGCGTGAAAATGTTTTTATTGAAAAACTTTTTCAATTTTCTAAAAAGGATTTTTCCTTCTACTTACATACAGCTTTGTCGTCCTTTTTTTTTTTTTGTTTTTTGTATTTGCAGCGCTTAATAGTTTATTCTCACTCACTCATGCTTTGCATGAAATCCCTCAACTTGAATTCTATCCTAAGCAAATATGGGCCGTTATATTAGATGGACCCGCAAAAGAAAGAAAAAACCTCATTCATACAAACATTTAGAATTCTATAGAATATTTGAATTGGAATTGTTAAAGAAAATCACACACATATATACACGCATAAAGCAACTCACATACATACATAAGTTAGCTCATATATGAGTTGCCTTTGGGTCTTTGACACAATCCGCAATTTAACAAATATAAAAATGAAAGAAAGTATGAAAAAAAAACTATAAAATTGGAAGAGAAAAAAAAAATTGCCCACAAAACAAAGACAACAATAAAGCGCCAAAATAAATAAATAAGACCAAAATATAATAAAGTGAAATAAGAGAAAACAACAACAACAAAAAAGAAATATGAAAGTTTATTGCATTGAAATCCTTTGGCACACAATTCCTCGAGGGCATTAATGAAGTAATATCGTCTATTTAAACTTTTCACATATAAAAACAAATATTTGTACAAATGTATGTATAGTTATGTATATGCAGTCAAGTACTTAATCAAGTAGGGTGGTTTAATTTAAAATATTGCCAATTTAACAGTGCGTACGAGCAATATACTAAGGGGATTCATATATGTGCTGCGTATTTTTATACAAGCAATATACTAAGAGGATTCATATATGTGCTGCGTATTTTTATACGTTTACGTGCTGTGTTATATGAATTTACCTAGCAAAAGATTTGTGTATGTATTTTATATCGATCAGCTGTTTTCATTTACATTTCAAATTCTAATCGCTGCACGTTTTGAAAAGAGTCTTCAGTTGTCAAATTTGACATTAGAAATTTGCAGAGTTGCCACCTAATGTATTAAACTACAAATTTTAAGTTATCTAAAAGTTGAAGGTATTACATATATCTTTTGAACGGGATCAATTAGAATATGTATGTGCTGAGCTTAAGTATGAAGTGGCGGGATCCGGCACCGTGTGCGTTAGACGAGACTCTGAAAAAATGTTTCAAGTATTGCCTAAGCGAAGCCTTTTGCTTCAAAACTGCATCTTTTTAATTAGGTATTATATAACTTTTGTGTTATAGTTTTACATAACAGCGCTCTAAAATTTTAAAAAAGATTTTTATTTTAAAATTTTTCAAAAACAATTTTCTGTATGGTTAAGCAATTTTCAATCAATGAAACTTTGTATAAATACCTAGAAGAGCATATAATACAGATACAAAAATATAAAAACCTCTCGCAGTTGATAATAGCCAGGTATGAACTTTTGTTTGCAAGTACACCCAATTCTGTTTTTACATGGTCTTTTTTTACACGGTTTTGATTTAGCATGGTCTAGATTCGTCGATTTAGCACGATTAAAAACAGCAATTTGATTGAAAATTTAAAGAGAAATATTTTTACCAACCGTAATCTCGTAGAAATTTAGTTAGGGAATTGGGTTAGCAGGTTAATAGGTTTGCAGGATATGGAACTAATCCTCTTTTTTTCTATGTATATACAAACATACTTCATGTCTTTTTTTATACGGTTTTTTTTACACGGTTTTGTCTGGAACGTATCTACCGTGTAAAATTAGAATTAAGTGTACTTTACTCAGTTTGGCTAAGAGTTGTCATTTCTTTTGAATTTGTATCAATGCGTAATCTAAGTCCGTTCAAAGGATTTCAAGTGCATTAAAATTTCCAGATATTCTGTTCCAATAATGTAATTTTTATGTAGTTATGGGTTGTATGACTCAAAAATCTCAAATGATACAGCAATCGTGTAATTCAACTTCAGATGCAGCAATTTATTTTGAGACTCCGATTAAGACGTCATTCACAGAAAACACATTTCCAGTGATTTAGCAAGAAATTATCTTAAGAAAATCAGTGGGAACACTGGTGATTTTATAAATTCAAGCACCTCACATACGCTCTGAAATTGTCTCGCAAAGCCAAAGCCCTTGCTATGTATTCATATCTCAGAATTTTTATGTTTATAATCTTATAATTCTGCATTTAATGATGCCAAAGACAAAGTAATAGATTTTTGTTTTTAAATTTGGTCGGTTAACCATATTTTATTTTTTAGTTTTTCTAAAAATTCAAAAACGTTGGATCCACCTTAAGAATGGCACACGCTCAGATTGAAAAAAAAAATCTCGTAGATTAACAATCCCCAACAAACATAAATCTTTCCTATGTATGCGAAAGTCAGTAAAGATTAAAAAGTAGAAATATTTTATAACTTTTCTAATCAGTCATATAAAAATGGTTTTGAAAAAAAAAAAGTTTATCTTTGTATGGGAAAAACAATAAATTTAAAGTGTTCTCTTGTTTTATATTGACAATACACACATATACATATATACCCATATTGTTGACTAAAGCGACCGACCATTACATACTCGTATATGGGAAAAAAAGTTTTTTTTATTTTTATATTTTTTTAAAGCAATAAATTAGGAATGAATGATGTATCAATCACATAAATTTTAAATATCTAGGACATATCATGCCCAGCAAAACACACAGGGCACACAGCGTGAGTCCTTAACGCCACTCAGATGAGAATGCAAAATCAAACAAATACAGTAGAATCGCACTATATTGAGCTATTGAGATTTCAATGTATGCCATATACAAATAGCAAGCTTTCAACAGGGATTATTAAGAGTGGGGTTTTGAAAACAACATGAATATGTGGCTAATTATCTGTGACTGCCCGGACTATCGAAAAATCATTTTTTTGTTTTATAAAATTAACTTATAAATCTTTTGGAGATGGTAAGTTTTGGCATCCTTTTGCTCTTTTAGAGCAGATTTTAAAAATTTGAATTCTTTCTTTCTTATGAAAGTTTCCTAATGACCGAACTTCCGACTGAAATCCCCATATATTTCGCATATGTTTGAAACTGTGAAAGTGAAATTATTCGAAAACAACCGAAATTTCAAAATCAAAATTTCTCCATCGTGTACGAACTCTGAGAAAATTAACTCTTAAGTACCGATAGCGTCATTGTTGTCCATGTCCAGTAAGTCTTTAGCTCATCGACAAACTAAATGAAAATTTTTATTCCCAGAAAATTCATCAATGCATTTTGGTTTTAAGGAGTCAATTTTTGTGGAATATAAAAAATGTCACACGAGGCTTGGATTGGCGTTTCCTAATAAGCAAGAATGCAAAAAACTGAGCGCATTTTTTCGTATCCTGTTTTGTGCAATAGGCTAAGCCAAAAATTGTTTGCAATCCAAGCGCACAAAACTGTAGTGACTTAATTGGTTAATGGTGTTATGAGAACAATTCCAGACACGGCTCTAGAAATAAGCCCTCAACATTTTCCCATTACAACTTTTCATCTAAAAGAACGCGTTCAACTCATCAACTAAGATCATACTTGAAGAGACGATCACAACTGTTTGCTCCCCATTACGAAAGAATAAATAATTGCAGGGATAACAACTCGTTGCTAACTAACTTAGTCATTATCTATTCAAACGTATACAGTTTGATTTCTGGAAAGGCACAATTGGGTTAAAGTTCGCGCGAAGTTTACTAAAAACCACTAAATTTGACAAACGAACGGTTTCAGACTCTTTATATAATGGAAAAGGTATACCGAGCCCAGAATTAAGCAGTTTCTTCAGAAAATGTTCCCTGATTTGGTTAATATGGCTTACTTACAGTAGTGACAGTCTATAACATTGTTTATTTACTCTAGAAGGTTGTTTATGACAACTACCGAACCGACTTTAATAAGACATTTGCTACTGAATTTATTATGAGTCTGCACTATTTCCTCATTTTTTAGTACATTTTGATCGATGGAATCAAATTAAAACTATGTTTTTATTAGATAGTAATAAAAAAAGTAACTCATACGACCTGTTTACTAAAAGGTTAAAATCTTGCTTATAATATTCTAATACTTATAAATAGTCAAGATACTGGCAGGAAATTATGTTATACTTCGGACTTGAAAAATGGACGATGTCACGCCCCCCTATAAGAGAAAAGTCAAATTCTTCATATCTCATCAACTATTTGACGCAGGTGAATAAGAATTGGCATACATGTACGTCAAAGGTACGAGCAAAAGTAAGTTTCAATGAAAATGGGCAGTGCCACGCCACCATTATAAGAAAAAAACGAAATTTTTTAAATCGTTTTGTATTAAAATTCAGTATTTTATCTTCAAAATTCAATGTACGGATTTTAAGTTTGAATTGTCATTGGCAATAATTATATATGTATATAAATATGACTCACATCAATTTTCTTTGTTCAAATAATTTGCTTTTATGCGACTTGATCATTGACACAGTCATTTTTCGGCTGCCGAACCCGCACGTTAAAAATTAGAGATAATTTCAGAGAATTTTTTTCCAAGTTAGGGTATCATTTGACAAAAGTTGAAAAAAACTTTTTTAAATTTTGAATATAAGTTAAAAAACTTTGAATTTTACTATGGGTCATTTCATATATAACTGCATGCTTACTCACATAAGTAGATGGTAGTTAGAGTATAAAAAAAAAATTTGATTAAAAAATCAATTAATGTATGCAGTTATTTATGAAATGACCGTTATGCAACCTTTGTTCAAACAAATTATAATATAAGAGTGACAAACATTTAGAAACGAACTATAAAAGGTTAATGTACTTATTATTCTATGGCCTAGAATGATGAATTTTAATCACTTCTGTACTCAGATTTTTCTACTTTATAATTCAATGTAAATCACTTTTGTGTTGCTCATTCTGATGAAGATGTTTGTTATTTTTTTCAAGTGGAAAAAACCCCGCACTTGTAATAAGGGTAACTTTCAGTGGCCTGATCATCACCCTTGTTGCCACTGCTTTTGCATTTCATTCCAAAAAAAAAAAAACAAAACATAAACGAAATACAGAAGTACCCTTTTATGACCTTTTTATTTACCATGTCAAGTGACTTACTTACGATAAATTGCTTTCCGATATTTTATCAGTACACATTGGCATAAAAAAAACATATGCACACAAACGAACATTTGTATGTATGTGCACACACACACATACATTGGTACCACTTACGAGTATTCGTACAGTAGCAGCATCCGCAGCAACTTAATGTTCCACATTTATTGTCATTCTGGGTAAAATTTGCTGATGCATATAATTTTTTATATTGTCGAAAACATATGTAAAGTTGATTGACATACCTGAAATAAAAATGAAATACTCGAATAAGAGAAAGCAAAGTAAAATTTCATAATAAAAAAAAAATTACTGAAAAAAAGAATAAAACAAAATGGCATTAAATTGATGCACGCTGGTTTAGCAAGCAATAAAAGGATATCCGAGGCAGTAAAGGAAGTAACTCAAGTAAAATAAAGTGAATTAGATAAAGAAGACAAAGCGGCAGATAGAGAAAAGTATGCTGCTTCTGCCGAAAAAAAAGGATAATTGAAAGTGAAACGTAGATCAAAGTGATGAGTGAAAGGACTTTGGGTGCACAGGTCGTTCGTTCTGATTGTGGATGCGTTGGGTGCCCTTGCATTAAAATAAAAAATAAAGACTAAAAGGATTGAAACAAACAAAAAAAAAGTTTCAAATTATATTTAAACACAGTAATCAGATTACAATTATGAGATTAAACTGAAAAGTCACAATTCGTGTAAGGACTTTTGATAAATGACATTAGTAAGAGAACGGAGAAGTATTGGTTGGGATCAGTAAGAATTATTTCTATGATTTAGAATCGTAAAAAAATTGCATGCCAGACAGATTTTAAAAGCAAATTTACAAAAAAAAATACTTTTAAATAAAATTAGATTAAGACATTTTTTTTAAAAAAAAAAAATTTTTATCGAAAAATCTCTTTCATGTTTAAATTCACTTTCCAAAAAAAAATTTTGAAGTTCTTAAAGAAAAATTGACCATTTTTAGCATTTGCTCAAAACTGAATTTCTAGCCCCGCCCAAGTAATCGTTGAATTACTTTTATTTCCCTTCACAGCAGGGAAATAAAAGCGTACATTGTGGGTGCTATTTCAAATGTAAAATAAAATGCATTGGACAGTTTATTAACTGTTATGTTTTTATTTAGATATTGATGGTGAACGTTGGTATTAAACATGGAAAATGATAGCGGCCAAATGGCAGTGACGAGTATGGTCCTAAATGACAGCATTCATTTTTTAAATGTCCCTACATAATTCAAAACGGTCATCGATAATGAAGAGATGTCAAATAACAGATTTTTTTTTTTTTTTTTTTGAGAGGGAAAAATAACTCCCAGATTTAAATACATACACATATGGTCCAAATCATAAGTACACTACCTGATCTTGTTAGTTCTCAATTATTTTTTGGTTTACTGAAAATATGTATGGAAATTCTTTTTTATTTTGATAATTTCAATATGGCAATGCCTTTAAAAGTGAAAAAGAAGAAAGGATTTCTCCGAATTTTTCTATACGCGTATGTTTTTATTTAAAGGGCTTATTTCACTTGGACAAAATAATAAGTACATTAATCATTTCTTTAATTTTGCAACAATCTGATCGGCTTTTTCGTACAAGTTTGTTAATTTTATTTATGTTCATATTTAGCTATAGCAAAATAAAAAGAAAAAAAATTCATAGATGGGAACAAATCAAAATTGTACTGCCGAGGAGACGCGGATGGTTTCGACACTTAGAAATTACGGCCAAAGTCTTCGTACTAATGCCGAAGCCATGGATCAGTCAATGTTTTCGTCCAAAACGCTTTAATAGCTAAAAAAGTGGTTGAAACCCGCGGAAAACCAAAAAATTCTTCAACAACGTTAGATAATCACATTGTCACTGTCGCAAAAAAGAACCATTTCGCATCTTCAAGAGCCATTTCAGCAGACATCGGCAATGTGATCTCGTTCCGAACGGTACGTCGACGATTACAACGAACCAATTTACCTTGACGGATAGCGAGAAAAGTTTCTATGCTTCGATAAAAAAATTTGAAGATGCGTTTATCATTCGCAAAGAAACATCCAAATTGGTCCGGACCAGACGGCGAGAAGAAATAGCGTAATACTTTGTGGAAATAAATATGTTTGGAAATGACTGCGCCCTAAATGTTCGACGCCCCAAGGGTAAAGAATTTCACGTACGCTTCACAAAAAAGACTGTAAAACATGGGAGTGGCCACATTATGGTCTGGGGTTATTTTACATGGTACGGTGCCAGACCAATACATCGAATTTCCGATAGCATGACCAGATTCCACTATAAAGACATTTTGGAAAGTACGATGTTGCTCTATGCTGAAGAACGTATGCCGCTAAAATGGACATTTCAGCAGGATATTGATCCTAAGCATGCTTCCAAGTTGGTGAAGAATTGGTGTCAAAACAATAGTGTGACCTTGCTTAACTGGCCAAGTCAATAACTGAACTTGAAACATTTGGAAAACCTTTGGCGAGAGTTGAAGCAGAGAATAGGAAAGGAAGTATTCCAAAATAAAAAGCAATTATGGAGTTTTGTCCAAAAAACTTGGTATGAAAAACCAATAGAGACTTGCCGTAAGCTTATCTCCAGTATGCCAAAAATAATTCACAAAATTATTCAAAATAATGGTTGATTTAGCGGCTACTAATGATGAACTTTAAATATCAACAAATAGAGCCGATAAAATCGAGTTAATTTTTTTTTTTATTAAAATGTACTGAATGTACTTATTATTTTGTCCACTCATTTTAATCCATTTTTTACTTTTTTGATAAGACTGAAAGATATTTTTGTTCTTTTATTAATGTTATACCTTTTTATTTTATTTAATATGTTGTAAGAAGTTATCTATAAATTTGTTTTTCTATTAACTTAAATAAATTTTTGCCTACAAGCCGTTGAACTAATTATGTGAGCGTGTACTTATTATTTTGACCATATGTGCATGTACATACAGCTGTTGACAGCTAATTGGAAACGAAATCATCCATTGTGTTATTGGTAGTTTTTCTCATTTATTTTTCTATGTGTACCAGAAAATTTATACATAATATAAATGTGGGACATATAAGCTTAAAAAAACGAACATAATTGAATTCAAATTCATAGAATAAAAAAGTTTTATGAGAGATTTTCTACTCAAGCCTCAGATTTGACTGAGTCAACTAATTGGAAACAAAAAAAAATGATTTGCAAAAAATAAAAGAAAAACTTGATAAAAGATTCCAGAAACAATATTTATTCCAGAAACGATATTTTCATTGCTTGTAAGAATACTTTTTTAAGCGAATTTGCTTATTAGCATATCCTTAATCATGTGTAGTGAGCAAAAGTTATGTACCGGCCATGCGTAAGTCAATTGTTGAGCTTCAAAGAACGGCCATGAGTTATCAGGCGATGGTAACACAGCAAAATTTCTCCGAAAAGATGGTATTCAATGCACTTGATATTTTCGATTAGTATGACACAGCAAAAAATGTTCCTCGAAAAAAGAGAGCTCGTAAGACTTCTGGGTACAAGGATCGTCAGATTGTGCACACAAGTACAAATTTTAGACTCTTATTTTAAAAAGAATGTATGTTTGTGGTATTTCGGTGGTAACCTAGCATAGCATTAATAACTTATTTATTTGCTTACTACCCATGCCTAGCTAAGTTAAGTTTTAGGAGACGTCGCTATAACCTGTATGTTTATGCCAATTTTCATTTTCAGCTTCCGCAACTCTCCAGAATTTTCAATAAAATGAATAAGGTACTGCAGCTGCACACGAATGACAAGCGTCGCTAAAAGCTATCCCTTATTTTGAGGATCACTCCAAAACCACTCCAATACGCTCATAGTAAGCGGGTGTCTTTCGCTCTTGATACGATCGCAACTTTTTAGGAGTCCTTTTGTAGAGCGCTCTCTTTCTGGTTGGGTGGGAAGGCATTTGCTTTTGAAATATTATCGACTTCTTCAATGTTTTTCAGTACTATTTGATAGATAATAAATTTTATTGGTTTTTCTATATATTGTAAAACTTTTAGACTATTTATATCTCAATAACAATCATAACTTTTCACTTCTTTTTCACTATTCAATTATTCTCGATGTTTTGCATTTTTTTATGTGATATTGATTTTCGATATTTATGTTGTTTTTTAATTGTTGCAAGACTATTCAATTACCATTGGTTGTTTCGATATTTTCTATATCTATATAACAAGTGACTATATCAAAATCTGAGAATTTTCAATCTCCCATTAATTTTATAGTAATTTAGTATAAGTTTTCTTAAAGAAAAAACTTTAAAACCACATCCCTTTCGAACATGCAGCAAGTTTTAACTAAGCGCAAATATACGTAAATTTTTACCTTATTTACACCTAATTTACATTTCATGCACAGAGCTGCCGTAAACAGTTTTGAGAATGCTCAACTTAAGATTATGGCGTAGCACCCCCAAGTGCATGGAATGTACCATTTTTGCACAATGACAAAACTACTAAAAGTAAGTGGCACAAATAGTGCTAAAAATGTTAAGTAGGTAAAAAGGACAACAGCAATGCCCGTAAAAATAACAGCAGAGCTACTCTTTCCTTGTTAAAAATTAAAACCATTTCAAATGAACAATTTTTATTTTAAACTCATTAAAAACAACAAATTAAACTCCCAACAATTATGCTGTGTAATTTTAATTGTTAACATATAACACGTAAAAATACAAAAAAAAAAAAACTTTTACACTAATTACAACAATTTATTTTACATTTCATTACAGATTGTCGAGTCGAGAGTCGTCGTGAGTGAGTACAGCACTAAAACATTTAACAAAAGCGCACGTGATGGCATTTTAAGCAGAACGCTGAACAGCACATTGTAATAATGCTGCTTGCAAACAACAACACCAAGTACTTGACATTTTAAAATGTAATCAAGTGTCACAGTCCAAATATTTGAAAAAAAGCGTAGCAGGAGAAAACAAAAACACAACTTGGAAATAAGCATTACTGTGAAAGTACTTTTTTCATTGCATATATACAGGCGACTTGACACGAATTTCATTACATTTTGTGATTATTGTGTTAAAATTAGGGAAATGCAAAAAACAAGTAACACAAAAACAACAAATATACGAATGACCTAATAAAAAAAGCAGACGAGGGTCAAAAAAACAAAACAATGAGCAGCGCACAAAACAAGAAAAGCAAATTTAATTGAATATTCAGTGCCGGAGAAAAACTTGTTAACAACAGCAGTGAATTTTTGTATGCCACATAAAAAGTAAAAAAAAATAGTGAAAAACGTAGCAGAAAAAAGGTAGTAGTAAAAAGTTGTATGGAGGGCCAAATTAAAATGGCTACGAAAATGACTGCATTACGCAAACGGCAGTAAAACAATGAAAAACTGTTGACAACTGAAATTGTCCCTCTCCTCCTCTAAGGACGTGACACAAATTTCAAGAAATAAAAGCAAATAACGAAGAAGAAAAAGGGAGCAAAAAATTGACAAAATTAAAAAGCAGTCGCAATGACGCCCACCCCCCTGCATCATTTTTAAATATTCACCTGCGAAATGAAACGAACGAAATAAAATGCCAACATGTTGAGGAATTCACAAATACATGCAAATTAAAGTAACGTAACGGTGAAAAACGAGAACGACACAAATAAATTGTCAAACGTCACATCAGCACGTAACGCATAAATTGCGAGGCAGAGATAAATAAAGCAGAAAAAATCGACAGCATACGCATTAAAATTGAAAAACACATTCGTAGAAAGAGAAGGCAATAGCAATAGCGAAAGGGTGTATATTTCATACAAACCTTATAAGAAAGAGACATAAGACAGGGAGAGTGCGCCCAAATAAAGCACCTCACCGCTTGTAAACGTCAACACAAAATGTCAAATCAACGTCAAAGTCGCAAAATGACATTTGTCAAAAGAAAATGGTGCCGAAGACGACAGCACACCAGTAGCTTTGATATGCTGCACACACACACCACCGCCATATTGGCAGTTGTTGCTATCTTGGCGGCAACAACAACAACAACTGTAACTACCGTAGCATGTGCCAAATTAGAAACGCAAATTAAATTGTTAATTAATGATGAAGCGTTAATGCTGGAGCAACCACCGCAAGCAGAAACTCAAACCCAAACGCATCAACGGGAAATTCCGGCGGCATCAGCACCCCGCAACGCTGAAGAGCAGCAGCATTATGAAATGTACCGCAGCAGTGATCTGCGGAGTCTCTCCTACGAGACAATACATCGCATACTGCGTGATGAAAATGAGCCCATGTACCGTCGAGAAGATGCCGAAATGCGTTACTATCAGAAACGCTCCTATCAGCCCGCACACGAGGTATTTCGACGTGCAGCAGATGATGAGCAGCCACCAGTGCATTTGCTTAATTTCACACGTGCCAATTTAACTGATCTCGCTTTAATTGCCAGCGTTAATGTCAGTGCGGTGCGCATACTCGACGTCAGCTTCAACCGTCTGCCCGCTGTGAATTTGTCACGCTTTGCGCAACTGCAGCATGCTGACCTATCAAACAATTTGCTGACAGCGCTGCCTTTTGCAAGTAGAGAACTAAAACTCAATATGCTGAATCTGAATGGCAACGCAATCGTAGGTGGTACACCAGCTGTTGCCTATCGACACTTGCGTGAATTACATTTGAGCACAAATCGAATTGTGAATCTGGCTTCCCTCAACCTGTCTGCGCTGAATGCTTTGGAAATTTTGGATTTATCATGTAATCGCATTGAAAACCTCGAGACTGCATTCTTCCCACAACGCATGCATAATCTGAAATATTTAAATTTGGCCAATAATCGGCTGGGCTCTATATATCGTGAAACTTTCTATAATCTGCTTAGCCTGAATACGCTAATACTCACACACAACAACATTACCGATATCGACTATGAGACATTTTTGGCATTGCCGAATCTGCAGTATTTGGATTTATCACACAATCAGCTGCATGGTGAATCCATACGTGCGCTACAGGGCATACCCGATTTGGTTGGACTTTCAATTGCTTACAATCCAGAGTTGGGCGGCTACATGCAGGAGTTCGTTGCATCGTGGAGCCTGAAAGAGCTCGATGCTAGCGGTACCGGTTTGTGTCAGATTCCTGCTGCTTTGGCGCAGTCTGTGCGCACTTTAAAGTTGACGGATAATTGGCTTAAGGTAAGTTTTGATAGTTGTCAGATTATATTGGGGAAGGAATCGCTGGTATTTTTCGCATTGATAATGAAAATAATGCAAGAATTTTGAAATTCAATTAGGTAGGGTATATAAAAGGTTTCTATCAAATCGAAAAGGAACCAAGTGACGAAGTCATTCATTGCGAAAGATTGTCTCAATGTAAAAGAAATTTATCTAAAATCAGTCCTGTCTGGGTCTTCTCTTATTGGCGAATGCGAGCCTCAGAACTGTATTTATTTACTTCAGTTTAATTTTAAAACATAATTAGAGTTTGGAAAAAAAAAATTTACACGTAACATTTAAACAAGAGCGTGAAGTATAATTCCATATTTAACTAGCAAAGAAACAAACCATCTTACTTAAGAGAGGAATGTTAACACGACGCAGAAGGAGATTTGGATAGGAACAAAATTGAATTTTTCAGCATTCCCAATATAATCAGGGCTCACGAACCAGCCTAGGTGAATTCAATAAAATAATCGAATTATATAAAATAAGGTTTCCAACGATATAAAGTTTCTGTTTTTTCGTATTAGAGCTTGTCATGTAAAATATAGATTTTAATTAAAAAAAAAACTCAACAAACTAAGTGAGTTCTATAGAACATGGAACAACAAATGACATATTACTTACATAAAAGAAACTATACTAAAGTGATATGTCGTTTTAAACGTTATTCCATATTCCATACAACTCATTTAGTTTGGTAGAAGCACTGTCAAAAACGTGTGATCGGTGGTCAGTTGACCAGGTTGTGATTTTTGCTATAAAAAACAGCGGTTTTAAATGACAAAATCTAATATACGTACTAAAAAACAGAAACAGCATCAACTTTTTATATCTGTGAAAACGTTGTTTTATATACTATTGAGTTCACTTAGACCGGTTCGTTCACCATGATTAATTTGGAAATGCTTGATCATTTTATTTTGTTCCTATCCAAACCTTGTTCTGCGTCGTGTCAACATACTTCTGTTAATGCTCTGTTAAGTTAGATGGGAAGTGTCTTTGCTATTTATAGTAAATATGGAATTTAACCTTAGGGAACGTCCATAAATTACGTGAGTCTAAATAGGGGGAGGTCCGGAAGAATCCCACCAAGTTTCACCAAGGGGGAGGGGGCGTCAATAAAAATCTCACGTCAACTTTTTAATGCAGAGTTTATACATTATTATAGCAGATTACACTTAAAAATTATATGACCAGTCTTACGGAAGGGAGGGGGGGTCCTGTCAGAACTCATCAAATCTCACCAAGGGGAGGGGAGGGGGGGTTCGAATTTTCAAAAAAACACCTCATGTAATTAATGGACGGCCCCTTACGTGAGTGTGAAGTTAAGTTCCATATTTAAATAGCAAAGACACAACCCATCTAACTTAACAGAGCATTAACAGAAGAATTTTAGCCGTCGCAAAAGGAAATTTAAATGTTAACAAAACAGAGTTTTAGCTCTTTGTAAAACGAATTCATATATACATATATAATAAGAATGCGCAAAAAAGTGATAATAAAAAGTGAACTTCATTTGCATTCCGATTCGAAGCGATATTATTTGAAACCTTTTGAAACAGTTGAATTAAACTTTTTGAAGAATCTAGATGTTTGCACTATTCAGTGAAACTGCGTCGGTTTAATAGCCTTTATATTTCCGAAAGATGACGCTACTTGTTATCCTTGAAAGATGGTCGTTTACATTGTGCTCTAATTTAAAGTCAGATTCTGATACTAACAAAAGATTATATCAACAAAAGACTTTTTTAATGATTTCAAATGTTATTGATACGATATCTGGAAGTTATTGATAACGTTTCAAAATAATAATTAAAACCTTATTTTAACGCAAATATTTAAAATCTATATCTCTGTTGATTTTTATCGTACAGAGATCAGCAAAAAATTATTTCAGCCACAACTGATAAAATTATGAAATGAATAAATAAAAATCGGCAGCTGATAACGTTGCAGTGTAGATTTTTCAGGTACACATTAGTAGCTATGAGTTCGGCATGCACCGAACAATTTTATTTGAAGAACGACATTTTAAATTGAATTTCATTTTGCTTTAGGCTTATCAGGCAGATATGCAATAAAATAGTAGGTATTGCACTGCACGAACTCATAATAAAAATTTTCGGTTTAATTCGCAGTATTTGCATGTTATATGTGAACAGATGGCTGCACTAAAAATCAACCTTCTCAGTATTTTTGCAAGTGTTATAATCATCAATATAAATGGATTAACTTAAAAAAATCTTAAACTTAAAATCTACTGCTATTTGAAGATATATATTAATATTTATAAGGTAGCGCAATGTGACCTTTATTGTTTGAATTCTTTATAAGTTCTTTATTTCAGTGTAAATTATAATTTTTATTTTTAATCTGAAATTTTTTTGAACTTAACGGCATATATTTCAAACCAAACTATTTTTATAGTTCTTTCAAATGGAGCCAAAGAAAACAATCAGGAGCATTTGAATTCAAATGAAGTAGAAGTCGCTGCGGCTTCAACTTGTTGAAATTATGACAGATCTTGAATTCCGTGACCCATATCATGCATTTTCATTGAAAATGGTATTTATCACTAAACAAACGATCGTTGATTTTCAAAATGACATACTATATGATATTCCACAAGTTTTGTTTGCAAAATTCTGAATAAAAATAACATAAATATTGAAAGAACGAGGCCAATTTTGAGTTTATTTTTCGAGCTGTGCTTTTTTCAAATTAACCTTTTGACCATATGCTTTTGAATTATAATCCAATTAAATCAAAGCATGAGTATTATCTATTGGGCTATTATTAAGCCAAAAATATGCGAAAATTATAAAATATGATTTTAGATTTCGTGAAATTTTATGGGACATATGAGCGCTGCAGGGCTCACAGGGCCATGAAAATTATTTTCTAATGTTACATGAATAATTAGTATCATATATCAAACTAAAATAAGCCATTATAATCCACATTTAATTCGAATTAACGTTAAGAGAGTCCAATTTATTTTAACATATTTGAAAATTATTTTCTATTGTTACATGAATAATTATGTAATATCTTATTTCAAACTAAAAATAAGCCATTATAATTCACTTTTGTGTCGAATTTAAGTTTAAAATATTCAAAAGTAGACATTTCTGCTTGCTTTTGTAGTATATTAAAATGATTTCGTGTTAAACCTTTTTTTGAAGAGTATTTTAGTTTTTGGGACACACGTGTTCCTTGGTCCTCAAAGGGTTAATATCGATACTATGCAGACAGTCACGATCTCGTCATATCACGTGCTGTTCATATTTCTAATGTTAATTACAAAACTGCGATGAATGGCAGCGATATAGTAAAATTTCATGATTTATAGTCACGGATGATACGGCCTGCGAGACCAAATTACGAGATCAAAACAGGGTCGTCTTGTAAAGTTTCTTTACAGGCAAAATACTACACTTTCTATGAAAAACTATAGGGACCGAAAAAAAAACTGTTTGATAGCAGCACTTGCAGAAACCATTTAATTCATGTACACATTATGTTAATGTAAGAAGACGCACAACTGCACCTCTAAAAGAAATTATGTTAGAGAAATTAATAGTTAATTTATTTAAGATATTCCCCACAAGCTTCAACCGTTTGTTGCAGCATACTTTAGATAACCTCAAAAAATTAGTGTATACTGTGTGTTTGCCGTAGTGCATTTGACACAAGAGGAAAAGTTTCACTAATTAAACTCTCTGCATGCCATGATTTCGACCATATGATCTTTTCGTAGACGTTTCTAAAATTTTTTTTGTTACATTTTTATAAAATTCAAGAACGTTTTTTACTATATTTTTCGCTCTTAACAAAATATGACGATTTTGGCATACGTGTTACTAATTTTAAAATGTCCGAGAAATTTATACTTGAAACTTAATATTTTCTATACTTGAAGAGCTGAGATGCAAAACCCTTGGCGGGTCCAAAAAAATTAAAATGTGTGAGATTGTAGGAGGGGGCAGAAGAAATGTTTGCCTACATACTCTAAATTGTAAAAAAAAAAAAATTTCCCTTCACAAACTTTTGATTGCAAAAATTTCTGATAAATTCTTTTTATCAAAACCCGCCAAGTCCACATTTCTGAAAATCAAAACCCGACAAGTTCAATTTTATTTGTTATTTGGAGCGAAACATTCATTTGTGAAAAAATTATGGGCATTCCAAAAGCTGTGAGAAGTTGTCCAAATTAAAAGTAATCAATCCTTATTAATATGATATGAGAATATTAAAATCTCATAATGCAGAAATATTGTAAGAATAAACGTTGTTTTGAAATGAATTTAAGCTTAGCCATTTTTTTTTGAAAATGAATTCAAAAACTTTTACTATTATTATTTTTCAAAATCCGCCAAGTCACGAGGTTTCACTTTCAAAAGCAGCCAAGTCCACGTTTTCATTTTCAAAACCCGCCAAGTCCACAGTTTTTGTTTCAAAACCCGCAACTATTACAATGGATCAATCTACTTTTTTACTATGTCTAAATTTCAGTGGAATACAGTTTTTTCGTTTTTCTCAAAAACGCAAAATATGGACTTGGCGCGTTTTGCATCTCAGCTCTTCATTTATTTTATTTCTATCAAAAAATCACAACGAAAAACCACAAACAGCACAATGGAAATTTCAAAAAAAAAAAGATTAGTAAAAGTACGACAAACACGCGATCAAAGATCATATGACCGTCTACATAACATCGCTCTTTTTAAATTATTTTTTTTTTTTTTACAAAATTACCATAATACACATCGAAAATGCATAGTATGTATTAACACTTAAGGCTATATTTAGATCAAAAGCAGAGGTCGCACAGAATTAATTATAACCTCATATACAAACTATTTTTATCATGAGAGCAATGAAGTATGTACATCATTGTGAAGTGCTACCGAATTCTACAAATCATCCACCCCTTAAAATAAAAATTAAGTACATACTAAAATTTTTTTCGAAATAACAGCTGCAAGTCAGCAAGCAGTAGGTAGTCAGCAATATTCAGCTATAGATATTCAGACAGATATTCTTTCACAGCTGTTCCTAAAGAAATTGAGTCAATTGCTATAAAACCAACGTTCACAGTCGTTGTGTCTATTTATAAGTTGCGTATCTTCCTTCGTTGCAGTCGTTTCTACAGTCTGTAGTTTATTTTAAACTTTAGTATACTGAAGCTGTCTTAGCAGAAAACTAAGAAACTTAACATGAATATTAAGACGACTTCCACGCTACAATAGTGAGTTAATAAAAGAGTTGAAATATACAGAAAACAAATTCAAAAAAACTTGTTATTTACTCGATCGCAAACACAAACCGAAACCATGATGAATTACGTTTGCAACAGCAAAGTTGATGTAGTACAGTCGGTGCCCGGTGTCACAGCAGTACAGTCGCAGATATGTTCGTTGGTGCAGATAGAACGACCTAAATTAATTTTTAAGATTGCTTGTTTTTTAAATTTACAAGCAATTAAAGCAACAACAATAAAATGCGTGTGGTGATAGTAAAAAATTTTCCAAGTTTTATTAGATTGTGATCGATTAATCATTCCGATTAAATAAAAAAATGCTTGTGTACTTAATGAAAGATAGCATTTTCGACACAGGAACCGCTGATTATTTTGTTTTTTTTTTGCTTTTTTCGAACTGGTTCTCGTGAGCGACTAAAAGAGTACAGCATTGCATAGGCAGCTAAGCGAGAGAAAAAAAATCAGGTATGTATGTTGAAAGAACTTACGAATACGTTTCAAAAGAGATAATAATCATGGCTCTCGATAGTATTGTGCGTAATGTTTTAAACACAATTGCCACGTACGACGGAAAATTCAGCTGCTTTAATTTTGTGTTTTATAAGAAAATAATTTTTGTATTTAAAATAATATTGAGGCTTAAGTTTACTTTAGCTGACATTTTCCAAATCAATAGAGGGTTAAAAACAAAAAAAAAATTAAAAAATAAATAGAAAAAAAGTTGCTCGGATCTAGTTTCGGAGATATAGACATAGGAAGTTGCGAATATAGCATTTGGAAAAATTATTATAAGTTGGGAATTCCTGAATGAAAAATGGAAAATATGTGTGTCATAAGAAAGATAATGTAATGGGCTACAATAATGGCAAGCAAAAGCTTGAAATTTGACCTATAGTTTTGGAGATACTACGATTTTTCTGAAATATCGACCAATTTTTTTTTTTTGAAAAAACCTTATTTTTTTCAAAAAATGTGTTAATGACCTATAATTATTTTAGCAGGTTAAGAAAGCTTCATTTATTCCATTTAAAATGGTATATAGTTTGTTCTAAGTTTATGCGTATTGGCCAACTTTTTTGGCAGAAAATAAAAAAATATTCAATGAATTCTTATGAAAAGTCTGTATTTATGGACAAAAACAATCAAAAAACCAACAACAGCAACAACAACAATTATTATAAGACCATTCTCATTGTAAGAAGCATTGTAGGCCATTAAATTATCTTTCCTATCGCACCCATATTTTCCATTTTCTATTCAGAGGTTTCCAACTTATAACGATTTTTACAAAAGCTTTTTCCGCAACTTCCGATGTCTATACCTCCAAAACTAGATCCGAGCGTTTTGATTTTATTTTTTTATATTGTTTAGTTCTTAATCCCCTAATTCCTCCAAAAAAAAAAAGAAATCAGACAATGTCAGCTAAAGTCAACCTGTTCCAATTTTGATTTTGACAAAGTGAAATCATTTCTTTCTTTTTTTGTGGCATATTTTTTCTATTAGTTATTGATTTTAATTCAATTCAATTATATTTTTAAATACATTTAAATTCATTTTCATAGAATGACACAAGCTGATTAGAAATGCTATGACGCAATTTTTTTCCATTTCAAGTGATCATGTGTTTTATTATTTCGGCAGCAGGTAGAATTTCCGTCGTGCATCGGAATTGTGTTTAAGCTATGATTCATGCAAAGCAAAATCGTTTTCTGGGTAAAAAGAACCAATAGGAAATATGTACTTGAAACTATATTTAAAATTTCCAAACGATCGAATTAAGCAGCACGCCTTGCCATTTGCTTTGAGATCCAAAAGGTGTGCTACCATGTGCTTTCTCGTACATAAAACAATTTCTCTGCCACAGGCAGATACAAATAATCCCTTATTTATTACTATTTGCTGGTAGTATAAAGCAACAACTAAAAGCGGCATAGTGTGAATAATGCAATTTAACACATTCTACGCACACGGGAGCGTACTGACTTATTGTTGGTCGGCGTTTTAAGCGCACAGGTAAAAGAAAAAATAAATGGTATAAAGCAAAATTTACAAAGGTGCAAATCCAAGGTACAGGTACACTGCTAGAAATTCAAAGGGTCGTTAAGCATTTGAGCTTTATATGGAGAAGTCAGCAGTTTAATAGATACTTTTGAAATTTAAGTAAACTAATTTTTTTTTTTTCACTGTATTGAGTAAAGGTAGAGCAAGCCTTACCTTTACAAGCCCCATTATCAACAATAAAAGCAGCTGTGCCAACAAAAAAAAAAACAAAAAAACGAAAGCAAATAAAACAGATTTATTTCCATAAGTCCTTTTGGCTTTTGGTTGGTGCGCTCCATTTCATTATTACAATAATTTTTACCCGAGCGATGACGGCCTTTTTGGTTTGCATGCGCGACCTCTGAAAGGTTTGTGTGGTGTGGATTTTACGGCATAAAATCTAAATGGCAGCAAGAAAATTGTGCAGACTAACGTCATAATTTCAAAAGAAAACGAGTAGAAAATAAAAAAAAAAAAAGTTCGCTGACTCATTTGGAGCAAAGTGCAAAACAAAAAAAAAAACGATGAAACTGAAGGTGAAGTAAACAAATTCATAATGGCTGAATGTCAGATTCAAACGAAAACAAAACCTTAAGGATGATGAGCTACACTACCATACTTTGCTTAATCTAAAAAATTAATTGTGTAAGGATTTCGAGAAGAAAATTTCTTAAGCAGCAGGCAGCTTATTTAACAAGCATGTCTGTTTGTGTTAGCCTGCCGGCAGAAGTCCACAAGGTAGGTAGCTATAATTCCGGATAATTGGAATAAAGATAATAATAAAAGCCAGAATACAAAAAGAGGATAATCGCAACAAGCTCATACACTTAAACATAGGCACATACAATTTTGCGTTACTAGTTGAGACAAACATACCCAATAGGAAATTCTCTATTATTAAAAGAAGAAGTCATTTCTCTCTTAGTTCATATCGTACCTTTGATTCGTTAACGAATCACGAAAATTGTTCATGTTTGGACATTTTTTTTATTATAAAATAACAAAAAATTCGAAGGTTTATATTTTTTCTATTAAAGTTTAATCTATTGGCTTTTCTTTAAAAGTTTTCTTTCCTATGCCACGCCCACTTTTTTGGATTCAGCGGGAGTTTAAAAAAACAATTGTTTTGGATATTTTTTTTGAAAATTAATCAAAAATATTAAAATTAATCAAATGTGGACAAAACCTTCACAGAATAGATTCAAAAGGACTAATGTTATTCTCCACAATAAAAATTATATATCCAGATATTTTAGGTGAGCTATATATAGCACTCAATTATGGTGATTCGTATACGAATCAATGGACACTTCCCAGGGTAACTACTTGGCAATTTTTCTTTTTGAAGATGTCAAATTTTTTGAGTAGGCCAAGCGCTAAAAAATTCAAAATCTTGAAAAAATACCATTTTTCGATTAGGTCGATCGCTGAATAAATTCAAAAAAATGTTGGCTAAAAATTTTTTCCGATCGACCTCAATGACCATTCAATTAAACACCTCATTACAACTTTTTTGAAAAAACAGGTATGCTGAATATTTTGTTACTATATGGGTTGAGTCAAAATCTCACAAGCCGTTTTTGTACGCTACAGTTAGAGTATATTAACTTTGTCATTGCGTTTGTAACGCATAGAAGAGTCGATTTAGCTATGTCCATCTGTCAAGCAAGGTTCTTGGGATTGAAAATTTAAGCCGGTTCACGAACACGCCTATCGCCCATACTAATAACATATTTAAAACGCGATATTGAGAGTGTTATTTGATGTAGTGCAACAAAATTTCTCACAAATACTTTAGATAACTTGGAAAAACTCGGGAGATACAGTAAGCAAATTTCAACAAGAGGGCGTAACACCTTCCATACAAGCAAAAATTCAAAAATGCTAAACAGAAATAATTATTTAAGATAATAGCAGCAAATTTCACAGAAATAGTAGGAATTATTCAGAAAAACTTTGAACAAGAACTTCGCAAATTTCTACAAGTGGGCGTGGCACTTTTTATAGAAATTAAAACTTTTAAATGTTTTACTGACAGAATTATTTAAAGTAATTTAACGAAATTTCACACAAATAAAAGAAATACTTTTCGGTCTACCATCAGACAAAAAGTTAGCGACTTTCGAAAAGAGAGCGTGGCATCTCTCAGAGAGCTATTTAAGTAAATGGTGTTAAATTCAATGTGGGTACGTTTAGCCAAATCAGTTAGCAAAGAGAACACCCTCACTAGTTCTTATTTAGGAGGGTAATTTTTTCAAATTATTGTATGCTAAACCTTTCACATTTGTACCAGAAAACTGCGGAAAGTTTGTCACTGACAGCTTTATTCCACATGGGTACATACGCATGAAACTGACAAGTGAGTTGATGGCTCGTTGGTTAGATGGTTGACTTGGAGCTTTTGTTTTCTTTTCATTTGTCTGCCAACATTAAAAGCGCTACAAGCTCTAATAGCAACGTAATAAGCAACACTTTGATGTTTTTACCCTCTGGTTTTTTTAAGCCTCCTTTAGGCGATACACTTCCGACTGGGTTTGCATACGACTTGTAGTACCTAACGGATAAGCCGGAAATTTGTTTATCATTAGGGTGTATGCATTGCAAAAAAAAAAAAAGAAACCAACAACAACGAAAAAAAATTCGAGAAGAGAAGAAAAAAACGTTTATTAATTTAATTGGTCTCGTCTGTATTGACTTGGCTTGGCACAGACAAAAAGCCTTGCGTTACTAGCATTACCTACAACAAAAGGTGATTCTCGTCATCATCATTATCATTATAATCACCATTATCGTTGTTATCCTGTTGAACCCAATTGTAGGTGGTTGTAAATCGTACGAGGAGCATGAGGAGGAACATGTTGTTTTTCTAGCAGTTATTATGGGAAACGAGATTAAGTTGATTGGCATTAAAGCAGACTAAATGATATAAATAGCTGCACAATCTGAAGCATAAGCTGGAATTCACATTCAAAAAACGTCTGTTTTATCCTTTTTTAATTGCGTTCTGTTTTCTACTGATTCAATTTAGTGGGTAATTGCAAGATTTTTCCAGCTTAGTTATTCAACTGTTGGGTGTTGTTTTTTTTTTCTAAATATTTAAAAGAAAAATTTTTCTCTATTCCCCATATATTGTATATGAGCCTTGAGCCATTCATTCACCCAATATTAATTGCTGTATAAAGTGATGAACTTGCGGTTCGTTGGTTGCATGCGCTTGACAGATTTTCATTCATTTATTGATTTGGAAAAAGGAAGGTTTTTCAGAAATTCCAAAAAGTCTGTAATTATTTGTGGTTGCTTTTTAGAAGAGGTAGGGTTGTTAAACATTATTAACTTAAGGCTTTTAAGAGCAAAACAGCACGAAATTTCAAAGAATTATATTAAGTTGACGATAAATCAAATCGCTCATTTTAAAGAGGAAAGATGAACACTACATAATGCTTTTATTAGAAAAAAAGCTATCTAAGATCTTAGACATGACCTCAAAAGTAGTCAAAGCCCCCATTTTTTGTGTATTTTACCTCAAATATTTCAGTTTTGAGGCCTGATTCGGATTCAGCCAAAAAACTATTTCGGAAATGACACCCATCAACAAAACCTCGCAATCATGTTTAGTTAATAGGATGAAAATTCTAAGAAAAGTAAAACTCTACAAACATTTATCCAGACAAATATAATTTGGACAAACAAAAAACACTTTGAGAAGCAATAAAAAGAAGTGAACAAACGAAATAGCTCTTGATAATGTATGTGACAAGACTTAAGAAAGTTGGACAAGTAAAAAGCACAGCAACCAATAAAAAATTATCAGCACTTACGAAATCATAAGGTGAATGAAGAAAATATCAAAGAACGAGCAACCCTCAAGCCAAACATAAGTTGAGGTGAAACAATAAGCAAAATCACAACTAGAGTAAACATTTTTTGAATGAACAAAAAAAAATAACTCTAAAAGAAAGTGGTATGGACAAACAAATTATTAGCTGAAAAACAACAACTTTCGATAACAATAGGTACGAGCAAACAAAAATTATCGTCAAAACATAACTAATTGAAAACTTAACATGCAAAATTAAATAACTAGTAGTACTAGACCAAATCAATTGGACAAACGTAAAACTAAAACTGAACAGACGAGAAATAATTGCGAAATCAAAAAAACAATTTCTGCGAACGTTGAAATTAGTGGGACAAACAGAGTTGAGAAAAATAATGAAAAAATCACCTGGACGAACAAAAAATTATATGGAACAATAGAATTTATATAAATAGAATAAAAAAACCTATTGGATATTTGTGGAATGAACTAAAATGGAACCAAATATATAGAGGTAAAACACCCTGAGCTACGAAATAGACTTGCACATGGGAAAAAGCGTCTTGGACAAATCAATAGCACCAAAAAGATTGAAGAACAGAAGATCTCAAATTTTACAAACAAAATTTGAAATACAACTGAATGATTGTTATTTAGAAGTGAAATACCAAAGCCAATCGAGAGACGAACAATTACATAAGCATAAAAACACAAAAACTTTGACTGGAAATATCATTTGAATAAGCCTTAAATCATAAAAACTGAACAAAATAAAGTGCGGTCAAATAAAAATTTCAAAAAAAAAGATCGACAGGAAAAGCATTACGAACAAGCATTAATTATATCGCTAAATAAAAACAGCAAACAAACAAATTTTTAGGCCAATGAAATAAATAATAAGCAGAGAATCGAAATATTTACTTGGACAAACAAAAAGAACACTTGGACAATAAAAGTCAATGTTCAAGCATTTATTTGTAGTTTTCGCAAGTGCAATTAACGTTTGTCCAACTAACTTTGTATCGTCTCTATAGTATTTTTTCACGAATATTTCTTTCGGTGTATCTAATTTTTTTTACTAAAACTTAATACATTGACTCAAGGGGGGACGAAGAAATATATTACATACTTGGTCAAACAAACAGAAAGTTTTGAAGTTTTTCGACAGGGCTATTGAATTCTAATTTTCATATGAATTGTTAAACTTTCAATACTTTTATCTTTCATTTCTATTTCCCGTACATAACTTTATAACAATTCGCTTTTTCTATCTCTCTCTCTTGTAGGTTATCAACTGTGGCGATCTGGACAGCTACCCGCTGCTGCAATATCTCGATTTATCACAAAGTCACATTGAGGATATCGAAGATGATGCACTCGGTAGATTGGAGATACTTGAAGTGCTCTTCCTGGATCACAACAGCTTGCGCAAGGTGCCAATTAGCTTGCCAACATCACTGCAACATATATTCTTGCAGCACAATGAAATCATGGACATACAGCTGCAAGCATTCCAAGGACTCAATCAACTGCAAACATTAGATCTCTCAGGTAACAAACTTCTTTATTTGCCTGCGCTTATGTTGCCAAAACTGCTGACGCTGAATCTACAATCTTCCGAACTACGCGGTCTAAATCAAGCCATCGTAAATACTTTGCCACGTTTACGTGACATGCTGCTGGAAGATAATCCAATTAAATGTAGCGACTTACTGGGCATTGCCGAGTGGGCGAGCCCATGCCGAATTTCAGAGCGCGCTGGAAGCAATGCAATTTTTGCAAAACCACAAACAATCGAAGAAAAAATCGACGCCGAGGAATTGGGTCAATTTCAGACTAAAATCGATTTAAAACAGCAATTTGTGCAAATGCATAACTTTTTAGAGAAGTTCAAAAGCAATTGTGGACAACAGTGGGCGGAGGTAGCAGCAGCAGCAACAGCCACTCCACCGATTTGTGCCATCGAAATGGATGCGGAAACAGAGACAACAGCAATGGAGGAAGTCGAATTTATCATGGAGTCCAATTTGCCAACTGAACCAGAAACGCAAGCAATGGCCAACAACAATGAAAAACTTTATGATAATCGTTCAGTGAAGTTCGCAAAAAGTTTGCAGCAAAGCGCACAAAATAATGAGACAGCCACAGCACCAACAACAACAATACGAATACAAGAAGCAAGCGAAATCAAAATGAGCGCATCGACAGCAGCAACAATTATTCCGAGTAGTAGCAGCACACCCACCAAAATCAGTAGCAAGGGAAAAGTTTTGACAACGCATGCAGCTGAGAAAAGTTATGCTGCAGAAGCTGCTGTGACCTCAAAAAGTGTTTTCGTTACAACCAAAGAAAATTTTAAGAAGTTGCCAACTATGAAATCGACATCCATTGCTCTGACTGCCGCCAGCAGCATGCATCCAACAACAACAGCTGCAACATCAGCTGCAACTGTAGCTGCCAATCAAGATGAACTATATATAGCAACTACAATAATAAATGAGAAGGAAGTTGCCAGTATGACTACAGCAGCAGCAACAGCCACAGCAGCTGTGATAAATTCTACCACAGCAACAACTAACGAAAAGATACCATCAACGTCATCATTAAATAATAGTGATGTTGTTGCCAAAACAGAAAATGTCGATATAACAGCAACAACAAAAATAGCTGAGACGACGATATCATCAGTAGTAGCAATGGAAAAAATCCTTACGGAAACTACAACAGTAACTGTGCTGCCACAATCAATTTCAGCAACGATAAAATCAGACAACAACAACAATTATGTCGAGACAACTAGTAGTAGTTTATTAAGCCAGCAAGGGTTAAAGACATCAACTTCTGCTGCTGCTGCCGCAATGGCTGACGTTTCTGTGAGGGTAGACAAAGCTAAAAATGACAGCAACGACATCAACAGCAGCAACAGCAAAACGTTGCTCAAGTCGTTGTCATCTAACCGACAGCAACTAAACTTTAATGGAATTTCCGGTCAGCAGCATATTGGTGCATTGCCAACAACGGAAAAGACAATTTTGGCAAATCAGCAACACCAGCAGCAACAACAACATGCGAGCAACATTACAGCCCACAGACATGAACCGCTGCAATTGCATATTAAAAATAGACATTTAATTGGTACGCCATTGCTTATGCATAAGGGACATAATATTTTAGTGGAAACAGAGCAACTGATGTTGCCAACTGCAGCAGCCACAACAACAACAACAACGGCGACAGTCGGCATAACAACGACGTCAGCAACGCTTAGCACAGTAGACGACTCAGTGAGGGCAATAAAAAAACCGGCAACAGCAGGAGAAGGAAGCAAAGCCGACAAATTGGCTGAAAGCCAAAACTTTCAAGACTTAAAAGAACCACGGCATTTTTTGGCGGACAGCGATAAGCTGCAGCAGCAACAGCACGAAAAAACGGAAGCAATATTTGCTGAGACAAATGAGCAAAATGAAAATGTTGTCAAGTTTGCAGCCACCGCCGTTAGTGATATGCGATCAGTGCCGGCTACAACGGAAATCATAAATACAGAGACCACAAATGCTGTTGCTGATGACACGAACACTCCTGCTGCTGCTGCTGACGAGACAAACGACAAAGTGGAAGTGATAACAAAAATGTCCAAGAGCCGCACAGACAAAAAGAAAAAACTTTCGCTAACAATGAAAAAAATGACGATTACAAAACATGCCGGTGCACCACAGAGCTTAGCGACATCAAAGCACCATCAGTCACTTAATACCCCACGCGAAAATGAGGCTGTACCTTTGACAAGCAAAGACCGTGAGGGCGACTCGGGAGATTGGCAAATTTTCAAGGAGATAAAAACCGAACAGAACTTTATCGAACCAAAACCACAACTGCATAGACATAGCGCTATTAATACTCCAACCAATTCCATGGTGCAACACTTCCCGCAGCATGAATTGCCGCAACTTTCGGCAGTAGAACAGCAGCTGATGCCACAGGATTCCCCCTCAAAGTCCGAGCAATGGTTGGACGTGCGTAAAAACACTACTACTTCCGGTCATCCAGGTCTTGTCATTTTAATCTCACTCATTGCCTTCATTGTACTGCTGCTGGGCCTCGTGCAAGTTTATCGCTGTGACAAACCCTGGCGCCAACAATTGGCGCAACAACAACGTCCACATCAGCTGTCGCGCTTTGGCGATTTCACTGGCGAAGATGGTAGCAACAGTTTTCTTAGCTATCAACAGCAGCGTCAAGCAATTCCAGCACAACAGAAATGGCATCACAGCACTAGACTCTTGCCACCACGTTGTTCGCCGCTGCACAACCTACACGTACGCGAATTGCAACAAATTTCAGCTGTAGAAAATCGACAATTGAAAGCACATACCAAAAAAAGTTTCCAACAGACTCTCAATTTGTCCGCAAGCGGCAGCAACAGCAGTTCCAGTTCACATACCAGCAACTCACACTATTCATCGACCGGAGCAATTATGGAAGATGATGCTTTTTACATTGAAATGACACCCGATTCAGGACAACCCGCTGGTAGCCAACTTCTCCATAGTGATTTACTACCCATGGAGCTTTTGTCATCATCAGCAGCATCCCCAACAGTTCAGCAACAGCAGCAGCAGCAAAATTTAATAGATGCCACCGAATTAGATGCCACGAATGAACAACAGCAAGCTTTAAGAGCTACAATAGCACCAACCGAGCTGCCGCTATTTAGTGGCGAATCAGCGACAACATCTAACAATAAGACGAACAGTGATAAACGTTTGCCTGTGGCTAAATTGGCGCCAACAACACGCAAATTCGGTCTCTGGTGACAAACGGTATTCAAACGTAATTACTCGCCCTTTCATTAAGCTCGTCACAATGCGAGTAGGCAAGCAGTGCAGCGAGTAAGTGAGTGAGCTGGTTCTTTTACTTTGTAAGCCTAATTATAAGCGACTTAGACAGACACACAGACACACAGTGTTTAGCTTTTAAGCGCCTAGTCAAAGCATGTGAATGACAACACTGTCGCATTACAACTCTTCTTATTACTCGCGTTGCCACCTATCTATCTATCCTGTTTGGTAATAAAATTGACGCATAAAAATTTGTGGCAGTTTGGCGCTTGGATTTATGTCTCGCATGCATTTCACGTTTCACCACAGCTTGTCATAAATAGTTGACATTATACTGCCGGTGCGGTAGCACTTCCACTCCTTTTATGTTATTTCTCACGTCAGAGCCACTCAGGTCTCTGGTGCCCCCTCTCTCGTTCGATGTGGACAACTTTTATGATTGTTTAGCAAAAGTCAACATTGAGGTGGATCATTAAATCAGTGATGGAATTTCGTGTCGCATTAAATGATTTATGGGGTTGTGTTGTCGGTTTTGAAGCGTCAGCAAAAGCGTTTATAGTCTGCGCGACTTATAGGCGATGGTAGTTAGAATCTTTAATTCGCTAAATGAAAAGGTTTTCCCTATGAATTTGTAATAAAAATAGATTTTAGCTAGTGGTTAGTGTAGCTATAAATTGATTGATTTGATATTCTTTCCTGAATTGAGCTCGTAAAATTTCACCTATAGAGATTTTCATTGGAAGCACGGAGTAGTTGCGGTCATTAACAGAAAAAATATGACAAGAAGGCTTACTACATTTGCGGGCATTAGATAATACCTGACTATTAAAGTACTACTTTTTCTTTTCTTTAACTACTTGCTCTACGTAGCTGCCATTTAGTTTGGTTTCATGTGGCTAATTGTTGCGTTCTGCTCTTTTAATACGTGTTCTAAGCTCACTAAGCAAACAATCTGCTGGCTTACGAGAGTGCATTGCTAAGAATCATTCAAATTTCGAAATTAATTTTTCCTCATGGTGAATGGTGAATCTGACTCGTGGTCATAGTTTTTAAAAACTTACAAAGATATCCACGAAAACCTCGCAGAGCCACGCCTATACCACTAAAAAAAAATACTAGCTACAGTCACTTGAGCATTTATCTCAACTTCCAGAGTAGAAATGTATATAACAAGAAAAACCATATCGAAAACACTACAAATGTCGCAAATGGATTTCTCGAAATAGTACGCTTAAATTGCGTAAAATCTACCTTAAGCCTCATTAAATGTCAATTCTTGGTAAAAGCTTAACTAAACATATCCTACGAAGCGTTATGAGCAAAAAGGAATGTGAAACTCTACAAATGTTTTTGACTGCATTTTGAGAGAAACCGTTTACACTACCTATTTCTTTAGAATCATAATAATTTTTCTTTTATATTTCCAGCAGGTTGATGTGAGATTATTGTGGAATCAAAAAATATTTTATTAGATTTTTTTTAAACTTGTTAGGTAACAAACTTTCAAAACACTGCATTAAAATTCTTCAAATAACTTTTAGTGAAGACGTTTAACTAAATGCGCCATAAACTTGTCATTTAAAACAACTCAAGTGACACATATTAATTTTAATTAAAACCTGTAGTGAAATTGAGAGTAATGAAAGGTTGACCCCGATTCAAAAGTTGCAAGAACATTACTTTCTCATGCTATGAAATAACTGCAGCAAAGCACCCCTCACTCCCCTCAGCAACACTTGTTATTTGTACAAGCAATGACCCGACATTTTTGGGTCACTCTAATCACTTTATTTGCTCATAAATTGAAACTTCATAAAAAGGTTTAGAGCAAGGAAGAAGATAACAATTTAATAGCAACTGCAATAATTACTGTACAACTTTATTATCTGTTATTGTATCTTTTGCTGCTGCTGCTGTTGGAAGGATCCCAAAAAGAAGAATAACTTTATCTCTTGCCTTAACATCTTAATATCTTTTGAGGCAAAACATGAAAATGACTTTATGAGTAAGACAAAAAAAAAATTTAACAAAATCTGAAGTAAGTTAGTAGGACACAAGTGGACAGACGACGGACAGCCGGACATAAGAAATTTTCTCAACAATCGAAGAATGGCTCTAGTAAAACCCTCATTAAATTTGACATAGAAATGCTACCGCAGTTTCTGTCATTTCTGCTTAGAAGAAAACAGTGAGAGTAAAACTATTCAAAGGGGGAGAGTTAGCCAAAAAAAGAATAAGCTATGATGGCACTTTTTTTAAATTTCTAAGGATTTAATTTTTCTTCTCTTTTTTTGCAAAATCTTAGGCTGATTATGAGGACCAAATGCTGCAATAAAAGAACGATTGTTTAGATAAAAAAATTAATAATTTCTTCCCACGATTAAATTGCAAACCTCACTAAATACAACTGACAGTGAAACACTATTTTTAGATTTGAAATACACTGTCGATTTGAAAACACACAAGACAACATTTCCCATTAATAAATAAAGGCAATAAAAATATTTCGAAAAATGGAAAAGAAAACAAATTAGCAAACTTTTATAAAACAAGTATCATCTAGGCTTAATCTATTAGTATTTCTTCGTTTTCCTGTTTTTGCTGCAAATGTTGTTTAATTAAGTCCTACTTGGGTCACATCAAATGTTCAATATTTTAGTGGAAGCAGACGAGAGAAGGGATGGTTATCTGATACCTTGTTCTTTGGTCAGCAGCAGTTGTATCTGCTAAATAAATCAATGGTTGAACGCCTTCATCTTCTACTTATGAAGAAAATTACATTTATGGGCAAAATGCGGTGAATGCCACATGAGGGGCGAATTTTCACTCATGCCATACGCATTTATAGTGCAAATGAATTTCTTCAAGTGGTCAAGTAAAGAATTTATATTGTTAAAGGAGCTCAGCATGTGTGCGTGTATGGGCGAGAAGTAAAAGTTGGAATGAAAAACTTTTTATCTGATAATTTCTTAATCGTTATTTCTATTGTTGTTGTTTTCAAGTGGTTTTTGTTGTTTTATATCTATCCCTCAGGCTTAACTTCGCTCATTTCGTAAATTTTGATTTTACGTTGCAAATTGTCGGATAACTAATAAACCCAACCCGATGACATAAAGAATTTAATTTAGTTATATTGCGAGTAAATTAAGTTCTTTTAATGTGTAGTGGAAATTTATTATCTTATCTCTGGAAACGATAACAATTTCAGATAAAGTTGTACGAAAAGTTAAAACAATAAAGTTCTTGATAGAAATAATAGCTAGAAGTTTAGATAAAATGCTATGATATAAAGTAAAGCATACAAAACTAAACTATGTGCTATCGTAAGAACTTGTTAATAAAAAAGTTTGATATTTTGCAGAGTGTAAAGCAAAAAATTATTGAAATGAATGAAATGCACAAATAAAGTGCAACAAATTTTGAGTTAAGCAAAAATGCCACCATTTGGTTTGAAAATATTTCTATATTTTGAAAAAAAACCAAGGTGGCATTTTGCATTATTAGCTCGAATACTCTCAATTCCTTCACAACAATTGATAATTTTTTACGATAAATAGAGCCAATAGGGTCGAGGAATCTCAGGTGGCGTTAAAGATCCATTCGCGACCTTTTCTCATCATTTAATGGCAATTTTTTACGGTAACTACAGCTGCGTTCGTTCGAATTTTACATCCATCTCTTACACCTCTTGCTTGAATGCTACTATGGAATTTTCAGCTGCGGTCTCGAAGCCTATTCCATAGAAAGCAGAAGAAGTGATTTACTCTCAGTAAACATTATGTAGAAGCCTTACCAGGCTCAACTTATTGCTTAAAAATCACCTTGTAGCCTTTGTGGCTGAGTAAGTGATAGCACATGGCGAGCTTCTAATAAAGCCAAAAATAGGGAAAACCTTAGGGAATTCAGCTCCTTTCCTTCTTCCTTTCTTACAGTCTTTCACAACTTCAAACATCTTTATAGTCTGGTATGCACCTCCCTTCGACGCATAGCATTGAATAGTAGGTCGTTGAACTGGGCCTGACTGATCAATTTCGCATCCAACAGGGTTCCAGCACACTGTACCATTCTGCCGGGGGGTTTTAAGTTTTTTCACAATCTGCAACATTTTCCAGCATCGGAGTTTCCTCCACATTCGGTTTTTCTGCAGCTAACTCACAGTTGATAGTTCGAGCTAGCACTGTCCAAATATATATAAATTTCAATAAAAACATTCACAGTGATTGTTATTTACCATAGCCAGGAATTTATTATTGGAACAGTGATTGTAAATTGTATCTTTTTGGGTCAATATTTTATGTAATAATTCAATTTTAAGGAGGTTTTTTGACCAATGTTTCATAATTGCACTTAAAAGTTCGTTAAGTCAATTTTTCACCCAACGTTTCGTCGCTTTTCTAACGACTTCTTCAGGGGTATATATATTTATTAATCTTAAAAAACACAAGAAAAAAATTTTTTTTTTTTTACATTGTAGAGTAACATATAAATTACTAATGTCAATTAAAATATATAAACATTACAGGAAAATTATTTTTTAACAATAAACAAACTTACAAACTTCGAAATTAACACATTTAAAACAATCTTTAGGTATGAATTTTAACTTAAAAAACAATTTTTAATAAGCACTATTAATTGTAACTATTGTAAGTCCATGGCTTAAATTGTTACTTTCCAATTTAGTCGCTTATTTCCAAAATGCAACCTGTTTGGGGTAATTTGTCAAAAAACGAACGTCAACCAAGGATGCATTTTGAAAAAAAAAAAAACATTACTTTTTTCGATGTTTAACAACATTCTTAAAAATATTCGAGGTATTCCGATTCTAATCGAGTTTTTCGATACTATTCGATATTTATTTACTTATTCGATGTTATTCGATACAAATTGATACATTATCCTGTATACTTTGTCGATGTTTTTCAATACTATTTGATGTGTTCTCATATTTATCAAATTTTCCTGTACTCATCAATACTTTGAATCTTCGATATCTTACGATAAATATCGACTTCTTCGATGATTTTCGATATCCTTAGATGAAATTCGGTTCTATAACGATACTTTCCGTTGATAGCGAGTTTTTTTTGACTCAATCAATGTATTTTTATGATATTCAATACATTCTCAGTCTTATGGATTTTCTCGATATTTTCCAAACATTATTTACTTTTATTTTTCGTTTTTTGTCGACATTTGGAATTCACAATTTAAAATATATTATTTTTTTTTAATTTTTCATTCAATTCGGCATTGCATCGAAACGCCTGCGTTCCATTTATTAGTTTTCGAGTCCCATTTTTCTACAGAACTGATTTGGTCATCGTTTTTGAGTTTAAGCAAATAACGGTATTTAAAGCATTTACTCTATCAATATCTTTGTTTCTTCATAAATATATACGTGACACAGCATCCTGCGCAAATTATGGAATAGCATTCAACATAGTTATCAAATGCTCGTAAACCATTTTGATAGTTTTCAGTTGTCCATTATGGTCATCATCCAATCCTATCAATATGTCTCTTAACATTGTGTAATAAGGATCCCTATTCAGATCAGTACATGATAGATAATTAAAAATTGGATCATAAAAATTTGTAACTTTGCTGATAAACTTTCGCCAAGAGTACAAATAATGATCTGTATAATGAAAATTTTCATTCAATCTAAATTTTTTATAAATTACTATAGGCAACTCTTTCTTAAATTCAGAGAATATCTTACTATCTCTGGTTAATATGACTTGCATTTTTTTATTATTAGCGTTATCATTATTAAAACGAATAACATGGTATGGACCAGATTCAACTATCTGGTGGCAAAATATTAACGATCTTTCCTTATTTATGTGCATTATAAACTTTGGAAACATTCTATCTGCCAAAGATGAGAAGATTTTTTCCAAATCCTCTCGTTTTAAATAAGTCACATTATAAGAAATATTAGTGTCGACTTGTTTAAAATTCATGCTAGAGTTAGTGGTGTAATGAATAGCATATGCTTTATATGGAATCCATTCTTCAATTTTTAAATCAGATAAATCCTCAGGCATTTCAGCACTTTTTAATAGAGTTATATCTAATAATCTGGTAACAGTATCTAACGATCCAAATAACACTGATTTTATCACAGGACCACTACATAATTCATCCAGACGCGAATAATTCTTATCATTGATGCCTATCGTCAGGATTTCATGCATCATAACGAGTAATGACATCTGATGTTTCGAATTTTTATTCCAAGAACGTATGTTTATAGATGTGTTTCCATCATTTTCACTGACGTTAAATATTGAAAACAATCCACGGTACTTAGCAGCGTCAGTGGTAGTACCAGGAGCATTCCTAAAATTTGATAAATATACATTGTAAAATATGTTAAAAGTATCTGATAATACTTCAACAAATCGTAAATAATGCGTCAAAAAGTCAGTACTAAAATGTTCAATATACACATTCAACATATGTATAATATAACCTTCCATATCGGCCACGTTAATTACATTAGTAGCTACCTCCTGATCGAATGAATTGAAATCATCAGCATTAGTAATGTAAGTATGTGGACGAAAGTTAAATTTTTTCTTATTTTCAGAGGATAAATGATCATTATCAAGATTTATGTTAAAACAACCGTTGATTTCCTTTCCTTCAACTAAACAGTATTTATGCACAAAGTATAAAAACTTAAAGTTAATTGGAACTGCATACCGAATATTATCGCGATTAACAACTACATCAAATAACATATCCATAGTAGGTATTTGCTCAACTGTATTATGCGTATTTTTCTTGTTAGTTCTAATCGTCCGTTCCATGAGTAGTTGATCTGTTTTGCCTGAAGCTGTGTTTTTTCCCCTGGTGTTATTGCAGCTGTTTCTATGGTTGCTGGATGCATCCAAAAATGTTTTCTAACTTCTGCTAAAATTTCAGTGTTAGAACACATTCAGTTCGAAGAAAAGCTTGGCTTATTAGACAAGCGAGGCACGCTGCAACGTTGAGGGCATAAATGTCGCCACTTAAATAAATTAAAATAAACTAAGGCAGGATTTGAGTTCAGATTAACTTCTCATTATTGATTGTGCCATGCCTTTTTTTTCGAGTCCCATTTTTCTACAGAACTGATATGGTCATCGTTTTTGATTTGTTTTTATTAATTCTAACTTGCTAACAATTCCAATTCTAATTTTTTAAAATTTTTCAATAAATGAAATAATTCAATTTTTGAAATTTTTACAATTTTATAAACATCTTATTTATTTTTAGATTTTCGAAATATTTGATTATAATCGTTCATTCGCATTCATAGCGAAGCATGCACGATATAACAATTTTGTCTTAACAACTTCATTCATTTATATATGTCGGTGCTTCACCACCAAAAGTGGAAGCGAGTTGATCGACATACTATTCCTGAGTTGGTCCCCGACGAAAGTCATAAAAAATTGTAGCACAAAAATGTTCTCGATTTAATTTGAATTTTTGGCCGAGATGAACTTTAATATTCTACAAAAAAAATTGAAAACATCATTGACTCTTACTTACTTCCTTACTTACTTACTTGAGTGGTCATAACAACCCGTTACCGGGTTACGGCCGACCTCAAAAGCTCTCTCCATGCACCTCTGTTTCGCGCGAAAAACCTGTCTGAATTTTAGTTCCTTTAAAATTCAAACTGAACTATTTTATTCTTCAAAATTGAAGTTGATTGGTTCAACTCAGTGCGAAAATTTATTTTTATTCATAAATTAATATTATTCACATCGTAAAATTTACTCGTATTTTTATAGTTCACTGGACTTAGTAATATAGCAGCATTTATATCGGACATTTCTACTTCTTTTGATGAATTAGAAATTCCTTTCAAATACGCACTTGCAACCGAGAGAATATTACGATGCGCTAGAATTCAAATTTCCTCCTTAGAATTCCACACAAAAATCATATTTTTTAAATTATTGCCAAAATGGCTGCAGTTTGTTCTCAGCGTGGACTTTGTCAATAAATATTGTAGACATGTTGGATGCAGTTTCGATATTCTTTATTTTGATTTGTCTAATTATATATAAATCTTAAGGGAAAAGTGTGCAGACACTAAACACTATTTATTTTTCTTAAACATTTTGAATTACTTTTTTAATTTCAACCTCCATTTAATGCTAAGGCAAAGGATCGAGGTGAGCCTCATTTTAATTTAATTTTATCATTTCTGGATTTCAGTTTATCCATACCTATTGAGACTTTGTAATATATCACCATCTACATTGGGCATTTCTACTTCTTTTGATGAATTAGACATTTCCTTGAAATATCGAAAGAACATGGCGATGCGGTAGAATTCATGTTTCCTCCTTGTAATCCCACACAAAAATCATATTTTTTAAATTATTGCCAAAATGGCTGCAGTTTGTTCTGAGCGTGGACTTTGTCTATAAATATTGTAGGCATGTTGGATGCAGTTTCGATATTCTTTATTTTGATCTGCCACAAATCATATTCGGCTGTAGCTTGTTTACAGCGTGGACTTCGTCAATAAATATTGTAGACATATTGGATGCAATTCTGTTATTCTTTATTTTGATTTGCCTAATTATATATAAATCTTAAGGGAAAAGTGTGCAGACACAAATTTAAGTATTTATTTTTCTTAAACATTTTGAATTCTTTTTTTAATTTCCATAAAATTCTTTTCGCTACCCTCAACATCCATTCAAAGCTAAGGCAAAGGATCGAGGTGAGCCTCATTTTAATCCAATTTTATCATTTCTGGATTTCAATTTATCCATACCTATTGAGACTTTGTAATATATCACCATCTACATTGGGCATTTCTACTTCTTTTGATGAATTAGACATTTCCTCGAAATATTTGCTTGCTATCGAAAGAACATTGCGATGCGGTAGAATTCATGTTTCCTCCTTGTAATTCCTCCCAAAAATCATATTTTTTAAATTGTTACCATAATGGCTGCAGTTTGTTCTGAGCGTGGACTTTGTCAATAAATATTGTAGACATGTTGGATGCAACTTCGATATTAATCGTAAGGGAAAAGTGTGCATAAACAAACATATTTATTTTTCTTAAACATTTTTAATTCTATTAACATGTTTTAAAGCATATCTTTTATAATACGTATTTATTTTATAAAAGATATATGCTACTATGCATATAATTGTAATGGTTATTATCTTTGTATCATTATTATGTAAATATGTTATAATTCCAGTTTGTAGAAATACGCTATTACGTTTAGGACCGCCGATTTTCCTGCCGTCACGGGGTTTACCATCAAGGGGAATATCTCTACTACTATTCCCTATTATGACTGTTATAGCAGTCGTTTTTAAATTTGTGGTTCTTACCGTAGATCTCACGTTGTTTTATATATTCTCTGTGATTACGATGTGATCTTGGTTTTTGTTGTCAAGCATCGTGATTGAAAAATTAACGACGCTTAAATCTGGAAACATTCGATGTTAAAACGAGTTTATTTTCTAATTGTTGCTTTGCGTTATTTCAAAAACAAAGCTATGAGAAACATCAACACGTTCTATACTTTGTTTACGTTTAGTAAAATCTCTCTCAAACTTTCTATTTTTTAGCTGCGTTTTATTTATGAATTCTCCTGAATATTTTCTTTGCGATACCTTTTTTAATTTCTTTAAAATTCCTTTCGCTACCTCAACCTCCATTCAATGCCAAGGCAAAGGATCGAGGTGAGCCTCATTTTAATTTAATTTTATCATTTCTGGATTTCAATTTATCCATTAAATGTTGAATATTTTATTTTTTCGCTGTATTGTATTTTGGGTTGTGTTTAAATTGTTCAATGTCATTGAAACTTATACTTTTTTTACACTGTTTAATGTCACTGTTTTAATGTCGTGTTTTATGTATTGAAACCGTGAATTGTTTTATGTTTGTGGCACTAACTTTGATTTGTATGATTGTTCAAATTTGTGGTTTTATGTTATTTGTTAATTTTATGTTTTTTTGTTTAACACTTGCGCGCGGGAGGGTTCGTAGACTTCGATGATCGAGTATAATTAAACGATTAATTTGAAGACGAAGACGATGGAACTTGTGGAATTCAGCGCAGCCACAACGAGTAAATGTGCACCTTGCGGTGAATAGTAAAAGTGAGGCAGATATGCACGATGCACACTAGTTTGCGTTGCACGTAAACACATAACTATTGAGACTTTGTAATATATCACCATTTACATTGGACATTTCTACTTCATTTGATGAATTAGACATTTCCTTGAAATATTCGCTTGCTATCGATAGAACATTGCGGTGCGGTAGAATTCTTATTTCCTCCTTGTAATTCCTCACAAAAATTATATTTTTTTCAATTATTGACAAAATGGCAATCTTTCGGTTCAATCTTTCATTAAGAATTTGGACTCTTTCAGCTTGTTTGTCAACATCAATTATATTTACTAGATCATTTAAAATGGGATTTCTTCTGTGCTTATAATATATCTTATTAAGATAGGCATTGTCAGCTTCAAATTTTTTACATTTTTCTTCCTTCTTGATTCGTTTTTTCTCTATTTTTTCTAATTTTGCCAACCTTTGATAGTCTTTAAATTTTTGCATGTTTTTATTGACTACTTCAGCAGTATCAAGGTAAGCTACATCAACTTTATCTTCTGAGCTAAGTTCGTCAAAAGTGTATATTGTATTATCAATGCTCCACTTTTTCCAAAATTTGTGCTTTAAATTCTTCTTTTGCGTTCTTGTCATAGACACTCTAACCCAGTAAAAATTAACCTCACCAGAAGATTTCTGAACGAAAATTCTCTGATAACCTGTTCCAACAAGTTTCTCTTCCACCTGTGGTACCGTCGTGACTATTTTAACAGCACGTTTTTTAGCCACGGCAGTTTGTTCTCAGCGTGGACTTTGTCAATAAATATTTTTGACATATTGGAGGATCAAAAGGCAGGGCCTACTGTTTGTGTATTAGGGCGCACTCGTCTTTTATTATCAGCCGCAAGGCTTTATTTTCATTGGGTAGACACAAGGCTTTATTATTTTTCTGGCCACAAGGCTTTCTGTGTTAATTTAGTCACAAGGCTAGAACAGGAAAACTGCTTATCCAAATGGTTTCTGCCATAATTTATGGGACTTTGTAATATATCACCATTTACATTGGACATTTCCACTTCTTTTGATGAATTAGACATTTCCTTGAAATATTCGCTTGCCATCGACAGAACATTGCGGTGCGGTAGAATTCTTATTTCCTCCTTATAATTCCTCACAAAAATCATTATTTTTTAAATTGTTGCCATAATGGCTGCAGTTTGTTCTCAGCGTGGACTTTGTCAATAAATATTGTTTGACAATATCAACTGATTTATACTATATAAACACTCAAAATTTTAATACTTTGTATTACAACGCCTGGTGTAGTTATAATGACAGCGGCATTGAGTTTTGATCATTTAAATGTATGGAGTAATTCTGATGTGAATGATTGAGATGAGCCAGTTAGTTTAGTTGAACCCACTTTTGTTACTCATGTGAAAGTTGAGGTTTTAGACATAACTTGAACCGCAAAATTTGATGAAATGAAAGTTAATAATTGGCTTATTTCTGACAGTCCTACAACATCTTATTACATATATTTAATATCTCTTATTTGTAGTTCTGAGGCATAAAAAGCAAAATTTCTAAGTCATTAGAAAATAAAGTGATCGAAATTTTCTTATATACGCTTTAAAGATTTATCATATACCGAAATTGAGAGAAAAAATTGGTCGACCTTGCAAAAACGAAAAATTTTTCAGCTTTTTACGAATCTTGTTTACTGTGAAGAACTTCGAAAAAGAAGTTACCACCCAGTTGAAATGGAAATATGAAGGTCGTACAACAACGAGAATTATATTTAATATAGCACGACAAAGTCGTAATATATAATACTGAACAAACATTTGAGACTGTTCAAGGCAGTCAAAAATGCGAAAGCCACATGCTGTCGCGATACTACCAATTCTATAGAATTGTCACTTAGTCGAATAGATTAAGAAAAATTCTAACCAAAAAAACTTATCTTGAATATATCTAAATGGATTATGAAATTAGTCCAGGAAAGAAGAATTTAACTTACTTTCTAACTTTAATTTATTCTCGTCAGAAAACACAAAATTGGGTGACTCGTTTTAGCGGCGGATGCAAAGCAGCTCTCTCGATCTTTTGAAGCGCATATCTTTTTGCAAGTGAGAAAGATCCTGCGACTTGAATCTTTTGGAAAGCTTGGTATCCCACTTCTTCTTCAGGCTTCGATGCTTACTTCCATTTCTTTCGCCATTTGAGCTGCATTGCGCGTGTCGTAGTTATTCTTATTAAAAAATCTTCTTTTTTTTCATTAAAAATATACTATTTCTATGTCTAATAATTTCTATAAAACTTGCACCCTTTCTTCCAAACTTAATGGAAAAAGTCATCACCATCAATCTTGCTTTTCAATAAATATGGAAATCAGCAAGATATGACAAAATTGCAGCAGTCTCTGCACGTCAATTCTAGGGTATTTCTAGTTTCTAGGGTATTCTGGGTAAATATGTTTGAATTTGACAATGACGATTGTGTGTAAACGTCAGAATTTGTGGCTATGGTTATGTAAGTATCTAGTGCTACTATGACGATTTTGCTTGATTCCTGTTTGAATGTAGTGGGTACATGTACGAGAACTGGTCGAAGCACCACAGTTTGGCCTCTTATATGTTGCTTGCTCCAGATTCGTTTTTTTTTTTTTTTGATCTTGCGATTTGCTTCTGCTCCGATATAAATTATTTGCTCTTGAGTAAATTACTTAAAGGAAATTACATCAAGTAGCGTTTTTTTATATTTTTTTATCTTTTATATTACCAATAAAAGTTTGGTACTACACTGTTGTGACTTGGAGCAATAAAAATATTTTTAAAATTTAGTCTAAATTTTAGGAGACTGATTCTAGCGGCCAAACTAGCGGCCGTAAAAAAAAACACGCTTCCACGGCTAAACTAATCGACCGATTTTGATGAAATTTGGTATGGAGATAGACTGAATCTTGAGGAAGGGTTCACAAAACTTTTTGCTTCTTTATTGGGCGTAGCACCGCCCCTAATAAGTAAAAACGCTGTCACGGCTGAGCCGCTTCACCAATTTCGATGAAATTTGGTATGGAGACAGATTAATTCCTGACTAAAAATATTTGTTATTAGTGGGTGGTGCCACTCCCCTGACAAGAAAAAAGTTTTCACTAGAAAATGTTTCTACCGATTTTGATGAAATTCGGTACAGAGTTAGATTAAGCCCTAGGAAAATTTATTTAATTTAATGGGCATTGCCACGCCCACCACGACCGATTTTGATGAAACTTGATATGGAGATAGATTAAACCTTACGGAAGGAATAGAGCAACGTGATACCATGTTTTTTATTTTTGAAAGCGATGACAAAAAACAGCTCTTGGCTTATGTCTGGTTTTAATACCAAAAGTATTTTTTACTAATTTTATGTCCGCTTCATAAGAAAATACGGAAAAAGATTTCGTTTTGATCTGAGTTTGGACAATCTTTCATACATAGAGCTTGGTACTCTATGTTGTTTCCCATAAAAAATTCATTAAGATATGATTACATATAATGGTTGAATTAAAACCACTGGACGAACTCTAATTAAATTAAAAAAATAAAAGAACAGTCTCTCTTGTTTTATAATTTCAGACAAAGATTAAATGGAAGACGGACCTTATCTCTCATTTAAAAATATAAATAAATAATTTAAGGCCATATTTTAGAAATTGCGACCTATGGCCGCTAGAAAAAAAAAAATAATAAAATTAAAAAAAAACAATCATCATATTATACCTTACAATTTTAAACTACTTATGAATGTAAGGACCGTCCTTATCTCTCATTTAAAAATATAAAGAAATAATTTAAGGCCATATTTTAGGAATTGCGACCGAAAAACCTTACCAAAACTATGGCCGCTAGAAAAAAAAAATAACAAAATTAAAAAAAAAAATCTTCATATTTTACCTTACAATTTTAAACTATTTAAGAATGTAAGGAAAGTCCGTATCTCTCCTTTAAAAATATAAAGAAATAATTTAAGGCCATATTTTAGAAATTGCGACCTATGGCCGCTAGAAAAAAAAAGTAATAAAATTAAAAAAAACAATCATCATATTATATCTAACAATTTTAAACTACTTATGAATGTAAGGACCGTCCTTATCTCTCATTTAAAAATGTAAATAAATAATTTAAGGCCATATTTTAGAAATTGTGACCGAAAAACCTTACCAAAACTATGGCCGCTAGAAAAAAAAATAACAAAATTAAAAAAAAAATCTTCATATTATATCTTACAATTTTAAACGACTTATGAATGTAAGGACCGTCCGTATCTCTCCTTTAAAAATATAAAGAAATAATTTAAGGCCATATTTTAGAAATTGCGACCTATGGCCGCTAGAAAAAAAAAAGTAATAAAATTAAAAAAAAACAATCATCATATTATATCTAACAATTTTAAACTACTTATGAATGTAAGGACCGTCCTTATCTCTCATTTAAAAATGTAAATAAATAATTTAAGGCCATATTTTAGGAATTGCGACCGAAAAACCTATCCAAACCTATGGCCGCTAGACAGAAAAGTTCAATAAAATATAAAAAAAAACCGTTTATCAATATCATGTAAATATATATTCATAATACAATAAATATATCAGAAATATATGAACTAGTCCGTAGAACAGAGGTTTCATCTGAAAACCCTACCCTATCTCATGGCTTCTAGTTAGAAATATTCAATAAAACCAACCTACGTTTATAAATATTAAAGTGCGTAGAATATTTAATTTGCTACTGCGCAGTTGTGCTGTTTTATTTTTAAGTGCGTATATTTTTAGTTGACTATTGCGATGCATTCATAGAACACCTGTAGAGCTCGTAAGTGTTTTGAATTTTATTAATTACTATACTTTAATATTTGTAAGTGGATGTAAGTATAAAATTATTTTTCTTAAAGAAAATGACACCTCTTGAGAGAAAAAATGAGAATAATTATTTTAATTGGCTAGCAGGGAAAGACTTTATTCTTCCTGCCAAATTTTGGGAAACATTCTGGGATCCTAATAAAAATAAGCTTAAAAAGTATTGGACTAATTCTTTCTATGAAGAATTTGAAAAAACCTATGATATTTGCGTCTTGCGAATAAACTACCATAAAGTTAATAACAACCCAAAAAATAGCACAAATATCTTACTCATTAATGCTACTTGCCTTCATTCTTCTTGTACTAAATTCTATTTCATTATTTCATCAACGGTGCCTAAAATTCCATTTGAAGATAAATTTGTATTGGTTTACCATAATAAAACAATTAAACATAAAGAAGAAATGCACAGAAGATTTTGCACAGGTCTAAATAGATTAGAGTTAACAAATAAACTTGAAAAAGCAAAGGCCCTTCGTGTTGAAAATGAACTTTATCAATCTGTCCCTGAAAATGTTTTAAATAAAGGAAACTTTACTAAAGTCCCATCATTAGATGTTATTCATAAGGTTTATAGCGAATTTATAAGAAAAAATGACTTAGAAGCTGATTTTATTTCTTTTATGGTTGCACTAAAGGATAAATATTATCAGGATGCACAGAAGAAAATTGTACCTTGTTATATTCAAGCATTCTCTTGCGAACCTTTAGGCATAGTAATGTTCAGTGAAGAACAGCTTCTTTATTTAATTTCACAAAAACAAATATTCTTAAATATAGATGCTACTGGTTCCATAATTGCTCCACCTTCTTATTTGAAAACAAGTCCCATAGTATTATATTATGCCATTGTAATGGAAGGTGTTAAGGAAACAAACGCTACAAGAGAAGTAGGTGCTTTACTTATTGCTGACTTTATCTCGAACGAACATGATGTAGGTTCAATAAGCTATTTTTTAAATATTTTTATTAAAAAACTTCGACTTTTAACCGCTAGACAAGTTGATAAAATTGAGAGTGACTTCAGCTTAGCAATATTGCAAGCTTCATGTAAATGTTTTAATGGAATGAATATCTATGATTACATGGAAGAAATTTACAAAGAAATTGAAATGTCAATAAAGCCTAAAGACTCTTTAACAATTTTACATATTTGTGGACCACATACGATTTCTACTGTAAAGCGCAAACTTAATAAGATATTTCTAAACAAAAAAAGTTATATTGATCAAAAGCAAATTGCCTTGAATATAATTTCTTTTCTTATTCATTGTGAAAATTTTGAACAAGCTACTGAATATATTACAATGTTTTATAAAATATATTCATTGCGACTTAAATGCATCGATTTTATTGACTGTGTGACAAAAATTAAAAATAAAACTAAAGAATACAGTTTGAAATTAGAAAAAGGCTATGACCAAATAGTCGATACGAAATTTGACAATAGACAATATCTATATGGTGATGACTATTCTGACGTTAGTAATTCAGAAATTAAAATTGAAAATGAAAATTCTATTTCTGCAGAGCACATAAACAAATTTTTTTGTAAAAAAAAGCAATCTTCCTATTACAAGAAAGTTTTAGAAATTAAAAAGAGTATGGAAATGTGTAAACTTACAAATGAAATAAATGAGTTCTACAGCGAAGAACTTACGACATATTTCTCCAACTTCTTAGCCCCATATTTTCCACTATGGTCTGCAGTAGCAATTTCCAGATTTGACATATTACGAGACAGTAACGCTACAATTGAGAATTATTTTAAAAATTTGAAGCATGAATTGTTTAATCATGAAATAAATATTAAAATCCCAAGATTTATTCAAACAAATAAAAAATGGAGCACAAGAGGTTTGGAAGGATAAGAGAAGAGAACATAAACGAATCAATAAATTTTTTGTAATGCCAAAATACAAAGGAGAACTGAATTTAAGAGAAGCCAGAATACAAACCTCCAATGAATCACATAAAGACGTTATAGTTATTGAAGATGATTATGAAACATTCAACAATGATGATGTTGAACCGAATATAGATCAGAAAAAGTTTAGTCAGAAAGATATTCTAGAAAACTTTCACACACAAATACTCTTATCCAACTGAATTTCCAAACATTAATAAGCTAATAAATAATATGAGATTGCAACCACATGATTTTATTAGGCTTTCTCCTTACCCTAGTGAAACTACTTGGTTGAATGACATAATAATAGATACTTTCTTTTCAATTCTACCAAATATTGCTTACAATAGAAAACTATCAGTCCTTGAATTTCCTACAATGGCTAGTAAGGCAATGCTTGATGAAAATTGTGTTCGTAGAGCATATATTAAATTAGGTAGGAAACGAAATATTAATTTAAAACAAGTTTTAATTTTCCCAGTTAATCCAACAGGTAGTCATTGGACTCTTGTTGTTGTTGTTCCTGCAATTAGAATCATAATTTATTTAGATTCGATGCATTTGAGTTATCCACCTCAAATTATTAATGGAATTCTTACTTTACTTAAAGTAAATTTGAATTGTAATTTTGAACAAGAAAAGTGGTCTTTTTACTGTCCACGTGACTTTTTATGTCAAACTGATGCAAGCAACTGCGGTGTGCACGTATGCGTTTGGGCTCTAATGATAGCAACAGGTTCCTCATATAGGGTGAATTCGGGATTGACAGAAATGCGACAGCACTGCGTTAGCCCTGCAATCGTTTTACTTAATCTGCAACCCTGCTGTCGCTGCTCAGCTGTCAGTGTGCTGCATTACTGAGCAAGTTATTTTCTCGAACGTGATTCCGATAAGAGTTAAAATGGAAATGTTATTAAATTTAACAATTGAGACTATAGACACAAGTAGTTCGCTGAAAATATAAAAAAAAATAGTTAAAAACAAATAAATTGCCTTTAATTTGAGTTTCATTTACTTTTCTTCATCCATCTTTGTCTGCAGTTATACATTTTTTGCTGCGTTGTTTGCTGTTTTTCTGTCTAGAAATTTCGCAGTAAATTGCCAGCAGCTGTCAACTCGAACGCTTGACGTTTGTGGTGTTGGCAGAAATTTCAACTAGAACGTGCTGCTTTCTTATAATGCGCAGTACTGTCAATCTCGAATTCACCCATACTTTTAAGGAATCTAATTTAAATGCAGCAAGAATAAGTATAACGAACTTATTATATTACAATAAAGATAAGTTTAAGTTAAACACAAAAAGAGTTGAAGGAGAAAATGTAAACATAATCGATTTACTACCTAATTTAACAATTTCTTACACACCTCCGTTGGAATTTGAAAAAACCATGTACTTTTGCTCGTCCATAAAGATGTTACTTCCAGAAATTAACAACAAGACAAGGAGTCAAGTATAAAATGTAATTTGAATTAAAACTATTTATAAAATATATAAAATATGTAAAATGTAATTTAAAATAACAATATGTATTTATAAAATATGTAAGCGAAAATTTGAAAAAAAAAACAAATAAACTAATGAAATAAAATATGAAAGGTTGTTCTTCTTTTTTCGATACTATATTGAATTTTTCCAACAAGCAGCCATGAGTATAAGTTGTTTTTGTGTCGTTACTCCTGTGCTGCATGATTAAATAATTTATGTATGTATTTAAAGGAGAGATTAAGTCCGTCCTCACATTCATAAATAGTTTAAATATGAGGTATAATATGAAGATTTTTTTTTTAATTTTGTTATTTTTTTTTCTAGCGGCCATAGTTTTGGTAAGGTTTTTCGGTCACAATTTCTAAAATATGGCCTTAAATTATTTATTTACATTTTTAAATGAGAGATAAGGACGGTCCTTATATTCATAAGTAGTTTAAAATTGTTAGATATAATATGATGATTGTTTTTTTTTTAATTTTATTATTTTTTTTTTCTAGCGGCCATAGGTCGCAATTTCTAAAATATGGCCTTAAATTATTTCTTTTTATTTTTAAAGGAGAGATACGGACGGTCCTTACATTCATAAGTAGTTTAAAATTGTAAGGTATAATATGTAGATTTTTTTTTTAGTTTTGTTATTTTTTTTTTTTTTTCTAGCGGCCATAGTTTTGGTAAGGTTTTTCGGTCACAATTTCTAAAATATGGCCTTAAATTATTTCTTTATATTTTTAAAGGAGAGATACGGACGGTCCTTACATTCTTAAATAGTTTAAAATTGTAAGGTAAAATATGAAGATTTTTTTTTTTTAATTTTGTTATTTTTTTTTTTCTAGCGGCCATAGTTTTGGTAAGGTTTTTCGGTCGCAATTCCTAAAATATGGCCTTAAATTATTTCTTTATATTTTTAAAGGAGAGATACGGACGGTCCTTACATTCATAAGTCGTTTAAAATTGTAAGATATAATATGAAGATTTTTTTTTTTTAATTTTGTTATTTTTTTTTCTAGCGGCCATAGTTTTGGTAAGGTTTTTCGGTCACAATTTCTAAAATATGGCCTTAAATTATTTATTTACATTTTTAAATGAGAGATAAGGACGGTCCTTACATTCATAAGTAGTTTAAAATTGTTAGATATAATATGATGATTGTTTTTTTTAATTTTATTACTTTTTTTTTCTAGCGGCCATAGGTCGCAATTTCTAAAATATGGCCTTAAATTATTTCTTTATATTTTTAAAGGAGAGATACGGACGGTCCTTACATTCTTAAATAGTTTAAAATTGTAAGGTAAAATATGAAGATTTTTTTTTTTTTAATTTTGTTATTTTTTTTTTCTAGCGGCCATAGTTTTGGTAAGGTTTTTCGGTCGCAATTCCTAAAATATGGCCTTAAATTATTTCTTTATATTTTTAAAGGAGAGATACGGACGGTCCTTACATTCATAAGTCGTTTAAAATTGTAAGATATAATATGAAGATTTTTTTTTTTTAATTTTGTTATTTTTTTTTCTAGCGGCCATAGTTTTGGTAAGGTTTTTCGGTCACAATTTCTAAAATATGGCCTTAAATTATTTATTTACATTTTTAAATGAGAGATAAGGACGGTCCTTACATTCATAAGTAGTTTAAAATTGTAAGGTGTAATATGATGATTGTTTTTTTTTAATTTTATTATTTTTTTTTTCTAGCGGCCATAGGTCGCAATTTCTAAAATATGGCCTTAAATTATTTATTTATATTTTTAAATGAGAGATAAGGTCCGTCTTCCATTTAATCTTTGTCTGAAATTATAAAACATGAGAGACTGTTCTTTTATTTTTTTAATTTAATTAGAGTTCGTCCAGTGGTTTTAATTCAACCATTATATGTAATCATATCTTAATGAATTTTTTATGGGAAACAACATAGAGTACCAAGCTGTGTATAACCCAACTCTGTGTGTGAAATTCGTTTGTATGAAAGAGTGTCCAAACTCAGATCAAAACGAAATCTTTTTCCGTATTTTCTTATGAAGCGGACATAAAAATAGTAAAAAATACTTTTGGTATTAAAACCAGACATAAGCCAAGAACTGTTTTTTGTCATCGCTTTCAAAAATAAAAAACATGGTATCACGTTGCTCTATTCCATCCGTAAGGTTTAATCTATCTCCATATCAAGTTTCATCAAAATCGGTCGTGGTGGGCGTGGCAATGCCCATTAAATTAAATAAATTTTCCTAGGGCTTAATCTAACTCTGTACCGAATTTCATTAAAATCGGTAGAAAAATTTTCTAGTGAAAACTTTTTTCTTGTCAGGGGAGTGGCACCACCCACTAATAACAAATATTTTTAGTCAGGAAGTAATCTGTCTCCATACCAAATTTCATCGAAATTGGTGAAGCGGCTCAGCCGTGACAGCGTTTTTACTTATTAGGGGCGGTGCCACGCTCAATAAAGAAGCAAAAAGTTTTGTGAACCCTTCCTCAGGATTCAGTCTATCTCCATACCAAATTTCATCAAAATCGGTCGATTAGTTTAGCCGTGGAAGCGTGTTTTTTTTTTACGGCCGCTAGTTTGGCCGCTAGAATCAGTCTCCTTAAATTTTTAATAAATTACTTATTTCTGCAATATGTGAAAACATTTGCATCCATAATGTGAAAATTTTTTTATTTTTTTTGTTGTGATTATGATTTTGACTTTTGGTGGGAACGTTATATTTGTGAGTGGGACGTACCTGTTGCCAACCACGGCCAAGGGGTTGACAAGGTACGAATGGATCAATGACAAGCTCGTCTTCGCTGCTTCCGCTGTTATAGTGAAATGGTTCAATCATTAGCTTTAAGAATGAATAGACTCAAGCACGGTAGGTCCGTTTACAGTTGTAAATAATGCACTACACGATACACTCAGAATCTCTTAGCAACATGTGCTGCATTTTCAATTTTTGACAATTTGCTTTTGCCTTTTATCAATATATCATTCACCGAGTAAAAATTGGCTTTATGGTCACGGCAATGTCTCCACAATTTTTGTCTTAACACGGTTGGCAATAGTCTCGTTTTAAGTTGTAACCAGAAATGTCAAAATTTTGTAGACAGCCATTATGATATCGCCAGAATAGAAAAAACACGTCAATATAAAAAAATGTCCTTTCAGTACAAAAACCACAACCAAAAGGCAATTTGAGCGAAAAATTTAAATTTTTTGATTAAAAATTTCAGAATTTCAAAATGGATGGCATGACTGATGCAATTATATGCTTTATTTCGTTAAAAACTTTAATAAATCTTCTTTTTTGAGGCAAAAATTAGAAATGAAATTACAAAAGTTTAATCGTAGAATTTACATGAATAATTGTTGAGCACAAATGTCAAATTTCGCCACAAATGTCAAGTGAGTACAGAAATGTCAATATTTTTGTCATCTACAAAGTGTGGGACTTAATACTATGGAGAGAGTAAACTGTAGTCACCCACGAAACTGGAAAACCAAACTGTTTCCATACCGTATCGTCTCGGAGATATAAAATGAGTAGCCAAAAATGAGTAGCTGAAAATCTCAGCTTTGCGACAAAATTTAAAAATTCTTAAAAAAAATATAATAATTTTAATCCAAGCAAAAAATATAAAACGAGCGCAGTGTTGTCAGCCGATATTCCAATTTCTTCCATTTTCTTTAAATTTTATAATAAATATTGTAGATTTTTTTTTTTTAAAAAAAATACATAGAAATGAAATCTTTTAATTCTTATGCAGCAATGTAAATATGTAGTTTTCCAAAAATTTCAGAAAAAAAAATACATTACATTTAATGAGAAAAACAAATAAATTGTTGATAATAAATAAAATAAGATTAATTTGTAATAAAATTAAGCCAAAGATGGTAAGGCAATCTACAGCAGTGTAGCGTTGCAGGTATTGTTGCATTTACTGTAAGAAGCATTTTGACGACATAAAACTTTGATTGTGCGTTAGAAAAACGAGCTGGATATATGTATGAAAACAAATTTGCCAAATATTGTATTTCAATAAAATTTAATATTATATAAATAAATCCAACAAATCCAAATAAACCAAAACATCCAAATCCATGAATACCAAAACTATGCAAACAAATACAATCAAACAAAACGTTTTCTTGTCTTTGTTTATGTGTAATTTTTGTAAACAAATGAAGCAGATTAATAATTAAAATTAAAATAATAAATCATAATGAAAAACATACAGTCGTATTTATTTGCATTTTGCAAATACAATACAAATACATACATGCAAATATTTCAATTTTTAAAAGTTAGTTGTGTTTTGAATTTACAAAAAAAAATGTAAATGTAAAATAAAAGAATTTTTGTATAGCATCTAAGCCAAATTTTACTATAATGTATTTTCGAAAATTTAACATTTTTTATGTAAATAAAATTATTTGAAATATTTCACAGATAAACATTTATTATTTACCTAACTTACAGTGAGAGAATTCAAAGTAGAGCTATCTTATTTGCTGCAAAGTAAATAACAGTTTAGATAATTATAGAATAGAGTGTAAACACAAAAAAAAATTAAACCATTTTCGAAGTAATATTGAAAAATAAAGACTATAAATTATTTAATATAGAAAAAAAAAGAAGACCAATTGTTTTATTCACTTTAGCGAATTTAATTGAAAAAGAGTTGGTAAGTATAAGATCCATTGCTACGCCCTATCTACTTTCAGATGATTTTTATTTTATATCCTATACTTCATCTGAAGATAAATTTTATTTGCTTTGAAGTGGTAATATTTAAAGATATCGGTTGTCAATATATATTTCGGTGCCAGAAAATTTACATACACCCAACACGATTTTGAAATGACACGGTTCAAAAATAAGAGCAAATAAGCTTTTTTACACGAATTTTTTTGTTCTAGCACGAATCTCAAAAAATATTTTTTTTTTTTAATTTTAATTCTAAGTTGTACAGCAAAGTTATGTATACAGCAACAAAAATATAATTGGGGGAATACCCGAATGTTATAATCAGTTTTTTTGTTTTATTTCATTGCACTTCAACTTGAACACAACATTAGGTTATTCAGTATTTATTTTGTGTTAAAGCGTTTAGTTCGTAGTTTTAAATGTTGTTGTTCAAAAAATGGGAGTAAGCTGGCGAATGCGTTACGGAAATGAGCGAACAAAATATGTTACGGAAATGGCCATCGAAGCATTGACAGATTTTGTGTGAGAGAATCGTATGGGAAAAGAGAGTGACGAAAGCAACATTTTTAATCAATACATTTTTGCTGAGAAAATCGTATGGGAAAAGAGAGTGACATTTCTTAATAAATGCTTTCTATGTGTGCTGAAAAGCATACGACACAGGCATCGATACATGCATGCTTTTTATGTGTTTCGCCTTATAGAAACAAGCATGTAAGCATAATGAATCGTTGAATGGAAATTGAATTTGTTAGTGTGCTTTGTCTTTCACATAGAATATTTATGGAAGAGAAAAGACGGAATATACAAATTTTACTCTCGCTCTCATTCTCAATTTGTCAACGCAACAACGCGGAATTTGTGAACAATGAAGAATGACAAAAAATGACAGTAGGTTCTCACATAAGGGCGAAACTCATACAATCCATGCATGCATTAAAGCATTTGACATTTCATTTAAATACACGTGTGCTTATGAAGTAACACACATAAAAAGTGAGTATGCAAGCATGCTTCAATATGCATGCCTGAAGTTGACAAACTTTCAACTTTTTGTAGGCATCGAAGCATTGACAGATTTTGTGTGAGAGAATCGTATGGGAAAAGAGAGTGACAAATACAAAATTTTTAAGCAGTACATTTTTGCTGAGAAAATCGTATGGGAAAAGAGAGTGTCAAATTTTAATAGATGCTTTATATATATTTGCTGAAAAGCATACGAGGCAGGTATCGATGCATGCATGCTTTTTATGTGTTTTTCTTCTTAACCAAATTAGGTATTCACCTTAATACACTAGTACCAGAAGACCGACCAAAGTTCGGTTTTTCGTTTTGAGGTTGGAAAAGTCGAAAAAATGTAATACCCCACTTTCTCTATTTAAATTCGTTTAAGTAGATTTTATAGACAATGTTTTTTTTTCAATAAAAATTTGCTATATCTTTCGGCAAAAATCATTTTAATTTTCTTAAAAGCTTACTCCCTCCTCCCCTTCAGTTAGTTACTAATGCCGAACTATAAAAATTGTAATGTGCATTTGTGTGTGTAATCAACAAATGCTACTTAAGCTGTTTATGGGTCTCATTGCTGTGCTTTGTTATTGCCACAGTTATTTGTTTTTCCCAGCAAAAAAAAAAAAGAAAAAAAGCCTTTTCATACGCATTTCCCAAATGACAGAAGGGTGCGTGTGTGCAAGCCATCGGAATGCGTTTTTGTATATGTATGAGTACAATCATTGTTTTTGTTGTAGCAGTATATGTAACAGCTATTGTGTAAAACAACATAACATTCAACCTCATATAAAATAAAAATCCTTTATTACACTGCAGTGTGGAAATCACACTAAAATCGTATGTATTTCCTGATGTACATATGTATTTGTGGCACAATATCATGTATTCATAAGCGCGTTTCCGGATTCAGTTAAAAAAAAAAAAAGCAAACAAAAAATTACTGCGCTTGTTGTCGAACATTTGTTGCTGTTCAAGCAAAAAATGCCCTAGAGGCATATTAATGTAAAAATAACAACAAATATGTTTTTGTTTCTCTAAATTGCTTGTGGATTTAGTTTTGCTTGGATTAGAAATTGAAATAAAAAAAATTCGAAAAAATATCGGAAAGTTTGTGAATAAACGGAAAAACGCATTTTCATTTTGCCTCTTCATTCTTCATTTGTATTTGTGTGTTGGCGAAATGTAAAAGCTTGGAAAAATACCGGTCGTGTGCATATTTGCACACAAACAAACGCTCGCTCATTCACTCGTTCACATACCAATGGAAATATCGCTTTTGTGTTGGTGTGTGGAGTTCATTACTTTTGAATTTTGATGTGCTCGTACATCAGTAAAGGGAATTTTATATGAATGCTAAGTAACCGGATTTTTATGGAAAAACTCATGCGAAAAATAAAAAAAAAATAGTTAAAAATAGGAAAGGAAATTGAATGTACGATGCTTTAAGCGAAACTGTTGATTAGACCGGGTCGAAAAATAGAATCAACCAGACACCGACTCAAAAGTTATAGCGACCCTGAAAAACGATATTTGCGTAATTTTTTTCGTTCCGAGAAAAATCAATGGAGCACTTTTGATTCTCCTGAAGGTCTTTTTTGGCTAAAAAAAAAACGTGTTTTTTGCTCGTAACTTTTATTACTTTATAGAATGGATACCCAAATTTACTCGAAAAGTAAAGATTGCGTTCTTGCAAAAAATTTAACAATAAAATATTTTAAGCTTTTTTCTATTACAGATAATATTCAGTCCTGAAATTCGATTTCTTCACATTTTTTATAAAGAAAAATCGAATTTTGGGACTAAATTTACAACAGAAAAAAAATTAAAATTTTTTAACTTTAAAATTGTTGACCAGACGATAACTTCATTCGAGATCAATTGGTGTAGGCAATCAATAGCCGAAATTGCATACAAAAGCAAAAACCATATTTTTTATCTTATAAATATAAGGGAGGTTTCAGTTCAAAGCCCTCCTGAACTAAAAGAACTACACTGTAACTCAATCATTCGGTATGATATAGTGAATTCACATTTTAGTGTAAAAATTTCTGATGCACAAGTCTTGGATCGGCCATTGCTTTACTTTTTACGACGCTATGGTCTGAACATAAGTAGCTACCTGGAAGCTCATACCCGCAAGGTTCTGGATATGATGTCTCTAAAAGAAAGTTTTTGTCTGCTTTATTTCCACACGGCAGATGTGAGCTTAAGACTCTATTTGCTGGCGAGGTTTCTTCCTTTTATTGGATATGTCCAAGCCAATGCAGTCGACAGGTACAATGATTGTCCCGTAAAGCATAATTTTGTTTTTTCGAAAGAGATGCTTCGAGATCAACCGTTTCGATAGTCCGAAGCCACAACGGTTCTCAATATTTTACTACAATATCATTTGTGGAGTTGACGTCTACTTCAAGGTTTGTTTTTTTTTTTTGACAACCTAAAAATTGTCACTTACGAGGGTAATATGTTGTCATAAATGGTGGACAGATGTTGGATTGTTGCTATACAACTTTTAGTTGGTTTTGTTTTCGTTGATGGCTGGAGCACTTTATGTTCTCTAAATTGAATCATAAGGTAACGATTTTTATGTTCGGTTTTTTTTTATATCAACGAAAAAGTTTCTACGATAACTATTGCCCTGTAGTGTATTAATAAAAATTCGTTATTTTGCCATTTACATTTTTAGCATTATTTTCTCTGTTATTTTTATTTTCATTCATACAATTGTGCGCCTGATTGCCATATTGAACATTGAGTTCATACATTTCGCACTCTGCTCTTCCTTCCTAAACTTCCACTATTTTCATATCTGCACAGCTATTGACAATTGACTTCCGTTTTCCACTGCTATTTTAATAGACCTATTTTTTGTGTAGCTTCTCGGACACATGGATGTCGATTACCATTCAGTAAAAAAAAAAAAAATCAAATAAATAAATGATTGGATTTCATATAAAAATGTACTTAGTTTGTAGCGAATATAAATGTCGTTTTTTCATTTATTATGTGCTATTCATCTCACTTTTTCACGTATTTTTTTAACGATTTTTCTTAATGAAATGGTTATTTAATATTGGTTTATGCAAAATTGTCACACAATTTTTTACTGTGTTAAAAATTTTCATTAGCAATTTAAATATTGATTTTTGTCTATGGTTTATTTCAAGCGGATCTTCAGGAAATTGGGTTATTTATTGCATAGTTTAACGTTTTTTTTAGCGCAACAAAATGAGAAAAACATTTTTTTTTTAATTTGGAACCAGATTAATATAAAACATAATTCTCTCGCTTTTTTTGAAAGGAACTTGTAACGTCGCATGTGACCCAGCATTTAAAAGGAAATTTTGTCTACTTTTTTTCTATAGAGCAACGCCTGTTCCTATCTCTGACCCAAAAAAAAGTTATAGGCAAAAAACTTAATTTTGGGTTTTTTTCCTTTTTTGTTTCAACATTTTTGGCATAACAAAAATTTTCCAACATTTTTTAAATAAGTCATTTCAATGGGAAATTTAATTTTCTACAAAAAGTTTTATATGAAGCATGTAGAAATTTTGTTTCGTTGAGGCATATAAAAAAAAAACTAAAAAGGGTCCATTTTCACCCATATCACCGATTTCCACCCTTTGATTTAATAGCACTTCGCGGTTTTTTCTTCCTAAATGACCTATTGACTGATTCCTGCAATAAAAACCCGTGAACGTTTTAGTTCATTTCTTTATGACATTAGGCTATTGACTATAAGATTCGAAAACGTATTCGATTTCGAGTGTATCCCCATTAAAAAAAGAAAAAAGAGAAGAAAAAACTCCTATGATTGCCGCCAGAGCTGGAAAATCGATATTTGGGTAAATTTTAAATTTTTTCCCATTTTCCTGATGTACACATATTTAAAACTTTTAAATAAAAGGAAAATAAGATTAAACCAGATATGTGTACGAGTGCAAGATGACTCAATATGTCTGTAAAAAAAGGGGGGGTGTGTTAGCTCCCATAACGAATCAGGTACTCTAACAGCTCGCTCTGATGAATAATCTACAGAAATAATTGATGAAACATTGCAAAAATTTTATAAAAGTTGGCACATGAGCGATTCAGTTGGCTAAGATGTTAATGAAACCCGTTGGACATCCTCAATTATAGAACGTTGAATGCGAAAAGAGGTTCGATGTTTGGATACTGCATGATTGAATGTAGTAAAAATTTAATTATCGGTGGAATAGAATTAAATTAAACCATTCCGCAAATGCGTCATTCCAAAAAAAAGTCATGGCCATGACCCCAACAAAATTGTTATTGTATGTACGATAGGATTGGAGAGGACTTGACTCGAAATTTTTTACAACCATGATGAAGCGACAGAATTGGTTAGGGTTGATTTTTGAAAATGAATTTTACTGCACACAATCATGGGAAACATACGTTTTTCTTATGAAATAGATTTTTTTTGTATATCTTATTTTTTTTGTGCTTTACCCTTCACCCGCATTTGCTAAAAAAAAAGGGTTTCAAAAGTATTAAGTTTCTCAATTTATTATTTATAATACAAAAAAATTTCGCAAATACAAGAGATATTACAAGAAAAAAAGTCAAATGATTTTTTTTTTTGTCCCCTCCTGTTACCACATCATCAAATTTCAAATGATACGTACTCTAAGGGCTGACAATTTGTTTTGCTGTGTTTTACTGTGTTTTTTTTCTGTATTTCATTCATATTTAATGCAGTTTTTTGGAGCTTAATGATGACATTTTACAAACGAATGAAGTTGTAAAAGGTGTGGAGACACAGAAGTTTACAAGGACACCACAGGGACATTTACAAATAAAACGAACTACGATAAAAACCTGTTTTTGACAGAAATAAATATAATTTTAAAAATAAATTGCGTGTGTGTTATATGTTTAAAAAAATAACATCCGATAATTGATGGAAAAAAATTAAAGAGGTCAAAGGAGTTGGTATCAAAGCATAAATCGATATGTTGAACGCATTCATTCTATAACTAATTTATTAAATTATAATGTCGTTCTTGACATTTTTCATCTGCCATTCAAAGGAATAAACTAACTTTAAAATCAAAAATACAAAAAGCAAACAAACGAATAAAACCAAAGCTAACCCAGTAAACATTCTTTCACTTGATTCAAATTATCTTTATGTTGGATCCAGGATTGCAATGTCGAAAAAGAATTGTGTTTAAAAAAATTAATTTTAAGATTTATAAAAGCATTTTTCTCAAGAATAAAAATCAAGAAATCCGTTCTTCGGTTATAATTTTTAATAGAAAATTCTTTGCGAAATCGTTTTAATTGTTTAGTATTTTTTTTTGATCTAATATAACAATCATTTCAGATTTTTACTATTTTAGATCAACAATAATCGTTATTTTAAATTTTTATTTTTTTCTTTAAACCAAAAATAATCGTCACTTTCGATTTATATCATAATCAACGGTTGTATTGAATTTTCATTTTTCGATGAAGAATATTGCATTACAATTTTTCGATAAATCGCGATTACTCTATGTTTTTCAATATTATCGATTTTTTCAATAGTTTCTAAATACTATCGATTTTTCAATGTTTTTCGATAAGTATCGACGTTTTCGTTGTTTTCCCTTACTATATTATCGAAAATCTATACTATTATATAAAGAAGTAAGGTTTGTTTGTTTGTTTGTATGTTCAGGGTAATCTCTGGAACTACGGAACCGATTCCAAAAATGTTTCTAATAATAGAAAGCTACACTATTCCTGAGTAATATGGGCTATATTTTTTTTTGATAAAAGCAAGGGGCGTGGCACTTCACATGCAATTAAAACCTTTAACTCGCTATATCTTGGTTCATATGATAGCAAGAGTCTTAAAATTCGGTGTCAGGATGCACAGAGCCTATGTTAAGCACTTCACAAAATATGAACGGGACTAGACACCAGGGGCGTGGTGGCTATAAAACTTTAATTTAGGGTGGCCCTCATACGCAATTATTTTTCAAATAGCATTTTACAAAGACCACTTAATCGGTTCACATGGAATTTACACCACTGTCTATTATATTAAGACGCATAGCTTAGACGATGAAACTTTTATTTAGGGTGCATATTTAGGGTAGCCCTCATATACAAATATTTTAAAAATAGCGATTTCTCAAAGACAGGTAAATCGATTCTCATGAAACTTACACAGTATGGCTTTTATATTAAGGAGCACAGATAAGAATATAAAAATTTTATTTAGGGTGCATACTTAGGGTGGCCCTCATACAAATATAATTTTAAATATCATTTTCGCGAAGACAGGTTAGTCGATTCACACCGAATTCACACCACGTAGCTCTTATGTTGATAAGCATAGCTTAGACTACAAAACTTTTATTTAGGGTGGTCCTCACACAAAAATATTTTTAAATATCATTTTCTCGAAGACCGCTTAATCGATTCTCATGGAATTTACAACACATGGCTTTTATGTGATAAGACACAGATTAGATTGGAAAAGTTTTATTTAGGGTGCATACTTAGGGTGGCCCTCATACAAAAATGTTTTTAAATATCAAATTAATTTAAATTAATTTTCTCGAAGACCGCTTAATCGATTCTCATGGAATTTACAACACATGGCTTTTATGTGATAAGACACAGATTAGATTGGAAAAGTTTTATTTAGGGTGCATACTTAGGGTGGCCCTCATACAAAAATGTTTTTAAATATCAGTTTCACAAGGACTGGTAAGTCGATTCACACCGAATTTACACCACGTAGCTCTTATCTTAAGAGGCATAGTTAAGATTACAAAATTTTTTTTAAGGTGGTCCTCAGACAAAAACATTTTTTAAATATCATTTTCTCAAAGACAGCTTAATCGATTCTCTTGGAACTTACACCACATGGGTTTTATATTAAAAGGCACAGACAAACTTAAAAAAGTTTTATTTAGGGTGCATATGTAGGGTGGCCCTCATACAAAAATATATTGAAATATCATTTTCTCGAAGACCGCTAAGTCCATTCTCATGGAATTGACGCCATATGGCTTTTATATTAAGAGGCACAGATAAGGTCGCAAAAATTTTATTTAGGGTGCAGAATTAGGGTGACCCTCATACAAAAATATTTTCAAATATCATTTTCACGAAGACAGGTAGTCGATTCACACCGAATTTACACCACGTAGCTCTTATGTTAATAGGCATAGCTTAGGCTACAAAACTTTTACTTAGGGTGGCCCTCACACAAAAATATTTTTAGATATCATTTTCTCGAAAACCGCTTAATTGATTCTCATGGAATTTACACCACATGGCTTTTATGTGATAAGACACAGATAAGATGGTAAAAGTTTTATTTAGGGTGCATACTAGGGTGGCCCTCATACAAAAATATTTTTAAATATCATTTTCACAAGGACTGGTAAGTCGATTCACACCACGTAGCTCTTATGTTAAGAGGAATAGTTAAAGATACAAGACTTTTATTTAGGGTGGCCCTCAGACAAAAATATTTCTCGAAGACTGCTTAATCGATTCTCTTAGAACTTTTACCACATGGCTTTTATATTAAGAGGCACAGATAAGCTTAAAAAAATTTTATTTAGGGTGCATACTTAGGGTGACCCTCATACAAAAATATTTTTAAGTATCATTTTCAAGAAGACAGGTTAGTCGATTCACTCCGAACTTGCACCACGTAGCTCTAATATTAAGAAGCATAGCTTAGGCTACAAAACTTTTATTTAGAGTGCATATGTAGGGTGGCCCTCAAGCAAAAATATTTTCAAATATCATTTTCTCGAAGACCGCTTCATCGATTCTCATTGAACTTACGCCACATGGCTTTTATATTAAGAGGCACAGATAAAGTCGTTGAAATTGTATTTAAGGTGCATACTTAGGGTGACCCTCATACAAAAATATTTTCAAATATCATTTTCACGAAGACAGGTTAGTCGATTCACACCGAACTTATACCACGTAGCTCTTATGTTAATAGCCATATCTTAGTCTACAAAACTTTTATTTAGGGTGGTCATCACACAAAAATATTTTTAGATATAATTTTCTCGAAGACCGTTTAATCGATTCTCATGGAATTTACACCACGTGGTTTTTATATTAAGAGGCACTGCTTAGGTTGAGTGCAGCGATTCGCACAGGGTCATGCTAGTCATCAATAAAGACGAAACTTAGGCGTGATGAACCGACTAAGCGAAAAGGGCGTATCTTAAAAAAATGCGTTTCGAGATAGTTGATGTTTTGTTTATGTCAAGTTGCTGAAATAACTGTAAAATTGAGATAACTAGAGAAAATTTTCTTAGTAGGTTTTTTATATGATTGAACAAAGATACCAGCATTAGGAGTATTTCATTAGACGCGTAAATTCCTATCGGATGCCATAAGAATCTCGAATATTTTTTTTTTTTTGAGATACGCCCTTTTCGCCTAGTACGGTAGTATAGATATCGAAAATGATAGATATTTTTTATTGAAAAAATATTAATCCAAAATAACGATAATTTTTGATCGAAAAAAATCAATATCGAAAATTACGATTATTTGGGTTTATGGAATAAAAGTTATAACACTAGGAATAATTTCTTATTTCTACACTTCACGTCAAAGGAAAAATGATCTCTGCACCAGAACTCACATTTCGACTTCTTCAAACAATTTTTTTTAACATTTCAAAAAGTTCGAATATAAATTTTGATTTTTATGAGTACTTACGTAGTGATAAATATTGACATTTCAAAGAAAACAAGGACATTTGAGCCACACTAGTACTATGTTTTGCTTCTGATATGAAAATAAAAATATACAAACATAACAAAATACAATGGGATTGAAACAACAGAACCAAGCAAATATTCTCGTATTTTACACAGAAATCAATTTGTATTCACACCCAACTGGGGAGTCACACATCCGAAACAGGATGTGGAGTAATAAAGACAAATAAAAATAGAAGGACCGACCGACAGACAACAACAACTAAAAGCTGTAAAAGAGTGCACGAACGAAAGCAACTACTTTCGTAGTAGAGTTCAAAAGTTGCTGAAATAAATGTGTTCGCAAAAGTACGGTAACACAAATGAACGAGCAGAACAAAACACAAAAGATAAAAATAATAAACTGCTAAATGCTGATAACCAACACACATTCGAAAATTAGTACACTTACATGGAAAGAAAAATTTTGTCACTGTAACAGAATAGCAATTTTTACAAAAATTGAAATTGTAAGTGATGAATTCATCGATGAAAAGGAGAAGTTGATGCAATTGTGCATTATTTATTAATGTAGTTTTTAATGTCTCATAAGCTCATTACAAAATTCCATCTTTAACAGCAGAATAAATTTTTTAAGTTTCTCTAAAAATAAATAAAAATTAGAGCTCCAGCATTTCTTTCAAAAAGTAGAGGGAACCACTTTTGAACTGCAGTAAACTTCAGCTGTAAAGCTTAATTACAAATGAATTCAACTGATGAAATTATATATTACTAAGTAAGGCAGTTTGTAATGATTTACACAACTTGCTGAAATATAATAAAAACTTTTTCTTCATTAATTTTAAATAAATAAAACTTTATGTGTAGTTGTTGCTGCCGCTGCATTAATTCTATTATTTTTTCTGTTTCTATCTTTTTGGTTGTCACTGTGCGCCTGTTAATTTTTCGTTCAGCTTCATTTGTAGTAACCCATAATTTGTGGAACCAAAGCAAGCATGTTGCATCTGTGCGTGTTGAAGTCTGTACAAACACACACAGAGAAACGGACAATAGGGCAAACCTTTCAAAATAACACAGAAAATATGCATTTTTGACCATACAAGCTTGAAATCGTTTAAATATTTGATTAATATTCACTATATGTTATAACTAAGATTCATTCTAAATTTAAGACCCCTGACGAAAGAAGAAAACATCGAGCGGATTAACTTCGATTGGTTGTAATTTTTAATATATATCAAATAACTTCGAATACTTTCGCTCAAATACAATAGATGTAAAATGATGTTAGAAATATTTTTAATTACAAAAATCGTCAGCTTATTTACTTATAAAAAATTTTAAATTCGTCGCCTTGAAAATTTCACAGTTTAAAAATATCGTTTATTGGTAGTGTAGAATAGACCTTTGAATTTAGTGAAAAAAAAAGTAAAGTTATGCAGAATGTCCTTTGAAGCAATATGTTTATAAAAGCTGTATTTGAAATATTTCAAAAATTATAATCAGAGTACACCCAATTCTGTTTTTACACGGTCTATTTTTACACGGTTTCTATTTAACACGGTCTAGAAAAAAAAATTAATTCAGTTTTCAAACGATTTCTTTCAATTTAGCACGATTAAAAAAAGGTTCTTGATTGAAAATTTAAAGAAAAATGTTTTTATGAACCAAGAACAGGAAGGATACATACTTCATGTTTTTTTTTTACACGGTTTTTTTTACACGGTTTTTTTTTTACACGGTTTTTTCTGGAACGTATCTACCGCGTAAAAACAAAATTAGATGTATATCACTTTAGTCATGATGATTCTTTTTTAAATTGCATTGTCCTATATACCTTGGAAACCACTGTGGTCAGAGGTCTCAAATGAAACTTAGTGCTTCGAACTTTCATCGATTTAGCAGACGGTGAGATAAACCACTGTGCTGGTGCCAAATATTTGAAACCAACAGTAGCATTATCAGAAAATAAGATAAAGAGAGATAACAAATGTCATGTTAGTTTAGCAAACATATAAACTAGAAACTTAACGATGCCTTGGTGTATGCTCTGCTCCAATGCAGACTATTTCAACGACGACGAGTCCTCCGCAAAATGAATGCCGGCCACTATGAGTTGTTTCACTCCCTCCCAATATCTCCTATTGCGTTTACTATGCTACTACTTTTTTACAGCTGCCACTACATAGTACTACTAACACTACCACATACAGCTCTAGTTAGCGCAATTGCCGAGTGTTGCCCTATTTTTTTGGTTATTTCTTGTTTTGTTTACAAATTTTTGACTTGTCAGTGTTTTCAAAGTAAACTTTTTCTGTGACTTTTGTTTTTCTTGTTGTTATGGGAACATTCTTGTGGTGCATATTTTCATGTCAATTGGTCAGAGTTCATTTTGTGTTGGAAATGTTGCACCAGTATATCGTAAAGTGCCACAATTTTGCATGCAAGCAAACTTTAAATACCTAAAGAGTAGAACGTAGCCAAAAGCCAATAAAAAGCAAAATTTTGAAAGTTGTTCATTTTTAAAGCAATATTTTTATAGCCCACAGCAAAATGACATAGTAAAGTGGTTTGAAGTGAGCTGACATGGGACTTGATTTTAAACTTAATATCAAATTTTATTGCATTATTTTTTTCGAGCTTTACTAAATTTAAAAGTTATCCACTGTTTGAAATTTAATAAAACTTAAAAGTTTGAAGTCATAAAGTTTCTCATAAGCACCCTATTATTGAAATGAAACCTCAAGAACAGAGCATGAAGTCTTAAATTCTACTAAAAGCATGCAAGCACCATTATTAAATTTACCTAGTAGAGCACATCACATTAAGAACACAAGAAATCAAAAGTAGGTTAATTGCAGGAAATACAGAATTTAAATTAAAATTTTCAAATGATGGAGTTATAAAATAAAACGACATCTCCGGTGCAAATGAAAGACATTAATTCAAAACAAACAGCATACGTCCCTGAGTACTGCAGGAGGACATAAACGGGTCTGCTACAGTTGGTGCATTTCAATTGTGGTTTATTTTTTGCCGCTTTAGTAGTGAATCAAAGTGTTTGTGTCTCTTATTCCTTTCTGCTAGATTTTTTCAAGTCTTTACATTGTCTCTTTAAAAATTCATTTATGCATTCAGCCCAACAGCAGAGTACAGGCGGCAAACGGGATGTGTTCTGGTGACCCATCTTTGCAGTTTTCATAAGGACTTTTCGAAAAAAAAAAAAAAAGAAAACTAAGCAGCTCGTTTTTTATTTTGTTTTCATTTTCTCCCTTTTGCCAATGAAATGGATTATTCTTTGGTATTCGTTATATTAACTTTTCCATGCATTTAAAGAGTAAATCAATCTGAAAACTCTGCTTAATGTGGTTTTATTTTTACTTCACTGATTGTGGGATTTTATTTCTCTTCGTTTATTTTTGCATTGAATTATTTTTAATTGAATTGAATCGTCATTTTGAAAATGTCGGTTAGAAAAAATTTGCTAAAATGTTACAAAGATTACCAAGGCTGAAAAAAAAACAAAATCAAATTGACTGGCATAAAAAAAAAAAACCATCAATGTGTTTTCATCTCCTCTACAATATTGCTCTCAATATAATTTTCTATATGTGGCTTACTTTTCGAGATATTCAGCGACATTTTTTTTTTTGCCGACCTCTCACAACCAGACCTACCACGATTCTGGTGACTGACGTTTATTTCGATAATAAGCCGAATATAAGCTAACAGTTACAAAAAAAATTAAGCGGGAGGAAATGACCATGAAAAATGCAACGCTGAAATGCTACCGAAAAATGTTCCATAGCGTCAAAATAAATTAAAAAGTTCACATATTTAGAAAAAGTCCAATAATGTCAAACAAGTCGACAAAAGTCTGTAAGTTTCAAAAACAGTCAAAAAGTTCATAAAATGTCAATAAAGTTAAAAAAATTTCGGAAAAAGCGAACTTCGAAAAAGTTGATAAAGTCAATAAATGTTCATAAGTGTCAGAAAAGTCGAAAAATTCGAAAATTTCCTAACAAGTCGCAAAATTTCGAATAATTTATTCAAAAGTCAACAAATGTCGATAAAGTTAAGTAATATCGAAAATTTTTGAAAAACCTCGAAAACATCGAAAAATTGTCGCAAACTTTTGAATAGTTCGAAAGAAGTCGAATAAATCGGTAAATAATGACAATGGAAAAAAAATGTCGAAATAGACGGCCATTAATTTGAAAAAGACCAAAAATGTAGAAAAAGTACACATTATCAGATAGCAAGCATATTCAACATGGGAGCGATATCTAAATGCATCCAAAATCTGTGATAGTCCCAAAACCAATCTCCTTCCTTTTACCGTTTTTGAGGACGTTGAAAACAATGACACATCCTTCTGGAGCGAGTATGTTTAACTACAACTACCATAAACCGCTAGCTACAACGAACGTCAAATGATAAACGAGAAACGCTAAAACTAGAAACGTCAAACGAGAAACGTCAAACGAGAAACGTCAAACGAGAAACGTCAAACGAGAAACGTCAAACGAGAAACAAGAATCGTCAAAACGACAAACTTTAAAACAACAAACGTCGCTCGGTTGATTTTGGAACTATTTTTTTTTGAATTTTTAAGTACATAAAGAAATATAAATGATTTTTGTACAGAGCTCGCAAAGGTATACTACTCTTATGATTAAAATTATAAGAGCTCAATAGATTCAACATAGTTCGCATAAAAACAAAATTCTGATATATTTTATAAAAATTTAAAATCTTTAAACTTTCCATTCGAAATAGTTAAATTCTAATGTTTTCAAATAAACCGCTGCCTTGGATTCAATGTTCCTATTTTTAATTCAATAATTTTAAAATAAACATTTTCACTTACTACATTAACATAATAAAGTTTAAGTTATTGCACTTCTTTGTCTACTTTCATTGTCATATGACTTCGCCGTAACTCAGTTTTAAATAATTTTTGCCAAAACTTTTTATTATAATAATAAAACAAAACACAAAAGAGAGAACGAGAGAAAAGCCTAAACGAAATACATTAAAGATCATAATTTTCAGTTAATCCATCGCATACTCGAAACTCTTAAAACTTTTGCCAGAACGAAAAAGACTACGGTTGGAAATGTTAGCAAAACTTTTTGGCAACAAATATTCAAGGATTTTGTACAGAAAATTTTTATTTTCCTTTTTTGCCAAATACCAAGTATGTCAGCCACCTGTCGTTGGTTCTACTCGTTCATGTTATTGTTGTTGTACGTTTTATTGTTGCTGCTTGCTGTATTAAGGCAGCAAGCACTTAGAGGAAATATGAGAAAATATTGCATACTTTTAGGAAGAAATAATGTTATCACAACTAAAACGAAGAAACATGTTGGCTTAAGTATTTTCAGTAGTCGGTTGAAGACAAAGTCAGGTCAGGATATGCAAAAGGATGTGCAGAGACAATAATTTCAGTAGCTGTTGAAGTACTCAACTTTTGTTTGAGTTCGAAATATGTAAAAGAATTTAAGTGCACAGCAAAAAAAAAAAAAAAAAAGACAACCACGTCACAGTATAAGACATAAATGTAGAAAAAATATAATAAAAATATTCAAAAGTTTCAAGCGTCGACACATTCACATTGAGCTTCGTTCCGGTTTTCAAAATTCATTTCATTTGCGTTTAACAATATTTCTGCAAATTCTAACAATTTTTTTATAAGACCCAAAGAATAAAGTCAAAATGTAAGTACATATATATCACGTGTACGTGTTTTAACTTTTAAGCAGTTTTTTTAGATGGTTATGTAGGAGAAGGAGCGATAAATTGGTCACTTTTTTTATAGGCAAGCAATTAGCTCGAAGTAATTATTTTCATATATGGAACCGCGAGGATTTAGCATTTAATGTCGGCTACAAACGGTGATTGCAGTGCAAAACTCTTTTTTCTTGAGGAGTAGTAATGAATTGAAACGCAAACCACTAGCCAACAGCAGAGCTGCCCACATTGTTCTCAAAAATACGTACCAGATAATTTTACTTCGATTTGTGCAATACAAATTTTATTCACAAAAAATGGATAAAAGGCTCATTGACGCATTCGTCTTGGACATTTGTCTACCCGTCGATTTCTTAGAAAAAAAAAGTTTTAATAAGTGTAATGGTAGACAATTTTCCCTGAAATGGTGCCAAAAAAAAAGTTCTAAAAAAAGGGCACGAAGGAAATCAGGCGCTATATGTAATACAAGAAATAGAAAGAGAGGAAGAATTTTTTATTATATATGTATTTTTTATACTATTTATTCACTCAAAGCCCTTTTGAGAAGAGTTTTTCAACATAAAAATTATTCGAAAAAAAGCTAAAACAAACCATAAAAGTATTTTTGTAGAATATTTTAAGTTTTAAACATCATTTTTAAGGAGAGATGACACCTTCAAAAAATTTTGATTAAATATTTTAAAATACATACAATTTTAATAAAAAACAAGATATCATTTTGAAACTTTACACATAAATTTTGACACAAAATTATATTGTTAAAAAAAATTTTTTAAGAAATTTATGACCACTAGAATTTTTTGAAAAAAAACACCAAAAAATCAAGGCGGGCGTGATTGTGGCTCATTGGAAAATCTGAAGAAAAAAAATAGAGGTTTTAATCAGCATCAAAGCCGCCAGGGAATAATGAACTACAAGAAAAAATGTTGCCCAGAAAATAACAAAATGGGGTAATTTTTCGAAAATTGCCAATTTTTCAGGCCAAAATCGTGCCAAAAATCAAAACTTATAATACCGATCTTTCTGTCCGTAGCTCATTCTCTGCATTAATATGCAGTAACATATTAAAATCTCAGAAAGATCGGTTGAGTAGTTTTTTTTATCATGCCCGCCAACTCGACAAACGTGGTTTCGAGAAAAACGTGTTTTAAGTTTTTTACCTATAGCTTTTCAAGTACCTACTATAACTTTGACACGATGTTCCTAAAATGTTCGCCATTTATATAATAAGCCAAATTTGAGGTCTATATTATTAAAAACGTATTTCTCAATATTTTTTAAACAAGAAACAGTCATATATTGATTTCTTGAAAATTTGAAGGTGTCATGCCCCCTTAATCCATTCCAGACTGGTACCTGAAGGGCCCGTATAATTTTGATAAAATTTGGTGTTGGAGGTCAGGGGATCAATAGAAGTTGCGGATGAAAAAATTAAATTTTTGCCTTTCGGCACACCGGAGATATGGCATGGGTAAATTTTTACCCAATAGTCCTCTATGAGACAAAGGAAAAAGAAAAAAAAATTTATCGTCCAACGTTTCATTCAGTCAAATCTGATTTATTATACTTAGCATCCCACATAGGATCTTTGAATTTGTTTCGAGCTTTTTTTTTAAGTCTTCAAATTTGCCTAGATCGATTTTCCACCAAAATTTTGGAAATTTTATGTTACCTAAATTCTACCTCACAAAAATACAGAATAATAAAAGTTCGGAAAAATAAAAATATTTATTTTAGACCAATCCTTTCTCTACCCAAAAAAGCTTTAAAAACCACAACACCTCTTACCTGTCGCTTGGTAGAATTTTTTAAAATATGATCTTCCCAATGTATTTAAATACCCAATAGTCTGGAATGATTTAAGGACACTTATATGGAATTTGTCAAAAAAAGACCCAAAAGTACACAAAGATCATAATCAAAAGCTTGAAATGCTCTATGAAAATATTTATCGAAAAATTACTAATAGCAAGATTTATAGCAAATAGAGTCATGCAAATGTTCATTCATATAATATCATTTGATTTTTTACAAAAGAATGGAACTTTTAACAAACTGTCAAAATGTTTTGGATATACATAAACATATAGAAGAATAAATGAATAAAATAAGTCAAGCCCCTACAAAAAAGTAGACCTTACTTGAGACGCCATAAATTTTAGACAAATTAGCCACGATTTGAATCAGTACACACCAAAACTTCAACTTCAACTGGTCGCGCAAACTAAGCACATTTCTTTTTACATTAGCTGATGCTGAGTTATATGAAAACCCACTGCATTCTAATGTAATCCTTAGTTCTACAAAACTCCTTGATATTTTAAAAATTCCTATTTGGCAGCACTAATGAACTCATTAAATAACTGATTGACTCGCTTTTTCATTTGATGTAACTATCTTAGTCTTATATTAGCTAGATTTTTACCATATCGTTATTAATATCCCATACTCAGGCTCTGGCTGCAGTAAAACTTATTGTATATATATTGCTGTTGCTCTTTTCGCAGATGCAGTTGTTATATGTACAAGATAGTTGTATTGTTTACTGATATTTTTCACTGTATGGTTATGGTTTTTTTTTGCAATGCAGTTTTGTTTTGAGGATAAGTCATTGGGTAGGAATCAAATCTATCAAGGAAATACATTTTCCCTGCTAACAAACATTATAGCCCAACATATGAGCTTTCTTTTAATACTTTTTCAACAACTGGTCGATGTTTTTAAATAAACGAGTGGTTTTTTTATTCACTCCTGAAAGTCTTAAGACTTCATCCAATACAAAATTCTCAGAGTTTCCAATTTTAATATTTTTTTATAATAAAATCTTTCATGTCAAACTTCTTCTCAGCATTTTTAAGTAGAAATTTGTCGTGTGTTTTGTTTTCGTTGATTGGGTTTATTTTTCGAAAATCTTGTGCATTATGCAAAACAAGGGAATGTCGTCGACCTTGACATTGTGAAATCAACAAAATTTTTCGCCCAAAGCACGTGAAGTAGTTGCATGCGTGACTGAAATTCAAGTATGCAGAGCATTATGCATAAATAATTTTTAAGATTTTCAAGGAAAAACTAATTTTCTTACGACTGTGTAAAGTTTGCCAGCGTACACTTAAGACAAAATTTTGAACGCATGCTTTGCAGCAGCAAAACTATATAATTTAAAATATTTAAACAAACTTCCGAAGCTGTCTCTCAACTATAGAATTTTTTACTGAAAGAATTATTTTTCGTGATCAATGTGCTGAAATTAAAGCAGTGTATATTACCAGCATCATATAAAAATAATTTCTGCAAATCAATCACTTACTGTTCCGTCCTCTTTTATGTCTGTCTAATGTCAATGAATTTTCCGTAGTCCTTCTAATGTGCTCTACCACTATGCGCAATATTTAATTAACTCCCATGTTGTAAAATAATCCCGTCTGTGTTTGCGTCATTCGTTATGTACATGTGTTGGTTGGTGTACATTTGATTATGTCATTGTAAACAAACATTAATCCACAACGTAGACATTTAATTAACAAAAACAAAATGAAATAACAAGAAAAAAGCATGTGTGTTGAAAATGACCATTCATGGTTACTCAACTGGATTAGCCTCCGGGTAACGTTGGTTAACAACCTCTAACAGGAGGAAAAATGTTACAACAATTAAAAAAAATATAAGTGGGGAAAAAAACCATAAGCCCACAAAGTGCATTTAGTGGTCAGTATTGATTATCGATTCAGTCCTCCCACACAAATACACTCTCATTGACATGCATACATAAACACATACGCACGAATGTATGCAATTACAAATTAATTGAATGTTTTTATCATTCATCCATTCACCAGGATATCAACACTCAGCAATTCACTGGGGAAAAGTTGAGTTGTAAATTGTTAAGCCTTCAGCGAAAGCAAAAAAAAATGTGAAAAAATTTTCGAAAAAACAAAAGGAAGTTATCAGTACCGACTTTTTAAAAACAAATGGCCGTAGCGCAGGGTGTGCCATATTAGTTTTAACTAATATTAAAACTTTATGTGGAATATTCCACGATGCGTTTAAAAATAATTGAAGGCTTGAAATTTTGCACTAAAAATTGCCATTCATTGTTCTTTTCGTCTATAGAGTCGTGGCTCAATGTGCTGTTTTCTATGTGAAGTTATTCTAAGCATAATAACCTTTTTTGTGAAATTAAAAAAAAAAATTCAAATATAACTACGTTATTTGAAACAAATAGATGTGGCTTCATTTGTGTTATACATTGAAATGTATGGGAAGGCTGCGAATAGTGAAACACTTTTAGAAAACGATTTGATTGTATTTAACTCAGATTTGGTAATAACTGACAAGTGATACATTTGATATTTATAAGCTAATTAAAGGTCTCAGCTATATTATTAAATATCTATTATACATATATTATATCTAATATATATTAAATATCATCTTATGCAGAATCGGATAATATTTGTGAATTATTCAAATATTTGGCAATAATTACTAAATCACTCTTTGGTTGAACTAAATATTTGTTACAAGTAATGTCTTGTTGATAATACCAATATTATGTATTTGGCGAATAAAAAAAAAATTGTTTCATCGCAAACGTATACATATATTTATATCGATTTACGAAAAAACCGTTAGCAAAACATCGATATTTAGAAATATCGATAATTTTCACTATCATCTCATCCCAGTATTTGATGCGATTGGTATTTACTAAGGCTGTGCAACGTGCCGAACTCGTTCGAAAAAGCTCGAAACTCACGAGCTTTTCACAAAATTTCAGCACCGCACCGAATTCGTTTAACTCGACTCAACTCAGTTCACTTAGTACGATGTGTTCGCTTACATGACGTTATTTCTCTTCTGTTTAAGTCTGCGTACGAATCGTTCAAAGAAAAGAAATGAAAATTGCGATACGTCGTACAGTGGGAAAAAAGTAGAAACTCGAAAAAACGAGTTGCTCGAGACTCATGTGTTGCAATCGTATGATACGGACAACAACTGAACATGATCATAATGAGTCTGACTCGTTGCGTATGGAAAAAGTTCGAATATGTTCGATCAGCTCGTTACACAGCCTTAGTATTTACACTATATTTAGTACTTAAATTAAGTAACAAGCAGAAAATATTGAAGTTGTGGTTTACTTAAATAGTTTGTGAAGCATGTAATAGTCAATGACCCAACCAATCCTTCTAATCTGCTCAAACAAGTAGCATGTTTTGTAAAGGGTTTTTCATTAAGAGCGCTACAAAAGTTTTTTTTAAATAAAACAAAAACGGCTTGGGATATCAATGAAATTCTTTATTCTTGTAAAAGAACATTCGATGCCATTATGTATGGAACTCAATTTCTTTTGCATGGCCACCACGGGCACGCCTGCAGAAGTTCAGACGCTGAACCTAATTTTCGACAGTTTTCAAGCATAAATCGGCCGATACTGCTGCAACTTCCCGTTCGATTTTCGTACGAAGTTCATCAATCGTCGCTGGCTTGTTGGCATAGATCATAGACTTGACGTAGCCCCACAGGAAATAGTCTAACGGCGTCAAATCGCACGACCGAGGCGGCCAATTGACTGGGCCATTTCGTGAGATAACACGTTCACCAAACTTGGTTTTCAATAAATCGATTGTGACATTCGCTGTGTGGCTTGTGGCGCCGTCTTGTTGGAACCATATATTGTCCAATTTCATATCATCCAAGTTGGGCCAAAAATATTCGGTTATCATTGAGCGGTAGCGATTCCCATTCACAGTAACGTGCCGGTCTTGATCATCATGGAAGAACTACGGCCCAATGACGCCGCCGGCCCATAAGCCGCACCAAACCGTAATTTTTTCTTGATGCAATGTTGACTCATGGACGGTGCTGCCCAGAGAACGAGCAGGCGCTCAAAGAGTGTAAATATGAGAACGATCAGTCGCTTTAAGAGTTTTTAAGAGCGTAAAAAAGCTTGCACGTATACAGAATTGATAAACAAATCATCAACACATGCTTAACGTGATATCGTTTGCTTGTTGTAGTGGGCACCACTGCTCATGGAGTACATGTGGATTGCTGCCTGACCAATAACGCATATTTTGCTTATTGACGAAGCCATTCAGCCAGAAATGAGCTTCATCGCTGAAGATGATTTTTCGATGAAAAAATCGGGATTATTTTCAAGTTGTTTCTCAGCCCAATTCACGAACATACGACGATTCTGGTGGTCAAGCGGCTTCAGTTCTTGCGTCAATTTGATCTTGTAAGGATTTAGGCCAAGATCTTTTCGCTAAATTCTCCACAACGACGTCACAGAGATGCCCAACGCTTGAGAACGACGTATGAGAGACTGATTTGGGTCTTCCTCAATTGATGCGCTAGCGGCAGCAATATTCTCGACACTACGGGCACTTCTTTGTCACACTGGCACGGGAACAATTTGTACTCTGCCTGTGGATTCAAATTTTTCCACTAGACGCTCAATTGTTGATCTGACAGGACGATTATGACGACCATAAATTGGACGTAGCGTTCTTAAAGTTGAGGTCACTGACTCCGAATTTCGGTAGTATATTTTAATAATTTCGACTCGTTGTTGGATCGTATATCTTTCCATGATGAAATGGCAAACCTTACTGAAGAGAAATGTCAAAAAAGCGGGAAAAAATATGGCGTCGTTTGCTGTCCCTATTGGTCTACTTTTGTAGCGTCCCTATTGAAAAACCCTTTACAATAACTAACACTTTAACTTCCAATTCAAGGCAAAGTAATATCTTTCAAAATTTGTTTGTTGTTACTCAATATTTATATGTTAAATTGCTGAAAAGTAACGCGAGATGTTGAGTGAAACGAGAAAGCTGACGAACTTTCTCCATATGGCATATCAATGCCTTTACTAAACGACAACCGCTTGAATACCGATGAACATCCCTGACCGATGCTGGAATATTATCGAGCTCTAAGCACTAGCGAAGTCGGAGTTAAAATAGGTGGTATGTATCTGAACTGTTCAATGTCTGTTTAGCAAAATTTCTAGGCGTTTGGGTGTTCCCTGCAATGACGTTTGTATAGCTGTTGCTGCAAAGAGTAAGAGAAAAGTGCTGGGCACTTGCTCTGTTACTATCCTGTTCTTTGTAAAAGTAGGTTTAGTAGTTTAGGTCAGTGGTGGGCACGTAGTGTGCCTAGCCCCCCCCCCCCCTCATTGCCCGTACCATTATTCAACGCACAAGCAAGCGAATAAAAATTTGCAGAATTTCAACGCTATCGAGGAACAAAAACAAAACGCAAAGGCATAAGCGACGGCGCCGCATTGTGTCTTGACGAATGTAGCAATTATTTTTGTTTGTAGTGCAATTTGGTTTTTTTTTTGTGCTATTGGTAAATTTGAAAATGACACCAAAAAAACTTTAAAATTTTGTTTGTTGTTGCTTGATGTTGCTGTTTAACACTTTTGTTAGATTTCCATGACCACCACTGGTTTAGATGATTGGAGGGTTATTTTTTCAATACTCGAGCTGACTTAGTCAATACTAGAATATCTGTATAACCTCCTCTTTTATATCAAAAAATCCAAATGGATGATGGAGGAGCGGAGTCGTCCGCTTCTTTTGAGAGTATCACAAAGGAACAACTTTGGGCTATGTATACCCGTAAATTAGTTTACTGGACAGCCTGACTTGTCGAACGTGCATTTTTTTAATTTAACATTTTTTGAAATATTTTTGGAAAGTTTTAGAAATTTTTCACAATTTTTTCGAATTTCTCGAAATTGTTGTTAACTTTATAAACGTTTTCTAACTTTGAATATTTTTCGATTTACTGCAATTTTTGACTTTTTTTCGTCATTCGAACAAGAGGTTTTAATATGATTTTATTCGTACACAAATGAATTTTCCACAATAAAAATGTGAAAAAAATGCTAATCATGAAAAAATAATTCACCATAAAGGAACAAAATCTACTCAGAGTGAAATCACATTCACAATAGGACTGAGTGCAATGCAAACATTCTCTTTTTTGTCCTTTATCTTCTCACGGAGCATAAGGCCCTCACAAAACTCTACCCTGAGGAGTTTAATGCTTGCCGGAGACTTCATTTTGTGACTTCGGCAACGTATGTTTAATACATTTCCACCGTATCATTTGAATTGAAAACGGAGCTCAACGTCATCTGGTGAGCAATTCGACATTAGAGATAGTCCTTCGTCAACAAATTTTCAGAATTCAGCAAAGAAAATTGTTGGTGAATACCAACACCCAGAAAGTACAGAAGAACTGGCTTCAGATTTGACTCAATAATTTCGTTATCTTTTAAAGGAACGAAGACTGCCAGACATTACGTAGCTCAGCAAAGAAACCTTTCTCTCTGCTAGAATCTAGCAGAGATGTCCGTTTCGGTACCGCCGAGGAAAGAAAAAAAAATTACTTTTTCTCAAATAAAACTGTGACTGAATTCATTGACTTTGGAAAGTTTCAAAAAGTAAGAAAATAATTATGATTGTCTCTCTTTGCTGGCACATCTCATTAAAAATAGAAATCCTTTTAATTAAATTGTACGTGACGACACCAACTTCTGTCATCATCATCTTTGCATTGCATTTGTTTTACACAATTTTTCTGCTCTAAATACCGCAGACTTGAAGAAAATGAAAATTGTTGCTTGTGCAAATTAACAAAATCCATCATAATTTATAATTTTTTTTTTCTATTTTTTTATATTTAGTTAGATCCTTTACTTTTTCCCCAGTACAATGCTTCATGCGGCCACAGGCTGCATGCTGCAAGCGATAATTTAAATGTTCGCCAAGCAGTAGCAGCAGCTTAACAACACTGAATCAAAATTGACTTTCACAAAGCACAGACTTTTTAGCGCACGCCGGACACATCCGTACCGGCTGTGCAGCCATTTCACATGCCGCGACGCGACTTGGCATTTTTCATTGTTAAGCACAATTATGAGTTTAATCCTTTATGCAGTAGTGCTGCTGCTAGCAACTACTTAGACTACTAAATTACATGCAGTCGTGCGTACAGCTCGACTCTGCCTAGCTGCCAGTTAGTAAAACCTAATGACCGTGAGGATTGTACGCTGACTTCTTCGCTGCCAGAATCACCCTGTGTGTTTGAATTAAAAAGATTTTTTATTCTTAATGAAGCGAAACAAATTATTTCGGGTAAATTTGTTGTCTTTGAGAAGAAGAAAAAAAACATACATCAAGAGAGCGTAGAATATAAAGAACAGTTACAAAGCAGCGTAGAGACTTCATAAATAATGTTGGTTGTCTCTTTTCTTATTCTTAATTGTTTAATGGTCTCTCTCTTTTTTTCTTTTTTGCTTTACTAAAAAGAAATGCGAGCATTAAATTAGAGCGCTGCGGAAAAAGAAAACAGCACGAAAAGTGTAGACTTTCAATTTTAACTATTATTGTCATTAAAAGTGTGCAGCATACTTTTAGGCGAAGGCGCTGCACAAAATTGCAGCACGATAATTGCATAGACTAAGTAAGATAAATGCGAAAAAAAGGCATTTTCACTGACCTGTTGTTATGTTGTGTAGGAAAATCTCACGTAGCAGCAACAATTCATCCTCTGGTGCAGCTGTGAAGCATCCAAAGACATCGTTTTCCGGCCACACTTCTCTGTTGAAAAAATCGAAAAAAAAAATTAATTGAATAAGATAATAATTATAAAATTATAGTAATAAAAAGCTGTTTTTATTATTCAAATGTTCGCATAAAAGGATTTTTTTTTAATATTTATAAAATTAAAGGATTCTAGGCGAAGTAACCAGCACCTTCGTATCTTTTTTTCAAAGAAATTGAGGTTTACTTTAGGCACTTGATTTTAGCGAAAAATCAATGGGAATAATTATTACTGGACGATTTTTAAAGAGCGTGATGTTAAATTCGGAATTTAACTAGCAAAGACACAAACCATCTTATTTAACAGAGCTTTAACAGAGAAATGTTAACATGACGCTGAGAGAGATTTAGATAGGGTCAATTCAAAACTGTCCAACCTTTCCACATAATTCAGATTACACGAACCAGTATATGTGGACTCAATATAAAATAAAACAATATTTCCAACCACATAAAATTTTGGTGCAGTATTGTCTTTTGGTACACAATTTGATTATGTGAAACTTCTAATAATTATTCTGAAAACCTAACATGGTCATCGGGCCACTGACCAGTCGTTTTTGACTGTGCTCCAACAGCACTAATTGGGTTCTATAGAACACAGAATCACCTTTGAGACGACATATCACTTTAGTCCCGCTTCTGAATTTGAGCATATAAAGTTCCAAGTCAAAATTTGTGTTTTTTTTTTTGTGAAAACCTAACATGGTCATCGGGCCACTGACCAGTCGTTTTTGACTCTGCTCCAACCGCACTAATTGGGTTCTATAGAACACAGAATCACCTTTGAGACGACATATCACTTTAGTGCCGCTTCTGAATTTGAGCATATAAAGTTCTATGTCAAAATTTGTGATTTTTTTGGTGAAAACCTAACATGGTCATCGGGCCATTCATCGGGTCAAATTCAGAAGCGGCACTAAAGTGATATGTCGTCTCAAAGGTGATTCCGTATTCTGTAGAAGCCACTTAGTGCGGTTGGAGCACAGTCAAAAACGACTGGTCGGTGGCCTGATGACCATGTTAGGTTTCCACAATAATAATTAGAAGTTTCACATAATCAAATTGTGTACTACAAGACAATACTGTACCTAAATTTTATATCGTTGGAAACATAGTTTTATTTTCTATTGGGTTTACATATAGTTATTTGTGCACCCTGGATAATTTGGAAAGATTGGACAATTTTAAATTGACCCTATCTGAATCTCCTTCAGCGTCAAGTTAACATTTCTCTGTTAGAGCTCTGTTAAAGGTATGTTAAGTCATATGGTTTGTGTCTTTGCTCGTTAAATTCCGAATTTAACTTCACGCTCATCGATTTATATTGAAAACATAATGAGTCTGTTAGTACTATATTTAAAAAAAAATAAAAATACAAAGTATGAATTGAAAAAAATTTTTAACAGTTAAAATATATACTGCATCTGTACACTAAATCTGTTTTGTAACGATAACATTTTAATTTTAAAATTATCACTAAACTTTATTAACATTTTATGGGTGTTCACGACACAAATAATGCAAATAAATTGAGTTAATTAATTTTTGAACAACAAATGATAAATTGTAATCATGTGACAACGCAGCGAACAACATTCTATAGGCATCATTGTGAGCAACAATAACAAAAATATCAATGAACATAACTAGCAAATCATATCTTGGCGTTACCCAATGGGAAATAGAGGCACTGCAAAAATACTTCTGATGCGTTTTCAGAGCAGCTGGAAGCTACTATTATTATGGCATATCTGTTTTACCATAGCATGTCATAGTGGGGAAGCATAATAGATGTTGCGGAAAAGCAAACCACAATCGTTTTTAATCATTTTAAAGAAATTACAGCAAAGGGTCACATGTTTTACATAAGAAATAGAAGTCTACGATTTTGCTGGTATATTGCCACTTTCGTGCTTCTAACCTAGCTCCCTACGAAACAGCTGCAATTGCTTCGCGTTGGGTATAGTGTGTTGCGTCTAACGACGTTACCAGCAACACACTATCGCAAACTAACACCAACACAAATAAGCATAAATATTGAGCTTTAAAGCAAAGTAATTGCACTGGTTGTTGGCAAAACGTAGTGCGTATAGTTAGTGTTATCACAAATGATTGAGGTATTCGGTAAACAGCAACTGGTGCAGCTGTTCTAGTGCATGGTACGCCGTGGGTTCAATTCATCCGTGGTATAAGTCAACGAAAATTATTTTTTACACACGCAACTAAATTTTCTTAAAAGTTGTTGTTTATTACTGAGGAAAGGGAAAATTTAGGAAAATTGGACCAAAATGTGATTTTGCATTTTGTGCGTTCTTTTCAATTTATTTATTAAAATATTGGACAACGAGAGATTTACATTTTCGAACGATTTTTTTTCCGATTATCAATTTTTATAAATTTAATTTACATTCTTTCACAATTTTGTCTTAGCTTGAAAAAATTACACGGTGCTACAAAAATAAAAAAAATTCAATGAACTTTTCAAACGACCTAGTGCAAGTTGTAGGTCTGGTCGAGTACAACACGAAACAGTGTTTGAAAATTTTGTAACACCCCCAAATTTTCAATTTATGGTCAAAAAACCGTTTTTTGGTGACTTTTCGCACTCAACAATTTCTAACTCAGCAATTTTTCAACCGATTTCAAATTTCAAAACGGATTTGGAAAGTCAAATATCAATACTTTCAAAATATATGTACTAGTTCTTCAGTATAATAAAAGTACTAAGTGATTTTTTTGTAAATATCCAAAATTTTTTTCTTTTTTTCTAATATTTGAAACATTGATATTTTCATTGTCTTAAAGTGCCATCGATTTCAGATGAAAAAAGTGTTTTTTTATTAAAATCGATTACAAATTGTCGAAGTTATAAAGTTTTCTCTAGAGAAGAAAATTCGATCTCAAGTTCGAAATAAAATTCTTGTTCTAAGTACTTGATGCAGATATTTGCCTTATGTGATCGTTTTCAGTTTCTTAATGCAATCTTATTCTCGTTAAATGTTTTCTTGATCTTCTACGTGTATTAGACGAGTCGTCAATGTCTCGTTTGAGTGACCAGCAGTACTAAGACAGCATTTTGACTTGGCTCTCTCCTACAAAGCGCTTTTCGATTGCCGATATTTATTGGTGGAATCGTTCACCCTGTTCATCGCTGAGTTGACCCAAATTTTTTGGGAAGAGTCCCAAATGAAAATGCTGAAAATGAATTTTGATGGAGATGTTATATCCCATTTTTCCATAAGCCTCCAGAAATTCGATCACCACCTCAACATAATTATGACTTTTCTTGTTGCCCAAAAAGTTCTCACACTATGAAATGAAACTCAGCCATGCTCTTTTTTTAACTTGATTCAATTTTATTAAAAAGTCTGTATCAGTCATAAGCTTCCGAATTTGTGGTCCAACAAAATCCCTGTAAATTATTATCAAAGAATATAATGCGAGTTAATACGTACGAAAGTAACTTTGAAGTCACTTTCCACAATATTCCACTGCTTCAGTCGGGACGCTAAGATCTCTGTTTGTCTTGATGATAGAATGTCGATAAAAACCTTTGGAGAGAAGTAATAAGGTACTGGAGTAGATTTGGGGGGTGATTAGGGGGTAGAAATGATTATCGGTATTAAGAGCTTTAGTGCACCAAAGTAAATACGGATATGCATAAAATTTTAATTTTTATGAGGAATAAGTTTTTAACCCTTTGGGGGTAAATGGGGTGCTGGGGGAAAAGTGGGCAGCTAAAACTAATTTTAATTGTAAGATATTATTTTGGCACACCTAGATACGTAATTTAAGTAAGGTCTACATTCTGAATTTTAATTCTTTTTTTTTTTTTGAGGGACTTTCTTTTTAACGAATTTGAAAGTGTATTTTTGAGGTTATGTCAAAATCTGAGGGTGATGGAAAAATTCCGACCTTGGATTCGTGTTTAGAACGCCAAAATACATACCGTATGATACCTCATCTTCCAACTACAACAACTTTTGTTTTTTTTTTTTTTTTGTGGTCCTGTGTTATCACACATATTGCCTTTGTCATGGAAAAGGTTCGTAACATTGACAATTTGTACAAGATTTTAATGAAAAAAACTATTTTATCCAAAATCGATACCACTTTAAAATAACTAATATCTGAATATTTCTTTTTATGCAAATTGTGGCAAAAAATTGCGTTGAAATTGCAAAATTTAGAAAAAAATAAGCAAATCTTAGATTTTAACAAAAATATCTCTTGATATTTTTATTACACTAACAAAAAATTGCATATATTTTGAGAGAACTGACATTTTACTTTCCAAAGCCGTCTAAAAATTTGAAAACGGTTGAAAAATTGCTGAGTTAGAAATTGTTTAGTGTGAAAAGTCACCAAAATAGTGCATGGTTGAAATATGGTTGAAAAAATGTCGGAAGAATATCCCGAAGCCAACAGAGACATCAAGGTGTCTGGTTTCATTGTGAGATGCATAGTTTTGCTCAAAAGGTCGTCAAACTTTGGTTTGTTCATACTAGAATAGTTTCTAAACTCAGGATCCGATGTGAACTCTAATTCTTTCAATTTACTTTTTCCAAGAAACTCTCTTTTATTATATCATTCTTTGCACTAAATTATTTCTTCTTATTTTCTAGCTTTAGCTTTTTTTCGCTGTCCCTTTTCACTTTCAATGCAACGATCAACAAGATAGCAGCAGCAAAGTCACGATACGCACACATCGTAATATCAAAACGAAATGAAAAATTCGGTTTGCGCAAACGTTGTATATGCGTGTGTGGTCGTTGCAAGGACTTTACTATCAACCGATTTGCGCAAAAGGATTGTGTCGTTTATTTTGTCATTAAGAAAATAATTTAACTAAACTTATAGTGGATATTTTTATAAATTTACAAATATGGTAAAACACGCTTTTTTATTCCACAAATTTGATAAGGCAAATAGATCAGCTTAAGCCAAAAATTAATGACATTTGTATACAGGCCCGGATTTAGAAATTTACCGCCCCTAGACAGTTGCAAAAATAAATGATAACAAAAGCTTCTATATCATTATAAACGCTCGAAATTTCTGCTTCAACTGATTTGGAATTTTTTTTTTTTTGAAGAATGTAATTAACTTTGGATTTTTTGCTAAGACTTCTTCATTTTTTTCCGATTTTTCTGCCTTCCGTTTGCGGTACTCAAACCCGCTGAATCTTTTAACGGTTGGCACTCATGAAAAACTGCAACGTTGAATGTTAACAATAAATTAACAATGACGTCAATAACCGATCACTAATGTTTAGTCATGACATTTTTCACTTAAAATGTTGGTACGCGTGCAAACGAAATTATCCGGGAAATTCAAATTCCACGAATAAAACAATTTTCAAAGTTTGCCGCCCTAGGCACGTGCCTACTCTATTTATAAGGTTTTCATACACCCCCTCTACGTTGTACTAATTTTCAGTTAGCTAGATTGGCCAAGTGTTCATTGGTTGTTCCATGGTGAATTTCAAGTGCAATGTTCTATTCGAAAAATAAAGTGTATTCGATATAGGAATTTATTAGCCTCATATTTTAGGATTTCATCAAATATTGGTGTTGTGAGAGGGAGTGAAAATTTGAAATATGAAATTTTTACTGTGATATTTTGTTTATTTGATTGCTGGCTGCCTGCTTTGTATATGGAGCTGTAGACAGTCTGTCTGATTTGTATATGGAGATGTAAAGGGTCTTGCCTGTTGGTAAACTATGCAGGGACTTAGTATGTGATATTTTAAGGCAGTCTGCCTTTCCCTTGCTACACATTGTATATAGAGATGCAGGTAAGCTACCTACAAAGCGGCCATCCCTTTGTAAAAAGAATTTACAGTTGTGGCTGGAGTTGTGAGCATTACTGCCTACAATGAGTATTACTATTCATCGATGTTGTGTATAACATATTTGCCGCTGGGATAATACAATATCAAATTTTTGTAAAATTTTCCTCAGAAAAAACGAGTAATTTTAGAATATTTTTATGTGCATTTCTTCTTATTGAAATTTTAGTCATTTTTTACGAAAAGCCGGGTAAAATGGAAACAAAGTATTAGCAATCGCTCACAAATTAATTCTGTTCATTTTTCATATGAAATTAGACTCATAATTGTGAATAATTTTTTGGCAACGATGTTGGGCACTTTTGAAAGACGGAATATATGCACCTTAAGATGAAATAGGTATTATTAGTTAGAGAATCAAACTCCTCTAAGATTACAATTGTAAAGATTTGGATTTTAGAAACACGTTTATTTGAGACTCTATCGTAGGAATTAAGGCAAAGTATTTAAAGTTTAAGGTTTTCAATGTCCTATACTTAGCAGCACTACCGAGCAAACGAGTGTATGCACAGTACAGAGATATGAAAGCAAGTTGCATGCAACACGCTATTTAATTATGTGTTTCATGTACAGGATACGCAAGGATGCAGGAATTAAATTACATTGATTTCTAAAGGCAACAACACTAACGCCAACAACATAAAAAAATAACAACGGCACCATGCAGTAACACCATGCCGTGCATTGCATGCGCAAAAGGATTTAAGTTGCCTTCTTTGTATGGGTATAAAACTGTATGTGTTTGGACACATACGTATAAGCTATGTGTGTGTAAGCGTTGTATGAGTCCTTTGCTGTTTAAGGAAAGTTAATGTTTTTTTGAACACATCAATTTATAAAACTTGTTTTTTCTTTTTTGTTATTGTAATTTTATTTTATTTTTTACTAAATGCTTGTTGCATGTTGCTTGCTGCATCCTGCCTTGCAGCACGACGCATGTTACTACATGGATTACAAGGATGTTACAATTGCATCAATTGTATTCTGCTCATTGCTTATATCAGCGTGTAAATATTTTATTAAATTTCCGCATTAAAAAGCATATTAAATGCTGTTGTATATATATTAATAAATATTTATTTTATGGTACTTTTAAATTTTCAACACATGACTGTATCAGTTTTAATTAATTATTGCAAGATAAATAAATCGTGTCCAAAGGATATCTGTTCATGTCATTAAGCATATTAAGCAAAAAATGTTTCCGCATTGTAATATCTTCATTGCAATTGGGTTAAATTTAATTTAAGGACATGTGCGAGCATTGGCTTAACTACGTTAAATGAATGCCTGAAAGTAGGCAACAAGATATATGTAGTTTTTAAGCTAGCTTGCAGAAAGTATTTTTTTTTTTGTTTGAGGCGGTCTTCTTATATATACTACGAAATATAGACCATATAAATACTATGTTCTTTTTTAACGCCATCACCATGTGCAGTTGTTCTGGAGTCGACATACCCATATCCGTCTGTCTGCCAGACTAAAAACTCTAAGACATTTTACTGAGAAAGGTTCGGGGAAGCACAATAGAAAAACTTAGTGAGTTTTGCTGAGAGGGTGTGTCACCTTCCATACAAGAATAAATGAAAAATGCTGTATTGAGAGTGTCAGCTTAGGTCATGCAACATTTCACACACCAGACAAATTTAAAGCAGATTTCGACAATAGGGTGTGGCACCTCCCACAAAAGCAAAAATTCTATAGATAGGGAATTATTTAAGAATATGCAACTAAATTTTATTCATATTATACAATTTATCCAACAAGCTCAAGACAAAAATCAAACTAGTTTCAGCATATGGGCGTGGCACACAGGCGCGGATCTAGAATTTTTTTCTGGGGGGGGTCACAGGATAGAAAAAAATCAAAAATAACAAGAATAACCAAATAATAATATTGTTTCAACTCTATTTTTTGAAATGCGGGCTGTTTTGGGGGGGGGTCATGACCCCCGTGACCCCCCCCTTGGATCCGCAGAAACAGAATTTAGACGAATTTCGACAAGGAGGCGTGACACCTCCCCGATTCAAGCAAAAACTTTAAAGTAGCACACTCAGAGAGCTATTTAAGATATTGCAACCAAATATCTTTCAAAAACTTGGAATAGTTAGTTCGGACAAGCACTGTACAAAAAGTGTACAAATGTTGACAAGAAGGTGCGGCATCTCCACAAGCAGAAACTTAAAATCGCTTACTGGGAGGTACTTAAAGAAATGGTGGCAAATTCAATACGGTCATGTTTAGCGAATTCATCAAGCACTGGAGGGCCAGTTGGAAAAAATAGGCATGGCATCTTTCAAACAAACAAAAAACTTGGCAACTTGGGTATATTAGTGGATCATTATATGTTCTTTGGAATACCGTGCCTCTAGTGCAAGTCGGGCCTTTGTTATTTCATTAAATTTTTTTGTCTCACAATTTTTTTGGCTATAGCAGTTGACTTTAACCCCTCTTTTATGAAAGTAGGGTCAATTCCATGATAAGAAGATGCCTGAAAGCAAAAAACGTCAATGTATTCTCAATTATGCAGCTTCAAATATAGGTGTAAAGCAAAACTTTTTTCAACCATTATCCAAATTTTACAAAAGTCAGAAGACATGATATGGTTCATCTCTATCAATTCTACTCTAAAATAATCAAAAAAAATCAATTTATTTATGTCTTGGCCATAAATTACTTGATACGAATATATGAAGAAGCGTTGCTTAACAGCATTCTCCTCAAGCGAATAATGAACGCGTAAAAAATTCGTACAGTCAAAGTTAAACGCGAATTTATGCTCATATTTTATGCTGTCACTCAGTCAGCATATGACGTGACTTTTTCTTGATTTTACTACAATCATCATCAACATCAACCCGTGATTCTGAGAGTTCGTCGTATTTCATTTAAAATTACGCTGCTGCTTTTTAACTGTTGTACGCGCAAAAGCTCTATTTCCACACTGTCTGCTGCAGCGGCATCATTCTTCAGGAGAAATTGTGTACTGCCACTGATGTCCTTTGGCATGTCCTTTGATTGTTTACCAACCAACTGTATTTACGGTTTTTGCGCAGTTTTCATTTTCTTTGTCGCTGTCGCTTGAGTTTGCTGCTGCTGCCTTCGCCTTTGCTGCTGCTTACATGTTGGTTTCACATGCATGCCAGCTGCTCATCAGGTGGATATTTTTAATGATGTTGTAATTAAATGACTTGGAAATATTTATTTTATAGCGCGTTGCTCGTTGGTTGTTGCTTTTACTGTGGCTGCCTTGCAGATGTTTTCTTTACGCAACACAATAAATTACACTGGAGAACAATATCACATTTACAAAGTGGTGAAACAAAAACTCCAACCATTTAATGTGAAAAAGTTTGATTTCAGGCTTTTTAATTTTAATTTCATTGGAGATCTTATTATCTGAGTGTTTTTTTCCAGAGAAAAAGTTTTTCAAATTTGTTTAAATTGTCGCACACAATCGCGGCATGATGTGTGAATTCAATGGTGTTTCGTTATGTTAGTATAGAAAATGTTGAAAAAGCTGAAACATTTTATCAAATGTTGAGATAGTCAAAAAAGGTGGAAAACGTTGAAACAGTCGTAAAATGTTGGAACAGTCCAAAAAGGTAAAAGTTGAAAAATGTTGAGAAGTTTCAAAAAAATTGCAAGTGGAAAAAAGTTCAAAGAGTTAAAAAATGTTGAAGCAGTTGGAAAATGTTGAAACAGTCGAAAAATATTGAAACAGTCGAAAAATGTGCAAACAGTCAAAAACAATGTTAAAACAGTCGTAAGATTTTGAAACAGTCGAAAAATGTTGAAACAGTCGAAAAATGTTGAAACATCCGAAAAATGTTAAGAATTTCAAAAAAGTTGAAACATTGGAAAAATGTTGAAAAGTTAAAAAGACAGTTGAAAAATGTTGAAACAGGTGAAAAATGATAAAAAGTTGAAAAATGTTGAAACAGTCAAGAAATGTTGGAACAGTCGGAAAATGTTGAAACAGTCGAAAAATATTGAAACAGTCGAAAAATGATGAATCAATTGAAAAATGTAGAAACATTCGAAAAATTTTGAAAAGTTGAAAAATGTTGAGATGTTGAAAATTTGAAAAGTTTTCAACAGTCGAGAAATATTTAAACAGTCGAAAAATGTTGAATTATTCGCAAAATGTTAAAAAATGTTGAAACATTCGAGAAATATTAGAACTTTAGAAAAATGTTGAAAAGTCGAAAAATGTTGAAACAGTCGAAAAATGTTGAAAATTTGAAAAATTTTGAAACAATTGAAAAATGTTGAAGCAGTCGAAAAATGTTAAACAATTCGAAATGTTGAACAATTACAATTCGAAATGTTGAAAAGTTGAAAACTGTTGAAACATACGAAAAAAGTTGAAACAGTCGAAAAATGTTGAAAATTTGAAAAATGTTGAAACAATTGAAAAATGTTGAAGCAGTCGAAAAATGTTGAAGCAGTCGAAAAATGTTGAACAATTACAATTCGAAATGTTGAAAAGTTGAAAACTGTTGAAACATACGAAAAATGGTGAAAGAGTCGAAAAATGTTGAAACAGTCGAAAAATGTTGAAACAGTCGAAAAATGTTGAAAATTTGAAAAATGTTGAAACAGTCGAAAAATGTTGAAAAGTTAAAAAATACCAGTCAATTTATTCACACAGCAAAAAATTGTGTTTTTTTGAAACGCAGAATTTGCTCACCAGTGTAATGCTACTGGACGAAATACATTATAAATGCTGTACATTGGTATATTTTGTGTTGTTCGCATTTTTCTGTCATTTTAATTGAAAGAAAATGAAAATTACATTGAAATTACTTTTCGTATTTTTTTTTTTTTTCACGGATAAAATTACTAGAGCATTCGTTATTTTTGATGGAAATTGTGTAAAATGCGTAATGTTTAATTACTTTTTAATGCATATTTTCAGGCGTATATTGAGAAATTAACTTTTTAATACAATTAAATTGGCCAGAAGAATTACATTACGTAAATAAATCTTGCAATCGTAACAATAATTTGCATTTGTTTTTGTAGTTGTTTTTTTTTAAAGAAATTTTAATTTATTCTCCGCGCAAGTAAGAAAATCTAATTTACTTGCAAACTTTTCATTTTCTTTGCAGGACATTTTATGTTTTTTCCTTGGCGCTGACACCAATTGCAGGCAATTTTGTGTTCATTCCGCAATTTTCAGAAAAATTTCTAAACCGTGAAATTGAAAATTGTGCGCGTAACAATAAAGTAAATTACGAATGTAACAACAATTAATTGTGCCATAATTATTTTGTCAAAATAAATTATAATTTTTGTGCGACTCCTAAGACTTATAATTTTCAAGGTTAAAGGTAAAAGCAGAGAAAATAAATTTGGAAAATAATGCACCTAAAAGTATGCTATAACACAGAAAAACACATACATAGGTATACAATAAAGGTATACAGCATCATATGTTGAGGTATAGTAATTTAGAAAGGCAAATCCATAATTACGATGTTAAGCCTTGAGCTCAGCTGCTTATGAAAAATTGCAGCAAAATAAAGTTCTTTCAGGATTTTGGCTTAATTATTTGTTATTTTTATTTTTGTGCAAAGTATTTGGCTAAAATGTCTAGACGGCGTTCGTAATAAATTAAAAGCATGGTGTATGTAAGCATTACATGTATATGTGGTTGTGCCTGAACAAATACAATAGTCCTCTTTTCTGAATAAAAATTCCAATCTTCTTTAGCAAGCAGATACTTTACAAAAATAAAATGCATAAAACAAAACAATCCCATCCCTTTCCATAGGTTAAAAAATATTGTGGAAAACAATAAGAGTGGGGTGAGTGAACCAAGTTATAATATTTTGAATAAGAGATTGTTTTTGTTTATACTTAAGTGTTTTGTTTAATCTTTCTTAGTGAAGAACTAACAATAGTTATCTACTTTTGGAAGTTTGTAATAATTTTGAAAAATGAAGGATTGGTGTTATAAGTTTACTTGGTCGAAATTTCTATTGCGAAAAGAGCTGGGGTATTTTAGCATAAGCTTTGATGGGAAAAGTATGTTAGTATATGGTACAATGTTTTGTTTTTTATAGAAGGATTTTCTACATAGTTTAGTATGCAGTCTAAGATTTTTGCAGTACCATGGAGCACCTTTTATTGTGCGAAGAATGTAAAGCGTGATTTTTTAAGTGTTTTTTTTTTTTTGAAAATTGAAAAAAGAACAGAAAATTTTAAATAGTGAATGAAATAATTATTTGGAGCGATACATTAATTCCTGCCATTTACGTTTTAAAGATTATTTGATGTAAATGTTGCCGGCGGTGGTCCATCCCTAAGCTTCAATTTTGGCATAGTTTCTCCAGCATTTCGGCCGGTATCTCACTTATGGCAGCTGTAATGTTGTCTTCAGGGCAGCAATTGTGGCTGGCTTGTCCCTGTAAACGAGAGACTTCACGTAGCCTCACAAAAAATAGTCCAGTGGGGACAAATCGCATGATCTTGGCGGCCAATGGACTGCTCCAAAACGTGAGATTAATTGCTCACCAAAGGCGCGGTATCGCGATCCGTGTGGCCAAGTTCAATTCTTCTATTTTGGGGAAAAAAAAAGTCAGTAATCATCGCACGGTACCTTGCTCCAATGACTGTAAAGTTGCGAGTTTCATTATTTTTGAAAAAGTACACTGCCGTACTAAGCGAAAAAGACGTATCTCAAAAAAAAAATATCCGAGATTCTTATGGCATCGGATAGCTTAAGAAATTGCGCGTCTAATGAAATACTCCAAATGTCTGTATTTCAACAAATTGACATAAACAAAACATCAATTATCTCGAAATGAATTTTTTTGAGATACGTCTTTTTCGTTTAGTACGGCAGTACAGTCAAATGATGCCGCCGGCCCACAAATCGCACGAAACAGTGCATTTTTACAGGGTGCAGCCTTTTAATTGCCTCTGGCTGTTCTTCAGGCCAAATTCGGCAATTCTGTTTGTTGACGTACCCATTGAGCCAAAAATTAGCTTCGTCGCTGAAGAAGTTTTTTCGATAAAAAATTGGATTTTGACATTTTTCTTACAGAGCACAAATTTTAATAATAAAATTCAATGGTTTGCAAGCGCTGTTCGTTTAAAAGTCTATTCATAAAGAAATGGCAAACCTTACTGAGCACTTTTGGCGTTGACACATGTTACGAATCACGCGTGAGGTGACAGAAAATTTACACTGAAAAAACAAATAGCAAAAAAATCACCCGTTATAAGAGTGAACGAAGACTCAAAGTTGAGTTAAAAGAAAATTTAATTTTCTGGTAACCAACGTAGGTATAGCGACTTTAAGTTTTTCATATTAATGTTAGGCATTTATTCATGTATAACCCAAGGAACTTTACTTATGGAACTCTAAGGTTATTAAGGTCTAAGAGAATCAATAGTTAAAATTATGTCGCGAGATTTTCTTTGATTTCCGTTTAGTTGGATAAACATTGTACATCTATTACTCTATTTTGTGTAGGTAATTACCAGAGATTTGAAGCGCTTCTGAATTAGGATTGCAATGTCATTGGTGAATGTTGACGTTATGATATTCGTAGCCACGCTGTGTAGTTAAGTTACAGTAGTGCGCTGCACTGAGACACACCTGCTCGCTCGGGTGATGTAGTCTTAAAAGATAAAGCTTTGGAATTTAACTCATCCTATTCGATAAGATACGAGGAAGTAGCACGAAGTAATTTCTACTTTCATGTATTAGGCTTTCCCACTAAAAATTTCTTCCGGTGTTGCTGAATCGGGCGGTAATATGTTTAGAAAGGTTTAATTTCAATAATGTGTAGAGATTTGCAGCAAAGTTCAAAATCACCTTCTCAGAGTACATATATGCAAACTACCTGGACTTGTAGGTGATTGCAGCACCCCATAAAAATAGTTTGATATTTGGTGTGAAGAAATTATCTCTAGATGGTATTTTAGACATTTTTCTTATATCTCAGCCAGTTTGCACTCGCTTAGACCTGATTATCAGAATTAAAGAGATTTATTATTTTTGTAGTTTTACAAATCAAATAATGCTGATTTGTCTCGAAAATTTGGCCTGTAACTATGAAAGTTTTAGATTTCGTGTAGTTTGGCTAATGATACATCCTAAGGAAATTAACTTACCTAAACAATTTTAGCTTTATGTCTGTAAGTTTCGCTCCATTTTAAATGAAAAATAGCAATAACAGCGCTTTGCTCTTAAAATTCGATACAGATGTTTTTTAATATTAAGAAAAACGACGTGTTTGTTGTCAAGAGCTAAAATTGGCTCAGTTTCATACTTTGCCCACCTATGCCGTAGACTGCATATCATATTACAAAAAATTCCATGATTGCATTGTGCTTGACATTTTATGACATTCATATTCTTTTATGAATTGAACACAAATTAAATGAATTGGGTAAATATTTACAAAAATAAATGTAAATAACATGTTACTTATGAAATTAAAAATATGGGCGTTTTTGGTCTACAATTTGTACATAATATTAAGTGAAATATTTTCTTTTTAGACATCAGGTTAAAAGCGGTACGCAAGAAAAATGTCAAAAATAAGAATCAGAAAAGTTTTGAATTCAAAAAATTATTTCTGCCAACTGCTTTGTCTAATTGGCAGAACTAACATGACCTCGTTAGCAATATTCAGTGAAAATTGCACACAACTACAGAAACCTGATATGTTTTCTTTAATTCTTTTAAGATTTCATTGGAATAATTTCTTTAACACAATATTTTGAGAATTTCCATTAACAAGCTTGAAAGAAGTTAGTACTGAGGCAATAACAATAGCGGCTGTAACAAAAAAAAGAAAAATTGCTCCATGAGCATCAAAATTACGCGCCGCACAGTGCAATATCTATGAAGAGAAAAACCACCCAAAACCCACTGAAGGGCACTGTTGAATTTTTCGTTACGTTATCAAGCCATACAGTCCTTTATTTAGGTATTGTCCTGGGTAGCAAGAGTAAAATGGAAATTTAAGAAAAAAAAAATAAAAAATAAAAAGGGTTTTAAAAGCTATTGTACTCGCAGGCGTTAACTTTAGTTACTGCAGCAGCTCAACGTTAAGCTTATAACGCTTACCGCCATCCTTTAGCCTGGCAACGCAGCAGAGTAGCACCAGCCAGGCAGTTTTGTTGGTAGATGGGATGACTGCGCGTTTTGCAACATTCCGAGTAGACAGGTAAAAATTTAGTTTTATCTTTTGCTATAAATAAAAACTATTTAATATTCTACCAAGCATAGTCAAGTAGTAGGTAGACCAGCAGCCGTTGCATAGTGGCGCAAAACGTTGGAATATAATAAGCTAGAATTATAGAGCTTTGTAAGCTAAGCGACTTAATTTTGGTACCACAGTGCATTGCCAAGTTTCCCGGAGTAGCAGTGCAAAAAAAAAAAAGAGGAAACAATACAAAATGAACTCAACTCACAAAAGGTAAATTCAGACGGAATGTAAGGAAAGTTAATTTATTATGCGCTGCCGCTGTTCCTTAATAAAAAAAAAATAAAAATAAGGAGGAAACAGCAGGATGACTTAGAATATAACAAAAAAAAAAAACTAAAAGGAAGCGCCGGTATTCAAGAGCTTCTTATTAGTGGTACGTTTCGCTAGTTTGCTTTTTAAATTTAAACTTATATATATGAGCATAGAATAGGCAACAAAGTATTACAATGTCCTTTTTTTCACTTCTGCCTCTTCTGCATGTGCTATTTTGCTATTCACTCTCTGGCAATTTTTATGAATGCCTTCGTGTGCAACACTTTTTCCTGAATTTTTGGCATAAATATTTGATGCCGTCTAGCCACTTTATTTATTTAAAAGCTTTTTCTCTACATTCCATCTTGATGGTTTCTCATGCATATTTATTTTAACATGATTTCTGGCTTCTGAAGCTATCCCAGCATTTGCGTATTAAAAGAACCATTTTTATTTTGTCACTTGGCGTCGAGTTGAAAAATGTCAGCGTTCATGTCAAAACAAAATTTAAATAAGTAAATGTTTGTGCACTTGAAAAATCATGTTGTGCAATTGAATAGTAGTTGGAGAGTTTTACGAAATTTAGCTTCAAGCTTCGGGAGCGGACATGAGAAATGTAAAACAATAAAACCAACAATTATGTGATGGGGGGTGAATTTTTTGTTGAAGAACGTTTAAAAAAAATTTAATGGGAAGACTTACAATTTCAATTGATATGTACTTACTTGGTAAGCCAAAATTATAGAGAATTAAGTGCAAAATGTGCACCGGAAAACAGGGATCCTTCTGAGAGAATTTTCGCCGAAAGCGGTCAGATTGTGGAGGGACAACTCATGGATTTTGTATCACGACAATGTTTTGTCACCTTTGTGCAAAAGTTTTTTTTCAACGAATATCATCGACCACTTTATATGGCTCCGTCTGACTTTCTTCTGTTCTCGAAGCTAAAATTACCACTTCTGTGGAAAGCGCTTTGAGTTGGTTGTAGCCATATTTTTCGCTAAATTTGCTAAAAGACTATTCGCTGAGTTATTATAACATAAAATTTTTGTTACGTTTTACCAAAACAATTCCGGTTATCATACTATACATACAGTATTGACCAAAACTAAAGCACCCCCTGAGTACATTTTTTTCACATCATAATTTTTTTATGAAAACAACGTTATTTAACCATGTTAAGTATTTATTTTATTTATCTATACCTTTATTATTGACAAACAAAATTTAAAAAAATTCTGCGTCTCATAAATAAACAGTGAACATTAAAGGAACATTTTAAACCCGAGAACTTAACGGACAAAACTAAAGCACCCCCTTTTTTATGGTAAATAAAAACTTTTAAAATAAGTACTTAGTTGCGAATCCTATATTCTGAACGACATGCGCACCTCTTTAAGGAATAGAGAATATTAAATTTTCAATGATATCCTGCGATATCCCTTCCCAGGATATTTTTAAGGACTGAATGGATCTTCCGTGGTTTCTCAATTTTTTCTGATGATATTCATGTTAATAATATCCCACAGGATCTCAAGATGATTCAGGTCGAGGCAGGCCAACCAAAAACTTCTACCCTATTGCTCTGAAGCCAGCCCTTACAAGCATTAGAGACGTATTTTGGATTATTGTCCTGATGCAACCTTCATTCAAGTGGCTTCTCTTCACAGGCATATGGCAGCATCACGTCTTTTAATATGTCAGTGTACATGAAGCGATCCATAATTTCTTCAATCTCTTGAATTGGCCCAATCCCTTGACCAGAAAAGAAATTTCAGACCATTACACTGCCACCTCCACTCATTACAGTGACTTTGCAATACTTAAAATTCAACCTTTTTCCTTTTGGCCTGCGTATACGCCTTATTCCACGCTCACCTCAACTGGAGTGTCTAAAAATGGGAGACTATATTGTTTTCTAACAAATTCAATTATAACTTGAAAGATTCGGATGAAATAAGACGTATACGCAGGCCAAAAGGAGAAAGGTCTTTCATTGTAATTTGCAACTGCTTTTGATATTTTAATAACAACAACGCTTAGTTGGTAAACAAACAGAGTAGTAGATTTTTTTCTCCTCGCTATGGCAAGGCTTTGTTGGTAAGTATTTAATCAGAGCATTACTTGAAAAATTAGAAAATCTTTTCACGCTTACATCCTAGCTTTTGTTTAACCGATCTGGAAGTTGGTAATTATCGGTCACTCTGCTCAATGAGTATTTTAATTTGATATATCATTTATTGCTTTAGGTTTTCTTGATTCTGTCAACTTTTATCATTTTAAGAAAACTTTTTTGTCTTATTCTATCGCAGTTTAGTTTTCTAAAGGTTTCACTCCTACCACGTGTGAACTGCTCACATGATTTTTTTCTAATACCTTTAACGTTATACTAAAAGTTTCGGAAGCAGCCAACATTAGCATGAGCTTAAGGTCATATTTTAAATTTTAAGCGCTGCATATTACAAAACCTTAACAATTGTTGCTTTGTACTCATACGTTTCCTAAACTTATTGAAATTGTTATTGAAATTTGATGAATTAATAAATTTCCAGCATGAAAAGTACTTTTTGATTTTTTTTTTTTTTGTAGTAATAAGACGTATTAAGCGCAACTTACCTTGCAGCACGCAGTAAAGAAATCGCCTGCTCTAGTTTTGATTCACGCAAGAATTTATGGATTCTTATCATACAATCCTCTCTGAAAACAAAATTATATAAAAAGTTTATTAAATTATATAAAATACATTATATTTATATACAGATGTTGGTATGTATGTAGATTAGTGTGGTTCAAAACCTACGAAAACGCAATAGCGTACTAGAAATTTTTGAAAAAAAGAAAATCCGTGAAAATTTTTTGGCTAATCGGAAGACGTTTTCACTGTCTCATCGAGTTCAATGGTTAAAGGGAGCAATTAGTTTGTTTCCATGAAAACACTTGACATTTTTGAACCACCCTAGTGTACATATGATATTTAAAACTGTAGCGTCAATAAATACATATAGCTTTAAAAAAAGAAATAAACCATTGCTCACAAAATAAACGAAACGATAAAAACATAATACTAGGCAACACAGAAAATAAAAATTGTAGAAAGTAGTTGGAAAATACAAATGAAAAGGGACGGATGTAAACATTAAAACAGAAATTCAATTAAGAAATTGCTAAGGAACATTGCTACTGTGTTTTGAGCCCTTCACCTGTGTAGAAATTCTAAAGAAGTTAAAGGTTGGTGGCAATAATTAATGAAAAAATTATGGAGGGAGTCTTTTTGCATTTAAATAAAAAAAAATTCAGAGTGCCCATAACATTTTTGCGCTAATCATTTTAAATACCAATGAACAATTCAAAAGTCACAGAACTTTAAGTGTCAAGTTACAAGTGTTTTTATAACCGCCTTTTAAAGGAAAAAAATCTAACATGGTAGAGTATCTATAAAATTTGTAAAGACTACATGGTTTGGCCTTTAGGAAACACACAATATTTCAATTTTTTAAAGATTTTATAAGGGACTAGCTAATCGTCGCGACTTTGTACGCGTAGCCTGTTTTTAATTAAGTTATAATCGAAGTTATTCCGGTCACTTATGAACATAAAAGTACCGGGCAATAAATTTAATGTGCCATTACCTTATTTACATCCAAAAAGACGTTAACGTACCAGGTTTTAATGATATGGTGCATTTTAGTATGAAATATTTTGGCTGGTAAAATTTTATCCAGTAAAAACTAGCAGGCTCTCTCATTGTCACTTTATTCTCTCACTGCCTCTCACGTTACTGGATATTTGGTGTTAACAAACACAATCCAGTAACAATTGTTACAAATTCGTACAAATTTTCAGTAAGCAAACAGACCAAATTCATGACAAAATACAAAGCACACACACTAACTAACACATTCAATTCCCATTCAACGATTTGTTATGTTTACATGCTCTTTTCTATGTGTGAAATTAATTTTTTTAGCTATTTTAAAACTGAAATATTTTGATATTTAATAGGAATATCGTGACAATTATAATTGGAGATTGAGACTAAGCGTCTAAGGAATATCCCTAAGTAAATTTGATTGAAATTGATCAAGCAGTTTTTGCGTGATATGCGAACATCGAAAACAGTTATCATTTTATTTGTATAGATTAAATTAAGAACATGTATATTTAGAAACAAAATCCAACATTTAATAAAAATTCACTTATTTAGTATTTTATACAAAAGAAATCAGGAAACAAATGAAAACACTTACCGCTGATCGTCAATACTTTTTTCCGCAGTAGCATCAAATGGAATTGGCTGATCTTCTTCAGGTAATTGAAAATCATTTGACAAAAGACTGGTGATATCATCTGCCATTTCAGCCCATTTGTTAGCCAATTGTTCCTGTGAAATTGTGAGAAAAAAGATATGAAATTTCAAGTTCGAGATGAAAAGAGAATACACCCCAGCAGCGGTAATACGAGAGCGATGCACAACAATATTTACAAGTTTCCTAAAAGGTTTTTTCTAGGTTTTTATCATAAAGTGAATTCTAGAAAAATTCTGACATTTCCGACCAGCTATCAAAATAATTGCTTCACAATAAGTTGAAAAGGAAAAATACTTTGCTAAAGTAATTAAAAAAAAGTGTGAATTTATAAAAAGTAGGAAATAAATTCCACTTTTTTTAAGTTTGTAAAGTCGTCAAATTTTTAAAACTTATGTATCCCAATGTCAATTCTCGCAGAAAAACAAAATGAACAATAAAATTGGCCTAATAGTTTCGAAGATATGACATTTGACCAGGTTTTTAGCTAAAATTGCTCTTTGTGTGCAACGTATTAAACGTTGAATGTGAATTCAATTTTCTTGATTGCAACTTATTTTTTAAATCGATGGAAAAATTGAAGCGAAAATTTCAATTATTTAACTTATTGTAAATTACAAGTAGAGAAAACGCACTGTTCATTTGACATTGCCATTTGCAATGAAAATTAAAATTTTTAATTAATATTAATTAAATTCAGTTTAATTTTAATTGTAATACATTTCAATATATTTCAACAAAAAAAAAATAATAATAATAACAGTGAAACAATTGTTAATGTAACCACAAACAGCTTAAAGGCGAAACGCGCTTACCACACCCACAACAGTTCACATTTGCTACTGAGCACAATGAGTTTTACATTAATTGTATTGATTACAAAATTATAGCATAGTTTTATTGTAAAGAAGAAAAAAAAAATATTCAAATTTTGTTTCTGGCATTTTAACCCTCAAATGAAATTATTGTATTTCGCATTCTTTGGAAAATTTCGTTTCAGCGACAGAAATTTGGAATATACGTATAGAGGCACATACACACTGTCGTTCTTAGAAATTTCGTGAGGATATTTTCAGCACCTAATTTTTGTCTAAAAAAAACTTTTGCATTATATGTAATAAGTATCCGGAATTTTAAGTAAAACGAAACAAAATTATTTATTCATCGAAATTTGTTTTTTCGCCTCACCACCGATTCGGATTCGTTTTTTGTAAGTAAAACGTATCCGTTCCAGTTTTGTTTTTTGTAAATAAAACGGATCCGTTTCGGATTCGTTTTTTGTACATAAAACGGTTCCGTTTCGGATCTGTTTCGGATTGGTTTTTTGTAAGTAAAACACTTCGTTGGATTCGTTGTAAATAAATCGGATTAATACTGTAGCCATGTAAGTCACTTGAAAAACATGACGTCTTATGTTTTCAGAGATACACGAGATAGGGTACATTATTGGCCATAAATATATGTTCAACAAATGAGAGAAAGATATCAGATATTTTTACGATATTAACTCTTTTTTGAGGCGTCATTCAGAAGACTCTTGGCTCGTTTGCATGTTGCGTCGCCAGTTATTATGCGTATCATAAAAGTGGAGTCCGTAGAAGTTCGAGAAATCATGTCTACGGTGCAATGCTTTCGACGTTTTTTTAACATAAATTGAGCGCTTTTGTCACAAGTTGAGTGGCGACGCATTTCAAGCCTAAGTTATCAGTCAGATTATTTGAAGCGATTTTAAATCAGATGTTTATTTCTTATTCCAACTCTTTAACAATCATGCGACGATTTGGTTGAAACAACTTTTTGATTTTCTTGATGTTTTTTTCGTATTTTTATTGAAGGTTGATTAGAAAGCGGCAAGCCCACTATCACGTGTCGACTTTCTTTCTTTAATGTTTCAAACCATTCACATGTCTGTATTCTGACAGTCGCGATTCGCCGTAGGTCGTCTGCAACACTTTGAGTAATTCAGCACACTATACATATATAATTTGTTTCACAAAATTTAAGACAAACCTTTTGTCCAGCTGATAACTAACAGTATGAGTTACAAAAATAGCAGCAGTAGCCATACAAAGTGACAGATTGCAATTGAATTATGCGCGATAACTAGTGGCATCTTTAACGCGCTCTGTTTTTATAAATAAACTTTACATACTTTTTACTCATAGCAGTATACGAGTCCTTAGAAAAAAAAAATACATATTTTGGGTTGATTCATTTATATTTTTCTATTTATTTAGTTAACCTTTTGTTCAGCTTTTGGCCAGCGATTCCCTAAGTTTCGCAAACGTCCAAATAGTAAGATTTTGGACAGCTTTCGAAATAGACGTTTCCAGCAGTAACCCACTCATTCAATGTAAATGTTTTTTCGGCTTCCAGCAGTAACCCACTCATTCAATGTAAATGTTTTTACGGCTTCAAGTTTGGATACAGGAAAAGTTTGCCCGAAGCCAACAATCCGAACTTCAACTTGAAAGCACCAGCACAGTCATTGAATCGTTTACACGATTGTGTTCATACCATGCCACTGTAAGTAAACGGCACCCCAAATCTTGTTCATGTAAAATTGATAGCACTTTTCATTCGATATCCTCAAAAAGTTTGCGCACTTTAACTTTTCGATCACTGACCATTTTGTGGATTTTTTCAATGTTTTCTGGCATAGTCACATCACGTGGACGTCCCGAACGATGTTCATATGTGTATCCACATAATAATAATAATTGTGGATTCCACGCCGATACGCCATCTAGAAGGTACTGGATTATTCGAGAAAGTGAAGACTGTAGTATAAAAAGGTTGTCATCTGAGTAGTTGAGGGCAGTTGAATTTAAGCAATAAAGTAACACTGTTGACTTTAAGTAGTAAGACATTTGATTTTAATACAGTGGATTTTAAGTAAAACAGTTGTCTATACAGTGCCAGATTAATATTAGAGTTTGAATGTTAATGAAATAAACAATTGTACCGTGTAAAAACTAACTTTTGTGATTTAAATAAACCATTTTATAATTAAATAAGCTTGTGTGTTTTTGATTGCTACACAATCCAGTGATCGAACTCAGAAAAGTGTAGGAGATCGAAATTATCGCCTAATTGACAGGAATTTCGTATCATTACGTATGTTTATATTTTCATACAATTTGAAGCCCTTTAGCGCCATATTGCTTTACATGAATTACAAAATGATGACAAAAATAGCCTCATTTAAAGTTTATACAAAAAATTGTATTTTAAAATTTAAAATCTTGTCGAGTGCAAAATGACGCAAAAAAAAATACAAAATGTGTGTAGTCTTGTGTTATTTAAAATGGAAAATGCAACGAAATTCGTGTTAAAATGATGACAAAAACATTAATTGTCAGTGAATGCTACGATTTAATGTCGCAACGAAGTTTAATGTAAGTAAAAAAATCTGCAACATAATTATTATTTTATAATTAAAGTGAAGATATATTATGTATGCTCACATAATTTACAACACAAAAAAAAAAGGAATAATTAATCGATAGCAGGCATTTTTTGTTGGCTTTATGGGCCTGGGTCAGTATGTTGGTGAATATTTTGAAAAGAAAACTTTGAGGTGTGTGGTTCCTTCACATTTTTCTTTTGGAATTGGTAAATTTCGAGATTGCACGAAAATATTTAGGAGTTTTTTGAAAGCCAGCATCAGCTCATATAAAAGCAAATCTGTCCATACAAAAAGTTGAATTTTCTTTCGTGTTTGTCAACACCATTTATTAAATAAAACTGGGAATTATTTAGATTCTTTTAGCTGACTGAATTGTTTGTGAGAAGATTTGTCGGAGCCATTGTATTTGGTAATTGGAATGAATTACAGCATGTTTTATAATATTGCATTTGAATATTTAGTAAATTAACTTTTATTAAGTTCGTAGACTTGATATGTTATTTAAAAAATTTTAAAAAATTTTACTCATTTTTCCACAAGCGCATATTCCCAGCGATGGCCACCAATTGTCGCCGTCATTGTCGACAACTATTATCGCAGTTAATATTTAAATATTGTCAATAAAATAAATCTCCTCCTACATGCAACATATTGCATTGGCCGGAAGTCCTGCTGAGCGTTGGAGAATGAAGGCGTCAGCAATCGGGTTAAATACCAGCAGTGGACAGACAATAGTTTACACAGTAAGTAAGCAGCACGACACTACCTTACTCCTTAAAACTCGCACCATTTAATGTTTTTCACTACATACACATGTAGTTGCATATACAAATAATGAAACGTAAATTTGTATGAATGCTGCATACACATGAATGTGTATAAACATCTGTGTCAGTGTAAGTATGTTGATGCTTTTGTTTGTAGTTACATTCATGAACGACCACCAGTCAGCAAATTAAAACTGTGGGCCTTGAACAAAAAAAAAAGAATGAAAATAAAAGGATCCATTGCGAGCGAGCAGCTTTATTTTCACTCAATTAAATTTGATGATTCACATAAATTTTTCAACGAAAATCAGTGTGAGAGCGCAATGGACAAGCGATAATTTTTTATGGCCAATTTAGGGTACATTTGGTTTTAACTTGGCAAAATTACAACATTGTACGCGCAACAGAGACCATCAGATAGACGTCAGACTGATTGAGAAGTATTTTGAATAAAAAGAAGTTTCTTCAAACTTATTTAGTTATTTAAAATTATTTTTTTTTTAAATATTAATATAAGTTTGGACTGTTGAAAATAATTAGCTCGATTGATTAGTACGGATTAGTCATTTTGCTTTACTTTTGCCAAGTGACAGCACTCATTGGAATAATGATTTGCTTTAGACTGGATCGCTTTTTTTTTTTGAAGGCCAACTTCACGCACGTGAACTTAAGAATATCTACATCTGATGCTGTCTAAAATGATGATGTCAATGCAACACTTTGTAGCAAAGATTTTGATCTTTCTTAACTTTCGTATAAGTGATGGTATTAACATTTTCTAGAAAAATCGTGTACTCTTTCGTAGCTCCAATTTGGAGCACTCTAACATTTCCCCATTGGGTAGTTAAACTTTGTACTAAAACAATTTCATAATTACCTCTGTCTCAACTGGTTTTTTCTCATTTTTCTTCGATGTCTTGCCGGAACGTTTCTTAGTGCTGCGTCGCTTATCCTGCACTACAACTGAATCCTTACAAAACTTTTCCATCATCTTAATAAAAACATTGGCCGTCTCAACAACATCGCAAAGGTATGCTCTGTAAAAAATTTTAAAAACACAAAGTAATTACATTAATTAATAAATAAATTCATTTTGTTAAAGTTAAATCTGGTGAAATGCTGCAGCAACATTGTTGTGCATTTATATCAATAAAGATAAATCATTTCAATTCAGAAATTTATTACTGCGTTGATTAACTTAAATAGGAAATATTGACTACACGTACGAGTGGTTATTGAGTTTAAATCGTCATACCCTGATATTCGTACATTTATTTGTAGGATGATTTTCCAAAATCAGTGCAATGCAGCTGCTATGCATTTCAATCAACATTTAAATATTAAATACCAATGAATTGATTATTTATTGCATATTGACATATGAATTTAATTTAATATTCAGCATAAGCAATCGCAGTGTACATACGAGTACTGTGTCAACAAAGTCTATTGTATAATATTTACTCTAGTCTTGCAGAGAGCTTGTATTATACCATGTACAAAGGGTGTATTAGATTTATAAATTCCTTTGTAAAGTATAGAAGAAGCAAGGCAGCTGTGGAAAAATATATGTGGGCATTTCCACCAAAAGGCCATCCGTGACAAAAAATTAAAAGTTATTATACGAGTAAAAGCGTTACTATCTGATATTATCTAAGGAAAATATTCAAATTTTGTTAATTTAAACAATTTACACCAGAATTCATTTATCACATTGAGCAAACCACCTGCAAACTTGCATAAATGCAGTTTCTCTTTTTTTGTAATAATGAATAGTATTTTGCCTTGAATATTTAAGTGTGTAAGAGAGGTGATACATGATGATAGTCTTACAGAAAAATCTCTCTTCCAACGTCAATTAGCTAAAAACAATGCAAAAACATCAAACCAATCTCTATTAACTGTAAAATTTTAATTTGCTTAAGTTCATGTTCTAAAGTCACAAATAAAATAGAAAAACATCATTTGTTCTCATTTCGAAATTGATAACAGCAGCAAGTGTGTCAAAATTTTTGCACGAACAGAGTTTCATGTACATATTTAAAAAAAAAAAAACGAGTGCAAAAAAATTAAAATTGTAAATTTTTGGAGCTGTTTGAAGTTGGTCATGTTCGAACACTTAAGTATAGTAAATAGGCAGTTCAAAACGGTAAAGCCACTTTTTCACAGCCATAGTCTTTGTTGGAAAGGTTGTGAAGAGAAGGAGGGAGATGTATACCTTTTTTTTCAATAGTAAGCGGTGCCACGCCCCTAACGGGAAAAAATGTTTCCACGGATAAACTTATGGACCGATTTTGATGAAGTTTTTCCTAAAGATAGATTGAAACTTAAGAAAGATTATTAGAAACTCTGATTCCTTAAAGCGGGCGTGGCAATGCTTCAAATGGGGAAAAACGGTATCACGGCTGTGCCACTTCTCTCCGATTTTGATGAAATTCGGTATGCAAATAGATTGAAACTTGAGTAAAAATATTTTTTTATGGGCGGTGCCACGCCTCTTACTAGAAAAATGTTTTAACAGCAAAAAGATAAGTTTTATATTCTTTTAAGAAAAATATCCACTCCTTCCTCTTTTCTTTGTTAATATTGATCTCACTAATTGATTTGATAAAATTGCCCAAGTGAACATAAAATTAAAAATATGTCCCGTTCGAATGGATTATTATGCCTTGTAAGAAAAAAAGTAAATAAGATTTTTCAATCAACCGAAATCTATTAAAAAGTTACATTATTCCATAACATTTTGAAATTAGTCGCATTAAAAAATGTTGCCAGGTTTCGTTTAAATTGTAAAGACCAAGTTGTTTTAATTATTGTGTAGAAAGAAAAAGGTTTCGCTGACTTCTGCTTTTCTATATATAGATGGCCATGAAAAGCACTTCCGCTCTTTGTCCTTTAACCTTGATTTTCAAAATTAATTTAATTTTTTTTTTTTGAGGATGAATATTTTTCTATTATATTCTAAAAAGAATGTTGAGGTATTTCATTTTAAATACGTTAAGCTTAAGAGATTCGAGAAAACTCAAAAATGTTACCGCACAGCTACGAAACGCCGTCGCTCTCTACAAAAAGCTACAATTCAAATATTTTGAACCTTCATAGCGATGAAATAAAAATTGTACGTGGAAATCAATGTTTGCGCCACCATTCGATTAGAAAAGGTTGAAAATGGATTTAAATAAGCATTAAGGGTAGAACCGAGATAGTCGTTCCTGACACAGAAATGGAACTAATGTGTGTTCACCTTTTCGGTGAAATGATGGTTGCCGCTCTGGATATTTCTAAGGCATCGCGCCCTCATATCAAAATTAATTTCATTTGGTGTTGGTAATTCCTTTGCTCGTTGGATTACGAGCTTCTGCAGCGATCGCTCTATACACGTGTTGAGGTAGACGGTTTCACCTCTAACGAACACTTCATTTATGCTGGAATTCCTCAGGGTTCTGTCCTATCTCCTACTCTTTTCGTGGTGTTTACCGAAGACCTTGTGTCATCGACCACCTACCCAATCCATTCCTTTGCGCACGACAGCAACATTTGTCATTCATATTGCTTTAAAAAGCGCCCAAGCTCTGAGGAGGTTGAGAGTAAATGGCGGTATATGAATGACACACTCGTTCACGACCTCAACACAATCACCGAGTGGGGTCGTATTAACCGAGTCAATTTTAATGCTACAAAAACCCAGTGCTGTCTGTTGTCTCACAGACGAATGGATTTCTCACTTCCCTTTCTTAATATGGCTGGCTTGCATATTGCGAGGTCAACAACTCTTGACGTTCTGGGCATATCGGTTCAATCGGACCTGAGGTGAACAGATGTACAAAAGAAGCGGCCAAGTGCGCTGGTTTTTTGAAACGGTGTAAGAGATACTTCACTCCAGTTGATCTTCGTAATGTCTACTTCACTTATATTAGACCCAAACTAGAGTACAACTCACACATTTGGGCCGGGGCTCCAATAACCACCTTGGAGCTGATAGATCGTGTTCAGCGACGTGTGATGAAACTAATGGGTGATGAATCTGTCATTTTGATTCACTTCACCACCGGCGTACCCTTTTCTACAGGAATTATAACGGGATGTGCTCTAGAGAGATATGTGAACTGATTCCATTAGCCCAGATTTGCTCTCGCAGCACTCGGGCATCCCATCAGGCTCATCCCTTTTGCGTCACGCCGCTGTTCAACAGGTCATCACACTTTCGCGATAATTCTTTCTTTGGCCGAACTATTAAGTTGTGGAACGGCTTGCCTGCGTCTGTTTTCCTCGGCAGCTGTGACATCGGTAAATTCAAGATGAATGTTCACCGACACTACTCCATCCATCCCCTTCCCTCGAACTTTTCTCCTTTTCCTAAAACCAACACGGTGCATTGCAATTATAGGGGACATCTTCTGAACGTTATATAATGCTTTAAAAAAAACAAAAGTTGAACAAAAATGGGCCCAGAGGATGCCAATGGTAACGTAAAAAACATTTTCGATCTCAGCCTATCGATATGTTGTCAAAAATTTCACTGCCATACGATAATATTCTTTAAATTTTTCAGAGGCGATGATGCATATTAAGTTACTTCTGTATTTATTGGCAGTTTCCACTGGTGATCTTAAAAAGAGGACAAATAAATTTTTCGTTTGCTTGCTCGAAAACTATTCCTTCAAATGTAAAAATAATATAGGCAAGCAAATACGACATAGCTGAGTTACGTCGGTTTTAAATGTTGCTTAAAGACCGATTTTTTTTTCTGAAATAACCGTAATTTTTTTCGTAATTTAAATAGATTATTGAACAACCCAGCGGCAAATCGATGAAGTACTCTGAATTTTCATATATGAAAAGCTATACCATTTGTGTTGTATGTTTCACAAATGAAATGTAAGGGGTCTTGCTTGTTGGCTGCATACTTTGTATGTGGAGATGTAGGCAACTCGGTAAACTATACAGGTACTTGGTAAGCGATGTTTTAAGGCAATCTGCCTTTCCCTTGCTACACATTGTATATAGAGGTATAGGCAAGCTGCCTACAAAGCGGCCATCCCTTTGTAAAAAGCATTTACAGTTGTGGCTGGGATTGTGAGCATTACTCCCTACAATTAGTATAGCTATTCATGGATGATGTGTATAACATATTTGCCGCTTACTTACTTACTAAGATGGCCATAACAACCCGTTGTCAGGTTACGGCCGACCTCATTAGCTCTCGCCAGGCGCCTCTGTTTTGCGCGCGCCTTCTCCAATCCTTAATGCCAAGCGCGGTTAGGGCTTCCTCAGCTTGGTCTATCCACCGGAGGCATGGTCTCCCTCTTCGTCGTTGACCGGGGACCTTCCCTTCGAATACCTTTTTCGCTGGAGCTTCTTTATCCATACGATGTACATGACCCAGCCAGCGTAGTCTCTGTATTGTTATACGCTTAACTATGTCAATGTCGGCGTAGAGCTCATACAGCTCGTGGTTCATTCGAATGCGATAGTCGTTGCCAACTCGAACAGGACCAAAGATTTTGCGGAGAACTTTCCTCTCGAACACCCCAAGAGCGGCTGCGTCTGTTGTCGAAACCACCCATGCCTCAGCGCCATAAAGAAGCACAGGTAGAATGAGCGTCTTGTAGTGTTAGCTTTGTCGATCGAGAGAGAGCTCTGCAACGTAATTGCTTACTGAGACCGTAGTAGCACCTATTAGCAATTGTTATTCTCCGCTTAATCTCCAGACTGACATCATTGTTGCTGGTTACGGCAGTGCCAAGGTAAATGAATTCCTTGACAACTTCTTATTTACAGTTGCCCGCTGTAACATGAGTGTCTAGATCCCGTGCTCTCTTGTTGTTGTTAGTAGACATCATGTATTTCGTCTTGCCCTCGTTTACCGTCAAACCCACTTTGGCTAATTCCTTTTCAATAGCAGTGTAAGCAGCAGTAACATCTCTTTTACTCCGACCGATAATATCAATATCATCAGCGTACGCAAGGAGCTGAACACCTTTGAAGAAAATGGTGCCATTATGATGCACACCGGCTTTTCGTACGATCCCCTCCATAATGAAATGGAAGAGATCGCACGAGAGCGGGTCGCCTTGTCTGAAACCTCGCTCGGTATTAAAAGTTCCGGAGAGGTCATTCCCTACCTTGACGGAGCTACACGTATTGCTCAACGTCATCCTGCAGAGCCTTATCAACTTTGCAGGTATACCGAACTCAGACATTGTTGCGTATAGGCAATCCCGCACTCGGCTATCAAACGCAGCTTTATAATCGACGAAGAGATGGTGAGTGTCGATTTGAGTGTCGATTTGATATTCATGGGTCCTGGTGAGATAATAATGTTGAAAAATGGTTAATTTTAACATTTTCGTACTTTATAGAGAAATGGGACTTTTTACTTAATAACCCAAACAAAGTAAATTGAAAGAATCATGCCTCAGGCAAACTTTATATTAGGGTACCTAACGAAAAATTGGATTTCACGACATTTAAAAACAATAAGACTACGTCGAATCTAATCGTCCCCAGTGCAAGAAATCGACGTTTTTTCTCACCTACAATTTTAGTCATAGTATGACTCTTAAGTGTAAGGGAGTAAATGACCAACAACATTTTATCGACCTCTTGAAAAGTCCACTAGCAAAAACAGTAGAACCCTTAACGAATAATACTTGACAATTTCTATTAAATTTTTTTGAAATTTTTATCTTCAAATAAAATTGTAATCATTATCGAATGCAGTGCGCCAAAATCAAAGTTTTTAGTCCACAATTTTGAAGCAAAAATTAACAAAACGCAAATCAACGCTTTAACAAATCAAACATCTACATGTTGTAGTGCAATTTGCTTTGAAATCTCAAAGCACTTTGCATCAATTACGCTCAACTGTCCTGTGGCTGGTATTGTCCTTTGATCCTTTCGCAACAACAGCGACAAATGCCATAATTTTAATAATTTATTGTGCGATGCTGCTAATGTTTGCTGATTGCTCGCAATTACTGTACATCAGCGTTAGCGTGATTGGCTCCTGAGACACAAGGGGAATGGACGGACAAACGGACGGACAGATAGACAATATGCTTCAATTGTATGCGTTGAATCTTTGCGCTGATTTAAATCTTTCTTCATTATAATTAATATCGGTATCTTTTGTTTTTGCTTTTGATTCGAAATGTTTATCATTTGTATTTGATATGGTCGTTATTATTGTGATTGTTTTGCTGCTGTTTTTGTTATTGTTGTTAATGTTGCTTTGCAAACATTTAATTATATGTTTGTTATCAATTAGCTTTACCACGCCCTCACTCCATCTGTCATTGTAAATAATTTTCGCATTAATTAGATGTTATCCTTTTGTCAGCTCCGCGCGCTCTCTCTTTGAATATTAATTATAATAACAATTTGTCTATGTATACGCCAAGTAATTTAACATATCTATCTGCATTTGCATCTGCCGCAACGTGTTATCTGTTGTGTACACCTGTCTGCGATGTTTATGCTGTTGTTAAGGCTGTAATTTGACATTAATTATATTGATGTCAAACAAAATGTTTTTTAAGATTTTTCCCTTCCCAATAACTACATGACTGCAATCAGAATCGATTTAAATGACAGTCCCGCCTTCAAAAATACCAACGAGGATTTGTTACCATTTTTAGTCCATTTAGTGCCGCGAAGAGAAAATAAAATTTTTAAATCCTGCAACGACTTTTTTCACTATTTTTTAATGTGAAATTGTAGCTCTAATTCGAAATATTGTTAATTTAAGCACGCGTTTTTATATTAGTATACCTTATACTTCTTTAGAGTGTTTGTCATTTTGCATCAAAGCCATGCTCGGCCACACTTAGCAGCAGCGCTTTGTAAGCTGCTGCCAGCCTGGCATTATATCTTTGCACTCTATGTATATTTTCCCTTTTGTTTTTGAAACAAAATTTCAACATTTTTTTTTGCAAAACAATTTGCAATTGTCGATGACTAGCTGTTATAAATGAGCCAGTAATTTGCCTACATTAACGAGAGCTGTCAAAAATCATGATTTTGCAAAAAGTCATCATTGCCATAAACAGCAACGATGAATCATTTCAAGCCCACAAAACTTTTCCAGTCAGCCATCGCAAAATAGGGAAAGGCAATTAGTTTGCATTGAAAATTTATTGGGAAATCAAAGCTTGCGGATTTTGACGGAGAATAAAAAATCCAAATAGATTTTTCAATTCTCAATAAGCAATCATCAATCATTAGTCAAAAAAAAAAAAAGTGATTTCCGGCAACTTTCCAATGGAAAAGGCTGCTTAAATGGCAAGACTTATGTAGAATCACTTTAGGTGGCGAAGTGTGAATGCTAGTGGCAAAACAACTTATAAACTTTACTCTGATTTTTTTCTTTTAAATGAATAGAAAGTTAAATGTTTTGCAATATTATAGAATCATAATTGAAAATAATAAGAATGTAGTCGTGGCTAGTCCAAAAAGCAGGGAGTTAAGGGAGAAAAGAAAAATTTGAGTTAGTGTAGAACCTCAATTTCTTGTGATTTGGAGAAAGTTATTTATGGGAATGCTATGAAACTTAGAAAATAAAGGCATAGCCAAAGACACATGATAAAGTGAGCGGAATTATGCAAATGGGCGTAGCATATTAACAATTCTATCGGACACAGGAAAAAAAGTCGACAGAAGTGGGGAGTACTGAGCAACTGGGCGTGGCACCTTCAAAGCAAGCAATAATGTTATTCCGATACCATAGCCACATAAAATTATATACAAAACTTCAACCTTTTTGGGGTAGGTGTTAACATTGGGATACCAAACTTAAATTTTACAGCGGCTATTTTTAATTTTTTTCCAAGGTTCTAGGATTCGGTTACCTTTACATTCAAAAAAAAAGTTTTTATAAAAACCACTGCAAGTATCAAAATTTAAATCTTAAGAGATTTCGGGAACGTGCGCTCGATATGACTGTTATGATAGAAAACCTCAACTAATGAATAGAACCAGTTCGCGTACCTCTATAAAGTGTACATCGCGTTGTAATCAGACCTTGAAACTTTTATACTTTTATTCAAAATGTTTTCAAAATAAAAGTTTCTTAAAACTTTTTTTATTCCAAAAAACTTTTCATAAAAGTTTTTTTTTGACTTTTATTAATAAAAGTTTTTTTAAAAGTTTTTTCTTTAACTTATATTTTTGAAAGTCTCATGCAAAGAGTTTTTTTTGACTTTTATTTTCCAAAAGGCGAAAATAAAAGTTTTTTTTTGTATGAAAAACGAGGAAAATCCTAAAATAATATCTTGGATCACTAAGCAAAAAATTTCAAAGGAGAACACTTAGGATTATTGATAATAAAATCCAAAGGAAAATACTTAACATATTTCTGAAGAGGAAAAAATTTATGATAATTACGCACTTATATTTTGAAAAAAATTGTGCTTAACTCATCAATGGGAAGAGGCCGAAAATGGATTTTGGGAGTGAAAAGGGAGGTTTTTTAACCCATTTTTCGAAAAAAATTTACTGCACGAATCGATGAGAAAATGGATTTTGGAAGTGAGAAGTGAGGTCCCGGACCCTCCTAAATGGGTTTTTGACCCTTTTTTTGAAAAAAATTTTATTGCACGAATCGATGGGAAAAGGCCGAAAATAGATTTTGGAAGTGACAAGTGAGGTCCCCGACCTTCCTTAATAGGTTTTTTGACCCATTTTTTGAAAAAAAAAATTATTGCACCAATCGATGGGAAAAGGCCGAAAATGGATTTTGACAGTGACAGAAGAGGTCCTCGACCCTCCTAAAGAGGTTTTTTGGACCCATTTTTCGGATTGAAGGATGGAAGGTAACAAGTTACTATGGCATTGATGAAGTATTCTTGAACCTGATAAGAAAAAAATTAGATGAAGTTACACTTTAAACTTTATTAAAATTATTATAATAAAAACTTTTATTCAATTAAATAAAATTTAAAGAAAAAGTTATTTAAAATTTGTTGCTTATAAAACTTATTATAAACTTCTAAACACAAAAAAAATTCTAAAAACTTTTAATTTCGAAACTTTTTGAATTGAAAGTATAAAAGATTCAGGGTCTACTTACAATTATATGTGTATGTTACCGGCCAACCTATATTTTAGGCAAATCTACTTTTTCCTAGGCCCAACTAGTTACCGCTCAAGCCTAAGGATATGCAATGAAAACTTAATGGAAAATTATTGTAGCTAGCGATGCCGGTGTTAGAAATTCTATAGAATGTAAACACTAAACCGCAGCTGTAGGCCATCAACACACTCTAACATTTATGCAGATGTACTGTGGTAAGCAAAGCAAGACAATAAAGGCATATGAACTTTATTGTATGCTTGGCAAGTGGGCAGCATCGGCCAGGACTCAGATACCTTAATTTAAGTGATTCTTCAAAAAAGTTAGGGTAAGTGGGCGGACTTTGGCTACGGCTCAGGGTAAACAGCTTATAGCCAACTTCGCTAGCCACAGTGATTATACCTTAAAATGTCATTGCATACTTTTAGGCATGTAAGTAAACTAGTTTGGCCTAGGAAAACTAGTTTCTGTTACATACATATACATGCAAATTACTGTTTAGTTTAAAATCTTAGTATTGATATTTGTTTATAGCAACAGGCTTTTAAAATGAATAGGCTTAGTAATTGAAATAGAATGCGCTCATAACGATACATGCAAATACATATAGTCTGATGTGGCTTAAACCTAAATCAATTGGAAATCATTTAAAAGACGAATATTACAGTCATTTGGTTATAAAAAAAGACGTTACCTGGAAAGTTCTCCGGTAGTTTTGAAAATGAGTAATTTTATGGATTTCGATGTACCCTTTTCTAATTTCCACTTAGCCACCTCATTTTCAAAACTACTGAAAAACTTTCCAGGCAAAACTGCTAAAAGATTGTACTAAAATCTTTTAAATTAAAGAATAAATAAAAAAAATAGAAATATAGAGAAAAATCAATTTTAATTGGATTTGTAGCGGAACTATAAAAAAAATTGAGCAGCTACGTTCTTATGACGGTTTACATACTTTCCATTAAAAGTTTTAATTACTTTTAGAAATTCAAATGAAAACGGCAGTGTTGCCATCTTAGTGGTATTTTCACTTAGACTGCAAGTGTGCGAAAATTGTATCTAGTGATTTTCTTCCTTTTTTTTTTGACAGTAAGGAGTGTTTGCTTTATTTTTAAAATTATGGAGGTATTGTTAAAGTAAAAATGTGTTAAAAACAAAAACAAGATCACTTGTAAAAAGCCATAATTACAGTAGTTTACACTCAAAATGTTCCATTGATCTGAAGTTACTTTTCTTATGTAGATTTTCCTGCTGAGTTCGAAAATGAAAATAAAAATTTTTTGAATGGTACAGTTTTCGAGATATTGTGGTTTTTTCACTTTTTCGACCTCTTTTCACTTTGAAACTCATATCTTGAGCTAGAATTGTCCAATTTCCTTTTTCTTAGTGTCATATTAAAGATAATAAAATGACAAAAAAACATGTGTAATTGCATTTTTTATTAAGAAAGTGGTTCAAAAGATATAGATGAAAATAGACCAGATTTTAAGAAAAATCAAATTTTACATTTGATTCTGTGGCCACGAAAAAATAGAAATAAAATAAAAACAAATAATTTTACTTTTTACACGTAGAGCTGATACTTTTACGCAAAAATTAAGACATTCCACAAGAAAACCGCCTGTAAAATGACAACGTTAGAAACGATTGAATGAATAAGCCTAAGTCCCATATTTTCTGATCATATCAATTTTTTCGACAATATCAATAAATCAAAACATAGTTCCTTTTCCACAGTAACCAGTGCATTTCCATTTTCTGGGCTATTGAATGTTTTACGCCAACCTATTCTAATAAATCGAAAACACCAAACAATAAAGAGAATTGCAACGATTAAACTAAACAAATTGTCGAAAAAATTGATATGATCAGAAAATGTGGGACTTTGACTTATTCATTCAATCGTTTCTAACGTTGTCATTTTACAGTCGGTTTCCTTGTTGAATGTCTTAATTTTTGCGTAAAAGTATCAGCTCTACGTGTAAGAAGTAATATTATTTTTTTTTATTTTATTTCTAGCTTAATATATGAATTTAAAAGTGAAAAGAGGTCGAAAAAGTGAAAAAACCACAATATCTCGAAAACTGCACCATACAAAAAATTTTCAGTTTCATTTTCGAATTTAACAGAAAAAATTACATAAGAAAAGTATTCTCTTATCAAAGGTACATGAGAAAAATCTTTTTGTACCGATTAGGCTCAACAAATTGTCGAAAAAATTAATATATTCATAAAATGTGGAATTTGGATTTGGAACGAGGAAATTGGACATTTCTAGCTTAATATATGAATTTTAAAGTGAAAAGAGGTCGAAAAAGTGAAAAAAGTCACAATATCTCGAAAACTGTACCATTCAAAAAATTTTCATTTTCATTTTTGAACTCAGCAGGAAAAACTACATAAGAAAAGTAAACTCAGATCAATGGAACAGAAAAAAAATCATTTTGTAAACTAGTGTTATTAATATTTCAAACTTATTACTTTTATTGCATATCAGTTCGGATTCTTTGCAACAGCACCGCAGTTATATTATTAATAACGTTTACTTTAAATATTTCCTCTACAATAATTCTCTTTAAAATCAAATTAAAATAATTTTAAATTTAAAAATTTAGTGAGATCTGCCGAGGAGAAAAACATTCTAGTGGCAGTTATAAACTAGTGATCTTTCAAGGAAATCGTTGGTAACACTGGCAATGAGGTTAAATAAACATAGAATTTTTATTTTAATGCTGAGGCTTAGGGCATCATTAATTAATGATGACCCGCCGTAGAAGCAAAAAAAAATTATTTTGCAATTTTTCTCATTTTTCTTTATGTTGGTAGTATATCTATGTATGTACATAAAATTTGCAATGATTTGCACTCCAAACATTTCCAAATGGTAAACATTAACGCCCCAGATACGATCAAAGCTAATTTGTAACTGTTATGTGCTTGATTTCCTTGTGTATATAATAGAAGCAACGGCGGAAATGAGCGGCGCACTGGCATAGTTGTTAATATGTAGTTGCACTGAAGTGTATGTATAGACTTTAGTGCATTCATTTAATGTTCTGTTTTGTTTGATTTAAATGAAAAATAAAAGCAAAGCACTTATATTAAAATTGATTGAATGAACTACAAATTTTCAAATGTTTGAGTTCACTTTTGAGATGTAGCAACTGAATTCAAAGTGAAACCGTGCCTGAAAACTGATAGAAAGCATTATGTATATTTAGTATTTATGAATGTATTTATATTTGTGTAAGTGCAGGGCTGTCGAGTGAATTGTCGAGTTGATTTTTCATCTAAGCTCATCAAATCTTTTGACGCACCTACTTAATAATTCTGGCATGGATGAATACCGCAGCACAAAAGGACAAGCTAGAAGACCTAAATCCAAAAAACCGTCTATAAACACACTAACCAAGCAAAGTTTTCCATGGGTTTATTTTTCATATATCTTCAAAAATAATAACATTTATTGAAAAACTCTTGCGAAAAAAATTTCACACCGCGAAAATCTCTTGGGAGAAAAATTACATGGGAGAAAAATAACATGGGAAAAAAATAACATGGGACAAAAATATTATGGGAGAAAAGTATCATGGTAGAAAAATATTATATGAGAAAAATAACATGACATAAATATAGTGTAAAAGACATAAAATGCTGTATGACATTTCATTTGATGAAAAAATAGCGAAAATATGTTATGAAATAAATGCGATAACCGATGTGGGAAACCCTGATATAAGTAATCAGTTTGCTAATGAATGTGGAAATGTTCTACTATGCTGAATACGGAGTGTAGTTTTCGAATCTTAAGAAAATTATGCTGCAGGATAAGGAGACTATGTAGCACAGCTAAGTCCCTAATTTAGGCACTCTGCTTGCCTATTGTATTTGGATAATAGAGTAAAACCCCAAATAATAATATTTTATGATAAAAATATCGTCAGATAAAGATGTAATGAAACTATTAAAATAAATAATAATTTCTTCAGAAAATATCTGAAAATTCTTACGATGAAAAATTTACTTCCTTAAATAAGTGACGAGATAAAATCTTCATAGTATCAAAGAGTTTCTAATAAAAAGAAAACGCTCTATGCCAGCGGTATTTTAGTGAATGTTTTTTTATATACGAAAACATTAAATCTTTTCGAATTCGGAATACGTTATGCATATCATTTATCGAATTATAAGATAAATAAGCAGATTAGCTGGAAGATATAATTCTCATAACATTGGCGCATCTTGCTATAGTATACAATTCGAAATTCTTTTCCTATCACGTTCTATTTGGAAAATTAGTAATTTTTAAAACTCATGCAATAAGAACCGTGCGAGTGAGGTATGAAAAAGCGTAAAAGTGCTTTTTTAATACTCATTCCATTGGATAGTAAAAATATTTAATTTCTTTGCATTAAGCTTTACATTTGCTTACAGGTAATTCTTCTTGAATAAATCCTGCAGTATTGGATTGCTGCTGCAGCGACATCGAATTATAGTATTCCTAAGCAATTAATACAACTTTCATTATTTTATTTATGTGCGTCCAAGAAAGAGTTTTTCGAAAAATAAAAAGACATTTTTTTTAAGCTGGATTTTATCTACTACTACTACTACTACTAGAGCTACTTATTCAAGATTTATCTCTGAAATTTTGGTCCAAAAATGTTCGTCAATAAGTTAGAAAAGTGAAATGCTGTGAACGACCTCAAAAGTTGCGGTGGGCAAGATACACGGAAAAAAAATTCTGTAAAAATTCATTGGATTTCCGACAATAATTATAGTTTTTCTCTGTAATGCCCAGATAGTAAGCGAAAAACTGTAATAATTGATTGTGATTGTCAATGAAAAATTACAGCACTCACACTGTAAAATTTAACATTTACTCCGAAAAAATTTTAAAACGAAAATTTTACTTTTTGTTTTTATTTTATTTTTTTCTTATTTTATGTTTCATTATACTTCCTAACCATACTTCTTAACATAGCACGAAACAGAGAACCAGCCTGGCAACACTCATATAATTATTTTCTTGTAACCATATATCTACATTTTATGTCGTATTTGTACAATGCTTGTGACAAAAAAGTTATATCGAATCATAAGATAAATAATTTATTATGTGATACTTATTGAAGTTTTTACAGTTTACCCTGTAATTTTTATTTGTCGATCATAAGAAATTTTCATTAATTATTTAGTACTTTTTGCTAACTAAATTTTTCCCTTACCACATTGTATATTTTCCATTCTGAAACTGTAATAATAAAGTTTTAGAATGTAATGATTGAAGTTTGCGCATCAATTTATACTGAGTATTCCATGAAATTAGAAATTACAGGACTATACGACAATTTTTCCTGATTATTTTGCTTTTTTTGAATATCTCATGTTATTTTTTACAAAACCTTTTTTTCCGTGTATCTATAGACTGGTTCATCCGAAAAAAGAAAATTAAATTTGTTCGGTTAAGCAAATATGTAGTTAAGGGGCGGTTGATCGTTTTTACAACTGAAAAATTTTATATTTTGACTTTTGAATGCTTTTTTATGGGATATCAAAACTATCAGTTGGTGATACACAATTACCATCGAAACATTAAGGAATAATGAATAAGGATATAAAAAATTCATATCGAAAGCACAAGGTCCTATTGCATTTAATACGACGTTTGCATTTGTTGGCATGATGTTTGGCATAACATCTCATGGTTTCTTTTGATCGTCATATTTACCATATTTGGCTGCACATTTGATAGATATAAATTAATAGAATGTATAACTTATACCAGAAGTAGCCCTATGTATGTCAAAGATTTATAGAAGTTTTTCATGGACTCTTTGTAGTTTTGCCTTGCCATGGCTAAATCTGGTGTCAATAACACTTTTAAATGATATGATACAGCAGGAAATTCTTTTTACCAAAGAATTGATCACATCACATTATCTAAAGCTAAACATGAAATGATTATGAAAAAATGAAATGATATGTAAATGAGATTATGCGGAGTCTTGAAAGGAACAAACTGAATGCTATTATGGTCAAGAGTTCCCGAAGTGAAATTCGAATTCAGCGCATCAAAACCCTTAGGAAAAGTATAGTCTCGTTTCTGAGTCTGAAATTTTGTCAGCCTGTGTTATTAGAAGCGGCCATTAGTAGTTATATGTTGATAGAAAATAATCTAGCTGATGAAATACAAGCTTTGGGTATACTTTGTGTCAATTGTAATCTACATACCCATTTTACGAAAACGTCAAATACGCTTTTGGATATGTTCTTCATAAGACACTCTCCGAAAATACGGTTACACACTCAAATTACTAACTCAATATATTCAAAAATGATTTGAAGAAATTATTTTTCTCTCTTATGATTTTGATTTAAGCCTCGAAAGTTATATTATCTGATTTTAAAAATTTTCATTATGAGCGACTAGAATCTTATAGTTAAAATATTGATTGAATTGAAATTTATCACATGACATCAAACCCAAGTGAACAAGTCGAAAGTTGAAAAAATGTGGGAAAAATTTGGAAAAAATTCAAAAAAAGTTTAATGAAATTGAATAAGTCGAAAAAGTATTGCAAATATTGAAAAAATAGTTAAAAGATGTTGAAAAAATAGAAAAAAGTAAAAAAAAAAACCAAAAAATTAAAAAAAAATTATGAAAAAATGCTGAAATAAGTTGAAGGTTAGATAAGTCGAAAAAATAAGGAAAATTTTGACTGAAATTGAAAGAGATTGAAGCGAAGTTGGAACATTTTGAGAAAGGAATCTCGAAAAAAGCTGATAAATGTTGAAACAGTTGAAAATCGCTGAAAAAGTCCAAAAAATATGGAAACTAATGAAAAAAGTTGAAAGTTTCGAATAAATATAGAAAAATTTCAAAGTATTTGAATAAGTCGAAAAAATACGGAATATTTCTCTGGAAAGTTTCTTAAGTTTTAGAAACAAAAAATTAATTTAGCGAGTTCAAAGAAAAAAAGAAATGTTTAACAAGCTCACTTATTGCAGTAAAGCGTTCACAATAACACAGACGATTTAAATGTCACATCGAATAGATAAAAATTCTGTAAAAATGTTCGTGCCAAAAAACAAGTTTGTAAAAGTTCAACATAGCGACCCTAAAAATAGCTTAAATAAAATATATGTGCATGCTCATATAAACACAGCAAGCACTAACACTTAATTACTGTGCAAATACACAGAGACATTGACGAAGACACAGACAGTCTTCTACAGCCAAGTAAGAAAAACCAACACTGAACACAGATAGCACCAGCGCCAATATAGCAACACCGAAGCAATTAAAATTCAACTTAAGTTTTTGTCTCTAAATAATAATAATTTTATGCCAAAGCACGCATCCTCAGCATGTTTGCAAAATCAATTAAAGTTTTCAATAAATGAATTTGTTGTTGGTAGTAAAAGGAGGTCGTATGCGAAGGCGATTAAAGCAGCTAACAACAATAGCTGGTAGCATGTAGTAGTGGCAGCTTGTCGGGATTAGATATAGAACAACAATGTCTCGTCTCTCCGCCTTAGTATTTGCGAATATTTAAGGAATACCAAAGTACATTTATTATGAACTATGCTGAACGTAATCCTATTATTGTAAATACGGTATGTAGGGAGTGTGAGGCGTGAGAAATGGATGTCGCAGGGATTAGAGTGTTGTCAAAGAAAAACATCCTTCAAACAATGCAATTTTTCGAATTTTTTACGGCCACAAATTTATTGATTTTCATTTTCGGAAAATCAGCTTTCAAGAGCTTATAGCCTTGTAGCACCAGAAAGACTGGGCCGAATGAAACCAACATTATTCGAAAACTGATTTCATTTCAATTTTTATTTTTTTCTGTCCTGGAGTATAAGTCTCATGTTATAAAGAGATGTATCTTAAAATTTTTACTAGATGGCGCCTTAGCTAAATATCACAGTAAATGTTAAAAGTCTGAAGCTTTGTTACAGCCCCAATATATACCATTTATCTAAAGCGAGTATGAATAATATCTTAGCTACACTGAGTTACTATAGAAACTCAACTTCAAATAAAACTATTGATATTCTGTAAATCTAATTTCGATTGTTTTATTGTTACTTACGATCGAAGCGTGACCACCGCGCGGGGGGAAAATAGCTTGCCGAATAATTCACCAGACTAATATCGGGAGAGGTGCGTGTGTTTATTGTGTGTCCGCTGAGTTACCGTTGGAGAAATGTAAGTAATGACGATATTTGGCATTATTATTATTCACAAACACAGATATTTAGGAATATATTTAGAATTTTGATAAAAATTTGCTAAATTCTTTCTCATTTAGTACACGTTGGTGAAATAGTTATATTTTTACAACTGCGTTACTGCTACACTGCGTTACCATACAGAGTAACGCAGTTGATTTTTTGGTAATCAGTTACTTTGAGTGTACTTTTATAAGTAAATTATATAATTGTAACATAGATACCAGTTCATGGGTTGGTTTATTTAACGGACAATTTTTTTTTTGTTTGTGTTTATAGAAAAGATCATAATTTTTAAATTATTTTTTACTGAGCCTTCTGTTCAGTACTGTTAGTGCGAAAAATTTTTTATTTGTCAGAACTCTTCAGTAATTTTTAAGATGTTGATTTTTTACTAGCCATATTTAAGAAAATATTTTAGTTTGTCAGAAATGTTAAATTGAATTTATTTTTGTAATTCTATATTGCATTAAGCTCATCTTTTGTTAAGAATAATTATCTGTTAGATCTTCTTTAAAAAAGTACAAAGTGGTATGAATGAGCAACTACCGTGTTACTATCACTACCACTTTTGTACCCAGGTTTTATATGAAACTATAGTTATATTTAGGCTTCTAATTATTAAAAATACCTTAACTCTATATGCGTCTTGAAGTTCACCATAAGCCTGACCTTCTCTTGCATTTTTGTGTATTAATATATGTATTAAGTGGATTTTTTGGAAAATTTTAAGATTTTTGTCACGATTTCTTAAAAATACTTTACTTAACTTATTATTTCTGAAATTTATCTTAATGAGATAATAGTATTAGCTCTGTTGCTTAAAAGTGTCAAACAAGTTAGCTTAATTAAACATTCCTAAAAAGAAAATATCAAGTTATAGTTGAGTAACGCAGTTGACTTTTTTTTCTACGACTTCCATTATAAATTGTCATAAATCACATAATTATCAACAAAAGTTCGCTGCAGATATGTGTATACTATAGAATACATTATAATGATTCTGAATTAGTACTAAAAACTAAAAAAATTTAATCTTTAATAATTTATTTTTTTTTTTAAACTTGTCGTTTTATGCATTAAAAAGAATTTTGGCCCAAATATCTCGAAAATGGATCAAGACTTAGAGGTTTTTTATTTTTAATGTTTCAACGGTAAAAAAAATTAGAAAACTTGCATAAAAAAACTTTTTTCGATGTTTAAAAACAACCGGAAAGCAATTTCATTCGAAACTTTGCCCTGTCTAGAACAGACTTTTCTTTAGACTGTCTTTCCGGTAAGAATGAAACGTCAAAAATTTCATCAAATCTGACCATGTTGGTGTCATTTGTGTTTAATGAAAGTTTGACATTTCATCATGAAAAAGTTGTCATGATAACAACGCTTGGAAATTTTGGATTATGATTAAGACCTTAACCACTAGACTGCGATATGTTCTGACCAGTTGCGGCGCACATTTACACGAAATCATATTCAAATGCTAAATGGCTTAAGATTTAATCATTAAATTCAAAGAAAGTCAAAGGTTACGTCATTTTGACAATTCGTCAGGTCTAAAAAAAGACCCAATACACTATAGCTAGAGTTTTTTTGAAGCATATTGTGTTATTTTACTAAATTTAATTTAATTTAATTTTTTTAGTCAGCAAAGTCGCTAACCATTTAACTAAACAGAGCATTAACAGAGGAATGTTTACACGAAACCAAAGAAAATTTTGGATGGAAAAAAATAAAGATGTGCAGCATTTTCAACACAACACAACGTTTCAAAAGCAGTTTCTGTTTTTTTGGAATATAACCTTCGCACTCCTTAATTTAATCCATATAGGCGACTTATTATCGACTTACTCTAAGCAAACAGACTTAAAGCGCGAATTACAGGAATACAATAAGGATTTTCAAAATTTTTCTGAACTTATTTCGGTGGTAAAAAAAAGTGTATATACATAGGTACTGTAGTGAATTGGAAGAAAAATTACGCGAATGATAATTTTTTAAAAACTTTTCTACTTTTTCAACATTTTTTGATCTTTTCAAATTGCAAAATCACAAAAAAATCAGTTTTTGATCATTTTTACGAGATTTTGAGTACGTTCCGCTAAGATAATTTTGAAAAATTTTGGACCAGATTTGTGCATAGATTTATTTCGATTAGGTTTTTATTTCATCCGGTAATAAACGTTTTTATAGGTAGATAGACTTTCAATTTCGAAATTATTTTAAAAAAAAAAAACTCCTTTGCAACACTCTAATGCGAACAGTGAAGCGTGTGTGCGTGATGCGATACCATCTATTTTATACTCACTTGGTGCTATGCGATTCATTGTAGTTCATTAACAAATGCAGGATGGTCTCACGGTACTCGAGGACATAGCATACGTTATTCAATAGCATATCGAACAGTGCGCTTGCTTTTTCATTCGGCTGCTTTTGCAATGCCAGCAAGCTCTGTAGCAACTCACGGAATGTCTATAATTAAAAAGCAAAAGAAAGCATTAGAAAAATTGATAGAATGAAAGGAAGTGCAAATAAGATGAGCACAAGAAATATGTTTGGAAGGAGAATAAAAAATCAAAAGCTATAATGGCAGATGAACTCATTGTCAGTTAGTCAGCAAAATTGAATAAAGATTAAAAGGAATATTTTCATCACCTTCATCAATTTGGCGTATAAAGGAATACAATTTTTTATGCTTCGAACTTTCTGCACATTAGAGGGTGCAGCTTAAATTTTGATCAAAAGTTAAGGTTTCACTTCTTAAATTTGTTTGAATTAGTAACTTTTTTCTCGAATTTTACTAATTCTGTGATAAATTTACAATTTTTGCAATCACTTTTTGCTAGAAATAACGATTCAATTGGTTGGCTTAGTACTTTTTTAATTGAATAAAAGTTTTGATAGCATTTCATCTATGTAACTTACTTATTTTTTCGAAAATATTAAAAGAAAATAAACTAATTCTAATGTCTAATTGAAACTTGTGTGACATCAATGTGGTATTACTCAGGATTTATTCTATAAGAAGCTTTAAATATTTTAAGAAATAAGTATGTCTTAGTTTGTAGTGATTTACAGCCCTATTCTGGCAGCTTACCAAAGCTCACCACCTTAACAAAATATTTAATATTAACACGTTGTTAATGTTCCGTATTCTGGCAAAAATTTAAAAGCTTTTTTCTATACTATTTTGTTAATGTCAGAAAGTGTCTTAACAACGAGTGATATTTCAGTATTGAGCTAAGTAAAATTATTTTTTTTTATAAAATTTAAAAGGCAGGACAACGTGGTTTTAAATATTTACAACCATGTCTTAAAAAAACATTTATTTTCATTGACATCAATAAAAAAAATACTGGATTTACGAGAATCGAACCCACGCACGCGAGCTATGAGTTCAAAGTCCTAACTACTTCGCCACGTTGCCTTGTATATTCAAGTTTTTTATTACTCTATTTGTTATTTTATTAATTTAAATTTAAAAAGTTCTCTTACCAAATTAGAGACAGATAATGTAGTTAAATATTCAAAAATTTTACGTTTTATATTGAAAGTGCCTTTTTAGCGCCAATTTAATCAACGCTCTGAACAGCCATTGTCAAAGGAATGCATATCATGTATGTGGGAAAAAATTTAGAAAATTTTTCTAGATAACATTCAATGAAACTTAATTATTTTTTAACATTCTAAAAAACAAAAAAAAAACGTACATTTGCTTTAAAAACAGATTTTTCCTGACGCAATGGCACGTAAAAGCAATGAAGTGCAGTGCAGCAGCTTTTTTTTTCTTTGTTTTTTGCAATATAATCATTTCGGAAATGGTACACGTGACTTTTTCTGTATGATTACCACTGTTGCGCTTGCATTCATTTTCCCTTCTGTTTGCAACAGCTCGCTTGCTTCCTTTCAGCGAACTGTCTAATAAAACAAATGAAAGTTCTACACTTTCTGAAGCAGACACTGATTGTAAAACGAGATAAGACACTGGTTGCAATGAACTGTTAAAGATACTCGAGAGTACTTAAGAAAAATGAAATCGAAGCAGGGGAAATGCGAAGTGCGAAATGCGAAATGAAAAGAACATTAAATAAGAAGTTGTAAAAGTAGCTTAACGTAACTTTAACAAATCGAACGACTAGAAATGATTTTGTGTACTTGAAGTCTTAAAATCAAAGCTTTTCTTTCTTACTCACCTGTAGTGCAACGTGTAAACGTTTCGCCCAAAGCCTCGCCTGGCTCTTGTCACTGACAATCATGTCCATGTCGTGTTGCATGCGCGTCAGCACCCAATGAAAGCACTGAACACTCAAGGATTCACTGCAAAAAGGAAATAAAATTTGTGTTAATTTAATTACTTTTTTCGTTTTTCTTTCATTTTTTTTTTCTTGCTACAAAAATTTGTTAAAAGCTGGAAAACAGCTATACAAAGAGAAAAAGAGCTAGTTAATTGAATATTTTCATAAAAGGGAAACAGGTTTCCTTTTTTATTTTTAATTGTATTTACTTGCAGTTAAAAATGTAGCGAAAAAAAATTTGCATTTATAAAGTCGTATTAGTAATAGACAGCTTTGAAAAGCAGCAGCTTTTCAGTGTATAAATAAATTTTGTATAACATTTATTCAAATTCTGCAAAAAAAAAAAAAAAACGTGTGCTGTGGGAGCACAGTTTTCAAAAATTTAAAGCTTGAGATCACAACAAACGTTAGTTTAACTGAGATTCCTACATTTACTTGTATTTTGTTTTGCACAATATATGCGACTAAACGGAATTCACCAAAACAATACCTCTACACACGCGATTAAGTTTTGTTGGACTCATTTCTTTAGAAAAAGATTAATTAAGCAGCGATGGGAGTGACTTTGTAGACATCCTCGTAAGTCTTGTTTATAAACGTTTTACAACAACTGGCTGAATAATCAATTTTTTTTGGTTTTCTGGATAGTGAGAAATATTGGGATACTGAAAAACTTAAGAACCTGCCTATCAATGGAAAAAATTTGATGCGAAATGTTTGTACTACCGCGTGTACTCAGCTAATAATATTAAAAAAAAAATATAACTTAGATCCCATTTCTTCCTGATAAGCGCCAACAGTGAATCATTAAGAAGATTGAGGTGGTCACTTGACGACGCCACAAGTAACAAGCTAAATTTTAAACAAAATCAAATCTACAGGGTGTTTTTTTTTAGAGGTATAGAGCTTCGAATTGAAATAAAACACAAGAAAATCGTTTTAATGTCCATCAATTTGGCTTTATTGGAAGGATAATTTTATGCCATTAATGTTTAAATATGATTTCGGGCATGTGGCCGCCGCGGCTGGCTCGAATAAAGCCAATTCTACAGGTCCAATTTTGAACTACTTTTTCGAGCATATGGGGCCGTATGTCGGCAATAACGCCAAGAATGTTGGCTTCCAAGTCCCCTAACGTTTCTGGTTTGTTGGCGTAGACGAGCGACTTCACATATCCCCAAAGAAAATAATCCAATGGTGTCAAATCACACGATCTTGGTGGCCAATTGACAGGTCCATTCCGCGAAATTATGCGCTCATCGAATGTTTCCTTCAATAAATTGATTGTGACGTGCGCTGTGTGGCATGTAGCGCCGTCTTGTTGGAACCACAACTCATCCACATTCATGCCATCCAATTCGGGAACAAAATAGTCGGTTATCATGGCTCTATACCGGTCTCCATTAACGGTAACTGACTCTCCAGCATTATTTCGGAAGAAGTATGGCCCAATGACTCCACCAGCCCATAGAGCACACCAAACAGTCAGTTTTTGTGGATGTAATGGCGTCTCAAGGGTCTCATGTGGATTCTCTTCACTCCAAATGCGGCAATTTTGCTTGTTGACGTAGCCATTCAACCAAAAATGAGCCTCATCACTGAACAAAATTTTGCGATGAAAATCAGCATCGAGGTCAATCTCATTTTCGGCCCATACACCAAAATCACGACGCATTGCATGGTCTCGCGGCTTTAATTCTTGCACAAGCTGGATCTTGTAAGGTCGCAAGCCAAGATCTTTGCGCAAAATCTTCCATAAAGTTGATGGACAAAGCTCCAATTGCTGTACACGGTGGCGAATCGATTCATTCGGGTCCTCTTCAACATTTTGCTCTACAGCGGCAATTGTTTCTTCGGTGCGCACTGTTCGACGTCTCTGCGGATGCGTATTATCACATAGAGTAAACGTAGTGCGAAAACGACCCATGGTTAACCGAATTACTTGCTCTGATGGACGATTATGTCGACCATAAAATGGACGGAGCTTGCGGTAAACTTCGCGAACTGAACCATTATTTTCGAAATAAATTTGCACGATTTGCAAGCGTTGTTCTTTTGTCAACCTGTTCATGATGAAATGGCAAACCAAACTGAACATAAATGACATTAGAGTTGCCAGATTTGACCATAAAATGCCAGTTTTATCTCTATTCGAAAAACAAACCTCTAAAAAAAACACCCAGTATATAAAACTAGGGATGTCCGCCTTCTGCTCGCTTCGGTCACCAACTTCACGATCCGTAGACTTCGCTGGTGAGCTCTGGCAAGCGCTTCTCGTTGTCAGGATTTTTCTTTTCTTTTTATATTTGACAATATAATTTTACTTTTCTTGAACAACTAAAAGTATGCAATGGTATGTTAGCTTTAACAACTTAAATTGTGCTACGGATTTTTTGTTTTCTTCTATATTTATTTGTTTTGTTTTTCGGTTATTTTTCTTCTTTCATTATACGCAAGATTTCTGACATCGAAAACTATTTTATATCACAGAAAGACTACAGACAAATCCAGAACGTTCAGATAAATTTAAACTTTTCACATCTGTTACCAGTTTTCTTTTCCAAATTTTTCAAAATTGATGAAGTAGCATTTGTATTCTTTCACAATCCTTGTATATTGTACGCTGTCGTCTTTAAACCTCCGTTGGGCAAACATCTGGTTAGTCACATTCGTACCCAATGGGTCCAGCTGGACCCCTATGTATTTTCATGTAATTATATGTAAATATTGCGTTTTGGTCATGCGTTTAAACGTATACACTCACAAGGCAGGTAATAATTTTCGGTTTCTCTATTTTCACTTTGGTTCTGGCCAGGCCCGTGCGCAGGAATCATCCATGGGGGGGTTTTTCATGTTAGATTATGTTCATGAAAAATCAAAAAAAGGTTTATATTTAAATATAATTAAACACATACATATGAACATGTGAGGCGTTTAGTTGCAAAACCGGCAAAGTCCAAAAAAATTAAATTTTTAAATATATTTTCATATATCAAAATCTAGACCATGCTTTATCTTTCTAGTATGTTTTTAGATGGAAAAAAAAGTTTTTTGACAGAAATATTAAATTTTTTTAAATTTATTTTTGATGCACAGATTTCAAAACCGGCCAAGTACATGAAATTGCTTTCAAAACCGGTCCAACGCCTTGAAATCAAAACCGGCCAAGTCCAGTACATTGGTATCAAAGCCCACCAAGTCCAAAATTGGCCAGTTTTGCAACTGGTCGCCTCATGTGTTTATGTTATGGTTCGATATTCAGTTATCATTACGTAAGTAGCTACTTAATTCTGCGAGGTACTTGAAAAAACTCGTCTAAAACTCTTTCCACATTGATTTTGATTTCGCGATGTATATTTAGCTAGGCTAAGCCGTTCAGCCAATTTTCGGACATAGTTAATCTGAGGTATGTCATTTGTTGCTGTTTTCACAGGCAAAGTTGTCATAACACGAAGCATTTGATGGACAGTTGGAAACGCGTCTTCTATGCAAATATCCAGTTTTCCGAGAGAATCTTTAATGTCTTGCCCGGCAATGCGTTGACGCCAAAGTTGAAATTCAATTTATCCACATGTCACGTGAACTATCATGCAAAATTTAAATATATGACGCGAATAGAATTGTGCATGAATTTTCATTGAACCTGAGTTTATTGAAGCCGGAGCTATGCTTAAACGTACATTGAAAAAACGCTCGTGTTATTTAGCCTTAGCGACGCGCAGTGGTCCCAAATCGTGTTTTTTAGTTCAAAAATAGCTAGAGAGTGCAAATCTTGTCGAAAATGAAAAACTCGTGCTCCGACGATTTATTGGCATTTTAATTCTTTCATTAAAAAAAAAAAATTTGTTGTGTCTTGTTGATTTTTCATTCAATTGTCAATAAAAATCTATGTGCGAAAATTCCCAATGGGGGGAGGGGTTTCCACCCCCAAAACCCCCCCTTGCGCACGGGTCTGGTTCTGGCATATATTTTATTACCTTCGCAATTTTTTTGTGCAATTTTTTCTTTTTATTTTTGAGTATATCAATGTTATAAATGAGTTTTAAGATGCTATATGATAAAACTGTCATGGATTATTTGACATGCAACTGAAACAAATATAATTGTCTTTGGACTGTTGTTGGCATATTGCGTTGCAGATTGAAATCCAAACAGAGATGAAGGAACAGGTTAGAATGGTTTCTTTCTCATTTCGAGAGGAATGCATTTTTTACTGGATCGAATAATTCCAACAAATGCAAGTCGATTATTTCCTACAATGTTGTGAAAAAATTGTCAGCCACAACTGTACGACTGCTGTTACTGTATCTATTCGCGAGATATAGCAAAACATTTTCACCTTGATTCACTTTACGCACTTCTCCTTCTGATCGCCTGTGTATATTTTCCCTTACATAGGATATTTTGTTTGGTTTTTTGCTGGTTTCGACGGAATAAATCAGGTGAATTTAGTATTGCCACCATATAGAAATAGTTAGTTGCTCATCAATCGTTACTGTTTCATACGGTTCAAAGTTTTTCGCGAGGTTTTCATTCAGAAAATTCCAAATGTTACGAATTGGGACAGTTTTTTGTCGAATTTTAGACGATTTTCACGCGTGCGGCCATTATCAAAACATACATATCGAGTCAATGCATGGTAGCTTTTATGGGACATAGCTGCTTGGAATATAGGCAAGTCATCTGAACACCAAAAAACATTTGATTTTTTATGTATTTTATTAGCACTAACGTATTCTGGGTTTAATTTTCACTAGTCAACTGGCGTAAACGAACAGAAAAGAAACAACACAAACTTGCGTGCATGTGCATACAAATATGAACATATTCATATAAATATAAGAATCAGTTGTATTCACTTTGAATAGAAATTACCTTCAGAAAATAAATAACACGAATCGCATCGTTTTTCATACAAATTACACACTGGACCCTTTGGGTACAAATGTGTTGTGTACACCACAAAGTACATGTAATTATCCTTTCATAGATTTTTTCAATTGATTGATTTCAATATTAAAATTACAAATAAAATCGAAATAGGTGCAGCCATACCCTTTTGCCCAACGGAGGGTTAAGCTCTTCGTGCACAGTTCTAGTAGCATAATGTATGACGATCTTGGCATAATAAATTTTGTTTTAAAGAACAGTGCCTGCAAGAGGGGTATCAGAAAAAATGTGCTTTCATTTGGATTTTTTATAGTAGCTGCAATGGAAGTAGGAGAAATTTGGAGTGCTATAACTATAGCCATTACTTGTCGATGTACTCTTGTTGCTGATCTCCTACATTAAGGACAACACCGCTGTTACCGAAAAATGCCAACCCCACGCAACATCGCTACAACGCAGACGGAAACCCTGCAAACAATTTGCAACTCTGCTGAACGAATTATTATTTGACATTTCTCTTATTTCATTTTCTTGCACTCGTACACGAGCTTTAGAAAAATTTCATTTCAAAAATTAACTTTGAGTGTTTAAGAACAAAGATTACTGTTCACTTAAGAATTTTAAAGCTGCTGTAAATACTTTATAAGTTTATATATATTTCTTATTTGAATAAATTGAATTACAAATATAAAGTTGCAGCTTTTAGAACTTAATCCTTTTTATTGGGAACAACCGCTTTCTCCGAAAATATAAGCTAGCCGTGTGGGGAATTTTGACTAGCGAAGTCAGTCGACATCGGGAGTAAGTATTCATAGACTTATGTTATAATTAGACATCATGTTTGTGGCTTGGCCAGATATCGTACAAGGTGATATTCTGCCGCCCTACGAACTAAAATGCGACGAAATAGCGACGTCGACCGTGTGGTTACCCGGGTAACATTGAAAGCTAAGAGTAAGTTTCTTAGTTGGCCTTGTATCGGAGGCTATTTTAATTAAAGGAAAAAAAAACGCGCATTAAAGTTAAAACAGAAAAACGATCCAAAAAAGTTTGTTTAATCAGCCAAAGTATGTTACCGAGCTGTCTACATCCAAAAATGTTTGCCAGTTTCTTAAAACTGTTTCTTCTATTGGCATAATTAAAATTGTTTCTTTTTGTAAAATCAAATTCATATTGAGATGAAAATTTATAAATCTATCTCTCTTTATCTATCTTGTTCTTAAGCATTCCATTATATCCGAATACATACATCGCCTAAAAAGAGCTTCATGCATTGCTTTTGTTTATTTGATTTCCTGTTTTTAATTTTCCGCTGCCGGCACTTGCAATCCAATCAGAATAAAACCTCAGACAAAATTACTAAAAAAAAAATGAGTTACCACCATGAGCCCAGCATGGCCGAAACGAATCAGTGCTTATACCGAAAACATTTCTTAAAAGTCTAAAATAAACAAAGTAGTAAAGTGCAGTGTTGTTTTTTCCTTTCATCCTTCCTAATACTTTTTCTCGTCCTTTTTTTTTTGTCATTTTCAGCTACTTCTTTACTTTTTCTTTACAATTTCTTTTTTTTTTTTTTTGTTTTCTTAGCAGAAATGTGGAAAATAGCTTTCAGAGTCCACACTTTTGTTGTCGTTCTCTTTACTTGTTGAAGTAAACAAACTTTCACAAGACAACAATTCCATTGGCATTGTCCACTTTCTCCTTTAGATTTTAGCTGATATTGTTGCTATGCTTGTTATTGTGATTGCATCAGATTCATTTAGTTGGTTGGTTGGCATGGTTAGCTGATGCTCACCGACCGACCGCCCAACTAGCGGAAACTACCAACGGAACCCATCAATTTCTGTAGCAAAAGTTTTTAAAAGTCCATCTTTCGGTTTTGTTGCAGAGTTCGAAAGTTTAAACTTTTGTTACAAATTTTTTTTCATAATGACTTTATTTTGTTATAAAAATGTACATACTATATCTTTTTTTTTTTTCTGTGTATCATTTGTTAAACTTCTTGGCATGTTTCGTTTTTTAGACAATTTTTTTAAATTTTATTCTTTTCATGCGATGTGGGTAAGAATGAGATTGGAAAATTTCTTTAAAATTGTTTTGCTTACTTTTAAATTAATTTTTAAATAGCAGAAATGAAAAATATTGCATACTTTTTTTAATTTTCTTTCGGCTTTAGAAACAATTTGTTTCGCTTTATAAGCGCTGATATTGTGGGTTAACTTCACAAAACAAAATCTTGATAAAAACATAAATAGAAATTCAAGCTCAAATTTTACATTTTTTGTATATTTTACAAATATAGTTATTATGTATTTTATAATGCAGTCCTTGTTTCTAAGTTGTCAAAGATAAAACTCATTTAAATATGGTCATTCGCAATAGACATACAAATAGTTTACTTTACATGCACTCACCTCACCAACTGCAATTGTAGTCCATTTAATCGATTAAATTCCATAAAAAATCGTATTGCCCACAACAGATAGGAGTCATCATGACTGGTCGAACCAGCGTTACGTTCCAGCACACGCCTGACCTGACGCACAAGTGTGTTATAAGCTGACCGCAGGACTTCAATGCAATATTCACGTAGACAAAGGCTGTAAGGAGTAAACAAAAAGAAAATTGATGAAAGAAATCTAAAAAAAAAGTATAGCAAAATAATAGATACAAGATTAATGGCTATGTGGGAATACGCAAGAGCTTTGAAAATGCACAGAATTTGCAATCGATATAATGTGAAATAAATAAAATGGAAGACTGAGCAGGATATGAGCATGGCGTTTGATCTTTTTAAAGAAATAAAATTTAAGTTTATTTAATTTCAGTATAGGAAAATTATACTAAAATTGGAAAGTAAAGAAAAAAATCGTTACATTCCCTTTGAAAAACCTCTAGATATGATAGCTTAAAATATTTTTTGGGAAGTGCCACTCCCATTTACCTAATTCCGTTATCTACAGAACATATTTAACGTAATTTTTTTTTATATTTTGTAACTGCACGAACTATTTTTTCTTAAGGGGATACCTTTAGAATTTTCAAGAAATAGAAATTTTTTTTCATAATTCGAACGTATAATATGTTAAGAATGTACTGTAAAAAGGACAAAGCGATATATTGAATATTTATGAAGTTATTGTCAGATACCGTCATATCATATCATGTTGAAACTTTAAACATGCTTATCTCGCAACTGTATTTGAGAACACCGATCAGGTTGAAATTTGGAGAGGTTTCTTGCTATAGTATTATCAGAAGGATAAACATTAGGGCGGGTCGATTAATTTTCGCAAAAATGGTATAGCAAAATCGTAATCTACGGAAAATTCTGAGAAAATTTCCCTGAGAAACCATGGCCCTAAAATCAATGCCTGATCCGCGCAAATCGACCTCAAAAATTTGCTTATGACTTTTCCTTAAAAATCAACCTAGTGAAATAAATAGTTAACAAAGGCTCAGATAAAATGTTGTCATCATCCAAATTCACCATTTTGCATTATGGCGAAAATCTATGTAACCCAGGCAAACTTAGAGCTTGTAAAAAGTTTGCCATCAATTTTGAATGCTCGGATTACATGAGTTTGCCTTCACGGCAAACGTTCCCTTCGAACGCTTGTTGGAGTAGGTTGGGTTCGATGATCCACCATTTTCTGACCCAAAAAATTCCACTGCTCATTTAAGGAACAGAGCGATGTGTACAGCTTTTGACCAGTGTTTCACAGCGAGTTACAGCAAAAAATCGAGATGATGTGATTGCAGTAACTTTGGAGAGTCGCACAAGAACGGTTTGAACGGAGTGTAAAAAATATTTTAAAAAACTAGATTTTATCTTAATTTCAACATAGTAATGGATTGGAGTTAACTAGCTTTTAAAGAAACGTCAAAAACTAATACATGTATCCTAGGCGATTATATCTACTGTCAAAATTCGAATTATATAGCTTACTTTGTTAACTATTTATTTCACTAGATTGATTTTTAAGGAAAAGCCATAAGCAAATTTTGAGGTCGATTTGCGCGGATCAGGGATTGATTTTAGGGCAATGGTTTCTCAGGGAAATTTTCTTAGAATTTTCCGTAGATAACGATTTTGCTATACCATTTATGGTTTTTTTCCACCCATATAAATCAACCCGCTCTAATATACATACATACTTAAAAGTTAAAAGATATCGCGCAGATAAATAATTTTTTTGGGGTCAAAACTGTTGAGAAAATAGTCAAAAATCTAAACTTATGATAAAACAGCCGATATAAATTTTAATTTTTGAGTTTTAATAATTTTAAATGTTCGTCCTTTCTTTCAACATATTAATTATCGAAAAAAGAAAATTTTTTTTTTAGATGAATAGGAAAATTTTTACAGCTGCAGCATTTTTCGATTCCTCTGAAAAGATACACTGAAGAGATACTCTGCAGATCCGCCATTTTGTTAAAAAAAAAAAATCATGTTTTTACACTTTAATAGATACTGTAGTAAAAAGGTCTTAAAATTTAAAACTGATTAAAAAAAACAAGTTAAGGTGTTTTCTTCGGCCAGACCGAAACTCACATACCCTACACTGCACTGAAAGTACCTTTTAAATGAATGTTAAAAAGACGTTGAGACGAAGAGGTTGAATAAGTTTAAAAAAATGTGAAATGTTAGAAAGGTTGAAAAATGTTGACAAAGTCGAAAATATATGCAAAATGTTGAAAAAAGTTGAGAGAGGTTGAAAAATACTAAAAAAGTTGAAAGAGGTTGAAAAAATTTCAAACAATTCAGAGATGATGAAAAAGTCGAAAAAATAAAGAAACTTATGAAAAAAGTTGAAAGTCAAAATTCATATATTTTTAAAGCTTATAGAAACAGACATCTACACCAAATTTTATAGAGATTACTCTCATAGCAATAAACGATTTTTGCTTATATGGAAGGTGCCACGCCCACAGGTACTATTGGATCAAATTTTTATAATAAGAGACCTTATAGCAAGTTTGTCTACCTCATTAAATTTCATAACGATTACGTTGTTAGCTCTCTTGATATAACGTTTATAAATACTGTGGGCGGTGCCACGCTCTTCAACGAGTTTTTTCAGTAACGTGGCTGAGCTTGTATTGATGACTGCTTTCAGCGGCATCATCTCCAAAATTTTTATGAAAATCTTTTGTGAAAATTTTGAGATATACGTAATCAAAATTTTTAATAGTTGAAAAGTGCCACGCCCACTTTTTCGATTCCGCCCACTTTTGTCACAATTCAAGATATATTTTATATTTATCTGTTTACCAAATTTCATCGCAATATCTTGAACAGCTTACAAGATATGGTGGTATAAATGATAAAATTTAGGGCTGTGCCACGCCCCTGTACGATCCTTTGGAAGCTTGAAACCCAGCCTAATCCTAATTTGGTTTTTATGTGCACCAAATCACCAAGTTTCATGAAAATCGCTGCAACTTTTTTCAAAATTGATCTGGGTAAATTTACATAGAGCATGGGCGGTAGGCGTGTACGTTAACCGATTTCGTCCATTTTCAATTGCAAGAAGCTGTGACCTGTGTGTGAAAATTTCATTGAAACAGCTTTCTTGGTTTTCCCATAAACCTTATTTCAACAGACGGACAGACAGACAGACGGACAGAAGGACATCGCTAAATCGACTCAGGTGGTGACGCTGATCAAGAATATATACACTTTTCCATACCTGCCACGCCCCCTTCGATGTGTTGCAAACGGAGAGACAAAGTGAATATACCCTCGGTGTAGGGTATAATTACTGAATAATTACTAATTTTATCCTGTCTAAAGGAACGTGTTAAGACCCATATTATTAATATTTCAAAGTATATACAGAGTGAACTCAATATTATTATAACTTAATATTTTTAGGCATTTAAGTCTTTGAATTGTATGTATTTGAGACTATATGAATGGAAGAAATATTGTATACCAACTGAAACTGTTTAAGATCTGAATGATAACACAGGTCAACACTAATTTTGGTGCCGAGAAGCTGTACTTTTTTTTTAACTAAGGACCTTATACTGTTTGCATTATTATCAAAAATGTTGATATCCTACTTACGTGTAGTTTTCTAGATTTTGCCTTGTAAAAAAAAAGGCTTACATGAAAAACACTTTACATTATTTAAATAAAAACTTTCTTTTTCGCGACTTTTTCGAGAATGAGGGTAGTCGGACTATCACGTTGCATCCCCCCGCAATAGTCAGCCATCATATGTCGATCCCATCGGCCTTGGTATCTTTCTTCCATAGTCTTTTGGTACTGGTGAAACCGCTTCTCTTGTTCTTCGCTATAGGATCTAAGATTGTCTGCTAATTGGTCAAGATGACTGTGAAGGTATTGCACTTTGATTGACATATTACATCCGAAGTTATTAAATTGTTCTGGCATGTCATTTACAATTTCAGAGTAATTTTCTGACTTTTATTGAGTGAGCAATAGCAACTGAACCAAATTTGTTGCCATTGTGTAGGAGGACACACTTAAGACTTCGTTTAGAGCTGTCTATATCGAGACGCCATTCATTTGGATGGTATTTTGAAAGGCCCATTTCGAGAATAAGGCCTTGCACATCCGAACAAAAAACAATATCATTTTCCGATTGAAAAAAAGGTAGCATGTCTTGCTCTTTTGTTTGATAGAACGTCACTTCTGTACCTGACGACAACAAGTTTTTATCTTTTAATCTATAAGCCAAAACCTCTACAGATTATTTAGGGAGTTCAAGATCCCTTATCAAATCATTTAATTCTTCTTGGGAAAAAGATTTTGGCTCTGTAGATGGTATTCCTTCGAAATCGCTGTCGCGACTCACTTCATAAATGACTTCTTCAAATGATGATTCACGAATGGAACAAAATGCTGGAATAGGTACTTCCTCTGAATGTGGTAAGGGTCTTCTAGCAGAGTCTAAGTCTGGATAAATCATTTTTTTAACGTTTACACCATACAAATTAATACAGCAGAAGTAACAGTCAACAAAGTGATTTTTTTGTTCTTTCCATTGTATAGGTATTCCGAACCTCACATGGTTTCTTTTACCACTAATACACTGTCTTAAGTGTTCATAGCACATTTTACAAACAATTTGGGGTATCCACGGCTTGTATTCATCAACAATTTTCGACTTAAAGTAAGCATAATAAGCACTACACATCACAGTGGTAACAAAACACATTTGGATCAATGAGACAACTTCTTCGCGATGAAGACATGATATAAAAATCAATTTATTTTTAGAAATACTTACTTACTTACTTAGATGGCCATAACAACCCGTTGTCAGGTTACGGCCGACCTCATTAGCTCTCGCCAGGCGCCTCTGTTTTGCGCGCGCCTTCTCCAATCGTTAATGCCAAGCGCGGTTAGGGCTTCCTCAGCTTGGTCTATCCACCGGAGGCATGGTCTCCCTCTTCGTCGTTGACCGGGGACCTTCCCTTCGAATACCTTTTTCGCTGGAGCTTCTTTATCCATACGATGGACATGACCCAGCCAGCGTAGTCGCTGTATTGTTATACGCTTAACTATGTCAATGTCGGCGTAGAGCTCATACAGGTCGTGGTTCATTCGAATGCGATAGTCGTCGCCAACTCGAACAGGACCAAAGATTTTGCGGAGAACTTTCCTCTCGAACACCCCAAGAGCGGCTGCGTCTGTTGTCGAAACCACCCATGCCTCAGCGCCATAAAGAAGCACAGGTAGAATGAGCGTCTTGTAGAGTGTTAGCTTTGTCGATCGAAAGAGAGCTCTGCAACGTAATTGCTTACTGAGACCGTAGTAGCACCTATTAGCAATTGTTATTCTCCGCTTAATCTCCAGACTGACATCATTGTTGCTGGTTACGGCAGTGCCAAGGTAGATGAATTCCTTGACAACTTCTAATTTACAGTTGCCCGCTGTAACATGAGAGTCTAGATCCCGTGCTCTCTTGTTGTTGTTAGTAGACATCATGTATTTCGTCTTGCCCTCGTTTACCGTCAAACCCACTTTGGCTGATTCCTTTTCAATAGCAGTGAAAGCAGCAGTAACATCTCTCTTACTCCGGCCGATAATATCAATATCATCAGCGTACGCAAGGAGCTGAACACCTTTGAAGAAAATGGTGCCATTATGATGTATACCGGCTTTTCGTACGATCCCCTACATAATGAAATTGAAGAGATCGCACGAGAGCGGGTCGCCTTGTCTGAAACCTCGCTCGGTATTAAAAGTTCCGGAGAGGTCATTCCCTACCTTGACGGAGCTAAACGTATTGCTCAACGTCATCCTGCAGAGCCTTATCAACTTTGCAGGTATACCGAACTCAGACATTGTTGCGTATAGGCAATCCCGCACTGGGCTATCGAACGCAGCTTTATAATCGACGAAGAGATGGTGAGTGTCGATTTGATATTCATGGGTTTTCTCCAGGATTTGGCGTAGTGTAAAAATCTGGTCTATGGTGGACTTACCAGGTCTAAAGCCACACTGATAGGATCCGATCAGCGTTTCTGTATACGGCTTCAATCTTTCACACAATACGCTCGAGAGGATCTTATATGCGATTGAAATAAGACTGATACCCCTGTAGTTGGCGCAGATTGTCGGGTCTCCTTTCTTTAGAAATGTATCGATAAAATAGCAAATCATGCACACGGAATTACTTATTACAGCGTATATTCAAAAGTGACCGTTTATCAAAAATGGCACGTAAGAAAAAAAAATTAAAAATAATTTTTAATGTTTCCATTACATACTTAATACAAAACCACTAACTATATCTCGGCACCAAATTTTTTTTTTCGATTTGTTGACCTGCGTAATCAATATTGTAAAATTCAAATAAAGAAAGGTTTATCACAAACACACACTCTTTTGTTTCTTGTAAGATTCTTTAGTTTTGGAAATACTGAGTATATCCCAGCTATACACCACGGGACAACTGAAAATTCGTTATAACCGGTACAATCAAAACCGATTTATTGAAATTGTTTTCCAATATATTGAAACGATTTGATCGATTAGAGTGTTCAGCTAAATATGGTTTTTTAAATTAGCAAAAAATATCAAATTTCAGCTGTATGTTGAGACGCACGTAATGTAAAACTATATAAATCATTGCTTTTAGTTCTTGGGAAATCTTAAATAAAATTCAGGAAAAGGAAATATTAAATAAAGAAAAGAATACACACGCGTTTTCATTCAATTTCACTATTACCAACAAAACAAGCACTCATTACAACAACAAAAATAATAATAAATAGCCTTGCACAAAATAAGGAAAATTGCAATTTTCCACTGTTTACTTAGAATCGTTGTTTGCAAGTTGCCTGCGGCTAAAAGCGCTTCAACAGACAACAACAGCAGCAACAGTAGGAACCAACTCTAAATGGGATGGTCAAACAGTTCCGTGGCTAAGGCAGTGGTGCTTAAACTGTACCACGACTTAGGGAAAAACTAAACTCTCCAATGAGATTATTGCAGTACAAGCTCGAAAAATTGCGAATTTAAAAACAAAACATAGAAAAATCTAAATTTTTATTTTCGTAAGCATTTATAAATTTTTATTAATTAAATTTAAATTTTTTTTTTTTTTTTTGATTTTTTGCAGAAATCATACAAATGGCTTACAAATTTCAGTGTAAAAATTTTGTTTTTCTTACAATCACATTTTTATAATATAGTTTAAGGCTGTTAAGAATGTTAAAGATTTTAATTTTTATTAAATTAAATGCTTTGGTAGTACAAAATTGATCCTCCTCCTTCTCGCATGAAAAATAATTAGTGAAGATGGAAAAATTACGGAAATGTAACATTCTAAAATTTATTGTTTTTCTATGTGTAACGATTTATGTAAACCAAAAGTTGAGTTACCAGAAGATCAAGAGAAACATTGGGGACGTTTAAAGAAATTTCAAATTTTTAGCCCGTTTTATCAAAAACTTCTCCAATGTTATCTTACCCAACGATTATAAGAAATTTTCCTCACCTCAAATGTTTCTAAGCGCGCATTAAATTCATATCATCTATTTCTTATATTAGTACAAGTCCAAAATAAAATTTTAAGCGAAAAAAAGGTGGGGTTTTTCAGAAAATTAACTTTGTGTTTTCTCATGAAGAGCTATAACTCTGCCAATTTCCAACCATTTTGAAATTTTTTAAAAGATTCTAACAGAAAATAAGAAGTTCTATAAGAATCAAAAGACAAAAGTTAATTATTTTGATTTGAATGGAAATGCCGCTTTTTTGAAACAATTTTGAGCCTTAAATGGGCATAACTTAAAATGGCTATATGTATCTTCGTAAAAAATTTTTTTTAATCAAATCGGGGAAATATGGGTCCCCTTATATCCTTTTATATCCTTTGAAAAACAACATATATAATCGGCACCAATTCCGTAACATAAAATAATCTGCGTACATGGTTTGAGATGGATTTGGTCTATAATTTTTTTTGATAATTAATTCCAGAGCAAACTTTTTATAAAATTTAACAAGTGTAACAAGTGTTTATTTAACAAGTGTTCCCACAATCTTAAGTATCATAAAAATATCTTCTTTTTTTTTTTTTTTTTGTTTAAAAAATAAGGAAAGCATCATGGTTTCAAATGTTATACGTAAAGTAATAGCGTTATTCATCAAAACCGATTAGAAAGGTTAATTTTTACAAGTTTTATTATTTTTTGAGCAAATGGAATCTATAAACGTTGCACAGATGTTTTTTTTTACTGCTAACACTAATTTTTTTCTCCACATGTTCAGCAGATTGTGATATAAATAAAATGCCTTTCGATAAGAGATTTGAGTACTCGCTTTTCCCAAATATTTTTTCAGTAGACTCCCAAATAACCAACATGAACCTGCTCGCTGGACGTCTCAATTGCAACTAAAGATCTCATTTTGCACAAGAAATAGTGAATGCATACGATTTTACCATCTGCCGATCGATGGTCTAAAGAAACAATGAACCTTAAAATATTATATTTCGATGATATTTTCACTACCACTTGAAAATTTTAATTTGAGGCAACCGTGTTATATAAAAACCAAACTTCAGCAATTTTCCTTTTTTCAAGCTTAAGAACCACTGGGCAAACAGTAAGCATTTTGAGTTGAAACATTAGTGTTTTTTTTTCCCCCTTTTATTTTAGATTAAAAAAAATCCCGCAGATTGGCCACAAACTATCGACTGGTAGGGACCAAATACCAAGAACCAAGATGCAATGGTGCTTCAAACCGGAAAATCAAAACAAATATGATTTCAAGCAAATGGTTGCTGTTACCGCTGCTGTTGTAGCAACTAGGTACTACTGCCACTTTTGCTGTTCCTATTAATTTTTCTTATTTTACTGCTATTGTTGGCTAGTCGACCCTGACAAAGGTGGAACCGATTTGTATTTTTTTTTTACTTGCCTGCTTTATTTTTTGCTCTATGTATTTAAGCTCGCTCGATTCAACTTGTTTGCTTTTACTGCAATGTCTGCAGACAATCTTCCGGTGCAATGAATTTCAGCGTTGGCAGCAAAAGTGAACAGAGTTCTGACTGGGAGCAAGAGTTTGAAATAAACAAAAATTGTATGAAGTGAATGCAATGACAGAGTGGACACTAAAGTGAATTTAAAGTTCAGCATTAACAGAATAAATTCCATTGTTTTTAACTATGAGCAAATGGCTGATCATTTAGAAGACAGAGATTAAAAGCTTTCTCCTAAATGGGAAAAAGTATTTAAGAGTAAATTTTTAGTTGATTTATTATTATATTAGATCTAAGCGGAATCGGCATACTTTTATTGTATTAGGTAAATTTTCAAAATTTATAAAAAGCCTCACTATTGAAACGGTTAAAAATTAATGCTTTTTTCCAAAAACAAAAATCGATTTTAAATTGCATTTAAAAAATTTCCACGAAAAGTATCTTTAACCAATCAAATTTCGAACATATTGTCAGTGCATAGACCTAGCTTGAAATGAACAAGAGCAGAAATAATCGATACCTATTCGTTCCGCACAAAAAGCATCGCAGCAGTAGTAAAAAATAAGCAACAGACAACAAAACATCAATTGAAAATCAAAACACGCTGGCAATGGTGCATCTTGTGAAGGATGTGCTATCAACTGACAGATTACATCGTGTAACGAATGTTGGAGGCGTAAACTTCACATCACTTACTAGAGTAGCAACAGCAGGAAACTACACTACAAAAATACAAAAATTAAACTCGAGTGGTGTGCAACACAAGCCAAGTTGAAGCAAAAACAATCCACACAATTTACGTTGGTTGAAGGTGTTGAATTACGAGTCCCACTCATATGACTACGGTGCACACATAGCATAACTAAAGTGCAAAATGATGCTCAGCAGTCGGTTATAACCAAAAACGCACTTTCAGGATAAAATTGAAGTCTACATTTCAAAATTTCATGAAAGTATTAAGCTAAGGCTTCAAAAAAAATTCAAGTTCAAACTGGAAATCTATCGATATTTTAAAAATCTGGAAATTTGGCAAAATATTGCAAAATCAGAGGAGTTTCCAGCATAATCATCGTAAAGTGTAGTACACATTTTATTTATTTTACTACGCTTAAACTTCTACGCAACACATAATTTTATAATACACTAGCTATTGCTCACGACTTTGTGCATGAAGCCTATTTTCCGGCAGATTTTTTCACTTATTTAAATGTGTATTGCTTAGTTCCTCTAGCCTTTCTATATTTTTTTTAATTATATTTTTCTGTTTATATTTGCATCTCTATATTTAACTGTCTCTATCTGCATTCCTATATTATTATTATTATTATTATTATGTTTATTGTACAATAAAGCGAAACTTTGCGAATCTTATACTTGTAGCTATATCTTATCGGTATCTTCTTTTTTTTTCATCAAAACCCTCAAATTTTTTTAGTGACGGTATTTGTGTCACATTGTGTCTTCGCGCTATGTCTCACTAAATGTACATTGGAACTTTTTATGTAAAAACTTTAAAGTTCTTTACTTTTGTGGCCGATGACACGCCCACTTGCGCCAGCATTTTGTTCCAAAAGTACTTATGTTATGCAGGTGCGCTTGTCTCGAGTGTCTTTGCATTCTCTAGGAAAAGCTTCGTGAAAAAATAATTTCAAGTTGTTCTTTCTTTTGTCAAAGCCCACTTACTTTTTCTTCAAAAAAAAAAAAAAAATGTTTCGATCATATATTTCTTTGGAACATGATAATATAAATATTTTGCTTTTATGTGAGGTTCCAAGCTTATTTGTTCTATAGTGTTGTTGTCTCGAATTAACTTGGAAAACCTTGACAAAGTATTGGCTTCACTTGTCCAAGGTTACCCGTTTTTCGGACAAAATGTGATTTTTTCATATAGCGTTTTCTTCTCCAGTTTCAGCATATTCCTACATATAGCCTTTGTCATATGATAATCTAAGGTTTCTGCTTCAATGGGAATTGAGAATTCCCAGTGTCCATAGCCAACCGCTTAAAAAAGGTTTTAGTCATATAGTGTTCTTGTTTCGAATTTCTTCGGAAACTTCACCCATTTGGCCAATCCCAGCTATTTTGTTTTTCAGAGCACGCATACTTCAGCTAGCGGCTAGGTCGAAGTTTCACTGCAATCCGTTTAATAGCGTTTGCAACAATATGAATTGAAATTTTGTGGGAGGTGCCACTCCTTTTTTAACTGAAATTTCATAAGGACTTTGTTAGTGGTTATTGATAATGTATGAGGATCTCATTTTACAAATTTACGCTTTCTGGGCCAATTACTTTCGCCGGGGCGTTGATTTCAAAAAAGTGAATTTTTACATCTTTGGGAGATGACATGCCCCTTAAAATTTTAACTTCGAAAAATTCTTCCTTATGATTCTTGGCATTGTGTAAAGATTTCAAATCACCTTTGCATGGAAAAACGAAGTTTTTGCTTTTTTGATATTATCCACTCCCTCATAGAAATCAAAAAAAAAATTAATGGATAACAGTTAGTAGCTTTCAGCCTTTTTGCTATAGCACAGGATCATATTTTAAAAAAAAATCCATTTTATACAATTCTCATATTCAGTATTTAATGTATCTGGTAAAAACAGTTTGATCAGGGCATTTATTCCCATAGAGATTGCATATATTTAAGCATTTCTAGTATTAGGTCGATATTGTTATGAGAAAAATTTTTTGCTGAAGATTTTTACTTAAGCAAAACAAACGTTTACAAGTTAGCTCAGTTTTGTTTACTGCATGCAGTAATTTATGTTACCCTTATTCCACCACAAGTTTCAGGTTTAATTTTATTTATTTCACTTACCGTACTGAAAATGCACTACGTCGTTTTGCCTGATTCTCTTCTTTCACGTGTCGAAACGATTTCTTTTGCTGCTCCTTTTCGCGATCAAAATCTAATGCCAATGCACGCTCCAATGGCTGATGGCAGATGATATCGCGATCTGATATAGATTTTAAATTTCGTATCACATACGTTCCACCGAAACGTGAGTGTCGTCCCGGTGGTGGTTTTGCCACCAATCGTTGTTTTTCGCGTCGAAGTGCCGCAATCAATTCCTGTTCATCACGCTGCTTTTCACAGGCGCTACGTTGTAACGAAGCATCCGCGAGGGATTCTGCTGTCTGTTAAATAGAAAATTAGCGTCAGTTATGCGTATTTATATGCAAGGATAAAGGAAAAAGGATATTGAATATTGTTGCTGCTGCCACTAGCCGGAAGGTTGAATCAACAGCAACAGCAGCAGCAACAGTAGTAAATTTCACTAAGTTACGAGAAATCGACGTAGAATTTATGCATTGTACATGTGATAGCAATGAGGTCAAACAAGGATTGTGGTGGATTTTTTAATGATGTTTACGATAACAGGTTTACCGGTTAACGTTGCACGATATATTTAACTAAATTTCCACTGAAAAATATGATACAAATTTTGTTATTTAAGCCAATATTGGATGTGTTACAGTATTGCGATTTATATTTTTATATAAACGGAATTTTTCTGTGGTATTTTGCTTTAACAAAGTTTAATAATAATTATAAATGATATTCTTTTTTAATGCTTAAAATGTTACTTAAAAAAAAAGCTTACAAAAGTACAGCAATGCATTCTCGACTGATGCATCGATTACTTTTATTTCTCAAAGATATCTTAAAGTGTCACCTTTGCCCAAAGATGAATTATATTTCATTCGAGGAGGGCGTTATCTGCTTACAGGTGGTGGCTTCTTTTTGCGGTCAGACCTCGGTATGGTAGCTGTGCACCGGCAGCACTAACATTCTCAAAGGAAACATAATTTATTCTTGTGCAAATATGGTACTTTGAAGTTTAACTCTCAAATTGTTTTCTTTTTTTGCAAAATATTTTTCAGGTTCAATAATCGCACAACCTTTGCAGCAAATGCATTAATCCACCCCAATCTAAAGCTCTCATTTGATCACTTACTTGTTCGCGATAGAGCAGACACAATATCTCCAAGCCATGCAAATGAAATTGATGCTCATCCGGTGAGGATATGACAAACAACACCAAATCCAATAGACCCGACTGATGCAAAGCCCAGATTACTTGGTCATGTACGCTGGCATCGTTGTCGGCGCGACACTCCAACTCTGGATTGGCGGGCACTTGAAGCACGTTTCTAATTAAAACCAAAATGCGTTCGATGAGTAAACTTTGCTCCTCGCTGCGTAAGGCCCAATCCTGTAAGAAACAACAAAAAAAAAAGGATTTTTTGTAAGACTTTGTATATTTTGTTGTTAGGGTTGCGCATAAATCAAGTGGAGTTCATCTTAAGTTAACAAGCTGCTGTAAATATTTTAGAAGACATTTTTTACTGCTAGTTAGTAAATTAAGCCTATTTTATGGCTTTTTTCTAGAAAACATCTTGTTTTTTTATTTGAACTTTTTTATAACAATGAAATCCTAGAAATTCTATCAGAAAAAAATTGTTTTTAAAAACAATCCTTATAAATCTAAAGTCAAAATCAATTTACTTTTATGTTTGTTGCGTTTACTTGGTCCAAATGGTTCAAAGGACTTGCACTAAATAAATAAATTTACTTGATACATAAAATAGTACGTAACAAACATAATACGTAGCGATTTTGTGTGGCACGAGCATTAAAAAAAAAAAAAAAAAAACAAATAAAATAAAACAAGTAATCGTTTAAAAGTCAAAAAGTTTAAGTCACAGCTGCTATACTGTATGAACTCAGCTGTAGAGTTGGGTGAAAATAATACTTTGCGCCCCAAAGTCTGCCTACTAACTGACTATTTTATAAGGAGGCTTAATCTATGTTTCTTGCGATAACATTTCGAAAGAGAGAAAAAAAACAAACAAAAAAGAATTCGAAAATCCTTTCGTATTGCTCCCCAGAGTAAAATGAGTGTCGCTGCAATTGGCTACAAAATGAATTTATGCGTTTGAGGTCAGCCAAATAGCAAAAAATAAAGAAAAAGGCAATAAAACGGCATGATAAAGTCTTCATTAAAATCCGAGTCGCAGTTAAGAATTTAAATGTTGATTTCGCTCATTTTATTTTGAAACAAAAAGTTGACATACATTAAAAGTCAAAAAGATTCAGTGTCGCTGTGTAAACTTTTTCTACTCTTGGCTATTTGTTTTATGCTGTGCCAGCTCATTTCGATTTTTGATATATCACATTCTATTTTCTGGGTCTTCCTTTGGATCGAAAAGTTATCCATTCATTGCCGGCTTCTTTTCATGATCTCAGTTTCAATAAATTGAAATCCGAAACCGTATCAGAATTTAGTGGCCCAAAATAAGAAGTAAATACATAGTTTGTTTCGAGTGGTGTCGGTTTAAGATTCACCGAATTTGTTATTTTTCAAAACATTTTAAAGTGTTGACAAAATTGTCCAAAAGGTCTAAAATTCCAAAAAAGGTCTAAAATTCTTCAAAAAAAGCTTAGCCTGATAAAAATAAAGAGAGCGCGTCGAGAAAAACAGTATTTCGGCCAAAACTGTATAAAGAGCATTAGCTCACATGAGCTGGAAATATTAGTACATATTTATTTTTTTTTCTCGAAAAACATAAAATTACGACCAAAAGATATCGACAAATCATATTTTTTATGCATGTGGTCACATGCACAAATATATTTTGCAGTGGTTCGACAGTGTATTCCGTCAGCACAAGCTAAATATGAAAGATATAGTTTCTATACATCCAATTTTTATTCAAAAACCATCGCCTACATCGTCGTGATCGTATACAATCAATCAAAGATTGGAGTTTCTGATAGAAATGTTACGTGTGATAACTTTTTTATTGTGTAAGCTTTGTGTGAAAAATTGTATAGAAATCACATTGTAGTACAAGAGCTTTTCTACTTTGTTGGAGTTTTTTATATAGACGCTTGAAGTTTTTATAGGCATTTCTACTCTACCAGATTATGGTTTGAAGACCTGCCATTTAGTTAGCGGTTAGTTCAAAAATATGACCGTTTTAAGAAGCTAGGTGAGGGATTTTACTCAATTATTCATAAGTAAATAATATGACTTGACACTATATCATCAAAAACTGTACTGTTATTCATCTCGTTTTTCAGTTAAAAACCAAGCATGAACTTCTTATACAAATCAAACAAAAATATCTCAGATCTCATTTTCTACAAAAAAAATTTTTTCATTTTTCTAAAACACCGAGGCTATTAATAATGAATGTTAAGGGTTGTTCAGTTATTCGCATTTATGTGAAAACATTCAGAATCAAACAGCTGTTAGAAGAAAAAACAAACAAAGAAGGGGGATGGGCTAAGTTCATTTTAAAATTTTTAACAAACAGCATACTGGTTCCATAAAAGTTACATAAATATAATAAATATTTTAATATATTTGAACTTTCATTTCAATAGAAAAAAAATTATTATTGTAAAATATTTTATTTGCCCTAAGTGAAAGTCGTTTCGCCGCCAATGAAGTAAACAAATTTCAAAATTAAATCTCAAAATGATAAAGATATTGTTATGTTAGCTATTAATTTTAATTAATAAAATCTGAATATATGTATATATAAAATGAAAAAGAAGTTAATGTACAGTAACAACTAAAATTTAAAAAAAAAAAATCGTTGCAACCAAACAAAAATGAGTCAATAACGCAATAATGCCAGTGTGAAAGCTATTTTTAAAAACGCGATACAAAAACGAGATAATTGTTGTTGGTAATTGTTTATATACAAGTTTGAAAGTCTTATAAGCCTGAAATAAACAAATACATTAAATTGAAAGACTAGAGCAGATATAAAAGCATGAATTCCATGACCGAAAGATTTCCGTATGATAAGGTTTGATCCATTTTGCATTGTTTTAAAACTCCTTATACAGCTCGAATTTTTCGAATCTATGTAAGTAGATTTTTAGATTTTCTTTTACGTACGAAAATTTTCGTACAGTCCCCAAATTTACCGATTTGGGGAGAAGTCTGCCAACACACAGTTTCATTTTAATTTTGATTATTTTTTAAAATATGTGGAAAGAATTGTGTTACAACTTACGTGTGTTGGTTTTAATCGCTTTATTTCATGTTTGTCAATCCTTCATATGAACTTAAGTCCCTATATATTTTTCAACACATGGCATATGTGTGAGAAAATATAAAAGTTACAACTTTAGCTGGTTTGGATGTCAAATAAGTTAGGAATTAAGTCGACGGGGCTTGATCCAATATGAGTCATTTAATTCAAAGCATTTTTTTAAAGGCGGTGTTAACTTAATTAAGGTATGGACCATAACATAAATAAAATTTATAACTTATTTAAGAGCCAACCGCAAAAACAGCACAATAAAAATTTAAATGTTTCAACTAATTTTACAAAACACATCTATCTAATTTTATTACTTTAGGTTTTTTCTCGTTGGACAAAATTGCTTTTAATGGCCATTGGCGATACATATACTACAAAGAAGTAAATTTTTTCGCCGAAATAAAGAAATAAAAAGCAAACAAAATTGCAAAATTTACATACAGTTGGAGAAGAACTGTAGGCAATTGTAGATTTGAAAAATGAAATGAAATTAGGATTTGCCATGTTTGATGCATGGAAACAAAAAGGAGACATTTTTTTGCGAATATGCCATGTTCAAAAAGTGTCTTGAACACGTTCGCGTAAAAATATCCTAGCAAAAAGGAAAACATTGGCGGCAAAAATTCAAAAATTTTGTCGGCGCCTAAATATAGACCACACAACACTTCTAAAAGCCTACAAGAAAAAACACACGAGATTTTAAAGGTTTCTTTCTATTTTTGTTTTTGAATTCAGCATAGGAAAGGAACGAACGAGTCACAGACGACAGTTGAATTTTGATTCGAGTCGGAGCGACAGTGCGTGCGAGGTATTGTTGACGTCGCCGCCGCGTATGTCCTCAAGGGTACGCGTACGAGCAGCAGCAGTATCTTTCTAACCAGGCTACCCAGCACCACATTACACTTATACTTTTGTCCTTTTTTCTGGCTTTGTATCTTTCCTCTTTTTCGTTTCTTGCATTCGTGACGTCTTTTGGCACACAATTGAAAGCATGTTCCTCAACTAATGTCGACAAATTGGAATTTTTCCGTTGTGACTTTGAGGCATTTGTGGTGCGTTGTGGTTGCTCTTTGCTTTGATTCCTTTTTTGCGTTGGGCGTTGTTGGGTGAGAATGAAAAAGTTTCACTTCGATTAATTTAATCTGTAAAGCTTATGGATTAGTTTTGTGGTAAGGTTTATTTAAAAAATTAAATTTGTCGCTGTGGTTTTTTGCGGAAGTTCATTTTGAAATGTAAAGCACGTTTTTCTGGCTGAGGTTTTTGCAAGTGCTAAATTTTACGACTGCGACTTTTTGATTGTTGTTCATTTAAGTGCGAAGAATATTTGTTTTTTTTTTTTTTGTTTTGTAATTTTTTTGGAAAATACAATAAAATTATGTGGGCCAGAAATTTTTTTTAATCTAGAAGCCCTAAAATTTTTTTTTGAGTTTTTTACTTCTCATTAAGCAGTGCGACAATTGACTTGGCATAAGAGCTGAAATTTTTACAAAAACTAAAAGTTAGTAAAAAATAAATATTCCAAAGCAATTTAAAAAATGTTCATCTGGGTGTCAAATAATGCGCGAAAACAGTCGCCTGCGATGCACTTTAAATCGTGGATTATAGAATTTAACCGCCTGCGAATTCGCCGCATATTTGCAAGCGAGCACTCTCCACAAATATTTGCATTTTCCAAATGCGCGACTAATGTACCATAGATTTGTAGTGCACGTTACGTTATTTCAATGTCAATACAAATACCACATATATTTTGGCAAAAAATGCATAGATTTGGGCAAGTACCCAGCAGGCAAATGAGCAAGGCCTTACTCGGAGAAGGCCTGCTAGCACTGCTGCGATTATATAAGGACTTCTCAAAACTAGATTTTCATGCAAATAAAAATACAATCACAGAAGGCATAATATGCCTTGACACAAAAGACGTGCTATCAGGCCTGATATTAGAGGGCAAAGAAGAAGGACTCCATTTACTTTAGCGCTTTTCTGTTTCTTTTTTATTTCATGTATTGCAATGTTTTATGATTCGGCATAACTTTTTTGTCATATGCATTGTACATATACGACATGAAAAGTATACACATGGTTAGAAATTAAGAGAGGTGTGCAGGCTAGTCTTCTGTTGTTTCATGTTATGTTAAGGAGGTAGAGTTTTGTGTATTCTTTGTCAAATTGTAAAGTCATTAAAAAAATATCAACGCAAGTGAGATTGGCGCTGATGAAAAAAAAAAAAACAATTAATATTTAGAGTCTTTTAATTTTTGTCAAGTACTTCTGAGAGTCCTTCTACGGTAAGCGGTCTTAGAAAGCCTGCTTAGGAAGGCCTGTTTTCTGCGGCCATTTCATATAAAAAAGAAAGTACGTTTGAAAGGAGGGTGGAAGGCCTTATACTTACCAAGGAAGGCCTTCTAGAAGCACTGTTAGCTCCTGCCCTTGCCTACTGGGTAAGTGGTTACTTCCCATACTAGCAAAAATTTAAGCCCGCTGTACTAAGTGAGTTGTTTAAGTCAATTCAAATGATTTCAACATGCATAGATATCATAATCGGTTCAGACAAGCACTTGAGAAAAAGTGCGTGGCTTTGGACACTTTTACGTGGCATTTTCCACACAAGTAGACCTTAAAAGCGCTATAATGATAAAGAAATGTAACCAATCTTATCGTGGTGCCATCTCATCAGTGATACAGGCAAGCATTGAACAAAAATTGAACGACTTGAAAGGAGTGGGCTTGGCACTTCACATCCAAGCAAAAATTTGAAATTAGTTAGGTGAAAAGGGTAGCTTGCTTATAGCAAGTTTCACTTGAAAGCAGTTTGACCATTATGATATGCTGTATGCAGATATATAGTCCCCTCCTCTCTCCTGAAATTAACTCATAGAATGGGTGCTAACTACAGTGAGTTCCAACTCGGCTAGTTCTTCAAGACCAACAAAAAACGCACAACCGAATTATTTGGTTCGTTTCCTCACTAGCCACGGACATGCGCGGAGTAAATGTTTAACCGACTCATCACCTTCTTTGTATCCACAACTTCTGTAGAGATCTCGGAAAGGGGCACTTTATCTGGCAGCCATAGGGTCAATAACACAGCACTCCGACAACAGTTCTTAACTCTCCTCTGCTAAACCTTAAGAGAGTTTGTGTCCTTCCTAGCTTCAGTTTAGGACACATGTTTTCAGGCGTTCTTCACCCGGCGGTGAGATTCTACCTTCTGTTCGTTTGTTTCTTGGTGATGTCCTCTTTACGATAATGTAGTTCCGCAAGCGATATCCTTAGGTCAACCACTTGTTGATTCTCCGGTTTTTCAGATCCTATTTTTGCACATTCGACATGAAATTAGTGTAACGTTGCATATATAAAAAAATACTAAGATTTTTCAATCATAAAAAAACATTCCGCGCCTTCTCTAACAGACTGCAAAAGTAGCATATTTTTTTTTTGTTTTCTGGCTGCTTTCGTGGAAACTTTTTTTTTTTTGTGAAAATTCTAGTAAATTTGGTGGAAATTTGGAGAGAATTTAAGGCACTCGTGCCCGTTGGATGGCCCTATGCTGCGTGAAGAAATAAAGAACACAAGAGAGAAGAGAATGTCAATTCAGATTTGCATTTGCATCTTTTCGAGATCAATGAAATCGAGCTATGAAAATTCATACTTTCAATGCAATCAAATTAACCTAGCATTAGGTTTCAATTATGCAATGGCAATTAAAAGAAAGTTTCATTGGATTCGTATTATTCAATGATTCAATACAAGTACATGTCCAGAAGGCATAAAACTTTTGAAAAATCAAATATTAGAAAAGAAAAAAAACTACAAGCGGTATACTATAGAATTGCATTCCAGACCATCCAAAGTTCGAATGCAAATTTTAACACAATTGGCATGTGCAATTTTTTCCAATATTTAAAATACTTTTTAACAGCTTTTTGACATTAAAGTGACAACCAACAGCTTCCCCCTTTTTTTTTTGCGTGGTATTCTGAGAACGGCTATAAACATAAAATAGGCGTGCCGCCCACTTTTGCTGCCAATTTAATTCTTGTGCTGCTACTGTTGCTACTGCTGCTCAGCTGCCAAAGTGTCAATTTCAAAATTGTTTTCATGTTCGAAAGCACATTCAAGTCACAATCATCGTAGACTGAGTCGGCATTAAAAGTTAAATTTGTTTTAGCAGACAAAACTTTTTTTTTATTGTTGTCATTCGAAAACAAAACACAGTTGACGCCAACTTAGACTATTTGGAATGCAGCAAGTGATAGGGACAAACAGTAGCTGTAGCTGCCTGCCAAAATTCACAAGTAGCTTTGAAATTTAAAATTTTTTTTTTTCTCCTTTTTTGCGTTTTGCTTGTTTTAACTCGTTTAACGTATTCTTGAATAGCAACAGCAAGGGTTACGGCGAGGACAATGCTTAAACTCAGGAGCAACAGCTGGCTGCAAGGAAAACAAATCAAACTATAAAAGTTAAAAAAGTTTTAACGAAAAGTTAAAAGCAAACACTTATTCTTACTACAACTTTAATGGGTTTTGTGTAATTTTATTGAAGTTTTGAATTTGGAGCGCAGATTTTCGACTTTCACAGCTGCATTGTTTTGCTGCTTTGCACAAATTGGTTGCCCACTTATCATTTGTCGCAAAGGCCACATTAAAATAAGAAGAAAAAAAACTTTCATTTAATTTTTTATGGCGGCAAAATTTAACTTTTATTTTCTCGCCACTTTTTAACTTTACTACTGCAGTGATTCTCAACGCAGAATGCAATTAAAATGTCAGCATCGTAAAAAATGATGATGCGCTACGCTATCAAACAGTATCTGCCAGTAGCTAGAGAAAGCAGCCGCGGTACTTTCAGTCGCATAAAGAATTTTCTTATTTTTTTTTTTTTTTGTTTAAGAATAAAAAAAATATTCAAATGAAAATGGCAAACATAAATTTAATGGACGAATGCACAAGGAGTGTTGCGGCCAAGTTAACTACTATGCGAAGCAAAAATTACATAGTAAGTCAAGAGCGGCAAGGAATCAACTAACCAACCAGCCAACAGACCAACACTTTAATTAATCCTTTAATGGCATCAAATGGCAGCGCGAAGTTTCACTAAAAAAAACTGTCAGCTTTAAAAACTATTTTGCAAAATTTAAGCTGTTTTTTTTTGCTTCCGACCAAAAGTTAATGCAATTGTAAATCGCAATTGATAGAAATTAAGTTACACAGCAAAAAAGGTCGACTACTTTTGAAATTCGGAAAAATTTTAAATTTAAAATTGTGTAATTTTAAAATAAAAGATTTAGTTTTCTGCTATGAGCAGCTCCTGAGGAAATGCCTATTTTGGCAAAAGCATACAAATTTCGTAGTGTTATATTTAAAAATAAAAGCAATAGTTTACAATTAAGCATCTGTGTGTATCTTTCAAACGTATACCGCGTTTCTATTACTTCCGGCACTACAGACTGACGAAAAAAAGTCTGCCGCAAATATCTGCGCTTTTCCGTACTCAATTTATTTTTTTTTAAATAAGTACTTGCGAAAATTTTCTATTTTTTTACTGTTTTTATTGTTAGGGATTTTTAACTTGTTTTGAAAAGTTTGCAAAAGTTTTTTTAGCCGATTGTTTTTTTTAGCCTTCATCCTTTCCAACCAGTTTTTGTTAGACAAAAAAAAGTTTTAGCGCTAACGCTGCAACATTTAAAAATCTAAAGCTCTAATGAAAATGGACACAAAGTTCATGCCGGCACATTTCGCGCATAAAAGCATAAAAGAGTTTGGTAAATGGTGAAGAATAACATTGAAAAAGGAGCAAAGCTAGTACATAATAGGAGAATGGCTGTGATGATGGTACCGGCGGGTACATAAACTTTTTTACAGTTTATAGTGTCGTTATTTTTTTTTTTTTTTTTCAACCGTATTATTTAAGTAAAATGCATTATGTATAAAAAAAAAACATTAAACACTTATGGATGCTTTTAGATTTTATCCTAAAAAAGGTTGCAATCTTATAGTTAGTGGAATGTTTAATTTAATGTGTTATTAGTATATTTCATGTTAAATTTTAATTGCTTGAAGAGGTTAAGTAACAAAGATTTATTTATTAAGATTTTAGTTTCATATCAGCATTGGAAATAAGGATTTTGAAAATACATCATTTCCGAATTTACAAATACTACCTGCAGTTTAAAATACCGTACCCAATTTTTAATATTCTTTTAAAATTGCAGGCATATTTTTTAACGTAAATGGCGACACAAATTGAGAGTATCGCTTAAAGGGTTTAGGCCAACTTTGTATACGCTTCGAATCATGTTTTATTTTTGTGACATTTTGAAGCTAATTTTTAGAAACTAATGATTTTAATGATAATGATTCTGAGCGATTTTAGTCAATTTTTTAAGAAATGCAATAGCTCATTTTTTCATAACATCTTTTTGCAAACTAGTGGAGCATGTAACACGATAACTAATAGACCGATTTTATTCAAAATTTCAGCAAATATATTCAATATATATATTCATGTTATGTACATACATATATAGCGCAGTTTAATAATCAAATGAATTTCACTTGAACATATAATAATCTCTAAGAGATGTCATTCAAAAACAACATACCGGCTATAATTTATGAGACGTGAAACGTTTTAGCTAAAATTTTATAGACAAAAACTGTTCAAACGATGTTTTATAAAAAAATTAAGGCTGATTAAATAACATGCGTAATTTTTTAGAAATTCAGAGTTTCATTGACTTTTAACCTTTATGCCTTCAATAAATGTGAACCGGGAATTGAAAAATAATTTTTATTGAAAATTTTTCACCCACTTTTAATGGAGATATACCTTGTAGGAAATAGAATTACAACTTTCAAGGCTACATATTGAAGTTCAAAGCGGGTAGAGTTTATACCATGTCCATTTTTTTAAAGAACCATTAGGTGAATGAATTTATGTAAGATCCCTGATGGAAATTTAAATTATATTTTCAGAGACTTTAATTTGTATATAGTTAATAACGTTATATATATTACATATTTTCCAAACTTACAATCTCCAATGCTTTTTGTAATTTTCCAAAAAGTGCTGTCCAAATTGTGTCCCTGGTGAAGGCGCTTTTATAGCCTTGCAATATATCAATTAACTCAAGAAAAACCTTGCGACCATGATTATCTTTGGGCGGACCATCACGATACAACAGTAGAGTTGGATTCGTCAATATGACTAATAGTCGAATGAGAACATCAGCAAATTCTTCATTTTCGACGTAATCGGGCAACATGTAAACCAAATCAGTTTGAAGTACCTTGGAGCGACCCAAATGACGTCGATACTCATGGTTATCCAGATCACGGCGTAAAATCCATATTAAATGCTGAAACATAGATAAATATAATTTAAGTATTACACATTATTACTGAGAAGCTGGAGCTACACACCTTCAGTCCATTTAAGGCATCCGGTTCGGCATTATACTTTTGGCCATCGCTGTAACCAAGTGCGGCACAGGTGGCATCAATGTCAGCCAAAAGAATGGACATTTTTATTTTGTAATGTTAAGCAAATGAATATTTTAACTTATTACGATAACGATAAAAAAAAATACCGACGATTTCAAACGAAAACACTCGCGCACGCGTTCACAATTCACTTGGTAATGTTTTTACTATATTCAAGTACTTATTAAATTTAATATACTACGCTTTTATGAGAGCTTGCAGTTAAATTACTTTATTAGCTCTTTTATTTATTATAAAATTAACGGATTGCGTTTTAATTCTAAATTATTTCACAACTTTGATTCGCGACGTTTGTAAACAAAAAACTGAAACTCAACGTGAAATGTCATAAATGCGCGCCAATAACAACGAACAGCTGTTCTGTGGAACACAATTACTTTCAACTGTAAAAAAAAAGAACAGTATTCCACTTGTGGAATATATTGTTGTATGTATGAGATCTTAGGATCCACATATAAATGACTGTTCGTTATGTTCTAAATTTATTTAATCGAGGAGATCAATGTATCGATATTTTTCGTTGAAAGATAAAAAAATTACCTAATATATATTTACTTAGGCATCTCACGGAACACTTAACGATACAATTTCATGTGCCTTTAAAAAAGAGTAAGACTTTCAACTTTTTTTAATAAACACAATTAAATGCTGCAAAATTTCCGATAAAAATGTGGATGAGAACGAACATTCTATTATAAACAATATTATTTTTTTCTTTGTATATTATTTTGGTTGAACTATTGGAAATCATTATCTTAATGGAAAAGAATTAAAACTTTCTTTTCTTTCTTTGCAGAGGAAAAATCGACTTAGCCGATTCGTTGAATTGACATTTCTACTAAACAACTCTTGTTACAACACATTTCTGATAAGTTACAATTGTTTCAAAATTAATTTTTCTTTGAAATTTGATATTGCGGATGCTCACTAATATGATAACTGACATTGGTGATTTAAAAACATTCAGTAGCTATGTTGCTACACGCAGCGTCGACTTTTAACGCCGACTCTAGAGTTCGGTGTTATAGTGCACAAACACGGGTATATTTACAGTGTGTAGTGTAATCGTACTGCGATCAATAGCGATCAATAGAGTTCACATTATCACACATGCTGTCCAAAATGGTGTGACAACATCAATGTTCGATAATGTGAACGGTATGATGGATCGCTTGACACACATGTTGAATGGATTTGAAAAATTTTTGATTTTTCTGCTAGCTTGTCGAACTATACAACCTGTGTGAACTGAATGTCAAACCTAGTGAACATTTTTCATTTTAAATAAGATTTCAGGCAGTTTACTTCGATGTGGACGCTAATAAATTGCTCTGCAATTGATGTTTTATTGCATGCTCGATAATGTGAACGCAAAGCAATATTGACAGTCACACATGTTGTCAAGCAATGAAGGACAACATGTGTGATAATGTGAACCGCCCTAATGGTTTGTGTATCAGCTATAAATTATTATATGGTGGTATTTTTTAGAGTGGCTCTTTCTGAAAAGAAAGATCTCTCGTCTTGTAAGTGAGTGATATAAAGGAACCAGTTACTGAAATGCATGATACTTTAATGCCGCGTTTCATGTTATCTTTTTTGATCTTCTACCATCTCATATCAAAGAGGATATCACATGCTATAAAAATAGCACATACATATATGCCTATTCACTCTCGTTCTCCAAGCGCATTAGATTCTGCTCACATGCTTTTCTTTCTTACAAAAATTTGATACTAGAAGATCAAGAAGTATAACATAACATAAAATTGCGAAGTTTATAATATTAACTTGTCAAAAGGTTAACTCAAGCTTAGAGTATATTTTTCATAATTTACTTGCAGTTAATTTATACCGTTGTTTAAAAAAAAGCACAAAAAATTAAGTTTTAGATATAAAATTGAAAAACAAAACAAGTGTATCTAGTATTTTGACCAACAAATTTGCGCCCGTTTTTAATTTATATTCACTGACGAAAAAAAAGGGGAGGTACCTTCTTTCATTTCTCAGTTAACGGTATTGACAGATTGTACTCTCTTATTCTACAAAGAATTCTAATGCCAATTCTTCCAAACATGGAATTTATTGTGGATTGAGTGAAATCTTTTTGGTGTATCTATTATTTTGATCAGCAGTGCATATTAATTTCCTCATTGATCTCTATAATATTCAAAATTTGTCATCCCAGAGACGTAATGTACCGCTCGGCAAAATTAAATGGTATAACCATCGAAATTTGCGGACATGTCTTTTCCCCGAGTGGTTGCTACTTTTTTCCTACGGAAAATTATGGCAAATGTTAAAAGGGAGAAATAAATTATAAAAGGATATTAAATTCTGCATTGAAAATTTTTTTAACTTGGACATTAATATCCTTCTTACTAAAGCTATTATTTTGGGCAATTTTTTTGTAAAGTTTTGGTTGAATTTTCTTAATTTTTTATGCTCAATCCTTGTTCAATCACAGCAGTTGGGTCCTTATATTTTACCTTACCAAATTATTTTTGAGCTTATTCTACTTTCTACAGTCCCATATCAAATGAACACTTTTAGTTGCCCAAGGTGAATATGTGGCTTGAATAATGCTTTTAAAAAACGCATTATAAGCAACAGTGTGTGCATTCACCACAAATCCGCTCCCCATCACCAACGATTTCACCAAGTAACTTAACCAAACTTAAAAATACGAGTAGCAATGAAAAGCATCTACATATAAAGAGGAAGAAAAAAGTAAAAGTTTATTCCTATTGTTCTGGTGACCTCTTTGTAAAGTATGAACTTTTGTTCACATTTCGCCAGGAAGTTACAACTACGGATGCACTCGCTCTTAAGTCCTTAATATTTATGTTACCTTCATGCAGATTTTGAACCAATATGGCATTAGCTGTGGTTTGTTAACATTTAATACGAGTAGTTTACTATCATAAGGGCATATTAAATAGAACAAGTGACTATTATACGTATATAAATGTGATTTTTATTTAAAAGGAGTATAAATTTTTACGCAATTCAGCTCTCATATAAATGTCTTCACTTCTCATAAGTTCGACCTCTAGATAGTGATGCAATCAAAATTCACATTTTATTGTATATTAAAATAACTCTCCCATTTTAGTTCCATATATAATTAAATTTTTAATAAAATGTTGTACAAAGCTTATCAGCAGACATCAAACCTTTCAATTCACTTTTTGCTGTCTAAGCAGATTCATCCGATGCTGGCTTATACTGGGTGTTTTTTTAGAGGTTTGTTTTTCGAATAGAGATAAAACTGGCATTTTATGGTCAAATCTGGCAACTCTAATGTCATTTATGTTCAGTTTGGTTTGCCATTTTATCATGAACAGGTTGACAAAAGAACAACGCTTGCAAATCGTGCAAATTTATTTCGAAAATAATGGTTCAGTTCGCGAAGTTTACCGCAAGCTCCGTCCATTTTATGGTCGACATAATCGTCCATCAGAGCAATTAATTCGGTTAACCATGGGTCGTTTTCGCACTACGTTTACTCTATGTGATAATACGCATCCGCAGAGACGTCGAACAGTGCGCACCGAAGAAACAATTGCCGCTGTAGAGCAAAATGTTGAAGAGGACCCGAATGAATCGATTCGCCACCGTGCACAGCAATCGGAGCTTTGTCCATTAACTTTATGGAAGATTTTGCGCAAAGATCTTGGCTTGCGACCTTACAAGATCCAGCTTGTGCAAGAATTAAAGCCGCGAGACCATGCAATGCGTCGTGATTTTGGTGTATGGGCTGAAAATGAGATTGATATCGATGCTGATTTTCATCGCAAAATTTTGTTCAGTGATGAGGCTCATTTTTGGTTGAATGGCTACGTCAACAAGCAAAATTGCCGCATTTGGAGTGAAGAGAATCCACATGAGACCCTTGAGACGCCATTACATCCACAAAAACTGACTGTTTGGTGTGCTCTATGGGCTGGTGGAGTCATTGGGCCATACTTCTTCCGAAATAATGCTGGAGAGTCAGTTACCGTTAATGGAGACCGGTATAGAGCCATGATAACCGACTATTTTGTTCCCGAATTGGATGGCATGAATGTGGATGAGTTGTGGTTCCAACAAGACGGCGCTACATGCCACACAGCGCACGTCACAATCAATTTATTGAAGGAAACATTCGATGAGCGCATAATTTCGCGGAATGGACCTGTCAATTGGCCACCAAGATCGTGTGATTTGACACCATTGGATTATTTTCTTTGGGGATATGTGAAGTCGCTCGTCTGCGCCAACAAACCAGAAACGTTAGGGGACTTGGAAGCCAACATTCGTGGCGTTATTGCCGACATACGGCCCCATATGCTCGAAAAAGTGGTTCAAAATTGGACCTGTAGAATTGGCTTTATTCGAGCCAGCCGCGGCGGCCACATGCCCAAAATCATATTTAAACATTAATGGCATAAAATTATCCTTTCAATAAAGCCAAATTGATGGACATTAAAACGATTTTCTTGTGTTTTATTTCAATTCGAAGCTCTATACCTCTAAAAAAAACACCCTGTACAAAACTCTCGAATGTTCTCATACAATCCTGAAATTAACCGATTCCATTTGACCTTGTCGAATATATCGTTCACTATTTTTTCGCTCTTTCGTTTAACATAGCATAATATTTTCGCTCTAACATTAGCATTTTACTGATTTTACTAAAACGGAAAACAAAACAAGTTAAGGTGTTATTTTCGGCGAGGCCGAAACTCACATACCCTACACTGCACTAAAAGTACCTTTTCATCAAATGTTAATAAGACGTTGAAAAGGTTGAATAAGTCGAAAAAAATGTGAAATGTTAGAAAGGTTGACAGAGGTTGAAAAATGTTTAAAGGCGTAAATATATGCAAAATGTTGAAAAAAGTTGAGAGAGGTTGAAAAACTCTAAAAAAATGAAAGAGGTTGAAAAAATTTGAAACTATTCAAAATTGATGAAAAAGTCGAAAAAATAAAGAAACTTATGAAGAAAGTTGAAAGAGGTTGAAAATGTCGAACAAATACATATAGAATATATTGGAAAAAGTTAAAGGGTTGAAAAAGTCGAAAGAATATGGAAAATGTTGAAAAAATCGAATAAAAATGAAAAATTTGAAATATGCCACTCCCACTTCTCCAATTCCGCCCACTTTTGGTTCAACAAATTATATTTGTGATCGACATCCTCATATTAAATTTCAGCACAATAGCTTGTATAGTTTGCGATATATGCTGCAGTTTAATTTAAAATTTAGGGCGGTGACACACCCACTGGTACAATCCAGCCCGGTTTTGATCCAGAAAAAGCTTTTCATAAGCAAACCCCTAACACCAAATTTTAGTATGATTGCTCACTTATTTCGATAAATATGCCACTTACCATATTTTATTTGTATGGGAGGTGCCACGCTCACTGGTGCCATTTCAGCCACTTTTGATTCAGATATACTCTATAGCAACTGAACCACTTTCATTAAATTTCATAGCAATTGCTGCAATAGTTTACTTAAAACAGCGCTTAAAAATTTATGTTAATATGGGAGGTGCCACGCCCACTGATGCAGTTCTGTCAAAACTAATTTATTTTTAAAGCCTATAGTAACTGATATCTAAACACCAAATTTCATGAAGATTACTCTCTTAGTACACTGTTTATAACAATAGACAGTTTTTGCTTATATGGGAGGTGTCACGCCCCTAGGTACTATTGTACCAAATTTTTGTAATAAAAGACCTTGCAGCAAGTTTATCTACCTCATTAAATTTCATCACGATTACGTTGTTCGTTCTCTTAAAATAACGTTTATAAATATTGTGGGCGGTGCCACGCCCTTCAACGAGTTTTTTCAATAAAGAGGCTGAGCTTGTATTGATGACAGCTTTCAGCGGCATCATCTCCAAGATTTTTATGAAAATCGTTTGTGCCAATTTTGATATAGTTATGTTATAATCTTAGTCTTATTGTCACCGTTTACCCTACGATTCGTTCCCACATAATCCAAACGCTGATGTAAGCACATCTAAGCTCCTTGTTATTAAATAGATTGCAAAATGCAAGATCAACACTTTTGATCGACGAAGCTTATGCACCTACAAGTACGTGCAATACCAGCTACTGTGAGAACGAACCGTTTGGATTTGGATGTCTTAAGTTACATTCTTAAGAATAGTATGATAAGAATCAAAAGCAAATTATGTAGCTTGTAATGAGATTTTATTGAAATAAAGAATGAGTTGAAACAAAGCACTTACAATGTGCACAACATAATTGGCGCAGTCGGTGAAAAGAAAAATAAAATCTAAACAGTTTATTGTTTAGTATTTGCATTAAACAGTAAAAGTGTTTAATTGTGAAAAGAACAAACAAAATCTAAACAGTTAAAGAGTTTAGTATTTACATTAAACAGTAAAAGTGTTTAATTGTGAAAAGAACAAACAAAATCTAAACAGTTTATTGTTTAGTATTTGCATTAAACAGTAAAAGTGTTTAATTGTGAAAAGAACAAACAAAATCTAAACAGTTAAAGAGTTTAGTATTTACATTAAACAGTAAAAGTGTTTAATTGTGAAAAGAACAAACAAAATCTAAACAGTTAAAGAGTTTAGTATTTACATTAAACAGTAAAAGTGTTTAATTGTGAAAAGAACAAACAAAATCTAAACAGTTAAATAGTCACAGTGTTTAATTGAGGAAAAAAAAAAGAAATAAAAAACATCTTTAAATATCTACATTTTTAAACATCTTTGAAACATAACAAATTAAAACAAGCACAAAAAAGCTTTTCAACTGAAGGGCTCCAATCACTGCTGATTATGGCTATTCATTAATAGCGCAAGAAATTAAACCAATAATACATTCGTATACTAGAATTTTACACCTAATTAACATAACGGAATATAGTACAATTTTAAACAATTTGGAAGGAAATATAAGGAAACTTCATCTTAATGAAAGCGAATACCTCATTACGGAATTAAATTTGGCGAAAAGTACTTTGAAAACAATTTTACCTTCTGCACAGAAAGAAAAACGGGTAAAAAGAGGATTAATTAATATCGCAGGGAAAGCAATTAAATTCCTATATGGAAACATGGACAACGATGATGCCGAAGAAATTTATGGTCACCTACAAAATTTGGATGAAAATGGACAGCATATGACAGACGAACTTAACAAGCAAATAATAATAAACGATAACCTTATAAAAAATTTAAATAAAATAACGCAACACATTAACAAACAACAAATTGAGCTTAATAATTATCTCACAAATATAACTCGAGAAACCAACAGAATTATATCTCTTGCAGAAAAGTATGAAATAAATCTTAAAATTTATGCTGACATTAATTTAGTCAACAGACAACTAGACAGAATAATGGACACAATTTTAATGACCAAACTCAATACCTTACCACATGACATATTTACAGAAGAGGAAAAGTCTAAACTAAATATTACATTTGAAATCCTTCCATTCCTTAAAACAAGTGTTCTTTATTCGGAAGATATTTTAATATTTGCAATTTCAGTACCAGTTTTTACAAAGCAAAACTATCAAGTAGCTCTAGTAGTTCCTTTCCCAAATGCCAAAAATGAGGAGTTAGACAATCCAATTGAGAAGGTTATAATATTTGGTGATAAAGTTTTTGAGTATAGCGAAGATAACATTTTGAAAAGAAATCTCAGGTATCACAAGAATACTTGCATAAGAAATTTATTTAACGCCACTAATAATTGTTATTTAAAAATAAATAAAGAAAGTTCAATTGAAGAACTCGAAAATGGAATTATAATAACAAAAAATTTATTACTCACAAATATAAAACAAAATTGTAACAAATTAGAAATGTTAATCAAAAATAATAACATTATACAATTTAGAAATTGTGAAATTGCAGTAAATGAATTTTCATTTGAAAATAAAATTATTAATTTTACAAGCAATACTATAATCCCAACTATACATGTTAACTTTACAAAAAAAATGACTGATTTAACTCTGGAAAATTTAAAAATTGAAAATGTAAAAAATAGAGAGGAAATCCACTTTATAAAATTTAAAAGTAATATTGCTACCGGATTATCCTACAGTATTTTAATTATCATTGTTTTTGCTTTAATTATTGTTTTGTTTATAGTTTGCAAGAAAAAGCAGACCGAAATAAAAATTGAAATGAAAGAAAAAAGTATTTTTGCGCCCATGGAAAAAAATAAATTTGTAGACCCATTTGCAGGGACTGCAAATGTCTAATGGGTGGAGCAGTTATGTTATAATCTTAGTCTTATTGTCACCGTTTACCCTACGATTCGTTCCCACATAATCCAAACGCTGATGTAAGCACATCTAAGCTCCTTGTTATTAAATAGATTGCAAAATGCAAGATCAACACTTTTGATCGACGAAGCTTATGCACCTACAAGTACGTGCAATACCAGCTACTGTGAGAACGAACCGTTTGGATTTGGATGTCTTAAGTTACATTCTTAAGAATAGTATGATAAGAATCAAAAGCAAATTATGTAGCTTGTAATGAGATTTTATTGAAATAAAGAATGAGTTGAAACAAAGCACTTACAATGTGCACAACATAATTATATATATGGAATCAAAATTTTTAGCAGTTGAAAAGTGCCACGCCCACTTTTTCAATTCCGCCCACTTTTATCTCAATTCAAGATATATTTGATATGTATCCGTTTACCAAATTTCATAACAATATCTTGCACGGCTTACGAGATATGGTGGTATAAAGGTTAAAATTTAGGGCTGCGCCACACCACTGTAGGAAGCTTTGAAAACTTGAAACCTAACCTAATCCTAATCTTGTTCACATGTGCATCAAATCACCAATTTTCATCAAAATCGCTGCAACTTTTTTCAAAATTGACCTGGGTATATATACATAGGGTATGGGCGGTAGGCGTGTCCGTTAACCAATTTTTAATAGCAAGATGCCTGCAAGAAGATGTGACCTGTGTGTGAAAAATTCATTCAATTAGCTCTCTTGGTTTTCCCGTAAACCTGATTTCAACAGACAGACAGACAGGCAGACAGACAGACAGGCAGACAGACAGACAGACAGACGGACATCGCTAAATCAACTCAGGTGGTGACGCTGATCAAGAATATATATACTTTTCCATACCTGCCACGCCTCCTTCTATGTGTTACAAACGGATGGACAAAGTGAATATACCCTCGGTGTAGGGTATAAATATGTCTCTCGTTTTTCTGCTTTTTCGTTTTTTCATATGAATTGTAATAGGAAACAAACTGATTGTGCCGTTCGCAAATTTGATCTTTCAAGCTGAAATATTGGGAAAATTTTCTTCAAACCCGATTCTACTCGTATAATATAGGCAAAACAAAATTTAGTTGATGTAAGCTATCACTGCATGAAAATAAGACGGCATTGCATCAGTGGGCATGGCACTTGTCATACAAAATTGTAAGCGTTGGGTTCAATTCAGCATTCGGTTTGAAATTTGGCCCAAGAAGTTTTGTTGTCATAAGCTTTCACATAATCAAAGCAGTATAATAACATTAATGGACGTGTTACTTCCCATGCATGCAAAATACCTAAAATGTTGTATTTTATGAAATATGTAAGCATTCATAATGAAAGTTGGCAACATTTTTATTATAACCTTCATTGGGCTGATTTCAGCCAGTGAGCGAAAAGTAAATTAGCGAAAAAAGTTTAAAATAAGAATTCACAGAGCCAAAAGCATGTTGGAAGGTATATGACAACTTTTTCTTTACTGAAATTTTTTTCATAAAAATTACAAGCCGAACAAGAGTCTACTCACTCGGCACTATGGTATTATTATTTGCAAAAATTTATAGCGAGCAAATGAAATGAAATATTGTAAGTACATAATGTATATTTAACATATTCCGAGCTACCTACCGGAAGAAGTTGATTGAACTTTCTAAATTAATTTAATCGCAAATCCTCTTTTAAACGTACATACATAAGTAGCTATTTATTCCGAAAATCAAATAAGCTACATAAACACCACAAAAATTAAGCTTCGCTGCCGGTTTACTTCAATGCATTTTATTCCATTAAAAATTCAATTGAATTGCAATGAAGTCGATTGCATTTTTCCAGCTGATGCCATACATAAACTTTACCATACGAGTAGCATCCGTCCAAGATACAACATTTATTTGAAATCTTAAACAAATCTCTGTGTAAGCCAAACTTTTGACTCTTCAAGTAAGTATCTGATGCCAATGTAAAATGTATTTTTTTCTATCTTATCTGAGAACTTCATTGAAATGCGCTTTGAGCAGACGAATGTTGTTGCACTTTTATTAATTTTAAATGAAGCCAATGTTGCATAGAATGACGTTGATATGTGGATGCCATGGCGTATGTTTTGATATGATGGATTACATAAACGAAAATTTCTGCAATTTTGAACTATTCATCAAGAAATGTTAGAGTATGTTGGTAATGTTTATTTGATTTACATTTGTATTTTATGTAGAATTAATTCTTTTGATTTCAAATGGAAATTTCTAAAGAGTAGCTACTAACTAGATTATTTCAAATTGATATGCATGAACTTTTTTTTTAAATTGCATATTCCTTAAAGATATTACTGCAGACAGCTACATTTTAAAGATTTTTCCATCTCAAAAATCGATTTGCCGAAAAGATCAGCCCCAAATCTTGTTTGTCTGAGTGGATGATTTTTTGAGGGGAAATATATTTCTGAAATGTCTGTAGTTGCCTCTAATATTACTTTTACAAATCGGTCAGAAATACCGCATCTTGTTCTCATGCTAAACATATGACATAAGCTTTTAGACACCAGCTAAACCGCATTTTCACATTAAAATCATAAATTTTCTTGTGAGTATTAAAGTCCTCATAGTTTTAATATGTATATCAACAGTAGCTATCTTCTCTTTAAGCCGTGTTAGCTTGGCTTGCATATCGGGCGATAGTGCAGCAGGGTGGTAGTGTCTTCGTCACACAGTTCTTTCAGTTGACCCCGATATTCTCATTGAATCTATGGTTCCTGCATTTTAACACATTGTCTAGCAACATTAGAAATTAAAGCAACCCATTTAAATTCAAGTGTTTAGCTCAATAGGGCATGAGACATTTTTGTGGATAATGCAGCAATTTAAGCTCTCATAATGAGCTTTAATGATATGATCAAATTTTGAAAAAAACTTTTCTCATTCACACTCTGTGCTATCGAAGGCAGTTATGAAATAATCGAAGAGATTTTGGCATTCGCGTATATCCTGCACGATTCGTTCCAGTTTGAAATTAGCTATAATTTTTGAATTCGCTGAAAGCACGCAGATGACCCAACAGTTGTTGCAATTCCTCAGGTTAACATACTCTGGAAACTTTATTAGTACGTTGTCTGGATGCGTTACTTTAACATAGACACACCTTTGGTGATCATCGTAAGTTATTAGAACAGGACTTCTTAGTTTCTTACAAAATTTTTCTATAAAAACTCATTAGATTAAAAAGTTCTCTCATCAATTTTGAAGCATCAAAGAAATACATGTACAACATCTAACGGCAATAACACGCCCTAAGGGCACAATTAAATTAACATGTAATTAACATATGAATAATTCATTTCTTTTAAATATCTGTTACTGCAACTTGCTAATGATTCCGGAACACACGTGCATACTAAACGCAAGTAAGTAACATTCATGAACAAAAAGCGATCTGAAGTGGGGGTTTTACCTCACTCCAATTAGAGTGAATAAACACGCAAACTTATGCTCACACAACACTTATATTATAAATCTATTTTTTTAAATCTTATGAATCTTTTAGATTTTTATACAAATCGATTTCCTTGCATTTTTCGAAAAGCGCCTCATATATAAAGTGGTTTCTCCATTTTATTTTTCCTAGGTCAATATCTCGAGTACTAAGATAGTGATAAGTCATCTAATAACAGTGATCTTGCCTTTCACCTTAAATCTAATTTTTAATGTTAATTTGAGGACAGCTGTGATTTTTTTTAAGTTGACACCAGATTCGTATTCTATGGGAAAAAATAGACATGTTTAGTTTTTGGTGCATTAATTTTGTAGTGAATTCTGAGACATCTTAGTTTGTTCATAATAGTATGCAGAAGCAAAATGAATCATATATGAAATAAAAAGAAAACATAATACAAATATCATAAGACCTTAACACACACTCATACACATGCAGATAGGACAAAATAATTCTAATTAACTTGTCGACTGCGTGTAATAAACTAATGTTTTATGGCTAATTCATTCAAGCCATAAGTATGACAGAAAATAACGCATTTGACACATTATAATAAGATGTACGAGTAGTTGCAGAAATAGCGAAGAAGCAAATGTAGAATCAGAAGTAAAAATACCCCAACATGCCCAAAGGAATTCGTAGCCGACACGTCCAATTCTTTATTGTTGCACGACGCTAAACAAGTGGAAAAATAGAACGATACCACCAACATACTCCTACTTGTAGATATGTACGTTCATTCATCTTGTTATCATTCATCATAAAAATGTTTCGAAGAAAAAAACCTGCCACTCTCTTTGAAGGACATCAGAAGTTGAGAAAAAGAAAAAAAAGAACCGAAAAAAAGGACCAACAGAAATTAAATGAGATTTAACGACTTCAAACGTTGCTTATCAGATAGGTGGGGACGTCAACGGCAGTGGTTGTGGTTGTTGTTTTTGCTGTTGTTGCTTTTGTTGCTGTTGCTGCTGTTGAGGGTGTGTCCCTGGGCGGACATAAAGAAATTCGTCATCTTTGTACCATCGTTCAAATAGCGATATGCGAAACATTTAGCTAATTAAATTGTAAGCAAGAAATGCAACGAAGCGCAAGGAGGGCGTCAGTAGCATCGGAATAACTTTTCTATGAAGGTCTTTTGAGAGGATGAAACTTTTTCAAGTGTGCAAAGTTCTGTTTGAGTCGCGGAAATGAAACGGTATGGTGGCAATAAGTTAAAGAAATTCGGTTTTAGAAACTTTTTATGCTTGACCTACTCACAAGGTCACAAGGCAAATATGCATTCCTCTCTGCATTCAGTGGAAAGTAAAACAAAACAGTTAGGGAAATCGATAAGGATATGGTATAAAAAGTTTTTTGGATTACTTGAAGAAAAAAAATGTAAGGCAGCCTCAGTGATTCTTAAGTTTTTGATAAAGAAAAAAATTATGTGATCTAGTATTTAACAAATGAAAATCATTGTACATAGATTTGAAAAGAGCAACACACAACATTCATATTCTTGCTGTAGCAAATATGACATGCTTCTCAAAAATATCAACACATTTGGTGCGTTAAAATGCATACATCTGAACAATACAAGGCATTCTCGATTCATTTCACTTAAAAGCGCATTTCGTAGCTCAAGAGGTTCTTTGCACCAATGTGGTTAAAAACACCCAAGTAATGATGCCTTGAAGGTGAAAAACCCAGCGTGTGTTTATGCTCGCATTCTAAGTAAATATTTCTGAAAATATCTTAATACTTGAACATACAAAAGTGAAACATTACTTCAAACAGCCAGGACCTGCATTCTATTCTACTTCAACAAATAAGACTGCATTTGGCGGCATCAAACTTTGCTATCACTCTGCTTTCGGTGGACTTTAGAAGAGCGACTGTCTATGACCTACTTTATTCTTAAGGGGTTTACACCGTTTAAATCCAAATAAAACATATTACTCTAAGTGGCGGCTAATTCAAATAATTTTTTGTTTTCTTAACTTAGTGACCCTACCTTTTGAAAGTAACTTCTGTTTGGCGAATCATTAATACATAAAAATTATTTTCCTTCTCTTTCATTACAGCCTGTATAATAGGCGATAAATACTAGAGTGACTCGCGATCTCTTTGTAGTGCTGTGAACAATAAAACGAGTAAGTGGTTCATTCACATTCACAATGATTGAAAAAATTTAGCAAATACACCAGTACAAGTAGTTGTTTACAAACACGTAGCTATAAATTTTCAGTGTGGGACCGTTACCCGATCGGTACAAAATTTTTGAGAGAGATATTTTATTCGTATGTAGGATTTGAAAGATTTTGTCTAAGGCTGGGCCCACTCCCATCCTGTCCACTGCTCCCTTTTGCTGAGCGCTTAGTTGTATGTAATCGTTTTATGTGGAGTTTACAAGTGTCTTGAAGTAGCAAACAATTTCTAATTATGGACCCCTGACACATATGATTAATAATTAGCATTTATAGTTGTGAATGGGCAGTGGCTTAGCAATTTTTTTGGATCCCGGGGCGAAAAACTTAGGAGGCTCACTTATCATAGCTAATATGCGAAAATGTTCCTGTGTGTCTGCTGTACTTGTTCACGGCTTAGCCACTGAATCGATTTTGAAATTTAGCAAATGGGTATCTTAAAGCCAAACGTAGGACATAGGCTACTTTTCATTTAGAAAAAATCAGGGGCATGACATGTCTCATACAATAGAAACGTTTAGAACGCTTTGACCTCAATATATTAAAAATACTAATCACTACCTTAGGGTATTAACTAGGGTTGTAACGGAGGTCATCTATGCGGAAGCGGAGTTCAGAAATTGATCTCCGCGGATGCGGAGTCTTAACGGAAGCGGAAGCGGAGGTGGAAAAACAATTTGAAAGTATTTAAAATACAAGATTTTATGAAAATATTAATATTAAATAAACATTAGGAGGCAAACTAGATTTCCAGCCGAAGGAGCTATTTTTATGAATTGATTATTCCACCACCAGTAAAAGATATGATTATAATTCTTTTCAGGATCAATAAATATACTCTTGCAATACACGAACAAATTTTTTTTTTAATTCATTTAAAATTATATGTATGCAAAATATTGCCATCTGCGTAGTCATACATAAACAATTGGTGACTGTTTGAGCAAAAGTTTTCTAAAATAAGAAGTCTGTTTAAAAAAAATGAAAAATATTAATATTTTGGCTTAGTTTTCGTTATGAATATGTATGTGGATAAAATTTTCTTTAAATTCGGCTCAGTAATTTTCGAGAAAGGACTGGCACCGTATGAAAAAAGTGAATTCGAGAGAAAGGAGAGTGGAGAGTGCGCTCAAATAAAGTGCAAAAATACACTTAGAGAGCTTGAATCTTAACGAAATTTCAACACGATATTTTTGATGTGGTTCAAAATCTGTACAAACGAAATTTCCTATGAATCTAACTAAAAAAAATAACTAGCTATGGTCGAGCTAATCTTATTTTAGCCACTTACCAGCACAAAAAATAAAATGTGAATTAACTTAAACACCGAATTTTCCACTTTGTAAGCTCTAAGCTTGATTTTATGACTTCCGTTATACCTCCGATTTACCGCATTAGACTTGCGAAGGCGGAAACGGAGGCAGAAGTACGATATCAAGCGGAAGTTCCGCACTTGCGGATGCGGATGTGGACCTCCGTTACAACCCTAGTATTAACTTAGTTTGATTGAATGAAAATTATTTTGATTTTCTTTTTACAAGTACTATATACTAGCTCGCTTACAGTGGGTTAACCCCTTAAAAAGCTGTGTGCGAAATTTTACTGACTCACATTGCAATTATCGAAATTTGTTGTTCTATCGGCGTGTGTGGTGCGTTTAGCTTGGCGCTTGATGTATCGCGTCCAAACATACTGCTAAGTTTAAGTGTACTTAAGTAAGTATATACATGAATTTCGGTAAAGTTGCGGTAAGTGGCAGGACTATGTGTATATTATATTTGAAATGAAACATCAACCTCCAACTATATATACATATGTATGTATCTAGTTGCCTCAAGATTTACTCAAAAAATATATGTGATTTGACAAGACTTTTCGGCATGTGCTTTTTTAGCAACAGGCGTAATTAATGTAAAGTTTCCATAATTTAGGTATTTCTGGTAAAGCATTATTGGCTCCCTTGAGCACAAAGCCCGAGGCTATAGTCGATATAGCGATACATATTATCTACGCGAAGTCTGCTTCTATTGACTTCACAAATGTCAAAGTTTGCGATAATGTAAGACGCCATTTGCAAAATGAGATTATCTTCCGTTACCATGATGATTCTTTCGCCACCCCGTATCATGTAATTATGGTTACATTAAAACTTTTATTTTTTTATAATTCCAATTTTATAAAGTTTATTACCATAGTTTTATACATGTATGGTATACGTTTTTTCTTCCACGCGATTCTTCGTTGCATAAGAAAAACGCATTCAATTTAAAGTTCCCTTCACAATTTGATTGCTCACTGAAGCTTACAAAAGGTTTTATTCCATTAGTTTTCTTTCTATTTTGTGGGACTGTCTACCGAAAAGATGAAAGAAACTGCCATATGCCTTAGAAAGCCCTAAATAACCAAATAGATAAAACAATGGCTTTAATTTCCGATGTATTCCTTCAGAAGGGAAAAAAAGTTTTATTTTTTCTTAAATTTTGTGCAAATGCGTCGTCAACAATGTTAGCCAATGATGCGGACGACGTCATCATCTTCTTACAATTTCATGTGGTTGGTAAGTCGGTTGCTTCATGTTGGTCTGTCTACATGGGTCATAAAAACGCTTCCGGATAAGCCTGAAGTGAGATTTACTTGTCGTTTGCCATACCTTCTTTGATTTGTTTTCTCCAGACATTTGCCGTCCATTGATTTTTTTTTTTTATATATAAAGGAATACATTGTTAATGTGATCCATTGCAGGAATAATTCTACTGTTTTCTTTTATGTTTCTTTAACTTTTTCCTTCTGTGATTGAGTTTTTGTTCTACAGTTGAAATATGTGTGCGTGTGTAGTGGGGGAGAGTGTTTTTTTACGGGCTTTCCTACGTTAAACTCCCAGGTGATTTTTTTCGATTTATTTAGCTGTTTAGTTGGTCTACTCCTCTTTTTTCCCTTGGTACATGTTACTTTTTTTTATTTTAGTAGCAGACAATTGATTTACGTTGAATTATTTTTTTTTAAGGTGTGGGTTTTTCAATCATCTATATCAGCCACAGGTGCTGGTAAAATAATTTGCATTTTGCATCTGTTTTTTTTTTTTTTTTCTTGGTGAAGTAATGAATTTTTCTATTTCCTTTGATGAAAATAAGAACTTTGTTTTGTTTTTTAATCTAGTAGTCATTTGAGTTTCCTTGAATTTTACTGGTTACTGTCTCTGCAAACTAAATTTATGTATACTTTATAAATATGCTGGACATTCTTTATCTTTTTATCGCCTCAATATGTTCTAAATTTATTTTAACTCCATCATGTTGACCTACTTTTTAAAGAGCACTTAGCCTTTTACTCATTGTGCAGTGTGTATCCTGTTGCTTTCCTACATGCACTAGACAATCTGCGCCAATTTGTTTTGTATTAAATTTTAGCATTGCTTTGAGTAACAATAGGAAAAACTTTGTCTCTATTAAATGTTTTGTTACTTTGAAACTATGTGACTTAGTAACATGGCATACCTTAGTACCACAACGTATCGTCATGTGAACTCTTATTAGTTTTAAGCTCTAAGAGCTAACTTTACAGTAGAGCAAATTTATACTTTGAAAAAGTTGTATTAAAAACCCATTGAATGCTTTCCAAAAAAGGCCAAAAACTATAAAATGTTTCTTCAAAAATAAAAACAAAATTCAAAATTCAAAATATAGGCATCAATTGAATGGAGTTTTTAAGTGCTATTGATATTACAAGATATAGCCCTCTTACACAGACAAATATTTACGATAAGTTTAATTTTTTACCATTTTCTTCAATAAATCAGGCCTTATTTAACGAATTTTTTAGATAATATTCAATTCTAATGCGTCAAATGTCACTGGTTGATTGGCATATGCCAAGGACTTTAATTAATTCTGCAAGAAAAGGTTCTCAGTCATTACTTATTCGAGGCCATTCGACATCTGCATTTCTTAAGGTTATTAACCTCTGAACTTGATTTTTTGTTTGTTAATTCAATATATTTGCACCGCTCACCATTGACATTGACTGTAACTCATTCTTGAATTTCGCAGGGCTAAAGTTTCGTTTGACGCAAAAAAGTAATAATAAGAAATTGCATTATAATGGTATTCTTGGAAAAGAATTTATCGTGACAATGGGAGGAAAAATATTTTTTCAAATAAAAAACACTATTACTCATACGACATTTTGTACATAAATTGCTTGAGACATTGTTCTTAATCGCTATAAGCTCTGTAAAATAATATTAAATTTAAACACCTTTTAAAACCATTTTAAAGATAAAACTTGAAAGTTTAAGTCAATAAGATTGAATTTTGAAAATATATTAAACAATTATTTTTGTTCTTTATTTTGGTCTTACGTACAACAGGTCGTATGAGTGATCATCATAAATCTACTATAATTTTTTGTAAATTGTTAAAAATAATTTTTATATAATAATAATTGTTTGTAAATAATTAAGTAATATGAACATTCTTAAGGTTGATTGAAGAATAATAATAAAAATTTAAAAAAAAATGTTATGTCGAAGATATTTTGAAAAACATTTTTATAAATAAAAAATTTATTGATAAAAACGAATTTATCAATATTTTTTTATTCCTTTTTTATAAAACTCAACATTTTTAAGCAAAAATGGTTTCAGAATTTTTAATCTATTCTATCTATCTATTCTGTTTCAAAAAATTTTTAGATCAAATTTTAAAATATGCAAAATATTCTTTGAAAATAAATTTTTTCAAGCTTTAATATATTCAAAATTTACCTTTAGATAAGCACTAAGCAAGATAAAAAAATCAAAAATATCGGAACAAAAAGTCAACGTAGTGTGCAGTTATTTGATGAATGAACGATGTGAAAGTTATCAAAGAATAATGTCTACCATTTTTGTAAAAAATCTAATTTTTATTCTCAATCAGTTCTGAAAGGTCGGAAATGGATTTCGCACATCACCATTGCTCAGTTTCGACTGAGTTCTGTATATTTTTTTTTTTTTTTTTTTTCACCAATCGATAGAGATATGTAGATCCAAAATGAGTTTTTGTCATCACCAAGAGTGTTTCCGGTCCCTCAAAGCTCCCGATTTTCGTTCATTTAACTTAAAACCAAAGTTCGCACTATTCAATGGACAAAGATCAAAAATATATTTTCAATATTGCCAGTGGCAATCATGGGTCTATAGTGTTTGATTTCAGCTCATTTTTTGTTAAAAAAAAAAAGTTTTTACAACAGCAATTTATAGTATTTTTTTTTTTCTTACCAATAATATTAAAAAAGCAATTAAAAAAAATATTCCTTACAATCATAAAACAATATTCCACAAATAGGGTTTTAAGTCTTTATTGCATATGCAGCTAAAAATTTATTTGCAAACGAGAATATTTGTGTTTTTTTTTTTTTTGCGCTATTTGAATTCAGTTATTGCCAGCTTATGTATAATAGATTTTGAGAAAGCAATCTATTCTTAAATTATTACTGTTTTATTTAAATTATACTAAGCGGAAATACATTTTTCATATAATAATATTATGCTCAATCCAAAATAATGCGGATAATCTTAAAATACTCACACGCAAATGTGCATATTATGGTCATATATTTTATAATCTAACAATGTTTCATTTTTCAAAAGAGTTATTTACCACACCCTTTGATGGCAGTTTTAAGGCATCAACAGAAAAATCAATCTAATTTTATGGCAGCAAAATATCATAAAAGGATTGAGCATTAAATTCAAAGTTTATCAAAATATACGCTTCATAACTTGCTACATACCCCCACCTATGATATCGCGAAAAACGAGTACTCAAACAACAGTCATTTACACTACTCAGAAGTTGGAGAAAACGTTGTGATTGTGTGATGCTTGTGGGGAAAATGAACAATTTATGCAAATAACGACGCATAAATTGTGTGCGCTTTTTTTCCTCTCATACACAACCCCTCCATCTTTCTCTTACTAGCAGCAAGTTACATCAAAGAAAAGCAGCCAATACTCAAACACGCGATGCGTCTGCATCACTGGTTAAGTTAAGCTGACACTGAATTTTTACGCATCACGCCTTTGATATATCTTTCGCGCTTTTCCCGCCATTTTTAGCTACACATACAAGAAAACACTAAAAGTTAAAATTTACAAAAATAAAATCGGCACGCGATTTTTTTTGAAATGAGAATTTCTTCTCCCTTTTTCATTCCATGAAGAATTTGATGTTTGTTTGATTTTGATATATTTTTTTTTTTTTTCAGTGACTTTGTAGCTTTTTGACTTCATATACTGTATGTAGTCATTGGTGTTTATCAGCATCCGCACACTCGACATAAAATCGCTTAGACATATGTGTGTGTGTATGTATGTACATATGCAAGTGTTTGTTGTTGTTGTTGTTATTTTTATGTCTTTTGCTTGAGTTGAAAGTAAGAACGCCTTGACAATTGCTTTAAAAACAGATTTCGCTGACATATTCAAAATCATTTGACGTTGACTATACATTGTTGATATTTGTTTCCCCCTCTACATACATACATACATATATCGCACTCAAAAATCATCATTATCCTCTCTGATTGCAGCTTAAGTCTGATGTTTCATTTCTTATTGTATTTCTATCAAAATTGTAGAGATAAATTCATATTTGAAATCAACAACAATTTTAGAAAATTTTATTGAAAGTTTGTCTTACGTTAGAGAAAAAACTTAGAGAATTTATTAAACAGAGATGATTGCAAATTTTAATGCACCATTTATTCAAATCATTTATGTCAGTAACAGACATGTAAACAAACTGCCCATAAAATAATATTTTCCTTAACACCTACGAGCATGTTAATGACATATCAAACATACGAAGTCTCTTTAATTAGGAGTGAGTGTGAAGAGTGAAGCTTTAAAGCCACAATCGTCACAGAGTAAGTCACACATCTTCCATGGCAAGTTCAACCACAAAACCAAAAGTTCTAAATTGTGCTGTTATGATGAAATTACATTCTTATTTCTTTATTCATGCTGCAAAATGAGAAACGAATAACTTTAAAAAGAAAAATTGCTAAATGACACCATACACATGTACATACTTAATGTATCTATGTAAATTGTATAATAGAGTTCGTCAAAAAATATAACCTTTTATTTTCTTGAATCCTTCGGCAACGCCTTAAAAATCAAAAATTTTCTCCTTTAGCAGAATGTTAATTAACAAAAACAACAATTAATTATATAGTTTTCTTTTTTTTAATTTAAAGTACCAAAAAAATGTTTTTTATTATATAAAATAGTTTTCGGTGACAGAATGTTTGCGTATAATGAAGATAAAAGACAAGAACAAATCAGTTGTTACATACGGGTTGGATTTCATTGCATACTTTTAGCTGTTAAAAAAGGTAGAATTAAATTGCCAAATATAAAAAGAAAACTAAAATTCTGAAAAGCTCGCGCTAGATCCCGCGAGCAAGGCGAAGTCTGCGAATGCGAAGAGTTGGTAAGCGAAGCGAGCAAAGGTTTCTTTCAAAAATATTTATCGTTTCTTTATAATGCAAAAATCCAGAATCACTATTTAAATTCCAGGAAACTTGTATTTATATTAATTTCTGTTTTTTTCAAACTTAATTCATGAGGCAAACATGTATAGCGACTAAGCATCTCGGAAGAAGGCATTGTCTGGTTCTAGTGAATACCCAAAAGTGTGAATTTACAATTCCGTTTTTGGAAATTACCAATTTTATTTCTAATTTTTTTATTTGATTTTGATTCACTGAACTACAATAGAATCCGGTTCCCATTTTTTCTCATCGTATCAGCCTCTTTTTCAATTTTTACTTAATTTTTATTATTAATTAAATAAATTTACTAGGAATGTAAGCTGCAAATGTTTCATATTGTGAAAATAAATTCATTTAATAAAATACGAACTCGTGAAGCTAGTTTATGCTCGATATTCAGAGCACCTGAATATCGAAAAGAAACTTATTACCAATTTCTGCAGATGTCATGAGAGGTTATTTGTGGAGAAGATTTTTGTTAAAAAGTGATTGTAATGATAAAGATCCTTCTGCAAAAAAGGATTATCTTTCTCTTTTTTTTACCTGGGTCTCGGCACCTCAAGATATTATTGAAAACCAGTCATATTTTGAAGACCTCTTTTGACCACCAATATACAACTTTTTATCACACAGGAATAATGATTTTTAAAGAATCGCCAATGTTCGAACAATTTCAGTCCACCCTAATGTTCATATGTATTTATATTGTAACCTTAAATATAACACATCACCAGGGAGGTGTTCGTTCATTGAAACCGCAAGCCAAAAGTAAAAATTTACCCACTGCAATAGCATATGGGTAGGTGACTGCCTGTAACAAAATTTCGGACCACTGCCATAGTTTTCAAAACAAAAAAAGTGCAGTCACAGTTGTAGCTATGGACTTAGCATATTTTTCAGGTCAAAAAAAAGTTTGCTGCATTGCAAACAAGTAGATGAAACAAATAGGAGATAAAAAGGATGTAAGCCAGCACAAAAAACTTATATATTTATTTAGTTAAATTAAATATTTTAAATATTTGGGTAACAGAAACTTAAAATAAGATGCTTGTGGATGCGAAAATAAAATTTGAAAATATTGTGATGAGCTTGGAATAAAAGGAATCTCAAATTTGATTAAATAACTTCAGGCGGTATATACAAAATCTGGTGCATATTGTCTTAGTATCGAATTAAAATGTACATTTAAGTATAGCGATTTTCAGTACTGATGTCGAAAATATCGATGTATTGATCAAAATTAATATTGTTTTGAAAAAAATTTTGTTCGTGCAAATATAAAAATTTATCAATATCGAATTAAACATAGTCCGATATGCAAGAAACTAATCAAGCCTGGTCTTATTCCGAATTAGTTCGGAAGTGGCATTGCATTCCGAAGTTGAATATCAATAGCTCATCTAAATGTAATGGTGCGAGTTTGCTATGTAATTTTGTTGAACTTTGAACTTGAGATGCTATAGTTCCGATAATTTGACGGATTTCCTTTTTTTGTATGGTCCTGAAATAAAGTTCGAGTTTCAACGGAATCAGAACTAGCCTGAGTATTTGAAAATACATAACGATAAATATTTTTTTATATTGACAACAAAACAAATTTATTTGAAGCAAACACACTTTTGGCTTAATACATATATGTTTATAGAGTAATGCACCAGTCCTCTTAACCTCTTATTCACAGCAATTCGAATATCCATATACAAAAGTTCAAGCCGCCAACCAAAACTAGACTGAAAGGATAAAAGCTACAAATATGAAAAACAAAATAAGCAATAATCGTAACGATATGTTATATATCTAATAATGTTGTAAAGAAGGCCCATTGTATCCTTGAAGTGCATCCTTGCGGCTAATACTTGTTTGCGTAGCTGCTGCTGCATCTACGATTCTCCATTTGTATGCATGTTGCGTTTAAATTGTGCGGTTAGTTTCTGCCGAAGAACAGAATGCTTAAAGGATATTCATTACCTTACCATTAACCAGTATATAGTATACTTTACTTTGTATGTGTGCGTCTTCTTAGTAGTTCAAGTATGCAAGTGTACACAAGTACAGAAATATTGCATTTTCAGTAACAAACACAGGATATGCGTATTGTGCTAAAACTTTAATATTACTGTGTTTTCCCAGCCAAGCCGAAGAAGTTGAGTACCTTCTTTAGGCTAAAAGGATGCCATAATGAGAAAGTATGTATGTAAGTTTTCAAACATAAATGCAAGCAAAATATTACAACAGGACTTAGTTGAACTAATTAGCACTTAAGATTTATATTAAATAAAAAACTTAGCTTTACTTTTTAAATTATTTAATGAATTCTTTTCCTTCAAAACCGTATAGCTTGTATGCCAGTTATTACTCAAAATAGCTTTGGAAAATAAAAAAAAAAAACTTTCTTATATAACACTATGGCAAAAATGCAAATACCACCCACACGCTGATCCTTTCAACTTACTGTATTACGTCGTAACTGTGTTGCCATGTTCCATTGACCTAAAAGACATAAATTCATTCATTTCGATGCCAATTTGATTTCATTTCGATTGCGATATTGTGAAAAAGTCATAGCAGAGAGCAACCCAACAAGGCAACATCCTTGTGCTTTCATGTTTCTCCAGGGAAACGAATTGAGAGTCTTACAATCAGAACTGTTTCTGTGTGTGTGCGTTGGAAATGAATGTCGTTAACTTGGCGGCTAAACGAGCAACAGCACTAGCAGTGGCAGCCTTAATGTTGTTACACCACAACCTGCTTGAATGTCCTTTGTCCTTATTGTGGCGGGTGTTAAATAGTCAGTCAGCATAGCATGAATATTTATGCTGGGAACCTAAACAAATTTGGAATTTTTTTGTTATCCTTCGTTTGGCATTTTATTCCTTTCTTGAAATTTTTTAATTTATCTTCCTTTTTATTGTATTGGGGCTTTAGTAGGCAGATTTTATTGGAATTTGAAAGAAAACATTCTTTGGGTTTTGTTGTTGTCTTAATTTTGATATGACATAAATTCTTGTCCGATGAAATTTTTTTTAATGCAAAGTAAAGCTCTTTCTTGTTTTGTTTAACATAAATTTATCCTGATTGGATACGCAGAACGAACTTTTTATGGTTCTTTTTGCACCTGATTTTTTTTTTCTTTTTTTTTGAATTAAGGACATTTCATTTTATTAAGTATATAAATCGTTAAATGATTAAACACAACAAATATTTTTTTGCAGAATAGCTGTGATCTTTATTACTATGGGTAATTCCTTGCCTTGTTTCACCCATGATGCTCATTATTTCTTTTTTGATCTTGAAGTTTTTAAAAAAGTTTTAAAATAGTTAAATCAAATTTAAGTTTCAAACGGTGCGTGCATAATAAGCAAATTCAAATAGCGACCAAAGAGAACAACTTCAAAGAGTGTTTACTTTTCAAAATAGCTTTTGAACTGCGCATAGATCCAATTCGAGCTTCCTATGTAGGTAACAGTGTGAGTCAGACAGCTGTCGAATGAACAAAGACATTACCACAGCTCAACGCATCGAAAATGTAAAAAAATTAGGGCACCAAGAAGTTCATGATGAATTTTCGGAGAAAATTTCTCCTCTAATGAGGCACTGTCCTATATTTCTGGGTGCGTTCGGAAGTAAAACTGCCACATATGGGGCGAAAAAATCATCATGCGAGGAGAGGCCATTCCATGCTCAAAAAAAGACTATTTGATGCAATTTGTGGTCAGGTAGTGTCATTGGACCTTATTTCTTCAGAAATTATGATTTTCGGACTGTAAAAGTCAATTATAGCTGATTATTTTTGGCACAAAATTGAAAATATTATTGATCTAACAGACTTGTATTTTCGGCAGCACAGCACAATTTGCCACACATTGGGTGAAATGTTGGCTATTTTGCGTAAAAATTTCCCAAGTTGCATTAATTCACATTTTGGTCATATGTATTAACTGGTCGCCATGATCATCAGACTTAACGTCATTGAACTTTTGTTGTGAGGTTGCGCTAAAAATCGTATCTACGCTGACAAGCCTGAAACGTTGGAATATGAAAGTAAAATCAAACATCCGTCAAGTTATGATTAAGATTCCATCTGACAGGTGTGGACAATTTCATCAAAAGGATCGACTGCTGCAAATGGTCCATTTGGTTGATATTATTTAAATACACCATATATTCAATTAATAGGAAAAATCAAAAGATTTATTTAAATTTTCGGACACTAAAGTTGAACCCCTTTTACAGTCTTAATGATTTTTGATATAATATGCTTTGACTTCAAAAACTTGTCAACATGTATGTATGTACATTAGGGTGATTCAAATTTTTTATTTTTTGTTTTTTTTAAGGTGCTGTTGCTTAAAAAGTAAGTTTATGATATGAAGAAAAAGCTCACGAAAATTCAGCTCTGTAACTCAATTTTATAAGGTGGCGCCGGAGCCTGTTAGTTTTACATGTAAATTGTATGGAAAAATTATTTTTTTCAAAAAAGGTGTCTAAATGAATAGGTGATTAGTGCTGTTGAGCTGAAAAGGGTCGTTTTTCGATGTAATTTTTTACGCTAAATCCGAATCTGGCCTCAGAATTGACCCATCATGTCGGAATCCTGAAATATTTGAGGCTAAGTACCTAAAACATGATGTTTTTTGTCTACTTTCGGGGCCATGTATAGGATTTAAAGAAAGTTGATCAGCTTATTTTTAACAAAAGCATCATTTAGTACCATCCTTGCCCTTTAAAATGAGCTTTCAAGTGGTGATCTGTGATGCTTCCTTGCAAAGTTGCAGCCATTTCAAGGTGACATGAATTTGAAACCCGTTGGTTAATATTGTTGGGTTGCAACCCATTGTAGGGGATCCAATTCATGTCACTTTAAAATGGCTATAACTTTGCAAGGAAACATCACAGATCACCACTTGAAAGCTCATTTTAAAGGGCAAGGATGGTACTAAATGATGCTTTTGTTAAAAATAAGCTGATCAACTTTCTTTGAATCCTATACATGGCCTCGAAAGTAGACAAAAAACATCATGTTTTAGGTACTTAGCCTCAAATATTTCAGGATTCAGACATGATGGGTCAATTCTGAGGCCAGATTCGGATTCAGTGTAAAAAATTACATCGAAAAACGACCCTTTTCAGCTCAACAGCACTAATCACCTATTCATTTAGACACCTTTTTTGAAAAAAATAATTTTTCCATACAATTTACATGTAAAACTAACAGGCTCCGGCGCCACCTTATAAAATTGAGTTACAGAGCTGAATTTTCGTGAGCTTTTTCTTAATATCATAAACTTACTTTTTAAGCAACAGCACCTTAAAAAAAACAAAAAATAAAAAATTTGAATCACCCTAATGTACATACATAAAAGTTGGATCAAAATCGAAAAGCTAAAAATGTTGACCACCTCATCAAGTTCAAAGCTATTGCTATTAATTTTATTCTCTAAAATAGTAATAAAATTTCTAGCACGCATCTAAAATAACTTTTCTCTCTGGGATATTAATCCACAATAATGGGAACGTAAAAGTCTACGACTTTTTGCGCTGCCACACATTTTAACAAAAACGTATGCAATATTTTAATCTCTCAATTAAACTTTTGCCAGTTTGTCACATTTCGATATTTCAACGCTACCAAAAAAAAACAGTCGCAATATGGTGAGAAAAATAAAGCAGAAATTAAAAAAACGACCACCCACATTCCGTATTTTGATTCAATTTTCTTTTATATTTTTCTGTGTGTCGATTTTTCCTACAATGAATGTCAACGAAACATACATTCCAATATACAAAAACAATGCCAGTACACTATATGCACATACTTGTGTACAATGGTGTCTCTAGAGGTGGGGAAATAGGCATTACTTATTGATAAGATTTCTTCCTGGATGGGATGTCACTCTTGCCGGTGAGGGTGACACCCTTCTATACATCTCCGTAGTAGATCTAAGAGCGATAAATGGTGCAATCTATTTTTTTTATACCGAATTTTCTGATTTTGGGTGTGGCACCCTAATTTTATCCTACCAACGCCACTGTTTATGCCCATACCAACACTTTTATAATTAAATTTTATTTATCCTCAGTTTAACGAATATCAATGTAAGAAAAAAATTATTGTTGCACTACAAAGCAACATTCCAACTACACCACTTAACGCCTCCCATCTGACTTTTACCATTTGATCATTGGCATAGTCGGGGGTGCTTGGACTTGACCTTCAGATAGGCCCGTAGTTCTCCCTAGAAGAAGAAGTCGATAATACTTTATACGCATAATGTAACGTATGTAAATAATTTAAGAAATTAAAAAGGTTAGGGACGAATTTCTAGAATCTAATAAAGTTTTTAATATACTTTCTTCTAGTTCATAACAATTTAAATGAAAGGCGCGACCACACACCGATTGAAATTAGGCTTATTTTGGATAGCCACGAATTAGATATTACATTTCCCACAAACGTTTTTATTGTCCTTTGTGCGTGTAAACTAAAAAATAAACGTCCGAATTGTAACACGGTTCAGTGAGAACTTGAGAGGAAACATCATGGATGGATGACCAATTGAAATCTCATTTAAGAGAAGAAGAATAGTATTAAATGATTTATTTATTGGAAATAAGCTGAACAAATTATTATAAGTAATACATAAGCTCAAAAGTATACAAAATAACGATTTTTTAAGTAAATAATCTTTAAACAAAAAACCGTAACTACTATGAAAAAGATAATGTTTCTCCCATTACAAATTTTCACCAAAAAAAAGGTATTCAAAAAAAACTTCTTATTATTTGATAAAAATCAAAATTAAGTAATGAAATGGTTAATAAAATCTTATTTTTGTATAAGTTCATAAAAATTTTGTGTTACGTCTTATAAGCTTTTATTTATACGAAGGCGCCCATAAATAATAAAACATGTAAGAAAACCCCAATTTTGTTGCCAATTTTCAGAAAATACTATTTTCAATTAATAAACTTCAAAACTACATAAGTCCCGTAAATTCGAGACAAACAATAAATAAAAAAATACGTGTTTGCTTATTTTGTATGGAGTATAATATTACGTCCGTTTGAAGTTTCTACGATAACCTAAGGGTATAGACACCGCAATATTTGAGAAGTTTTTTCCATTGAAATGCACTCATTTTAAAAGTTTTTAATTCGATATTGCAAGACTGCAGCAACATATATTTTTGAAAAATTACACAATTTTTTAGTAAATTCCCAGAAACAAGTCGAAACGTTGTCTTCCACACATTTTTGAACACAATTTAGTGAAAGAATAGTGTAATAACGTAACTGTGAACTCAAAGCCCGCAGTAAGTGGGTTCGATTCTCGTAAATGTAAATGTTTTTTTGTTGATATCAATGAAAATAAATGTTACTTTAAAACCTGGTTATAAATATTTAAAAGCCCGTTTTCCTGCTTTTAAATTTAAGACGTGCTTATAGAGAAATGGCATCTTTTTTGACAAGATTCGAACCCACGTACTGTGGGCTATGAGTTCACAGTCCTAACCTTTACGCCACGCTGCCTATATATTCGATTTTTTTACTATTCCTTTTGTTCACTGTGTCTACAATATTTTGTTTCAATAACGCAGGGTAATCTATTTTTTTTAAATTTTCTCATAATTTAATGCAAGTTTTTCTTTTTTTTATGAGGTCACTCTGTATTTCCGATTTTGGGTAAAAACCAGGTTTTAACTTTATTTTGCGACTATAATTATGGTCCTATGCGTTTAATTTTTACTATATGAGCCCTTTATTTTGAAAGCAGAACAAGTCTCTCTTCGTTGAGGAGAAACAATTTAGTAACTTCAAATGAACTGTATAAAATTTATTTAATTTTTCTTCTCAACGAAGAGAGACTTGCACCACTTTAAAAATAAAGGGCTCACATGTCGTTACTCATACGACATGTTGGCAAATCAATATCTGGGAAAGGGGCAATACACCCTAGCAGAGATTTTCAGTTACGCGCCAGTGCATTTAATTTGAGTCATTTTTAATTCCACAAAATGCCGCCAAACATTGAATGCGCAACGTCGAGTTCTGTAAGTCCTTAAATTGTGTTGCCTTTGCTGTTGCTTATTTTTCTTGTCGCAATTGTTTTATTGTTGATGCCAATTTATTTGTTTTGCTGCTGTTTTTATTTATTTGATTTTATTTTAAATGCATTTCAGTGGGAATTAGCGTAGGACACTGTAGTAGTAAGTGGGTGGGCGTAACTGTGGTTTCGTTGGTGTGGAAATTAATGCGAAAACTTTTTTCCACTTGAGTTCGTTTTCAATACCAGCTTCATTTTAAAAATATCGCTTCATTCTCCTGTTTACGAGTCTCTTCTCTCTCTCACGCTCTCACTCAATCAATTCATTCAGTCATTCATTTCCTCACACCTCACACATTTATTTACTTTGGTGACAATTGCTTTTGTCTGCAAGCCAAGTAGGAAACATTTTCGTAATGATTTGTAGCAGTGTGCTTGGAAAGGGTCCAAATTAGCTAGACCAGTATTTATGAGTTTATCTAAGCTTAAGCTTGAATCTGATCAGAAACATTCATACTTAGTTACTTACTTATTTTCTTATTTCTTTACCAAGTTTAGCGAATAGAGACCGTCCAGCTCTAGCCTATTCTTGGTGTAACATATATTTGTGCAAATTCTATTCCACGATCTTATATCAGAAGGAAAATCCCATCAAGCATCTTGAATGAATCGGTAGCTCAGCATAAAAAAATTATTTAATTCCTTTATCGGATGTTGCCTTGCTAAAGATTCCATGGAAACATCCGCTCTTACTCGAGCGGTGGTTAGATATTCCGGCAAAACCGTTTTGAGAATGTACTGTCTCGTAAAATTTTAGTATCTGGTCTTAAAATGCGTGGGTAAGAAAACTATTTGCTTGGCACAGAAGCTTAAATACGTTTTTGTGATTCTGCTACAAGGTATGGCAAAATGCGACCTTAAAAAGCATAAGGCCAATTAAAAGTTTCTCACCTGTCAGAATAACATCCAACAACACATTTAAGTCAACGTTTACTTTTACGTATTAGGTCAATATAATATTTCATTCCATATGAATTTGCTAATTTTTTCCATAGAAAATTTTAAATAAAAATTGCTAAAGTTCTGAATTTAGATCCTTAAAGACGAGGGTCAACATATACATTAGAACGGTACAGAAAAAAAAGTTTTTGTTTCTTTTAGGATGTGTCAGCGAATTACAATAGCCTTATTTGTATGTACATACAAGGCACATTACTAGGGTTAAGGTTAATATTGTAAGCTGGTTTAGCGCCCTCTGTTTTAAGTAGACAACCCATTTTCCAAAATATTGATTTGAAAAATGGTGCAAGTTATAGAGGTTATCAAATTTTCCAACAAAGTGGGTATGGTTTTCGGGCAATTATCGATCAAGGAATTTGAATCCATGATTAGTTTTTCTTCTTCTTTTTTTCTTACAAAAAAATTTAAAATTGACCGGAAAAAAGTAAAAAATTCCGATTTTGTACTTTAAAGTTGCAAAATCATCCCATATTATACTGCCGCCGATGTTACAACATTTTTAATGGATTGTTATTTGCTTAAAAGAATGCCGAAGCCGCATATCATTATCTTATTTCAAAACCAAGATATCTGCATTTTTCTAAATGAACAGAACTGACATAATTTGAAATTTTGAAAATGGTAGACAAATCTATAGAATAGCTCAAATTATGCAAGGTCAGTTACTGCAGCCTACACTAGCACTGTGGCTAGTGAAAACTAAGGCAGTAGCGAAGTAAGACAATAAAACTTATCAATTTTATTGAATACTTGGCAAGTGGTCAGAGAGGGTATATGGGCGTCCTTCGGCCACGGCTCAGGACTTACATCATCCAATATGTCCAACACCGGTTTCGCGGCGGCCTTCGGACGCGGTTCAGTCTATGACATGTGCAACACCGGCTTCGCTATCCCCAGTGCTTTTGTATTAAAAATAAATTGCATACTTTTAGGCATTCAAATTATCTGGTTTTGCCTAGGAAAAACTAGTTTATCCTAAAAACTAGTTTGGCTGGTTACATATATGTTTGATCACCGATGGCATAGGTTCCTATTGGATAACATTGTATACTCCTACCACTTTTGTATTTGAGCACCGCAACTGTTTTTGACTCTGCATTCCTTTTTCTCGATGCATAAAAAACACATCAATTGAAAAGGATTTTCGTTTTCCTTTTTGTTTCTTTCTATTTTGTTTTTTATTTATTTTAACTAACTTAAGTCCTTTTATTTACTATATTATTTACCCTAAGTTTTTTTTTTTGAAATTGGGTGAGTGCATTTCAAAGAACAAAATTAGAATGAAGGATAATAGAAGTATTAAGTTGGCTCAATGTCCTTCGAGTTGTCGTACAACATTGCCGCATTTTGTAGGACTTACATATATACCACAATTTTAGTAAGCTTCGAATACGCATCAACATGAAGTTGGACAAAAAAATTTTAATAAAAAATTTTAGGTGAATATAATATCTTTTTTTTTAGCATTCATGGTATCCATGCTTGGAAATCAATTAACTTTCATTTTAATTGTTATACTGGCAGTTAACTAGTTGTCATGTTGATATACAATTTTCGCATAAAATCTTGAACATTTGATGTGAATTTCAAGTTGTTATCAAAGGAAATTGGTATTAAACGCAGATTTCAATATATAGTATATCATTGGATTCAACTTGTTCAGAACCGTATTTTATATTTAGTTGAAAAAATGCTTGAAAACAAATGTTGTTTTTAACTTTTATCGCCTTTGTACACCTAATTGAGATTAATTTAATAACAAAGGCTTGAAGTTTGGAAGAAACTCGTTGTAAATAAATTACTTCGACTTCGAATTATGTATACCCCATAATTGTTACTGAGGTTATTGTTAAAGTTTATGGCTTATTATTTGTCTGGAGCTGTTTCTAACTTCACACTTCAGTCTAAAAATGAATATGTGTATCCTTCCACATTTCATCAAGCTACAGTTTGAACAGTACTCCAAAAATAAAAATATTTTTTTTATAAACAATTGTTCCGCTTTAATTTCACAAAAACTGTCAGTTATTACTTTTCTTTTGTGGCTTTTGTTTTACATACGAGTAATTGTTGAGAATCTTTGGTTGCACCGACAATTTTTGGTATATTTTGTTGGTTTCCCTAGCAGTCTGTGTTATATTCGTAGTGGTTTTTCTGACTAAAATGCCACATAAAGTGACATCAGTACATTGTCAACTCATTATATTCTGAAAAGTAAATGAAACTTTCTGCAACTCTTTCTATTATATTCAGTTTTTGTGTTATCCCTTCGCATAGCTACCACTAGGATTTAGTTTGAAAATGTTTAGTTGCAGTGCAAAGTTTTAATGAGTGCCTATATACATATGTTACGTGTACTTTGTAAATGATTTTTTATTGCATCGAATTATGTAGTTCAAAACTTATTGTGTGAGAATGCATATGTATGTAGTATCAAAATATTTTCACTCCCAAACCAATATACACCCCTCTCATAAGTGCTTAAAAATGTACAACAAAAATTGTTAGCACAACATAAAGAGGAAGTTGTAATTAATATTGTTGTAGAAAAATTAACTTTGAACTCTTATAGAGACATCACAATAACATATATCTCTTAATGAAACGGCACTTGCCTGTAAGGTCAGTAGTCTCGTCAAATCACATAGATTTTCTGATTAAAACTCGAGGTAACTAAGTTGAAAGTTGTTGTTTCCGCAAACGGTCTCTGATGTAACTTTGATTTTAATTAAATAAAAAAAATGTTACATCTTAATCTTATTTTTTCTTAAAAACTGACTCTTTGCTCTTTTTTATGCTACATATTTACATTCTTTGTTTATGACGGAAGCGCATTTAACAAAACGTTATTATTTAAAAGCTGATTTATTAGAAATGAAATGTGTCAGGACAGTGAATTGTCAACCCTTGTCAAACTTTGAACCCACACAAACATTTCGGCCTCTGAAATTTATAGATTTATGTTTTTTGTCCTTTGTTTGTGAAACCTTTATAGATTAGCACCAGCCAAAAAGTGGTAGATGTCGTTGGTGCCTTCTTATTTTTAATAAAATCTATTACAGGAAAAAAATAGCTATTTCATATAAAGACCTTACAAAGATACTCGTATACATGTATTTAACATATGATTGGATTGCTTATTTGTGAAAAGAAGAAAAGTAAGGCTATTCAGGTTAAAGGCTTAGGCAAATAGTTGTATAGATATTTCAATTGATTGACTGTAAATAGGTCAAGAGCAAAACTCACATAAGTACAACTAAATGGAGTTCAGTAGAATGATTCAGGAACAATGTCCGATCCAGCTTAGACAATTGTCGAAGGCGTCACTTTCAAAGAGGTGGCATTCAAGTAAATTTCAGTTCTCTAATTTTAGAAACATTTTTTTAGACATTCCCGTATTGAATTAGTTCATCTACATAGGTATATGTAATTAAATTTAAAAAAATCTCTTTCACCGTAAAGGTTTTCATTTAAAACCAAATCGTACTAAAAAGTGATATATATAATATATAATATATGTAAAAGGATAAGTATTAGGCGCTCATAAAATATTACTTTGTCTTACCATTTAGATTTAAGTTACCCATTTTTACCTTTATAAACGCTCATTATTGTAAGAAAAACATATTATATATTGTATGTTGTTGTAACATAGCTGAGTATATCGCACCGCGACGGGCTCTAACATAAAAGAGGTCCTAAGAGGTTATCACTTTTGACTCCGGGATTAAAATACCAAAAACTCGTAAGGGGTTGAGTATATATTTTAAGGGCGACATAAGGTGTTGTTTTGTTGCAAATGTTCTTGAAAAAATGCAGGAACGTAACGCTCCCCATAGATTAAAAACACTTAAAACGCTATACATTGATACCTATGGCAGCTATAGTTTGTGATATTCGGTACGTGAATTTATATTAACTGTACCAAGCACTTTGAAAATAGCAGTAATAATCCCAAATAAAATTTGAAGCTGAAAACTTTCTAAAAACTCCATACTACAGTCAGCAAAGGAAAATTTCTTGCTGTACGAGCAACAGCTTCAAATTTTACTTGTAGTCCAAGAGCCGGCTGTAGAAAAGTCGAGTGTATAAGATTACAGGATGGGATGTATGCCAAATGATAGAGCTCGACGAGCCTAAATAGAATATCTAGGGTTGCCTTTCCAAAGCCTGTCCCGATGACCGAAAATGCCCGAATTTTAGCCAAGTTTATTGTTCTAATTAAAACTGTAGTACATAACAGCTCGAAATGAATGCCAAATGATAGAACTCGAAGAGGCCTAATTATAATACCTGGAATTGCATTGTTGAATCCTGTCCCAAACATGGGTTTTCACCGGTTTTTTAGGTCAATTTTCATTAATGAAGATAACAGCTTGAAATTTGTGCCAAATGATAGATATCGAAGAGCCTTAATAGAATATATAGGGTTGCCTTGTAGAATCCTGTCTGAATAGTCTGTGTAAATTAATGTCGTTTCCAATTTCATCGTGGGGTACTGTTATTTGACCGCGAACAATAACCAAACTTATGAAAATTTCAATGTCAATTTTGTACCTTTCATATTAATTAACGAAAGTATAATTTAAAAAATAAAAAATTTCATATTGCTTATGCTTTGAAAAAAATTTTGTGAAAACTGAGCCAGAAGGAAACATTTGCGAACTTTTAACATCAATCAAATAAATTCAATATCATCAAAATCGGAGAATGTAACCGACGTCATTTTTTAACCCACTTTTCCATCTTATCTACTGTGATTCGTTACACATCAGACTTAGGAAAAAGTCTTTTACAAGTGTGCGACATGATTTTCAAAGTATGATCAGTACTAATATGATCATTAGTTTTAGAGCTATTTTTTAAAAAAAAAAAAGCAGTTTTAGACACTTTTGAAGCGAGTGGAAGCTTATTTATTATATTATACTTATAGTTAAACTAGCTGTCCCGGCAGACGTTGTTCTGCTCTTTCCGGTAGGTGATGCGAAGCTGTATGCTATGGAATGTAAAAGCGAATCAGCCCATCGTTAAAGTGAAATCAACTTCTGTCCCTTCTTTTTTACATATATGTAGTATAGTATAGTAGACTTGGCAGACATTTTTCTGGCCTTAATGCTAGGTGGAGCGATGAGTTTAATTTACTATAGCTTTTGTGTTTTATATAATTACCAAGTCCCAATCATCTGCATCAAATAATTGCTGATATATATTCGCATACGGAAGGTGTGGCACCACCCATTTTTTCATTGAAACTTCTTTTTGCCCGTACATTTTATACATGTATCTAGCCTCATTCATCTGCATCACAAATTATGGTATCTTCTTATATGGAAGGCATGGTACTGCACGGTCTTAGCCTTACCTCTTAATATGAAAGATACGTGGTGTAAATCCCATGTGAATCCATGCAGTGGTCTTTGTGAAAATCCTATTTTAAAAATATTGCTGTTGAGGGCCACCCTACATTAAAGTTTTGTAGGCTTAACTATGCCTCTTAATATAAAAGCTACGTGGTGTGAATTCGGTGTGAATCGATTAACCGGTCTTCGTGAAAATGATTTTTTAAAAATATTTTTCCATGAGGGCCACCCTAAGCATACACCCTAAATAAAAGTTTTATAAACCAAACAGTGTCTCTTAATATAAAAGACGCGTGGTATAAATTCCATGTGAATCGATGGACTGGTCTTTGTGAAAATGCTATTTTAAAAATATTTTTGTATGAGAGCCACCCTAAATATGCTCCGTAAATAAAAGTTTTATAGACTAAACTATGTCTCTGAATATAAAAGACACGTGGTGTATATTCCATGTGAACCGATGCAGTGGTATTTGTGAAAATACTATTTTAAAAATATTATTTTATGATGGCCACCCTAAATATGCAGCCTAAATAAAAGTGTTATAGACTTCACTATGCCTCTTAATATAAAAGACACGTGGTGTAAATTTCATGTGAAACGATAGAGTGGAGTTTGTGAAAATGATATTATGTATAAAAAAAAATTTGTATGAGGACCACTCTAAATATGCACCCTAATTAGAAGTTTTATAGACTAAACCATGTCCCTTACTATAAAAGACTTGTCGTGTAAATTTCATGTGAAACGATAGAGTGGTGTTTGTGAAAATGCTATTTTAAAAAAAAAAAATTTTATGAGGGCCACCCTAAATAGAAGTTTTATAGACTGAATCATGTCTCTTAATATAAAAGCTACGTGGTGTAAATTCCATGTGAATCGATACAGTGGTCTTTTGGAAAATGCTATTTTAAAAATATTTTTGTATGAGGGCCACCCTAAATATGCAGCCTAAATAAAAGTCTCATAGACTAAACTATGTCCCTTAGTATAAAAGCTACGTGGTGTAAGTTCCATGTGAATCGATGAAGTGGTATTTGTGAAAATGCTATTATAAAAAAAATTTGTATGAGGGCCACCCTAAATGTGCACCCTGAATAGAATTTTTTTAGTTTACCCCCTATTCTCAGACCTACCAAATATACAAAAAAAAATTCATAAGAATCGGCTAAGCCGTTTGGGAGGAGTACGGTAACAAACACTGTGACACAAGAATTTTATATATTAGATATACCAAACACTTAAATTTGTATCTTTATATAATCTTTTATGCAATTCTTTGAAACTTTACTTTTTCACCATTACACATTACTCATACGACATGTAAGCAACTTGTTATTTTGGGGAAGTTTGGCTACCTTACCCCAAGCTTAGTCAAATGAGAACCCAGTCGCACAACTATTTAGTCTCATATACGTGGCTGTTAAGTGGTTTTATGGCACCAATATTTAAACATGTTGTTTTTGGACATACCCCGTATAGTGAAATATTGCGATAAGCGTTACGCACATAAGACGCAACACTGTTATTTTTAGTACAAAATGACAACACCATTACACTGCACGTACTCCTAAGCGCCAACTGTCAAACTGTCATTTTGCATTTTGTCATTTTTCGGCATTTAATAATCGCGGTGGTGCAGGGAATCAAAAAAAAGAAAAGTAGAAAGCAGCATAAAAAAATACTTATTATATTTTTTATACCACAGCATTAAACTTCAGTTTATGATTTTTACAATTAATAAATTGGCAAAATCATAAAAATCAATTGGGCTAAACTTGGTGCAAGTTGCAGTCCGCGAGTGAGTTTTTCCCTCACCCCGCCTGGAGTAAGTAGCTTAATTTACGACAACGACAACGAACAGCAGCCGCCACAGAGCAGCAGGCAGAGTCTCCGCTTAACACTAAACGGAACACAGCAGAAGTAGCAATATCGTTGGTCAAAATGGTAAGTAGCAATCGCCGATGAGACATCAACAGTATTGGCAACAACAACAAGCAGCAGCACTGCTCGAAATGAACTTTGACCAAAAACCCACAATAGTATTAAAATGAAATAATAAAATATTTTTTTTTTTTTTTTCAATTTTCCAGGACGTTTTTCTTATGATTCGAAGGCACAAGACCACAATATTTACCGACGCAAAGGAAAACACTACTGTCGGTGAATTAAAGCGTATGATTGAAGGTACGTTTTTGGTTTTTTTTCTTTCATTTTTTTAATAAAATAAAATTCGTTTTTTATTGACATTAAAGGTATTTTAAAAGTCAAACCTAACGATCAAATGCTATATAATCAGGATAACGATCATATGGATAATGACAATACGTTGCAGGATTATGGCATCACAATGTCTACAGCGAAGGCACAGGCTCCGGCGCAGTTAGGTCTCTCGTTAAGGTCAGTATATTCACAGTGTTTTCATTTCAGTTATTTTTAGATATTTTTTATTACATTTTTATTTTCTATTTTTAAATTTATTTCTTAAATCCTAAATTTCACTCATATAGTCCACGCTGAAATATGCAAAATTGATTTTATTTTCTAAAGCTTTTCGAGGTTTTATCACATAAATGCATGAGTTGTTTATTTTCTATCTCTACTATGTGCACCGTACTGCCTTCAAAATTGAATTAAAAAAATTAAATTGTTTCTTATCAGCAACATCGCTGAGTAACACGTTTTTTGTATTTCCATACTAAAGGTCAATTTATGCCGCAAGCAGAAAATGTTTCTGCTTTGCATAATAATTTATACGATTAGCTTTGATTTAATTTTAGGTTTATTAAAGAAATATTAATAGATGTATGGATTAAAATTGCTTTCATAATTCTTTGTAAAATGTTTATGTACATGTATATCTAAATATAAATCAAGGTCATTTCATAATGGACGTTCCTCCATAAATATACTAAAAATACTAAATAAATAAAAGTAGTGGGCATATTGAACTTACAGTTTATTACCTTTGATTATCTAAATATCACTTTGACCATTTTCAAAATACAGATACTAGAATCCGTGGCATAGGAAACAATTTTACACAAAATTTTAAAATTTTACTGTCAACTTTCACAAATATAACCTCTGTTACCCCTATTAATTGCCCACAGGCCTCCTCCTTTGCGAACCAATCCACCTATCTTCCTTAGGTTAATACTTCGGATTTACTATTTTGTTATGGTATATTTATTTCGTTAGTGTCATGTACTCTATGATAAGTATGCCTTAATAGGTTTCAAAGTTTTTGGTTTCTTTTGCCGAAGACTTATTAGTCGCGTAAAGCTTTGTCTGTAATTTGGAATATTTGACGGTAAATTGCTCGATTTTCAAGACTGTCCCGAAATTGGTTTATAAGTCGTACGGAATACCCTTAGGAGATTCCAAATATATGACATAGGCCGTTGATTGTGTCCCGACAAAAAATAAATTTTTTTTTAACTCAATGGAAACATTTTCAGCACATTTTTGTTATCTTGAAAAAGTCGCAAAGATTTTTTAGATTGAATATCTTTTATTAGTATTACAGTAAAATGTATCGCTGCTGTTTTCTTTTCGAACTAAGCCTCAGAAAAGTGATTTCTTATCGTGAAAATTTGTAACCTTCAAATAACATAAAGCTGAAAACTCAATAAATGGAGAAGAGTCAAATACATTAAGTAAAACTGTGCTCTATTATGAAATCCTATTATCAGAAACACTAAACGATGACAATGATGCAAAAGCGATTACAGCCACTGATAAACCATTCAAGATTATCGTACACAATTTTATTTGATTCGACCAATTAGTTTTAGAAGTGATGTGGTAGGCTTGGATTGTATTTTATGTTCCTTTTACTTGACTGCGTTTCCCATCCGTTGTTATTTTTGAAAAATAATCAATAACCTGATCTATATCAACAATAATAATCTTTATTTAATTTGCTCCTAAACTGCAACAAATGTCGTGTGTTTTCTTTGCTAGTTTCAATAAAGATTTTGCACTTACTGTCCTAATAAACTTTCTTATTAACATACGTACACTTAAATCTGTTATTAATACCAGAAATGAATTATTTAATTACAGAAAAGAAAATGGTGATTTTGAAACACTTGAAATTACGCCATACTCATCTCCACCGGATTTACCCGAAGTAATGAAAAACCAAGAGGCAGCTAATGGGCAAGAACAAGTCGCATAGAAAATTCAAATAACAACCGTAAGAAAAATCGAGAGAACGTGAATGCAAGGATGACAGAACATTAATTCAAAATTTTAAGAAAAAATGCCTTTTTGTTTTTCGGACAAAATATCTATTTAATATAAAATCGTTTAACGAAAAAAAGAAACCAACATTTTACGTTTACGTCATGAACCACAACATCAAGATATAAGGAAGAGAATTCAATTCAAGACATAATGTTATTCTAAAGCCAATGAATTATGAAGAAATTCATATTTCTTTTTTCTTTCCAAGAAGCAAAACTGTTTAAATTTTTGTTTTAGTTAAACTTGAGCATTCTTTGTTAAAATATATAATACTTTTGTTGCTTTTTTTTAAATTAAAAGTTGAATGAAGACAGGCTCAAAAAATTGAATTTGTAAAACACAAGCTTAAAGTAAACTTATTGCATTCAATAACAACAAAAACAAAACAGAACGACAATGGTTGAAAAAACTAATGCAAAATTTAATAACATTGCAAAACAAGAACAAAAACTAAAAATTGCAGCGTACGAAATCCATCAAGCGAAAACGACAAAAAGGAAGCCTTACTAAAATCTCGATAAACAAAAGAAACAAGAAATAAGCAAAAACACATACACGCATTACTATTGGGTTTAATTTTATTATTATTAAAATTTAATTAACATTATAATTGTAATGATAAGAATTAATTATTAAAAACAAAAAATGGATACTTGAAAACTTTAATTTTAAGTTCAATATTAAATCAAATATGTTTTAGCTACTCATAAAAAAAAAAGTGTATTACACTTGCAACTGCTAGTGTAGTTCTTTTGGGTTTACTGGCGTGAACATTCCGAAGCAAATATGTGTGTCTGAAAGATTTTTTCTTTAAATGACATTCATAACTGCATTCGTCAATGATCAAAATTTACATGCTTGATTTCTCACAGAAATTCTTACAGGTTTGTTTTTATTTCAGATACGTTCAGCTTTGATTCGAATCAACTCGCTATAGTCGAACTGGTTAAGGAATGGAGTCGTCCTCAAACAAATCTTGATCAACTCGAATATGGGTATTTTCTAGTCATTTCAATAAATATAAATTTTTTAAAATAAATATAAAAAGAATTAAGACGATAAAAGGCCGAATTTTGTCGTATGAATAAGAAGTTTAATCTTGGAATAGTAGTTTAGAGCTTAAATCGACTTTTTATTGACAACCCTAATAGTGTCCAATACTTCACAGTAAGGCTACCACGGTTTCTTCTATTGACCATTCCAAAAGTATGTTTTTTAACTGAACAATAAACAGAGGTAATAGATAATACCGTAAATAAATTCAATTCTCTGGATCAATAGCATCCTGTAGAGTCGAAGAGTTAAACCCTCTTCAGTCTAAATTCCAATCACGTTGTGGTTCCACATGTGTCAAAATGGCAATGGCATAAATTTAATAAGCGATGTAGGAGGTCGGAGGTTACACATTACTTAACGCTATTGCCAGACATTTTGGACCTCTCTCCATTCCATCCCTAGTAAAAACACATATTTCCACTCTTACTTTAAACAATAATTTGTCTTATAGAAAAAGTTAATTGTATAAAATTAAGATGAAATATAAATGTTTTTCATTTAAATAACAGCCATATTTCGTCAAAATTGATTGTAAGATGGAGTTTTCAATCCCACCATTTTTATTTCGATGGTGTGGTGTCACCCAATGTATTTAGTATTTGATGGATGTGTTGAATTCATGAAATTGAATTTTGAAAATTTCCTGAAAATTAAAATAAGAAAACGGTAGAATGACGAAGTAAAATGAGAAAGAATGACTGTGCCTAAAAGCAAAAGAGACATGTCTATGGGTATTTCACGCCAAATCGGACACCATTTAGCTTTTGCATCTTTGATTTTTTTTTTATAACACTGGTTGAGAGTATTCCTCATTATTTTTTTTTTTGTCAAGAAATTAGTCATTTTTAAATGCTTATCAGCCAAATTGCATTTTTTTGTTTCAAAATTTTCATATTTCTATTCATAAAAAATTTAGAAAATTTGTTTTAACGATATTACTAAAAGAGTTTCAAGTTTCAAAAATAAATCTTCGTTTTTAACTATGTACGAATGTATTTGCTGATCGATTTTCTTCAAATTTTTTTGTAAAAAATTTATTCATTTACCAAATTTTAAGTCTAGTCTGATTTAATTTTTCGAATTTTTAATTGTGACAGGTTATCTACTGGAATATGAAGTCACGGAACGGAATCAATAATAACTCATTGAAGAGTCCACTTTTTTATTTCAACACCGAAAAACAGAAATAACTTAATCATTAGTGCAAATGTGTGTTGAGTTTACTAAATATTTCCTTAAGTCATATTAATCAGTATCATCTCCCACATTGCCTAAAAGCAAAAGAGACATGTCTATGGGTATTTCACGCCAAATCGGACACCATTTAGCTTTTGCATCTTTGATTTTTTTTTTATAACACTGGTTGAGAGTATTCCTCATTATTTTTTTTTTTGTCAAGAAATTAGTCATTTTTAAATGCTTATCAGCCAAATTGCATTTTTTTGTTTCAAAATTTTCATATTTCTATTCATAAAAAATTTAGAAAATTTGTTTTAACGATATTACTAAAAGAGTTTCAAGTTTCAAAAATAAATCTTCGTTTTTAACTATGTACGAATGTATTTGCTGATCGATTTTCTTCAAATTTTTTTGTAAAAAATTTATTCATTTACCAAATTTTAAGTCTAGTCTGATTTAATTTTTCGAATTTTTAATTGTGACAGGTTATCTACTGGAATATGAAGTCACGGAACGGAATCAATAATAACTCATTGAAGAGTCCACTTTTTTATTTCAACACCGAAAAACAGAAATAACTTAATCATTAGTGCAAATGTGTGTTGAGTTTACTAAATATTTCCTTAAGTCATATTAATCAGTATCATCTCCCACATTATCCGAACTGTTATCGCCCTCTCCGCTAGGCGTTTCCTGTTCATCCAAATATGCCGTATTACTTGAATTCTGCAACTCAAGATTTTCCAAGTATTCTTGCAAACGATCTTGGAAGTAATTAACATAGGTTGACTTTTGTTGTGACGAAGCCGGAAAGTAATGACCACCACTATGCTCGAGTAGTTCGACATTTTTGAACTGCGCAGCTAGCGCTTGACTCATTTCCTGAGGAATAATATCATCACTGGTACCGTAGATGTGTAAGCTCGGAATTGCAATTGATTCCTCATAGGCACTCTTATGCACCAGGCTACCTGAAAGAAAGCCCGAGGAAAGAATTGCAAATTCCGGTTTTATTGATGTCACTGTGAAACAAAAATGTGTAAGAATTACATCGTACAATGACTTATTGTAACATACACTTCTTCCGCGACAATCCACATATTAGCCCAACAAAGCAAGCACCTTGCGAAAAACCCAACAATCCTTGAAAGGGACCTTGTGTTTTCCAAGCCTCCTCCACCAACCGCAGACTTTGTTGAAATCCAAAAGCTGGTCCACCTTTATTTGTACCTTTAAAGGAACCATCATCTTTATTTGACCACCAGCTGCGTTGGTCATCTACTGTTTGCCCATCTGGATCCAATGCCATTGCAACATGTGGTGCCGTTACAAAAACAAACTCTGCATATTTAGCTACATGTTTACGGAATGATCCTAGTTTGCTCTTAAGCGCATCACCATTTTGTCTATAACCATGCAGACAAAGAACACGCACTTTGTCCTTAATTTCTAGCGTAGGTTTATTGGTACTAGCGTTCGATGAAGATGCGGCAACTGCAACTGCATCGTTGTTGGTCATTTTCGTACGCAAGCAAACAAAAATCAACCAAATAAAAAATATAAACTGAATTAAGGTTATGGCGAACTGTCAAATTTTTATACCAGAGTTGCCAGATTTCAAAAAAACAAACTTATTGTTCAGAGCTAATGGTTTTATTAGGCTCACATGGCATATCAAGAAATTAAAGATATTCATGTAGGCCCAACTAAACCATGCATCGCCTATCGTAACCTACTGTCAAATTTGAACGAAAAGCCTGTCAGAATCTTAAGAAACTCAGAGTAGACTTTTTAGTGGCTATGTTGTACTTCGTTTAACTTAAGAAGCGATGTAGCCTTAGTTGCAGGCGTATGAAATATTCCCACAATTACATAAATTTTATTTCATATATTTCCTAAATAAATTGAATTCATTCTCAAAATGTTATTCAATGACATTTATTTAGATACTTAAAGCAATAAATATCCAATCCAGATATTGTTTTTACTAATTTTAAGAAAAAAATGAGAATACAAAATTGGTCATTTTGTAATATGCGTGTAGATTGTGGGGAAAAGTATTGGCATCGTGGCATCACTGAATTGTCAAACAAATTGTTGTATGTATTGTGTGTGTATATTAAAATGAATATTTCTGTAACTGCACTCCAAGCCCTCTTCTTTACATTTCGATTACAATAAAATGCGTGAATTTTACTGTATAAACCTCTTATTTTTTCCACATTTCCTATAAATTTCAAAATAAATGGATTTTTCACTTCTAGAATCTAGATCCATTGCAAACATATTTGTTTATGTAAACAATGCACAGACAGCTGATTCCGTACAGAAAGTGCGTTCAGTTTCGCTCTTTCCTTAACCCTTTGACGACCATTGGTACACCGGTGACCCTTTTAACTTCGAGCTTTTCCTGAAAAAACTATGGAATAAATTTTCATCATCAAGGTATCATTCAATAGAGAATGAATATGGCTTGCAGAAAGTACCTAATTTATAAAATAATATTCATTCCTTTACCAACCACACTACCCCATAGTCGAAAAATCTTAACCTTTTCTCCCCCATATTCTTGCTGGAATATTTTGAAGGTGGGTGGAGCTACAGGGTCGAAATTTTTGGAAAAGTTACGGGCAACCTTCTTCTTTCCAACGAAAAAGAAAAAAATAAACATAGTCCACTTCGACCACCCACTCGACCACCCGATCTGATGGGACCTCTATGTCCCAATTGTCGTCAACGGTAAAAATCAAAGACATATTTAAGTTTTGTTGACGAGTTGAATTATTTGAAAAAAAAAAAAATTTGGTTACATTTTTGATCGATACTTTCAAGTTTATTTTTTATGATAAGTTTTGAAGCAATTTCTGTCTTTTGTGAAGCAATATGGTTTTTTGCAAAGGCACAAATAGAATTTGTTCGACGGTCTTTGCCTTGTTTGGAGCAGACAATACAGCTCTTACGTCCCAGTTCACTTTTGCAGAGATAATGACCGGACAGAGTATCGACCTCCGCAAGTTTGAATCGCTTAGATCCCTCTCTTACAACTAACATGACGGTCTTTGGCGGTTGGTGAATAAATTGATCATTTGAATTGCCAGCTGCGCGCGGAATTCCAATGCAGATACCGAAAATGGATCATTATTTGACGTAGAGATTTTGTTGTAAAAGCCATATCTTCTTCGTCCAATTCGAATACGCTTTCATCGTCATCGCTATCCTCGGTTTTTATCAATTGAATGATTCCTTCCTCTGTGATGTAGAATCTGCGTGATCTCGGCATTTTGTGACTGCAAAAGTCGAACGATAACAACATTTCTAAAGCACATATAAAAAAAAGACATGAAACTTACGAAAATTTGATAAAATTCTACACAAATTGTTAAGCAATATTTGTCACTCCTTTCGATACACTCTCGTGTCAACAACTATTTTTCCCGCCAAAAGTGACACTCAGTCCTCATTATGAATGCATACCAGAATGCGTTTGAATACTGCAAAAGTGAAAAAACAGTTGCATACATTTTTACCTTTGACGACCACTGGGACATATAGGTCCCACGATTTTCACACCTTTGCTGGTAAAATAATTTATATTTTGTAACACTTTTGTATAGTAATTTGGGGTCGCTGAACACGAATCCGGTGTTGGATTTGAACATTTTTCAGGGGTTCAGGAGCGGTCGTCAAAGGGTTAAGGAAATGACATTTGTGGAAATTGAAAAAAACTTTTTGTTAAGTACGTTGTAGTTTTGATATACGATTTTTGTGTATTCGCACACTTGCATAAGTTGACTGCAGTCAAAGCGTGCATGGTTTAGTTGGCCCTTTAGTTTTAACATTTTATCTAACTTTACTATTATACGTTTATTTGATCTTCATACTAAAAGTAAACTAACCCGATTTTTTAAAAAAAATTTCACTATGCGTGGTTGAAATTCAATCATTAAAGTCTAAATAGAAATCAGTTCAATACCATTTTATCTGGTCTGATGTTATCATATCTTAATAAATTTATCAATGTCAATTAAATAACAATACTTCGTTCTTTCAAAGTTTCTCACCTGCAAGCCGGTGAGTTTCGAAGTCCTCACGGTCGGTTAAGCTCAGATAAAATCAGATGTTTATTTTCTTATGAAGATCACATTAAAATAACAAAATATACTTTTTGGCGATAAAAACTAATATATTTCCTTAGAAATCAATCTAGTGTAACGGCTCAGCTGTGACATGCTTTTTCCCACTAAAAGAACACAAATATTTAAAACTTTTTTTTAAGGTTGAATCTATCTCCATACCCAATTTAACCAAAATCGGTTAATTAGTTTAGCTGTAGGAACCTGTTTTCTTGTCAGAGGCGAATTAAGTTCCCTGTTACGGATCCTTGGAATGGAATTGAAACTTTTGGATTCAAAGCCTTACAAATTTAAATATTTTTTTCTGGCAACACTGGCGCTGTGCATTGGACTTGCTAATTACAATTTTTGATTAGAGCGCGTCGAGTAGATGGAAAATAAAAAATTTTTTGCCGAATTTCTAGACCTCTATAAAGAGTTGCCTGCGCTGTGGCGTATTAAAAGTGCCGAATATAGCAATCGGATTATAAAAGCCAAAGGATATGCAAAGTTGGTTGAGAAATTAAGAGAAGTTTGTCCAGATGCGAACCGAGACATGGTTGTTAAAAAAATAAATTCTTTCCGTACTTCGTATAGAAAGGAATTAAGAAAGGTAAGGAGAAGCCAAAAATATGGTGCAGGAGCTGATGAAATACACCATCCATCGCTGTGGTATTATGACAAGTTAAGCTTTTTGGAAGATCAGGATGAGTCCTTTGAAGGAATATCGACAGTGGAAGACAAAAACGATGAGGTAAGATAAGTGTTACCAGATCCAAAGACTAATCGAGCACTTTCAAAAAAAAAATTAATTTTAAAAAGTCCTTGAGAACCTGTTTTTTGTCAATGTTCAATATAAGTCCTCACGATTCAATATCTAATTGACAATTAAGCTTGGCATCTCCAGAACCTATTTGCTTACCAAACGTTTTAAAATTAAGCTAAAAAAGTAGCCTTTTTTAAAAAGTAACATCAAATCAAGAACATTTACAGGTTTTAAAGGACGCGACGACATCCGAGAACACTTCATCAAAATCGAGGCCTTGTCCTGGCAATCAAGAACGTATGGTAAGTTATATATTCATTGACACCTTTACAATTTCAAGAGTAACTAACTCATTTCTTAGAACTTGCCATCACGCTCAAAAAGAAAAAAAATCAGCGATGAAGACGAACTTATACAAATGGCATGCAAGCAGCTGCAATCCAATCAGCACCACAACTCAGAAGCCGATTTTTTGGCGAAATCGTGGGGTTTGCAGTATAAGGAAATGCAGGGAGATCAGAAGTCACTTGCACGTAAAATAATTTCCGATGTTTTATTCCACGGCTGTATGGGGACTCTCAACATGTCTCACACTGTAGAAATACAACAAATGTTGGTCAACTGCCTCTCCACTGAGCAGTAGTGCAGTTCCAACATCATTCTCAACAACCAGCACTCCTTTACAATTACCGTCACATTTGAGCGGGCTGCAGAAATTTGTCCAAACTTAAGGAGTAATATTTTCTTATTTTTAATCATTCATCGTTACACTTAGTTTGTGCAATTAGAGTGAAAATAGAACACGCGCTTGCTGCTTGTGCTCGTAAATTTCATCATACAAGTTACTATAAAAGCAGCCCGTACTTTGTATGGAAAAAGAAGCATGTACAATAAGTCGGATCAAATTGCATGGAGCCAAAAAAAAAACCCCTACGGGATCTAAAAAGTTAAAGGGACTCTTGAAAACGATTTAATTTTTTAATTGAACTCTTCTTTCTATTTATATATCATGTAGTGTGTTTGTTAATTTACACGCCAGAAGGCGTTAAGTACAAACATTTGCAAAAGTTCTGAAATTTGTAGTGGAGTGTCCTCTTCCGTACCTTTTTCTAAGGAACGGTTACTGGATATGGATTGAGACAAGTTTTATTCAAATCAAATATATGTGGAAATTGAATCGATTGATCGAACTATAATGATATTTTTTTCAATTCTTTTTGTCAATAAAAAGAAGAGGTACATCTTGCTAACATGTCTAAATTGATGTAAATCCAATAAGAAATTAATGTTTTGCAGTGGTAAAAAACTCTGTTTTTGATGCCTAAGATTAATGATAATAATTTTATCTAGCCAAAATGTTTGTTATTCTTAATTCTTTAACAAATTTTGGTATGCAAGCTGTGAAAGTTACGTATATTTTTTTTTAACAAAAAGCTCCGTCAGGTTTCTCCGATCGAAAAAATCTGATCAAGTACAAGAGTCCCTCTAAATTTTCATACCCCGTCAGGCTGAATATAAATTTCGATACAGTCTAATATACAAGTAGCAAGGGGCTCCTATTGTTTTTTTTTTTTTTTAATATGCCTGAAATGATGTGTTTTTTAATATTAAAACGAATACATAACAAGAGTGTCGTTCGGATCTGGTTCCCTCGAAGTAAAAATTTTATTTATATTTTCCTAAAATCGCTATAAGTTTTGAACTCTTGCATTGATTTTCATAATGGGTGTAATTTGAACAGTCAAGTTAGTTGTCCATTACGTGAAAACTATCCAACCGATTTTCTTAATGTTATATGAATTTATCATAGTTTGCTTTCTATATTGCCTTTCAAATCACAGTTACTTTATTCAAATTTGTTGTAATCATATTACTGCGACTAATGCAAACTTATCACAAAAGCATCAAATAAAAATTAATTTAAGTGAAAGAATTATATATCTGTTTATTTAAAATAATTTTACCAGGTACTTTGCTAGAAATTTATTCATAATCTCTCTTTTGCCACGGTGATGCTCCGACGAGGTAAATATTTACAAAATACATTTCTCATTGCATCCAAGGTAACTACATATACATATCTTTGTGCCAATCAGCATATACAATATCTCCAGATTTTTCATTTTCTACATTGATGTCATCTGTGATCATATTATGTATGTACAATAATTTTAATTTTTACTTGTTAGACATTTTTTATACAGTTGAAACTATTTTTTGAGATTTTTAAACCTCAAAATGCAGAAAAAAAAAAACAAAACGTGCTGGACTATAACTTTGTTTTGTAAAATTGATCAGGACAACGTCCTCTTTGAAGATTACACCGTGGTTAATCTGTTGCAAAACACTGTTGGACTATAATTTGTTTTCATATTGAAATAAAAATATTTTAAATTATTGGAGACTTTAAAATAATTATGTTAAGCAATCAAGTGATATGAATTGTAAAACTAATATGTTAATATTAATAATAACTATAATTGACTAATGACTACAAATTTTAGTTCACTGGAATGAAATAAAATTTTTTCAATTCCAGTGACACAAAGGAATCGTTACTTTCAACATGGAATTAAAATCCACATTTTTCGATATTTGGAATGGCGTAGAAAAAGGAATCACTTCTTTTGTTATGGAATGAAAAAGTCGATTTCAATTCATAGGAAATTATGAAAAATTGGCTATATGCCTCTATATTCGATATGATACTAAATTCAATTTTTTGTGTCGTGTGTAGCACATGACTGGTTTTTGCAAATCGATTTAGGTTTGGTCCGATAATGCGTCCACTTTTACAGCAGCTAAGGAACATTTTACAGCAAGATGACCATCCATATTACGTTTCCTAAAATTACCACAATAACACTTAAAATAACTAATGATAAATTATCTTAAATCAATCAAGTCGATCTGCCATATTAATATTTATTTTGAATAAATTTCACAATGATTGCTTCATAAGTACTCTTATAGCGTATAAAATTTATGTCGGTGGTGCCCCGCTATTTCTGGTATTGAATTGCTAAAAAGTGCCACGTCTACTTTCCGAACTTTGCACACTTAATTCATTAAACGATATTTTTATCGGCATTTCTCCATTAAATCACAATCACAATTAAATTTGGTTCTAATATGATTTCCTCAATATAACGGTCTCAAGCTTATGCCCGTACTATATGTATTTGAGAAACTCTGTTACACTACATTAAATAACTTTTTCAATATAGCATTTTAAATGTTTTATTTGAATACATGGTAGGCGTGTCTTTGAACCGATTTCACCTATTTTCACTCCCATGAGCTATGTTTGAAGGTGTGGCCATTTCATTCAATTATCTCGCTTGGTTTCTTGCATATAGTATATGGCTCAGGTGGTGAAGTTTAACAAGAATACATATATCGTCGGCTTACATGCAAAATTGACTATGTGCAAAGTCCTCTTAAATTTGTGATATATTATTTTCGGATGTTGTATACAGTACCTGATAAGGTGTGTTGTGAGAGTACATTCTACATTAGCAATTAAAATTTGTACACTTTAAATCAGAAACACAAAATTTGATTTTTTGTAGATGATCAATTTTGCTTGTAAGCCGACGATATATATGTATGTAGAAATCAAGTTTCTATCATATTTTTTTATTTAATTAACTTTTAGAAAATTTGAAAATTGAAAAAAATTTACTTTTTCAATTTGAAGTAAAAAACAATTTTTCTTAAATGAATACAAATTTTAATTTTGAGAATGTTGTGTATTTGAGTTAAGTGTAAGTGTTGGATGTGTTATGTTTGGGTCCCTACATTACTCCCCCTTCTAAAAAAAAAGTGTGTGTTGTTGTGTTTGACTTTATGACACGCTTTGGCGGTTTACTCATAGTTAAGTCATGAATACTTTGATTATATTATTACAGTTAACCAGATCCTGGATCGTGGTTTAATCTTACTGTAATTATAATCAAAGTATTGTGTTTATGCATATGTGTGTATGGAGCAATGTAAAGACTTGTGTTTAATTAATTTTTTCTCTTTTTTAATGAAAGTGTAAATTAATTTGTTGAAGTTTTTTGTAATGTGTGATCTTCTTGACTGTGTGTGCATGAATAAGATGAATGGAGAAGATGTTAGTGTTATTGTTGTTGATTGTATTGTTGGTGTGGGGTTTATTATTTTCTTCATTTTTAATGATTCGAATTTTAAAATATTTGATGATGTTCAGCTTCGATTACATCCAGAATTCCAGACTTAGCCGTTTGGACAGCAGAGCGTACAGTGTTATTGCTGATGCGGCTGTTACTATTGCTGTTGCTAGAGTTGTTGCAAGAAGTATTGATGTTATTATTGTTGTTGACAGGATGATTTGTAAAGCTACTGGTAAAATAATTGGTATGGCTAGATTAAGAAGTTGTAGTTATTGTGGTCATAGTTGTAGTTTCTGTTGTTGCATAGAATCGGGAGGAAGTTGTGTATTTGATTGATGTATAAATTTTTGCGCAGGAGGTTGTAATTGCTGTTGTTGTATACTTTTTGTAAATTGTTATCACATTGAGGCATCGTTGAGTAGCATGTTGCTGTATTTATTGTATGGTACTCTATTTATGACCAATTATTGTTATTAGTAGCTGTAATTTGTTGGTGGTACAGTATTTTCTTGTGTTGATTGGTTGAGCGGGAAATTCGGGTACTATTAATGATGCTGTATTGATGCCATAAGTATGGGAAGCAGCTCCTGGCAGGATCGCCAATGTAGAAATCAAGTTTCTATCATATTTTTTTATTTAATTGAAAATGAATTTTTTTAAAATACAATTGACTTTTAGAAAATTTGAAAATTGAAAAAAATTTACTTTTTCAATTTGAAGTAAAAAACAATTTTTCTTAAATGAATACAAATTTTAATTTTGAGAATGTTGTGTATTTGAGTTAAGTGTAAGTGTTGGATGTGTTATGTTTGGGTCCCTACATGTATACTTTTCTATACCTGCCACACTCCCTTCTATATGTTACAAGCGAAATAAATATAAGAATATACAGTGAGGCCAAGGTATAAAAATTGATATCTTTGTTTGATTAATTATTTTGTTGCTTATGGTCGTCACTTATTTGCACTAAACATGAAACTTATTGATTCATGAAGGAACTCAATTCACTCCATCTCTTCAACATTTATAAATCTTTGAACTGTCTATATGTATGCTGACCGGTACATTTTACTGATATTGGGACAGCCTACATGCGATTGAATATTTCAGCGATTGAGTCCTATAGAGATATGGAGAGCTCATATTGGCTTCTTCTTCTTCTTCTTCTTCTTGTTACAATACGTCAATCATTACGAAAGACGTATATAGGTGGGGAAAGGACTACCATAAACTCGAGGTTTTTCTTGTAGTCCTTAGCGTTAAAAAACAAGTTTAGAAAAAGGCTTAATCAAGGCTAACGTAGAATAATTTACGTAAAATGTCGAAGACATGCATATAATACATGTATGGATTAAACAGTAATGTATATACATATATGCGTAAGTATTTATATATTCTTTTTATTTTATTTCGTTACAGTTATGTAGGCACATACATAACTTCAAATCGAATGTTCCATATTTATGTAAAACCGCCATATTGATTGCACATAGTAACAAAACTATATTTTAAATGATCTCGAATGTTCCGTATTTTAAGTAGGAACTAACACATAGTTAAAAGTTTATGTATTAGAATTTCTTGGTTTTTCTTTTTTAAGAGTTATAACTTTAAAATTTTAAGTTCTTTCTTTTAAAAAACTTTAATGCACTTCTCGAATGTTCCGTAATTTAGGTACACTAGCAACATATTCTTAATGAATTATTAAATTTAAAGTTATTTTCTCTTTTTATGGATATTATGATTTTGGTTTTCTTCTTTTTTTATAAATTTTATTATATTTTATTTATTTTGCTCCACGACGCACTCAAATCAAATGTACTCAATATATATAAATCCATTTTTCGCACTTACATATGTCCCATATTTAAATCAATTTTTCACATTTATAATATATATAATTTTTCCTGGATATTGAAGGGGCCGTTCATAAATTACGTAAGACAATTTCATGACTTTTTGACCCCCCCCCCCTCCCCCGAGTAAGATTTAGTAAGATTCTCACTACCCCCCCCCCCCCCCCCCATTCCGAAATCTTACGTAAGATTCATAATTAAGGTGAAACTAGTCAAAAAATGTATTTTTCATGTGATTTAATTTTAATATACATATGTTACATATTAAATAAATATTACGAAATTACAAACTACACATTTGTTTTTCAAGATGAATAAAAAAAGTCATCGTTAGTCCATGCGCTTTTCAACCAGTCTGATAGTGAACCTACAATTGGCACACCCGATTCGTCTGTTGAATTTTCTGATTCCTCTTCGTTATGCCACTCTGCAACTTGACAAATCTCCGATTGTTTTAAAATGCAAAGGCTTTTCCCCTGTCCACGTTTCAAAATTGAAACTGGTTGAGTCATGTGAGTGCGACTACAGTCTTTTCCATGTAGTTTTTTGTGCATTACAGTAGCTTTTTTCGAGGCAAAATACTGGTCACAAATATTACAAACTCGATCAGCTAAGACGTTTGCAAGCGAAGGACAAAAAAAAAATCGTAAGGTATGATTTTGAACTGTGGATGTACTTTTGACCAATCGTAATTTTACGCTAAGCGAAGAAAAAGAGGACAAAACTGATTGCTGTTTTGGTCTCCTGTTGAAGAAGGAATCGAAAGCGAATCTTCTTGTTGAAGAGGACAAGTGCAAGGGGGTGGTAAAGAACCGGGACAACATCAACAAAATTTCAAAGTCGACGTATCTGCGTGTAAATGCCTGAATAATATCAAACTTGTGAGACGGTGTTACAAGTCGACCCTGCGTGTAAACAACATACATATATTTCATTACATAAACAGAAGAGAAGTTGTCCCGTTCAGAGTCAATTACTTAAATCGATTGTAATCAATCGATATTTCTGAATCTTTCGTGACTGTCGAAAATTCAAATATATTTCATTACTGTCACAAATGACGATGCGTTAATACAACTTTTATGTATGAATACGCATTTTAAATCTTACGTAAGATGATCTTTCCCCCCCCCCCCCCCTCTCGTAAGATGTAGTAAGAATCCGCCGACCCCCCCCCCCCCCCCCTAAACGTCTTACCTAATTTATGAACGGCCCCTGAAGTTCTTGGTTTTTTTCTCTAAAATCAAAGGCCACATACATGTTCATTGTAATTATCGTTTAATTGTACACATTTCACGGGTTTTAAAAACCGCGTGAGAGGGAGCCGCCATTTAATTTTCAGCTTAATGAATAGCTCGCGACACGATAGCGAGGCACGTCTACCCACTTCAACGAACAAAATGGAACTCCAGCTCATATTGGCACTCAGTCTAAATTTTTTGAAGTCATCTGGCAACTTTTGTCGTTCGTCAGTATTCGCTGTCATCTGTCAAGCAACTCGTTTCCCTTATATAAAAAAATACTGAATAGCATTACAAAGCGCTCTATATTAAACTATTTACAAACTTTTTCAATTAATAACAGTTATAATGTTATTAACCACATCGCTGCTTTCCAAATCCACTTTTTTTGGTACCTTACTAAACAAATGCAGGCAAGTGACTAAAATACTACCATCCCAAAACAAACTTAACACGATTCCTTCCACTTCTTCCAATAACTCCAATATTTTGGCAAAAAACAGACCAGGAGTTGCTGTGGCTGCTGCCAACTTTAACAGTCCAGCTGCAGGGCTTAAGACACTCGAAGAAAAAATCGGACTCCCACCAAGACCGAAAAAACCACTCACACCGTACTTTCGCTTTATGAAGGATTTGCGTCCAAAAATACTAGCGGATCATCCAAAAAGTTCTGTAGTCGATGTAGTCAAGCAAATTTCAAAAAAATGGGAAATTGTGGATCCAAGCCTGAAGCTGAAACTCCAGGAAGATTATAAGATAGACCAGCAACAATATGTAGAGAAACGTGCCAAATATGATTCCAATTTGACAGAGGAACATCGTCGTGAGATTAAGCAGCTTAAGCAAAATATTCAACACCTGAAAGAGCGTAAAATGATGCGAAAACGTGTCAAGGACTTAGGCCGTCCCAAGAAACCTGCATCTGGATTTCTGCGTTACTTAATTCTTGAGCGTAAAGCGACACCACAGCTTCCAAATGAAACTTATCGCGAATGGCATCAGAAATGTACCTTGAGATGGTTAGCTCTTTCCAATGAGCAAAAGGCTCCATATAATCAGGAGGCTCGCAAGGAACTTGATACATACAAGTTGGTATTTATATAAATAAAATTGATTGTAATAAAACTTTCTATGAATTACAGAGAAGAAATCAAAGGGTGGGAAGAGCTAATGATACGACAAGGTAACATTGATGTGGTACGCCAAAGTCATTTAATTGAGCCTGCAGAGCCTAAATTGAAAAAGTCAAAAGAAGCTTCAAGTGAAAAATAATAATTCCTTTGCTGAATTCGCCATTGCAGTTATATTTTTGTATAAGTTTTTTACCTTGATATTTTGTGCAATCAAAAGGAAAGAAACGAAATATTAATTAAAACAAAACTTATATTGTTTTTTTTTTCTTATTAGTTATTCATATTGTATTTTCTAAATATTCATTTAATGCTTTAAAATATGAAATAAAGACTTGAAACGATTTTCTTATATACATACATCCATTCATACGCGGAAAAGTTGAAATTTCTAAGAACTTGCAGAAAAAGAAATGCACTAGGGTGCCATTAGTAAAGGGTCGTTCACATATTACGTAATGTAATGAGGGAGGATAGCCTAAATAACATTTTTAGTTCAACTTGCAACGGCATCGCAGCAACGCCAGCACAGCGACAACATCGAAGAAATCACCAAAGGATACTGACATGATTGAGATGATGTTAAGTATATTGCAGCATTATGGCTTCAAGGGTCTGTTTCGTGGCTTGGAAGCAAAGATACTGCAAACTGTGCTCACAGCTGCCTTGATGTTTATGTCGTATGAGAAAATTGCCAAGGTAGTAGGTATGATGTTGAGCTTTTTTATGGCTTTTTTAAGAGGCTCAATTGTGAACTAATTTTATGGTGCGAATGTGCGCTAATATTTCCAAAGTTAGATTTAATTTAGGTGTGTGATTTTAGTTTGTTGTTCTATTTTAAGTAATTTTAAGTACCATAGACATCAAATTTTCAAAAATGTATGCTAAATTATGAGCATAACTTTTGTATTTTCATAAAGCTAAATATGTCAACTTTTTTCATTTTTGTTTTAGAGAGCGCATTAAAAATATCTAAAACTATGGGATGCTTGGACTTTTTTCGTAATTCTGTTCTAATCTAAGTATTTTGCCTTGTTGTAAATTACCAAAGATTGTGATTTTAATTTGATAAAAACTTAAACTAATAAAAATTTTGAATGAAAAAAATGTGAACTGAAAGTTTTAAACGAGATCTCAAAAACTTTTAATTTTGTCAGTATTAAAAGAAATCACTTTAAAACTTATTTTGATACTGTAGCTACCAGAGCAGCGAAATTATAATTTTTCGAAATTTGAGTAAAAAAATTAAAAATTCAAATCTTCTTATTTAAAATTATTTTTCCATTTTCTTGTTGCACACATAAAGAAGTACCGAAAAAAATGTTACCACTATTTTTTAAGCCATTATATACATTCGTATAAGGCAAATATCCATTATCTCTACGCAAGTAGAACTTTTGTTTTTCTTGTTAGCTGAATTTCCTTGCTGTTTTCACTATATTTACCCTAATACATACACTATTATTTGAAATTGTTAATGCCACTAAATGGACCAATAAATCAATCTCATCTACTCAAGACATGTACAACCATAATAGAATTTATTATTGGTCATTTATAGCGCTGTAAATAACCTAGCCGATTTTAAACTTAACTCTCTACTATCTAATACTTACGTCAAAAGTAAAGCTTAAAGGCGCTTTTCTTCACACTCTATTTATTTCAACTCCTTTAAGAGTATTTTAAGAAACTGGGAATTGAGGTACTTTGTCAGCCATCTTTCGGAAGGAATGTGAGAAGGAAAAAAATTGTTGGTTGTTCATAATCTGAGCTTCCAAAGAGAAGTTGTATGTACATAATATGGTTGGTCAAATAATGAAACAATACAATTTACTTATTTTAAAACATTTTTTTGTAATTTTTATTTCTTTTTATTACTTTTTTAAATTATTTTTGTGAGGATTTATGATTTTATTAAAGCAATAAAATTTCATTAATTCTAATTAAATTAAATATAGTATTACATGTATTTATATTAAATTAGTTACTTTTTATGCATAAAATTTACAGCTATTTTCTTTTTTTTTCACCTGAATGTGTTTTGTAGTAAATATTTATTTTTATATTTGATTCATCTTAAAATTCTAGTAAGTAAATAGAGATCACTAGAAAATTTGAAATCTTGAAAGGGACAAGCCAGCATTCAGTAACTTACCCTAAGAGAAGCTGTAGCAAGTTTATTTTCTTTTGTGTTAGCAGAAAATGTTATTTAGATATAACTTTGTGTTAACTTGTAACCTTTCAAGACAATTTTCATAGTTAACTCTTACGTTTAAGTAATACCATACATACAAACATATGCATATGTACTTTATGTTTTGCTCAAATAATTGTAGACTAAAAGTTATTTGTTATCAACATACATAGACATGTTTAATGTATTGTATGTATATTTCTGCTGATTTTTTTTAATAACTATGCTCTTGGACTTCTTTCAGTGTACGTACAATAAAATTCATTTTAACTTCTTAATAATGCGCATATAAGTAAATTCTATACAATAATTTTGCTGCTTTTTTGTTCTTAAAACAAAAATAAATAACATTGCTGTAAATCTTTGTTGGTTTGTTACAATAATGGAGCTTCAATTGAAATATGTATGTATAAAAATTCAAGTAACAATTTTTTTTTGCAAGCAAAAAGATTAAGAGAATAAAATAATATTCCATAAGCATATATGAATGCTTTTGAAAAACTAACAGTTTCACCGTTTTTGTTGACCTAGAGATAGGGTTTAAAGCATATGTTTATTTCGTTCGCTAAACTTCGAAGAACTAAAAATATATATGAAATTCCTTATGTAGTCGAATACTGATAACCAAATCGTCGCCCGAGAGTTATTTTGAAGTCAACGCCATTTTGTTATTTTTGAGTTAGGATTGATTGGTCCCAGGGTATTTTGGATCATTTTTTCAAAAATGGAGTCTATTTTTTCCTATCTCTCACCGTTTCTTTGATATAGTGTCGTGTTTGAAATATATGCCACTTTCGCGAAATATGTTGAAGTTAATTTGTGTCCGCTTATTGCGAAGGAATCGCAACACTGCCAAGTGAAAAACGCTTTTATTTATAGCTCCCTTCTTGCAAGTCTGCGAGAGTGTAGTTAAATTAAAATGGGTAAAACTGAATGGCGGAGAGAAATAAGCCAAGCCGAGGCACGCCATATAAATTTTCTCCAGCTGCAATTTTATTTCTGGAAACGGTAATTTTTTTCGGAACTTATGGCCATTTATGGCTCAAGACAAAAAAAGATAAGATTCTCTTTTTGAACTTTGTCCATACAAAATAATGTCTAATTCAAAATAACAATAAAAAAAATGATAATTTTATTGCAAAAAATCGCAAGGTTTTTTATTAAAGCCTATTTAGTATTATTTTGCGTATACATATATAGAAGTATTTTTATAATAATAACTAGCAAAATCAGATATCCCCTTCACAAAAGAGGATCTGGTTGTTTCCTTTTAATTTGTGAGCAATTTTAGAATCTAATTTCGCCGAAATATTTTGGGACATTTATTTCTGGACGATGGATAAAATAGGCCATAATAGTGGTGGCAAATAAAATTTAAAACTTTGGACTACCACGTAATTTTTCAAAGAAATATAGTTGTAGTTTTATGAAATTTTGCATTCAAAAAGTTAATTTGTTCTAAACTATATGTATATATTTTGAGCCTAAATAAGATCAACAAAAGTGGTGAGGGTGATTATTGCCATCTCAATTTCATACTCTCGTTTTGCGTTTTCAGAGTTGTGATTTTATCTGTTATAACAAGTTCAGTTTAAGATTTCTGTTTTGCATTTCAATAAAGTTGGAAGTAAAATATTAAGTTATTATTAAAATATTTTTTTGTTTAAATATAAATATTTACAAAACTTATGCATCTAAGTTATTATCATATAATTTTTTTGTTTTTATAATATTTAAATGCTTAAAAATATCTTCTTATAACTAACAAGCCATATAAGTATAAAAAAGAAACCTTTTCAACAAAAGAAAAATAATTCATTTAAATTTAAATAAATGTGTTTTTATGTAAAATTAGTTTGCTTTCTTCTTCTTTTAGATTATAATATTAAATTGGTTATGCGAAACTTATTGTAAGTTATTGAAAAAAAAGCCATATAAAATTCAATCTAATGAAAAACAAGAAGTTATTTAATTATCACAAAGTATGTTTATCGATTGCAAATCGTTGCAATGAAACTGTTTTTTAAGAAAAAAAAAAAATTAATAATATTTGTTTATGTTTAGGGAGCCGGACCACAAGTTTGTAAGGAAGCGATGAATCACTGAAGATTTTGGGCGGGCAGGTTTTGGCGTTTCCAGGAAAAGTGGATCATCTATCATTTTCACAAGGATTTTAATCAGTTCAGTTCTATTTTCGGAGGATAACAATTTTTAGATCAAATTTTGTATTTTAGTTATTGTAACTGATTTTTTGTTTTCATTAATACAGAGAGATAGGGATCAAAAACACATGTATTAATTCTTTTTCGTCTATGATAAAACACAATCCGACTTAGTAACTTAAAATCGCTCAGGTTTGATCACTTCCTTAAAGAATTTTAATGTTTTTTTTGCAAACGCCATACGTATATATATATATTTCTTTTTCGTTTAACTAATTTGACAACCATACGCAATAATTTAAACTAAAAAAAATTTAACTAATGATAACAATAACTTTTCTTTAACTCATAAAAAAAGAAAGAGTCGTCAAGATTCATCCAACGCAATAAAATGTATCGGCTATTGACTGCTCAACACAAAGTCATAAAAAAAGAATGCAGTCAATCAATCAAACAATCAATCAATGTTTTTTTTAGATTCTACAATATTTTTTTTTTTTCGTTTTTTAGCTTAAATTTTTAATAATCAATAAAAAAATAATTTGCGGTTGCGTTTGCTGTTGTTACTTTCGTCATGTTGTACTGATGATTATGGTGATGATGATGTAGTTGTTGGTGCTGTTGTTGTTGCTGTTGAAAGCGTTGATGATATTGATGATAATGATGATGCTGCTGTTGTTGTTGCTGCTGCTGCTGTTGGTGCTGAAGATGATGCGTATGGTGATGACGCTGGTGACGTTGATGTTGGTGCTGCTGATGACTCAAATGTTGTTGACAATTGTGCAACCAATTTGCATAGTGTAGCAATAATTTTCAATCTTTTTGATGTGCATGATGCGGATGTGTTTGTGCAGTATGTGTATGATGCGACTGATGTATATGCTGCTGTTGTGGCTGCTGCTGCTGTTGTTGTTGCTGCACATGATGATGTGAATGCGTTATATGTGGATGATGTGTATGATTCAAATGCGTATTGTTACTCGCATTGCTGCTGCTGTCGCTATTGTTTGGTGTAGCTGCAGTAGCTCCAGCAGCATCAGATTTGTTGCTATCTCGTGGCAACAAATAAATGGAACCATCTGCAGCCTGCTGCAAACTGTATTCTGAAGGTGAGCATGGATTACCTTCAGGATCGCGCATATACTGCAGAAATGAAAAAAAAAAGTAAATAAATTTTAAAATTATTTTCGAAGAAATGATACGGTATCATGTGGAATGAGAAAAAATTTGAGCAAAATTTCAGTTAACCTTTCCTTTTTTTTTAAATGTAAATATTGGTAAAAAAAAGTATATACGCGAAGTTTATCCAGGGAAAATTGGATTTTGCGCGAGTTATGGTACGATAACTTAGACAAAAATTAAGATACAAATTAATTGCTCAGTGAAGAAATCTTATTACAATTTAAAACAGCAAAAAAACAAGTCGCGAACAAAATATTTTCGAAAAACTATTATAAAATTTGTAATTGGTTAATCAGACCTTAACACATGATGGGGTTCAGATAGCACAAGCTTAGAAAAACTAAAATTTAACTACAGTTAGTTTTCAAATTTACCACAAGTTAATGCCATGAAATAAGCAATTGCTTATAAGACTTGTAATGCGATTAAAGGGAGATGTAGCCATATAATTAGTTCTACTAACCGCTTGTTAAAATAATTGATGATTTACGAGTACTTCTCCGGTTAGCATTAAGATTTATTGAAGTTAATATAATTTTTTCGAACGTTATATTTATATGTTAGTGTTCATATGGGTATGCTGAGAAATTGCAAAAAACTAAATTAATAGTATCAAGACCTCGAAAGATGTCCAATTTTAGATCAAACTGGTACACAGATCTATTAGCATGTGTTTGGTGAAATCTTACCTTCAAGGAAGTGTTGATCATAAGAAACACTATTAATGACGAGAAACATAAGAATTGAATTTACAAGGTCGAATGAATTCAAATACATGATCTAAAGCGACAAAACAAGTGAATAGGTTAGGACAAGACCATTGCTTTGTATGCTATGTACGACAAACCAGATGTGCGGATTTAAACATACGCTGTTTTTTTTTTTGTTTGTCTGTCATCAAAATTGCGCATAATTCTTCCTTGCAGCCCAGATTTCACCAAACGCATCCTAACAGTTCGAGTAGTCTGAGTACCAGTTTGGTTCAAAATTTGGTGTTGAATCTTTCAAGGATCTTCTTTTTCACCAATAAACAAAAAAAAAAAAACCAAGAGCTCCACACAACTATGAGTGTTCGTTTCATAACGCAATAACTAATGAAATTAACAAAAAAAGCTACCAACTCTTTTCCAACTTAAGCACAACGTATTATTTCTAATTAAATGGCTAAATTAAATTTTTTTTTATATTTTTGAACAATGTCACATTTATTTTAAATCGTCAGAGGCTCCGTTTAAATTTTGTCCTTATTGGAACGAGGCCTGGCTTTCCCCATAAATTTTGTGTTACTGATTCTGATTCGGATGTTCGCTTCAATTCTACACGTCAGGTTTAAAGAAAACCCCTAAATTAAAATGGTGGCGTAAGATAGGCCATGGAAAATCTTGAACGTGTGTTTTTTTTTAATTTTATCAATGCCAGATATGCATAAAAATACCAATAAAAATACTTAAATAAAATCACCTACCCACTACAATTATAAAAAATCACACTTACTTGAAAAATGTGCCTATGCAATGTTGCAAATTTATTAGAAATCCGCTTAAATTCGGCACCGAAAGTGTCGCGATCACTAAGCAGTTCATCCTTGCGCCTGCGCACCTCCTTCACCTCATCTTCCAATGACAAAATCTGATCCAATTTACGTTTACGACAATTTTGAGCAGCTACCTTGTTCTTTCCACGTCGACGTATGTCACGTATTAACGACAATTGATTTTCGGTCAAATCATATTTGGATAGACGCTCATTAAATTCATCCATGGGTAAATTGATGATTTCACCCACCACAATAGGAATGCTAAGGGCGCGTGCGCGTTTCTCATCACGAGTCAAATGTTCATCGTCTCCATTAGTAGATGATTTTGATGACTTAGACGATGATGTGGATAATTTCTTATCGCGCTGCTGTGGACGTGGCAAAGAGCCGCTACCCTGTGGCAAAGTGTACGTGTGATTATGTTGTACGATATCGTGTGGTGTACGTGGTGGACGTAATGAAAAGTCTACTGAATAACCGCCACCAATTGCACCGGATCCATATTTTAGATCATAAGCCTGCATTTCTTTACTAAGGGCCGGTCCCATGGCACCCTCTGACATTGAATTTCCATTGAGCGGCAATCCACCGCCTACTGTAGGATACGGTTCATATTCGTATTTGATTGGTGGTGGTGCTTGTATGAGCCCATTTGTAACGGCAGCACCACCATTTGCCGTTGTACTATTTATAGCAGTGTCTGGACCCCCCAAACCGGGTTGTTCTTGCAAATATCGTTTACCAAACATTTGATGCTTTTTCTGTGCAACAGGCGGTTGTCTCGAGCCATCATTTAAGCGATTATTGTTACTATAACTGTAGTCATACGGTCCACCATATTTTCCTTGATGATAATCCTGCGCCGAATCGCTGCCTTCACCCCATTCGCCATCCGATAGCGATGGTACACGTTCAGAGCCCATTGAGCTGACTGCACTGTCGCTGGATGCGTCCAAACGATCACCACCTGTAGTGCTCGCCGAGTTCATTAGATCAGCGGTCATACCACCAGCAGCACTGCCAGTTGCAGCGTTCATTGAGAGACCATTTGCCGAGGCACCGGTACCGCCACTGCTTGCATGTCCACTCGATAAGCCGAGCACTGAAGAATTATTACTGGTGCTGTTATTGACGTCAACCATACGGCAAAAACCTGCAATGGAATAGAAATAAAAATTAAATATGCAAGTTAATGCTTCATGATGATTTTTTGTAAAGTCATTCCCGAGAGATATGAAATTTCATAGGGAGGTGTTGAATAATTTGGAACATTGTAAAGTATAGCAATTTATATGCCAACAATTGCTTTTAATTTCTCAATTCTTATTGATTTTGCGATTTGCGTTTTTATACAAATCGTACGATTTAATTTTTAGGTGCTCCGAAATTCGTAAATTTTAGTTATCGATATGTTTCATTTTCACTTTGTTTTTGACAAGATAAAACAGCTTTTCTGGTTGTTTAAATAACTTTAAAAGAATCAAAAAATGCCATTTATTTTTTCAATTGCTTGTTTTGAAGCAAAAAGAAGGCAGAAACTTCTTGAATTAAGAAGAATGAAGCATCTACGGTCGAAGGCAAATGCATTTAACATGTCAGACGAAATGTGAGTTGCAATCATAGGCCTAAAGTGGGCTGTTTATTAACAACGTATTTTGTAGGTTCATAAAATCATTCCGAGTGGACAAGGACACAAAGGCAACTCTGTCAGACATATCGATAGTTTCATTCATTCATTTCATTTCATTTCATTTCACTTATTACTCAAAAGCAAATCGCAACTTATTGTTGTTTTGAAAAATTTTCCAACATTAAAAATTGAGGTGTAGTAAATACTTATTTAAAGAGTCAAATAAATCTGAATTTGATTTTTGAGTACGCCAAAATTATTTAAAGACATTACAGAAGAACATTAAAAAAATTTTGATTTTTGTCAGTTCTTTATTTATACGAAAATGGCAATTTACTTTTCATTTCACCGACTCAACAGCAACCGATTTGAAACCGTAAAAATTTTGTGATTTACGAATATCGGAGCTTTGAAAAGTAAATCGCAATATTTTTGCGTTTCCGAAAATGGGAGCACGGTTGATACTTTCAATTTGATTTAAGAACTGAAATCGGAGTTAAAAACTGTTTGAGAAGTAGGCAGTATTGACTATGTATTTGAATAAGGAACTTATTCGTTACAAGTACTTTATTGTCTCATATGTTCAATTGTAATCTGAAAATGATAAATCCAAAAGTGCGATTAAATTAAGGCTTGGGCTTTTGAGCACGGTGCAAATTCGTCCACTTTTTATTTTTTTAATCATAACTCAAAAACTATATATATACATTTAGCATTTACACATTATCAAACTTATTGTAGAGAGTAAAATTTCCTATCGAAATGACACTTTTAAAAGTCAAAAAACTTATTTTTTCATCAAAATAAGTTAAAAAAACTTTTAAAAAAACCGAAATATTTAAATTTTTTCTAATTTGTGGATATAACTTGCTTCTGAGTGGAATTAGGGATTTTTTTAGATAGCAAAAAAGAAAGGTGATATAGTTTCCGTTAAAATGGTGACCCACAAAACTATTTTGGATAAAAATAGGCTGAGATACAGTCGTTCAAAGTGGCTTACTTTTGTACGATTTTACCAACTTTTACCCATATACCATGTGTCCATTTCCCCGAAATCTGCAGACAGTATAATTGACTACTGTTTATACTTTTCTCTTAGTACTCTACACCAGAAGACCTTTTTACTCCCAACTACCTTATGTTTGTCGCTTATTTGGCAACAATTTCAGCTTTGGCGTATCAGTTATCGGCTTCTGCGATAATGCTCGTTCTTGGTCATAGACTTTCGAAAGCTAATCTTTTAACTTTTGTTGGTGGACTACGTGCAAATCATTTAAGTCAATTCTAGTGAATCTTTCTCTTTCGAATACTCTGAGTTTTTGATTCTTAAAAATAACATTTAGTTGCTGACTAATCAGTTTATTATTTTAAATTAACACAGATATTGAGACTACGACAAATAATAAGAATTTCGTTTATTTTTTCATTTATACAAAAAAGATAAGGTATAGTACAGTTATTTGACGTTAAAAAAGAAGCGGCGGGTGGTACCGTTAATACCAAACAAGAAAACGTGTCAAAATGCAGTTTAAGGGTCCCTATCTTATTCTTACATAGCTTTGTCTTCCATCATTGAACGATTAACGTTAGTCAAAAGTTCTCAATATTATTTTGAAGCGAAACTATTGCAGCGAATGAGAAATGCCAATAAGATGTCACAAAGAGTAAACTTATTTATAGTCCGGATGGTAGCGTTGCATTTTTGATCGTAGCCGCTTAAGATTTTTTGGAGTTGATAGCTAATAATCAAAATAAGCTTCAGTCGCCAGAATCGTGGTGGAACTGGTAGTGAGAGCCCGAAAATGAGAATTTGCTCAATTACTTAGAAAGTAAGCCATTAGTAGAAAAATATATTTAGACTAATGTTGTAGAGATAATGAAAACACATCGATTTCATGTCCGAAAAATCTACGTCTGACAAGATTTGAACCACCTTTCATTGTTTTAAAATTACTAATTATCATCGCCGTTTTCGAAAAATAGAGTTTTTATTGAAAATTTTAAAGTAGCATCAGATCAGAAAACAGCAAAATAACTATTTTTGTTGAAAATAACGGTGTTTTTTGCAAGTTGTGTGGGTGAAATTTTGTATGGAGATTTTTCGGTTATAACATTGATGTGATTTTTTCTTCTCTACAGCATTGATCTTAGTATATTTTTCTACTAGTGGCTTACTTTCCGAGTTATTGAGCCTTGTAGATTAAATTAATTATCAACTAAATATTGTTCAATTCGATTTATGAATTTTCAAATAATTCCGATTTATCATTTTCATAATTTTATTTTTTGTCAGCGTTACCTTTTCCTGACTAACAATTTCTACCCAAAGAAATTCTTTGATTAAAAGTAAGAAACTGGTTTTTGGAGGAGAAATGATCAGCTGTTTGTTTTCATTTTTGCGCTGTCATTAATATGGGAACAAGATTTAGTCAACTTTAGGTAACAAATTATATTTTTAGGTAAGTGCGGGAACACAATGATTAAGTTGAAAAATACATCGTTTAAAACTTAATTTTTCATTTCAGTCTTTTTATGTTACAATTAAGTTAATATCAAACGTAGTAGATTTAAGGACAAGTTAAGTACAAGCTGATAAACAAAATAAATATTTGTACTACATGGAAAGTAAATAATAAATAAGACCAGAATAGGTATAACTCACCTGTTTTTAGTTTAAGTAATAACGGTTTTAGTAGGAAGATGTCTACTATAAACGCCTATAAACCTATTACAACTTATAATGATTAAGGGTATAAGTTTTTACACTGTACGACAAAAAATATCAGGCTCTTGTTACGCGCACACTGCTAGCACATAATGCGCTAAATGGAATGTAAGTCTGTCTGTCTGCCTATCTGTCACAGCGATGTGATTGACTAATTTGTTGAACAAAATAAATAAAATTAAATTAGAAAAAGACAACAACAATTACGAAAAATATTTACGACGACGACGACTGCGAATGAGCTTTTATTTTTTTCTTTGGATTTGCAAATTTATTTTATTTCATTTGTTGCTGTTTAAGCGGATATTTTATTCCGTACATGACTCAGCAAATTAAAAATAGTAAACAGCACAAATGAGCAAGAGACGCGCGCGCAAATTGCTCATGACGATGACCGAAAACCACCAAGACAAATTTTAATGCTTTTTTCTTTATTGCCTCGCACAGTTGCCGTATGGCGATAACAGTACACATTAGTGGTGAATTTTTATTTACAGTTTAAGGCTGAACAGAGAGAGAGTTGAAAAAGACTCAGGCAGGGTTAGAACTTTACACCGATCGGAGGAAAGCTAAATAAGTAAATTTTTTGTTCAAAAAAAAAAAAAAATGGTCTATTTTGGTTTAGGCTTTACAAAAGGAAAAGGTTCAACTTCAATTTCAGCATTGCAGTATTTTCACTTCAAATTGTGGGGAAAAACGGCACACAAGTGTGAATAACATTTCAATTTTATTTTGTTTGCAAGTAGCTGTCAAAATCATATGGTTTGTTAAACGTCCGAAGACTTTTAAAATATGTTAAGCATCATTTAAAATTATCTAAAAAAACTCGATTCTGAGTTTAAAGTTAGTTAAGCCACTAGGTCACTCATCTTGCTTTCCTACATAAAATGTATGGGGATTTTTCACCTTTATTGAACTAAATTTGTATCGTTTTATAGATAAGTAATAATATTCAGTTTTAAAACTGTATATTTTTTGATTTTTCTAGGCTATTATTAAATGATTTAACTCAAAACATGTACATAAATATGTTAAAAAGAATTGTGTACCAAAATGTACTCTCTTAGATATACACTGAACTTGATATTTTACTTTTTCCGAAATTTTCAAAAGCTTCTTTTTTTTATTTGAGTTAACCATATTAAAAAATTAATTCATATACATAATGAAAAATCTTTAATTTTTGTGTGGGAAGAACTTGGTGACGTTTTTTTTACTCCTTATATAAAAATTTTGAATACATACAGCACACATCGTCCGATTCATGGCTATTTCAAAAGTTTTTTAATACCTACGAAGCACTCGGCCTAGCCATGCAATTCCGGGCTTGGCCGGGTTAATCACAGTAACTTGGCAGCCCTGATTATATGTGTATCAATTTTTGTAATAAAAACGGAAGTGTTTGTCTCGCAAAGCATTCAACTGAGAGACTAAGTTTTTCAAACTTTTTTATGTGCAAAATGAAATTTACATTAAAATTGTCATCAACATATTACTGATTCAATTCAACAGTTTAACTGATAATTAGAAAAAAGGTTAAAAAATCACAAAAAGCAGCGTTTTCGAATCATATGCATCAAATTTTTTAACACATAGTCTTAAATTATGTACCTACAAAACGAGTCCAAATTTGTTACAATAAGCTTAAATTTGTTAAAACCGGTGCAGTTGTGTACAAAAATATTTAGCTTAAATTAGAATCAGCCTATTGTGCTAGAATACTTTATCCGCCCTGCCAGGTTGCGGGTAGCGGGGATTAAAATGTTGTATCCATGTGGCAACACTTAATACAAATTTGAATCGAAATTTAAAAATATCAAAAATTTGACTTAATATTACGTTAAGGATAGAAAGAATTATCAAAAATTCATTATCTACATATATCTTTTATTAACAAAAAAAAAAGTACTTTAAAGATAAAATAGATATAAAAATTAGTTGGCAAAAGCTTTTTATTTTTAGCATTGAAATATCATGTTTTTTTTAATGAACAATGCGTTTTTTATGCTCACCTGTTGATTTTAATATTTTTTTGTTGTCGCAATATAGTACCTATGTATGTAGGTATTGTATATTGGCTTTTTTGTTGTTGTTGTTTATGTTATTGTTCTAAGTTTTGGCACACTATCGGCAGAAGGCAAAATTATTTGCCTAATAAAACCATGATGTTTTTGATGACGATGATTTTCAAAATGCGTCAGTTATAGTAATTTTTTTTTGTCAATCAATTACACATGTTTATTAACTTTAAAATTTTTAACTAACCACAAAAATCAACCGCAACAAAATGACAATAAACTATTTAGAGCAGAAGTTAATGCGCAGCGGGTGCGAAAGAACTTAAAAATTCAAATCAACCAAAAAACATTTTATATAAAACATTAATTTTAAATAACAGAAAAACCGAATAAAAATTTGCAGTAAATCGCGTTACCCACTCAAATCGCAACTAATTGTTAAAAAATATTCAGGAAAACAGAGCTTTTTGTCAAAAAAAAAAAAAAATTCTCTCACAGCGCTGAGCCAAATTCACACGCGCTTTGCTATGAACGTTAGGTTGCCAGACAGCAGAAAAAAATAAAAATACCTCCGCATAAGCAAAAACCTTCCGTAAAATATACCTAACTATGGTCTCAGGATTTGGCGATTAGTAAAATTTGTTGAACTTATGTAATTTGACAGAAACCGGAGATCTATAGTTAAATGCCGGATATAAGCGGCAATAGTTGAGAAAAGGCCTTCAGAGGAAATTATTCTCTTGAAGCCAGCGCCTTGCGGAAGAACAAACCGTGAATACAAAAATTTTACTTGAGAATCGTTACTGTGGGAATCGTATTACGAACCATCAGCATGCTAATATTTTCGCTCACTAGTCTCAACTGTAGAGTCAGCGAATGTTAAATGTAACTTTCAACATTTTGCAAATTTATTCTCTCACATTTTTTGAGCTTGTTGTCATCTCAATATCAGCCATTATTTATATTTATTTAATAGTACCAAGTAAATAATTAATCTACAATGATTTGTTAATAGCACTAGCAGCTAGGCCATCGGCAAAATGTCAGACATTCCTTTTTAAATTATTAAAAGTCATCAAATCTGAATTTTTCAACTCAGATATTTGAAACTAAATATCTTTTTAAAGTGAGGTATCAGAATAAAAAAAGTTCCGAATGGTGGCTTTTTAGAGAGATCGAAAGGTTTCGTTATATCTGAGAGGTGGAGATTGTCTTCATAGTATAGGACGTGGATGGGCTCTATATGACATACAAAATGAAAGAGAAGAAAATCATCGATTTTCTCATCTTTCAATTTATGTATTAATATAAGATTCAGTGAGAAATGGTCAAAGTCGTTATACGCCTACCTCTTTACAAGTAACCGAAAAAGTCGCCATTACTTTTGACCTGACAAATGTCCAAATATCTATAAACGTTTGATATTATAACAAGTGGGTATTTTGAAATAATTAAGGTTTTTCTAGTTTAAGCAATGGTGAAAACATGAAGAAAAAAACGCAGCATTTTCACGAAACCCATCCCCACTAAGAAATACACGTGGTTCATACAAGCTCTTCAAACAACAAGACATTTGATTTTCTTTTCCACATTACCTGAAAAATGAGAAAATAAAAAACAGAAATTTAAACCTTTCCTAAAGTTCGCTTCGCATCAGTGGTTACTTAATTCAGCTACTTGGCCTTCTCTGACTAAAACCACATCACACACAAAATAACGATTCTCCAATTTTTGAGCAAATCAAATTCTAAATGTGGGTGATGGAAAAAAAGAATATGCAACGGATTTGATTAACCCCAAATTTATTGGATATAACACAGAAATGTCTGGTAACACTGTAAGCAAAAGCAAACAGAATAGTTTGCTCAATTTGAGTTGCTTTTTTACTCAATTCGTCGCTCATTCTTGTGCTTATTCTTAATTGTAGCTTTTACTTAATTTCGCTGCCAAAAGCTTCTTCTTGGTGTTGTTTGGTAAAAGGCGTGAAGTTCTTATCAGTTGGCAAAATTTAAGATAAAAATTCAACCGTATTTTTCTTCCAAGAAATTTGTAGAATATACAGTAAATGCAACAACTAATTAATAAGCTATAGATAAGCAACAAAGTTAGGTATTTTGATAACGAAAAGGTAGCTTTCATTTGCAGAGTTTTTGATTAATTGTTATTTTTCGCCAAATGACTAAAACATTAATATGATCACAGCATATGCTTACAGATAAGAGATTACAACACTCGGAGAGTTGCAAAACCTAGATAAATACTTATATACAGTCGGCTCTCTATATTCGCGGTATTACGTTTCTTAAAGTTATCGCGAAATCTGAATCCTCGATCATTAAAGGGAAATTCGTATGTGGTAGTGGAGATACCTTCTAAACTTAAATGCAAAATCATTTTCAAAAATTAAAATTCTTATTTAAACAGAAAAAAGAGTATAGGATGTTTTTTCACAGGTGTAGTTTTTAAATTGGCAACACTGTCTCTAGCGACATTCATTCTGACAGATGGTTTTTGCTCAGTAGACAAATTGTGAAAGTTTACTAAATTTTCAACTTTATATTCACTTAAAAATCTTATGATTATGAATTCAATTGGTCGCCAAGACGCGCGATTTGAGACCATTGAATTATTTCTTGTGGCAATGAAATGAAGTTTTTTGTTGGTTGTGATAAACTAGCATTGAACGATGCTTCGAAAATCCCCACAGCTTGTATTATTTCGGAAATAAAAGTTTAATTACTTCAAAAAATTATCGAAAGTTTGACTTTCAAATTTTGCTAATTATTTGAAAGTTGCGGCATAAAATTATTTACGTATGTAGATAAAATCTCGAAAATAGTTTTGCAAAAAAACTCTACCGAATCCATTTCAAATCATGTAGTCTGAATGACTTCAAATTGCGGAATTGGTTGCCGATAAAATATGTTGTTTTTCAGGGGAAATGTGAGGACACGTATTTCTCCGATTTGAATGAAGAACATTTTTTACCAAGCGCATTCAATTATAGGTGTCAAAAACCGAAAAGCTGTCGGGATTTTTTTTTTGAAAAAGCGGCATTTCCATCCAAATCAAAATAATTCGTTTTTCTCTTTTGATTCTAATAGAACTTTTATTCTCTAATAGAACCTCCAAAAATTTAGAAAATGGTTGCAAATTGGCTTTTCATAAATCGTTCTTACTTTCAGCATTTTAACATTTTACATTTTATTGAAGATTCTACTAGAGAATGAGATGTTCTATTAGAATCAAAAGAGAAAAATTAATAACATATTTTGATTTGGATGGAAATGCCGCTTTTTTGAAAAAAATTTCGACAGCTTTTGGTTTTTGACACCTAAAATTGAAATGCGCATAGCTTCGTAAAAAATGTTCTTCATTCAAATCGGGGAAATACGTGTCCTCATATTTCCTCTGAAAAACAAATATTTTATTAAATGGATTCGGTCACTAGATTTTTTTGGCAAAATATTTTCGAAATTTTTACCCAAACTGATGTTGTTGTAACCAGCTCTCGAAACAGATTTTTGTGAGCACCTGTGGCATAGAGAGAACTAATAAAAATAATGAAAACCATGATTTTTTTCAAGAAGGTACTAACACATACATACATATACATAAATTGGGAATGTTTGAGCCAATTTCAAAAATTTAGTGTAGTATTTTTGAAAGCAGACCCCATACATGGCTTTCGAGACATGACGATTTTTCTAAAACTTCTTTCTTACCTACCAAAACTCGTTATTTTTATTTAATTTGACCCCATGGACACCTATTCACCAATTTTCAAAAATTCCGTTGATGCAAAAAAAATTTGGGTTAAGGGATTTTGGGCTTTATTTACTAGACTGAGTTAACGAATTGTTTCCTTGAATTTAAATAGGTTGAAAGACTGAATTTTATGCAAACTATTAGTGGTTTCTTAGTCTTAATTTGGGCAAGATATTAATTATACAGGCCCACTAATTTAGGTCTGAAAGATTTTTGTATGCTAAATAAAACCACATTTTTCAGCTTGTTTCTCTATTTTTTGTAGGTTGTGACTTTGAGGTAGATGACAAGCCATGGCGATCAAATGGAGGACTGAAGTGACAATTTTCGTGCACTTTTACTTAGACCAACAATTCCGTTGGTGCATTTCTGAGTACACATAAAAAAGTAGTAAACTTATTTTAGAATTTATTTAAAAAAATGTTCAATGGCTTTTTATTTATTAACACCAATGACCGGTGTGCGTCCAAACATATAAAAACAGTTCTAAATAGTAGGTATACATACAGAAACAGCACTGATACTGACTAAACGTCTAAACAAAAGTTAAGGAACAATAAAATCTACAAGGAACAAAATAAAAATTAGATTTTGAAAATAAAGTTCACAAATTAATTTTTGTGTACTTAAAAATACTACAAAAGAATTGGTGTCATTGGTAAAAGCACACGAAAATGGTCAAAATCGATGTTTTTGATATATTTGAACCAATGCATCTGAAAAACAAGATGTGATAGCAAAAATTCAATACCCGATTCAGGCTTATTGTCAAAAATGGTAAAAATTATTGTCAAAAATGGTAAAAATTATTATTAAAAAATTGCCGCTAATGTTAAGATTTTATTGATCCGCGATGGATTCAAGATAGTGAACTTCATAGAACCAGAAATATTAACTAAAAATTAAACTCACTCTCATTCATGTCCATCAAATGTAAATCTTCATCATTTAGTATTGAATTAATAAAACCCTCGGTAGTGTGGTTCATATCCGAAGAAGCGTTCTGAAAATGAAAGAAAATAAAAATTAAAATATTAATACAATTCAATTTGCTCAAACATATACTGATTAATATAGTATTTACCGAATAGTACATCATATCATGTTCCATTTTATAGGCGCCTACATTGGGGGGACCACCAGCAGCGCCTGCTCCTACATCTCCCTCATGGCTAGCATTAGTCAAATGCATGCTAGAAGAAACTGCAGAGCCCAAGTTATGTCCATAATGTGGTTGCGCTGGTGGACAGATATCCCCCAACATAGCATGATGTCCATGATGATGCGGATGTGGTGGTGGTGGCGGATATTGAGCATGTTGTGGTGCGCCCTGATACGGATAATGATGTGTCGGATAGTGTGGATAGGGTGGCATGTCAGAGACACCTACACCGACACCCATGCTGGGAATTGGTTGTAAAAGACTGGCTATATCCTGAAGACGTTGTTCCATTGAGAAACCGCGGCTAAGCGGCACGCGTCCCTAATGAAAAGAAAATACATATATAAATAAATAAGGTAAAGAAATAAAAGTAATTATGTATAATAGGTAGAGATAGCTTTTATTGAAATTGCTTGACCTAATTTGTAACTACCTCAATATGTAACGGTAATTAATTTGTTGAATTTTATAAAAAAGAGACTGTTTTTAAATATGAATAACTGATGATATTTTAACAAGGTGATGGAATTGTTTCCCTATACCAAACACCGATCCTAAATAAGCGATCAATCATAAGCGTTTTTGAAATTTCATTTTTACTTTTTACACAGCATCGGACAGGAAAAACGTGCGCATGCGCAATATCAGCGCGCAACGCTTAAATTCTTTGTATGTATCCCACTGCAAAACGTGAGCAACGTATCAATCTTTAGATCATATTTTTTTTAGTTTTAAATTTTTTTTTTTTTTTTCAATTTTACCAATATCGTGAAGTTTCAACTGAAAGCAAGATCGATCGAAATTAAATTGAAAATGAAATTCCATTCGATAAAATTGACAAGTGCGCAGCGGTATAGTTTTGGATTTCGTAAAAAAAGTTCTTCGCGTTTCATTTTATAAAATGATCGACAGTCAGACGGACGGAGGGACATACAGACAGCTTCAATTGAAAGGTGATTTCAAAAGATCGCGAATAACGCAAGAACGTGTTATAAACGAGAAAAAAATTGGAAGAAAAAACAAACAAAAAAACAAATTAGCAAAAGGTTCATTAAAGGTTTTTGTTAACTTTTTTCTGGTTGTTGGTTATTATTTATTTTTATAACTAATTCCGTCTTACGGGCTCAAGAAGAAAAACACTTCATGATTTTATGTAATCATGTGAAGTTTTGCAACAACTGTTTTAATGAAAATGGCAAGCGTATCCAAGTCGCATGAGCATTTTGTTTATTGAGTTGAAAATTTAGCAACTCAAATGAGTGGAACACAAAAAACAAAAATTAAAAACAAAAAATTGATTGGTCTATCGATTTTATTATCAGGGCAAGTGAGATCAAATCACAATAGTTGGGTTCGAATTCGAGCTTTAATAGCGACAAAACAATTTGTAAAGGACTTATGCAACAATATTTGGCGAGACAAGTATTTGTTCAACATGGTCATCCCAGCATCTTGCAAATCATCCTTGCTGCCTCAAAAATAAAAGGAATCATCTTAAAATATAAAAATTTGATATGTAGTCGATGAAAAAAAAAGAGAATGCAAAGTATAAAAAATGTTTTCGGCAGTTGGAGAGCCTCTGGAATAAGAATATTGTCACCTAATAATGACCAAAATTAATTTTATTTCCAAGTTATGGATAGTTTCAAGATTAATGTATACAAGACTGCAAAACGTTAGAGTGAGTTAATCTTAAGAGATTTAGATTACTAGCGTTTGAAAAAGAGCCATAATGGTACAATTTGTTTCATCGAGTAGATTCAACACAATGAAAGTCAGACTTTCAACAAGAACAAATTTCGGAAGTCTAAAAATTTTATTTCCTTTCATAATTTTTAAATAACAGAGTTGCCCATATTCGAAGCGCCCATCAGGCAACACTATAACTTTTGACAGCGATGTCAAATCGCGTTTTGAAGCGTCATTCCAAGCAGATTTTTACCATGGGACAGTACACGCAACGCGAACGCTTTAAAATTGTTTTAATTTACATTCAACAAAACAAGTCAATAGTGAAAACTCAACGTGACCGATGACTCTTGACCAATGAAGCTCATTTCCAGTTGAACGGAACGGTAAACAAACAAAATTGCCGTATTTATGCCACTGAAAATCCACAAGAGATTCAAGAGGTACCTCTTCACGATGCGAAAGTCACCGTTTGGTGCGGCGTTTGTGCTAAAATGGTCATTGGGCCGTTCTTTTCCGAAGATGATAATAGCCACACGGTTACTGTTATGGGGCACTACTGGTTTCAACAAGACGGCGCGTCACCACACACAAGCCGCACTACAATCGATTTTTTAGGGTAAAAATAAAATGGGCGCTTCGAATATGGGCAACCTTGTATAATTTTAAAAGAAAATCCAAGACGAGGTTTCCGTTTGTTGTTGTTTTCTAGTTATGATGTTAAAATATTCCTATTTTGGTCAACTACAAGAATTTAATTTAATATCATAAATTGTTTATTTTAATATTTTTGACTATATGAAAGCAGTAAATGTTCAGCTTTTCTTTTCTAAATTCAAGACTAAAAAGACTGATTTTCAATATATGTGAAGTAATCTCACACTCAAAGCACGGAACGAATGACAAAGTATTTTAATGTCACATATACATACATATATCTGACTCCTCGAACTAACATAGCTTTTAAATTAAGTCTTTTACAGGCGCACTTTGAAATTTGACGGCGATATTTGATACCGAAAATAGCGAAATGGGAGTCTGAACTACTAGGCCCATGTTCATATGGGATATTAATGCTTTCAAAATATTTCTGGAGTCAAATTTTGAACTTGAATCAATTTTTAGAATACTATCCGACGCTTATCGACTCTATCGATATTATTCGATAATTTTTTACTATTCGATACTTATCGACGACTTCCATGGACATTTTCGATACTTTCAGATATTTTTCGACTTTACTATTCGGCTTTTGTGATGTTTTTCAAAATTTTCGATTTTTTTGATTCTTCTCGACCTTATCAATTTGTTCGATAATATGTTTTTCAATAGTTATAGATTTTGATGTTTTGCGATACTAAATATTTAAATTTTTTTAACTTTTTCCATACCATTCAACTCTTATAAATTTTTTCGATGTATTTCAATACTTTTCTAAATATTCTATGTACTTCGGCACTATTCGGCTTTCATGAATTTTTCCGACGATTTCCGTTACAGTTAAATGTTTTCCGACTTTTTCGCTTATTCTACATAGAATTCCATAATTTCAGAATATAATCGTATTTTATTTGCTTTTAAGTTTTGGTTTAAAATTAAATTTTAGCTTCAGATCAAATTTAATGTCTGGAGCCATACTAAGTAATGCGATGCGGAAACAATGCGATTTTTTACTAATAAGATTTGGGAAATTTAAGTACGAATGAAGACATCATGCTGAATGAAGTAAAATTGTATTCTTGTCCATTATAAAAAAAATCGACCAATTATAAGTATTCAACACATTTTGGAATGTTTAATGGAGTAAAAATGCTTCAACGGCGGCATCCACTTATTATATTTTGAATAATATTACTCAATTTATATCTGTTGGAGATGTGAAATATGCAAACAGATCTCGATTAAGCAGAAATTCTGAATATGTCACTTACCTATCGTGGATAGCAATGGAACTTTTGAGGCCATATCGAATAATATCAAAAAGTTTTACTTTCAGATGACTACCGCATTCGCCAAATCTGTCCGTGCCATAGTATTTCTTATGGAATAGTATACACTAATAAATCCCAATAATTGAAAGAATTATAAGAAAATAAGTTGACCTTGGACAATTTTTATTCAATTTCATGAAATACACAGAATCTTTGCAGAGTGATGTTCTTTTTGAAAGCACATGGGATAATTCTATATTGAATGTCACACCCAAATTCAAAGGAGTTGGTAGGATTTTAAGAGTTTTCCTAATTTATCCTGCATATTGCATATACTCTGCTTTAGTTCAAAACTCATACTCAAGAATGCGCTAGCGTAGTTTTGAGATGACAAGGTAAGTCAAGTTGGATTTGTTTGTTGCTTTGGCTTAATAAGGCCCTGTTTTATTGTTTACACTGTCCTCTATAAGAATATGGCGAAAAAAGGTAACCTTTCCCAGATCGCATCACATTTATTTAAATGAAGGCATAATTTTGCTAACCTGCGTACGCTCAAATCGAGAAATTGCACAGACAATCACAAATTCACTTCACAACTGATATATTCAATATTTAACTGAAACATCACAGTATTATCTATAACACTTTGTTAGTAAAATGTATCACAGGTATTAAACCTTTTTGTATATATCACAAATCAATATTATTGACACATATGTATGTAGTTCTTTTTGGATTATAACAATTCGATAACGTCATTAAATTTCTGGCATATTTGCGCTTAAAAATCGAATTCGGCTTTGTCATCGACGGACACGAGTTCAAGAAAACTTTGGATGATAAATGTAACGAAAAACGACAACACTACCGACGATATCACTGCTAAGATCGACTCAGAGTAACTGAAAGTCAAATTTTATCTTACAATAAACTGACAAATTGTACTACTCATGCATCTCGCATCTATCAGATGCTTAGAATCCCCTTTGGCCAGCCGCACGAAAAAAAAACAACCTTTTGGTGACGAGCTAAGCAACAACAAAAATACAGGTAACAAGATTTAATACTGGCAATTGAACAGGTAGTCAGGTACATGTGGTAGGTAGGAAAATCCGCTACGCTGTGCTCAGTGTATTGGTAAGTAAATAACAACTTTTGGATTTGTGTACAGATGCTCGTAAGTAAAGTTTTTTTTTTTATCGCTATTTTGGTAATGATGATGGTTGACCATTGTGGTTGCTACTGTTTTGTTGTCAGTTTTACAAGCGTATTGTTTTTATTACTCGAAAAAAGGTGGCTGTTGAAGCAAATTTATTTTAACACTCTGAAACCAACAGTAGCCTGCTGATGCTGCATTTATTGATAGCCAGTCAGCCTGAGGCGATTTATGTTCCCGCTTCGAAGTTTACTTTTAATTTCTTATTATACCACACATTGGCTGGTAATTGTTTTTGTCTCATTACATGTAAGAATAAATTTTCATTCATTATTTACGCCATTTGCAACACAAGCCGATTGACATGACTTACATAATTGTAATAATTCTATGTTAGGTTCTCAAGCTCAAGCTGGTAACCTTCAAAACGGCAATATTTCGAGAGAAAATAAACTTATAGTAATTGTTGCACTGTAGCCAATCGCGTGTTTAATAATTTAGTGGATTTTGCTGTTGCAAAAAAAAAAAATTTATTGCTAGCTGCATTATTGCAAGGGGCGTTTCCGACATTCGGTCTAGAATTGCATGACAACTATAAAGTATTTTTAAGTAAAATTAAGACCTTAATATAAAATGGTAAATAAATTTCAAATTGCAATTAATGGCGTGTTACACATACTGTACTGAACAAAGTGGCGTAGCAGGGGTACATATCTTTGCGAGCGCTCTTAAGAGGTTTTTTGCAACTTTACAAGTTTCAGGACATTGATTTTATTCCCCACATGCAAAGTATATCAATTTTGTACTTCCATTTGCAACTCATAGAAAGAGGGTGTGTCAGGTATAGGAAATTATATACACTGAAGCCCCGATTTACGTCGCTAATAGGAACCGGAGAAATGCGACGTAAATCGAATCACCTTTTTTTCTCTAATATTTTATGAACTTAACCACAGCACTTCTTATTGAGAGCTAAATTCTTACTTCCTAACACTCAACTATGCTTAGAATATGGGAATTCCCCTTTTTTCACGTAAATTGAAAAATTCTTCATATGTGATTTTCAGTGAAAAAAAAAATCGTATGTAGTGACGCAAATCGAAACGACGCAAATCGGATCGACGCAAATCGGGGCTCTAGTGCATGTATATTTTTGATTAGCACCTACTCCTGAGTTGGTCTAGCCATGTTCCCCTCTGTCTGTGGGAATGACGATAAAGAAAGTAGCGTAATTTTATCAAATTCGTTGGATTACAGTAAATGGGCGAAATCGGTTCCTCTCGTTCACATAAATATAGAGCTACCTCGAGATTTGTGCCATATTTAGGGGATTATCTTAGGACCCAACGAGCTTAGTTTGAAATTAAGTGATTTGGTGACAAAATAAGAGATTGTTACAAAAATTGGCTGCTTACAACATCAGTTTGTGTAAGAAATATCAAAAATACTTAGAGAAAAAAAATTTGTGTTGACGAAATTTTTTTAATAGGCTGCGGCAAGCTAATTGCATGTGTTACCGGCCAAACCAGTTTTTAGGATAAAGTAGTTTTTCCTAAGCCAAACTAGTTCATCCGAAGTATGTTAGGATGAAACAGTTTAGTCTAGGATGAACTAGGGATATTATTTACTTTAACGGCCTCACTCTCGATCAACTATCACCACGCGTGCAAGACCCGAGCGGCAGGCTAATAAACTTAATAATTGTCATTAAGACAGTTATTTATATACGTATCAATAAGCAGACATTACACCTATATTTGGACGGCTACTGGCAAAAAAATTGGAGTTTGGATAAATGGGTGTGGCAACGGTTTATTGAGGGAATTATTTAAGGTAACACAACTAAATTTTACACAAATGTTTTGAACAAGCACTAGCCTAAATGTTGGCAAATTGTGACAAGACGTGCCATCTGTCATACAAAACTAAATATTAAAACGTCCATATGTATTGAGAATGCTATTTAGGTAAATGCAGTTAAGTTTAATATGGGTTTGGTAAACGAACACTGGAAAATAGTAAGATTTATTTGTGTGGCAGCTCCCAAACAAACGATAAAAAAAATTAAAGTGATGTATTGGAAAAGTTATTGAAGTAAAGGTTTCAAAACGCAGTGCGATAAATTTTAATGAGACAAATTAGCATTAAAAAACTGAGCGGGTTTGGACTTGTGGGCATGACAATGCTTTAAGGCTATGTACACGAGAATGGAGAGGCCACGGGGAGTTAAAGAGCAGTACATCAACCAAAATTACACTCATTTAAGTATACGGTTTGTTGTGTTGTAAGTTCCGAAAGGACCATTGCCCCATATTTCTTCGAAAATAAAGCCGGTGCTGCTTACTTTCTGGTTTTTTCAATACCGTTCAATATTGGAAGAAGTTGATAAATTTTTTGCAATACTATTCCGAGCCAAAAACTTCAAGGAACGCAATGGCTCTGTTACGGGACATCTTAGCAGAGCGCATTATTTCGTATAATAGCGACATCGATTGAACTGCCGGATTCATCTGATTAAGCCGCTCCCGACTAATTTATTTGGGCCTACTTGAAGGGACTAGTGTACAATAATAAGCAAACGATCAATCCCTAAGGATTCCCCATTTGTACATTACTTACAGAAAAATATTTAATTAATTTAACCTGAACGAGTTCAAACCATAAAGATTATTTGCGCCATTTACTACGTTTCGAAACATTAACTACTTTAGTTTAAGAAAATCTGTTTGTATATTTATACGTTCAATTTTGACAACTTGTCATTAAATGGAAGAAACTGCTTTTATTTCAAAAGAGCAACTTTTACTTACACTAAGGAAACCAAATAACATATATTAAGGAACGCATGGTTTTAGTGCATATTAAAGGATATTTTTTCTTTAAATTTATGAATACTTCCTCGGAGCAACATGTCATTAGAAAAGTATGTCGTGATGACGAGGTTCTACAAGTCGAAGTTTGTCGCCATCATACCCTTTTTCAAGATATATTCTGAGCTTTATCAGAGGTAAATTATATTGCTGACACCAGTATAACATAAGTCATTTGAGAGATCTTAGACGACAGACACCAAAGATAAAAATGTGTTCCGAATAACAAGATTAGGTTGATTTTCAGACATTATTATAGCTTAAAGCGTTAGAGTTGGAAAATTTTACCACACGGCAATGCAAAAGCTAATGATAAACAACTTAGACTTCCGGTAAATCTTTTTCATTTCGTTTTGTTTTATTTTTCACTAGCCTCTTTCACATACATGCGCTTGTATTTCAATAATTATTTTAAAATAACACAAAAAATATTAATTTACCTAGCAAGTGTTTATTTAAAGTTAAAGTTAAGTAAAAAATCTTCTCAATAAAAAAAAAACACTTTCTCACAATTTAATAAAACCGCAAACAAAAAAAAAAAAACTGTAAAACCATTCAAGTCATTTAAACAATTTATTAAGATGCCTTTGTGCAACCTCCCCGGTTTGCATCAACACCTCAGCTAAATGGACATTTAATTATAGCTTTCCAGCTGGATAAGATTTTGTGCGATTGCGCAGTATAGCACAGTGAAAAAAAAAAAAACATCAAAGTTAAAGAACACAAGTGCCACTGGATTAAAATGTTGAATGCAAAAAAAAAAAGAAAGAAAATCAAAATTTTGAACGAGTAACTTAAAAATATGTACAAATTCAAGAAAGAAGCCAAGTAATTAGAGGATTAAATTAGTGACTGAAATTAAAAAAAAAAATCGCAAATAATTGAAGATCGTCTGTGTACAGACAGACAGAAGTAATGAGTTCATATGTAATCTCAAAAAGTAGTCAATGAAAGGACGTTAATATTTAATTTGTGCGGTAAATCAGTAAAAAAGTACGCAACAGCAGCATTACAATTAAAAACAAACATTAAATTAATTACAGAGCGTAAGAAAATCATTAACAATGCGCTGAGGTAATAAAATAATGATCGTCGCGATCATTAATGATTTTTTTGTTGTTGTTTCTGGACAAAAATTGTGCAATTAAAATAGTTTTTGTGCATAGGGCGTTAAAAATTCCTACGACACAAATTGACGGCGTTTGTATTATAAGGATAAAGGCATCTTAATGACAATTATTTAATAACTCATTCCAAGAAGTTACATCTTGTGAACGATCGAACGACAAGTGCATTCAGGGGTCTATTTTTTGCTTTGGTGACGCACTTTTTTTATGCCCAAGCTAATGTTTTCATATTTTACTGCCGGGATTAACAGGATCAACATCGATTACATTTTTCATTCTGCTTGTTCATAACAGGACTTAAGACTATTGACTTCTAAATGGAGAAACTCAAAAAGACAAACCCTTTGCATGCTGACATCGCAACGTATAGCATAGAAAACAAAGGAATGAAAAAGTCCGACTCCTAATCTCTAGGCTTTGTATTATTTGCGTCAGGTTTGGTGTAAGACCATAGCGAAAGAGACTTGCAACATGTAAAGTGTGCAATTTTATCGAAAACAAAAATAAAGACCCTGTTGGAAACTTGAATGAGCCAGTGACATATCTCTCTTGGTTTTCTGTTTGTTGAAAGCAACATCATATTAGGTCTGTTTTTTGATTTTTTGGACTAAGTCCAGTAAAACTGTCAAGCACGAGGAGTATGAAAATTGCGTTCTGTGGAAGAGAAAAAAAAATCTAAAAAGCACAGGAACGGTACATTTTTAGCCTGAGAATAAACGTCAAAAATGTGTCAATGTAGTGGTAAAATTAAAGATTTTTTGACGTCCTGTCATCAGCACCGTTTATGTAATTAGACTGTGCAATCTAATGTACATCATTACAAAACTAAGTGCGTCGTAACGGTAAGGCATATCCAATATATCTTATAAAGCGTAGAAATGGTTTGAGTAAACGAAATAAAAAACTTTCCTGTGGAACTGTGTTGAGAACTAAGGAGACGAGCAAAGGTCAAATACAATAAAAGCAATGAAGCAATGAACAATCGGTCATCGGTGTTATTTTTCTCACGGGGAAGATTTAACACTTTTACTGCCACATATAAACGTCGCAAAGGGAGTTGACCAGAGGATAAAGTTTATAAAATCGTCATATTTCTGTTATGTTTCTGGTAAATTGAAATGCATTAAAAATATTAAAATGACAAAATGACGACGATTTAAAGGTAATTGCTACTGACTTTATGACTGACGTTCACTGACTCTTAAATGTCTTCGTTGTGGTGGATATGGATTTGCTGTCGGTGTTTTGTTGTTTTAGTTTGGTTTTTGTTCCGCCACAAAGACATCATTAAGCGGCTGCGTGACTTTGACAGACAACTTGCTGGTATTTTTTTTTCTTAATGGTTGCTATTTAGTTGAGAAGAAGACCACTGACAGAATGACTGACTCTTTGCTGCGCTTTAAGCGATTAACAGATGTGACAACTGCAGACAGGTAGGAGATTAAATGGATTTTTCCGTTTAAGCCGTTGTTCGGTGTTAAAACAAAAATTAACGGAAGAATTAATAATATTTTATTATGTATTTACAGCTTGGTTTTATATGCTCGGATTTTTAACAAACGTCTGATCAATAAATGAATGAATAACTTTCGTAACCTGTAATGTTCATATAGTTACGACGAGCTGTTGGAATGCATAGTAGGGTGAATTGAAATCTGACTATTTTTCAGATCGAATTCTTATAACTAGTGCGAAAAAGTTGCTCACCCATACCCATTACTTGTAAAATTTTCGGACAGTATCTTCAACCTGAAATTTTTCAAATAAAAAAAAATATTTTTTTAACAAGACCAAACATCTGTTCCTAACGGATTTTCGATCGCTGATTCCGAAACCGGAATCGTTTTTTATAAAAGCTTTTTTCAGTTTGAGGAAATCATGCGATAGTTGAAAATTTCATAAAGAACATTAGACAAAAAACCGACTTCGGATTCAGCAACCGAAAATTCATTAGATACAGATTATTTTTTTTTTTTCGAAATAGTACTACCTTTTTTTTTGTTTGTTGGTCAAAATATCAAAACTTCAAGTGGAAGATATTTCCACACTATAAGTATTCGATCCAAAAATAATCGAATTTCTGCCCACTCTAGTACAGAGCATAGTGGACAGACGAAAATTCAAATGTGCAAAATTATTCATTTGCACAAAGTAACAAGTTCGAATTCAATAACTGAAGTTGTAGAATCTATCCTAAAAGGCTCCAAAATCTGAAGTATTGTTAGCTCAAGATTGAATTTAATTCAATGAATCTAAAGCGTAGTTAATTTATACAAAGCATACACAAAAAAAAAAAAAACGAAAAATCAAAACCCGTTCTGGTCTAAAAAAAACGTACATCCGATTTATATCGAAAAGCAACAAAAAAAAAAAAAACACCAAAAAAATTAAACAGAAACAAAATTAAAAAAAAAAAAACTTGTTAACGAAGAACTACAAATTTACAAGCGAAGAGTACAACAGCTCAAGACACGAAAAAAAATACAAGATTCTTGGTCGAGCTACACTTGTTTAGATATTAAGTATAAAAAAAATGTAAATAAATAAAAACAGCGAAAAAAAATTAAAATAAAAATCAATTGAAGCTAAAAGCAAACAAATACTCAAGTGTTTCTCTTTTGAATTCTGAAGCAAAACGAAAACACTCAACTCGCAGATGATCCTTGACAGAAGAACTGAACGTACACAACAGAATTAAAAAATCAGTTTCAAAATCACAGATTGTGAAAATCAAAAGCTACAACTACAACAAGACCATTTTAGCACATAAAACTTTAAAAGTGTCTGACTGACGATCTTCCGGCCGGTGTACAAGGAATCGATTCAGTTCCCTCCCTGTCTACCCTACTTTCAACTTCCATCACTCTTGAAATTTTAAGTGACGATCCTACGTTGATCGTTCAGTAAATTTAACTGATACTGTTTTTTTGACATAAAGTTTTCAGTCTTCTTGCACTTTTTTTTCAAAAGTCAATACATTTCAAGTTGTATGTTCAATGTTAAAAATGGTTTCCTTTTCAGAATTCGTTTTATTTTTGTTGCATTTCAATTTTGATGCGCTGACGTCCATTTATATTTAATTTTTTTTTTTACTCTTTCAACTTTTGACAATCGTGTCATCCCATCCCATCAATTTGTATCTTTTTAATGTGTTCCCAATGGTTTGCAGCGGCACCCTCCCGCATGCATGCAGGTTGCCAATAGAGTATATCGAATGAATGAGTGAGTGACTCTTACCTGATGGTGCGCATGATGAAAACCGGTCGCTTGCCGATGGAATGCGCTGTTCGATCCACCACCAACTGCATAATTCTGTACTCCGGCAGTTGGACGATGATGCGCATGATGATGATGGTGATGGAATGGTGATGCGGCTGATTGAATCATTATCTCCAAATCGGCTAGTTCTTGCTTTGCTTCGTCATCTAAATCAAAAAGGGGCGATGGCAATGAGCTGACTTCGATCTCCGATTGTGGCAGATCGTCGTCGTTGGATAAGTCAACGTCGTCGTCGTCTTCGTCGTCTTCGTTTGAACTACTTGCTATTCTGTTATCCTTTTTCTCTTCGCCTTCGTCGTCGTCGTTGTCTTTGTCACCTTCGATTTTTGATAAGATCGAATTATTGCTGCTGCTGTTTTTAATTTTATCAGCAGCCGCTTTTGAAGTGGAGGCGATTGAATCTTCGTCGTCGGACTGTAACAATAGAAAATTTAAATTTAAGTCAGGAATGTAAAGAACAAAAATGTATAGGTAGCGAGCAATTAACGACGTCAAAATCTACGTGGAGAAATAAAAAGGAAAGTTTCATCAGCATTAGCAACGAGTCTAGCTGACTATTGTATTCAAAACATAATTGCAATGCATCTCGACCGTTAGATTTTAACTTTAGTAACTAAATCCGGTCTCTGAAGGAAATAGTATTTGTTTACTGAAAAATCGAGAAAATTTTGACGTCGCTATTGTAGACTTATGTTATGCCACACAGTTTACATATATACAACAGACTTACATCTTCTCCGTCAACGAACTCAGCCAATTGTAGGACGTCGTCGAGCAATTCGTCCAAAGGTAAACGTATATATTCACCTGAAATAAAAGAAAAGTGTTCAGTAAAGTTAATAGAATTTGCAAGTGCTTTGAAATTTGAAAATTTCCACATTACAACTAATTAATACAGATAGGTCAAACTGACACCAAGCACTTTTGAAAAAGCTTCAACCATAAAACATTACCTAAACTACACTGAATTTTATAATGTTTGCTCTATTTTTTATGTAGGGTTATGTGTAGTATATTTTCTAAATTTGAAATTAATTTCATCTTTAAAACGGTGTTTAAAAATTCAGTTGCTAATAATTCTGCATCGTACAACGATGACCAGATATTGGAAGCTTCGAGAGAAAAATTCTTAGCATATGCGCATACCGCATATGATGGAACCACGGACTATCCGCTGACATGGACATAGTAAAGCGCATAAAAATCCAGCAGCTGGCTAGGTCATGCTGAGCGAACGTACAACAAAGTTCCTGCAAAGAAGATACTCTATTCGAAATGTACCGATGGAACTCGCAGAAACGGTCGTCCTAATCTCCGTTGGAAGAACCCTCCGTTTACGAGAACCTGAATGCACTTGGTATTTCTAACTGGCATCAGTGCGCGCAGAGCAAAGACGAATGTCGCAGCATTTTGGAGGCGGCCAAGACCGATCGTCGCTTGTAGCGCCAGCTAAGTAAATTTCCACAATTTGCAAACGTTCTGTGGTGTAAGTCTTTTCATGATGAAATGACAAACCTTGCTGAGTATAAATGACACCAGCGTTGCCAGATTTGATGAGCTTTTTTCACGTTTAATTCCTATTGAAAACTATGACGCACTAAAAAGCGTTCTTTAGGCACCAATTCGAGAACGGTAAATCGACTGACAAGCACCTCTACAATTTTTGGCTCAAAATGACTTTTTCAATAAGCGCATACATACATATATCAATTTAAATAAAATTGAAGGATGCGACCCAAAAAAAAAAAAAAACGTTCTTATCTGCTGCAATTCATTATACATCAGATTTACACGAAAAGTCAAGAAAAAATATGGGGGTTATTGTCTACTTCAATTTTTCTCAATTTTATGCACCTCTAAACAGAGGTGGGCAATAATAGCGACCTTCTACCTGGTCGAAAAATCTTTTAGAGAAAAACGAAAAAACTGTATTCTACTGAAATTTAACTATAGTAAAAAAGTATAGTTGTCAAAAGTTATTAAAATCCTGAGTTTTGATTACATTTTATGACTTAATCTATAAGGACTATAATAAAAAAACGTTTGGACTTGGCGGGTTTTGAAACAAAAAATGTTTAGTTGGCGGGTTTTGAAATTGAAAACGTGGATTTGGCTGGTTTTGAAAATGAAACCTCGGGACTTGGCGGATTTTGAAAAATAATAATAGTAAAAGGTTTCGAAATCATTTTTTAAAAAAGTTTAAATTTATTTCAAAACATTTGAATAAATGTAGATTTAAATTTTAATTACATAATATAATTTCCATGTTAAAATAACATAAAACTATTTGTATTTATGAAAGCCGAATCTTTTTTAATGAAAAATTGTACTTGGCGAGTTTTGATTTTCAGAAATGTGGACTTAGCGGGTTTTGATAAAAATAATTTATCAGAGATTATTGCAATCAAAAGTTTGTGAAGGGACATTTTTTTTTACAATTTATAGTATGTAGGCTTGTAGACAATACAATATCTACAATATCACACATTTTCATTTTTTTGGACTTGGCGGGACTTGCATCTCAGCTCTTCATATGTACTATCTCTGACTGATTAAAGATATGATAGCAGATACTGTTTGAAGGCATAAACACATGCTTAAGAGATCGGAACAAGACTCTGACCAAAAAAACTAAAATCATGGGCAAATCCCGGTCACCTAAAAATTTCAGCAAATGGTGTAAGCCAGTGAAAGGCAAACCTACGCCGATTTACATATGTTAATCTATGTGCCGAACGTAATCGAGTCATGCCAAAACGTATTTCGCAGCGTACAGGACGAGTATACATATACGCAGTCTCTGCTTGAGTTCTGCCGCAGTTGCTCGCGGGAGGCAGAATGCCTTACACTGAGACAGTTTCATAAATTAAGAAAATATTTCACATCGTTACCTTAATATAGAAAGGCCCTAACTAACATTTTTTTCGAAATCGAGTTTTTTGTAGATTTCGGTAGGTCATCCTCGAATACACCATTGGTAAAAAAATAATTGTGCTACGGTTGAAAATAAAGGAATTACAAGCAAATAAAAAAGAGCTATAACTCACAAAACTTTAATTTTTATTAAGTTTTTTCGTTCTCCTGTAAAAAAAAAAAACAAAAATGGTAGATAGGGCCTTTCTATATTAAGGTAACGATATGTAGAATACATATTATAAAATAAAAGAGGACTTCACTGTCAAGAACATGTGAAGCTGTATTACGTCCAGGTGAAAAAGTCGTATTAAGTATGAAGGTTAGTTAAGTGCAACCTAAAAGGTTATTTTTTGGTAAATTGAACATATTTTCTTTCAATAAAAAACAATGTATTAGTTAGTTGCTATAAATAATTATATTACGAATAGTCAAGATAAAATTATATGCGACTGAAAATGTGACAAAATTATACAGCTTATCAGCTGATAAGTTTAAAAAGAGCAAAATAAATATACCAAAGAAAGTTTTAGGCAAACAGTCTTGTGGAAACTTAAATTTGAAATTCTTTTCAAATCAATTGCATACATAAAGTCCTTAAAATACTTGAGAATTTTGACCTCTTTCTTGTTTTAATTGCCGGCAAAATTCCTGGGAAAAATTTTTAAGCCTTCAATAACAAATTTTTACCCAAATCAAAGCCATTGATAAAGCAAACAAAAACATTTTTCAAAAATCAAAATAAAAATATAATCAATGCAAATGCATAAATATTTTGATTGACAGCGAGTAAACTCTTCAGGTTGTTGTTCTTTATTTTTTTCTTTGCTGCATTTTGGGAGAACGTGATCAGTGATCAGTCGTTTTGGCCATATACCCAAGAGAGTGATTAATTCTTGAAACTGATTAAAGACACGTTGGAAAATGTTTGTTTGTATTTGTGTTGGCTTCAATAAATGTTTTGATATTTTAGCAATTGTTCGAACATTAAAGCGTACAATCTGTGGGAATACGAATGCAATCATGCAGTAAAATATTAAAGCAAAACGAAATCAAAAATACTTTCAATTCCCCAAAGTACAAAATAAAAAAGGAAAGTTGAGTTTATACTTTAGAGATATGTTACATTTGAAGGATCTAGATTTTAGATGAACTGAACGCAGTTGGCCAGCGTAAAATTCAGAAATTTAAAAGTGAAAAACAGAATATGAGTTAACACCTTGTGCCTTTTAACAATGGCGGATATATGAAACTGAAATTTATCTCTTATATCACTAATTTTCAATATCATTAATCAAAAATATTGCACATTTAGGGAAAAATATTCAAAATGCGGAAACAGATGCAGCAGAAATTATGACATGAGTTATTAATCATAACATTAAACAAATGAATAACAGAGTTCGACAGAAATTACATTGAACTAAAGCAAACTGCTGGATGAAGAATTATTGTGCGCGTACCTAAAAACAATTATTGCTTCAAACGCGTTTAACTTGGGAATATAAAATTTTAAGAAATATTATTTGCTTTGCTACCGAGCTACGCTCAGCTCAGCTTTTTCACATTGTTTGAATTTTTGTTCGTAATCAACTTCAAAATTAAAATTTGCTTAGGTACCTTATGATTGCTTGGAATATTGAGTAAAAACAAAAAAATGTCCCTCTACTAAGCCTAAAACCGAATGCATAGCGTAAAGAATGCAGCTGATTGAAGCGCTACAAACTTGCAAATTTCTTCGTTTCAGCGACAGCGAACACTTTACATACATTAGAGCCTCAAACTTTTGATATATTGTAGTGCTTCAGTTACTTCACGCTTCAGTTTAACATTCTGTGCCATTTTAAGTTTAAAAATTTCAAAACTTGTATTATATAATTTTTCAAATACCGTTTTGTTACATATGTATCAAATTCTGGCTGAAGAGTCGAGATGTGTTCCTATTGTAGGACTCAATTTTGAGATTTATAAACGGTTGCATATATCTTTTTCATCAACGTTATTATACACCTTATTTAATAGATGAGTACCATAGTTTGGTTTTACGTTCTAAGGTTGAAAAAAGTTGAATAAGGTTGAATAAGTCGAGAAATTATGGAAAATATTGAAAACTGTTGGAAATTGTGAAAAAGGCTGAAAAATTGAAACAATTATGTTAAATGTTGAAAAAAGTCAAAAGAGTATGGAAAATAATGAATAGGGCTGGAAAAGCTGAAAAATTTTGGAAAAGTTGAAAGAGTTTGGAAAATGTTAAAACATTTGAAAGAGGTTGAAAAACTCGAAAAAAGTTAAGTGAGGTAGAAAGAGGTTGAAAAAGTTGGAAAATGTTGAAAGGGGTTGAAAATGGCTGATAAAGTCGATAAAAAACGGTTGAAAAACTCGAGAAAATTTGGAAGGAGTTGAAAGTCTCGGGAACAATTGAAACAAGTTGAAAAAGTCATGTTGAAATGTTGAAAAACTTTGGTAAATTTAATATAATTAAAAGAGGTTGGAAATAGGCTGAAAGGAAATACACGGTTGAAAAAATCAGTATAAATTTTTATACGAATATCAGTTTAAGGGTCGTTTTATATGAATTTAGGTACAAATTTAAAAACTTTTCAACATATAAAAACCAGCTATGCGGCCAGTTGTTTATGCTCAATTTTGTCTAATAAATCATCAACATTCTGTAGCCGAGCTAGCTAACGAACGGGGTCGAATTCAAACTATTCTAGAAATGAAACAGGTTCAAATCTCTACCTATTCATGTTCTGTTATTCAAGTCATTTTATAAATAAAAATTGTAAATAAAATTAAATTAAAAAGAAGTATCTGTTCCCGGACTAGAACCCATGAATTCTGCGTCCCAGTCAAACGTTCTAACAACCGACATAAATATAATTTTTTTTTACTATTGTTAAAATTAAATATAAACTCTTATTATAAAATAGAATTTATACGTCAACCTATTCTATACTTTTTAATATAGAAACATATATGATATTCATATAAAATTTTATAACTGCGGAACTTATAAAATCTAAACGATTTTTTTATGGATTTATATGAATAACTAAAAGTTATTAATTTTATACTGATATTTTCAGCCGTGTAGGGAAAATGTTGAAATAGTCAAAAAATTTTAAAAAAATCTACAAATGTCACAATACCAACTTTTTGTTAACATGAGAGGTGTCATGACATCATCTAGAAAGATAACCATTTCTAAAAAAATGTGAGGAGACCACTTATCAACAATCATTAACCGCATACTAACAAATACTTTCTGATTTAAAATAAGCTTCCAAATGGAAAATCCTGACTTTGTGTTCAAAATCGGGCGTAGAATCTTAAGCAATATAGCTGCGTTTTATTCGTCATCCGCTGCGCTAGTTATCTTTAGTTAGTAACGATAATTAAATGGGAAAGCAAAAATAAAATCGCACACTTTACGAGTAAAATTATAGTTGCTATGTATACATAACAAGTTGCTTAAATGCCAGGCATACCCAGCAGATTTGTATTTTGTCTATTGTGAATTTGGAAATGAAAAGAAGATGAGCTAGTTCGCGATAAAACAATTGTTTAAAATGTCAGGTTGCAAAAAGAAACAATTTACAATAAAAAATACACGGTTGAAAATATCAGTATAAAATTAATAACTTTTAGTTATTCATATAAATCCATAAAAAAATCGTATAGATTTTATAAGTTCCGCAGTTATAAAATTTTATATGAATATCATATATGTTTCTATATTAAAAAGTATAGAATAGGTTGACGTATAAATTCTATTTTATAAAAAGAGTTTATATTTGATTTTAACAATAGTAAAAAAAAATGTATATTTATGTCATTTGTTAGAACGTTTGACTGGGACGCAGAATTCATGGGTTCGAGTCCGGGAACAGATACTTCTTTTTAATTTAATTTTATTTACAATTTTTATTTATAAAATGATTTGAATAACAGAACATGAATGGGTAGAGATTTGAACCTGCTTCATTTCTAGAATAGTTTGAATTCGACCCCGTTCGTTAGCTAAGTCGGCTACAGAATGTTGATGATTTATTAGACAAAATTGAGCATAAACAACTGGCCGCATAGCTGGTTTTTATATGTTGAAAAGTTATTAAATTTATACCTAAATTCATATAAAACGACCCTTAAACTGATATTCGTATAAAAATTTATACTGATTTTTTCAACCGTGTAGTAGAACGAACAACAACGAATACTAGTATAAACAGCGAGTAGGAAACTTAGCAACTTAGTCGTTTTATTGACTTGGCGAATGAAACACAGCTAATATTGATCTTTACTTTTGGTCTGCATACCTCAGCTGAAGTGTCCAAAAATGGAAGAGTTTGTTGTTTTCTGACAAATCCAAGTACAACCTGAAAAGTTCGGATGAAATCAGGCGTGACGAAAGACATAATTCTAACTATTGCCAAGTCACTGTAATGAATGAAGGTGACAGTGTAATGGCCTCGGATCTCTTCTCTGGTCAAGGGATTGGGTCAACTCACAAGACTTAAGATACTATGGAACGTTTCATGTACGTTGACTTACTAAAAGATGTGATAATGCCATATGCCGATGTAGAGATTCCACTTAAATGGAGGTTGCATAAGGACAACGAATCGAAATATACCTCTAAAGCTTGTAAGGCCAGGCTTCAACCCGAAAGGATAGAAGTTTTTGGTTGGCCTGCCCCGACCTGAATCCTTTTAAGATCTTGTGAGATATTTTTAACATTAATATGAACAGAGAAAATTCCAAAAACCACGGACGATCCATACAATCCTTAAAAATATCCTGGGAAGGGATATCGAAGGATATCATTAATAATTTAATATCCTCTATGCCTTCAAGAGGTGCCTGTGTCGGCCAGAACAAAGGGTGCGAAGCTATATACTAGTTTTAAAAGTTTTTATTAACAATAAAAAAGGGAGGGCTTTCTATTTTTCTATTAAGTTTTCGGGTTAAAAATGTTTCTTTGATGTTAATTCTTTATTTATGATTTAGTTATATATAAATTATTTCAATCAATAATGTCGTTTTCATAAAAAATTTATGATATGAAAAAAGTGTAAGAAGTTTTGGCCAATACTGTATGTATTTGTAATATATAAACTTTGAAAGCTACCGTTTCCAGTGTTGTTGCATGCTATTTTCAAATGTGCTACTATTGAAGAGTCAATTGTGCTATTCGTGCAACCCACGGTCGCACTACGCACTTATTATTTAGGACGAAAAGCGGTTTTATTTAGAAGTTCAAAACGAAATACAGAGAACTTTGAAATATTTTGGGAATCAAACATTTAAATAGCTTTAGAGGAGTCTTTAAAGACTCCTAACGTTTGCTGGGTAGTTTCAAGTCACAGTTTTTTCTACTAAATTTACAGTAACTAGTGAAATTCATTTAAGTTAAATACTTAATATTAACTCATCCGTACCATGCCTTATATTTTTAGTAGCAAGCAACTAAAAATAAAAAATAGCATTTATTTTTCTTTGCGCTATCAAAATTCGTCAATCTGACGCATAGACCAAAAGTATTATTTCATATTTTATATCTGGTATTCTTATTTGTATTTTATCAGAAAATTACTACTTAACATCGCTGAATAAACACAAAAAAAAAACCAACGAAAAAGAAAAACGACTCAAAAAATTCTATGGAAAAAAGACAAAAAAAAAGTTGTAGTGGTGGGCGCTCGCTCGCTTACCAATTGCATGGCTATATAACACGTTGTTTTGTCCACTTTTACCTATCTAACCAAACTTAAAGACGACCTTTGGTAGTACAGTAAAACTCTTAAGTAGGGTCAAAATTAAAATAAACATCACAGTATTTTTGTTCGTTTTGTTCTTTGAAAGTTTCGGGCTGGTGTTTTTCTTTCCGTTTCCATTGCATTCAATGCTTTCCTAACATGGCTTTGAATATTAAACACCCTAAATCAAGCAACTGTTCCATATTGTGTTTAAGCCATGTTTTTCTTGCTGCACTACCACAATTTTGTTGTTTTAGGTTTCTTTTTTGTTTTTAATTTGGGTCGACCTTTTCGTGGTGTTTTCGTGGTCTTTTTTCTCTGTTTTCTTTCTATTTGTGTTATTTAATTTTTTTTAATGTTTTTATTTTTGGTAACATTTGAAAAAAGCAGAACTATGTATTTACAGGCATATTGGATACATCCGTTCAAAGGGAAGGTGTAATTGTTATTCAATATAAATTTGTCAACGTTGTTGGCCGTTTTTGTGCATTTGTCATTAATAATTAAGGGCGTTTTGAAAGTTTTTTTTTCCATGCTTGTCGTTGTATATGAATTGATATGTTGCGTTTTGAACGTTTTCATCGTTGCTGTTTATTTTGGATATTGTTCTGAAATTAGTGGTTGTTGTGTTTTTTTTTAGTTCATTTCTTTTCTTGGCAGCAAGGACATGAACTGAACATGTCATATGTCATGATAAAATTATTTTCATTTCGTTCAAATGAAAAATTTACGGTTTCACCCGAGCAGCATTTTCTATCAGACAAGCCCTACCATAATCAGTTCCGGATCCGGCTAAGAATGGCGGACCCTATTAAGGGCAGTCATATGTGAATCTTATCAGTATCTAAAAGGTGAAAATCTATTGAGGAATTCCGGATCAGGTATGAGAAAGATTAGCCTTATTGCAGCCCTATCAGGAAAAGCTGTATTGAATTTCGTCTAGCCCGGATCAGTTTTGTCAAATCATGAATGAATCTGGACGATTCTGGTAAGGACCGGAGATGACTAGCTTCATTTTTGCAGTTTTATCGAAAGCCTTATAAAAATCTATATAGCTCTGATCAGCTTAGCTAAGTCAGGAACAATGCAACATTTAAAATGTATAGTTTTTAAATTATAACAAAAAAATTGACTTTGTTTCAATATGATGTCTTATTAAAAAAAATGAACAGAAAGGATTGAGAAAATGCACGATTCGGCAAAGCGCGGGAATGGTGAGCGGGTATCTGAATTCGGTTGGCGAGAAAAATTTTGCATTATTTGGATGAGTGCCGCATTCGCTGAATGCATAAGTTCAGACATTTCGAACACAACTGACACGGTGGGCTTTAACCAACTTTTAATAAAAGTGTGAGTTACAACAAAAACTTTAATTGAGATGTAATTTAGAGTCGATATATGAAAAATATAAGAAACCCTTAGAGCTTTAGAGCTTAGAGCATATGCATAACATACGTATGAAATTTAAAAGTTATTCGGTTTTCTTCAAATTTTGACACGTCAAATTACTTTAATAGATAGCACTACAGTCTAAATTTCAGCTTCTTAGGTGGTTGGGGTCTAGAGAAAGAACCATATTTAGACCTGAAAACAGTCGTGTTTAGTCCGGTTTAAAAATATTTGTTCTAAAAGCCCTCAAATCTAAATTTAAAGTTGTGGATATCAATTTTTTTTGTTATGTAATCTTTTATACATAAAAAACAATTTTAAACCTCTAGACCTTAAGACTTATTTTTGCGACCCGATTAAGCGAAATACGTCTTAGTAAAATATGACTGCTTTGAAAACGGTGTACTTAATCGTAGTTTTATTCATAATACTAAAGACTGATCTTATTATGTTTACCTATTTATTCGCTTTTAAATGAGATATCATATAGTGAAAATGGTTGACCAGGCCCAGAGATATCAAACATTGAATTTGGCTATTTTCGCAAAAATTGCGTTTTTTTTGAAAATTTTTGACCTAACAGTACTCAAGACCCCGGATATCTAGGGAGCTGAAATTTGAACCGTGAGACTGTCTTTTTAGGTTCTTTAACGTGTCAAAATTTGAGCACAATCGGATGTTTTTTAAATTTCATACGTACGTTATACACATATTATAACGGGTGTTTTTTTTAGAGGTTTGTTTTTCGAATAGAGATAAAACTGGCATTTTATGGTCAAATCTGGCAACTCTAATGTCATTTATGTTCAGTTTGGTTTGCCATTTCATAGGTTGACAAAAGAACAACGCTTGCAAATCGTGCAAATTTATTTCGAAAATAATGGTTCAGTTCGCGAAGTTTACCGCAAGCTCCGTCCATTTTATGGTCGACATAATCGTCCATCAGAGCAATTAATTCGGTTAACCATGGGTCATTTTCGCACTACGTTTACTTTATGTGATAATACGCATCCGCAGAGACGTCGAACAGTGCGCACCGAAGAAACAATTGCCGCTGTAGAGCAAAATGTTGAAGAGGACCCGAATGAATCGATTCGCCACCGTGCACAGCAATTGGAGCTTTGTCCATCAACTTTATGGAAGATTTTGCGCAAAGATCTTGGCTTGCGACCTTACAAGATCCAGCTTGTGCAAGAATTAAAGCCGCGAGACCATGCAATGCGTCGTGATTTTGGTGTATGGGCCGAAAATGAGATTGATCTCGATGCTGATTTTCATCGCAAAATTTTGTTCAGTGATGAGGCTCATTTTTGGTTGAATGGCTACGTCAACAAGCAAAATTGCCGCATTTGGAGTGAAGAGAATCCACATGAGACCCTTGAGACGCCATTACATCCACAAAAACTGACTGTTTGGTGTGCTCTATGGGCTGGTGGAGTCATTGGGCCATACTTCTTCCGAAATAATGCTGGAGAGTCAGTTACCGTTAATGGAGACCGGTATAGAGCCATGATAACCGACTATTTTGTTCCCGAATTGGATGGCATGAATGTGGATGAGTTGTGGTTCCAACAAGACGGCGCTACATGCCACACAGCGCACGTCACAATCAATTTATTGAAGGAAACATTCGATGAGCGCATAATTTCGCGGAATGGACCTGTCAATTGGCCACCAAGATCGTGTGATTTAACACCATTGGATTATTTTCTTTGGGGATATGTGAAGTCGCTCGTCTACGCCAACAAACCAGAAACGTTAGGGGACTTGGAAGCCAACATTCGTGGCGTTATTGCCGACATACGGCCCCAATGCTCGAAAAAGTGGTTCAAAATTGGACCTGTAGTGTTGGCTTTATTCGAGCCAGCCGCGGCGGCCACATGCCCGAAATCATATTTAAACATTAATGGCATAAAATTATCCTTCCAATAAAGCCAAATTGATGGACATTAAAACGATTTTATTGTGTTTTATTTCAATTCGAAGCTCTATACCTCTAAAAAAAACACCCTGTACTAGATAATATTACTAAAAAACAGTAAATATGGAATTAAAAAAAAAAGCTCTAAGAATTTTTTTCTTTTGATGCATTTCTACTTTGATTAACATCCCAAATAATTCCACAAGTTTTTGTTGCAACTCAACTTGTCATTTAAAGTTGGTTAAAGCCCACCGTGCTGAGTTACTATCGAGTTGTGATACAAATTGATACCTCATCCATAATATCCTGTAAATTTCTAATTTCAATCATGATAAAATAATTCTGTGCCGTTAATCTCCTACCGGACAATTGAAACTCAACAAAACTATCTCACCGTACACGACCATTAGACAAAAATTCTGGAAATGGACATTTATGCACTCATCTAGAAAAAACTTTCGGCAACATTTTTTCCACCGAGCTACCGAAACCCGAGAATTGGGAAAATATTGATCAGTGCTAATGAAAGTGTACGGTGGATCAGTTTTGTTGAGATTCAATGCTCCGGTAGAAGATAACGGGTACTGCTCTGAATATCGAGATATCCGTTTTGATTTTTTGTTTTAAAAACTTTCGAACTGAAATATGACCGATGTAGAATTTAGAATAGTATACAAATAAAAAATATTATGTTGTTTTTTTTTTACTGAAGTTGTTATCGAATTAAGTATCCATGGTGCTGTCATTTATTCGATCAAGGCTCATTTCATATGAATTGGAATAAAATTGAAGCAAAATTTTAGTTGTCTTATCCTATTTATGACCTATAGGTACACATAAAGTTAAGTCTGCATGTTAGATCTTTAGAATAATAATTATTGATATTACGCGATGTCTTTCAAACCACAAAATGTTTAACCTCCATTTGCATACACCTATGAGTGAAGGGTATGTTTCGAAACCAAGACCTTTCAAAGTGATACACAAGACTTTGGTTTCTTGAATTTGCCCAAATTTCCTAATAATATATATTATATATATAAATAAATATTCGATAATATATTTTAATGTGTGAATCTCCCACAGATCACTGACAAAGGCCCGCCACCAATTTTATGTAGAATAGGACTAGCTGTTAAGAAATGAATGAACAACACAGACGCCGGATAGTGTGGATTAATATTTTGGTAAAGATTATGCTTCAAGTCCTCGCTCAAATCTGGTAATACAATTGTTTGTCTGACGACTGGAGTATCAGCATTTTATTGGCCAATTAAAAAAAAAAGATGATTCTATATCCTGCAAGAACTCTAGCGACATATCCTGCTTAAGAATATACAGTGTACTGTGCAGCTGCTCCAAACTTACACCGAAATTCTTAAAGTGTTGCACTGCCGTGTTACTTTATTAAGCTCATTCTGGAGCAGATAGTGCATGAGGCAAGAATAAAAACGAAAGACACAATCTTTTAGAAACCTGTGCAGCCGCTAGAGTATGAAAAATGTCGAAAGTAGTGGGACTGGCGATCAACGAGGACAAATTAGAGTACATCCGATAGTTTCAATTTGTAGAAAGCGGAACCAATACCGTGATATAATAGGTAAAGTTGAATTGTCTTTAAATGTCATCTGTGGAATTCAAATCTTCATCGTAAATTCATTTGTTCACGAAAACAATATATATAATTTAACTCATTTTTTTAACCAGTTTGAACAAGTTTTCTAAAAATTACACGTTCTATAATTCGGCGCCTTTTCTGTTCTTCTAATGTAGTCTTGCTGCGAACCATCAGAGCTCTGATAGCGAAGTTTACCTACCTAGTTTCCTGATCGTGTGATCTATCTTTTGCCAGCCACTTTTCATAACCAGACCTAACTGGCAGGATCAAAAACTGTTTAATTTTTGTTTGTCGGTATAATTATTTTTAAGGCGCCGATTTGTAGAAAATGATATGGTGAGGATCTGAATAAACTCGCACATCATAAAACAATAAGCTCTACAATAACAAAGAAGTTATAGTGTATTTCTAGTTAGTAGTAGCTTTTTGTTTAATGATCACATCAGCTAACTAAAGTATAACTAAATTATCAGAAAGTCATTACTCATCTCTGTGGGGTCTATTTAATAAAGACACTTTTTAATAAAACGAAATAGTTAAAGAAACATCGAATCGATATTCATTAACGAAGGCATCTGACGACAGGATAATCAACGCGCAAAACGGTTTCTACTATAAATTTATTTTTTGTTCACAAAAATTTCTCCAAAATAAATCATTTTACCCAAAGTTTATGCTTCTTCAATATGTTAAAAAAAAACCCTAAGAAACCCATGATTTCTATTTCTAGAATGGAACTGCCAGATAACATGTGATTTTCATAGTTAGGTCATCAAAACTAGCGCTCAATTTTAACTCCCGTATTATGTATGGCGAAACAAGTGAGTTTTCGTTGTCTTAAATCTTTAAAGTGGAAACCTAAATCGAAACTTTTTTTTGTCAAACGGAGATATTCAGTCCTCCAGTCAAAAGTTTCAAACGGCTGTTGTGAATGCGTCACTATCAGTCACTCACTTTTTTCGACTTACATAATACGGGGGTAAGTTTAACAAGTACGTTCAACTTCTCTTAATGAATTAAGGAACATACTATGCTCAAAATTCAACACTTTGAATTCTCCACTACACTACTTATTAAGTAGATGAAATAAATGTGAATAAACTTAAGGTATTTCTTTTATACGTGCAACTGGATTGCTCGTATGCTCAATGTAATATTATACGCACCTTAAAATCTGCTGAAGTTGCTGCACAAACAAATGTTTGCAAACAATTTAATCCAACAATGTAAAGCAAAAAAAAAAAACCGGAAATAAAATTGGTGTCAAAAAGTAGGTCCAGTGAAAAATGCGATTATGCAATATTTTTATGATTTGATTTCGGCTGTCAATAGATTGGCAAAAAGATTGAGGCCCTCGCTCGAATACAACAATAGAAGCGTCGCGTCGGTGATGAAAATTACGCTTGTAAGTCGGAAATTATTGCAGTCTTTTTGCTGCTATTTTTCTTTGATTATTTCACTTATTTTGACGAACTTTTTTTTCTATAAAATTTGACACAAAAATGTATTTAATTTTATTTTGTTTTGAAATTTTTTGCTTTATGAAAAAATTGTATACTTTCACTTTCACACGTTTAAAAGGGGGGAGAGACGACAATTGCGAAAATTGAATAAGCGACACAATGGTGATTTTAACTATTGTAAACTCTTAACAAATTAAAAGAAAAAAAAAATTAGCGCACCGTGGCACAAATTTTATAGTAATCCCAAACAGTAACGAAGTTTTATAGTTATTATAGCACGTAATTATAGAGCAGCCTTTTTTTTCTGCACCAAAGAGTTCGCACGTGAAAAGTAAGTGGTTACAGTTAAAGATTAAGTTGATTTGCAACTGACAGTAAATTAATGAGAGAGTTACGTTTTGAAATCTTTCTAAACTTTAGGACACACGCACATTGATGTGAGTCTAGTTTTTTAACTGGTTATTGCCATGTTAGCTTTAAGTTTTCACCAAACTATATAAATACAATTTCAGAATGCACTTAAGAGTACGCACAAGTAAGATATTGATTTTTTTATAACTTTTTCAACAATGATCGACATAAGAGTACGCACGCTTAATGTAGTGCACATAAAAATTAATTCACAATCATTTTTTTTTTCTTTGTAAAAGGTTTTTTTTTTAATTCACACTTATGATAAGTGTTCGCACGATAAAATATAGATTTTTTTTTGTTAATTTTTGACAAATCAAATTTTTAAAAATCACTTTTCATTGCACAAAAAAACTAACAAAACACCCACAAAAATCAACGAGAAATATCCATGAGTTGCCGAAATTCTTATTCACGCGCCAGTTAATAAACGCGTCCACTCGCTTCAACGTTAAAACTGAAATTTCAATAGGAAAAATTCAAAACGATTCTAATGCGCGCTCGCTCTCTGCAAATGGCGGCTACGTAATGGCGGCGCCCAACTTCAAGTCAAGTCAAATCAAGTCAGCTCGAGTTACGCTGTCGTCTGGGCCAAGTCAAGTTTCAGGTTGTTTGTTGTTGTGAATTTCGAATTCGACTTTGTTTGCGAGCACTAAAAACTCAAACGAATGGTTGGCTGGATTAAATGACGAACCAACGAATGCCATATTTCCCGTCTCGTTCATCTGTCTGTCCGTCCGTCTGTCCGTTTGAGCTCAGGCGCACAAACAGCTTGGGCATCATTTAGAGGCGGAGTTACAGGCAAACACCATTTAATGCACATGTTGGGTTTGAGTTACGAGTTTTATTTTTCCATTTGCTTTGCTTTGTTTTTTGGTAGCTCTCATTATTTTTGTTGCCTTTTTCATGTATTTCTTGTTTTATTAATTTGGTTTTTTTTTCGTGTATTCCAATATGGACGCCTTTTGGGAACAGGTTTCTGGTGGGGTTTTTATTTTTTTTATTTCTATTGCTCTTAGCTGGTAATATTTTAATAAAACTTTTTGGGTTTGGTTCGGTTCGCTTCTTTGAACTGTAACTAATTTTAATTTGGTTGCGTAGTTTAGTCTAAGCTACTGCAGTTATTTTTTGTGTTTATTACTAGTGCTCTCATTTTTTGGCATCAATATTACGTTTATTTTAATCAGTTTAAGAGCTTTTGAATTTATATTGAAGAAATGTGTTTAGGTTTAGTACAACGGACAACGCAACTAAAAGTTTTGTTATTAAAATATTTTGACATTTTGAAATGAATTTCGAAAAAATGTACACGTTAGTTTAAAGTTTCTGAGGTCTGTTTATTGATTGACAATGATGATACGCAATAATGTAAAGAAACTTTCAATCTCTCAGAATCAATTAACTTATTCTTACTGAGCCTTTATCTTTTCACGTGACCATCCTAAATATTCTAAGACGCAATAGTGAAAAACTGTATATATTTTATTATTATAATTTCCTGCATGAGTTCCCTAAATCAGACATAGATACATATATCAATGAGAGATATTCAAGGTCAAATCGCTTCAAATTGACAGAACAAAAATTCATCTATGACTAAAGTTATCAGCACCATCATATTTTCGAACTCCCATGCGAGCATAAGACTTCGATTACCATCTGCATCTTGTAAGATTCTGGGATAGTGTTTTCAACTTTTTCCATATCTTAAAGCAATCTCTTTAACTTTTCGATGAAGCCTTTTACGAATAACTTGGGGATTACAGTCTTAGTAGAACTATAATAAACGCTGCCTTATGTCAAAAAAATAAGCGAATGTATGAAAACATCCATAGCTGCGAAGCACGCAATAAAAAGCAAAATTTATTAACGCCAGAGGGCGTTAAGTATATAAGTTTGCATAAAACCTTTAAATTTGTACTGAAGTGACCTCTGGTGTACCATTTTCCTAGAAACGGTTACCGGATATGGATTCAGCCAAAATTTGTCGAAAAAGAATATAATTGGAAGCAATTAAAATATAATATAGAACGAAATAGCATGGATCGATGTTTCACGTTGTGATATTTTTTACAATCAGTTTCAATCGGATCACACCATATGATATATGTGTAAAAAGAATACTTTTCCAATAAATTTAAAGTTATGTAAATGCAATCAGAAATGTACTTTTGATAGTGATTTAAAAAATGATACATAAAATCCCAAAATCAGAATTAACATGGAAAGATTTATATTACAACAGCGATGGAACTTTAAATTCAATTGCAATTCAAATTAATTTTTGAAATGGTGGCATTAATTAGTCGTTAAGATTGTGTGATATGACAGCACTGATAAGCCAGCAAAAATTCACGTTTTGGTCATCAAAATAACTTGCGTTATTTCTGGAACTTATGGAGTAACAAACTTATCAGAAAATATATGCTGTGCAACTTGTTTCTTTGGAATGTCTCCAGTTGTTCTAGCAGAATGTTTCTGTTTACTAGAGGGTTAGAAATAGTCAAATTACTAAGCATTAACTTTGACACTAACTCTTAAAGTTTTGCAAAAGTTACTGGTATTAATTCAAAAATTTAAGGTTCAAATTGAAGGTTTAAAAATTGAAGCAATTTATATTCCAATTTCAAAACATTCTTTTAAGAGGAATCCACCATCAAATATCGCATTCTCCCCACAGGTTCTTCACACATTTCAATACTAAATAAATACATTAGGCTAATTTTAAAGTCTCATGCTCCCAAACAAAAACTTACAACATCATCTGACTGACGACAATTAAACTTGAGCCAATTCCCAATGATATTGATTTCAAAAATAGTAGCAATTTTCGAATAATGAAGTTCTTGACCTAAAGAGTACGCCGCATTTTCTACCGATTCACAATGATGCTTGCGTTTTTTTTTTACCAACATTACGCCGACAAATAGCTATGGTAGTAACAACAACAACTACTACACAAAATAAGTGATTTCAATATTCATAAAATTCCAATTTCATTCATTAAAATTGAGCAAATGTTTGAAATAGCAGACTGGTGGGAGTGAGACAGCTGATCATTTTTGTTTTTTTTTTTTTTTTTAAACTGACAGACGACTGACGACCCATAGTAGAAAAAAAACACACACCTCTTAAAAATTTTACGCAAGTTCATTGTTGACAACAGCACTATCAGGTCGAACAAACGACCGACCGTCCAACTCGAGTTACTACTACGACAACCATCATAGTCATCATCATCATCATCATCATATCAGCTTTGGACTTCTCATGTAATCATCATCATAATTCGTTGTTTTGGAATTTCATAGCAAAGTTGTTTTCAACTGCTGCGTACAAGAATAGGTGGGATAAACTGGAGTAAAGTAGTAGCGTCAAGTTGATGTGGAGTGTTGTAGAGTTTGGTGGAATTAATGGTCAGTCATTTTGTACACTTCGCCAATACTTGCGATGAGACACAACAGACTGAAGCCGCAAAAGTTTTGTAAGTCATCTTCTATGATACTGACGTTGGATGAATGCCTCACTTTTTTATGTTCATGACGATGATTTCAATTTGACCAAGGAAGGAACAAGCCAATGTTTTTGTTTGTAGATTTTTTTTTCGTCTACTTTAGCAAATGAGAAACACTTTTGGTTTTCTTTATGAAAAACAGCAAAATAAAGCCAAGCAAATTTTCGAGCATCATTGGTGTTACAATTGCAAAAATAACTGAATTACTAAAAATAATTGGTATAACTTTAACCCATTACTAGAACTGTCTCATGTCAAACATTTTTAGCAGTATTCGAAGGTAAGCATTTAGTGGTGAGAATAAGGAGCAATTTGAAAACGGTTGAATATTGGTTTGATATCTAAGTTAATACTTTTTTATGTTTTTGGGTATGCTGAATCCATAAATGACCACAACGTATCCAAGAAATTTTTGGGAAGAAAGACTGAAAACTTAGGTTCCTCGTTTTTAGATTAACGTAGCATGTCAACAAAATTATAAACGGGAATACTCAGAAACTTGTCATGGAACTTATCTCCTTAGTATTACAATAAGAATAATAATTCATTTATCAAAATCAATTGAGCAGTTTAAGAGCAAGGGATCTGTAGTGTCTACCAATTCACGCCAGTATTTACATTCTGACATATATGTTGATAAACGAACCATTAATTTGATATATTTAACTTCAAGGACTTTTTCTTTAGAGAACTTAAAACTTTTAAAGTTTGCGAGAGAGTACCCCCGGACAAAAAGCACAACATTTCTATTAGATCCGTCAAATAGTATTATTTTGATAGCGTTCATAAGAAGTATAGTCAGTCTTATTTAATTAAGGGGAAATAGTTAGCTGATGTCTTGCACTAATAGGGCAGTAGTTTCTTCATTGAAATCTATCAAGGAATCTAGCGAAGAGAATATAATTGTACTGGGAACTCCTCAACAATTATGCAACAATTGTTTCACAACTGCCGTACAATTAAAGATATGGAAAAATGTAGGACACTAAAATCGGATAAAAAATGTTTTTCTTCACTCTACTATGTATATATTTTAGCATAGTTTCAAAAAGACTTCAGTAACAAACTTTTTATGGATAATTCTCTATTAATAAATTAACTTTTAGCTTTGGTACGATTTTTGCCATACGAAGAAGATAGTACCGAATGGGTTAAGTTTATTGAATAAGTACTTGCTTTATAAAAATAAAAAATAAAAACAATATACTATGCCGCTATCTTTCACCGGAAATTTCAAAGAGACGGCACAACTGACATAACTTGCTGATGGCTGATGGCGGCGACGGCGACGATTTGAACTAATTGAGACGTAATTACGCTTCAAATTTCAACTTGAAACCATTTTGAATTTTTATTTTGACGCATTTTGTGGGCCGACAAAGTAATAAACGAAATATCTACATAGCAGTAGTGGAGCATTGCCACCAGATTTCAAATTGTTGTTTTGTTTCTACACGAGATTGTGTGCGTTTTTACATGATGATGGAGCTAATTTTGCTTTGGTTTGGTGGTTAAATGCTGGGTACGTTGTCCTATAAAGTTTAAAATTTGTATTTCTTGTCTTTTTTTTATTTTTTGCTTCTTCAACATATTTCTTGCCCCCATTCATTTTTGGTGGCAATTGAAAGTTTTACTGTAATAATGTCTAGCGCTAAAAAAGTTAATTTGATGAATGTAATTGCCTTACTTAAAATTAATTTATTAATAATTTTTGTATTGAACTTTTTAGTCATTTATACAACCAACATGAGAAAGATAACAAGTGGATCAATTTAACCTGGTAATTGGTGACATATGTTTCGGCTATTACCACGTATAAACATATTTATATGCATATACATAGCCTCATCAGACCAGTTTTGGTTAAGTTGTACTGAGAATCGAACACCCGACCGTATGCATTTTTGAATTGCGACGGCCGCTCTAACACTTGAGCTATTGGGTATGTGACCTTGATGTGTACAAAGTGCGTGTTTGGATTTCGCACGTATTGTTCCATTTTTCTTGTTATCTTTCTGAGTTATGTTCAGTTGACATAGCTCTTTTTAAGCTTATTTGGCTTATACATGTGCTATGATTTTTTATAATTTTATTTTCATATAATTTCAAAGTTCTGGAAAATTTTCCAGCTACTTTTTTATTATTATTGAAAAATTGGCGGGTTCTCCATATATTAAGAATTTTTTGGTTTGTTTTGAGACTAATAATTATTATATTAATAATTTTTGTATTGAACTTTTTAGTCATTTATACAACCAACATGAGAAAGATAACAAGTGGATCAATTTAACCTGGTAATTGGTGACATATGTTTCGGCTATTACCACGTATAAACATATTTATATGCATATACATAGCCTCATCAGACCAGTTTTGGTTAAGTTGTACTGAGAATCGAACACCCGACCGTATGCATTTTTGAATTGCGACGGCCGCTCTAACACTTGAGCTATTGGGTATGTGACCTTGATGTGTACAAAGTGCGTGTTTGGATTTCGCACGTATTGTTCCATTTTTCTTGTTATCTTTCTGAGTTATGTTCAGTTGACATAGCTCTTTTTAAGCTTATTTGGCTTATACATGTGCTATGATTTTTTATAATTTTATTTTCATATAATTTCAAAGTTCTGGAAAATTTTCCAGCTACTTTTTTATTATTATTGAAAAATTGGCGGGTTCTCCATATATTAAGAATTTTTTGGTTTGTTTTGAGACTAATAATTATTATATTAATAATTTTTGTATTGAACTTTTTAGTCATTTATACAACCAACATGAGAAAGATAACAAGTGGATCAATTTAACCTGGTAATTGGTGACATATGTTTCGGCTATTACCACGTATAAACATATTTATATGCATATACATAGCCTCATCAGACCAGTTTTGGTTAAGTTGTACTGAGAATCGAACACCCGACCGTATGCATTTTTGAATTGCGACGGCCGCTCTAACACTTGAGCTATTGGGTATGTGACCTTGATGTGTACAAAGTGCGTGTTTGGATTTCGCACGTATTGTTCCATTTTTCTTGTTAAATTGATCCACTTGTTATCTTTCTCATGTTGGTTGTATAAATGACTAAAAAGTTCAATACAAAAATTATTAATATAATAATTATTAGTCTCAAAACAAACCATTAAAATTAATTTAGTTAAAGAGCGAATCGTAATTGTTTGTTATAAGAGCCGCAACAAATCAAACAAAAATATTTGGTCTGTTTTGTTTATGTGATGGATATTTGCTTTTTTGAAATTTAAAAATTTTTGAGCTAATGAACTGCAGTGGAATAGCAAGATATTAGAATAGTTTAAAGCAATACTAAATAGGTGATATTCAATTTTTATATTTTAAAGTATTACTAAAAAGTATTGGAAAAAACCTTAAACTTGAATTTTTGATTTGTTCTAGTTCCATCACAATAAGTTTGTCTTTCACGGATATCTTTTTCCTTTCGTTTTTATACAATTTCAGATGATTATAAGATACCATATTGTAAATTTGAATTGTAATGCTGACCATGTAAAATTCTATATTTTCTTAATAAACCCATAGAACAGAAATTAAAGCGAGTGAGTTGCCATTGATACAATTATGGTGGATGAATGACCAAATATGCATACAAGTAGTCAGACAGACACCAGCTGTTTTAATGTTACGTTACAAAATACGTTCCTTTACGTTATTTGTTTTCTTTTATAGACATAAATTGTGTCATAATTGGAAAATGTTGTAAACAATAAATAAATAGAAAACAAACTTGTCCTACGGTTAAAATAGAAAACATATGAAGGCGTATGATTTGAAGGTCAAAATGAAGCAGAAAAGTGGAGTGTACCGAGTTAAATGTGGTGCGATCTGTGAAAAAGGACCTATCTTGCCAGCCGTAAAAGTTGAGATTTTTCCATATTCTCATATGAATGCAATAAAATAAGAGAAACATGGCAAAATTGAAAGAAATTATAAGGTTTTAAGGTTCGAAGTAAAAAAAGTAGAGCCGAAATTTATTTTAAAGTTTTCAAACATTTGAAACTTTATATATATACAGTGCGGAAGCATTTTGAAAAATACCAATCGAAATTTGAGTCTTTAAAAGATGTGGCACCTTACAAAAAAATATATTTTTTCTTAACGTCAGTCAGGAATTAACTTAGACCAAACTATTTGCTTCAGAAACTCAAAACTCGGAATATCGAAATATGAGATACTTACATAATGCCAATATCCACAAGATTTTTTTTTTGAATTCGCACCATAAGGGAGGCAATTTCTAAAAATGCATAAGTTTACCTATTACATATGTAATGAAGGGCTTCATGAGTGCACTCGAAACTATCATCATATAAACTTCCGAATACAATAAGCTTCGAGTGCTTGAACTTGTAGAACATTTTATTTGAGATTTATTTGCAAGTGCAGCAGCACTCACCTCTACTACTAGGTGTTTCAATTTGTTGTCTTTGATTTTTGGTTTTTGTGCACAAATGGTCAATAAACTTGTAACGTAGCGAGTGGCTTGATGGTATTTTCGAGTGCACCCATGCAAACCTCTAATATGTAAGTACAAAAAGACTTTGTCCTCTCATTGACTAGGACACATTGCTTAGGCCAAATTTTTTAACGCTGAAAACATGACACTCGAAACATGATTTCCTCACACAACGCCCATATCTCAAATAAAGGATTTTTCGAAATTATTGTTTTAAAGGGTGTGACACCTGCTAAAAATTCGATTTATACTTTTTCCAAAAACTATGCAATGGATTGCAGTGAAACTTGGCACAAGGCTGATATTGGAAAATTGGCCGTAGCATTTTCCAAAAAGTAAGCACTTAAAGTTGTCGTGTCCGGAGAGATTCCAATGCACATAGATTCAATTCTGGAAAAATGCAGTCATTATCCAGACGAAAAGCGGGTGAGATTGGGCAAGTGACTTAACTTAATGTTAATGCATGCAGTGAGTTTTCCAATGTGCAATACATAGTGCAATAGATTCAATTATGCAAAGATACAAAGCAGACAAAAAGTGGTTGATATTGGACAAGTGAGCATGGCAGAAAAGCTAAACAAAAATTTTTTTTAATGAAATTCGAGATAAGAGCACTATGCAGCAAAAGGATGTAAGTTTAGACAAGTAGGCGTGGCACCATCCAAAGAAGCAAAAGCGACAAAAAAGAGACGATACAAGTGCACTATATGGCAGAAGCACTTTTTATATCAAAAGTGTTCAGGTCCTGACAAGTAACGTGGTATTTCTCATAGAAGCAAAGATTTCATAAGCGATTGCAACGAAACTCGAACAAGAGCACTACATGACTTTTAACGAAAAACAGTTGCGTTAAAAAAAGTGGGCATAGCATCGCCCATAAAGGCAGCAAATAAAATATTCTTATCAAAATAGTTTCCAAAAAAAATAAATGAAACTCCAAAAAGGATTGCCTTCAATACAAATAATGCGAGGTTTTAATGTCAATAGACATATAGTTATAAAAAAAAGAGATGCAGTAGTTATAGAGATACAGATAGAAATAGAAACAAAGAAAGAGAAATGATAAAATATATATGGTGTTATATATCAAAATTTAAATATGAGAACCTTAAAAACAGGCTACGCGTACGCGTATATGACCTTTGTTAATTTGTATTGTGAACACAGATTGACTTTCGCTGCTATCCCATCTTATAACCCTAATCTGTGATTAATTTAACATTAATTGTCATTACTCAATGTATTTTATTCAATTCAACTTTAATTGCTTATTAATGATATAAAATTCATTTAGAAAAAAAGTTTCACTCTCGCATAGTTAATTTATTCTTTGGAAATTATAAAATAAGAACTTCCCCTAAACAGCATTCTACCCACCAAAAACCAAAAATTTTGCTTGTCATTCACAGAGAATTTATTTTCATCAGAATTAAAAAATAATACATAGAATAAAGAAAATAAAATGCCAAAGAAGGAAATAAAAATTTAACAATTTTTGTTGCTAGAATTTCATAATTTATATTGATTCGTTACGAAAATCCTATTAATTTAATCAAACGTTCCCCAGTTGAAGTTACGCCACAACTGTAGCCAATGAGGCTTTTAGATTTTTCTTTCTCAACAGACAAGAAGCAACTAAAACGAACTGTCAGTTTAAGGTGTACCTTATATCATTAGAAACATCGGCTCTTTAATGTTTTATCCGCAGCAGAAAACTTGATTGAAGTGCAACATGAAAAATGCAACTTTAACACAAGATATTCTGAGGGGTCAACACCAAACATTCGAGAAACAACGACGATGGTGTAACGGCGGCTGCGGTTTTAAAAAAAAAATTTTGTTTCTTAATAGAATTTTTTTCTTCTCAATTTTTTGTTTCTCAATACGCCCAATATCGATCGATGACATGCAAAAAATTTAATATTTTAAAATTGTTTCTATACCTTATGTCTGTCTACTGCTTGTGTTTGGATCTGTCTGTCGGGCTTTACATAATTCTCACAAAGTTTTTTTTTTTTTTTTAATAAAGTTGGCGGCGGCAAGTGTTAAGAAAAAAAAATTCTTCTATCGGTACAAAATATTGGATCGATCGGTTCAGTTTGTTGCCGTTCATTAGTTTCATTGTAATCTATACAGTTTGTTTGGTAGCGTTGTTATAACTTGGTTGATTATTTCGTTGTTGTTGTTGTTGTAGCGGCTATGATGGCTATAATGGCGACGATAGATTTTTATTATTTTTGGTCTCTGAAATCAAGCTGATTATTTTGAAACTCTGACTTTGTTCAAATTGTTAAGCTCTATTTCTTATTTATAGGCATTCGTCAGTTATAACGTTTTGAAAACAGGTTCGTTAAGAGCAGATTTTGTTGACAACTTGATGCTGATTAGAAAAAAAGTTATTATAGAATAGCTATAAAATGAAAATAAATACTAGACAGAAGAGAAAAAAAAACGTCTTATTGTCAATTACGTTTTTTCTTGTATTGCACACATTGGTATTTTTATTGCGTAATTAATGTTTATAGCAAAGTTTAAGAAGGTAATTGACTCTTTTTTTAGCTCTTTTGCAGACATTACCGTTGGTTACATTAAACTTTTAAGAGCTTGACAAGAATATGCAGTCTAGCCGCCTTACATATGGCATTTAAAGCTTATGATGAAAAAAGAACTATTAAAAAATGGGATAAATACCAAAAAAGCCTAAGTCCATTTACGAAAATTTTTTATATTACAGTAGAACCTCTGGAAGTCGAAGTTGTAGGGAAACGCAGAAAAATTCGAGTTATAGAGTTTTCGACTTATGGAGGACTTCGACTGAAGCCAATTTTGGCAGGAAATGTTCGGCTTGTAGAGGGTAAGATTTATTCCAACTAATTTTGAGTTCGAGAGGTGAAATAAATAAAAATCTTAGTTATAGCGATATTAAACATTGGTGTGTATTGCAGTAGGACTAAACTATTTTTGATTATTTTTCAATCGACAGCAATAAAGTAACTTCGCTAAGGTTCAAATTCAATCACGTGTTAACGTCAGTCATGAGTTCCTTTATCATTTAATATAATTGGTTTATTGTATAAGAAGGCTTTTACATTTATTTCTAAGAAACAATGATGTACATTGTCGGCATATTCTTAAAGTCGGTATCTTATTTTTCTTCGAGCTATATAGGTAATTCGTTTCAAATAATCGAGTTATAAAGCTTTTAAAATCAAACATTGCTATGCTCGAGATGCAGAGGTTAAATTTATTTTTTCGAGTTACAGAGTGAAAATATGTATTGAATTTACTTGACTTGAGACTCACTAATAATTTCAACTTATAGAGGTAGCAGATTTCGAGCAGTGGAGGTTTTGGGGTTTGAAGGGAAGGGAACACAACATTTTTTCGAGTTTGGGAGGTTTTCGACTTATAGAGGTTCCACTGTATTTCATAATCAGTGCTTAAGTAAAGCTTGTACATTTTTTTTTCATATTGATATTTACCTCAGGACAATTAATATAGAAAATTTTAGATAAGTCATTACAAATTTCAACCCAGAATTAAAAAAAAAAGTTTTTTTCCACAGAGTCGTATATTTCGTTTCATTTTTATGTTTGGGATGAGAAGAGTAACAGGACAGTCGGGAGAAAAGGTTGAATAAGGGAGCAATTCGAAGTGTAGTTTTATTAATTTGGCTGTAGCAGCAGCAGACGATTGAGCCAGGTGCATTGTTGTTATGGATCAGAAATTTTTCTTTTGCATAATAGGGCGCTTTCCTATCAAATATATGTAAGTATATGTATTAGGTACACGGTTGAAAATATCAGTATAAAATTAATAACTTTTAGTTATTCATATAAATCCATAAAAAAATCGTATAGATTTTATAAGTTCCGAAGTTATAAAATTTTATATGAATTTCATATTTGTTTCTATATTGAAAAGTATAGAATATGTTGACGTATAAATTCTATTTTATAATAAGAGTTTATATTTAATTTTAACGATAGTAAAAAAAATGTATATTTATGTCGGTTGTTAGAACGTTTGACTGGGACACAGAATTCATGGGTTCGAGTCCGGGAACAGATACTTCTTTCTGATTTAATTTTATTTACAATTTTTATTTACAAAATGATTTGAATAACACAACTTCAATGGACAGAGATTTGAACCTGCTTCATTTCTAGAACAGTTTGGATGTGACCCCGTTCGTTAGCTAGCTCGGCTACAGAATGTTGATGTTTTACTAGACAAAATTGAGCATAAACAAGTGGCCGCATAGCTGGTTTTTATATGTTGAAAAGTTATTAAATTTATACTTAAATTCATATAAAACGACCCTTAAACTGATATTCGTGTAAAAATTTATACTTATTTTTTCAACCGTGTATCTCTCCCAGTTAGTCAAACAAGATTGTACGTTGTGAGTTACTGCAAAACGTGACCGTGAGTATTTTAGCTGATAGAACAAAATTGCTTAGATCCAAGCACGTTTGAATGCAGAATTTTACGACAAACATACAAAATTCAGTTTTTTTGAGTTTCCGAAAACCATTGTTTTTTTATTTCGAAAACTAATCCTAATTCATCCATTCCATTTTCGATTCAGTAAGAACTTTTTACAACAAAGTTCATTTACTCATACTATATTTCACTATGATTACTGGCATAGCTAACTTAATACAACAACTAAGGTTTTTGACTTAAATGGGAGGTACCACGCCCACTGATGCTATTTTTTCAACTTTTAGCTAGATACCTCATAGCGATTAGAGCTCTTACATTAAATTTCATAATTGCAGCAATAATTCACTTTTTTATGCACATAAGAGAGCCACGCCCACTCAAGCGATGCCATATAATTCAATTTATTTTGAAAGCTTATAATACCTGCACACCAAATTTTATTGAGATCACTCTAAATATAACGCTTAACGTTTATTGTTTACATGGGAGATGCCACGCCCACTATTTCACTCTTTTTTCTCTTGGATACAGCTTATAGCAAACAGATCTGCTTTATTAAAGAAGAATTACTATATTAGTTCTCTTACTATGTCGTATATTAACATTGTAAGCGGTGCCACGCCTTTCAACGAGTTTTCGCGAATTTTCATTAATGAACTCCTCAATACGTTAAATTGTTCAAAATCGATAGAAAGAATTAAGAAAAAAATTACTGACAGACAATCATTACTCTGTTGATAGTATTACATGTTGGTCATTTTCAGAATCGTTAGATCAAAAGCACCATATCAAATTATCTCTGCGCTTTCTCCAGTCTAATTTTTTGTTTCAATAAAAAAAAGACAATTTTATACAAATAATAGAAAACATTTTTTTGAGGTATAGGTTTATCGATAATAAATCTTGCAATATACATACAAAGTTTTTGAATAAGGGTATGTTGGCAACATATGAAAACTAGAAAAAAATTGTTAAAACTTTGTTCAAAAGAATTCTAACAAAATCTGATGACTTTTAATTTTGAAGAAAGAATCTTTAAGACTGAAAAAGGATAACTTAATTTGAGCTATTTATTAAAATGTGACCAATCATTAGTATGACTTCTTAAAAAAAAAACCACGACAACCAACGACCAACTGGACAGTCAACAAGCCATGAAGCATGAAAACGTGGCTTCCTGTAAGACAACTCAATTTATTGAAGCAAAAGAAAATGACATTTAAAAATTTTCCAAATCTATGAAACATAAAATACAATAAAAACACAATTGCATTGATAATGCAACAACAGACAAAAGGTGTGAGAAACAACTACACAGGCACGCATGCACAATTCTATTGCCAATGAAATATCGAACATAGATTATGAAGTTATGGGAAAGAAACAAAAAATATTGGTAATATTGAAAATTTCAAATGAAAAAAAAAAAAAAAATAAAATATTAAATCAAAGATTTAAAAATGACTTTCATTTATTAACAAACAAAGGGTTTGTTTTTTTTTTCTAAAAATATCAAAGCAACTTCTCCACAGGGACCAGCCAGCTTTGATGAGGCTTCGATATGCGTGCGGGAATGCAATACCAATAACAGCATTAATCTTTCGGAATCCATGAGTTTTCAATATAATAATAACAACAACAACGAAAACATGAGCTCCCTGTAAAAACGCTCGGATATACTATGTATGTTCAACTAACGAGCAAAACGTTTCAGTGGCACGAAATTCAAAGAAACAAAAATTAGAAGAAAAAAAAAGAAATAAATAAATAATGAGAAAAATGGTCGAAAAAAGCACATTTAATCCGAACAATGGCGTCGAATATACTTTATTTGTATTCGATTTTCATTGTTAATAAATAATGGAAGTGAATTTAGGCAAAAATACAAAAGTAAAGCCAAGAATACACAATATGGAGTAAGCTAGCGGCATCAGTCGATGAGTTTGGATGATATGAAGTCGAGGATAAATTTACACTAAAAAAAAATCCCAACTTTGTTCAATATTTTACACAAAGATCTTCATGTAAAGGCTTACAAAATACATTTAACACTAATGGATTTCTTCTTATGGGCTTTCTTGAAGAGTAAAGTTTATGCGCATAATGTTCAAAGTGTTCAACACCTCAAAGAAAACATCATCGAGAAAATATCACTAATTGAACCATCATTATGCAAAAAATTTATTCAAAATTTTGCTGAAAGATTGACAGCCTTTCCACTATCGACGATCGACATTCTTTTTCATTATTAACCAGAATGTACTTTAATTTCCAATAAAAATAAATAAAGATTTTACACAATTTATGTCTTTTATTTAAAATTTAAGAAGATAGTTCAAATTTGAACACCATTTATCAGTCTCAGGGCCCGACGCTGAGCTTCATATAGCTGCTTTATAGTGATTTTTGGCTATCTATTTTTAGCCAGGCTTAAAGCTAAATTGGGAAATGGTGCAGGATATTTAAGGAACAAAATCTTAAACGACTCATGTGGCCTATAAGAAGCATAATTCCCACCATTCCAAACTTAAGTATGTACCGTTGAACTACCATCTGAAAATCAAACGAATGAACTTCAACAATCTCAAGCTCTTCCAACTTCGGTAATCTAGTAGGTACGGCTTTAAAGGCTGAGACCAACGATTAAAGGATCTCAGGCGACTTTTAAGTTTTATAAATCTTACTCTGACTTGACTTGAAGCATCAATATATCGTTCTGCTACTTTGGAAGCGTGCTCACTATTAAAAGCGGTACCGTGGAAGACGTAGCAGTAATCAACAAAGCGAGAAGTGCGTTTGCTCAACTCCATAGAATATGGAAGACAAACATAATCTGAACACATACTAAACTGAAATCGAATGTTTAAGCAGTACTGCTTTATGCTTGCGAATCATGTTCTCTCACAAGTATACTGACATGACGAATACAAACTTTTGTAAATTCCTGCTTGAGATGGATATTGAGAATTTGGTGTACCGCACAATTTCGAACCACCAACTTCATTTTGCTACTAATCATGCTAAGGAAAGCCGATAGGGAAACTTATCAATCGATCACTTTGGTGGAGTTCGAAGGGATGATGCAGAGATGGCTCAGAGCATTGTGGCGCCAAATGATAGAAAGTGATATGTCCGAAGATTGGTCCGAATTAGCACAGCATAAGACAACGAGACAGGGATCGAAATAGCTTCAGAAATTTCGTTCCGGCGCTACGCTCCTTACGGCGTTATAGGGTAGCAGTTGTAGTCGTAGAAAAAGACTGGAGGCAGCAGCTACTGTTGAGGAAGTCTCGCGCTGTGGAATCACTACTCGGACTTATTGATATCCATCTTTTTTGGTAAGGCACTTTTAAGTGCACCAATATTTCTTCAGAGTATATCATAGGGTCAGCCCCCCTCCTCCTTTATAAGAGCTTTTTGTGAGCTGTTCTTTCGCTAATATATTTTTAGAACTTTCATTATAATTTCGTATTTATTCAAATCACATTTTGGAAATATTTTTCACTGTGTATAATTAGCTATAAACACAAACAACAACGCCGGCATATTTGAGAAGGGAGGTTCTTTCATTTCTTTATGTATATTTACTTGGCCCTATGTTATGTGTAAACTAAATTTTTGGGCATTAATTTATTTTGTTATAATACTTTGTACACACACACACACACATACAGAGGCAAACGCACACACAAACATACGTACATATATTAGACGACAGCGTTAGCAATGGATACGGCTATTGATATGGATACAATAAAAGCATGGGTTATCTAGATATGTATGCACGAGCGACTGGCATTTACAGGGAGGAAAAGTGCACGTATCTTTCTCTATCAGCATGCTGCCTCTTCGCATAGGCCTTTAGGTAGTTAAAGTAAAATTTCAGCAAATCATGATTCGATCATTTCTCAAAAGCGATTTCGTGAGCTGCTGCTACCAAAAACGCACAACACGCAGTTAAAGCCTGGGGCTCTGGGGTGGTGGTTGGTTGGTTGATTGGATCAAGCAAAAGCAGAAGCAGCATTAACTAAAGCGATGCGTGTGCGTGTCAAGACCAAGAAATAATAGAAAATAAAATGAAGGAAAAATAAAAAATATATTAAGAAAAATAGTAAAAGTTCACAAACAAAAAGAAAAAGTAGTAGAAGAAACTGAATTAAAGGGGAGTAGTTTTGTGGTGCCACTCTTACATGCGATAAAGCGTACACCTCGGTAGGCGCTATACGACAGTTTACCCACATATGCAAAGAGGAGTGGGGCGCGTGTATAGAAAAAGTTCTAATGTGTTTTCTTTAATTTATGTGGCTGTCAACTTGAAAAGCCTTCTTACATTCATTCTTGTTTATTTAGATGAAAGATTAATCAAACAGGATAATTCATTTTCGTCAATTTCACCATTTTCGTTTCTAATTTCCAAGTTTTTGTGAAAGGTACAGTAAATGTGTGCATAGAGCCAGAAAAAAGCTTACCGTATATGGGATAAACTTTGTTTAAAATAATCTTAAAAAAAAAGCTAACGAAAATTTAGGGCGGAAATAGGCTTTCCGAACTTTGAAGCACATATGAGAATAATACTGTTTTTTCGTTAAAACGTTATCTTAGCTTTTTGCAATACTCTAAGATATTCAGGAAAAGTTAAGAGAAACAACAAAGGTGAAGAGAGTACAAGATAAGCCAAGATATACACCAGTGTAAAGTATTTTATCAGTTATGATCGGTGCTGCCCAGAGAATGAACAGGTGCTCAAAGAGCGTAAAAATTATCGTCTTTTGCTCACGGCGTACTGGAAGCAAAATTAAATGCGAAAGAAAGACACTATAGAAAAGATAATTTGTTCGTATTACGAACACATTTAGCCCCTTATTAAGGGTTTTTTTATGTCTTACAGCATGTTACTTTTATTTTGAAAATGTCTTTAACTATTTTAATGAAACATGGGAAGTTTATTTTCTTGAATATTTTGCCCAGTGATTTCAAAATATACCACCAATCAAATTCCGATTCTTGTGAATTTTTTAATTCAAATCTAAATTTTTTATTTTTGTCGCAAAAAGCTCTTGCAAATCATTTAAATGCAAAACTGCACAAGCTTTTCAGCAGAAAAAAATTATTAAAATTAAGTTTTTTAAAATACACAATGTCGAAAAAGGCTTGTTTTTGAACAATTTTGGAATTTTCTTATATACGATTTAATTGCAGCAAATTTTATGTATGTCACGCCAATTTTATTAACCGATTTTGGACACATTTTCAAATAAAATATTGTAATTTCCAGGTTAGACACCAAAGTTGATAAATTTTTTATCGCTTATGATTATTTAGTAAAAAATCTTTTATACACAAAAAGTTATTGCAACTTACCAGTTTCATTATCAATAGTAAATGGTATGTTAGCCCATACATCAAGTTCATCATTCAAGCACTCATCTTTGGGATCATCTTTAAGCTATAGGGATATATAAAAATATTTGGTAAAACATGAATTAGACCAATGTCAAATGAAAGTATTTCTATCAATCTCACATTGAAGTAACCATTCGGTTCGGTTTGTTTTTTTCTTTTATTTCAATTACCACAACATACTTAAAGAATAATTTAAAATAAAAAAAAAAAATTCATCGATTTCAACAAAACTAAGGAAAAATATTATAACAGAATAACCAATAATCAAACGGCGCGCGCATTCCAAAAAATTACAAGTTTTTTTTGAGATATGTATTAACATATTAGATTATTGTCTTTTTTATAAAAATACTTTCAATGTAATTAGCTGTAAGCCAAATTAAAGACAATCAAATTACGATTTATTTGGAAATCAAAGCTCAAAATAACCAAATCTGCCCCATAACATAGAAAGCACTATCTCCGAAAATCCAATTTTACAGAAAATATGGAAAACAAATTTCTTCACCTGAAAGACTGGAGTTAGAGTCATCACTGAATTGGATGGTGCGTAATATAGAACGATTTGAGAACGCTCAAAGAATTTAAAAAAAAGTTAGAGTTAGGGCCTTTTAACTGGAGTCAGGGCAGAAATGACTCAGTTGAACCAATTTCATGATAGTTTTCCAAAATATGCAGTTAAACAAACAGAATAAGCTATTGCGAAAGAGAAGCAGCCAATAAACACGGAAACGTCACACGATTAACCGAAATTAAACAAAATTAAGAGTAACTGTAAATAATAAGGCGCAATAAATGTGAAAAATGTGTTTTGGAATTCTAAAATTTTTGATGGAACCAACGTTTTGTTAGCTTTCCTAAGTGTTGTGCAAGAATTTGAACTATAGGTCTATGTATATCAGTTTTTTCCAAATGGTAAGTAGGTTCCGATGTGAGGACCACCCTAAATAAAACTTTTGTAGCCTAAGCTATGCCTATTAACATAAGAGCTACGTGGTATAAGTTCGGTGTGAATCGACTAACCTGTCTTCGAGAAAATGATATTTGAAAATATTTTTGTATGAGGGTCACCCTAAGTATGCACCTTAAATACAATTTCAACGACTTTATCTGTGCCTCTTAATATAAAAGCCATGTGGCGTAAGTTCAATGAGAATCGATTCAGCGGTCTTCGAGAAAATGATATTTAAAAATATTTTTGTGTGAGGGCCACCCTACATATGCACCCTAAATACAATTTTTGTAGCCTAAGCTATGCTTCTTAATATAAGAGCTACGTGGTGCAAGTTCGGAGTGAATCGACTAACCTGTCTTCTTGAAAATGATACTTAAAAATATTGTTGTATGAGGGTCACCCTAAGTATGCACCCTAAATAAAATTTTTTTAAGCTTATCTGTGCCTCTTAATATAAAAGCCATGTGGTGTAAGTTCAAGAGAATCGATTAAGCAGTCTTCGAGAAATATTTTTGTCTGGGGGCCACCCTAAATAAAAGTTTTGTATCCTTAACTATTCCTCTTAGCATAAGAGCTACGTGGTGTAAATTTGGTGCGAATCGACTAACCAGTCTTTGTGAAAATGATATTTAAAAAAATTTTTGTGTGCCACCTAAGTATAAACCCTGAATCAAATTTTTACAATCTAATCTGTGTCTCTTCGCACAAAATCCATGTGGTGTAAATTCCATAAAAATCGATTTAGCGGTCTTCGAGAAAATGATATTTAAAAAATATTTTTGTGTGAGGGCCACCCTAAATAAAAGTTTTGTAACCTAAGCTATGCTTCTTAACATAAAAATACGTGGTGTAAATTCGGTGTGAATCGATTAACCTATCTTCGTGAAAATGATATTTAAAAATATTTTTGTATGAGGGCCACCTTAAGTATACACTCTAAATAAAATTTTTACAAACTAATCTGTGCCTATCTTGATATGAAAGCCATACTATGTAAGTTTCATGAAAATCGATTTACCTGTCTTTTAGAAATCGCTATTTTTAAAATATTTGGGTATGAGGGCCACCCTAAATATGCACCCTAAATAAAAGATTCATAGTCTTGGCTATGCGTCTTAATATAAGAGACATGTGGTGTAAATTCCATGTGAATCGATTAAGTGGTCTTTGTAAAAATGCTATTTTAAAAATATTTGCGTATGAGGGCCACCCTAAATTAAAGTTTTATAGCCACCACGCCCCTGGTGTCTAATCCCGTTCATATTTTGTGAAGTGCTTAACATAGGCTATGTGCATCCTGACACCGAATTTTAAGACTCTTGCTATCATATGAACCAAGATATAGCGAGTTAAAGGTTTTAATTGCATGTAAAGTGCCACGCCCCTTGCTTTTATCAAAAAACAATATAGCTCATGTTACTCAGGAATAGTGTAGCTTTCTATTAGTAGAAAAATTTTTGGAATCGGTTCCGTAGTTCCAGAGATTACCCGGAACATACAAACAAACAAACAAACCTTACCTCTTTATATAATAGTATAGATTGGTATCCAGAACCATATTTGCATAATCGTCGGAATTACATTTTTTTTTTTGGGTAGAAGCCTATTACTTACTGTCAATAAATCTTGTATACATGTTACATTTGTAGATACCGCTGCCATTTACGTTACCCGATAGGGATAGGTAGCGATAGGTCTTTATATATAATCTTGCCTCAGATACTATTTCAATTTAGTTCCTATCCTATTTCTAAGTGTATCTACCATTAGATGCTGATACTAACGTTCTTGCGGCAGCTTTACATATCTGATGTTTATTTGATTCACTAAACCTAGGCTAATTATGCCTCATATACATAGTCTGTCGTCAAATTCCAAATTCTGAAAGACATTCCTTAACATTTTGTAATGTATAGCGAAGGTCTAAAAACAGGATGTCTGGAAAATGCTTATGATTTAGTTGAATATATCCACCATCTCAAGTTGTTTGATTATCTGCTTCAGGATTTTGAAACATATTTCATTTTTAAAAACAATATCAGCCTATCCATATAAATTGTCTCGTTTTTGTTTTCATTTTCACTATCACAGCAATCTTGAGGCTATGCTTATAATATGGTTAAGTCCAGTAAAAGAGATATGATGACTTGCAACCGCCAAAATATTGAATTCCGCGAATTATGCCCATGCAGGCTTTTCGTCAGGATGCCAATGACTATAGCACAGCATAACAAATATTCAGCCAATTCAGCCAATGCGAAACCGCATATTAATACGATTATAGCGGGGTTCTTTGCTATTTTCAAAGAACTCAGTTTTAAACATTTTTGGTCAATACAACATACAAGGTGTACTAAAACAAAAATGTTTGTAAAACTGCTTTACAAATTGAAAAAAAAAAATTTGAAATTAAGGAAACGAACTTAAACTGTTTTGATAGCTATGAAATTTTCGAAACGGCAAGTCCAATACGTTTTACTAAGGTTATATAGTTCAACGCAAACACTATTTCTGAATATGCTTCATTTCACGAAATGAGCGTGAATCACTTCACTTCAATCAAAGTGCTGAATTTGAACAAATTTCGAAAAATGGTCTCGAAAGCTTAAAACTAAATTAAGCCATTGAATACAGCCAAATTTTATTTCAATCAAAAACTGACCTGGCATGATAATGCAATGTGGATATATAGTACGAATTCAGTAACCTGAAGAATTCGAATTCAGTTACCATAGGTTATGGTGGTGGATTGGAAGCCCGACATAGACACTTTGGTCCATAGTGATTCAGTTACCATAAGAAAACATACTTTCGACCGACAAAAAAAAAATTCTTTGTTCTGCAAAAATCACAACAAAACCGTAAACGGTTTCTATTCCTTATGGATTATATGCGGTTGAGTCCGAATCTGGTGCCCATTCCTTTCCAATGCATGAAATAATAAAAAAACAACGATGTGTTTTTATATGTATAACCCACGGTATATCCGTAGAAAAATTTCTATGGAGAAAAGACGGTGCTAGGGAGCAGGTTCCTCTGCCCCTGGCCAGGTTTATCAGACTTATATTATTCTCTCTCACGGTTCTGTAATCAAAAACTAAAAATAACTTTTTCACAAAAACAAATATAATTTGAATAGAAACAAACTCTTACGGTGATTCATTCTCTACAATACTGCTATGCTATACTAAAAAAAAATCAATAATCTTTATATCAAAATTGTAGTCTGATTTTTACATTCTTCTACTTGTGAAATTATGTTCTATCCAACAAACAAACCCATGTGCGAAAATCATTCACACTTCCACCACAGCGTATTTAAGCTTAGGCCAAACAAAACTTACCTTATCTTGCTGAAGCTCTTCCAAAGCTTTCAACTTTTCCACATCGTCATCAGAGATAGTTCCATTAGATAGTAGCAATTTCTCATTCGAAAGATTTGGCGGCGTAAGCGTATAACCCAAATCAACATCTTGCTTCCAGAGCACTTCGACAATCTCACTCTCCTGAAAAGAAGCAAAAATCAAAACGTTCAATTAAATGTCTACGTTAAATCACTTGTTGACAAAAACACAATTTAACAGAGAGATGGACACGCGTTGACATGATAATGATCATGATACTCAGGAATAGAAATTGTTTTCTTCGTTAAATTCAACAAAAACATACGTTAAAAATGTGTTTTTTCATAATTTTTAGATTTTTTTATTCTCTCGAAAGTAAGTATATATTATAGGTTTTCACATGTATGTTTTATTTGCAAATTTAAAGTAGACCGCCCGCGGTTAACGTCTTTAGGTTAGCAAAGTTTTCAAATTACTAACTGTTGTTTTTGCGCTTTTTCCGGCTGCACTGTTTTGCAGAGAGCCCAGCCCGATAGTTTTAGCTTTTTCATTTTAATTCCTTGCGTTTTATAAAGATTTTATTTTATTATTACTGTGTTTGGCTGATAAGCATGTTAACAATAAGATAACATTATATGGCTAACATGTAGCCGTGTACCAATCTATAGGTTTTAGGCCGCCTGCTTATTTTACGGAGCTTTGCCATTTATTTTTTTTCGAAATTCACACAATATCTGCATGGCACGTTCGCTCTATCGCTCACTCGTCGTTTCTTATCAATTGTCAACATTTTAAATTACGAGTAGGTACATATTTCTTCTTGTGTTAGGTGAGAGCACCTAACTTGTCACTTGTTGTTTTGTTTACATATTTTGTCTTTATTTTGTATGCCTCTAGAGACAGACAGACAGATCTATTTTGGGAAGATATAGCAGACAGGGTCAGTGTTACCTATTATTATCATGCTATTGAGTTTATTGTTATTGAGAAATGGTGATATAGAAAATTGAGTTTTCCGGTTACGTGGCTTTGATACTCGATAAGTCTCCCAGGCTATTCCTGGAACTAAAATATATTTTGTACCGTGATAATGTAAATGTAATGTAAAAATACATGGAATCTTCTGATAAAGCCAATTGAGAAATTTTGGACCATTCTTTAATGTCAGCATGACCCATTATATTCCATTGATTTTTTTATGTTTTGTACTGGGGGATGGAAGAAAATCAGTACTACATACTATTGATATTTTTAGACTTTACAACACTTCGCATTTTTCACAATTTTGAATTTTTTCGACTTTTACAATATTTTTTTGACTTTATTGATCTTCTTTTCAATATTTTTTTGACATTTTTAAATTTTATAAAATTTTTCTACCTCTTCAACATATTCCCAATTTTCCGATATTATTGAACCTTTAAAACCTTTTTCGAATCTATTAATGTTAATTGGCTTTCTCAATATTCTTCGACTTTTGCAAACACTTTTGAACCTCTTCAATCTTTTTCAACGTCGTATAAGCATTCTACTTTTAAATCAGCAATTTTTATATGAAGAGGTATGATAGAATGAAAATGTAGTGCAAACTGCATGTCAGAACAAAGGCTGCACCTTGGTGTAATTTGTAGTAAATTTCCAAATTCAATAAAGTCACAAATTTCAAGTATATGACAAAAATTGTAATGCCCGAAAGAGGTTCCTTTTACCAAAGTTTATCGCAAACTCACGGGCCCCCACCACCTGACCGTGTTACGTAATATGTAAACAACTCCTTTACGATACTGTTTATTGTTCCTGTCAGAGCTCCAAGATTATTTCTGCCTTGATATATGAAGAATTTTTTTTCTTGATTTTATATTCAGGGCCCAAAAATTCTTTAGGAACAACCGCTTGCAAACATGCTTGTATTCAGATCTATTGTATTTGGCGCGTGTAAAAATTATGCAGAGAAATAAATAAATTATTTAACGAACTTTTTGAAACATTCGGTCTACCGGACTCAGAAAAGGATACAATTTGCAATTGATTTAACTCACAAATCTTTTATTTTTTTTAAATTCATCTGATTGTTATCATTATTTTAATCAAGTAGTAGTTTATATCATCTAAGCTCTGATTTTAGGAATAATATTTATTGATGTCTTATAAAATACACAAAAAAAGACTTTTTTGTAAATGTTTTTATGTGTACTCATAACTCATAGCTTATATTTATGATGGCTTAAAAAATGAGCTGTAAAAACTTTTTCATAAAAAGGGGTTAGTTACTACTAATATTTTTGACTCGTTTTTTCGACACATGAAGAGTCAGAATAAGAATTTTTCCCTATGAAAAAATCTAAACTAAGCCTATGGTAAGAATTGTTCATAGGCTTAAAAAATTCTGCTAAAGCAGAGTTCTGGAAAGAGAAATTAAAATCTTTATTTACAGATTTATTTCGAAGGTTCAAGAGCTATAAAACCATAGCAAATTTTTTGTGTATTTCAGTTTGAAATTTTAAAATGTAACACCTGAAAACAATAATTGAAAATAACTCAGAAAACGCCATTTCATCTAAGCACCAAATTAAAGCGTTAATGATGCATTATTAACGCTGCGGATGCAGACTAAGCCCCTAGCGTTTAATCCTTTCACAAGTCAACAACGGAAACACAAACAGATCACTGATGACGGTGATTTGTGCTGGTCAAGAACAAAGTGCAAGAAAATTGCATTGGGTGGGTTAATCCCAGCAAAAACAGGTAGCTGTTGGTAAACTCGAAATATGTAGTACCAAGTGTTAACATAATATGCAAAGTAGGAGTCGCAAATTTAATAACAGCAACATGGATTAAAACCAAGAGAGTTGAAACAAGTGGTTGTGTTGAAATCAAAAATAATTCATAATTTGACTACTTTGAAAATGGAAAATAATAAATATCTGCGAAATTATCCCAAAGCCAACTGTACAATCGGCCTGATCATACGTTTAGCTGCAATAAATAAAATTAAAAAATTAAATATCATTAAAATACAACGCATGACAATCCAAAAATATTCAAGAAACATTAACAAAATGTTGACAACATTTGTGACAGCAGCAACACCAACATATTGTAGCATGCAGCAGTCATGACAGTTGGCAACGTAGCCCAAATCAGAATGAATTGATGCCTTAATTAACAGGCTTTCTGGATCGGGGCCGATGACAAATGTAACAATGCAGAGAATCGACGACGCGAAGCAAAAGCAACTCGAGAACACGCAACACAAGAAGCCAATCGTCCGTTGGACGATGAGTAAATGACGAAACCCTCTTCTACCCGTATTCTTTATACACAAATGCGACATTTTCAATTGTAAAATTTTAATGGAATTGTGAAGAAAATTTACTTCGTTTTCAACTTTTGTATTTTCTATTGTAACGCGCTGCTATTTCCCTCTGCTCCTTTGTTGCTTTGCCGCCATCTGCATCCAACAAATTAAAACGAATCGAAAATCGAGCCTTAAAGGTCGGGTCGGTCGGCACTCAAAAAACAGAGTGGCAATGTAGAAGAAAAACAAAGGCGAAATACAAAAAAAAAAAAAGAAATGAAGATATAATCAATCATTTCGTGGAACCACGCCTATCTCCTGGCTTAGTCAGCAGAAAATGGACGACAGCAAAAAGCGGCAGCAGCAGCAGCAGCACCAACAGCAACGGAATGAAGCTGCCACTATATGTTGCATAGCTATAACAGCAACAATAAGAATATGCGGGTCTACGGTTTGTTTTATTTTTTTGAGGAAGAGTTTCACATTGGTGAGAAGAAGAAGAAGCTGCCAAAGTGTAGTTAAAGGCACCCCGTGCATAAGAGGACGCTACACTGTGATGCGCATGTTCAAAAAACTGCGCAATAGTTACGAGTTAAGGTAAATGTGCGAAAGAGTTAGCATTAGTAACGTTATCTCTTTCGTTGGATATGTGAGGAATACGTGTGTGAGGATATGTGACTCAAACTCTGAAGTGACTTTAATCAAAGAAATTGGAATTTGACAAAGCTTATTTTTTGTAAGAAAAAAAGTTAAAGAATGTTATCAAGAAATAGTGGCGTTAGAATGTTAAGAGTTTTGTATAAAGAATTAAAAATAAATTTTATAAACTATTAATCGAGCAAAAGGAGTCGTGAGTTCTATATTTTGTCGTATCCACAGAAGTTGAAAAAGAGATACCGTTTATATAAGGGGGGTATTCCACTTTAAAACGTGGGAAAGTAAGTTTTTTTTTATATGGCGCTGCTTTTTGGTGTAAGATTTTGAGGACAGTTTTCAGGTTAGTTTAGCTCTATTTTTCATATGATGTTAACTATGTCGAAGCTTCCATTTTTAGCCAACTCACCCATTTATTTTAGGAGCACAATAAGTCTTCGTATATTTTTGGCTATACAGACAATCGCAATTTAATAGTGTGCCATTTGAAAATAAATTTTCAATTCAATTTCCCCACGATATCCTTTACTAAAAATATGGTCACATAGAGGTTGTGTATTATTCTAGTCAAAAATATTCAAAAAAATTGGTATCCCTAAACTAAATGACCTAAATTTAAATTTTAGACTTAAGAAAAAAAACCTGACTGACCAAAAGGGTGCTCATTTTCGGGTTCATCGGGCCAAAAAAGTTTCTTTGATGTCCAAATGCCCGGAAACGCAGCATAGAATTCAGTGACTTCCTGCAGTCAGCAATCCTATTAGGTATGTTAAGTGTGAAGTTTCAATGACTTGATCGCTGTCTGAATATTGATGAAGTTAACTTGGACAATGCTACAATAATCAGGAAGTGCTTTGATATTTTGCATTTGCGAAAAAATATCCACCCCTATTCCAATATCCATTTTCAGTTCGACGGCGTAAAGTAGTATTTCATCTACACCTACAAAAGCGTCAGATACCCAATCGTTTCCATCAAAGATAGAAATTATAAAAATTCTTCTAAAATCATGAGAAGTCGGTAGCAGCCAAAAGACTAGATTGGTAAGGTACTCGCAGTTACGTTTCCAATTTAATTTGGGGTCAAAAATTACGCCCAGCTATTTGTCTAAGTTTGATGAATTTTAATTTTAGTGGATCGATGAGAGGTATTTTGTAGCTTTTATGAAAGTGGATACAATACCAGCCATCCCGTCACCATCGCTAACGCTCTTTGACCCTTCAATGAAAAGTTACCGAAAATTTAATTTTACAATAACTAGAATAAAACAAAAAAAAAAAATAAATTTTAAATCGTATTTTCAGCATTTTGATATTTCGCGTGCTGAATACATGAATTCTGACCCTTCCATCAAAATAATCTTAAAATGCAGAGTTAGGTAGTAAGGGATACTTTTCGATTTCAGTTCCAGGAAATTGAAATTAGTAATCGACTTTTCATGACAAAAGGAATTAAAAATTTTAGTTCCATGGAATTATAATAAGGAACTTGATTCTTTAATAAAATAAAAATATGATTTTGATTGGACATTTTTCTGAAGCAAATGTTTGCACCAACCCATGCGGGGAGAAATGATTTTTTTCTATTTTTTATTATTTGAGAGTACTTACAACTTTTCAAGAGTATTTTGTTAAAATTTGAGGTCGATTAGAGCAAAACTGACGAAGATACAGTGCCTTGGTCTCCTTACTGATTCTGTGTAGGTGTATAAGAAAAAACAGTGTTAAAACTTTAAGTGCGTTTTTCTCGAATATAAATGTTCAAAGTCAGTGGACACTGTATCACAAAAACTACTTGACCGATTCTCTTGAAATTTGACGCATTCTTTTAATACATATAAAACCAGGTAGTGACGAAGAGTTTTTTTTTTCATTCAAATTAGTCTTACAATAATAAATATACTGATTTTTGCATTATTTTTTTAAAAAATTCTTTTTTTTTTGGCTTAAAAACTATGCCAAAATCTTAAAAATCGTCAAATGTTATCTTCATTTGTTCATTGCTAACATTTTTGTATACCACCACCTCAATCAATTAATTAATTTATTAATAATTAAAAAGGAATTTATTCAGAAAAACAATAATACAAGTTTAAACTTAAAATCGATATTGTCCCCTTCAAAGTACTCTCCATCGACTGAAACGCACTTATGGCAGCGCTTAATCCAATCCTCGAAACACTTTTGCTACTCCGTTTTCGATATGGACATCAGAGCCGCCTTTGATTTTATCTGTTATATCCTCTTGGCTGCTAAAATGAGTTCCCCGAAGTGATTTTTTGAGCCTACCGATCAGGAAGAAGTAGCAAGCAAATCAGGCAAATTTGATGACTGTAGGATGACATTCGTGCCGTTCTACGTCGATAGTAATGGCATTGTGCGACGGTGCGTTAACATGGTGCAAGATCCACGAGTATTTTGTATACAATTCCGGTCTTTTTGCCGAATTGTATCACGTAAACGTCTCCTAACTCTCAAGTAATACTCCTTGTTAAATGTCTAACCCTTGGGCAAAAATTTATGATTGGCATCGTCTTTTTATCGACTTAAAACGACGTGATTTTTTCGGTCTAGGCTCATTCGGTGTAAACCATTTACTCGCTTGATAAACGTTTGTTTTCGATAGAATATCGTTGCCAAAACACTTCTCTAGCATTTCTAACTGCTGAATTTGTTTTTAATGCAAAGTTTAATTTCGTAAAGTCATGATCAAGGCGGTATAACTTTTACAAATCCCAAGCCATATCGCTGAATGTTAAGGACAGATATAGCATCCTAAAAAAATAAGAGCATCACAGGGTGGTTCTACCTGAAACTTTTATATCAAGGTGGTAATTGCAAGATAAGTTTAACTCATTTTAGTTACACTAAGTTTTACTGTTAGTAAAAAAAAATTATAAAAAAAAAACTTTGATAAGTGTGGCAACATATATCCTATTAAAAAAAGGTTTAGCATATTCATAAAAATGGTGTAAAATATGAATTTATTCAAATTTTATGTAATTAAGTTGTACCGTCCCACAAATAGGACATATGTAGGTAATTGGTTAAAAACAGTTTAATTTGACCTCATGCTTCTAAGCCTCAAAACGGTGAGAAGACCGTACTCCAACATATTACATTTATCAAAGCGATTAAATCAAAATATTGACACTGATAACCGTTAAGAGCGGCAATTCTGCGCTCTTTGAACTGCTGTTAATGATTGTGATCAACTATCAACATGGCCATAATATTAGGTGCAATGACAAAGGAAACAACAAAACAAAAACTTAAATCAAAAGATATAAGCAAGTGAAAGATGGATGCATTTTTGATAAGATAAAAATTCAAAGATCAATTAAAAGAAGAAAACATCCTTTTGTTAGGCACTAAGTAGTCGTTGATGGATTTTAGTGTTTGACAAATAGTTTAATGTCGGCAAAACCACAAAATTATCGTATAAAAAACATCCATAAGATACAAGTGAAAGCAAAGGAAAGTGCAACAAAATACAGAAACAAAATATTATAAAAAAAACTCATCTTTTTTCCATAAAAACTTCAAAAAAGGAAAGCAACATCATTAATAAGAGGAGTTTGACTTGGATGACATCAACTGACTGACATGCGTTGCAGTACGTTTGTCGATGATGCTTCCTTCACTCTGGTATCTTAAAGATACACTTCTCTTTTATTTTTTTAGCAAAGGAAAAAAGAAAAAGTTTAAAAAAAAGTACAATGCTAAAGAGATTTACGAATATTAATCATTCGCTCATCAGATCGCAAAGTGCCACCAACAATGCAACAACAACAACAATGTCGACGAACGGGTGCACCGTAGGGTTTACAAGGTGCACTACCAGACATCGAGCACCATGCTGTCCCTCAGTCCGTCCTACCTGTCGTTTATGGATTTTAATGAATTTTGCGGTTTTTATGTTTTTGAAGATGCAAAACACTCGGAGAGGACTTATGCTGTTTTTCGTTAATTGTTGAAATACCGTTACCTATGGTCATTTTTCTCCTTTTAATGCAAAAAAAGACACATCGGTAAACATCTGAGGAATGCTTGCAAGAAAAGAGTGTTGCTGCATATGTTAAGCAGATAATTAATTTGGGAAAAAACTTGTCAAAAATAATAAAACAAGTTGACTTTTAAATAGGCAACAAAACACTTTTGATACATTGTTGTAAGAATATGACTTTGCTTGCATGTATAAAATTATAGTATGTAAATAGAAATGGAAAGAGTTTATCCATACAATATAGTGGTGTTAAGAAACAAACAGAGCAGCGCTACAAACGATTAAGTTTAACCATTAGATGTACCACGATTATACTATTCGTAAACAGTTTTCACAAGCGGAGTGTACCTCGATCGACTATCGCGAGCGGGGTCCTTTATAGTTTTCATGTGTAACCTGTAGCACAGAACATGATTTACATTTCGTATATGGAGTGTTCTCTTGAACCTTCGGATGAAAACTAATTAACCGGAAACTCACTAGCTCTACCCAAATCGAAACTAAACCGAAACGATTTTAGCCCAAGAAATTATGGCGAAAAACAGCCGTTGTGCGAAAAAAAAAATTCAAGTGAAGTGTTCTTATTGGGAAAGTCTTTATTTGAGCATAAGAAATAACGTGTGAAAAGTCCATTGCAAAATTGTGTGCGCAAAAAAAAAAAAGAAGATATTTAAGGTCATATGTCGCGAAAATTCTATATAAGCTTGAAATAAAGTATTGTAATTGTCTTAAAAAACAGTAGAAGGCATTCTGCCTCCCATGGGCAACTGCGGCAGAACTCAAGCAGAGGCTGTGTGTATTTATATATATACTCGTCGTGTATGCTGCAAAATACGATTCGGCATGACTCGATTACTTTCGGCTGTTATTTTGTGTACATAGTAAGAATAAATTATTGATATTAAAGGAAATGTTTGCTGCTGACGCACATGGATCTATGTAGCTTTGCCATACACTGTCTTAAATAATAAAATATCACATATTGTTATAAATACTGCCTTATTAATAAATATTAACATAAATCATTACGGATCAGCTAAGTCTATAGGGGAGACCATATAAAACAAAACGCGCCTTGGGGACTTTTTTTTGTGCAAAATTAGCTAGAGAGCAAATTTCATTGCAGCTAAAATTGCTGTAAGGCCAATAGCTTAAGAGATATTTCGAAAAACCCGATTTCCTGGAATTTATTGTTATTTTTTATCTCAGTGTACATATGATATTAGTAGTTAAGATTTGAATACCAATCGTTAAGCCATAAGAATATTCAATAAATAACAAATGAACATTTATACGTAATTTTTCACCATAGAAGAAATTTCGGTTCCCGAGCTACGGCACAGGAAATTTTGCGAAAATTGTGGTTATAATTGTACTTAACGGGTATTCTTTCTTCTATGTCAGCATCCGTTTGTCGAATTTGTTTGCGACTGTATTATCCACCTATAGAGAACCTATATTTTATATACTTAATGGATAAGGTTATATGACCAACAAAATTTTGATGAATTAAGTTACGCGTCGCACGTCACCCCTACGTATGTATTTCTTGCAATGAAGTTTTTTGTAATGTTTATTAAGATTAAAATAAGTTAAGGCTCGAACATACTTCTCTGAATCAAATATAATTCGAAGTTTTTTATTGAAATTTTTCTTTGGTATAGAAAATTTGTCGTTGAAGGATCGAGAACATTTTTTTTTCTTCACTTTAAGTAAACATTTTCTTAAGCAAATCTCAGTAAGAGCTGAAGCTCATAGTTAAGCAGCAATTTAGTCAAAAATACTCGTAAATGATGGCGTACGTGTTTGACACATCAAACGTCATATATCTTAAGAATATTGGTAAACTTTTAAGTTTTAAAGGCAAAAAAAATAGCATCATTTCATATCTCAGTGTAATTTGTTTAGAAATATCCCCTATTTTGAAGTATTTTGCAATTTTCACAACATTGGTAGTCAAATTAAAATAAACATTTATTACAATGCATCTATTTATATGTTGCTTCATCAATAATTAGTTGTCTGTAATAATTATAGTGTTGCTGTCGACAACTCTTTAAATGACATTTTCAATAATCAATTACAACAACCTAAGCCCTCTAATTCATGATATGTAAATGATTTGCAATGCGAATTATGGCTTCCGATCTATCGAATGCAAAAAAAAAAATAAAAGCGTAAGGGGTTCCTCAACTGCATTCTACAAGCGAATTGCGTGCAAAATGCTGATGAACCAAAGAATGGGCGGACATACAGAAACAGTTTGTATTTTATTTTTGATACCCTACACTCAGGGTCTATTCACTTTGTCATTATGTTTGTAACGAAAAGAAGAGGGCGTGGCAGGATTTCGTTATTGTCGCCTGTGAAAATCACGATTACGGGAAAACCAGGCGAAATGATAATGAAATTTGATACAAATAACGCTATATTAAGTTATTGGATTAGTGTAACCAAGTTTCTCACAAATACTGGAAATAACTCGGATAAGCTCAGAACAAAAAGTTGCCGAATTTTGACACCCATGCCAGCACAAACTTCAAAACGCTATACTGAGAGAATTATTGAATGGTAATAGAACTACATTTCATACAAACACTAGGATTGATCTGCATAAGCTCCGAACAAAAAGTGGGAAAATTCCGATAAAAGTTTCAATACGAGCAATAACTTCACAACAGAGAGAAATATTTGAGATAATGTTACCAAATTTCATACAAATACAATACGGCCTGGCACTAGACTAAAACTGTGCGTCTTTTGACACGAAGGCCCGGCATCTTCTTGCGATATAAATATATATATGCAAGAAATACATATGATTATATGAATTTAAAAAGAACTTTCAATGCAAAGTAGGGTATGCAAGTTTCGGCCTGGCCAAAAGATAACACCTTTACTAGGCAGTTTTAATTTTCTTGCGCTATCGAATTGTTTTTCAAATTGAGCAAAAAACAAAATGATAAATAAAAATTTACAAATAATAGCAATTAACGGCACATCGTGGCTACTGAATTGCGCACATTTAATTAACTAAGAAGAATTATTGAGTTACCCATGCCATGGAATTTGCAGACATCATTTGAAAAATTTCTTTTTGCTTTTTAAGCCACCACCATTTCAAACTCACGAGTTTTTTCTCCTTTTTACTGAGTTTTATCGTAATTAAGTTGCTGCATTAAAGGTATATGCGCATATAATCATAATTTGCAAAACTAATGTAAAAAAAAACTCTTTTTTTTCAATTCAATTTTTTAATTAAACCTTTTTTTTTTTGCTGTGCAAATTTATAAAAAGAAAGTTAAAACAAAAAGAAATCAGTTAATGAATTAATGAATGGCGACGATGTTCGTAAGTTAAAAAAAGACCTTAAGTTTTTGTATGCTGCCACAAAATGAATTGCATCTTTATTTATATGGGAACTACAGTCTTTCAGAAATATTTGAAATTAAAAAAAAAAATGTAAGGGTTGAATGAAAAAATCTATGAATGATAGTTTTTAATAAGAAAACGCAACCAATTTGTACGACACTTTGTATGAATATCCTTATCCTTAATTTATGTTACATTTTCAGAAGTTCAGTATATAATAAAAAAACAAATTTTTGACCTTAAATATCATGAAAAAGATTGAGCATACGTGAACAACGCACTTTTTCTAATCGCATTATCTAATCTATAACTTTTGTTCAGATTGAATTTTTGCCCGATCAATAGGAAACATGATAATAGCGAAAAACTTTTTTATAACCTTTGACCTTAAATATTTTGGATAAAGACAATTTGAAAAGTTAGTGAATTTTTCCCGCGTAGTAACTTTAAATGCAACACTGATCCTGTCAACTACCATCTGTTAATAGACTACTGTCAAAATTTCAGCCTGCGACGCTTAGTGTGTGTTTGGCAGCCATTGACAGCAGACGATCTTGTGAATTTTTGCGAAAATGGAAAAAAGTGAATTTCGTGTGCTCATCGAGCATTATTTTTTGCGCAAAAAAACCATCAGCTAAACCAAGGAAAGGCATGGCAATCACCATGGAGACTCTACACCAACGATTGGAATGATTCACAAGTGGTTTACTGAATTCCGATGCGGTCGTGCAAGCACAATTGACGCCGAACGTTCTGGACGTCCAAATGAGGTCACCACACCAAAAATGGTCACTAAAATTCACGATATCGTATTGGCTGATCGCAGAGTTAAAGTGCGTGAGATTGTTGAGACCGTAGGCATCTCAGACGAACTGGTGTGTAACATTTTGCGAAATCATTTGGATATGAAAAAATTATCCGCAAGATGGGTGTCGCGTTTGCTCACTCTCGATCATAAACGCGATCGTGTAACTGATTCAAAGGCGTGTTTGGCGATGTTAAACAAAGGAACATTCGAAACAGTGCTCCGAAGACGGTGCTATCGGCCGCAAAGGTTATAGCGACAGTATTTTGGTATGAACGCGGTATAATCTACATCGACTACCTTCCACCAAAAAGAACGATCAATGGCGAATACTATGCAGCCGAATTAGACCGTTTCAACGATGCGTTGAAAGAGAAACGTCCCCATTTGGCGAGGAAAATTGCTCTTCCATCAAGACAATGCACGCGTTAACACATGCCCAGTTCCCATGACAAAATTCCATGAATTGAAGTACGAATTGCTTCCTCATTAAGCATATTCTCCAGATTTGGCCCTCAGATACTATTTTATGTTTCCAAACCTGAAGAAATGGTTCGGCGGAAAAAGATTCACCACCAGATAGGAGCTCATCACCGAAACAGAGGCCTATTTTGAGGCCCTTCCGAAAAGTATTCTTTGGATGGGATCAAAAAATTGGAAGAACGTTGTTGGGCGAAGTGTATTGAGCTAAAAGGAGACTATATTGAAAAAACTGAATGGCTCCTTGTTTCATTTTTCACAGAATTAACAAACGGCCATCGTATACTATCTCCCTTAAAAATTTCACCTCCTTTAATCTTATGCACGCCAATTTTCTACAGCAAAAATATTGAGTTATATACTGAATGAAAGCGTTACATACGGTTGTGCAAATGAACTGCCACGGGATTTGATGTTGAATATTCTTATGCAAAGCTTTAGGTTAGGTAGGAGTGGCAGTTACTTAGTTTATCAAACAACTCACTTAGAATTGAGCAATTCTAATATCACAGGGTATTTAACTATACCCTCTCCTATACTAATATGTCTAAGGTTATACAGATCAACAAATAACAACGAACCAAGTGTTTAGCATCGTTTTCTAGTAAGTGCGGGGTTGGAGTAACGAAAATGCTAAATGTTTTTCTCCTTCTCTACATCCCTAAAATTTATAAAAAAATTATAGATCGCTGCCGATGAGGCAACAACAACTGACGATACACTATGTCTAGTGCGGGATATCAGTTCTAGAGTGCGCTTAGCATACCATTTACAATTGCCATCAATGTTCCTATGACTAGGCACCCAAATGAGGTGAATGTTAAAATGCTGAGCCATGTCGTAAAGAGACGAGCGGCATTTCTGGACCACTACTGAGATTTAAAAAAACTGTCTCTGCAGCCTGACTATCAGAATAAATGCTTAGATTCTGAAACCTAATCGAACCTGGCACCAAACTTCGTTATGACCAAAGCTTTGTTAGATTAGGATATTTTCAGTGCTGTTATGTATTTTTAAAGCCATTTTTATAAGGAAATTTTGTCCAACTGATATAAAATATTTTTTTTTAGCAATTGTTGACTAAATCACTTAATAATACTATCGATACTGCATAGAGATATCGACTCGTTGTGCACAATTTAATTTTTTTAGCAATTTTAAGATTTGATAACAGCAGCTGCGATAAGAGCAATTTGTTAACAGCTTTACGTAGCGCAATCTAGACATTTTTTTAGCTTTAATTAATTTTTATTTTATTTCCATATAGTTATGTAAAACTTGTAATTTAATTTATTTATAGACACTAAAACTACGCTATCATTCAAATTTGAAGTGCAATGGAAACACTGGAAAGTTTTTAATTTGTTTTAGATACACGTTATTGTAAGTGTAATTACCGATAGATAGACATGCAAATTTTTGTATTCTTCACCGACACACATCTTTGTGTTTTGTAAATCGAACGATTGTTGAAAAAAAAAATAAAAAACAACAAATAAAGTAAATTAAAGGAAACACGTTGCACCGATTTCTATAGTAACACGAACGCTTTAAAATCTGTCTACAGACTAACTGATAATTTTATTAAAATTTTTCACTTTCGAGGGATTCAAGCGAAGCTGCTAAATTGAAGATCAAAAGATTAAAATATATATTTCACAAGTGATGTTTTTTTTGCGAACAAAATGAAATCTAAAAAATAAACAACACGAATTAGAGATAAGAATAGAAAGAATATAAAAATATAATCTTTTGTATAACAATTAACAAAATAAAATTATGATTTCAGAAAATTTATGAAGATGCGAAAACAATTGTAGCAGATATAAAAAAAAATTATATAACAAAATAAATTTGAAATTTTTTGAACGCCCCTATAAAGCGAAACATTAGCTATATTGCAGTTACTCACAAACCTCATCTATCCACCACTGCTGAAACTGTTGGCAGAAAAAGCTTTACAATTTTATGGCGCCATCTAACGCCACAATAAACAAATAAAGCGCTCTAAACTTATCACCATAATGGTTTGGAACTCAGCTGAGAACTTTTTGTTGAAGAGAGAAGATAAAACTCAAAAACCTGTGCACGTGGTGAGAGATAAAAGTGCAGTGACAGCGTCTTTGGTGAGTATAGCAAAAAGCCGGCAAATCAATGGTGTTGGTGAATAAAACGCTAACAGTCTTGCTTTCCATATGCAGCGCGCAATTCACAGGTTCAAATTCGGAAGTTTTAGCTGGGCATTTTAAAAAAATACAATACAGTGAAACCTGGTTAAGCGGTACCTGAATAAGTGGGAAACCTCTATTAGTGAGACTCACTTCAAGGTCCCAGCACTTTTGCATCAAAATACCTCTATTACTGGGATTTTTAAGCCTCAATACCTGGGATATGATTTTTGAAGTTTTTGTGCGTTTTCGCCTCTATAACATGGGCTTTTCCCTCTATAACTGGGACCGTTTAGAAATAACCTCTATAAGTGGGAAATAATATTTATGTGTTTATAATTTGTTCTTTTGGATTTTAATATGCACGTTTCATCGGTTTGAGCAGGCTGTGAAATGGTTGTTTTAATAAAATTTTATAGAATTTGAGAAACTGTGTTAATGGGAACCTCTTAAATTGAGACAAAAAATTTGGTCCCTTGGAGATACAGGTTTCACTGTATAAGCTCAATTACATATTATCCTAATAAGAGAGTAAAAATGTCTGAACAATTTTGTAGCATAACAGAGTTTTTCTCATGTAACACGAGAAAAAAATATTTTTAATGATTTAAGTTTTTTTAAAACTGAAACTATTATTCTAAGTTGTGTAAAATACTAAATCGAATATTACAAATAAAAGAGAACATTAAAAAACAAACTGGGTTTTTCATATTTCGTATGTGTGAAGCAAATAAAAATCGAAATTAAGTAAAAATGAATTTATCCATTTAAAAATAGCAGCTCTTTTATCAGCTAGATGCATAAGAAGTTCGCTGTGCGACGCACAAAAAATTCTTAACTTGAGTTTTATTTTGGTTGTAAATGTCCTCGATTTAGTTATTGAAAAAAGGGAAGATTCATTATCTTCTTTTTTTATCAACCATTTTGGAAACGTTGAAAGAAGTAATAGAGACAGGTTCCAGGCACAAGCCGGGTCAAATTTAAAATTTTTTACAATCTGTTAGTCATTCGGTAGCCCTATATAAACTATACTGAAAGGGACATCATAGAGGTGTGAAGTATGATTTTCAGCCTTTTGCACAAAATAGACCGTTTTCTGTATGAATATGCTTTTTAACTTGGTGTTTTAACGTTATTTCAACTCCAAATACATAATGGGACTGGTTAAAGAGACAGTGATTTGAAGTGTTCAATGACCGGCCCAATTAGCAGTTATGAGTCCAAGTTTCTGAATATCGAAGCTCTTTATCAAATCAAGTAAGAATACTTTCCCACTCCCATTCTTGCAAAAAATTAATTCGGCCGATCATTTTTGATGTTCATTTCTTAAAATATTTTGTTAACAAATGGAAACTGTAGATAAGGATTAAATAAACCTATTAAGTGTTACTACACGGCGGAGCGGAAGTATGTAAACTTAAAATTCGTCAAAAATGTCAACGGAAATGGAATTACGTCGTATTGTTCCTCGATAGCCAAAAACGTTCGAAAGTCCCAATGAAAATATCAGTTTTGCGTATTATTACGGCATATACCCCCTTATTCAAAGGTGTTTTTATGTCGACACAAATGTTTGTTATTTTTATATTTAAAATGGATTCTTTGATTGAAATACATATATGTATATACGTATATATGTATATTGTTCCGTATACAAATATCGATAAACTTATAAAAAAGTTATGACGTTTTAACAATCACGCCGTTATAACAAATTCCATATAAAATAAAACGTCAACAATTTATTAATCACCCCCCATTAATTTGTCTAAACAAGGTTGTCTATAACAATATTAAAACAACAAAAACAAACAAAAATAACTAATCAACAAAAGATTTAAAGGTAAACAAAAACTTAGCAAATGAAACACTTGCGGAAGTCGGAAGACATCATTGACCGACTGCAAGAAAAATTATTTTAATTTATAATGTGTTTTTATTAAAAATATAATGCTATAGTCGGACATAACATAAGGAAAACCATTTGGCTTTAAAGTCAGCAGATACTCTCAAAAATATTCAAAGAAACAACTTTAGTGGTAGGTTTTTGCTTTGAAATTCGTTGAAACTTGGAAGCCCAAAAAAATTTAAAGATTTTAATTGGAATTTAAACGTTAAAAAAAATTACAACGATTTAGGTAGTTCAACTCGGAGCATAAATGTTTTGGTGTTAAGTTAAAATTTGGTTATACTAACTCGACTTCGGCCTAAAAATAAACAAAGGTTACTTCAAAGCGCTATCCAGTTAAAACAAATTTAAATACCTACATATGAGGCGTCCAGTTTCAAAACCGGCAAAGTCCCTTTTTCATAATTTTGGAAAAACAACGAAAAACGTTTAGCTTCATCTATGTTAATTAAAAACTTAAAACGCATTTCCCACACGATAGCTTATAAAATTTCTTACTCAAAACACGTCAGATCAGACTTTTCGAGTTTCATTTGTCTATGTTTTTGAGAAAAAAATTTTGGACTTGGCGGATTCTGATCCATTGAACATGGACTTGGCTGGTTTTGACATGATAATCAACAAATTTTGTTTGAAAAAAAGTGGACTGGACCGGTTTTGATATCAATGTACTGAACTTGGCTGGTTTTGATTTCAAGGCGTTGGACCGGTTTTGAAAGCAAGCTTATGAACTTGGCCGGTTTGGAAATCTATGCATGAAAAATAAATTTTAAAAATCTAATATTTCTGTAAAAAAATTTTTTTTTTTAATCTAAAAACATAGTAGAAAGATAAAGCATGGTCTAGATTTTGATACATCAGAATATCTCAAAATTTGATTTTTTTGGACTTGGTCGGTTTTGTTTATTTTCTTTCAATATAGCGAAAAAAAAATAAGTCCCTGCAACATTTATTTTTAAGAATAATGAGCTTAGGTCTCAATTTACACACGGAAAGTTTTTTTTTTTAATTCAAAATCAAGTTCATTAGTAAGAAAGGAAAAACGAAAGGGGTCGGGTAGAAACTTTGAGTACCGGAAAATTTTGTTCGTTCCGCCAAAAAAGTGAGCAGTTATTTAAAGAATGATCTATACATATGACGCATTTCATGTCAAATATCCTAAAAATCGTACATAACCGATTGACCTCAAACTTGGTGAAAGCGTTGTTTTCAAAATCAAAAATCGATTTACCTTATTTTTGAAGATGGAAACTTTTGCTTTTTTTTCTGATATTTGATAAGGTTTTTTCACATTAAAAACGTTAAATCCTCACGAGGCAGAGTATGTCAACCAAACATTTCAAATTGTCATCGAGTTTTTGAAGAAACAGAAAAATATTTTGGGATTTAATAACCATCTAATAGTACAACACTCTGCCCAAGTTTTAGGTCAATCAGAGTTATATCCGATTTTTGGTTTAGGACATTTGACATGAAGTGCGTCATATAAGAAAAATATTTTAAGTCACATTTCGAACACGTTTTTTGTTTGCTAAGTTTTTGATGAAACTAAAAAAGCGAAAGAAAGAAAGCTTTGATATATCATAGCAATTGATTAAAATTTTTAAAGTAATCAGTAAATAAAATGACACGGCGTCATTTCGTTAATAAAATAAAGCGAATAAAACAGAAAATATTTAACATACGTAAAAGTTGTTTTGATAGTTAGAACAACAATAAAATGAAAAAAATTACAATAACAAAAATACAATAAGAAAACAAGTTTTTTTTCAAATTCTGAGCTTTTGCTTTGAATATTTAAAAAAATCCCCAAAAGCACTGATTTCACGCGAATTATAAGCGATGTCGGAGCATAGGTTTCTAATTAGGCTTAGAAGCAGCAATTTGCAAAGTTTTATTGCAAACAAAAGCTCACATTATCCGCCTATGGTAAGAAAGACTAAAGCAAAAACCAAAGTTCAATGAAACATTTTTTAAGATTTTTGTTTTTGTATTTTTTGTAGTGATGTTTTTCTACTTTGCTTTATGCGTTTGTTTACTCTTGGCAAAATAAAGTAAAAATAAAACTGGATAAGGTCATCAATGGTGTCACAAATACAAAAGCAGTAAACTAAACAACACATGCGCAAAACAGTTTCTGCTGCTTAGCTTAAAGAGTGTGGTCAAATGATTGGCTAAAACGTGCCGCCGATAAGATAGAACTTTTATAACAAAACTGCTGCAACGATAGTAGCGAGTCAGATATATTTTGTAACGCAATTCAAAGTGAAACTTTGCGTTAAAGCAATGCACTGAATGTGTTGTATCCCAACCAATATTTGGAAGATGGTTGAATCTTCCATCTTCCAGGCGATGAATACTCTTTTAGAAGAGTATAATTAACATTTTTTTAAATTTCATATGCTGTACTGTGCAAAAAGTATCCGGAATTGAGTTGTCTTCCATTTCCGCGGTATGATGCGCGCTGAATTCCTTTCAGAAAGACAAACAACAAATAAGAAATATAATTTAGTGGTCAAGAATCGGTTGTGAGAGTGTACGCCGCAATAATTCACCATCGCATGAAATGCCTGTAAAATTGAGATAATGAAAATTCTCTTACGAGATTTTTTATATGATTGAACTAAGATACCTGCATTTGGAGTATTTCATTAGACGCGTAATTTCTTAAGCTATCCGATGCCATAAAAATCGCGGATATTTTTTTTTTTTTTGAGATACGCCCTTTTTGTTTAGTACGGCAGTAAAGCCATAAAAGAAAATTCATTCAATCCGCCTACAAAAAGTGTATGAAAAACTGAATGGCAAGCGGTTGAAAATGACTATATAAATTTTTATAAATAAATAATTTCATTTCGCTTCATATTAAATTGAGGATTTTTTTTTGCACTAAAGTTATTTGCAGTGTACATGTATGACCATATTTCTCCAGAACAAACTTTAGCTTAGCATCATAATATGACCACGCGCTGGATCGAAATTACCGTATCATCTCGTCGATTGAAATATGGCTCTTCCGCGATTAAAAATGTTTGCTAGGTTTAATTAAATATTGAAAATAAATATGTACATATGTACAATAACATTTTTCACACGGTACATTTACCTCATTTTTAAAGTTACAAACATAAAACAGAAAAGCATTTAAATGGAACGACAAAGTTGTAATCTTTATTTTTATTGTAAACAAGCAACTTAAGAAAAAATAACGAAAACATGACAAAAAAAGAAAAAGAAAGCTGCTTCACACTTTAAAAAAAAAGAAGTTGTATAAATAGGTAAATTTGCGTATATAAAAGAAAAGTTTTGAAAACAAAGACGCATATTTACACGTCATTTTTCGTTCCAAATCTACAGCTGTTGATAACTTTAGATCCGACCCTAAAAATTGTTCCTGTACTTTTTAAGTTAAGTGTTTTATTCTTATTGTTAGTCAAATAATTTGAGATAGTAAGAGTGAAATTGCTCTCAATGAGATATTTTAGCTAAAAAAGTACGGGACAAGAATTAATTAAAGATTTGGTTAATGCAGTTAAGTGCCACAGTGTTTAAGAACAGAGTATAAGAACAAGGAATTCTTAAGCTGTTATTGCTTGTGACCACAGAATTATTTTTGTAATATTTAAGTCTTGGGCCTTTTTCTTTTGTACAAATAACGAACGATTGAAAACGTTTAGATATTGATTTCATAGCTTAATAAATTGACTACAACTGACATCTATATTAAGTTGTTTCAGAAATTATCAACTCATTACAATTTTTTTTCTATCTATCCTGCTTTATTTTTATTTATTTCTGCTTAACATCGGAAACTATATGATCAAATTGTGACATTTTTAAATTAATTTTCTACCATATTAAATACCCATATTTTCGATCCAGACATTCTCAAATTATTTCGATTTTTATTTTTCTGCTTTATTTTCATTTAACCACTGACGGGTTCCTAATTTGATTCCTAACAATTTTTAACCAAAGAAATTCTTTGGCTAAAATTATGTTACTTTATTTAGAGGGGAAGTGATAAGATGTCTGTTTCTCGCAATTTTGCGTTATCATTTACTTAAGTAAGTTTTGTGGTACGTTAACAGCATTTAGTTAACTTTAGGAACAAAAATTATTATAAAGGTTAGTACGCAAACACAGCTTGTCTGTTATTAGCAGCTATTATTTGCTTTGGTTAAACCTAAAAGTGAATAAAACGCATGAGTTTAACCTTTTATAGTTCTACATTTGACGAATAGGTGGCATGACAGTGTTTGACAGAAGTTCTAATTTAAAATCAGAGCCGCCTTTATGGCCGTGTGGTTGAACAGGGCCTAGCGCGGTAAGGGGCCTCACGTATCAGTACATAATTTTTTTTTTCGAATCATCAAATGATTTCAAACTGTTTTTAAAGTGTCGCAGACGCTAATACCAAAGTTTTCTTTTCGTTTTTCGTTGTTTCATCACTGTTTTTATTATGTATCTATTTTAATATTTGGGCCTAGCACGGACTGGGTGCACAAGGCCTCGCGTGACCTAAGAACGCTTCTTCAAAATTCCAGCAAAGTTGCCATATATTTTTGATTATTTTGGGTTTGTGTCTACAGCTAACAAAGATAAAAACAGTTCCATCAATTGAACTAGAAATTGAGCTGGTTCACGAATTTGTATGAGATTTTGGTTTAACCAAAACGAACAAAACACGGCTATTGTTAAATTCCTTGCAATGTGGTGCTCACACCGACCTCGTTTTCGTTACTTTTTTATATGCATGTTGTTTTGTAAAATTATCGAACTATCGGTCTAACGAGTAGGTGGCATGCCTGATAGTTTAGTGATATTTTCGTGTTTTTATTTAGGAGTTCGATGTACTTATCAGATTAAAAATACAAAATCAGCTGTTACTGCCGAGTTAACGAAACAAAACAAGAACAGGTTCTTCACAGTTAAAAGCTTTACCGAATTACCAACTAACGAATTATCAAACTAACGACACCGGTGTGAATATCTCTCATGTGCATGCTGTTGCTTACTTTTTTGCGACAATTACAGGTACATATTTCAAAATATAATGTATTTGTAATTGGTTACTTTCTTGTGATAACTTCACGCATTTGAAGAAACAATTGAACTACGTTCTCTTATGAGTATAAGATATCCACAAAAGAATATTATGAACAATTTTATTGTTATTAATTTAAAAATTGATTTTAGGAATCACAAAGTCTGCCATTAACCTTTCGTCAAAATTTCAATTTTCAATTTCCATTTTCAATAATATTGTAAATAAAACTTTTACGTACGGAATAAATGAGGTTAAACATTTTATTTATGTGTCACACTAGTTGTTGTTGGCCTTTAAAAGTTGAGTTTCATATGTATGTACATTTATTTTCTTGCTATTTGTTTTGTTAAATTTCAATCGTGATTTAGTCACAATAGCAACTGACGATTAAGATTGATAGCGTGCTTTAATTAAACAATGACCAAGCACAAAAATTTCCTTTTTAAAACGACAAAAAACTTTGTGGAAACTAAAAATAAAAATATAACTGAGTCAACAATATAACATGGTACTCGTATCAGTGGATTATGTCAACAACCAGTTTACCATGCAATTATTAGTAATTTTTAGTATTAACTTTGTTAGTATTATTCGAATGTTATGTTAAAAATTGCGGCTTCTCTTTGTGAGTGTTTTACATTTCTTAAAAGCTTTAGAATTTAATTTAAAAATTTTGTTTTCGTTTTACTGTGCGTTCACACTGAACGAACGAACTAAACATTTTTGGATGTTTTCTATAGTTCAGCAAATTCTGTGACATTATAATTTTATTTTCACAGAGAGTGTTTAAAGTTTTTAAGGTTCACATCAAAAGATGTGCCCTTACAGTTTTATTGGTAAATTTGAAAAAAAAAACACTGCATAATTTTAAAAATCCTTTTTGAGAATTACTACATTTCTGCTTAGAGCAGAGCATAAAAATTCTTTACTAAAACTTAACACTATTTACGTATCTTTTATTAAATTTCAAACTTTTTACGAATACCGAATTAACTTTTTCCAAAAAAAAAAACATAGATATTTGTCACGTTATACTGATTGTTTATACACATAGCAATATTTATTTGATAAAGCTCTCATTTTATCAAAACGTGTTTCATATACTTTGCGAAATTTAAATTTTAAAAAATTAAAAGAAAGGTGAACGGAAAAACAGCCCATATTTTTTTTTTCATTCAATACCGACCGCTCAGTTCATTTTTCCTAGAATGGAAAAACGAATTTTTTTCATTAGCTTTAAGGAAAATTTGTCTTCTGTAATACATTGTACCGAACATTGTGCCGATAAGATATAATGCAAAAACCATGTTCAGCGAATTATTACAGGCAAATGAATTCGGCGCGTTTAAAGATGATGCCATATCTGCACTGAGAAAACAAGTAAGATAATTAAGTCAAGTTCAAAGCCGGTTCCCATCTAATTAAAAATATAAGAAATCCAGTAAACTCAAACCATTATCAGGTTTAACAAAAATCTATTTGTGTCATGCTCGGAATCGATTTGAGAATCTTAGCTTTGCCGCTAAGCCACAAAAACACTGATTAATTATGGTATTTTTAACACTTTCAACTTCAATATGCAAATCTAAATTTATTTCCATTAAAATGCAAAGAGCATATATGTATTATTATTTTTATTTAACTACCTCAGAGGTAACTACAATTTAAAGACTTTGTGGAATTTGAAAAGTGTTTTTTCAAAAGATTTAGAGATTCACAAAAATAGTGACGTTCAAAGTTAGTAACATGTTTTATTATCACTTTGAGGGCGTTCCAATTTTTTGTAAATAGTTAGCAAGTTCTGCATCAATTCAAATCAGAGGTTTTGGGGCAATTTTTTTAATTGGACAAACGGTGACTTTCAGCTACTTTAAGCTCTAGATAAAAGTATTGAATAATTCGAATCAGCAAGGCAATAAGAAACGTTATCCTTGGGATATTTCAAACCAAGCAAGGTAAAAAAAACTTAGACCCAAAGAAAACACAAATATCATAGCGAATAGTACAAGTAAATTCGTCGCTAGTTAAAGTTTGTGTAGATTCTTGCTTGGTGAGTCCTTATCAGGAAATAAATAGTAGTACAAGTGGATTCGTATATATTCATGTATTTGGGGCCCTTCATTCCGAAACTGATATCCTTTTGTTCTTTAGAGTTATTATGGATGTTTGCAAAATCGTTGTACTTATATGTGTTTTTTAATAGCGGGAATATAAAGTAATGGAAGGATATATTAATTCGTCAAAATTCAATTCAAGAGCAAATTTTGGTACTGTGTATACGAAAATTCAACACAAAACATTTTGTATTGGAATGTAACAGCACTGAGGCCAAGCTAAAAGAGCACACAATGACATCATAGCCTGTACATTTAAAAATCAAATAAATTTTTCGTCATGGAGTAGCAAAACTTTGTAGACCTGTTATACTTCATATGCAATTGCAATTATGCAGAAATTGCGACAGGCAATCAAAATATCCCATTGCAATAAATGTTTATAAAAACAAAACAGAAAAAAAAATAAATATTAATAAGGTATGTAAATGCAATACATTTAAGGTATTGTATTTTTTCATGTCGTGGAGGAACCTGCCATATTTCAAAAAAATAAAACATTTATACATGCAAACAGTATACATACATAGTATGTATGAATATGTAATATATTGAAATTGATCATCAGTTCAAAATATTCAATGAAAAATGCATTCATTTTTTTTGCAATATACAAAAAAAAATTTAATTTTCAACAAAAATCCATGCAAATAGCAAATTTCGCTTCGGGGACACGAAATATTTTAGCTTATAACATGATTATTTATATACTTAAGTCAGCGTAGAAAGCGATTGTTTGTTTCATTGCGTTTTTTGTGTAAAAAAAAATTTTGTCTAAAAATAAATCTTATAATGCATAAAAAAAATAATAATTTTTTTTTGCTTTGAAATATCAAGTAAAAAGTTAAGACAACTGCATGTGTCAAATTCAGACAAGTGCTTTTTCTTTAGTTGACTGGATGTTCTTGTATTGCCCCAAGTTTTCTTTTAATTTTTTTTTTGTGTTTTATAAATAATTTGTAAAAATTAAATTTAGCACCCTACATGAAAAAATTAAGCATACAAAATTTTAATTTTTAAGAGATTATTTATATTATTTAATATTTTTTATTGTACATTTATTTAGTGCGTTTAAGCTTAAGTTAAAGAAAGACTGCTTTGAAGATCTTAGCCACTTCCACTTTGTTATTGCTGACTTGAAGTCTCAACAGCAAGCTTGCAAAAACCAGCGTAGATTTATGTAAAAGCATAAAATAAGCATTACTTCGCGAGTGACACTGGTCCAAAAAAGGACAATACAGCCTAAGAGCTTCTTATGCACAAAAGATATTTGTTTCACGGGAACAAAACAAAAAGCTTTCCACGCACAAAATATTTTTAATTTGGATATATCTTCACCAATCTATATAAATTCATGTAACAAAAAAATTGCACATTAATGCTGAGCGTAGAGTGCCACATACATATATCTCATAAAAATGCACAATTTTTTCCAATTTGCAATTCGTTTGAATATTTTGCAAAAACCTCCATAAGAACGGAGCTGACGGACTGGCTATTGACCTACTTTCTGTTTCGGAATTTGAATAAATTTTGTCAACAGACGACGTTCTCTTTTGTTTCATACAAATTTAATTTATTTCATACATATTTAATTGATATGCAATAAATAAGAATTAAGAAGACAAGTTTTCGATTCTGAATCTCCAAATTTATAAGCTGTAACAGTTAAAAAACTTTACGAAATCATTAATAGCCATATTTGGTATATGTTTGCATTTATAAAAAAAAACAAACTCCGACTAACGACATAAATTACGCTTTAACATTTTATTTTAAGCTTAATTTAAATTAAAAGTTACACACGTCAAATAATCACATATATTTGTGTGTACATATGTAACTTCAATGTTACGAGTAAAAGCAGGAAAGAAAATACATTTACGCATTGCTTTTATAATAAAATTTGAATTTCTTTGTTTTAAATTGAACATTAAATGTTTACGTTTGATACATATTTAGTTCAATGAACATATTTAAAAGGAGAAATTATTGTTTAAGTTAGCAAAAATTGTAGTGATAATTTTTAGCAAGAATAGCACTTATCATGCAAGTAGCAAATACTACACGTTTATGTTATATAGATAAAAACGAAAAAAAACATTTATAATGAGCTTTGTTATTATTATAAATATGGGTAAATAACATCAGTAACGCAAGCAAAAATTCCATAAACCAATTTGAATTTGTTTGCTATCACAAAAATCTTTCAAATTAACTATTTGAAACTGGCATGTATTTTAAAGATAAGGTTAAATACTTTTAAAAAAAATATCACAGGGATCTTCACATGTGGTCTTGGGTCTTGGTATCAAGTTAAAATCTTATACTGCTAATAACAGCATTTGTTAAAACTAGTGTTTTAAGCTTTAAACTCCTACTATCGCGAAGTTTGAAAATTTAATTTAATTAATCTCATTTTGTAGATTACGCTAATCAATCTCTCACCTCTTTGGTTAGTTCCACTTGACTTATAAAAGGACTCAACTCAATTTCTCCATCATTTTCTACGTCTTCCTCTTTTTTAACGCAATTTGTTGCAGATGAACATGACGCCACTTCATCTAAGGTATGTTTACCAACTTCATCATCATCTACATTTTCCACTTTAATACTCGAAATACCATCCGGTTCAGGAAAGGTATCATTGAGTGCACCAGCACTGTGCGCCTCAGCATAATTTGAATCATAAGCAAATCTCGGGAGATGTCCATCAACATGAAAATCCAAATATGTATGATTAAGTGGTTCCTCTTTCATCGGTAATCCTGCATACGGGTTAAATGCTGCTGGTAAATCACCGAAATCGTGAAGATCCGCTAAGTTCTGTTCCCAGACTGAAAGTTGATCTTGAAAATGTTCAGAATTCAGAAAGAGGTCTAAATCAGGAGCAACTAAGCCGCCGATGCTAATGCTACTCGAGTCGGCAGAGCTAACAATGCTAGCCGCCGCAGCAGTGGCTGCTTGTTCGAGTGCTACTGCACCAACTGCAGATGCAGCCGAAGATGGCGTTGGTGTGGCTTGCAATTCTTGCATCGCAGCCGTTTGATTCGCTGTATCACCTTGTACATTGAGCAAATAGGCAGTAACATTATATTGATTATTCGAGTGCTGTCGATCGAAACGCACCAAGTCCTCGATAAGCGGCATCATTGTTTTCCGATTCGCATAGGGATACTCAACCATGGGTACGGCACGTAACATTTCCAATTCCCAACCATCACCATCCCGTAACTCCAGTTGAGAATCCCAGCTGCCAAGACGTTGATACAAATAATTATCCGGATCTACTTGGAGCAGGCTTAAGGCCAGCGCCAACTGAAGCATTTTCATTGCATAGGATTTTTTATTAGAAATCATTTTTGCTGTTGCCGTCGCTGTCGAAGATGCAGCTAATTAATTTATAAATTTATGTGTGGTTTTGATTAAAGCTGTTGTTTTTGCTGTTTCAATTAAACTATGTGGGTGGGTAGTGTGAATTGCCTGTCAGCTGCGTATACGACAGCAGCGACTTCGTCGTCGTTGCGCCGTTGGATCGTTCAATGACGCCTCCTTGTATTTGCTATTTCTCTTATATTTTTTTTTCACGTCAATTCCAAGAAAAACAGAATAATCGAGAGATATAAACAAAACAAGACGCAGATTTTTTTCTGTTTTCTTTCTTTTTTATACTTAAAACGCAATTTTCTTTTAGCCTTGAGTCTTCTTATGCGTTTCCTTGCGTCTCAGAACTGTACTGAGTGGAGTTGCGACTTGGGGTTACTGTGAGGAAATTGACCCGTGTCCTTTGCAAATTTGTTCACAGCAAATTAGTTTTTTCAATGATGCCGTCTTTGCATGGAAACTGCAAAAAAAAAAAAAATAAATAACAATTAAATTAATTGGTATACTTAGATGAACTATATAGCTTAAATATGTATATAAAATGTAAATGTTTATGATTGAAAATGAATTCCCATAAATCTTTCTAATTAAGAAACAATTTACCTTTTTTAAAAACTTAACGTAGTTATAATTATTATGAGTTGCAGCAATAAAAATGTTTATTGTAAATACAAGTGCATGAAAAATGTCGAAATAAACATTTTTGATATAATTTACCCTACAGACTCGTACTAAGTGAAAAAAAGGACGTAGAAAATGATAATATAAATTTTTTTTTTTAAATTCACGTTTAAATTGACCTTATAATATTTGTTTTGTTTTTTTAATGCGATGTTTATCTGTGGCAACAAGGAATTGAGCTAAGGTAGGTATTTTAAGGCCTTTGGTAAGCTCTTTTTTTTAATTCAGAAAATAACTGCGAAAATTAGGAAAAATGTATAGAATGTTTTCGTACTAAGTTTTCTGTAAACAAGAAATTTAATTAATAAAATCAACGAATAACAATACGTATACGATAGGTGATACCTTAACAAATTATATCAGAGATAAGTTTCAAACAATTTCTGTATAATTTTCTGGAAAAGTAACTAATGACAAATTAATTTCTTAGGCACCGTTTCAAGGACAAAGCTTTGAAATTTAAGAGAAAAAATTTTAATGTTTGTAGTCGACTGAATATTATTAGTTAATTGAAAAAATTTTAATTTAGAAAAAATATTACCATAATCAAAACAAAACATGTCAGACCAGGTATTTAAGTTTTCGATTGAATTCAATTGTATATAAATTATGACAACTTTTTCGATGCCGTGTTCTTAATCATATATGAATCTTTCAAAAATTGTTTTTAAGCGCCACGTAAAAATTGAGTTGATGCACTATTGAGAAAGACTATTGAAATAACGGTGTCATTTCCATTAAACCTTAAAAATGAATATTAAAGTTAGGTCTAATGGAAATTTTTTCGTTTCTGTGCAACTACGTGGTAGGTACTTTTATGCCTCACAAATTAACTATATAGGCGATGAGCCGCCAATCCTGAAAGCCCCGTGATCGAGGATTTGAAAATTTTTAATGAAAAAAAATAGGCATTCTAAATCTTAAAAATATGAAAAATAAAGATTTTCGGACTTAAACAAAGCAATTGAAATTTAGTGACTTCTAAAAATGAGCAAAAAAAATCACTTTTTTTGGACTTTGATCACTTGTAACTCTATCAAATCTCATTTGATTTTCATAAACTCCAAACTATTAGTAAGAAAAAATAATACCTTTTGAATGTTGTGCAACTGATTTAGTTGAAAAAAAAATTGATGGCCAAATAAATGAAAAAAGTGCAAAAAACGGGTTTTGGGGAATACTCGAAAACGATTCTTAAGAGAAAAAATGGTTGGCATATTTGCAATTTGCGGCCCAAAATACATAAAAAAAGTTTGTGAGAAACCAGATCTGTTTTTGTTTAAACTACATAGTGATATAGATAATTCAATCATAAAAAACAAACATAAAATTTTCAATATTTGAAAAAAAATGAAAAAAATTGTCAGCACATCTTGAACTACAACTTGAAAATTGCGTAATATAGATTAGAATTTTGAGAAAATTTTTAAGAAAAATCAAAGATGTCGCACTTTTCGAAAATGTCGATTTTAATCTTTAAACGTTAATAACTAACTGATTATTACTTCGAATAATTTTTTGTTTTTTTCAGAAACTACATACAAATACAAAAAAAAATGACACCCTACTTTTAATTGATATCAATATTTATTACTAGTCTATGGTTAATTGAAAACTTTTTGCCTTAAAATTTAGAAAACCGATTACTTAATAACGGTTTTGAATACAAGACTGGAAATCGGTGTGTTTCTTTTAATACGCACTAAAACATATCAAAAAATTTGCGAAACCGAAGAGGGTCGGGCCAAAATCTCGGTGATTTGGCATAGAATGCCCTATGTATAGTCCCCATTCACTGGAGTTTGAACCTGGGCATTCCGTACTGTTTCATGCGCAGTTTAACGACATTAGTCAAGCCTTTTGTTGTATTTTGGCTGGCTTAACATATATTGTATATGAATATTGCGAAAGGTGCCCGATGCTGACTTATAGGCATAGAATGTTGCACATATCGTCAGTTTTGACCGTTAGAAGTGAATGCCGAAATCAAAATGAGATTTCGTGAACAACAAACGATTTTTTCTATGTCTATAAGTCAGCATCAGGCATCTTTCGCTATATTCTTCCACAAAAAGATGTTTTTCCACTAATCTCTGCCCATTGCCAGGTGTTATTGCAGCAGAGTCCTTAAAAGGGTGATAATATTGCAATCCTTTTTGCCGTTTTACGTGTTCTGACTTTTTTAAAATGTATTTTTATTGGGTTTCGAGCATTGTATACAAAGTTAAGAGAACGACCAATCGATCGAGCTATTTTTCGTTGGCTTATCCCTTCATTACTTAATTGGTTAGTGATAGCGCATTCTTCTTTTGTTAAATTGCTTCGTTTGGCCCATATTTGAACAACCTAATATGATTATTTTTTCTAAGTAACTAAACAAAATATGTAACTGAAATTAATAAAAAAATACTCACAGTGTCTACTTTAATCACAAAATTAATAATTTAATTGCATTAAAGACGGTGACCATATCTTTGTCCACGTGTTACTACTGACTTCCATATATTGATAATAGCGTTTGTTTTCAGAGTTTTCTACCAATCATTATCGGAGTAAGTAATACCCATAAATAATTCCCCCAAAGTTTTCGTTTGTAAAGGTTTGTCAAAAAATTTAATGTATATTTCTAAGTTATTAGTGATCCTATTATATTGTCCACAATTTTATATACATCCAAAAATGTGCTTCTACACAACATCCAAGGAAGCGTTTTTTTTTGCATTTCATATGCTTCTACATCCTATGTTAAAAAAGATTAGCAGTGAGAAGTGCATTGAAAGCAGCTTTCTGCTTCCCTTGAAGCACATCCGAAGCGCTTCCGTTTCCCATTGGGTATGCTCCCGTGACAGATAATAAGAAAACAAAACAGCTTTAATAATATTCATATTATACAATTGACCGTCCATATACTATGTGGCTCAGTTTTGGCCAATTTTGATCCTCTCACTTCGACGAAACCTTACGTGACCTTTAACCCTTTCTCCCTAGCAATGCTTGGTAGGTTTTTTTTAAATCGTTGTGTGCATGGGCGACAATTTTAAGTTTGTCAAACGGTTGGGTGAAAAACTTGCAACGTGTGTATTTTTGTCATTGACGACAAAAGAAACAACTACTAAGGGGCCGTCCATAAATTACGTGAGTCAAAATGGGGGGGAGAAGGTCCGGCAAAATCTCACAAAGGGGGAGAGGAGGTCAACGAAAATCTCACGTCGACTTTTTAATGCAGAGAGCATACATTATAATAGAAGATTACATGTAAAAAGTATAAGGAAAGTCTCACGGAAGGGAGGGGTGGAGTCCCGCCAAAACTCACCAAATCTCACCAATGGGAGTGAGGGGGGATGACGAATTTTCAAAAAAACATCTCACGTAATTTATGGACGTCCCCTAACCACTCGCTCAGAACGTAGCTTCTTTTTTGGCGTTGCTACGACCTTATCAACACTGAAATTTTTCATATTGCCATTTCATGTCCATTTCTTATAAATACACCACCTCCTTAAAAAACTATATCATATCGTTGGTATAAAGATTAGAAATCTGTACTAACTTTTTTACTTAAGTATATTTATACATCAAATGTTTAATGAATGATGAATGAGTTGTGGCCAATGCATTTCGTTATTAAAATAGGATAACCTTCAAGAACGTACACTCACCTTTGTTTGTGCGATGGTTTTTTATTCCCTCGTTGCGCTCTCTTCTCAAGCGCACACTCTATTTTATGAATTTCAATAGAGCTGCGATATCAAAGGGGTGTTTGTGGCGTTTTTTCCCCCCTCAAGAATCTTTGAAAGCAAATTTAGAAAAAATAAAAATGAAAAGCAGAGAGCAATTTTCACTTTCGGAGAAAGTTCAAATTTGAAGGCAGCAATCAGTCGTTGTTGCTGTTGCTCTTGATATTGCTTCTGCTGCTGCTGCTACTATTACTGTTGATGTTATTGCTGATTAAATTTGGAATTTCGCTGCTTTTGTTATTATTGATGTTGTTGTTGCTATTGTTGTACTACACAGGTCTGGCTGTGGGACCACACTAACTGCGTGTGTCTGTATTTGTGTTTTCGTGCGTCCTTGAACTTGGCTAATGTCTTTTGTATGATAAAAAAAAACACAACAAATGCAAACACAAAAAAAAAGTTAGAAAAAAAGACAACAAATACTTTCTTCCAATAAAATAATTCTTTATAACAATGGGTATAATTTTTTTCTTGCTGTTCTTGTGAATTCAAAAATTTTTATAATTTTGCTTTATTTTTCACTCACTGTTTTATTAATTTTTTGTTTAATTCTTTTTTTTTTTTTTTTGTTTTTAACTTTACTTCACGATGGCAAGACTTAAATCGCGGTGGGAACGTGCGTGTCCCGCACGCATTACCGTTTCAGTTGTTGCTCTAATGTCGGCAACATTTTTGAAGATTTTGCTGTTTTTAAAATTGATGTATTTATTTTATAACTATTTTTGCTTTTAAATCTGTTAAATTAAAAAAAGAAGAAGTTTTTTATAAACATTTTATATTTATTTATTTTATTTTTTAAATTCAACTCAATTATTGTCGTTTTTGTTGCTGCTGCCATTGTTACTGTCGTTTTAAAAACTTTTTGTATGATTCACACTCTGGTTGTGAACTCACCAGACTGCGTCTTTTACTTTTTTTAGCATTATTTTTTACTACGTAGGTGTTTAACTCTCCATATGCTAAGAAGAATTGAGGGGGTACTTTTACTGAGGGGGGACATTGAAAAGCGTCCAAAGTATTGCGCGGGGCAATAAAGCTTCGTTTTTCACTATGATGAAAATACCAAGTAAAACAACCGAAATTTCATTGTTGTTGTAGATTTGATGACAAAGAACTTCGCTTAAGCATATGTAAATGACAACTTTAATGATTCAGTGTTGTTAAACATAATTAAATTATTGGTTAAATAAATTTGGGAATAACTAACAATACTAGCAGTTCTATATTTTATGTACCCATAGTACATGGGTTCGATTCTCGTAAAAGTAAATGTTTTTTTTATTGATATCAATGAAAATAAATGTTACTTTAAAACCAGGTTGTAAATATTTAAAAGCACGTTGTCCTGCTTTTAAATTTAAAACGGGCTTATAGAAAAAAGCATCTTTTCTGACGAGAATCGAACCCACGTACTGTGGGCTATGAGTTCACAGTCCTAACCATTACGCCACGCTGCCTCATAAGTATATTCGATATTTTTATTATTCGTTTTGTTCACTGTGTCTACAATATTTTGTGTCAATAACGCAGGGTAATCTATTTTTTAAAATTTTCTCTTAGTTTAATGCAAGTTTTTCTTTTTTTATGGGGTCACTCAGTATCTTCGATTTTGGGTAAAAACCAGGTTATAACTTTATTTTGCGACTATATGGCCCATTATATTTATATCTTAGTTTTTAAAAAACCACACTGATGTTCGCATAAAAATTAATATTTTTTTTAACCGTGTAGGTATTTTTGTAGTTTTAAGTGTGTGAAACTTTTATTTTACGCTCAATAAATGACTGAATAAGTGCCTTTGGGGTTGTTTTTGTTTAACAAGGTTTTTTATATAAAAACTTTCTGTTTCGATTTACACGGTTTTCTGAGAAACATATATTTCGTGTAAGTCGGGGGACACCTGTGCTTCCTTGATATTTTAGAAATGATAAGATCAATTATACATATGTATACATATGTACATATGTAATAATGTATGAAATATTGAATTGGAAAAGTTAAGGTTTCATGAAATGATTATTATTAGCGGTAATTTTTATGGCAAAATATTTCGAGATATCCCTCATTAAAATAAATCAATGAATCCACCATTAATCAGATGAAAAACGAATCGTTTTCACGAGTGTGGAAATCATCTTTGATTTGTTATTTATTTGACTAACTTATGTGACGGGGAACAGCCTCCTGAGTAATTTTGTTTACATATGTAAATATTTTAAGCCAACAAGCCATGCTTTAAAATACTAACTCCAAAAATAGTAATAAGTTTGAAATCACTGATATAATTTTAATTGAAATCGGCTTATCGGCTTTTGAGTTGTAAAATTGTTAAGGTTTTGACTCTTTTTTCAAAAAAGTATTTCGAAAAAAAACTTAATGTTAATCTTTATTTTTAGTTATGAAGAAATTACGAAAACCTACAAAGCAAAAAATTCATATCAGGTGTCTTACACTACACAGAATAAAAATTACATACATTTATAAAAATAAATTTAAGAAAATCATTGTTCAAAGCAAAATAAAGTGTTTATATGTCAAATGTCCCAATGATAATGTCATTTGAATGCTTCCCTCGAGGAGGCATTCGGTTTGGCACTATCATTTTCCCATTCTTTACTTTCTATCTGGCACATTCTTGTTTTTTTTTTTCTTCTTTTTTTTGTCTTTATTTAAGTATTTAAGTACATATTAACAATCGTTAAAAGAAAAAACTTTAATGCTCTGCGAGCAAGAGTAATGTATTCATTAATAAAAATCATTACCATGAGGCAATTTCTGTATCATCGTATGTTATATAAGTATCTAGATAGAGCAGGCCATACTGTCATAGCCGCCAATATACAATAAGAGAAAATGTAGTAAATGTACTTTCGTTACATTGCTATAAAGACTCAATAAAATACAAATAAGATTTTAAATTTAACTGATTTGATCTGAACGTCATATCTGACATTTTCCAGGTTCTTTAATTTATGTCGTCAATTTGAACAGTGTCCTATAACATACATACAAAAACATAATTAAGGTGATGTTTATTTTCTGTACAGTTTTCCACTTGATCACATTTTACTTTCATAAAATTATTAGAATGCATACTTAAAAATATCAACTTAGTATACTTCTTCTAATATGAAGTTTATTGAACTCAATCAAGTTTCCAGTACAGTAGACTCTCGATTTAACGTACTTATGTTCGAAACAAGAGTACATACGATTAAACTTTTCATCAAATTGTTGGTCAAAAAATTGATTCAATTGATATTTGATAAGTTGATGAATAATTATCAATAGTTTTCATCGCGTCGCTTGCAGAAAAAATATTGCGGAGAAATTCTGGCTTCTTCATACTTGTCAGTAATTTTTGCTTCGTCTGAATTGAGTTCCAATATCGAACGTTTAAACAATTATCTCTCAAACAACGAAGGACCTGGTTACTTGTTTTGTTCTAAGCTTACCCTTAACTGCAAATTTGCGAGACAGCTGATTTTGATCGGTTTTTGGCTGCCTTTTTTCTTGTTTATAGTTGCAAGTTAACTTAAATTTTTTGTTGATTTAATCGGACTTTGTATTTTAATTAAAAAAAAGGCAAACACAAAGCGTATATCATTGAATTACAGAAGTTGAAATGCATGTATTTTATTTGAAACAACTACAAAAACCCTCGATTTAACAAAAAAAAAACCAGGCATTTCATTATACATTTCATTATATCGAGTCTACTGTATTTAATTCTCATTACTAAATAAATTGGAAATTCTAATCAGTAGCATACCAACAAAACAAATTGAAAGAATTATACGTGTATGGTTAGCAACACTGTTTTATGTTGATGAAACGTCAAAGGCAGTAAAGTGCAAACAAAGCAACAAAGAAAAAAACTTTCGCAAGACACAATGCAGACTTTGACACAAAAAATCCCATACCATACGACAAAATGAACATACGACGAACCCCTATAAAAAACGCATCATAGGAAAAACAGAATTTTTGGGCACCAATTGCAGACAGTTTTTGTTATTTTACTTTTATTTTTATACTCCTTTTAGCATAACCAAACAAATGTTTACCATATTATTAATTGTTCGAGAAATCTTAAAAATATGGTGAAATAAATTAAAATGCAAAAAATCTGACAGCAATGGCATGATGATTCCCCCAAACGCACACGCACAGGCGATGACAGCAACAACAAAAAAACAAGTGCAATTTTGCATTTGCTCTATTGAAAATTTACGAATTCACTGATTGTTTTTTATTTTAGTTATGATTTGATTATTCGTAGGATTTTCATTTATATTGAAGGCGTTTCAATTTTTATTTTTGCTTCACTTCTTTAAAATTACTTTTGCTCTTCACACGCTGTTTCGTTTACGATTTTCAACCTTTTTTATATTCTTTCAACACTTAACACGTTTATTCACTCACTGTTTTCTTCACTTCAAGTAGGAAATTTGGTTTGTAGTTTGCTTTTGCATTGACAATTTGTTTTGAATTTTTTCCTATTTGCTCACAAATGCGCTGATTTGTTTATTAATTTCTTGGCTAAATAGTATTTTCCTTTGTTTTTTTTTCTTTTCGATTTATTAGTTTTGTTAATTTTCCGAAATTCGTTAAAAGACTGCCGTGGGATTTATGAGAAACACTTTGCCACACTAGTGGCGACCACACGACGAATGATTCGTCGTTTTGTCGCTTGTCATTTCTCATTCAACTTTTTTTTCAATTTCGCTGTGGTGAAAATGCGAAAAACGCAGATAAAAGCTCGCATGTGTAAAAATAAAAGCTTTTCGTACGAAAGAGGAATACTTTTTTTTGCAAAACGTCAAAGTGACATTTAGTGTTTGTAGTGCTACGATAGGCATACCAGGCTTAAGTATATGGAATGATTCACTAACATGGTTGCAGTAATGTCAAAATCGAGCAAAATAAAACGTGAAGATCTAAACAGAACTGGGACGTGCGATTTATCTTCAGTGTCAAATTGCACCAAAAAATAGAATTTTTTCTATTTCTCTGCTATAAATTTTCTCGTGTTAATTTTGTACTCACTACAAACCTATAGGAAAAACAGAAGAAAAATCGGTCGTCCCAGCTCTGTTTAGCTCTTGATTTAAACTTTTTGTTTTGTTGTGATTATGACTGACCACTGAGGAAGAGTCTTATATGCTCTCCCAGTGTTGCATTTTAACATTTTGACAATTTTCGGCAATATACATAACTAGGGCAGTTCACATTATCCCACAAGCTGTCCAACATGGTCTGACAACATCAATGGTCGATAATGCGAACTCTAGAAAGAGACCGCTTGACACACATGTTGGACGGATTTCAAATTTTTTTGATTTTTCATCTTTCAACTTATGGTCGAGATTAGTCAAGATTTTTCATTTTAAATAGGATTTCATGCTGCTTTATTCCGATGTGGACACTCACAAATTGTTCTGCAATTGATGCCTGATGAAATGCTCTATCATGTGAACGCAAAGCAATATTGACAGTCACACATGCTGTCAAGCCATGTTGGGCAGCATGTGTGATAATGTGAACCGGGCTACTGAATCATTAGTGGGTGATATATCGAAAATTTTTTGGGCTTCTCTTGTGGTACTCCAAATCTTTTCGACTAAAAACCAGAACTTCAACAACTACGCTATTCACACACCCCGAATTTGAGCGCCGAAGTATGACTTGGAAGTAGTTTTTTAGTTGTGTGAATGCGAAATACGTCGGAGTAGTAGTCCGATATCTCTACGTCGGTATAGTAAGTCGATGCACAAGTTCGCTGTTGTGTGAATGGGGACTTGTGCGTCGGCGTTGAAATATCAAAAATACTTAAATTAATATTTGAGTCAAATAAATGTTTAAAATAGCATTTAGCCAAAATTAAGTTTAAGTAACACAAATAAAGTTTTAAATAAAAATATGAGGAAACATGTTTTATTATTAATTTTTCTTCTTAATTATATATGTAAGTGCCTGAATAACAGCGAACTTGTGAGTCGGTGTTACAAGTCAAAAAGTTGCTGAGTATAGACACTTTTTGACTTGAAAATATCACCTTCCATTTCTCACCGTCATATCACAAAGCCACGTTTAGCTTCGTAGGAGGAGGGAGGATATCAAAGTAGGCCAACATTGAGCCACGTATATTCTCAGTAGTAAACCAGTGTGCCAGACGAATTCGTTACGAATTCGAAGGCTTTGACATCAGGAAACCGATCTTTCTTCAAAAGCGGTTCAACTTTCAGCTTCGATAGCATATTCTGAAAACTTTTAATGTTAATTCTATATTGTCGCAAGACTACAAGATCCGACACGAATAATTTCTTCAGCCTGTACTCATGTCGAGCAAATTATCAACCTATTTTCACAAATGCGAAAAGATCTAACGTCATTTGATGATATTTTTAATGAAGCATCTACAATCGCTGTTGAGTAAAACACTGAATTCCCCGCTCGTGTGGTCGCCAAAAACATCAAAAAAATCGTTTTTTTTCGGTAAGTAATATCCTAATTATACCCTACACAGAGAGTATACGCATATAGCATCTATGCGTAAGGAAAACATACGACTTTATGAAAAATTTTGGACTTCGTCCTTTATTTTTAGTTTAATTCAAAAAACTTAATTTTCGAAATGTATGCCCTCCGTTTTTTGTTTAAAAATTCTCAAAAAAAAATTTGATAAATATAAAAATTTTTGAGAGCGGTTCGTTCGTTTTCTCGTTTTTTTTTTAATTCAAAAAAAATTTATTTTTCAAATTCCGTGTTCCGACGTGATTTGACCAACAAATATTCTTAGACTTATCTATTTAGTAACTATTGAAAGTATTGCAGAGATTTTTATAAAACCAGGTAGTTTGATGCACATGTGAACAAAATTAGGAGTTGGCTAGGTCTTAAGTTTTCAAAGGCTCTCACAGGGAACTGGCACAGCCCACAATTTTTATAAACGTTATATTGAACTAACAACGTAATCGTTATGAAATTTAATACAAATGTACTCGTTATGAGGTATCTTCCCAGTAGGCAAGGGCAGGAGCTAACAGTGCTTCTAGAAGGCCTTCCTTGGTAAGTATAAGGCCTTCCACCCTCCTTTCAAACGTACTTTCTTTTTTATATGAAATGGCCGCAGAAAAAAGGGTTCCTAAGCAGGCTTTCTAAGACCGCTTACCGTAGAAGGACTCTCAGAAGTACTTGACAAAAATTTAATTTTAATAAATTTAAAGACTCTAAATATTGGATTGTTTTTTTTATCTGCGCCATCTCACCTTGCGTTGATATTTTTTTAATGACTTTACAATTTGACAAAGAATACACAAAACTCTACCTACTCTTAATATCTAACCATGTATATACTTTTCATGTCGTATATGTGCAATGCATATGACAAAAAAGTTATGCCGAATCATAAAACATTGCAATACATGAAATAAAAAAGAAACAGAAAAGCGCTAAAGTAAATGGAGTCCTTCTTCTTTGCTTTCTAATATCAGGCCTGATAGCACGTCTGTTGTGGCAAGGCATATTATGCCTTCTGTGATTGTATTTTTATATGCATGAAAATCTAGTTTTGAGAAGTCCTTATATAATCGCAGCAGTGCTAGCAGGCGTTCTCCGAGTAAGGCCTTGCTCATTTGCCTGCTGGGTTATTACAAAAATTTAGCTTCAGTGTGCGTGGCGACTCTCATACAAGTAAAATACATTAAGTGAGCATTCATACTAAAATTTGGTGTAAAAGGTCTGATTATGGAAAGCTATTTCTGGATTTAAATCGGACTGGATTTTATCAGTGAGTGTGTCTTCGTCCTAAATTTTAAGGCTAATTACGGCATATATCGCAGACTATACAAGCTATTGAGCTAAAATTTGGTGATTACGAATAAAATTTATTTAATAACCAAAATTAGGTACTAAGAGATGGGCTTGGCATGCTTTGACTTTTTCATTTTTATTCGAATTTTTCAACATTTTCCATATTATTTTGACTTTAACAATCTTTTAACTTTTTCCAACATATCCCATAAGTATTTTTTCGTCTTTTTCAACATATTTCAACTTAATTCGTCATTTTCTTTATTAATTCGATTTTTTCATCGATTTTGAATTGTTTCAACCTCTTCAACTGTTTTTGAGTTTTTCAACATTTTCCATATATTTCGATTTTTTCAACTTTTCAGCATTTTTCAGCATTTTGCATATTTTTTGGATTTTTTCAATTTCTTTCAACTTTCTTCAATGGTATCCATACACATTTTCAGTTTTTTGCAACTGTTTCAACACTTTTCAAACTATTTTAACTTCCTTACATTTTTTTTCGACTCATTCAAGCTCTCCAACGAGTTTTTTTTCACAGTTATATAAAATGTACTTTCAATGCAGTGTAGGGTGCGTAGCTTCGGCCTGGCCGAAGATAACACCTTAAATAGTCTTATTTTATTTTTAATTTCTTTCTCGAATGTTTTAGAGCCGCAATTTACCATCCTTATTTGGATCATACGATCTAAGAATTAAAATCAAAAGTCCAGGGTAAAGTTTTGAGCATTTTACACTTGGAAGGTTTAATACCGATTATCATTCGATGGAGCGCGTTGACAAAATCGTGCATGCTGTTTTTGCTTATGAAAGTGATTTAAATTGCAGTTAGGTTGAGCTTGAATCCGATATTAAATTGTAGCATCAGTACTCTTGTAAAACCGATTTCAAAAATGCTTTGAATGTAATGGAAGCAATGACCATTATCAAAACCAAAAAAATGGAATCGTTCTTCCCAAGCATCACAATATTACTGCAAATAATTGCCACAATTCCAGTGACTTCGACAACAGCAAAACGAAGTTTTTCTGTGTTAAAACGATTGAAATCGGATTTAAGATCTACAATGACAGAAGATCGTTTTAATCGATTGGCTCTGGGAAATATTCATAAGGAAATCGATATCAGCTCAGCTAAAATTGCTGAATTATTTTGCCAGAAGAAACCTCGCTGTCTTGAAACCCTTGACTGGACTACTGATTAGATTGTTGTGATATGCCAAAAAATTTAAACATTGCTCGTTGAATAATTCAATTGATATGTATTTTCATCAAAAAACTTGTTAGACCCCCCTTGAAGGAAATCCTAGATCCGCCACTGTACCTGTCATATATTAAAATATATGTCAAAGGCGAATGATATCTTCTCTCATTTGATACGCTTTATTTACAAAAAACGAATTCGTTACGGACTTCAAATACGAATTCGTTTTTTGTTCGTAAAACGAATTCGTTTCGAGTTCGTTTTTTGTTCATAAACCGGATCAGTTTCGAACTCGTTTTTTGTTCATAAAAAAAAATATAATGTTTTAAGCGACCTAAAATTACTTAAAAGTTCAAAAAAACTTATAAAATTTTTAACTCAAATTTTTTTGGAAAAACTTGAAAATTTTGGAAAAAAAAAATTAGTTTTTTAAGACTTTTTAAACATTTCTAATTCGATTAAGAATAAAAATTTTTTTTGAAAAATTTTGTTAGAACATTTTTCCGGGAATTTTCCAAATTTTTTTAGTTTTTCCAAAAAATTTGAGTAAAAATTTTATAAGTTTTTTTGAACTTTTAAGCAATTTTAAGTCGCTTAAAACATTAAATTTTTTTTTATGAACATAAAACGAGTTCGAAACTGATCCGGTTTATGAACAAAAACGGATTCGTTTCGAATTCGTATTTGAAGCCCGTTACGAATTCGTTTTTGGAAAAATTTAAAAATTTTGGAAAAATTTTGAAAGAAAAATTCTTAAAAAATATTTTGTATCCTAATCGACTTAGAAATGTTTAAAAAGTCGAAAAAAACGAATCCGAAACGGATTGTTAATTTCAGTGTTAAAAAAATATATGTGTTTTTTCGACTTTTTAAACATTTCTAATTCGATTAAGGCACAAAATTTTTTTTTGAAAATTTTTTCCAAAAAAAATTGATCTGTTTTATGAACAGATTTGAAGTCCGTTACAAATTCGAAACGAATTCGTCTTACTTACAAAAAACAAAATTCGCAACGATTTCGTTTTAGGAACAAAAAACGAATTCGAAACGAATTCGTATTTGAAGTCCGTTACGAATTCGTTTTACTTACAAAAAACGGAATGCGCACAAGCGAATTCGTTTCGAATTCGAAACGAATTCGCGTCCGTTTTGGGATATGACAGGTAGCCTAGTAGGTAGCGCGCATGACTATGAATCGCTGGGACATAGGTTCGACCCTGACTTTGGAAATTTGTAAATCGTAAGTAAAATTTAATTTGATAATAAAATAAATTATATGCAATAAAGTCTAACAATTTGCATATTAAATAATTTGATAATTAAAGAAAATTAATTTTTTTTTTTGAAACGAATTCGTTTTATGAACAAAAAACGAATTCGTATTTGAAGTCCGTTATGAATTCGAAACAAATTCGTTAATGCTAACGATCCTTCCGTTTTTTCGAGAGGAATTTCATACGAAAACAAATTCGAGACGAATTCGTAACGGAATCCGTTTCGGATAAATAGTACGAAGAAACGAATTCGAAACGAATTCGTTTGAGCTGCGCGCTAAAAGTATGTGTATGAAATTACTCGGAAGAGTATCCCTTTATAACATGTCGCAGATAATTTACAGCATTTTGTTCCGGACTGGTAAGAAAACTTTCTTATATAAAATGGTGTGATGATTCGAAAAAAACTATCACATTCCGTTTTGTTTGTTTTGGTCTTAAAAAAGATGGCTCGCCTTAATTGCAACTAAGCAGAGTTTTACTCAATTGAGTTTTATAAATTGCTCTTTAAATTAAAGGTAATAAAATTTATCCTCATTATCGTATGCAATTTTAAGCGGCTTAGCACCTTAGGCACAATTAATCATATATCAATTTAAATGTTTTTTATTCGGAATACTTACGAAAATTAAGAATTTAATTGCAAATTAAGTAATAAATAGAAATCAATAGTCCAATCAGCTTCATATTATTCAAAAGAATGTACTATAAAATAAGGTATTTCGTAAGAAAATCGTTGCTAAAATATTGAAGTTACAGGCGGTTGACTAAAACTTAGGTACATATATTTTGGGACCTTTTTAACAAAATTTATATCTCACCAAATGATGACTGCGAACAAATTATAAAACTCACCATATGGAATGGGTCTATTTAGTATGTAACAAATACAATATTCATTTCATACTCTCGCAATTTTAAAATCGACTCACCTGTGAAATATAACGAAAACCACATCCAATCCTACCACAATTTCCATGGCCAATATTTATGCTCGTATTTCCTGTTTCAATTAATGATACGGTGTCATCAGTGAAATTATGAAAGGCTTCAACATCTTTAAAAGGCGATAAAGATTCAAGTCGGGGTAAATCTTCTAAGTCAATCATTGTTATGAAGCATTTAACGATCAGTAAACTGTTGAAGAAAATATTTAAAATATGAGTATCAATTGCCTATATTGCGAATTAAAACTTATTATGTTAGTGTTGCCTTGGAATTATCTTGTTGTATACCCACATAATTCAGTTTTGGGCAATTGATTTTAAAGGTCATATTGACTTGGAAAAATATGTTTCGATATTACCTGTATGTTCACAAGTTATTTTGATCTAAAAAAATTATTTTCAAGTACCAATGACTTAATAACACCACTTACTGGCTCGTAAACGCTCTTTTTGCGGGCAATACGCTTACCTCATATTTGTTAAGAACAGAAAAAAAAAAAATACTCAATAATTGTCGAGAAAAATCAGTTTGATTTTTCTAAGTTTCTCCTTTTTATACCCTACACTCTGGGCATATTTACTTTGCCATTCCTTTTGTAACGCACAGAAGGGGGCGTGGCAGATATAAACATAATATACATTCTTGATCAGCATCTGTTTGCGTTTTTCAGGCAGAGGTTATAGCTATAGAAGAGGTACCATCCTGGCTGAGGATAAATGTCGTATTCAAAAAGGACATAAACATTTATTCAGATAGTCAGGCTGCTATAAAATATCTAAATCGAAAATACCACTCGTCTCTTAATGAGATGGCTCAGCAGTTTAACATTCACTTCATCTGGGTGCCTGGACATAGGACATTGATGGCAATTGCAAAGCTGATATGCTTGCTAGGCAGGGGACTACTACACAAATTCCTCGGAACAAGGAAGTTGTTGACATGACACTTGCTACCTGCAAGTTGCAGCTAAAAAAATTTTGCATGGTAAAGAAATACCCTGTTAACCCGGTGCGGAGACCTTGGGATATATGGTTCCATCCGGTGCTTTTGATTTTAAATTTGGGACTTAACGTTCCAGCAGTACTTGTTACGAACTCACTAACTTACTGCTCACAAGCAATTACAGTTATCAACTGCCAACCAAATATTAACACGTTACACTTAATATCATAAAGTTTGCATGCAATATCTTCAGTAAATATTACCAAGAAGTGTAGAACATTTTTGGGATATATTGTCCCGACCGAGTCGAAAGGGTTAAGGCTTCCATGCACTTTTACTGTTAATGCGGTTTAGGGTATTTAATTTTTGACGAGGCCAAAGATAACACCCTTATACATAGTTTGTAATATTTGTAAAGATTTTCTTAATGTTTATAGAAATTATCCATAAATGGGGCGTTCCATGATGGCAACAACTTTCAAGATATTCCTTATACTTATTTCATTTTATTATTTTTGAGTTACATTTGAAAGTTACAAAACATTTTTGAGAAATTTCAATAATTTTGGAAGATTTTTCGAAATAAATTTTAACGTCCCTTTTATTTGGGAATAATTCCCGTAATCCATTTTCTATTCTTTTGTGAGAAGTCAATTTTCATAATTATCTAATTTGTTTTAAAAATTGTGATTATACTTAAGTATTTTCAACAAGTAGGTGTGGTTGATTAACAACCAAATTTATCCGTTATCTTAGTTTTTTCCTGGGTGCTTTAATCAATTATGTTGTCGATAAGGTTTGATAACGTAAATGCCTCAAATTTTATTTAGGGTGTATACTTAGGGTGGCCCTCATACAAAAATATATTTAAATATAATTTTCACGAAGACAGGTTAATCGATTCACACCGAATTTACACCACGTAGCTCTTATGTAAGAGGAATAGCTTAGGCTACACAACCTTTATTTTATGTGCATATTTAGGGTAGCCCTCATAAAAAAATATGCTAACTATCATTTTCTCGACCGCTTAATCGATTCTCATGGAATTTACACCACGTGGCTTTTATATTAAAGTTGTAAAAATGTTATTTTGGGTGCGTACTAAGGATGGCGCTCATACAAAAGCATTTTTAAAATAGAATTTTCACGAAGACCACACACCGAATCTACACCACGTGGTCTATATATTAAAAGGCATAGCTTTCGCAAAATTTTTCTTTAACTCCGCTCTTTATACTTGAACGCTCCCAAGGCTATAAACAAAACTGCACGATTGACAACACTCCATTGGAATTGATATATGTATACCAATACTTTTTCTAAGGACCGGTTTTACAATTTTAACAAATTCAAAAGCAAGTGAAATAATAAAAAAAAAAAATAAGGACGAAATTTTCTTTTTAAGGTGGAGCGAAGCGCACAGGGTAATGCTAGTTTTATATATAACAAAAACACTTAAATTGTTGCACCGAAGTATAAATGGTAGCTATAGCTGATGAAACTATCTATTTTCTGAACCGAGCCGAGAGGTGTGCCCGCATACGACACAAATTTGGTACGACATTGTTGCAACTAAGCATTCTGTTAAATTAGTGGCCTACTTTTAATATTTGTCGCCTGGGTCGAAGAACGAATCTTCAAATACTCATATGAAAATTAAAAATGTACAAAAAAAAAAAGTCAATCGGATTTTCTTTACACATGTTTCATCAAACATTAAAAAGTGTGACATAACATTAAATCTCAAATGATACTAGGCAACATTTCGCATCGTCTCAAGCAATTGTGCCCGGCGCGACGGCCCCTTATATACGCCACTGAGTGAAATGTGGACAGGATTGGACAAGGGGTCGTGTGCGGGCAGAGCTGTATCCGTAGCTCTGTAAATAAAAAGTAAATAATTTTTTTTTTTTGATAATTTATGCTCAGGTCTTATATAAAATTAAAATTTTGTGAATCACATTCAATTTTAATTTGAAGTTAAGTCGATTTTAAAATTTCAGAAATCAAAATATATGTACATGAATTTAAGTTGATATTACTATATTTAAATGCTTAAAAACTAACACCGATGTCGCTATGGGTGGAGTAAGTTTAACGCTAAGCAACAATTTACTTAATTGATTTTACCGGCTACAAAAAACTGATGATAAGTTCGCGCACTGCCGGCTGCATATAGAGGTAAAGCATGTGAGTTTTTTGAGCTTTCTGCAAATAAAATAAACTTGTTTACAAGATGTTTATGACTTGACAATTCCCATATTTAAACTTAGTTCGCAATAGTTGGATAATACACATATGTATAGTATATGTATAAGTTTTAAATAAAGTTTTGCGGTTTTAACTTTAAACAAGTACATACATACATTCGAATTATTGAAGAACATGTCATGATTATTTGTTTACTTTTAAGCTATATATACTATAATCCGGTAATAATACCTCATTAAAGTGGTGAACTAAAACATAACATTAGGGTAGTAGCGTAGTACTACAAAGTGTCTCTATATCTGTTTGTTTTAAATTTTACATGCTCTCAACTCAACTATAAAACAATTAATATAACAGAGTACTCGTAAAATACTCAGAGTAAAAAATACAAAATCGGTACATGTTAGTCATATAAATTTATTTGTAAATATGTTTGCGCATGTATTTCTACATATGTCGGTACACATTTGTTTGCACATCTAATTTATCAACGAGAATATTGAAAAAATAAATAAATAATTTACATCTGAGCTACGTTCAATTGGCGCTTTGCGTATCGGCAAGTTACCAGATACTAACTAGGTATCCGTAGCACTATAAACTGAATAAGCTGCTGGTGGGTTCTGTGTGTCGTTAGCAAACAAAAAATTCTTATATTGTTGTTGTAATGATGATTGTGACTTTTAAAACTATTGGGCTTTTGACGTCAGAACCGCAATTTTCTTAAAAATGCGTCTTAATATTATATATTTGAGATACGTACTTCTTTCATAACACTCGTAAGCAACAAAATATTTCTATAATTTTTTTTTTCTTTAGCTTACCTCTGAAGAATTTGTTTTTATCAACTTTTGCGGTTAACTCTCGCAATAATTTATATTATTGTATCTTTTTAGATAGTCAGGTTTTCGAACACAATTTTCTTATAAGCTTTCAAGCTCAATTTCTGCTAAGAATCACGCTCAATTATTTTATTTATTTTCAAAAAATTTCTGTAACTTCGCACTAGCGCCAGACGTAAATTACCACAATTTGAGACACACAAATTTTGACGTTTTTGCATTCGATTTAGCCTAATCAAAAGCTATAGTAACACTGTTCACTATCAGCACCGACACATTATAGCGCTGCAAGAGTGTGTGCCGCTCTTGCCTTTAGTATCTCACTAAATTGAGAGATACGTATTTTTTATATTATTTTTACTCTCCGTAGTATCGGACTCTGCTGACCTAAGAAATAACAACTGATTAAGAATACACGCTCACTTGTTGAACATGAAATCATTGAAGAGAAAATGCTTGAAATCTTAGCACCTACAACGAGTATATGCCATTTAAAGGCTAAGTGCTGGGCGCATTATGGCGTATAAACTAATGTACTAGAGAAAAGTATCGCTTTTAAAAAATCGGTACAATAGACGGTCCGTTATTTCCTAAATTACCTTAATCAAAGAAAAAAGAAAACTTTTAACGTTAAAAAATGTTTGTGAGCTTACAGAAAAATTGGCTTAAGCTTTTTTGCTTGCTTTATGAAATAAAAAGTACACTGAGAAAATATTCCTTGAATTACATATATACTTTTCCATAAAAAATTATTTTCTTCAGTGTATTGATTTTTTTTTAAAAAGCCCATAAAATAGTTAGCAAAAAGCTTGGAATCAATTTTTTTGTAAGTTGACTAGTAAATAGTAAATCAAAACTGTAATTTTCTACTTAAATAAAAAATATTTATTTTATTCAGTTCAAACGACATAATTTTTGTTAACGTCTCTAAAATCTTATATTTATGTTCGTTATTCGAATTCAATTGAATTCAATTGCGATTTACTGTAAAAAAAAAGCGGGCATACGTTTGTTGATCTTCGCCTCCAAAATGGCACAGATTAAAAGGTGCGCCCGACTTAAGTCAGGAGGATTTGATTCATTTTGCAAATTGCGGAAAGTTGACTATGAACCATTCTTGGATCAATCATCGAGCTTTGTGGATACCCCAATATAATTTCTAGGTAGTTACTGGCACTCAGCTTGATGTCATGCTCTAAAAAAACATGCAAAAACCGGAATCTGCTGTCACGGCACAATGTAAGAGATTACAAAGATATATGTTGCATCTAGATTAATAGCAGAATTGATTATAGCTAACAGCTATGACTTTTAACTTAAATTAAACTATAGAGTTAATCCCTATGAATATAAATTTCATTTTCACTCGATTTCTGTGATTGTATCGACTTATTTTTGGAATATTGATGAATATTGATCATCCATCACGATTTACTGGATCTGGCTATTTGAAATTATTGAATTACTTGAAAAAGTACGTTTGATACGATATAAGTGTGTATGTACACAAATGTATCAATGATGACAAAATCCTTGCCGACATTTGTGGAAATATCTTTCAAGTGAGGATTTAATAATATAATATATATTTGGATTAAAGTAGACACTTCTGCTTAGAATAGAGCATTTTCGAACATTTAAAGTTTTTTTTTTTTAAGATTCCGTTAGCTTGAAATAAATTCATGATCATTTTTGGAAAGAAGCCAAACCAGTCACAAACAAATCTAACAAATGGATGCTAAACTAAACACAAAACAGACTTAGGTCAAATTATTATCATTATGAATATCACCTATGTAAGTTACCGTGCCACAACTCGTAAAAAATTATTTTTTTTGGTGAATAATTTCGTGAGCGATGGTTTTTTATCGATATTAAGCCACAAAAAAATACAAAAAAAGTTTAAAGATATTGGAAAGATTGTCTCAAACGTTTCCTTAACGGATAATCGATTATATCTTTTTCCTTAAATCTCCTTACTTTGTCTTGATAACTGTTGCTTAGAATTTCATAAAGATGGCAAGCACGACAAAGAAACCTTTTAGTATAACTGACCAATATTGTTCTACCCACCTATCAATTTGGCTTTAACCCGAAAAATATAAAAATAAAAGAGACTCGTGCTCTACGTTGCTCTGAGTTTTAGCAATTGGAGACATGTGTTTCGGCTAATTAGAAACTGAAAAAAAAACTTAAAATTACAGTAGTTAAAATTGTCATAGCTCAATTCATACAATGTATTTTATCTATGTGTTAATATGATTATCAACTAAATAAATATATAGATTTTTAAGCTGAAATATTAGATATGTAAATGATGATACCTTACATATAAGCTTTATATAGCACCGCAAAAACTTATTAGTGACTATGGTACGGTGCAAGAACATTATTGAGATAAATATCTGTCAGAGCAGTTATGCCCTCAGTAGGGAAAAGGGCGTATCTCAAGAAAAAATTAGTTTCGAGATAATTGATGTTTTTGTTTATGTTAATTTAATGAAATAAAAGGTTTTTCAATAGAGACGCTACAAAAGTAGACCAATAGGGACAGCAAACGACGCCATATCTTTTCCCGCTCTTTTGACATTTCTCTTTAGTAAGGTTTGCCATTTCATCATGGAAAGATATACGTTCCAACAACGAGTCAAAATTATTTAAATTTACTACCGAAATTCGGAGTCAGTGGCCTCAACTTTAAGAGCGCTACGTCCAATTTATGGTCGTTGTAATCGTCCTGTCATATCAACAATTGAGCGTCTAGTAGAAAAATTTAAGTCCACAGGCACAGTACAAATTGTGCCCGTGCCAGTGAGACAAAGAAGTGCCCGTAGTGTTGAGAATATTGCTGCCGCTAGCGCATCAATTGAGGAAGACCCAAATTAGTCTCTCACATGTCGTTCTCAAGCGTTGGGCATCTCGTGACGTCGTTGTGACGAATTTTGCGAAAAGATCTTGGCCTACATCCTTACAAGATCAAATTGACGCAAGAACTGAAGCCGCTTGACCACCAGAATCGTCGTATGTTCGTGAATTGGGCTGAGCAACAACTTGAAAATGATCCGGATTTTCATCGAAAAATCATCTTCAGCGATGAAGCTCATTTCTGGCTGAATGGCTTCGTCAATAAGCAAAATATGCGTTATTGGTCAGGCAGAAATCCACACGTACTCCATGAGTCAACATTGCATCCCGAAAAAATTACGGTTTGGTGCGGTTTATGGGCCAGCGGCGTCATTGGGCCGTACTTCTTCCGTGATGATCAAGACCGGCACGTTATTGTGAATGGGAATCGCTGCCGCTCAATGATAACCGAATATTTTTGACCCAACTTGGGTGATATGAACTTGGACAATATGTGGCTCCAACAGGACGGCGCCACAAGCCACACAGCGAATGTCACAATCGATTTATTGAAAACCAAGTTTGGTGAACGTGTTATCTCACGAAATGGCCCAGTCAATTGGCCGCCTCGGTCGTGCGATTTGATGCCGATAGACTATTTCCTATGGGGCTACGTCAAGTCTATGGTCTATGCCAACAAGCCAGCGACGATTGATGAACTTCGTACGAATATCGAACGTGAAATTGCAGCAGTATCGGCCGATTTATGCTTGAAAACTGTCGAAAATTGGGTTCAGCGTCTGAACTTCTGCAGGCGTGCCCGTGGTGGCTATGCAAAAGAAATTGAGTTCCATACATAATGGAAATGTTCTTTTACAAGAATAAAGAATTTCATTGATATCCCAAACCGTTTTTGTTTTATTTAAAAAAACTTTTGTAGCGCTTTTATTGAAAAATCCTACCGTACCGTCACTTGGAGTAGTTCATTAGACGAGTAATTTCTTAAGCTATCCAATGCCATAAGGATCACGAATATGAATTTTTTTGAGATACGCCCTTTTCACTTCTGAGGGCAGAGTTAGCATGTTAAGTTACTCAACCTACCAATTGATTAAGCGCTCTTAGATCAATTTACGAGTACTGTTCAATAATTGATGAAAAAAAAAAATTTCCAAATAAAAAGAAAAGAGAGTATTGTAGTTGGGAGATAGAAAAAATTCAATTTTAGAGATACTCACTATCAGCCTAACTGATAACTGAAGTATCTTACCAATAGTTATTAATAGATCGTACTTTTTTGTTGTACTTTAAGTACGTAATTTAATTTTTTAGTAAAAAACACTTGTTAATACTTGAGTAAAGTTTTCAAGCTACTGTCAATTAAAAGCTTTCATTTGAGCAAAAAAAAAAACCTGAATCTGCTAAACGCCTCGATAATTTAATTGTCAATATTTAAATAAGTTGTTTTGACGCAGTGTTAGTTCCAAGAATCGAACCAAGCAACAACATATTGCTTAAAAAAAATTTTTGTTTTATTCACTTTATAAATAGCTTGCTCTTTCTATATCTAAAAGTACTGAAAATATTTGACTATTTAGGGCAGAGCTTTTTAGACTGGGTATCGTGTATTTTCTTCAAGGGTGTTGTGAAATTCGTTGTTGTAAATTCGAGGTATGAAGAACTTTTAAAGTAACTTTAAATTTAAATATGAAGTAATGTTTTACATTTTCAACATTATTTTTATTTTGTATAATGCCAAAATTTTGATCAAATGAAATTTAGAAATGAATTCATGAAAATGGTAGATATACTGGCTATTGGGTATCTTGTAACCAAAAGTGGGCGCAACGACACTTGTGGGCGTGGCACCTTCCATACAAGCGAAAAAAGTAAAATGTTTTATTTAGTGTACTATGAGAGTAATATTTTTTAAATTTGGTGTAGAGATGTCAGTTACTATAAGCTTTAAAGCTAAATGGATTTCGATGGAATAGCATCGGTGGGCGTGGCACCTCCACTATAAATGCAAAAAATGTTGAGTGTTATATTTAGTGTTCTATGGGAGTGATCTTTTTGAAATTTAGTATAGTGGTGTCGGTTACTATGAGCTTTGAAATTAAATGAAGTTCGACGGGATTACATTAGTAGACGTGGCACTCCCCATACAAGCTAAGACCGTTTAAGGTTATATTAAGTGCTCTGTATGAGTGATCCTAATAAAATTTGGTATAGAGATGTCGGTTACCATAACCTTTTAAGTTTAAGGAATTTTGATGGGATTACATCAGTAGGCGTGGCACCTCCTATACATGCAAAAACGTTAATAGTTATATTTAGTGTGTTGTGGTAGTAATTTCATTGAAATTTGGTGCAAAGGTGTCGGTTGCTATAAACTTTGAAATTAAACGAAAATCGACGAGATTGCATTAGTGGGTGTGGCACCTCCCATATAAGCAAAATACGTTAAATGCCATATTAAGTGTACGATTGGAGTAATATTTTTTAAATTTGGTGTAGAGGTGTCGGTCACTATAATATCTGAAATTATATGAATGTTGACGGGATTACATTAGTGGGCGTGGGACCTTATATTTTGTATGCTATATGAGTGATCCTAGCAAAATTTGGTTTCAATATATTTAGTCTCATTCAACTTAGTTCGAGTTTTTCAACCTCTTTCAACTGCTTCATTATTTTTCAACCTCTTTCATTTTTTTCAACCTCTTTCAACTTTTTTCAACATTTTCCATATTTTTTCGAAATTTTCAACCTTATTCAACTTTTTTCGACTTTTTCAACCTGATTCAACTTTTTTCGAGTTTTTCAATCTCTTTCAACTGTTTCAACATTTTTCAACCTCTTTCAACTTTTTTCAACCTCTCTCAACATTTTCCATATTTTTCGAATTTTTTGACATTATTTACACTCTTTTCGAGTTATTCAAACTCTTTCAACTTTTTCAAAATCTTTCAACCTCTTTCAACTTTTCTCAACATTTTTCAAATTTTTTCGACTTCTTCAACCTAATTCAACTTTTTTCGAGTTTTTCAACCGCTTTCAATATTTCTCAACATTTTCCATATTTTTTCGACTTTTTTAAACCCAATCAACTTTTTTTGAGTTTTTCAGCCTCTTACAACTGTTTCAACATTTTTCAACCTCTTTCAACTTTTTTCAACATTTTCCATATTTTTTTGAATTTTTCAACCTTATTCAACTTTTTTCGAGTTATTCAACCTCATCAACTGTTTCAACATTTTTCAACCTCTTTTTAAACTTTTTTCAATATTTTCCATATTTTTTCGAATTTTTCAACCTCATTCAACTTTTTCCGAATTATTCAAACTCTTTCAAATTTTTCAACATTTTTCAACCTTTTTTCAACACTTTTCATATTTTTCGAATTTTCCAACCTTATTTAACTTTTTTCGAGTTATTCAAACTCTTTCAACTTTTTTCAACACGTTCCATATTTTTTGGAATTTTTCAACCACATTCAACTTTTTTCGGCTTTTCAACCTCATTCAACTTTTTCCGAGACTTTCTACTTTTTTCGAGTTTTTCAATCTCCTTCAACTTTTTCAACACTTTAATATACTATCGAGTTTATCAAACTTATTCACCTGCTTCAACCTCTCTCAACGTTTTTTAACATTTTTCATATATAATCAACTTCTTTCATATTTTTTTTAACTTGTTTTCGGGTTTTCAACCCCGTTCAATTGCTTTACATTTTTTCGACTTTTTCAACCTCAAAGCAAAAAACCGAGCTTGATCGGTCTCCTGGTACTGTATTATATAATCATGCACGCTTTATAGCATAAACTCTCGTTTTATCAGAAGGTACTCCATACTGTTTATGTCAGTCACCTAGGTTAGGTCAAAAAGGCTGGTTGCTGCTTAAGCAGCAATACACCGCGAGACTGTTGGCCCTATGTGATAACTTTATTAGCACGCTTTGAAAACCTAAGAGTAAAACTACTCCGATATTCTTTAAAACTGCGCCATATAACAAGGGGCACATTTACTGTACCGCTAAGGTTGTCAAAAAACAAAGCTTCGGAGGTGACGGATAACAAGTTATGCTTGTTGGGGAAGACCCTTAAAACCAACAGCCTTTGGTGCTTTGTGAATGACTTGGAAAACGTTACAAAAATGTGGTAGCTCATAGTTTTAAGATCATCTTATCTATAAAAATATTGAATAAATATATGATCATTATCTGATGTTTGGTACGCCTAAGAAAATATTTGTTCTGAGATCCTTATTCGAACGGTCAGTGTTAATTCGTTTTTCATTCATAACTAATACGGTGTTAACATGACTAATTATTGTTTTAAGGGATACAAGTGCTAAGCATAATTTGTAACTTTTCATAATGCTCGATTTTATAAAATATTTTAAAGTTTTTCGTAACATTCGCTTTTATTTAATTTTTTAATAATTCATATTTTTCGAATTTTTATATAATATTTTCGATAATATTTTACTATTTTCGACCTTTTCAATCCTTTTCAAAACTATTCTGTACTCTTCTACAATTTGAATATTCGATTACTATTCGATATTTTCGATATTTTTTGATATTATTGAAGTTTTTTCGATATTTTTTGATTATTAAAACTTTTCCGGTAACTTTCGACTAGCCTCGGCCAATTATTATACTCTTTACATTATCAATGTTTTCCGAAACTTTTCAAGATTTTCAAAACCTTTCGACTGCTTTCCACTAAATCGATTTTCTTGGATACTGTTCACTATTTTTTGACTTTATTTCGGCTACTACTCAACTTATTGTTGAAAGAATTGTTCGATTTATTCTATATTATTCGGTATCTACTCCTTTTTTACGATATTTTTTGATGTTTTGTATTTTTCGATGATATTCGTGCAATTTCGATGTTTTGTGATAATTTTCGATTATCATAGACGTTTTCGGTTTCATCCAATACTTTTCATTTAAGGGAAATAAAAAAAATTATTTATTACATTATATAGATTTTTATTTAATATAATATTTAATTCAAAGAACAAACTCTTTCAAACTACATATATAATACGATTACGAAGTTGCGAGCAACAGCTGATAATTCATGGAAGTCAAGTAAAATTTAATGTACTAATAAACTCATGGGTGCCGCCATGGGAAAAAGTTTGAAGTTCACTGAATTAAGGTATAAATACTATGGCCATTTTTGTTTACACAAACGCGTCGACTCTTTTTCTTATGAAACCAGTCAGCATGGAAGTTTTCGCTAATCAATTTATTAAATACATATATCTATAAATTATTGAAATGATAAGATCTTTATGTCAACTGGTGAGCCGCTATCATTTAATGCAAACGCTGATATAGGCAGCGGAGTTACTAGGTGCGGGCAAAGGGGGCCGTCACTCCGGGCACAATAGCTTGGATTATTCATTAAGATTAAATTTTAAACTGATAATACACTTTACAATATTTGATGAAACGTGTGTAAAGAAAATAATTACTTTTTTTTGTAAATATTCTTATAAAAATTTGAAAACTTTTTCCAAGGCAGATTGGTTCTTCGCCACATAACAGTCGGAACTGAAAATTCGATATCGTAGAAGAAAAAGTTGGGCAAATCCGCTTGCGAAACTGTCTTCTACGAGTATATGTGCCGATGTTTTTATGTACATACATATACACAAATGTAAACATTTTGAGAATATTACTTGGAATACATATATGGTATGTTAACTCTGACTGTTTAATGGCTGTAATTCACATAGGGCAGTGCCAGAAGGACCATGGTTCTAGGGCCTACTACAGAAGCTTCCGTTAAGCAAAATTTTAATTTTTAACATGCAATCTGCATTGAAATTTTTAAAAACTTTAACTAGAAATCTCTGTTCTTACACGTTTCTCAGAATTTGTCCTAATGTACATATACAAAAGAATGTATAAGTGAATTATATTATATCTTACACAAATTTAAACGTTGTTATCCGTTTCTCCATCAATTGGTGAAAAGTTTTGCTTACCAAAAATGGGTCGAAAATAAGTCCTGCTTTTATTATTTCAGTGCATTGATTTCTCAAAAAGTCTTCTTATGGAAATTTGTCAAGTGTTCGTATTTTGCTTTGGACTTGATTATGAATAATCCAAAATATTTTTTAAAGTTTTTTTGCTTCAGTATTCCAATATAAGATACTATATTATTCTTTCCTTTTTGAATCAAAACAAAACTTTTATGTTCGACTTTTAAAATTAAAAGTTGAACTTGAAAAAACGTTTTATTTCTGAGTTTAAAAAAAAATCTAAAAAAGCTTTAATAAAAAACAATTCCTATATTTTATTATGACAATTTATTATTTATTTAATATGCTAAGATTCCCATTTATTATGTTTCATATTATGTTCACACATTTATTTATTATTTTACTTATTTCTACTACACATCAAAAGGAACAAAAATGGATTTCTTACCACAAAATGTGCAAAAATAATTTTTAATTTTAAAAATTATGTTCAATAAAATTGTTTTTTTTTTTAATACAATAATGTGTATACATTAAACAGTTGCCTAGAAATTATATTTAACATATACTCGTTAGTTTTTCTCTATTACAGTACGCATTAGAAGCATTATTTCTATTATAAAAAAATTAAATTTCATAAAAAATTATAATAAACTGAGGGTTTAAAAGGGATATAAAAAAATGTGGACGGACATTTTTAAAGATTGCATAGCATAAAACTTTTTCCGAAATCAACATAACGTAGGTATAGAATTTGCAAATGGGTTGGTTGCTTCTCATTACTGGGCTTAGGAAACCAATAATTTGACTATTTCTTTTATAGATTTGTTTTTGCTCTCCGTTTTATAATTCACTTGTAAAATTGTATATCTTTAGCTTTGCTCAAATGGTATATGTCTACAAAGTTATTACTTACAAAATTTTAGTTTTATTTTATTTAATTTTTTTTTTTTTACTTATGTATTTATTACTTTCATATAGAGTAAAATGCTTCCAAAATCTGTTTTGCTTGTCCGTTTCAAACTTTTTTGTATTTGTGTATATTGACTTTGCTAATTCTATAGTAAGTAGCTATGTATTTTGAAGATAGTCTTATAAATTTTGAAAATTAAAGTACAAAATGAATAAACAATAGATTTAAGAAATAAAATTCGCTAAATATTCGTTTTAATATTTATTAATATCTACGAAAAAATATTTCCGGAGGCAGTGATATTTTTCATAACGTTTTATTACATAGCATTAAATTTTCGTTTTATATCTACATTTTTATTTGTAGCATAAAAATCGTTACCGAATTTATCAATCTGGCGACAAAATGTGTCAGTGAATATTGTATACAGTCTGAGAGATAGCAATGTTAACAGAAGCGTAGTATGAATATTTCTAATGTCATTTAGTTACATAACTGTCACAAATCATAAGTCTCAAGGTTTGCCTGAGTCACGCTAGATTCCTAAGACTGCGTCCTCGGTAATTTGATTTGAAAGTTATTCTTTAATGCTATAACTTTGACTGAGGAACCAACGCCATAGCTTATGTGTCTTTCTGAGTATTTATCTCTTCAAAATTAATTTAAAAAACGATAGTTGATTGATAACTTGTTCGAAAGAATATGACAGTTGTAATATGTCATTCAAGATTGCATTTGCTCAGTTTATGGTTAGCCATTAAACATTTTGAATCGCTTAGCTACCAAGCACAGAGAGTTTAAGTTATTAAAATACTCTACGAAAATGGAGAATCTGTCGTACCCACTTTCCGCAATCCAATCATGATATTGAGCGAGCGGTTTCTAGGGATGTGCATCAACAAAACGTAAGCTCGCTTAACAAAATTAGTGATGGAAGTGAAAGCATAGGCAAATACCCAAATTTATCGATTACATGGTGCGCTCAGCATTTGGGATTGTCATACGGCACATTATGGCATACTTTTGAATAATTTAGACTTACATTCACGCAAGTGTAAGTCTGCCGACCATGAATTCAGTATAAGATACACCAATGGAGTAAGTTTCCATAGATGGGACTCTAGAAACCCACATGTGATCTTAGAGCCATTGTATCTACAAAAATTTCCTGCATAGTGTGCATTAGAATGACGAAAGAGCAACCGTTAGCATCACTATTGAGCGCTATAATCATAGTACTTTTAATTTTACTGCTTCTCGAACTGAATATGATTCCTAACACCATAAAAAACTGTTCCTTTTTCTATTTTTATAATCATTTATTTAAACAATATATTAAATTGGATCCTACCAAAGAAACATAACTTGACTTGGCAGATAAACTTTGACTTTTATGACTTGGGGCAGCTGTCTAACAAAGTGGCATTTAAAATTCTCAATAAATAAAAGTATGAAGAATTCAATATTGCTATTTCGCCGTATTTTGCATTATGGTATATAGCTTTTGCAGCAGAATGTACACATACCGCAAAGGAAAGAAAATCTTTGTCTGAGTTTTTCTCATTCGATTGCAAATAGCAATTATTCATACCTACCAGACATTACTTGCGATCCTTTAATCAAAACTATTTTTCTGATATAACATGCTTATATTTTAGCAAGACTTAAGTTAAAATTATTAATGACTTAATGTTGCGTTATGATTAGACACTCCTCCACCGCATATTCTACATAACTACATTCCAAATAATTTTACTAAACGTTGAAAAAAAACGAGGCAAAACTTAACAAATAATTCTGCTAATCTTAACCCAGTATTTTAATTTGATATATGGATTTACTCTCATTTAAGAAAGTGTTGAATCAAAAACTGCTCTTCTATAGGTCATGCTTTGGAAAACACAAATAACTAAATTAATATCTATTACACTTTAGTAAATCAAATTATTTAAAAATAAAAATATGTTAATATGAAAACTGAAAAAAACTCTAATCTTATACAGATTGTGGCTCAATATGTATCGACAATTTCGAAAGTGCACTAAGTTATTTAGTCTGGCATTTCAAAATGAGAAGCCATTGCTGTAGAAATTGTACAGCAATATGTTTTGCAATTATTGAGCAATTTTCATAAATGTATTGAGGTATTGAGAGTGCACTTATATACTTGCAATTAAATAGTTGAGTGAGTTTTAATTGAAAATTTATTTTCAAATTGGCGCCAACAAAATAGTTGTGCGATGATGATGAAATAATTTATAGCTTCACAAAGTTTTATTTTTTATTTCCTCACCTTCCTTACTGGAATAATTGCTCAAATTATTAGCTATTTTGAGAACTGTGTATCTTGAAATCATGAAAAAACACAAAATTATTCTGGATGGTTCTCAACCTTTTAATTGGCAAATGCAATTTCAAAACTACGGCAGTAACTTTAAACAATTAAACAACAATATTATGTTTTGTTAAAAAAAATATTTAAAAAAAACTGTTGTAAATGTACAAAATTCTACATTTATTCGTAGATTTTTCAAATTTATATAATCATTATTATGGCATATATTTATTACAAAGTTGAAGAAATTTTCGGAAAACTAAAAAAATTGATTAGATGAATTATTATCATTAGTTCTAAATGTCTTTAAAATGTTTTTCCATTAATTTTTATTTTATTTTTTATTTTTGAATAATTTTATGCTTATATTTAAAATTCAGTTTATTTATAAATTTTTTGTTTGTGTTTTTTTGAAAAAATATTTGTATCTGCTTCAACATTTTTTTTTAATTTTTACTTAATTTTAGTGTAAAATATATATAATTTTTGTTTTTAAATATATGTTTGTATGTATGTAAGTTACTTGTAATGTAAATGTTAGAAAAGTGTTTTGTATTGTATTTTATTATTACAATGAATTTTAATTGTTGGAATTTAGTTTTTATTTCTTTTAAGTAATTAATTTAATATGTATGTTTATAATACAATTTTGTTTTTAGTTACTACAACTAAATACTAGTTAGTATATAAATATATATATATAGATTGTTTAAATGTAATTGTGTACATGTATACATTGTTAAATTCATAATTAAACTAAGGATTACAAGAGAAACGATTTTTACTATTACTTCAAAAGTGTACCTTTCAATTTAAATGGATATAAGTACGCATGAACATATATCAAGATCATTAAAATCATCAGGTTGAACATTTCTTACAATTAACATAGAACAAAAGGATACGAATTTTTTATTTCTAATATGAAAATATTATATATTCGATAAAACGTCATTATCACCCCATTGTTAATGGTTTCTTTAGTTTTTTACATGTTTTTTATGTCTGATTTATTCTTTTACTGTTTCTATAGATATTTTAGTTCGCCCTCAAAACTATGTATATGTGTGTCTTTCAGTAGTACATACATATATATTTTTTTACAAATAAATTATGTTGTGATGATATGATGATAGCTTTCTTCAATTTGATTCAATAATTACTTGTTTGTTTCATATTAATTTACTTACGAGTTTAACCTTTAAATATGCGCATATGAGGAACATAATTACAAATGAGGAATGCATTTTCAAAACGTGTACAATATACCAGTGTTTATATGATTATAAAATTTTAAAATATATTTTTTGTTTCATTAAAACTTTAAATCAAATAATAAAATCGAATAAAAGAAAATAAACGAAACTGTGTAAAAAAAATACGTGATGATAATTTTTGATATACATGCCACAATTTTTAATATATATATTCTATTTAAGTCTCTAGAGTCGGCAATTTATTTCTTTAAAGGATGAGCTTAACTTTAAATTAAGAAAACATAAAATAATTATTATCAAGCAAACGCATCAGTGTTGATGTAGATTACTCTCAATCCATTTATAGAGTGATGTTTGCGATCGTGCAACCCATTCAACATTTGCCGCAACACTGCTTAGTGTCATATTGAGCACTGACATACCTGCACCACGTCCAAAACGATGCACAAGAGACTTGAGCTGTAAATGTTGAAAAGAAAATTTTAAAGTCATCAAGAAAGTTATAAAACTTGAAAGTATTTTAAATGCTTTAAATAAGAATATAACTTATGTGTATGTACCTCATCGTAATCAAACTTTGTTGCTCCATACTGCGTTATAGCCGATATCACTTTGGCAAAACTTAACGTCCCCTGACCCAGACGTGATTCTAGATCAAACCATTTTGCTTGCAAGAAACGACATGCCATTGCACCACCTGTTGGCGTGCCGGCAATAGCCTGTAATACCTGCACCACCTCTGCAGTTGGAAGCATTGTAACATGAGAGAGCAAACGATTTTGCAGCCATGCGTCTTTGGTGCGTCCCAGTGCACGCAACAACTGCATGCGTTCGACAAAACTCTCTGACGTACGCTGTAGTGTAACAAAACGTTCCCAGCAATGTTGCCAGTAAATATATTCTCCAGAGAGTATAGAACCGGTGTAGACAACCTCTCTCAGGTTTGGCGGTATTGCTGTACCATTGTAGTATAAGAATTGATTCAGCATATTTTTGGACTTTGTTATGCTATCAATGTCTTCCCAAAGCACTGAAGCGAGAAGCACCTCCGGTCGCATTAATCTGCAAGAAGGAAAGTAGTTTTATTAAAATCAATCGAATTATTTATTCTAAAATATTATTTTAAGATGTATATTGCTTAAAAATAGTTTCCGGCAACGACTAGTTGTTACAAATTGCAATATAATAGTAAAATAGTATTTCCGAAATACGCTAGGCTTATTCATTCCAATTAAAGTATCGATATTTTATTTTTCCGTTGTTGTTTATGCAGTCTTGAGTAGATTAACTCTTCTTCGAAAATTTTTATTTTTTTTCTCGAAAGTTTTTGGATTTAAATAGCTCTAACCTTAAGACTGATCGACGTTACTGAAAACAATTGAATTTTAAAAAGTACTCACCTTTTCCCTTCGTTACCATCATCACTCCAATTAACTTTCTCTATAACTGTTGCCAACTTCATTTTTATGAATTCAGAAAGCATAAGGAAGCACTCGGAATACTTAAGAATACGACGCCATTTCTCCAAATGTTGTAGCGCCAAGGCCATAGGGCCCCAACTACTTTCACTTGGCAGATATTGAATAAGGTTCATGGTTATTTCACAAGGCAATAAATTGGCATGGCAAAGTGTAAATGCATCTGACACCAAACCAATACGATCCTGCGTAAATAAATACCCCATGTAATAAAATTAAGTACGTAAGCGCCTTTTTAATATTACCAACCTGACTTGAAAATAATGCTGGATTATTAGTTAGATCCTCGATAATATTTGCCCAATTGTCATCGTTGTAGAGCACCCGATAATAGCCAGTCTGGAGGGCGTTTACTTTAATCCATTTAACATTTTCTGGCACATTGAATGTAACTGAATTATGTAAAAAAATTTATTTGTAATTTGAGATTCAAATTGATTTTATAACTTGGTTTCGTCTAATTACCATCGACACTTTGCATCCATAGTGTTTCACTTGCATTATTTATATTCGATATATATGTGACAGGAAATATCCATTTCATTTGAGGTGGTGGCTTATTTTTTCCTGTTGGCGCTGCTGTAGTTGGCGCTTCGGTTGAATTATGCGTTGTCTTATTATAGTTATTACCATCATATGTTTCATCGTGTATAGCCAAGAATTCAGCCGGTTTGAAGGGTTTTTGTGATATGGAAACGCTATTGCCTAGTTTGGTAACGATTAGCAGAGGAAATCCTGGCTGATGGGTCCACAAACTCATCATTTCCTAGAAAAATAAAATCTATGTATTCAGATCTATAATCAACAAAGTATAATTATGCGACTCACTTTTATATTTTTCGATCCATTTGCCTTTTTTGTACAAATTGTCCATAGGTCAGTTGGCTCAGCTGTTCTAAAACGATTTAACTTTAAAAATGCACCAAGACAACCTCTGAAACGATCTTCACCGATGGCAGTGTGTAACATGGAAAATATTGCAGCGGTCTACGAAAATGAAATCATATCAATTTTGGGTATAAATTTTATAAATAGACAAAATCATAGTTTGGAACACAACATACCTTATGTATAAAAAAATCTTCATTGTTGCCATCATGTCGAGTGCCATTCATGATGCTGTCCCATCCCTGAATCGCATCGATATCCAATGATGCTGTTGCTATTCGCAGCAAGTACATTTCTCTGAGTGGCCAATTTTTTTGAAGTGGCGCAAGTGAATGTATACCCAAATATGTGATAAGGCCTTCCCATAACCATACGTCCTTGAGAACTTTTCTCGATGTAATACCGCCGAAAAATTGCCGAACCATTGCTTCGGCAATACGTAAACCACTATTTGCAAATTGTTCCGTGGTAATCGATTCTGGTTCAGTCAAGAAAGAAGTCTTCAATGTAACCAAACCCAAAGAAGATATTATATTACGATCCAGTGAAGGTAATGCAACAAAATCAACTTTAGTTAGCGGATAACTGATATCCAACCATGTCTGCAAATACTCCAAAACGTCACGTGACGTATGCAAAATAAAAGATGACCGCGGCAGTAGATCACGTGGTGCATAGAAAGTATAGGATGGTGCACGTTTAATCGATGACATGGACTGACTTAATGATGTTAAATTTTTTCCATTCTCCTCGGCCAACGGTGATATTGAGGTGGTTGTTATATTTTTCGGCATTAGATTTATATTCAAGGAGTGAGTCAATGCTGTAATATTGCGCACTGGTGGTTTTTTATCCTTCTGCAATGTGTAGTTTTTAAGTTGTGCTAGTTTTTTTCCGGCCGCCCCAGATAATGGTGGCGCTGGTGTTGTTGGTTGATATGCAGCCGATGGCTGTAAGGACTCACGTTGAAAGTCACTAACAACCCATGCTACGGCATCAGCTGGTAATGGTGGGGTTTCAATGAAGTCATCACGCAGCTAGAATACAGGACAATTAGATAATTTAATTTTATTAAGAAAGAGTTTGAATTACTTACCAAGCCAGTTCCCATATAGAAACCAACGTCTTCAGTTGTATGAACTATGGAATTGGAAAGACCTATATGAAAGCGATCACGAAATACAGAAACACGAAAAGGTGCCCTAATATGTGGCTCATCGAAACAGGGAAAGGCTTTGCGAGCGCCATTTGGTCGAAAAACCGTAGCCGCCAGTAGTCTGAAAAAGGTAAATTTATTGTACATGTGGGGATCGAAATGAAATGTCATTAAAAATAAAATAAATATTTTATATCGATGTTTGTGTGTTCAACAATTATAATATAGGGGAAAAAATATAAAGAAAGTGCTTATATGGTAAGAGCATTATCTTTGACCGAATCAAAAGTTAAGTACGATACACTGCATTAACATTAGAAGTGAGTGTCTTAAATTTTCATTGAAATTTTTAAATTCTATCGGATATTGCGGGTAAGGTCATGGCAGCATGCCACTTTTTTTCAGCAAGCGTGTACGAACAGCATTGCTTTCGATTGTGTAGTTGTAGCAATCTAAATATAGGCTTTAATAGCACTGTTTTTGACTTCTAAACGAAGCTTGACGCCTCAAATATGCATACTCCACATGCTGCTTTGCTTGTATTAAAGATGCCACGCCCACTTCGTGTTCAGTGCTTTAATTCACTGAATCAACTTTCTCAATATAGCGCTTTTAGCTGTTATCTTTTCAGAAAGTCAAATCGGAAGAGTTATATTAAAAGCAACAACATTTACCTTTCCAAACCATTTGAGCTCTCATATTGATCCACATAGAAACCCTCCGGCTCTGGACTCAATTTTGAATACCAACGCAAGTTAAGTGTATAATTTGATTTTTTCTTCAGCTTCTCCTTAAACTCAATATAAAGTTGCTGTCTGGGTGGATATTCAAGCACTTTAATGATTTTAATCGCATATCCTTTGCTTCCGCTTGTCACAATCGCCTGCAAAATAAAAAATACCAATAGAAGCAAATTTCATCTTAAGTAGTTTGTCAATAAAAAGCTATTGTTATTTCACAAACCTTTTCTGTAACATTTAAGTCCTGTATATGCAGCACTAAAAAGCTGGTTTCCTTTTCCATTAATAGATCAATAGTGACTTGACCTTCATTGGCATAAAAGGAAAAAAATTAATTATCATTAAATCAATTTGTTTGATGGACAATCCCGTTCAACATATGTACACTGCATACCTTTTACATCCAATGTTGTTAAGTTCGGATGTATGGTCACCATATAGCGCATCGGTCTCGCAAATGTGGGTAATGACATTTCCAACCATGGAAATGGCTCTCCATTTGTCGCAATCGGATTAAAAGGTGTCGTGATATTTTCTTCATCCGTTTCAAAACCGGGGGGCATTTTACCAGCACATGAACAATCTGAAATTGAAATATGAGTAGTCAAATTGTAATGTAGACATTAATGATGTTTCTAATTTATTTGGTATATCTATTTAAAAAGATATTTGTGGTTGATTAACTTTTTTTTTCCATTAATGTACGATTAGCTGACAAAAAGATTACGACATTTTTTAATGCTCTAAAGTTTTTCTTTTTTTCGTATTTTTCTAAATTTTATACACCATGAGACACCTACATATACATAAGTATGAAGGACCTTTTGTTAGATATAATGATATTTAATGCTCTTTAAAAGGAAAGGGTTTAAAGAAAATTCTGTTACAAAAACAGTAGAATATGGGTTTATACATTTTATGCGTGAACTCAATACACAAAAACATTCCTATAGTGTCATATACTATGTAGGTTTAAAGTATAATTCTTATTTTAGTTCGAAACTAGAGAATGATATTTTATAGTATTTAACTTTTAAAATATACATACATACAGATGTAATAAAATTACAATAATTTTGTTCTATTAAAATAAAAATAAATATTTATAAATACAGAAATGAATGCGAATACTTTACATATTCCTCTGAGCTCGAAGTTGGGCTATATCCATACTACAACGCTATTTCAATTTAGCGGTTGAGTCATGCAATTTGTGATTTTTAGATTTAAAGAAATTAAAAATTTTCAAAACTTCATAATTAATTGTTTATTTATTTCGCGCTGTGCCAAAAAAAAAAAAACGAAAACATCCCGGGAAGTGCATTTAAAGAAGACTTGAAAGAAAAACGCTTACAGAAAAAACCTCGTTTGAATTTATCCAACTCAAAATTGACAACAAACTAATATAGAGATTGACTTTTTCAAAGTTTTTCGATTTTTTCAACATTTTCCAATTTTTCAACATTTTTCCACTATACGTCTCATAACTTTTCGGGTAATTCAACTTTTACCAATTTTTTAATTTTTTTTTTTCTCTGTCGAGAATTCTCGATATTATTCGAAATTTTCGGCACAAATAAATTTTTCGGCATTTTCGAAAGTTTGTGGATTTTCGATACAAGTTATTATGTTTCTATACAAACATAACGAATAATCATATTATAATCATTAGCTCACATCACACCACAAGTGCCTACACTCACCAACTTCTTTGATTCTTCTATTTTCCCGGGCTTATAAAATAATTTTTTTCTACACTATTAAGAACACTATTATCATAAAACATAGAGAGATCTCATGTAGAACAAACTGATTTAATGATTGATTGAGATTTGAAGAAATTAGAGCCGTAGGGGCTAACATACGCTTAAACGATATTTAATTAATGAAAAATTATATATCCAGAGGACTAAAGAAATATCTGAGTCTTGAGAAAAATATTCTAGATCAAAAAGTTTTCTGAGAATGAAACAAAAAGAAAGTAATATATGAAGCCATTCAGTGTTTAGGTACAAAATAATTTTATTTCTTTCAAGTCTAAAACTTTTTTCTTGTGTTATCAAATTCACAAATTTAAAAATTGAAAAAACTTGTGCAAAAACTTAATAAGAAAATACTTTTAAAAAGAATGGGTTTATAAATACAGCGACATCTAGTATTATAAAAGGAATGACAAATTACTAATTGTGATGGATTTTCTTGAAAATATATTTTAATGACAGAGAAGACACCGACATGCCATGTGCTAAGGGTTTGATTATTTTCAAATTTTACTCACATTTTCACCAATCAAACAAGCAAAGAGAAATTGTTATAAAAAATAAATATAAATATTTTATTGCAATTAAAATGTTTTGTTTGTAACATATTGCTTTTGAAAATAAACGAAAAGAATAAAAACATTTTGATTTATAGTTAAATACGGATATGTTTAAACAAATTTACAGGTGCAATAATTTTTTACAACGAACATTTTTTTAAGAGTAGGTTTACAATTGAGGTATATTATGTATGACAGAAAAAAAATTTTAAGTTCGTAACTATTTTCCAACTCTGACTATTAAATTGTTATAGGTAATTTATTTTTATAAAGTTCAAATAAAATATTTCATATGTTTTCACCGGAACATACCTCATATAAAGGTATTATCCAAACAAAATCAAAAACACAGAAATTATATCTTATTAAGCCCGTCCATGAGCTACAGCTCGTCATAAAGACAACTATTGTCCCGATTGTTTCATATACATATTTGAAACAAATGGAACATGCTAAATATATTCTTATATTATAATTAAGACATTTTGAAAATTCATATGGGAAAAATTAAATATTTTTCTTATTTTCTAAATAAGGGTTGTTCACATATTACGTAACTCGATTTATGAAATTTTTGAAAATCTCAACGACCTCCATATCTTTTTTACAGAAAAAGTAAATGAAATATGTGGAACATGTAGCGCCTTTTCAGGTTTTCACCCCATTAAAAAAAAGAATTTACTGCTCCAATCGATGTGAAATATCAAAGAAAGTTTGGGAACAAGCCCTAACTATCCTAAGGGAGTGTTTTGCCTTCACTTATATAAAATAATATATCGCACCAACGAAAGGATGTCGAAAATATTTTTTTTTTTAATATGACTAGGGATGCCTCTACTCCTATTAGAGGGTGTTTTTACTATGTTTATGTTAAATAAAATTATTCCAGCAATAGATAGGGAAAAGTCGAAAAAAAATTTCGACATTAGAAAGAGAATTTTACTATACCAATCGATAGGAAAGGATAAATCAAAATTGAGCATGATTGGCGTGCTTAGACATTTCGGGAGTTCATCTGATTTCGTTTCTCTTTCAATTGGAAGTTAAATTTAGAACTTGCCTGTATATCTCTATAATGTGACTAAAGATAAAATATGGCCATACTCGGCTTCCCCCATAACTCACTTCATCACTATACTCGCATTACGTTATATGTGAACGACCCAATATATGCTTCCATAACATATGGCGTTTCCATACCATGACGTAAATAGAAACAAATACCAACCGATATCATTATATTCTTAGTAGCATTGTAGTGTAAAAACATCACATTATTTTCCATTCATAATAAGGGACCTTCAGGAATATCGAATGTTTGTAATTCATTTACATAAATAATGGAAGTGGTGAACACACAGCGTAGGCCATAACCTCAGCTAAACTGAATTAACGTTAGGCGTAATGGATGCTCCAACTTTTTCAAGGTAAATAATTATAAAAGGACTGAAGGAAATGCATTTTAGCAAGCTCATTGATAAAAAAGGGGAAAAAATAACTCAGCCCATGTTTAACGTAGCATGTATGGAGCATGAGATTGCAATTAATTAGCAAATTAAAAGTAACCATGAAACATTTTCCTCTCTCTATACAATTAAAGTGCGCTTTAATGCAATTATAATGAAATGTAAGTGTACACAAGTGTACAGGATCAAAAATTTATTGTACAATACAAACTCAGCTTAAAAGGTCAGGGAAGCCTACAATGTTTCTTAAATGATTTTTGCCTGAATCTTTTGAAAAGAAATTAAGCTTATCATATCCCATTAATTAATTTCTTAAGTTTTAGGCTTTCTTCCATTTGTATAAAGTTCATACTTCTTTCTCAAAGGAAATTAAATGTTTTTAACTAAAACTAACTTACCATTTTGTGGTCCAGCATATGCAATTATTAACGCAGTCAGCAGCAATGAACCTAAAACAATTCCTGCCACAAGTAAGGCGCGCTTTTGTGAGCAAACAGCAACGCCGGCGCGTGTCTGTCGGCCGCCACTGGATTCACCACCTGAAAATGTAATTAAAAGTTTTATAACTTGGTTAAGTAGAAAAAGCAAAGGAAATAGGCGGTTTTAGCAAACTTTATTGATTAGGTTACATGGTGTGTAAGATATGTCATATACTTAGTTGACTTTTAAGGAATATTAATTTAAAATAAAAATAAAACACGTGATTTGTTTCGGTGATTCATAGCTTCTTTGAAATAATGGATCGTTTTAAAACCTGTTTCATATACATATAGCAATGTTTCTTTACCGGGAATGCTAAAATGTAGTCTGCGAAACCGGGTCTCTTAACACTTTCATTCTTTTCTTTTTTATTCTTAAAATCTATTCCTGTGACCGACCACCAGAATTATTTGCAAAACAATATTGAAGAATTTAAAAAGATGAATTGAGGGCAAGACAATGTTTGCGTCATTGGAAAAGAGTTAGATGCGCCGTATGAGATATAGAAATTGATAGAGCAATCAAAAAAGCCACTTACTTACAATAGGACACTCAATCGTGAAATCTTATTTTGCCAAAGCTGTCGAATAAATTTTAGTGTGTAGTATGATGAATGGACAGATGTTTTTAATTGTTATCAGTTGCTCATGTTTGTCCACTATGTAGCTATGTTAGATTAATTCTCTTGTCTAGCGACATTTATAAAACAAAAAAATCCAACGGCGTTAGCTTTTAAGGTTCTTCCAGAATACCTTGCTAATTCAAAGTAGTTTCCCATAAAAGTAGTCAATTTCATTAATAACCGCCAATTCTTAAAATACTTTAATGCATTGAAATTGACTCCCATCAAAGGTTACGGATACAGAAACCTTAGAAGGCTTGGCAAATATATTTTTCTTCGGAGATAAGCCTTGCGCTTTTATTTTCAAAATTCAATTAAAAAAAGCGCTTTTCAATGGTGAAACATGTGACATGATAATTGCAAATATACAAGAGGACATGATAAGTTATCTATAAATGCCATATCCAAGGCGTACAAAAGTAAACTAGTGACATTTTTAGCTGTAATATTGGAGAGTTTGCTAGATAAGTTCAGAAACAATTAATTGAATTACAAAGTGAAAGAAACTGCAAAGACGTATTAGAACAAATTTCTTAGATGAGTTTAATTTGCTCTATATTCTACTCCTATATTTGATTTATTAATGTGAACAATGATTACCTGCTTTGTCTATAATTAAAAACATGTTCCGAAATCAATTGACAGTAAAAAATATATCATCTTAAACAATATTTAAGCTCCACAGATTGAGAGCAAAAAAAAAATCATAGAAAGATTGGGTAACATTGATAGAGCGCCTGGGCTCTAAGATGAGCTTAGTTCAAAATCACAATTTCAAAATATATTCTGTTCAGACATTTGAAGTTTTAGCCGACCTTTGTTTTCTCCTTTTCTGAAATAACTACAAAATGTGTATAAATGTATATAAAATGTCTATTATTTGGAATATTGTTAACATGATGGAAATGAAGCATATGTGAACTTAAGAGATTTCGTTGAGTAGAAATTGGTTCATACGATATGTATAAATAATTATAATAATCGTTTTTCAAAAACTCTTATGTTTTAGTAAATTTTCTTCATAACATTTATATGCCTTGATTATAGAATTCTTGCTCATAGTAAGAGGAACTCCATCTTCTCGAAACGAATTTCTCTGGAGAACCAAAAATTAAGCTCGACATTTTCGGGCTACTTTTGAATAGTTAAGGTAACGTAATGTAATTTTAAATTCAATGCTCTGAATTTCGATATACTTTTTTTAAAAGACTAATTGAAAAATCATAAATCCATGATCAAAAGTCTGGTTTCTGATATGTTGTCGAAAAATAATCGGAAATTCGTAAGATTTCATAATTTTTCAACATACTGACTATAAAATTGTTTTCACCACAATACAATAATAAGAATACATCGATAACTCAACTTTAAGAGAATGGAAGATAAGTTCCCTTCTCCAATAGATGGTCACATATATTGCTTAAGTTTTTTATTACATGTGTCCATAATATATGGTACAATTTTTTTTTATTACCTGATAAGAATGCACAATCATCTAAGTCCGGATCATTTGTCATTTCGATGCGTTCACGTCTCCAAACTTTAGAGCCCCTCTGACCGCCGCCAACGACCGAAATCTTAACGGGGCCGCCTTCTCTTTGATATCCTGCCAATACGTTCGCTTACAGCTTTATCATATAATTTTTTTACGTTTTTTTCCACATATATTTATTACGGTATTTAAAGGACTTTATCGTTTATTTTTAACATTTTCTTCATCATGATAGAATGTTTACGTATTTTCAAACGTGATAATATACTGAGTCCACCCTTCTAATATTTAGTACATTGAACCCTGTAATAACTGAACATGAAACGAAATAACTGACTACCGCATTGGACTTTTTAACTTATTTCAATAACAAGTTGCTAACATTTTGGTCTGTAAAGTCAAAAATCAGCCTCCACAATGTCAACAGGAGCTGTAATCAAATAATCTCCTACATAATTTATTCATTCTTATTCAGTTGGTCTTTTTTGTATTTTGTGGCTTTTTAGTTGGTATGTATATCGAGAAAAAAAAATCTCGCCTTATTTCAGCATTCAGAATTTACATCCATGAGTTTTTTCTGTCCCTTGTTTTGGTTGTATTTTGCCGGTAAAAAATCGAGTACATTCACATACACAAACACACATACGACCATGTCATGGAGACAGACAACCTCAGCCACGGCACAAAAGGCTACAAGCACAGGGGCAGACAGACAGACAACCCGTCAATTTTTGTGCACATTTTCAACATTTTCTAAGGGATTCTGTTTATTAGCAGCAGCGCAGAAAATCTCCAAAATTCACCCTCAAAGTTAAGTGTAGCAGACGCAATTGTTGAGTTTTATTTTTCGGATATTTTGAATGAGCGAAGAAATTTTGCGTTTTGCACGACTTTAATTTTCTTAAAGTAAACCTTTTTTAAGAAAAACCTATAAATCAGAAGAATTCGTTGCTGAAATGAAATGTAATGTATGTGCAAGCAAATCCCGCCTCACACTTTGATAATTTGAAATTTTGAAGGTAAGTCTCAATTTTAGATATGTAGCTGAGTAACTAATTTTGACTTTTACTGATATATATAGTACGGCAATTTTCCAACCCGACTTTTCTCATAAGACCTAAAAAATTCAATATATTTAGAAACTCTACATTTAATATACAGTAATCCCCGCTTATAAGCATTTCTGAAAATGCTTGATTTTTGGTGCATATAAGCGTGAAATGCATTTAGAGAAACTCGGTTATATGCATGAAAAGTGCATATATAAAAATTCGGTTATCTGCACCAGATATGCTTATATAGAATCGTAATGCCAATTATTTAGAACCTTACAAAAATATTTTTAAAGGCAAAAAGTTGTAAAAATAAAATATGGAGATAGGGAATAGATTTCTTAAACGCTTCAATTTTCTTTCCTGTTTCAACAAAGCAGATTTGTTTCCTGATTAAGCTCTGACGATAATATGCTTTGAATGCATGAATGATTCCGGCATCTAAAGGTTGTAAAATTGAAGTCGTATAGGGCGGCAAGTACTGAACATTAACGTTTTTAAGTTTGTAATTTTATGAGACGCACCATTATCCACAAAAAGTATGACTTTTCGATTTTTTCACACCATTTTTTCATCAAAATCATTCATTATTATTACATTATTTTTACTTTTATTCCTTTGTGCTTCTGCAATCGGAATAGCCAGCCCGGATTGAAGTCACTTTTTATTTAACAGCGAACTGCCTTAAGTACATTCTCCAATATCATATTGTGGTCTTTTGACCTTTGTATTTGATCAAACTACATTGACATTGTTTCGACTGCTTTTGATTTGCCGACTCAATTAATTTTTCTGGCCAAATTAAATGCTTTGCTTCATTGTAAAATGCGATATATGTTTCGCATAATCCGATTAATTGTGTATTGGGCACCCATATTTCTTGCAACTTTCAATTTTGCTTACGTTTTCACTTTATCGAATGATTAATAACTTCTGTTTAAGTGACAAAGTTATTCTTTTTCGTGAATTTGTGCTCATTTTGCTTTTTAATTTCATTTCGCACATTTGACAATTCAATAGGTATGACACGATTGTTTGGTACCAATATTGGTTTTGCCATTGAAAAAATAAAAATTTGTTCCCTGTCGTGTATGGAGGAAAAAATTGGAAATTTGTTGGGGCTTATATCCGAGAAATGCATAAAAGCGTGTGCATATAAAAGAGAAAAATGTTAAGAAATCTAAATGGAAAAATGAAATTGCACAATTTTTGATGCATATAAGAGAGAAATGCTTATAAATGGCGTTCATATAAGCTGGGATTACTGTAATAAATAAGACTTCCGCATCTACACACTGTTGACAGTGACATAAAACGAGTGGCGCATGTCGTCAACTGGTAAAGCCTTCAGTACCAAGAGTACTGCAACTTTTGAGCACCAATTTCAGTTTTATTAGGCAGATGGTCAATCACCCTGGCTGCGACAGGGAACTTAAGAACGTTGAAAAGAAGAAATTAACACCTTTTCAACGATATATATATTGTCTGTAGTTGGTGCTACGCATTCAGGCATGATATATAAAGTCTGGGTGGAAAATTGTCGCACTGTGTGTGTCGTTTATCCTCCAAATTCCCACTATAATTTAATATGCTTCAGTATGTGGTCAAGTGTGTTCAATCGATCGACCTATTTATAAGCCTACAGCACTATGGCTTATAAAAAGATGTATATACATAGGTCTTCTAACTTGTGTAATTTCAATTTTTCGTTTGTCATGTTGTTATTTCATCGATTTATTATGTATTTTATGATATGTTATATACCGATTATTCAGCATTCTGAACATATTGGCCATAATGAAGCGAACATTTTAAAATGTATCGCTTAACCGTGTATTAAATACGACCGCGCTTCCGCTACCCTGAGGGATTCACTCCATTCCGCTGGATCTAACATCGGTTTTGTTTGCATGTTGGGCTGCTTGGTGGTAAGGAGACATACTTATGTATGTACACATCTCATCTACATATATGAGGTTTTCCAGATGCTTGCTAAAGGCAAATAGAGCTCTACCGAGGGCGTGGTACAGTATTATCAAAAGACGCGATTTCTCTGTCGTGTAAATTCTATACATAAAGCTTTCGTAATAAGTCTGGATGAAGTTTATGATCTTGGGTGCTGCACCTCATCTGTTCAATTCATCTCTATCTATCGCGGGGAATGCCAAAGTTTTTCCCAACAATACCTCAGCAAAATTGACCAATAAATAATATCTCATATTATCCCAAAGCATTTCGACTTTTATTTATTTATTTTTTTTTCCGAAGAAGATACAAAAAGTTCAAAACGATATTAGCATATAGATTGCTGAGATTTTTAAATCAAATAATTTACCAATGAATTATAAACCATTTATTTATTAGGCTAAAAATAGAAAATTAATTAGACTCGTACAGGTCCAAAACCAAAAGTTCTTTACTGTCAGATGTGCACCCACACACATACTGTATTATTGAATGTCAAAGAGAAACAATTTTCATGGCTGCATGGTCTTTTTGTTTACATTTTAAGTTGACATGTGGAAAACTGGCGGGATAAATTTACTTCTTTTTTTTCGTTTCCTATTTAAATGTCATGTAAAAATGCCGCTATTTATTCTCATTCTACAGTTTATTCGATAGCGGTAGGGGATTAGGTGGATGGCTATTGTTATGACTGCGGATTCGATATAGAAAACGAATTTCACTGTAATAAATTTACTCTCAAAAATGATACTTTCTCTTTTTTTATCCAAATCTCATTCTCCCACAAAAGAGATTTCCAAATGTCAAAATCGCTGCGAGAAAATTAAATCTGCAGAAAAAAAGGGTAATCATAAGAATTCCAATACGCATCTCACTAATTCCGCTCTGTTTAATTTAAAGAATAAAATTTTTTATGCGAGAGGAAAGCACTTTCTTCAAGGCTCTCGTTTTTCCCTAATGTGAGTAGAACTTTTCAGTGTTACCGGAAAGGGGATTTTTTTCAGGTTTTTGGCAAGATTTTAGAACTCTGGTAGACATGATTAGTAAATTTTTTTTGCATGAAAGATGTTTCATTCTAAAAACGTCTATACAGAATTGGAACTGTGAACCTCTCATAATCAACCTATAAACACATTCTTATATCACAATGTCATGATATCAAAATAAGATCCGTATCTACATATATAGGATAAATGTTGATTTATCAACTAACCAAATCTAATTAGTGTTCGGCGGCTTCCTGTAGATGTCTAAAACACATTGGTCGGCAGATTAAGTGGCTACAAATGCGTCTTTATTTCAGGGTGCAACTTGGTACGAAGAAGAACGAAATATACTATACCTTGCGAGAACGGTTGAAAAAATAAGTATAAATTCTTATGCGTTTTATATGAACTTAGGTATAAATTTAATAACTTTTCAACATATAAAAACCAGCTATGCGGCCAGTTATTTATGCTCAATTTTGTCTAATAAAACATCAACATTCTGTGACCAAGCTAGCTTTCAAGCTATTCTAGAAATGAAGCCGGTTCAAATCTCATGATTCCCATGAGCTCTGCGTGCCAGTCAAACGTTCTAACAACCGACATAAATATACATTTTTTTACTATCGTTAAAATTAAATATAAACTCTTATTGTAAATTAGAACTTATACGTCAACCTATTCTATACTTTTCAATATAGAAACAAATATGATATTCATATAAAATTTTATAACTTCGGAACTTATAAAATCTATATGATTTTCTTATGAATTTATATGAATAACTAAAAGTTATTAATTTTATACTGATATTTTCAACCGTATACTGTTGTTCGAAGGTATATCATCTGCAGTGGTCCAAATGCTGAATTATGCGGAGTTCGGATGGCATAGTACGGATAGTTAAGCGGTAGATGGTTGCCCTTACCTGGGTATTACTGTCTCTTAGATTATCATTTATATTGCTTTAGTATATGAATAATATACTCTCAAATGGCACAAAAAACTTGAACTTGTTCCCTTTCAGGAACATTCGACTCAAATGGAAGGACATGTTCAACAGCAATCTTTTTTTGTTGCTGTGGTGTTTCGGCGTTTTTTAACCTTAGATCTGGCAACATTGAAATTCTCTTTCTACCACTATTAAAAATTTACTGCTACGTTTTCAGTATTGATTTAGATCTTTTATTTTTGCCTAATTAGGTTGACCAAAATGAACTATCTACAAACATTTAGTTATTAAGCTTCTATTTTTACTCTCTGCTTACTTTGAATAAAGGACTACTTATTTTCCTTCCGTTTTGATTTTAAGTGTGAACAACTGATTATCATCTATCATTTTTACCTTTCCCCGCTAACATTAATTTCACATCCTTTCAACAGGGTTGCTGCCAGAAAAATGTATCCACACATACCACATATTTTTATTCTACACATCCTGCGAATATGTTTCAAGTGGCATTTTCCTACACAATATATATGTCAATAGTGTACTTTCCAGTCAGTTCTTTTCATTTTCACCTTTTTTTTTCTTTTGTTCTTTTTTTCTCTGTATATGTTTTACGGTTATACTAACAATTTATTGTTCTACCTTTGGTCTTTAAACTTAAATTATAGACGGAACTGTGCATAGTTCAGCATAAACTCATTTATGTATGTCATAAAGACAATTCCATTTAGCTAAACAGATATGAATCCATTTATTGCATGAGCAAACTTTGTTCAAATTGTTCAAAGCTGCATAAAGGTCAAACATCTTATTCATTTTTGTTTTTCATATAAAAAAAAAACACTGCTACGAGTACTAGTACATCAGAAACTTGAAAAAATCTCCTTATATTTATAAAGCTATGCAGCTACTTTTCACAAGGGGTGAGCGATTTTGTTGCATACTTTTCAGCAAGATTTTCAATTTAATTTCACATTTATCACAATAAATTTGCCATTCAATTGATACGCACTAAGGAGTTTCTTTTTTTTTATTATTTTACACACTAAATTTATGTTCAAACATTGAATCTATTATATTTTTCACATTAATTGCTATTTTTTTATAAATGTTCTTTTTAAAAAAAAAAATTTAAATTGATTGCTTTAGCAGAAAACCCATGAAGGTGTTTTCTTCAATAACTTTTCACAACTGGATGCTGCTCGCAATTTTGCTCATCGATAAGTCTAACCAACCTTTGGCACCAAAATCAACCCACCACCAATTGCTCCACCAATGTTTGCTCTCTGCATGCTGCTAGCGCATGCGATTGAGTTTCTGATAAGTGCACATCTGTTGGAAGAAGTACTCGCATGTATTTGATGCCAATGCGTTTTGTGGCGGTATGGCAACACCGATATCTGAGAGAAATGACATGCGTGCCACTGTGTGTGTGAATAAATACCACTGGTATGGTGAGAACATTAAAAACAACTTGTTCCTTGTTTTGATGCCGTATTGGGGTGTCAGCTCTTGTAGTTGTTTTTGCTATTTCTTTTCTGGGGGTGGCAGTGGGTGCTTTCCGGTAGGAAACTGCAAAAGCATGGCATTAAAGTTTATCATTTGCTATGGCAGCAGCCGCAGAAGCACCCACCACCAAACAAAAAACCAAACTTTCCATAACAAGAAAAACAACAAGATTTAAGATTAATTTTTAAGGGATGTTTGCAAGTAAATGCAGCTTGTGTTGGGGATTCCCTCATTAAAGTGTTTGTCTAGCGACATTCAGCAAATTTATTAAGAATTTTTTTCAAATTCTAAGAATTCAAACTTTTGTGTAGAAATTTTTAGAGACATCCTCTAATTGTTGAAATGTTTCTAGTCAATCTTCCCAAAAGTCGCCTTTTCGAAACGATTAGCACAGATGTTATCTTCGGCATCACTGAGAATTCACTTTGATTTTTTAAAATACTATTTCGGCCCTCTTTTGGAAAATGCTTTGTCAACTTTGTGGTGCCTGCACTTTCGAAAAGATTTAATTTCTTTTGAATGGCGTTAATTCGCATTGGGGTAGTACATAGCGCACTAATTTCAAACTAACTCTACCAGAAGTTCTCCATTCATCGGCCTCAAGCCATGCTAACCCATACCCCTAAAATCACACATCACTACTCTGAAGTTTTGCGTTGTCACTCCTGTTAAAATTGTGTTAAGCAGATCATAGAAAACATATATCACCCGTGTGTGCATACCACAGAGCAGCTGTTAAATTTTGTTTCTTTCCCTTAAACGCTGCAAGCATTATGTGTTTGTTGGCGAATTTCCGGTCCATTAGCATCTTGCGGAATGAAACATTAACAAGGAGATCTACTCCATATTGATATATAGCGTTCGTACTCTGCATTCGCGCCCATAACAAATAATAGTCTTTAATTGATGTGATCTGTCCATATTCATCCATTTTACTTCACCGAGACCAAGAAAAGAGAGTTTAAAGTTATCGAGATATTTGCAACTTCTTCCAATTAACCAGCATGGTACATTATCGTATATCTCTATCTAAATTGTACTATTTGATCATTGCATATAAATATTGTGAGTATAAATAACATTGATTGGAAGCTCACAGCTCCGAAGTATTTCATCCTTTTAAGAATTTTACTTTTTATCGTAACTTGTTGTTCAATTTATTTTCTATGGCTTAAGCAACATCTATCCTTTGGTGCGTCAGTTCATATGCAAATTGGATTTAATGTTTTGATCTACTATAACATTTGGCTTACGATAATGACTATGATAAAGCTGTCTTACAAATAAATGACAAACACTTTTGAAAAAAGAAAACCTTAGCAGCTTAAAATAGTTGAAAATTAAGTTTTGATAATAAATTTTTACCAATTCAGCTAAAACACGAAATGACCATAAACATTCGGTAACCCAAAAAATTCACATGTTAAAGTGCACACACAATCTATACCATAACCAGAACAATCTAGACGAATGAAGGTTGACAGACCACACTGTGCTGCAGATAAGTAAAATTTGCCACTTCAGCGAAACAGAAAAAAATGTGTAAACAAGAGAAAAGTTTGTAAACAAAGGAATATGGAATGAGAAAATACACCACCGGTTTGTGGAAGTGATTGCTGAACTTTACAGCAAAAGCTTAAAAAAAATTAGCCATTTTAAAAGTTAAGCACTTGAATTAAATTAATACTCGAAATCATTTAAGAAGAAAATATTTTGCAGAATAAAGTCGATACTTTGACACCTCACATAAGAGCATCTTCCAATTGCCGATGGCAAAACCATGCACATAATGCGATAATTCTCTTTTTTTAATTTACATAGCTGTAAGTTCATGTTGAAATTTTCTTTTTTTCGTGATGTTTGAAAGATTTTAAACAAGAGATTTACATTTTAATAACACATTTCAAGACACACAAAATTTTAATAAATGCGAAATTATTTGGGACATACATAACATACATCTGTTTGTTATATCTTCACAAAGTCGGTTTCGATAATAATTGGTAGTTTTTTTTGATCATCGGCATGAAGTGGCGTGGCACGTTCTATCAAATAAAAAAAGCTATATCTCGGTGCTTGTGGCAGGTATAGTTGTGAAATTCGATCCATCGCTATATGTACGTTGGCTATACCAATCACTTCCCAAAGCGTAGGTGAGATTCAGCCAGTAGCGTAGCTAAGAGGCGTCCGACTTGCTCGCAGAGGCTTGGGATGCCAAAATGGTCCTTGGTATTCTTAGAGATATGCAAATAATATTAAATATTCAAAATGTTATCCGAATGACATTTCTTAATACTTGATGATATTTTTTTTAATATTTTTCCCAACACATGGGGCGCCAGAGTGCTTCTTTACCTCGGGCGCTAAATATTCCTGCTACGGCACTGGATTCAACAACACAGCATGAGTTAGCATACAGCAAAAGCACTAAAAACGCTACATTCTATGGAAGCTACAGTTGTGAAATAGACCGGCGGCGATGAGCTGATAAGGTCTATGCATCAACTCATTTGCAAAATATGGTTAGCAGAAAGCATGCCCGACGATTTGAATCTCAATTTTCTTTGTTCTGCACTAAAAAAAGTTGACCCGACAATCTGCGCCAACTACCGGGGAATCAGTCTTCTCACACAAGATCCTGTCGACCGTACTATGTGAAAGACTTAAGTCGTTTGCCAACACACTATTTGTGCCATATCAGTGCGGCCTTAGACCTAGTAAGTCCATCCACTAGATCTTCCAACTACGTCAAGCCTTGGGAAAAACCCACGAAAAACAGGCTTTGCATAATGACGTAGCAACCTCTTCAACATTGTCATTGATGTTGCGAAAAGCCAGTGTACATCGTAATGGCACTATTTCCTGCTAAAGTGTCCAGCTCCTTGCATATGCCGATGATATTGATATCATTAGAAGTTGTAAGCGATACGTTTCTGCTGCGTTTTCTGCGAAGGTGGATTTGACAGTGGACGAGGGCAAACAAAGTACATGCTGTCCACAAACAGGGAAACGTGGTGCATAGGATCCTACGTTACTTCGGAAAGCTATACTTTCGAAGTTGTCAAGGAATTCACCTACCTTGGCACCGCCGTGAACACTCAAAACGATTTCATCCTGGAGATAAAGGGAAGACTCACTCATGCTAATAGGTGTTGCTATGGCCTCAGTAAGCAATTGACCAGTAGAGACCAATCTCTCCCAACAAAACTGACACTCTACAAGACGCTCATCTTACCCGTGCTACTCTATGGCACAGAAGCATGGGTTGTGTAGCAGACTGATGCAGCCGCGCTTGATGTGTTTGAGAGAAAAATCTCTCACAAAATATTCGGTCCTGTTTGCGTCGGCGATGACTACCATACTCGAATGAACCACGGACTGTACAAGCTCTACGCTGACATTGACATAGTCAAGCGCATCACTATCCAACGTCTGCTCTCGCTGGAACATGTTTTTCGTATGGACGAAGAAGCTCCGGCGAAAATTGTGTTTTATTCGGAAGCCGCTGGGCGACGATGAGAGGGCCGAGGAAACCAGGCACGAGCGAAGCAGAGGTGGTATCGTTTTGTTCGCCCGCTTCTTAAAATTCTAATAAATATATCGATATGTCGGATTATAGCGAGCAATGTTATTATGTGGTTTTGTTTGACACTTACGGATGGTATAGTGTAGTATTGGACATGAAAACCAGATGATGGTGCTTTCAGGTTATCATTGGACCATGAAAAGACGGTCTCCAAAATTTTTATTTGGTGCTTGATATTGAACCCCATTGAAGTAACTATATGGACCGCGAATAGCACCGAACAGTAACCGATTATTCATAATTATATCAGCTTATTGTGCAGGCTATGGTGCTGTAGATATCGATTGCTTCTGGTAGCAGATGGCATTAAAACTTCTTAATAGCTCCAGTGTCGAATAAAATTAATCGTTAAGTTTTGGAATCGAAAGATATCAGCCAACTTGTATGAATAGTGTGTTCCTTTTTGCACACATAGAATCCTTTTTTTTTTGTAAGATTCAGAAAATTTGTTTTCTGATCAGTGACATCATCAGGTATCACCTGGGGTAGGCCACAATCTTCTACCCCATCCTTGGGACGTTACTGATTCACGGTAACAGTGTTCAAAACACCCTTGAATGAATAATTTGCCCTGTGGTTAAATTAACTCACAGATTGCATTCAATTCCACTTAATTGCGCATTCAAAAATTTCCAATCAGTTGCAGTTCAAGCAGAAAATTTTTGCTTAACTCGTCATGTTTGGAAAATTGATTGACCGGATAACGAGTGCAAAATCATTGAAAACTCTTAACGAGAAAGCAGACATGATTGTTGGCTTAGTTGAAGAGCTCTTGAAGAAATGCTGGCTAGGCATATGGTTTAAAAGAAAAAAACAAAACCTATGAAAAGTAATCCATGAAAACTTGGTGCAACATTGGTATTTATTGCATGGTACAAGGACGAAATAAATATCGACATTGTTTATTGCAACTGCAGCAGAACAACATGGTTGCATAAATTTTAATCCACACATCGATACTGTCGTTATAAAAAGATTTGTAAGCATATAAAGAATACAAATTCTTAAAATTGTTCACACCATTTAATGAGAATATCTCAAAAATTACTCAAATCATTTGGTAGTTCATCGCTTTTTACAAATAAATTGATATTTATTAATTCAAGAATCCTTAGATTATTCTTAAGAAAAAAAAGTGATAAAAGATGATGCTATTTTTACAGAATTTTTCATGACTTTACTCAAAACTTCTGGCGATAAGCTCTCCACTTCGGATGTTCATTTTAAGGGCGTCCAAAGCCTATGACTTGTTCGTAAAAACCCGTATCTTTACAAAATCCTTTAATAATAACTCTGGAACAATCGAGAGTCCAAGCGGCCGGGAAGCGCTTGCTTAGCATGCCACTGCCTATCATCCTGAGTGAGCGGTTGTACCGTCCTGCTGGAACCTTATGTTGTCCAAAGTCAATTCGTCAATTTGCGGCACCAAGTAGTTTTTAATCATGGTCTTGTAGCGCTTATTAGTAACAGTAATGTAGATACCGTCATCGAAAAAAATGGGTCAAACTCCTTTCTCCCACAAACGCCAAACTAAACAATGACTTCGAGAGTTTGTGTTGGCTCTTGGTGCAAAACACGAGAATTTTTAGTGCCTCTAAAGAGATATTTTGCTTATTAACATATCCACATTGGAGGAAATGGAATTCGTTGCTCATGATGGTTTTCAATGTAAAATCCTCCTCATCACGGTCGAGCTTTGCCTGTAATTTACAAGCGATTGGCAGTCTGCAAGCGTTAGTTGATGCGCTGTTTGCAATTTACACAGGTAAATCTTAAACTCTTCCACCAAAAATTCGCAGTAGTGACCGTCAATCGATCCACTGACTTTTGTAGCCACACTAATGATATTATCTACCGAACGACTGACGCAGGGCCGGCAATATCTGAAGCTGTCTAGTTGATCCACCGGAACCGTGTTTATGTATAGCCTACATAGGATGCAGCTTAGGAGGCCGCATACAAAATTTATAATCTTTTTTTTTTTTGATCAACAATCTCATATTTTATATACATATAATCGTAAAAATTTAATTGTTCATGTTTGTTAAAAAAATTTCGTTGTATCATTTACGCAATAACCTTTTTGCGGTGGTGCCTCACCAAATGTTCAGCCAAGGGGCCCCGCACACATTTAGAGACGGCCCTGGATACCACATGACCAGAAATTCGATGACGATATTTGCGTTGAGCCAAAACCACCGACCCCTTATTATATAATATTCACATAATTTTTCTGCGTTTTTGAGGAATATAACGATCTGCGTGTATTCTGCTTCTGTTTACTACACAAATGTCAAAGTTGCAATGACATAAGACGCCAATTGCAAAAATGAGAGCATTTTCCGATGAGATAATAACTTTAGCGCTACACCGTACTCTATATTATGGTGTAATTATTTGAATCAATCAGGGCCTTATGTTGCATTTAAAATAGATGTTACTCATACGACGCGGTAAACACAAATAATTTAATTAAATTAAGTATGTACTAACAATTGCATCCTTCAATTCATTAAGTCTTTTTTAGGAAGGACTGTTAGTTGGTATATTTTTAAATAGGTTAAAGCTCTTCATCGACTTGTAACATATTTAAATGTCTTTTCCGTTGCTGTTGTAGAGTAACTGCTGCGTCCTAATTGCCACTTAAAAAGGCTAACATTACATTACGCTCCATATACTGCTATTTCTTTGCTGCCAAGCAAATTTACATTTTAACAAATTATTTTCCACAAATAGCAACCAGATGCATCACAATTTTATTGCACCACCTGCTGGTACAGCCAATGTTCCAAGCCGCACAGCTGCAGTGACTGCTGCAATTCCTGTTTCCTTTTTAGCTTTCATATTTCCGTCGTTTTCTCTTCTTTTTTTTTAAGTAAAGTACTTTGACCTATAAACACATTTTTTCCCTTTACTTTCACTTATATATAGCAACAAGCTAAAATGAAAAAAAAGGGAAAAATTATAAAAAGGAGCCTACACAATAGAGATAGACGTACTAAACTGCGGTGCTGGAATACTTCAAGTCTTAACCGCCACACATACGCTACGACTACTGCTTGTTCTGTCCTATCTCATAAGTGTAGCAATCTTCACATCACAATCACCGACGACGTCGTCCTTATATTCATTGACTCTGGCATGACGGCCACTCAGCGCTTCATCAGTGCATGCACTGATGCATTACATTCCCTAACATTTATGTGGCCCAACTTAAAGTGTCATATAGAATGCACTTTGAAGAAGTTAAATGTTTAGCTTCTCAAGCCTGCAATCGTGCAAGATATGGTACAATATAAAAAGGTAGGTATTTACACCGAAAGAAAATTAAGTTATGCCAAGATTTAGATTTGTTTGATGTTATATTATGCATAGATTTAGATTTGTTTGATGTTCTATTTGATAAAAAATATAAAAAGATAAAAAAGAAAAAACTGAGAAGCATTACAACCTAGTAACAAGCTTGCGAAAGCCTATTTTTTTGGGTTGTGCTGCAGTGGAACAGCTTCAGAATGTTTTTGATACCTTTAATTGCAAAAGACGTAGAGACTCCAAGACTACTCCAGAGCGTGTCACTCGAAAATGATATAAAATGTAGATTATGGAGAAACTTACAACGATTGCTTTTATTTGATGGCTTGGATTCGCATTGACTTTACAATTGAATTTGCGTGGCTGTCTTAACGAACAGCGTAAAAGCCGTGTGTTGCTCGGATTGTAGCTCAACGTAATCTGGCCGCATGGGCTCGAAAACCGAAAAATTGGGAGCACGGTGCTGTCCTCCGGGTAAAAATAACTATATGGCACATCGATGTTGCACCGCCTGGCGTTCAGGCGTTGCTTGATATTCAAATTCAATTTATATTCGTTTTTATTCGCTACGATCTTTTTCAAATTGAAATACAAAAGAAATGTTTTACATTTTTAAATAAACTGAATGGCATACAGAAATATTGATTAAGTTCGGATGGAGAATTCGACACTCGCAAAATTTATCGGGTGTCGAGTACTCTACACCGTGACACGTCTTCAGTTGGCCCTGAGATGAAGCCAATCAGCTCAATTCCAGACCTAACACTGAATTTTGAACTAAAGAGTTAAAAAATGTCAATTATATTTAAGTTGCATTTGAAAACATTCTGTCAGTGTATTTATTTTATGTGCTTTAATTGCTTGTGTAGAAAAAAAGAAAAGGAGGTGTTTATATATACTAAGCAAAAGTTAAAGGCAAATCGCTTAGTAAAATCAAGTTATTCCAAAACGTTCTAAGATAAAACGTCTCTATAGCTATGCTTAAAATCTCTATAGGGTTTTTTCTAGCACTACTTACTCACTCACACCATTTTTGATTAAAAAGGAAGCTTCCTAGTATAAGTTTGTGGAAGAGAAATCTAATAAATGCTCTTCATTTTCATTTACTTGGCAAAGTTTATGCTTACCCAAGACATGTTCGATGTTTTGTTATCCACTTGAGCGTTAAGCTCGCCATTTAGCATGGTTATGTCCTGTCTACTGTTTGAGGCATGAGTTGAGCTTAATTTGCTTTAGATCTCGTGCTCCTACTCGGGCTCCATAACTTCTTTTGGACCATATGACCGCACTATTACAATTTTTTTTACTCTAGAGTTTAATGATGGTGTGATAATTCTAGAGAAATCGGCTGCCACTCTAGGAAAGATTGTGATGCTTCCTTATTCAGGACAAATCTTTTGCCCTAAATGTAAAGCTCATTATGTCCAGAATTTTGAGTGCTGAAATACGAGGTCGCTCTGCTTAAAATAGCTGCATTGGTAAAATGTTTGAGCGTTCCTGTACCCTCTTTTCACAAAGTGTGCCTCTGAGGGAAGTGTTCTTATTTCTACACAAATAGTTGTGATCTTAGCATAAGAACCTTTATAATAAAGTGGTCAATACTAAATACGCTAGTATTTCACCTATTATGGTTTTTTATTAACTCTTTTTACACTAAAAAGCACTTTAGTTCGTTAAACCACCACATCATGATTTCAATAAGCCCCTTAATGTGATAGCTCCAAGAAAAACGCACAAAATTTCTTCCATAATGTCCGTTCTAAATTCAGAAAATCATAATCTGTCACGTTCAATTTCTATCAGCTAGGACAGACGGAAATTTAACAACGCAAACTTCCTATAGCCCAAGGAATGTGATGTCTTCATTAACGACAACAGTAGCAGCAGCAGCAGCAACAGCAATAGCAACAACATTGTCAACAACACCAACTATGGAGCAATGCCGCTAGAGACAATACTCGTGTAGCTAGGAATAAAAGAGAGAAAAAATAAAATTAAAAATCTAAAGAATAAAAACCTACGAAAACGATGACGATTTTTTTTTACATCATTCCATGGTAAAACATCGTACAAAAACCACAGTCATGTTGCTGCTACTATCATGTTGAGGCGCCTTGTAATGCAGTTGCTGTCGATGCTGCTGTGGGTGCTGCACTTATGTCTACGTTGCGTTGGTGAGTAAGGAAGGGTAGCAACATCTAAATGGGGATATTCGGAATATGGTTGTTCCCTTAAGGGTTGCACTAACGCACAGTGTGCTTAAATACTTAAAAAAGTGCATATGGCAAATCGTTGATATTTCTGTAACTGAAATATTGCATTAAGTTTGAGATATAGAAAAAGTTATACAACAAATCACAGCGTTAGAACATTTGCTGATTCAAACAAACATTGAACAGAATATTTGCAGATTCTGAAAAGATCGCTTTCCATTTACCACTAGAGCTTCAAATTTAAGGAGCTATAAAGTGAACTGAAAACTAATGGTCGTCGGCAAGAAAACACAAATTGTTCAGCAATAATTAACTTTATTTCTTAAAATGTTATATAGTTTTCTTTGGACTTCGCCCAACAATTGTCCAATATTTTTTTTTTTTTTTATATATTTTTCGCAAATGCAGAATAGTTTCAGCAATGTCCTGCTCATTCGACCTAAGCCTCAGCCCATCAACCAATTTCTTTAAGTTTGGAAATAGGCAATAGTTACAGGAAGCGAAATCTGTAGAATTTGGTAGATGATGAACCAATTCGTAACGCAATTGATATAATTTTGCAACAAAGATTGCGCACTTGTGTGTCGATGTTTCGTCCTGATGGAAGGGAGAGAATGAATATATATCATTCCCAAATATACATTATTCACCCATTCACCAAAAGCCAAATATAAACGGTACAAATGAAAAGAGATAAAAACAACAATTACAACACAGAATTGTAGAAACAACATAAGGATATGCAACGAAAAATCAAACGACAATTTTTGTGTGCGGTTTTGCATAAACTTAATCCTAAAAGGAGTTTATTTAACTTTAAAAAATAAGAAAAATAAGTATGCAATATTCTTTTTTAGCACAAATACTTTCTTTTAAAAAAGATATTATTAAAATCGGTTCAGTATATGTTGCGCCAAAGTGTTACAAGCCATTTGCATATAAGCAATTTTATGTAAATAGTTTAAATTCGGTGTTGATCTCATAGTTCGTTATATTTTTAAAAATCATGTATCCAATTAATAAAATCAAGTAAAAATGCATTGGTTCATTTACAAATCCATGCCAAACGTACACTGAATGATGGATGCAGTTAGCTGAAATTTTAATATTTCTCATTTGAAGGCATGAAAAAACATTGATTTGTTAGTGATACCTAGGTCGATTAATTTTCAACTCATAAGGGAACTGTGTAAGTATTGAAGCAGTAATTTGACTAAATAGTTGTAATCAAACTTGATATGGGTATACTTACATTGAACAAAAGGGGTGGTTTACAAAAGTGGACTCAGCATTTAGGAAGCTGCTACTTAAGAAAATTCAATCAATTTCAGCATAGTAATGTTTGGTTAGCAAGTAAATACAACATAGTAAAAATTCTACCTTTGAATCCCACTGTTTTTTCTTGCCGGCCTACCGACTGGCGCATTTTAACGATGCAAATCCACATAACGACGAATTCTTAAAAAAAAAATCTCCCGGGGGGAATACAAAAAAATAGCAAGCGTTGAAGTTGATGAATAAATTTCAGACAGCCAAAAGAATTTTTTTTTTTTTGCTTTTTTCGTTTTATTTTTGCTCTTATTCTCCTTTTGATAATTTCACATTCATTCGCGCCTTTTGTCAAACGAATTTCTAGGTAGATATCCAGAAAGTAAAAATTGTGGCGACGCGAGCATAAAAGGGATAAATTACAGGAGAGCAATTAAGTAATTGTGTTGGAGAATGCAACGACATAAATATTAAATTTATTTCGGTGTAAATGAAAGCAAAAGTGGAACCACAAGTGGGGTACTTATTCCAGAATTTTAAACGATTATGCTTGGCATATTGTTTTGAGGACTTGCACATGTATTAGGGAGTTCAAAAATCCAGGGATTTTTCGGAACTGTATACCCAATTAATTCCGGCATTTTGGGAAACGAGACGAAAAAAGAACAAAATGTGTCAACTGACCAATTATGATATATACTTGTCAGTGTGATGATAGACTTAAAGTCATGATGATTTAAGAACAAATTTTATTCATTTAGATAGTGCGGAGCAATTACTTTCTAAATACTTTCGCATATAAGGTCTCTGTATCTTTTCGAAAAAAACTTATGGCCAGCGCATTCATACATGTAGTATAGTTTTTTATAAAAAATAACATGTGAAACGGGGAATGTGATAATTGAAAAAAAGTGAAAAACCATGTCATATTATCACGATGGTCCTAGTAAAGTTTGATGAAAATTGAACACAGCTCTGCAGTAGAAGAGTATAACACCCACTGTGAAGTGTGGAAAGTTGCCCGTGATGGTATGGGGATACATACGAGTATCATGGGAAAGCGTTGGAGAACTGAAAGTTTCTGCCGATATCATGACGAAGAAGTTTTACTTAAACACTCTTCAAAACAAATTGAAAAAAAGTTCTCAGAATTTCGGCTTCACTGACACTTAAAAGGCCGGAAAGTTAAGATACAAATTGTATAAGGTTAATTATCCTAAGCCCAAATCGGTGTTATGCAGGATCTGGGTGCTTTATTACTGTAGTAAAATGATAGGCCCAATGGACCAAAATGAACCCCATCGAAAATTAATGGGCACACTGAAAAAAAAAGTTGCAAAACGGGCTCCAACTAATAAAAACGCTCTAATAAGAGTTATTAAGGAGGAATGGACAAAAATTTACCGGAAGAATATGATTTCCAAAAACTTATTGCATCTATTCCAAGAAGGATACAAGTCGTGATTGATATTCGTGGTGGACCTATCAAGTTTTAAAGTTTTTCTTACAAGTTTATTAGTTTCTTCATATGTTCCTAGCATTTTGCAAAGAATTATTTGACACCATGATATGGGTAGTGTTTTTATTTTTGTTCTATAAACTTTTGTTTTTGATTATATCAAATAATTTTTTTGTTGTTTTCTAATGAGGAATGAGTCAGAGAATTGAGTACAAAAAAAAATTTCCAAAAAATATATACATTTCTTATTTTTATTCAATATGAAAGTGAAAATTGTGTTTCACATTTTATTTTGCAAACAATTACTTGACAGACTGTATGTACTTAACGTTAAAGCTCATTTCTGGCCAGACGACTAATTTGGTATTAGAAAGATAGTCGCCACTTATAGCGAGAAAGTCACAACTAAATGCATCATACTTAGTAATTAAAATTAAATCCAAAATTAGCTTGTACTCACCGAATGTAACACCGTTTGTTTGCTTCTCTTTGTCCTTATCCTTGTCGGACTTCTCACCGCCTAAGGGCTCTAATTCGATGCCATCCGTTGTGGCAACTTTGTAATCCCGTTTCGACATATTGCCACAAAATCCACAGCACAACATTTGATTAATTTTACTTTATTTCTACGATATAAGAATGTGAAGGGTAAGATATGTAATGAAGGATTATGAATCTAATCGTAAAAAGCTCTAAAGGGTGTAAATGATAGGAGCAGAAACGATTTTAGTTAAGAGTTAAGTAAAATTGGTCCTAGTAGTGTTATCTGAAAGTACAAATAAAATAAACAAATTTAAGTTACACTTAAAGAAAAAAGCTTTAAAAATATTAAGTAAGGTTTTCAAGATATCAAAGGTTCCCTTTCAATCAATGACATAACAAACGACATCGATTCATGGCATATCATATTTGACACAGTAAACAACAATTAAGTAAAAAACTTTTTTACTGTTAACAAATATTTTTAAAATATGTCAAGCAAATACGTTTATTTGAAAATAATAATGTTGACATTAGTTTTGTTTTTACTTTGCATGTAACATTTATTTTGAGTGTATAACCCAAATTTTATCTCCATAAGTATGTAAATGACTCTAGCTTTTATTCATTCTATTTATTAATGGAAAAACTATTATTGTCATATGAATCACTAAAGATGGCAAACATAATATAAATTGATTTTTAAAAAATAGAGCAGTGAATAAAGTATAAAGTAATGTTTTGCCTACTTGTCATATTTTTTCCATTGAAAACATATCCATTTACTTAGGTATTTGTACTTCTACACACAAATATGCACAGCATTCAACATGTAGATCGGACGATGAACTGTACTGTTGCTCAAGGAGTATCGGCCGGAATACTTATGGTGGCACAAAGTTTTTCTTTTCTAGTTATTGTTGTTTTACATTTGCATTGCCTCAACGTTTGAACCAATTCCATTGTTGTTTGTGTAAATGAGAAATTGTTGTGTGCGCCATTTTTAGAATCCTTAATAAATGAACATACCAAGCATTCAAATGACGGCAACGTGGTGGAGTAAAGTTAATATGAAAGTTACTCCAGAAAAGAAAAACATAATACATCAGTTTCGTTTCAAAAGAAACCACACTTGAACAAAGTATTCCAGAAGGCATATCAAAAGTACTAAAGAAAAAAAAAAAAACATTTCTCTTCAAGATTTCTAAGATTTTCCTGTTAAAGTTTAGTTGTTGAAAAACAGTTTCATTTATAGAGGAAGAGTCGTCGCAAGCAATGATGTGGCGAACGCAAAAGCTGAAATTTTTAGAATATTTGGTTCTATACTCATTACGATTAACTAACATAGGTTGGTTGCCATACCGAACCTCAACACATTTACGAGTAATTACTCATAAACTTACACAGAAAAAATGATTCTATAATATCAAACAATTTCGTGTCCGATTTCAACGAATTTTTGTATGATTTTCAGTCATAGAAACAGTTTGTTTGATATAAGAAATCATGATTTGTTGTTTGTCATACTACAGTTTTTGATGAAACTTAAAATAAATTCATTGATTTCAAAAAAAAATTGTAAATATTGCAAATATTTAATTCGTATTTTCAAGGAATTTTTTCTGTCATTCTTTGATTCAACTAAAACATTCTTTGCTTCAATTAATTCTTTGGTTTTATTAACGAACTTTAATAAGAAAAATTATTTAAAGATTTGGAGAATTCAACTAATTATAAAAATTAAAATTTGTTAAATTAAATAAATAAAATAATTGGTAAATTGTTCACTTAATTCATTAAGTTTACAAAAAAAACTTTGGTGCAAATATAGAATCAATTAGATAAATTTAAGAATTATTTTTACAATTTAGCAACTAAGGATTTGGGAGCATTAGAAAAAATTGGTTTAATTGAAGAATTATTTACAAATAACTTTGGTGCAAACATATAATCATTTAGGTAAATCTAAGAATTATTTCTATATAATGCACCTATAATGAAAAGAATATAACACTGAAAAGGCAGAAACTATTTAGGAACTATTTAGCTCATTAGAGTGAAAAGGTCTGTCTGTCTTTTATGGACACGGAAACTATCAAACCGAAATTGTTAAAATTTGTACAATATGGTGGCTGATGTCATAGGCTATAAAAATTTTGTTTAGGGTGTCCCTCATACAAAAATATTTTTAAATAGTATTTTATCAAAGACCGCTTAATCTATTCTCATGAAATTTACACCAGATGGCTTTTATATTAAGAGGCACAGATAAGATCTTAAAAATTGTATTTAGGGTGCACACCTAGGGTGGCCCCCATACAAAAATATTTTTAAATATCATTTTCACGAAGACAGATGAATCGATTCACATCGAATTTACACCACGTAGCTCTTATGTTAAGAGGCATAGCTGGGGCTAAAAAACTTTTGTTTAGGGTGGCCCTCATTCAAAAATATGTTTTCAATATCATTTTCTCAAAGACCGTTAAATTGATTCTCATGGAATTTACACCACAATGCTTTTATATTAAAAGGCACAGCTGAGGTTGCTAAAATTTTATTTTGGGTACATACTAAGGGTGGCCCTTATACACAAATATTTTGAAATACATGCATGAAATATCTGCAAGATTTTTCCATATGCTTTTTTTTTCTCCTTATACTAATAAAAGTAAGAAAATATTTAATTCCCCCCTTAGCATGCATTCGCAATACTTGCATGCCCCCAAGGCTATAAACAAAACTGCACGATTGACAACACTGCATTGGAATTGATATATTCCAATAATTTTTTTTAAGAACCGATCTGACAATTTTATCAAATTCAAAAGCAAGTGAGTTTCAAGTGATTATGTTAAAAAATATTTGATTTTATTTTATTGAAATAAAAAAAAAAATTGGGACGAAATTTTCTATTTGAGGTGAAACGAAGCGCACAGGGTAATTATATTGATAAGATTTGAACAAATATGAGCTAGTTAAAAATTCCAAAGTTTGAATTGATTTTACTAATTCAGTAACGAAGTTCTTTATTTGCACTAACGGTGAAACATTTAGCTGATTAAGCTAAAATATTTTGTTATAAAATCAGATAATTTGAATTTGAAAATCCAACAAATAGGCTATTGACTATGTCATAAATAACAGGGGTATAAGGAACTAATTCGTTAAAGGTATTTTATTGTCTTATATGTTCAATTAAACCCTAAAAATGATGTACCCAAAAATGCGATTAAATTAAGGCTTGGACTTCTGAGAACGGTGCAAATTTGCCCATTTTTTATATTTTTAATTCTAACTCAAAAACTATATATTTTTAGCATATACACATCAGGAGACTTATTGTAGAGAATAAAATTTCCTATCGAAATGATACTTTATAAAATCAAAGAACTTATTTTTTCATCAAAATAAGTTAAGAAAACTATTTAAAAAAAACCGAAAAATTTCAATGTTTTGAATTTTTTTTCATTTTTGAGTATCATTTTTTTCAGAGTGAATTTAGGGGATTACTTTATTCACAAAAAAGAAAGGTGACGTAGTTTCCGTCAAAATAATGACCTACAAAAGTATCTTAGATTAATATTGACTGAGATACTGTGGTTTAACGGCAATTCGATTCCCGATGGGAATCTTCGATTTTTTACTTTCTAGCACTGAGTCAACCATTTCCACAAAGTTATACTTAAAAGAATTTTGGAATCTTAAAATCTTTCATTTATTGAAGCATAATTAATATACACATCTGTGTATATTCTGTGATTTTTTTAAAAACACCCTAACGTTAACTAAGTTACTTATCCAAACATTTGCATTGTTTTTTTTAACCATACAAATGTACATAACAATAAAAACTGTTGTTTTGTGTTTTTGCAAAAAGTACTCCTCACTTGAAATAAAAGCAAAGTTTAAACGGAAAACAATAACAAACAAGAGCCAACAGCTAACAACGAATGGAACCCCAAACGAACACCCCTAACAATGGCTGGCAATGGACTCGCCGGTTAACTGAAGCCAACTGGATGAATACGAAGTCGCATTTGTTGTCGTTCCTAGGAATGGTTGGTTTGGGGCAAATGGCTCCTACAAAATACAATGGCCAAAAAGTGGTTACGATAAATGGATTTTTTCTCTTCATTTTTTTTTTGTTCAGTTACATTTGTAAGGCGTACGTACACGTACTGTTATCGTTTGTTTAAAAACAACTCCCAAGTGCGCTCTTTACATGATGACTGAAATTTCCTAGGCACATCATCATTGGCTAGTCAATAAAAAAAAACCGCATTTTTGTATTATTACCCTACACCAATATTTGCTATAGCATTATATGCATGACCACAAATTTGGTTGCATTTGCAAACACAAAATAGGGAGGTTGTTAATAAAAACAAGATTTTAAATGCATTATAAATATTTATACAATTATGAAAAAACTTATTTATCTCAACTTTTTATCAACTTAATATCAAATGTTTGAAAACAAACGAAAATGTTTACCAAGGCACAATCTCCTCCAAATCATTGCCTAATTCCTCACGAGCATAGTACTTACACAAAACTCTTCAATTGTGCGCGATCAGCAGCGAGCGTTACAATCCAGACTCAGGTATCTCTTGTTCTAGCGATCATTTCCACTATAATTTAGGTCAGCCGCAATTCATTTCCATTTTCGCCATTTGAATTTGATAGAAATCGGATCTTGTCGGCGTCTGATGAGCAATTCGATATTGGAGATGGCAGTGGGCCACTAAATTTACAAAATTCGACAAAAGAAATTTATTGCTGAGCACTTGTTAATTGCATAGCAAAGAATTGGTAGTAAAAAAGCGGTCCACACTATAAAGAAAAGCTGGCTTCCCATTAGATTTATAGATTTTGATTCGAGCTTTAAGTCGTGTTGCTGAAGATGAGCAGAAAACTGCACGAAATGCATCCAAAATAAAAATATATAAAACTATCTCAAAATAAAGGTTTTTTAATTTTTTAAATATTAATATGATGAAGGTTAAGTGTCACTCTGCCACATATTTATCTACTACAAAATAATGAGCGGAGTATTTATTTAATCAATTAATTGACAGTACCGTCGGAAGTCTCTGGCCAGTGCGATCTATATTACAGGAGCTTTTTAAATCTTTGTTTTGGACGTTATATATATGAGCTCTGAGGGTTACTATTGCTGAGGCTTTTTACTTCATCGATGAAGCTTTCCAGAAGACAGTCATGCTTAAGCTTATAAAAGGAAAACTTTCAGGTTACTGTTATATATGTATTGTATATGTAAGCTATATTGAGTCGTATAGAAAGAAGTAGTGGTCAAACCCGATATCGGCGCTTCTCTCGAATCGTAGGTCAGGAAGGTAAACTTGTCATACTCTTTTAATACAGAAATGATTTAACTGGTTTGTTGTCCGGTGATTAGATGAAACCCATTTTTTTTATGTTCAAGGTTATGCTGAAACTATGGTCATTCAAGAGTGAAATTTCCGTTATTGCAGAATTATTAAAAAGTTTACTGTTTTCGTTGCTCGAGCCAACATCATGTTCACCAATAACGTGCTTGAGGTTATTATTGTTGCTTTCACTTTAGCCTTGAATTCGCCCATAACCATAAGTATGTCCTGCTTATGTGAGGAGTTTACTGTTGGCATTAGTTTGCAATGCCACATCTTTTTCTTCGTAATGTCAGTCACCTCAGTTTGAGCACATGTTTGTCATATTGAGTCTTTTTCCAGTCGGCAAGAGTTCAGACATTTTAATTTTTGTAGAAATAGTCATACACATACATACATACATATATTCACTTCACAAACGGGTCCATTTTACTAATGGAAAAAATATTTCTTATAGGCCAATGCGATAAGCTAAAAAAAATTGTACTCATAGTCCGGAAGATAACGTCAAAGAAAATTGACTCATCTGCACACTTTTCTAAGACGCTTTAGTTCATGATCGTCTGAGCACAATCCCGCCGAACTACCGCTCAATTGATGGAACAGTGTCGCATAATGTACCCAAACTTGATTCTCCTAAGGTTATTTAATCGTTAGAAACGAAAATTTCCCATGGTATGAGAATTCTTTTTTTTTTCTATAGTAAAATGAGAAAATTAAATTTTACGTTTTAAGATCCATCGTCTCCAGATCAAAGTTATTACCAACCGAATTTTTCACTTTTGATATCTATTTTCTAACATTCCGAGTAACACCTACCTAGCTGCAATGACACTAAACTAAAGTAATAAAGTAAAACTGTTGAACTGGGGAAAGAGGGTTGAAGGTTTCTTCCTATACTGCTACCGTACAGAAATGAAACCAATTTGGCGCAAATTACAATGAAATATAACAAAAGTGTAAAGAAATTAATATTTACCTGATGTCCTTTCACTTATGCGTTGTTAGTATGTTTTTATCAAGATTAAGTGCTATAATTATTTTCTAGAAGCATTCCTGTGAGACCTGCTGAATGAAGGCAAGAGTGGTCGAAATATTGTAAATTTTGCTTGGTACACGTCACGTTTTATTTTTAGACACTCGGAATGGATTAATTCATTAATACACAAAATAAATGAGATTACAGTTTTCTCATTATGATTTGGAATGAATATAAAAATTTATGTAAAAATTTATTTATATATTTATATATATTTATATTCAAGAACACTAAAGTTTATTTGTACATGGGTACATGAAATTTTTTTGAGAGTTTAATTACAATTAAACAAAACGTGTCAGTTACAGCAATATATTTTTGTTTTTTCTTTTATTTTTTTATTACACTTATTATCGTTAAACTCTCACATAAACAACACCGTTGGGTTTGAGTACAGACTACGTCGTTGATATGTACAATACATAAATGGCCTTGAAGTATCCTTTATTTAACAGTTATTTGGTTAGTTAAAACTTTTTTTTTTTTGTGAAATGATTTTAATTACTTAAAGAAATTAACAACTGGACAGCATTAAAAATTTACGCGCACTGCATTTTTATGATTTGATAGTTCAAGTAAAAAATTTTTGAAGTTTTTGTTTTTTATTTTTGTTTTATTTTAATTTGCAACACAATAAGCAACCATGAGCAACAAAGGATTCACTCTTTCTGGCTGTAATAGCAATTAATTCGATGTTAAAAAATATAGCAGCAGAAAATTTTGCTTTCCATTTTCATAAGTGAAGTGCTGTAAAGCTTTTCTTGATTTTGCGCTAAGCTACTTACTGTACTCTCTCATAGTATCCTGCGAGAACTAACATACGAGAACTAAATAAAAAAATGGTCTCTTTCTCCGTTTGACATTTGAGCCAGAGAGAAACTGATAAAAGATTTACTAAAAAAAAAAAACATTGCTTTTCTCAGAGCTTCAGACCATCGACAACCACCACCACCCACTTACAGAAAGCTTCACCTTTTGTGCCCGTTAGCATTTTTAAATACAGTGGAACCTCGATTATCCGTCAGGCACGGGACCAGCAGCCGTACGGATAATCGGTTAGACGAATAGTCGAATATATGGCAGAATTTTGTTTTGATTCTGTATGGTGACGCTAGAATACAAGGTATTGAATATACATACATATATGTGATGTAATACAAAAACGCAAGAAAAATGGAAACGTAACAAAAAATGTTGATTTGTCATTTTCGTATTTTATTATCGAATAAAAAAACAATGTGATAGTTTACAATCAAGATGTTTTGGTGAAAAAATTCGTCACTTTTGTTTGCGTTACAACAGCTTGAGACTTTGCAACGGCCAAATTTCTCATTCTTCGTAAGATCATCGCATCAGTTTGATTGGCGTCAAAAAAAGTTTGCTGACAAAATGTGGCGGTTAATCGGAGTGACGGTTGATCGGGAGACGGATAATCGACGTTCCACTGTAAATAGCTATTTGTTTAGTTTTGTTTTGGTGAAATGTTTACTGTATACGACAACAAAAAAAAAAAATAAAAGGATTGTCACCAAATTTTTGCTTTAAGCCGTTAATTGTATTTCAAAGCCGGGGCCTTGTAGGAATTTGTGTTGCCTTGAATTGTGATCACAGATCGACTTTAGCTGTTATTTCTAATAGCCACAGATACTATGTACTTAAATTTTGGTTAACGAGGAAAAAAGGTCTAAGCAAATTTATATACCGACCCTCTGACGACTAAAAACAATTAACTTTTTCCCAAAAATATTTTACCATATTAAAGAAAAATAATTTTATTTTTATTTATTTTATATTTCCTACACAAACTAGGCGAGGTCCTTTGCAAGAAATGCTTTTTTACAAAATAATGCAGATATGTAAAATCGTCCACGTTTGGCCTTTTGCGAGGTCATGTATTAATTAGAAATAAGTTGAACAATTTTTGTTTTATCATAGATAACCCCAAAAGCAGAAGCGATGGGTCGATTATGAGGAAAGATTCAGATTCAGCGCGAAAAATACTTCAGAAATGACCCTCAGCTGCCCGACATTTGACCCAATTATTCACAGAATTTTTAGATCAAATATATTTTTCTATTCAGTTTACATGTTGAGCTAACAGGTTTCGGCGCTACCTTTTAACATTGAGCTAAAGAGCTGCGTTTGCATGAAATTATATTTTTCAACATAAAACAATGGGTTTAAGGAAATATTTTTTTATTTTTGTTGCAAATTGAATCAGTTAGCGGTATCTAGGAGCGGTATCAAAATTGTCGGGGCGGTGTTAGTGAAGGTCTGCCCTAAGCTCCATTTTTCCAACGAATATTTTTGTGTTTGCCTTGTGGATTTTGTCGCTGAATTCGAGTCCATTTAGAAACAGCACGTCAATTTTTTTAATAATGCGATTCCTATAAAAATCTTTTGAGCATGATAGTTGTACAAACAATTTATTATTAGTTGTGTAATACAATGATTATAAGAAAATCAAATGAAACTAAGTAAGCAATTTACATGTATTGAAATCTTAAAAATTATATGTATATAACACAGACGATTATGAAAACTTAATAATAATGCTTGTTTGCTTGAAGAGAAAAATGAAAATATTTTTAAATTTCAGCGATGTTACTAAGCAATTCTATCGAAAATTTTGCACAAAGACATACGATCATAAAAAAAAAACTAAACGAATAAAACACAAAGTCCTTACAAGTAAAAAATTAATAGGTATTGAAATCTTAAAAACTAAGCATAAAACAGATGTTTCCGAAAACTTTTTCGAAATTTTTTTTTTCTTCAAATAATGCCTAAATTTAAAAAAGCTTAAAATTAATCTCGAATACGCAAATCAATTGCCTCGCCACCTTCTAGCTCTAGAGTAGCAGGAGTATCACCAAATTCCAAGGGTTCTCCGTCAAAGCTGTTTGCAAAAAAAAATATAAATATGTACATAAAATTTAAACTTAAAAAAAAATTGTTTATCGAAAAAACAGACCTCAGTGTTAAGTTCTCATATGGAATATTCAATTCCTCGGCACATTTTATGTAAAGAACTTTCAAATTATCAGTTCGCAATAATTCAATTTGTAGTGGTTTTTTCCATTTATCGGATTGTATTTTTAATAAAATTTTGTTAGCATCACGTTTTTTCCTTATGGGCGCAACAGGTGAACTAAATTTACTAACTAGGACTCGACCATCTATTGAAATTCTCATAGTAAATTTAACAACTTCAAACATTCATTCATATAAACTTACTTATAAATTGAAATATTTTGTAATCAATACTTGCAGGTGTATCCTCTGGGCATAGAATTTTATTATTTAAATTAAATACCAAACTTGATTCTGCTGTTTTTTCACGCAGCGCAATTGTGTTAAATATATGCATAAATTTTTGATGTCTTCTGAGCTTGAAAATTTCTGGATAACCATTCCAAATAACTTTTACAGAGATTTCCGGATTTTCCTCATCGAAGGATAGATCCAAAGAACTGCTTTTGGCCACTGACGTTGAAGTAGGGGCCTTAGAATTATCTTCTGTATCAGAATCAACATCAATCTGTAAAAACACAAATGATATCTATAATTTGAAATTTTTTCGATGGAGCCGGTAAAGATGATACAGAGTCATCATGTATCAAAAGCATTACTAAGGTTAAAACACATCCCACTCTAACATATCACATGGACGTTGTGTTTCAGATAGAATCGGAGATTTATAACCTTTTTTGTAAGTAAAAGATGGCCAAGGAAAATGTACTTAGGGGACGTCTAACCGTGAAGTGTTTTTATGAAAATTTGAACACCCCCGCCCCACCACCCCTTCTTCCCTTCCATGAGACTTTCCAGATAATTTTTAAATGTAATCTGCTATGATAATGTATACTCTCTGCATTAAAAAGTTGACGTGAGATTTTCATTGAATCCCCCTCCCACTTGGTGAGATTTTGCCGGACCCCCTCCCCCCATTTTTACTCACGTAATTAATGGATGGCCCCTTATCATTTGCAATTTTCGACTCAAAAATTAACAAACAAAAAAAAAGGGAAAAAAGGAACGCATACGCTCGCCGACGCGTTTGGGTGCAATTGCCTTTTAAACGAAATGAAAGCAATTATATCAAACTAGCAAATGCAATTATGGTCCGAGCTTGATCGCCTGATGACTGAAAAACAAGAAATACTGATCCTGCTACAAGTTTGCCAAATCAATTTGCCTTAGGGCTCCAAATTGATTTGGAAAACTTTAACCTTGAAGTTGTATCATTTGCAATAAATTATGTCAAGACCATAGTACTTACTACACCATTGATTTTTGGTACAGGACTTGACACCAAATCTACATAGTCAACGTTAGTGCACATCGCCGCCCTAGCTGCAGCTATGTTACGTCTATTCAACAATCTTTGTATTGGATTCAGCGCATCGGAAGATTCCATTTGAGACAAATTGATCGAACCAGCAACTGTGGCAGAAAGATTTTGGTTTCGCTGCCGTTTTTTCCTACCGCGACCAATGTTGCGGCGGCCAGAAGGCTGTTGTACAGTTGCTGCTGCAGTTATTATAGATGTTTCTGTTGTAGTTGTTGCTGTTGTAGTTGTTGCTGTTGTAGTTGTTGTCGCCGTAGTTGCTGCTGCCGTAGTTGTTGCTGCCGTAGTTGTTACTGCCGTAGTTGTTGCTGCTTTAACTCCTCGAGTTGTTGGTTTGGCAGACTTATTTTTATGCATGGATCGTAATTGCCTTTGTCTTGTTACCGGCCCCGGTAAGACTGGAAATAGCTCTACCGGAACTGTAGATAGAGGAGAAGAAGGGTCCGCAACAGTACGAGAGTCTCCAACAGAAGATGCTGATCGTTTTTTCGGTGAACGTTTTTTCGGTGAATGAGTTTTCGCTGGAGAAAGACATTTCCGACTAGATAGAGTACCGTGCTCCAATGAAGATTTATGTTTGGATGTTTTAGCTAAAATTTCACTCCTTAAAAAATCATCATCACCGCTGTCGTCGTCGTTGTCGCTTTTGTTAGATTGTGTTGAAGGGACGCTACTTTTGAATTTGGCGAGTATATTATCTGCATAGATGTATAAAGGAATAGGTACATTTGGAAAGCATTGATGTATTTATCCTTACCATCGCAAAGAGCATCCAAATCGCCAAACACATCGAATTCATCCGTCATGTTTGATATCAAATTATTAAATAAATTATTTACCTTTTACGAGAAAGACAAGAACAGTTTTGATTTTTTGAGGCCAAAGCGCTTAGGTGTGTTCAGTGCAAGGTCGTAGGCAATTAAGTGTCCGCGCACGCATGCTGCAAATAGTTGCCCGACTAAGTGTAATAATAGAATAGCCCAGCAGCCAAAAGTATTGCTGAGTTATGAATGTGCATCGAACGTCTACAGCCTTTCGAAATATGCTTACATATATTTTTTTTGCGTTGTATATCAATTAATAGCATTGAGGCTTCGGTGGTACTAAAGGACTATGTAAAGTTGGTTTTATGTTACCATAATAAATGTAAGTAATCAATGTTGGTAACCCCTAATAATGATTCCTCCACCTTAAAAAATTTCATAAAGTAATTGCAATTGATGCCATCAAAAAAATCCAAAAGCACAAATGATTCCGGTAAGCTATAGAGGTAATCAAAAAATTTTAACTTTTGATGTCATTAAGCAAGCAAAAGTATCATAAAAAGAATCACTATTTATTACATAACGCTACCTAAGCAAACTCATAATAATCACAGTTCTTGCTGCTATACATACCAATCAATCAAAAAAAACCAATGAAAATTTTTCGAATTAGAGCTACGCACAAGTTTATTAATATGGTTCAGCCGCATAGGCTCAGGCGTAAACTCCCATGATCAATGTTTTCAATAACATTTACTTTTATTATATAAGCTCAGTATATTTGTTTTTTTTTTATTTGCTTGTAGTTTCTTTTTGACACAAGTTAAATAATTTTGATTTTCATCAGAAAGCTATTTAAAGCTTTCATTGAATCAGTACATCAACGATACAACTTTTATTCTCATGGCATCGATACTGAGTTATAGCCTGAACACAATTAGAGCGGTGGCGGTAAAGCGGCGACGAATATTCGCTGTCAAAAAAAAAAAAACGCGACGAAAAATCGTTTGAACAAACACAATTGCGGCGTACGACGAACGACGACAAATTTAGCTGTCATTTTGTTTACATGAAAAAAGTTTTTATTAAATACAAAAGTGATTAATTAATTAAGTTATTTAAGCAATTTCTTTTATTTTATTTTATTTAATGATTGTGCACAATTCGCATTTCAAACGTAAACAAAAGAATTGACACAAGCTAATTGGAAATGCAACACTGATCGGACGGTGAAATAGAATTAAGTCTAAATCGACGGCGAATCGTCGCAGCTCAACAGTCGTACGCCGCAATTCTGTTCAATTTCACATGATCAAGTATGTTATAGTTTTTGACAGCGAATATTCGTCGCCGCTTTACCGCCAGCGCTATAATTGTGCTCAGAGCATAAAGGCCAACTAAACCATGCACGCTTTGACTGCAGTCAACTTCTGCAAATGTGCGAATACACACAAATCGTATATCAAAGCTACAACGTACTTAACAAAAAGTTTCTTTCAATTTCCACAAATGTCATTTGCTTAAGGAAAGAGCGAAACTGAACGCACTTTCTGTACGGAATCAGCTGTTTATGCATTGTATACATAAGAAAAAATTTCTGCAATGGACCTTGTAGTGGAAAATACTTTTGTTTTGAAATTAATAGAAAATGTGAAAAGAAGATAATTAAACAGTAAAATAGACGCATTTTATTGTAATCGAAATGTAAAGGAAAGGGCTTGGAGTGCAGTTGCAGAAACATGCATTTTAATGTACACACACACAATACATACAACAATACTTTTCCCCACAATCTACACGCATAGTACAAAATGAGCAATTTTGTTTTCTTATTTTTTTCTTAAAATTAGTAAAAACAATATCTGGATTACATATTTATTGCTTTAAGTATTTTAATAAATGTCATTGAATAACATTTTGTGAATGAAATCAATTTATTTAGGAAATATAAGAAATAAAATTTAAGCAATTGTGGGAATATTTCCCACACTTGCAACTATGGCTACATCGCTTCTTAAGTTCAACGAAGTACAACATAGCCACTAAAAAGTTTTCTCTGAGTTTCTTAAGCATTTGACAGGCTTTTCGTTCAAATTTGACAGTAGGTTACGCTAGGCGATGCATGGTTTAGTTGGGCCTTTAGACTGCTGGGAATCGATGATTTTTGTCAAAACTGAACGAAAAGTCAATCCTCTGTGTTTGAAGCCCCAAAATACCTAAAAAATATATAAGTTATGCAAATAGTTTCAATATTACATTGGAATATTCGTCATTTAGCTTTTGTAAAAATCCCTATAAGTTCGGAACCCCTGAATATGGGTGTCATAAGAAATATAATTTAATGGATTACGCAAATCTTTGAAATCTAACCCATAATTTCGGAGATATATATAACGATTTTTCTGAAATTTAGACAATTTTTTTTTAAAACCTTTATTTTTTCCAAAACATGTGTATTAAACCTACAATTTTTTTAGCAAGTTCAGAAAGCTTAATTTATTCTCTTCAAAATGGTACATAGTTTGTTATAAGTTTTTTAATATTCACCCCTTTTTTGACCGAAAAACACAAAAATTTATTCAATGAATTCTTATAGAAGCTATGTTTTTATGGACAAAAACAATGAAAAATAACAATAACAACGACTATTACAACAACAACAATTATTTTAATTGTAGACAATTAAATTATCTATCTTACGACATCGATATTTTTGTTATCCATTCAAAGGTTCCCAACTTATAGGGGTTTTTACAAAAGCTATATCCGTAACTTCCGATAGCTATATATCCGAAACTAGATTCGAGCGACTTTTTTTGATAACATATTTGTGCATAGCATAAAAAAGCACATAAGAAAAGTTTAGTTTAATTACCATTGGATTGGACAATCGCCATCGAATCAATGAATCAAAAAAATAAGATAAGTTTTATCGATGAATTTTTGGAGTTCTATGCTCATTTGGTACTGGTAGTATTTAGTTTTCCGTTTTATCGAAGCCTGTAAAGAAAAACTAAAAAAATGTATCACAGTATTCTTCTGATTTCCCTGAACTTTTACAAATTCGGTATTTATCTTCAAAATCAAATATCATTGAAAGAAACAGACCATACCTTCAGCAAATGTCAGCTGATTGTCTCTTTATTCGCAACTACTGAACATAACCGCAACGTCACGCAAAGTTCGTCTTTCTTGGTGTGCTGCAAATAATGCAAAAATGGAGATTTTGGATTAAGAAAAATAGTTGCAATTTCTATTAAAAAGTTTAATTTCAATAAGTATTGGTCAGAATTGTAACTTTTATAGCAAAGTATGAAGAATAAAATATGATGTGTATGTAATTTTTGTGTAAAGTTTGAATAGATAGAAAAAATCGTCTATCGTCACTGCAAAAAAAAAAAGAAAGAAAAATTGAGAAATTTTCGTGGAAGATAGCGTTTGTGCGCAGTTTATCAAAAAAGTAGAAAGAGAAGTTCGTGCAGAAGCATTTTAAAATCATCAAATCCTTAAATCCGGGCTCACAAGAAAACTAAGGCATAAAATGTCTGCAACCTCAATACTCGGTGTCATTCAGCACTACCAACGTAGCATCGAAAAATGCCAGACGGACGAATCCAGAGTAAGATCAAAAATACTTATTAGTTTAACTTTTAATTTTCTTGAGACTCAACAGTAATTTCAACATATTGTTAAATATGCAAAAAACTAAAATTGTAAATAGATAAAAATGTAAATTAGTGTTATAGCAAATGTTATGAACGCAGCAACAACATCAATACACACATTGCGCACTGAAAATAAAGGGAAAATCCCAAAGGTTAAAAGCCGACCATCAAATAATTTCATTTATGTACCCCAGTTAATGTTAATTTTCCTTAAATGCATGATCGTTTTTAAATTAAAAGAACATAAAGTGGAATTGGATAATTTATTTTAGCTAAAAAACGTGTTGTGACCAATTTATTATTTTTCTCCAAACACACATTTTTCTCTTCACTATCGACTACCTCTTTTGATCACAGATGAAATTTTTGCTGTTCACTGGATCTTAAATCTCTAAAACGCGTGTAGAATAAGGATCATAACTGAAAAGTTTTTCTCTTCCACTAGCTGAATGTGTCGGAGTAAATGCATCAGAGGTTTTTTACTTTTGTGTGACATCCAAATGTTTTTGAGAATGATAATTTTACAATCTTGCGGGGAAAATTTTTGTGTAAAAATCTGTCAACTATTCAATAAAGATGATAATAAAACCATTATCAAGATAATTACTGAATAAATACTTCGACTCAAGTTTACTTTAGCGCCCATAATCCAATTTTGATTAAACCAAACTTTTGTTATGGGCTTTTTAATTCTAAACATAAATATGTAATCAAAAAGTGTCGCTCGGATATGTTTTCGGATTTTTACTAAATCCTATGTTCGCAGCTTCCGATACTAGCGAGCGATACTTTTTTCTCTATTTTTTTTTGCATTTTACCCCCTATTACCTAAAAAAAAACAAAGATTTTAGAATGGGAGCTCAAGTAAACCTGAAAACTACTTCTAATAATTATCTTTTTATTTATCTTTATTTTATTTTTCGACAAAATATTTATCGTAGAGTTCAATTTCAAAAAAGATGGCATCATCTGGGCGGTAACTTCAAAAGCTGTAATTGGTTTACAAATTTTAAAATCGGTTCAGTTAAACTTCGTAATCTATGCTGGCCCCAGCTAAATGTCGATTTACAACGTCCAAACTGTTGACAATAAATTTTTAAAATGATTCTTATAACACATCAATATCAACTTTTAGTTTTTCATTCAGTTTCATTTAAAACAACAATAATTATAGTTTTTTAATATAAATAGACTTGAACAGTTTTTTCATTTGGTATTTTTGAGTTCCGTTCATCAAAGTCATCCAACCAAGTTCGTTAAATTCATCCAACCAAGAGTTAGTATACATATTGATATAAAAATCAGTTCAGTAGTTTTTATTTAAAATATTTTATCATACCTTAGTGCAACAAGTTTTACCTACTCATGAAAGTGAGATTATGAAATCATACAACTCGAAAAAGGTGCTATTGCCATACTGTCAATTGTAACAGTCGAACATAAGTCGTACACAACCGGTACCCTCAAAGTCAATATGAACTGTGCCATCGCTCAAATTCAGCCTGTTCTGTGCGCTAGAGTTATCAAAAATTGGACCTCTCGGATTCGCGCCACTCATCGAAGCCTTTTAAACGATGTCATATTTCACGTATAACGTCATCAACAGGCCTTTCAAATATAACAAACATTTCGTTGATTCTCACACACAACATGTTTTATTCAATTTGCATCTACCCGCCCCTATTGAAACCCTATAGTTAGGAGTTTTACGGTTTTTTGTTTGTTTAAAGGTTAAGTACTTAAAAAATAGTGTTTTTAACTACTTTTGAGGTTATGCATTGGATTCAAAAATGTTTCTAGCTTATTTTTCAATAAAATCATCATTATTTAGTCTTATCCATCCACTCTAACATGAGATTTCAATTGGTCATGTATAATGTTTCCTCGCAAGGTTATAGCCGTTTTAAGGTGCCCATTAAGTCCATTTCATTTCATATTTTAGATTCCTATACATTATCTCAAAAGTAGTAAAAAAAGGCATTTTTTTAGTACTTAACCAAAAACCAAAAAAAAAAAAGAAGAAATTGGAACAACTATGAGGAAGAGAATGTTTTTCACCATGTTTCAGATTTTTAGATAAATCAATTTGCAGAAACGAAACTCTATAACATGCATAAGACCCATAATTTCTACTAAAAATAAAAAAATATGTGTTCGCTTATTTTGTATGAAGAATAGTATTACATCAGCTTGAAGTTTCTACAAAAACCTAAGGACTTGCAATGGATTCAGTACTAAATAAAAATTAAGAATTTTCTTACAGCGAAGAACATACAGTGCGGTCTCGATGTAATGACGGAGTCAAAAATCTTAGGTACCCGACCCGGGTGTAGATATTTAATAAGAAAAAGCATTGAATATTAAACAACGGTAATTCATCATAAGAAAATCATAAAATCATAATGTAACAATTTGTTTTGTAACACCTATTTCACACGGTAATCGAAACGCTTCGTTTGATACGTCTTCTTATTCTTAATGTAGTCTTTTATGTAATTCATAAGAACATTTGTAAAGAATTTTGTCCAAATCAACTTATTGTTAGTGGATCTTGGCTTTACTAACGAGAAACGAGAAACAAAGTATCTGTAAAGTTATGGTTGCTTCAGTTGGTTTGGTCAAATTTCCAACATAAAAAAATACCACATTTTTTTTTTAGGAAAATAAAATTTCCAACATAAAAAAATTTAATTTCCAATTGTGTAAACATTTTTCAGCTGCTTCACTGTATAAGTAAACTTTACAAACTACCTATTAAGGTAGAACATCTACAAGAGACTGGCATTGGAAAAACCGTTAATTCTCTTCGTAAATTTGATGGGGAAATTGGTACAGCTGCAAAAACTTTAGTCGCGAAATGGAAAGCTATGGTCGCTGCTGAAGAGGAGCCCATGGAAACAAGTTGTCATCAAGATGATGAATTCAAATCTAACGGAAAAGGTACCGATAGTGATGACGATGATAACGACGATCATAAAGATCATAAAAAAAATATAGAAGTAAACAGTAACAATAACAAACATCACTCAGAAACAAAAAAGACACAATCCTCATCTAAAGATAAAGGACATCGTGGCGATGTAAAAAAGAGAGACGAAAGTGTTGAAAATTCATCTTCAAAAACACAACACAGGTCCACCAGCACCTCCCAAATAGAAGTAGTTGAGAATAAACATGAGAATAAATCGAATTTTTCTTCGTCGAGCAAAGATAAAAACAACACAACAACTGACAAACATCACAAAAAACACGAGAAAAGTGAAAAAATCGATAATAAGCCTGAAAAACCAAAGGATTCATATCATGATAGCAGCGATAAGAAGCAAGATAAGCAAAAGAACATAATATCATCAAGTCATAAAACAAGCAAACTCCACAAGGAAGAAAATTCATATTCTAATGAGACTCATCATCATAATTCTAAAAGGGAGAAAACTTCTCATAGTGACGAAAAAGAGAGCGCACATCATAAAGAGAGTGTAAAACATGAAAATCGTTCAAGTTCATCTTCAAAAGAAAGAGCCAGAAACTCACAAAAACATGACTCGGTAAATAAAGGCCTTATTATATAGTTTAGCATTTCAGCAGAATGAAACATGAGTGATGTACAGAAATGTAGCTTAGATCTTTTCAAAAACAAGTCAGTCATATTTGAACAGTGTTATTCATTATACAAATTTTTTCCTCCATCTTGTAAGAAATATTAATTTATATCCCTTACCAACTTATCTGTACTATGATATAGAAAAATGTAGGTTTGTTTGTGTGTCCTTATGTTACACTTTGCACAGCCATGCTAGAAATACAACTCAATGAAACTTCACTAGAATATTTGGTGATACAGGCAAGTTGTGGGCAGAATTTGGAACAATTTAACCAGTGAGCGTGCCTCTTCCCACGCAGGTAAAAATTAAAAAACGCCTTGTGCACACAATTATTCGTGCAAATTTTGCCAAACTTTGTACGGGAACATTTGGTGACGCAAGCAAGCACTGAACAGAAGGGGGCGAGGTTAAACCTGTGGGCGTGGTACCTCCCGCGATTAAATGATTTGAAAGCCTTTTGGTGAAATAGATAAGAATTAATCAAAAAGGTGATACACGTGATGCACACAAGTAAATATGACCATTTTCCCGAAAAAAATAGTTTCAAAAAAGTATGTTTATGTGAAACTAAATTTTTGAAAAAATATTGGAAATATTACGTAACAGGTTTTGAAAAAAAAAAAATCCCTCGTTTCATTTTCGCAGAGATACCCATTTCCTTATGTGGTTAGCTCTTATTTCTTTAATGCACATTACATATTTTTTTTCCATTAATTTTTTTAAGCATAAACATGAAAAACATAAATCGTCATCAAAAGACGATCGTGTTGAGAAACATAAAACATCTTCAAAAGACAAAGATCGGGATCTTGAGCATGATAGTGAAAAGAAAAAACATAGCTCTCCAAATAAACACACATCTCCATCTACTAAAACCACAATAGAGAAACCATCAACCTCTGCTGAAGCTTCATCGGAACGAAAACGAAAACACAATTCAGACCAGGACCTAAATAAAGCAAAGTCTCCTAAGACAAAGCTGCCGAAACACAATAAGGTCGTTGAGGAAAATAATGAAGTTGAAGATGACGAAGAAGGTATTGATTCTTCAATGGGTGCGAATTTTGCCGATGTACTTGGCATGCTTAATATACCAGGCAAAAAATTAAAGAAAAGTTCTAATACAACAAAATCACCAACGGCAGGCGCAACCATTTTATCAGGTAACAAAACTAGTAGTCAGTCAAAAGACAGTCCAAGCAGCAGCAGCTCTAAACTAAATGGATTGAAGCCATCTACGTCGAGTTCACTAAAAAAATTAGATACAGTAAATATAAAAGAGAAAATATGTAAATCTTTAAAAATATGTGAACAAATTTTGTGTTTTTATTTCAGAGACCTGATTTGCTTTCGTCATCTACAAAGCTAGAACCCTTGGATCCTAGTATTGCTATGGAACTGCCAACAATATCAACAAATTATAAACCATTACCTCTTAGTCAAAATGTACTGGATGTCGTCTTTCCATCCTCATCAACAAGCTCGATTCCGACAAAGCCACCAGTGCGTACCATGACTGAATTCGAAGCTATTAGTCAAGGAATTTCCTCAAAAACACAACGGTATATTCTTTAAATATAACTGGAAGAACATTGACAGTAACTATATTTCTATTATGTATAGTACTAAAATATATTCAGGTGTAAGATCTGGGCAGCTTTTGCAAGCTCCCACTTTATTCGATCTTTGCATTCGTGTTTTGCAGAAAAATATTGATGGTAATGAATGCAGTTAACTTTGTTCCACTTTTAAGATTAAACTAAAACAATCATCTTTTTAGCACTTGAGTATACGGGCGGCGTCCCCTTTGAAGTTTTACGTCCCGTTCTGGAGCGTGCATCACCTCAACAATTACTCGTTTTTGAAGAGTATAATCCATACTTGATGGAAGATTGTGATATTTTATGGCAGATACATGTTCAAAGGCATTATCGTATACAAAAACGTCAAGAGTTAGAATCATGGAGAGAAATGTTTTTGGTAAGAAGAAATTGTTTTGCAAAGGCGAGTTATCTAAAAAATTTAAATTGTCAAGATAAAGATTGTCCTCTGATATATTAGAAGTCATTCAAATATGGCAACCCTAAATGAGTGTTGTAAAATTTGACTAAGGGCGAAATTATTAATATCATGAGCCCTGAAATACATCAAAATAGCGGTAATTTACTCCCTTTTAAAATGGGATACTGTTTAAAATATTAGATTATGGTAACTGTACCGTTAAAAAAACATTAACATAAGTTCGTCTTAGTTTACACTTTATACCGATCAAATTTATTTTGCATCGGTCATTGGGCGGCTCACAATTTTTCGCTCAATCCCTGTTTTCACTAAATTTACTCAAATTAATAAAATACTGCTCAAAACTAATTAAGATTAATTAGATTACACAATACATAAACAAATATAATGCAAATATTCCGATCAAATTTTACAGCAACGGTTACATAAAATGAGCGGAATCTTCCTCCAGACACAACCTCCCTAACAACTTCGTCAGGTTAAATGCTCAAACAAATACTGCAAGTTTGACGAAATTTTTCATGAGAGATGGTGTTAATCTAAGATTAGTTAGGTTCGGTTTCAAAATAGTTTTAGCATATTTTCTAAACTATGATTTATAAAAAGTAGTTGGCAACGAGCTACGGAATTGAGAATAAATTTAGAATAACAGGAATAACGTTTTGATTGAAAGACTATCGAAATAATTCCCAAATTTATAAATGATTTTATGAAGTACATTTTAGTTTAACGAAATAACCTCCGAAACAGCATATATAATTCATTTGGTTTTGCATGCGATCTTTATGTTCAGTAAACTGAACAGTAACCTAAACAAAATAATTATAAGTTTTATTTTATCAGCTATTCTTCAATCTTATCACTCATTTCCGCCAAACGAGTACTAAGCTATCAAATTGTTCTAAATAGAATATCAAAATCAATACCGAGATGCTGGTAATTTTATGTAACAGTTAGGACTCAAAACTTGAAGTTAGTAAAACAATGCAGAAAAGAATTTGACAGGCTAAAGAGTGAGTTCGATTTTACTCTAATTTGGGTTCCAGGCCAAACAAAGATGGTAACGAAAAGGCTGAGCAACTAACAAGGCACGTTTTCTCATAAATCTTTTTACAAGCAAAATTACTTTCGGTGTCAGAGCATGAGTCTATTAGTACGGACCTTTTTCTTTCATTGTTCAGATCCTGAAATTTCGATTGGTGCAGAGTAAGTCATATTACATTTTTCGACGGACGGTCCTTATGTAACAGAATGAATAGTTGTTACTATTGAAAACAGATGACGATGAATACTAAAATAAGATTTAATAATTTTTAAGGACGATTTTATCTGACAAAAAGTAATTTGATATATCATCAATTATTGTCAGTCAATTATTTTCATCAATAATTAGAAAAGAAATAAGGAAATTCATATCTGGCCCATTTTCACTACCACGGTTAATGGCTTTTATAATTTTAATTTGCTTCTGCTAGAAAATAAACGAATCTATTAGGAACTTCAAATCTTAAAATTATTTTACGAAGAAAAATAAAATTATAGAAATTTTTACCGTCGCAATATAGGAAATTGAGTGAGCAACTTGGTGAAACTTAGTTCAAAAGCGGCTATTCATTCGACAAAAAAATTTTTTTTTATTTTCTAGGTTTAGTCTAGGACTTGGTTTAGTTTAATTTCGACAAAATGTTTACGTCTTTGTAAAGTTAAAATTATGGGACTCTTTTTAGTGAAGACAAAATATAAACAGTATTAACAATACATAACTTACACCTCTTAAAAGAAAATAACGTGCAACGTTCGTGAATAGCTTACCCCCTTTGATAGTTTTATCGACATGTAAATTCACAAAACTAATAAATTCCTGTAATTTTATTAGCGTTGCCAAGAAGAGCAGGAACGTAAACTAAATATGCTCGCTGAAAGTATTAAATCTTCGCAAAAAATTATCAATGCTCCAGTGCGAAAAACCCAATTGGCATATGTCGATTTGATAGTTAAACCATCATTCAGCACACGAAATCGGTCGTGTCGCAACTTGCCATGTCTTTTACAGCAAATTTCAACTTTAAAAATATGTTGGTATCATCGGAGATTCAAAAATAAAGCTTCAAAATGTCAATCATCGTGCAGTTTTAATAGGGCAACGAAAAGCTAATAAGCCCTTTTCTCAACATCCAGCCGTTGGAGGAAGGGGCTGCAGTTGTGTCGCTTGTATGTAAAACATAAAATCTACTTCCTTAAACTTCTTATTAATACGGGCGCTAAAATTTATCTTGTTCCCAATGGATCAAAATATTAGGTAACACTTTTACTGATTAATCTCTTACTCGTAGCAGCGAACCACTACCATTCAAACATATGGTAAAAAACAACTTACAGTGGACCTAACACTACCAAATAAATTTATATGGATTTTTACAATAACTGACCTATCGCACTCTTAATTTTAAGCAACTTAAGTGTTTTGGTTGACACTAAAGGTAAGGCGTTTATACATAGTGCAACCGGAATGCTAACAATTTGTCAAACTACGAGTGCAATTCCTGACAAGCCCAATCGAATTAAAGTCGATGAACTATTTACATAAATTGTTAGAAGATTACAATGATTTTACGTACGAAAAATAAAGAGATGTCAATTAGCGAACACCTATGTCACAAAAATATCGAGGATTTTTAACTGATAATTTGGGATAGTTAAAAAATAGTTCGAATGTTTTCTTGATTATGGTATGCGCTCGCCTCAGGAAAGAATGGGCTACTTCGTTACACTCAGCAAGTGCTCGGTTAGTCTGCTAAATTCGACATCAGTTACAGATAAGTAACCAGTTCGAAATGTTCAATAACCTGCAGGTAAGAAAATATTTTGAGCAATAGATTGTAAATAAGAATTCCATCAAATTCCAATCAACTCGCCAGATATTCTAAAAAACAGCAATTATAACACCTTCGAATTATCGCATTCGGTCTAAGGAATGCGCCGCAAACGCTCCAGAAATTTGTGGATGATGTGAACTAACTTAACCTAACCAAATTTTGGATCGTTCCCGTGAAGGAGTTATGATAATAAACATTGAATGCCAATTCGGGAAAGAAGAATTCACTTAACGAAAGCAGCAAGAGTAAGAGTTAATGGAATATTGCCATTCAAAAACCAGACTTACAAAAATTTGTTGAAGCTGTCAATTTTTAACACCGATTTTTGTCCCATGCCGCTAAAGTAAAAGTGCCTTTGCAGAAAATTATGGGTTCCTATAAAAAATATTGAGCAACGCTCAGTTAAAAATTATCAAATTAAAAAGGTCACGTTGCCAGAATTAAAAAACCATAAATTAAACAGCGAAATGAAAAAAAAAATACATAAATAAATAAATTTAAATAAACAGGTTAATTCAAGACTTAAAAACTTTCAATATTGAAAATAAACACAATGGTGCTATAGTTATTGAAAGTGAAAATGCAAAGAAAAATAAAAAAATCAATAAAATATAAAATTGGGCAAGACTTCAATAATAAAATGTATCCAAGACTTCTTAGAGCAAAGTTAACTTCAAAGCACGAAGAAAATTAACTTTAGAGAAGTGAAGAATGCAAAATCATGTTATTGCAATTTTTTTAATAAAATGTAAAAATTAAAAATATTACAACTATCGAATGCGAACTCATATCCCAAGGATAAATTGAACATCGACTGGGATAGATGCAGAGTGTTTGATAGAGTAGAAATTGCTATGAATTCAAAAGTCTTAACCATAAAACAACCGAGTGTAAAATTATGAAGTGTATATAAAATGTCGAGGCAATTAACAAATGATTAAATTGTATTTGTGCCAGCGAAAAATTGAAATTAGGACATGAAAATAATTAAAATTTGCCAAAATACATTGTTTTCTAAACAATTTTAAACAACTTCAAGTAATATTTGATTACCAGGATATGAATTTTATAACATTAACAGAGACTTTCTAACAAAAAATATGGCAAAATATAAAACAGTTCTAATCGTCGTAGTTTTGAAGTGAAATAACATAAAAAATTGTCTAAATAACCGGATTTATGGCTATATTAGCTAGATAATTTTATGTCATTTAGCATTTAAATATGATTTTGGACACATGAGCTCCACAACTGGCCAATATTTAGAGCAGTCTGAAGATCAAACTTTCGATTACTTTTTCTAGCAATTTAGTACTTGTTTGCGAAATAATACGATTTTCAAAACGATTATCAGCACAAGCAATACTATTGATTTTATTATTTGCATAAATTATATTAATCAAGTTGTGAAATATGGTAAAATTATTCTTAACGTGGGGATGGAATAAAATTCAGAAGACAGTAAAATAAAGCTAATAGAAGGTATTCAACGGATAAATTAAAAATTACTAAAGTATAATATAACCAGTGAAGAAAATTTTAAAATAAACGGTGATATAATTTAAAAAGTAAGCAATATTAAATACTTTGAAAAAAAAAATAGAAAAAATTAATGGGGTTTTCAAAAGAATTTGTAAAGAAAATCTCAACTGCAGCGAAAACTTTTACCATAAATAAAACTCATTTTGTTTACTGTTCCACTGCAACAAAACCCAAATTGATAGACTACAAAAACTAAAAAATACAAAGCAATTAGAAATGCTCTTCAGTGTAGTAGATATAAATTGATTCAAATCATGCTGGATGCGCTAAAATGGTTAAACGACGCATATCAGCGGCGCCAGACAATTTTCTCTTTGAAGTGTTAATATTATTTTATATGCTACCATATGTTTCTCCTAACTAAAGAAGAACTAAATTTAGAAGTTTTAAGCAAAAATGTACACCTGTGTGCGAAAAAATAGCAGTGTCATATGAAATAATCTTTGCCTTTATGAAAAATAAAAATTATTCATAGGAAAAATGAAATTCCAAATTTATTTGCTTCATTTATGTTTCACCAATGTTAAACAAGCATTTTTTTGAACATTAAGATTTATTCGGACTTCAAACAGGGACAAATTAGGGAACGTTCCAAAATTCAGGTGTGAAAAATAATAGCAGTGCTTAGCAATACTTAAAAAAACAAAACTAAAAAAAGTATAATTCAGTATCTAAACCTTATTTATATTAAATCTATTAACAATAAGTGGAATGACCTTGATTAAAACGAACGGATGCACATCTTCGCTGTATGGAATCCACCAAGCGCTGGCATTTCTCTACAGGAATGGCCTTCCATGCTGCCCTTACAGTATGCCACAATTCTTTGACATTCTTAGGACATTCCTTGCCCACGGCTTCTTTGACATTGGCCCAAAGGTTTTCGATGGGGTTGAGGTCTGGGAACTGGGCTGATCTCTCCATTACCTCAATCCTATTTGAGGAAAACCAATTTTTCGCCAATTTGCTCATGCGCTTTGGGTCGTTGTCTTGCTGGTAAACCCATTTTAACGGCATTTTCCATTCAGCGTAGGGTAGTATGGTTGAGCTCATTATTTCCACGTATAAAGTTTGCTTTTATCCAATAAATTGGACCTGTGTCAGAGGGTATGAAAAGCAGACCCAAAAGTTAATTTTTGCAACATCATGCTTTACGGTCCTTGGCACGTATTTCGGATGGAACGGAACTCCAACTGGTCCAAAATAGTTTTAATTGGCTCTAGAGCATTATGTACAAAGACCAGTGGGAGTTCCGTTCCATCCGAAATACGTGCCAAGGACCGTAAAGCATGGTGTTGCAAAAATTAACTTTTGGGTCTGCTTTTCATACCCTCTGACACAGGTCCAATTTATTGGATAAAAGGAAACTTTATACGTGGAAATAATGAGCTCAACTATACTACCCTACGCTGAATGGAAAATGCCGTTAAAATGGGTTTACCAGCAAGACAACGACCCAAAGCGCATGAGTAAATTGGCGAAAAAGAATTGTGGCATACTGTAAGGGCAGCATGAAAGGTCATTCCACTTATTGTTAATAGACTTAATATAAATAAGATTTAGATACTGAATTATACTTTTTTTAGTTTTGTTTTTTTAAGTATTGCTAAGCACTGCTATTATTTTTCACATCTGAGTTTTGGAACGTTCCCTAATTTGTCCCTGTTTGAAGTCCGAATAAATCTTAATGTTCAAAAAAATGCTTGTTTAACATTGGTGAAACATAAATGAAGCAAATAAATTTGGAATTTCATTTTTCCTATGAATAATTTTTATTTTTCATAAAGGCAAAGATTATTTCATATGACACTGCTATTTTTTCGCACACAGGTGTATAGGTTTTGTGAAGATTTAATTTAGTTTTGATGTAATATCAAATTAATTAATCAATCAATCAATTTAAACAAATAAACGTTAATATTATTGGACTGCTATCACTCCCAAACAATGACTCTTATGCCTCTAAAAACATAACAGCTTTGTGCCAGCTAGTAGCAATCTGTATAAAAGTTTCAAAATCATTGGAAACAAAATAAATCCATATGACGGCATATCACCCACAGGCGAACACTTACAGGTCTATTTGCTATGCTGTACCTCCTCTTCAAATTTTACACTTTAGTCTCTTCAATAACATGCTTGTTTCCCGAACTATCGTTCATTGAATTAAAAACCTCTTAACTTCATACAAAGGAGTTGAACTGTTTTTGTATGTGCTATGTCTCGGAAAAGAAACATCCTATTGAAATTGTCGATTTCACAATGTTCAGTGAACAGTTAACTAAATTCATACTGCCAATTTGGCTTTAAGTTTTAAAGAATCTTTTTCTTTTATTTGGGATTCAGATTTATTATGATAAAATGTTTGGAGGTTTATGTAGTTAGAACTATAGGCCTGCTTTTTAGCAAATTAAAAATTATAAAAAATTAAAAGCTGCAGCTCTTTAACAAAAGGTGCGCCAATCCTAGACACCTTGCTATACATATTTATTCAGTTTGCTAAAAAAAAAACTGATAAATACCTGTAATTTTTATTAGCGTTGTCAAGAAGATCAGGAGCGTAAACTAAATACACTTGCTGAAAGCATTAAACAGTCACAAAAAATTATTTCTGCCCCTGTGCGAAAAACCCAAATGGCATTTGTGGATTCAATGGTTAAACCACCACGGAATGTGCAACGTAAACAGGAACAATTTGGCACGAAATCAAAGCTAACTGCAACACCAGCTGCGCGTGTTGCTGCCCTTTCAAGTGTTACACCGAATGCAGCCAAAACGGGAGATGCCCGTTTGCGTGTAGCAGCTTCCGTACGTGATAATGCTCAAGTTGGTAAGTTATTCCTTTGTGCTTTGTTAAATATTTAGTATATTTTTATTTCAATTGATGCAATTATATGTATTTATATCTTTCTTGTTTTCAGCTAACATTGTTCGACCTTTGAAAAAGGCCCCGCTAATGGCTAAAACCCTACAATTCATGCGTGGTCGTCATAAGCGGTAAAGTAAAAGCGCTGAAATTCAAATAACGATAACGTGATATAAACATAGCCACATGTTGTATGTAATGCTGTTTTAGTTAAAATTGCAAGTTAAAAATCCGATTGTTTTAAAATGTTTTACGACAATTTTTAAATTATTTATTTGTTCTATCAATGAAACATCACATAAACAATAATCGTTTACTTTATTTTAAGATCATTTATCAGTTAGAAAAAATGTGTTGCCAAGTTGCGTTTACAAAATCTAATGTTTTGAAATGTAAACTGAAACTATTGTATAGCCTCAGCCAGCAACAAATTTCAATAAAATAAATTATAATAAAAAATAATATCTGATGAAATATTTGTATTTAAAAGAAATTACCCTAGTAATACTAAATGCTTATCATCATTAAATATACATTAAATTTAATTAAAAACATTTCAAAATATTTTAATTAACTGCCAACACAGGACAAAGTGTCATTTCGATTAAAAAGTACCCTTACCAAACGCTGACAATTGCTATTCAAAGCCAATAAACGATTGCCAGATGATGAGGACGAAGGTGTGGAATTACTGCTACTATCACTGCAAGCAAAAACCAATATGTTTTTAATACCAAAAAAATTTTCCAAGTCAACTTACTGCATTGGAGACAACTTTGTCACATCCCATAAACGCATGCTGCCATCTTGACACGCAGAGGCTAATAAACGACCACTCGTGCTCCATGCTATGTTGGTCACGCTAGCTACATGTTCCTTAAGTTCACCCAATTGTGAACCTGCCGCTAAATCAAATATACGTATTTTCGTTTCTTCACCACCTGCAGCCAACATTTTCCCATCAGGACTGAATGCAATACTTGTTACAGGCTGTTTGCAATCTGAGAAAACACGCATTAATTTGCCGCTGGTAACACACCATAAACGCACTGAAAGATCTACCGAACCTGTAGCCATATAGTTGCCGTTTGGATGAAAAGCAAGGCACTACAAGAAATATATTTTTGAAAACTGCAGCATAAACAATAATTATAATTTGAATCAACTCACTTCGACATCTTGTGTATGCCCAACATATGTTATAAGCGGAAATTCTCTTTCCAGCGACCATAAACGTGCTGTTAAATCTTTTGAGCCAGTTGCTGTATACATGCCAACAGGACTCTCAGCTACACACCAAATGGGGTAACTATGACCAGAGTAGACGGCAGCGCAGGTGTAATTTTCAGAACGCCAACTACGCAATGTGGCATCCTTCGAAACGCTATATATAAGTGGATAATATGAAGAAAAACATACATCGGTGATACCTCTGTTATGTCCGCGCAACTGAACTCCACCATAATCATTGCTACAAGTAGATTAAAACGTAAATTAAAGAATATTGAATTGCATTTGAACTTTTTACGTACATAGAATTTTCTTCATATTTTTGTTTATTATAATTTCGTATTTCAATATCACAATAGTTTTCCTCCTCATGCAGTTTTATATCTCCTTCGATTTCATCATCCTCCTCAGCATAGTAATTATTAAGTTCCCATTGACATGTCTTGTCTGTAAACCGATTAAAAAGATTTTTGCCTTTGTTGGTTTGTTGATTCATTTGCCAAAGCTGCACAACTGAATTATCAAATCCCGCAACTAAATGACACTCATTTTGATCGAAATGTGCTGATGTTAGTCTGTATAGAGCGAAAATTGAGGTAGTTAAAAGATGTGCGCTTTAAAAAACATATCAAACGTAAAATAAACGAAGTAATTTAAGATGAAATGGAAATATTTAGTAGTCTTCTGAATTCGATATTTTGTGTACGTCTTTTGTACTGCTGGAAAGTTCGGTTTGTACTTCTTTTTGTTCCAAAATAGTTTGTCACGTTATGTATACGGAGGGACAATTGATACATACTTTCACAATTTTTCAAGCTCTGGAGCCTGTCATGAACAATTTATGACATGCTTTCATGCATTCACTATTTCTTGAAACCATTTTTAAAAATAAAAATTTCCAAGGTATTTTAAGAAAGGCTCGCTGCTTATTCTTAGTTTTATAATTTCTTGAGAATCACACAATGCTAGGAACACGTTGGTATGGGTCTAGTTTGTGGTAAGTTTTTGTCCAAAATCAAACCTTATGACGATGTGCTTAAATTTTGCAAAACAGGTAATTTTAAATATAAATTTTAAAAGTTTTCACACAATATTACATGCAATGAATAAAATTGGAGTTCATAAGTGCCCATTTAGGTCAAAAAAAAAACCATAAACTCCGAAATATTCAATGCACATACATATTTATATGGAGTGCAACATTACTCTACACTAATTTAGGCACGTTATATTATGTGAATCAAATTTTCGAGTAGATCAACAACTGAAAAAATAAAAAGTAGAGTCGAAATGCTATTAAGGAGGTAATCATGAAAACTTTGTCCCGCCAGCACTAATTGTAACAAAAATGTGTTTTACCTGCTGCACTTATCAGATAATTTGATAAAACGTGGTGAAGTTGTTTGTGTTTTAAAAAAGTTTTCGCTAGACTTTTGGATAGTTTTGAGACACATAGTGACATTATTCTCACGTCCTTTTTTATCCGTGAGCTCTTCCTCATTTTCAGCATCACATTTCAATACTTCCGGGATTTCCTCAGTATTGCCTTTTCTAGACACATTAGGTAGAACATTTGGTTTTACAATTTCATCAGGCATATCTTCATCCTCATCGGGTCCATTAAATAAAAAATCATCACTCCATTGCCGTATTTCGTTGTCAATTATATTGACATGTATCCAAGTGTAAAGCAAATTTACAATCAAAACATGTCCTTTCTTTTGCAAGAACGCATTTAACGTGTTGAATACCTCATCTGTAACATATAACTCATACTTTGAGCAATGAAATAGACGTACTTCTTCAATATTTTCGGCGGTTTCATATTTTGAGCAGGTTGATAGTAATTGAATGAGTTTTGTGAAGAATACTAGCTCAGTATCTTCATCTTCACCGGCATTGATGGTAATTTTCGAAAATTTAATTTGAGTGTTAATCAATGGTCCACCTCCATCTTCCTGCCCAGCAGCATCAGATGATGGTACAGAACAGCCGTTTATTTTTGTCGGTAAAGGCGCTTCATAATTCTCAACTGGTGCTACAAGATGCGCATACTTTCTGAGAAAATCAACAGCCGCTTTGCTTTCTGTAGCCTTAATAAGTTCTAGATAAAGGTGGCATAGCATTGGTGCGTAAAATCGACGCAATTCTATACGTATATCTTCATTTTGAGATTCAATGAACTGGGAGAACCTATCGAGACGGCAATTCAGAAGTGACATTTTCCTTAATTTTTTCGGGCAAAACTTACCTGCCAAATTGTTGCTCCACAATATGCTGATTATTGTTTATGCACAGCACATTAGAGTAGACAAAAGAATTACCATTTTTGAGATCGCCTTCTATCATTTTATTGAAAACAAATTGCTTTTTATTTTGCAGCAGCATGAAGTCCGACTTGCGAAATTTTTCGCTTCCCTATAAAATACATTTGATTAAATTCTATTCTTGCTCAGCAATTTCGCCATATTTACCACATAACTTTTCTGTTTTAAATATTGTCCTACTGCTGCACGAATTAAATCATTTTTAGATTTTTTAATTTTATTAGCACTGTTGGGAACATTCTTTTTGTTTGACATCTCTTCCATTTCTGATGCATTAAGCCTGACACACAATGAATGCGAGCCTGCGTGATATTGTAAATGCCAAAATAACGTACTGTCAAATAGCTACGCATTGTATCATTGAAAAGATGATACGAGCTGAAAAAAATGTTTAAATTTGTGTGTGTATAAATAATAAATTAATGTATATGCAAAAAAAAAATGTTCGAGAAAACTGAGTTTTGTCGAATTTTAACACAAAATACGTCAAACAGTTGCATGAAAAAGTAAACAGTTCGACGACCTACCTTCGTAATGTGATTAGAATTTCTTCAATTTCACGTCTACCTGCTACGCATTCACTCTGGTCGTTGTTTTAGTAAAAGGGCATGCAGAATGTTAGAACATGACTGTCAAGATGAATGGCGCGTTCATAAGCTACAGCATAACATAATGTCAAAACAAAACGTCAAACATATTTTTCACAACCAAGTATCTTCTGGCTATGATTTGATTACAGAAGTTCACACAAACTGTCAAACTTTACTTTAAGAGTGTGAAGTGTCGTTCATCGAATGTCATGGATGGTACAAAAACAAAACTCAAAACAGAATTGGGACGAGCGATTTTTCTTCTGTTTTTCCTATACGTTTGTAGTGAGTACAAAATTGACACTAGAAAATTTATCGCAGAGAAATAGAAAAAATGCTATTTTTTGGTGCGATTTGACACTGAAGATAAATCGCACGTTCCGATTCTGTTTAGACTTTCAATGTCTTTTCCACTTTTATTTTGTTCTCTCTACTGAAATTTATGCAAAATTTCTAAAACTGATTCGACACAAAAATAACACAAAGAACAAACGAGAACAGTCGCTAAATTGAATAAAGTCAATTTTTAGCTCCAAGGAACTTTTCAGCTAAGTTTTTAGGGAAATCGTTTTAGATACCGAAAAAATGCAGTAATAACTCAAACTGACCCGAAGCGAAACTACAAACATGATATTAAATTTTAATATTATTGAATTGTCCAGGCATCCAAAAGCTGTCATGTCATCCCTGAAAATTACATTATTTTGGCATTAAATGCCAAAATTATTCCCAATTGTTTTGGTTGAAAAGCTAGTTCTGACATTAGATGGGTATAATGATTTATAAGAAAAAATAAATATTTCGCATCGGACTAACCTTTTAATTAAACTATTGGTGGTTGGTTGCTCGTAAGTTGTTCGAAGACAACCAATTGAGTTTTGTTTGACGCGTTTGATCGCTTGTGCAGAGGAAAATTCGGATGCGAAGTTATCTTGTCTTTCATCAAAAAACAATTGATAAACAATAGAAATTAAACATAAAACTTTAATTAGCTACACATCACTCACTGAGCAATTAATAATGACAACAACAACCAAATTTGTGAACGAATTCTGTGATATTATCGATACCTATGGAGGTCGTGATAAGGTAAGTGAAATTTAATATCGAACCCAGAAGTGGTTCCAAAGGGCATAGGAAGTACAGGTATTTATTGCCTAAAGTAGTGAAATCGGGGACTATGTTTTTCAATTGCACTCCCGAAATCATGGTTCAGGCAAAAGTCGCGTGTATCGTTGGCATTTTGATGCAGCCGACGATCCAACAGGTTTTTTGTTTTTGCTATGCAAATATTCACACTCATTGATACGAGTGGGAAATGAAATGGTTCAAGTTAAAGAAGTGAACCTTGAAATTAAGTGGTTGGGATTCTTTTGATTATTACAGTCAACGCTCGAATACGAGGATCCGAAATATGAAACAAATACGTACGGTCATGTATTCTCAACATGGCGCGAAGAGAACAGATCTTGCAAAGAGTGAGGTCCAGATATAAAAACTGGTATTGAGACTATAGAATACAGGAGTAAAGCTGCGGAACTTAATCCCCCAAAGTCAAATAAGGTTTTATATAAAAAACATTTTTGTTGGTGATCGCACTAATTACATAGATTATTTTTTTTTGTCTGCGGCTCACCTCTTAAATATACAAATAAAAACCTTATAACATAAGAACATATTTTTATTTTGACATCCACACAACAAAAATGTTAGGGATCTTAAAAAGGTATAAAAGAGACTTTCTTGGAGTTTGGCTCAGTGTCAAACTTTTCGATTTTACTGAATTTTGACGATGTATCCGCTCGGTTTTTATGCATCGTTCTTACTGCGTTTTAGTCGATTTGAAAAGAACTAAACTTTAAAAAAAAATATAAAGCTTTCGAAAACGTTTGTATCTGGCCATTTCCGCCAGAAAGCCAACCGTGACAGAAAAATTAAAACTTATTATAAAAGCGTTACTATCTGATATTATCTAAGGAAAATATTCAAATTTTGTTAATTTAAACAATTTACACCAGAATTCATTTATCACTCTGAGCAAACCACCTGCAAACTTGCATAAATGCAGTTTCTCTTTTTTTGTAATATTGAATAGTATTTTGCCTTAAATATTTAGGTGTGTAAGAGAGGTGATACATGATGATAGTCTTTCCGAAAAATCTCTCTTCCAACGTCAATTAGCTAAAAACAATGCAAAAACATCAAACCAATCTCTATTAACTGTACAATTTTAATTTGCTTAAGTTCATGTCACATATAAATTAGAAAAACATCATTTGTTCTCATTTCGAAATTGATAACAGCAGCAAATGTGTCAAAATTTTTGCACGAACAGAGTTTCATGTATATAATTAAAAAAAAAAAACGAGTGCAAAAAATATTAAATTTAAAATTTTTGGAGCTGTTTGAAGTTGGTCATGTTCGAAAACATAAGTGTAATAAATAGGCAGTTCAAAACGGTTAAACCATTTTTTCACAGCCATAGCACAACATATTCGCATATTTTTTTGTTATGTTGTTTTGTTGGAAAGGTTGTGAAGAGAAGGAGGGGCATGTATACTTATTTTCAATAGTAGGCGGTGCCACGCCCCTAACGGTAAAAAACGTTTCCACGGCTAAACTAATGGACCGATTTTGATGAAATTTTTCTTAAAGATAGATTAAAACGTAAAGTGCATTCATATTACATATAAATGTTTTTCTACTAATCATTTCATAAATTCTTAAGTAGCAAAGAGAAGTACAAAGGAGTACATTTGCCTGCACTTCGAAGTACGCAGTACAACGGGCCAAGAACAAGTCTTCTAATACAAACCGTAATTATGTTGGTCACATTACGTATACGTAATACTTAACAACCCAAGCAACATTCTCAGCTCTAAATGTTCACTGGAAGCGCTTATAGAGCGGTTACATTTGTCAGCATCAATTTGAGCTCTTACAGCGCTTCTATAACTGCCATACACTTAGATCATATTTTTTCAGTTTGTGTAAAAAGTTTCTGCTTTATGTGAGCAGTTTCTCATTTACATGGCATTTGAGCGGGATTTTTAATGCAGTTTTAATTTCAATGCAACTGTCTGTATTTTGTTTGCACTTCGAAAAAGTAAAACCCCCTAGCAAAACAATTATTTTGAATTATTTGTGTTTATTATTAAAACATGCCATTAATGTATCATTTATAAAAAATAAAAAAAAGTTATTTTACACTGTTTTGCGTTAAACAAAATCGACAGATAATGCTCTAATTAAACTCTCAAACTAGTATCTATATAGAAATTTTAATTTTCTTAATTCCTGCACTATTCTTATTATAAGATTGATTTCCTAAAATGAATCTTAAAGAACTTCAACTGCGAATAATTAATCCAGAAATATTGAACTAGCGGAAAGCGAGAGTGTACTGTATCCATTAGATATCTATTTTTGTGATAGTAAAGATGTTGTGTTTTAGAATATTTAAATCTTATTAAAAACCGCTTGGTAATTTTTATTTATGGCAAAGTGGGGTAAATTTGACTCAGTTTAATAAATATTTCAACTTATTTTTTTAAACAAAAAAAAATTTTTTGCAAGTAAGTTAAAACTTCCAAATGTATTATCTACTGTGCTTTATTATATAGAATTGATGGTCATCGTACAAGTTTTTAAGCGAAGCCTTTCAGCAGATATTCTGGCTTAATTTTTGTAAATAATATTAGAGATGCCTAATGTGCATGGTCTGTTTTTACCCCTTTAGCGGGTGTTGTGTATTGAATTTTAAACTGTTGATTAAAAACTCATAATGCTTTCATCTAAAAACCCACTATAACCAAAACTTGGCACATCTGTGACCGATATTAAATAAAATAACAAAATTTTCTTTATAAATAGATTTGGCGCTATACAAAATTAATAAATAGCCAAGTGACATAAACGGAAAAAATAACAATCTGTTGAAATATTTATGTATATCAAGATCAAAAATAGTTTTGCATTCAAACTATTTAAGTTTTAGGGCATAACTAATCATAATTTTCTTAAGAGTTTATCAAAAAGTCAGAAAGATTTTTGATTTGCAAAAAAAGTCATGAAAAGTTATGAAAACTCATTTTTATGGCCTCATGAAAGTGGTGTATTTTTGGTTACCCTAAAGGTGCCCAAAACCGGTTTTTTCTATAAAATTCATAAGCAACAAATGGAACGATTTATTTTTATTTAAAATGCTGTTGAAAATCTATGCTGATGATCTTATTTTTTATCTATCTATTTTCTTTGGAAGTCCACATGAATGCGGCTTATTAGAAATATCTTCATAAAATTAAAACTATCTTAAAATTGATTAAGCCGTTTTGAAAATAAATTTTGTATACACTTTATGCGTTTTTTTTACATATGAGAGAGATATTTGAATAAACATTAACCCATTTGGCCAATTTTCTTCGACTAATAAAAAAAATTGGAAACAATATTTACATAAATTTGCGCATTTGTTGCACACTTCAACTGCTTTTATCTTGAAAACGTGTTCTCGCAAATAAACCTGGTTTCCGTAGTTCAGGTTACATATAAAGACACCAAAAGTAATACTTAATATAATAATTAAGTGATTAAAACACAAACCCTTTCATATCTTGAAACGAGAAAAAATTGAGTTGTATTGTTTTCAAAATAAACCCTCTGAAATGCATGATATAGTGATTAATCTGTGTAGGTGTTAATTGGTTTTTGCTTTGCGACAAAAGCACGAGACCACTCTTTTATAATTGTAAATTGCACATAAATCGCATATACACAGATATTAAGCTTAAAATTTAGTTGCACTCTTGTTCAATTAAAAATGTAAGTTATTCACGTTTTTATCGTAAAAAAAACTCACAAAACATTTAGCGAGTGCAAACAAACCCTTAAGTGCGCAATAGAAACTTTCAACATGCTATATGAACATACAAGGCAAATTAGTAAATCAAATTGTTACAACAGTAAGTTAAGTTGTTTAGTAAACATAAAAAAAAAAAACAATAAAAATTCTTATGTAGGTATGAAAGTTGTTGAAATTGAACTCATATAGGTTGTCCCAATAAGAGCGCCGGAATTGAATTTTGCGGTTCTAAAAATGTCATGCATAACATTTTTCAATAGCAGCGTTTTATTCGCCATCCGCTGCTAGTTATATACAGCCAGCAACTATAATTGTATGAGAAAGCAAAAACAAAATTGCATGCTTAACGAGTAAATTTATAGTTGTTATGTGTACATAGTAACTTGCTTAAATGTCGGGCGGCCAAAAGAAATAATTTGAAATGAAAAAAAAAAAACAATATAAAGAATAATAAACGAGTACTCGTATAAAAAACGAGTGACAATCTTAGCAACTTTTCGCACATAGATAGCGACTTGGCGAGTAAAACGTAGCTAATGTTGCGATTAGTATACTCGTATATGAGACATTGCACAAGAGGTCAACGCATTATATTGTTAAAACTCACTATAAAAATGAACAGCGGAGAATTTTGTCTAATATTTTGTTTGATACTTATTCGCAGCATTTGTACTTTACAATGAATTAAAAATAATGTCCCTTTTTGAATATAAAATTTGCCTGTTTAGTCCGTAAAATTTTTTCTACAGACTCCGAGTTTAAATTGTGTAAATTGAACTAATGCGTTTTTGTGCGGGAATACAGCTAATGTGTTTAATACAAAAACAAAATCCGGCGCTTTTTTTGGAACACCCTATACATGAAATATTACCATAGATATCTACTTAACACAACGAACAGCATTTATAAGGGTTATTTTAGTTTCTTTGTATATCTGCATAGTATTATTAATTAATTTTTTATTGGTGTAAGTCGCGTGACTTCATTTTTAATAAAACGCCTGTTATTAAGCTTTCGTTTAATTTAATAGTCTTTCTTTCATGCCGCTATTTTTTTTGTTGAGAAATAAATAAAGCAAGATCGTTAAGACAAATGACTTAATCAATGATTTTAAAATGATTTTTGTTTATTAAATGTAATATTACAGTTGAAGAATGATTAGTATGACTGACTCATATCCATATATTTTTTTAACTTCATAGCATAACCCGGGTATATAATTGAAAATTTTTTTTTTTTTTTTTTAAGAAAAGTAATTTTTTTTCTCAATTGTCATTCGTTAAGCACCAGACTGCAAGTTTTTTTTTACCAAACGTAGGTCGTGCATATAGTATATGTTTGTACATAGGTGACGTTGGGATATAACATTTTTTTCGAGCTGTGGTGCTTGATGTATAGGAATGCTTCATACTCTTCCTTTTGTAGGGCAAAAGTATTTGGTTTATCTGTTTGGTTAATTTTTTAAATAAAAACTGCATTGTTTTTCAGTATACGTTGTAAATCAAACGGCTTGTACATTTCGAATAGAAGAATTGAAGCTTGAAATAGTTGTTCACATAATGTTTCTTAATGCTCATAGAAATTTTACTCTGGAACAAAATTGCTGTGAGCTATACCAGAGTATTTATTTTTCTTATACCAAAATTTAACACTTGTGAAATATTGAACGCAATCAATGAGGGTCGTATGCCAAAATTTTTCGGCAAACCTATTCAAATGAAGTTTTAACGTTAATAATTCTAAATATACTAAAAAAAGTAATTGTGGTTACAGATGGTATCGATGATGTTTATTATAAGTTATAGAAATAAGTATTGATGCACTTACAAAAACCAAAAAAGTTCCTATTTATTTTAATTTAATAAAAATTTTGCAATAAATGTGTACTTATGTACATATAAATATGTGTATAAAATCTTTTTAAAAACGGTAAACCTTGTCTGCCGTTGACAATTGCATCAGATTTATCTTTATGCACAGATACTAAGTAATAAAAATGAATTATTTACAAAGCTCTTAATTTTAAAAGTCAACAAAACTGTTTTTATCGGTTTTTATACGATACACTCAAGGTATATTCACATTGTTACATTCACATTCAGTTTGTACGCATAGTAGGAGGCGTGGCAGGCATAAAAAAGTAATCACGATTGCGAGATAAATGCATGAAATTTGATACACAAGCTACATCTTCAAACATGGCTCATGCGATTGAAAATGAACGAAATCGGCTTATGAACATGCCTACCGCCCATACAAATAAAACATTTAAAACGTTATATTGAGGGAATTTTTTGATATAGTGTAACCAAAATCTTACAAGCCCTAGCAATAACTCTGAAATAATTTTTGAATTTCGCCAAAATAAATCAATCATCAAATAGAAACAAAAATTTTTAAACGCTACACTGGAGAATTATATATTTATATTAATGAAACCAAATTTCACACAAAGCTAGGACTGATCCGGATAAGCTCCTGGGCAAAAAGTAGGTGAATTTGGATAAGAGAGCGTAGCACATACACCAAGCAATAATTTCAAAAATATGTATTGAGAGAAATATTTGAGCACAAAAGCATTTAAGTTACTTCCAATGCAGTGTAGGTTGTGTATGTTTTGGCCTAGCTGAAGATAAAACCTTTGTCAGATATGTTTTTTAATTTAACATTGACATTGCAACCCTAAAATAAAACATTTTGTTTTTAATCTGCTCAAATTTACTTTGTTTTTCAATTCTCACAGTGCTAAGTAAATACTTACAGCTAGAACAAATTTCGCTTATAAAATAACCAATATCCACCAAAAATATAATTTTCATTATAAGCTTTATTAATATTATATTATTTATTAAAAAAGGTATAAAAAAACAATTTATTTTCTAAGCTTTATTTTGACCAAGAAATCTGTGTCTGAGTTTAGTGTACATATTTTGACTTGTAACTTTTTTAATTCTCTCCCAGGGGCTTTGCCCCTCCACGCGTCTCATCTAAGATGGGATTCTAAGGCCGTTGGTTTTACTCTTCACAAAATAAAATTTGTTTGCCCCCCCCCCCATGCAATGTTAGGTTGGTACGGGCCTGATTTCGAAAACTTTTATTAATTTTGTGTTTTGATTACTATACATGATAATCTTAATAAAAAATGTTTGACTCTATAAATGCGCCAAATTTGTTAAAATACAATGAGATATGCGATGTAATTATCAGTATTTATTAGAAACTAGTGTCTGCAGGCTTTCAGGCCTTCAAAACTGAACATAGTGTTAAAAAGACCTTTAAAAACCGAAAAAAATTAAAGCAAAATAAAATACTTCGTTCCTCAACCGCGTCACATAACCAGACATTTTATGTCTGGTTGAATTTGACAACCAGACAAAGCTTTCAAAAACCAGACTGTCCGGGCAAAAACCTAATGGTTGGCAACCGTGAGCGTCTTTGCGGGCAAATGTGCGGTGAATTCGCCGTCGGGTATATGTTACGGGTATTAAAATTTAATTTAACATTCACCCAACGACGAACTTGCAGCACATTTAAAACGAGAGAATTTTCCGCAAATATTTGCGCCGTGTTTATTGGGATTAAACTCGAAGCATTACCACTGACTTGCAAGAATTAAAGCTACAAAGAAAACATGCTCCAACTGGAAGCCGAGAAGGTCAAATTGCGATCCACCAGCGTAAAAAGCGAAACTTTATTTAAAGCTACTATATAATTTTGCAATAAAAAAGTATTAGCATATTAGTATTGCATTAAATAATGCAATTAAAACAAGTAATAATTAAGAAACTAAGATAACAAAAGAGTTGCGGTTCATTCGCTCAAGTTAACGTCATCCGTTGATAGTGCAAACAGATTTGAAGTTTATTGAAATTTTTAATGCAATTGTGACCTTTGAATTCTGAAGTCACATGACGTTAAGGATAAAATTCTAAAAATATCACTTAAATTTACCATGTTTGCAATGGATTAAAAATTACATTTTCGTTATGTTTGCATGGTCCATCATGGTTTGCATCAACCAAAAATATACTGATGAGATTTTAAGGATCAGAATGCATGTAAGGTATGTGTCTATATGCTGGAGTTGCTGTTGTTCCTTTGTTATCAAAGTTTGTTAAAATAAAGAATTGAATCAATTTTTACATGAATATTGATCGCTGCTAACTGGCGTAAATTCATTTCAAATCAGTTGACTATTAGAGTGAGAGCCAGGGCCTGCCAGACATACGTTAAAGTATAAAGGTTGAAATAAATTTTATCTTATTCTTCTTAGTGCAGAGTACAATGTTTGGGGGTTATAAATCTTGGCTAATGGTGCTTTCGCCAGGTATCAGGTAATAAGGAGGGTCGGACATACACTCTCTCACGTTAAAGTATAAAAGCTGGGATTAATATATTGTCTTTAAATAACTATTTTAAGTTAGTATTCAAGAAGCCAGACCTATTCAATGGGTCTAACACCTTTTCAGACGTGGCAAAAGTTCAAATAGTCCAGTAGAATTAGTCGAGAAAATGAGAAAAAAAAAATAATTCGTTACAGCAATCTGACAGCGGAATATTGTTGAACAAGGTCTTTTAAAAGAGGACAAACAAATCGAACCGACAGCAGCTATCCGGGGTGGAATGGGGTGCATTTTTAGAGGTCGAACACAGTTTTTCACGATTTCTGGCTAAGCTGTGCATCATATCAAAAAAAGTACAATGCAAAAGTTGTAGGAAATTATAAGATCTACAACTTTTGTACTGCTCATTTTAAGCTTAACCACAAAATTTTTCGGAAAAATGGCTCCAAACCGGTTTTTTTGTTTTTAATTTTTTCTTTGACATTTATTTTTTTAATGGAAATTTATGTAGTGGCATTGACAATTTAAAATTATAGTGTATTAAGGTAAATACAGTGAAAACAACAAAGGATCTAAGATGTTACACACGAAACACCAAAACTCTACTCGCGAAGAGACCAGAGATTTTTAATTTTTCGGTCAATTTTTCCATTGCAATATAACTTTTTTTTACTATTTATCCGAAGAAGACAAAACAACGAGTAAGTGAGCCAAAACAAAACTCCTTAAGAGCTGTAGTTTTAAGAGGAATCTCAGTTAAAAATTTCGTTTTTTTAGTTTAAAAATTAAATTTAACAACAACCTCTTAATATTTCCGTCTTAAAAAATTACTGCCTTTGTGTAATACAGAAAAGTATCTTTTGTCCAAGTTTCAGCTCCACAGAAACATTTTTGTCAAAGAAAAAAATTTAAAACCAAAAAACCGGTTTTCAGCCATTTTTTCGAAAAATTTTGAGGTTAAGGTGAAAATGATCAGTACAAAAGTTGTAGATCTTTTTATTTCCTACAACTTGTCTTAAACTTTTTTTGATATGATGCACAGTTTAGCCAGAAATCGTGAAAAACTGTGTTTTACCTCTAAAAATGCACCCCATTCCACCCCGGATAGCTGCTGTCGGTTCGATTTTTTTGTCCTCTTTTAAAAGAACTTGTTCAACAATATTCCGCTGTCAGATTGCTGTAACGAATTATTTTTTTCCTCATTTTCTCGACTAATTCTACTGGACTATTGGTGTTAGACCCATTGAATAGGTCTGGCTTCTTGAACACTAACTTAAAATAGTTATTTAAAGACAATATATTAATCCCAGCTTTTATACTTAAACGTGAGAGAGTGTATGTCCGACCCTCCTTATTACCTGATACCTGGCGAAAGCACCATTAGCCAAGATTTATAACCCCCAAACATTGTACTCTGCACTAAGAAGAATAAGATAACATTTATTTCAACCTTTATACTTTAAGGTATGTCTGGCAGGCCCTGGCTCTTAGTCTATATTAACTTAAAAAATTTATAAAAGATTTTAAAAAATATATGGAACGAAAAAGATAAAAGATTAACCGATATATGAATTTTTAAAGTTTTAGTTACCCTACACTGCGTTGAAAGTACCTTTTAAATAAATGTTAAAAAGGCGTTGAAGAGGTTGAATAAGTCGAAAAAAATGTGAAATGTAAGAAAGGTTGACAGAGGCTAAAAAATATTGAAAAAGTCGAAAATAAATGCAAAATGTTGAAAAAAGTTGAGAGAGGTTGAAAAACTCTAAAAAAGTTGAAACAACTTGAAACAATTCAAAATGGATGAAGAAGTCGAAAAAATAAAGAAACTAATGATGAAAGTTGAAAAAGTCGAACAAATACATATAGGATATATTGGAAAAAGTTACAGGGTTGAAAAAGTCGAAAGAATAAGGAAAATGTTGGAAAAAATCGAATAGAAATGAAAAATTAGAAATATGCCACGCCCACTTGTTCAATTCCGCCCACTTTTGGTTCAATAAACTATATTCGTGATCGACATCCTCATATTAAATTTCAGCACAATAGCTTGTATAGTTTGCGATATGTGCCGCAGTTAAATTTAAAATTTAGGGCGGTGACACACCCACTGGTACAATCCAGCCCGGTTTTGATCCAGAAATAGCTTTCCATAAGCAAACCTCTTACACCAAATCTTAGTATGATTGCTCACTTATTTCGATAAATATGCCACTTACCGTATTTTACTTGTATGGGAGGTGCCACGCCCACTGGTGCTATTTCAGCCAATTTTGATTCAGATATACTCTCTAGCAACTGAACCACTTACATTAAATTTTATAGCAATTGCTGCAATAATTCACTTAAAACAGCGCTTACAATTTATGGAAGGTGCCACGCCCACTGATGCAATTCTGTCAAAATCCATTTATTTTTAAAGCTTATAGTAACTGACATCTATAGACCAAATTTTATGAAGATTACTCTCATAGCACACTATCTATAAAAATAAACGTTTTTTGCTTATACGTTTATAAATATTGTGGGCGGTGCCACGCCCTTGAGCGAGTTTTTTCAGTAAAGTAGCTGAGATTGTATTGATGACTGCTTTCAGCGGCATCATCCCAAAAATTTTTATGGAAATCGTTTGTGCCAATTCTGAGGTATACGGAACAAAATTTTTGACAGTTGAAAAGTGCCACGCTCATTTTCTCGATTCCGCCCACTTTTATCTCAATTGAAGATATATTTGATATGTATCCGTTTACCAAATTTTATCGCAATATCTTGAACGGCTTACAAGATATGGTAGTTTAAATGATAAAATTTAGGGTTGTGCCACGCCCCTGCACGACCTTTTGGAAACTTGAAACCCAGCCTAATCCTAATTTGGTTCACATGTGAACCAAATCACCAAGTTTCATCAAAATCGCTGCAACTTTTTTCAAAATTGGCCTGGGTAAATTTACATAGAGTATGGGCGGTAGGCGTGTCCGTCAACCGATTTCGCCCATTTTCAATAGCAAGATGCCTGCAAGAAAATGTGACCTGTGTGTGAAAGTTTCATTCAATTAGCTTTCTTGTTTTTCTCGTAAACCTGATTTCAACGGACAGACAGACAGACGGACATCGCTAAATCGACTCAGATGGTGACGCTGATCAAGAATATATATACTTTTCCATACCTGCCACGCCCCCTTCGAGGTGTTACAAACGGAGAGACAAAGTGAATATACCCTCGGTGTAGGGTAAAAAAATGGAGCAAAAAATATCTTATTTAAATGAGAATGAAGAAAAAAATCATATTGAAAAACAGGAAAAAAATGTTTATAGACTAAACTATCTACTCTCATAAACAGAAGCGATATTTATAATTTAGTGGAAGTGTGAGACAACTTTAGATATTCATATAAACATAATTTTTCACAAAAAAATCAAGAATATCTAAGAATCCGCCCGAATAAACAGTTTGCAATTCTTGTCAAAAATGTCCCAGATTTCAATATGAACTCAACAACAATTCCCATCGCTTTATAGCGAATAATTTAGCATGTTTTCGAAAATCTTTAAAATAAAATCAACTTCTGTCAAAAAAACCACATCACGATTTCATTGGAAATTTCTCTAGACAAAATCTGAATCTTGATAAAAGCTTATTTATCTGAATCTTGATGAAAGTTTATTTTGGCAAGGGCTACAGTGTTTATGAAATATACATATTTTTTTTAACGCTGAAAGCAATTACTTATGAAACTTTTTGTGTTTTTTTTGAGGTGATGAAAGCACTTTGCTACAGCGCTAAATTAGTTGCAGGTTACCATGCCACAAGAAATCCAGATTTATCAAAGCGCTATGCAATATTTAGTTCGCGCTTATCTGGAGCACGTGCAACTTTACGTTTAATTGATGACGTACCGATGATACAATATGCCATGGAATATGGACTCGGTGAGAAGGTAAATTTAAAGCATAATAAATAATATAAATATAGATTCTATTCTTAAAGTATTATTTTTCTAAAAATTTCTTAAGGAACCAGATCGCATGATGGCGTTCCTTGGGGTAACCGCTAATGTTGTAGACTTGCTTTATTATCCTATTGAAAAAATATGTTGGCTGTCTGAGCATAAAATTGTTGATATCAAAAATACTGAAAACTGGGACAATCTAAACTCAGTTTTCTGGGTATTATCAGTATACTTAAATTTAATGAGGTATGTATTTTAAAATATTATATTCTCTAGAAAATTAACGTAATGAACTATATGTAAATACATTCTAACACAAATTTTAAACTTTAGAACGCTGCGAAATTTTACTCTGAACCAGCACAATCTTAACGCAAGTAAAATTGCCACGTAAGTTATAAAATATTAAGAAATCATTTTCTAATGCGATGGTTATTCAATTTGCTTTGCCTCTTTTGCAGTGCATCAATCGACGATAAGGTAATGACAAAACACAGATTGGAAATGATTTCTATATTCCGTTTATCGCTTGATTTTATGCATGCTGTTAGCACGCTACCAAAGGGTTACCTTTGGGGCAGTAAACTATCAACATTTCAAGTTGGTGCCATTGGTACGCTGTCAGCAGCTTTGGGCATTTATCAAATATTTGCAAAGAGAAAACTCAGCAAATGTTAGCATATATTTCAAAATATATTTAGTACAACTCAATAAAAGCAGTGCTTTATTGTATGAGTATTATTTTTTTGATGTGAACGTTGTAAAATACTTTGAGAAAAACATTTATTTTGTTTGTTTATAAAGAAATTTAGTTGTGCAATTATACAGTGACTTACAATTTTAATGAAATGATGGTTATATATGTAAATGTTAAGAGATTGTTACCATTCTTCAATATCATTGATCAAAAAATAATTACCATTTGTTGTACTGATGAGTTATATTTTTAAAATAAGCATAAAATAGTTTCTCCACAAAAATACTTTGTATTATGCAGTGGACGAATTTTTTTTTGTTTACTCGGGTCGCTAAATCTAAATTCAATAGGCGTTTTGACCCATCACATTAAAATGTTTTAACCAGTGTTTTATTTTTTATGTTATGGGATGAAATGGTTATAAGATTGAGATATAGCGAATCAAAATCCAAAACAGACACTAAAAAAAAAATCATCAATAATTTTATTATGCTTCTTTGTGAAGCATGATCGATTTTTTTTTTAAATTTTTCGTTGTTGACATAGTACTGTGTTTGTTTGTCTCTTTGATTCGCTAAACTCAAATCCTGTACCTTTTTTGTTCGTAGTCTGATCCGAGTAAACAAATGCACATTATTTTGTGGATTTGTGTTATTTATTGCACTGTATTATCTAGTTTTCTTGTTGTTTAAACTTATGTATGTTATTTAACTGTTTGTGTATGAAAAAAAGTAACATTTGATATTAATGGTGATGTTCACCAGATTGTTAAAAACTAAAATAAAACGTAAGAAAAGAAGTCAATTAAAAAAGTGAAAGCATTGCGTTTTTCTTCTTTATTTATTAGTATACATTTTTTATTTATTTATCATACAGTTTTCATATTGTCATATTCATTAATTATTATTAGCATTATAATATTATTGTTGTGTAATTATATTGGTTACAATATTTATAATAATAGTTTTGATATAACGCGCAAGTATGTATGTTGTTTGTTTTTATTACACTTTTAGCATACAATAGCTTTATATAATTATGCATTCAATTAAGTTTTATTTTTATTCGTTATTGTTGCTTAAATAAGCTCGTATATAAATAAGAATGTTTTTTGCATATATGTTAGTATATAATGTATTTACTCGTATGTTTGTTTCTTTTTTTTTTAATGTGTTAAAATTGCGTTGTCTTGTGTTTTGAGACAAGGGTATGAATATGGGTTTCTTTCTATTGTTTTTTGCAAATGGAATGTTTTATATGGTTTTTTACCAATTTATTTACTTTTTTAAATTAGTTCTAACTACAAACCTTAAGTTTATTATATGTGTGTATTTAGGTATATGTTTGTAGGTATTAATGTAAATATTTAAAAAATAAATACTAATGTTTGTTGATTCATCGTTTTAACAACGTTTTTGTGTATACATTATGCTCAATCAATTATTATTTTTATGATTTTATATTCTAGCTAAATAGATTTATATCTAAATTTAAAATATTTGGAATTTTGGATAACATTTAAATCAATTTAATTTACTTATATAAAAACTAATCCATAGAGATTGCTTGATTTTAAACTAAAGCAGTTCATAAATGAGACCGAGACATGTGCCAGTGTGATTTTTGTATTGTTTGGTGCTGAAAAGTTCTAAAAATCAGTTCCGGGAGGTTATTAAAAGACTGTTATCATTTTGACTTTTTGCATGCGTTTTAAGTACGGATAAAACATGTATAATTCTTCCGATAATTTGCGCGAATGCAGATAATGCGCCGCTATAACGGTTTCAAACGTTCTAAAATAGAAATCGTTTAACATTTTATGTTATCTACATGTATAAAATGTACTTATCTAATTTGAAAGATATCTCTTAAATATAAGTTTTAAATTGGAGAATCCAGAAGTCGAATTAACTGCATTGTTAAAGTGTTTACTTAATCATATTTTGACTCCTGGAGCTTCACAAGTACGACTTATAACCAGGATTACTGAAAAAAATATGTTGTATTAGAAAAATCTTTCAAATGCTTACTTTACTATGTACATATGTACAGGAACTTGCTATGTTCACCCCTTCTTGCAATCGAATTAAAAAGGTTAAAATTGTAACGGGTTTCTGAGAAACTCCCGGAAACGATATTTAAAATCATGCATTACAAGGAATACGTTGGCCTAGGGTCTGATTTGTGAGTGACTTTGGTTCATAATCAATTTATCTCTTTTATACCATAGAAACCATTGCCTTAAGTAGAAAACACTTACCACTGCGAGTCTTATGATTTAATATTTTCTTTTAAAATCAGTAATATACATATGTTACCAAGAAAATAAAATTTATTTTTTATAAATAAATATTTTTTTTCCTTATTAGCTCTATATGAATAAGCCAGGCGATTACAAGTAACTTTTGGAGGCAATAATTCAAAACAGAAAATTAAATAGAACATTTTTTGCTTGTGCCTCACTAATAAGCTCTTCAATTATCAGCGTCACATCCCAAAAGGTTGAAGAAAGTAGCTCAAAAGCTATTAATTGATTTGGAAAAAATTATATTCTTTTTAATGGAGTAACTAAAATTGAGTGCCTTTAAAAACTTTGATAATTAAACTTGATCAAAGTTAAATGAAACTGCTGAAAGCTTCACGACATACATACATATGTGAAGGTTATGGTATTTGGATGTTTAAACATTTTTTATAAAGAATAGTTTTTTTTCTATATTCATACAAGAAGTAAAAAGTTGAAAGACACTATGCGTGAAAGCAATAACCACCAAAAACTTAATTTTAATAATATTTAATATTATTGAAAATTTCAAAAAGTAAAAACCTAAGTACAAGAAAATTATTACGCAAAACTAATGATTTGAGAATAATTGATGGAAAGTCGATTTGAGCATTCTCGATGGGGATAATTTAAAGGCTTGCTAGCGAGGTATACAAAAGCCATTTCCTAAAGTAACATTTTGTTTTGACATTCCCATTTTCAATTTTTTTACGCCTTTTCTACTGGCTTATAAATTAAATTAATTGGTCAAAACATGTAACAGAAAGTTAAATATAACATTTCAAACTTTCATGTATTTGTTCTACCTATGTACACTGAACAAAATATTTTTTTTTTTAGATTCTTTGTCAGCAAGGTGTTTATTAATTGAATTTCAAAATTAAGATTTATTATTTCTTTGAAATGAGCATAACTCGAGACTGCGGCTATCTAAGGTGTATCTTATAGCTTTATTTTAAAGAATTATTTTTTAAAATACAGAGTATCCCAAATAAAATCTTTGAAAAATGTTTTTAAATTTTTCAATATCGTTTTTATTTTATACATAATTTAAAAAACTTTTTCAGAACTTATCAAATTTGGGATCGTAACGGATTATGTTATAATAGCGAATTATTTCCAAATAACACAGGTCCACAATTGTTTGTATATACTTGGATCAAACTTTGTTCTTATGAACTTTTTACCCTATTGTACTCGAATTATCGAGAAAAGGGGAAAATTATAATTACTTGCTAGTTTGAAAATCCATAAAAAAATCAAATGTACTGATTATAAAATTTGGATAAAATTATTTTGTATATTCTTCATAGGTAAACAAAACATGTAAGTCGAACGACCCCAAAAGCACTGCGTAATGGTGAAAATTTTGTCGTTGAATATTTAAATTTGCCGGCGGGCAGGAGAAGGTTACACTTTGGAAACGAAATGTGATGTGATTTATAGCTTATCCGTCAATATGTTTATTTTACGCTGCAGCTCTTTTTAGGAACAATTTATAATATTCATTTGGCCAAGCATTAGAAAGTAAATAAATTGTTTATAGAATGATTAAATTTTGCTGCAACAATGTTAGTAATTTATGTATGTTCTATTTACTATGAAAATATATCACTTGTTGAATCATTAAGTTTTAAATTTTGTGGACAGTGAAATTTGTTATTAAAAACTCAAATTGTTATTTGACTTTTGAATGGATTTTAATAATATTTCTTAAGTCATTTAAAATTGAATTATATTATCGGTTAACGCAATACTTAACCTTTTACCCAGCTTTTACATTGTTTGAACCTTTTTTTTGCTTAACAGAAAATGAAACCAAACGTTTTAACAATTAGCAATATATGAAACTATTATGTACGTGGTATAACTAGGCATTGCATGCAATTGAAAGCCTTATGATTAATAATATTTTAATGCTTTCTGTTTCGAATATTGCCATATAATGCATTAAAGTTATATTGTTAAATACGCAGTATCTATGTAGTTTTTATAGTTTGTTTTGACTTTAACAGCAAGCTTGCTGTTTACTTTACTTTAACAGCAAAACATTGTAAATATTTTCAGTTATAACTAATCTTAAGTATTTACCATCATTTAATTCATTTGGTTTATGATTTTCCTATTGGAAGCTAATTAAAATGGCACTGCTGTTTACTGTTTTTACTTTTTAAGGTGGGAAAACAATTAGAATTTTATTTATAATTTTTTGCTACGCATCTTACTTTTCTATCTTATCGTTAATTTTTATTCTTTATGTTATTACATTTTTATAGAACCTTCATTCTTTTCTTAAAATCGCGCTATGAATTAATTCAGATAATTTAGTATCCTCTTATATCCTATTTCATTATGTATTCTCACAGTACTGCATTCTTTTTTTAAGCAGTGGTGAAATAATTTCACTGCACTTAAATCCATTTCATACAGCGGCCTGTGTAATTTTCAACCGAATCATATTATTTTCAATTTTCATAACATGTTCTTGACTAAATAAAAAAATCCAAAGTGGGCAATAAAAATCCTAAGTAAATGTGATGATAATTCAACAAAATTGTGGTGATATGATTACTTTTAACATTTTATTTTGTAATTAATTAATAATAAATTGTTTCATTTATCATTTAGGTGATAGGTACAAGTTTAGTTAAAAAACATCTTTCTTTTATGCGTTACAAGACAGAAATTTTTGAAAATTAAAAGTGAGTAAATATTAATTTGTAAATTTTTAATAGTCTTAAGAAAAGCTGTCTGTCGAACTGTCTTTTGTGAAGTCAAAAGTAGCAAGGAGTAGACTCACATGTATGAGAGCTTCAATAGAGTTTTTGGTGATATTAAATCGGAGTTCTAAGGAGTTTTGGTTTTGATTTGTTATTGCGGATGAAACATGAGCCTCACCAGAGCCATGAGCCTCCAGAGAGGAATAGTTAATTACTCTTGGGAAACCCGCTTTAAGAAAGCCTAAGATGACATTATTGGGCAACATGTTTCACATATCATCGTAATCAGTGGTGCCAACTACCATAAGCGGTGCTGCCCGGAGAACGAGCAGGCGCTCAAAGAGCGTAAAAATGAGAATGATCAGGCGCTTAAAGAGCGTAAAGAAGCATGCACGTATACAGAACCATCAACACATACTTATCGATGCTTGTGGTAGTGGGCACCACTGACCATCATGATATTGGCATATTTGTAAAAGGGCCAAAACTCGAACTTAAAAAGGGCTTTTTTGACATAAATAGGGCTTCTGTAAATCAAATCTTACATAATTATTCATATTGTAGCGAAATTTGGTTTATGCTAGAAGACTCTTGAAATAAATACCAACGAAAGAAACTAAACGATATTAGCACCATCTAGCGCAAAATGCTAAAAATAATAAACCGAACAGACGCTGCAGTAAACAATAAAAAGTCAACAACCGAGAGAAATTATCGCCGTCGTACAACGCCATCTAACATCTAGCATAATAGTTAGCTCAACGTCAGTGCGCCATGCTGGTGTTGTGGTGAAATGTGGATAGTAGTAGAATGCACGCTACAAAGTAGCACTGGTGGGTTGTAGATAATGGTAGAATGTACGCCACTTAGAAGGTACTGGATTATTCGAGAGAGTGATGACTGCAGTATAAAAAGGGTTGTCATCTGAGCTGAACTTACAGTAGAATTAAACCAGCGAAGCAGTAAGCAATAAAGTGAATGCAGTGTGATCCGTAGTAGAACAAAACAGTTTTCTATACAGTGTTAAATTAATATTAGAATTTGAACGTTAATAAAATAAACCATTTTATAACTAAATAAGTTTGTGTGTTTTTAATTGTTACACAATCCAGTGATCGAACTCAGAAAAGTGTGAGAGATCGAAATTATCGTCAAAGGGACAGAAATTTCGTAACAATTGGTGTCAGAAGTGGGATTGTGTAAAAAGAATTAACAATCAATTAAAAAAAAAATAAATAAATAAAAATGGTTAAGTTTGAAGACCTGAAAGTGGATCAACTGAAGAAGGAGTTGCAGCAGCTGAGTCTGCAATCTACTGGCGGAAAGGTGGAGTTACAGAAACGCTTACGGCAGGCTCTTGAGGCTCAAGGTGTAAACCTGGAAGAGCATGAATTTTATAGTGATGTATCAGAATCTGCAGCGAAAGTGGAAGAAACTTCTGGACCAGCGGCAAGTGGTGAAGTTGTAGATATGTCAAAATTCGAGAAAATGTTAATGGCGATGACAAGAGGTATCCAGGCCGTTCGGGAAGAAATTGGTCAGAGCTTAAGTCAAAATGCACTGCAAATAGACGAGAAGTTAAGTCAAAATGCACTGCAAATAGACGAAAAGTTAAGTCAAAATGCACTGCAAATAGACGAAAAGTTAAGTCAAAATGCACTGCAAATAGACCAAAAGTTAAGTCGGAACGCGACGCAGATCCACGCAATGAATCAAAACATTGAAGCTGTTCGAACGGAGGTTGCCAAAATGGTAGATGGCCTCGATGCAAAAATGACTGAGTTACGAGATGACGTTGAATCATTCAAGGAAGAAGTTCAAAATAATCTTGAAAAAGTTCAAAATAATTTTGAAGACGTTACTAAAAGGATTCAACAGTTGGAAATAAGTGAACCAACCACTCAAGTTATAAGAGAAATCAGCGCAGAGAGGCTTAAGGCACCCTCATTCGATGGAACAACGCCATTCAGTGTTTTCAAGCTCCAGTTCGAAACAACATCTGGTCACAATCGTTGGGATAACGAAAGCGCAGCTGCAGCGCTAATTGTGGCATTAAAAGGCGCAGCTGCAGAAGTATTGCAAACAGTTCCAGTGGCGGAGCAGAAAAACTACAAGGCGGTGATGGATGCCTTACAGCGAAAATATGGCAGTGACCACATGAAGCAGATTCACAGATTGGAGTTGAAAAGTCGTATCCAGAAATCTGGTGAGTCCTTGCAGGAGTATGCTGCGGATATTGAGCGATTGGCACACCTTTCCTATCCTGACGAGTTAAGTGTCGTAGCTGAAAAATTCAAAATAGAGGCGTTTATTGACGGCATACGTGACTTAGATACAAAACGCGAAACAATGCGGAGCCCGAAGACAACATTTAACGAAACAGTAATGGTTGCCCTCACTGAAGAGATGATTGCGTTGACATGCCGCCCATCACTGAAAACTCGTCGGATAGAAGAAAATTCATCGTTCGCCAGCGGTAGCTTCAGCGGAAAATGCTACAATTGTGGTAAGCAGGGACACATGGCACGTGACTGCAAATCACGTCGTAAACGATCTGCATCACGCTCACCAAAAAGAAGAATTGGAAATAGGGTGAACGATGGCGAAAATGTTAGCGATCAGCAGTCGTTAAACTAAAGAGAGTCAGTACAGCGGGGCGTGAGCTGACTCTTACAGATGATTGCCCCATAGTCTTGGTTTCGAAGCTCTGCCGAAATTCCAACAGCCTTACCATCGGTGGAAAAATCAACGGAAGACCATGTGAGCTTACTTTGGATACAGGCGCATCGCATTCAATTGTGAGGAAAGACTTATTTGATAGACGACGAGTAACGCCATTAAATGGGATCCAATTGAGAACAGCGACAGGAGAAATTGCGCAAATAGTAGGAAAAGTTACAGCGAGTATTCTTATCGGCAACAAAACTGTGGAACATGATTTTATTGTTGCAAACATCACCGATGAGGTTATCATTGGCGTGGACTTCATGATTCGACACGGGTTCACTTTGGATCTTAAAAAAAAAACGTTAAGGTATGCCAATGTAGAGTTACCTTTAGACATTGGCTGTGGACAAAAATTAACAATTGCAAGAGTCTACATAAGTGAGCGCTGTCGAATCGACCCTAACACCGAAGAAATTATTTGGGCCACAACAAATGAAGACTGTGGGACAAGCCATCTATGGGTAGTGGAAGCAGATAAGAAAAATTTTAAGAAAGACCTGATTATTGGAAAGACCCTAGTAAACACAAGAATAGACAGAAAAATACCGGTGCGAATTTTGAATCCAACAAATAAGCCGAAATGGATGCAAAAAGGTGAACTTATAGCGCAATGTGAGAAAGTTACGGCTGTGATAAATTGTGAAAATAACCAGCAGAACACACAAGGCCCAACTTTAACGAAATCGTCGGCCATGGAAGTATTGACGAAAGAATGGACGAAGGAGTTGTCTGCCCAGAACAAAAATAAAGCAAAAAGGTTTCTGCAAAAACATTGGCGGATATTTGCGTCCAAAGGAGAAAATAATGGCCGAACATCAGTTGTCAAACATCGTATTGATACAGGTGATTTTCAGCCGATTCGTCAACCTCCAAGGAGGCTAGCACTCGCTAAGAGAGAAGAAGTGACGGGCCTTATAGAAGATATGGCGCGAGAAAATGTCATTGCACCATCAGAAAGCCCATGGAGTTCACCGGTCGTACTTGTGAAGAAAAAGGATGGAAGTATGCGATTCTGTGTGGATTACAGAAAACTGAATGACGTCACCAAAAAAGACAGCTACCCGTTACCCAGAATCGATGATACACTGGATACGTTATCTGGAGCAACATGGTTTTCCACCCTGGACTTACAAAGTGGATATTGGCAGGTGGAAATAGATGAAAAAGACAAAGAGAAAACTGCCTTTAGTATTGGGAATGGTCTATGGCAGTTCAACGTCATGCCGTTTGGTCTTTGTAACGCTCCAGCTACGTTTGAACGGTTAATGGAACGAGTTCTCAAAGGACTACATTGGAAGACTTGTCTAGTGTATCTCGATGACATAATCATCATGGGTAAAGATTTTGATGACCACTTGAAAAATCTGGAGGAAGTGTTTGAGCGCTTGGAGACAGCTGGACTAAAATTAAGTGCGAAAAAGTGCTCACTTTTCCAGCGTGAAGTCAAATATCTGGGGCACAAGGTTACGTCAGAAGGAATACACACAGATGAAGATAAAATAAAAGCTGTGAAAAATTGGCCACGACCATCTAATCTTCATGAGTTGCGAAGTTTTCTGGGTCTGTGCACTTATTACAGACGCTTTGTTCCTGGTTTCGCAAATGTTGCAGGCAGTCTACATGAGCTGACACAGAAAAATCGAAAATTCGAATGGAGTGGGGCACAGGAAACTGCATTCCAAAAGCTGAAAGAATTACTGTCTACAGCGCCAATACTCGCGTACCCAATACCCGGCAAAGAATTTGTATTGGACACCGATGCGAGTGGCCATGGTATTGGAGGAGTTTTGTCCCAAATCATCAATGGACAAGAAAAAGTCGTCGCAAATTTCAGCAAAATTCTGTCGAAACCTGAGCGGAATTATTGTGTAACTCGGAGAGAGTTACTGGCAGTAATGGAATGCGTGAAACACTTCCATAAGTACTTATATGGACAGCACTTTCTCCTGAGGACAGACCATGCGGCATTAAGGTGGCTACTTCAATTCAAGGATCCTGAAGGTCAAATCGCACGGTGGATAGAACGCTTGCAGAGCTATGATTTCACCATAGAGCATCGCAAAGGAAGCCAGCATGGAAATGCGGATGCACTTTCCCGTCGTCCATGTAAAATTGAATGCGGTCATTGTTCGCGAACAGAAAATAAAGCTGGAACAATTGATGTGCGCCTTTTGAACGTTTTGCCTGAAGAAAAGTGGACAAAAGAGGAGGTAAAACGGGACCAGCGCAATGATACAGATTTGGCAATTATAATTAAGTTTAAGGAGCTGGGTAGGAAACCGGCGTGGCAAGAAATTTCAAATGAAAGCCAAATCTGTAAAGCATACTGGGCGCAATGGCAAAGTTTGGAGTTGCATGATGGTTGTCTCTACCGAATCTGGGAAAGCGAGGATGGTAAAACTCGCTCAAAACTGCTGGTTATTCCAAAGGCCAAATTTAAGGAAATAATCGAGGATTATCACAATGGATCGAGTGGTGGACATCTGGGCATAACGAAAACCACAGAGAAAATAAAGAAACGGTTTTATTGGGTAGGATGTCAAGAATCAGTTGCTGACTGGATCCGCCGTTGTGACCAATGTGCAATTGCTAAAGGACCAAGGCAACGCACTCGGGGAAAAATGCATCAGTATAACGTTGGAGCTCCCTTTGAGAGGATAGCCATGGATATAGCGGGACCTTTTCCAATCAGCAATGCAGGAAATAAATACATCCTTGTGGTAATTGATTATTTCAGTAAGTGGCCAGAAGTATATCCCATTCCCAATCAAGAAGCAAAAACAGTGGCAGACATTTTCATCAAAAATTGGATTTGCCGATATGGAGCTCCACTTGAGTTGCATTCCGACCAAGGACGAAATTTTGAGTCGACACTTTTTAAGGAGGTTTGTGACATGCTTGGAATACAGAAGACACGCACCACAGCTTTGCATCCTCAGTCCGATGGCATGGTCGAAAGGTTCAACCGTACTCTAGAGGAACATTTAAAAAAGGTTGTCGATAAAGGACAAAAAGATTGGGATGAGCATCTACCAATGTTTCTGATGGCTTATCGGTCGGCAATACACGATACCACTACAGTTACGCCAGCAAAAGCCATTTTTGGTACGGACTTAAGGCTTCCAGCAGATTTGAAGTACGGAGTAAGCGTTGTCCCAGAAACGACCCATGCTGACGATTACATGTCGCGGAAAAGAGAAGAATTAGCAGATATACACGAGCTTATTAGAAGACGTAGTCAATTGGCTAGCGACAAGATGAAAGCTCGGTATGACCTGCGAGCAAATACTGAAGGGTTCAAAGAAGGTCAACTAGTGCTGCTACATAACCCACAACGAAAACGAGGCTTGTCTCCTAAATTACAGACTCATTGGGAGGGACCTTACCGGATCGTCACAAGGATTAATGATGTTGTGTATCGAATCCAAAAATACCCCGGGAACAAAAGTAAATTAAAGGTAGTCCACATCGAAAGGCTGGCACCTTATACTAGGGACGGAGAGACTCTTGTTCGGGACGAACAAGTTTAAGCGGAGGGCAGTGTAGCGAAATTTGGTTTATGCTAGAAGACTCTTGAAATAAATACCAACGAAAGAAACTAAACGATATTAGCACCATCTAGCGCAAAATGCTAAAAATAATAAACCGAACAGACGCTGCAGTAAACAATAAAAAGTCAACAACCGAGAGAAATTATCGCCGTCGTACAACGCCATCTAACATCTAGCATAATAGTTAGCTCAACGTCAGTGCGCCATGCTGGTGTTGTGGTGAAATGTGGATAGTAGTAGAATGCACGCTACAAAGTAGCACTGGTGGGTTGTAGATAATGGTAGAATGTACGCCACTTAGAAGGTACTGGATTATTCGAGAGAGTGATGACTGCAGTATAAAAAGGGTTGTCATCTGAGCTGAACTTACAGTAGAATTAAACCAGCGAAGCAGTAAGCAATAAAGTGAATGCAGTGTGATCCGTAGTAGAACAAAACAGTTTTCTATACAGTGTTAAATTAATATTAGAATTTGAACGTTAATAAAATAAACCATTTTATAACTAAATAAGTTTGTGTGTTTTTAATTGTTACACAATCCAGTGATCGAACTCAGAAAAGTGTGAGAGATCGAAATTATCGTCAAAGGGACAGAAATTTCGTAACAATATTATAATCAAATTTTTTTCTTTTTATAAAATTTATTTTATTGTTTAAATTTAATTGTAAACATAAATTGTACATACAAATGTTTAAGAGATTTTTGTATATATCGCTCATTTTCTTCAATAACGTTATAACTCAAAAAAGTAAAATTTCAGTTAAAATGCTTACCCTGAAATATCTGATTTTTTGAGTTATGACGTTATTGAAGAAAATGAGCGATATATTAAAGAACTTACTATGGTGAGATCGATTTTTAGAAACTTCTTCAAAAGGAAATGCAGAAACAAAAGATATATTTTTGCAGATTTAGCACATCAAATTTAACCTATTACTCAGGTCAACAAATCGAAAAAAAAAAATGTTGGTGTCGAGATAAAGTTAGTGGTTTTGTAATAAGTATGTACTGGTAACATTAAAAATATATTTAATTTTATTTGCCTACGTGACAATTTTGATTATTCGCTGTAATCGACAGATTTCTGTAAATAAATTTATTTTTATATCATGTCTTCATCGCTAAGACATCCAAATGATCCAAATGCGTTTTGTTACATTTGTGGTGAATACACAGTGAAAAAGTTAAGAAAACCTATAGCGGATTTTATAAGAAGTGCTTATTTTGCTTATTTTAAGTCGAACATTGTGGATGAATACAAGCCGTGGATACCCCAATTTATTTGTAAAATGTGCTCTGAACACTTGAGACTGTGTATTAGTGGTAAAAGAAACCATATGAGGTTCGGAATGCCTACGCAATGGAAAGAACACAAAATGACTGTTACTTCTGCTGTATTAATTTGCGTGGTGTAAACGGTAAAAAAATGACTTATCCAGACTAAGATTCTGCTAGAAGACCCTTACCACATTCAGAGGAAGTACCTGTTCCAGCATTTTGTTCCATTCGTGAATCATCATTTGAAGAAGTCATTAATGAAGTGAGTAACGACAGCGACTTCGAAGGAATACCATCTACAGAGCCAAAACCTTTTACCCAATAAGAATTAAATAATTTGATAAGGGATCTTGAACTTTCTAAAGAATCTGCAGAAATTTTGGCCTTTAGATAAAAAGAAAACAACTTGTTGGCGTCAGGTACAAGAGTGACGTTCTATCGAACAAGAGAGCAAGACTTGCTACCAATTTTTTCAATCGGAAAATGATATTGCTTATTTTTTTTTTGGATGTGCAAGGCCTTATTCTCGAAATGGGTCTTTCAAAATATCATCTAAATGAATGGTGTCTCTTTATAGACTCTAAACAAAGTCGTTTAGTCGTTTGTTGAAGTTACTAAAAACTTTCTCGGAAATTACAAGTCTAATAACTGCTCTGAAATTGTAAATGACATGCTAGAGCACTTTAATAACTTAGGATGTAATATGTCCATCAAAGTGCACTACCTTCACAGTCAATTTGACCAATTCCCAGAAAATTTTGGATCCTATAGCGAAGCACAAGAGGAGCGCTTTCACCAGGACCTAAAAACTATGGAAAGATACCAAGGCCGATGGGATCGCTATATGATGGCTGACTATTGCTGAGGGATGGAACGTGATAGTCCCTGCTACACCTTATTCACGAAAGACGCAAAAAAGAAAGTTTTTATTTAAACAATTTAAGTTATTTTTCATGTAAACTTTTTTTTTACAAGGCAAATTCTAGAAAACTACACGTAGGATATCAAAATTTTTGCTAATAATGTATTCAATATAATGTCCTTAGTGAAAATAAAAGTACAGCTTCTCGGCACCAAAACTAGTGTTGACCAGTATTATAAATCAAATTAAACTTATTTCATAAAAAAATCTCTGGTTTTTGATTTGAAATAATTTCAATTTGAAGATTAAAAAGTTGAAAGCCATCGTATTACTTAATGGTCCACTAAAATTTTTTAGGAGAAAAAACCAACACTTATATTTTATCCCAGTCGATAATCACTTATCCCACCCAGTAAGCTTTCCATTGAAAAATAAAAAATTGTGATTATTTTGCGGTAGAATTTTGCTAAAGGGCCAAAAATGAATAAAAAGGGCCACGAGGCTTTTGAAAATTAAGAGGGCTCAAAAAGCCCTAAAGCCACCAAATATCATCCCTGCTGACCATAAGCAACAATAAGCATGTGTTGATGATTCTGTGTACGTATACGCTTTTTTATGCTCGTTAAGCGCCTTCTCATTCATATTTTGACGCTCTTTGAGCTCCTGCTCATTCTCTGGGCAGCATCGATCGTAATGATAATTCGAGTAAAGTTTTGCTATAGGTGAATTGAACAAGTGGTTGGTTGGTTGTAACATTTAAAATCAATTTGGTTTCTATTTGATTGTGTGCGAATCTTGAAAGCTCTTCGTATTTGTTAAGCTTTAATTTAGTTAGTGATAATAAGTATATTCAAAACAAAAATCAATGCTGCAATTATATTTTTGAAATTCAAACTTTTCTGTCCTGTGTGATCAATACATACTCGGCTTGGATTTTTTGCTTTTTCCCAAGACAAGATTGTTACAAAAATGTGAAGTTAACATTTTTTCATATTAAAAGCTGAATAGGAAAAAGTAAAATTGAGGAAGGAATGTTTAAAATTATTTGAAATGTTTTAGCGTTAGCAGTATACGTTTTTCTTCCTCTAGATAATTTATTAGTTAGTTGTAATATTTTTAACTTTTTAAAATGCTAAAATTTAGTAGTTAGTATACCATATTGTGTTTATGTGTTCGTTAAAATTGCTAAGTGTAAGATATCGATAGTCAGATAGAGATATTTTTTCATATCGTAGATTTACGAGTACAGATTGTTAAGTTTTACTTAAGTATACGATTTTCTTTTTTTTTTTATGTATATTATCGAATATAAGTGGGAAGCGTTTGATTTTGGTTCCAAGTTATTATTTTACTTCAATTTTATTCATTTTTATTCTATTTTGTTCGAGACCTATTTATATCTTTTTAGTTTAAAAGTATATTTAAAAATTTTTATAATTTCAATTGTTTTATAAATATTTCTTGGTCGTTTGCAGTTTCCTTCATTTTTACGTTATTTTTTTTGCTTATAATAAATATATGTAATTAAAATTTAAAACGCTGAAATATGTTTTTTTTTTGTAGTACATACATATATGAAATTATACTTTTATAGAATGCGATAGATAGAAACATTCAGATTAAAAAGATAATAAGGTAATAATAACTAAAACGGTTATATGTCTGCCTTTGTGTATGACAATGTTAAAGTGTGCTATGGATAAGGTTAGTCAAAATATAGATCATTAAGGCAGCCAAATGTCAAGCAGTCTTCTCTTGTGGCTTTATTGATTCCACAATTTTATTTTTTAACATATTTTGATGCTATACTGTGTAATAAGTTTGAATTACCTATTCATGATATTTCTTTAATTCTTTGTTCTATAAAAATTGTTTCCAAAGCAGTTTTATTGAAATCACTGATGGATGCAGAAAGTTTGAAAGCAAAATATTTTTGAATTGTCCAGAGGCATAATATTCGAAAAAAATGGTGCACATTTCAAACTTCTGAATACCACGCGAATAGCAAAAACTGAAAAAGTAAAAGCCGTATAACAGCGCAACTCACGCAAATAATAAAAACCAATAATTTTAAGAGTCCGATGATGTAATAAAAAATGTTTGTTTTATTTTTCTCTTAACCTAATAAGGTATCTGTAAATTTTCAGCAGCGTTTCATATAAATCAAAAGCGGACATGGACACATTGCTGGAAGCTTTTTAAAATAGAAATGAAAGATTTTTGAAATTTTGTGAGATTTCATGTGAAAGATTTCTAAAAGGTTTACGATACGTTGCATGCAAAAACTGAGAAAGTACCGATTTTGTTCGAGTATAAAATGTTTTTCAATCAAATCGGAGGAACACGTGTCCTCTTATTTCATATGAAAGACAACATAATTTATCGGCAAACACTTCCGCAATTTGAAGTCAGTCAGCCTGCATGATTTGAAATGGATTCGGTCTGCAGTAAATTCGTTTTGGCATCGCTGTGTGCCGTTAATTTTGTTAATTTTATGGTGCATGGTTACTTTTTCATCAACAGTACATATGCTCAAATTTACCTCGACTGAAAATTAACTTCCTTATGATGAAGTACCATTTGTTGAGCGTAACCGCTTTAGTCATATTTACCTATAAGAGTTTTATATTTCAATTTGTTTTTTTTTTTATAATTAAAATTGCGTTTTCTCAATAATTGCGGGCCAGGCCAATTGTTTGATGCGTGTGTGTTTTTTCTTTTCAATTTTAAAATAAGCTTTAACGCTAAAATGCGTTAAAGTTGCTTTAAAAATGTTTAAAAATTATTAAATTTATTTTAAAATAGATGCAAAATGTATGCAATTGTAGTAAATGCAATGCAATAAAAACACATTTACAATAATTTAAAAAACTTTCAATAAAAAGGTACTGGATTTGATTTTTTTTTTCTTCTCAAATTTTTTTTTCTTTCAATTTTAAATGCAATTATAAATTTATTTAAAATTTTTTAATCTGATTTTGTAGTATGTACTCATAAAATTGATGATTACCTATTTTTTTAAATAAATAATTCATATTTTTTAATAGTTTTGTTATTACATATAAATATTTTCTTAATATTTGTTTTGTGTCTTTAATTTAAACATAACGTTTATTTGTATTGATGAAACATTTAAAACTCGTATTATGTAAATTTACACACATCTGCTATGTAAAATTTGTCTTGGTTTCTTACTCTGTTTATTATCAAGTCTTATACTTTTTTTGTTTTTTTTATGGTTTTTAAATTGTATTTATAATTTAGCTAAAGCACCATTATTTAAAATGTTATTGTAATAAGTTATCATTTTTAGCGCACTTTTGATTATTTAATATAGGGATTATGTGTTTTTTTTTATATATATAGTATGTAGTAAGCGATATTTTAAATACATGTTAGGGCTTTTTTTCTTTTGCTATAACGCTAAAGGCAATGTGATAAATATGGGTTTAGAATAAATATTTCATTTAAATATTATATATATATGCATATATAAATGTATTAATAGCTGTCGCGTATTAGCAATTAATCTATTTTGTATAATACTCATAGTCCGGTAGACAGCGTTGCATTTCGAAAAGGTAGTTCATAAAATAAAAGTTTTATATATCCCTTCAGTTATGCTGAAAACAGTAGAAGAAAAAGCATAAAATGTTTAACAAATAAATTTTTTCATGTGACTTTTTACAAGAATCACATACTCGCGGAGTTTACCTTCCGACATCGTATATAAACGCATTCAAGTCATTCAGAATCGATGCTAAGTGCTTTGTAGAACTGTTATCCCGCATCAGACGGGAGTGTCTCGTCAATTGTTACGGTGATAACTCACTTTTGTACTATCGGTAGACATGTGGAAAGCCTAGGAGTTCGCTCTTTTAAATTTTGAAGAATATATTAAACGTTATCTTATTTCTTGCCCCACGCTTGCTTGAAGAAAACAAAAACCACTTAGATGTTCTTAGATGATGAATTGGATGACCTAACATATGTAAGTATAGTCCAAACACTCAGTTTTATTGCGAAATCTGAATATCCCATGGAATCACAATGGACTACAATTTGGTCTAAGTGAGTTATTCTTAAGCTGACCGATACTAAGCTAAGTCGCTACTGATCTGAAGTCAATAGTCAAAATCGTTTCAGGGCGGAACTTAAAAAAGTCTGGTGCACTGGGTGAGCAAAATTACTGCACTCTGCACTACCTCTCTCAGAAAGAAATTTATTTTGTTTCCATGATGACCAAAAAAAAAAATGATCTATGTGTAGTGTAAGACTAACTCTCCTAATACTTTGACAAATTTTAATAAGGTGACACTGTGGTTGGTGCCTGTTCATTAAGGCATTGAGTGAAACGAGATTGTCAACGAGTTTGCCGGGGAAGGTTTTGGCACACTTCTTATAGAACCAACACCATTTTGCGAACTAGAAATGTTGTCGGTCGCCACCATCATCAGTAGCTGGTAGAAAAATTTGCGCATTTTCAAATTGAGATAAACATTCTGTTGAAAGACCGGCCTTAATACTTTAAGAACATATTGTTACGTTTTGAATCTTAGCAAACAAAGTATTTGGAATCTAGTAAACTATCCGCTGAAGTATCATCTTCCCACGAAACTAAGTGTATACTTAAGTGTTTTATGCAAAAGTATATATACTTATATGTATTTAAAATGCAACGCCATCATTCGGACAAACAACTTTCGCCCTTATTAATAAAACTTTATTATGAAAATCCAATGGTCAATTTTCATAGAACTTGTACTTGAAATTTTGTCAAAGTCAAACTTTAGTTTTGTTTTTTCTAACAAAAGTTTACTAGTAATGCTGCTGAATGTATGAATATATGTATGTGTAGGTGTGTACCAATGTTGTACATTGTACATACTGTGTGTATATTGTCTGAAACAATAATTAGCTAACTTAAAAGATGCTTAAACAAATTTCAGCAGCAATATTTTATTTTTTTTTTCAATCTACAAGAAAATCCCTGTATAATTTTTTCTTTTAATGATATTTGAAACAAAATGATTTTTATTTTTTTTTTTTAATTCCAGCAAGTCAATAAAGCAAATATATATGATTTTATCCCATTTGAAATAGGCTGATTAAAAGGCTTGGTTACTTTGTAACATATACATAATACATATGGAGCATTTCTGGTGAAATTATGATTTTTAAACCTTAATCCTTTTTGAATTGTCTAAAATTTTGATGTTATTCTGTATTATTAATAAATAAATATCAATAATTGATCATATTTGAATTCTGCATTTAAACTTGTTGGCATTGAATTTTTCGTATGTCATATGAATGAATGAGGTATTTCCTGTCAATCCTCCAAAAGGATAATTTAGGACCGGTTATATTTTCTTTTTCTTCTTGTTTCTATTTAATTTTTTTGGCAAGATCATCCACGTAGTACTGAGTACTTAGTAACTGTTTCAGTATATTATGAAGCATCTTTGGCTCAAGGATGTTTTGAGGTGGATGCAGTAGGTTTTGGCTAATGACCAATATGGAAAATAAATGTTTTTTTTTTTTTTTATAATTTAACGACACTGGGTAAATAATATGGGACTTAAGGACCTTTTTTCTGGGACTAAAATTTTGAAAAAAAAACATGCCTCAATATTTTAAATAAATCGAAAGACGTCAGAATTGTTTAGTGAAAATTTGTCACCTTAAATGTTCCTTATGTATACCATCATATTTCAGTTGTGATGTGTGCCTAATTCTATACAATGTTAAATATTTTTGCAAGCAGGCAATAATGTTAACAAAATTATATTGCATAGTTTTAGGCAGCCATTAGCTTATATTTAAAAAAAATTATAAATTTCAATCTATCTTTAATATTGCGCTATATGGAAAATGAATGTTTTTCAGAATCGATATAACTGCATATAAGGCAAAATGAAACCAAAACTTACCGATTTTCGATAACGTACTGAATCATACTTTGCAAAAGCCACGTCCTAAGCGCAGAAGGAGCATAAAATGAAGAACAGAAAAAATATATCATGCCAACAAACAGTCAAAGTATAACATATGTACATGAAAACTAATATAAAGACTAGAACTCCAACAATGTGCGTTCAGAAAGCATTAGTTTAGAGTGAAATAAAAAGTTTTATACAGAATAAAACAAAACTTGAAATCGAAATCAGCTAAACAAAACTAAAAAACTTTTACTTCCAACTTTCTCATGAAAAATGCCAAATGTGGAAATTAAAAAAAAAGAAATAAAAAGCACAGTTAAAAAGTTTTCTTATGTATATTTTTCGAGATATTCTTTGCCTATTTTTTAAAAATAGTAGTAGAGAAAAATACTAAATAACTTGGCCAAGCACGGAATTGCAGATTAAAGCCGTTGGGTCCTTAATGAATTGAAAAATATTTGAAAAAGCCGGTAATTGATTTTTGTTTTTAATGAGAAAAAAAAGTTCAAGATTTTCCCACAAAAAAAAAAGTATTTAATACTTGGCGACTAGAAAAAAAAAGGATATCAAGATTTTCCCATAAAAAATCAAATTTGGCCAATTAGTTTAATTATTTTTAAAATTGTTGATCAACGAAAAAAAAAGTACTTAAGTTTTCCCAAAAAAAAAAAAATTTTACTTTTTACAACTGCTGATTTAAAGAACTGCAATAATGAGATATTTATTCTAACACGTTATTCATACGAAATAAAGAATGTTTAGCTTCCGACAGAGTGCGGAAGTTGTTTGGAGTATGTGCCTATTTCAAAATGAAAATATTTTTAGGTTTTGTGGTTCAGAGGAAAGTTGGCAACCCTGCAAGTAGGACATGAAATAAACCATATTCTTCATGGCTAATACAGATTTCAACTATTTTTAAAAGTGTTCTCCTGTAATTTTTAAAGAAAAATAAACTTAGGACAAAATAAAAACGCATTGTTTAATGTTTTGATAAATGTAATCAAATTATTAATTTCTATTTCAATAATCAATTCGTTTCAAACCAGTTGAAATAAATTTTTTCATTTTTGAAATTATGCAATCAATATAAATAAATAATTAATGTGAGCAATTTCACTATTTTAAATATAATAAAATTTTTAAAATTAATCAAAACCGAAAAACAAAAAATTGTTCAATAACAAAAAAAAAAAAAATAAATATTTGTTTCAAAAATATGTATGTACTACAAACAAAATGCAAAAACAATTAACAAATTATGTAACATAAATTTTATACAAAATCAAAGACACTCAGCATGAACAGAAAAATTATCAACTTTTCAATTAAAACTAAAAAAATTGAAATTTTACCAATTCGTGCGCACAAAAAGGGGAGATATTGTGCTAAATAAATAGAAACCATAATTTCTAATTAATAGCAACGAAACGAATAGGGCGCCTATATTATGAAAATACACGTGATTTTTACTTAAAAATAAGTAGCCGCAATATGCTGGTATTACGTATTGTTTAAAAAATAGTAATACTTCCTTAAAAAAAAGCTAAATAAAATGTAACACATGTTGCAGCAAACGCTCAAAAGAAAAAAAGCTTAAGCGCTTTGATATGTTGATAATGATTAACATATGAAAAAAATATATAAATTAAGCACATAGCTTATAACATTCCAATAAACTGCTGGAAAATGATTTTGTCAAACAAAATATATAAAAAATTATTAACAATTTTTTTTACATATAAATAAACGTAAATTACAAATAAATACAAAAATTAAAGAAATATCTCTTTTTTTTCTTAATTAAATTTAACTTGCTAATTTGCATGATACATTAGTTGATGTTGTTGCTGTTGTTGATGATGATAATGATTATGATTTTGGAGACTTTGTACACTATTGATTGATAAATTAGAGCTGTGCTGTTGTTGTTGCTGTAAATGCTGTTGTTGTTGCTGCGATTGTGGTGAATTCAAGGATGATAAGGATGTTGTCGAAGATGCTGGCCCAATGCCAACTAACATTTGAGATTTTGAATTTCTAGTGAGAGGTTTGTGATTTTCAACACTCTCAGACGAATGCTGCCATCGCCAGCAAGTAAGGCAGAAATATCTGTATTAAAAAAATAATAACAATTAATCAATACAAATATATTTTTAGAGTGTATTAAAAAAAACTAATTTTTGTGACCTTTGACATACAATTATTTGAAATTCTGACCGTTTTCAGAGGTATGGATTCAGAGAAGCACTCAAAAATTAAGGTCAATCAATAGCAAATCAAGAATGATTTGATGATGATTTTTTTTTAATAAAAGTGATCTTTGATTGTTTCAAATTTTTTTTTTTTGATAAATTATAGCTATCATTTCCATTACAAACATTTTATTGTGAGGTCTTTTTTGAACACCGTGTACATCTAGCGCATTTTTAAAAGTTTCCAACATAAATTTATTTTCACTAGAAAACTGTGGTAATGCTTACATGTAAGGTCTAATATTTTTTTCTGAACCATACCATTCCATTAAAGAAAACACAAACGCATATAAAATTACTTATGAAACTCACCTAAAACAAGAAAGTTCCCGACAATAATACGGTCCATGCTGTACGCCACAAATAGAGCACAAGGAATCCTCCAAATATGGATCAACTTGTACTTTTTTCGTGAATTTCGATGTACGTATTTCAATAAATGCTGCCGAAACAGCGCGCATATATGAACGATTATTATTGAAAGTAACACGACCGGAACCAATGGGATATTTATATTTGTCAGTATCTATGCCTAGTAATAAATTGAAATAAATTTAATATTTTTTTAAGAAATGCAAAGAAAATTAACTTACCCGCATATAAGACACCATCAAATAAATCATCCATAATTTTAGCTAAGCCCTCAGCAGTGAGCTTGCCATGTAAAGCACCAACAAATACCGTTTTAGTTGGATCCAATTTTTGTGAAGTGGACTTGACAAAATTTGAATCTGCTATAATCCAAGGAATGACTTCAACCTTTAAAATGGAAATTTGGTTGAGAAAGCTTAAAGGTTTTACTAAACTTTAAATGTACATACGTCCTTTGCCTTAATACGTCTAGATGATATTTTAAAGTAATAAATTCCACCACTCTGAGAATCATCAACTTGCAAAATACACGCTGAAAGCAATGCCTTAACTTGTTTATCCGATTCAAAGATTATGTAGACATAACCTTTTGGTTGAGCTGCTTGTTGTTCCTTGCCAGGCCATTCGACTCTAATATTACATAGAAATGAATATTTGTCTATATCATTTGATTCTGATTATTAATTGTAAGTTAAGTTGGTTAATACCTGATTTGTCCAAATGGCTTGAAAATTTGTATCAATGACTGCTCACTTATATCCCATGGTATACCGCCAAGAAAAACTTTTGGTGAATAATTGAACATACGATGTGAACGTGTAGGCAGTGTACCACTCCAAGTGCAAGTGGCTTCATAGAGCGCAGCAGAACTACGATGGAATTTTGCGACACGATCAAGATGCGCATCATTGATAGTTTGCTGTGGTTGCGGAAATTGCCAATTTTTCAACTGTAAAATGGAAGTTAAGGCTCATTATTTTTAGCTTCAAATATATAATTTTGTGTTAAGTTCTTATAGTGGAATTAATAACATTTGAAATGTGTCGTAAAAGACGTAGACAATGTTGGTCAAAAATATATACATGTCTGAATGTAAATTTAAATATTTTATCAGCAATGATATTAATTTCATTTAATAGGTATCTAATAGCACATTGACTTTTCCTCTTATGTTTATGTTGTACATACATACATATATCATCTGTAGTATTACTAGAGTTCACCCATTGGCTTATATTCAACCATTATAGTGACAAAACAAAAAGGAGTTAAAAAGCGATGGAACCGTTTTTCGTTCGCAAAATACATCGATTTTCTAGAATTTAGAGCGGCGGTACAGCTTATGGGGTGAGAAATTTTCGAGCAATGAATTGCATTTCTTTTTCTTTTCAGTTTCGCACGCGAAGTTTCTTAATCATCTACTTCATCAGGATTTCGAGAGGTTCCTAGCTCAGTGAATTATGGATAAACAGTGTGAACTTTTTTTGCACAACAATTTGAAAACGTTCGGGAAGAGAAAAGGTTCCACCAAAAATAGCTTCCCCCTAAGCTTTACATCACAGAATTTCACAAACATGATAGCTTCCGTGAGTGAACTTAATTTTCTTGTCATACACAGTCTCTTTGTAAGATATTCGATGACATTGATAAGTGTCGAGTAAAAAAATTGGTAGATTTCATGATTACACGAAAACTTTCTAGGGTTTTCTATGAACCAGCTTCGGTTGATATATAAAGAGGTGCGTTTAATATACGATACCAGTTGAAGCCTTAATCTACGTTTGCCAACAACGTACCTTTGGTAAAAAAAGCAAATTATTTGGTGTTCTATAGTTAAGTAAATTATTTTTTAAAGGCTTTGAACTATTTCTGAGCTTAAAATAATCATTGTAAACAGCAAATATTACGTTTTGATTGCTTCACAATCCAGAGGCACTCAAGTGATCAACTGAATTGAAATTCCGATATTCCAAAAATTTTTCAAAAAAGGAAAAGATCTTCAATTTAAGTCCTCCATACAATTAAAAGTTGGGGAAGCATTTAGTTTAAGAAGCAGAAGGTAGTGAGAAGTTGGGGAAACTCAAATACTGAAAACTCTCAAGTCGATTTCAAAAATATGATATCGTATGATATATAATGAACAAGGTATAAAGCACCTACATTGTATAGACAATTCAGATGAAACGGCACTTGATGGAGAGATAAACCTTGTCAAATTACATGCATTTTAGAGTAAAACCATCAGGCAGATATATTCGTGAGCAGTGTAATTAGAAAGTCCCCACAATGTAGGTGTCTATGATGATGTATGTATTTCAATATTTTCTTATCCTAGTAATGAACTTCCTTACCTGATTGGTAGTGTTGTAACCTTGCAGCAAGTGGTTTAATAGAGGCATTTGTAGCTGTTGCGTCTGTGTTTGTACCTGCAATAATTTTAATGCGTTCAACGCCTGCAGATTCTGTAATTTTGTGAGCTCATTCAGGTCAGCAAGCGAGAGTGCTTCGAAATTTGGTAAATTTTTTTCATCAAAAAGATTTGTTGTTGGTGATTGGGGTTGTTGATTTTGATATTGCAATGGTGAAAATGCTTGTTGTTGTTGCTGCTGTTGTGATTGATTTGAGATGTGCTGCTGTGTTGAATGCTGCTCATGTTGTTCATTACTTAGGGAGAGTAGATTCTAAAATAGGGACATATGTTAAGATAAGAAAATAGAACAATACTAACAGTAGGCTAACTGCGTAATCACTTTTTCTATGATAAAGTAGTTAACAATAATAGTTCCCAGTGGCCAGCCTCTGGGAAACTTTGTTTTAACATACATATACTGGAGCACGGCGGGCTGGTAGCAATTTTATATATGAGAAAAATGACAACGAAAGTGTAAAACCTCGTAGTGTAAAACTAGTGTAAATAATGTAAAAAAGTTTTTTGTTTTAATATCATACAAATTATCATTTTCGCGTATTCCCAACACATACTGTGCAATTCGCAAAAATCATTTTTTTTATCGAAACTTTTTCTGACATTTTAGGCCTCTAGCAACAAAACGTTTAAGCTTCCTTTTAGCCCGCCGTGAGACTGCTAATAAAACTTACCATCATGTCAATTAAATTGCTTTCATTATTCGATTGATTGCTGTTTTGACTTTCCGGTGAATTTGAACGACTTGACGATAATCCGCCACATCCAATACCACTACTACCACCACCACTTACACCACCACTTATGCCATTGGTGATACCATTGTAACCATAAATTGTAGTAGGAAGGCAATCCACTGATAAATCATTACCACTCGATGAATTGCTACTAACACTAAAAATTTAAACGTTGTATTTTTACAAATGACAATTTAAAAAAATGTATTCAATTTTATGCAGCAAATTATTTAAGCTTTACCTGATCAAAGGTGAGCTGTGAAAAGAGCGATTGTAAAGAGACGTGGGCGTACTTGGCGATAAAGGTGCAGAGCAATCGAAGCTGATGTTTCTTTGAAAAACCTTAAGTTGTGCATTTTGTGCAATATTATCAAACTAAAAACCCATTTTGTTTATTTGTTTTTGATTCAAGAAGAAATAAAAAAGTAGATTAAGAAGAAATTTTATAGAAAATTAAAGAGAGAGAGAGGAAAGTTGTGTTGTTAAAGCTAAGCTATTTAATAGTAAATAAATTATAGTGGTGTTGCAAAAGTTGTGGTACATAGTTTAAAAGTCAAACATGCAAAACTGTGCAATTAAATATTAAAAAGAAAAGCCTATTACTATATGCTTAGTATTCATTCAATTACCTGAAAGATATCGTAGGAGTTAGTCGATAATGTACCAGGCGATGTGGACGACTGTGTTGAACTCGGCGTTAGCGGTGTATAGGAGTGTGATGTCAGTGGTGATGATAAAGCATCACCGGCATTATTCGATGAACCTAACATCATGTAACTAGATTTGCCTAACCCAAGGAAATCGGTAATACCAATTGTATCCCCTAAAAAAAGAGAGCAAAAATATTATGTTTAATTTGTTTTGAATCACAGTGATGGCATTTTCATTATAATTTTAATGTTTTTTGGTAGATTCGTGCTTTGGAAGCAAAAAAAAAAAAAAAATACAGTTGACTGATCTTTAGAGCATTTAGAGGACTTGCTGCACACTTTTCTATAGTTTCGTAATAATTTTCTTTTCGGAAATAATTTTTTGAAAATATTAAGATAAGCGTTCGCTCGAAATTCAAAACATTTGCGAAAATTCTAAATGTCATCACTGTTTTGAATGGCAGTCAATTGATTTTTCCGCGGAGTATATCATTCAATTATTCCTCACTGAATTTAGCAATTAGTGTGGTTTTTTAAGTGAAAAATCCTAACTTATTGAAATAACTCTGCTATTTCTCGACACCAACAAATTTTCAAGGATTAAAAAGTTTTAGTACGTGTCAAAGTTATAGTACTTGAAAAGCTATAGTTAAAAAACTTTAAACGTGTTTTTTTTGAAACCACGTTTTTCGAGTTGGCGGGCATGATAAAAAAAACTGCTTGGCCGATCTTTCTGAAATTTTAATATGTTGCGGTGCACATATTAATGCATGGAATGAACTACGGACAGAAAGTTCTGTATTATAGTTTTTGATTTTTGGCACGATTACGCCATTTTGTTATTTTTGGACCAACATTTTTGCCTGTAGTTCATTCCCTGGCGGTTTTGATGCTGATTAAAACCTTTTATTTTTTTTCAGATGCTCCAGTGAGCTGCAATCATGCCCACCGTGATTTTTTGGCGTTTTTTTCTAATGGTTATAAATTTCATAAAAAAGTTAAAACATTTTTTTTTTCAAATATTGTTTTGTGTCAAAAATGTATGTGTAAACCCAACGGGAAACTGAAGCGCGTTCAAAGGGCATCGGATGCGCTTCAAGGGAAGCAGAAGCTGCTTCCAATGCGCTTCTCACTGCTTATCTTTTTTAACATACGATGTCATTGCGGCGATGCGCATCTTTGGAAGCATATGTGATGCGCTTCCTTGGATGTTGAGTAGAAGCACATCTTTGGAAACACATGAAATATGCTTCCTTGGATGATGAGTAGAAGCATATTAAGCTTGAATTGAAAAAAAAAACTGTTTTTTTTTAATCTGTCTCCTCCGATCAGATTCGAACCTAGGCCTACCGTGTCATGCTACTCTCTTACTGTTTTGAAATGCGCACATTTTAACAAACTGAGCCACCCTTATTATTAATGTGAAGTAGACTAAAACTCCAAAAGTCTTCTCTCAAAATGAATTGTTGAGTTTTTGATTTCTATAGTTGCCATTTGATAATTCAAATAATATACTTTTAGAAGCCTAATTATAACAACAAGCTTGGCTAATTTCGTTAAATTTTACGTAACAGCACGAATGCCTAGGTTCGAGTCCCAGTGGACGCGGGATAAAAAAAGTTTTTTTTTTAAATTAAATTGAATTACAAATTCAATGCATCCGAAGAAGCACATCTGACGTGCTCCCCTTGGAAGCTGCTTCCAAATTTCCCGTTGGGAAGTTTCAAAATGATATCTTGTTTTTTTCTAAAAATTATACGCATTTCAAAACACTTAAGAAAAATTTTTTAGAAGGCGTCATGTCCCCTTAAGGCATTTTTTTACAATGTTCAGTTTTCTATGATTTTATCTCCGTCAAATTAGAAGCTAGCGAGGTCGAAAATTGTAATTTTTTGTATGTTTGGAATGTGATGGTAAACAGTAAAACACCGCTCAAACTAGCTGACAGAAAAAAACAAAAATCATTAAATTGGCGTGGCACTTTTTGGATAAAAAAAATTTCAGTAGTGTATTATCGATAGTGCTTCACCGAAAACTTCGAGCTTCGTCTCGCTCATATGACCGATGGCGGAATGAGAAGGTCTGACCGAAATTTCGTTCCCCGCAAAAATACAAAAACACGACACAAAAAACCATATAGCAAAAACACTTAAAATGCTATATCTTGGCATATATGGCAGCAACAGTTATGAAACTTTATACGTGGATGAACATTGCTTGTGCCAAGCTACTCGCAAAGTGTGAACGGGATTGGATAAAAGTGCGTAGCTCCTGCAATATAAAAATCTCACTATTCTTCGTGCTTTTACCAAGTTGTGAAATTTGGTGTATGTACCCAATTGAATTTTCTGCGGTAAGATCCATCTAATAATAAATATGCATATAAATGTAAATAAGAACAACCGAGACACCGAGTCAAGAACGACACTAATCCGAAATTCCTCCTACAAGAACGTGATGATAAGCTTGACTACGAGTACAATACCTCATTGCTAGATCAAAAATGAAGCATATGAAATTAGCGAGAGTGGTACCTCCTATATAATCCACAAGTTGTGGACCAATATACCGAGTAGTCTGCTAAGTCAATCAAAGTGGAACTTGAACTTGATGAAAGAACTCACTGCACAAAAAATCAGCGTGATCCCATCAGGGTGCATGATACATTCAATACAACCATTTTTTTTTATTGTACCAAAGGTGTCATGTGTACTTCGATTTGATCTATTTTTCCGTCAGTTCGTTTTAATTTTGTTTTCTATATGTATATGAAAAAAATACTTTCTTTTAACATTGTATGTATTTCCTAGCATGCCAATTCTACGTTTTTTCGGCCTTTGGAGTAAGAGGTGAATACCAGCTCATATACTCCCAAAGGACTAAGAACGGAAACAAATTTCGAAATACATAGAATTCAAAAGCTACTTAAAAATATGCAATTAAAAAATGTATTTTAATTTCACTCGATTTTTGCTCCGTAAGGAGTTATTAAAGAGCATATGTTTTTATATGTCTCAACGGTTTTCTGCTGAGCATATCCACAGTTTCCATTGATTGTATAGGTGAAGCTCATACTACAATTGGCTTAAAATGAAAACTACATTATCGTAGCACCCTACAGCTATGTATATGCACATTTTGTATAAATGTCCTTCTTAATGGCAACATTTAAATTGTCACAATAAATAAACAAGAACAATACTTAATGCTATGAAATATGGTCAATATAAATCAAACTTATTTGCTCGACTTCTTCATTGAAATAACTTTTTAAGTATCTTGCATTATAATAAATTTAAAAAAATATGCACTTGCACCATAAATTGAATTGAATATTCGTATGTGAAGCAGCATGAAATGTTGTGCGAGCACTAAGTTGTTGTCGCTGGTAGAAGTCAAACAACCAACCAACCAACCAACCAAGCAACCATGCAAACAAACCAGCCATGCCCATTCCTAAATCGCCTACTATAAGTGGGCAAAATAATAAGTTTTTGGTAAATATTTGTAATAAGAAAGTTTGAAGATGAAGATGTAGGGGAATTTCGATGTTGGAGGCCATTTAATTGCATTTGTAACATGCAGATGTATTTGTGTATATATTATCTAATAACAAAAATAATGTTGACACTTGATTAGATAAAGTTAATTGAGGACAAAACTCAGTTTTATTTGTGTTTATTCCTTTGTCGTGGACACTAAAGCGCTATACATGTCCTTCATGCAAAAAAAAAAATCAGACACAAAATTACAAAAAACTTTGAAAATAAATAAATAATAATTATTGGGTCATTTTGTACAGACATTTTCAAATACATATCAGTATAAGTAAAAAGTTCATGGCTGCATGAAAAAAAAAAAAAAAAAAAATTAAAAGAGGTTTTTTTTCTTTCATAATGTAGTTTTATCAATTAAAATAGATAGGATTGCGAGATTTAAAAAAATTTTTCGATTTGCTCTCAAAGACTTAAATTGGAATGACTCTTCAAGCCTTCATCCAAATGTGCATAATTTTTAATTATTATATTGCAGTCTTTGCGATAGCGTAGGAAAGGGGCTTAGGCCCCAGCTCAAGAAACGCCCCGGAGAGACGTACTTTTTTTGTGCAACGAAAAAGTGAAAATAATTTTTTTTTTTTGAGGAAAGTGACTCCATGACTGCTAGAAAGTTAAAATGAAATCATAATTTTTCAATTCCAAATTTTTATTTCTGTAATCGAATAGACAAATCAATAATTCCCATTGTCATAGAAATGAAAAAACCGATTCCAACTGCTTGAAAGGAAATAAACAGTTTCCAAATTCAAGCATTGATTCTTGTAATGAAATTGACAAGGAAACTCTTTTTTTTTTGTCATGCAATTCCACAAAAATATGTTAAAACCTAAGAAGAGACTTCTAAAAGTTCATAAATCTTATTTCTCAAAAAAAAAAAATTAATTAAAAAATCACATAATAATTTTTTTTCCCAAAATCGAAGGATAAACAGTTGGGACTCAGACAATTGAATTGAGAAATTATAAAATGTTGCAAAATTTTCTGTTATCTTATCTACAATTTGTGTGTCATTAACAATTGCGAGAAATATATATGTTTAAGTACCCTTAGGTACTAATTTCTTACAAAACTAAGCTTACCAGTTATTGATGGAACAATTGCTTCTTTGGGTTCGTTAGTTCTATTTAAAAATTCATGACGTTGCTCGAGTATCGAATTAATGGAATGTTTTTGTAAAATATCAGCACCTGGTCCGGAGAGGTTTCGCATATTTGATCCAATACAATCTGCTGATTCGAACTAATATAATAAATGAAAATTAAATATATTATTAAATTGCACTTGTTAAGAGAGAGGGAGAGAGAGAGAGAGAGAGTTTGTAGTTCAAAGAGCATAAAGTTTCATAAAAATTTCGGCAAAATCAAATTACTTCACTCCTATATTCCTAAATATATGAATCAAAGGAATGAAATCTGCACAGATGTAATGTAATAGAACTTACACAAAACAGTACTCTTTTTTTGTATCAAAGAGAATGACATTGCCGACTTAGATGACATTTTTCTTTTGAAAAAAAACACTCTTTCCGCCTTTTTTTTTATATAACCATTTAATAGGCCTTTTTTTGGGAAAAATGTTTTGTAGTATAATTTCTTTAAATTATATTTCTTTATGTGACTTTTGACACTTAATTTTGCTCTATCTCGTTTGGTTTTTGAGATGAATGAAGTCAAAAATGTGACAAAAATATTGATATTAACCATATTTGTACGCTTGTATCAAGATCATCAATTTTTGTGGAGCTTTCTGGGGTACGAAAAAATGACGAAAAAGTGCAATAAAAGTTCTGTATACTCAAAAATACTTTAAAAGAATTGATATCTTTGGTACAAACGAAACCTTCTGGTCTAAATTTTTAAAAAAACACCTCTCGTAATTCTTTCACCAAGAAGGTGTTTTGGAAAAAAAAATATAATTTTTTGTAAGAATTGTTTCATGGACATTATGTACATTGCTAAGCGGGTTCAGGTTTACATTTTTATAGTTTGTTATGTTTTAGGGTATGAGTGGAATTGTGATGTGCCTTAAGTTCATAAGCATTTTTGTAAAATTAGCCTCTTCCTAGCACACTATGTGTAATAGAGTGATATCAATTTTTCAGTATTTTAGACATATCCGATGGCTTACCGTACAAATGCTGCAAGTGCAACATTTCCATCTTTAATTGAATTACAATTTTTTTTTATTTAGAAAAGCAAGCACTGCTTGCAGTATCATTTTATATTTCATTTAACACCAGTTTGTTGAACACTGAATATTCATCAAAGGAAAGATTCCCGCACCTAACTCAATTGTTCCACTTACATAATTTGTGTGGTTAGCCGTCGATATGTAGTTAATATTGACATACATACATCCTGCATAAATATTTAAAAAATTGAAAATAAAAAGCTGAACTGAAAACGTCCCATCTAAGTGTGATGCATTCTGTTCGAATATAAAAAAAATGTGCATAAAGTAGTGAGTAGAGTACCTACATACATGGGACTAAACTTTTACTCAGACTCACAGTTACAAGCATTCAAAGTTTGGTATCCAATTACTCGTATAATGGATTTCAAGCTATAAATATAAACATGCACTTTAATGGACTGAATTCTCTATTATTAAGTGATGGAGATGCAGAATTTATTTAAACGTATAATTATTACGATGTTTTTCAATTATTGAATGATCCGGTACAAGAGATGCACAGTTGCATTGCAAGCGTTGTTTTCATAATAATTTCTAAAATAACAACGCCTCGTCTCATTTCTCAATGGATGTGGGCTTTATAAGTATGTCATTGATGTATGGCAACAGTTTTTCCAAATTTTTAAAAGCAGAAAACACAAAACAAATTTATCTGTTTATATAGGGCTACCAGGTGGCATACTTTAGTAGCAAATGTGCTACTTTTGCAAGGCTTTGCTACTTTTCACTTGAAATGTACTACTTTTGGATGATTTTGCTACTTTCGATGTTTACATTGTAAAATAAAAGTTATTTAAAATATTGTATTAGTTTTGCTGGGGTTTTTCGTAAGAAACGAGGCCTTTTTTTTTTTTTTTTTTTTTTTGCCCATGAAAAATATTTTTATGGGACTAAAAAAATGTTTGGTTTTCATTCGAAAATTGAAATTTTTTGCCATACACTACTTTTGTAGGCAGGTCATCTGGTAGCCTATACTGCCGTACTAAGCAGAAAAGACGTATCTCAAAAAAAAAAAAATATCCGAGATTCTTATGGCATCGGATAGCTTAAGAAATTACGCGTCTAATGAAATACTCCAAATGTCGACATCTTAGTTTAATCATATAAAAAATCTACTATGAAAATTTCCTCTATCTCAATTTTACAGGTATTTCAACAAATTGAAATAAACAAAACATCAATTGTCTCGAAATTAATTTTTTTGAGATACGTCTTTTTCGCTTAGTACGGCAGTATAGTGATATAGAAATAGATTTCGATTCCGTAGGTTCTTGATGTATGGTGACATTTTTTTCAGATGAGGAATACGAAAACAAATTAATTCATGATCTAAAACAGCGATGGCCCAAATATGAAAAATGATACAATTTTAGCTCTGTACAACAAACATGTCGTTTTTCTTAAGAAAAATAACCAAAACAATAAACACATGCACTGAACACTGCTACGCATATTTATCGTTGTGTTTTTTTTTTTATACGCACAGTGCACGGGATTTGTATTAATGTTATTGTTGCATCATTCAGAGAAAAAAAAAACCGAAGCGATCGAACAATAAAACAACAATGCGTTCATTGAGCACAGCTTTTCTCGTTTTGTTTGATCACAGTGTACTTTTATTTCTACACTCATGTTGTTCTTGCTTGATTTTTGGAATTGGCTTTTGGTTTAATGCAGAATATTTTTTTCAGTTATCGAGATCGAATTTATGGTGTTGTTTTTTTCTGTGATTTTTAATTGTTGTTTTTGTTGCTTCTATTGTAAGTAGCTCCTGCTTCTAAAATATTGCCAATCTATGATCTACATAAAAGCAATTTGTAGCGTCATCGCCACTAAGAATTCGACGTAATGGTATGGCGTATTATTTCATCTCATATTACGATTAAGTATGCAGCACTATTAAACGTATACCAATTTTAAATACTTTGCAATATCACTAAGCCTGATTTTTAAAATAAAATCGAAGGAGCTAGAGACCGTGCAAAAGAATTCTCTCTGGACTGCTGCTGATGCAAGCGCTTTAGGAAAAAAAAACCTTTATATGTTTTGCATAGCTGGTCTTATTTTCTAAATATGAGTAGCAGGTATTAATATAATTTTTTTTTCCTAACAGTATGAAATCTCTCTCTCTGTGTCCCAAAAAGAATGTAAATTATTAACCCCCAAGTGAACGTGAACTCATTTTATTTCTAGGGCTTTTAGTCAAGAATTGACTTTTTAGCTTTTATACCTAGAGCAAAACTAATTCATTTCAGAAAATTAAGATGCATTACGTCATATTGATTTATTTCTTTTTTTATATGAAATTTGACGACAGCTTTCTACTTGGTGATAAAATATGTCATTCCTAAGATGAAAATGCATTTTAGAATTAGATTGCTATCGTAAAAAAAAGCAAAAAAAAAAAAAATGTTAGAAAGAAATAAAATTATTTTTATTTATGAACGTGCAAATGTTTACGGCTGATTCTACAATCACGCGTTAAATCGTGATCTAGATTTTATCCCAACAACAAAGACAACAACAACACCAGCAACGGTAACAACAAGTCAGTCAGTTAGTCGGGCAGCAACAATTGCAAACTAACGAACACCCTTCATCAAGTGCATCCATCACATCATCATTCAACTGGGAACAAGTGTATGCCACCACGCGGCACAACTCTTCTTTACAACAACAACAGCAACAACACTTACACTAACAACAACAATCAGCACCTTTCACACCAAATAATGAAAACTGTGAAGATATGGCGTCGGCAGTAAGAGCAGTAGCAAGGAGTAGGAACATAGGACATGCAACAAGAAAACTTATCCACAGAGAAGCACACACTTGAGCAGTAGCAGCAGCAGCAGCAGCAAGCGTTTAGTGCAATTAAAAGCGCATCAAGTGTTTGCAAAGTGCTATTAAAATGCCAAATTAGTGCAAATATTGTTATCAGACTCTTGCCAAACAATTTGTCGTAAAATCGCAAACGACTCATTATCGGAGATTAACGAAAATTATGGCAACAAGTAAATAGGTGGGTAGGGCAGTTCGCTTAAAAGCCTTCATAATTTGCTGCTTTTGAGTGCGGCTACTATTCAGGCAAATAATAGTAAGGATTTCAGATGGTGAATAAGCTTGAAAATGTAAGATATTGAAAAAAGAAAAATTTATTCTCTTTGATGAGTACCGCAATTATTTAATTGTGAATGACCATTCATCTTAATCTTTATAAGCAATTACTTTGTTCTTTTTAATTTATATTTCTGCTGCCTTCAAAATGAGCAATTTTCATTAGGAGTCGTTCAAATGTTAGGGATTTATGAACTTTTTTGACTTAGCACTTAGTCTGCTATCGCGGCCAATTTAGGTTTGAAAACTTAAATAAAGGCATCAAGACCAGCTTGAAGTGTTCGTTTTAAGGGCGTCCGGGAGTTTTTCGAAAAATAAAAAAGACATTTTTTTAAAATTTTTTTTTGAAGCTGCACTTTATCTTAGAATACATTTTTTTACAGTATTAAAGTATAACTATTCAAGATTTATCTCTGAAATTTTGGTCCAAAAATATTCGTCAATAAGTTAGAAAAGTGCAATGCCGTTAACGACCTCAAAATTTACAGTGAGCAAGATATCTGAAGACTGGCTCATCCGAAAAAAGAAAATTAAGCAAATAGTTAAGGGGCGTTTGATCATTGATTTTTTAAAAATATTAATTTTTGAATAAATGGCGGGCGCAAAAAGAAAATTTTCATTTTTCGTGCACAAACTTGAGGTCGTTTTAGGCTATAAATCAAAAAATATGTATCCAAAAAAAAAAAAATCGAAAATGGGAAACTTTCTGATCCTTTTGAATCCGTCTCAGCAAAGCTCTAAGCTCTACAAATCATGAAATTAATTGGACTTTCAGCGAGCACCTGGAATACCTAACTTATGTCGATGACATATGCATCCTCGTCACGAAACAGTACGATATGCTTAAAAAAGTTACTCTTCAGAAGAAGTAGATTTGAAAATCAACTTGAATACATTTGATTTTGGGCAGTGTAATTATACATGATGACGGTACGAACAAGGAGCTACATGCTGGAATCAATAAAGCGACTCGTACTATAACTCAGCTTCGTAATGTCTGGCAGTTATCGTTTTTGTCAACGAGAACGCAACCCAATATCCTTGAGTCAAACTTGGAGACAGTTCTTATGTAAGGATGTCATATGTGGCTAACTAACAACACCTTACTTCACAATTTACAAGTCTCCAATGTAGAATTACTTACCAGATGCTGTCATGAATCGATTTTCATACAAATCAAACAGTGAAAGTGGAAAGGAATTAGGCACGCGTTGCGGAAATTACCAATCATCTGTCCCAAACATAGGTTGCCATCCGTGTTTTGCTCCAATTTTTCTTAAATAGGTGGCAACCTATGTTTATTTAGGCTCTTCGAGTTCTATCATTTGGCATACATTTCAAGTTGTAACCTTATACACTTTCAATTAAAATCATAAAATTAGCTCGGGCATCGGGACGGGCTTTGGCAAGACAACCCTGATTGGTTAGTTTCACCAAAACGTATCGCTACCTTTCTTATACACCCCATTCTGTAATATTATACACTCGATTTTTCTACAGCGGGCTATCCCTCTTCAACTAAAATCTGCTGGTAATCATTATATATGTTTTTTTTTTGAGATAGGCTCTTTTCGCTTCTGAGGGCAGTATACTCAGTGAAGAGATAGAGGATACAATAAGAAGCATGTACTTTACACAGAATGGTGAAGTAAGACGTGTTATGAGTTGTTTCCTAATTTTTCCTTTACAATTAGAAACGCATATCGCTTTCTTTCTACTTTTTTCCAAAAAAATTTCGGGTCTAGGATGACACCTTATTGTGAAATATGTATAAAGTTGGGTGACATTTAAGTTAAGTGCATTTCACTTATGACATGATTGATGTGACCAGTATATGATAAAGCTGCGTGGTGATGAAATTCAGGGCAATTATTGTAGCTTATCATTCAATTTAAGCTGCGAATCATCATCAAAAAGAGGGAAATATTAGAAAAATTAAGTTTAGCTCGCAAATTATGTAAAATATATAGACGAAATAGAAGACAAGGCCTCAGTGATTCTATAATTTAGGTCATCCTCAGTTAGACCAGTATGACGAGATAAGCGCACTGCGCACTAAGCAAATTTAATCAAGGTATATTTTATTGATTTTGGCCGAAATTTTCCTTTTGTATTTGCACATTATTGACCTGGCTACCTGTTTTTCCATGTAACCACAGAAATAGTCTGTGCGGTAACTTTTGTATGGCTTTTAGTTAAAGTTTTCATCACTGTAAATGACATCCATTTATACTTTAAGTCAAAGTACAGACTGTCACTTTGCTAAAATGATTCTTTTTTTTTAACGTCTCAATTGTGTTGCCCTTTGTTACTAAAAAGAAGACAAGAAATTTCAATATCGCGTACTTCAATTTAAGTTGTAATAGCATCCGCATGCAGGAGTATTTCGTATAAACATTTTTTGGCGTTTATGTTGCCATGTTAAACTATTTAAGTTTTGCCCATCCTCCCACTATTTCAACCTTCCCTCCTCGCTTGCGCTCACTTTGTTGGTCCTTTTACTGAACACATTTGAAATCCTTTTGTTAACTGTGACTGCGAATAGCCGCTGCATATGATATAATCTTTGGGGTGAATTTTTTGGCAACTCTTTGAATGTGTGATGTTATGTCCGATGTTCTCAATATGATTACGATTAAGGAAGAAATTTTGAAGAAAAAGAAAAAAAAAAATAATTGTGAACATCCTTGAGATTGAACCAACAACTACAAGATTAAGCTTTTAGTTTTTTTTTTACGCTAAATAATGAAAAGTATAAATGTAATAACATTTGCATACATTTTTGTCATTTGGAGACCTTGTAGTCTTTATTGTCTTGAAAATGTTTTTGTGACAAACAACAAAAAAAAAGTACTTCAGCTATTGAAAAGCTTGCAAAAATTTGAAAAGTTTGTATTCAACTGATTGCAGAATTGATAAAGTTGTCATATTTCTGTGATTCGTTTCTTTTTCTTTTTAAATGTTTTTTCATAAAAATGTATTGAGTTCACTTTGGTTTGACCTACAAATACTTGATTTACTCGTAAATTTTGATCTTTTTGAAAGTTGTGTCAAAATAGCAAATGTATGCTATTCCCTCTCGCATTTTCCAAGCGCATTCGGTTATGTTCGCATGCTTTTTCTTTCTTACAAAAATTTCATTTGATATACCTGATATGGGATCAAGAAAGATAACATGAAAACGCCACTTTAGCTTTCGGTTTGAAGTTACTTGACTCTAATTGACTTCAATATTGCTGACATTAACTTTAAGTTTGACATTAGCTGACCCATTTTTGTTTGACATTATCTGCGTCAAAATAATCTGTAAACTAAACACGTTTTATTAAAAAAAAAAATACTCTTTAATGCAAAATATGAACATCGCTTTGAGCCTTTATTTATATTTGCTTATTTTTTTAACTTTATATTTTTTTCTTTGATTTAACAACTATTTGATTATGAGTTTTTGACACATGTAAGTGGGAAAATTGAACAGCCCTGACAATCGATTCAAAATAGTACCCAATTTCGACCAAAAACATACATCAAAATCGACGTTCAAAAAATTTGGTTTGACATTAAATTTGTAAGAAAAAAGAGATAATGTCTTATTGATTTTGGCTCAAAATAAGGCTGATTTTGCCAGTGTGAATCGCTTATTACTAAATCAGGGGAAATCTTAATGACCTTTTTTCTTTGCTTCTTAAACAAATATTTTAAGTCCATATTAAAATTCCTGGCAATTTCAGAAATTTTTGAATTCCTACCAGGCCCCAGGCTTTGACATGAAGGCCAGGCCAGGTCAATGCCGATCACTTGGTAGCCCTGCTCTCAATGTTTAAATCCTATCACTACTGGATCACTGCACTCAGTTTTACTCGTTGTCAAGGAAGTGCGCCTACGTTTTTTGAAAAACCTTAATCGTGGTACAGGCATACAGGCCTACAAAGGCCTAGATGGCCTCCTTTTAGTTCGATACACTTCGTCTAATGATTTTGCAATTTTTCGCTGTCTTTTGCATATGAGATTTGTTGTTATTCTCAAGATAGGCCTCCATTTCAGCGAGGCCAATGTTTCAATAAAAACTTCTTTCTATCCCGTCATTTCTTTGCGTTTAGAAGTATGTAGATAACAGGGATCTGGCCCTGAAAAATTGATCTTATCGGATTACATTTGCTGGTAATAAACCCAAAATTTTCACTGAGATTCAATTCAGTACTCAATTTTCCACGGTAAACATTTTTTATTTATTGAGCTACATAACAGCAATTATTTGTTAAACTTAACAATAAGTAGAAAATTGGCTTACACACTAAATTGTTTTTTTTTTTATTGTATACAAAAAGTACTATAAAATTCTTACTATAAAATTTCACTTAAAATGTAACAAGTTATTCACAAAAAAAATATGTGTATATTTTAAATAGCCACATCAAATCCAAAGACCATTATACAATCTTGGGCGACTCAACCCCTAATCCTGTGTTGGACAAAGATTTCCACCGAGATTCAATGACACCCTCAAAATGTCACCAAAATGCGCGTTCGTAATCCTGCCGTCAGAGCCTATGTAACTTGTCGAATGCCAACACATATTTCCGTTAACAAGGCGCTTAGCTCAGGGTTTCGGGCCATTTATATTTTTTACATTTAAATAGCAAAGTATGGAAGGAAAACCGCCGTTAGCCAAATCATTAAACCGTCGATTCCAAATCACAAAAAAGCGAACAAAAATACAAAAAATACAAAAAAGAAAGAAAAAATATAAAAATTAAATGAAAAACTTCCAACTGAAATTTTCAATTGAATCTGGAATTTACTTTGCAGACAGCAACTGAATTGAAATTTTCAATTTCGCTTGTTGAGCGCAGCAGTGAAATGCCTCGCCGTTTTTAAAATACGTTATCATTTAATACTTTTTCCCAGTAGAAAGAAGCACTTGTACATTTGTTATGCGGGGACATGGTGCGGATCGACATGGAGCCGAGGCTGGAGGTGGAACATTGTACTACAATAGCAAAAAAGAGAAACTTTAATAGGCATGAAAAAGTTTTTCATGCGCCTATGTGTATGCAACAATAAAGGCGCGTTTTGTTCATTCCGCATTCACCGATTCACTCACTCATCCACTCACTCACTGACTGAGTCGAAGGAAACTCATGTTAACTGAAAAATCGGAAATGTTGCCGTTGAAACAAATGTCTGTTTTGCTGAACGTTACGTAGGCGCTCATGTTGGGTGCCATGCGACGGGGAGAGAGGGCGGGCGAACGTGCTAGGTGCCATTACAATATGGTTATTAAATGGGTGTATTTGATAGTTTTGAAATGCACTTAATGCATTCGCTTATTTCAGCTACGAGAAAATGAGCGGGAAGGAGATGAGTTTTTAAAGATAATCATTTTCATTTAATTAAAAAATAATTGATAAAAAATGTAATTTATATAAATGATTTGTTTTTGTGACTCTATATTTGACAGCCAAACTGGAAATATTTTTATTAAGGTATGTGATTTTTCATATCTCTTAAAATATTTTGACTTCCAAAATTGCAGTACAGTCAGTTCAAGCAAAGGAATTGGTGTCTTGATAGAAATTTTGATATGGGAAAGCTTTACATCGACACTAAAAATTGCTGTAATCGTGCATTTATTTTAGCTGTATACACTTTGCTTAACGATTTGCCTTCAAAAAGTAAGATATGTTCAGGTCCGCGAAATAGGTTTCGAAGATGAACTTGTCATTTTTTCAATTCGATGAATTTTTCGACGTTGTGGAGGTGCAAGAATCGTTTTTTTTATACCTTGAAAGTTTCAGAAAAATTGGTCATGATTTATCGTATTTGCCTTCTTCGTTGCATTCACTCCAGGTGATATCCACTGCTTTGGCTTTTCCTTCATCTCTGGCGTGTAGTAATGAATCCAAATATCTTCAACAATCACGAATTGCTCAAAAAATTGTTCTATTACGCTAATACATATCCAAACACCGTTGTGAACAGGTCACTCGATTTTTTTTTGTTCCATAGTGTACAAATGCGGGCATTGCGCTTCTCAAGCCTAAATATTCGTGTAGTATATTCCGAAGTCATTCGTTCAATGTTCGTTTACAATGTCAACATATTCACACTTCGATTAATAACTCTATTGAAAGCTCCAGCACGTCTAAAGAGACACCATTTACTTGTATGTTCTCCTCAAGGAGCATAGGGTCTTCGCAGTAGCGTGTGCCTTCAATTCTTCCAGGCATTTCTCGATTTACGTATTTCTTATTCAAGGGATCATTTCCACGATGATTAAGGATGTTCACATTTGCTACTACTCTGAGGATTCCAGTTCAATGCTTACCGAAAGACTTCAGCCTGTTGTTTCTGCAACGTCTGTCCAATCCATTTGATTTGAATGTAAATCGAATATTTACGACATGTGGTGAGCAAATTTTCAGAATACGGAATGGAAAATTGCTGGTGATTTGTAATTTTTAAGGAAAATCACTGTTGGCTAATCAAGTTTCACAACCTTACAAAAGAACTGGTTGCGAATGTTACTCAAAGATTTTGAGCTTCATTTTTGTTGGCAGGAAAGAAGACTGCCAGGCATGACGACTGTTCTTTTCGATTTATTGATTTAAATATGGATGCCCTTACAGGTGCTATGATGCTATCCAAATAAGTGAAGCTATTCACTTTTTCTCTGTCAGATCCGCCTACTCTTTATACAAAAAATGGTCTTCTTGGTAATTGGGTGAAACCCAAATATTTTAATTATCAAGTTTATGCTGAAACAATGTTCTTTAAATCATAAGATTTGTGTCACTGCAGAACTGGCTTAGAACTTGACTGTTTTCATATCAGGTAAGTACCTATGCCATATCAATTCAGAACTGGCCTCATTTTGGAGTACTTATTTATATTATCTACACATTTCTATCTCTGTTTTTTAAGCGAGCGCACATTATTCTTTCACTAACTGTTTGTTCATTAGGCTTTGTCGCAATATAGGTTATTTTCTGATTGGTCAGAGTATAAACATTTTTTACTAGAGCTGGTTCAACTAAGCTGTTCCATCTGTATTCCTAAAGTTTTAATATTGAGTCTTCTCTTTAGATGACTTGCAACCTATTGTAGCTTTTCAATGTTCGATCGCTTCAGTTTCTATAGCATTCGAATTAACTTCAATTACTTATATACTATGTATATAAAATTTGCATTTCCAAATCTGATTTCCATGCTGCCGAAACAGGTAGACTAAGTCATATGGCATTACCACTTAGAGAGTTACTTATTCCAAAGTTTTACATTCCATAACAGTAGAGTAAGAAACTTTTTTTTGCTGTTTCATGCAGTAGGTCTAAGATTGAATCTGTAAGGTGGCGGAACTTTTGGTGACCAGATGTGTTTTTATGCAAGCAACCCTTAACTAGACGACTTTAGTTAGCACTCATTTTGCGTACAAGCGCTAATAGGTGCGAGACTTACATAAATCTCAGGCTTCCTGGATTCACAATAGTACACATGATCGCTTATCCCGTCATATCTTCCAAAAAACTAGGCATATAACTTACCTTAAAAGTGAGTGAATTACCACATGCACTTATTTAAAATGAGCTCATATCTTTATATAAAACATATTAGTGACACAAGTTATAGGTCATAAGCTTTCACTTATAACTGATTATACTGATTTTTTTTCCAAATATTTAAAAAATATGCAAATTTAAAGTTTATCCAACAGCAGCAACAACTACTGGCTGACTTCGATGACGCTGCATTCGAAGTGCATTTGTTACTTTGTTTACTAAAATGTTTAAGGATGTTGATATACAACGGATTATTATCGTACTTCCTCCGTTTTTCAGACTACGCGCACATTGTTCTTCTCGTGTACAGATGCTCGTACTCATGCATACCCCTAATGTTTAAATTGTTTGCTATAGCTAGTAGATATCAGTGTATGGGCGTATGCAGCCTAACGGGCGGGGCGGCGGGTGGTCGGGCATGTAGGCGCAGGCTACTCGCAGTTACAATACAAATGTATTTAATATGAAATATTAAATTTAGTTGCGTAAGCAATTCATTTTATTTTATTATCTGGCAGATGATAACAACAATAATAAAAGAAATGAATAAGCAGACGACATTTCGAAAAAAAGAGAGAAAAATATAAAGAAAAACGTTGTAACAAACAATGGAAATTTTAGATTTGGCTTATGTTTTTTTTTCTGCTCCCGTCGTAAGCAGTTTGCAAGTTAAGATACTTTGTATGGATTTGAGACAAGTGGAGGTGGAGAGGATGTGCTGTTTTCACAGTTAATATTCATTCAGTTGCAATGAAATATAAAAAAAAAAAAAACAAAACAAAAATAACACTGTACAACAGTCATTTCCAAATCTTCAAATATTCACCTGTGCTGTGTTGCACTTAGGACTAATAACTTTGAAAATTGTAAGCAAATTTATATGATAGCAACTTTACTGACCAAATCTAGGCAAGGTTAAGCAGACATGTAGTTTGCAATTCAAAAGGAAAAAAAAAAAAAAACACTCGAAGGCTTTAAAGGCACAATGTGATGCCTGACAGTGTGGCTTGCCTACTTCTTACGTTTCTCTCTGCGCTAATCAAATGAATCTGAATATCTCTTCCAATGGCACATTTGCTACCATGCCCAAATCGTTGAAAATTCTGTCACCAAGTTAGCGATGACGTTTGCTTTGTGTGCAGTGGTTTTTCAGAAAAAGTACTGCTTCTTCACCTTCAGCTTCAGTAGAGTTACTGCACAAATTTTATTGTTTCTTTGCCCTTGCAATTTCTATAGTAGCGGCGGTAGAGTAAGCAAGGTTTTCTAACTGACGTACTGATTGCACAGTTCTCTGTTAGAGCTCTTCTAAGGTTGCAGACATCCACTCTTTGAACTATTAAAGATCCTTAGTTTCTTTTAATTCAAAGTCAACCATTTTAATCAGCAGAACCTGTTGTTATGCTCGCTATTTGATACAATGGAACCCTAGAGCCTTTATTGCTGCCAGACTGTCAACTTATATAATTATATTGGAGCATTAGAGATTTCTAACAGCAAACATAACTACAACCTCAAAACCAGAATGCTAAGGTCTACTATATCGTACTATGCCATATCCCACCGTATGTGACTTCAGCATGTAAGCAGCCTGCAGTGAAGTAGGTTTGCCTTTGCAACATATTGAGAACGGTGAGATAGTACCTCTGCTTTCCATCATACTAAGACATCGTAGATAAGCGTAAGCTAAACAATCACTGTATACATCCAGTGAATGTGCGACTTAAGACCCAATTTTTTTTTCAAAAATCAGCCTAATGCTTAATTGCAAGGCCTGAGTGCCGTTTCATACATTTCGGCCGGGGACTTTTTATCTTTGCATGACAACACGAGATCCATTTTGCTTGGGTTAACACCAAGTTTGCTCTTCGTTGTTTATTTAACAGAAACGTCAATTCCATGAGTTCACCGATAGTTCTGTAGATTTTTCCAATGATAAAAATCAGCACATTTCAGCATATCAGCTCTGTTTCTTAATAATGTGAAGATGGGGGTCAAGTTGAAGATTTTATTGCTGAACATGTTACTGACTCGTTCGCTTATTCTGTCGTTGAAGCCAATGTTCCAATTACATCGTTTTGAAATTTCTCGACATAATTACATAAGACAATATTGTTTTTTAAGAAAATTTTGTTGATTTAGTTGGAAAATGTGCCTTAAGTACAAAAAGTAATTTATTCAGCTTTGTAGCAGGCAAGGAAAGAAAACTGTTCCATTAGACATTCTGAAATGGCATAGCTCTGTTGAATCGGACTTTTGACAATAACTCAATGTATTTTTCTCTTTTACAGCTTTTAACAATATTTTCCGATTTGAAAAAATTGATTGATTGATTTTTTAAGCAGCCTCTTGATAACTTTTGCCCAGGCATAAAATGATTTGTTGGTTATTTATTTGGTTAATTATTAATAAAATGATTTCTCCTATGGTAGCTATGTGTTTGATCGGCTTGAAATATTGTTGTCAACTCTTAAGCTAGTAACTTAGGAGGATATTATACAAAAAATCTGATATAGCATTTACAAAAGATAAATTGTGTGTTTAATTTAGTTTTGAAATTTTGAAGTTTTGAAGTTTTATGTTCATAACGCTGCTTAAATTATTAATTTATTATTATTTTATTTAAAAATTTCTTCCTATAGAATTTGGTACACGGTGATAAGTCTGTGGCAACAAGGAATAAAAGCTAAAGTCAATCTGTGACATCAAAGTGAAGCAGCATAAGCTACATGCTCATACACATAATTAATGTTGCTTTGCCTTACGATCACAGATCGTCTTAAGGTGTTATTTCTTGTGGCCACATACATAAATAATCGATAGAATGGGTTACTCATACGACATGTTAACTTTAAAGGGAACGAGTTTTAAATGGCAATTGTTTATGTAAAAATAAGCACGTAAGCGCTGATTTAAAGATAGAACATCAAAAATTTAGGCAAATTTAATTGCATATTATATTATAGTGACTAAGGTAAAAAACTAAAAATCTTAAACGTTTTAAGCAAGAGAATACAAAATCGAGCAAGAATAAAATTGAAAAAAAAATCGCCGAAAAAATTCATCACAAATCTGAGACTAAGTTCCTATTGAAATTGGATTATAATTTAAGGTAAAAAGCATTTTGACTTTAGATTTTTGTAAGAGTCTTAGGCGAGTTTTCCAAAATGGAACATGAAATGAAAATCAAAAGTACCTATCCATTATTGTCAAAAAAAAATTTAATAAGAAATAAAATCTCAACAAAGATTGTCCTTAGTTCAAATGACTCTAAAATTACCTTTTGTAGTTTATTTCGGGGCATTTTTCCATTTCAATGACTGTTCAAACTTTATATGAAGAATAATTAGTGCAAAAATGTTTTTGCTTTTTTTTTTTAGGTAATAATAATGTATAATGTATGTATGTATTCTTAAGTGAACTATTTTTACTTTTAGAATTTTTTTCTATTACATGCGCGTGATTACCGTTTTAGGGGGATTTTTTTTTTGTTCATTCAGGTTATTTGTTTTGAAGAATTTTCCAAAATATTTTTTGAGCGTTTTTTTTTCCAAAACCTATCCTACTTTTTGCATTAACTTTTGTTGTCTTGTGTTGTATATAAACAAGTGCTTGTAATATTTAAAGTAATTCTTTAATAATTCTTCGCTAAAATGGTAATGCCGTTGAACCTTCTATCATATGAAGCTTCATGGATTGAGTTTATTCCCAAGTTACTGTCTTACTAATTTTGTGCTAAATACCAACAGAGGTATTAAGGATGACAGACAGACAACACTTTCTTGTCTATCACTCTGAGAGATGATATATGAGCTACGGGTGGTACTATTGCAGATGTTGTGTGGCTGCATATGTTCGACACTTGTAAAATTTCGAAAAATAAAAACAAAACAGAAAAGCGCACATTATTTCACGCAACCCTCCTCCTATTAAGAACATATCACTCATACGTCCCGTTTATTGAATTATTTTATCATTCGATTTTATCTCATATTTGCGCTGGAATTTATCTGCTCTCTCAAATTAATGACTTTAAAAAGTGCGCATTCACACACTCACACACAATTCAACCCAACATACATTCACACAGCACAGCACAGAACAATACCAGCTCGTCGAACACTATGCTCCACAAGTTTAATCAAATTTATCTCATAATATCTAGCAGACAACCGCAGACATGAAGTGTACAAAGTTAAGTAATCTGATTAGGATCATGCTTGTACCGTGGTTGTAACCACAGCCTTCTGCAGGATTAACAAAATCATTTATATGGTTACGCACCTACCAAGCGATTAAATCATACCTACAATCAATTGTGGAATCGTGTTGAGAGTGTGAGATAGGTACATGTTAGTGGTGGTGGGAAGGACAACAGCAAGGCAAAAAAAAAACTCTTCAATTACCATAATTCGAGTACGAATGGTTTTCTATTATTATTTACATACCTGTTGCAGCGATGGCATTGTTTTGAATAAAAATTCTACTTCCACACTTTTTCTTCTGTCACGTCGTCGTTTACTTCTCTTCGGTTCGGTTCAGTTCAGTTCTGCCAGAAAGGAACTCCCACCTCAGCTGTGGCAGGCAGAGCACAAGATTATGCGTTCAAATACAACACAAATGCCGAATAAAAGAACACTGTGTGCGAGAGAGTCGCGTGCTATTCAACTCACTACACCACTGATGTGTCGAAGAGATTTTTTTATGGTGAATTCAAAGTTGGTCAGCGCTGTTCTAGTTCTCTTGGCTTCAGAAATTTAATTGGTTGTTTTGTTGCTTTATATTCGAATCTGACGTGTAGGATGTTCTTTTAGTTATATCCTTGTTGCATCGGCAAGTTTGATTTGCCAAACTTTGTGACGATTCACTATATTTTGGCACAACTTTTGTAAAATTATATTTCTGTTTTCAATATCAGTATTGAGTCATTTTCAACCATAACACCTTGATAAAAATTACTTCAATATTACCATTCCTGTAATGAATTAAATTGTTTTTATTTTTAATCGATTCGATAAGACTTTCAATTTATTATGGGGTCTTATAAATAAATAGTTAGGCTAATTTAGGTCGAAAGAGTTCTTTCTTTCCGCAAGGCTATATTAGCTTATGTGTTAAGGAAGTATGACTTCATACACAAGTCACAAGGCTATCTTTTGAGTAACTACGAACCAGTTATAGTATATTTATCACATGTTGAGCATTTTCAGTATGTTGGAAGTCAAATAATGTCAGATTTGCAACTTTTGATTTTGAATTATCTACAATACTAAAATATTATTTATTGGTTGGAAAAATGATTTTTTCTAACTCCGTTTTAGTAAATATCCTTGAATATTTCTTACCGGCCATGTAAAAATACTTGTAAAAGGAGCATCAAGGCTCATCATATTGGGGTTTCACATACCCCTCCAAGTCCAAAAGTTCAACAAAGACTATATATTTAGCCGTCGGATACATACACACTATGCGACGTCATTAGGCTTCGGATATTTTGAAGACGAGAGGCTCCCGCTTAAAGACTTTTACGTATTGACAGTCTCTAATCATTACAAAAAATTACTTTATGCGATGAGCCAAAAACCTTTTCTTAATAACTTCTTTTCTAAATCAGGTAAGATGATGAGCCTTGCGTAACTGTTATACAGCCATGAGAGGTCAATTCGAATTGAGCCAGATGATTTGTCTTTATAACAAAAATTCGATTTGAAAAACCCCAAAAATATCATGTGCAAAATTAAATCTTTGAAAACGTAAACATGTCGGCTTTATAAACTGATTTATTAATTTGTGAGCGAGTTACAAAGGATTTTTATGGTTTTTTCAATTAAATTAGGAAACTAGCTTATCGTATTATATACGACAGGAAAAAGTCAATAGTTTGAAATGTGTATGCATACTTGTCTGAAGTGGTTCCATGACACCTTAAATAAGCTTCAGGAAAATTACTAGGTATTAAAACTAAGAGGTCGCGATTATAACTTTAAGTGTTTTTAAAAATGTTTATTATCTTTTGTTTGTAAAATCAAGCTTAATGAAGACTTACTTTCAAAATACACTCTGTTTTGTTCTTCCTGTATTTTGGTCCGCTGAACATGATGAACTACTAATTTGGGAAAAAGACGAAAAAAACTTTTTTCGGCTTTAAAATTAGTGAAAAATAATTCTTGAAAGCATTTTTGACTACAAAGCCAACAAAACATTTTTTTATAAAAAAAAAATCTTTTCAGTCTAAGAACTGGTTAAAAAAATTTTTATTTGTGTTTTTTTGTGTGGGCTTTAAAATTATTTTTGACTACGAAGTCCTCAGAAAAAAAAATTATTTTTAATATCATTTTTCATGGAAATAATTCAAAAACGAAAAAAATTCTTTTTGGACTAAATGCAAATGAAAAATAATATTTTTTTTTTGTAGGTATTTTAAAAGTAAACATACATTTCTCTTGATTTTACATCAAAAAACACTTAAAATGAAACTCGCGACCTTCGCAACCATATGTAACACTAAATCAAAATTTGTTGGAAAAATACCCTATAAACTACTTATTTCATTTCTTTTTTTACAGATTGACAGAAAAATGGATTTCAGGTTTTTTACTAATAATTTTGTGAATTTTTAAGAAAAAAAAAAAAAATTCTTGCACTATTTCCTAACAAGAGTTTTGTTCGTAATTTCCCAAGATTATTTAGTAGGGAAGCACGATGTAACTATGGTTTTGTTCAAAACACTTTGTACTTTAAATAAACTAGGAGAAATAACGAAGCGGATAGGCAAACATATATCAGATAAGATAAGACAAAAAAAAATGCATTAGAGGTTTGTCCTGTGAACCTTATTTTCAGAGATAGATAATGAACTTTTATAATACTACTCGACATCCAATATAAAAATTATTCAAAAATAGCCATATCCTCTATTAACGGTTGTACAAATTTCAGTTACTGCTACTTACACTACTTTGGCATATACATAAATGTACATAAGTATATTAAACAAAAGGTGATTTAATATACATATTATAATTTATTGTCATAATAATTTTTTTACGCTCATTTCCTTAATGGACAAAAAAGTTTGCTCAAAAACAATATATTTCATTGCAAGTTAAATTTCAAAATTCGAATTTTATTCCAAACAATAAAATAAATACTTTTTTTCACTTTTCTGAACATTTTTTGAAACCAAATATCTCTAAAACTTTAAGCATTATTTTTTTTTTATTTAATGAAATGTTTTCAAAATACCTTCAATCGGTATCGGGTCGACAAGTCGAAAGGATGGATCTGGAGCGCGAAAAAAAAATACAGAAGCTGATGTTCGACTTTTAAAAAGGATTAGTCTTAAAAATCGCTTTCAAACGGCTGAAGAAATTAGAAAAAAATTTGTTGAATATGAAGGAATAGAAATTTCTCCAATGACTGTGTGACGAAGGCTCCATGACGCTGGTTTATGTGCATATAGCCCCGCTAAAAAGACTTTTTTGACCACTCGAATGCGTCGGAAACTCTTGAAGTGGGCCAACCAGCACAAAATGTGGACTGTATCTGATTGGCGCAATGTGATCTTCTCAGATAAATCAAAGCTTAACAATCCGGTTCAGATGGAATGCTATATGTGAGCCGAAAAACAAGACAAAAAAGACAAGTGCATCCAAAGAAAATTTAGGCAACCGATTAGTAGAATGGTCTGGGGATGCTTTTATTATTACAAAGTTGGACAACTGGCCTTAATTGAAAGAACTATCAAAGCAACTGACTATGAAAACATCCTGAAAGAGAACTTGAAACCTTCTATTGAAGAGCGTTTTTCACGTGTGGATGATTTTTTAAGATGATTCTGCGCCTTTTCATCGAGCGTAATTGGTAAGCATTAGTGTTTTGTAAATCCTTATTATGTACTTAATAATAATAAAATAATCTACAACTTTCCTCTCTTTTTATACCCTACACCGTTGGTATATTCACTTTGTCTCTCCGTTTGTAACACATCGAAGGGGGCGTGGCAGGTATGGAAAAGTATGTATATTCTTGATCAGCGTCACCACCTGAGTCGATTTAGCGATGTCCGTCTGTCTGTCTGGGTGTCTGTTGAAATCAGTTTTACGGGAAAACCAAGAAAGCTAATTGAATGAAACTATCACACACAGGTCACATCTTCTTGCAGGCATCTTGCTATTGAAAATGGGCGAAATCGGTTAACTGACACGCCTACCGCCCATACCCTATGTAAATATATCCAGGTCAATTTTGAAAAAAGTTGCAGCGATTTTGATGAAAATTGGTGATTTGATGCACATGTGAACAAGATTAGGATTAGGTTAGGTTTCAAGTTTTCAAAGCTTCCTACAGGGGCGTGGCACAGCCCTAAATTTTAACCTTTATACCACCATATCTCGTAAGCCGTGGAAGATATTGTTATGAAATTTGGTAAACGCATACATATCAAATATATCTTGAGTTGAGATAAAAGTGGGCGGAATTGAAAAAGTGGGCGTGGCACTTTTCAACTGCTAAAAATTTTGATTCCATATATCTCAAAATTGGCACAAACGATTTTCATAAAAATCTTGGAGATGATGCCGCTGAAAGCTATCATCAATACATGCTCAGCCTCTTTATTGGAAAAACTCGTTGAAGGGAGTGGCACCGCCCACAATATTTATAAACGTTATATTAAGAGAACGAACAACGTAATCGTAATGAAATTTTATGAGGTAGATATACTTGCTGTAAGGTCTTTTATTACAAAAATTTGGTACAATAGCACCTGGGGGCGTGGCACCTCCCATATAAGCAAAAACTGTTTATTGTTATAAATAGTGTACTAAGAGAGTAATCTTCATAAAATTTGGTGTTTAGACGTCAGTTACTATAGGCTTTAAAAATAAATTAGTATCAGTGGGCGTGGCACCTCCCATATTAACATAAATTTGTAAGCGCTGTTTTAAGTAAACTATTGCAGCAATTGCAATGAAATTTGATGAAAGTGGTTCAGTTGCTATAGAGTATATCTGAATCAAAATTGGCTGAAATAGCACCAGTGGGCGTGGCACCTCCCATACAAATAAAATACGGTAAGTGGCATATTAATCGTAATATGTGAGCAATCATACTAAAATTTGGTGTTAGGGGTTTGCTTATGAAAAGCTATTTCTGGATCAAAACCGGGCTGGATTGTACCAGTGGGTGTGTCACCGCCCTAAATTTTAAATTAAACTGCAGCATATATCGCAAACTATACAAGCTATTGTGCTGAAATTTAATATGAGGATGTCGATCACAAATATAATTTGTTGAACCAAAAGTGGGCGGAATTGGAGAAGTGGGCGTGGCATATCTCAAATTTTTCATTTTTATTCGATTTTTTCAACATTTTCCATATTCTTTCGACTTTTTCAACCCTTTAACTTTTTCCAATATATTCTATATGTATTTGTTCGACTTTTTCAACCTCTTTCAACTTTCTTCATAAGTTTCTTTATTTTTTCGACTTTTCATCAATTTTGAATGGTTTCAAATTTTTTCAACCTCTTTCATTTTTTTTAGAGTTTTGCAACCTCTCTCAACTTTTTTCAACATTTTGCATGTATTTACGACTTTTCAACATTTTTCAACCTCTGTCAACCTTTCTAACATTTCACATTTTTTTCGACTTATTCAACCTCTTCAACGTCTTCTTAACAGTTCATGAAAAGGTACTTTCAGTGCAGTGTATGGTATGTGAGTTTCGGCCTCGCCGAAAATAACACCTTAACTTGTTTCTTTTTCTTTTTTTACAGGTAAAAAATTACTTGAATGAACTTGGCATTTCAACTTTATCGTGGCCAGGAAATAAGCCCCATTGAGAATCTTTGAAACATAATAAAGATACAGGAAGCAAGCCACAAGCCACTAATTTACGCGAGTTGAATAATTCAAAATGTTTGGTACGAAGGCATTTTGCAAGATCTTTTAAAAAATTTAATCTCTTCCATGCCGCAGTGAGTTATGGCCGTTATAAAAGCGAAGGGAGGAACAAAAAAAATATTGATACTTGTTTTTTTTAAATCCTGAATATTAGTTCTTAAAATACCGGCTGTAAACATTTTAGAATTAATCCCTTGAAAATAAAATTTTGTAACATTTTACCAAAAACTTTTTTTATTAATAAAGGACATATTTCAATTTTTTTGCAAAAATTAGGTGCTTATGGCGTTGTTTTTCGACATACAGCAACAAAAATTATTTGCTTTTCTCTGATCCTTGCATCAGGTTTCTTGAATCGATTAAAAATTTAGATTTCAAAAGGATTTTATTCAACTTTTTTGTTTGTCCGGATTTCACTGAGCGCCACTGTATATATACATCACGAATTACACAATGACACGATCAATCAGAGATTTATGTAAAACTTAGTGTTTCAAATGATCGTAATAGTGCATTCAACTTTTTCATAGAATTAACGGCTTGCAAGCCATTGGCCGCGAGGTTGATAGCGGACGCACACTCCTCGAATAAGGAAAAACAGAAACGCGTTGTGACTCCTTTTTATAGAATGTAAGCAATTCATCAATAATATGAACATCAAGAAACGTAGATAGTAAAAAGGTACGCAAAATAAGATAAAAAGGAGCTAAATGGCCATTCAAGCAAATATTTCAAAAGGTCATTATTTTAGCTAACGAAGCCAAATTTCACACAAATACAAGGATAGAAGGTTGTGACACCTTCCATAGAAACAAAAACTTCGAAATGTCATAACGATAGAAATATTTAATAATAGCAAAATTCACATAAATACTCGAGATGTTTTGGAGTAGCACCAAACAAACAGTGTACTATATTAGAAAAGATTTTTTGCAAACTTCAAATAAAAATTGGACAAATTTCGACAAGGCAGCGTGGCACCCCATAGAAGCAAAAACTTCAAAACACTATACTAACAGCAAAAAATGTAAGTCAATGGTTAGGATTACTACAAAATTCGTCGTATTTTGACAAGACGACGTAACAATTTTCATGCAAGTAAAAAATTTGAAACGTTCTACTGAGACAGATATATAATATAAGTATAAAATACTGGAAATGAGGACATGGCACCTTCCATACAAGTATATTATTTAAAACGTTAAACTAAAAGATTTTTCAAGATAATGCACCCAAAATTTCACACACAAATTACCAGAAATCGTTCGGATAAGATAAAAAGGTGGCAAACTTTTACGAGTTAGGATAAGTGGGTTGCTTTCGGCCGCAGTTCACTATATTATATCCAACACCGGTGTGTTAGCAAAGCCTATGTTGGACATAGCACAGTAAAACGCAGCAGGAGACCGCTGCGAAGCCGGTATTGGACATATCGGAGGATGTAAGTACTTAGCCATTGCCGAAGGCCGCCCACTTGCTTTAGTCCGTCTTGGCCAAAATTGATTCATTCTGACATGCTTCGGATGAACTAGCTTATGAAAAACTAGCTTTCCTTAGATCTAGTTTGTTGATAACATATACAATATATGTACATGGGTGCTAAGTATGGCAAGGATGCCGATAGCATACGTGCTTAGTTATTTTGGTGACATAACATGCCAAAGTGAAGTTCAGTGGCGGATTTACGAATGCGCTGAAAAGACCCGGCTTTCTTTAAAATCACAATAAGTTGGGAACCTCCAAATAAATATAATTCGAAATTCAATTAAAAAAGCTACAAAAAAACTTTAAAAAACTTAATCGTTCATCAATTTGTTCACATGAAATAAGTGTATATTTTCTTACGAAAACTGTACAATATTTTATAAAAAATAGTTAAAATAATCTAGTTTTTGTTTCTAAATATCCTTTGTAAAATTTTTGCGAAAAATTGGCACGCTAAATTTTTTTTTTTCGATTTCACCGAAAAATTTTACAAAGGACAGGTATATTTAGAAACAAAAATAGGACATTTTAAATATTTTGGTGAGGAGAGTGTGGGAAATAGGGAGTGAGGGAAATTATCTCGACAAATTTTTTTTTTCGAACTCTGAAGAATTTTACTCAAGAATAAGTGGATTTGGTTTTCCAACCAAAACTTTTTTTTTTTTGTTGGCCATTCAGATTAAATCCAATTTGCTTAAATTAAATAGTTAAGTCTTAATTACTAAGATACTTAAAAGATAAGTTCGCAACTTTCAATGACTATGTCTCAGGGTGATACAATTCAAGTTCCCTATGATGACAATTTTTAATATCAAACGTTAGTTTGCAACTACACATTTATGAAATGGATCATTTTACCACATCCTTAGTGTTAAAATTGTTTTACTGTTAGAGCAGCAGAAAGTTGGTACTAAATTTTCATAGCAAATTCTCTAATGAGGCATATTTCCATTTCTATGGGTATGTTGATGAGCGAAATTGTCGAAGTCAATTGACCGGAGATATGAGATGACATGATATCTGATCATAAATTAGGCTTACAAATTGTCTCTTATCGGTTCAAATGTCACTGATGATTCCATTTAGTAATGGATGAAAGTTGTCTGACTAGCTTTAGCTCGGTATTTCTGTTTTGATTTTGTTCTATAATGTTCTTTGGTGCTATAACACACTGTACTGAGCAAAAAAAATATTTGAAACCCGACTGTTTGGCGAAAAATCGAAGATATTGACATGGAAGACATGACTGCAGCAAGATGGTGCAACCTGCCACACATCGGGTTCAAAAAGTGTCCAGATTACAATATTTGACGTTTTGGTGATGTCGTCTGTCCAAAAACCAACAAACTTCAAGTTATGGCCGCGATACCGCCCGAAATGTGCAAAGAAGATGTTAATAAATTACCTCGAATGGATCGACTGAGGTCCTTAAATTTGTGTAAAATTCGGAACTGAGGTTGGATCACCCCATATTCTTCTATAAGGAATAAGTACTAAGTACAACTTTTGCTCAGTTTTTCCTTGTATTTTGTTATCTTTCCTCAATGTCAAAGTTCTAAGCGAAATATTTCAAATCGTCGAAAAATACAGCGCTATTTTGAATCCTTTAGAGTTTTTTATCTCGAAATCTAGTCATATAAGTCTGTAGTAATTATTCCTCAGGGGTTTTAAAACACAGTATTCGTAACAATTTTCCATACTCTACTGTGTTATGTATTACAAATTTCTTTTATTTACCCAATAATTTCATTGGTTCATTATGTTCCTTAAAAGGGGATCTCATTTAACTTTTTTCATTAAATTAAAGCTGAACAATTTACTTCATTTGGCAATCAAAATAGAACAATTCCAAGCCATTTATCAGTGAATCAGAACAAAATTCTTGAGCAAAATTTTTGAAATGAAGGATATGAGGCGCAACTATTATTAGAGAAATAATTCACCAGGAAATGAGCAACACAACAACAGAAATGTGTGTACTCGTATTTAAAATATTTTGCATGGTAGTGTGGCTAAGTAGGATGCGGAGCAAAGCAGGGTCACCGAACACAGCAGAATAGAATAGAACCACGTAAAGTGAAATGGAGCGAAGTGGGGCGAAGTGAAGTGAGGTAAAGTAGTGAAGATGCGTAGAGTGTGTAGTAACCAAATCAGCACTAGATGGAGGGGGCTAGCACACAATGCGGTGGAGCCAAGGGAAATAAAATGTGAGGCAATAGTGAAACCGGCAACTGTCACTCGTCGCTTGTAGAGGCGCCGAGCGGGTGAAGCGGCACAATTGTGACTAAGGAAAAGGATGAAAAATAGAAAACCATGACGAAAAGAAAGCGACTCCTCCCGATTTTTTTCCATTAGCAAATTGTTGTGAATTTTTAGTTTTAAATAAATAAAGCAGCGATTTATTTGAAAAAATATTGACGAATTTCAATTGAAAACGCTTAAAGAATGTTAGTCTTTCCATAAAATAGCTGAAATTTTAATATAAATTCCAAATTTATGCGTAAATATTTTAATTTCTTGATACATACCCAATAAATGACTTCCAATTTTTTGTAAAATGTTATTTCCAATTTAGATGATTTTTTTTCTATTGAGTTTTGTTTCCAGGCAAAAGCACATTTTCTAATCAAAGAATACAAAATCTACCGTTAATTTTCATTTATTTTTTTATACTTTTTTTTTGTTGTTGTTCACTTTTGTATTCATTTAGTACCGAAAACAACAAAATGTCTACAATTAGTTGAGTATTTAAAAAAAGTGCGTGGATCTTAAAACTTTTTTTTATATCATTTATTTTGCTATTTTATCATCAAAAGTCCTTCTACTTATGAGTTCACTTTTTTTTGTAAGTTATTTAAAATTTGGTCGCTGCTTCAGTTTAAAATTTTAAAAACCTCACCTTTCAACTAAGTTTGGTAGACTACAAGTCGGTATCAACTCTGCCAAGTGACAAACCGTAATTCTCCAAGTGAGCAAACATCGTGAAATCGAAAATACGCAGCGCAAACTCAAAATGATGTGTTGAATTTTTGGAACTCTGCCTATTTGTTGGCACTGAGGAGAGGACAGTTGTATTCAGGAGAATGTTTGAGAGAAGTCACAAAAAAACAATCCAACTATGTTTGAGCATTTCAAATGGTTAAAGGGACTACTGTATGCAAAAGTAGGCCAAAATCATTAAAAAAATTAGGCTTATGAACAATATACAAAAAAATTTTACTAGTATTGATGGCGAATCTTTATACCTGAAACTTATATTACATTTTCAGGACATTAGCGCTTAGGTACAATCAACTAATTTTTAGTAAATTCAGAGCACTTCCGCTACATATATTTCCAAAATAATTTTTTGACATAATTTTTTTAATTTAATTTTTTTATATTTCCCTCATACTTTGTACAGTAGGCAGACGCAAAAAAAACTAAATCTCTTCCGATCTTTTTAGCCAAAATCAAGAAAGTTTTATTATTAAGGAAAGGGTCTTTCATTAAACATTATTATTACAATCTTAAATTGAATTAGAACATACCACAAAAGTATGAGCAAACGCACAAAAGTCAAGTTCCTTTTTGTTATGTGATAAAATCGTTATAAATTAAAATTCTTTGTTTTAAAAAGGCTAAAAAAGATTAAAATGAAATGAAACAATAATTTGATTTATATTATTTTATTGTCGCGCCGACGTTTCGAGGATTGTTTGTCCTCTTCTTCAGGGCGTCTGTTTCTTAACTAGCTTATCAAGTTTCTTATTTATTAATATACATTACATTTTGAACAATATTTCAATCATATGATCACCACATGCTGCAGCTACGTTTGGCAAAGCCAATTTGATCAACACAATTTTTGCATACTTTTTGACAAAAAACTGAACGAATATCATTCGTTCGATATTGACTTGGAGTGCATCAAGTGTTCTTGGTTTATATACATAAACCAACCTCTAGCATACCTCCAGAAAAAATATTTTAATGGTGTTAAATCACACGATATTGCGGGCTAAGTGACAGATCCAAAACGTGAAATATTCGAATCATAAATTTACCACGAAATAAATCCATTGTTTCATGAACTAAATGGGACGTAGCACCGTCTTGTTAAACCTCATATCAATCAAACCGTTTTCATCAATTTTTGGAATAAAGAAAACTTTTTCAGCATTGTTCGAACTCCAATGACAGTAACTTTATTACCAACATAATTTTTGATGAAATATGGTCCAATGACAGCACCAGTAGGAAATGCGCACCAAACAGTAGATTAGTCTGTATATAATGGAACTTCTTCATTTGCACGTGGGTTATTTTCATAGCAAATACGGAAATTTTATTTGTTAACGCATCCATTTTATGGTCCATAAAATGGATTAAATTCATGAAACGGTCTTAGATAAAATAATTGAGCGACTTGTAACGTTTTCAGCAAAATCCTGAAATACCTTGTTAAGGAATTTTATGTATATAAAATGGAAAAATAGTTTCGGGCGATTCTAAAATGTCAAGTTCAAATTGGTATGCGGTTTATAAAAGAATCACCGTTATTAAAAATTGATCTGGTACTAGAATTTATTAAACTATGGCGACAAGTCATTTTTAAAGACAATACATATTATGTAATTAAAATAAAATATTCTACAAATTTGTGAATCTTACTTCACTAATAAGTTCTTAAATTATTACCATTGAGGAAGGTCGGCAGCACTCCGAAAAGTTAGCATTAGATTTAAAATTATTAAAATCTTTTTGCAAAATTACTTTGGAAATTCATTGTCTTAGTGATATTTTTATTTCATTTCAACCAAATTATAGTTTGATTTTCAGGTTTGAAACGATTTTATAATAAAATATTTTCGGCCAGATCAGGCTTTGAAAATATAGTCACTGGAAGTTGTTGATTTATGGTTTCCATAAAATGGGATTCTCTGTACGATTTGGATAAAGTGGATATCACTTAACTCTTAAGATAATTTAAAAAGCGATAATATTAGGTATGTTCCAGCCGGATTTTGTGGTAAAAAATAAAAAGCGTCAGATCGCAATTTTTGAGAGAGTAAAAGCTGAAATTTCTCTGACTAGTCGAATTATCACAATTTCGGCTGAAACGCAGCAATGAGTTAAGTGAAAATGTAAAAAGTTGAGCACATTTTCGTTAACAAACAATGGCAGAGTGCTGTAAAACATCGATTCGAGCAAAGTTTAAACAAATTTTACCGGGAACCGAACAAGTTTTTTTCCCGTGTTCAAGCGTGCCAAACAGTCATTTAATTCAGAACACCTCCCAATAAAAACAGCTGTTTACTGTCAAAATATTAGTTTTTAGAATTCGCCAATAGTTTGTTTATAATTAAATGAATAAAAAATTATAATTTTACTTCTAACAAAAACAAATTTTAATAACACAGTCGCACAAATGACTGGAGATACGGAAATGCGAAACAATAGCAGCGAAACTGAAGCTGACAGCTTGGTGGATGTTGAACATTACAGAAAACTAGTGAAACAATTTATTGATATGGTAAAAATATTAATAAAAAATCAAAACGAAAGTTTAGTCAATCATTTTACCTATTAATAAAATTTTATAGCGTCGCTATCAAACCGCACTCTTCTGGGCGGAGAAAGTCTGCGTGCTAAGTCAAAATCATCCCAAGGATATTTACTGCCAGGCACAGTGCATGTTCCTGCTCAAAGAGTTCCATCGTGCGGCGCATACAATTAAATTACATAGCTTAGAAAAGACGCATATTCCGTGTTACAATCTGCTGCTAGAGAGTTTGTATGAGGCGAAAGAATTCAGCGAAGCTGTATCGATTATCACCACTGTGGATATTGAATTTCTTGCATCCTCACTTATTAATCAGCCACTAGGTAGTGGTAGTGGCAGTGGTATTGAACATCACATTATGCTTGGTGCAGATGATAGTGGAAAAAATGTATTGAGAAATATTTTTTAAATTAAACTTGCAATTTTAATCCATTGTTATGCTTTGCAGGTGATGCTGGCATCAATTAGTTATTTGAAAGGTAAAATTTATGAGGCTATGGATAATCGTGGTCTTGCTATGGATTACTATGTGCAAGCACTGCACAAGTCTGTTTATTGTTATGAAGCTTTGGAAGCGCTGGTACAGCACGAAATGTTAATGGCATGGGAAGGTGAGCTATTTAAATTATATGATTTTGTTACAACTATTTTTAACTTATATTTTGATATTTCAATGTAAACATTGAATCTGCTTATGTTCTGTGAGAATTATTGATACATATCCATCACTGATCACCCTTACTACCCTTAAAGCTCATGTGAGTAAAACAGATTTAATACATCGCAATCGAATCAATATTATCCCCACTATGATTTACCCTAAAATTTTATAAGTCGGCGTAAAAATGTTCTGTGAGAATTTCTTACTTATATTATAAAATCATGTTGCCAACCTGCAAATCGACTTGTAGATCGGCTTTGAATTATACCGCTCCCGTATGGATTCAAATTTACAAAATAAAGCCGTGGTGAGAAGTGCCATGTACTGGCCTTCACTAGATAGCGGTGTGACGCAATATTAGTTGGACCCTCCCTCAGCGCAAATAAGTGCTGATTCCTCAACAACTATGTGTGCAGAATTAATGAGAATATTGTAAACGAAATCCCGGCCTACCGTGAAGATTTTTCTCCATTTTAGATCACGGAGGTGAGTTGGTTATTAGGTGTGATTTGATTTCGATTTTCGAGTTACCTGAAGCAATATGGTAAGAATATGTATACAACTTCAAAAAAATTAACCCCATAAATGAAAGGCGTAATGTTTACACATAAAATAATTTGTGAAAAATCACTCACACAATCTTCCGTGGATTCCTTGCCAAAATTTTTTCTAATTGTAAGATTAAAAATTTGCTCGTGTCTTGTAAGAGGTAGAGCCGGTACGAAAACATTAATCGTTTTGTAGCCGTCCGACTTGAACCGCAAGCTACCAGCGTATATTTTGCCTCCAAATATTTAGTAGGAGTGTAGTTCAAATTCCATTACTATCAAAAAAATAGTGAACATATTTTGCACTACCACTGAAAATAGTGGACATTTTTGAAATTTTATCCCATTTGCACAAAAAAAATATTGAGTGTGAAATTAACTCCTTACTCTGCTTATAAAGCCATACTTGACAATCCATATACAATCTTAGTTCGCGCAAGCATTTCTTTGTTATCCTGGGATAATGTGTTTTTTACCATAATAGATAGTTGCTCTCTGCTTTTGCTTTGCTTTAAATTTAAATAAGTTGTAATAGAACGCCATAATGTTTTTCTAGTAAGCTTCTCATATTATTATATTCTTTCAGAAAAGGAACTTATGTTACATTTGCCATTATCTCAACAATCTGGTGAGGCTGATGCTAAGCTTATTACAAAATTATACGAATCAAAATTGAAAAAGTACTATGAATCCTTAAGCTCGGTAAGAAATATTTTTATAACAATTTAACAATTGCAATTGAATACAGTTTTTAAAACATTTCATTTTATAATTTTAGCAATCAAATTCAGATCAAACACCAATTGGTAATTTGAGTACACTAAAATCTATCAAAGAACTGATTGAAAAAATTCAAAAAAATCGCAACTCAGACATTCATTTGAGCAAAAATTTACATTCAAAGCTAATGACGCCAACACAAGTTATGTCACCAGCAAATAAGTAAGTAATTTAAGGTTCTTTATTCTATAGCAGCTAACTTTTGAACATGTTCTCTTTCAGAGTTCTGGAAGATTTGAAAAATACACCATTTTCATTACAAATTAGTCTATCGCGTGCATCATCCCTCATCAATGAATCAAATCGTTCTCACATTGAAACTCCTATTCGACATCGTTCACAGGTAGATGGTCAAAATTCATTGCCGCTATCATTATGTCTAAATCGTATTAAGAAAAGTACAGATATTATGGCGGCTGATGCAGAAAAACTCTTTTATGATTGTGAATATAAAAAGAGCTTTAAAATATTGAATGAGTATATTTGATTTGAAATCTTTTTAGCAATGAAACTAATGTATTTTTCTTTTTTAAAGATTATTAAAAATCGATCCATATCATAATGCTGGCTTAACAGTACAAATAGGTTGCTTAGTAGAGTTCGGAGACTATAATAGTATGTTGTTTTATGTTTAAAAATGTAACTTATTATTTATGTATACATATATTATCTTAGAGCTATTTTATGTTGCACATAAGTTGGTTGATCGTTATCCTGACAAGGCCATATCATGGTATGCTGTTGGTTGCTACTATGATCTCATAGGTAAAAGCGATCCAGCGCGTAGGTATTTATCAAAGGCAACATCATTAGATCGCTTGTATGGCCCAGCTTGGTTAGCTTATGGACACTCTTTTGCTAAAGAAAATGAACATGATCAAGTAATAATTGTATAGTTTTACGATTCAATTAAAATTTCATTTTTGAAATATATTAGGCAATGGCTGCATATTTTAAAGCTACTCAACTCATGCGTGGTTGTCATTTGCCACTTTTGTATATAGGCGTCGAATGTGGTCTCACGAAAAACCTGGAATTAGCAGAAAAGTTCTTTTACCAAGCAATGTCAATCGCACCATTAGATGTTTTCGTATTACATGAACTTGGTGTCATCAAATATGAATACGAATAGTAAGTATCAACCATATATTTTGTGGAGAAAAAAATAAATATGTATTGTAATATCAAAATTAGCTTTGAAAGTGCTGAAGAAGTGTTTCGTGCTACAGCAGAAATTGTAACCAATCGTGCAAAGCAAAACAAGGAGGAGGTTTCAGCACGTTGGGAGCCACTCTTCAATAATTTAGGGCATTGCTGCAGAAAAACAAGAAAGTATAAAGAAGCATTAGAGTATCATCAATTTGTAAGTCGTGTGATACAACTAAATCAATCAAAATGTTACTATATATGATTTTATTATTCTTTTTTCTTCAGGCACTACTTCTTAAACCACAAAGTCCTCAAACATTTACTGCTATTGGTTTTGTACACGCTCTAATGGGTAATCTAGAAGATGCTATAACTTACTTCCACAAAAGTTTAGCAATAAATCGTGATTGCATTGTTACTTCTACCATACTTAAAACTTGTATTGAGGATCTAATGGATCAGGATCAAGTGATAAAATCATTTCTTGATGATATTTGTACTAAAGATATTCCCGCAGCATTACTTGCCGTAAAGTCACCTACAAAACGTTTGACAACAATAGAAGAGTCGCCTATGAAATATAATTGCATGAAATTTAAATTTGATGAGGAGGAAATATCACCAAACTCAGATAATATTGATTCTAACATCATTATGGATATTAGCATGGATATTTAAAAACTTACAATTAAATTCAGTAGTAGCTTTGTAAGTCAGTCCTTTGAATTTAAGTTGTTTATTTTATTAAAAAATTTAGTGCTAGTCGCATACTTTGTATATAAATATGGTATAGTTCGTCACCGTAGTTCTATCGCAAAATATAAGCATTTTCCCTCAACCTACAAAAATCAATTTTTATTTTTTGTAAGCGAAAACATATTTTTAAAGCAATCGTAACTTCTACAAACTAACCAATTTTAATCGTCACTACATCTTAATATGTTGAAAATTAATTACATTCAAGATCGTGACAGTAAATTGCAATTTCTTTGAAAAATCATCATCATCGAAATGTATCGCAAACATCGAAAGAATCATAAAGTATCATAAAACATTCGAAAAAGAATACAATAAGAATAATGTCGAATAAGTCGATTATACTTGGAAAATATCGAAAACCAACGAAAAAGTCAAAAAGTACTGAAAAAGCCGAATAGTATCGAAAAGCCTACAAAATTCGAACTTTTAAGTTTTGTGTTCTATCGTTCAGACAGATTTGTAATAAATTTGAAGGCATCTTGCATTATAGTGGGCGACTTTGAACTTTAAATTTGATTTTCTTAAAACAAGGAATCTGCTCATTGACACAATATAGAAACTACAGTGACGAGTTGTCTGCAATGACACTGTATTTACTCAATAAACAAAACTCAAAATGTGTGTCACAAGTAAAAAAAATTGTGTTAAATTGTGACCTTTATTTTTGGTTGTTGAACTTTTGTGCACTTCCTTATTTTGCTTATGTTCTTTCCAATATGAAGTTTACATAGTGCCATCTTAAAATATTTATAGTTTTTATTTTTATTGAATAAACACTTTTTGAACTAACACTTGTGTCATTTGGCTGATTTCCCGCATTTTTTGTTACTCTATTTGAACAAATGTTTTAATAAATTTTTTATAAATATGTATGAATTATTCCATGTCAACTCTGCCCCCGACCATCTACCCAAAAATTAGAGCAACGAAAAGTTTAATTTTTTAAAAAGTTTTTGACATGTTACGTGTTAAGATAAGCTTAAAAAAAGAAACAAACTTTTTTTTTAATGTGAAAAACAATGCCGGGACAAATCGAACTTTCAAAGCGTCTGAGTCTAATCTTTTCATTTGATATCCCACAAGCTCCTCTAAATTTCGACGATTTTTAGTGTAAAGTGACCGAATTGAGATGGAATTCTACATACATTTTTTTCTTAAAAGATATTTGCACTTTTTTATTTGATTAGCTTACAAAGATTTACTACGTCTTATTGTCAAATTACGCAATTTGATGTTGGAAATAAAAAAGTAACAAGTGGTTTGCCTTCTGATTCCATAGTGCTAAGATTTTATACTAACGAATTTTATAAATCGCATTTTTCAAATTTGTTAGTTTAGTATATTACTCTACAAAGCTTACATTGTGTCAAAATATCAAGGCTCTATCATTAACAATTTAATTTAACGATTTTTCAATATTTTTGTTTTATTTTTAGTGAACTATCACCAAGGATATTCAGTAGGAATAAAATTGAGAAATCGCAATATTTTGTAAATTCCTTAATCAATTTAAATAATATGTTCATAGTTCATAGGTAATTTAACATCCTATAAGATCAATTTGGAAAGATTGTGAGTTGGCTGCAAAAGGTGGCTCAAAACCTTCTTTATTTTTCAAATATTGCGCAGCAAAAAAAAATGCCCGTGTGCCGCTTCATTTTTAATAGCACTGAACTGTCAGCTGTATTTTTGTCAACTACACTGTACCTCACAAATGGCACGAAATTCAAATCCTGCGTCGGGACATCAACTACTTTTTGCGTGAGTCTGATAATTTTCGGATTCAATTAGAAATAAATGAAAATAACGCAGAAAAAAAACGATAAAGAAAAATCGCAATTACCTATTAGTCGCTAATGCGCTATAATATCAATATGCAATAAGTTTCAAATCGGTTCATATATGTGCAAAAGTAAAAGGTTTTAAAAAATCTCAAAAGGAATTGGAGGTTTTTATACCCTACACTTTGACACTTGCTCAGTTAACCAAATAATTTTTAGTTAATTTTTGTTACCGTAATATTATTAGTTTAAGCTCTCGTTGAGAGCGATATCACTCTTCCTTCCTTAAATTATTTGAGTACAGAGCTAACCAACTAACTTTTCGTAGGAAAAGTGCTCTCCCACTTTTGATACACATACAGGACCAGACCCATTAGGAAGATAATAAATTTTCCATATAAGAGAATCCAATAACTTTTTTTCGTGAAAATAACATTTTGTCAGTTTATACGCTTTCAGAGTATAGGAATATTTACTTTTTTTGCCTTTTTATAAAAAATGTATGCTCTTTCCAATAAACCTGGTACCGCTGGCGTAAGATTTTTCTTTCACGAAATATAGACAAAACTGTCTAGTAAAGCATTCTTTCTCATGTACTTCATATGGAAAACTTAAAATTTCAATGAGCCATCAGTAAATATAAATATTATGAGTTCTCCTTGTATTTTAAAATAATAGTTTTATTCGGTTTCTTCTCGATGTTTTTTTAATTAAAATTATTAGAGCCATTTTTAAGTTATGTTGCGTCAAATTTATATTACTGAAGGGTGTCACTTCCACTTTTAAACTTCGTCCATTTTTATTAAAGTGTATGATATTTGCGATCAACATTCGCTTACTTAATTTCATCGCACTATCTTGTATGATCTCCGAGATAAACGTAATGCAGTTTAAGTCTTATGGCGGTGCCATAACCTTTTAAGAAACCTTACAAACTCGTAACCTAGACTACTCGAAGTTCCACTATTCATTGACAAGATATGTGAAACAATACACCATTGCTGAGGTGGGTGACACCGAAAGTGGAAAATTCGAGTGTCACCTTAAAAGAGAAATAATTTATCACAATGAATTGAGTATAAATGGACTTATTTGCAATTAAGTGGAAAATGCTAAGATTTTTTCCCATAGCACTTTTTAAATACTTTTTTTTCTTAAAACTACGAATTTCTTAAAATATCAATTTTCCAAATTGGTGTAGGAAACAAATTCGTGTTTTTCATACAAATGTGTTTTTTTTTTTTAAGAGAAACTTTGCTTTGGATTTCAATTTTTACGGATTCTCGATCTACACGTTACTCCTGTTTCATTTATTTAAGTCCTTCATTTAAAAAGTCAACCATCTCTATCCTTAATTACCGCGGATGTATACAGCATATTTCGTAAGTTGCGTAGGAGATAATCGGTATTCAAATAGAGCGTGTGAAAATTTATAAACCAGAAATGATATCATCCTTAAGTAAATACAGAAATGAATTTGTTTAACTTTTTAAATCACGGTTCATTGTCGAAAAACTGTACAAACATAATTTTAAATAAAAACTTATCGGTTATTTACGGCATAACAACAATTAAACAGAAAAGATAAAAAAATTTTAAGGTAAAGAAATTTCTTCGTCGTCATAAACTGCTATTCAAATAGACTACCTACTACAATAACCAGATAAATAGACGACAGTGCATGTTAAAAAAAAAAAATTTACCCGAAATTGAAGGCCTCAAAAACACCCGACAGCGTTTTTAATATTCTACAAATTAATGACCGATAAGCAGTTTTAGAAAGAGAACACAACAAAATTAATGTATCTACGATTAGAATAAAATTTTAACATAAGCGCGATTGAGGGGAGGTGCTCACAAGAACGCTCTATTTTCTGCACCTTCCTGTCACTATATAAAAATCAGTGTTAAGTTCTGTAGCAATCATAAGCATATCGTACAGCGTACAAGCAACACTTACCGTAGAATTGAAGAAAAACTTCCAAAAAATGTCTCAATCATTTCAAGTGCTTCTACTAACATTAGTCATACTTGGCCGATACATCCATATGGCATATGCTGTGCCATTGGTGAATAACGCAGCATCGACATATTACGATGAAATCACCGACGATGATGATGATACTGAAATTGTTGAAGTTGACACTAATGCTTTGGATGTACCAACGCCTGATAACACTGACGATAATTTCATCGATTTAAGTTTCTTTGGCAGCGCAATTTTTGGTGCACCAGATACAGAGGAAACTGCAGCCTTGGTCGCCAACTATACCGCTGATAATGCTGATGTTAATCCCGAAGAATTGGGCTCATATTTAGAAGGTGATATACTTATACCAAATCGTGGTGCTCTCACAAAAAACGGTATAACATCACAAAGTTCACGTTGGCCAAATGGTGTAGTGCCATTTGAAATACGCGGTAACTTTAATGCAGGCGATAGGGCCACCATTGAGAGTGCCATCGCACAATATCATAGACAGACCTGTATACGTTTTGTACCACGCACTTCAGAACAGGACTACGTTTCGATTGTTAGTGGAAGTTCTGGTTGTTGGTCTTCAGTGGGACGTATTGGTGGTAAGCAGGAGGTTAATTTACAGTCACCCGGTTGTCTAAATAAACATGGTACTGCTATACATGAGCTTATGCATGCAGTTGGTTTCTTACATGAGCAAAATCGGCAAGAGCGTGATGGTTTTGTTTCAATTCAATATCAGAATGTCCAACCGCATGCTGCATCGAATTTTGAAAAGGCATCAAGTACAAATGCATTTGGTGTACCCTATGACTATGGTAGCGTTATGCATTATTCGGCGAATGCATTTTCAAGCAATGGCAGACCAACGATAATAGCTGTGGTAAGTTAATACCAATTAATGTATATTCCTAATATGTTGCTGCTTAAAGGATGTACCATATATGTAAACTTAGTAGCCTCTGTAATCGCAAAAAATTGTTCATGCCGTGGCAATATCAGACTTCATTCATAACTTATGTAATACGGCGATCTTTCCAACAAATCAATTCTTGGAATGTGAAGAGTTTGCTAATTTGATATTCGCTGGGAATTTAGCAAAGTTATATTTTAAGGTTTTTTGGAAATGACAGCTTAATTCTTCTGATTAAGTTCGCTTATAATCTGATTCAACATATTAAATATTTATTATTTTAAGCATCCTTATGCAAGATCATTGCAGTAACTTTTATTAATATAACACCATTTCCTTCTGATTTAGCAACCTGGAGGTAGCTCGAGAATGGGACAACGTGATGGCTTCTCTGCCTTTGATGTTGAAAAATTGAATCAAATGTATAATTGTGGTTTTGCTGGGCCAAATGCTGGTCCCGGCTTTGGTCCAGGGCCAGCTCCAATGCCTGGAGTAGCACCACCAATTGCTCCAGCACCAGCGGCACCAAATAGTGTGATTGGTAGCTTTTTGGGTGGTCTAATAAGCGGATTGGGATTGGGCGACGAGGATACAACATTGGAACCAACAGCATAACTGGAGAAAACATGTGGCTAGAATCTCACAAGCGAAAAGGCTAATTCATTAAATTCATAAAAGATATATTTTATAAATTTCATTTTCATTAAACTGTATAACATAACATATGATAAGTCTGTTACCAAAGAAGTATTAAGGAAATAAAAACTAATATACATAAATATGTATATATTTAAGTGCAATAATTGGTTGTTTTGCAAAATGTGTCGCTATCGATGAAACTTCAAAAAGTTTTTGATGAATTGTTTTGTTAAAGCCAAAAGAAATTAAAAAAAATTGTTTCAATGAAGAAAACGTACTTTTAATATATTAATAAGTCGTTATAATCCTTGGCTGGAGAAATCAAAAGAGAGTAGTTTTAGTGTCAGTCTAGTCCACATGGAATATGGTATGGTGCAAGGTATTTAATTTTTGAATTGGTTAAAGCTAACATCTTTCCTAGTGTCTTGAATACTTACCATTTCACATTTGCATTAAATTGATTGTTTCTTTTACTTTAATTATGTACTTAAAGTGTTGTCTTTTTATTAATGCAAAAATTACGCACAAAGATAAACTTTAATTTAACAGCAACTACAATATAAATATTTTAAACGGATATACCAGAACTATCAATTGCATTGAATATCTTCGAAATTGAATATATGTAGGCAGATGTTCGAAGATCATTACAAAGCGCATACTTATTGGCTGTTATTTTAATGCCTCTTGATGCAGTTTCTATTACAGTTTGTAAGCCATAATCTACAATATCCGATTCAGAAGTGCAGTCACGTATGGTTCTTAGATGCTTATTAGGTTTGAATTCAGGCTAAAAATAATATTAATGAAATTATCATCTGCAAATATTTATGGACATATTTAACTATTAGTAATAAAAAGTAATCGCTTGATTTATACAAAATTATCGTATGTTATAAGAACTTGAAAATTACCATTTTAGTTAATATCGTACATTCTTTATGACATGACCTAGGTCATTTATTAACTATCGACAAACTTTTTTTTTGAATAGTCTTTGAACACGGAAACATCTCGCAATATTTAACAAATTGTTAACTTTCAAATTCTTGACCTTACTCTCAAATCGCGCTACTTGAAAAATCGGTTTTTTGGTTGTCAATTTATTTTTTTTTTTTTGACTATAAACTAACTAAAACTAAATTGGCTGAAACTCAATGGTTTATAATGCCAGGTCTATATCAATTGAAATTATGTACTGATTACGATTCACCGCTTTGAAAAAAGCATGTGAAAAAGCTCTAACGCTAAGACACACGCGAACGACTACACCCGAAAACACGTCTGTACTCGCCAACGTACAAAACGAAAGAGGAATTTATTTTTTGAATAAAACATTCAGTAACTACACTTCAAAAAATTGAACAGATTCATTATTTTTTTTTTTCAAATGAACCATATAAATAGAGAATTTATATCTTTATCGAGTGATGGATTATTCCTAACATTTTATGTTTAAAGAACTTTTTTTGTAGAGTTGATATTTACAAAGACAAAAACTTAAATAATTAATTTCTTATTCATAAATTTTTAAAAATTGGTTGAACTGAAAAAAGAGAAATAGCTGATTCGGAGACCTCAAGGTACAACTTCTATCGTTTTGGCAAAGTACGCGCCGCATATAAGAATAACGATTAGCACAGCAAAGTTATTTAAGAAATTTTGTTTCAATGTCGCTTGGGATAATTTTGTTTGTTTAAGTTCATTAATAAATACTCACTTTACCGCCCGAAGATTCATTTAATGAATTGAAGATCTCGTGAATTATATCATTTTCTCGTTTAACACTCATTTTACCATACGAGACGTGATTTATGTTTTTGAGATATTCAAAATAGGACACCGTAACGCCACCCGCATTACAAAAGAGGTCTGGTATTATAAGAATTTTTTTGTTTTGAAGAATTTTATCAGCTGCTGGTGTCGTTGGTGCATTTGCTCCTTCTAATATCATCTTGGCCTGTACCTTGTCAGCATTATCAGAATTTAAGACCATTTGTGTGGCACACGGCATTAATATATCGCACTTTTCAACAAGTAAGCTATCAGTGCGTTCTTTAGCCTTGGGGTAGCCTTTGAGAGTTTTCTTTTCTTTTAAATACTTCAACAGATCCTGAAAATATATATATTAATGTATAAATTAAAGAATGAGTAAATGAACCGAATACCGGTCATAGAAGAATCTCTATTTAGACAAAGACTGCTGTTATGCAGCTGGTCACAATCACAAACTGTGAAACGTTTTACTGATTGTTTGTTGCGGTAAGTTTTTAGCCTTTTTCTACACTACTCGTAATACATACTTACTCCAATATCTATACCATCGGGATTAAACAGTTTAATGTCTCTTTCATCTATGCCAATTACTTTTGCACCAGCCTGATGTACGAAATTGGCAGCATTTGAGCCAACGTTACCAAAACCCTGACATATTGCCGTTTTACCCTTCCAACCAGTTTTCCAGCCCAACCAATCCATCCAATCTTTATCTTGAATAAAGGTATCTCCCGCTTTCCATAATCCCCGACCTGTTGCTGATGTTCTTCCATTAATGCCACCCATATGTACTGGCTTACCAGTGACAATGGCCATTGCATTGATGTCATTAAAGCCTGCATTAAATTGAATGTACACATTGTAATGGGTATGTAATTATATTTTGCTGTGAAGATAATACAATACCTAAGGTTTTTTGATACTGATCACAGATCCAACTCATTTCTCTTTCACTCGTATTCACATCTGGGGCTGGTACATCAATTCCCGGACCAACCATGTTCTTTTTCAGTAATTCCATGGTGTATCGTCTTGTTATAGTTTGTCTTTCCTTCAATGAATACTTCGTGGCATCGACACAAACTCCACCCTTAGATCCACCAAACGGAACGTTGACACAAGCATTTTTGAACGTCATCAGATAACTCAAACCTTTAACTTCATCCTCATCTACATCTGGCGCATATCGCAGTCCTGTAAATAGAGTATATTAGTTTATCGATTTGTTGCAGCAGCAATGTGGTAACCTCCTTTTAATGGCAGTCTGTGGCGCATATGATGCGCTCGGTATCCTGTTATCAGTTCATACTTTCCATTTTCTCTTAGCAGCGGAAAAGTCACTTCCAAGCAGCACGAGGTTCTCCCAATCAATTGCAAGATAGCACTCACTCGAGATGTGATTTGTTCTTTTTTCAGGTTCGGATACTTTGCTGTCACTTCCTTTATGAGATTTTCTTCCATAAGTTGCGCCGCATTATGATAGTAATACTGAACCATTTTTGCGAAGTCAGGTTTCTTCGCAGTGGGAATATCCTTAAGGTTTTTCGGAATTTCGTGTTTATATTGCTTACGTGTCATTTGATAGTTTGGTGCTTTAACGTAAGCTGGTTTAACACTTGACGACAAAAAAGTTAACGAATTTTTCAACATCTTGCTTAATGATGAGCAATTCTATTTTAATCGTTGTTGTTTATAATTATTGCAATTTTCTTTTTTTTTTATTTTTTTTTTTAAATTTAATTATTTTAAATTTTCTGAATTTTTTGAATTTTAAATTTTGAAAATGTTCAAACAAAGATAAGATTTCCAAATATAATTTGTTTTTTATTTTTTATATCAACTATCGTATATTGAGAGCCAATCTTAATTTTGTATAACTGAGGAGTAAACATTTTAAGGCAAAGGATCTACAAGCTTTCGTAAAAAGCAAAAATATTCAAAAGGTTCATCTGGATGTGAAAACAATCGCCTGCAATGCGCAGGCGAACGAAATTTAGGTGACATACATCAAACGGCAAATTTGCGTCGAATTTGCAAACGAAGAATTTTTGCAACAATAGCATATTTGACAGGTAGTTTTATTTAGTTTTGACCGCAAAATTTGATAAGTTTTGCTCATGATATTGTTTGTTGATTGTATAGTAAGAGCCTAATCCATTAAGAAAATTTTTTCGGAATATGTGAGATTTGTTAGACTTTTAATGACAATACCGGAATCCTCTTGCACCAACGAAATAAGTTTTTTGACTCTTCGCCAGTTAAACAATTATTTAGGACTTTCCATGCTAAAAATTCGCTTAAGTTACGTTGCTATTTTATATGTTTATTCGAAACTACGGCGCCGTTTTCTGATATCATTCAACCGCACGCTGAACTCCAAGCATCGACAACTCAAATTATAGATTACAATATTGCTCTAAAGTTTGCCTTAGTTTGTTTGATGATTGTTTTTCCTAACAAATTTTTGTGACTATTTCCATAGCATTGTTTTTGTTGCTTTTAGATGTCAAACAATTATACTAAATATACTTTCTTTTTCTATATATCGAATTACATGAGTTATTGATTTATGTCTGCGTATACCTTAACAGTCTGAATAAAAACATTTTTCTTTTTTGCAAATTTTTAATTTTGCTCTTTACAAAACAGCCGAGGTTAAAAAAAAACGAGTCAGCAAAAACGCTATAATGCTAGTGTGAAAACTGTTTCGCAAAAACTCGATACAAAAACGATGTTAATGAAAATTTCGCTGACTAGCGCAAAATCTTTATTACAGTCCACAACAATATTGTTGGTCTTGGCAATACACGATCGTCGCATTGAGCTCTAAAGCTCAACAGATTTAAATAATAAATTCTTGGCTTCCTTGTATCATTTTTGAACTTCGCAAAGTCCAATAACATTGCTGATGACTAAGCGATTAGCTCCTACCGATTTGAAATTGTAAGCATTTATTGTTGAGTTAGCCAAATAGAGTATAATTTTGTACTACAAGTTCAAAAGTACATTTATTGAAACGGATAGTATAAATAAAATAATCAGTGGTCAAAAACTGAAGTTCCACATTTTTTTGGCTTCTACGATAGGCATAAACGATGTTTTTTTTATTGTAGAAACGCGCAATTTTACCAGGTTCCTATACTTGGTAATCGGTTAAAAAATTATAGAGCTGAGAATTTTACAAATTTAAATCTCAAGTGTTTTTTTTATGTATTTTGCCAAGAAAAGTCAAGACAAAATTTAACGCTATGCATGCGGTACTAACTCAAGAAAAATTTAAGCTTTGATGAAAAGTACCAAAGAAAAAAATTTCAATTCCACAAAACAAAGTGTGATAGTCTAAAAAAATTTAGAAGTTTTTTTCAGGCATATATAACAATTTTATTTAATTTCAGCAATGTATAAAATACATTTTTAGCAAAAGTTCAAAATTTTTACAATAAATATATACCTGTACTTTTTTAATTCCCGACACTAAAAATTTGTACTTATGCAAAATGTTCCTACAAAGATAAACCGGAACTTTCGATGGTAAGAAATATTTTCTTAACTGAATAAATAAACGCTGCTGTACGTAGGTCATTGCAAAGGGCAAACCTATTGGCTGTTTCTTTGACTCCCCTGCATGCAGTTTCCATTACAGTTTGTAGACCATAGTCCACAATTTCCGCTTCAGAGGTGCAGTCACGTATCATTTTTAGTTTCTTATTAGGTTTGAATTTAGGCTGTAACATGGCAACAAAGATGGGTCATTTTAAAATCATTACTATTTAAAAGCAAAACAACTTACTTTGCCGCCCGTAGCTTTATTCAAGGAATTGAATATTTCACGAATCATAGCATTCTCCCGTTTAACATTCATTTTACCATACGAGACGTGATTTATATTTTTGAGATACTCAAAATAGGACACTGTGACGCCACCAGCATTACATAAAAGATCTGGTATCTGAACAACTTTTTTCTTTAGAAGTATTTTATCAGCTGCTGGAGTTGTAGGTCCATTGGCTCCCTCTAATATCAATTTGGCTTGAATTTTATCAGCGTTTGCAGCAGTTATAACTTTCTGTATAGCACAAGGCATTAAAATGTCACATTTTTCAGTTAGCAAACTAGTGGGGTGTTCTTTTGCCTTTGGATAGCCTTTGAGGGTTTTCTTCTTGGCGTAATATTTTAATGCGTCCTGAAAATATATGCATAGAAAATACACATTAATGTATATGTGAACATAACATTATATAATATTTATGTTTTGGGCTCATTAAAAAAAATTGTGCAATAAGAACCAAGTTTGTCCCTTAAATACAGAAAAAAGCAAAAAAAAAAACGCTAGAAAAATGTCCAAACCGATTGAAATTGAACTTAAATAACTCAACACATCGATTTCATGCCCGAAAAATCTCCGTATGACAAGATTTGTTCCACCTTTTATAGTTTTTTGTTGAAAGTTTTAAGGTATCTCAAGTACTTGTTCAAATCTGAAAATTTTCGCCCAAAATAGCTATTGTCTTTTGAAATGACAGTATTTCTGACAAGCTCTAAAACGCTGAAAGTTAGGTCAAATCTTGTCGCATGGAGATTTTTTTGGGCATGAAATCGATGTGCTTTTATCTCCTCTACAATATTGGTCCTAACATATTTTTCTACTTGTGGCCTAGTTTCCGAGTTATTGAGCGAACTTTTTTGTTCGGTCTATCACAATCAACCTCAGCACTACTAAATCAGCTGACGCTTAGATCATCATGTTACTATCCGAAAAGACTAATTTCAAATAGGAATTTGCAACGCTGCCTCCCAGACTATTACACAACTAAGTCATGGTCATTACCAGCCTACTCATATCTCTTATTTATATTTTCAAAATCTTATTAGCCAACCGGTTGTAAAAGTATATTGTCTGCTTGAATGCTAACCTTGATATCTATTCCATCTGGATTCATAAGTTTACAATCGGTTTTTTCGATACCAATTATTTTGGCCCCAGCTTCTTGAACGTATTTGCAAGCATATTGAGCAACGTTGCCAAAACCATGGCATATTGCCGTTTTACCCTTCCAGCCAGTTTTCCATCCCATCCAATCCATCCAGTCTTTATCTTGGATAAAAGTATCTCCCGCTTTCCATAATCCTCGACCTGTTGCAGATGCTCGACCATTAATACCACCATTGTGTACTGGTTTTCCAGTACAAATGGCCGAAGAGTTGATATCATCATACCCTGCAGTAAAATTATTGAGTAAGTTGTAATTTTGAGTAAGTTACATGTGTACATACCAAGAGTCTTCTGGTACTGATCGCACATCCAACTCATTTCTCTTTCACCAGTATTCATATCCGGAGCTGGTACATCAATTCCAGGACCTATCATTTTCTTTTTTAACATTTCCATGGTGAAACGTCGCGTTATGGTCTGCAATTCTCCTACTGAATATTTCTTAACATCGATTGCAACCCCACCTTTAGAGCCTCCAAAAGGCACATTGACACAAGAGTTCTTGAATGTCATTAAATATGAAAGAGCTTTTATTTCATCAGGATTCACATCTTTTGCATATCTGAGACCTACGAAGAGAAAGTTTTAACTGACTGTAGTGTAGAGTTTTAGGTATATATGGCAAACCTCCTTTCAGCGGCAGTCTATGTCGCATATGATGGCCACGAAATGCGGATATCAGTTCATATTTTCCGTTTTCTCTCAAAAGTGGAAAAGTGACTTCCAGGACGCATGTTGTTTTTCCAATCATTTGTAAAATAGCACTTACACGGGATGCTACTCGGTCCGCTTTCATTTTTGGATATTTAGCTGCCACTTCCTTCACCAGCTCATCTTCCATAAGCTGTGCTGCTCTGTGGTAGTAGTACTGAACCATTTTTGACATTGGTGGATTTTTAGATTTGGGAATGTCCTTAAGTTCCTTGGGAATTTCATGTTTATACCGTTTTACTAATTTTAGATATCTGGGTAATTTTAAAGTGAGATTCGTTGAAGCACAAATACTACAGAATTTTTTCGACATTTTAAGACTAAAAATTTTGAAATTGTATGAACATGAAATTCGAAAGGTGACCTAATGGTTTAACTTTTTTTTTTATACTGATTTAATTTGAAATAAAAACATAAAAATGAAAATTACATAATTTCCTATGAAATCGTTGTTTTGTATGAATGAACATTGCAAAGTATCCTATGGAATATAACGCGTTTCATGATGAAGTTACTAAAGGTCATGGTTCAATTATAAAGTTTGATGAAATGCTAAGTGCTTCTCCTTTCTCATACATCGCTTTCAACACTATTGTCAAAATAATGTCTTTTGAAAGGCCTAAAAACTCCATGCCTAATAAAGCGCAGTGCTCCGAGTTGCCAAGAGGTTCATGAGCAGTCACATAATATCTACTATTATTAAATGAGATATATAAATATATATTTGGCCAAACTAATTCCAAAAACGGCTGCTTGGAGATTTGGTGCACGGCTGAGCAAAATAATATACGCTTGCTGGGGCGTTGCAGAGCTCTAAACTTTAATTTTTATAACATCAGATCAAGATGTAGTAATGGAATTTGGTAAACGGATGTAGATTATATGTATCTTAAATTGTATTAAAAGTAGGCTGAATCGGAAAAGTGGGCATGGCACTTTCAAAAATTGAAAATTTAAATTCAATTTTACTCGAAAACGACACCTACGGTTTTCATAAAAATTTTATAGATGATAACACTGCAAGCAGTCATCAATACAAGCTAAGTCACTATGCTGGAAAAACTCGTTGAAGGGCGTGACAGAGTCCACAATATGTGCAAACATTATAATGCGAGAACTAAAAACGTAATCGTTATGAAATTTAATATGGCGAATATAATTGCTATATGATATCTCATAACCAAAAGTAGGCGTAACGCCTTCCATACTAACAGAAATCGTTTAATGTTATAAGTGTACTATGGGATTAATGCTAATAAAATTTGACTTAGAATTATCGGTTACTATAAGCTTTGAAATTAAATGAAACTTTACGGAATTGCATCAGTGAGCGTGGCTCCTTCCATATAATCAAAAAGTTGTAAGCTTATTTTAAGCGATTTATTCCAGCAATATGGTGTACTCGCTATAAGGTACATTTAAAATAAAAGCGGGCGAAATAGAACCAGTGGGCGTGGAAACTCCTATACAAGTAAAGTAGCATGACAAATGACTTATTTAGCACTGGATTGAAGTTGGACTCGATTGTTTAAGGGGGTGTGTCGAGGCCCTAAATTTAAAGGCTAATTACGGTATGTCTTGAAAATTATTGAAGCTATTGTAATAAAATTTGATATGCAGATGCCGATCACCAATAGTATAATTTATTGAGCCAAAAGTAGCCGGAATTGAAAAGTGGGAGCGTTATTCCGATCTTTTTCGACTTTCTTAATCTATTTCAACCTTTTTTATCATTTTCAATACACTACGCTCTAACTTTTTTCGACTTTTACCACGTTTAAACTTCTTTTTAAACTTTTTGGGTTTTTTCAACATATTTCATACACTATTTCAACTTTTTTCAACATTTTCCCTTGTTCTTACTGACTGAATTTACTAAGATTTTTCAACACAACTTTATTCGACTTTTTCAACATCTTTCAAGTTTTTTCAACAGTTTCCATATTTTATCGACTTTTTCAACTTTTTTCAACATTTTCCATATTTTTTTCGACAAATTCAACCTCTTTGAACTTTTTTTTCAACATTTTCTATATTATACCGATTCTTTCAGCCTTTTCAACTGATTTAACAATTTTTAACGTCATTCAACCTTTTTCATTATTTTCCGTTTTTTTTCCACTTTTCAGCCTTTTTTGAATTTATTTAAACCTTTTTCATTTTATGTTTTTCAAAATTTTCCGACATTTTTCAACTTATTTATATTTTCAATATTTCTTCGACTTATTCAACATTTTCTATGATTTTCGACTTTTTCAAATATCTTAAATACTTAGTTTCGATATTTTTCGACGTTTAAACATTTTTTAACTTTATTCAACTTTTTTTCGAGTGTTCAACCTCATTCAACTTTTCCCATCATTTTCCATATTTTATCAACTTTTTCTGCATTTTTCAACGGCTTCAAACTTTTCTAATTTTTTCGAGTTTTTCAACCCTTTTGAACTTTTTTCAACATTCTCCATTTATATTGAATTTTTCAGCTTTTTCCCCAGTTTCTACATCTCTCAACCTCTTTCAATTTTTTTCGACATATTCACCCTTTTTGTCGGCTTTTTTAACGATTTTCCAAATTTTTCAACTATTTTAACATTTTCCATACTTTGACTTATTTAACCTCTTTCTATTTGTTGTAACATACCATATCTTTTTTTTAATTTTTCAGCCTGTTCACTTTTTCCAATAGTTTTAAACTTTTTTCGAATTATTCAATCACTTTCAACTTTTTTAAGATAAAGTTGTGGAAAGGTAGTATGCCTAATGTCAATTCATTCGCTTATCCCTTATTTAAGATTAATTAAATTGAAATTAATATATCATGCAGTAAAAATCCACTAAGATATAATGAATCTATATATTAATACGTGAACATTGAATCTTGTGGTACACTTTTAGAGTATTTACTATAAAGAGAAGGGAATGGTACTTATATCATTGGAAAGGTACTGTTCCATAGATGTGCAGAAAAAAAAAATCAGGTGTATATGTTGCCGTTAAGGCAGGTAAAATAAAGTCAACATATTTACATGATTCCCCCATACAAAACGCATTAACGCCTAACGCCTAATGAAAAAAAACGCTGTCACAGCTGAGCCGCCTCACCGATTTTGATGAAAATTGATATGAAGATAAGTTGAGCCTTAAGTAAATATATTTGTTTAGAGTGGGCGGTGCCACGCCCCTAACAAGAAAAAACACCTCTACGACTAAACTAATGGATCGATTCTGATTAAATTTAGTTTGGATACAAATTGATCCCTCAACAACCCTAAAAACTGTAAGTTCTTTTGGTGGGCGTGGCACTGATCCTAGCAAGAAAAAACGCCTCCACGGCTAAACTAATGGACCGATTGTGATGAAATTTAGTTTGGATATAGATTGAACACTTAAAAACATTTCTCTAAGCTTTCACTTCTTTTAGTGGGCGTGGCACTACTCCTTACAGAAAAATCGTTTTCACTGCTAAACTAATAGACCGATTTTGATAGAATTTGGTACAGGGATAGATTGAATCCTGGTGCCAGTGCCACGGTGCCTCCAATAGGAAAATATTTTTTCACAGCTAAACTAATGGATTTTGATGAAATTTGATATGGATATAGATTGCACCCTAAGGAAGAGAAAGAGGTAGGAATAAACAACATGATAAAAAATAGCTCTCTTTAGTTTAGTTTTTTAATAATGAAAAGTATTTTTTGTTACTTTTACGCGCGCATCAAATGAGTACTATAACTAAATACTTTTGTAAAACGGTGCTGTAAGGGGTCGTCCATTAATTTCGCATACATATTATACATTTACAACTTTGAAAATTGATAAGGAATAAAATAAAATAGTGATTCCATTAGCCGGAATGAGCTCGGTCCCAACCATCACGAATAATCGGAGTTTACTGATTTAGTTTGAGTTACAGTTGCGATGTACCTTTTTTTTGTTTAAAAATAAACGAAAAATATGGTTGTGTTGTGCTTTGAAGAAGATTGATATTGGGTTGGACTGAACGGTAAAGGGATAAGGAGAGACAAATTTTGAGTCAAAATCAAATAGTCCGCGTAATAGAAATTATGCAGCACTAATAGAATGTTGTTCTGCGCTCAAATGTAAATTAAATGTAATTCCAAAGGTGAGATGAGGTGAGGTGAGGTGAGGTGAGGTGAGGTGAGGTGAGGTGAGGTGAGGTGAGGTGAGGTGAGGTGAGGTGAGGTGAGGTGAGGTGAGGTGAGGTGATTAGTGAAGCTAAATAAGATCATAATCAATGAACAAAAACGTTTTGTTGTTAATAGGTCGGCAAAATTCTTCTAAGATTAAAATTTAGTGCCAACGGTCGAATTTCGACCTCAGGCGATACTAGTTAAAATAAAAAGACGATGCTTCTGTAAATTAATCGCATGTTTTCGGAGTTTTGCCTCACTGTGACTGATTGTCACAGTTGGTGTTTTTTTTTTAAAATGGTTTCAGGTATTTTACTAGATCCCTATTCACTTTCTCGAGGATAGACATAATCCAGTTGTTTATGTTGTTCCTTATGTCGGTAGTATCGTATAACAAATAAAACAAATGCAATTAATCTTTTAACAATTATAATATTTATTTTGCAACTTGAGCATTAATTTCTTTTATATTTAGCATTTTACTTGTATATTTTTTTTTTTTTATTTTAAATATATTTTATAACTACTCGTAAGTATTGATTCTTTGCTACACAATTGCTATTTTTTAATATTTAATTATATTTTTGTTTGCTTGTATTAAATAAATATATTATTGTTTTAGTATTATATTATTAAATTAAAACTTATTTTTATAAAATAACTAAATATAAAACTCTCGAGTCTCACGGAAGCACGCTGGCTGAGAAAAAACAAAATCATAATTGTTATATTAAGGCATTAAACTAAAAAAGATTAAACAAAACTGAAATGAAAAAAATTATTAAGACACCAAGATGGGGTCATAAGATCACAGATCATGTTCGAAGACGCTACGTTTGGGACAAAACTAATAAATATCACATGATTTTGATTTTTTTAATATTTCATGGCATTTTTTTTTTATATAAATAGTTTACTGTAGTTCTTAGGCAAAGGGGAATAGGACAGTTGATGTTAGTTTTCACCGATAACCTTCGTATCCGAACTTCTGTATCTTGGTGAAATAATAATAACTTTGAAAAAATATTAGCACAGTCAACCTTTCACTAACGCAACGACGAGATTTGGCTTAAAATTTTAGTAAAGTTATTTAACTTTTAAAGTTGGCATATATGGAACAAAATGAATCAGTAAGTTTTCTGCCTATAGTGGGATGCAGGTAAAAAGCATTTTTTTTTTAGCCCAAAAGGCATTTCAAGACCATTTGGCCTTAAAAACCGGCTTAGCTTGAGTACTATCATGTATATTCCTTGGCAAATTCTTAGCACTTTTTTATGGATAATTTTTTCCCAAAAGTTGCTACATTAGGAAATTATAACAAATATATAAAAAAATGTTTATAAAAAAAAAATTCGGCTTTTACGAGTATTAGCATGCAATGAAGTCTCGATATTGGTAAGCCCAGAAATCTTTTTTTGTGATTCTTATTAGCCCCTCTATGATATTTACGAAACGACGGCGAGCGACGGCGTCCAACATTTTAAATTCTTAGCTGAATTCAGTAAAAGCAGTTGAAAATGATATCTGATCGATGACATTCGTAAAAATTCTTGCACAATTATCACTTTATGCGAAAGGTGCAAAATCCATGAGTTGTCCTTCTAAAAATCTGACCGTTTTCTGTAGAACATTCTTACGCAAGCGCTTCATGACGCCAAGATAATATTCTTTATTTATCGTTTGAAGGCGAACAATTTAAATTAAAATTCCATTTTATTTAACAATTTTGGATGGTAAATGTGAATTTCTATATTAGAATGTTTTGAAATTACTCTAAAAATTATACCATAAGAAACATTTCAGTTAATAAGATAATTTCATGAATGATATTAGCACACTGATTCCGAAAATGACCACTTATTTTTTCAATCAGATTCGGTCTTCCAGATATTTCATTTTAAAAAAGCAAAGGTTTTCAAAAACATCATTTAAATGGAAGCCAAACATCTATACCAAAGGAATAGAAAAATTATACATCTAAATATAAAAACATTATTAAAACTGTGCCCACAGTAAAAACAGATATGCAAAAATTTCAGATGGCTTACATAAAAATAAGTATAAAGTTTCCATGTGGAAAAATCAAACTTATTTGAAATGTTTGATTTAGTGCCAAAAATTGAAATTCGATAAAGTTATCTACTTCTTTATTTGCTGACGATCCTCTCGCTTTTGGTCATTAGCTCATAAAGTGCGTGTACAGAGAAAAAAACAACACATCGATTTAATGTACATAGACCTCTGTGTGATAAAATATGACTTAGTAACGCCGTTTTTGGATGTCTTTTAAAAGCATAGTTTTTTAAACTCGACAAAAATGTTGACCTTATGCCTTGAATATTTAATGAATTTGATCAAAAGTTCATAAGTACAAAATCAGTGTTTTGCGGTAGAGGGTTTTTGAGATTATAAAACGTTTTCGAAAAACATAGTCTATATATACATACATTTAAAAGTGCTCAATGGCTTTGGGTTTATCAAACGAAATAAATAAATAATTCTTCAATAGTGCAAACTTTACTCATAACTATGTAGAAAAAAATTACGTTATATACTTTTGACCAAAAATCGTAGTTATTACATAAACACATGAATTTTTTTGTGGAAAATTGTCTGTCTATACCATAACTTGAGTTAGAACTTTTTGTGACTTTTGACCTTAAATATTTTGAAATTTCAGTTTCTAGAGATTACCAGATCATACCATTGGTTACAAGATCACAAAAGTAAATCGATCGCGAACTCTGTGTCTTTGAGTTTTAAATAAAAAAAAATGACATGGGTTTATTGCAGTATCGAATTTAGGGTATAACCGAGCTTAAACGGGTCTATATCCGCCGATTTCAGAGGGTGACAAATTATGTATAGAGCAATGTTAGATCTATCAGATGAATGACAAAATCAAGAGAAATCGAGAAAAACGTTGCGTTTTCTTTTTCAGTCACTGTGTACATACGTGCCCTTACAAATCTTAGTGTCTTCAAAAACTATTTTGACTTTTTTTTAAAAAATTTTTATACAAGCGAAACTTAAAAATATCATGATTCAATTATAAAGGTTGTAGCGATGCTATATTATTATTCTTCCCCATGAATGATTTTACGCGTCAAATGTCAAAATTAGTTCAAACAAACGATATTTTTGACAATAATCGTTGTTATTTTTGACACTTTCAAAGAAAAGCTTGACAGCTTGCAATAAACCTTATACTTCAAGATTCATGAAAAATATAAAGAGAACATTATAGTAAAGCCTTGACTAAATAAGATCTAAATAAAAATAACGCATTTAAAATAGACAACGCTTTCATGTATTGCGAATATATCGTTCGGCAACGAATAAAACGTTCGCATTACTTGAAAGTGAGTTACATAGTGAAGAATTTTTAAAAAACTATTTTTTTTTAATTACATAGGTTATATATTAAAAACTATGTTTACGAATTATTTTTTTACAAATACAAAATATGGTCTTGCAAACACAAAAAAAAAAAATATTTTGAATAATTTATTACAAGCGACATCGGCACTTAAAAAAATTACAATTATTTTTGCATTATACATAATTACAATTAAAATTCTGATTCTATTCTATGATAAAACTAAACTAATTTTTTTTTTATTTTGTTATAAGTAAAAAATTTTTGTAAATTAAAATATTTTAGTGGAAATTAAAAAATATACGAAAAAAATGTTTTTTTTTACAAATTTTAAAAATTACACTTAAAATTTTACATCACGTTTTTCAATGTTTGATAGCATTTTGTTGGAAAATTTTTTGATATTTTTGAAACCTTCAAACTGTATAAGAATCTCCCTCGAATTTGGTTGTAATCTCTAGTTCTTCATCATTGAAATTGCATTCGATTTGACTTACAATTTTGCACTCTGTGTCATTTAGGTTAAAAGTTCAAGCAGCAATAGCTTTTTTTAACTTTTACACTATCCATAGCTTAACTCAATCATCGTCCTTTTTGTCAGTTTTTAGATCATATTTAGCACACAATTCTTCAGGTGAATAGCTAAAATTAAAAAGAGCTCATGTAAAAATTTGTCCTAACAAGGTATTTATTTGATTCTTAAAGTGTTACATACCCAATTAAATTTTGAAGATCACAAACAAATCTATAGACGTAACGTTTTCCGGCGGTTTTATGTATGATATTTTTATCATAGTAGTATCGTAGACCTCTGCTTAGCTTTTCGTAATTCATTTTTGGTTTATTTTTACGTATGCCCCAGCGACGTGCGACCTGAAATGATAAAAATTTCAATGATATAAAACATAACTTTACGTGTTGTGCACGTAATGATTCTGATCAAAACAAGGAGGAGGAAAATTTAAAGACATTTTCGTCAAGACTTGTGAACTATTGCGCAAAGTAAATAATGCAGTTGTTTTGAACAAACATTGAGTGTGGTTTTGATTAAAAGTGAAAAAAAGACAATATTTTGTATTTGTCCTGCAGACAATTTTGACATTAATCTTTTTTGTATAGGACTTATGACTTTAATTTGGAAATAAAAATTCTTTAAGTGAAAAAAAAAAAAACTTCGAAGCGAACTTCAAATGAGATAAAAACGTGGTTAGGAAATGCTAATTTTCAAGACTTTCAGAACTTTTCTTCAATTGCATTTAAGAATGCACCCAAAAATAAGCACCCTTTTTTCGTGACTTACCTCATCTGGATCGGTTAGCTTAAATTCCCAACCATCGCCGGTCCACGAAATAAAACTTTGACACGTCTTATCCATTAAGAGTTCTAGTAAAAATTGCCACAACTGAATCGGTCCCGATCCAGTAAAACACGGCACACCACCCTGACCGGGATATGCACTCAGCAACGCTTTATCCAAGCCTATTGAACTGATATACGAATGTGCACCACCATGATGTGCACTCCACTGATCTGGAGGTGGTTGTCCTGCCATTGTTTGAAATTGTGGCGCATCGTAGGGTGCAAATTCTGGTGGATAGCCATCGTGAAAACGTGAACGTGCACCATATGGATTGTACTTCTGTTCGGGAGCATTAATACCATAAAAATCGGGACTACTATCAAGGTAACTCGACTGACTCTGATGATCCTGTGATGAGATGGTGCTATGATAGTCATTGTCATCATAATGCGAAGCATTGCCGCTACCACCACCACCAGCAAGATGCGCTGGTAGACCAAAACTTGATAAATCGGTGGGATCGGTTTGAACGCCATTGCCTCCTCCTCCCATACCAGGATATGTGGATGTGTTTTGGCAGGGTTCCTCTTTCATTTGATGTTGTGAATAGAGTGCAGCTGCTGCGGCTGAGTTTCGCATTGCCATCTGCATGTAATTGAGATTGGCATTGTTATTGTTGGTTGTGGCGCCACCTAAGGGACTATTGGAGGAGTGACCACCACCATTCGTATTACTGCTGCTGTTGTTGTTGTTGTTGCTGCTGTTGTTCGCGCTGCTCGTGTTGTTCGTTGAAGTGGTTGTGACGGAGGAGGATGTTGTTTGTTGGGATTGCTGCTGTTGTTGCTGTTGCTGCTGCAGTTGGGAGGAGGTGGACGAGGAGGAAATACTTGAAGGTGGCAACATGGATGGATTGTTGACCGATTGTTGGGATGGTGGCGGGGTATCGTTGCGTTCATGGTTACTGCTATTGTTGTTGTTGTTGTTGTTGTTATTGTTGCTATAACCTGAAAATAGAGAATAAATGCAAATTAGATAACTTGATCGTGATTGTTGGGTTGTTGGGAAAATAATTTATTTGGACCTAAAATTTTACAAAGTTTTGATTTCCTTCAATGAAAAATGGTCAAAATCTTACAAATTTTTACAATTTGTGCTCGGAAATTTTCAGTATTTTCAGATATTCTGCAAATAGTTCATTTCCTGTCTTTAACAATTTTTGAACCAAAAAATATTTAGAACATTTTTTTATTTTAAAATCAAAGCTTCGAGGATTCGCTGGAATTTTGCTTCAATTAAAACAAAAAATTGTTAGTTTCTGACAAGATTTGCGCTCTCTAGCCATTTTTCAATAAAAAAAAAAAAAAATTAAAAAAAAAAATGTTTTTCGGCATTTAGCTTAAATTATTAAAAAACCGAAACATTTTTTCAAAATTTGGCCTCGAGGATTTGTTGGAATTTTGCTTCAATTAAAAAAAAAAATTGTTAATTTCCAACAATATTTGCGCTCTCTAGCGATTTTTTAATCAAAAACTCGATTTAGGACCTCTGTGCAGTACATTTGCAACCATTTGGAAAAAATAAGTTTTTTTAAAGGAAATTCAACAAGGAATTCAGTGGTATTACTTTGAATTGCTACTAAAATGCCGTTGACACTATAAATCAACTTTAAACAATTGTTTTGTTATAAAAAATGACTATAAAACACGAAAACACGAAAAATCGCAAAACGCTCAAACTTCACAACTCGCTATCGATACCTTCGATAACAAATAAATTCCCGATAAACATGCTCACTCATATAATGCCCAAAATATGTAAAAAAATTGGAGCCCTTTAAAAATGGATCGGTCGGAAAGTGTTCGTTTTGAAGAATGTCTCATACAGATAACAGGATGAATGGTTAGAAAGATACATATATGAATGGATGGAAAATTAGTTAGATAAGTATAGTGATAGATATCTAGATAAAAAATAGATAAATTGATTAAAAGCTAAATACATAGATAGATAGATGTACATATGTACATATATTGGTATATTAACAGGTAGATTGATAGATGGATATATAAAATAATATACAGACAAATGGAAAAATAGACGGATAGATGAATGTATTGATAGATAGATATATGGATTGATGAATGTATGGATTGATAGAGAGATGGATAGATGAGAATATAGTAGTAAGAAAAATAAATAGATAGTTAGAAAAAAAGGATGGAGAAATAGATAGATAGATTGATATGTAGGTAAACAGATATTAAAAATATATAGATTGGTTAAAGTTCGTTATTATTCTTCAATTGCCACTTTAATACATATTTACTAATAAAGCAATATTTATTCAAAATGAACATGAACAACAACAAAGATTATCAATCATTGTACATATAGAATGTGTCTGAAATTGATCAGCCGATAAGCATTACGACCTACTAGAATTTCATCAAAATGTAGCTGTGGCTCCAATATGAATAATTAGCATAATTCTCAGTTAGTAGTTGCCGCATCTATCTTAATGAATTCTTGAATAAAATAACTAAAATATGCTAAGATGTGAGCATAAAAGGCGTATCTTACACCATTTCGAATTTTCTTATTCTTCTTATTTTTAACTTTCAAATAGATATACATAGATACAAACACAAATGCTGATTCGATATCATTCGGAAACCAATCAAAATGTAAAGCAACACCAATACCAAGAGATATGACGACGACGACGCATAATCAAGATTCATTCAATTTTATATCATCATTGCGGTCGTCGTCGACAATTTCTTCTACATCAACAACGACGGCAACAGAAACCTCTTAGATACTCGCATTCAAACTGGATATTGGATACTGGAACTTGGTATGCAACACCATCAGCAGGCGTTCACATCAAATGAAGTGTTCAATTGCACACACATGTGCAAAGTACGAACTTTGCTGATTTCTATAAAAGCGCAGGTAGACCAAGTCAACAACTACCTACCTACATACCTACAAACACTGAAGCTCATTCATTCATTCATCCATCCATTCACTCGCATATTCACTCAAACAAGCTTTCGGATATTTTGTGCTCGTATGTAGGGAAGGAAGCACACAAAAGCACAGAAGAATGAACAAAGACGACAGCAAGAGGAAAACCTGTTGAATTGTTGGATAACGTAGAGATTGAAAACACCACGGGAATCCATCTATCTACAACCATTCATTTATAACATGTAGTCATTCATTCATACAACTTGCGAGTATTGTATTCTCATGCTTTAACTATGTGATTCGTTAGCGGCTTTTAAACAATTTCAATACTGCGCAGATACAATAGCGGCATAATAAGGTGGCCCATATTATAGAAAACAAAATTTTCATAGCAGCAATTTTGTTAAGACATTCCATAGAAACAATTTTGTGATTTTTTTATATAATGTAGTTCATACTCTTTTCAAAAGTCGAGATGGGCACCAGTGCCCCATTACGTTTTTTGCCGCCCTTAAATTAATTAAAAATAAAAAATTCACCATTGCCTAGTGAAACGGACACCCCTACAGCATGTCGTTGTTGCCGTTGGCGGCCCGAATAGGCACAAGTCTGAGTTATTTGTTATGGGCAGTCTCAGCCAAATGAAATACACTTATTTTCTAGGTTTTCATTGTCCTTTGTCTCCATATATTTCCGAAATTGATCTTGTGCCAACATAAACTTTTATTGATTTTCAACATATTATAGTGGGGTTCTTTTGAAAAAAAATCTAAAAAAATACACTCAGCGTTATCGTTTCCTTGATTCTAACTTTGCTTTTAAGCTCTACGCCAGTGGTGGGCATGGAAATCTAACAAAAGGGCTAAGCAACAACATCAAGCAACAACAAACAAAATTTTAAAGTTTTTTTGCTGTCATTTCCGAATTCGCCAACAGCAACAGCAAAAAAAACCAAAATTGCACTACAAACAAAAACAAGTGCTACATTCGTCAAGACCGTGGCTGGACAAAACGTACCGCACGCGGGACTGCGGCAGAATGAGAATAACTTCTCATATAAGTATATAAAGCAGAGAGCGTAAAATTTAATTCAGTTTGCTTTGAAAAGCGAACAAAGCACAACTACACATGCATTGGAGAACATTTAAGAGAAACACACGTGTAGTGGTGCCCAGCTCTGGTCAAGACACAATGCGGCGCCGTCGCTTAAGCTTTGTGTTTTGTTTTTGTTTTCATTTGAATTCAAGTCAACGCTGTGCCTCGATAGCGTTAAAATTCTGCGAATTTTTTTTTTCGCTTGCTTGTGCGTCGGATAACGGTGCGGATAGGGACACTACGTGCCCACCACTGCTCTACGCTATACCGAAATGTGGCCGAGTTAGTTTCTTGGTAAATCAGTATAACAAATTTCTCCCTAGATAGAGCAGCCAACTTCACGTTCTGTCAAAATTGCGAACTAAATTTGGTTTACATTGACACCAACAATATTTAGTCAGGCCATAAGCAAAATCTATGAACTTGATGGTATTTTGACATAAAATAGACCCAGATGCTCTTGTTTAGATATGACACTAAGGGTTTCAAATATTTAGAATATATGGATATCTATACGACATGCCATTAGCAAAAGCTTTCTATTGTCAATAACCCACAACAAAGTAGTCAGATTTTGCGTCATAAGTCGTAAGCTTTGCACTTTGCAAATTTTAAGCTCTTAAACATATGAATCTAAGAAAAAATTATATTTTTATTAACAATACTGCCGTACTAAGCGAAAAAGACGTATCTCAAAAAAAAAATATCCGAGATTCTTATGGCATCGGATAGCTTAAGAAATTACGCGTCTAATGAAATACTCCAAATGTCGGCATCTTAACTCAATCATATAAAAAATCTACTAAGAAAATTTCCTCTATCTGAATTTTACAGGTATTTCAACAAGCTGACATAAACAAAACATCAATTATCTCGAAATTAATTTTTTTGAGATACGTCTTTTTCGCTTAGTACGGCAGAATAGTAAGAGCAAAGTCTAAGCCAAATGGCTACACATTTACGGTTGTGTAAGAAACATCATATAGAAAAGTCAAAATTTTTCTATGAGAAGCCCCTTGTTTAGAACTTAGCGAACGATTTTGATAAAAATGTTTTCAAATTCACATTTCAAGAAATCTACTGAGAGAAAGAGGTTTTCATCTTCAACCGTCATGAGAAAAATATTTGAAAGCTTTACATACAGATTCTTAAAATTTGCAGGTCGGAAGCTATAGATTACTTCTTATCGCTGAACTCGACTCCTGTCTTTTTATGAACAACTTTGCGTCAGATAACAAACCTCTCCAGACTCTCGTAAAAGATCGTTTGTAACCATGTCTAAGTCAAGTTAACTCACGTTTATCTCAAAAAATTGACATGTATGCCAAAATCTGACGGCAGGCAGATTCGACTACAAAATTCATTTAATGACCCTATGTTGATATCAGTCGATGTTTCTTTAATTTAACTGCACACAGTCCTATAAAATTATAAAGTTCGTAGGAACGCTTAAGATTTACATAAATCGCACAAAAATGTACGGAAAAATCCCACGCATAATTTAATTGTAAAAAGTAGAGCAGACTCTTACAACTGAATTATTGGGTTACAAACGCAACGTATACCAATGTAATATAAGAAAAGAATTAAATTAGTCAACAGAAATAAAATTTCAAATGTTTGGGGAAAATAATGCGAAATAAAAATCACTTTTTGAACTATGGCTTGTCCTTTTTGTGAAGGTTTGATTGCTACAACTAGAAAATCAAGACGCAGTTTAAAATGTGTAACTGAATTAGATTTTTTTTTTCTAATTCTTCAACATATTTTATTTAATTACTTAAATTAGATCCACTCTAACACAGTAACTCGCATGTGAGCACTATTGTGTAGATATGAGCAATTTATGAAAATTTTGAAAAGCGCCGAAGCAAAGAGCAGCTGCTGTTCACTCCTCCCACTTTACACACACTACGAGTACTTGCATGGACCAAATCACGTAGAGCTTTGATTCGTTGCGTTATCAATACAAACAACGGCGTGTACTTGTAGATGAAACCAAAATAAAATAGCACGTAGATACAAATGCTGTGCTCTTTTTGTTTTTGTTTTTTTTTTTTTGTTGCCAGAGAGCAAAAAACTTAAAATTTAATTGCTCGTTAGTTAATCAAGTGTTTAACAATTGTGAGTCGGTCGTTGGGGGGCGCTGATGCTTATGGGCATCACCACAACATTGTAACACCAAATCTTCTATTAAAACACCCTCCCTCCCACACAAAAACAACAAAAAAAAAAAACGTAATATTGAATAAAATTCAACTGCTGACTTGTTGCTGCCTCCGCTGTATATCTTTGCGATACTTTATTGACTTTATGCTTGCGGGTGAATCAACAAACAACTGAACGCCAGAATATAAATAAATGGCTATTTAATTATTTGTAGCATTTCAAATACGAGTGTGCAAGCGTTTAACGATGATGCTCACACCCTGGTTTCGCATAATTAAATGCGCAGAGGCAGGCAGGCAGGCGTTCTGTTGGATACAAACCTAATTGAGATACTACTCGTCCAAAGCTACTGCCTGCTAATGCAGTAAATTAAATATTTGTGGTTTTTGAGAAATCTTTTGATGTCATTATTAATGCTCAAATTTATGGTGTGAAAATAATTAAAGCTGTGTAAATATTTATTTCAGTGGTATTTTTGAAATATAAAATTCCACACCGCATTTCATTTATATTTAAAAGATTTTAGCATCTGCATTAGATTTAATATGGTAATTTTTTATTGTACTTTTTTTTGTGTGTTTATAGTAGCGACAAAATTATTATGTTGGAATTTTTGTTAATAAACTAATTGAGTGTTAACGGTGAGCTATGAAATTAACTAATAATTTGCTAAAAATGTTTTATTTTGCCTTCAAGGGTTAATTTGTGTAGAATTGATATTTTAACTTTTTGATAAAAAATTAACTTTTTTATGTTTATTCATAAACACTAACTGTAAGAACGTAAGTGAACCATAACGTGAAAAAAATAATAACGAAAAATCAAAAAAAAAAAAATAAAATTCAAAACCTTAAAGGTAAATTACTGTCAATTAAGAAGTTAAAAAGGGATTAAAAGAGTCTAAACTACCGTCTTTTTCTACTCTTAAGTAAGGACTAATTTTTCTCAATAACTACATTTTAATTCTATGGTAGCATCTCTAGAGCCAATTATCTGATTGGCTTGAACAGGGCCGTGACTAGGATCTGCGGTCTCCTAGGCTGAACATACGATGCGGGCCCTGCTGAGAAGGGTTTTTGCCTAAAAGATGCAAATAAATTTTTTTGAACAGCAAAGAAAAACAAAAAAAAAAAAAATTAATTTTTACGATTATATTACTTGATTATAATATTGCTAGCTAAAAAAAAAGGTTATCAATTTTGTGGTGCGTCCACCTTTATGGCGCGAGCTCCTAGGCTACAGCATATGTAGCTCATGCTTGAATACGGCCCAGGGTTTTAAGTTTGCTTTAGAATTTTAAGTTCTCCTTAGCATGCATTTCTCTAAGCTTTATTCTTACCAATATTTCTTTTACTATAAAATGACCATTAAATTTTACTATACAAACTTTTACTATATAATAAATAATAAAAATAATTTCGATAATATTTAAAGCTGTCTACTTATAACATAAAAAGAGTAATTGTTTAGATTGAAAAGAGTCCTTAAAGTTTAACAAGGAATTGAGAAAAAAAAAAATTTTTTTTTGAATTTTCGAATTCGAACAACAGCTTTATGTGTACTAAGATACACTAGGATGGTCCCCAATACAAAGAGGAAAAAAAGGTGTTTGATCATATGGCGAAAAATGAATCTTAGTGATGTATGTAAATAAAAAAAATGTTGTTAGTTCAATCCAGTAGAACTTTTCTGTTTGAATATTTTTATATTTAGTAGCCTAAGAAATAAAAGAATAAGACTTGCAAAAAATTGGTTCAAGAAATCAAAGTAAAGTCCGATGAGATCAGCTGGTGGGCGATTTAAGTGGTCGAAAGATGGTTTTTAGATACGAGTATTAAATTGAATCGGATGTCTTATGTTCGAAAAATACGTCAGAGGCAAAGTTATCGAAGGAAAAACAAAAAAAAATCAGGTGTGCAGCTCACACGTAGTGGAAGTGAAACCTTTAGGCTAAGTTCACACGAGCGTTTTGTCAACGCGCGTTAGCTATTGCTTTTTTCAACGCAGGTTTTGGTACTTTTCACACGGCAGTCAACGCGAGTTATTTATTCGTACACTAATCGTCATTTCTCCAAAATTATTGGTAAAATTTCAAAATTTTGCGTACCATTTTTGTAGACCATTAAATTATTTTTCTTATGACACCCATATTACTGATATCTATTCAGGAGCTTACAAAAAAACAAAATACAGCTGAGAACCAACGCGAGTTCAACGCACGTTTCATCAACGCAACGTTGATGGTGTGGCTTGGTGCATAGAGTTGTGTGTTATGCTGAAACGCGCGTTGACAAAACGCTCGTGTGAACCGAGCCTTAGAAAACTAAACTGCGATAGAATGAGACGAAAATGTTTTATTAAAATGATAAAAGTTGACGGCATCTACTTAGAATAGCTACAGCAATGTATGATATATCAAATTAAAGTACTCATCGAGCGGAGTGCCCAGAAACTATCAGTTTTGAGATCGGTTTACCAAAAGCAGAGATATAAGCGTGGAAAGATTTCCTATTTTTTCAAGCAATGCACTGATTAGCTACCAAAGCCTTGCCGTAGCGAGGACAAAAAAATCTACTACGTTCTCTCTTATTGTAATTGTTATTGTTTCCCAACTAAGCGTTGTTGTTATTAGAATATCAAAAGCAACAGCAAATTACAATGAGAGATTGCAGTAGATTTTTTTCTCCTCAATATGGCAAGACTTTGGGAGTTAATTAGTTCAATGCTTGAAAAAATTTAATAAATGGGGAATATTTCCACGCTTATACCTCAGGTTTTGTTCAACCGATCTCGTATCTGATAATTTACGGACATTGTGCTTGATGCGTATTTTAATTTGATATATCATTTAAGAATGTAGCTATTCTAGATCCCGTCAACCAAGCCTTACCTTCGAGGAAAAAACTATACTAAGTGACAGTACAGCTAAAAAAAATAGTGTTGCGTTTTGCGTTTCATTATACACACCAAATTTCAAATCACGACCCCACTTTCAAATGTATATTAATTTCTTGAAACATTAATTTTTCGATTTACTAAAATTTTTCTCAAAAATCTTCGAAATAACATCTTTTTTTTTTGATTTTTTTATAATTCCTAAAAATGTATTTGCTTTCAAATCGAAATTCCCGACATAACTTTGGAAATTATGAATATTTTATTGAAGATGCGCACCAGTATATATTGTAGGATAATTTATACTATACTAAATAAATATATTAGTCGACTTGGGGTGTACTTTCCGACAAAACGAGCAATAACTGAATGGTAATTTTTTAGTGATATTGTCAAAAGTATCATTACGCGAGATTTTTAAGCCCCAAACTATTCTTAACAACTATACTATACTTACATTACATACAAAGAATAGAAACCTTATTAACATACGTACATCTAGCAGTAGCTGGCCCTAACACTATAATGAAGATATTAAAAAAAATTGGCTTAATTTATAGTCAGTTTTCAAGGGTTTCGGGTACATCTTTAATCAATGTTTTTTTTTTTTTTTTTTGAATAAATTGGATGTACAATATTTCACAATCATAATTTCTCTTAGAAATGGAAAGATTTCTAAACTGACGCCATTCAGTCTCGGTTTTAAGCTGCACAAGATGGTAGTGTGAAACGATTTTTATGATTCAAGGAAATTTTATACCCATTTTTTCAGTTTTTGTTTTTTGAAAAACTTTGAAATTATAAAAATATCTAAGCGAATTTAGGCGGAATAAGTTGAAATTTTTCGAACATATTCGAAACAGGAAAAATGAAACGGAAATTCAGTAGTTAACTTTTTAGTCGTGGTCTTAGATATTTTTGAAATTTTGATATGACGTAGAGACTATTGAGACATCAATTTAAAGGTTTAAAGAAATCCAACAAAATGATTTATAACAAAGAAATTCAGAAATGTATGTAGGTTAATAAAATTCCAAGTCAATAATCTCTTTCCATGCATAGTACATACAAAATAATTTTATTATTTGTTTATAGTTACAATAAAATGGAAAATTTCTAAATGGTATATATGGATTATAGTTTGAAATTTTCCAAGAAATTTGGCTTAAAAAAAAATGTAAAAAATTTAAAATGTTAAAAGTTATTAATATTTTAATGAAGCGGCGCAACAAATAAAAAAACAAAAAATTAACGCAAGCGAAGCAATCGCAATTATAATGCAAGGTACGAGTAGTTAAACCTTTAAGGTATAAGCGAGTTATCGTCGATTTTTATGCAATTTAATGCATTTGGCTGTCTGTCTATGGCATTTATTGCACTACATTGCGTTGTTGTTGGGGTTTCAATCTTTCATCAATTCTGTGTAAAAACGTTTTAAACCTATTATTAATAGAACATAAATTTTTGTTTTATAAAAAATGTTTCTAAATTTTTATTATCGAAGCCAATCACCAATAATTGGTTCATAGGTGGAGCTGTACGCAAAAATAAGTCTGTAAGTTTGGCAAACCTACTACGTTTTAATTGAATTTTATTTTTTTCCTTATTATTCGGTACCCGTGAACATTTTGCACTGTCTTTAGACAGTATTTGACGTTCATAGATATCTCTAATGTTTTTCGACACTCTGTTTAATAATTTTCGATTTTGCCGATATCTTTCGTCTATTACTGACTTTTTCGATGGTTTTGATATTTATATACTGTTATCGATGTTTTTTGAATTTTATCGACAATTACCATTTTTCTCAATATGTACTTTCCGATTTTTATCAACGTTTCCATATTTTTTGATATTATTAATTTTTCATAGTTTTTTTTGAATTTTCTTCTGTCATCTAATCTCTTCAACTTTTTCGACTTTAAGAATATTTTTCGAAATTATTCGATGCATTTCGCCTTTTATTGAATTCTTCGTTCGAATTGATACTTTTTCCATACCTTACGATTTTGATCGATTTTTTTGTAGATTTGACATTTCAGATATAAAGAGTTTATACAGTTTTTCGATACTTTCTGATATTTATTGATTTTTTTTTTGAAATCATTCGATGCTTTCTAACTTTTGCGATGATTGTTAATGATATTAAAAAAAATTTCATTCAATATTTTGTTTTGATTTATAATTTTATTTAAGATTAAGCTGAAGTTCACCTTTGCACACTTTTTTTTAATGTTTTTGAGGTTCCACTGATAATTCAAAGCTTCAATATAAATAAGATACACAGAAAATATGAAACTCCAACCTCAGACAATCTTGCACACTTATGTTATTTCAGACATTTTTTTAATTTATTTTTGAAAATTTAGCGGTCCCTCAAAAAGTTATCCAAAAAGAGAAAACATTGCTTTGCATGTATGTGGTGGTTGTTGTTGCATTTCAAAATTGAAAACAAAATTGCGAATTTGAGTCGGATTCCCGAAATCAAAAACAAAACACCTCCACAATGGTCGACTGTTAGAACTTCCGGTTATATTTGGAAGAGTAAATTGGTAGCTATATAATGAAAAGGTATATAGTATGATTATATATACGAGAAAAAGTCCTATCTAAAAAATGCCTTACTACGTAGACTCGGATTGTTGGTATACTGGACTTTTTTCTCATTTATGTTCGTGACCATGTCGGACTAAAGATCTAAATAGGCTTGCAAGGCTATAAGAAAAGTAATTTGGATGGATATCTGCAAATTACATGTTTTTCTCTCAAATTATAAATTCTAGAAAATCAGTTCATTCCATTATCTAATGTTCGAACAAAATTTTACCTTGACTAAAAAAATTGGCATCAATATCGGTGTAATACGAGTTAGCAGTCGGATGATGGGAAGACAAAAAGTCCCCAACATAAACTGATAAATCATTAAAATATCCTAAATTTGTAGCAGCAGCTGCCGCAGCAGCAGCAGCGTTGCCAATAATGCCAGCAACGGAGCCTGCCGTCACCGATGATGCGATCGAAGAAGAACCGCTGCTATTGCTACCACCAGATAGACGCTGTTGTGATGCTGATGACGGTGGTGATTGCTGCTGATTATGATGATGATGCTGCTGCTGCTGTTGTTGCTCTGAATGATGTTGGTGACTCAGCAGTGAACTATTAAGTTGTTGCTGATTTAAGGTTTGATGTTGCTGCTGCTGATTTTGATGCTGTTGTTGTTGCTGCTGATGATGTTGTTGTGGTTGATGATGTTGATGTTGCAACTGATGTGTATGATGTTGATGCAGATGATGATGATGATTACCTTGATGTGGTAAATGGTATGTGGTATAATTTTCAAAACTTTGTAACACCATATTGCTTAGCAAATGCTGTTGTGGCTGATCGTGTGTTTGCTGCTGTTGTTGATGATTTATGTTTATTGTTGTTGTTGTTGTTGCAATTGGATTATTAAAATTTGGCAACGTTTTACAGTTATTATTAAGATTATATTTCAGTGCACTTTGTTGTTGTTGCTGTGAATTCTTTAAGGGACTTAATGCCGCTACTGCTGCTATTGGTGTTGCTGCTGGTGATATTTTTGTTGTTAGCGTTATTATTGTTGGTGTTGGTGTTGGTGATGTTGAATTTGTGATGGTGGAACCAACTAAAAACGCAGAGGGCGGCATGTTCTTCTTATTGTTGTTGTTATAAAATCAATTGAAAAGCACTGCATTGACTTAGAACGGTCCACGCGCGATCTTCTCAACGACAATGACTCTGCTTTATAATTGTGGTTGTGGCTGCTGCATGCGTATGTGGGAAGTTGAAGGAAACGCTGGAGTATTTTTGATTTTGGTGGTTTTTGTAATTCAATTGAAAGCCCTCGAAAAAAAAGATGCTGGTGGTACTTGCAGTTGTATTTAAATTTTATTTCAATGATAAAAATTAATTTTTGCACACGACACTACAACGCACTGCTTTTATGAAATTGTGCTTCCGTTTTTCTTTTTCGAGTTTTAATTTGGTCAATTTACGCACTATTTGAATTTTCTGAATGCGGGTCACTAAATTAAAAGAATGCCCAAAATCACATTCAAAATCCATTAAACATTAGCTGTTGTTTTCATACATGCGATTTACATAAGTAGGCGTGATGTTTTAGCGACGGCATTGCATTCACGCGTTTTCTGGTTTGTTATTCGTAAGATTTAAAAATATTGGAATATTTTTTGGCACAAAAATCTTTTTTTTTATTAACTTTTATAAATTTACAATAATTTTATATCAATTAAGTGAAAAGCTTCAAAAGTATAGGCATATTTTGAGTAAAAGCTCTTATGGAAGTTATAATTCGTAGTTACTTTTTCAGCTGAAAATCAATTCAAACTTTTATGTATCAAAAGGTTTCCTTGATATTCACAGTTTCAAACTTTTTTTTTACCTAAGCTTTTTTAAACTTCTTGCGCACCATTACATTTTTTTTGAGTGTAATTCACAGTTGGTTTAATCAGTAAAATTACTTTTCGAATTATTGTTTCGAACACTCCACTCATTAATTATGCAGCTTTTTACATTTCAATTTCAAGCAGTTATAATTCATATTATGTTTGTTTATGTAAAAATGCACTTTAAATAATTTTTTTTATCAATTTTTTTTTCATGATTCTCAATTGGTATATATATATTTAGAAACACTGCACTCAGTTGAAAAAGAAAACCCTTTTTCAACGTATTTCCGTTCAATCACTTTCAACACGATCGTGTTCAATAATTTCAACAATACGACTATGACTACGCTCTTGCTGCATTTGCTGTGATCCGTAGTTGGCACCTCTTCTACCTTCGACATCCGTTTTGCAACTGAACTGAACTTGTGTGGTGCGCCAGTTGTTTTTTTGCTGCGCTGCGCTGCTCTGCTGCTGTTGGATGTTGTACGAACGCGCTCACAATACACTTGGCTTTTTTTTTTGTAGTGTTGCTGCTGCTCACTGGTTATGGTGATGTTGTCGATGTTGATGGTGGTGGTTCTTATTACACGCATTTATTTGAATTTAATTTTGTTGTTGATTTTTATTGGTGTTTGTGTAAAATGAACTTGAAAATGAATTTTTTCTATTTAATGCATAAGAGAGTTAGTTCATTTCATAAGCCATTGTTGATCGATTTTGACCAACATAAGCGATTTTCTTAAGATGCTGAGTGTGCAAAATTATCGTAGTTAGTGGAAGCTCTTCAGTTTTATATATTTGATGCAAATTAGAGATGTTTCTAACAAACTCTACGAATTGTTGAGTGAAGGAAAAATTGGTTAGAGAAGAAAATTAATACTCAGACTTTTGTGTAACTATTCAAGAATTTTGGGTAATTTTTTAATCCTGGTTTTTGATAAGGAATTTTTATAATAAGGGTTTTTCATAAGAAAGACTTATTCAATCAATATCATATTATGGGATCTATTTTTATTGAGCAATAGTACTAACAAGATAATATCCTTTAGTGTAACTTTTTCTCACAAGATAATATCCTTTAATATGAGCAATTTAGTTTACGTTTTCATTTTTACTTAGGCTCCATTTTAAATGTTCTTTTTTTGTTTTAAATTTGTTTTAAGAGATTTTGCCTTTACACGAGAGTTTTGTATTACTTATCTTAATTTTTATGATGCTTTCTTATAGTTTAGTGTCTTCTTTCTTTTTTTCTTAAAAGGTGTCTTATCATCAAGTTTTTTTCAATTTTAGGAATCATTTCATATGAAAATGTTATGTATTTGTCAATGGGAAAAGGAAACATATCTCGTATAAAATATAAGTTAAAAATCAAGAAAATGGCATAAAATCGTCAATAAAGTGTTTTTATCGATAAAGCTAGGCAATTTAATGTAGTATTGTAAATGGTCTGGTTATTGATATATTAAACAAGGCGACAAAATTTGGTCAAATCTCTAGCTCTGTAACCTGAATATACTTTTCCCAATGTTCTTAATGCGCTGAGTTCGAATCCAATATCAGAACTTCTCTGATCATTCTGGTTTTCAAGATATTCTGACATATAAGTGCAAAAATCACAATTTTTCGAGATATTTGAGGCTATGTTACATTGAAAGGCAATTTATTTTTGTTAGACCATTAACGGAGTTCGACAGAACAACTCTTTCTCTACCAAATCCTTTTTAAATGTTATTGATATCATTTTTATTTCTCTGAATTATAGTCAATTGAAGTTTATTACAAATTTGCGCCACTAAAACTTATAAAGATTTGTATGGAGAAATGCACAATAAATTTCAATTGACGATATTTCGGAGAAAAAAAAAAGATATCGATATAACTCAAAATGTGCCTTAAAAGAGAAAGGTAGTTCTTCTGGACCTCATTAATGGTTTTGTAAGAAATTGTTACCATTCGATGTAACTTTGCCTCAAATATGTCAAAAAACCATGATTTTCGCATTTTTAGGTCGTTCTGGTTCCCACCAAAGGAAAACAAAAAATATTTGGTTTAAAATAAAATAAATGCTGCCTCAAAAAAAGTTTTTAAAAAAGTGTAATTTTTTTTCAAAAAAACTTCCGGAGTCCCGTAATTTCCATTCTTTTCATTCTAATATAAAAACGTTATCAATTCAATTTTTCTTTCCAATCTTGAATTGAATTACTTGAATGTTAATGACTGAGCATGCAAAAAAGAAAGCTACCCAAAATAAATGAATATGGGTGACTGCTCAGTAACAATTGTTACTCATTTTTTTTTTCCAGAATGTAAAATTCTAACATTTGGAAACTTTGAAACGAATTAAGCTACGACTAAGTTCCAGCAGGATGAATGAAGGATAACGTCGCTTATGCAGGATGGATGAAGGATAACGTCGCTTATGCATGGCAAAATAGTCTTTTTTATAGATTTTTCTAAATCGTTTATAATAAGGAATTAAGGAATTAATCAGCGAATATCTGATTAGGTTAGTATTAGCAACAACAACCAAAAAAATGTATGGTAATTAATACCGAACATCTGATTGATTGTCAATAATTTGATAACTATTATAAAATCATAATATGTGCAATTAAATTGAATTGAATTGTGTGAATTAATGATACATAATTTTTTTATCATATCCTATGTAATTTTTGACGCCAAATTCGAACCATACATGAATATTTTTGATACCATATTCGCTCCATTATTATTATTAAATATGCCAAAAACAATGATTATGATAATTTTCGTGCACTTCTAACAATGACTCCAGAAGTTATTCAATACCAAGTCAAATTCCACTTTTGTAAAAAAATTTCAAAGATGAATAGTTAATTTCTTCATTTTTGTGTACTCAGAAATGATATCGAATAATTGATGTCCCTTGATACAGTTAAGCAAAAAACTTCAAAATCGGTGTTTTTGAAAATATGACCACACTTATCTCAAAAATCAAATGCAGTAAAAAAAATCAATTACAAATTTTAACACAGAGTTGGAAATTCTGAAATGATAAAAAAACTCATGGAAATAAATTTTAAGAACGGATGTGTTTTCAAGAAAAAAGTGATTTTTCTTAGCGCCAATAGGATTTTAAATTTCACTCATTCTCAACCTGGATTCAACACTATCACAGCTGTTCAGATTAGACTTCAAAGCTCAATATTTTTCTATCAAACCACAGTCGCTCTTAGCACGGTATCCACTGTACAGTTAACAATAAGTTCAGCTCAATTAATGTCAGTTCATTAAATCTAATAAAAGATGTACAACAACAGCAAAAAACACCAACCCATAAAATAAAACAACAACAAATAAAAAAAAATATATAACGCCAACGTAAATTTCATTTGTTTAATAACAATCAGAAAAACAACACAAATAATAACAAAAAAACAAATAAAATGAACATTAAAATGGCAAACGTCTCGATTTGTTGTAGCTCAACAACAAATTTTATATACATATATTGCATATATGTATGTATGTATAAAGTATATTAAAAAAAAACAACTAACATAACATAAGATGAAAAAAACACCAAACAGCTCGCCGCCTTAAGTTACCTACCGCCCTCAACTCCCTGCCCCTGCTTGGTGCTACCAAGCAACACAACTTATCCAACTTATGAACTCATTCAGCCAACTAACTTGCCAATCGCAGCGACCACTAAACGCAGCGTCACAATCTCAAGATTTCTTTCAAATGTGGGCAGATCAGCAGCAACAACGGCAATAGCAGCAACAACATTATCGCCATCAATGAATGATCTCACAATGAAGATAGATTTTTAGTGCGCAAAGAGCAAAAATACAATAAAGAAAAAAAAAAGACATTTGAGTGCGCAACAACACTATATACATATGTATGTATGTATGCATGTTGAGCTTTATTCATACATACATACATATACATACGTATGTAGTATGTAGTCTTATACAAGCACCATTACGTGCACAACTGAAAGCTAAGGGGTTTGGTTTAATTTGTGATTTTCGTGTATCGATATCTGACAAATACATTGGCATACCGCATCCTACGAAATTGCGTAAAAAGCGGTTTTTTTGCGTGGGTTATATGCGGTTTCAAATGAAGACCAGTCATATTCAATATCTGATTTGTTGAATTCGAACTGAACATCAATGGGCTGGTATTGAGTGTCCATTGCAAAATGGTGTTTCTAAAAAGAATTTTATCTTTTGCTCATGGCTTTGTTGTACAATACAATATACATGAGCAAATTCTAACGATTTCATATTAATGATAGACATATGTACATATATGTATATTTGTTAAGTTATTTAGCTACTAATGTAAGAAACGTAGTTAATAAAAACTAAATTAAGCTCTTAGTGTTTCCAAGTCGAACAAGGCTTCTGTGAAATCATTTTTTTTTTTAGTAAAAAGAAAGTATCACTAAGGCTTTCTTGATTTTGAAGCCTTTTTTTCAAAAAACATCAAGCTTTAAAATATATGCAAATATTCATATACAGTTTTTATCGAGAATTTTTAACATATAAGATAAATTTTTGAAAGTAAATATCAAACAAATTCGCTTTTGGGTAATATCGTTAAGAAACCTTAAACAAAATTTTGATTTTACTTAATATAAAAAAGTCTCAAAGTAATGATTTCATTTTACACTTTGATTTCCAGAAAATTTTTCTAAGGAAAATGTGTTAAAAATTTTTAATTTGTTTTAGTCGACTGAATGTTATTAATTAATTTGAAATTTTTAATCGAACTTTACAGTCAATTGCAGTAACCAATATTCTTGTGAAATTTCACAAATCGGTTAATGCTTTATAAACAAACATGGCAAAGACAACAAATGGAACAATTTAACCTGGTAATTGGTGACATATGTTTCGGCTATTACCACATATATACTCATATTCATATGTATATACATAGCCTCATCAGACCAGTTTTGGTTAATTTGTAATGTGATTCGAACCCCCGACCCCGGCTACATCATATAGCAAGTCCTTAAACCGATGGTTTAACAAAGCTATGCAGCAAACGAGAAATGACAATAAAATTACAACAGATGGCGCAATCGCATAATATAAATTGCACTTTGTATATGTCGTTCAGCACAACCTCCGTGGCTCAAGTGTTAGAGCGGCCGTCCACATATAATTCATGGAATGGTCGGGGGTTCGAATCACATTACAAATTAACCAAAACTGGTCTGATGAGGCTATGTATATACATATGAATATGAGTATATATGTGGTAATAGCCGAAACATATGTCACCAATTACCAGGTTAAATTGTTCCATTTGTTGTCTTTGTCATGTTTGTTTATAAAGCATTAACCGATTTGTGAAATTTCACAAGAACATTGGTTACTGCAATTGACTGTAAAGTTCGATTAAAAATTTCAAATTAATAAAAATGTGTTAAGAATTATAAGAAATTAATATTCGAAGAATCTTCTGTAAAAAAAATATACGATTTTATGCAAATTTCTATAGGAATTATCAACCAAAATCTGATGTCACTTTTACGACAGTTTTTTTTTGCAAGTTTTTATTTCATTTTTGAGTCTTTTTCATAAAAATCCTATACTTCCTATTATTTTTTTTTGGCGATTCGACATTTTTAAATTGTTTTTAAGAGACTTTTAATTGCTTTTTTTTATCAAACAATAATTTAAAAAAATTTTTTAGTTTAATATTTAATGAAAGATTAAAGTTGTCATTCTAGAAATCTCAAAAATTTCGAGATTCAAGATCAATTTTTATTATGGAACGCCAAAGTTGTTTTCCTTGTTATGATCGATATCAACTAATAGCTCCTTCAATTGTTTGCATCAAATGAAGTTGACGTCTCTCAAACATTTCGTTTTCCGGAAAATTGTACAGGAGGTAAATTTCTTGCAAAGAAAATTTTTTACAAATATTTAATTAATTTTTTTCTAAGCTGAAATTTTTTTTCATACATTTTTTTTGTAATGGTTCATACCTCAAGCTTCAACAGCAAAAGAAAATTTAAATGTGGAATACATTTTTACGTAAATCATTTAACAATAAGTTGGTTTTTTCAAAATAGGCCGAAGAAGATCAGGAAATCGAAGAATATTAAATATTGAAGGTTTGACCATGAGAAAATTTAAGAAAATTCTTCGACACTAAAGAAATATATCTCAATCGAAATGTGTTAAACCGTTTTTATCTAGAAACTTAAATTATAATTCATCAATGATTACACATTTCAAAGTATATTTGGAATGTCTCAATATTATCATTAAATTTGTAATCAATACAAAATTGATTTTTGAGTACCTAACGAATGTATCTTATTAAAAAAATATTTTTAGCACTACACTTCATACTTTGCAAGTGAACCATAGGTCAAAATATGCCATGTACTAGCTTAAGCCAATGGAAGCATTTTTATTTTGACCTTTCACATACAACTATATGGAATTGGTCTTTTCGTAAAAAATGCTCACATGGATCTCTTTGCCGATTTACACGATGTTGGCATTGCTGTTATTTATTCAGTACGGAGCATATTTTGACCAGTGGATTTGAAATTTATTTTGGGATTGCAAATTGTACAGGTAATGTTTCTAAAAAAAAGTTTAAAAAATTTTGAAGAAAAATTTTATGAAAATCGCATCTTCTCATTAACCTCTCACAGCCACTTGGAAAACGATAAGAAAATGAGAAATAATTTTTTTTTAAAAATCTTAAAGGCTTAGCTTTGAAATGCGCGGTACCAGCTGTTTTCAGAAAGAAAGATTTCATACATTTTTATATAATTTACTTTTGCATTTTGAACTTTTATACTACCGCCAGCAGATTTTCTTTAAGAAATTTATGCCCATGGTATCAGACTTAAAAATTTTTTGCATGAAAATTTACATAGCTTGGTTGCACAGAAACTGCTTAGCAAGAATGATAAGAAATTATAAAAATATGATGTGAAAAATGTTCTTTCATATAGCAGAAACTATGGACTTTGCTTGCTTACTCAAGTTGAAAAATATCAATAAAAATATTAGCAAATCCGTTAAACTGAACAGCCTTAATCAATATGCTGAACAACATAAACCACCAAAAATTATACAGAATAATAAAGAAATGAACCCGAGAACATACTAATTACAGCACAATATGCTAAAGACCTGTGGTGGATAATCCATCCATCGCCCATATAAGGATTAGTGTGATACGAGAATTAAAATTGAAGAGAAGAAAAAAGTAGAATTAATACGAAAAATCCGAAATTGCACTCGCGCACTTTAAATCAAAATAATAATCAAAGTGTCATCATATTTCAGAAACGGAAACACAAAACAATATAATCGAAATATAAGAACAAAAAAAGATTAAAGACAACTGACTGACTACTTATCGGTATTGTCAGAACCGAAAAAAAAAAAAAAAAAAAAAAAAACAACAAAAACATTAACAACTACCGGGTTTCCGGTTAAAGCACGTGCGCACTTCACCAAAAAATTACCAATAACAACAAAAACACAAAATTTTAAGTCGTCCCGAATAAATTACGACAACAACAACAACGAGTACCAAGTTCGCTTGCACAACTTTTGTGGATCCACCAATTAAAAAGTACCTTCAATACAACACAGAAAACAAAAACAAATAGTCGAAGAAGAAAACTCGAGTGCGAGTAACCCTATCTGTGTATCCTAAAAATTACTGCTTGACGAAAAGGTTCACGTTCGATGAATTTGACAAAAAAGGGAAAATTTACAGCAGCGCACATAATCATTATAAGCAGCTAACGAGGAACAACAACAGCAACAACAACAGCAATAACAATAACAACAAGTACCATACAAAAATTGTTGCCAGATTTGAATATGAAATTAATGGTGTGTGCCAAGAACACTAACAACAACAATCAGCCGCTTATTTAATTGGACATTTCATTCAATAAAAATTACAACAACAGCAAACAAGTTTATATACAGCTGAAGTGTAAAATTGCCAAGAGACAATAAGGACACAAAGGATTACAATTTAATGCAATAACGCGCCACACACACCTCAGAAGAAAACTCCATCCAGTTCTTCTTAAAAATGAAGCAAAATGGAACAAGACAAAAAGTAGGAGTTTCTTAAAGGAAGCGCCTACTGCCTCATTAAATGCGTCTAAAAGGATTTACAGGATTCGCTTTAAAACATCTGTACAAACTGGGCAAATAACAATAGCACAGATTTCAAAAGATGGCAGAAAAAAATTTTGATAAAAGGGGTTTTTGGTTGCGTATGGGCAGATGACACAAACCAACAAAAAATTAATAAGGTTTTTTGCAGTTTTTTTTAGACGTAAAATTAACTAAAAATTGTTTCAAAATATTGTTGCCAAATATTATGGCTAAGCATTGTTTCAAAGCTTTGTATCAAAAAATTGCTAGAAAGCACTGTTTACAAACATAGTTTCTAAGGACTGTTGTGGAACTTTGTTTCTAAGCACTGTCATGAAACATTAAACATTGTTCGATGAATATTTCAAAATGTCGGGAATACTTTTTATAGTAAAAGCCACTTTAGTAACTGAAATTTGTACCCGAAGATTACCCATATAAACGAGGCCTACACAGAGTATGGAGTTTAAGATATTAAAGGTCAGTTTTCTAACGAAATACTCTTTGCAGGGCAAACTTGATAAACTAAACAAAGTTCAATTTATGTAGGGTTTTCTACAAACATCTTTTAAAAGATTTGATAGCATAATTTTTTCAGTTTTGGATCAATTAAAACTGCTTTCAGAAGTTAAGAAAATTATTCATTGAATGCAAAAAACGGTTGGGGAGGAAAATTAAACAAATGTTTGTTTCAGTTTTTGAAAATATCACTTCTTTACGTTTACTAAAAAATATTGGAAAATGTTTGAAAAGACAAAATTAATATTAAATATATTCTTTGTCAGAAATACTCTCATTCAAGTTCACACCAATGAGGTCAATAAATGTTGAAAAAATTTTTTCCATGTAAAAAAATATGTACCCATTGAATCAGACAAATTTTTTGTTTCAAAATCTACGTCAACTTTTTATGATTTATTATAGTAATATCAGCATAAAAAATCAAAACAAATAATTGCAAAATTCGAGCTTGTATTACAATGTAAACTGTACTCCCAAAAGATTAAAAGTTTCTGTAGTAAAATTTGAGTATTACGACTAGTTTGAAGTCATATAACTTAACAGAAAAAAAATATATATATAGAGATGAATTTGAACTTTTAAACAATATTTTAAAATTTTCGATACTTTTGTATTTGCAAAGTTTACATCTACTTGAAAAAATTGTTTTTTTTGATAAAATAATAGTTTAATCACTTATTGCAGCTGAGTTTTATGACCTACAAACAGTGATGTACCGGTGAGCAAAAGCAAAATTTGCTCAGCATTTATTTTGGGTTTTTATCGGGTTTTTGCTAAAATCGTTTTTGCTCAGTGCAAAAATGGACTTTTTCATTTTTTTTAAGTCTTTTTTAGCGAAATATAAATGAACTAATTGGTCGCTCTATTGAACTTAAGAATTCTCAGATTTCTACCTACTATTAATGAAGCAGCGATTTTACAGCGTCATTTCATACCGTTACAAAGTGTAACGGTATCATCATGGTATTATTTCCTGGGTATTGTAAATGTCAAATGGAGTGGTCTGAATAACGAATTTGAGCAATCGGAGCTATTTAGTGAAAAGGAGAAGTTTTCTCTGAGAGAAAAACTATCAGAACGCAGCAAGAAAGATTGATCCAAACTCACAAGAATGCGTATTGTCTGCAAATGAATCTATGGACGCATATGAATTTTTCCATGATAAAGCCATAAATATGGGACTGGAAGAATATGATGTAAGGGTGGAGTTCGGAAAATATCAAAGTCGTAAAGGACTTTGGGGACGCCTTTTCAAATGGAAAGCGACCGAAAAATGAATTATGGTGGAAGACATATGCACCAGAAAGTAAATTCAATCAAGTCCCTATTCGAATACTATTGGCGCCAACAACATAGCGGCTGTAGAAAGGTAATTTAGCAAATTTGGATGTATTCATTACAAGAAACGATATCGACTTACTACAGAGCGTGCTGGAAAACTCACATACATGTCTTTCTTACAACTACAAACTGTACAAAGAAATATGGGATGCACAAACAGATGATAATTTCTGCGGATAAGTTTCTTCTGAATAGTCAGATATTTCTGAAAATGAATGACTAATTTTTTAAACATGTATTACTTACTAATTCTTTCTTATTTTTATTTAATAAAATTAACTTCTTTAAAAAAATTCTGCAATTAAAATCTTCCACTAGAGTGCTTCCAGCCATAAATACATAATAAAATCGAAAAAAACCCAATTTTCTCGTGAAAATGCTGTTTTTGTTGAGCAAAAACGTTGGGTTTTGCTCCGAAAATGAAAAAAACCCGATTTGGTACATCACTGCCTACAAATCACAACGAAAAATTAATATTTCAGCATTTATCTATTAAAGAACTCAAAATCCTGATACAGTGGATTAATAATGCTACAAAAAATTAGATTAAACATACAAAAAACCATTAAAACTTTACTGGTCTACCGCACGCACTAATTACGGATAACAGGTCGTATGAGCAATCTATATTAATTTTTATCAAAAAATGCATTTTCTTCAAACAGCTGTAACTTTTGCTACTTTTATCCAGAGTATTTTAGATTTTTTTTAGCTGATTTATATGGGTTGAAACAGAAATTTTAATTTTTTCTTACAGAATTTCACACAAAACTTCAGTTTTTTGGAAGCATGTATTAACATTGAGTTATCGGGTTCAAATTATGCAGTGATTTTTTTTTGAAATTCTTGTAAGGTTTTTAAAGAGCGCTTGCTTTGAAACTGAAAAAATTTTAAAGTACCACCCTAGCTACTTGTTTTTTCGTTTTAATGGCTGATTTTGCATTTTATAGGGTTTATTTTAAGCGTTTATTTAAGGCTTATTTTATTTACTCTACTTTTAAACGTTGTATTTTAGCAGTTAGTAATTGGTTAAGTGCAGAAAAAAAAATTCGAAGAAATTTGTCTCACAATTTTTTCAACGACTTTAATGTCAATTGCAAGGATTTTCAAGGATTTAAGGTTGCGTGGGGGTTGAACCCCGAATATTACTCCAATGCGTCTGCTTTTGAGCTCCGTCTTAAGTAAAATTTCATTATAGGGACTGTTCGAAAACAATAATTTTAAAAATGTTTTTGAACATAATGTTCTATGTTTTATTTCTAAACAATGCCAATAAACATTGTCTTATTATTTGTAGAATCGCTTTGAATATAAGTTACAAAATTTTTTGTGAAAATATTTTTCGTATTTAATTTGTAAAAAATGTTTTAAACTATTATTTTAATACAAGTTGGCGTTTCCATTTTAATAAAGCCTACTACAACATATATAAAAAGGTATCCATCGTTTTTTTACGCCACTCACATTTCAAAAATTTTTCTACTCAAAATCTTATTAAAATTTTGTTAGACTGTGTATTACTTTTCAAAAATTTCAGCACAGCAACAATGCACATTCTGACATACTAAACGCACATGCGAGCACACTTTAACACTTGAGCGACGCAAAGTTTTCTTTATTTTGGTGTTTTTCTTAAAAATTTTTTCATTGAAGACACAACTAGAAAAGACATGGAGGGGAGCAACAGGAAACTCTTAGCATTATCGAAACGCCAAGCTGTTCTAGCTGTTGTTGTTGCTATTACCAAATATAAACGCCATTGCAATTTTATAACAATCGAATGAAATCAAATCAAAGCAGCATCCTTGCTATTGTACAAAACAGCTACGAAGATGAAAAAGGACGCATTGGGTAGAGCAACACGTGGTCACATTTGAAAATGTGATCCTTTTTTTAAAAAAAAAAAGAAAACAATTTTTTTTTTTACTCCTAAAGATTTTATTGCAACCAGAAGACATCGTTGCTTCATCGCTTACGCATGCGTTGCTTGATCCCTTGTTTTACGCTGCTGCTGCTGTTGCTGCCACTACTTCTTCCACACAATAATTTAATATCCACTTCCGGTGTTCGTATGAAGGTAACAACTACAATCTATCAGCACGCATATGTTCCTGTGTGTGTGTGTGTGTGCTGGAGCAAAGGCACCAGGCTACGCGTAGTATCTAATGATAATGTAAATCGGATGTCAACGCAAACGTAACGCAGCACTGCAATGCACGTGACGCATATAAAAAATACTCATATATGCGAGTGGTATGGCAACTTCTTTTTTTCCTTTTCAGTTCTTTACAAGATCGACCAAAAATGAAAAAAAAAAAAAAATGAAACATTGATTATTGGAGACAACGGCAGCCAGAACCTGTCGTGAAAACTGTAACTGAGAAAAAAAAAGTGGAAAAAAAAGACCAACGGAAGGAAATCATAAATGCGGTAAATGGCACAGAGACTGGAGTTTGTCTTACCATAGCGCATAACTCGTGCATTAAAAATCTATTAATTACTTTTGTATTTTTTAATGTAACTACTTAGTCATTATATGATTAAGGTTGCCAAGTCACACTGATCTATGTAAGCAATTAGATATTAGAGTACATTTTTTTTTTCTTCTAAGTTTCTCATCTTTCACACCTTACAAGAGGAAATAGTTCTTCGATTGAATATATCTTTTTCAAAATCTCACTATGTTGATAATATGAATGATCATTATATTTTTCCCCCTCCTGAAATTGTCTGCTGTAAGAAAGCGCCTTTTCAGCAGTTTGCTTAATCTGGTACTGACTTAAATGCAAAAGTAACAGAGATTTTGCTAGATACAGGGACGTGACCTTTGACCACGTATATATCTTTTAACATTTCCAACTAAAAGTAATGACTTCATTCTAACTCAAAAACTGCATTTCCAAGGCCGAAAGCTCAGGGTTGTATAAGTATTTAATTCATTTAGTTATTCTTTTAATATCGTCTTAGTTCTGGAAAACCTCAATAGCGATCAATCATTTCAAATAAAACTAATGTATGTTGATACACATCTATATGATTTTGAAAACTTATGCTTGACTTGTTTCCTTTATTTGCTGTTATTCGCAAGGACTTAATTCACTTGTGAGCGGAAATGAAACCAGATATCTTTAAAAAAAATACCAATTATACACAAATACTTGTTATTTACATGCATTTTAGGTCTGAAAATAGAGATTGCAATAAAATACTCAAAATTACATAGATATATATTAAAGTTTATGACAGAACGAATGAGCAAAGCTCATTATATAATTGAAACTTCAATTCTGAAATTTGTTATTTTCTAAACAAAAACATATACATATAAATGTAAAACACCAAGACACATAGATCACTTGACTAAATTAGCTAAAGCTTTACTCGATTCTGCATCTACTTAGAACGTAGCTAATTTAACAAAATGAGCCTGGTCAATATTTCAGGTACAACATTTGTAGTAACAACATTATATTACTATGCAAAAGATAAAAAAAAAGAAAAATTTAGGAAATATTTTGTCAAATAAGGGAAACGATAGAATACATCGAGTACACAAATTATGTCAGTCGCACCGAAAATGAATTTTAGTTTAATGAAATAATACTAGAAGAACATTACAGCTGTACATTAAGAATTCAACTAAAAGTTAAGTCTAACACAACTATGTTCCTAATGAATAATTTCATTTACTACGACATTGACATTCAATCAGAACCAACTGCAAAAGTGATTAGCTCCACAACGTTTGCTATATGATTTACATTAATACGATAGACACAGAATACAGGTGTCCATAGTGTTACCACAAACTCTCTGCTTCAGCCCTAAGTACTAACGAATTCTAATCCTTTCTCGCCCAATATGAAGGTACCTTTTTGATGGAATTTTGTTAGTTCCTTCGGCAGGCCGAAGTGTTTTTTACTATTTCTTGGCAAGACAGGGCAAAAGTAAATAAGATGTCCCATAGTTTCCGCTTCGTCGACTTAATCACGTTGCCTACGTGGGATACTATGCCCGACATAAAAGCATGATGCCCAATAAGACAGTGGTCAGTTGCAAACCTTCTCAATAAGCTGTGTTCACTCCTAAATAAGGAAAAAACATATTCTATATTCATTTCCATTTTATGGAAACTTGGCTATAAGTGTTTTATAATACTGCTAGTGGAAGAATAATTCCACTTTTTTTCCGCAATTGAGAGTAGTTGTTTATCTTTTAATAGATAATAATGTTGGAGGGGTAATGAGTCTTTCATGAAATGTTTTTCTGACAGAGCACTTAATCTTCTTATGAGCACTTACTTTCTTTTTTCTAAGTTGATTCAAGCAGAAATCTTGATTGATTTTTCTATTGAGCTTTTTATGATTTTCAGAAGCTTGAAGGCGATGAATACATTTGGTGTAGAGGCAAACTACAGAAGTATTCGAATAATACATTTTGATACACTGATTTGTTTCCCAGATGCTTTTTCCAACTGAATTAGTAGTTTGAAGAAGGCAAGAAAATAAAAAACCGAATTTTACTTTACATTGACATGGGAGATAAACTCACATTGTCAGCTTATAAAGCAAACGGAATCAAGTATGTTGAAGTAAATAAATTCGGATTTTGCAGCCAAGTCAAAAGTCAAAATTTTGTTTTTTTTTTTAATGAAAATATTGAACTTATAGAAAAATTGAGTATTTCTTCGTCAACAATTTTAAGTACAAAGGAGTCAATCAAATAAAAACGAAATGGGGGTTGTTTTTTGTACCATTTCTTTTTACTGACTAACAAAGTATATGCTGTCCACAAACAGGGAGACGCGGCGTATTGGATCCTTTGTTACTGCGAACAACTATACTTTCAAAGTTGTCAAGGAATTCACCTTTCTTGGCACCGCCATGAACACTCAAAACGATGTCAGCCTGGAGATAAAGCGAAGACTAACTCTTGCTAATAGGTGTTACTATGGTCTCAGTAAGCAATTGAGTAGTAGAGACCTCTCTCGCCCGACAAAACTGACACTCTACAAGACGCTCATCTTGCCCGTGCTACTTTACGGCGCAGAAGCATGGGTTGTGTCGCAGACTGATGCAGCCACGCTTGGGGTGTTTGAGACAAAAATTCTTCGCAAAATCTTCGGTCCTGTTCACGTTGGCGACTACTACTGTATTCGAATGAACCACGAACTGTACGAGCTCTACGCTGACATTGACATAGTCAAGCGCATCACTATCAAACGTCTGCGCTGGCTGAGACATGTTGTGCGTATGGACGAAGAAGCTCCGGCGAAAAAGGTGTTTGATGCGGAAGCCGCTGGCCGATGACGAAGAGGAAGACCATGCCTTCGATGGAAAGACCAAGCCGAGGAAACCCTATCCACACTTGGTGTGAATGATTGGAGAAGGCGCGCGCGAAGCAGAGGCGCCTGGAGAGAGCTTTTGAGGTCGGCCGTAATCCGGTAACGGGTTGTTATGGGCACCCAAGTAAAGAAAGTAAGTTCTTTTTACTGATCTCATAAGTATGAAAAAGGCAACAGGTCAATCGAATTTATTTATTTTCAAGTAACTGGGAATTCATTTCCAACATTTTAAAACATAGTAGTTGCGTTCCCGCACAATAATGCATTAGTACAATTTGCGGGTTTTTACAGGATTTTACCCAAAAAGCGTTCCCGTACACGAAAAACCTGTAAGTGAGAACGAAAATGAGAGAGTAATTTATGTTCTCTCATTGTAGGAAGTTACAGGTTTTTACCCGAAGAATTTTTGTGTGTAAACTCATTAAAAGTGTCAAACTATCAGCTGTTCTATGTTGTGCAAGCTGAATTGTAAACATTGAGTTTATTTTGACTATTTTTATTTTCCATTTTATTCTTTGCGTTCATAGAATTGAATTTATTGTTCAACTACATTCAATTTAAGATGTTTATTTATTGTCTGGACTTACAAAATTAACTTTTTGCACCAACTAAATTCAAAAATTTTTGACGTTTATTCTCGTGCTAAAAAAATGGTTTTTTCCGTTCATGTACTTTTTACATTATTTCTATTTCACAGAGCGTAATTTTCTTATTCTCACATGTTCGACAGTTTTACAGGATTTTACCCAAAAAGTTCTGGAACGAAGCTATTATCTCCAATGCTGTTGTAACCTTTATACCAAATGCATTTTCACTAAATCATATTTGTCCACTTTTTGTGCAGAGCTTGTCCGAGTTGTTGCTAGTAGTAATAGAGAGATTAGGGTACACTACATCAAATAACTCTCTCAATATAGCATTTTAAGTCTTTCATTTGTATGGTAGATAGGCGAGTTCGGGAAAGCTACATCGCTTCGTTTTCACGTTATTTTGAATACAACAGAGTTGGTGATGCTGATTAAGAATATCTATACATGTTTAACGCCCCTTGAATAAATTGCGAAGGAAAAAATTAATATACCCTTAGTGTAGGATATAATAACACTTAACATTGATTTTTATTTTTAAGATCATAGTCCCAAGGATCAAAAATTTACGCTCAAAACTCTTAAGTAAAAAAAAACTTCTAATACATTACAATTTGTTTGCGGTAGAAAAATCGCTACTAATTGAAGAAAAAACTGAAAATAATTAACCAGAAATTGAAAAAAAAAAAATAAATACATTGAAGCAAAAATGAATCAAACCAACTATTGTATAGGTAGTTGAACAATAACTCCTTAGGGAGCCTACACAGACAATTTAAATACTACTAAGGGAATACAATAAAAATACAAATTGAAAGAGAAAACAAAAACAAAAACAAAAGCAACGCAAAAGACAGAGCATGTAACAGGAATTGCATTTATTTCCCATTAAGAAAGTGAGTTAAATGTCGCATGCAGCGCATAGTGCTGCACTGCACAGCGCGTAACCGAGTTACAGAGCCTGGCTGCATTAAAGGTCTCAGGCTCAAAATGTTGTTGGTACCATTGCTGCACCTGTCCAATGAACGATTGCTGCCTTGACAACGTCATACGAAACAACAAACGAACGAACTGCCAATACTGCTTTGGAACACATGTGCGCTGCTGACTGAATGACTGGATCGCAGAACCATGATGACGAGGACAACAGTTGTTGGGTGATGACGATGAGGTTTCTTTTTTGTAGTTGTTTTGTTTTTGTTGTTGTAGCCGTGCACTCTTAATGTTTTTTAAATGGTATGTCTACAGATTGTTCACTTTATAAATTTTTTTCTGCGTAGTGTAAGTAGTGCTCTTTTTTTCCCTTGTTTTTATTACTTACACCCCTACTATGCACTGTGGGGCAAACCTGTTTCAAGAAGCTATTTTTTTTTTGTTTTTTTGAGTGCATGTGTTTGTTGTTTTGGTTATTTTTCTTAAAAAAGACGACGTGTTTGTTGTAAAGACCTAATGTAGGCTCATTTTTCCTATTTTGCCCATCGCTGATTTAATAGAAAGTCGGGTTGGTTTTTCCAATCATAGACTTTTCGATGCGATATTTCTTGAGATGTAAGTTCTCAAAGTTATCTAAGCATACAAAAACTGTTGTTGGTGTATCAACTTCTAGCTGACTTTGCATCAGAAAATAATCCCCAAAAGTCCATTTCCAAAGAATAATGCCTAACTTTTAATAAACAAACCGTTAACTTCAAAGTAGTAAGCAATCAGGCCTGTTCTGATTCTGTTTCAGATTTGCTTCGAAAACGAAATTGAAATTCAAAGTTTATTTCAGAATCATACAAAAAAGGGTTAGGGTTATCCGTCAAATTATCGGAACTATAACAGCCTATGTTCGAAATTTTGACACAAATTCCATAGCTAACTCCGACGATTAGGCTTAGAAGAGCTATTGACATTCAGTTTCAGACCGCAATTAAACTTTCGAACTAAATCGGAATCAGAAAAGTCCTGAATATACATTTTTTTCCGTTCAAAAACCCTTGTATTTTGTGTTACTGTAATTCATTGCACTGCACTCTTGATGTCCTTTTGCAGTTTTATGTACTTTTCACATGGTTATTTTTTTTTTTTTCACTGCAATGTCTATGTATGCGTACATGAGTGATTGGGCCAGTCCGTCAGGCTATTTTCGTATATGTATATTTATGTTGTTCCGTATTTTAGTTCCGACACAAGGAGCGGCTGCGCATGCGTATCCTGTGAGAAATAAAAACAACTTGAGGAATTCCTTTGCTGTTTTGCTATAAAGTGACATAAGGTATTTGCTTATGTGTTGTTGTATTTTTTTTATACTTTTTTTCCTTAAGATGTATACGCCAGTGCAAGTCGTCAGAAATCCTTACCTGCTGCTGATGATCCTGTGTCGCTGTTTTGATGTTTGCCTAATTTCCTTGTGCGGGCGTTTTGAGTTTCAATATCGTCCAAGTATCAGCAAAAATGGACGGACCGCAAAGTAGAAAGCAAAATAATGAATTAGATAAAGCACTCTGTAAGGACAGACAAGCAGTCAGTCAGGCAGGCAATCAGGCAGACAAGGTGCATGGTACACGGAACTTCATAGTAGGAAGTAGCATATAACCGGATGTGATTTTTTCATATCTGGCTTAATTCCTTTTGTAGTTGTTATGTTTGTTTGTTCATTTTTTTATGTTGTTTTGTTTTTTTTTGATTTATTGTGTTTTTTTTTATGAATTCTTTGCGAAGTATTTATTACCAAAATGAGCTCAAGATGCGCCAATAAAGCATTGAAGGATATTTATATCCTATGAATGAATTAAATGTTTGAAAATGAGATAGACAATGAACGTAGCTTCTAAAATATGTAGCTAAGAGACATACTTCTGTGTAAAAATTCAATACTGTCAGATAGATTTACTTGAGAAAATGCTGATTAGATGTAAAAAATATATATTTTGATGATTTACTCAAGATCTACAGTTCATTAGACATCTAAAGTGAATAACGTATTGGAGTATTAAAGGTAGACTTTCTATAATTTTTCATAATAAATAGTTTTTTTTTTTTTATAGAATAAATATTCCTTCATCAGTTTAATTTATCTAATGTAAGTAAAAATCGTTTAAGAAAAACTTCCATTAAATTTTACACCCAATTATTATCATTTATTATCTAGTTGTTTTTTGAAAATTTTGTTAATTTAAAATTAATTATGTTTATAGTTCATTAATTTCATTTCCAATTATCTGACGATAACTCATAGCCGGCGTACAACTTCATCATATCTATTTTACATTTGTTGTGCATATAGCAAAAGCAAATATATATCCTTTAAATGCTCAACAATTTAATTAAAGTTCCCACGCAAATGGGTTTGTTTTCTGAGTAACCGAAAACGTGACGCTTCATTGCACACAACTGCGTGGTTCGTGAAAATTATGAAATTTACCACTTAAAAAAAGGGTCCTTTTAACACCCTAATAGCTGTTATAATAATAAAAACTAAAATTGAAGGGTTGTTGAAACTTTTACTAACTTATAACGATATACAAAAAGATTAAACTTGAGAAATGCTATTTATTTCGTCAAATGCAGATTTGACTTCTGACAGTACTTACAAGGAATTCTAGTGATCCATTTGATTAGTAATATATATGTATGTATTTCGTTAAGTGTCATGTTTGTAGAAAATATGAATTTTACAATTTTTTTATTTTCCGAAAACATCACAGGCACTAGAAATCTAGACAAATAAAATAGAATTGCACTTATTCATTTAACTCAAATTTAAAGTAAATTTACTTAAACGTCGTTTAACTTCAATAAAAGTTTATTTTAGGAGAGCGTTTTACTTAAAAAAAAAACAAAAAAGAAACGTTATGCTTAAAGTATTACGTTTAAACTTGGAATAAAATTGATTTAAAACTACAGCCTTAACTTAAAATTAGCTAAAACTTAGTTGAGCTCTTACTGAGACACTGAACCTAGACATTAAACCCCGATTTCAAGGAAGGATTTTATTTTGTTTTTATATCAACAGTCTATGAAAGAAAATATTCTTATTCCTAAATATTACAATACGAGCTAGGTGACTGACCGATGTACGGTGTTTTGAAACTTAAATATGAAAAAGCGGGATCACGCTCCCATATACATTATCTTTTGGTGCAGTAAGCTTTTTAATGGTTTTTAAATTACCATTAAAGCATGCAACACGTCACATCATCAAGCAAATTTAGTTGCATAGACAGCTCACAATATATAACTATTCGAAAGGTGCCATGCCCAGTAAAGACATCCCACCCACTTTCGGTCTGCTAAAAACACATTATGATTTTGATCTCAAATTCAATGATTGCTTAAATAGTTCAGCAAACTATAGAGCTTTAAGTTTTCCACTTTTATGGAATATTCCATGCGTACTAGTGCAATACCGAACACTTTTGACATAGAGATACTTCATGGTATGTAAACTTCCTATATTATAATTTTATAGCGAATGCTGTAATAGTTCACATTAAGTAACGTTTACTTTTATTGAAAATGCGATTTCTGATACCCATCACTAAATATTTGTATATCAAATATATTGACAAAATGAAAGCAATAGTCAAGGGAAATCTTTATTCATGCTTAAGGAAGTTTCTAGGCTTTATAAAAAATTAAAGCGCAAATTTGTTTCTCAAGATATTCACACACGTAAATCTAAGAAAAGTGATAAGGAACCGAACAAAGCTACTCAAAAATTGAGGACTTCTCGACTATTTCCTTGACCCACCGGATCGTGATCCACGCAGATTTCATTCTGTAATGGCAAATAGTAAATGTAAAATCTTGTCATGAAAATCTCAAATTGTTTGAAAATATTTTGCAGAAAAACAAAGTTATTACATAGAAAGTATAAGGTAAGATGACTGTGATAGTAGCTATTACCAAATGATAGAGAATGCGACAAAACTAGTAAAGGAGAGATGTTAGAAAAGCATTGCCAAAACAGTTTACGGAATGCTGCAGTGTTGCAATTAACATTGAGTGTCACAAAAGAAGTGAGTTCAAGTGTGTAAACAGTCCTCTCAAGACTTGTGAATAATCGTGAGGAATAACTAAAGTAGTTAGTGGATCATGAGAAAAAGAGAATTACTTAGAGAAGATTTTGCTGAAAATGTTATGATATTTGATTAAAAAAAAACTTATAAGAAAATAGTTTTTTTGTGATATTTTTTTAACATTTTAATTAAAAAGTAGCATCACCTCCGCAGACAACATCTCTATGTTCTATAAGCTGTATATCTTTCAAAAATGAGACTGTCTGTCGAAGCTTAAAATTATATTCACTCAATGATTCAGTGTGCGAAATGATGGCTCTATCAATAATTTATGGGACAGTGAAAACGAGTTTCTTTGAGCCTTGAGGACTTTTCAAGCTCATAATAGTCAACAGCACTATATAAAAATTTGCTGAGCAATGTCCTACATGACAAAAATGTAACACAAAGAATTCAAAACTGTAAGGCTGCTTTCGAGGTACTACGCACAACAACGCTAACACGAGATCTTTACAATATAAAGTTAAAACAAAAAAATAACTGAAAAATTAAATTAAAAAACTACCTTATCTAAACATTTTATTTAATTTCTCTCTTAGTTCACGATTCTTTATTGCAACATTAAAACTAAAATAGTTCTCATGCAAAATCAATCTGATTAGAACTAATTAAGTTGACTTCAATCAAGGAGACATAAAATATCTTGTGCTGCACTTGAAAGGCGCTTTACCGCACACTTACCAAGTGTTAAGTCAAGTGGACCGAGTGAACACAAATAAAGAAACAGGAAAATGTAAAGGAAAAACCCTCACCTTTAGCTAAGCATATGCATAAATATATGGGGGCAATGTCACATCAAATAAGGGTGGTTGCACTGCGCCACACAGCGGAATAAAACAAAGGTCAGGTTCACAGCAACACGGGCAATGACAGCAATAAAAAGGAAAAAACGAAACGAAAAAACCTTGCAGGACTTTACAGGCAAATAAGAAAATTACACAGAATCAGGACTAACAAGTGCATGGCAAGTCGTAGTGTGTCGCGCAAAGCAATGCAACAAATGGCTGGGAAAAAATACTGACGTTATAATGCACAAGAAGTTGCAACAACTTATGAGCAAAACAGCAGAACAACCCTCATTAGATGAGGGTGCACACACGAAGGCAGGGGTTTGTGTTCCCGCATCAGCTGTGTGAACATAAAATGAAAATTCCAGAACAAGTGCAACGCAACGCATGCGTTTACGTTATAATTTATCGTAATAAATCGAAAATGCAGTTAGTATCCTGCTGTAGTTGTAGTTACGCCTACAACTGCAGCCACCACCATAATTTTATAACCACACACACATATTTGAGTTACAAATTTTAGCCGTTATTTCGTAGGTTACATGGTGAGAAATGTTTAGTTAAAAGTTTTTGATTTTTTATATATAATGAAAAGTTTTAATTTTTAAGAAATGTTTTCATAAAATTCAATTTATGCTGCAATCCTTAAGAAGAGCGTCATTTTAAAGGATGTTCTTGATAAAACTTAAGCTAATGATATAGTATTTCAACCTTACTTGATTATGGTTTCAAAGACTTGCCACCTAAGTTAGCTCGCGATATATGACCGGTCAAAGAGATACCGAAGAAGATTGTTTGCTTATTAATTCGAAAAGTAAGCCTCAAATAGGAAAATATTTTGAACTTAAAGTTATAGAGCAGATATAAGACATGGTTTTACTGTCTGAAAGACCTTGTTACGATATAATTTGGCACACACATATAAGATTCCCAATATAAACCAATATAAATATTTTTTTTTTTGGAATTTTTAAAAAAATGTAAGGAAGGTCAATTTATAATACGATGGCCTATCGCATAAAAATTCGATGTGTTTTCATCTCCACCACAACTTTGTATTTATTATAGTTTTCTATTTGAAAGTTACTTTTTCGAGTTATTGAGCAAACACGCTTTAAGCGGTTATATCCCACTTTAAAACAAGTTGCAAGACTCTTATAACAAACCTTTAGCTTTAGGCAATAAACTGCCCAAACAATTTCACGAGCTCTTCTGCCATACTATTCGCAAAATGCTGATTGCGAAAGTGAGCCTATTTGATTTCCGCAGACATAATTGAGATAACCTGGAATATTTCACAATGAATAATGCTCCACAATCTCAACTTTTTATCCACATTGACAGAGATCATCATTATTGACTTTCAATAATCTATTAATATCTTATTTCTTAAGCATACTGCACAATATACCTACATATCTGATTTAACCCCGTGAAAAATATTTTTCCTTGAGTTAAAAATAGGCGCTGTGGAATTGTTCGATAAAGTTAAGGCAGCTGCTGGACAATGAAGGTACAGACGGAACTTGCTCTAGCTATTAATTTTGTTATATTTGCTGTTTCAACAGAATTTTCAATATCTGCACAGGAATAATCCTTGTACTATAGAAACCATGCTAGAGCTACCGGAATAGCATATACAGTTGTACTTCGATTATCCGTGAAGGTTGGCACCGAGCTCATTTTGGATAATGTAATCACTATTTCATATTATTCCTTATCAATTTTTAAAGTCCTGAATACATAATATGTATGCGTAAATATGTACATGCATATTATTTTTATTGTTTACAGCACCGTTTTACAAAAGTTTTAGTTACAATACTCAAGTTAATTTTTAATTTAATTGTAAAAACTTTTCCTTTTCTTGACGGCGTTGTATAGAAAATATGTGCAGCGAAAGTTAAGCAAGCACAAAAGGGGATTCCCCGAATTATATCATCATTTTCTTTCTCCATTTTACTGTGTGTGTCGTATGAAAAACGAGCAAAAACACAAAGAATGAAGTAGCAAGACTTTTCTCCTCATGGATAATAGAGTCAATCACGGTTAATAGAAGCAAAATGAGCAACGTTTAAATTTTTAAAACTTCCCGGATAATAGATGTTTTTGGGATAAAAGAATTACGGATAATCGAAGTTCAACTCTAAGCAATACAGTTTTATAGCTTCCATGACTATATAATCACTATCCATAATAAATCTGTCCGTGTATACAATAATCAACTAAGCTGAGACCCTATTGGTCCGGTATTATCCGTTGCTCTTTCCAACGAAACGTTTTTGCAAACATTTGACCAAGTGGGCTCCCTCAGGCTCATTAATTTCAACTGAGCAGCATTAGCAAGTGTTTTAAGCGAAAGTCCAGCAATGCCAATAGCGATTCTGTTGCTGTAAAAGCGCATTGCATAAGTGACACAGAAACAGTTGCACTTTGCAGCTCTTTAGAATTCTTTTCTCACCTTAAAATTTTAGAGGCTTATTTCATGAACTTTTACTTAAAATCACGCGCAGTTAAATTTGAACTGTGCACAAAAAAATTAAAACTGTGCACAAAAAAATTGAAACTGTGCACAAAAAAAATGAAACTGTGCACGAAAAAAAAAAATAGAATTATTTTATGGGTTCTGGGACAAAAAAAAAACTTCGCCGTGTAATAAATCCACATTCGCTCAATGCAGCAGCTACTTTTATTTGTCTGAGCTAAAGAAAAGGTGCATTTGAGCTTTCATTGCCGTGGGAAAAATTCACATTTTATATTGTTTGGAAAAAAACAACGATATATTTTCGTTGTTGTTTAAATGAAAACTGTGCAAAAAATACAAAATAATAGAAAAAATAAAAATACAAAAAATAGCAAATTAACGAGTAAAAAATATCTATTTAGCATCAGCACAGTGGTGTAAAATGCAATATAAATTTACACAAGTGGGAAAGATTTTTATCATACGGATTCTTTTTTTTTTTTGTTTTTCAATTATTTTGACTGGGTTTTTCTTTTCATTCATGCATTCATTCATTCACTCAGTTTTCTGTGGCTTTATTGAGATTCATTTTATATTTAGCCGCAATTTAAAAGTTTACATTTAAACTTAATGTACTTTGTACTTTTGTATCTCTGTTTGTTTTCTTGTTATTTTGTATTTTTTGTTATTTTTTTTATATACATACGCGTACACACATATATATTTATTTTTTTAATGCTTTGTCATAGCCGTATGTGTGTGTGTGCAAATAAATTTTAACATTTTCTGGATTGTTTGCTAGATTTCGCTTAATTCTACTGCGGCCAGCAGTGGAGTGAGTGAAGAAAGTAAAGGGTGCGCCTGCGCAAATGAGTTTTTAAACTTTTAAATGCTTATTGTTTAAAAGTACATGGTGGTGTGTTGTATTGTCTTAAGAATAAACTAAATTTTATTGGTTTTACTTTTATGATCACCGCTAGCAGAGCTCGAGTAAAATCCTTAATGGGTATTAAATGTAGCTATTTGCATATGAACAGTGGGCTTAGCGGGCTATTTAATATTATGGGATTATTTTAATTCTTAAGAGAAAATGCTTTGCCTTGTTATAATTTTAAAAGATTATTCCAGACTGCCCGCAATAAATTTTTTCGGAATTCGGAGTTACAGCAATTCCAATTTCGCATTTGTTGAATTATGTTTCACAATCAATTAAACACTAAGAAAATATTGACTATTTGAAAATAGTCATTAAGGGTAAAAAGTTGAAGTCCTCGATTTGTCTCTTGTTCAACTGGTAACCCTATATGTAATGATATCAATTCGCAAAAATGTTCAGTTTTCCATATCTACCATTTTATATTATCAAAAATTTCCCAAACTCAAAATTTTCTAAACTTCACTTTGTATCCCCAATCAAACAGAAAATTCAAATTAAATAGCACACAATTGAATTATCCTCATAAAACTTCAATTAATATTGTGGGCGCTAAAACAGCTCCAAGACAACAGAAAAAAATAACGAGACTCAAAAACTTTTGGTTAACCCCATGGCTACAAAAAAGGAAAAAACACAAAATTTTTGCAATTTATTAGCAAATAATTTCGTTTGTCAATAGGAAATATTGACGGAAATTAAAAACACTGACTGACAACAACTCCCCCAAAGGTAGAACAAGCAAGTGCTGCAGCAGCAACAGCAGCAAAAGAAAATTGAAAAAAAAAGATGAAGAAAAGTTGTTATTTCAAAATCCTAACCTAATAAAGATAGAAACCGCGCTGGTTGGCCATGCTATGCCCTGTCATGCCACGCAGATGAACGCTGCTGCTGCTGCTACTGAAAATATGACAGCAATTTAAGTCCATAATGTTATTTGCCTCTGAAACCGTAAATCTATTTTGGATCCAATATGCAAAATCTAATGAAGCACAAAATGAAATTATCTTACGGAGTATATGCGACAAATGAGAAGATGCATAGAAATGTAAGAATATTTAGTGTTTGAGTTGCATTTTGTACTATGGCTGGGAGTGTAAGGCAACTATGGAATGTAAGATAAATTGGATGAATGATTTTGTAAAGATATTTAGATTATAATGTAGAAAGTGGCTAATTAATCAAAAGTCAATGATGTTGATCAAAAGTTTGCTGTACTGTTCAACATTATATTTGATCAACGTGGTAACACATTAGCATAGAGGAAAATGTGCCCAATTGCGTACGTCCTATATTCAAGGGCCAACAGAGTTTAGAAGAATTGTAGAATTGTGTCAAAATCAGAGCAAAAAATAAAGTCATTTGATAGCGATTAAGACAAAACTTAAAGCAAACGATTCCAAGGTCTTTTGGAGTTAGCGGTTTTAAGGACTCCAGAACAGGCATTTTTCTGTGGGCGATTAACTTTTGAGAGGCCACTCGAAGTCGTCCACGCATAGTGTCCCTTATGCCCAAAAATAAGATAAAAATATATAAAATAATGCTTTCGAATTTATAAGCAGGATATGAGATCATGCTTCCCGATATATTTTCTTTAAAATCTTATTTGGTTTTGCTGCGCCATCTTTCTTGAAGTAGGTGATGAAGCTTGGTCTTATAAATACCAGGAACGTGAACCGGGTGAAAAATTTGGTCGGTTCGGTTAATCGGTTCGAACCGTTTTTGCACTTTTGGATTAGTTTGTCGAAACGGTTTTTGTTTTCTTTGAACCGGGGTTTCGGTTCAGTTCAATGGATCGGGAATGAAAAAAAAAAAACTGTGCAAATTTGTTTTAATTTTATTTAGTAACAATCCGAAAGAATATAGAAATATATATGAACACATAGTTTATGTCATACGTTATAAGCATTTACGTAGTAAAAAATTAGTACTTGATGAAAAATTTGATTTACAATAATCAGTTGAGATTGATGAGAAAAATATCTTCTAACAAGTGCTCGTCAATATTTCCCGCAGGTCTTCGAGAATAAATTTTAGGGTGGAAAATGTTCTCTCTACCAAAACCTGGGTTGCTGAAACATCATAAGTAACTTAAGCTAATTCAGATAATTCTTTGGCAGGGTAGTTATTCCAAAAGATCAAAACATCAACATTATTTGAAAGCCGCTTTATATTATCAAACGATTTGATTTTATCTATTAATGATTTATTTTTGAACTCAGTCTCATTCTTCCCTATTTCTTTCAAAATTTCATCAATTTCCATATTTCATAATGTCCACTGAAAATCGGTCAGAATAAACCCTCGAACCGTTATAAAAAGTGGTTCGATTTTCGGTTCGGATCAAGTATTTGTCGAAAATTTCGGTTCGGTTAATGGTTCAGTTAATTATTAAAAAAAAGCGGGTTTCCGGTTCAAAAACCGGTTCACGTCCCTGATAAATACTATACAGAAACGAAACAGCAGCTGATTGTGTGCGGATGAGAAAGGCCAAATTTATCCATTTTTTTTTTATCAATATTAATATTTTATTAGGAACCTTAATAAAGTTGAAATTCTCATGCAATATTGGTTTGACTTTCGCTGAAACGGACCCAAAAACACAAGCGCATGCAAGCAAATATACGCACGCACGCATACACAGATTTTCTAACTTCCCAGTGTCCGAAACGAATTCGTTTCGAATTCGAGATTGACTCGCATCTTCGTCTCTTTTAGCCGAAACTGATCCCATTTCAAATGAAATTCCTCTCAAAAACGCTTTGCTTTTTCTTCTTTATTGGATTCGCATCGAACTCGGAACGGACTTCGTATACGAATCCATTTTGGATTCATAATTTTTAAATAATTCGGATTCGAGACTGGATTTGTAATTAAAATATTTGCTTTTATTTCATTTTAATTATTTCACAAAAATCAACTATAATATCATATGCAGGCTCGTACCAACCCGACTTTGCGTGGGGGAGCAAATAAGTTTTATTTTGCGAAAAGTAAAACCAACGGCCTTAGAATTCCTTCTTAGATGAGACGCGTGGGAGGCAAAGCCCTTCCTTGCTCCTGGGTTGGTACGGGCCTGATTATATGATGTAAACTTAAACACTGCCTTCTATTGTTTTGACAGATTCAAAACGGGTGCGTCGAAGAAAAAAAAATTAAATTAAATTAGCGCTGAAGGACTGTAAGGGGTTCGAAACGAATCCGTATCCGTTTTTGTGCACATTGGGAGTTCTCATTCACTTTTTGGAGTCGGATATGATTCATAGTTTCGAACCTTTACACTCATTATGAGTTCTTAAAAAAGTCTGAAATATGTGTATTCCCGTTCTGATTCAAAGATGAGACTCATATCAGAGTCTGAAATATGAAAGTATTCTGAGCCTGAGATGTAAATATTTTGACTCTTTTTGAAAACACATGTGACTTATAGTAGCTGCTTAGCAGTAAAGACTTTTCGGTAAGTTTTGAGTATTTATGGATAGTAACATTTCTCTTATTTACAGGCTGCTCATACCCAACTACGATGCCAACATTTTTTTTGAGTACTGAACGCTTTATTTAAGTTCCATCATATCAAATTAACTATTCATATGAAAATTTCACTGATGATGTATTACGCCAAGCAATTTGACTTTTGACCACGCCAGCAAGCAGCCCTAAACAAGTAGATTTTGTGCTCAATTAATGAATATTGGTAAAGTGTACATTTCTTTTCTTTTTTGGCTAAAAACAAAAAGAAAAAAAAAAAAAATAATAAAAATTGCGACACAACATCCTTTGTGTTGAGAATATAATTTGCGACCTGCGGCAGTTCAAATGTAAATCGTTAGAATACAAATTATACCTTGGGAATGGGTCCAAACATAACTTCCCGCATGAAAATATTAAAGAAATAAAGAAAAGACACACAGTTTCAAAAATGCTATTTCTTTTAATATTCCACTGTAAATTAGTAAATCAAATAAATTATAAAAACAATAAAAGATTCTAAGCAAAATTAAATTAAATAAAAGTTCCAAATTAAGAATTTTCTTAAAAAATAAAAACTGCTACATATCATCTAGGCTGATTTAATTCAAATAAATAAAAACCAAAAGAATTAATCGGCGATCATGACTCACAATCAGGTCTTTGAACGCATAATCGGTTATCGTAGTTGTAGTTGTTTTGTATGATTATTTAATAAAAAAAAACCCTTTTTTTTGCGCACTTCAGTTGATTTCAGCCTTTTTTTTTTTTTTTTGTTTCAAACAAAATTTCACACATATTTAAGCAGCAGTTGGTTCATTAAATAATCACAACGACTTCGGCTCAATTTTTGTAAAATTTTATCTTTTCAGCTCACATATTAGTTTATAATAATTACGATATGTGGCGTTGAGAGAAGTAGAAAAAACGTGGTTAAAAAAAAAAATACTTCACATCCGGTCAACATTGTCGTCGCTGTGCTTTTTTTGTAGCCTCTCAACTCTGGAGTAGTAAAAATCTACAGCGGCGTCTAATTCCAAGTTTTGGTTCATTCAGTTCTTTGACCGGATGTTTTAAGTTTACACGCAGTGCGCGAATCTGTAGTATGGGTAACTTTTTTCATTTCTTTTCAACTTTGGTTCAAATCTATTGACCAATCGCACAGGTTCGATGATGTGTAATGAATGAATATCAATATATCGCATATTGACGTCGTCCAGTCATTCATCTTAAATTGTATAATTTTGCACTTTGGCGATTTCTAAAGCTATTGAATTGATTAGATTTTTGTACCTATTTTGCTTCTAACTTGTGCTTCAACCTTAATGTATGAAGTTTTTGCCACCTTAGTACACAAAGATAATAGGTGTGATATTGTTTGATTGATATGATGAGAGTAAAGTCAACGAAAAAATTGTGTTAATTTGTCATTAACTTTAATTTTTTCTTTTTTTTTAAACTTTAAGAGAAAGTAGGTTTGACGTGGTGGATGCCGCTTAGATCGGCATAGTTTAGGAGCGGTAAATTTTCAAATTTTGCTTGCTTTTAAGTTTGATATGATAAAGAGAGGACTATCACTCGCATTTTGCTCGTTAATTTGATAACGCTAGGAAGGAATTATCTTATGATACTTCACAAAAAAGGTACCATTTTTTTTCATAGACCTAGAGCGTCAAATCTTTAAGTCCGCTCATGGTTGTTGATTCAACCGGATATTTGTATACTTGTTTTATATTACTACGGAATTATGTTTGTAACAATATTTTTCGCAGAAGTACCTCTTGAGTATTTTAATTGGTAAATGTCAAGTACGTGTTGCTCTATAATTTTACTTCAATGTTTTCGGCGAAAATGGTTATAAATTTGAATAAAAAATAAAATAATATATATTTAAAAAGAGCATATAAACAAATAAACATGTATGTGAATATACCGCTTTAGATTATTAAGTTCTTAAGAAATTCGCTAGTTCAAATCGTATCCATATATTGCAAGTCACTAAACAAAAATAAAATACTCGGCAGTAAACTGTCGTAGCATAAGGTTTTTAAGTTGCACAACCTTGTTACAATTACAACAAAATTAAAAATTCAAACGAAAAATTTTGAATTTTAAATTACAATTAAATTTATTTTTAAAAGTCTGAAACTTTTTGTTTAAGTTTAAATTTAGGGTCATGATTAAGAAAAAAAAAATAATTGTTTTATTTTTAAATCAATAGAGTTCGCCCAGTGGTTAAAATTCAACCATTATGGTGACAAAACAAAAAATACTTTGTGGCGCAAAAACTGATATAAAAAAAGCTACTTTTTGTCATCGCTTCAAAAAAAAAATCATCGTATCAATCATCTTGCCCTATCCCTTCCTTAGAGCTCAACATACATATCTCCACACAAAATTTCATCAAAATCAGTCGAACAGCTTAGCTAAGGAACATATTTCTCTGTTTAGGGCGTGGCGCCTCTTACTTAAAAACAAAAACCTTTTCCATCTCCATACCAAATTTCATCAATATCGGTTTATTCGTTCTGCAGTGAAAACATTTTTTTCAAAACAAATATCTTTACTCAGGATTCAATCTATCCCCATACCAAATTTCATCAAAATCGATGTAGCAGCTCAGCCGTGACAAAATTTTACCCATTAAGGGCAGTGTCACGCCTCCTTAAAATACTTAAAATTTTACATAATTTTCTTAGGGTTCGTTTTATATGCAAACCAAATTTCATTAAAATCAGTCTATTAGTTTAGCCGTGGAAACATATTTTCCTCTGGGATGGAAGCGTTTTGCAACTGCCAATTTATATATACATAGATAAAGAAGGAGGGGGTATCTCCATGAAATTTGATGGTCAAAAATTATGTTTAACTCGTTCCATACGGATTCTAAAGAAATTTTAGGGCTTTACTGATTTTTTTGAATCTTATATATTTACATAGAAGAGTGAAGGTTCTACATTTAAAATATATCATTAGCAAGGTTACATATATCATTTTACATAAGTAAATATTAAAATAATAAAAACCATTCCAAAATACCCTACTCCGCAATATATGGCAAAGTCAAGAAACTTGGATGTTACTAGCTGTGTCTCGCACAATAATGCATTAGTTCAATTTAAAGAATTTAGTTCGAAAAGCATTACTTGAAAAATCTAAGCAAAAAATAAAAATCTGACCAAATTCTGTAATTTTGAAGTAATGCATTTTTGTATGGGAGCAAGTTTATTCAGGTCAGTTCTAATTCCGTTTCGGAAACGGAATAGAAAGTCGAAGTTTATTTCAGGATTATACAAAAAAAGGAAATTCTTCAAAATATCGGAACTATAAAAGCTCAAGTTCAATGGTAACATAGGCTGACAAATTTTTTACCCAGAAACCAGAATATTCTTATCCAAAGGTTTTTGATGCGCTGAATTCGAGTCCGGGGTCAGAATTCCTCTGATGACTTCGGTTTTCGAAATATTCTAGCGTATAAAAGCGAAAAATGACGATATTTAAGGTTATGCTACATCAAAATGTTATTTTTATTGATCGAGTTCGAAAGATCTACACTCTTCAGAAAACATTTGCATTTGTCCGCAAAACTTTTTGTCATCGTTTAAAAATCAGGGATAAGGTTTGGCAAAATTTTGTTGGACTGCGTAATTAAAAGATATGGTTCCAACAAGATGGATTTACTGTGCACACTGCCAGCGTGAGTATGTATGTACTTTCTGTTTTATATAGCATTCAGTCTTCTAGTGGCCAAGCTGGACTGAAATGGGTCCGTGTTTAGGTTCCTGATTTCTGTGGCCTGCTGGTCATTGTCTGCGCGATCGTTGTTAATCTTTTGTTGGAAGCTGTTAAAATATTGATGTTTTTCATTAACATTCAATTAAGCTGTGGAGGTTGGTCTTACTGTTGCTTAATCTTCATATCTCGTCGATGTTGAAAGCTAAAACTTCTATTCGCCAGCATTTGCCATTAGTTAAATTGAATTTTTCTTTTTTGGCAAAAAAACTTTCATAAAATTTAAATAATTTTACCGCTTTTCTCATTCTTAAGCAATTTAATCTTATCTAAACTACAACTAATTATTTAATTTATCATTCTAACGTCTACCAATTTAAAATGTTGCTTTTGCATTCATAGCCATGAATACACAGCGCCCTCATAACTCGAAAACTTTTATGTTTATTGCGAATTTGTTAAGGTCATTAAAAGTTATCTTCATGTGTATGCTATGTTTTCTTCAACATTTTCTTCATTGTTTTAAGCAAACGCATTTTGCCAGAGAGGTGCGAGATGCCAGAACTCTAATATGGCCGAGTGTATATTTTATTATTTAGAGCCGTACCACATTATTATAGCATTTAACCGTATTTAATGTTGGAGCGCTGCTAAAATGTATAGAATTAATCATTCACACCAACTTAGTTAGCATACATTTGAATTGAGTATGCACAACTCCTACAAATCTACACAGCCCGAGAAAGCCTTCAAGCCGAAATGCGAGTCTATCTATCTATATAGCTTTTGAAAAAATAAACCATTCAGAGTATATAGTAGTAGTCAGCGCTAAAACTAATTAACATACAAATTTTGTATCGGTCGGTTGGTCAGCAGCGAAGCCTTTAAAAACACCAGTTTAGAGAATCTTAACATTTTCCATACGAAAAGCATTTGGTATGAAAAGCCTTTAAATGTTTTGTTTTTGCATTTTGAAGTACGGCTTAAATCCATTGTTGTTGTGAGTATGTAGTGATATTTAGATTTTTTCTGTCTTTTGTTGTTTTATTTTATTTTTAATTTATTACCATATTCAGTTGATTCTGACGCGAGCTCACAGTTCACATGTATATAGCAGGCTTGAAAATTGTCTGATTCTCTGATTCTGATAAATCGTTAACTTTAATATAAATCCCCCACTTTTTTCCAGCATTTTTGTTTGTATTTTTTTTCTGTAGCTTTTTTCATTTTTTGACGCGCGACTGTAAATTAAAGTGAACAAATTCAAATAATTTCCAACGTAGAGTGCTGTAGATACGACGAATATATTTTCAGCTGCAACTTTGAGTACCGCAAAAGACCCGCGAGATATTCGTTGTATAAAAAAAAACAATAACAAAAAAAAAAACTTTATATAGATTTACGCCGTAGAAAAGCGTTACGGTTGAGTTCATCTAAAACAAAGAACACTAAAGAACAACAACAACAACAATAACAGCAACTGTAACGACATTAACAATACAACAACCCACTATAAAGAACTAATTTTTGTTGTTGTTGTTGTTGTTATTATTGTTGTGTTAATAACATTTTATATACATTTATTGTATATTCAATTTTGCTTCAATGATTTTCAGTTAAGTAAAATTTTTTCTTTTTTTCAGTCGCCGAATTAATTCATATGAATATGGATTTTATTGCAATATGCCTGGGTAAATCCGAACATTTGTGGGGTTTCAGAAAAGTTATTATGTGTATAAAATGAGCTGCTGATAAGTTTTTGTCTAAATAAAAATATCATTTCTCCATTTACCATTTCTCGTTTGTGGTCATAAGTGTTAAGCCTTCGGCCGAAATACATGCTATGACCATACCCTACACGCAAGATAAAATCGCTTTATCATTCCGTTTGTAAAGCATAGAAGGGGCGTGGCAGGTATAGCAAAGTATATATGCTTAGTCTGCCTATTCACTAACCAAATTTCTCACAAGCACTAGGAATAAATCTGGGCAAAAAGTTGACGAATTTCAACAAGAGGGGATGGCACCTCCCATACAAGCAGAAACTTCAAAACACTATACAGACAGAATCATTACAGATAATGTTTCACGTAAACAGTGGAAATGATTCGGAAAAGCTCCGGAAAGAAATTTGGCAAATTTCTAAAAGTGGGCGTGGCACTCTCTATAAGGACGAAACTTTTATAGGTTTCTGAGGGAATGAATTTAATGCAAAGAAACCAAATTTCACACGAGTATATGAAATGGTTTGGTCTAGCATTAGATAAAGAGTTAGCGAATTTCGATAAGAGGGCGAGGTAACTCCCATACAAGCATAAGCTTCATGACAATACACAGAGAGTCATTTAAGTAAATGTTGCCAAATTCAATGTACGTTTAGTCAAATCAGCCAGCTCGTGGGGTACTGCTTTTAAATAAAAATTCAAGACTTGCGCACGCTTTTACTTTAGGTATTGATTTTTGGCGAGGTCAAAAATAACACCTTTACCTGGTGATTTTTCAAATTTAACATTGTCCCATAGATTTTTAAAATTGGCGATTTCTTCGATTTTAGAAATTTCATTAAATTTTATCAACTGATTACTATATAATTACAATTTAATTTAACTGACGACATTCATGCAAGTTTTACAAATCGATCATTGCTTTTTCTTGAATAAAAATGACAAGGCAAGAGTTGGATTAATTACCAGGTTAAAGTGATTCATTTGTTGGCTTTTACAACATTCAGATCAGTTTTTTTTTATAAAAGTTAAAGCTCTAAAATATAAACAATAATTTGCTCATACTTGTGTGTATTAGGGATACATATTGAGTTGAAAGGACTCTCACTAATGTTAGTTGCCACGTAATGGTTATAGTGCTAAAATATGTCTCTCAAACATGATACATAAAGTGGTGAGGAAATACTGAGTTCAGTACCTAATATGTGCAGTTGGAATAGAACACTGAAACTAAGTGCAAAACTTAGTACATTCAATGCAGAACGCCTAGTATGCAGCTTATTCGAAAAACTTATGACGAACGATAGTAATTAGAAAGGATTACCCTAACGTTTTTCGTCAAAACGCAGAACACCACAGATCCAAAAATTTTTCGGAAAAGCTTGAGGTGCTTTTTTTTTTTGAGTTCTCACTTTCACATTCAGAGATTTATTTCAGCAAGTCAAAATATTTACTATAATAAAAGGTCCTCACTTTCAGATACCGAAAACCCTAGCAAAATGAGATATATTTCATAAAATGAAAACGCGGTCAGAGCGGGATGCAAAATTAAAAACGCGGACTTGTCCCGCGAAATGCGCATCATATGGTCACGTTAGATTACCCCCATATTGTTCAGCGATTACACTAGCATTTCTTAATAAGAAATTGTTAGTAGTTTTTTTGTATCACCTCAGTATGCTGAAATGTCCCAGCTGAAAATTGCGAAAAACGCTATCTTTCTTTCTAACTTTCTGTTTCCGACATTAGATGATATTGTCTCTTCCCTTTAAATTTTACTTGCTGACATGTTCAATACATTGCATCCTTTAAGATATATTGCACAGTAAAACTAACACAAACTTAGTACAATACTTTTTATGGAATAAAGTCTTTATATCAATAAAAACTATCAGAGATACGTATAAATTAGATAACAACTTTTTATATATATATAAAAAATAAATACCAACATTTCTTTAACACTAGTGGGCTTAAAAAGTTTTCCGTCACAATGGCATAACTTCGAATATGTTCAAAACTTTGTTTTATTACATACAAATTCAAATCCGGCCAAAATATTGCGAGAGTACTTGATTTCTTATATTATTTTGATCACTTTAAAGTTTAGCATGACATAGAATGTAGAGCAGGCAAATATGAAGTTAAGTATATTAAATAAAAAAAAAGTAAAATTATATCATATCTTGATGATATAAATTTTTTTTTGTCTTGAGCTACTTGTTGCGCTTGAATTTATTTTGTATGTTATTGCATGCAACAAACAGTTTGTTACACTTTGTTGATTTAGAAAACGAAATTTTAAAGGTTGAATTCATGATATCTTCAATACACTTATACGCTAAGCTAAAACCTTGATTTTCATGCCAAATAAGCTTTTTAACCCTTAGCGGCACCATGGGGTCTTGAACGACCCCACGGCACTTTTGAAGTCAGTTTTCGAAGTAAAAATTTTCGAAAATGGTACAGATGGCGCAACCAAAAATTCGTTTATTAGCTTAACTATCCCTCCACACTCATTTAAAGGCCATTCGTTCTTCAATGCACAGCTGACAGTCGTTGAAAGTTCCTTGGGGTCGTCAGAGACCCCACTTGTGCCGCAACGTCGATTAATAAATTTTTAATTTTTTTTTAAAACTGTTTTTTAACAATGAGAAAAGGAAAGAGGTAACCTGTGAAATATGTAAATATTATTTTGTGAAATCATTGGTAAGCCATTGCGTACTGTGTGACCGAAAATAAGATAAGAAATCTTTATACGGGTGTAGCTGCTGCAGAAGACCAATATGTGAGGATCATCGCATTTTACAGTGCATTGAATGCAGTGAACATTAAATTTAAAATTTTTTTAATTCTTTAATTTTATGTATACACTGAAAATGAGCAAATTTGTATTAAATTTATATTCAATTTGCTCATTTTCTCGTTAAAAATGTAAAATTTACAATAATAAAAATGTCAAAATTCCAAGAGAGTTTTTTTTTCAGAATAAATATAGTTTTTGAAACAAATCTGCATGAGATAATTTTTTCAATAAAATATAGTATATCGTGAGTGCAATCCCAAATTTTTAGGTAAAAATATTGGCTTCTAAAAAAGTTGTGAATTTTTTTCTAAAAAATGCCATTTTTCGAGTATACCCAATTTTAGTCTCAAGTAGCACAAAAAATTTTTGAAAAATAACCGTTTTAGTCATTAAATTTCATAAAGTAGAGTCATTTCAACAATCGTTCACAGTAATGAAGTTCACAATTGGAAATACGCTTTTCTATAATTTTTTTTCAACGTGGGGTCGTGAAAGACCCCAATGTGCCGGACTGTTACAAAAATGAAGTGGTGCCGCTAAGGGTTAAAAGAGTCAATTAGTATATGATTAATGTAAGAAATACCTATGCTATCACATTTGCAGCAATATCAATTTACTAATGCTAGGAAAATGAGTTATATTTAAAATTCTATTCATTCATATGATCAAAGGTAGAACATAGAATTTGAAAATTGAAATTTTTATGTGGGCTCAATTGTTATAAAATTCTAAGCTAAAGAAGACAGTGCAATATTCAAAAAATCAAAAATTTTGGAAGCGTGGCCTTTTTACTTTTCAATTTATGTATGATTATGCGTTAGGGCAAGACTTTTATTCGATTAGTCATAGTTGTATTCAAAAACTGAAATTTTGAGCAATAAAACTCACACAAATGTTTCAGAATAACCATTTTAACGTCATTGGAAACAAGAAATAGCAGATTTTTCTAACTTTGAATAACTTTATTATTCATTTTATCTCATTTTGCGTCCCTTTTGATTTTCTGAATTTTTAGATATGCTATTAACTGACAAATTGCCTAACTTCTGTAAAAATATCATTCTGCAGCAGCAACGTCTTCTAATTTTAAATATTTTTTGAAAATAACCAAAGCAATTTATCATATGAAAACTGTGATTTATTTCAATACATCGATAATACAGTCAATAGAAAATTTACTTACGCAATTTTAATGATATTAAAAAGTTTAGCAGAGCATTTTGAGAAACTTCCCAAGATTTTCGTATAATAGGAACGTGCGCCAACTGCCAAAATCTCGGACAATGAAATGCTATGAAAATATAAATGCACTATTTTATTAAGCACTAATGCATCTGATACTAGGCTGAAATTTCAACAGAAGGTAGATCATATTAAAACTGAAGTATTTCTGAGTGACGTAAAATAATGTAAAAAAAGTTAATTGAATTTTCTTGATGATGACATTTGGGGGATCTTAAATAAATTTTCGAAGCACAATTCTCTCGTCGAAATATAAGTTTTGGGTATCGATATCTATGCTTCATACCACAAAACTGTAAAAGATTTTTTTCGAGCTTTGATTCAAGGGAACGTCCATTAACTTCGTGGGGCGTCTTGGACCCCCCTTCCCATTGGTGAGATTTGCTGAGATCTTACGAGAGATTGCTTGTTCATGATAGGGGTATAAGAAATGTCACAAAAAATATCTGCATATCAAGTATCAACGCAGGTGATGACGCAACAAAATAACAACGCAAGTGACGCAGAATAAAAAATAAAGTTCGAAGACGTAATAAGATCAAAAGTCATTGACATTTTGTAGAAAGATTACTGCAATATATTATAATTTATATTCTCTGAATTATGACGTGAGATTTACATTGACCCCCTCTCCATCTTGGGGAGATTTTGCAAGACAACCTTCCCCTCTATACTGACTCATCTGATTAATAAACGTTCTCTAAGGTATAATTACACAAAATTTGAACTGAATCGGAGTGGGTTGCCTACCTGTTGTTATTAAAAATATCTTAAGGGGACATGACATCTTCAAATTTTCAAGAATTTAAAATTTTTTTTTGACTGATTCTTGTTTAAAAAATATTGAAAAATACGTTTTTAATGAAATAAAACTCAAACTCGGCTTATAAAATATATAGTGCTTGAAAAGCTATAGTTAAAAAAACTTTTAACGCTTTTTTCTCGAAACCACGTTTTTCGAGTTGGCGGGCATGATAAAAAAAAACTACTGGACCGATCTTTCAGAAATTTCAATATGCTGCTGTGCACATATAAATGCAGGGAATGAACTACGGACAGAAAGATCGGAATTATAGTTTTTGATTTTTGACACGATTTTGGACCGAAAAATCGGCAATTTTCGAAAAAAATTACGCCATTTTGTTATTTTTGGACCAAAATATTTGCCTGTAGTTCATTCCCTGTCGGTTTTGTTGCTGATTAAAGGCTCTAATTTTTTTTTCCAGTGAGCTGCAATCATGCCCGCCATGATTTAAATGCAGGTAATGCACTACGGACAGAAAGATCGGAATTATAGTTTTTGATTTTTGACACGATTTTGGACCGAAAAATTGGCATTTTCGAAAAAAATGACGCCATTTTGTTATTTTTGGACCAAAATATTTGCCTGTAGTTCATTCCCTGGCGGTTTTGTTGCTGATTAAAGTCTCTTATTTTTTTTTTCCAGTGAGCTGCAATTATGCCCGCCATGATTTTTTGGTGTTTTTTTTTCAAAAAATTCTAGTGGTCATAAATTTCATAAAAGAATTAAAAAAAAATTAAAATATTGTTTTGTGTCAAAATATGTATGTGTGTAAAGTTTCAAAATTATATCATGTTTTTTATAAAAATTATACGCATTTTAAAACACTTAAGGACAAATTTTTTGAAGGTGTCATGTCCCCTTAAAACAAAAAATTTCGATGTCTAAAATATTGACAAATTCAAAGGTTTGCTTAATAAAATGAGTTTATCTGAAAGCATCACATTTTTGCACTATATCTTTATGTTAACTACTACACTCGAACTGCACTTTCAACTCAGAATTTGGAAGAAGTGACAAATGCGCCATGACCCAACAAAAAAACGTCAGGCTTGGACACACATTTTACGCATCGTGCATTTTATTAATTCATCAACTAAAGAGCATGATTCGGATTTACTAAAAAAAGAAAAAATAATCGTAAAAATTGGCAAAAAACAAACAAATAAAAAATGAATATAAAATAATTCAACAGCAACAAGTAACCAACAATAAAATAGCAACAACAAAAATTTAAAAATAAAATATGTAGATTTATTTACAGATTCAAAGAGATATACGAATGTAAATGGGCTTTTATTTCTATTGAATGCTAGACATATCTATGTATCTATGTACTACGAGTACCCGTATTATGGACAATTACTGAATGAATGCAGAAAACCTCGTTACGCGTGTGGCCAGTGCGCGAGGGTGTTTGAACTCAGGCGCTGTTGCGTAAACGACCGACTAACCACAAGTCTGATTCATGAAGCGCTCATTGCAAACCGAACAAATTTAGGTGCTAATGATTTCAATTTCGGTAGCACTGCAGAACACGTCACGTCTTCGTCTCTTTAAAAAAAAATCGCACTTCAAACATCAAATCCAACAAAGGTTATTTCTTTCTTTGTAAAAATTAAAACTTCAGCAAAGTTTTTAATTTTTGCGTGCAAATATCTGAGATACAGTAGCCTAGTTATGCTCTCAACCAAATCAAGACCCTGACTGATACTAACACATATGACTACACTCATACTTACATGCATGCTTACAATGATGAGGTACAATAGGTGATGAGTTACAACAATAAATTAACGAAAAAAAAAAACAACAAAAATAAATAAATAAAAAATGAAGAAACATTCTATTTCATTGAATACGAATGAATCTAAATCTGAGTCAAATAAATTCAATGTACAGTGGCTCAAAGTTGCGGGAAATATTTTCAATTTAAACATTTAAAGGATCTAAGAAAATTTAATACAGAATTGAAGAGCAAATGATAAGAATTGATCTATTTTTCACTACAATAAAAACACCATTTTTCTAACAAATTTTGGCAAAAAATTCAATTTAAAGATTTTATTTAGTTACGTTGTGAAAATAAATAACTCTGTGCTTTAACCCCTACGGCTATTAAGTATGATGGCCAGCCATTAGCAAGGGCTACTACCAGAAAAACTTAGCAAGGATGCAAAGGATTTTTTGTTTGGGCGTGACGGAGGCAATGAGAACTTGCCCCACAGGAGCTCTTAACATCCTCTTTCGCCTGGTGCAGGCCTGAATTAACCTTACAGGCAGAGTAGGCACGTGCCTAGGGCGGCAAGATTTAAAGAGCGGCAAATATTGGCGGAAACTTTGAAAAATTGTTGCATTTTATTAATTTTCAAATTTTGTGTTAATTTTGCTAGTGTTTTGCGTTCCGCAAAAGACCTTTTTTTTTTTGCACATCAAAAAATTTATCATAAATGAAAAAAAAAAATTTTTTTTTTTAATAAATGAAGAAGTTTTGAGGCGGGGGCGGCAATTTTTGCACCTGCCTAGGGGCGGCAAATTTCTTAATCCGGGCCTGGTCTGGTGCATCCTATTTTTCATTAAAATAACCGCGTCCTATGAGTAGCTGGCTGTTGGGTAGCGAAGCCATGCGGCTACTGCTTTATCCTCGAAACACTGCCAAGCGAACTGGCCAATCTTCAAACCGATTATATCTGCCCCACACTGAACTTCGAGAAAAGCATTCAGGTGAATTTTCCAGTAAGAGTACAATGGAAGGAAGGCACTATCAATCTTAATTGTGAAACCACCATATACACCGATTGGTCTTAGAGGGATTGCGGGGTAAATGCGGAGTTCTTTTCAAAAGACCCAACAATATGCCAATCTTTTCGCTTATCTATTACAGCAAGCGTTTTCCAAGCAGAAGTCTTCAGCTATTCTAGAAGCCTGTAAGCTGATGGGCTATTATAATATGGAAAAGCTAACAATCTTCTGCGACAGCCAGGCCGCCATCAAGGCCCTGAACTCAGAGACGATAAAATCTTAATTAGTAGGGCAATACAGGAAAGAACTAGCTATGCTATGTCAGCTCGACATAACTCTCATATGGGTTCCAGACCTCCGCAACATTGAGAGTAATGAAAAACCTGATGAGTTAGCACTTCTTTCTTCACGAAACCGAATCACACTACGCTTGGCATGTTAGGAGTAAGGTTTTATCGCATTTTCTTTCCGACGCGACAAAAAACTTAAAACCTGTAAAACATCCAAGGTCGACCAATAAAAATTCAAAAACCATTGACATATTGTCCAAAAACCATAGTGACATCGCAAAAATCACCGCGACTCGTACTGAATACTAGACTATTGCCAAGGATGCTGAAAAATTAGGTATTCCATTCAACATTTTTTGCCGGAATGGTCTTAACAAACTCAGCAAATTGGCCGAAACTGAAATCGGATCGCTGCTTAACTAACGCTGTCGACAACCCTCTTTTCCATATTTTCCACTTTTGTAGAGTCACGTACATATGTGGTATTAAATCAGTACAACTATAGCTACTTAGCATGCTTGCTAAGCCGCCACTCTAACCTAACCTAAAATTTTTTAAAGTTCTTTTTTCCTGTATAAAAATGAACATACATACTAATGTTGATTCTGTAACCTTTGATCTTAGTGGCTTGAAACTCTAGGGATCTCAGGAGGTATTCCTTATTATAAAGAATATTATTTACCGTTTCTCAAGCGTTTTAAAAATGACAAAGTCCAAACACCACTTAATACGAGATTGAGCAAAAAGTTAAAAAACTGAACGATAAAAAAGAAACTTCCAAACTGATGGCCATCACAAAGGGGTTCTGACCATCCCAAGATCAAAAACATTAAATTTTAACAAATTCTAATATTTTATTTCCACTGTGCAACAACGCAGGCTGTAGTTTTTATCTATTACATTCAATTGTAGTCCATGCTTCGTTTAGGCTCCAAAGGCAGTGCTTTCAACTGAGACCGTTTTTGGTGTTCTTAAGTTTTGATTTTTCTTGTTCTCTTTGTTGTTTTTTCAGTTTTTCTTTAACTCTTCTGCAAATTATGCAATTTAAATGTTTAAGGTAGAGGTGCCTCTTCAATCGTATGGAAAACTGAAACAAAAAAACCAACAAAATTCCACAACGTGACTCTTTTAATTTTTGAAAAGCTGATGACGAAATAATTTTTCGACTTTTCGCGCTTGGGTGGCGCTAACTACATAGTATATTTGAAAGAAAACAAAATTAACAATAAAAAGTCTAAAAGAATGATGATGATGGGGATGACGAACAGAAGAACCAACCGACCAATAGTAACTCCAAGTCTGATCAAGACTCTTGGCTGTGCTAAACTTTATGTTTTTTTTTTTTGTTCATTTTATTTCATTAATTAATTACAACAAATTGTTTTTGTGGAACTGTGAAACATGCAAAAGTTAACAGCAACAACATCTACATATGTGTATGTGTGCATGTGTGCATGCATGTATGGGGCCTGTAATTATCTTGGTAACTTAAAGGTGTTACACAGCTACAACAAGAGGTTTGTAATTTTTAAAATAAAGGTCTTAAAGCAAATGTTTTTTCTATGTCATGTTATTAAAAGATTTAATAGTTGAGTGATTTTATGAACAGAAAAAACTTCCCACACAAAAAAAAAGTTTCGAAGTTAGAAGATGCGATACCATACCGTATGTATTTTGGTGTGCTAAAAATGAATCAGAATTGGTCAGAATCGCCCCAACATGTTAAGTTTTTGAGTTATCATAACCTAAAAATGCAAAAACGTGCCTCACTAAGGTAGTATTTTGATCACCTTTATGGCTAGAACAATTTGTTTTGGATATAAAATTTGTATTTTCATAGTCAATGTTAGCAGACACGTAGAATGATGATTAAAGCAGCACGTGAAAGTTGAAGTGTTGCTCTTTGGATAAAAAAATAGAACTTTTCACAAGAGATATTTAACCAAAAAAGGTTTTTTGAGGCGACTTTTGATTTCTCATCTCAAATATTGTAAAAATTTATAATTTAAAAGTTATAAAAATGGTGTACCTTCCTTGTAGACGCGAAAAACCGCTAAAAATGCGAGAAGAACATCATTTCCAAGGACAATTGGTAGTGACATCAATATGAAATATTTTGTCTTTCATGGAGAAAGCCTTCAGCGCTCACATTCTCTTTTAATCATTTTTCTACAGACCTCTTATAAGGGACGACAAAAAAAGTGAAAAAAGGTACACTCCTGAATTCCATAAGAAGTGCTTTTCCCCTCATTTATGTATAATATATTTATTGCGCAATTGATGCGGAAAGGTCGAAACAAATCTTCTGAACATGAACATGGACTGATTTTACCACATTCATGTGAATAAGAAAATGCATTGTAACAATCAATGAGGAAAAGTAATTTCGGCTTGGCCAAGCGCGTACCAATCTTTTTAGTAGGTATAATAACCCCATTTGGAAGCAGAAAGATCAAAAACCCCCCCCTGCAAAAAAAAACGAAAAAAAAATTTCAGCGTGGCTAAGGTAGTCCCGATCTTTTTAAGAGGTATTTTTTACTCTATTTCGATGTAGGAAGGTCAAAAACATTTACCATTTACAAAAAATTCGGCATGACCAAGGACGTCCCGATCTTCTAAAGAGGTATATTTAACTCTTTCAATGCAGAAAGGTCAAAAAAATGTTTGTATTAGACTAGATTCACACCAGAACTTTTTGAGTGAATTTTTTGACCCGATTTATGCAAAAAATTTTGCTGGACCAATCGATGTGTTAAGGTCGGAAAAACTGTTGTTCATGACGTGTGGTGACATTTTGCGAATGTATTGAAGTTAAAATCGAAATTTTTGAGGCAGAGCGAATTTTTAGATGGTTGAATATTTTTACTGGCGGGTATGCAAAAAGTCAAAAAGTACCTTGAATATTTGCAACTCGCGGTGAAGAAGTAATCTACCGAAGTGGGTCTCAATGTATACAGAACACTATTTTCCTCCTCCCAAATCTTTTCACCAGGGGCGACGCACAGTGTATTATTTTGGCAATCTAGCGCTACTAAACTCAAAAAAAAAAATGAGTTTTTGATGGAATTTAAATGCAAATATGTTAAAAATTCCCCAATTAGGTTAAAACTTTAAAAATTTTTTGAAGTATAGGGCAATACTTAAAATAACTGTACCTTGAAAGTAAGTTAAAAGAAAATGTCAAAAATAGTATAAGTTCGCTGAATTTTGCGCGCAAGCTTTAAAGTTTTGTAAATCCATTCTGAAAAAGTTAAAGGTCTGAAAGAACCTACTTTAACAGTAAGTATTAAAAAAAAAAAAAAAACTTTTGTGGACAATAAAAAAATTGTTTAGAATAGTTTAGAGTTCTGACTATGATTACAATAAAGCTTGATATGTATACTAATAGAATCAACAAAAAAATTCTGCGCCTAGCTGCGGCACCCATACAACCATTTTCAATTTTTAAAGATGACCTCTGAAATTTCTCGCTTCCAAATATTTGAGTTATGGCTTGATACTGCAGTAAACAAACGATTAGAGAGGATGATTTTGTTTTTATCCGGAAATGTTGCTGGTGGATCGCAAAGTACTGTTGATATTGATTAGGCTAAGCAATATGCCAAGAGCTTGTTGTCGCTACTGAATTCCCGGTGGGCAAATGCTTGTCGGAAGAAAGATCGATTTATTTCATCAAATAAAGATTGACTCAGAGGTAAATCGAATTCTCTTTATTTTTGTGCAATACACCGAAAAAATTTTCTGGTGGGAGACCAAATAAAGAATTTGAAGAACGCGCCGAAAGTACTAAAAATAAAAAGCCAGAAAAGTTGCAAGAGAGGTGAACGAAAATCAAGGCGTTTTTTCAAAAAAGCGGATATAACAGCTAAAATAACTGGTATAAATTTGGATCTAATTTTTCGTTTCCGTACTTTGCTTCAATTGGTACAATTGCTACAATTGGTTTCAATATCGCAGGATACGCTGTACCTATACTTAGAGTTATATCCTTGGTACTATATGCTACCAACAGTGCACAAAGTGCTTTACTATATAAGCAGTGTAATAAAAACCTGCATTATACCTATTGGCCAAATGTCAGAGGAAGTACACGAAGCACGTGATAAGGATGTCCTGCGTTATACGGATCTTTTTACGCGAAAAACTTCAAGGACCGATACAAATACTGTTTTGATCAATAGACTCTTGATAACATCGGATCCATTTATAGCAAGTTTGCGCAAAACGTCTAAAAAGAAGTACAGAGACCTAAGTCCGGACACGATAGTATTGCTTCAAATGAAAATCGATGACACTTCTGATTCGAGCGATTTGGATGAGTCTTTGGAGTAAATTTTAGAAATTACACTGTAAGCATTTTTAAAATTTATCCTTTTCATAATTAAGTTTTGTTGATTAATTTTTTATGTATCAACTTTACAGACATGCTTATGATGAATCTAGTCATAAAGACCTCGTATCTACATTTGTAATGGTCGCAAGTTTGAGAGCAGCATCCCTGAATTGAAGAACATATAAAAATTAAAAAGTACATATTTTTTTTTTTTAAATAAACGAAAAAAAAACAACAAATAATTTTTTATGTACGAGTTCATATTTTTGGTTCTATAATATAATTTGTTAATCATTTCGTAATTATTTTCCAAATTCGAGTCCAAACCTCAGCTAAAATCATTATAACTCCGAAAACTGAAACTATTTATATATAAACGAAACGCTGAAAAGTTCACTTTCTTATATTTTACAACTATCTTAAAAGTCATATTTTGGTATCTTAAGCAAGCTAAAAGTTATGTAAAAATTTTAATTTCAAAAACAGTTCAATGAAAAACCACGCGATGAAATATTTATTTTCATTGCAAAATGTTCGTCAGACACTAAAAAATAAATAATTTACTATAAACTCAAGCTTTACATACTTTTTTATTTAGGTCGCCTTTTAAAACACCAAAACGAAAAAATCGGTTATATGGTTACGGTTATCTTTAACCCAACCGATTTGCACCATTTTTACGTTGATGCTCTAAAATATAAATATTAACATTTGTGGCAAATTTCATTGACCTAGCTGCTATAATTTTTGAGATATTAGTTTAGTACTGCTAGATTGGCAAAATAACACACAGTGCGACGGTCTCTTTCGTCTCTTATTCTAGCTGAAAAAAGTGATATGAAAGAAAATCTATTCTGGAGGGAATTGGTTGAAAGGTATCATCACATGACGTTAACGTAACGATAATGTTACATTTTGGACTTTTATCTACGTTTTGAAAAATTTTTTTAGTTTTTTTCACATTGTCTGCACTAACGCAACCAGTTTTTTTTTTTAATTTCTATCGGAATCTGTGTATTAAAATGCATAGGCCGCTGCCCATACACTCTTACACTATTTACCCTTACATTTGTCAAGTGAAATTTTTTAGATAGCGCAAATAGTTCCGTTCCATATTTTACTAAATAATCGCAACTAATGTTGCATGACATTCGCTTAAAGCTCTTGGCCATTAAAATAGTAAATAATTGCAATAATAAAATCCTTTTTGTTCCACAGAAAGGAAAACACACGAGAACCAGATGTTTTCAATTAGAAAAAAAGGATTACCAACTGCATGTGTAATTGACATGAATTTCATTTAATGCATTTGACCTTGTTGGTCATGATTTCTAGTCTCAAGCTACATACAGACATCAACACACATGTGCGTATAAATAAAGACATATAATTTATGCAAAAATATAAGGAACACCTGGACAAAGTTGTTTTGCTTTTAACTTGTAAGTTACTTTTTGAGGTAGCGCGCACTTGAAAGGACACCATCGATTAAGGCTCAAAAATACTGCAATAAAAATGTAAATTGTTTTGGCACCAAAAAGTACGTAGTCTACTTTGCAATGTCACACTCTATATTTAATGCATTTTAGTTTAGCTCCTACAGTCAGTAATACGATTTGTATGTAAATTAAACAAATTAATGGCTGTCTGTCGGTCTGTCTGATAAAAAAAAGACAATCGAACCAAATTAACAAAAACTACTGCCGTCTGTCGAGAAAACTGCAGGGAGCATTCAGATCTTTGCGGTTGACCACATAAATACAGTGAATGCTATTAAAACACACGCACTCACTGATGACATAAAATTAAATCAAATTAAAATTTATGCCAAACTGAAATGCTGTACAGTGGAATGGCGTACACAAAAATGAAAATAAAAATTTTTTGAAAATCTTCATATCCTTTGTATTGACTGACTAAGGATCAATCAAAACATTTTTGCTAGAAATATGAAATTGCGCACATACGTAGCTTTTGTGTTGTAGGCGAACAGTAAAATAATATTTTTCAAGATGACACTAAAATAGCATTCAAGTCAAACTACTTGCCTTGGAAACATGAGATCCTCACGTAATGTTAATATTCACTAAGAGAGCATTTTCCTTAATACACAAAGTTTCAGATCATATGCAGCTCTATGCAGCAAATTGAAACTTGGTATATGGCTGAAGAAAAAATGCTCGGAACTATATTAGTGGCACATGCCATAGAAGTTAGAATTTAAGCTTATCATAGAGTTTTTACTTTCACCGCAATTTACAAAAAACTGTATAATGATGTTAAATAACAAAAGCATTATAAAAACGCAAAGTGGGCGAGGCATCTTCTATAGAAGATAATATTCAAAGTTTTCCACGGAAAGTAAGTTTTAATTTTTTTTACAAATTTACTAGAAAAAATAATCAGAGGAAAAGAGAACAGATTTGGTCAGCGGTGGGCGTGACACCTCCCATAGAGAGAAACACTTAAAATTATCATATCACGATGGTTTTCGAAGATAATATAAAGTCGTCCAGGGCACTACATGACTACGATATTTTTGAATGATTATTAGGTATCTTCTAGAAAAAGATTAAATGTTCAGAATAGAAAATTTTTTTTTTAAAAAAAGAATGAAGCTTGATGTAATGATCATGGTGTTCAAATTGAGCACTGAAACAGAAATATATTTGTTTGCAAGAAAATCTTAAGAATAACGTCTGGACCGTGGATCAATACAATGTTAAATTATATCAATGAATGACACATTTTCTAAACAAAATCAATTTTTTTTAGACACATACTTCATTTTTGCTTGAAATATAAATTTTTAAAATAGAAATTTTAAATTTGTTTTTAGTCGATTGAATATTATTAATTAATTGAAAAATATTTAATCGAATTTACAGTCAATTTCAGTAACCGATATTCATGTGAAATTTCAAAAATCGGTTTATGCTTTATAACAAATGGATCAATTTAACCTGGTAATTGGTGACACATGTTTCGGCTAGTACCGCATACATACATAGCCATATACATATACCATATACCATAGCCTCTTCAGATCAGTTCTGGTTAATTTATTATGAGATTCGAACCCCGACCATTCCATGAATTATTTGTGGACAGCCGCTCGTAACATTTGAGCCATGGAGGTTCTGCCAATATCATGAATATCAGTTACAGCAAATGACTGTAAATTTGATTAAATAATTTTTAAAATATATTTTACAATTATTTCTATAATTTCCTATTATATATTTGACGCGTAATCTGGTGTCAAATACACCATTTTCTTTTTATCAATGACACTAATTACTTTGCGTGTCAAAATGAACCTTGTGAAATGAAATTTATTTTTAGCATAACGAGGCAATTTTTTAAAATTATGGACTCTATTTTTAGTAACAAACAAAAAAATTTTAGGTATGGGGCGGAAATTATCTCCTCGCCCTTGGCGCCAAATGTGCACGATATGCCACTGGCGGAAGGGGATTACTTTTAATAATGAATGAATAGTTTTGAAAAATATTAAATTATATGGGCCTTATGGAGAAATTCTGGGTGGAAAATTGCTGCACTGTCTATATGATGTCAAACAACAATGTTTGAGATTTTTGCAATTTCTTTCTTTAACATTTTGCAGGCAACGTTTTAAAGTTGAAAAAGATTTTCAAGAGCTATATGTTGAATAGAATCCCACGGTGCAACAAAAATGATATGTAAAAATTAATTTTGAATATTTTGTATTAACATTTTAAGCTTCAATTTCATTAACATTTTTAACGTATTTAAATTTTGTTGCTTTTGTAGTTGATTGTTGTTTCACATCATAATAATGTGTCAAAGCCTATAAATTCAATTAATTTATTAGAATGTCAACAGTGCGGCGATGGCGATCGCGATTACGGATGAACTGAAGACAACAAGCAACCATAACAAAAATGTTCAAATTAATAGATACATGGGCAACTACAAACTTATGAGATACTGACATATGATACTTTAATGCTGCTGTTGTTATCATTGTTGTTGTTGTTGTTTTTTTACTATTCATATGATGATCATCAATAATATCATTTAATACGGCATAGCAATTAATGAAGCAACCGTGAATATTAATAAAATTATGTCAGATCAACACCATGGCGGCATGAAGAACCAAAATTTATTTATGAAGTCGAGAGTTAAATGCAGAATATCCTATAGATACAATTAATTTGTACATCATTAGCGAGCGAGCACGCCGAATGTAATCAAAATACAACCAACTTCACAATTTGTCAGTGTAAACTTGACATACGAGCATGAGTTTATTAAAAATGTAAACATTTGCTACCCACGGTGGCGCCATCTGACGGCCGATTTTTGGTATTTCAACTTGTTATAAATTTAATTTCCGTTTAAGCCATAAATAAATTAAAAGAAATAGAAATAAAAAAATAACCGAAATGTGTTTTTTTTTTCTTGCCACCATAGAAGGGCATTCTATCAATTAATGCGTTAATAATTTTCTCATTAATTAAATTTAAATAAAAACGGTTTTTTTTTTTATTTTTCATTACAACAAATCCGCCGACGAAGAAAAAAAAGCCGTTTTGACACACGCCGGATGTGGCCAAAAACAGTTGTGGTAGTAGACGTTTTCTGATATTGCAAATTGCGAATGCGTGTGCCTATTTTGTTTTTATATATCACATCTTGTATATTTTGATATCTACTAAATAATCACATGTGTATTGGTAAGGCTATATCATTTCCGTTTCATTGCAATGCTTTGTAAAATTGATCATTTGATTTTAATTTCATTTTTTTTTTGATTTTTTATTTTTCGATTTATCTCTATAACTTACCACTGTTGTGATGCACCGATGTTACTGAATGGTAACTACTTTTATCACTGGCTGTTGTTGTTGTTGTCGTATAGTCTGACCCTGCTACCGCTAATCTAGAATTATTATTACTGTTGCCTAAATAGTTTGCTACTTGATGGTCTGATCCACAGACTGATCCTGTTTCAAAGGAATTTGTATTATTTACAGCATCTTCGATACTTTTTTCACAATCTGAAAAAAAGTTTTTACGGAAATAAAATTAATTATCTAATTAAAGTAAATACGATGAAAAAGATTGATATGTATATAATATATAAACAATCGATTTTAAATGATTTCTATATTATAATAAAACCATTTTGATGAACAAATTAAATTTTGAAGCCTAAAATCTTAGTATCATTTAAAGATTTAAGTCCTAGAGGAAAGTTTTTTTTACAAAACAAATATGTTTTTTTCACAGAATACAAATCTGCAATGAAAAATATAGTTGTCTATCTATAAAATCACAGTTGATATCGAATTGACCTTGAAAATTAGTGTCAATGTCTAAGACAAGGTCACTATTATTTGAGCCCTATAAGCTGCAAAACTTTTGCCCAAAATATTTATCACTATCTTACTCAGTTCTCGAGATATTGGGCATGGGGTAATTAAAATGGATCACACTGTATATAAAAATCGATGTTTGTTGGTTGGTCACGTAATAACAGAAAAACCACTAGACCTGCAGAGACCGTATTTGTATCATACGGAATGCGCGATGCTATGCCTCTCCCGTATAAGAGAACATTTAAATTCAATATATCTCATCAACTATCTTGCACAAATGAATGAGAAAAAATGTACGAACAAAAGTAAATTTAAAAAAAAATGGGCTGTCCCACGCCTCTTATATGAGAAAAAAAACGAAATTTTTTATATACGTAGTCTCATACTTAAATCTAGGATTTTATTTTCAAAATTCAATGTAAGGACTTAAGTTTTGAATTGTCATTAAAAATGTTAAATTTTAAACATCAAGCACTTCACTTCCGCGCTTGGTCATAAGTGCAGCAATTTTTTGGATCCCTTGCTTCTGCTTCAATCGCGACTATGACGCGTTCAGACTTGCTTATACAGAGACTTAAACCAAATCAAACTCATCGCGCTACATACCGGAAAGGGCAAAACAACGTCTGTTGGACCAGCTAGATCCTTATAATTTCATTGGAAAATGCAACGAAAGTCGTTCAGAGCAAAATAGAGCTTTCTATTCAGTACGATTCAAAATATATCATTTAAAAATCGTAGCATGATGATAACTTTGATCTATAGGTATGGACGCATTCCAGAGAAAAGTTGGAAATATTTTCATTACAAGAAAGGAGAGGTCTGTAATATCACGGGGCGAGCTCTTTTCTGTGGACATTACTTCGAAAAGATGAAAAGAAGCTACCCAATGTAGGACTCCTATCAATCACAAACTTTTGATTAGATCCAGTTTCGTCGGTATTCCATCAAATCTACGGTAAGCTAATTCATTTCCTCTTTAATTACCGTATGTAAATTTGGCATTAAGTTTTCTGACGACTTTTGAAAAGTTGACAGTACATATGGTGTAGACACTTAAGTAAGAAAGATGGCAGACTTATTCGTCTAAACGTTCTTTTCAAAGCCTATGTGCGCATATCAACAAAAAAAGTCAAACCTACTCGATTTTTCTAACGCTATCATACAGCAGTGTTTGAATGATGTTTATAATTATCCAGACTGTAAGGACGTTGTCCGCCAACCTGGAAAATATGATGCAAGAAAAATATCATTGGACATAAATTTGGAGAAAGTGAATGTACTTTCATCGGCCGATTCGTTATCAAATCCTTCCAGGTGTTTTTTGTCCGAGTTTTGGAAGATCTGTTGAGAAATTTTCCGAACCACTCATGAGTTCATGAAATTTGTGTACGCTACAAGCGAGCTTATATTCTTCTTACCGCTGGTACGTTCTGAACATATTTCGTCGAAGCACTCGACAAAAGTTATGCCTAGTTTCTTGGAAGAGTTCTTAATATATTTTACATTCTTGAGCTTGAGAATGTGACTTACATAGCTCCTGCAATGCACTAGTTACTCCACTAACTCTGCTGTTTAGTTTGTCTTTAATTTCTGGTGAATATTCCACTCTTTTTGGGAGTAATATCAGAGATCTTTAACTTTTCAATCAAACTGTTTGAAAATTATGCTTTTGTATGTTAGTTAAGCTATGCCAATCTTAAATTCGCAAAAATCATTAATTAGCCAATGATAAATTTAAGAAAAATCAAGCCAGCAAAGTTTTCGTTTGCTTTGTATCCCAAAACATCACCAATTCAATCACTTATGAAAAAATCTAAATTGCATCAAGTGAAGGCGTTCAACTACAGTATGATATTCTTCAACAATACAAAATTAGGGTATTTTCCCACATAACATAAGCTACTCTAAAAACTTATGCAATTTCATATTGACCCGTATTTTGATGACAGCATAGTTTGTCAATTGAATAAACCAGCAGATAAATTCATTGAATCAGTGCAAATTTTACATTTCGTATAAAAATCATACGTAATTAAGTTTCTGTCCATTGAAATAAAAAAAAAAGGCCCAACGAAGTGCAGCAAAGTCAGCAGACAGCTGGTTTGCTTATTAACCCATTCGAAATCTAATTTTCTAAGCAGAAAAAAAGGAGCAGTAAAGTGATGGCCACGGTGACAGCATCCGCTATGAAAGATATTTTTTTTATTTTGAGTTTTTTCTGCGAGTTCACATCTCTAGTTCAAGTGCAAAGTGAGTTACTACTCACTTGAAGCACAAAAAAATAAATCGAATTATTAAAGGATTGCCTACCTTGTAGCTAAAAGGACGCTTTGGCGACCAGGTCCAACATTAGCGGAAATTAAATTCACTTCGGTTTTTTTTTTGTGATTTTTGCATTCTACTGAAAATACTTGATTTTGCAGCAAATCGACGAGAGCCAAAGTTTTTATAAATTTATTAGAAGAATTCAATAAGAAATTTTAATGGAAATGTACATATGTATATAGATAGTCAAGAATATACCAAATACTAATAGCATTCTCTATTTGGTTGAACCAAAAAAAGTGGTATATATTTTGTTTTACGATTTTGGATTATACTTTTCTATAAATGTTCTATAAATTTCATGCTGATTTGGCGGCAAAGTTTTGTTTCGGTATCCTTCGAAAGCATATTATTCAAACATTTTTCAAATATTGGGAAAAGTGACATTCGTGCGTCAATTAAGCATTACATTTTACGTGGAAAACGCATATCGATGGCAGCTTAAAAGTATTATGGCTTTACAGATTTTCGATATGGTCAAAAGAGCAAGATTTACCCTTTGCTCTCAGGATAGTCTGTTGAAAGTTACTATCGAAGATATTTTTAATAAAATCCACGACACCATGTAAACCCAACGCAGAGTGGAGATTACAGATATTGTTAAGATTGCTCAGGCATGAAAAAGTTTCAGAAATCGACTATTCGAAAAAAGGATGAACTATCATATGCATATACTATGCTGCATTATTGACCATATTTATGAAAGAATTCATGCAGAAGTGCCCTAATTTGACGTAGAAAGAAGTGCTGATCCACCACGAAATAGATTTTATCATTCATCCGCCATTACAACAGCAAAATTGATTGATTTGCACTACGAATTGGTGCCGTATACGCCTTATTCTCTGGATTTGACACTCCGCGACATTTTTCTCTTTTTAAAGAAGGCTTGCTGTGAAAAAATTCTCATCAAATGAAGTGCCGGACTTAAGATATTGCCCAGGGGATCCAACTCTACAGCGGCATATTTGAGGGGCAAAAAAGTTTTTGGATGCAATCGACTTTTATAGTTGTGATATCTCATCACTTGCCTGTGTAATCCTTTTCTATATGCGTACAAGATTTCTACAAAGGGTCGTCAAATATATTTTTGGCATAAGTTTATTTTACGCGGTTTTTATTACTGATAACAAATTTAGGTAATCAAAAATTGGTGGAAACATTTAATTTTTGAATTTTATTCATTGGAAGTCGCGGATATAGATTTTAAGATACATTTTAAGTTGGAAACTACTGCATCGATTTCCAAAACATTGATGTGAATAATAAAACTGGTCTGCACATTTCAACTTTCGGTCTGCTAATGAGAAGTGAAGGGATGTTATCGATAGATTTTCGCACGCTGAACACAAATCTGGACTTTGTTCTCCAACACGTATAGTTTTTGAGAAAATGGTTGTTGAAGTCCTCAACATATGTCTAAACACCTAGTCACTTCCCATCAGCACAACACTTGTATACCAGTGTAGTTGAAAAAGCTATAATATTGGCTTATAGGAGTTTGAAATCCTTGCCGTACCTTTCGAGACATGATAATTTTTTTAAATTATTAGTAGTATCTTTTAAAAATTTTTCCACCAAATGTATTTTCACCCTATGAATTTTTTTTATGAATAATTTATTACAGAGAAACCAAATAACTAAGTCAAGACTTTGTTTTAAGTTTTCGGAAAAAGTTCCAAACAACAATAAAAACATTAAACTCATTTTTGCAAAAAAAAACTTTCCTGTGAAAATTGGTAGACTTCAAATTAAAATATTTTGATAACAGTGCCAATTTTAATAAAAATTTAAAAAAAATTATGAAAAGTTCAACAATTTTTGAAATAAATTTCTTCGGAGGCTGTTGCAAGAAGTTTTGCGCCTAAACTTCTTAAAATGTACAGTTCAGCCTTGGATTATTTTCGAAATAATGAGCTTTTTTGAAAAATCTTGGAGAAATTTTACTTTTTGGAGAGTTAAAAACAATTAGACAGTCACTGAACGAAGTGTATCGAGTTAACTAGAAGGCTAATATGTTGAGAAATAAATCAAAAATGTAAAAAATATTGTAGCGAAATTTGGTTTATGCTAGAAAACTCTTGAAATAAATACCAACGAAAGAAAACTAAACGATACTAGCTAGCATAAACATACTAGCACCATCTAGCGGCAAAATAATAAAATGAACAGACGCTGCAGTACACTATAAATAAAAAGTCAACAACCGAGAGAAATTATCGCCGTCGTACAACGCCATCTAACATCTAGCATAATAGCTAGCTCAACGTCAACGTGGTGAATTGTGGATAGTAGTAGAATGCACGCTACAAAGTAGCACTGGTGGGTTGTAGATAATGGTAGAATATACGCCACTTAGAAGGTACTGGATTATTCGAGAGAGTGATGACTGCAGTATAAAAAGGGTTGTCATCTGAGCTGAAGACACAGTAGAATTAAACCAGCGAAGCAGTAAGCAATAAAGTGAATACAGTGTGATCCGTAGTATAACAAAACAGTTTTCTATACAGTGTTAAATTAATATTAGAATTTGAACGTTAATAAAATAAACCATTTTATAACTAAATAAGTTTGTGTGTTTTTAATTGTTACACAATCCAGTGATCGAACTCAGAAAAGTGTGAGAGATCGAAATTATCGTCAAAGAGACAGAAATTTCGTAACAATATATTATTTTAAAACTAAATGACTTTTCACTTTATCCTCATATTGTAACAACTACTTACAACATTTACATTGGACTAGACTTAATGTAAAAAATGCATTACTTTTCATGGTAAAAGAGTTGATGGCGCCTAAGGTTATTTAACATTCATGACGCATTATGATTATTAGAAATATAATAATAAAAAAAAAATAATTTTTTGTTTCCCATACTTAATTTCGTGCGTAATTTTATTTTTTAATGCAACTCACCTTTTTGTAAAATATCCAAATGTTCCCAGAGTATATCACCAGTGAAGGCCGGTGTTATCGCCAGAAATTTGTCTTTGCCTAATTCAACCATATCACGTCCTTTCATTTTAATGAAGGGTTCCAAATTCATAGAGACCAACGAGAATTCTTTTATCGCCCAATTAAGCCAGTAGATGACATGTTCTTCTGTCCATTCGCGGGGATCTACAAGAAAAACAAAGTAAAGTAAAGTAATGCTAATGAATACAATATCAAAAGGAACATAAATTAATTGATTTAAACGTCAACTGTTCTGTCTGAAGTTTAGCAGTTCAGTTTTAAATAACTTTATACGAAATTTGTGTACTTATGAAATTTGATTTCAGAATGAATTCTGATATTATTTTAAGATAATACCCACAAAAAATAGAAAAATTCGCTTGTGTTTTTGTCTAAAAAAAATAAAACTTTTCATAAAAGTAAGGTTTTCGCTTGAAACTGAAATTTTTAATAGGAATTTTCATAACTTCTTTTATCATAGAAATTTGATATTCATTTCAAATTCATTCAAAGGGTCAAATGTGCGAAAGCCTCGTTTCTTCCTAATACCAAGGATGCAAATTCTTTTGGAGCATTTTTTGGTAATTAAGAAGTCAAATACTTAATTTATATATGTATATAGCGCAAGTCCACGAAAATGCTCAAAATTGATGTCATAAGCAAATTCCATAGTTTTCGTGCACTTGTACCAAGGAGCAGTTTTTTGGACTTAAAAACAAAAGACTTAATTGTTGTGTTTTCAGCAATGCTCTAGAAATCAGTATCTTTAATAGGAGTGCACAAAAATGATCAAAATTGGTATTTTAAACACAATTATCTAAAAATCCAGATTCATAGTAAAAATGACAAATGCATGTGGAAAATATGTAGAAAAAAATAAGGGATTAAATAAATTTTTAAAAATGTGTTTTATTTTATTAACTTTATATTTTTTGGAGAGATTGTCTTCAAATGATACCAAAATTAATTTTCAAGGCAAATTTTTAGAGTACCCCATCTTGCCAATTCAATTTGTTCATTGTAGCGATTTCTTGTTTATAGTTCTCATTATAACTTTCGAAATTTCTGATTCTGAAAACGTACCATTACAAAATTGAAAGACACCCCCCTTTTTCTAGCATTACGTTGCATGAAGAATTTTATTTTTTTATTCTACTAAATATGGAGACAAAATTGTTCATCATTCTCTGCATAACTTTCGCTGTCATAGCTTTCAGAAAATTCGTCGAAGTTTTCCGAATTCGAAATTTTGAATTAATCAATTTTCTAAATTTCATGAAGTTTGTGAAGTTTGGCAGAAGATGCCCAATTCGGCCAAATTTAATTTTTATACAGAGTAAATCTTTTGACTACGAATATTTTCTTATTATTTCGAACTTTTTAAACTTTACGCGAGAAAAGGGTGTCAATTCAAACATTTTCGAGAACAACAATCCAGCATAATCAAGAATTGGCTTTTCCTTCGAATTTCAAAATGAAGCAAAATTGATCGATCAATCAAAAACATATGCAAACCTTATTATAGTGTTCATAAAAAAATTAGACAAGCCGCCCCTCCCCTATTCCTTCGTAACGCAACGTAACGCAAATTGTCATTTATCGCTGATAAATATCAAAGGAAAAAGCTAATGACAAACGAGAATGATTCAGCTAATGTTACAGAGCGAGCTAATGTCAACAAAAATTAAGTAATGTCAAATAAAAAAAGTCCGGCCACTTTAAACACACAGCTAATGTCAGCAAAATTGTGATAATAGCCGTGTTTTATTCGCTTTGGTTAAACCTAAAAGTGAATAAAACGCATAAGTTTAACCTTTTATAATTCTGCATTTGACCAATAGGTGGCATGGCAGTGTTTGACAGAAATTCTATTTTAAAATCAGAGCCGGCTTTATAGTCGCGTGGTTGAACGGGGCCTAGCACGGTAAGGGGCCTCAAGTATCAGTACATCATTTTTTTTTCAAATTCTTGCTATCAAATAATTTGAAACAGTTTTTGTAGTGTCGTAGACGGTAATACCAAAGTTTACTTTTCGTTTTCTGTTGTTTCATTACTGTTTTTATTTTTATTATGTGTTTCTATTTTAATATTTGGGCCTAGCACCCTGACTGGGTGACCAAGGCCTCGCGTAAATCTTCTTCAAAATTCCAGCAAAGTTGCTACATATTTTTGATCAATTTAGGTTTGAGTCTATGATGCTTCAAACTTCAGCAAAGACAAAAAAGTTCAATCAATTGAACTAGAAATTGAGCCGGTTCACACATTTGATTTAACCAAAGCGAATAAAACACGGCTAATGTCAGTGTGAAAGCTATTTTTTAAATCGCGATACAAAATTAAGATAAATGAAAATCGATGCTGCCAGTGTGAATCGCTTATGTATTTTAGGCTTCAGTTTGTTTTTGTATTTCGCTTTCAATTGGTCGGACTATAATTATTTTGCACAAAAATAGATAAGAAACGGACTTTTTTACTTTGAGCAAAGTATCAAAAAAAAATTTTCAATTAAAATGCTTTGAATAAAGTTTTGCGAAGAAAATAAAAAAAAAGATCCTTTTATGGATCTTTGCATGTTTTTGAAAATGTTTTTTTGTTATATCTCAGAAGAACGGATCCATGGGCCAAAATCACGCAAAGAATGTGAACGTGTAGCATTATTGGTTGTGATATTAACATGAACCTGCTGGGGTCTGAGGCACCCCGTGCTTAATTAAAATCGTGAAAAAAATTTGAAACTCTGATGGAAATCTATAATGCAATGTTTAGTTGCAGCTACTAAAGACTTCAAACTGTGAACATAGCATAAGCGTTTTAAAATGTGGAAGGCATTTGGAAGGTACATATATGGAATGCTAGTATCATACACATATACCAATGAATATTTTAAGTTAATTAATTATGCCATAAAGAAATGTTGACCACACTTACCTTTGGTAATATTACAATTTTGCACTTCTTTCTCCCATGAAGCAAACGATGCTTTCAGAACTTCCGCCACTTTGCGGTTAGTGCCCGGCGTAAGTGGAGGAATTTGCGTTGGAACATCTAAATAAATAAAAGTAAAGGGTTAATTAAAAATAAAATCAATATGTTGTGGTGAAGTGCTAAATAATGCTGATAAACACAAGAGCAAGTAAAGATTTTTTTTTTTTCAGAAAAATAACTTCTTCTCAAGTTTTTATAAGAGAAAATTATTCGTGTAGTTTACCTTTTAACTTGGTCGTATGCAGTTGCTGTAATTTATGCGATTTCAGGCCTAATTTGTTGTTGGAATAACAATTATAGTTGTTATTGTTATTATTGTTTAGTAACGTCTGATGATGATATCCGGTGTGGCGAAGTGGTGCACGCAACCTGTTATCGGTCCAATCGATCCATTCATTTGTCATAATTTCAATTATGCTGTGTACACAGTCAATGCTGCGTAACGTGTCTTATAATGTTCCTTAGAAATCTTTAGTACCTTACGAAGTTTTGCTAAAGTACAATTCTTGACATTTGCATTGTTTTCTTTTTATTTATGGGGCATTAAAAATCAAAGCAGAGTTGTCTTTTTTAAAAGATTTTTTTCTTTTTGTGAGTTATAAAGGGTGTTTTTTTTGCACTGTTGTAGTTTTGAATTAGAAAAAACACTGAAATTTGCCGAAATGACACACAATTTTTTAACTTTATTAGCTAGCAAATTTAATGCTCTTTAGCTGTTTTTTTTTGCTTTTTCGCGCAGATTTAAAAAAAATCCCAAAATTCAAGTATAGGTAAGTAAGAATAAAATTTAAAAAAAAAATTTTTTTCGAAGGCTTAAGTAATTGGTAGTATTTTTTGCTTTACTGAGAAAATTATTTTAATTATTTGAAAAATTAATTCTTTTATATTTCATTAGTCTTGAAAGATTATAGCGCAACAATGGTTCGACTTATGGCAACAGTAAGTCATCAATAAATCAAATACCACCCACCACAAAATAGAAAAATCATCAAAATCAAATGCCCCATTTGTGTCTCTTAAATCAAAATTATAAGAAAATTAACAAAGTGTGCTACAATTAATTCGATAGACCCCCTTTAACCCATGAAATCATAAAAACATACGATTGATACACAAAACAATAAGCAGCTGTCTAAATAACTACAACGCTGCTGCATTATTTTCATGCTTAATATTTGTATCTAACAAGAAAAGTCTCCACGCGCGCTGTTCTGGTGCAAAGTTCAAATAAACTGTAGCAATAAATTCAATAAAAAATGGTGCTACAGTTTAATTCATTTTTGTTTTTCATCAACGAGCCCAGTAATCGAGCCGTTTGTACAAAATCAAATCAAATCATCATCAATTTGACCTACGATGTCAATGGGTGTCGCGACCCTTTCTCTAATAAAATCCCATTTCTATCTTGAAGATAGCTGCCGCTGCTGCTGCAGCTACTGCTGGTTGTTGTAAATTAACACATTCATTCAGTCATTCATTCATTCGTAGAGCAAATTCTTGATTACAATTAGTGGTATCGTATCGTATCGCAGTCGTATGTGAATTGTGTGTGTGCGACGAGCATTTGAAAGTTTTGCGTGGCTGAATAGGGGGCTGGAGGGGAGAGAGTTGAAAGTGTAACGCTTGCATTCTACAAGTAGCATTTTAATTTATTTCAGTATTGGCCTTAGGCGATATATTACTGTGCAAGTTGGTAAATACAAGCAGTAAATCAAATTTTTGTTGCGTCTCAGTTTTGGAATTTAACTTTCATTAAAGATGTTGGCAGTTTAAAGCCGCTTTACTCTATTGGTTTTATTTTACGAGTATTATGCTGTTGACTCCTTGAGAAAATTTTGTTGCATTTTATTCTGTGAAAGTAATTTTTGAAACATATTTTGAGGTCTTTATGCCAAAATGAATAGCAGAGTGTTTTATGAAAAGAATTCAAGAGACAAGAATTTCATTTCTAATATAAAGGTCTACGAAAAACTACACAACAATTTTACGTAATTTTCTTTGTTCAAATTTAATTATGATAAAGTTAAGGCGATCGCCCAAAAGTTTTGGATAGTTTCTATTAATAGTAAACTTTATCCAATTTCAGTTCAAGCAGTTTTCTTTTGACATTTTTGCCAAATCGCATAGGGAAAATTTTTAATTTTTGCCTAAGCCCAACGTATTTTTGCATTTTTTAAGTATTAGACAGTTTGGTCTGCAATATCATTTGCACAAAATATTTGTTTTTTTTTCATAATTTATCCTTTTTTAGTTAATTTTTAGTACCATTTTTAGTATTTTTTGCTTGGGCAGTTTTTAATTTAGGGTGAATTTTTTGGGCACTATGCCTTAAATATACTAATAGATATGCTGAACTTGAGAATGTAAAAGCTCATTTGATTGTACATATACAGCTGTTCACAACTTATTGGAAACGAAACCATCCGTTGTGTTATTGGTAGTTTTTCTCATTTATTTTTCTATGTGTAGGATACGTAAGCTTAAAAAAGAACTTAATTGAAATCAAATTCATAGCATAAAAAAGGTTTTATGAGAGATTTTCTGCTCAAACCTCAGATTTGACTGAAACAAAAAAGATTATTTGTAAAAAATAAAAGCAAAACTTGACAAAAGATTCCAGATACGACATTGTGATATTGTCATTGCTTGTAAGAACACTTTTTGACCGAATTTGCTTATTAGCATTACCTTAATCATGGGTAGTGGCCAAAAGTTCTCCATCGGCCATGTGTAAGTCAATTGTTGAGCTTCGAAAGTCGGCCATGAGATATCACGCGATGGCAACACAGCTAAATTGCTCCAAAAAGATGGTATTCTGTGCACTTTATCATTTCCATTTCGATAAGTATGACACAACAACAATTAATAGATTGAGGCTGGACTCCATGGACGAATTTCACGCAAGAACCCATTGGTGACAGTTAAGCAGAGGAAAATCCACATACAATTCGCTAAGACGCATGCCGGTTGGCCGCTCATTAAATGGAAGTATGCGCTTTTAGGACGTTTTACATATCTTTGAACATCCAGCTCAAGGCGTTTGATCTTCGTTTTGTCGCGTTTAATAAGCGGGAAACCGGCATGGGTCTCAGCGAATTGTATGCGGATTCTCCTCTGCTTAACTGTCACCAATGAGTTCTTTCGTGAAATTCGTCCGTGGAAACCAGCTTCAACTAATCGACTAGCCGCAGTTCGTTTGGACATTTGTGCATCGTATTGATCAATTATTTCACGTTGGATGTCTGCAGCAGTCTTACGAGGATCCAATCCGAAAAAAAGTATACCCATCTCTAGTTAAGTTAATCAGATCCCAGCTATTTCTTTTCTTTTTTTTCATAAAGAAAATTTATATTTTAAATCAAGTTTGCTTGCTGTGCAATTATATCAATTCAATTCAAAATATGTGAGGAAAATTTTTAAAAATTTTGAATCCAAAAGTTCCAGTCTTAAGAAAACTAAATGTAAAGATTGATCGCTAACTGGAATAGCCTTGTTCAAGATTATATAGATAAACTAATGAAAATGGACACTGTTCAACCTTACGCTTCGGAAATCAGATATCGATATTTACCATCGCCGAGAAAGGTTTCAACTAAAATCTCCACTAAATTATTTAGTGCTAGTGGAAATATTTATTAAATTGCCTAAAGATTATTAATCTATTTTGCACAGATTCCAAAAATTGTGGAACATGTTTTCAATGAAATATGGCTGTAGTCAATGAATACCAAATTTTAGTACATGTTTAGTGGTTCAATTTAATAATATCAATCTTTTGAAAATTGAGAAAAAAAAACATAAATTTATGTGAATTTAAAATTTAAAGTAATTGAAATTCAAATTATCGGTTCAATTCTGATTGAAAAATTATATGACCTACCCAGCGGCAAATATGTCATACACAACATCGATGAATAGCTATACTCATTGTAGGCAGTAATGCTCACAACCCCAGCCACAACTGTAAATGCTTTTTACAAAGGGATGGCCGCTTTGTAGGCAGCTTGCCTACATCTCTATATACAATGTGTAGCAAGGGAAAGGCAGATTGACTTAAAACATCGCTTACCAAGTGCCTGTATAGTTTACCGAGTTGCCTACATCTCCACATATAAAGTATGCAGCCAACAGGCAAGACACCTTACATCTCCATATACAAATCAGACAGCAGACAGACAGACTGCCTATAACTCCACACACAATGCAGGCAGCCAACAAACAGACTGCCTACAACTCTATATACAAAGGAGGCAGCCAGCAAGCGGACTGCCTACAGCTCCATATACAAAGCAGGCAGCCAGCAAACAAATAAACAAAATATCATCAAAGGGTATAGCTTTTCATAAATGAAAATTCAGAGTACTTCATCGATTTGCCGCTGGGTACTGATATCAATTTAGTCGGCTAATCAGCAGCGATCATAATGACATAAAATTCTCTTTGGGACCTAGATATTTTTTGAATGAAAGAATAATTTTACTTTTTCAACCCAGCCTTTGAGGTGTTTAGACATTATGAAGAGATTATAAATTGATAAGATTTCAAAAATTCAATCCGCGGATTTATCTAACCTTATTTCTCATTGAGATTGCAAAGTCTCTTAAGTTCTTCGAAGCAAGAAAGGTCAATTTTTGAGTAGATTTATCCAAATAGTAATCTTCAATCAAACAAAGTGGAAAATATCAACTTTTAAAGTTGTAATTTTATAAATTTGATGAATTTTCATTGATTTTAACATTAAGGAAAAGTATAAAAATTTAGCTACCAATCAAAAATTTTAGCGAAAATGTCAAAAATATTACCGACAAATTTTAAGTACACCATAATATTGAGCCATATAGGTAGGAATGACAGTCAGTTACGAACCGACTCATTTAGACCAAATGTTGGTCCATGTAAGTCAAAGCTTAAAGTTATCAAGAAATTATAATAGAGCTATGAATTTTTGAAGTTAATGTTTTTACAAAGCTTTTTTTTTTTGACCACATTCGCTTATCTACTTATGGCTCTTCAACTTAGGAGTACCCAAAAAAAAATTCCAACTTTTCTATAAGTTCACCGCCTGAAAGAAGAAAGATTCACAATCTTCCATATATTGGCTGGGGAAAATCAAGTAAAGCTCATTTAAATTCAGATCTTTACGCATATTCTCCTATCTGCAAGATGCACACACACAACTTTTTGAAAGTGAATAAAAAGCTGCATTATACAACTAAATGTTTTAATTTGTGATAAAATACTTGCTTTGATAAAAATATGCCGCATTTACTTGCAGAGTGATTAATTTTGAACATGTCATACACAAATACACATATGCAAAACAGCAACATCACAAAGATACAGAACGTATCTGATAATAAATGTAGTATCTACGTGATACATGAAACATAGAAATTGCCAAAATATGCTGCTGTGGGTCAATCAATGGCCGCAAAATTAAAAATATCACTGAGTGCTCAAAATTTAGCACACACATCAAGCACAAGTTAGAGGAGCTTTTATCTCAAAAAAAGGTGTCAACCGTAATCAACTGCCAATTACAGGTGTTTGCGTGCATATGAGTATTTTTTTCATATTTAGCACCATTGCCAACAATTGTAAGAATTGTAAGATATGCGCGTATACGAATACACCAGCAGCAGCAGCAGCAACAACAACAACAACGGAATGACACTCTTAAGATATACATATGGTATAAGTTTTTTTGTTATTTATCTTTTCACTCATTAAATTTGTTTTTATTACATTTTTTTTTTAATTAATTCATCATTCTCAAGTCAGAACTATGACCATCACGTACATTAAAACTTCGTGCACATTGATTTAAATAAAATTCTTTAAAAACTACACAAATATCGTATTCACAAAATTTTTTGTTTTTTTCTACACAAATTATAACAATTTACGCTACTCCGAACAAGATAAGTACAAAACGTTCTGTATCTATTGGATTCAAAAAGCCAAACTGAAACGAAACGAACGCAACAACGTTGATCATATCCTAAACTATACACTAACAATTTCAAAGCAGCTACAAATGCAAAGAGCAACACACAGATACATTAAGGTTCAAAGTGGAAAAAACTGAGCGCTAGTATGCAACATTTTTTTACTGAGCGTTAGAGAACCTCACTAATCTCTCTGGAGTACACGATCATATGAGCATAAAATGTAAATTCAACTCTCTCTTTGACGCTCTGGTAGTTTGTACGTTCAACTATCGTTCGTATTATCAGCAATTTTCATTCACAAACTGCACACAGTATACGCTCAATAACTAAAATAACAACAGCCGTTGATTGTGGCTTCGGAACCTGATTTTGTTTCTTTAATTCAAGCCACTTTAAATTGAGTGTATACTGTGCGAGTAAATATCTCGATAAGCGACGAGAGCGTGAGTTAGTGAACGCAGAAATGCAGTCGTATTGGTGGAACGGAAACGGCCATCATCGTTTCAACATCAACATGTTGTTTATGTAGTAAAAAAAAAATAAATTTAAACACACAAGAAAAATCAAACTGAAACCAAAACGAAATAAACAAAATAAACGTAGAAACAACAGAAAAATACAACAACAACAACAACAACGAAAAAACAATTTACAAAAAATTGTTGAAACTTAATGCAAATGTTTGCATACACAGTGTTGCATAGACTGAATTTAAACGGAAAACTTTTTTTCGTATATTTCAAAATTTAGGCAAGACATTACACACGTGAGCACCATGGCTTGGTCATGTGGAACACATACATATGACGTGCGAAGTTCCGATAAGAATAGCTGTCAAACGAACTGTCAGTTAGAGCGCTTCTAGTGTCAAAGTTTTTCAGTATAGTTTGACAAACCATCAACTAAATTCACTTAAATTTAAACTCACTCAAAATTCACATGATCTTTCGAAATTCTCACATTATCACTAGATCACAGAATTCGAAAAACTACATATATCAATCGTTTTTTCTACTTTATCTCGAAGTGTTACATATCTAAATCAGGTGCCACCCAACACAGCGGGAATTCACACATCGACTCTGCGCAGATTTTTCAAGCATCCACTCAAGTCTTTTTAGTCCGTTTAAGACGGCAGAGACGTCTGCCATAGTACAAAGAATTCGAATTCGGTTCGGATAGCAACCTCATGTTTGGGTATCCAGCTAGCTACTGAGATGACTTTCATGAGATAGAGCTGTACTAATAATATCTGACGATAACACACGCTTATAGACTATGACACTAATTGTACAACGGAGAAGTCCGATTGGATAGCCATCAATAACGATTCCTTTAAGTAAGGTAGGTTCTGCTCAACGGTGAAAACTTCAAGAGGCATTTAAACAGCGGAAAGCTAAAGCAGAGGCTTTAGATATTGCACTTGCTCCGACTTGCTTAATTTTGTTGTTTGTTTTTGTGTGCGGCAGAAAACAAAAAAGGTTATTCATTCATAAAATAATAATGTTTCTCCACAACTGCAAGTCACAAAATCATAATGAGGTTCACCTCTTATCATATTGGGGTCCCCTTGAGCTTGGGGTTCACCTATACCCTTAGCAAACGCCTTAATACAGTGGTGGTTGGGGATCCCCTTGAGTTCGAAGCCCGGGGCTATAGCAGTTTTTAGCCCTACTTTAACTAAGCTCTATGAGTATAAGATTCCAGAAAATGTTAGCTTGGTGAACAAATTTGTTTTGTATATTATTGATAAGTACGTAATTTAAAATAATGTACGCAATATGTTAATATTTCTAATGACATGGAATGAGTGGTTTGTTTCGTTCAGCAAAAAGATAGACAAAGTCAAAAAGTGTTCGGGAAAACTTGCTACAGCGCTGGATTAATATAAGGAGGCTATAGTCCTGGACCCTAGCCCCTACTGGGGGTCACTTGAAATATTAAAAACGTATTTATAGTATAAATAACTTATAGTTTTTTTTTTTTTTCATTAAAATTCAAAATATTTTTCTCCTAGCGCCCCGGAAAGTGATAGCTAGCGTTTGTTTGCAATGGGTACATTTTTATAGATTCGCACATCATTTTTTGGCATAAAGTTGCGCATATTGCAGCTCTACACTCTTAAATTAAATTACATTTAAATTTTTTATCGCTGGAAAATAGACAGAAAAAGATCAAAAAAAGCGACGAAATTATAAGCAAATCTCGATTGAAAAAAACAAAAATATGGTTGAAACTATGAGTCATTTAGTTAACATTGATCCTACAAGTTTTTCCCACATTCAGAGCTAGTAGGGGGTCATCCATAAAAGGCGCCCGCAAAAATTCTGGAATATAAACCCCCTTTTTTTTCTTTTGTTGTTCACAATTTCGCTAACAATTTTCAATGAAATATTCAATGTTTGAGTATTAATTTTTGGAGCTTTCGAAACATGAAACATTTTGGCGTTTCGACAAAACTTTTTTAGAATAAAATATGAAAGCCAAAAGTTAAATCGAATGGCACTGCTTTCTTATGTAGCTTACTTTTCGAAATATTTTTTTTTTTTTTTTAAGAAAATGTTCTTCATTTTTGTATAAAAATCATTCTCAAAAGTGCCAACAAAAAAACCGCAAAATTGCAAAATAAAAAACCCAAACTCCTCATACAATTGAAATTAAGAGAAATGCTGTCAAGTGCAAGAATAACATTGAAGGGAAGGAAGTGCACGTTCGCTGTTGTTGCTGTTATTTTTGTGTTATTAACACTCGATTTACAAGCAGATCCGACAGACAGACAGACTGACTAACAACGTACAGGCATGCTACAATAACAATAACGAAGAAAAAAAAAGTTCCTCGCTTGTACTCAAGTTACTTGTTCTTTGCACACACACTCTACAACAGCAGATACCAGATACAAGCTCGCTACAAATGTATCTACAAGTTGTATACGATCACTTGATCGCACGTCGCATCGTAAGATTTGAAAATTTATGAATGAATTTCTCATGTTGCCTCACACCGTTCTACGCGCAATCACTTGCCGCTTGCCGAACACTCACACAAACGCACGTATTCAATCTTGTAGATAAAATGTTCATGCCGTTGTATTGTTTTTTTCTGCGGCTTCCGCTTCCAACGCTTACGTTACCCGCACCGTAGCTGCCGTAGCAAAGCAGTTGGTTGACGCACTATCGTATGTGTTGGTCAAATACTCTGGCTATCGGCTATACAATTTATAATACCCTTTAACGTATTTTGTTTTATGGATTGATAAAGACGCCACATGCTGATTAAGTGGAAGGCAGTAAAACATAGTGTTACTAAAACATATTGTACAATAATACTATGCACATTGAGCAGTCGGCAATCAAAAGAAAATATTTGCATTTTATGACTTTTTCTGGAGTTTTTAACAATTCTCACCGGAAACTTCATAAATGCCCGAAAAAATCAACATTTGTCGCCAATATTGGAATTTAATCAAAAGGCCACAAAACGCACAGTATCGAAAACTTTGATCAAAATGTAAGAAATATCACTAATTTTGCGATCAGTTTGATATCACGAAAAATATCAATTTAAATGTCACAAAAATTTGAGTTCAAAAATCCATAAAAATACCTTTCCTTTTATTCAGACCACTGTGCAAAGATTGACGTTCAGGCTAAAACGCATTAGAACGAGATAAGCAAAAGGAAAACAACTAAAATTAAGAAAATTAACCAACAGTAGAAGACGACGAAGCAGGAGAAGTAAAAAAACAAACAACAAAAAACTACGAGCACAGGTACTCGTAATTTATGAATGAATCGATCGATGAATGAATTGGAATTACGTACGATCAGCAACGGCAGCAGGAAAAAAATACCCATGTTATCACAATAACTCGACACTAAGAAGCCACTGGCGAGGGCCGTTCCTCAACTCCAGAGTGTGCTTAGCGTTAGTGCTGCTGCTTAGAGTACGCGTATCTTGTGAATACTTTCTTGCAGCCAAAATACTCGACGCGCGTTTTCTCTCTCGCTTAAATCAGTCAAGAGTTTTTAACTTGTGGTAATGAAGACAGGTAAGCGAAAACTATGTAAGCAGCATATTACAGGGTATAAAATATAATGTAGAAATTATTAAGAAAAAAAGATATTGTAAAAAAGTGATTGTATTTTTTAAAAAACTTAAAGATACAAAACGCTGATGCGTGAGTAAAATGCATTATCAGACATGACGATCCAATGGAGATTGCATGAATGTCTATCTGGTTGTATGAATGCAGGAATGGGTGAGTAAGACAAGTTGTGGTTTCTCATTTCGATAGAAAGTACAACAAAATTGCATAATTATTGTTGTAGCTAATTTTGAAGAGTTTATTGAGGTATTAAGGTGGAAAAATGAAAGGTACAGCATGAAGTTAAAGAGCTTATAGTTATTGGTTGCATTTTGTTTATGATACAAAGAAAATTTTCCAAATAGGAATTAGGGAAGATAGATATCGAAAAATTAAAGTTTTGCTGTAAAAAAATATCGATGTACTGAGGCATGTCTGAATATTGCTTTATTGCTCGTGAATATAGCGAATTATCAACATCCCGAAGCCCTGCTTTATCTTGTTATTAGCACACAAAAGTATGGATAACTCAAGTATCGTTAGCGTCGAGTGGTATCGATATCATCAAATTCTTCTAAAAGAGAATACAGAATAGAAATCAATATCAATTCTTCTTAAATCCTTATTCCAGGATATTTGAATTTGAAATTGAGTTTTCTTATACTACGACAAATAAATGGGTTAAGAAATAATGACGTTTTAGAAAATCAAACTTGTTTTTGATTAAAAATAAATTTTAGTAAAAATTAATAATACAAATTTTCTTAGGTATTTCTTCATAAAGAACCAGATTCCAGTGAAAAATTCGTGAGGTAAAATATTGCTATAGTAAATGGTTTACTTTAGTGTATGAACTCTTTCCCATTCTTTAAAAAAGGAAATTATTTTTTTCCTGGAGAGTTACCCTTTCAAATTTCCTGGAAAGTCAACCTTTAAGGCGGCAGGGGCGGTCAACATTTTCAAGAAATCAATTTTCTTTTTTTGCATTTTCTTAAAGTATAATATTTTAAAAATATATCCTGAAAATTTGAAGTCAATTCGGCAATTACTTTTAGAGTTATTCGGCAATAACCAAAGGGCTCTCATACGCTCCTGAGACGAGTGTAAAACTTAAAATGCGTTTTTCTCAAAACTATGTTTTTGGAACAGTAACTCGAAAACCGCTCGATAGATTTCAATAAAATTTACACAGTTTTTGAAAAACATAAGAAGCTAGTCCCTAATCGAAGGATTTTTTTTTTTTTTTTTAAATATCGATTTTTTTATGAACAATTAATTGTTGGTATTTTCTCAAAAATCTGAAGGTAAATTTCCTGAGGCCGCCATTTTGTTGATTTTATAAAAAAAAAATCATCGATCATGCACTAGATTATTTATTTATATAACTAATTTTTCTTATCCAATTGATTTTAAATGATTTGCCAAGGATTTGTGGTGATCACCTAAAGGCACTCTGTATGGGACAGGGTCCAACACAGCCAGCTATAACTTTTTTTATTTTAAATTTTTTTTTTTTTTCAAAACTTTCGTCAAGTCAAGTCGAAACTTAATGTAATGATGCCATATTATCACTTTTATCAAATAAATTAAATTTATACCAAAAAAAAAAGTTATTGAAATTGCTCTATTTTTCACGCTTCTGACTGCTCCTGCCCCTTTAAAAAGTTATAGCAGAAGTTTTCATTGGACATACTCGCGGCGCAGCGATCCCGCGATCTCTTGTTTTAAAATTCTTAATTTTTCCTAAATTCTATATATATGTACTATATATATTGTATATTCTATACAAAATCATCAACAAGGTTCCTTCAAAGAATTTGCAACACCCTATGGTGTTTTATTAAAATAATTAACTAAGGGCCTTCTTACTTTAGTTTTTTTTTTTTTGTTTTTTCAGTAGTATCAATTATTCGCAATACTCGCAGATTTTGCTTCCGACTCACCGGGAGGAATCCACACTTTGAAAAGCACAGCTTCAAGGAATTGGAAATATCCTACAAAAAGTTTTAACCTTCGAAAACTTTTTTAAATATAAAAATCACTTCGAAGCAAATGTTATTCCCAAACTTGTAGTCCGCTCCACAATTGCATTTATATAATTAACAAAAAAAAAAAAGTATTCGAAAGAAAAACTTCAACAAAATTAAAAATTACCTACACTTGTGACTGACATGCTATTTATTGCACCATTTGTAGCAATTGAGAGTACAGATTCCTTGATGACTACACATATGAGTAGGCAATTGTCATATCATAGAAAGCGTATTTAGTAGGGGGGGCAAAGCGAAGCGAAGAAAACTTCAAATGCAGTGGTACAAGTGTTCTTCCAAGATGGGCCAAGCGGATGATAATTGCAAAGAAGTAAGCAGGAATCTCAGCTACTGCTGCTGTCTTTTTCAATAATTTCACTTTGAACACCGAAGACGAAGAAGATGACAACAAACTCACAAGAAAAAGACGCTGTACGCAATAATGATGATGCTGATGATGATGATGATGCCTATGCTGCGTGCCACAAATTCACCGGAAGTTAACAACAAATAATAAAAATTACTACACTTGTTCTTGTTGTTGTTGTTTTTAATGCTATTTCAATATTTTTATCTACGCTCGTATTTGTTTTTTTGTTTCAGTTTGAGGCAAATTGTCTTTGGTCGTTTATTTGAATTTGCTCAATGGAAAACTTAACATCTTCTTAGCTGCCCCAAAATAACAAAAAAAAAAAAAAAAAATACAATAAAATTATTACAACCCAACCAATTTACTTTTTCAGAAAGTACATTCGCTATTAGTCATCTGGCAAAAATATCAACAAAATATTTACAATTTACAATCTCTAATTGATTTGATTTGACAGACCCTTATCAATCATCAATTAATTGCTGAACAAAAATAGCAGAGTTCTTATCATGAATTGGCGGAACTTTGTCTGGGAATGTAGAGGAGCGCTGAGTTTATAACTAATCATTTGGATGATATTTTATGTAGATAATAATTTAAAGTATAAGTTTTCATTTATGAAATCTCAATAAAATAATAAGTTTTTTCTGTTGTAATTTTGTTTTTTTTTTTTTTTAGTAAAATTAGTAGTTTTAAGAAAAAGGCTTTCTAACAAAAGACAATTGTTATTTTCAGGTTTTTCTCCTATATTTCAGGGTTTTGATTTACTCTTGGTTCTAAGTTCAGAAACTGTGTCCTGAAGATATGTTGCATATATCATATCTAAAGCAGTTTAGCAAACCCAAAAGCGGTAAAGGAAGAAGGATTTCTAAAATCGATTGAAAAGATCGATGTTCCATTATACACACTCTATATGCATTATATTATACCACTTAGGTTAGATTAGGTTAAAAAGGTCGCTCGGAGGCAGTTTGATCATTGTGATACCCTTCATATATATGTATAGTTCCTTCCTTTCTCCTTAAAAATCTCATTGACTGGGCATGAACCATCCAGAAGCCTTGGTGAAGTTGAGAATGCTGGTAAGCTCCAACTCGGCTAGTTCCTCAAGACCAACAAAGAACGCAGAACCAAAATATTTGGCATTCACAGAGTAGATGCCTAACTGTCTCATCCTGTATTTCGTGTTCACAACTACTGCAGAAATCTATGGAAGCGACACCATATTTGGCATCCATAGGGCCAATAAGACAGTGCCCCGTCAACGCTCCTACAACATTTCGTAACTCTACTCTGCTGAACCTTAAGAGAGTTTGTGTCCTTCCTAGTTTAGGACACGTGTTTCGAGACGTTCTGCATCCGGCGGCATGGTTCCAACTTTTGTTCGTTTGTTTCTTGGCTATGTCCTATATCCGATATTGTAGTTCCGCTAGCTGCATCCTAAGATCTACCACTTGTTTATTCTCCGGATAGGCTGGTCCTATTTTAACACATTCGTCAGCTTTCTCATTTCCAAAAATACCTTTATGACCGGGCACTCATCAGAGCTCTATAGTATGCTATATGAAATTTCAGATTGAACGTAGTAACACCCTGCAGTATTCTACACACCTAGACTTCACAATTTTGGTGTTCAGTGCTTTGATCGCTGCCTGACTGTAAACACGTAATGATGGAAGAAATAAGCTCCCTGTGCGACTTGATCTATAACATAGATTTCAGCTTGAAAAACGCTACAATAATTAGGTAGTCTGAAAGACAACTCTCTGCCCATATTTTCCGTGTAAACACCCGCTTCGACGCCAAATTCTATCTTGGATCCATCCGTGAAGATGGTTAGCTCTCTTGCTTCCAGAACGGTACCAGAGTTCCACTCTTATCTTGTTAGAAAGTTGATGTTGTAGGCAATGTCGAAGTCAAGTATTGGCACTCGGTAATCACTTGCCGTGATGCGAAGTTCCTGCTGTTTGTTTTTTAAAATAGACTCGTGACCATCAGAATTTTGAAACTTGCTGCATTCTTTTAACCTAAAAAACCCCATTTGCAGCCGTATTCCTGATGTATAGGTCAATGGGAACGAGATGCATTATAATTTCCAGGCCCGCCTGTGGTGTCGACATCACTGCTGTCGTTATACCAAGACAGCCCAGTCTCTGTACTTTTCAAAGCTTGTCAAGTATTGATTTGGTGTTGGCAGCCTTCCACCACACCAGCGCCTCGAGATGTTAGACCACTCACTTCGATAGCAAAGTCTTAGAAGTAACTACTTGTCATCATTTACGAAATTTAGATGGATTTTCTCGGTAAAATCTACGACTACGGAGAAGTCACCAAGCATACTGGAAAAGTTAAGCAAGACATTTGGAAATCGGTACCGTTTAATAACAGATCACTTTCACTGAAAACGATTTAAGAGAATACTGCAACGGGAATGAACATGTGGAGCGATTGAACAATATCATAAAAGAAATGCTAACAAAAATGTCACTCGTAATCCGCAAAATTGGTTGAAACATCCAAATGTCTTGCAAAAATCAATAAATTGTACTACTTTCAGCTAAGAAGACTTTTTTTGAGCTGTTGTTCGGCAATTTCAATTCAAAAACTTTGAATGGCACGACTTTGGGCACCGATTTACAGTTCCATTGCTGGAATCAATGATTTCGTCGAAGTATTGTTTTAGTAAATCGAATGCTTCAAGCACTATATGGCCTATTTTCAGCACTTTCAGATCAAAGCATATCGAATCATTAGGCTTGAGCTCTTAGAACAATTAAGTCTTGTAAGGATATAGACGAAGATCTTTGCGCAAAATTATTCACGTCATGGACGAACATGGCACAAGTGTTTGCGTACTGCGATTAATCGAGAAAGTGGAGCGATGTTGTCATGCAATAAGCGATCGTAGTACGCTTGGCGAACAAAGTACTGATTTTTGAAATAAAACTAAATAAATGTTTTATAAATAGTACTATTTTTGAGAGTACAGTACCTTGTAGCTTTTATCAAAATATCTTGGCTATTAAAATAGCGTCCAAGAAAGCAAAATTGTACTCATTTTATCAACACTGCTAAAAAAAGCCAAGTTTAAGAACTGAGAGTATTCAAACATTCGGACTATCAGCAAACACATTTATTTTGCTATAATTTCTTGGAAAATATTTAATATTCTTCTAAGTTCATAAAAAAGTAAAAGTTCTCTTAATAAAATATCAGACCTAAACGATTTATGACTTTAAAATTTCTTGATTATTCAACACCTACATTAGTAATTATTAAAATAAAGAAAACGAAGCTCTTCTCTTTTTACTAAACAAAAAAATTTCCACGAATTGTGAATTCGACATTAAAGACAATTTCTATAAAATTGAATGAAAAATAAATCAAAAACTGTCGCACAATCATTTTACTGCTGTTGCTGCATTTCAAAATACAACTTTATATGTTTTAAATTGCAGGAATTTCATTTTAAATTTGAATAAAATGGAGCAGCCAATGAATGGTGCGACAGAGTGTTGTAAAGTGAATTTCCCTGCGATGGAAATTTGCAGCTGAAAACTGCAAAAGAGCCAGTGACAGATACCACAGCATCAATGAATGTTAAGCGAATGTATGAATGAATAGCCGAAGAGTTGGATCGACATAGTATGAATGGACAGACAAACGGACGGACAGACAGACGGACGACAAGCCTGTGTAATACGTAGTGACATGCACCGGAAATATAAAATTACACACTCAACACTTGAAATGTTTGATGCAGCAGTGAGCAGAGCAGCACACCACCACCGCATATCAGCTGCTTGGAGTCTCTGCTGCCTTCCCCTTTCTGTTCTTTTCCTTTTTCCCAATGGTGCGCAGAGGGCACAATTCGTGCACTGCGCTGCTGCACTTGCACAAATTATTGAGTTGAGTTGAGTATAAAAATACATTTTGACACCATAATAAAAAATTTATGTTATTTTTCGAAGTTAATTGATTTTTAATTGTACGGAACGATAATGCAAGAGCTGTGCAATATATCGACTCCTATCAGGTAATAACAAGCTGGGAAATAAGTTTCAGATTTTTAGAAATTTTTTGCGTGTAACTTTGGATGAAACTGAACTGCGACAACAGGCATCTGAACCCTGTTGTTTCGGTCTTAAGCAGGCAAAGAGGCTAAAATCTAATAAAAAAGATTATGGCATGAATGATTGAATTGAAAACAAACATTTTGAATTTGGATTCAAAAAGAATCATCGTTGATTTAAAGTGTTTTCATATATGATTTAAAGTGACAAAGGGTTTAATGTAAAATAAAAAAGAGAAAGTTTCAAATACTTTGCAACTTCCAAATGCAATTTGAAGTTTTTCACGACTGAAATAAAGTTAAAAAATGTTATTTCCAATACTTTTCAAACTCAAAATGAATTTAAAGTTGTTTGGTATTTTTATTTTTTTCATTTTTAAAATTTACGATTTTAAGTCAAAAACGAAATTCCAAATTTGGCATTTTTTGCTGAGTGTAGTACGGAATTTCACCAGCTCTAAGTGAAATTTCTCCCTCGTTTTTGGGGATATATTAGTACTTTTTAAGTTCTTAATAATGCCCAAAAACGGAAAGAATATTTCACCGAAAATTAATGGAAAATGGGATTGATCTTTAGTCGACTGAAGCTGCTTTTCTGTTTTGTCACAGAAATATGTGTAAGCGAAAATGCAGAAGGTATTAATTGCTTTTGTTAGATAAGTGTCCATATCATAAATAATATTTTTTACGAATTTTTTTTTTCAATTATAGCTGCGGGAAATGAAAATAGGAGAAATCATTTTACAGTTACGGCTAACACCTACACAAATATAAGCCTATCTTAAGATTTTTCCAATACTTTAGCGGCTATCTCAATAACTAAGCCAAACTTTAAGTAACAATAATCATACAGTGTCTCAATACATAAAAGAGGCGTGGCACCTGCGCTATAGCCGAGAAATTCGAAATGCTATGTTAGGTGCTGAAAAAAAAAATCAGAAAATTGGCCAAATTCTCATACATAACTTCATAACTTTGAAAACGCTATGCTGAGAGAGTTATCAAAGGTCACAGCTGCAAATATGTTATAAACAACATGAATATAATGCTCACAACTCTAGCCACAGCTGTAAACTCTTTTTACAAAGGGATGGCCGCTTTGTAGCCAGCTTGCCTACATCTCTATATACAATGTGTAACAAACGAAAGGCAGATTGCCTTAAAACAACGCTTACTAAGTGCTTGCATAGTTTAGCGAGTTGCCTACATCTTCACATACAAAGCATGCAGCCAATAGGCAAGACCCCTTACATCTCCATATACAAACCAGGCAGCCTGCAAGCAGACTATATACAGCTCTATATACAAAGCAGGCAGCCAGCATGCAAATAAACAAAATATCACAGTAACAGTTTCTTTTGTGAAACATACAGCACAAAGGGTATAGCTTCGCATGCATGAAAAATCAGAGTACTTCATCGATTTGCCGCTGGGGTAATGCAAACACAAATTTCTCTCAAATACTAGGTACGGCTCGGAGAAGTACTTAGTAGACAGAAAGTGAACAAAATTTAAAAAAAAAATGGAATTTAAAAAACTACTAAAATACAATATGGGAACGTTTGTTGAACCGATCATGCACTGAATACAGAGTTGGCCAGTATGGACAAATGGGCGTGGCACCTTCGACACAAAATACAGAAAGAATCTATTGACGTAAATATTACAAAACAAGGCCCGACAACACTTGGCAACACAAAGTAAAAAAAACAGAAATGGGCGGTTTTAGTCTTGTTTAAAGAAAATTCGTTCTACAACTATACAATGAAAATAACTCTGTTAAAATTTTACTGACTTTGAGGGGAGGAATTTCGCCTTTTAAGCATGATTTTAGGTAAATTTCCTCTATTGGCTTATACCCTTTAAAATGATACACAGCTTAACAGATCGGTTACTTTCGATCTTCTGTACGTATAAAACGGTGCAAAATTGACAACAGATACGTGCTAAGCAGACAAAACTAAAAAGGCAAGTTTTGTATGAAATCCCATATCAACATATGCTGTCTGTGGTCAATTTGAGCCCTATATAAACTAGTCGTATATGCGCTTGAAAATTTAAGATCAGATAACTTTTTAGTTCAAACTAGCGCATATCGGTAAAGTTAATGTATTTTTCAGTAATCTTTGATCAAACAATTCCCGTTGTCCTTTTTTTTTTGAAAATGTATTGGTAACAACCCACTTATAATCAATAAAATCTCATAAGTTTTTTCCACATACGTAGGTTCATGTGTATAACATGAATTGTGAAGTCTGATCTAATTTAAAATCACTTCACCAGACAAACAGGTTAACCGTTTTAAACTGACTACTGCATTGAAGGAATATGAAAAAGGGTAGGTAGCAGATATCTGTGCGATACGCCTGCGCGCGCTCATCATATTTACACAAACGAGATCTTCAATCATCTGTGTGAGAAAAAGCAAAAATCGCGAGCAGAAGGTCTGAGCTATGAAGCGCGGGACGTCTTAAAGAAATTCGCCAAGACAGCAACGACAACAAAATACTGCTACCGCTGCTGCTGATTATAAGCAAAAGTGTTCTGCAGTGAACAGAGCTAAGAGAAGGAGCTTTTAAAGCATTCACGAGAAGGGCATAAAAAACAAAATAAAAAAATTGAAGATCAAGAGCTGGCGCAAATTTATTCCCACGGCCGCCTTCAGATACTCCATATGAGTAAACTACTTGTTACTTGAATTCAACATCATTTGCTGTTCTGTTCTGTTCTGCACTGTTGTTTTTTCATCTTTTTCTTCTTCATTTTAATGCTCCTGTGAAACTTTCCAACTGGACATCGATCTCGAGAATCTGGCTAGGCTCTCAATTGATGTACTTTTGTATGGTAGTTAATGCTGGACACTTGCGATTTTGGTTGTTTTTTTATTTTTTTTTGGCTGTGCGTACGCAATTCATACAGATTGTATTTTAAAGATAGATTTTTATTAAATTCAATTTTTTGTTTGTTTTAAGGCCATTTCTTATTTCGGCAGTTTATTATACGAAAAAGTCTCTTTGGTAATTTGAGTAGGTTAAGATAAAGGTTAATGCAAAGATTGTATGCCTTAGAAATGTAAAAAATGTACGCGTATTAAGCCATGGGAATTTATAATTCGGCGAATTTATGGTGTACCTACTTTTGTTTGAAGGAATTCTTTATTTTTACTTTTATTTTTTTGCAATTCAATTTTTTTTAGCTTAATTTGGCTTAAGAAAATTTATTGTTTTATTTTCATATGAACAATTGAAATGTATACTAGATCACGTTTCTAAGATATGACTTTTAACCATCCCGAAAATTTGCTCGTACTTGTTATGTTTGTAGTTTTTCGTGACTTTTGCTTGCAATTTTTTTTATGGCATGTCAACAGCGATAGAGGAAAATTACGTACATAGCTGGTTTTGCTTTACTAATCACAAACGAGTGCTATATCGTACAATTTAAAAGTTGCCAAAATAAGTATTTGACAAATATTAACACGTCCATTAACGGATGCTGTCAATATAAAAATGTTACGTGCAATTGATTTAAACATTGACAATTAAGAGTCTCGAAATTGCAATAGATCTGGAGCAACAAAAAAAAAGTAAAAATTATCAATAGTTAACCTTCACAATAGATAACTAACCCAGCAAAACGTGATTTACCGAACTCTTAGAACGCAAACAATCAAAGAACTTTTCGTTCATTCTCAAAAGCATGAAGAAAAGTTCTTCCAGCAATAATACCCACCCTTAAGGATAACTGCTCACTTCAGTTGGTCTTTTTACATAAAATCGTAAAGAAAATGCTTTCGCATATCAGTTTGCCAAAGATCTTTTCAGCTACATTCTTCTCCGAGGCAGTTACTTTTATAGGGAAAAATCAGTTTTCTTTTCTTTCTTTTCACCCATATTTAATGGGATCCCAAAATATTTTGCTGCTAAAATACTATCACAATTTACAACAAAAATCAGAGATGGATTGAACATACTCCATTTTTCAAGTAGGACAAAACCTATAAAATACACCATATATTGATGTGTCCACTTATAGCGGCCCACGCAGGAAATCGATAGATTTTGTTTTACTCTATAGAGTCTATGCGATGGTGCCATAAATTTTTGATCAAAACTCTTTTTTCGGGGAGAAAAATTAGTTTGAAGTTCAAGACGTTTCTCTGAAATCCTCATAATTTTGTAAAATAAAATTTACCCAAATCGAAAGAACAACTTTTCAGCAATACCTACATATATTTTCAGAGTGGGATAGTAAGAAATGAGTAAACAACTTACTTACTTTAGCTCGTCACTTTATCTCGACATTACATTTTGATGTTAACATAATGGTTTGATTGACCACCTTAACTTAACACGTTAACTCATCTTTAATCAATGTTGCAAAAGTCAAAATATATTGAGCCAAAAATATTATAGGTCGATATAAAGGGTCGTCCGCATCTCATTTGCCTCTCATTGTATGTGAGCTGGAGAGTCTATCGTGAACACCCTATGTGTTACAGGGTATTTATAGTCCAAGAGCCCGCTGTAGAAAATTCGAGTGCATAAGATTAAAGGATAAGATTTACGGGAATGATAGTAATGCATTTTGGTAAATCTAACCAACCAGGGTTGCCTTGCCAAAGCCTGTCTCGATGCCCGAATTTCAACCAATTTTGTTGTTTTAATTAAAACTGTAGTATATAACAGCTCAAAATGTATGCCAAATGGTAGAACTCGAAGACGCCTAGATATAATACATGGGGTTGCATTGTTGAATTCTGTCTTCACCGGTTTTTTTGGTCAATTTTCATTAATGAAGATAACAGCTTGAAATTTGTGCCAAATGATAGAGATCAAAGAGCCTAAATAGAATATATAGGGTTGCTTTGTCGAATCTTGTCCCTGTATAATTAAGTCGAAAAATGTTTAAGTCGTTAAAACACAAAATACATTGAATAGTCGAAAAAATTGTGAAAAATCGAAAAAACTTAAAGAAGTCGAAAAATATTGACAAAATCGAGAATGTTCAAAAAAATCCAAAAACGTTCTTCATTTAAAGGTATCGAATATCATTGAAAAGAGTTGGATTATATCGTATCACATTAAACCCTGATAGTTTCGGGTACTATCAAAAATTATACAATGGATATGAAGATAATGAATGAAATCAATGATTTCGTTAGATAGGAAGTTTTAATATCTTTTATTTATAAATTTTGTGCACATTTTTTATAATTTTTTTGCATAGCTGTTTCTATGAAATATTTCTGTGTTATTTCATACCTTCGATAACACAAATAAAATATAAACTCAAAATATCTTAAGCTCCAAGTTATAGAGGCAGAAAATTGAGAAATTCTAGCAGAAAGAAGATGAAAATGAAGTCATAGTGTTGTCCCACATATTTGCTCCAGAAGTCAAAATGGTAGTAAAGCTATATAAAGACATAATGTATGTATATCTTCATACCATAGTCATATATGCCAAAGCTATATATGTTACCGTTCAAACTAGTTTAAGGCCAAACTAGTTACCGTAAAGCCTAAAGATATGCAATCAAATCTTAATGAAAAAAACACTGTGGCTAGTGAAAACTAAGGCCGTAGCGAAGTAAGACAATAAAACTTTTCAGTTTAATTGAATACTTCGGCCGCGTTTCAGTCAATAACATGTGCAAGTGTAACAAGTGCTTTTGTATTAAAATTAAATTGCATACTTTTAGGCATTCAAATAACTAGTTTGGACTAGGAAAAACCAGTTTATCCTAAAAACTAGGCCGGTAACATATATATACATATTAAAAAATCAATTATTATTCAAAAAGTTGACTTAAGACATAGAAATGTCCTACGAATTTCATAAATAAATTTGGATTGTTAGACAAAAATTATTTTTGTTTATTTTTCAATAAGAACAGTTACTGATTTGATAGATTATTAGCTTAAGAAATTGATACAGAAAATTTTTGCACAACTATTTTCTAAACATTAATAAGCTAGAACCCTCCAAAACTAAACAGATATTTCATCAAATCATTTAACAAAAGAGTTCACACTCAAAATGCACTTAATTCAGTTGCCAAAGAGTCTGTTCGATTTTCCAAAAAAAAAAAATACCCAACTACGTAAGCAGCACTTGCAATTGTAGATCATCATCAGACTGATCTTTAACAGTGCGGCTGAAATCTTTTGATCCAATTCAATAACGAGATAGCACGCTATTCTGCTGCTGCTTTCTGCCCTGACAGCGCATTATGAGTTGTAATTGTTAGAAAAATGCTTTTAATAGCGGGAAATCCCGCATAGTAATAACTTCTTCAACAGAGATTTTTTTTTCCAAATTCTTTTTTTTTTTTGTTTACAACTTTGTAGTATGTACATGTGTCGGAAAATGTTTTGGCCATTTGATTGAGGCTACCAGTGTAGCACCAACATTTGTCGTTTGATGTTTTCATAAAAGCCCCCAAAAATAAAATCAAACAAAAAATTACAAAACTCGAGAATCGTATGGGAGGTTTATGATGGTTTTATTGGAGGCATCGATTTGGATCATTTGATTATGATTCAGGTAAGTGGGGTGATGGTGGTGGTGCTGATAGTACTAGCTGATAGGTGGCCATAATTTCTTGCTGTTTATTGCATGAAATTCAAAGGAAAATTGACTGGTTCTTTTGAATTACGATCAATAAATACAATTGGGCTATGTTTATAAACATAAGATACAATTTCCTACTAAATTAAATCTTAATCATCACAAGACTTAATGTGGTGGTGCTGGCTAACAACTGTGGCGATGTCGTTTAGTGTATGGGAAATAATTTTCTTCATTTTTTCATTAACCCATTTTCTATCAAACAGTTTTCAATGGTTCTTAAACTAATCGATAATGCTTCATATAGAGATGCCATCGTGTGTTATTTTGCCCGTTTTAGCCAAGAAGGAACTTTGTTTCTACAAAAAACAAACTGGAAGACCTGTACTCGGATGTTCCCGAGATAATGTAATTCGCGAATTGGCATCTGTTGACAACGTTCAGAGAATTAAAAGAAGGGTATTGCTCGGAAACCAAAATTGAGAATAATGGGAAATAGATTATGTCAGACTGCGTCAATTTGCATTTCTAGGATGCGAAAAGCCCTCCAATAATTCATGAAAATTTTAAGAAAAAACCTCAACATTATCACAGGAGATTACATTTAGCATCATAAAATAAAAATTTCACTGTCAATCTTTACAAAAAATTTCGAAGTTCTCTTGTGCGGCAGAAGCTTAAAATCATGAAGTTCTAAGGTATAACTAATAGGAACAATCTCTGTCATTTCGTTGTCTCTGCGTTATTCATTGTGAGCCCTTTGAAACTGTACAAAAAAAAAGATACCACAAACAATTACATCGCGTCTGCCTTTTATTTTTAAAAATGTGTCAAAACACAAAAAACAGATAAATGCAAGAGGCAGACGTATTTTTTGCTGCGTTTAAAAGTAATATTTTTTTTTTTGATATAAATACATAAAAAGTGATTTTATCGCTCGACAGATTACAAAGATTATATCATAAGAAATGTGAGAAACAACCTCTGCCACATATTTATTGCTGCATTAAAAAATCGTAATATTACGAACAAGCATTTATGTAAAAAAATTGAGTAATAAATATGTATCGCGTCTGCCTCTTGATTGACTGGTTCTTTTACTTATAAAAACGATAGAAATAGAAAAGGCAGACGACTGCAGGGCTGATTTTCGAAGGCTGGCTTATGCTATGCAAAATTTACTATTCTAATTTTTGTTGTTTTACTATTTTTCTGGCTATATTTTTTCAACTAATTTCTTTTGAAAATTTGTTTTTCTTTTATTGTTGGTTATGACAAGTCTCCAAATTTTTTTCTTTTTTTTCTAAATATCGTAAATTAAATTTATTGCACAGGTCAGAGGCAGACGCGATAAAATAATTTAATTGAGCTTTTGCTTTTAAATTTTTTTTTAAAAAAAAAAATCATTTGACCTTCATTAAGGATAGTTTTCATAATGTTCAGAAATTCGGTCAGCATTAGAGCCTTTTCTAGCAAGTTTATTCGCGTCTTCATTACCAATGAAGTTGCTTTGTCCAGAAATCCAATTTGCATTGCACCATTTTACACAGTGATTTTCTGCAATTCAGAATTCCTCGAAACTCTTTTTGAAAATTCTTCTTGCTAATTGTCAAGAGGGGAGTAACGGAAACTATATTTCCATTCTTAGCATCAAGAATATCAAGCTTTAATATTCTTCAGGTTTGGTTAAAATTCATTATACAAATAAAAAGTTATTTAAATTTTCAGTAAACTTTTATATTTTTGGGACACCCTGTGTAATTTTTCCATATGTATCCTTGCAAACCAGAATAAGAATCATAATTATTTAATGTAATGGAAATTAAAAATTTTTCAGCATCAAGTAGTAAAATCTTACTGTAAAGTTCTTAATTATTTTATATTTGAAAAGCATCTGAAGTTTTGTATGGGTTAAGAATTTATGTTTTATTTAACAGCTACGCAAAGATATAAAATTTGTACTCGCTGTTTTTTTGAAAATAAAAAATATTTTTATATCACTGCTAAAACAACTAAAAAACATCATTTAAAATTAAATTATTGTTTCCTAAATATGTACACTGAGTCGTTAGCCAAGCCGTTTTTCATTCACCTCGCCCCCCTTTCAGAAGCCCTCACTTTAGCCGCAGATGTTTTATTTTCTTGTAAATTTCTTTTTGATCATCTATTTTATTGATTTGCAGTGATGATCGTTTTTGATATGCTGTTTATATTATTTTAACAGTTACTCAGTTGGTTAGCTGGCCTCCGCCGACCACAGACCTCAACCAATTTGTAGCGCATCAATAGTCGAAAGTACGGGTAAGTTTATATATTCGATTTTGATTGCTTGTTAAATAAACACAAACGCAGCAAAACAATTAAACGATCGACTGCTGTTCCTCCTGATCCTCATTTACGTGGCCTGATAGATAGCAACGATGAAGATGATGATGATGATGGTGCTGTAGGTGATGATGATCATTATCACACTCGTACAATCGTAAAGCGCCACGATCATACGTGTCGGGATTAAGAAAATGAAAAGAAATATAAACCTGTTCAAACTCTCTCGGTGCTTCGGATACATCATCATCCTCCGTCTACACTTCTCTTGCGTTTACCCTTTGTGTGCCACCAAGTATCACTGGAATAATTTATGGCACTTGTATATTTAATGTGGATTACTTTGCTTGATCGGTTGCGATCATCACCGTAGATGTGGCGGCATCTGGCGGCAACCGTGTTGCTGCTCGTTAATCTCTTGAATCTTGCTCTCACAATTTGAGTTCAGTGATCGCTATCAATGAATTTGCTTTTATAGATAGATAGCAAGATAGCTTGTTGAATGAAAAGCGTTAGCTGGAAAATGTTTCTGATACTGATAGTGAGAGAAAAACTGGTTCAAATTAATTATAAGATAAGCAAAGATCATTTTAGATGTTATCCTTATGATTGTTTCAAATACAAAGATGTCAGCTTTAAAAAATTTTCATTTCATTGTTTGAGCAAATATTATGGTTCAGAAGTTTTTTCTTGAATTCTTCAGCCAAAATTTTAGTAAAAATTTCCATTAAAATTTACCAAAATTTATAAACGACCATGTCAACTTTTTACATAGCAACCGGAGATGACTCATTATGAAAGTAACATTGTTCTACATGCATGTCGCTAATTAGTCTACTCATACTGGACAGATTTATTCAATAGCGCTCTTCGCCTCCAACCCCTATAGTTTTCTTCGGCAAGTAAATGCAGAATAAAAATAAAAAAAAAAAAAACGCATCACTTTTAATAAAATTAAATTTAATTATTACACTGCAAACTAACGACAACAACTACCCACGAACAATTAAACGGACATGCGTTCTAACCATTGAGTCAATTAACCAACGCTTTATCTAAAATTAACGACTGTCAACTGCTGCATTTGTCAATTGAGTCAGCAGATCAACTGATTTTTTAGTTCATCTTCTGTAGAGATTGCACGTTCAGTCTGACAATTTATAAAAAAATACAGTACACTGTGTCAATCTGTGTGAAGACTTTTCAATTCGTGCTTGTTCGTCCTAGCAGAACACAGCTTTATGGAAGGTTTATGCCACTAGTCATAGTTTTTATTGAACTCCATTGGTGCCCTGGGGTTTCAGCACCCGTAGAAAATATATGGTAATAATAAACAAGTCATGAAATCAGTACCCACGATATTTCAAAAAAATTTTCCCCGTTGGGAGTTGATTAAAAACATTTACACTTTTACATCTCCTTATTAAATGTATGTTCTATATGTTCTCAAACAGAAGTTGCGGAGCCCGAGAAGAAATATGAGTTCTATAGTTAATTAACTTAAAATCTTCACTCAATCAGCTGACAGTATATACATTTTTTAATGAGTTATTTTAATACGAAAAATGGCGCCAACAACCTCGAACATGTTATGGATAAGCCAACTGAACAAATTTAAAGACATTTGATAGATCTCTGCAATACGCGCAAATTCGTAATAGTGAGCTACCTTTTCACTGATAAACCCAAACATAAAGTTACATGCCATTCACCAAATGGTAGAGAAATTCCAACTAAGCATTTTTGCATTAGTAAAACTTTGGATTCCTGGAGACCCCTCCAGTATATATTGAAATCGATCTGCTCGAAGTTATTATCGATAACACCCTATACTTCGAGTCGAAGAAAGCGAAACGCAAAATTCAAATAAATCACCACATCATCCGAGCACGACAAGCTAAAACCATAGATATAAAGAACCCCATGGAGCTGAAACACAGCTGCAGAGACGACAAAAGAAATTGGGCCAATAGTCTTACAGTTAAGAGTAAGAACGGGGCAACATCGAAACCTGCGTGAAGGTTTCAAAATTCATATAATTAAAAAATATCAGACAATTCAGAATGCAGACATCTCCATTCGCGCGAAAAAGTTTTTCAACTAAACTTTATAAATTGATTGAAATATCTGGAAATAATTCGATTGGCATTAGAAGCCGTCCATTATCAAGAATTTTTTGATGTCACCTTTATTTATTAGGTAACTGACCTACAGTAATCAAAGCAAAACCGAAAGAAAGAATAGAATAAAAAAATATGGCAGCATGCATTTAAGGAAAATCTCTTTAAATTTTTAAAAATAATTTTTCTTTGAACTCAAATAGATTTCTGCATTGAAAAATTTAATTATTATAAAATAGAATTATAAACAAAGAACTTTAGAAGGTTTTTAATATCTTTTTTATTTATTTACTTTTATTTAAAAGTAATGACAGTAAAAAAGACAAGAACATGCACTTACATATAACGCAAGAGGACGACTTTAAAACATTTCACTGTCTAGACTGAAAAAAAAAAAAAAAATTGTAAAAAATTTTCTGCGCAATCACCAACTTTTAAAAACTCGCCAATTACCATTGACGGCAACCCACAGTGATGGTCACCACTAATGGCCTTTGAAATATGATGTTGATGGCACCACATTGCAATAATAAAAGATAAATTTCTAATAAAAAGGTTAAAAGAAAACATATTGCAAAGGAAAAGCCACTATACGATTCGCGCATCGTGGTCCCAGCAGATAAACGTTGATGTACAGTGCTTGACAATGCAATTAACAGGTAGTAGCTACTGCACCCAGCGAGTGACTTTTAAACATGTTCATGCATAGTACTTTAGAGTAAAATATATTTAAAGATTTTACTTCTTAATGGATTTTATTGATTTTTGAGTTCTAACTTACATATTTGAAATATTATATATTTGTTGTATTATTTTTGCTTTTAATTTAAAATTACTACCGGTTATGGATGTGTGCCGATAGGAAAGAAAATCTGCATTGAAGCGAATTGGCGAAAAAGTAACCCCACGCAACGGTAGTGTTCGACATTTCAGACTTTTATCGACTTTTTTATACATTATGATTTTTCAAATTTTATCGCATTTTTGAACATTTATGGAATTTTTCAACATTTTTCAACTCCTTCAAAGTTTATCGACTTTAGCAACATTTTCCGACTTTCGCAACACTTATCGAATTTTTGATATTTCTCGGCTTTTAGAACATTTTTCAACTTTGACAGCATTTTTTAGTTTAGCAACATTTTCCGATATTGGCATTTCTCTCATGTTGAACGGGACGGAAGTACGCTTTTAAAGCGGAATAAAAGTCAAAGTAAAACATTTTTATTTTTTCTGTTACTCTAAGGAATAGGCTTTTGGTAGCACTATATTGAGTGGTAAAGTTGATGCCAGACGTAATACTGGTTCCAAGATGGAAGCAATAAAAAAAAACAATTCGTACGGCACATAAAACGGAAGTGGTTTTCATGGCCATCTATAGAAAAGCAGAAGTCAGCGAAACCTGGCAACATTTTTTAATGCGACTAACTTTAAAATGTTATGGAATAATATACATAACTTTTTATTAGATTTCGTTTGATTGAAAAATCTTACTTATTTTTTTTCGAACGGAACATATTTTTCCATTTTGGTTCACTTAAGCAATTTTTCAAAACCACTTTAATATTTATATAAATAATAATATTTAAGATATGTACAGTAATTAAGAAAATAAATTTAATGTTTATATTTATTTATTTTAACAAATAAAAGAGGAAGGAGTAGATATTTTTCTTAAAAGAATATAAGACTTGTATTTTTGCTGTCAAAACGTTTTTCCTGTAAGAGGCGTGGCACCGCCCATTAAAAAAAATATATTTTTACTCAAGTTTCAATCTATCTACATACCAAATTTCATCAAAATCGGTGTAGTGGCAAAGCCGTGATGCCGTTTTTTCTTATTTGGAGTGATGTCACGCCCTCTTTAAGGAATCAGAGTTCTAATAATCTTTCTTAGAACTCAATCTGTCTTTAAACAAAATTTCATCAAAATCGGTCCATTAGTTTAGCTGTGGAAACGTTTTTTTTTTTCGTTAGGGGCGTTGCACCGCCTACTATTGAAAAAAAAGTATGCATGTTCCTCTTCCTCTTCACAACCTTTCCAACAAAAAAAAAAATTATGCGATTATGTTGTGCTATGGCTGTGAAAAAGTGGTTTAACCGTTTTGAACTGGCTCTAACCGATTCGCCTTTTGGCGGAAATGCCCATATTTCCAACATTTTTCCACTTTTGCAACATTTTTCGACTTCACCACATTTTTCTACTTTCATGCTACTTTTTTGGTTTTTTCTTCACTTTTCGACTTTTATGATTTTTTTCGACTTTTGTTCGTTTTTTTGATTTTCTCAACATTTTTCGACTTTTCAACATTTTTCGACTAGAGCAATTTTATTCGATTTTACACAATTTTTCAATTTTTGCAACATTTTTCGAAACGTATCGACTTCTGCAACATTTTTCGACTTTCGCAACATTTTTCAACTTTTACAACATATTTCAAATTTAGCAAGATTTCTCGACATTTACAGCATTTTTTGACTGATTCAACATTTTCCGACTTTTGCAACATGTTTCGACTTTCTCAACATTTTTTTACTTTTGCAACAATTTTCCATTTTTTCAACATTTTTCGACTTCTTCATCATTTTTCGATTTCTTCAACATTTTTCGACCGTTTCAAAGTTTATCGATTTTTGGAACTTTTTCGAATTTTCAACATTTTTTTAAATTTTACTACATTTTCTGTGCCAGCAAAATGAAACATCAATAACATAACGCCGCAAGCACTTGCACTCATCTGCTTCATTTTTTTTTTTTTTTTTCTAATAATTTTTGCATGCCATGGGTGTTAATTAAAAATTTTATTTGCAAGCGCGCATTAAGCCTTCGGAAATGCAGTACATATCCTGATTTCTTTCTCACCTTATCAGCGCTCGTTTCTTTCTTTTTTTGTCCTCAGCTAACAATCTAAGCTCAAAGTTGTTTTAACTGTTTTGCATCTTGGGAACTTCCGCAAAAGCAGTCAATGCTGTTGACTTTTTTCTGATTACATCCTTCCTCTTCAAAGAGAAAATATAGAACGATCCAACGGATGCTAAAATAGGTTGATCACTATAAGTGCCCCAAGAAGAAGAAGGAACAAATGTGCGTATGTGTTGCTGGTGTTCGCTAAATGCAATAAATAGAGGCTGGTTGTGACTAGCGGTTAAGACCAGTTACACATGCAATTCAAAGTGGACAGTGCTGCCAAGTAAATGTGATTTCAATAAGTTTATCTTACAGATTTAAAGATATTTTCTTATATGTGTGCGATTGATATTAATTTTCTTGTTTTGTTTGGAATAGCCTTAAGATCGTGTTTGGTTTATTTTTATGACCAGGTTGTTACCCACAACAACAACAACAGCAGCAACAGTTCATTGACGATTTCATTATAATTTTTTTTTTTTATTCAGCTGTTGTTAGCTTTTCTTGACTAGAGAGATACAATACCTACAATTTTGTTTTTGTTTTTTTTTTCATTTTTCGCTTATTGACCGGATGAGCTGCTCCACGCAGCAGCTGCTGACGCTTTTACGCCGGATCAGGTGAGGATGAATGATAAAAGCGTCGACAGACGGAACCGGTTTCATTGAGAAAACAAGACACAAAATCTATGAATTAAAATCGCAAAATAGAAAAGATTCACATGGAAGCAAAAAAAAAAAAACCAACAAAACTGGCACAGCAAATCACATGTTGTTGTTGTTGTTGTCGTTGGGGCCGAATCACACACAATCAACAGCACCAGCTGGTGGGGAGTGATCCCTGTTGCGTTTGTATTGGTATTGGCCAGTCCGTTGATTGCGTGTGTATTCAGCTGTTGAGTGTTTTATGAATGAAATGATCGGCACATGAATCTATTGAGTTGTGGATGAAAAAAAAAAATGCGACGGACAGCATTTATTCTGTTTTTTTTTTTTCAATTTTGAAACATACCGACTACTAGTATCTGGTAGATCATACTTACTACACGTACATACATGTATGCGTTCCCATATTTTACTGTTGTCTTAAACAGCAACGCTGATTAATTGGGATATATAAATTTGTTAATGAACTATTTTCTATTCTATTCGTAATGTCTGTATGCAGATACCTAGTATGTTTGTTTAAATTATGCTCCGAGTTGTTAACTCATTGAAAATTAATTTTAATTAGTGGGTTTATTTATGTCCAAATAATAATTAATTTAGCTGAATAAAACAAACGTGAAGTGATGTGAAACTTCAGTTGAAATCGGTAGTTCTAAAATCTGTGATGAATTTAAGAGGGAATTATTTTGAATTTACAGCAATTTTACAGCAGAAATCTGTAAACCTACAGTTCCATTAATTCCGCTAATATTATAAATAAGAAAGTTTAAATATTTGTTACTCAATCCAATTTGAATGAATCTTGATGATAGGCCTATGTTCTAGATGTGCAAATCAGTTATGTTTAGACCCAAAAAGAATTCATAGTTCCTTAGAGAACAACTAAAGCATCTTTAATCTCCAATACACAAAAAAACCAATAAAACCGTTGATATGTGTACATGTAATAGCCCCTATGGTAGCTATATTTTTCAGTAAAATATTGAACAACGAGGCGTGGCACACCTCCCAACAACTAAAACACTTAAAACGCCATTGGAACCCAAGGCAGCTATATTTGTGAAATTTGATGCATTCTCATTTTTTCATTTCCATTATTTATATAATAAGCTTTTTTACTTGCTTTAAAGCAAACAAAATGAAAAACAACAAGTTAAAGTGTTATCTTTGGCCAGGCCGAAACTCACATACCCTACACTGCGTTGAAAGTACCTTTTAAATAAATGTTAAAAAGGCGTTGAAGAGGTTGAATAAGTCCAAAAAAAATGTGAAATGTTAGAAAGGTTGACAGAGGTTGAAAAATGTTGAAAAAGTCGAAAATATATGCAAAATGTTGAAAAAAGTTGAGAGAGGTTGAAAAACTCTAAAAAAGTTGAAACAACTTGAAACAATTTAAAATGGATGAAAAATTCGAAAAAATAAAGAAACTAATGAAGAAAGTTGAAAAAGTCGAACAAATACATATAGGATGATATATTGGAAAAAGTTACAGGGTTGAAAAAGTCGAAAAAATAAGGAAAATATTGAAAAAAAATTGAGTAGAAATGAAACATTAGAAATATGCCACGCCAACTTGTCCAATTCCGCCCACTTTTGGTTCAATAAACTATATTCGTGATCGACATCCTCATATTAAATTTCAGCACAATAGCTTGTATAGTTTGCGATATGTGCCCCAGTTAAATTTAAGACTTAGGGCGGTGACACACCCACTGGTACAATCCAGCCTGGTTTTGATCCAGAAATAGCTTTCCATAAGCAAACCTCTTACACCAAATTTTAGTATGATTGCTCACATATTTCGATAAATATGCCACTTACCGTATTTTACTTGTATGGGAGGTGCCACGCCCACTGGTGATATTTCAGCCAATTTTGATTCATATATACTCTATAGCAACTGAACCACTTACATTAAATTTCATAGCAATTGCTGCAATAGTTCACTTAAAACAGCGCTTACAAATTTATGTTTATATGGGAGGTGCCACGCCCACTGATGCAATCCTGTCAAAATTCATTTAGTTTTAAAGCTTATAGTAACTGGCATCTATAGACCAAATTTTATGGAGAATACTCTCATAGCACACTATCTATAATAATAAACGTTTTTTGCTTATATGGGAGGTGCCACGCCCACAGGTACTATTGAACCAAATTTTTGTTAAAAGAGACCTTATAGGAAGTTATCTACCTCATTAAATTTCATAACGATTACGTTGTTAGTTCTCTTTATATAACGTTTATAAATATTGCGGGCGGTACCACGCCCCTGAGCGGGTTTTTTCAGTAAAGTAGCTGAGATTGTATTGATGACTGCTTTTAGCGGCATCATCCCCAAAATTTTTATGGAAATCGTTTGTGCCGATGCTGAGATAAACGGAATCAAAATTTTTAACAGTTGAAAAGTGTCACGCCCATTTTTTCGATTCCGCCCACTTTTATCTCAACTGAAGATATATTTGATATGTATCCGTTTACCAAATTTCATCGCAATATCTTGAACGGCTTACAAGATATGGTAGTTTAAATGATAAAATTTAGGGATGTGCCACGCCCCTGTACGACCTTTTGGAAACTTGAAACCCAGCTTAATCCTAATTTGGTTCACATGTGCACCAAATCACCAAGTTTCATCAAAATCGCTGCAACTTTTTTCAAAATTGGCCTGGGTAAATTTACATAGAGTATGGGCGGTAGGCGTGTCCGTCAACCGATTTCGCCCATTTTCAATAGCAAGATGCCTGCAAGAAGATGTGACCTGTGTGTAAAAGTTTCATTCAATTAGCTATCTTGGTTTTCCCGTAAACCTGATTTCAACAGACGGACAGACAGACGGAAATCGCTAAATCGACTCAGGTGGTGACGCTGATCAAGAATATATATACCTGCCACGCCCCCTTCGACGTGTTACAAACGGAGAGACAAAGTGAATATACCATCGGTGTAGGGTATAAAAAATGGCTAAGAAAATAACTGTAGTAGCTAAACTCTATAATTATTATCATGTATGGGAAACAAACTGTTTGCGCAGTTCGCAGGTTTGATCTAGGATGCTCAAATTTTAGGAGAATTCTTCTTAAATCCAATGCTAAAACATAAGCTAAGGGGACTGGAAAAAAAAAACTCCCTTTGGATGTATATTTTTCGCATTTTCATATCACAGGAAAAATGTGGGCGGTATTTGACAGCAATGTGTGGCACTTGGCAATGTTCAAAGAAAAAAGCTCGAGAAAAATTAAGGCAGGATGGTATTTAATAAGCACTCGTACAAAGTTTTATTGAAATCGAATATGTAGATCGGGATATAATAAGACTCTCTCAGCAAAAATTTATTGTTTATAATTTTTTTGTCACTCTTTTTTCCCTATACGATTCTCTCATCAGTACAAGTACAGATCTGAAGTACTCTGATTTATCATGTATGAAAAGCTATACCCTTTGTGATGTAAGTTTCACAAATGAAATTGTTACTATGATATTTTATTTATTTACTTGCTGGCTACCTGTTTTGTATATGGAGCTGCAGGCAGTTTGCTTGCTGGCTGCCTGTTTTGTATATGGTGCTGTAGGCAGTCTGCTTGCTGGCTGCTTGCTTTGTATATGGAGATGTAAGAGGTCTTGCCTGTAGGCTGCATGCTTTGTATGTGGAGATGTAGGCAACTCACTAAACTATACAGGCACTTAGTAAGCGATGTTTTAAGGCAATTTGCCTTTCGTTTGTTACACATTGTATGTTTATGGAGATGTAGGCAAGCTACCTACAAAGCGGCCATCCTTTTGTAAAAAGAATTTACAGTTATGAACATTACTGCCTTAACTATTCATCGATGTTGTGTGTAACATATTTGCTGCTGGGAGTTTTATTGCCTTATTTTATTTTCATGTGGAAGACAACAACAAAAATTTTAAGAAAATTTTAAAACATTCTGAGACGTTGAAACACCTTGTGAATTGCCTATATTATAGTTATCTTCAAAATGACTTTAACACTGCATATTTTTGAAGTGGAGAAGAGTGTAGGTACTTGTTTTTAGTTAAGATAGTCAAATCCGAAACAGTAGACCTGGGTAGTATGAAAATACTGGGTGACATAGGCTTTGGACGAAATGTATGTGGGGTTTGACAAGATGGCGTAGCACCTTCGATAAATGCTATACGCTGAAAATCATTCTTGCAAATTTAACCAAACCCAAATATTGAAAAGTGAGCGTGTGAGCTGCCATACAAGCAAAAACCTTATAGGCAGAAAACAGAACATTTGGTAACACAAACAAGCACTGGACAAAATGTATGCATTGTGTAGGCACCTTCCATATATGCAAACATTTTGAAACGATGCGGAAACATTTGGTGGTCAAGATCATACTGGGAAAAGTGCCATTCGAAAACTATCCAAGCAAAGTAATCAAACTTGCAATAATACAGCTATACATTGCAAACAAACAAAAATCCTATACAAGATAATATCTATCATGTAGTATGAAGTTCGAAAAATCGAATTTTCGAATTTTATTGCTTTATTCAATACCTAAGACATTCCTGAATATGTACACAAAGTTACGGGGACCAATTCTAAGTGTTTCAGTCGGAATCGTGAGTGAAAGATCGTCTCGACTCGATTTTAAAAATGTAATAAAATAATTAAAATAATCGAGTACATCAAATTTAGAATTAAAAGAAAATTACTAAAATTAAATTTTTAAATTAAACTTTAGTTTCAGCAGAAAAAAAAAACAAAGACAACTAAGAAAAATATATGTATCGAAACTAAACATATATATTATATTATTATATCAAAGTGCTTTACACTCTGAATAGCTCAAGTTTAAGTGATGACTCCATAATGATATACACAGTCATCACCGCGGGCAAGGGAATATCACGGAGAAGAAAAAAACGAAAAGAAACGAAAAACGCACACACGAAGAGGGCGACTCACACAGAATGTGTTGTGTTTTCAAGGCACACAAAGCGAAATACAGTAGCCACAGTCTCCGCAATAAATGACCACAGCATCCAACTATACAACCGTCCATTCATCCATCCATCTGTTGATCTATCCAGACTGCGAACGCGCTCAGTTACAAATACAACAAGGCATAGTTTTTCGGTTAGTAAACCGGATGTTCCTAATCATAGTTAGTTTGTTTCAAATTAAATTCGTTTCGTGTTTCTTTCTCTTTCTTATGCACATTATTCTTCTTTAACAAAAAAAAAAAAAAATAACAAAATAAAAATTGGAAAAAGTGTAGATTCTGTGGTCCACAGTTAATAGTAGCAATAGTTCTATGTGCCAGCAAGCCGCCTGTTCACTACTAAGGCTACGGTTGGGAGTTTTTTCTTTTTTTTTGTCGCTTATCGTTAAATTTGCATATTAAAAATATCACTTTATTCAAAGTCTCGCTCGCTTGATCACATTATTAATCGTTTTTTTTTTTGTTTTTATTTATTTTTTTTTTATATTTTAGATAAGCGCATATAGTCAGCCAACAAGATTCAATTACTCTTGGATATCAGCGACAAAAATCGTCATAGCGACAACAGCAAGGAATGAAATTCATTCTTTTTTTACAGATCAAAGCTAATGAAAATAATTTGGGAAATTCCATATATGACTTGCTTTGGAGTCTGGACATACCAGAAAAGTGCAAAAACAAATAGCTCATAATTGGAGGCTATTAATGTTAAAAAGTAAAAGTTATTATTCTGTAAGTATATTTTAGATAAGACTTGAAATGGGGAAGTTCCAATGCAATGAAACGCAATGATTGGCATAACTAGAGGGCATAGCAATGATAAGCAACCCAGAATAATGAGTCGGTAATTCCATACACCTGAGCTTAACCCCCTACCATGAAAAAATCATTAGACTCACCAATGACTGCAATGCATTATTCTTTCATATTAGCTTAATCCATAGATGCCCAAGCCGTCGCTTAGTTGACTCATTTGACTCCTAGATAAAGAGTGCATCTATAAATGACTAATCTTTTTTTTAAAACTATGCCATTCTGCATTTATCAACTAAAAATATTTCAGATTTGTATTGTACAAAGCGAAAAAATTAGTCCTATTATATATAAAAATTCATTTATTATGACATATTGGGCATATAATAATTAGGGAGCCAGTGGCCAAAATTTCTATATGATTTTATTGTACAACAGTGGTTGAAAATCATGAAATTCGAAGTAATATAAATAATACGAACAATCTCTGTTATTGCGTTGCCTCTGCCTTTGCCTCTGAGAACCCTCTGAAACTGTAAAAAAAGGTACAATCAGCAATTTTACCGCGTCTGCCTTGTATATTAAAAATGTGTCTATACATTAAAATAGAAAAGTGTAAGAGAAAGTTTTCGCTTTTAAGAGTAACTATACTTTTTTAAATTTTATGATATATACAAACTTATAATAAAATATAATCCAATAAATTTGGTATCGCTAAAATAAATATATGAAGTTGACTAAAATCGACGATTTTAGCATATACAATCCCATATATTTTGAAAAAGCAGTGACCTACTCGTCTGCCTCTTGTATTATTCTTTAAGAAAACGATTAAAATATTTAACAGAGTTTTCTTTGTATATATTAACAATTACTGTTATTAAAAATGCGACAGTATGGACGTCTGCCATATATATATATTATATTTTCGTTATCTATGCTATGCGCTTAGCATAATATCTCAGAGGCAGACGCGATAAATAATTTAGTAAAGTTTTGTTTTTGCAACTTTATACTTCATTTGAAAAAAATTAGCACCATTTGCGCTGAACTTTCAGTTTTTATAATTCGTATAAATGTGAACTACATTGCATACCAACAACAACGACGATAAAATCATATACCTAAAATGTTCACTGGCTCCTTAGCTATAACGATTTTGGAGTGTACAGTGCTGGCAAGAAGAGCTGGGGAAAATACAGTGTTTTGAAGAATGCGGAATGTTTTCGGGATGATCAGAATTTTTTCGTATGGCTCTTTTTATATAAAAGTAAAAAAATTTTCTTTGTCTCTGGAGAACATATTTCAAAAAAATACTTCTTCTGATTATGAGTTCCGTATGCTCTAGCGAAATGAATTATGTATCTAGTTCATCGGACAACATAAGAAATTAATGCTACTACTAAAAACCCTATATTCCTGCAGTTGATGTTAGAAATTGTTAGGTCTGATCCAGATAAAAGCATAGCGATTTTTCCACAATGATATATATTATAAATGAGTAATTTTTCATGATTAAAAATCTCACTTTGAAAAATGCAGCAAAATGATTATACAGGGTGAACCAAATATAATAAATTACATATATCTCAGATATATTTTTGAAGCTGTGTCCAAAATAATAATTTTTACATATATTTTTTCAAAAAATAATTCACATACTACATTAATATGTTTTTGTACAACGTGGCGTATGAGTAACATTGATTTATATCGCAAAGAAATTATTCATTTGTTAGCTTTGAAAACATTAATTTTTAATGAAAATTCGAGAACTTTTGAAATCAAAATGCAGCAAACTTTTTTTTTTTTTGCTTAGGTATTCTAAGTATTGAAACTTTTTTAAGCATAAAACATGAATTAGCTCATCTGAATATAAGATCGTGATCGTGTATATAAAAATAATAAAACGCATGGGAAATTTAGTCAATTCGTCAATCAATCAATCAATTAGTTTGCGTACCAGAGAAAATAATAATAACTAATTCAACGCTGCTGCAGCGGCCACAATTGTTGCGAATAATAATTAGCAATAATTGCTCGTTTGCAAACATTTTTAATTGCCATGTTTAAGAGTTCAATTAAAATTAAGAAAAAAACTGCATATGCCAGCGTAGTTTCAATGACTTCTGCGAATATGGTTAGAATGACATTTCAATATATCGCATTGCAGCTTATTATAATTAACGCAATGGCAAAAAAAAACAAAACTTTAACTCTGCAATGAAAATAAGCTGATGCCCTTAAAAATATGAAGAATAAATGCCGTCAAAGTTCTTAAAGTTCAAAAATATTTTAAAATGAATGATACTGTCTCCTATTAACATTTATAAAAAAAATATTATATCCCATGTTTTATTTTAATCTAAAACAACTTATTTTTTCCAATTTTACATAAGCAGATAACGTCTATGCTCTATAGGGATTTATTTATAATAATACAAACCATTAAATGATAAGAGCTAAGCCTACTGCATCACATATGAATAGGTGATATTTCATTCCCACAGACAATGTGTGATCAAACTAATTTAAATTATTGACAAAATTATCACTCAGCTTGAATAAAAAACATTTCATTAATGACAAAATGAAAACTACAATATGAAACTAAAGGAAATAAAATATTAATTTATGCAAATGCGTAATAAAATCAATGACAACACTAAAAAACATTTAAAGCCGTGGCGCCTGGCTAACTTCATTATGATTAAGTCTTAAGACAGACTTACATAGATCTAAAAATTTATTAATGGGGAAACGGCATTTTTTTAATGCATTTATTATACAAAACACTGGGGGTTTCACTAATTTTTGAACTGTTAACACAAAATGGAACATTTCAATATTTTGGTATATCATAGCATATAAAAATCAAAATTATTTCTGGAACACGCAATAATTTGTGTAATAATCATTTTTATTTCATGCGACTTGTATTATATAAAATTTTTATTTCATGCGATTTGTATTATATGAAATTTTTATTTCATGGGACTTTTGTAATAGAAAAATTTTCAATTTTTCCTTTTGACAAAAATTTTAATAGACTAAAAATCTCAAGATATACATAAAAGCCGAATGGGGTTTTATTATGTGAAATTTTCACCGAATAGTGATATTAATGTAATAAATTTCATATCACATGAGTTTTTTTTTTGCTAAATGGATGGGGTACAGATTTTTTAAAATAAATTGGAGTATAACTGTGCGCCAGAAAACTGCACAAGAATTTAAATGGGAATGGCTTTTATTACCATTTCATAAAAAATTGTTTTATTACCAATCACCTTATTCGAACGCTCTATTCTCGAACTACAATTTTTATGTGGAAGATAAGGTAAAAGGTTTTATTCGGAGCCCCCATACGATATGTTGAAAACATTTTTTAGCACAATAATAGTAACAATGACACTGATGCTGTAAGTCGATCTGGGCAGACCTGCTGATCGAAATTTTTTTCTAAGTATGGAGTCTTATATATAGAATTTAAAATAATAATTTTGCACCCGTAAATTGAGCTAAACTTCAAGCAATTACTGGGAAAAGTTATACAACAATAAAATTCTCAAGTGGTAGAAATGTAATTGGATAGAGAAAAATTCTGAGAAAAAATTCTCATAAGTAACAGTTTCATAACAAAAATAATATAAGATAAAAATAGCTTGAGATAAGAAACAGATGTGATAAACATCACTTGCAATAAAAATAGCACGCGATGCATGTATGTAGTTTAAAGCCTTCATGCGAGTTTTTTGTTATTTATGGTGGGAGTTTTCAGTAGTGACAAATTCAAAAACTGTGTTTGTTGACATATTCGAAAATTATGCCTCAAATCGAAAAATATATTGAGAACAAAATTTAGAGGAAGAGATAAAAAATCGATTTCATGATTATTCATGATGCAATTTTTCTATGATGTCTATTTAAATTGATTCAAGAACTGTTTTTGATCGTTTACTTGAAAAGTAAGCTTGAAATCAAAAAAATTTATTATGTGAACAAAAAAAAATTTATATCATGCTCATGAAATTATTCGGCTAAGTTATGACACTTTGCAGTTTGTACTATTTTTCCAAAATTTAAATTTTTAATTTATTTGCTCAAAAAATTAGTATACTAATATTTTTTCATGAGCAAAATCTCAATATCAATAGATAATGAACCCTCAATATTTCATGAGATAAAAAATGCATACCATAAAATCTTTAAGCGGTTCAAGTCTCGTTGAGAGAGAAAAAATGTATTGTAGCAAATTTTCTCATAAGTTAAGATACTTTCAAAAATTAACATGAGATAAAAATCTTATAAAATAAAAGTCACATGCGACACAACTTCCATGAGATACAAAATTAGTCATATTTGATCGAGATGCAACTGAAGCTAACGTCAGAACGAACTCTGTAATAATTTTATAGCTTCTGCAAACATCTTTAAATGCAAAACTATGAATATTTTTCAAACGTATACATTAAGCTTTTGGCTAAAATATATGTTTTCAAAGCACTGTAGTGTCAAAATAATTTATATTCATTAGCATGAGCTAAGAACTTCATTTCATGTCACCTTATCATTTGCCAAATTAACTTTACTGAAGTTCAATTAATTTCTGCGTTCAAAGAGTTTGAAGTATACGATACCACAATGAAAAACTACTTAGAAACTACGCCACTTTTGTAAATAATAGAAAATTATATTTTGCTATGGATGAATTATTTTACATATCATTCAATATCATTGCTGATCTTGATGTTGCAAGCAAAAAAGTAGCAACACATCATAGTTGTTGCGGTCAACAACAGTTTATTACAAAACTAAAGCTATTGCAAGAAAAAAAAAAAATTAGCAGCAAGAATAATAACAACAAAACGCAAAAATAAGTAGCACCTGGTGTGATTATAACCCTTGTGGCGCATGCTGCACAGCAGCAACAGCAACTTTTATGAAATTAATTGCGTTGTGCGCATGCGCATTCGCATTGTATTCGCGTATGCTCTTTTCTATTTCAGCCGACCGACCACCCGCCACTGTCTCCCCTCTAGCGAACAGAACAATTTCCACTTGCAAATTGCATTGACTTCGTAAGACCCCAATTCAATGAAGTTTTTCTATCGTTCATAATAAGCTTCTTAGATGTATGAAGAAGTTCTGTCCGTCAGTCATTTGGTCAGCTCTATGAACGTACGATCGTATGGGCATCAATTGACTTGAACTGCTACGCAGTGTTGTTCTCTTTCATATCAAGATGCAACAACCATTTGACTTTGTAAAGTTGCCAGTATGCTGTGCAAAACAGGGGGCGCATTTGAATACTACTGGTGCTGGTGCAATCATTGCGCATGCGCGCGCGCCATTCTCGCTTCATTTCATTCATAATATTGTTGCTGCTGCTAATAATACGGATGCATATGAGTGACATAGTATCGTTATTCGATATTAACGATGCTGTTTTAGTTTTTGTTTTTGTAAATTCTGTTATATTCTTTTAATGCGATATTCTCTTAGCATAGGTATTATCAAAAGTAACCAAAATTGTATAGAAAACTAAGCCCACGTAATAATATCCAAACGGAAAAAGTAAAACTGTAAAAATTACGATTGCGATACTTGAAATATGTGGATACATTCAACACCGATACTTTGCTGCTAGCAATAAAATGACCCTTGCAACAATTGCTGCAACATTAACACCAGCAGTTGCAATTCTAAGTTCTGAAAAGTGGCAACTCCATTTTGACTTTGTGTTATGCTTTTTCCGATCATTAGACTCTATGATGAGGCGATAGATTTGTGGCAACAGCAACAACAACAACAACAACCATCATGACAGCGACAACGTTAAGGTAGAAAGCAAAGCAACAAAAAAAAAATCAATCGCTTGTTCAGCTGGATAAAAAGTTTCACCTGCTCCTGCTTGGTTGGGGTTGTGGAAAAAGCAAAGCAAACCAGTGCCCCAGAGTACTCGACACTCGTAGAGATATAACAACAAGTACGTTTATGTTGTTGCTTCATTTGTTGTTGCTGTTGTTGTTGTACGATCGGTAATACCAACAATTTATATTTTAAGTGCTGCATCATCTAGTTTGGACACTGCGCGCATTCGTAAGCAGATTGCTAGTTGTTTTTGCCATTGCTGTTGCTGTTGCCCGATCATTTGATGCGGGATACTAAAGAGGCAAAACTAGCGGCTCTGGAGGGAGATCACTTGACCGCCCGTATCTGCGTATTGAACAAGTTTTATAGCAAAAAATAAAAACGAAAAAAAAATTAAACACTCACTAGAAACACTAAGTAATAAAAATGAAACTTTTTAGCTTTTCCTCATTGCGAATCGCATAATAAATGTAATATCACTACAACATAAATACATACATCCATACATATGAACATATATGTATGTGAGCAACAGTAATAAAAAATTGGTACAAAAATATTGACAATTTTTGTTTCTGCTGTTTAGGATATTTGAAAACGCGAATTTTACCCTATAACGACATACTGTTTTATATCGTTTGATTTTATTATTATTTACATATTCACCCTTATCATGAATATCCGGAGGAAAACGGTTCTCACTAATTTTTTTTTTCTCGAGAGGAGTATTTTGCGATCATGAATAATTGAGGAAAGGAAAACTTCATGTCCAGTCAGTGCTGCCAAAATATTTCCAATTACTTCCAATCAGCCCAAAATCACAATTGAATTTTTCATATTTGACGTTAGCGTATCTGTCACCTGAACAATTTTATGAATAAAACTGAAGTGCATTTATCTATATTACAAATAAAAATCACCTAAAATAGAGTATAGCATAGCTTGATAGTTTGCCATCTACTCCTTTTCGTGAAACCTTTTGCTATATCCGAATTGAATTCCATTTACTGGACCAATATCAGTAATTGTTCTTTATTTTTGCTGCAAAATCTTAAAAATATGTTAAAAAAAATCTTTTTATCAAATAAAATTACAAAATATTGCTAACATTGACTCTTTCCTCATTAACTTCTTTGCTACAAAGTTAGGGAAAAAAATTTGCGTGAAACGTCAAAAAATGTTGTCCAAAAAAGTATTGTCGATAACCTCATTTTCCAGGGAATTTTTTCTCATTCCTCAAAAATCTTCCACGATCGCAAAACAGTGTTTATTCATGATAGTGGTGATTTTCTTATAGATTTAGTCCTGGACTATATTTTATCAGGCGATGGGTGTGTCTCAATTTAAGTCATCAAAGAATCTTTACTGTGGTAAAATGTGCTAAGTAGTTCTCAAAAAATGTCTTTGTTGTGTACATAACAAATACTTGTAATGTATGAAGAGAATTTAAGTTAAAGCTTCACAAACAAAAATCCAATAAGACTAGAACACGCATTTCGATGGCAAAGATGAAAATTTGTAGCACAAGGTAAAAGTCTTTAAGAATATCATGCTTAAGTACATCACGTGTGCATTCGATAATCTGAGGTTCTTTTTTGAGAAAGAAATTTCTAATCTACACATATTAGAATCTTTCTTATAATAAAAAGAGCGTGCATACTTGATAGTAGTGATTCACCGATAACCGATTAATATCGTGATCGTTCTCGGGAACGATATATAAAAAAGTTTTCTCGTATGACTGAGGTCGAGAACGAGGAAAGTCTAGCCGATATCTCGTTCTCGGCGACAATGTAGTGTTTATCGTACGAAAAGTACTGTGCCCATGTTAGCAGACATTTTGAAATTTAGTGCTAGGGTGTACTCGTATATTGCATATGCTAAGTACCTCATGAATCCTGGACAGAATTAGGCGACGGGGTGTGGCAAAAAAAAAACACTTAAAACGGTATATCTAAGCATATATGGCAGCTACAGTTGTGAAACCATATACGTAAATGTAATTTGCTTGTGCTAAGCAACTCCCTCAACGTGAAAAGGGTTGGATAATGGGTCTTAACTCTTCCCATACAACAAAAACCCTTATATTGCTATTATTGGTACTTATGAAAGTTATGAAATTTGGTACATGGACCAAATTTTCTGCAATAAGGACTGCATAAAATGTAGGCGGGGTTGTACAACAAACAGTGTTCGGGAACGCCGGTTGTTCAGCAAGTAATAAATATAAAAATTTAAACGAGAGTAACCGAGCAATATCGGCGATAACGAGACGAGACGAAGAGCTTGGCGCCACTACGAGCACGATACGATAATTTTTGAGATATCATATCGTTCTCGTACCGGTGAAGCACTACTTGATAGGAATTACGTCAATGCTTCGCCAGCCATAGTACTTCTGCTTTAAAATTTCATTGCATACCTTCGGGCATACAAGATGACTAGTTTTGCCTAAGAGCTACACAGAGAAATCGATACATTTGTACATATTACCGGCAAAACTAGTTTTAGGCCAAACTAGTTACCGTTAAGCCTAAAGATATGCAATGAAATCTTAATGCAAAAGCACTGTGGCTAGTGAAAATTAAGGCAGTAGCGAAGTACGACAATAAACCTTATCAATTTTATTGAATACTTGGCAAGTGGTTAGTGAGGGTAAGTGGGAGGCCTTGGCCGCAGCTCAGGATTTACATCCTCTAATATGTCCAACACCGGTCTCGCGGTGGCCTTTGGTTGCGGTTCGGTCTATAACATGTGCAACACTGGCTCGCTATCCACAGTGCTTTTGTATTAAAATTAAATTGCATAATTTTAGGCATTCAAACTAACTAGTTTGGCATAGGAAATTTAGTTTATCCCAAAAACTAGTTTGCCGGTAACATAAATATACATAAAAATTTGGTAGTAATTAAAAAATTATATATTTGATATAGATTAATATAAAGTATAAGTTAACAATGTCAAAAATTCATTCTAATTCAATATTACTATTGAATTAATCATATATATATCAATTTGGTTAGAACAAATATTTCTTTGCCCTCATGTTATGGCATATCATTTTGAAGCTTGCGGATCAAGCTGTAATCTGAAGTTCACCGAAAAAATATTCAGAAATGGATTTTTCAAAAAAAGTTCAAAAATTCATTTCAATTCACAAAATTTTATCTCTTTAATTTTTGTTAAAATTAAAAAAAAAATATAAATACTTTTTTCCCCGCAAAAATTTTTACGTCATTCAACGCAGAATAAATCAAAGTTTTTTTTTAAAAAAAAAAAAAAAAAATTTTAAATATGGGTTCTTAAAAAAAAATTCAAAAATATTTTTCAATTCGCAAAATTTTTGAGAAAAAATTTTTTTTTTCAAAAACATTATTTTTTTTCGAAAAGTACAAGTAAAAACCTAGAAATGTAAAAACAAAAAAATTTTCAGAAATGCATTTTTCAAAAAAAAATCAAAAATTCATTTCAATTTTCAAAATCTTAGCTCTTTAATTTTTTTTAAAATTAAAAAAAAAATATAAATTATTTTTTCCCCATAAAAATTTTTACTGCATTAAGCGCAAAATAAATAAAAAAAATTTTTAAAAAATGATTTTTTTAAAAAAAATGCAAAAATAATTTTAAATTCGAAAAATTTTTGCGAAAAAATTTTTTTTTTTCAAAAACAATATTTTTTTTCGAAAAGTACAAGGAAAAACCTAAAATCGTAGACATACCAATTATTAATTGATAGAGTTTGCTGTAAGCTATGAATTTTCGAAAAAAACACTTATTCTGAAAAAGTACAAAAATCGTGAATTTCATACCCGCGTATCTCAACAACAAATAATACTAGGGCAAATTCCTGAACGAAGTTCTATTGCTGGACATCGATATTACAATAATGCCAAATTTCAGCCAAATCGGAGTCAAAAAATTTTTTCGCTGGCGTTTTCGCGTGTTTTACTCCATATATCAATTTGGTTACAACAAATATTTCTTTGCAGCAAACACTCGCTTGTTAATAATCCCCAAATTTTGTATTTGACAGAAGAATGTAAATTGCGTACTAAGCAAAAGGTAATTAAGTAATGTTTTGCTTAAATATGTTGAGAATTGTAAGATATTCATACTGCTTAATGTGAAGTGTAATTAAATAAAAATAGTTGCTAATATGTTCAATCTAACTAAATCTCTTCAATTAACTCAAACAAATAATATGTTTGGCTCAATAATCAGCATTTTAATTTCCAATTAAGAACATAGTAATATCTACCAAAATTGATTGATAGTAAATAGGTATTTTAAAAATATATCAATCAAATACATTCATTTGAAAAAAACATACTCTTTTTTTGCACAGTCTTAACTTGAGCATGTATGTACTTATAAGCATCTTAAGCCACTATTCACTTGAGGAGCAAAGTTTTCCACTTACAGCAATTCTTTCTCCCAATCTAAGACTTTATACAATTAAATTTTAGAACACCTTAGAATGCATTTCTGCACAAAAGACAAGGACAAATAACTGATTGAAAAAATATACTATGTATTTTCTAAAAACAAACACATTCACACAATTCAACACCTGGGAAAATTCATAAATTAAATTTGGTTGCGTTTAACGAGCTGCCAACAAGTCAAACTGCCGCACTCGCCGCAAATTCGGCCAAAAATAGCAACACTTATTAAAAACACTAATTGCCGCCCGCCCGCCGCTCGGTAGCAAGGGGTGTTGGTTTATTTTTCTTTGTGCCAGGTTGGCTGCCGTGAAAACATCATGTGGCGCTTTTGTGTCTGTGCCGCCAATGTACATATACGAGTGCAGCAGCACCAAACGCCACTGCCACTTCTTCAATTCCACAGAGTATTCATGTGCTCGTTTGCTGCATTTTTCGTTATGATTTGGATTTTAAAATCTTTTTCTATTGAATTTGGAACAACATCTTAGCGCCACTAACTCTACGGGGTCTCTGCGTTGATACACCGCCCGCAACAAAACGAATGCAACACTTTCATCTTTTGTTACTTAATTTGTTATCGATTTTTATTGCGTTGCAACAGAAAAATAATCGTTGCATTTTAATTGTATGTTGCTGCTGACTCCTTTGTGCGAGTACGTCGTGTATTTATGTTAATGGGGGAAATTTATTTCATTGTTTCATTGATTTCTAACAAACTGATGCTGACCATAACACCGCCGCCGCTGCCGCCGCCGCTACAATTAGAACGTGAGTATCTTTTGGATGCGAACACTTCTCGTGCGTTAATCTATGCGCGCGTCGTATCACAACAACAGAAAAAAGTGAGAAAGCAGAACAAGCAAATGTCGGCGTCGGCATTTATTTAGTCGAAATCTTTATTTAAATGAAAACAAATTCGAGCTGATGTTCGAAAGTGCGCCGTAAAACGTGTAACTAATGTGTGGCATAAAATACAAACTACGCCATCTATGCGATACTTTTCGGAGCGATCAATTGTTTATTTGTGTTCTCGGAAGATTTGTTGCTTCGGTCATATATTCATTTGTCGTTGCTCGCCTGTCTGCAACTGTACACAAAACGTGTTGTTGTTATTTAAATAAATATCGTTTATTTTTTAATTGTTGTTGTTGATTTTTTTGTAAAATAAACAACAATTTAATACCATAGTTACAAAATATTGACAGCCAAAGAAAAAAAAAATTTAGTACATTTTATTTTAAAGGAAAAGTATTGGGAAATTTTATTATGCTGGAGGAATTTTTGTATGTTGCATTCAAATTTCGTAATAGCTAAGTAGAATTAAGTGTGGAATTCCAAAAAATTCTATTTAAGAACTTTCAAATATAAACGAAAGTATTGAATATTCTGAAAATGAACAAAATTCTATACAACACAAAAATTCATCATTTGCATAGCGCATACAAACTTTTAGCATCAAAGCTTAGGCAACATTTCATTCTCAAGTCCCAATAGATCTTTTTATTTGTTGCTGAACGAAATTGTAGCGTTTAGCTAAAAAGTACGTTAACGTTCGACAGCTAACCGCTGAAAATCGTTTCGGAAAATCTTCAAAAAAAAAACAAAGTTTAGGAAGAAAAATATAAGTTGGCTTATATATTGTATGAAGTTTGAGTAAGCCAACCTATTCTTCGAAATATTTTTTCTGGCTTATTAATAAGCTGCAATTTTTTCGGTTTATAAAACTAATGATCGAATTATTGAGATTTGTGCGCACATCATTTTTTTTACAAATAAGTTAACCGAATTTTAATTCAATTACATTGTGACAAATTTATCAATTACAACGTAAGTCTTTCATTGAGAATATGGAACTGAATTTTGCCGATAATTGGCCAATTGCAGAGCAACATATTGACCAATGTCATCATAACAGCTCATTCGAAAACTCAAGCTGCGAAGGAAAACATTCACATGCCACTGATTGGGGTGCACAGTATATTGCAAAATCATTGTGGTCAATTCTATTTCCATTTTGATGGTTGCACCGTAAGGCGGCACACACCAAAAATCATAGCGTGTACTCTCTTGGCCGTCATCTTGCACTTGGATTGAGCATCGAGCAACACTCGCCAATGTTTCGAAATCATTTGCATTGAGATGCGTTGCAATTTAAAGTCCTTGATGAAATTACAGAATAACACACTGAGCTCTAATCAAAATTACAGTGCAAATCTAAAAAAATAATCATGGAGTTTTGAGCTAATGTAAAAAAGTTTTAAAATTATATCATTTCAAATATATTTCAACAATTAAATGAACACCGTGTCAAATGAGCATAGGAAAGACATTTTATACAATCTTCTATCAAATGCTGCTACAGCAAATTTATTTGAGGTTCCGGCTCAAAAACATTTCATCCAAATTTCGATCTGAGAGCATTCTCACCAATATTAAATCTTCATTTAAAAAATTTTTGCTTCAAATAAAGACCTTTCACAGACACAACATACTATATCATTCACTACCGCAGTAAAGATTGACCAGCTTCTTTTTCATAGACAACGCAATTTTTTATGCCAGCTTAATACAAAAAGCTGGCTTAAATTATGTAAGCCTATTATTAACAGAAAATATCAGATTTAGAACAAACCATTATCTCACACAAGCCCAACTAAACCTGATATATCATATAAGAAAAACAATTGAGCATATGAACCAAGTGTGAAATAGTTGTACCTTCTGAACCCTACAATTAAATATGTAATTCGAAAATTGAAAGAAGACAAGAATTTGAAGTGAATTTAATCAATGCATTTTGATCATCAATGTTTACACTGAATTAAAAAAGATGGCAAAAAGAAAAGCAGAGGGTTCAGAAGGTATTTCGCTGCGGAACTGTTTTTGTCGTTTGATTTTGACATTTTCGCTTATGTCTTATGAACGCGACCAATGTTTATATCTGAATGTTTTTCTAGAGTTTCATACTTTCCAAAAAGTTTGAAATGTCAAAAATTTCATCAAATCTGGCAACGTTGGCGTCAGTTTTATTCAGGAAAGTTTACGAATGGTTGACAACGCAACCATGTTTGCAAATTGTGGAAATTTACTAAATTTCAGTTTTAAATTGACCCAAAATTCATGTGATTACTTGCAATTATGATATCAATTGAACGCTAATATTGGATATATCTTGTGGAAATATGTGAAAGAGACGTTAGACTAACATTAGGCGAATTATTACTAAGACACTGCCTCTGATGTTCGAAAAAATGGCCGATAATTTTACCTTCAGATTGTGCTTTATTAGATCAGTCGTGGCCTCATATACCTAAAGTCATATTTAGTTAATGAATTGCATAAGTCTATCCGACTGAAGGCAAAATTCAAGTCATTTGCATAACGTTTTTATATTTTAATGAAATTTGAAACTATGACACTCTAAAAAACACCCTATACTAATCAAACATTTTATTTCAACTAACGCATTTAAAGGGTGATTGACTTAAGGGGTTAGGCCACAATAATGGCATAAAAATAAGCAGATAGACTAGTTCACATTATCACACATGCTGTCCAACATGGTATGACAACATCAATGTTCGATAATGTGAACTGTAGGAACGACCGCTTGACACACATGTTGGATGGATATCAAAAATATTTGATTTTTCTGCTGACTTGTCCAACTACATATACAACCAGTATAAACAGTGAACATTTTTCATTTTATGATTTCATGCAGTTTACTTCGATGTGGACGCTCATAAATTGTTCTGCAATTGTTGTTTGATGGCATGCTCGATAAGGTGAACGCAAAGCAATATTGACAGTCACACAAGTTGTCAAGCCATGTAGAACAGCATGTATGATAATGTGAGCCGCCCTAATCTTGAGAAATTTTTTCACCGGGATAATAAAGCTAATCGATATTTTGGAAAAATTTCTTTATAGTATAACGTTTGAAAATTAAAAAATAATTTTTTCGAAACCATTAACAACAAAATGGCGGCTGTGCAGCCTTTCCCCGAAGAGGCCTTTTTTCAAAAGGTGTGCGATAGCAATTCTAGCACTGGCAATTTTAAGTTTGGTTAAAAAAATGTCACTGGATCGTACGTATGATAATTTGAATATTGAAAAAATAAAGTGTTTTTTAAATTAAATTTAATATTTTCAAAAAAATCGTCAGAAAATTGTTTATAAAAAAAACTTTTGCAATATAAAAAATAATCTTCTATAAAATATGTACATAGTTTTGAATATACAGTCAACATTTTAAGTTAATCGGTCAAAAATTATACGATGTGTACGGCCTCCTTGCAAAACGTTGTTTCGAGAAAAAAAACGCGTTTAAAGTTTTCAGTACGGACCAGTACAAATTTGAATCAAGTAAAATCATTATATAGAAAATAATGAGACAGACTTTGTGCTGAATATTGATCCAATGTATCATGTTTTTATTGAAATAAACAAAATAATCCTATGACAGAAGTTTAATGATTAAGTATTTGAACGCTTCAATTTCATGAAAGAAAAAATTTTAATTCTACGGATGCTGAATTGAGTAAAAGAAGTCCATAGATGGTGATGATGCAGGTCAGTGAAACCTGAGAAGAGAATGTAGTCTTATCAAAAACTTAGCAAAAATGTTATGATTTGACGATCGCACATCGAACAACAAAGTTATAAGGAAAAATGAATGTTGGTGGTTTAACAGGGTGATTAGAAAAACTATTTTTGCTCTCAAGCTGACACTTCAAACTTTATTTTTTTAAGGGATTGATACAATATTATTTTGTTTCTAAGAATTTTTTTTTTTTTTGATATTTTCTCCTTGCTTATGTATATGCAAAATAGTTAAATAAGACATTTTCCTACTGGGTAAAATAAGTATAACCTAAATTGCTATGTGTTATGTATTCAAAGCATTTTTGTAGAACTGTTTTCATTTGAAAAGCTTTTAAATTTGGTGACATAGCTAAAATTCTTCAAATGCACATAGAAATTGCAATTGAAATAAAAGAATTGCATTCGAAACGGTCGTTGCTGCTCACGAAATGTAACAAGCTTGTAGATACAATGACTTATTCAAATTCATCGCTTTTTGCGCTACTCGGAAAAACAAAAATAAAATGAAGAACTAAAAAAAAAAGCGTTATACTTTAATGAGTTCGCTGATCGACAAACGGCGCATGCATAAGTGTATCTAGATATTACAGACGTACGATCTGTTGCAATGCTCACATGTATTTGTAAGTTCATTTTGTGTGTCTCTGTCTGCTTTGCAATCAATTGCTGTTGCCCCTTAAACAGATGAAGCGTTAAATTGCCAATTGGCTTAAAACAACAACGACGGCAGGCAACAAGAGCGACAACAAAAGTCTATTAAATGTTTGTTTTTTTTTTCGTTTCATTTTTTCAAGTTTCACATATGCCCGATACGATAGCGGCAGACGAGCGCATGTTGTAAGTAACCAAATGCAGCGGCAGCAGCAGCAACATTGCAACAATATTGAAATATCTTACTATAAAAGTTGTACGCTTCATTTGCAGTTAGTCACTGAGATGATAGCTTGTCGATTGATTGGTTACCCAATTGGGAAAAAACTGCAAGTGACCAAACACAAACGCAAAGGATATAATAATTATTTAAAATGGGTTACAAGAACAAAGACTTAACAGAAAAAAGAGTTTTGGCTTTACTTTATTTCACTTTTTGTTTGGGTTCGCAACAAATCTATGTGAAAAGAAAAACATATCAGGCTTAGAAATTCTCACTCGACGGCACAAAGGTCACTGATGATTATATTAAGCAATGAATGAAACTAGCATAAAGAACCTCAGCCTGATTTTGTTGTTTTATTTTTGTATTGAACATTAAGCTCAGTAAAATAACTTTGTTTTTATTCCATTAACCTTAAGGAACCAAGTCCTTGTTGTGTTGTGTTGTGTTGTGTTGTGTTGTGTTGTGTTGAAGAATATTTGAAAAAGTAAAGTTGTCAAAGGAGTACATATTTTCAATAAACATAATTAAATTTCTGTTGCTTTATCATAAGAAATTTCCTACTGGACACCTAAATAGTTCGCATAAGCAATACAAACGTTCGCGATTCACAATGACTTAGAGGATCGTCCTATGTCCAGGAATAGCACGTACATAGATATGGAAAGAAGTTGAAAAAAGCGGTCAAAGTATTGAAAAAAAAAAATGATATTTGATATGCAGGTGCGTTTAATAAGCATTTCATCGTTTTTGTTGTTGTTGTTTTGTTATGTTTTTTAGTACATTTTCATATTCTTCATTGATTAACGTGCGCGCAGTCGCAGCAGATAGCAGCCAGTCGAGTATTAGTTAGTCCATAAAAGAACCAACGAAAAAAAAGTTGCTTATGAACGATTGAATGGCATTTGATTGATATGTAGTTGTTTTTGTTGTTGTAGATTTTCTGCTAGCATTACCTTATTCGTATTTATATATAAAAAAAAAAAAAAATATTTTTTTTTTGTTGCATTATAGTTATCTTTATGATTTGCAGATTACACTGTAGCATCGGAGTTGAAGTAGTTGCAATAGGATTTTGACATGATCTTGTTAGGCCTAAATTATGCGGCTTAGACTATAATTAGTTGCATATGCATGCGAGCAGTAAAAAAGCGTATGAGCAAATAGTGCATTCGTGCATAAGCAGGCAATCGTTTCACGTAAAGTGGTTTTTATCAATGGTCAGATAAAGACTATATTCGAGCATTTAATTTATTCATATTGGAAATTTATTTTCTTAAGAAAAAATATCGAGCTTTATGCGACTGAAGATGACAAAAAAGTTCAAGAATGTAGAATAAGTCGGAAAATATCGAATAAAGAGATAGCGATGTCATTACACGCACATTAATCTTAAAAATAAAGTTAGATATAATGACAAGTTTTTAATTTTTTTCGTATCTACGATGTAGGCACACGCTTGCTTATTCATGTTTAATATTTTCAACATGTGATTACCTTTATAAGCGTGTATGTAGGAGAATCTATACAGGAGTTAATTTGCTGAATTGGAAAAAAAGAATGCTAACTTTAGTGTCACAGAGGTCATGTTGAATTTACATAATTTATACCCTACATACTCTGCATACATATGTATGTACTTGATGCCATATGTACTTAGTTTTCAAAATTTGCATTTACCAACATTTTTTAAATTTTCAGCCTTTCTTGACCTTCTCAACATTTTTCGCCTTATGACAATGTTGATAAATGTCAAATAATTTCGTATAGAGCAAATCGAAAAATGCTGAATATTGTGGAAAAAATTCGAGTCATAAAACCGTTCCTCAATAGCATATCTATCTATCTATCTAACACGTTTGCAGTAAGCCCAGTCCTCGGAATTATTATGTTGAAAAAATACGCGTTTTAATTCTAATAACCATATAAGTTTTTATAGTTTGTAAAGATATTTTATTTTTATATAAATCTTATCTAATCCTGTCAAGAAAACATAAAAATTTATTAGAAGAAAATAACTTAAGTCATAATTTTAAACAGTTCATTTTAATTTAAATTTCTTGTCATTTGAGTATGTACTTTTTTTTCATAAACGACAAAAATTTTACCTTAGGCCAAATCCATTTCAAACCATGCAGTCGGATTATTTCATATTACAGAATTGGTTGCCTATTAAATATGTTGTTTTTCATGGGATATAAGGGGACCCATAATTCCCCGATTTGATTAAAAAATTTTTTTGCAAGGCTATGACCATTTAAAGTTTTAGTGTCAAAAATTAAAAAACCGCTGAAAGTTTTTTCAAAAATGCGGATTTCCATCCAAATCAAATTAATTAAGTTTTGCCTTTTGATCCTTATAAAACTTCTTATTCTCTGTCAGAATTTTAAATTTCAAAATGGTTGGAAATTGCTAATTTTCTGAAAAACCCCACCTTTTTTTTTGCTTAAAATTTTATTTTGGATTTATACTAATATAAGAAAGAAATTAAATGAGTTTAATGCGCGCTTAGAGACATTTGAGGTCAGGAGAATTTTTTTTTTCTCTCGAAATATAAATTTAAACTTTTGTTTCAACATTCACAAGCCATCTGTGATACAACTGCTTTCAGCTTATTTTTAATAATAACATCATTAAGTACCATTCTTTCTCTTTAAAATGAGCTTTCAAGTGGTAATCTGCGATGTTTCCTCGCAAAGTTACAGCCATTTGAAAAAGACATGAATTCGATCCCCTATGACCAAACAATATTAACCAACCAGTTACAAATTTATTTCATTTTGGAACAACATATTTAATCGGCAACCAATTCCGTAATATGAAATAATCCGACTGCATGGTTTGAAATGGATTTTTTTAAAAAAATTTTCTGTAAAGATGTTAGAGTTGAAGATAGGACCTATCCATACTACTTATTCAGTAATATATATTTCGCAAGCGTGAACTGTTGTATTATTAACGCTTAGCATTTACATTTAATTCAAATTGTTTAGTTTCGCTTAGATAGTTCAATAATTTTATTTCATAATTAATTTATGTATATATGTTTCCTGATAACGATTTTATTAATAAATGCAATATACTCGAAATGTTAAATGTTTATGCCCATAATGTGTAATGTAAAGTACGAAAGGTTTTGCACCAATGTATTATTGTGCTATACCTCTTTACTGGAGTTATTCATTTTAATTGTCGTGATGAGCTCTTCTTAGTAAACGCACTGTGCATTTGCATAAGAAAAACGTGCAGATAGTAATAGAAATGTACTCTTGTTTTTGTTTCTCCATATAAACAAATTTTCCTAAAACTATGCAACGATTTTGCTCATTTAACTACACAATCTAATACATTTAGTTAATGCACAAACCAATGAATACGACAAAATGAATGTAAGAGAATACCTTTAACAAACGGAGGCACAACAGTAAAGAGTAAAGGTATGCCATATTAGTGGTATTCATGCAAACAATGTATGTGTGTAAAAAAACTTATAAACCATATACAGTGGTATGCAAAATAATAGGTGCGTGCTAAAAAATCATCCCCAAACCATTACACTTCCGCCGCCATGTTTTATGGTCTTGACTATGTACTGTGGTGATAATTCTTTACATATTAGTATTCTTACATGTGTTATCCTTCTATCTTTTCCAAATATATTAAATTTGAACTCGTCAGACCATAAAATATTTCTCCACTTTCTTTAGGCCAAAGAAGATGCTTCTGCGCAAACTGTTTTCGTCTTTGCCTATGCCGAGTAGTCAATAATGGGCACTTCCTCGGCGTTCAGGCGGGTAGACCACATTCCAAGAGCATTCTTCTCATTGTTGAGCTAACCAAATTCAAATCTATGTCGTTTTTTATTTTGGTAGAGGTGACAAATGGATTATTTTTGGCCATCGTGGCGATTTGGCGATCTGCGGTCTCAGTTGTCTTCTTCGGTCTTCCTCGTGTTTCTTGGCGTTTGGTTCATTTTAAGGCATTTGTAACCTTGTTTTGTGATCAGCCAACCAAACCAAAATAAAGCTTTTTTAAAAAAAAAAGAAAACAAAAATATACATATATGTACTGCACATCTAGTATTTTGCACACCACTATAAATCGCTTACATTTCTTTTTTATTTGAAGTTTGACAGTTCATTATCTAGGCAGTTTGCATGAATACCATCAATGAGCGGAATTTTGTACGCATATAATTTTATGAATATATGTATATGCTGAATACCTAGGGTTGACAAGTGGCCGAATTTCAGCCAAGCCCGGAATTGCAGATAAAGCCGGTGGCCCTGTAGGAATTGAAAATTTTTTTAAAAAGCCGGGTATTGAATGATTTTTATTTTTAATAAGCAAAAAAACAGAGGTCATCAAGATATCCCGATTATATGTATTTATTATTTTTTAAAATTCCTGACCAAAATAAACAAAAAAAATTTCAACTTTTTTTACAATAAATATATTGCTTTTTGCAATTTCAAGAAACAATCATTTTATTTTGGGAAAGCATGGGAATTCTTTTTTTTCTACTTGGAAAAATGTGTATGCCTATTTCTAAAACTTTTCGAGCTGTGTTATATCAACGCACCTGGCAAATGATTTGTGCATGTGCTGGGATATCGATCAGCTGTTTTTTTTTTGTAAGTTTGAGAAAATAATTACAGCTGTGTGCGAAAAAATAGCAGTGTCATATGAAATAATCTTTGCCTTTATGAAAAATAAAAATTATTCATAGGAAAAATGAAATTCCAAATTTATTTGCTTCATTTATGTTTCACCAATGTTAAACAAGCATTTTTTGAACATTAAGATTTATTCGGACTTCAAACAAGGACAAATTAGGGAACGTTCCAAAATTCAGGTGTGAAAAATAATAGCAGTGCTTAGCAATACTTAAAAAAACAAAACTAAAAAAAGTATAATTCAGTATCTAAACCTTATTTATATTAAATCTATTAACAATTAGTGGAACGACCTTTATTAGAACGAACGGATGCACATCTTCGCTGTACGGAATCCACCAAACGCTGGCATTTCTCTACAGGAATGGCCTTCCATGCTGCCCTTACAGTATGCCACAATTCTTTGACATTCTTAGGACATTCCTTGCCCACGGCTTCTTTGACATTGGCCCATGCTTTACGGTCCTTGGCACGTATTTCGGATGGAACGGAACTCCAACTGGTCCAAAATAGTTTTGTTTGGCTCTAGAGCATTATGTACGAAGACCAGTGGGAGTTCCGTTCCATCCGAAATACGTGCCAAGGACCGTAAAGCATGGTGTTGCAAAAATTAACTTTTGGGTCTGCTTTTCATACCCTCTGACACAGGTCCAATTTATTGGATAAAAGGAAACATGGATGCAAAATTATACGTGGAAATAATGAGCTCAACCATACTACCCTACGCTGAATGGAAAATGCCGTTAAAATGGGTTTACCAGCAAGACAACGACCCAAAGCGCATGAGCAAATTGGCGAAAAATTGGTTTTCCTCAAATAGGGTTGAGGTAATGGAGAGGTCAGCCCAGTTCCCAGACCTCAACCCCATCGAAAACCTTTGGGCCAATGTCAAAGAAGCCGTGGTCAAGGAATGTCCTAAGAATGTCAAAGAATTGTGGCATACTGTAAGGGCAGCATGGAAGGCCATTCCTGTAGAGAAATGCCAGCGTTTGGTGGATTCCGTACAGCGAAGATGTGCATCCGTTCGTTCTAATAAAGGTCGTTCCACTAATTGTTAATAGATTTAATATAAATAAGGTTTAGATACTGAATTATACTTTTTTTAGTTTTGTTTTTTTTTAAGTATTGCTAAGCACTGCTATTATTTTTCACACCTGAGTTTTGGAACGTTCCCTAATTTGTCCCTGTTTGAAGTCCGAATAAATCTTAATGTTCAAAAAATGCTTGTTTAACATTGGTGAAACATAAATGAAGCAAATAAATTTGGAATTTCATTTTTCCTATGAATAATTTTTATTTTTCATAAAGACAAAGATTATTTCATATGACACTGCTATTTTTTCGCACACAGCTGTAAATGTACCACAATGCCAAAAATAAGGCGAAAATATAAGCTTAATGAAGGCGTTAAACGATTTATGAATGTTACAGCTGTTTGCAAAATTATGGTAAATTTTTTGGATTGATTGTTGATGAAAGGGTTGGTTATATAGAAAAAACGACGTTTTTATTTAAAGGTAAACAAAATCTGCCATTCGATTTTCTGCTCTTTGTTTTTTTCCATGTCAATTTTATGTTTCCCGGCCTTCTCAATAATAAAAATATTTTTCCTACAAATGGTAATAAATAATTTTTTTTTTGGTCAGCAATATTATAAAATTAATTTATAAATTTTGGTGTGGATAAAACTTTGACTTTCTTTTCTCGTTCAGCTTAGTTTTGAACAGGGACACAAAAATCGTCCACTATATATAATATAGCTTGATAATTTTTTTAATTCCTACCAGGCCCCCAGCTTTGACATGAAATTCGGGTCAATCCCTGTTACCTGATCTTGAGATCAGGTCAAAAAAATAAAAACTTTATCGCACAAACATTAATCACAAAATTACTGTCGACATTTCCAACGCATATGTACTATGTATATGACAGAAAGGGTAAATAAATTTCACATTAGAACTTGTGCGGTTTTTAAAAAAAACTTATGATTCCGACTTCTAAGTAAAAGCTCTAAAAAAAACTTTATAATGAAATTCATACTATTGCTATTGAGAAATAAATTATTCTGTCAAATGGATTATTATTTTATTACATATTTAGTTTTTTGTGGTTATTGCCTTCAAATTATACCCGAACATTTTTCGAAATGGAATTACAGTTGTACCTAAACTTTCCGAATTATCGGGTATCCATTTCACTTATACTTTAATTTATTTAGTTTTTTTTTTATTATAATAATGACGTAAAACCTTTAGTTAAATTTTGTTAAATTTGAAAAACTTTCAAATATAGAGTATGACATAAAACTTTCCAACGCTTACAAAAACAAAAGCAACTGATTATTCAACAATTTCTTTATAAATAAAAATTAACACCTTTATTGATATTTGATTCAAATTATTATAATTCATACTAATGGGCTTAGACAACTTAAAGTGTGAGCATTTCGATAAGATAAGAGGATATGTACAAAAAACATGAAACCAGCCAGACAAAACTGAAACTCTTTAAAATGATAGATTCATAGGGATTACAATTTTCAGATAAGAAGAAAAAACCGATATTTTGCATAGAATCTATTTTTGTAAAACTGATAAAAATGCAAAAAAAAAAACTTAAAGAAAAACAAAGAACTGAGTAGCAACAAATGACTAAAACAAAATACATACAGTACAACAGAACGAAAAAATGAATGAAACTCAAATAAATTCGTAGAGCTAAGCAAAAAAACTTATGAATGAAATGTTGTAAACACAAAAAAAAAAAGAAAAATAATCATTGAAAAAAAAAGAAAAACAAAACACAATAAAAAGATATCAACATGTAAACGCAGCAAAATTCAGTGAAACGCAACATGAGGAGAATGACGCTAAAACTAGATATAGCCACAACAACAACAACAACCAGTTGAGCCACTTTAAAAACTACAAAAACAAAAAAAAAACACAAAATGCAAGAGAATTCGATAAAGAAGTGCGAACGAAGTAGGGAGAGAAACAAAAAAAAAAAAAGTAAGTGCAGCGAAGTATCTGCCAAACGACTGAAGATCCCCAAAGACCTAAAGCCAGATGCAAACGAATGGATCAAAAACTAAAAAAAAAAATAAAAATACGCCGTATAAAAGCAAAAATAAATGATGAACGAGTATCTGTGCCAGAAGATACAATAAATAAAAATGTATCAAAAATATTAAAACAAAACCAAAAAAAAATCTCGAAAACAAACTATATAAATAAACCATAAAAAAAGTAACCTGGCAGGGTGCATACAAACGGTCAGGCAAACTTTATGAAAATTACAAAAAGTAAAGAAAAACTTTGTCTTACCAGTGCGCCCACGGTCAATACCAAAATGCAGAGAGGTGGAGTGGGAACTTAGCAACGAACGCACACCATAGACCTAAGCTGGCATAGCCCAGTGAGAAAAAAAGCAAGTGCTTTAAATATTTACATACGAGTATATTCTTTATAGTGAACGCGGTCGCGCTGCAATTGGAAGTGTTTGACAGTTTATCAAAGTTGAAGCCAATTTTCACTAAAAATCGCACTGAATAAAAAGTTCTTAAAATTGGACAAAATATTCAGAAAATTATTTAATTTTTTTTTCAATGACGTCATAAATATTTTTTCTCGTCTAAAAGAGCAATTTTCATAAAAATTATAGGGAGTAAAAAGGTCTTAAAATTGATCAGTGCATATTTTATATAATTTGAGACATTTTTTTTTTAAAAAGTATGACGTCATAGAAAAAAAATGTTGCAATAAACAAAAATTAATGTTTTTCTGAATATTTTAACTAATTTTAATAACTTTTTACTTAGTAGAATTTTTACTGAAAATTGATAGTTTTATCACGTTCTGACAGCAGTTAGGTTCTGGCAATAATTATTATAAATAGAGAATACTTTCAAAAGTAATATCCTGAAATTTCATGACTGATAAAATAACTAACTAAACTGAACGTTGCCGTCCCATCCCAGATTTTCGTTCAAGGTTACCTACATTAGGGTGGGTCGATTTGTTCGGGTGGAAAAAAGTTGGCAAAGGGTATAGCAAAACTAAATTCTACGTTCAATTCTAAGAAAATTTGCCCAAAGAACCATGGGTCTAAAATCAAAACCGAGCCGCCGGAAATCTCGTTGAAAGTTTGAGTATCAAAAAAACACTAAAAATAGTACTTTACATACAAATGAGGCTATAAAATTATTCGTATCTTTATAAAAACTTGTCTTAGGTGGTTTTTTGATAAGAGGAATCTATTTTTGACATTTTGTTTTCGTAAAACATCCGCCAGGGGGCGCTACAATGGAAATGTTTGGCTCTTCGGCTATTTTGAATGAAAAATTTATTATTTTTTGAATATGTTTCTTATGAAATCAACATACAATAAAAAAAGTTAAGTTTTATTATTTCTTATGACTGGTACATAAAGTTAAATATAATTATAAAATGTGAAGTGCAAGATACAGATGAACCAATGTATTGGCCTTTGCAACTGCAGTTCAAATCTTCGAATGATTCCATTGTCTTTTCCGGTGTTCGTTGGTTCACCATCAGAACATATAGCATATAATTCGTTGAGTGACAAGTTTTTCCCAATAAAAAATTCATTTAATTGTCTTTGTTTGATCTCTGCCGTTTCACCAACTAAATTTACATAACCAATTAGTTCGGCGTTAGGCTCCCGTGCAACAACCAGATGAGGCTCTTTTATCATGTATTGATGATATGTTTCGCCAATTTTTTTCTTGCTATCGAATCATCTTTTCTTCCGTCAAAAGCAAAAGCTCTTACAAATGAACTATTAAATCGTTCACGAAGTATCTGTAGTTGTTTAAATTTTTGTTTCAATTAAAATAAAATCAATTTGAAATTTTAAAAAATTAATTATATTGAGCAAAAATTTAATCCGAATATTTGTATAAGATTTTCGAAAAACTTAAATGCAAAATAATAAAGTAAAATTATTAATTGAAACTCTCTACAAACCTTTTCCCTGCATTTGTTTCTTTCTCTTCCAACTTTAGACTTATCCATTTTAACAAGTTGCCCGTGATCGTCGCAAAAGTTTATATCTTTAAAAAGTGCTGATGCCAAACAAGAAGCAACACGGTCTGAGATACCAAATCTATCACACATCATTGCAAAATTAAATACTTCATATCTTGCAACATATAAACCTCTTGTTTTCGACGTCTTTTCAAATATAATTTCTGATGTTGCTTCATCTGGTGGCACGTATGTTTCGTCGCAAGTACTTGGCACTGTCGGTATAAATATTGAGTCTCCTTCGTATTGACCCATTGAAATGTGTTCCGGAATTCTTTTAAATTTGGAGGAATTATTTCGCATGAGCACATTTCTGTTTTTAAAACACATTGGCATTTTCCAATATAAAATAAGTTTTGTTTGGTTGATTGTACAAACGCTTCGTATGGGGCCTTATTTTTACTTTTTGCTTTATATTTTGCAATTAGAGCTTTTAATTTTCTAGCAATACTCCGTTGATTTATTAATGGTATATCAATTTTTTCCCAAATCAAACATAATTTATCAGCGACACATGGTGTAAGTGTATTGAACGAATACATTTTATTTGCCGTTTTATATTGTTAAAATAAATAAAAAAAACACTGTAACACTTGTTGTTCTGTTGGTAAATTTAGACCACTAAAATCTTTTGGTAAACCGAAAGCGAGAACGTTATGAGAAGGCATATGTCCCAAATTTGACTCAAAGCTGGTATCTGTTTCCATAGGTGATAACATTGACGGCTCCATAATAATTGAAATTTTTTCAAATAAATGAATTGCAAAATTTTTTATTTATTGTTAATAAAAAAAAACTACAGTCAGATCGGTCGGTTGGAAGAAATTTTATCTTTTCTTGTTATGACTTATTTTATTTTCAAAAATTTTTACACAAAAACTTCAAAACTAACATCACTAATGATCTCGAACTGAACTGAAATTTTTTTTCACTATCTAAACTCACAAACAACTATTAAGATTGATGTGATTGCTACAAACATAAATGAACAAGTGTATAAAATTCAAGTACAATTAACAAAAACTAATTTACCGTTATTCTAAGTCTAAGGCTTAGTTGCCATTCGATTTTTTGTGAGTTTTTTGCTTTTGCTGCGGTTAAATGATAATACAATCCCTACTAAAGAACTTGAGTTAGTTTCTACCATAACAGGAATTTTATAAATAAACATAACTTTATGTATCACTCATAAGAAATAATTAAACTTACCTTTTCTTATTGTATGTTAATTTCATAAGAATCATATTGAAAAAATAATAAATTTTTCATTCAAAATAGCCGAAGAGCGAAACATTTCCATTGTTGCGCCCCCTGGCGGAAAAAAAATGTCAAAAATAGATTCCTCTTATCAAAAAACCACCTAAGACAAGTTTTTATAAAGATACGAATAATATTATAGCCTCATTTGTATGTAAAGTACTATCTATAGTGTTTTTTCGACACTCAAAACTTTCAACGAGATTTCCGGCGGCTCGGTTTTGATTTTAGACCCATGGTTCTTTGGGCGAATTTTCTTAGAATTGAACGTAGAATTTAGTTTTGCTATACCCTTTGTCGCTTAAAAATTTGACCCACCCTAACCTACATATATATTTTTTTTATCACTAAATGATCAGAAAATATTCATAAATGATTTTGGGACTCTAGGCTTTTTACTAGATTTGATTTTGGCTTATTTTTTATAAAAAAAAGTATGCACAAATACATAAATCTGGGAAGAATGAAAATTAGTTTTGAACATACATACATCTTATGGGCGCGTCCCTGGTTCAAATAACGGTTCGTTTTTGTCGAATTGTTTGAAATAAAAGATTTGAATCAATAGATTTTAAAATGCAATGCGAACATCACTTCAGGTGATGAAGATAGGCCGTGTCTATACTCACTAAGACCCTTTCTTCGTAAATAAATTTTTGTGTCATTCAAAGGAGAAAGGCCGAACATTAACTTAAAGCAATATGCGATCGTCCGTAGGCCCATAAGGTAAAATTTTTTTGGTTTGCATTAAAAGTTGATTTGGTGCTGGATTCGAAAATGGTCATTTTATATCGCAGAAATATAGAAAAAAACTTTATATGTCGTCTTATAGTCGAGAGTACTATGAAAATTGATATGGACATGCCATGTGAAAAAGTAGGTTTGGCAAAATATAACTTATCTAAATATTTAAAAAAGAATGCAATAAAAAATTACAAAGAGAGTGGGAAGGATAATGCCGAAACTGGACTGCACCATAAAATATTAAAGAAAAAGTGGGCGAGCTTAACCGAGTTGGTGTGGCCCCTACCATACAAGTAGTAACCGAAACATACATACATTAGTATATACCTCACATATCTATCCATGTTTTATTCAATTTTTTTAAACTCTCTGCGTGATTTGATTTTTTCTTACAAAGTAGATGACACGCCCATTCGACCTAGACCACTCACTTTTTCAAAAGAAAAAAAATTTTCATTTCATAAATTGTTATTGTCATTGAGACAACATGTTTTGATAAGTAATTAATGCTTTCTCGCACGCGACAAAGCTTCATCGCACAAAAAACCAATGTGTGTTAAAAACGAGAGAAAGAAAACGCTATACGAAACAAAATGGTCTAAAAAAAATTCTTATAATAGAAAAATCATGCAAAGAAAAACACCATTAAATAAAAAATACACGATGTAAAAACCTCATGCGATAAAAATCTCTAGTCAGAACTTCTCACCAAATTACATAAGATAAAAATGTTCTAAGAAGAATCCTTCTGATAAAAAATCTTATGATATAAAAATCTCATGACACAAAATATTTTTTTAGTTTCTTCAGCTTAAATATAATTTTAAATTTTAAGTTTAAGACTTTTCTTTGCTTGTCCAAAACTGCACAATGGGTTCTTTGTAAAATATTAATATTTTTACTTTGGTTATTTCATTGCATCGCCAAGTGTAATTAAATCTATGTTCTATTGTACATACAATATGATTGCGAATCATAAATAACAAAAAAGGCAAAAGTCAAATTTAAAAACAAATTAAGCAAAATTTTAATGTTTTTTCACTAGGACTACACACACACACCTCTCCTGCAGCCCCAGCCCCCACTCCCCCAGCGCAGGCATAGTAACTAAGCCGGTTTCTATGCATTCGGCAGATTGTTCATGAATGAAGAGCGTTCGTTCGTTCATTTCAATGCAATGCAGCAAATTAATGTACAAAGAGAGACAACGAAAACGACAACATGAACGGAAAGCGAAAACCAAAAACAAAACGTTGGCAGAATAATAAAAACGATAACGACGACAACAACAACAACAACACAAACATTAAATAATATAGCATAATCCCAAGAATTGAGGGGGAAAACAACAACCAAAAAAATAAACAAAAACTGAAAATAATGAATGAACGCTGCTGAAACGTGTATTTTTGCTTATATTCCTCCACTTTGCTTTCTGCTTCTTCTTCTTCTTCTACTACTACTTCGAAATCCTACATAAAACTGACTACGATCGGACGTCACTTCGAATGATCCAAGAGATCTTTTGAGGTATCCATCAGGCAAACAGTCAGGCAGGCAGGCAGTAGACCGCTCAGAAACGTTGCATGAATGAAAATAAGTGGAGGACCATAAAAAAAATAAATAAAAAGCGGCGGAGCACGCGAGGCTAAGAAACATGAATGAAAGAATGAGTGAATAAAAATTAGAAAAAAACGTATGACTTCATTTGTAGTGGTAACCCCACCAGAGTTGAGAGAAATCGAGCGCCAACTATGAGAAACTGTGAGCAGAGCAGAGCAGAGTGGAACAACTCAATTGAACAGCGTGCGCACAATTATGCTCAATCCCTATCTCACCTATACAAACATGTATACACTAAGGCAAATTATAATCTTCATATGTAGGTGTGTTGAAATTACGATAAATAAAAATTTAAATCACAAAAAACAAATGAAAATAAACGAAATAACAGCAAAAAATTTGAATAAAAATAAAATATAAATCATAGAGTAAAGAAGAATAAGCCATATTTTCTGCAATGTACACCAAGTATGAAATGTGTACTCGTTTTCGCGCAAAACTAAAATTTATATTTTTTGAAAGAAAAAAAAAACGCAATAAGCTAAAATACTACTACAAGGAATACACGAAATTATAAATAAAATTTACGTTATTTGCTTTGAAAATGTCACGCCAGCCAAGTCTACAGTCAGTGCTTGTTCCATTCATGCCGCACTTTTGGTCCCCATGTGCTGTATGCTTTGCCTCCCCTTTGTTTCATATCTCTTGTATACACTTTATCATTATTTGTATCTGAAAGATCTACTGCTACCTCTCTTGTTATGCGTCTAATCCCTTTTTATATTATTTGACATTGAAAATTGTTGAAGAACCAAATGTTAGACAATTCTTAGAAGAAAAAAATATTTAGGCAAAAAACATGTCAACTTTTTGGCTTATCTGAATTGTTGCTACACATATGTATTACTTAGACGTAATATTTATGGGACATTATGGTTTAATTTAGGATTGTTGATCAGCGTTTATAATACGTATTCCTTAATATCTGTACTTTGTAAAGGATTTCTGCTTTCATAAATCAAATTGTAAGTAACAAAATAACAAATACTTTAATGAAATTTAACTATCGTTCGTCAAGAAACCTAATGAAACATGAAACACTACACGAACACAAATTGGAAGATTTTAGTTTAAACTCATTTCTCCGGTACACAGAGAAAAAAACTAAAGTTGTGTTAATTCAAATCGAAATGTGTAGTTTTATGCAGCGAACAAATAAATGTTTCGTCTAGCACAAGCTAACTGGAGAAACATTTTATTTTTTGTCTTTTTGGGTTTATTAGATCGGGATCATAATATGTACTGCAGCCAGGGTCGGATATGCCTTCATAAACCAATAAAGGTTAAACTTCTTTCACATTTTTGAAAATGTTAATTTTATTTGGAAAAAAAAAAAATTTCTTTAGATATCAAATACGCAGTTTTGTTTCTGAATCAATTCTCTAAAAAATATTCTACACAAAGTTTTTTTTTTTTTTAATAACAGAATGAACAATTCACTAAAAAAGTTGAGAAAAGTACAATTTCTAAAAAAATACAATTTCAAAATGTGTATTTACAATGGAATTATGTATTGTACTTTAGGAATATTAAAAAAGTCATAATTTATGTAAATTGATTATTGGCGTGCTCTAAGTCTCATACTCAATGCCGAGTCATTCGTCATTATTTCTTAAAAAAATTTACAAGTTCCACAGTACTTTGAGCACAGAAAAAATCTGCTCAGAAATAGGAGTTGCCTAATCTTTATGAATTTTAACATGGTAATGAATATGAGTTCGCTGATTCCAAAAATTAAGTCAATTTTAATGTGTACTTCTTATTTCTGTCAGAAATAAGATTTGAATTTTAAATTTTTTACCAACTTCATAGAGTTATAAAAATTTATAAAATATGTTTTGGAAAATCTTATTTTATCCCATTATCAGAAATTGTTTTATGCTATGAAAATATTTCGGTGTTTTTTAGGATATACATAGCAATATTGGTACGTTTTTCAAAAACTTCTCATAGAATCAAAAAAATTCGAAAAAGTTTTTTATAGATTCTGAAAGATAATTACCTTATCTGATTATAATCAAACAATCTTACGACATTTAGTAATATGAGTGCAGATTTTAGCGGATTTTATTTTTTTCTCTCATATAATGAAAACTATTTTTTCTAAGATATTTTTAATAAAAATTACAAAAAAAATAGTTATTTTAAGTCTTTCAAAAATGTGTTTATATAGAAATATGTTTCCCTAGTCAATGAAAAGCGAAAATTTGACACCAATAAAATTCTAAAAAAGTGTTGACTTTGAAGAGGTATCTATACTGCCGTACTAAGCGAAAAGGGCGTATCTCGAAAAAAGAAATATCCGAGATTCTTATGACATCGGATAGCTTAAGAAATTAAGCGTCTAATGAAATACTACGGAATCTTAGTTCAAACACATAACAAATCTTCTAAGAGAATTTTCTATATTCCAATTTTACAGGTATTTCAACAAATTGGCATAAACAAAACATCAATTATCTCGAAACGAAATTTTTTGAGATACGCCCTTTTCGCTTAGTACCTACGACATATTTGAAATTATTTTTATTATCAAAATTTACTGATATTTTGAAATTTTCTTATTGTTAGTTAAGCTATTTTCTTTATCCACTTTGTTGAACTTTGGTTCAACACAGTTTTTGATTTTTGAACTGTAGACAAAGTACAGAGCGTCGGCTCTTATCTCTATTGAAGAACAATTTCAGAATTTTGGGAAATTTAGGCTATTCTTATGATATTTTTAATACCAAGCCAAAAATACTAAACGTACACATTAAATTACTCAAAAAAAATACTTTTATTTTATTTTACTTGCAGAAATGATGCATAAAATTGATAAGAAAAAAAAATTCTGATAAGAGCTTCCTTTGAGCAAATACCCATGAGAAAACTGTACGCAAATTTAAAATTTTTATCAAGTATCTACATACATATATCAACCATAAATCAAATTCTGTTTTAGTAAATTTGTGTTTTATTTTAAATGATATCAGCATATGCCTAAGTTTTCAGGGTGAGGAATGAGTAGTCTCTCAAATGTGAATACAAAAAATAATTGTAAGTTTTTTTTTTTTTTTTATTTATATGCGATTCTATGGGCTACGCTGGTCGCCGGAAATAAACGACGTGACTTTCTGAAGAATCACAAGAAAATGTGTGCATTAAATAAAATGCATAATTAAAATTATTTAATTTAAAAATAGGTTTTTTTTTTTTGCTGTTCTTTTTGTTAGAAGGAACGCTTCGACGATGAAAGATTAAATGAATAAATTTGCATTATAATTTTGATTTTATTTGAAAAATTTCATTTAAAATAATCAATCAAAATTTGTGTCATAATATGACAAACGCGCACCGAAAAAATGTCTTGCCAAAGTATTTCTTTTTAACAAAATTTTTTTCTTTTTAATTACTCGTATCTTATCAGAAATTTTATTCATTTTTCATTTTTGCTTACCAGAATTGTTCAATATTTTTGAGTAAAATTCGTTTTGCTTTATAGTGTATCTTTAGAGACAATGTTCAGCACCCCAATAGGAACGTTGCAAAGTAGAGATAGTGATAAAGCTTTGAAAAGGAAGACAGTGGTATGATGTCGAAGTATAGAGTATTTGTAAAGGGTGTTTTACCTTCAAAAAAGCATGAAACGTCAAAAATTTTATTAAATCAAGCAAGGTTAGTGTCTTTAATATTCAGTAAAGTTAGCCATTTCACCAAAATTTAAATTTTAAATGCACTAAAAATTCGTATGATTTTTTAATATTTTGGAGTTAATTGCCGCCAAGATGTCAATATTTGACACTACTGGATTATTTCTTGTAGCAATGTGTGTAGATACGGGCATGTGCAGATAAACCAGATGTGATTGATGCTTTAAAAATCAACATAGTACGTGATATTTCGCAAATAAGCACTCAATTGCTCGAAAAGATGGTCGAAAATTGGATCTTCAGATTGCTCAACTGTATTAAGGCCAGTCGCGGGGCTCATATAATAAATGGCATAAAATTATCTACCGAACGAAGCCAAAAATTTAAGCCAATTGAATGATTTTTTGTTTTTTAATGTAATTTGAACATAAGTATAGCACGCTAAAAAAACACCCTATATTTTAAAATATTTTGATGTAACAATTATAGCTTAATGTGGTGCTAATTTGAATATTACTTAAAACAAAAAGGTAAATTGGGAAATAAAGAATTCCTCTGGATTGTGAGCACAATGCACTACCCCATTGCAATCGAAAACAACTTTAGAATTCCTACTGGGTTACGAATGTTAATATACAAGGTTCTACTATATTATAATATACAATGTACCATAGTTTCGTTTTCCTAGGAAATTTCTTATCACATTTCTGCAACTAGACTAATTAAACACTTAAAATACTAAATATATAATAAAAAAAGAAAATGTAATTTTTTTCGCAACAACACTTCACTGCATTCGCAATTAGCCTTTATAATTGAAAATAAACTTAAAATTTTTATGAAACTCATTACAAGCACTAAATCTTAGCGAAATTTAAGAAACCTACATAAATACGTTTAATTGTTTCAATTAAATTTTTATATATTTTTGTGTTTATCAGCATTTTAGTTTATACCTATAAAAGTTTCGAAAAACTTGTGTACTTGGATAATTCAATTAAAATGAATGGAAACTTACCAAGTGATGCCTCATGATCCGAAATGTCTGATAGACTGCAGACTGGTGGAGGCAAATCTGTGTAGTTATCATCTGGTTCTTCTTTAATGTAAATATTTTTCCCCTGCAAAGAAATAATGAAGAATACAATTTGAAAATCATGAACAATAGCAAGTAGTGATTCTTAAAATGTTTCATTTGCCTAATTTTGCCACGGAAAGTACCAACAATACAACTTCATTCATTCATCTTTCAACGTACAATAGTTTGATGAACAATTTTCGTTGAGCTATGTCAAAAACTCAGGCGTAGTTCGAAATCGAATCTAAACAAAGAACAACTAGCCGAAATAGCTGATTTTACGTTACAAATTAAGCTGTGTGAAATTTTACACAGTATACTAGTTAAATGGAACCACACACTAGTTTTACTAAAAATTTACCCAAAAAACCTTCAAGTTCTACCATTTGGCATACATTTTCAGCTGTAATATACTACAGTTTTAATTAAAACACGACAATTGGCAAAATTCGGACATTTTCGGGCATCGAGACAGACTTTGGCAAGGCAACCCTGGTTGGTTAGTTTAACTTAAATGCATTACTATCATTTCCATAAATCTTATCTTGTAATCTTATACACTCGACTTTTCTAAAGCAGGCTCTCCGTTTACAATTATTCAAACTCTGAGATAATACCGGCAACATTTTAATGTCTAGTGATAACAATAAAATTGTAGGCTTTGAAATACTGAAAATTCCAGTGAATCACATCAGCATCAATTGAATTCTCAGAAATGCACTGTTTGGTGCATGGCTGAAAAGTGTTATCGGTCCTTTTTTGCGTAAAGTCAGTCAGATAGAATCAACGCGGCTTTGTATAAGACAATGCCTCATAAGTTTTACGTCCAGCGGTTGCAATAGCACAAGACGATGGACCTTTTGCAGAACACCATTCAATCCTTTTGTGGCCATCACTTAGGTTAAGTTAGATTAAAAGGGCTGTCCAATATCCTAATTTAGGAACATAACCAAGAGCAGACCTTAAAAAGAAACAGCCGGTTCCACTACTTTAACACACATTTTGATTCTTTATCAAAAGCAAAGCAGATTACAGATACCAGTGTTGACTAAGTCAGCTGAAAAAGTCACCTCCATACCGTCTAAGCCTACTCCTACAAAGTGAAGGACAGTTACAGAAAAGATGCTCAACACTTTGCTTATCCTCTTTGCAGCAACAGCTTCTACAGAAGTCATTTTAGGGACACCTAATATGTTTGGCAAAAAGACAATGGCCAGTAAGGATAGCTTTCACCCAGTAGTTTGGTAGTGAGCTATAACAAAAAATGAGAGCTGATTAGAGAAAATATCGCCCTCAACTTAATCACGACTTACAGTATCCCGAAATGAAATTTCTAAACCACATTCAAAACATCAAATGTGGTTTTACAGATAAGATTTTTGAAAAGAAAGAACGGATAGCAAAACCGCAATTTTGTTGCTCTGCTCTAAAATATAATGCTTTGCAAGAAATAATTTAAAAAAAAAAAAAAATCTCACAAAAATCTTATTAGGGTATTTGTACTATAAAAATAATATGCTCTAAACAAAATTTTATAGCTGATAAGAAACAGCCGCACATACATTTGGTATGGTATATCTGTAATTGTACTCTTACTCGTGTGTTCTTTAGTTACTTTGAAAATTATATGACATCATAATTTCACCATCTGTATGGTGTACGAGTTCGACTTTGTTGACACTCATTTTAAATTAAATTGTACATTTGACTGTATCGAGATGAAGAAATATAACGGCAGTCAGTCATGATAATGGGGTTCAAATGGTCAAATGATTCTCTAGTAAATATGAGTAAAAACAGCCAATCAGGAAAGTAATTCAATAAATTGTTTGGCATAAAATACAAATTAATTGAATTTAGAAAACATTTGAATAGAATGTGATTTAAGAAATACAAAAAAGTGCGAGCTAACAAATATATTCAATATATGCACAAAATTCGTTGGAAATATTTTCATTACAAAAATTTAAAGACCGAAAGTTATAGTTTTGTTTGTGAATATTCTTTGCATGAAAACGGCATGCACAAAATTAATAAGTTTATGACTTATAGGCGTTTAAAGTTGACAAGGCATCAAAAAAAAAATGATTCAAGATACAAATCTAAAATTTGTTTTTTTTTTAATCTAAATTAACAGCGTTTTTAATTATTTTATAGGTTTTTTTTTTTTAATAATTTTGAAACTACTATCCCCATTTAAGATATCGTTGTATATGACACTGGCCAAACTAGTTTTTAGGACAAACTAGTTTATCCTAGGCCAAACTAGTTAATTTGAAGGCCTAAAAGTATGCAATCTAATTTTAATGCAAAAGCACTGTGAATAGCAAAGTCAGTGTTGCACATATTATAGACTGAACCGCGGTCGAAGGCCGCCGCGAAGCCAAAATTGGACATTGGAGGATGTAAATCCTGAACTGCGGCCGAAGGCCGCCCAATAACCTCCACTTACAACTTGCCAAGTATATAATGAAATTGACAAATTTTGTTTTCTTACTTTGCTACTGTCGTAGTCTTCACTAAGCACAGTGCTTTTGCATTAAAATGTCATTGCACATCTTTAGGCTTAAGCTAACTAGTTTGGCCTAAGAACTAGTTTGGCCGGTAACATATATATATTACTGACAGAAAGCGTTCCATTAAAAGGTTCAAGAAAAAGTTTTTACTCTCTGATGTTGTACGAATAGATATACTTTAAAACAGCGTTTTTTTGAATTTTTAAATAACGATATTTCAGAAACCCGGCGTAAAGAAAGTAAACTGAGTATGAGTTCACATTAAGAGCTCAAAAGAACCTACAAAATCTAATTTTTAGGTTTCAGCGAAAGTTATATTTTATATTGTTTATATGAAATATATAATGTATCTTTGTAGTCTTAAGCGTCACCGCCTTGAAAGTTACTTTCTTCCCCATTCATAACCTACATTGGTTTGAGCAATGACAATATATTAATAAAAAACATTTTTGTTGGTATTTTGAACAGCGATTACAAAGATTGTTTTAGATGAAATGGAAATAATTTAAATTTTGAAATATGAAAGAAATGTTAATGATTAATTTACCTCAAAGAGCTATATATTCTGTTTGAAAACAGAAACGTTCAATACACTCAAAACATAATTCAAAAAAAGCGTATTATAACGTTCCTCAAATGAGTGTTCCCGTAATGACATTTGATACTTTCTTTTGCACTACTAAAATTATTTACCATTTTAGTCACCATCAATACAGTATTGGCAAGAGTATAGCCATAGATATTTAAGAATAATTTTTCCAATTTTTTTAATTAATAAACTAAATGAGAGCGTTCCCGAAAAAAACTTGGTTTAAAGTACACTGCTGACAAAAAAACTAAGAACTACCTGCTTGAAGAACTTTCAAAAAAATACTAAAAAACTTGGACCACCAATACTTGGTTGTGACATCTGAGATGCTACGGCTATAATCTTACAATAATAATAAATCAAAAGAAACGAAATGGAATTTTGATTTAAAAGCATTTTTTTAAAAAAAAAGTTAGAAACCAAATTGTTTGCTTTTGCGATGTAGAAAAGTTTTCCTGTAATTTCTTTTTTCTTAATAAGGATGAAAACAATAGATGATCAACAACTGAAATGAAACATTTTAAATAGCTTACAAAACTTGTCACATTAAGATAACAAGACTTTAACCACGCAAATTCTCTCCAAATTAAATTTTGATCTTTATGATCTTAACCCTTACCTTCCATTTGGAAAAATCAAAAATAATGTAATTTGAATTTAAAGGCAGATCTTCTTAAAGAATTATAAGAAATGTTTGGGCTCATTCTTTAATCAAATGTCGATAACCTGAGTAGTTTTACCTGAGCTCAAGCTCAAGCATACAAAATATTGAACTTAGCATATGGCCAAAACTTTTTTTTACAATGAAAAAAAAAATTACATTATATATAATAATCTTTCAAAGTATATAATGTACAAAATTATTTAAGAAAAAAAACAAAAACGCTGCTAATGATTTTTTTTTTTTTTTTGAAAACTGCTGTGAAAGCATTACAGAACCTAACCAAATGTTTAAAAACGGAAATTTAATACTTCAAAACAAAAAAAAAACAAAATGTTTCTTCCATGCAAATGGGTTCATACAGTTGTTCACTTTTTATACCTCTACTTCACTTAAATATCGAATTTCATATTGGTACTAAAATTATTGTAACGCACAGGTTCACTGTCCTTTTTTTAGAGAATGCAACATATTCGTCGTCTATATAAAAATGATGATCCTTACGTTACGTACGTTAGCTACCAAGTCACTCAAGTGTCTCAGCTTACGATCGTTGATCGATCGATCGATCGATCGGTTGAACAAATGGCACATTTGACTGACACCAAAACGAAAATCGACCCGATTCCTTTTAGAAGTACTTATGTTATAAAAGTTTCTGTTAAACTTTTAACATTTAGGGGTCGATTTTCTCTAAAAGTCCAGAAATCACAATTATCAAACAACTTGTTTGCTAGTATGAGCTTAATTTTTTATAATTTTGACTAAGGAATCAGATAATAGATTAGCTAAACGATATATGTGGTCTTCTAGAGGAAAGCGTCATTAGCGAACTCTAACTGTTAACCTTTTGCTACAAAATCTTTACAGCGTACTTCTAATATACTCGTCTCGACTTTCCAGCCTTTAGTTGAAAAAATCGGAAGATGGTCACTTTTTTTGTGTCAGTCTATTATTCATATGCAGTGTATACTTTGTACATATAACTACTGCTTATATAGTACATTCTCTCTTCCTATAATTTGGTTTTTATCATATTGTTGAAAAAAATTCGCCTATATACCGGATGAAATGCGTGGTTAACAGATAAGTTTTCATGCAGTTGATTTATCTGAATCGTGCGTTCAACAGTAGTTGTACGAATAGATCATCAGTAGGCTTAAAACCAGTAGCACTTTTACACATACAGTGTATATTATGCATACAATGCATAATAAAATATTATAAAATTTCATTTTCTTTTATAATATGTTTGCTTATTTGTATACTGATATTCTGCTCAGAAATAAATCTATGCTAAAAAAATGTGTCAATGGTATATCGAAGGATTGATGCGTGTTTTTATGGAGATCGATTGTGTGCATCCTTAGCAATGCATATTAATGATTTTAGTTGAATAGCACCATTGACTCTTTGCAGTTCTAATTGTTAGGAATTCATGTTCAGAATTTTAAAACAAGCAGAAGTCTTTTGTGTTTCTCGTTATTTTTAAAAATATATAGGGTGTGAAAACGTATGTCAAAAGGCGTAAGAAAGTAACAAAGTCCTCATTTTCTTATCGAAGTTTCCACAAAAAAATCAGTAAAAAATTATATATCATTTTAAAGATTATTACTTATATGTATAGATCATACACTAGATTCACTTCAATGGGTTAATAATACATTTAAGCAAAAATGCACAAGTTTCGGATCTTTATGGTATATCAGGGTGTGCCTTACGATAGCAAAAAACTTATACTACTTTGATATGTAACAATTCTAATCGTTTTTATCAATTTTGGTAATGACAGCATTATTACATTTACAGAGATATAGACATCAAAATTTGATAATATGTATAACTTATGTTACTCTTAAATTCGGTAACCTCTCCCGGCGCACTATAGGAAAAATAAGATGAATATGATTATTAATTCTAATACGTCTATCTGATTTGAGAAAATGAATCTATTGAATCTGTTGAAAAGGAGAATTGGGTATGTTTTGTGATACTACACAAATAAATTGCTTAGAGCGGCATTCATTTATGCACCAGCTACTCAAAGCATTTTTTTTTATACTAATGGAGCTAAACTTTGATCGACGAAATTTTAAACAAGGGTATTCTCAACGAGCCCAAAGCTTAATTCAGTGACAGTTCCATCTGACTTTTTTCTATCTTCGAAACTAAAATTACCACTTTGAGAAAACAAATTCGCTGCAGGAGCTGAAGGTTATTCCTCAATCAATCAACAATAAATGTATAGAGGGCTAGATCTAGCGCTGGAATATTTAAATTGCAAGCGGTGGCGCCTACTTTGAAGGCGGATTAAATAATATTGTTTCGAGATACCTTCTTCTTCTGCTTACTTGGCATTGCTGCCACTGAAATTAAACTTTGGGCTCGTTGAAGAACTCGCGTTCATTAGGGAGTTTTTTCTTGCTTTTTTTTCCTGAAATTAATATGATAGTTTTTTAGTATATAAATAAGGATAATTTCCCGTGGAAATTTCCAAATTCCAATACTTAGAGGTCACCAAAAGCCAATGCATCTTTTTTATATTAAAATTTAGTTTTTGTGATAAAAAGAAGACTTTGATAATCTTTAACTTTGATAGTAATTGAGTTAGAGCAATTTGTCCCGTGACATTTTCAAAGAAAAATAAATAATTTTGTATAGTACAAAAATGTAATTTTGTTCAGTACTTTTAGTGCAAGAAACCACAAAAAAAATACCAGCGCAAAATGCATTAAAATGGGCAACGAGCATTTTGCGCTTGTACTTTTTTTGTGTACAAAAATATTATTATGAAATTTTGTTCCAAAAACACAAGTGAATAAATCATTTAAATAATAATACCAACCGTCTCCGATTTATTCGCTTTAATTAAAAACTATGATGCTCCTATACATTTTTACAGGAAATCGTTTTTGGACGGCCCCTGAATATTCGAAATCATTTATTAAGCTGGGGGATTGCATAGACTTTTGAAAATAATAAGCTATTAATTTGAAAATTTCATATATCATTTCGACGCATTTCATCCCAAAATAACCTAAACAAATTTTTACGAACTATTTCTTAAACATCGCTATTTTCTGAGAACAGTTTGTAAATTTATAATGTACCAGTCTTGTTTATATATTCCCCAGACCCTGTATTGCAAGAAACGCATAGCATTTATGCCAAGTATTCAAGTATTCTTCTCTTAACAACGAACGCTTGCAATTTCAACGTAAACCATTCTATTCTATTAATATCTCAGCAATACTATATAAATCTAAATGTTGCCAACAACGCTTGCATACAAATTAAATGCGAGATCATTTAAAATAGTTACCGATCGTGGCACCGATCCACCGAATATTATTTGACGCCGCTCGATACAACCAATATGGGTAATAATGCGTCAACTTACCTGTACTAAATTTGGCAGAAACGTCACTTTTCGATTCTTTTTTAATCGCATGTTGCTGCTGCTGCTGTTGTTGTTATTGTTGTTATTGTTGTTGCTGCAATTATTTAAATTGTTGCTGGCGTTATTGTTGTTGCTGCTGCTGCTGCTATTACCTAATATTGATGAATTCGGACCAAACGTATTATTTTTAAATATCAGACTTGAATTAAAACTAAAGATCTGTTCAATATGCGCGTTTTGCTTCTCATAAAATGATGCCTCAGCATTGGTGAGCAACATAAATTTTGTTGTTGGCAATTCGGTCTTACAAATGGCAAGTTCCATATTGCGAAGGCATCTATCTGAAATTAAGAAAAAACAAAATGAGATAAGAATTTTTTTTTTGGCAATCACTTAACAATCATATCTGTGGTAAATACCACATATAATATAGTCATACAAAGTAGAGTTCACACCAATGCGCGTGCTTTCTGCCAAACACAAAGAAACAGAGAGACGACGATCTTACTATAAAATTTTATGGTTCAATTGTGGCTTTTAATTTTCACCTTGTTAGAATGAGTAAATATTAAATCGATTGTTTATTTTTTATGGCTAGTTTGGTGCGACGAGCATTGCATGTTTGTTTGCTTAAGAAATTATGACAATTTGTACGAGTACATTGCCCGCCTGATTGTTTCCGCCCCTACTGACTGACTGATAGTTATCCAAGCGGCGAGCCTCATTCCCGAAGTTTTCGAAGAGTCAGTCAGTCGTTCGTCAAATGTGTGGACGGCTTTTTTGTGTGATGTTTCCTCTTCTTCTTTTTCTTTTATTAAGGTACTCAAATGTTTGCTTATTTCGATTTTATTTTTTTTTTCCGTGACGTGAATTTGTTTTATAGTAAAATCGGTGCTTTTTTACCAGAGTTAAGACTAAACCTAATTAGTAGGGGCAAATATTGAAACAAAGCATTGCGTCAAAACGACATCAAAAGATTGGCGTCGGGGATGAATTACTTTGAAGTATTTATGTGTAAAATTTAAGCGAACCGCAACAAAGGTACCGACAGCGAAAGGTTTTTTTTTGTGATTTAGAGCGCCTCGTTTATGCGTAAAATTCAAATTCATTGGAATAAATTCGCTGTAGCGATTAAATACTGGCATAGCTTTTAATTTTTTAAAGTTTCTATTACAAACATGTTATGGCCCATAATGCATCCAAAGCATTGCTACTAACTAACAAGTGAGAGTGTCATAAAATAAAGTAAATACTTTTGCAATGATTTTTGACAGTTCTTTATAGTTAATCCAATGGCATTAAGTTAGGTCCAGGGTCAGATTTAGGGTATATCGTAAAAGGTCGTTCTCTAGAGCTGCAACTTTAAATATACTTCATGAACAAGTAATCACATTACGTAAAGGATCTTTTTTTGTTTGCTTATGAAATTTATTCTCGAAAAAGACGTTGGTGGGTAATAAATCGATCGTTGAGTTTTCAAGAAAAATCAAAGCAATTCAAAGTTCCAATATTGGCTCATTACCTCTTTCCTTATGAATATTTGTCGAAAATTGGAAGAGTATGTTTCAGATTTTAACTTCTAGACCTCTACTAAGCGACTGCGGCTCTTATACAGTGGGTCAGTGATTTTTGAATTATTACAGGAAGGTCATGTTGTTCTGTATGTTTTACAGATTCTTATGATCCTCCAGTCTGTTGGTTGGTTCGGAAAGAATCATTTCATAACTATATATACCAAACCGAATGTGCACTTGCTCCGAAGCTCCGGTTTTGTCAAACCGTGAATTTTTAATTTTTCAGCCTTTTTATTGCCCTCAATTTCCTGTGACCTAGAAACTATATGGGTTATGACGAGTTCAAGCCCCAACCTCCTGGCATCGCTCTACTAATTTAGATTTTATCGCCTCCAAGTTAAGAAATAAGAGAAAATGGGAACGAAATAAATGAGACATTCAGGGAAAAATCCTACATATCATTTTTGAATAAAATTTTTGTGCCTGGGACACTGTTCAATGCTTCTAAGAAGTAAAGTATTTGCTACAGACTGTTGAATTCTTTATATAAAACAAGTTAAGTGTTTTTTATCAAAATTTCAAAATCATACAGAGCAAATGGCAAATATATTTGAATGTAAAGGGTTGATCATATGAAATTTCTAAGAAACTCGTATACGTTTTAGTGTTTACGCAATGTTAATGTTTTTACTTGAGAGTAGCTGACCTATATTCTTTCTGATAAGGATATAGAATTTTTTCAAAAAAAAAAAAAGGCAATCCTATTAATACAACGTGACTATTTTGTTTAATATATACAAAATTTTCGAAAATACTACAAAAACTAAATCGCAATAAATAAGCGCCAAATGTTCTACATTTTTACTGAAATAAACAACACAAACATTTTTAAATATCAACTGCTGCTTATCGTGCAAAATTGATAACATATGCGAGTTAACAAACGCAATGATAAGATAAACGAATTGTGGGTGTGTGCGTGCCATGCGCATACCTTATCGTAACATGAAAATGTACTACAGTAAAGCTTCAATAATTAAAACTTAAAAAATGCATTTTTTTTTTATAATTATTATTTAAATTTTAACAGTTTTTCTTTAACGAAAATAAAAGAACTATAAACATTCAATTTAAAAGTAAATTTATTTTTAATTTACACAAAGAACAAAATACAGTTTGTAAAATTAAGGATTGACTGTTCTTTGTGTTTGCACATGCATGAAAAAAATATTAAATTTTGGTCTATTGATAACGCACATAAAGCACCTTGAACTCTAAAATAATTTAGCGGCATTAAACATATTGTTATATATAAAGTATGAAAAAAGAAAAACTAATTAAGTGGCATGGTAAAATGTTGTTATATTTTTCTTCTTCTCTGTTTTGCTCTAAAGTTTTTCATTTTATATTGAAATAGCCTTTTTTTCCTCTAACCCTAATATTAATGATTAATCCTGCAGGTAAAAATTCAAAATTTGAAGAAAAATCTCAAATCTTAATTTACTAAATTCACAAAAATTTCATCTTTAAATTTATTTGATTTTTCGAAACAAAGAAACTAATTGGCCTAGACCAGTGGTCGCCAAACTTATTTGAAAAAGAGCCAAATATGTACAACGATTAAAAAAACATTTGGGAGCCAAATGATTGAACACTCAATGCGTCTCCTTGGAAAGTTTGAGTATGTCAGGATTTTATGTTGTTGTTTTTAATTTTCAGCACGATCCCAGTTTTCATCAATAAGACGACTCCTCAGTTTACTGTTGATAAAATTCATGCTTGAAAAAGATTGTCCGCATGAATATGTAGAACCGAAAAAGGAAAAAACAGCAAACTCAAACCAAGCATATTGACACAAGATATACCTTCAGCAGTTATATTTTCACTGTGGGCTTCTTTATCCAAGAAATTCGATACCAACTTGAACCACTGGAGTGTCTTCATTAATTCCTGGAGGCCATGTTGCCGGTTTGACCTAAATGCTTGTCCATTGTAGTTTTTCCAACCTCTCAGCTCCTGTAGGAGAAGGAATGAAAGACAATGATTGTTTGTCAAACATTTCATCAGAAATGACGAAATGCCGATTGTCAACTGTCAATGAACAAACCAGACCAAGAATTAAGTCATGTTTCCATTGTGCTCTCCAGTGATATAGATTTCTTAAGGAAAAATGCTTTGATTTCTGGTAGTAGGGATGCGGTTTGCGCGCCTGCCTGAGGACATTTGTGCAAGAGCCGCATTAAGTGCCAAAGAGCTGCATGCGGCTCCGGAGCCGCGCTTTGCCGACCCCTGACCTAGACTAATTGGAATAAACTTTTTTGACTGGGGCGACGTAAAGTTTTTAAAGTCTATATGAATAAGCCGGGTACGAGGAATAAGAGGCCAAAATTATTTGAGTCGTTCGCGAAATACCACTCGAAATGCTCGAACGCGTTACGAAAAATATTTGAAAATGTCAACTGTCATAATGTTGCACACTACTTTTCCAAGTAATAAATAGCAAATTCTGCCTGGTGAGTCAATTTGCGTTTCTTTGATACGATCCATTTCTGAGGCGCTGCAAATATCTTATTTCTCCGCCAATCCTCATTTGAGAGATCGTGTTTGCTGCAACTTTTACTTGGAAAAACAAAAATCTAAAAATATAAAATCTAGCTTTTGGAATTTGAGCTACTGGTTTTTTGAGTGTGGCAACTCTAATGTCATTCGTATTATGACAGAAAACTATTTCTTATATTTTCAAGGAAATGGGCCGATATACGCTTGAACAATGTTGGGAAATAATAACATTTTTACTTTTCTACCAAAACTGTAAGAAAATTACGTCCCAGTTTCTCGAAGCTCATTTCCACCTCACATCTGAGGCACAGAAAATCCACACGTCATTGGTGAGAAGACAATGCACTTTCAACGAGTAGCTGTTTGGTGTGGTTTCTGAATCGGCGGTATCATTGGGTCATTTTTCTTTAAGGATTTTTAGTGGCTTATTTTCGAAGATTTTGACTTGGCAACATTTGGTTTTAACAAGCCATGCAACAATCGCGTTATTAGCCGTTTTGGTGATGTGAATTTGCCACAGCGCAGCTGCGATTTGACCACGTTAGAATATCATTTGTAGGGAGCCGTTAAAGATAAATGTTACGCTAACCATCCAGCAACGATTGGGGCTCTTAAGGACGAACTAGGTGTAGCCATTGGACAAGTAGAGCTCCTCACAGTCCAAAATGTATTGGATTCATCGTAGGTGCTACTGCAAGGCCATAATTAATCGGAAGGATTGTACTTTCAAATTAAAAAAAAAGCGCATAGAAAAAATTATTTGTTTTTTTATTTATAACCAAATCAAATTCCAAATCATAAGTGGTCCTCCCTATAAGTTGTGTTCCCCTTCATTTCCAATTAATGAGTTTGGTGACTTTGTAAAAGTTAAAGCACTAAGAAATATATTTTCAATGTAATACATACTGTTGATAAGAAAAACAAATTGTTTCTAAGGTCTCAGGAATAGAGCTTGCCAGAGAAACACAAATTGATGTTTATGGTATGGAAAAATGTCATCACAATATGACACTTTTTGTTCCTTAACAAATTTCTTAAAAAAGTGACATTGAGCGTGGTGAAGACATAAACTGCAATTTTTCAAAGGATGCCATTTAGTGAAAAAAAAAACTTTCACCAATCACAGGAAAAAGGTCGAATCTTGGAACATAGGCAAATCTCTTTATTTTTTCACTATTCGCATTATATAGAAAGTAAAAATGACTTGATAACTCAAAAGCTTGTAAACTACATTTGAACATTTATAGTACGTACGAGTATACTCGTATCTAAAAACAAATGATTATGATTGTGAACGCCTGTAATGAATTTGTAACAAGGTTATTGCATGCAAATTTGTCATCGCTGCACGCAATTGTAGAAGTAGGAATCGGTCTAATACCATATATTTTTGTACAAACAACGGTAATGTATTTTTTATTTTATTCTTTTTAGAATTTTTTACATTTTGCTTTTATTTTCACTGGATTTGATAATTTTATGTATGGTATGTAAATATGAGTATCTGAACGCTGATTGTAGGCACAACAACAAAACTATTTACTCAAATACAAATCTACATACGTACTAACATACGTAAAGAATCATTTTAGTTTATCACCGGAAGTTGACTGGACTACTTGGATAAACATGTCATTATAATAAATATGATGTGAGGACTTTTTCATCATTATTCACAAAGATGCAATTTAAAGAATTAAATCAAAAATGTCATATATGATATATGTATGAATGCAATTGATAAGAAAAATTCGTGAAGAAACTTCAGAAGCATGGGCATTAGAATGGTCCGATTAAAACATTGTTATAGACTTTAATTTGTAGTAGTGACAAAATGTTTATATTAGTCATTAAGACAATATTTTTAAAAGATTACTTAAGATTACTTACTTGATTCGCGCATTGCTTTCAAACTCTTTAAAAAGAGTTACATTTAAGAAAAACTGTTTTGTTTTAAGCCATCAGCTTTGAAAATTTGATATTATATCTATAGATGTCACCAATTGAGGATTCCGAAATCTTTTCGCCACTTATTCAGTTTTCGCTCATTTAGTCCGAAAGTTAAATCGACTTAAATCGAAAAAAGTTATAGAGGAGAAATGTAAAAGAACAAAAATGTATTCAGGTAATGTGCTTTGAAGCTTAAATGTTTCCAGCACAATATCTTGACTCATATTCTGGCTTCTACAGCTTCTTTTATGCAATATACGAGTATGCGACTTTAGTTTCTGAGCAAAAGTTGTGGTACTGCACAATGCTTTCAAAATATGGCGCATATTAGGGATGCCAATCCTAGGATATCGGTAGCCCAGCCTATTTAAAGCTCCGAAAATCGCAGGTTTAGTCGCTTTCAATACCGAGATTGATTAAGATTTTTTTTTTTTCAAAATTTCCTCTTTTAAACTGTAAAAAATTGTTAGAATTCCGAATGTTAAACAAGTTTTGCTCATGCAAAAAATTTTTTTTAAGACATCTGACTTTGTCTTCTCTATCGGATAATTTCCAAAGATGATATTTTAGCCATAACAAAATGTTACAATGAACAAGTTGACTTTTTCAACCTCAAAACTATCGGATATTGCATCATACTGCATGGTAATGGCTAAGCTACTGGTCCGATTTTGATGAAATTTGATATGTAGACAGATTTAACCCTAGGTAAGGGTTTTAAAAACTCTTTTTTTTTCATTTAGTAGACGTGGCACCGCTCCTAATGGGAACAAACGCTGTCACGGCTGAGCCACTGCACTGATTTTGATGAATTTCGGCACGGATTCATTCCTAGGGAAAGATATTTGTTTTCTAGTGGATGGTGCCACGCCCCTAACAGGAAAATATGTTTTCACTGACATACTATTGAACCTATTTTGATGAAATTTTTTTAGATAGATTGAGTTCGAAAGAATTATATTTGTTTTTAATGGGTGGTGCCACGCCCTTAACAAAAAAATATGTTTTTAAAGCTAAACTAATGAACCAATTTGATGAAATTTGTTTTTAAAAGGGTGGTGTCGGGTCCCTGGTTGGAATACATTTTTCACAGAATAAAGTATCGTAGTTTTATGGGCATGAGAAAATTCATTGAGTGAAGTAACTAAGTTCAGGTCTTACTTTTTACTGTAGAAAACGGTCTTCTGAGACAAATATTTAAAGAGGTTAGCTGCACCAAAACTAAACTTATCGTTTCATCAGGTTTGTGGCACTTCTCAAATTAACACAATTTAAAAAAAAAAATCGACTAACATAATTAAATCTACTTTATTGATCAGAGTTTATACCATAAAAATTATAGCAGCAATAAAATGAACATTAAAACATAACAGCTAAAGATATTTCAATTCACCTGACTGGTGTGAAATAAAACTTTTAGCTTTTATTTTAATGCATCCCACAAGTAAAAACTTAGATACCTACTGATCGGATTAATGATCGTTGAACGCCTATGCACTAAGTATTTTTAAAAATGCATAAAGCCCGCCACATTAAAAACATAGCACTATGCGATGCGATTGTTGTACGTACGAACGGCCATATGCACGAGTACCGTTTGTGGATAAACTCAATTTATTTATTTTGATGCATTGCACTTTAAAAGATCAGCGCATGTAAAACTTGAATTTGACAGTTTGTTGCCAAATCATGCGAAATAAAATGAAAAAAATATCAAAGTGCCCACATAACAATATCTGTGCATGCACCGTACATCTATTCGTATATTTTGAGTATCTGAGGGGCAAGATCGCTATGGGCACAACTACAGTATTCAAATAAAGTGAATATCGAATAAGAGCTGAAATAAAAATTGCAAATTAATATTTAGTTATGCACATTTTTTGTTCCTCTTTTAATGAAAATTGTGCTGAATGAAACAATTTGCTACGTTCGGTCCAAAAACTAAATAAATTATTTATGAGATTGGAAAAAGCGAAAGCGGCTTTTGCCGAAAATATTTGAGACCTCAGTTTTTATTTCGATTTGCATGTGATCTGACCATTTTATACTGTACAAAAGTATGTAAAATTGTGCACTCCGTTAAAATAAACCAATTATTTGATTAATAATATGATTTATATATATACTATTAGGGTGTTTGTTATAGTCTTATACCAAAATAATTTTTTCAAAATTGTTTTTTCTTTTCTTTAGAATGTTCCTCAGTAGTATATACAGAACATTATAGATTAACAAATGTCACACATGAAATCTTTAGAGCTGCCAAACTTGCAGTTGACTAAATGCTCAAGTATGTAATATATATTTTATAAGAGCCAATTTCCGGAAAGACGGAATGTCTTGTATACATTGGAAATTCAACGTTTCAAAAATAATTAAAAGTATTGATTGCCTTAAATTTTAGACTCTTTTTCAAGAATTTATTTAAAAAAATTAAACAAACTAAGTTTGTTCCTCATAATCAATATTCAATCCTCGTTTGATCCAATTTTCAGAACATTTTAGATACTTAGTTTTCGGTGTGACCATCAGAGCGTCTTCTATTTTTCCAGCGGTTTTTTTTTTAGTCAATAGTCACAGGTAGTCATATTGGAATAATTTGGTGCCTGTTGGATAGTATTCGTTCACTTCTTGGTCAAAAAGTATAGATAGTGAGCATTGTGCGATGGTGCTTTATCATGGTGCAAGATCCAAGAGTTGTTTGCCCTCAGATCCGGTCTATTTTGGCGAATTGTTTCAAACAAACGTCTCATAACTCCGAAATATCACCCCTTGAAAATTTTCCAACTTACAAGAATTCATGCTGTATAACATAAATGTTGTATTGAGCCACAAATAGCTCATTTTTCGTATTCTACACATCGCTGATGTACAACACCGTTGTAATCTATAAAAACCGTAAGCATCGCGACGTGGTGTTTTCGGTCTTGGCTCACGTTTGTTTTCGATTGAGTATCGTTGTCAAAACACTTTGTCAACATTTCCAATGTCTATGCACCATTGAATCCGTTTTTAACGCAAACAAGAATACAAGTTCTTTGATACGAAGTCATTTCCATTTCTAAAATCATGAAAATATTGAAAACACACACAGAGGCAAATGTACTCAAGACGGCCTAAATTTTACAAATGTAAAGCCATGACGCCGCAATGGTGAGAATGTCAATGACAGATGTGGCCACCTAACAAAAGAATAATAACTCAAATCCATTGACTGCGAGTGCCACACGGTGGTCATTCTTGAAATTTTTTTGATCAAGGTGATATATTTTATAATATATGCATACGAGTATATCTCAGTTTAACATCCTGTTCTCGACAATAATGTACTTCCACTACTGATATTGTAACTCCGACAACTTCTATAGGGATAATTCTATAAAAACCAATCCACTCGATATCAGTGGCATAAATGGTATATCTAACTACGAGTAATAGATAGCAGAAAAAACAATACTCTTTCAACCCATCCACAACATGACACCTAAATTTTCATTGGATCTTTGACTAGTAATCAAATAAAATAGGGGGCATTTAGCAACACTAAATGACTATTTTTGTTTGTATGCTGAAATTCAAGCCTCAGAGAAAAAAGCTTGATACACTTATATCTAATTTTGTTACTCCAATAGGAGCGTATAGCCCGAACAATAGTTCTGTAATCATTTTAATCCCTGGCTCTTGACTTCTGCTTTGCAACTCAACATTCAGCGCTGGGTATTCTTCTACATCTGATACCTGGGGGGTTGCAACAAGGATAGCCAAGCTTCTGTAGCGGAGGCCAGTTATATTATAAGAGTTTCACTGAGTTCCATGATTTCCAGTAAGAGTTTAGCTTAGCACATCATTTAGTACAATAAGAAACTACAAGGGGATCAGTGAAATAGACGAGAAATCGATGTGACATTCAAAGTTCTCATAGTCCACTTAAATAATATTAATACGTTTGATACTTAGCAGCATTTCTTGCTTACAGTGTTTGTAAATTGATTCTGTATATCACCTATTTAAGGTAATTGTGAATAAAATGAAGCATATAGCATATGTAGTATATAGTGAGCATATGAAGAGCATAGAGGCTCGATTTTCATTCGCATATTTTCACCAAGATCACACAGGGGTTGGCTATATTATTCTCACATAAGCGATTTCTACGGTACATATCTTGCGGTCTATGCATTGATCTCTCAAGTTTACTTTATATACAATTGAGAATAACCTTAGGTCAAAGTTGACGGACGAGCTCAAAATTAGGATTGTTATGCTTTTAGTGTGTATATTGTTATGCCCCGAGTATATAAATAATTCACCAATAAGAGCGATTGTGTTCGCTGTTGCTGTCCAGCTTCATGAGTTCCAAGATGTCAACTTTAAGCGCTGAATTTCGGAAATGATTTGATGAAAACGGCCGTATTTGCAGAGTTTTCGAGTTTCCCAGTTCTCGATTCAATTCAATTTTTTCATAGCAAATGATTTATTCGAGAAAAATATATAATTTATACAAATAAATATTTTAAGATGGTGGTAAGGCTACTTATTTTGAAATAGATAGCTTTAAATTTCATCCTTAGGTATAGCCACTTATTTTGGTTCGGACGCTTGTCGTTCGACACAAATAATAGAAATTGCAGAGGTTAACTAAGGTTTTATCTTCAGATCTGTGTTTTGTCACCACCAATATCATAGACGCCTAATGTGTCACTTTAAGATCCTAACAAGTTCAACAGCTCTTTTCTAAAAATGAGCAACGTGAGTTGGAAACTTAAAATATCATAGGTGAAGTATCGTATGTATATAAAATTAACTTGACACCCTTACACGTGATATTTTTCTTTGAAAACTATCTTACCATCTGTACGTATGTTAGTGTTGATCGTTCTATAACATTTTGCAAACAAGTGAATACAAAAATTCCCCTACACTCAAATGACAATTTTTTTTTTTTTTTTGTGTGGTAAAAAATCTCCCTTTCTTTTAACAGGAATAGATATGTAATGATAAAAACAAAATCAACAACCTGCTACAATATGTGATCATGAGAAAGCAGCAGAAACAACACAATGAACAGGGTATAGGGCCATTAAATTATTCTACCGTTACGAACATAAATCTAACCCCTATTGTATGAGTATGCAAGGCATATAGTTGGCACACATGTATGTACGATACCAAGATACCAAATTCAATCTGTTTTGTTTCGGTCTCCTTGTTGTAGCCATGTACTCGTACAAGTATTGAATACTACTCGTATATAACTCTACGTCTCGCACGATGATACTCGTACAAGTGCTTGTAGCTTGTCTACTTTGTACATCATGTTTTTTTTTTTTTTTCTTGATTTCTCAGTTCTACCGAAAAATAATCATGTGTGTTACTGTGTACACATTGCATGTTATGTCTGAGATAAGGTTTTTCAGTATCGGTATCAATGTCACAGCAATTCCAGTTGGGATGACAAAAACAAAAGAAAAACCTTGAGTTCTCAATTATATATGATTTCAAAAGACTTAGATAGACTTAGAGCTGCTTACATTGGCTATGGATTCTGATTGAACGTTTTTTTTTTTAAGGAAAGTACCCTGGGAATAGATGTTATGCTACGAAACTGTTTTACTTTTCAAAGAACTATTAATTTTACGATATTGCCAAGGAGCGCCGCAGCTACTGTATTCACTTAAAAAAAGTAATTAACCCTATTTTATTTGAAATAAACCTTAAAATTTCTAGTTTTACTATAGATTTCATTACTTACCAGTAATTTTACTTTTTTGTATCCAAATTAATTACAGCTTTAACTGCCGCTTATCATGATGATGCGTTTTATTTTCTGCTTTTTCGGATTTTTTTTTGTGTCTTGTAGCTTAGTACGATATTTCCAAACCAAATCAAACGAAATCAAATCAAAGCAAAGGTATCCAAACAAAAAGGTCAGGTGTACTCAACATAAAGGGTACAAATACAAATGCACACTCCTCAGCCGTTAACAGAATTTGGCTTAATCCGTCCAATTGATGTTTGCAAGTCGTCGTCTCCAAAAACTAACTGTCAGATATTTTAAGGGGTATATTTCTTTGTATGTATTGTTGTATTGCATTAGTATATGCTTAGCTCATATGCATTTGTATCGATGTTAAAACAAAGCAAAAAGGAGACTGGATCACACGCACAAACAGATTTACTACCAAAATCATCAGCCAGCAAAAGTAAAACAAAAAACCACCGATCTTTCGATATACGATTAACTTGAAAATATCTGCTGCTGTTGCTCAGTTTCAGTTTTCCTTTTTTTTTTTTTTTTGTATATAGAGATACAAAAAACGACAGATGCTGCTGTTTGGACTAATAGTTGAATATACTGAAGAAAGATACTTGCATCTACATATGACTTGAAGTTGTGCACATCAGGGAACGTTGTGAAGGTTCGTTTATTCGTTTACTTTCCAAACGAATTTAAGGAACACATGGAAAAACACTGATTGTGGGACCACTGTTTACACAGAGAAAAAACAACATAAAACCTTTTTTTTATGCACCGAACACATGCAAAACTTTTGCTGTTTATAAGAAAAATATTTTGATTTTTTGTTTTTTTTTCAAAGACCATTCATTGTTTTAGGCCTAAATTTTAATTATTTTTGTATAATTTTTCAAAACTGTTGAATCTAAAAAAACACAAAAATTATTGCGTGATATAACATTTGTTTGTATTGCTAAAAATTCAAAAATTAGTAAATTTGAAAATTTAATTTAAAAAAAAACTGTGTACATGATCAAAATATGATGTTTTTTATGAGATTTTTGGTCATTTTGTTAAATACTGTGAACCATGCTTAGATTCAACTCACATTCTATACGAAGACTTTAAGCAGTTTGCCCCTGTTAAACACCAGAGTTAATATCAAAGTTTTCAAAGCCTATATTGATTTGTAGTCTGCAATCATTAGATGTTTTTTCCTTAGGATTTTTTGTCGAAGAAGTTGACACCCATGCCTGTAAAGAGTTTACAACCAGCATATAAGGAATGTGTTTGCAATATTGGGGTCCACACGCTTCATTAGAAAAATTAGCACCAAAATGGAGGAGTGTTTTTCTCCTCACTTAAGAATGAGATGGATAATACTATACGAAATCACTACCTGGAAAAGTTAAGCCTTCCAGATTTATCGTCAGATGCTCTGACTTATCGTCAGATGATCAGCTCGTAAATTACTGAAGAAAATTTGACGAAATGTATTACTAATTAGATTAATACACGGTTATTGAAACCTTAAAAATTATTCTTAGATGGTGATGTATGCAAAAATTATTCAATGGGGTTAATTATTGGATTTTAATGAAATTTTTCACATGAAGTCAATCCGAAGTTTTTTCTTACTATTTGATACTCATTAACTTTAATCGACATTTTCGATATTTTTCGATTTATGTGTATTCATAATTCTTTGAAACAACCCGTTTTTCATAAAAATCAAACGTCCAACAGACATATCTTGGATCTTTTTCGCAGAAAAACGGTGCTATTGTGAATGAACAGTCAGGGCTGTTTAATTTTTCTACCATATGTAAAATATGTTAAAAAATTCATCATTCAAAAGTTTTTTAAGCATAATGGCATACTATAATAAGAAATTGCATTAAAAAGTAGTTTTATTTAATAAAATGTATTTAGGAGATGGCGGACAAATTGCTAAGTAGATTCGTCTGCAATGGGCATGACGTACAAACGTGTTTCACGACTCAGCTTTTTAAAGCCTAGCGCGCCAAAATCGTTAAATCGCCCCTAGCTAATATATTCAATACAATACATTCTCTACAAAACAGCTTACATCAGCCAATACCAGGCAATAGTGCCAATGTGAAAGCTATATCAAAAAACGGGATACAAAAACGAGTTAAGTGTAAAAGTCATACTTATGAGCCATTTCGACTTTTATCTAATTCAAGAACCTTTTTGAACTGTTATTACCCTTTTCGGTACTTCAGATGCTTTTCGGTACGGTCCTTTTTGACTTTTTCAATGTTTTATGATAATCTTCGACCATTGCAACGTTTTCCGTTATGGACCAAGAGCCCGCTGTAGAAAAGTCGAGTGCATAAGATTACAGGATGGGATGTACGGAAAAGATAGAGATGCATTTTAGTGAAACTAAACCACCAGAGTTGCCTTACCCGAAAATGTGGATATACACTATATGTGAATAAGATTACAGCTTGAAAAATATGCCAAATGATAGAACTCGAAGAGACTAAATAGAATATATTAGATAGCATTGTTGAATTCTCTACTAAACACCACCGGTTGCCACCGGTTTTTTAGGTAAATTCTTTTTAATAAAGATTACAGCTTAAAATGTGTACTAAATGATAGAGTTTGAATAGGCTAAATAGAATATGTAGGGTTGTCTTGTCTTGACTTTTTTTGGGCCAATTTTTTTACATGGTGGCATGGGTGGCAACCCATGTTTGAGACAGGATTTGACAAAACAACCCCATATATTATATTTGCTCAAAATTTTTGATTATTTAAGGTTTTTAAGCTTTTTTGACTTTGATAGTTAAAATAAATTAATGGTGGTTTTCCAGAACATCAAATAAAAACTTAAATGTTGTAATTTTTGTGCAACTATTTTTTTCTTATCCCAGAATTTCATTTATTATTTTTTTTATTTCTGCCAATTTATTGTTCATAATTACTAAATTTTAAATAGAGGGATCATTTCACTAAGAAATCAATCGAACACAGTGCAGCCTGTCACAATATTCGATAAGAACGTTAAGACTGGGGGCATAGTAATGCAGAGCTTTGAGTAGGTCCATTTTTAACATTTTATTTTTATATAAGAATGCAGTGTACATACATAAGTAACATTATAAAAACATCAAATTTTGATCATATTTTTTACTAGCAAAAATTAACTATAGAAATCAAATTCTTCAAGTATCCATATTAAACCAATGAGTTTTGTTGAGACTTAAAAAAAATTTAATTTTGTTGCATTGTTTTACTACATACATAATTTACTTATATCAGTTTTGAGTGAAACAAATAGATATATTGTGCACAGATTTAGTTTTACCACGATATCTATCGGATTGTATCAGAATAGGCAAATTGTGGCAATCGGTACCTGCGAACGCACATTACTCTAATGTGGATATGGTATAAGAAAGATTATATTTTTACACTGTTGTTGTTTTTATTCTTTGAGTTGTTGTAACTTAAGACACGAGTAGGTAGCACAAGTTTTTATTTAATTGTATCCGCGCGTAGATCAACCAAAATCTGACGAGTTGATTTGATTATTAAAGTTTATTTATTTTTATCTTGTGTATTTCATTTGTTTGAAACATATTTTGCATAAATTGCACTTTTATAAATTTCCACTCTTTGAGCAGAATAAATCACAAAGAAATTCATCATGATCTTTTTTTGCATAAAAGTAATTCGTTACTTTTTGCAAGTATTGCAATTACTTTTTCAACACTTTGCTTTTGTCAATTTGTTTTTATTAATTTCTGCTTATAATTCTTTATTTGTTTATAGTAACGCACAGAATAAAAAAAAAAACAAAACCAAGAGCAAATCCCGCACTATTTACTCACGAAACTGTCGGTGTCAACTGATTCCACTCCGTTTGTCTCACTGTGGATCGAGTCTAGAATTATGAGCACGGAAAGTAAGCGATAAAAAACCGTAAAGTTTGCTTCTGCTTTTCGCATTTTTTTCTGTTGATAACATGAAAAAGTGAGAGTCAAATCGGGAGTAGACTTCTTATCTACATGAACGCGCACACATACGTTCCGGACTCGAAATGCTTTGGCACAATTGAACAATCAACAATCGCCAAAATTAGCACAATTTTAAAAAGATTTATGATCGCGCACTTCTTATTAACTGCATTTTAATTTTGGCATAGGTATATCTTCAGAATTAATAGATCACTACTGCGAATGTTTTTTTAAAAATTTTGAATTTTAAATTCATTTGCGTATTCCGTGAGTAATCATTTTGGTTTCGACCATCCGAACGCGTTTTGATCTCTTTTCTTGTGTCTACACAAAAATATCGACGATTCAGTTCTCAAAAGTAGCAACGACAAGAGCACGAACATTTTTTTTCACTCAAAATCTGTAGCGAAATTTGTGACCAAAAGAAAAAATAAAATCAAAATGATTGTATCGCAATCTCTACAGGCACACACATACATATAGTATGGGTACGTTCCCCGATATTCACCAAGTAGATACTAAAGAGTGTGAGTGTATCTTTTTTTAGAAAACCAAATATTATTTGCCTGTTGTGAAGTAAAGTGCTCACTAAGTTAATAGTAGGTGAGCGTCTTTGAGAGTACAGTAGACGCACCACAATCAAATTCACTTGCTGCAATTGTTTTCGTTATGAAAATTTTAACCCTGGCAATGCTGTAGCCATTGATCGAGTCAGAATAGTTTCACAAGTTAAATCATCGTATTAGCCGGTATGCCTAATATATACATAGTACATATGCACATGCTTGTAAATGTTGTTAGTAAGCAAGAGCAGTAGTAAATAGCGCTAATAATAATTCCTCGGAAAGGTACAGCCCATTAAAGCTCCTTTCAAACTGACTATCCTTTTATATGTATATACATATGTATGTTAGAAAAAAAAAACCAAATTTCGTTTATTTAAAGAACTAGAACAAGAAGAAGGAGTAGAGCTTGAGCGTTCTTAATTAGTCCGCCATGACTGTATATGAGAAAATGATTTGTTTGAATATAAATTATTATACTTAATATAGAGTTAGATAAACATTTGATAAAATTCTTCAATCAACATTTACCTCTGTCATATCCAAGTATAATATGTTTGACTCAAATAAATATTGACTACTTTATATCAAATTTGGAACAAGCACCAGGTTGCAATCAAAGGTCACATAGACCTTATGCTTCCCACAATTTTGGGTATAAGACACATTCACCACGATACTCCCACCCCACAAGGGGCATACCTCACAATGCCACCTCCAGCGGCTCCTGACATACTGTGATACCAGAAAGTCTCCGGTCAGCCTTCGTGGTAAGCTACAACGCAATGAGCTACTATCAGTTTGGTTTCCTTTTTTTTAGTGACACGCCTCTTTGACGTGGCCTGATCATAAGTTCAGAATTGTTAACATAAGTCACATAAGTCTTTCATAACAAAGAAATATGCTCATAGGTAAAATTGAGAAGCAATCAAGATCAATATCAAGCTCTACTTTGTTTTTATTCATACGCCTCATCCGTACACCAATTTTCCTACAATTTTCGACTGCATTATGGTTGGCACGCTGAAAACATGGATGACAATAGTAATACTAAATATGTATGTATGTGAGTGAGTTAGCTACCTAATGAATCTCGCTAATTTTACTGATCTAGCTCTATGATTTCGAAAGTTATAAAATAATCTTTGTTTATAAACACTACTTCAAAGGAACTTTGTTAGTTCCTGCTAGCTGTTGTTCTAGTCCCGGTTTCGAGTCCCAGAAATGTTGGTAACTTTACCATTTTTCAAATAGTCATCTTTACAACTTAAATATTCATTCTTTATAAATAAAAGTAAACATTTTTCTTGGGTTCTGTCTTGTCTATGTCTGCCAGGTCAAATCAAATTGATTAAACTATGAATTGGAAGTAGCACAATGAATCCTTAGATGTGTAGGATATCTTTTGAAACAAGACATCGTAGCATTCTCCAACAAGTGCATTGTATCCCAGTGAGAGTAAAGAGCTCGTTGTAGAGGCCATCAAGAAAGCCTTTCAATGTCTGCCTGGGAACAGCAAACAAAGTTCTACCTTTAAAAGTTTTTCTCACTACATCTTTACTCTACTCTCGTACACACATACGAGTACAATACAACACATTGCCAAATCGTACGCATGTATTGAATTATTTTATATGGGTGCCGTCTCTTGCGTATTTTGTATTTGTTTACTACGACTCGTTACGCTAAATGATCTTAAATATTTTCATGAATGAAAATGAGTTTTAGTTGGAATTCAATACAAACTAAACAATAAAAATAAATATCGATGTTACTTTTCTGTGTAAAAAATATCCGGAATTGTTAAATAAATCAAAACAAAATTATTTATTCATTAAAACTTCTTTTGTCGCCTTCAAACGGTTAATAAGGAATATTATTTTGTTGACATGAAGCTCTCGCGTGAGATTGTCCGCCGGAAACGGTTAGATTTGTGTAAGGACAATCAGAGCTGGTGATTACGATTACAGTAATCCTTAAAAACAAAAAAACGTCTTTTTTTTGTATAAGGAGATTTTTTTTTTTTTGGATTTTTTGGTAAGTACATAGCATATTACATACAATTACTTTGTTTACGATTACTTAAAAAAATCTGATTACTGTAATCGTTAATCGAAGGCTTTAAGATTACTATTACTGTAATCGTAATTGCGACTTTTTATACCCTACACTGAGGGTATATTCACTTTGTCTCTCCGTTTGTAACACCTCGAAGGGGGCGTGGCAGGTATGGAAAAGTATATATATTGTTGATCAGCGTCACCACCTGAGTCGATTTAGCTACGTCTGTCATCGTCGATTTAGCTACGTAGCTTTTTCACACACAGGTCACATCTTCTTGCAGGCATCTTGCTATTGAAAATGGGCGAAATCGGTTGACGGACACGCCTACCGCCCATACTCTATGTAAATTTACCCAGGCCAATTTTGAAAAAAGTTGCAGCGATTTTGATGAAACTTGGTGATTTGGTGCACATGTGAACCAAATTAGGATTAGGCTGGGTTTCAAGTTTCCAAAAGGTCGTACAGGGGCGTGGCACAGCCCTAAATTTTATTATTTAAACTACCATATCTTGTAAGCCGTTCGGATACATATCAAATATATCTTGAATTAAGATAAAAGTGGGCGGAATCGAGAAAATGGGCGTGGCATTTTTCAACTGTTAAAAATTTTGATTCCGTATACCTCAGAATTGGCACAAACGATTTCCATAAAAATTTTGGGGATGATGCCGCTGAAAGCAGTCATCAATACAATCTCAGCTACTTTACTTAAAAAACTCGCTCAAGGGCGTGGCACCGCCCACAATATTTATAAACGTTATATAAATGGAACTAACAACGTAATCGTTATGAAATTTAATGAGGTAGATAACTTCCTATAAGGTCTCTTTTAACAAAAATTTGGTTCAATAGCAGGGGAGAAGTGGGGGTTGTGGGCACCGGGGGGGTTGTGGGCACCCCTACGTATCTTTTCACAAAATGAAGATTGAGTTTCGTTGGTAACGTCATTCGCAAGGGTAATTACCCTATGTATGATTCATGTCAAATATCAAAGTAAACGGACGCGTTTGCTTTTGGAAATGAACGAATTGGTTTTTTTTGGGCTTTGAAAAGGTGGTGAAGTTTTTTTCAAACATTTTCAATAGTGTATCAATCAAAGTGGATCGATTGGAAAGGTAAGTGTAATGTATTTTTATTTAGTCGAAGTATTATGCTGAATGGAACAATATCGATTTGAACCAAAAAATTTATGCATAAACATTTTTTCATTACTTTTTAAAATGTCTGCTAAAGTTGGTTGTGGGCACAAAAATTGGGTGGGTTGTGGGCACCCGTTTTTTTCCACGAAATCACAAAAAATTCCACCAAAAAATATGAACGGTGAACGTAGCCTACTATGATTGATATTGTTTTTTAAACTTTAGTTCCATAGAATTTTGTTTTGTTTGAAATTTTTGCCACCCCAATTGACCGCAGCCAACTAAATCAATTGTAACATCTGCGATCGAGGTTTTCATATGAAATGTGCAGGCATGCGGGCAAGCTATTATACATGTCAAAATTGTATTTCCGACGATGAATAAATCCTATGCAGGCTTTGAGATTAATAAACTGTCATTTTGTTCATATTAGTTGTGGTTTTTTTTTTCATATTTTTCCATTTGTAGCATTTTTTCCAAGGGTGCCCAAAACCCCCCCTAAAAAAATTTTTTTCTCAAAATGATGATTTTACGAAAGTCCATGTAAAATTTTTTTGCATGACGGAATCGGGTATGTTTCTTTATAATTAGTTAGTTTAGGTGTCTAGCTTTACACAGATACCCATATGTCCAAATAATATGCACTAGGTCGGTAATTATAAGCCGAAAACAAAACTATGCCCACAACCCCCACTTCTCCCCTATCTGTGCGCGTGGCACCTCCCACATAAGCAAAAAACGTTTATTATTATACATAGATAGTGTGCTATGAGAGTATTCTCCATAAAATTTGGTCTATAGATGTCAGTTACTATAAGCTTTAAAAATAAATGAATTTTGACAGGATTGCATTTGTGGGCGTGGCACCTCCCATATAAACATAAATTTGTAAGCGCTGTTTTAAGTGAACTATTGCAGCAATTGCTATGAAATTTAATGTAAGTGGTTCAGTTGCTATAGAGTATATCTGAATCAAAATTGGCTGAAATAGGACTAGTGGGCGTGGCACGGTAAGTGGCAAATTTATCGAAATATGTGAGCAATCATACTAAAATTTGGTGTAAGAGGTTTGCTTATGGAAAGCTTTTTCTGGATCAAAACCGGGCTGGATTGTACCAGTGGGTGTGTCACCGCCCTAAATTTTAAATTTAACTGCGGCACATATCGCAAACTATACAAGCTATTGTGCTGAAATTTATTATTAGGATGTCGATCACGAATATAGTTTATTGAACCAAAAGTGGGCGGAATTGGACAAGTGGGCATGGCATATTTCTAATTTTTCATATCTATTCGATTTTTTTCAACATTTTCCTTATTCTTTTGACTTTTTCAACTTTGTAACTTTTTCCAATATATCCTATATGTATTTGTTCGACTTTTTCAACTTTCTTCATTAGTTTCGTTATTTTTTCGACTTTTTCATCCATTTTGAATTGTTTGAAGTTGTTTCAACTTTTTTAGAGTTTTTCAACCTCTCTCAACTTTTTTCAACATTTTGCATATATTTTCGACTTTTTCAACATTTTTGAACCTCTGTCAACCTTTCTAACATTTCATATTTTTTTCGACTTATTCAACCTCTCCAACGCCTTTTTAACATTTATTTAAAAGGTACTTTCAGCGCAGTGTAGGCAGGGCCGGGGTAAGGTTATGTGCCGATCGTACGCCAATAAAATTTTGTCGCCCCCAAAACTAAAAAAAAATTATAAGATGTGAAAAAATCGAATTTTTTAATAAAAACAACAATTTTTTTGATTAACATAAAGATATTTTGGATGAGCAAAAAAAAAGAAAGAAAAAAAAGGTCCTCCTTTTCCAAAATTTTGCCGCCCCCGTTTCCTTGCCGCCCATACGCCATGGCTTCGGTGGCGTATGCGGTAATACGGCCCTGAGTGTAGGGTATGTGAATTTCAGCCTGGCCGAAGATAACACCTTGACTTGTTTAAAATTACAATTGCTGCAATCGTAATCGTCTTCGTTGAACGATTACAGTAATCCTAATTTTAAGAATCGTAATCCTAGACGCAATCAATTACACATGTAATCCTTATCGCCCAGCTCTGAGTACAATACATGAGTTCTGAACTACGACAACACTCAAAAAAAAAAGTGTTTGCCACGTATGATATTGATGAAACTATTTCAAATTTTTGTGGGAAATAATAAAATTTTTATACCAAAAACTTTCAATTTTACAATTATATGAATTTTTGGTGCAAACATTTTATTATTTCACAAAAACCCTTGAAATAGTTTTTGCAAACACTTGAAATAAATCCATCTATATCATACGTGGCAAACACTTTTTTTTTTTTTTTTTGAGTGAGGACAACGTCACATAAGGCCATCATTAAGCCCAATTTCCATGTGATCTTATCTTATCTTATTTTATCAAATATCAGGGAGGACATCACATGCTATTAAGATAGCAAATGTATGCTATTCACTCTCGCATTCTCCAAGCGCATTAGGTTCTGTTCGCATGCTTTTTTTTTTCTTACAAAAATTTGATTTGATATCCCTGATATGGGATGAAATAAGATAAAATAAGATCACATGGAAATTGGGCTTTATGCAAAGGTTTCTATCCACCATCCATTAAGCACCGTTTTCACCTGATATTGTGAAGCACAATAAAAAAACACATTAGCTGTATTCACGATCTGTAGTATTTTTAGTAAATGTTTACAATTTTTGCTACAGAATGTGAGCGCTCTAAAATGCTTTTTGTTTGTTTTGACGTATGTTAATATTAATATACAATATTGGCATGTACAAACTTTCCTTTATTTTGCTAAATAATTTGCGAAATCTTTGACAAAATATGATATGGCAACTTCGCTCAACAATTGAACAAATATTATACAAAAGTTACAATAGGGTTTTGACATTAGCCGTGTTTTTTTTGACGCGGTTACCCGCTAAAAATATTTTTTGTATGAGAAATTAGTCGGCGATATAATTGCCGCTTAAATATTAGTCGCGCAAATAAGCGTTGGAGTATTCACAATTGGGCTGGTAAATATGCGATTTGGCAGCACAGTTTCACAAAGTTTCCAATTTTTAATCGAAAATATTTCATCTCTAGACGTCAAATAGGAAAAAGTAAATATTTATATTTAAACAATATTTTGAAAAGACACAGACTAAATATGAAATATTTATTTGTTATCGAATTTTGCCGTTTAAAAAGGTAGTATATTTAAAATTATGATTTACTCTAGTTAAATTTTTATTTATTGTGCAGATACGCGCTGTTAGCTGGTGCGTCAATTGAAAACAACTATGAAAGACAAAGTTGTCCGGCAAACGGAAGTTAATGCCCTGCTCGGTCTAAGAAAAATTAACTGAAGCATAAAAGACTGCCAGCATAACTACTAAAGCCAGGGGTAGTAGATCTGCAAAATGGCAGTTGTCAGTTTTTGTTTGACAGTTGCTCTACGGTGCTGCCAAGTTTGACTTACGAAAAAATTAAGCGGCGATAGCCGTTTTTTTTTGCCACTGAGATAACTATCTTATACCCGCGTAAAAAAAAACACGGCTATTGTATTTTTGATATTTATAGTATTTGAAAAAAGCACGTGTTTTTTTTTTTGTTAAGATATCAAATTTACTTTTTTTGTCTTTGCTAAAGTTTGAAGAATATATTTCGCTCATTGCACTAGCTGTAGACACAAACTTAGAATTATCAAAAATATATGGCAACTTTGCTTGAATTTTGAAGAAGCGTTCTTAGGTCACGCGAGGCCTTGTGCACCTAGTCCGTGCTAAGCCCAGATATTAAAATAGATACACAATAAAATCAGTGATGATACGGAAAACAAAAAGAAAACTTTGGTATTAGAGTTTGCGAGACTATAAAAACAGTTTGAAATAATTTCATGGCAATAATATGAAAAAAAAAATTATGTACTGATACGTGAGGCCCCTTACTACGCTAAGCAACGCTAGTTCAACCACACGGCCATAAAGGCGGCTCTGATTTTAAATCAGAATTTCTGTTAAACATATTCATGCCCTCTATTGTTCAAATGCAGAATTATAAAAGGTTAAACTTATGCATTTTATTCACTTTTAGGTTTAACCAAAGCGAATAAAACACGGCTAATGTTGTAATAATACCCTTTAAAACACTTTTTTCAAAATATAAAAAAGTAAAATATTAACTAAAAGCATTTGCGGATTCAAAAAATATCTGCAGGACCGTAAAATTCATTATTGCATGTAAGCATGAATGTTTCAGTCCGGGAAGTAGAAGTGATCAAATAATCCCCCGTCACCTCAGAATATGCATGAAAAGCATAACATATTTTCGATAATCAATCGGGATGTGCCAAATATAATTCGACGCTCGGAAACAAAAAAAAAACTGAAAAAACACAAAAATCTTTAAAAAATTGATTGAAACTACTGAAACTGCAAATGTCTTCCCTGTGTGGTGTTGCCACATTTTCTCAATATAAGTATTTAGTTAACTGACTTTTTTAATAATTAGAAAAGTCAACTCAATTTCTTAAGCAGAGTTTTAGCTTATCAGTTGCTCAGCAAGTAATTAGTAGTAAGTAGTATTGTAAGTAGTATTGAACTATAAATCGAGCTAGTTCACGCATTTTTATGAAATTTTGGTTTAACCAAAACGAATAAAACACGGCTATTGTTTTTCTTTGCAACTTAATTGAACGCACTCCTCAAATGTGATGAATTTGCCAAAACAAACCGTAGCCAACTTCAGATAACAAAAAAGTTATTTGACACTTGAAATTCGCTAATTCTTTGACAGCACAAGAAAATCTTCAAGTCCCAAGGAGGATTTTTATATCGTTTTCCACATACAAAGGAATTTTATTCAAACACATAAGTTTTGAAAGGTAAGCCATGGTGTATAAAACATTAATAATTGAGTTTAGCTTGGTTGTTAAACAACATAACTTGGAAGCTAAACATTAACCCTCAAAGAAAAAAAAAATTACATAACCTTTTTAAGGTTACCTTTATGTGCTAAGTGTCGATAGCTACTCATTTTTAAGTTGTTAAATAATTTCACATAAATATTCACTTACAGATGTTGTCTCAATCAATCCTATCTGGTGTTCGCGTACTCGGTTTTGAAGCACGTCGCAACATTGGCATTATTGCACCTGCACTAAGCAAAACCTCCGATCCAATTCAACAACTATTCTTGGACAAAGTACGCGAATACAAACAAAAAAGCTCGTAAGTAATCTCAGTGATATTTGATTTGCATTCTAGAAAAAGTAACAAAAAAAATTTAATTCTACTTTACAGTGGCGGTAAATTGGTAGACTCTAACCCAGAAATTGAGCGAGAAATTAAAAACGAATTGGAGCGTGTTGCTAAGCAATACGGCGGCGGTGATGGCAAGATTGATATGACCAAATTTCCGGAGTTCAAGTTCTCTGAGGTGAAAGTTGATCCCATCTCCTCTACAGCCTAAATAATTTTGTTTGTTTTAAATTTTTGAAAAATCCTCGGTGTCACATAGCGAAAGTCATTAGAATCTTGCTAGCCAATAAGCGCTTTTTTTGCCACTTGAAGTCGCACTAATGATATATTCAATTAGTGGATTACTTTCTTAACTGAAATAACAAATACATGAAAAATTAAAAAACAGAACTATCACATCTTTCAGAAACTTAAAACATTATTTACATTTATTTATCGTTGTACTTAGTTTTATTTACTTTGTGTTTAAAACTTGCTGCACTGTTTCATGTAACAGTTGCATTCGATGATAATCAGCAACCTTGAGAAAAGTTTTCAACAATCCATCGATTTCTTTGCCACTGATCAATGGCGCAAAATCACCTGCGCAAGTGCAAAATTCGGATAGATTTTCACGTTTAATTGCATTACAGCGGACGCAGCGTAAATCTTGTAATACGAATGACATCACCTTTCGTTGTACCACATCGATTATTCGGACTTCGATTTCTTCATTGTCATAGGCAACAAAACACTGAGCGCAAAGCCAAACTGGGCTGTATAAAAGAAAAATTAATTTTAATAATTATTGAATGTGTGTTCATATATGAAATTCGGTACAAAAATACCTTCATAAAGAGAAGGAAGCATTTTTGAGGTACAGTCCCAAATTATTCTTTTGACTGCGTCAAGTGACTAACAATACCTAACAGAGTGTCTTGGATACATAAGTTTATTATTCATTCGCGGGAAACATTTAATAATGGAGTTATCCTTCAAAAATTATTTATAATATAAATTGGAGGCACGACATAGCCTACAAAATTTTATTTATTTCATTTTTTTAAGCAACAAACGAAAAAATGGGTGAAGTTGATTATGTGAACGTGGAACGTATAATAGAAGTGAATGCTTATATAAGCTTTTTTGGCTCATTTTACTATTTTGAGAATTACAAGCACATAATTGACAATTACCGCATAAAATAGAATATCAGTTTCATTTTCATGAGGCATCTTAAGAAAATTTTTCAAATTTCAATGTTAATATTATTATGCATGTTTTATAATCAAATCGAACTTCTAAATTGGACGATTTAGATTTTACTGTTGTAAAACCTTATGATTTTGTACAAACTTAATTTTGAAACTTTGACTATTTTATCGATTGCTAAGTATAACTTGTAATCAAAACATTGCACACTTTTAAAAAAAACCGTACCTATTGAACAAAAAAGAGGGTCAAAGTATAAGCTTCAGTTTTCAGCGGTCGAAAATGTTGTTGGTCTTAATGGTATCCATAATCAGTACGTGGAGGTCAATAATCTTCAAACTCATTTTTTTCTTAATTTAGAGTTCGAAGATCCTTGACATTTATGCACCGATAATGTATATCACAAATTCTACGATGCGGTTTCCAATTTTGAAAATCGAAAAGTCCTGAAATAGGCATAATTTCTTTCCCTAGAAAAGTGAACTTAAATCGTTAATTCGGGCAGCCACAGATGTATGCGTTCGACAACTGGCCAATTTCATAGGATCAGTGCACGAATGTTTCCCATTTATGCTATTTCGTGACTCGGATTAAGACACATTTGTGGCTCACATTGATGTATGATCCATTTCTATGTATATATGCAATAAGACTTATGAAACCCCTTTATGAGCGTTCCGGAAAAGGACTTTATAAATTATTTTTATAGTGCTCAAAAACGACCATAACTTTAATTCTTTAAAACTCATTTATGAAATTTTTTATGAGCGTTCCAAAAACGATAATTTTTAGGTCTCTTAGTACTCTTTTTTTCTTATAGCTCATAAAATCTTAGCTGGGTCAATTTGAAATAATGAATTAACTTACATGCCATCCTTCATTGCACGATGTTTATCCTTGCACAAATCCAAATCTCTGCAATGATTGCAAGCTTTACAAATCACTTCAGGAATAATGTAGCTATCGCATGGATCTTTCCATTCAGCCAAATCAGAAAATTCACCCACGCCAACAAGACGCAACATATTGCGTCGTAACTCATTTATGTCCTCGGCTAAGCCCTTGTCAACACTCAAGACCTTAATCAAAGCACGAATGAGTTCAAGACCTGGACTTGGTCGGCCCTTGCCATAATTCTTGTGTAATTTGATTATGAAACCAAAAGCATGATGAGATATGTCCCTTATTGCTTGCTGTATAGTTTTACGTTCGGCTAACGATTGCATGAATAGTGTTAGCAAATTTTCAAATTTTTCGCGACATTCATTTTCTTCTGGTAAATGTTCACCTATAGTCCAATTAAGTTCCAGTGAAATCTGCTCCTCTGGATTTGTATCTTCGCTATCATGGCGCGGCACTTCCTCAACATCATCATCATCGTCGTTATCATCGTCATTAGCTCTGTTTACACTTTGTTGCTCAGAATGAAGAAGTGCCGATGTCCCCAAAGCGGTTTCACCAATACCCTTTGGTAGCCGTCCTCTTATACCTGAAAAATTCGCATTGTCCAACCATAACATAAAATCCCAGCACTGTTCAAATGACAACTGTATTGAGTGAAAAAGTTCCTTATTACGCAAACTTTGTACCACATAATCAACATAACCGAGAGCATCCGCTACAGATTTTTTGCCCGAGCTTAATATAATCCGATTAAAATCGGCATAGATGATAGTAGCGCCCAAGCGCTTAAATTCCGCTATGATGCGTAAGAACATCTTACGCATTAAATTATTCAAGGAACGTCGTAGAGCAGGATCATAAAGCAGTGCAGTGCTCGAACGCACCCAACGATAGAAGTGTACAATTTGAAAATCTGAGAAGATATTCTGATTAATTGAAACTTCACGCAACCAACCATTGACCATGGATCGCATAACACGAAAGGCTGCAGAACATAAAGCGGTTTCGTCATAGCTGGGTAAAGTAGCCGCCGGCACTGTACCAATCATTTCTTCTAATGACGCCTGTGGTATAACATCAAAAGTTACTGCTGAAGAGGCACCCTCAATTTCTTGAATTTTAGTGGATTGCAGCAAAGCACTAACAGCTAAGCTATCAAGCGCCAGTTCAACACAAACATCTGGATAAAATCCGGCACGATTTTGCACCACAGTGATGCTGTCTTCAAATTCAGCCAATAGGCGACTGTCATCAGCTTCACGACCACCTAGATCTGGACGCGTAGTAGATGACCACCAGAGCACAAAGTTGTTGCGCTGCAGCAAACGTGCGAAAAACAAATCAGCACCAAATAGAACGGTGTCTGCGGGCATGTTACCAATGGGAACATGGAAGTATCGACATTGATCCAACATTAAGTCGACGACATTATTTAAATTAAGAAAATGTCGTACTACTGCACGTGAACCCTGACGTTGCCAATCTAAGCCAGATAGCAGTGAAGCGTCGTCGGAAATGTGTATTTGAGCTTGTGGGAAATCAAGGAGTATGGGTAATGCAGCACTTAGTTTGCGCGTATCTGTCGCTGTTTGCATGTACAACATGGTGGGACCACGTTTTTCTTCCCTGTAAGTAGTAAGTGCACGTTGTAAGTGGCGATAAACCTGCTTTACGTCCACTTCAATGAATGTTTCAAAAGTTATATCTTCAGAAGGAATTTTCTCAATTTCTGCAGCACTCCGTAAATTTTTCAGCAAAGCTAAACGCTCGGATGTGTAAAGATTCTTCATGTTGGGCATTTGATTCGTGCGCACGGTATCCAATGCTATTATCAATGCTTTTTTGCTAGAAAGCATTACTAAAGACCAGATTTCTTTCTTGGCTGTGGGTACGTTATGCTGATAGAGAAAGATTTTACGTAGCTTGACACTAGCCCCTTGTAGGTACTTAATATGCGATTGCGATCTTGTTTCGAGCTGTTCTATAGAAAAGCTATCCAAATCCTTTGTAGCGAGAGCTGCTAATCTTCTAGACTCTTCTTTCTGCACAGCGCATAGGCAACCCATGTCCATTAAAGCACGAAACTCCAGTGACATCTGGGTTTCATAAATGCCCTCAATATCCGGTGTAGCAAGATCTGCTAACATACCCAGACGGTTATCTTTAAATACCTTTTCGGGCACACTATAACGATATAAATTAAATACGGGTCGTGAACGTGGCAGCACTCTGTGAACTTTCTTCCACAATTGACCTTCCTCAGGTGGTGCCAAACTGCGCTGGTTCACATAAAAGATACGCGGTACATTTAGTTTAATACGATGAAGCTCATCGCCAATCAATGCCCATGCAGTAAAGTGACCCAAATCATCAACTGCAATTATTTGTAGTATCTGCCAAACTTGATCAATCAAGGAACGTTTTGCACGTCGTAAAAATCCACCTAATGTTCCAGTTGATATTGCGCCTTTACCTCTTAACTCGGCAGCACTTCGCGGTGCAGCTACATCATTGCGCATGCGTTTATTGCTAGCATCCTTGTAACGTTTGCGTCTTTCCAATTGCCACTCCCACTTTTGCTTTTGAAAACGCACCCATTCGATTATTTCCTTTCTCGTGTTACCAATTGGTGGTGATGGACCAAGTGCTTGCCGCCAACTTGTAGCTTCTGGCACTGCAGTTTCGGCAGTGCTCTCTTCGGTATCTGAATTAATTCGCTTTCGTTTGATAACGGTTGGAAGTCCTCCAGCGATATTGGAATGGACACCACCTCCGAGGTCTTCTATGTCTGCTAACTCAGCTTCTTTGTCATCTTCATCGCCATTAAATGTCATTATCTGTTTAGGTACAGGTCTGCTTGTAAACATTTCATTTATGCGTCGCTGTTTCAAAACATCATTCTTTTCAAGAATTTTTTTATGTAACCAATCGGGGTGTTGAACTCGAGGCACTGGATTCGATAGGCCCTGTAATGCCGCTGGTATAGTAATGATTTTTTGAATGGTACCCCCCAAACGTTCGATATAATAATTCCAATCGAGTATATCACGTATATCAGCATCACCCATGGTGTTGTCCTTCAGCCATCGTCGCAGATAATGACGCCGTACACTCGGCTCTGACTGAAAAATTGCCATTGGTATAGCACGCTCTGTTACTGGGCTACCTTCAGGCTTTTTAGAAATTATGTATTTGCAAGCCAGTCCAGCATCTTTAACCATTTGTTCACCTAAAAATTCGGCCAAACGTTTTGCTGTGGATATGGAAGTACTTTTTTGAGCACCATAATCTTCCAACTTCTTTGACATTGACTTATTTTCAGCAATCAATTCAAACAGTTCAGAATCGGGTAAATTTGAACCACGACTATAAAGCACATCGAGCCAGTAGTCGGCCACTTTAGCCACAGATGCATAGCATTCTTCTAGGGTACTGCCCGCTAGAAAAGCTTCAAAAACTGAACTCTGAAAATTTTTAATTAGCTGCAATTCACCGCGACGTTTCACCTCGAATCCCTTAAGTTCAGCTAACGAGCCATCGAAATTGAAAACAGCATAACGTTTCTTCAGTTTTTTACCCTCTTCCTTAGCAGCTGGTAACACCATGGCCAAATAAGGTCCATCGACTTCGAAAAAGATGGAGTTTTCCTCACGTGTAATATACTCCGGTGGTTCACCATTTTCACCCTTTTTTAGCAACTCGTGATACTGATCGTTGGTAAAGTGATCCTTTACCATAGTGTTAAGTGTCGCATTCGGATAAGAAATGTTAATCCTCTTCTTTTTCTCGTGTGTTGTGTGCATCGTAAACTCTTGCGGGAATGAGCCAGGCAGTATACACCATATACCATCAGTGTCCAACTCCAATGGACGCCCTATACGTTCGATAATTTCTTTGGCTTTTGTAATTATGTTGGAGCCTGTTAGACACACAATACCAGCCATTGGCATTGAATGCCAACGTGCTCCCCTACGCATCACATAGCCATAGAAAGAGTTGAGAATACATTTATGTGCCAGCTGAAGAGAATCATAAAGTACTTCCCGACCCTTTGCAGTCTTAACTTCAGCTGCATCCCCAGATGCAACTGCAGCATTAACTGCCGCTTTTGCAAGTTTTGTAAGGCTTTTGTATTCGTAACGTCTATCTCGGAAGGCACGCACTGTATCCACATAAAAACTGTTCTCCTTTTGACAAATTGTTGAAGTGCGGGTTTCTAGTTTTGTAACCTTTGTTTTTTTGTAAGCCTTTCGGCAGTAATCTGTCAAACGTTTTTTCTCGTAAGCTGCTTGATCCTCTTTGGAGAGTTCATGAAAAGAGCGTGTTGGACCCCCAGGAAATAGTGGAGGAAACTTTTCAGTTTCAAGTTGTTGTTGTATACGTTGGAATTCATTTCGTGATGCAGGCAACATTTCGCCACGCCATAACCAGTCCATAGAACGTTTGCACTTAACGTTTGGTTTATTAAAATCACAAGCCGCACAATCTGTTTCGCACACCATTGCGGATGGCTGTAAACGGTTTGTCAAAATAATATTTGGATACATAGCTCCAACATCCAAGTGATAAATAACAGGTTGTTCCAAGCGATTAGGAATATCGTGTAAGCCTGTGAAAGAGAGAGGTAAAAAATAATGGTTTGCAAATTAAATTCAAAGCGCACCGCACAGTTTTTATGAAAAAGTTTTTAAGAACTTATGCACTGGGTGACCTCACAGCATATTGGCTAAAAATTGGCGGAGCTATGCTAATGGTCGTGAAATCTATCTTGAGCGTTTAAAACAAAAAGAAAAAAGTATTGATACAGATACGCAATAATCTACAACTTTTGATACAATATATGATATGAATATTTGTGATACAATGAAATGTTGGATAGTCACATTTTTTAACATGAAGCCAAGCGTGGCAATATTTTAGAATTTGTATTAAGACTAAAGTGGTAACATAATAAAACGCTTCGCCCCTTCTTTTCTCCAAAGCAATTTGGATCAAGTTTGATTGTATTCCCATTATTATCAGCTTTATTGATTAATCGTGTCAGTAAAAAGTTTTAATATTTTATAATTTGCGTTCAAAAGAACACCAAACTTTATTACGGACTTTGCATTACAGGCTTAAAGGCCAAGCCTTACTGTGGGTAGCCCCAACTCCGTTCTTGAGCTCAGCGCTTGTTAGTTTAGTGATCGGCTGAAAATACTGAGAGCACTAACAAGCATAAAAAACTAATGTCCCAGGGCGGACAAGCTCACGGTTCGGAGCTGCCTTGTAATATTTTAAAGTACGTTTTCATTACGACTTATTTTAAGCTCATCAAAAATTTATTGTAACAGTGCGACAACGCTGTTGCTCTTTTCACACGTAAGAGCGTCTTATTGTAACAGTGCGGCAATATTGTCACTCTTCTTACCAGAGTTGGGTAAGAAATTCCTTAAATTTTAATGCCGCAGTGTTAATGTACCACGCTTACAGCCCAGAGGTCCGTAAAATTTCTTCTTTTGGATCTATAGTACCAGGTGTAAAAGGTTTATCACCTAAAATGTTGCTTTTTTAAAAACATTGGAATTTAAATCGAATTTTTCAACTCCATTCAATTCCAGGAATTACAATTTGGAATTTAAAGATTTAAATTTCTTCCAAGGGATTGGAATCCAGAATTGGAATTGATTTTTTTGTCAATTTTATTCCAGGAGTTTATTTCCATTTATTGCAAAAGGGATTGATTCCTTTTTTGATTCTATTTAAAAAAATCCAAATTCGGAATATAAAAAATTAATTCCAATCGTCAGGATACGATTTTAATTGATCTTGAAAACGAAAAATTTTGAACAACGAAATGAAAAAGGGCATAGCATTTTGAATTCAAATGGATATTGAAACTAACAATTGACTCATTGATTGATTGATTCATTTTGTTTTACAATATTTTACCGACTTAAGTTTTTCATACCAATTGTGAAACCTACGAAATGTATGTATCGATAAATACTTAGTAATTGAAAAAACCACAAAATCCAAAATCTCACATTTAAGAGCCTGTGTAATTTCTTGCTGCACTTCGCTTAAATTTGTAACCAGTTCCAGCGGCACTCCTTCTTCCACCTCTATTGCATGCCTTAAAACTTTATCTACATTATTGATCAACTGTGTCACCATGCTAGGATCGAGACGAAAACGACACGGTATATCAGCGCGAAATACACCAGATTCCAAAGCTTCAACATGACCACCGACATATGTTTCAGAGTCCAAAACATGACCGTCCAAAGAGAGTTTATTTAATTCACTTTGTTGTTTATTTGGATAAACGATATTTGCATGATAAGCCTGTACCATAAGCAAAGTTTCACATAGCGTACCAGAACCTTTACGCAAAATTTCATCTGGTTCCATTGGAATAATTGTGTTTAAGGCAAATATGAATGGATGCACGTATTTCATATAAAGATAATAGGTTGCCACTGCATCCGAAACAGAATAATTAGACAAAATTTGCGGTTGCTCTACAGCCATTTTGCACATATCTTCGGGATCCAACTCGACAGGATCGTAACGTAATTTTGCCTTGGCAACAGCTTTAAGACCTTGCGAACCCACAGGAAGATATGAATCACGTTTCACCTTGTAGTTCGAGAAAGATTTGAAAATAAAATATTACGTTGAGTTTACGCAGAAAGCTTAATCTAACATACCCAGCAATAACAATCCATGTGTATGGCAGGACGGCTCAAGTAAGTACCATCCCTGGATTTTGAAAAACCAATTTCTTGCTTCATATCTAAATCGTAGACCGCTGCACGTGTTTCAATAAAAGGCCAATCAAAAAAGTCACCATTGTAGGTAACAAAAATGTGTGGTCGCACTTCCATGATATGATCAAAAAATTTCTGTAACAATTGCAATTCATTTGTTTCATTGAATACAATAAAATTTCCCTCAAATTCTGGTTTTGGCGTATATTCAAAATCATCAACATCATTTGAAATAATTTCGCGATTTGTAATCAAGTAACCTTGACCATCGATCATGTACGAAATCATCATAATTTGATCGGTTTGTGCTTCAGGAAATTTTAAGGGCAACTTTGTTGTTTCAATATCAAAAGCGAACACGACCGGTTCGGGACGCTCAAGCAAATCAGGACGTGGTGTTACGATTGGCATTTCAAATCCAGCATTGCGACAACGAATATTGTACCATTGACCGCAGAAAATTTTCAAATCAATTGAAACACGAACATGATAAGGCACGTCATGTTCACGAATATCTACGATGCTATCCATAAAGTCTAATTGCTTTTTCTCTGCACCATCGGCGCCGGCGCTACCTCCCGTAGCCAAAGAATGGCTTAGCATTTGAATATAAAAAGTATTAGACTTTTCACGTTCCATATTCTTACGCACAGCTGCCATTAGTTCACGACGAACTTTTGTCATCGCTGTCTGATTTAGAAACGATAGTTTTAGATAGTGCCGCTGCAAGCCAGATAAATGATTTGGTAACTCCAAGTCTTCTTTCGATATGTGTTCTACATTAGCCAAATGGCCGGAGTATTTACGGCTTAGAAATCGTGCCACCTCATATGAATTTTTTTCTTCAGCACGTACTAACAGATAGGGTTTGTAGGCGACAGTGCATTTGAAGCGAGCACCATCCATTTGTATGAAAAACAAATCTAGGGCGGCGGCTAGACGACGATCTTCATCCAATATTTCAGTCTGGAAGTAGGAATATATATATTTGATAGTAGTTAGTATAAGTTTTTCCCCATTTTTAGTACTTATGTATATTTAATTTTCATACCGAATGCATGTTTATAAGGTACCCAGTGCGTTCCACGCTGTCTTTGACACGATCGAACCCATATTTGAAATCGATTTTATCATTTTCTCGTGATTGACGGTAGCCAGCTTCGTTGAAGAAGTCATCACTAACGAAATACATTTAACATTATTTTTATGGCCATGTTTTTAGTCCGGAGTAATCTTACCCTTCAGCACGAGTTTCAGCAATAAATTTTCCAGTATTTTGCACCGGTTTCTTTTTAGCAGTTTGTTCCATTTACACTTTATCCTAATTCACTGGCATTTAAATTAATATTATATAAAGTTTTTTTTCTTTAAGGTGATTAAAGTTAAACATTAACAAAATTTTGTCATTGACAAATTACAGATTGCATTCGAATTTTTTGGCGGTAAGTCACAGCTGACTCAAAACTAAATGCATTAGCCTTCAACAATGACATAAGCACTTTGACACTAGGGTCTTGTCATAACCCAGTGTGCCAAGCGAATCCATTTTGAATTCGAGATGTATTCGCTTCTGTATATTCTTATGTATGTTCACATTATGACACATGCTGTCCAACATGGTGTGACAACATCAATGTTCGATAATGTGAACGGTAGGATGGACCGCTTGACACACATGTTGGATGAATTTCAAAAATTTCTGATTTTTCTGCTGGCTTGTCGAACTATACAACCTATGTGAACTGAACTGCAATTGATGGCATGCTCGATAATGCGAACGCAAAGCAATATTGACAGCCACACATGTTGTCAAGCAATGAAGGACAACATGTGTGATAATGTGAACCGCCCTTATGGTTTAGCTTATGTTTCGTTTAGTTTCATAACCGATCGAATAGCTTGACGTTTTATTTAACTATATTTAAGTTCAAAAAAGAAGTGGTTACGTGGAAATATTTGGGCACAGCATTACGTTAGCTCCCATGCTCCAATCTTTTTTTTTTTTGTTGTTTTACCCCCTAAAATGAAAATGAAATTGTAAAAAACAAAGTGTCGCCTGAATCTAGTTTCGTATACATAGCCATCGGAAGTTGTGGATATAGCATTTGTAAAAATCCTTATAAGTTGGATGAATATCAAAAATATGGGTGTCATAAGAAAGATAATTTAATTGCCCACAATAATGGCCAGCAAATCTTTGAAATCTAACCCATATTTTGGAGATATTTTTCTTAAAAAACCGTTATTTTTTTATTAACCCCCTTTTTGACTGAAAAACACAAAAATTTATTCAATGAATTCTTATAGATACTATGTTTTTATGGACAAAAACAATGAAAAACAACAACAACATTAGCATAGAAAAACTGCAATTCGCAGACGTAAAATAGTTTTAGATTAAATTTTGTGTTAGCATACAAAAAGAAAATTAAACGAAAAAGAAATTGCTAAGTGTATTTACTGAATTTCACAGTTGGCTGTTCTGCAGAGCTGTCAAAAAATCGTTTTTTCGTTTTAGGCTCCACGTCAAAATTAAAAACGTCATCTTTGAAAGGAAGCCGCAAGCTGATTAAAGTTTATAGTATTTTTATACCATTTAAACGAATAAAACTCAAGGAATACTTTATAAAAATGGTTAGCTTAATCAATACTGTAGACACTGGTCACGAAGATATGATCCACGGTGCAGAATTAGACTATTATGGCCTACATTTGGCCACTTGCTCGTCTGACAGTTCGGTGAAGATTTTCGATGTAAAAAATGGAACACAGGTGCTGGTCGCCGATCTTAAGGGCCATCAAGGCCCAGTATGGCAAGTCGCTTGGGCTCATCCAAAATTTGGAAATGTTTTAGCTTCATGTTCGTACGATCGAAAGGTAATCATATGGAAAGAGGGTGCTGCAAATGATTGGAACAAAACGTAAGTAGTTGCTCTTCTTACATGCAAAATATGAGAATACCATCTTAATTTTTCTTCAAGTTACGAGTACAACAATCATGATTCTTCCGTCAACTCCGTCGCCTGGGCACCTGCAGAATATGGCATGATTCTTGCATGCGGCAGCTCGGACGGTTCTATTTCAATACTCAGCTGTAACATTGAATACGGTGTTTGGGACTGTAAAAAAATTTCGAATGCACACACAATCGGCTGTAATGCTGTATCTTGGTGCCCTTCAACTGTTCCTGAACCAGCTTTCGACCAACGCGCTTCTGCACGTTCTGCTGGAATAAAACGTTTGGCCAGCGGTGGTTGCGACAATTGTGTAAAGATTTGGCGTGAAGATAACGATCGCTGGGTTGAAGAAAATCGTCTAGAGGCGCATTCTGATTGGGTACGCGATGTGGCCTGGGCGCCTTCCATTGGTCTGCCGCGCTCCCAAATAGCATCGGCATCGCAGGATCGTCATGTTATCATTTGGAGTAGTACTGACTTGACCACTTGGTCATCGACTATTTTGCATACATTTGATGATGTTGTCTGGAGCGTCAGTTGGTCATTGACCGGTAATATTCTAGCTGTTACTGGTGGTGACAACAAAGTGACACTGTGGAAGGAGAACAATGAAAATCAATGGACATGCATTAATGATGATTCGTCAACCAGTGGGTCGCAACAAAATGATCAACGCACTTTGTAAGCGATTGCGGAGATAACAAACGGTTTATTCATGCATTTTCCGATGTTTTTCTTATATTATAATTATGTTTATTTACTATGTTGCTGTTTAGCCATAAAAAGTTCTTATGTTTACGTAATGGTTTTTAAATTATAAATTTGGTGAGATGTTTCAAGAGACGCATATAAGTTTTATTCTTTGAATTAAAATACACAATCGCTTCTCTTGTGAAGCTTCATTCCTCATGTGCTATGCAAATTTATTAAAAAGAATAAATATTCAATTTCAATTGCAACAATAAAGTTATTTTGTAGTTTTAGACATCAATGTAAAATGTTTCATGTTTGCTGAATGGGTTCTGGGAACTTAAAAAATTTCCATTAAAATGAAAATATAGCGGCGGATATTTCTCAAACGCGTAATTGACAAATAAATTATAAGAACTACAACCCACTTGCTTGTGTGTTTAATAAATTTTTATGCAATAGGATAGCAATAACCTTCATCTACAAATTTGACCCTCATGATCTTTTCAATATGATGCATATGCAATTTAAGTTGTTTTTCATTCATACAAATACACTTTAGCATACTTGGTTTGGATTTGGGAAGTATGCTATTAAAAAACACGATTAGGTAAAATGGGTTATTGCTGTAGCATTTTCGTACTCTTAAGCAAGGATATTTCAAAGTCCAGACTTATTAAAAACAACTGAAAATTAAATTTTGTTTTGATTTATTCTGATTTCTGGATAAAAAATGTGTGGTCTTGTTCTTTTCTATTTTTGAAAGATAACTAACTGCCTGTTAAGCCTCATAGATTTAGGTATTAGTTCCTTTATAAAAGATTCCCATATATTGCTTTATTTCATGTAGTTCTAACATATCTGCCTTTCTTAAGCTTGAAAACATGCTGTCTAGTAAATATGCAAATATTTTACAAACATAATGTATGTTTTATTTTATTATTAGAATACATATTTTGTTCATTTAAAATGTAATCAAACAATATCAATGTATTTCATAATTAATCCTTACTTGATCTATCTGAATTCAAAGATAGACGATCCAGAACTTTAGATTTTGAAGATTTTAATTTTAAAAATTTCATGCCCATGACGTAAATTTTTTCGTTAGCATCTTGCAAAGCTGTAGTCAAGTCTGAATTCTTTTTAACCGTGTCTTCCTACGAAGAAAGAAAAAAATAGAATTTATCATATGCCTGGAGAATCAGTCATTGCTGAAAGAATTGGAAAAAAATAGATAACACTATGATTATGTGTGAGGGCCGCTATCGTCCCGGAAAACCTTTAACAGGAGGACTAAAACTGTTATTCGGGTTCGAAGTTTCGAAGATTTGGTTGGTATTTCAGCTCCGACATCGGGATTTTTCTCAATTAATGAAATTAAATTCACCTTAAGAATGCTAATGAATTTTAAATAAAATCTGAATGCTTACGATAAAATTGGAAAACTTTAAATATCTTTCTCTCAAAACTCTTTTTTCAATTTCCTTTCCACAAAAAAACGTGGCTTTCTGAAGTTTTCGTTGGTCCAGGGAGCATTTGGTTGAGAATTTTATTTACAATTCAAAGTGAGGTTAGCTCATTTTCCAAGGGGTCATCATCAGTGGCAGTTTTCCCTAATGAGCGAAAAATTTCGATCGATAGACTAACTACCAGAGAACGTCATTGAGTAGCTCATTGAAGGTTTTGAGCCACTACCAAAAATATGAGACGTGAGTGTGCTTATTGCATGCAATAGTGCTCATGAATGTGAATGCGTGTGAAGCTCACACTCAAATGGATTCAGATTCATGAAGCAGTGAATGTCTTGAGCCACTTATGTTGAGCTGTAGTACAGAAAAACTGTTTTTTTTTTTTCTCTCCAATCGATGGGGAAAGGTCGAAAATTGGGGTGGGTGCGGACCGTGGAAAAGACCGTTTTTGACCCATCTCCTTAACATTTTTAGGCTGGCTCCGGACCTTTTTCGACCCATTTTCGAAAAAAAATCTTTTGTCTGTAATTAATGGTGAACGTCGAAAATAGACATTGGACATCACTTAGGGTGACTCCGGACCACGAAAAGGATTGTTTTTGACCCATTTTCGGGAAAATTTTTACTGCTGAAAGCGATAGGGAATGGTCGAAAATGGCTTTTGGTCATCACTTAGGGTAGCTCCGGATCCTGAAAAGGACCATTTTCGACCATTTCAGTCCTTTTGAAGGACTGAAAGCCATCCTAAGTGGTGTCCAAAAACCATTTTCAACCAAATTTCATTTTGGATCAATGGATAGATAAAGCTCGAAAATGGATATTTTCGACATTTCCCGAAATATGTCACAAAAAGTACTTATATGTACAACATATCTACGAAATGGTTTTGAATTTTGAAAAACTGGTCTGATGGGAGTGAGTATAAGTGTGCACATTAGAGTCATTCGGGCCGAAATTTCATGTCAAAGCCGGAGACCACTTTTTTTTCCACAAAAAAAAATAACATTTTTACAATTTCAAGTAAAAATTATTTATTTTTTGATAAGGCCGGGAATTGCTTATGTACGACTTGGTAAACCTGGAACAGATCCCTCCGAAAAGTAGTTAAATGCTTAGTATGTTGACACACCAGTATATAAAAATAGGTTTTATTTCATATAGAGCTAATATCCGGATTTCAGCCTTTTCCTGAGGCACTAATATCTGATATCTGCACACCTGATAGCCATTTGTGGCGGAGTTTCACACGTGTACTCAACGCAATCAATGAATTTTTGAAAGGCTTGCAGAAAATTTTTATTTAAAGTACTTACTTACTTACCAAAATTACATTTGATAGCTATCCCATTTGATAGTCACCTTAAACCAATGCGGCTCTCTGTTTTGAGAAAAGTTAAACATTCTACTGATATCAATAACTAGACTTTGATTTTTTTGCAACATTTTTTCATAACTATAACTAAATTTTATCATCAAAATCACTAAAATAGTGAGAGCGGTATTCGATTTAGCTATCTATAGTTTGTAATTTTTAGCTACTATAATGTAAGTAATTTTTAAAAACTTTCCAAAAACCTTATAAAAATTCATTGCATCATACTTTCATATTTTAATGCATCCGAAAAGTCAAAAAGAAATTTTCAAAAAACAATCTAATAGTATGTGAGGCCCTTGATGCAGCAAATGGTAAATTAACATTGTCAATATTTCGAGAAAACGTAGATTAATCTGTACTGAAATACAAGGGGTTCCTGCCATTTTTTCTTCATTGTAAAGGCAAGTAACGTATACTGGTATAAAAATATTTACACAATGTAAATACTTTGCAAGCAGCGCAGTAGATATCTAATAGGAATAACATTATATTCTACAAACCAACAGTTTACTTCGATCGCCCAAAATTGACTTAATATCGTTAAGTTCCTTCATCAGGGAATTTCTTTCCATAGTTTGATAGTCACGCTGCATACGGCATTCGGTCTGCAGCTCCAAATTTTGTTGCTTTATATCGTACATATCACTCAAAAGTTCGTTCTGTTTGCCTATAATTGTTTTGACCAAATTCTCTAAGTTTTCTATTGATATTTGTGCATCGCTAAGATTCTTTTTGAGCATCCATATCTCAGCCTTTGATACTGCCAGCTCTGATGCTGAAACTTCAACGTTGTTAATGCAGTGATTATCTCTAAATTTTATTAAATCTTTTGAGATTAGGAAATTCTAAACAATCAAATTTAATTTTGTTACTTGTCATCAGCAAAATTTATAACATCCCCAGTAGATACAGATATTCCGCAATCGCTTGCATTCGCAGAACTTTTTTTGCTTTTTGATGTCACAAAATATTGACAGATGCAAGCCATCCTATTTTGTTGTTATATTTTTCAAAATAAATAAATTAAATTTTAAAGATCAGTTGACAAGTTTTTGATGGGAATACCTACTTTTATATTTATTGATTTTCACTTGAAAATCTGTGAAAAAGTTGTTTTGTAACGACTTGAAAGTTATTGGTTCGATTCTTAAAGATTTGGTTTATAGACTAAGAGCCAGCAACCGCCAAACTTCAAGTCATTTCAACTATGTCGATATTATTTGTTTAATGTATAGTTGGACATAGTGGTTTAACGGTTGAAATACTCAAGTAGCAACAGATATCATTGTTTAAATAGGCTGAACTATTCTTTCAGCTTTTCGAAAACTACACCTAAATGATTTGAGAATTTTTTAGTAAATCGAGACCAAAAACTTAAATTTTTCTAAACGTCCTCGATTTGACTCTTGGTCATAGCTAGACTCTACTTAGTAGCTGACTTTGTGAATCAGACAGATTATGCTTTTAATACGACTTCATTCTCAGTTTCTCCCATCACGTTCGTGTACATTTTTGCTTACAAGTGCAAGGAAAATATACGAGTATGACTAAATGATTATGCCATCATGTTTCCTGTAAAAGATATAGTCCATTGAAATAATAAAAATATAAAGTATATAAAACGAAAAAAACTCTTCAAAATTTATTTGGCCACCTGCAATCAGTAAACAAGGACTACTATTTTGGAGTCATGAAGCGTTTGCGTGAGACTGTATGGGGGTGACACGCCCACTGGGGCTATTTCGCCTAGAAGTAATATACCGCACCAGTCATAGTGTCTCGTCATTTGTTGTTGTCATAACTGGCCACTGCCTCATGGGCAGGCATGCAGAAAAATTAGATGTTTGGTCTTTTAACTTCTGTAGAAGTTGTCTGATATGAAGGAGGTGGGAAAAAATTTCATTACTTCTGCCCCGCAGTTGATTCGATTTTATTTGTTGACTTGAATGACATTAGACATGTTAGTATAGATCAGCTACTCAGTTTTCCCTAGTCACTAGAGGGCAGGCCCGTGCGCAAGGGGGGGTTTTGGGGGTTCAAACCCCCCATTAGGAATTTTCGCACACAGGGGTTTATTGACATTTGAATGAAAAATCAAAAAATCACATTTTTTTTTAAATGAAAGAACTAAAATGCCAATAAGTCGACGAAGCCCGAGTTTTTAATTTTCGACAAGATTTGCGCTCTCTAGTTATTTTTGAACCAAAAACACGATTTAGGACCGCTGCGCGTCGCTAAGGCTAAATTTCACGAGCGTTTTTTCAATGCGCGTTTAAGCATAGCTCCGGATTCAATAAAATCAGCTTCAATGAAAATTCATGCACAAATCTAGTCGCGCCATATTCATATTTCAATTTTGCATGATAGTTCACGTGACATGTGGATAAATGAAGTTCAACTTTGGCGTCAACGAATTGCCGGGAAAGACATCAAAAATTCTCTCGAAGCACTGGATATTTGCAATGAAGACGCGTTTAGAAATGTCCATCAAATGCTTTGTGTTATGGCAACTTTGCCTGTGACAACAGCAACAAATGAACGTTCAGCGCTACGTCGTCTAAAAAGATTGGCTGAACGGCACATCATGGTCACTTAAAAATTCCCGAACTAAGTGACTTGTGTCTTTGGGGTCGGTTTCCGTGCTGAAATATACAGCCAGGAATCCTTTTATCGATAAGATGTGGCAGCATGTGCTCTATAAGTATCCCGCAGTTAACGCTTGCATTCATGAATCCATTAATTTTGATCAACTCCATTACGGGAGAAAGAATCTTAGAACGATGTAGAGTTAAACATCAATTGTTATCATCATTAATTTTTCCACACCTTAAACAATTATGGACCCGCTGCCATTTTTACCGTGGGTAGTTGGTATATACATACATATGATATATACATTGGATTTCATGCCCTCCGGATTGCGTGCAGACATCGCCAATAGTGGTTATGCTTCTAAGTACATATTAACTTAGGATAAAAATATTTTCCTGTAAGTATTATCTATTGGAATAAATTGAATTTTTTTGCTATTTTATGCATTACAGAATACTGGGTGCATTTAATTCAACAAAAATTTACATCAATAACGTGAGGGACTATTTGCAAGTAGATATAAAATTATAAAGTTCTAACACAATTTGTTTTTAAGATATAGCAAATTTTTTGACTAAGTATCACAGTTGCATTTTTTATGCGAGCTACTGTATGTATGTATTTAATTATAATTACATGTCTATATTAAAAGTAAACCGCTTTTGACGTTTTTTATGAAATGTCCGAGTTGAAAACCCCCCCCCCCCCATTGATGATTCCTGCGCACGTGCCTGCTAGAGGGTACAGTTAACAATCGATCAACATTTCGTCAAACTGACTGCCGCTCTTAAATATATGTCGCTCTTCTATAATAAAAATGTTTTCAACGAATGTTATTATATGACATATACCTTCCCAGTGATTTTGACCCATATATGACTTGCTCTTAATTTTATGGCAATATGAAATAAATAATATTCGTGAAGTTTTTTTTATTCTTTATTAGTACGAAATTATTTTTAGGCATTACATTTAAATTTTGTATTTATTTATAAATTTAAATTATTTATATTACTGATACTGTAAAAGCCATTTATTTATTGATCTTGAACTTGAGATTTGTGTAGCACTTTTTATTTTCATTTTTGTAAATAACAAATTTTTATTTTGCATCTGAAATTGCTATTTAATAAAAGATAATTAGATGAATTGCGAAGCAATAATCAACAACACCATACGAACTTAAGAATATGTAAAAACCCAACTTTATATTTACAGCAACAAAAAAAAAAAAGAAAATAATTTATAGAATGCATTTATTTTCTATGTATGTAAATAATAATTATAATTATTAAATTATTTTTTTTTTTCTAATATTTTATAGGTAAAATTCTAGTAATTTTTTTGGTCATTATTAATTTTTTTTTCGTGCATTAAATAACGGGTACACAGAGAGGATTGTCCATTGAGCAGTGACAGCCTTCCCGTTTAGATATTTTTTTATATTTAACACGAAAAAGCGGTAGATAGAGCGATAATAAGTTGTTTTCTTGGAACTGACGCCAAATTCTGATATCCATTCATGAGAACGATAGATCACTCACTTCATTTCACATTAGTCCTTTGTATAACAAATAGAGAAAAATTCTTCCAGCTGCAGCTCTGGGTTTTTACTGAATTCAAATCCTAACCGATCTTCATTAGACTTTTTCTTCATGAAATTTATTAAGCTATGATTGCCATTGGCCCAGAATTCATCTGGTAACTGACCTCTTATCCCTTGCTCAGGAAAACTAACTTCAGCTTTTATATAGCGTATTCATTTTTGATGGATTAACTAAAACATGTAAGCAATAAATAACTTACAATCCTACACACTTAGTTAGGCCAAGCAGACTTGTCTAGCAATACTGCTTTGAGGCACTTATGTCGTGTAGATGAATATGGTAAACGCTGAAGATATTATCTTACTACGGAGGCAGCCCAATCACTTCTTGAGCGCGACTGAAATGGAATGGAAGGGAACTAGGAAACTGTTTCTATGAAAAACATCACCAAATTATGAGTCTATTTCAGGCTAAATATATATTCCCCTAGCAAGACACTGTTATTCTTTTTCGGAGCCCTTACTCTGCAGCTTGATGGCTGCTACTATCTTGATTCTCAGATAAAAACATCCCTATATAAAGAACCACTTCGACAAAAAACCATCACTAATGACGATAACCACGGATAGTTCAAAACCAATAGTAATGCTCATATAATTTGCTTCTAACAAAAACATACGCAAATAATGTTGACGTTGTCTTTAAATCCAAATTTCTGTGAATCCTTTTTGGGGATTCAATGTTTGGAGTAACGAACAACATTTGTCAATCACCCAAGACATGTTACAATTGACTGCTAAGCCCTTACAGTGTTCAAAGAGTATAACTACCTTAGAGTGAACCTTAGCTCATCTATCAACATAAAATCGCCCGGCTACTAGAAATAAAATTGTCTTTGCCTTGCAAAATATGAAAGATCAAAGGACGAAAGTTTTGAATTAATTCACACAATAATTAGAATTGAATAAAAGTTTGTGTACAGGTTGCGTATGCCATGAGATGTGTTGACTGTGGAAATGAACTAAATCAGTTACTGAACACGCCCAACACCCGTAAAAATCTAGGGCTACCTCGAAATTTTCATTTTATTGTTCTGCTTGCTCTATGCTCGCACTATGCAAACTTAGTATGTACGGTAAGTTTATGGAAAAAAAATTATTGCGGCATCATTATGCTCAAATCAACATTATTATTAAGATCTGATATCTTTAAAATGATCTAAACAACTTGTGTTTTTTCTTTTTTTTGTGAAATGGAAAAAGTGAATTTATAGTTTGGATGAAACATTGCTGTTTAATAGAAACAAACATTAGGCAAGCTAAAAAGGAATAGCTTAACAAATGTAATGGCGAATTTGCTCCACCAACATCAATCTTCGTTTATTGGCTTGCTGCTGAATTCAACGTTCTGGCCGCCCAAAAGAGGAAGCAACTTATGAAATGATCAATGGAATATATCCGTATCTAACGATCCAGAAAAGAAAATGAACTAGCTGAAGCTACAAAGATACCATTCGGTTCGGTGTTTTCAATTTTGCATGATAATTTCGGTATCAAAGAAAAAATTCGTTGCATGATGGGTGCCGCGTGTGTTAAAAATCGACTTAGAACTATGTACAACGTGTTCGTGTTTCCGAGCAATGATTATCATACTATACACAAATTATTAAAATGTTGAAAGATCACAAAGCTGAGTGTATCGAGTTAAAGTATGTTGAAAGATAAAGATGAATTTGTGTTTTTATTAGATAGAGCTTGATCTGTCTAGTATATCGAAGAAATTGGAGTTCTACACCCAATCGGATTGGATATTGGTAAAAAATTCTCAAGCGAAGTGACCATTAGACCAGGCTTAATTGTGCCAGTCCTTATGTATTCTGTCCCCAAAGTTTGGCTTCTCTTAGAATAACTAAGCTTGGGGAAAATACAAGAAAAGGTATTCGTTCTTATGAACGAACACATATGTACTTGTAACTTAAAGTCTTATACTCCAAGAACAATACCTTCATTTTTAAGATCTAATTCTTCACAATAAATGGAATAAGCTTCAGACTCAGAGCTTACAGTAATCTAAGTTGTAATATATGACCATTATTGACATTATATCATTTAAGACTGTCACTCTTAAAAAATATTATAAGCTTTAAATAGAAAAGTGCATATCATACAACTTTTGTTTGACATAAAGTAAGGTCTGACCAATTGGATTCGTGATATTTAAAAAAAAAAATATCAAAAAAAAGTCTTAAGCTTTTATACAGAATACCACAGAAATTTTTCAACATATGGGAAGTGAGCTGAGCAAGTTTTCTGGGAATTTGTCTAAACTAAATTTCGGTTTGGTCAGTGTAAAAGGAGATATCTATGTAAAAAACGTATTTTTTGAGCTTTTGACACTAAATTTCGTTTGGTTTTCTTAAAAATAGCAAACAACCAAGTCGCTAAGTTTCCTACTCGTTCTTTATACGAGAACTTGGTTGTTGTTTTTCTACTTTTGTCATTTAAAATGGCTTATTCTTGCCTCCTGACGTTTTAAACAATGATTTTTCCGCGAAAAATTCCGAAAAATTCCGCTCTTGTTCATTTCATTCCAAAATTTACTATAGACAAAATATAAATCTGCTAGGTATTGCCATGTATGCTTAGCAACTATAATTTTGCTTGTTATGTTTGCGATTTCGTTTTAGCTTTTCCATACAATTATCGTTGCTAGCTAAAGATACTAGCAGCGAATATAAAACACAGCTAATGTCAGAGACAGAATTACTATCTACCAAATATATAATTTTGAACTAAAGTTCCTGGTTTAATAGTGTAATTGATATTAATCTATATGAATAGTTTGTTTGTACAAAATAAGTTTATCCAAAGTTCTCCAAAGTGAAAAGGTTCCAATTTTACCTAAGGCTTGTAGGTTAATCTCTCTGTATACAAATAGATTGTGCTCTCATAACAATATATATATATATATTTTTTAAAATCTAAAATGCAGATATAACGTTAATTTTCATTTTTTTTTTGCTACCATAAGCGCAATACATAAATTGTGTCCGATTTCTAAGAAATTAAGATTTTGTATTACCAAAAAATAGCACTATTTGACTATTCAAAGGATGTCTGGAACTTTCCAACATTGTGATGTAGTAGAAATCAGAAATTTTAACATTCTAGTATATAAACTTTTGTTCTGCGGCCTCTTTTATTTTTTTATTTTATTTTTACAATGCAGCACATCGTTACCAACTGAAGAGTTACGTATTTAAACATCTCAGTAAGGATATTTCATCTGTTTTAAAAGCTACATCGCAAGGTCGGGTACTTCCCCCAGACCTCATATACATAAATGATTTATTTTAAATCATCTTCTATAAATTAAATTTTTGACAATTTTTTTTTAATAAACTTCTGTATTTATGTACATAAATATGAATATGTAATTTGACGAAAATTCGTAGCAATTTAAAAAGTTAAAAATATTCAAATACATATTATTATATTAGATAGAATTCGTGTAAGAGTTTTGAATACTTATATCTGTACATCACGATAAAAGATATGTTGTAAAACTTTTTTAAATATTACAGAAGTTAATTTGACTCTTAAAATGCCTATTAGTATATACTACATATTTTTGTGTGTTTTTGTTATATTTTTCATTTAGTGTTGAAAGCTTATGAAGTTGCCGGTGGTACAAAGAATTTACATTTTTTTTCCAATAAAGGGTGTTTTTTCTCTATAAACATAATGAGCACATGCATGAATTTGAAAGATTCAAATATATGTTTTCAATAACAAATTTCCTGCATCTCTGTTGTAGACGAAGCAATGCAAAGATGATCTTTTAAAATCGATTCTTCATTTGGGAAAAGATAACAAATGGCGCCACCATTGTAACGAAAGAAACAAAAAAGTTCGAAATTGTCTGCATGACAGCTGAAAATATAGAAAAAATCTTATTAATTTTTAATAAAATAACAGACTTAATGCACATTTCAAAAGCAGACATTAAACGGTGACAAACCATTCAAAATTACATCTACACTTTAATGCTTTCTTGATCAAGTTATGGGTAACTGAGTTCAACTTTGTTATCTCTTAAACTAAGAGTTTCTGTAAAAAATTAACATTTTTACTAAAAAAGCTTGTGCCTTTTCATAACTGTGATTGAATGTTTTACTCTGATTTATTTAAATTTAGTCCAAAAAAAACATAATGTTTGAACAATTTGGCAAGAGTCTTCATATACATATGTTACAATTAAAACCATACGGATATTTTAAAATCGAATCACTTACCTCCACTGCAGATATCATGTACGGTGTCCTCTACGTAACCATTATCATTATCGCATAAGCAGAGTTTTGTTTTCGAGGACATAAACTTTGCCACGCCTATTGTGCGATTAGTAAATTCAAACTGACAAACCATACCATCTTCACAATCATTTCCACTGTTGCATCTGTGCCGTAGGCCTAGAAAGAAATGCTTTCATTAGGTACTTCATAATTTATGTAATAAAAAAGAATTAAATAAAAGTTCCAGAAATGTCTGACTATCATGAAATGATGTCCTTATAGTGTATGGTTTGCGCACATGACAATGTCATCTCTTCAGTAATGATTGTTTGTTCTCACGAAAACATACAAGTAGCTACTTACTAAAAAAAAATTTAAAAAATACATTTTTACATCATAAACACTTGCATGTCCAAAAATAACTCAATAGTAGCATTGACGTCCCATAGTGTAAGTACCCAGTAGAAAATTTAGAAAAAATTAAACCACATGACTAATATACATAAGTATTGACATGTATGACATCAAAGTTGTTTTAACTCTTTTATGGTAAGAAAATAATGTTGAAGTACGATTTCTTTTTGAATTTTAATGGGAATTTTGACCTCATTAGGGGTCATAGGCCCATAGTACTTAACGATGTTCTTAGCAGAGTTCTGTACTCTAGATTCTTATTGATTTTAGCCGATCATCCACGGGTGATCCAAATCGAAATTCGCATGTTGACAGCTGCCAATAATCACGATTGTTCGAAATGTGTGAAATAAATGCGGGTGTTAAATCAATAGAAGGTTGCTACTGGAAAGCTTTTAATAATTTCCATCATCATTATGCAAGTCATCATTGTTTAATTTTCCTAGAGGGCTTGCATACTGCATTTGGCATTTAAACAAATTTTATTGTATGCTTGTGGAAGCATGTCGTAAATTGGCATCCGCATATCATACATATCTGACACGATATGCACTCGAAATTTTCAGCACATCTTTAAAAACTCTCCTCATACGTTTTGCTTATTTTAAGCTCAAGAAAAATAACATAAGAAATGAATACCTACTGCCATAAGTAGAAACATCAAACAAACTTCATGTAGAATTTGTTGTTGTTTGATTTTCATTTGAGTCATTTAACCAGGCATAAAGGAGCAACAGTCAGCGACAAATTTTTCACGAGGATTTGTGTTGTTTTAGTCCTTGAGAAAATTGTATAAACAACAACACAATTAATTATTCATGTACGACGCAAAATACAACTTAGCACAAAAATAAAAGAAGAAATTATATGGCAATTAAAAATTATACCTTCCTACATTTACTTGACCATTAGACTGCTCCTTATTTTATGCTTTTTTTTAAGTTTCTTAATCCCTGTGACAGAAACATTATCTTTCCAGAGATGAATATTGAGATTTAGCACTAAGACAAGTCCTAATTTACTTAAAACGACTCAAAATATAAAACGTAATAAGTTCTTAAAGATTGAAGTTAAAAAAGCGATTGTCGGAAAATCGCGGTAGAGGTTTTCAAACATGTGAAACTTGAATAATATTTTTAAAGGTTTTGAACTAAAAACAAGTGGAAAACATTTATCCCACTGCTGAAAATATTTATCTGGCAAATTAAGGTCCCAATATGCACAATAACGGATGCGGATTCGTCAGCGCGGATTCCGTTTTTTATGCTTAAACGGATCCGACTCGAGCCCGGAATAGATTTCATACACGGATCCGTTACGGACTCGTTTTTTAAATAAAACGGATTCGAGACGAACTCGATTTTTTAAATAAAACGGATTCAAAATGGACTCGTTTTTTTAAAAAAAAATATTCGAGTTCGAAACGGATCCGTTTAGCACACTGGGGTCACTTACCTTTTTTTTTAATGAAATGAAATTCAAATTTCAACAATTTGCAAGGATTTGAGTTCACAAGTCCTATCGTTTTTAAGTACATACCCTTTCAATGCGTTTTGTTTTTTTTTAAATATGCTAGTAATTGAAAAATGGCAAGGCTTGTTAATTAAAAACTTAACCAAGACCTAACTTTTCAATTTAGTGTAAAATAGTACACTTTGTTTTTTTTTTTTTAAGAATAGACTAAGTAATTTTCTTAACTCGTCCAGAGCCTAGCAGCACGTTTTAATAACGACAGTTTGGGCCGAAACATTTAAGGGTACCGAAACTATTAATGCGTGGGGATAGTTAATATCATAAAAATATTGAAATAAGAAGCAGTCTACAAACACACATTGTATATTTTTTTGTAATTAATTTATGTTGTAGTAAAAAAGCCTAACATTGCGTGGTCGCAGTGAAATTTGTTTAGCAAAAATTTAATCGTTTCCACTTTTGCGAATGTACGCAACCGTTGTGACCCGTAACGTACAAAGGCTTAATTTTCTCTAAAACAATGAGCTGTTACTATCTTAGCCCGTCGGCTTACGACACAATAAATTGGAGGCAACGGACATAGTTTTGTTTTACATATTCGTACCTTTGAATAAGAACCGGAAATGACTCATTTAAATATCTTGTGAAAGAGTTACGAAAATAAATTCATTGTTTTAAGTACTACAGCGTGATAATCTATCGTCTTACTGATAATCTATCGTCTTACTACGTGGAACTTTTTTGTGATCCGTCGATTTTCCGATTTTGTGATTTCTTTACACCTGTGAGCAGGGGCTCCTGCTGGTTTGATTAGTTGATCTCCAATCGATAATAATGTTGTAAGGAGAATTTATAATATGATACTAGCAAAATATCCTATATTGAATCGAATGTGGTGAGAGGCCTTTTGAGAATTATTTTGAGTAAAGCATTACTAAAAGACTGGAAAAAAATTCTATTATTGATGTGTGAAAATACCTGCGGATATGCATTAATTCTGAATTTTTATAAGAAATGACTTTTTAACCCTTTGGGGTAAATGGGGGTGCCGGGGGAAAAGTGGGCAGCTAAAACTCATTTTTATTGTAAGATATTATTTTGGCACACCTAGATACGTAATATAAGTAAGGTCTACCTTCTGGATTTTGATTCTTTTTTTTATTTGAGGGACTTTCTTTTTAATGTATTTTAAAGTGTAATTTTGAGGTTATGTCAAAATCTGAGGGTGATGGAAAAATTCTGACCTCGGATTCGTGTTTAGGATGCCAAAAAACATACCGTATGATACCTCATCTTTCAACTACAAGACCTTTTTATTTGTGGTCCTGTGTTATCGGAAATTAGGAAAAATACTTTTAACATTTCCAGGAGTACTCCAAAACCTTTCAAGGGATGTTTCCAACTATAATAGCTTATTGCACCAATTGATGGCGAAGGGACGAAAAAAACTTTCTACTAAACCGAAGCAGTGATAGTATCAGCATTGAGACATTGCGCAAATGTACTGAATTTAGAGTCGACATGCACTTTGTAGATGTCGATTAAGCTTTTTTGATGTTTGAATGTCATTAATGGCGACTGTGTTGGAGTACATTCATTAAAAAGTAACTAGTGTTACATTTTAAACTTTTTTCGTTTTTATATGCTCAACTTTTCTACATTTTCTATACTGACATGACAAAATATCAGTACGTTAACAAATTACGCCTCGAGTTCTTGCACTCAAGTCAGGACCAAAGCTCTTAAATATTCGCAAGCCGAAAAATAAGTTTAAGCAATTTTACATCCTATGCTGCTACCTAATTCTTTTTTTTTTTTTTTTTTGATTAAAAAATTATTTGACCTAAAAAAGTGTTTGTTTTAGCCCAGTATTGCGTGTAACCGAGCACTAGACATTTTAAGGAACAATTGTTCAAGCTGTCTTGCCTATTATATCATTAGCGTTAAAGAAAAAATAAAATACACTAAAGAAACTCCTTTCACGATTTTTTTTAAAATTTTTTTTTTAGTGTATTTAATTTATTTCTTAAAAGCTAATAAGATGCTGAACATTAAAAACTCATATATTTTGTCTGTAGGTCTAGTAGTTTTCGAGTATGCGTATGGGGCATTCCACGCCAAAGCGAACACCGTGGAAAAATTCATACATTTCATTTTAACGTAAATTTTAATTTTTTTTAAGCCACAATTTTTTTTAAAAATTGTAAATCATTTATAAACTTTTAAGTCTAGTCTGAAATATTTTATGTTTATGTTTTTAGTTATCCGTGTGAAAATAAATAATGATCTTTTTTCAGATGTCCGATTTGGCGTGGAATGCCAATATCTACACATAATCTGAGTAGCTATGTTGAGAAAGTGCGAAAAAGGTAAAATAATATTAAAATAAATAACAGGAATAATTGTATCATTTTCACCATTTGAATTTTAATAAGCTACTTTGTTTTAAGCTTCAAGCTAAATATCTAAAAAAGCTACTAGCTGTAATAGCTAAACTCTAATGTTATTATAAAAATAAATACATAAAATAACAAAAGTGTTCGTTAGCACGTTCTACTGCACTAAAAGATAAAAAAATTAAGACATTTAAAAATACTATACATGTGTATATATTTACTTAACTTTTTTCACAAAAATTACGTAATCATAAGAAACGCGAAAAGTTTTAGGATATTAGACTACAGCGGTCATGCCTCTCTAGGAGCAGCGAAGAGCTTATGAAAGAACGTACCATTTTTTTATGCTATCGTACAAGGCACAACAGCTACATTTTTGAAAGACCGCATTCTGAGAGAAATTAATTAAAATATGTTCTTGAAACATGATACGAAACATTGATACGCATGTACTTGAAAATTTATTTGTGATTCGATGTTTTCGATGAACACTTTTACACAAATGCTTCAGGTCACCTAAATGTAATTCCTTATTTGCCGTTTGTTCTTCTGGCAGGATTTCAAAGTGCATCAAAGAAGACTCAATTCCGGATACTTTTTAATAAGGAACTAATAAAGCATTCGGAAATTGCGATACAAAAACTAGAAGTAAATTATTTTCGCATACTTTAAAGTTGTGCAAAAGTACATGGTATACGGATCCTAAATAAAGCATGATATTATATTATAACGTATGGTTGGCAACCCCGCTTCTACCCTACAGATGCAAGCAAGTTGAGATCTTACACAGTATAGTATGTTCTCATTCGGCAAGTCTTAATCTAAGTCTATGTGTCTGCAAGTATTGATATCTACTTTATTTTAAAGTTATAAGGTTGTTTCATATTCATTAATCTTATCTCTGTTTTAAGAATTTTAAAATTTTCTTAGGAAATGTTTTTACCGTTGTATTCAAGATGATGAACATAAAAAGACCTCACTACCTAATCCAAAACATTTTATAGAGCCTTACCTTCAAATTGCGGACCAAAACAAATATATCTTCACTCTGAAGTATGTAAGTACAGCAATTGACTGTAAATTCGATTAAAATTCAATTAACCCATTTTATACCACTATCCGATCCCGCTAGCCGATTTTGATCTTCTCTGCAGGGATAAGTTCTATTGAGCCCCTAACTGCAAAAAAAAAAATTTCAGCCCCCCACCCACTCCACCTCAAAAGTTACTATAAGTTTTTTCGTACAGTGGTCGTCGATGCACATTCTATGTTTTCTAAGGAAAGTTGCTATTTGAAGAGGGAAATTGTAGATAAAAATAATTTGGTCAACTATAAAAGGTTAACAAAGAAAAACTCTTAGCGTGGATATGAAAGTTACACTAACAACATATGCAAATGGTAGTTTTATGGCATATCTTACACCGCAAATGTTTTCCGAGTGGATGGCGCTCAACTAAGTGTCTGCTAGTAATCTTGGGGACTGGGGCATCACTGTTGCCAACCATACATAAACATATATTCCGTGTCGCTATCATCTTCGTCACTAAGGAGTGGGTCATCTGCTATAAGCAAGGCACACTCGTCGCGGCTACCTTGAAATCTTCCTGTGGCATTAATATGTTTTTTTGTGTTTGGCGATGACACAATGGATTTTTCATGCGTTCACTAATGAGCTGTCCAGATCTGATGCAAATAGAGTCCATCACCACTTCTTCCCACGAATAGCTACCCCATAATTGGAAAAAACATAATCGTGGAGGTTAACACTCCATGTGGTGATTGTATTAAGCGATTAACAATATCTATGCATGTCTACGTCAACTTTCATCTTCTGCTTCTTGTTGTATTGCCTAGCCTTGGCTCAATGCATTGATGATTGGTTGCTATGGTGACCTCCTGGTTATCGCACTAGCACGCAATGGGGATATCATTCGTTTTGTCGAATGTATAATAGATTGCGCTTCAGAGAAGTACCGGTCAACTGATTGATGGAAACCGTCACAGTAGCGAAGAAGTTCTTCTCCGACAGCGGGTACATCAAATAGTATGGTGTAGAAAAAATGTTGAAGCTAACATCATGACAAATTGGATAATCGACAACAGACAAAAGGCGCAAGACCGTGAGAGCTATTAGGCCAACATCTTTGGAGAATACACCGGCACCACTATATGGAATGAACTGGTATCCGGTTTAATTTTATAAAAAAATTTATTTCGTATTATTTTATGTTTCATTGCGCAAACGATTTCATAAAGTTTAAATTTAACAAGTGTTCCCACACCAAAATCGCGTGAAAATTTAAAAAAAAATAAAAAAACATAGAATGTGCGTCGGCGACCACTGTACGATTTTTCGTACACCATTTTTAACCACACCTGGCGGCATCAGGCAACACCGCAAAAAGCCAGGTGATATATGCTACACGTATTTCTGTCTATCCTCTACTGGACCCAAATGTATTTTAAGAGAAATTTAATTATTTGCTATTTTTAAAATATTTTTCAAAAATGGTCTTCCAGTAAGGGTTTTTTGGCACTCATACCAAAAATAGGAGGGGGAGGGTGTGATGATATTGCAAAATTTTATTTTATACACAAAAGAACAACCTTTTTATTTGTGCCTATGAACATCTGAATGCATGTTATTAAATATTTTTGATTTATTTTCAAAGTTGGTGTACGATAAATCGTACGATGGTATAAAATGGGTTAGTATAAAAGTTTATGTTAAAAGTTTCTCATCATTTTAATAAAAATATTTCTAAAATGATATCAATTTATCACTCATTCCTGCAAATTTTGAGGCAATTTGAACTCAGACTCAAAATATTTAAAAAAGACCTTTTCTCACCATCACACCCGTTACGCACTTTAAAAGAGTTTTCTGAACTTATAACATTAGATTTCAAATTTTTATACTTTTAATAAATATCGAAAGGTACCATAGTACTTGTTGCAAGAGGTTAAATTGCATTCTCACACTTGTCTGAAAAGATATGAACCAAAATAAGAGTTAAACTGTCACACCCGTTATCCTGGAAGTATCGATATGTCTTGTAGTTATAACCTATATTACATAAAGTACATACTTTAGGAAATTTACTACAGAAATGTCCATGACAGTGGAGTTGTCCCATTGGTACAACATGTCCAGAGACATTAAAAAACATGAGTTATGTCTTATCACTAATGACTAACCTATGAGCTTTGAATCATCTGCTCAATAAATCTAAATTATGAAACAAATTGGAGTAAAGATCAATAAGAGATTTACTAGTTAATGAGCACGCCATGTCATCAGCAAAAACAGTCAAGGTGCTTTTCAATTTTAAAGAAAATATTGAATTAATATAAACAGAACCTTGTGGGACACCTAAGCTAAGACTTATAGATAAAATGAAACCACGGAAACCACACTTGTAAAGTTTGTCCAGAAATGCACTGTATTGAACGCTTTCGTTATATCTACAAACAATGATGCAGTTATCTTACTATCATGCACACCATTAGAAGTATGGGAACAGAAATTCTGCAGAGCATCTTCAGTCGACATACCAGCATGAAAACTAAATTGATTATTATTTAAAAAATTAAATTAAAGATCCAAGAGGTCTCAAAAAGAATTAAGTGATGTTAAAATTTATCACAACTCATCACATCAAACTTTTGAAATGTAAAAACTGATATTTTTTTTTTTTACTCAGAAAAAAATTTACAAGTTAGCTTACATTCAAAAATAATAGTTACTAGCAATTCAATTCAATTAATAAACAAAGCAACTAAAAAATATTTTTCTTAATATTTAGGAAATTTTTTCTATCACAAAAATTCAATAATAGCTATTTTGGGTTCCTGCTTAGTAAATGCACAATAATTAGATTGAAATGGTGTATAAGTGATATAATATCTCAAAAGCAACCTTACAACACTGCTGGTTACCAAAGATTTGGCTTTACAAACAAGAACGTTAAACAGAATGTAGTTCATTTAACCCAATTAACAAAGTTTCTCACGAAATATTAACTTGAATCCTGCTAATGCTTTTGTTCTAAATTGTCAATTAAAATCGGTTGACTTTATAATTAATGCATTTAATATTTTAGCAGGTAATTGAATCATCCATGCAAATATTTTGAAGATTATTGAGTCATCCATCTTTCAGCTCTTCTAGTAGAGTTTAATTGAAAGCAAGTTAAAGTTTTGTTTCAATACATTATGTTTCGTTATTTTCTTATTTGAATTGTATTGTATTGTAAATGTACGACATGTTGCAAGGCTGGTCCTCAGTTTTCATGTTATGCATGTGACCAAATTCAATTAAATGTTGAAAGTTAGAGAGCACAATGTGGCTAACTATAGTGTTATCAGTGCAGCAACAGGACGTATGCGTCTAAGATAATGCAAAAGCCTATAACTAAAAACACCATAATGAAAGGATAATGGAATTATAGACCCATTTCGTATGCAAGTTTATTTAAAACAAATACCAGCCACTCAAAAGATTTCTCAAATGAGGTTAATGAGAGCTTATTTTTTTTTCTTTTGTTTTCATTAAAGTTAATTTTGAGTGGGACATCTCTCCACGTAGAAAGTATTGCTTAACTATGTAATATTAGCTGTGCTTTATTCGCCAAGTTGCTAGCTATGTACGAAAAAAACGACAAAGTCGCTAAGTTTCCTACTCGTTGTTTATACGAGTATTCGTTTGTGGTTTTTTCTACTTTTTATACCCTACACTGAGAGTATATTCACTTTGTCTCTCCGTTTGTAACATATAGAAGGGGGCGTGGCAGGTATGGAAAAGTATATATATTCTTGATCAGCGTCACCACCTGAGTCGATTTAGCGATGTCCGTCTGTCTGTCTGTCTGTCCGTCTGTTGAAATCAGGTTTACGGGAAAATCAAGAAAGCTAATTAAATGAAACTTTCACACACAGGTCACACCTTTTTGCAGGCATCTTGCTATTGAAAATGGGCGAAATCGATTCACGTACACGCCTACCGCCCATACTTTATGTATATTTGTCCAGGCCAATTTTGACAAAAAGTTGCAGCGATTTTGATGAAACTTGATGATTTGATGCACATGTAAACCAAAATAGGATTAGGCTGCGTTTCACGTTTCCAAAGGGCCGTACAGGAGCGTGGCACAGTCCTAAATTTTATCATTCATGCTACCCTATCTTGTAAGTTTAACAAAAAAATAAGTATATATACAGAGCTATTTACGAAACTTTGAAAATAACGTACAGTCTAATCTGAAAAAAAGTTTTAACTGGACAACTTTCTGTTGGTGTGAAATATCTTAAAAAATGCCTCAAAACTGCGATTATTAACAATTTCATTAACAAAAAAAATTAAACATGGCTTTGCTAAGCACTCAAAAATCTTTCGGACCCATGTGTATATCCTGATCTCTGGGTAAGAATTTATAAGCAAAACTTGTTTTTTGTATAATAGTTTTCAAAATTAAATATTTTTCTATTGCGACGTATAAAGGCCAGTGATGGCATTTGAATTTTGTATAAATTTACTGAATCTAGAGTTGAAATGTACTTTTTAGATGTCGAATGTACTTTTTGCGACATGAACATGAAAAAGTTACCTAAGATTACCCGAAATTCAGCAAAGTTTTAACTTTTCAGCAAAGTTTGCTCACAGCATTTTTCACATTATTGATAAATTTACTAAAAATTTTAATCCTTAGAATTGTCGAAATGTACTGAAAATGTATCGAAAATGCGCCGAATGTACTGAAAATGGGCCAAATGTATCGAAAATGTCATCACTCATCAATTCTACTTATGTTTTAGTTTAGTTTTAAGTTTATTTCAATTATGTCTCTATTTTTCATTGAAATTTTTATTCTTACCTTTCAAAACATCCGGACAAAGCCCATTATTAGGTACCGAGTCATCACCACAAAGACATCTCATTTTATAGTCATCAGTATCTTTAACACAACTCGATTTATCTATTGCATTGCAATCATCATGTGCGTTACATTCACGTCCTTTAACTGCAATAAAAAAGAAAAAAAGAAAAAACAGTGACGAAAGTATCAGTCTCCATTTGCATACAAATTAATGTTGTTTATACAAAAATTTGTACTGATTTGTAATGAATCAATATGTAATTATTGTTATAGTTTGTCAAAACAAATATATGAAAATCCTACAAAATCATGCAAATCATAAATAAAAAATTATTCCTATCACGCATTTTCTCTATTTGCATATTTCATTCTTAGCGACATGGGACTTGCCTTATAAATATGCAAAATACTGATATGATACTGATAATAATCAAATTGCAAATATAAGCGCATTAAGCGTTTATTGAATTAATCATGCTTTTTTATTTTTTATATTGTAATAGAAGCTAGTTTTTGATTATATTACAAAAATTAGAAAATGAACAAATTTGCACCTTTCTCCAAGCCTAAATTTAATAGTACTTTTGCATTTATCATTTTTGATAAATATAAGACAGTAAAATACCTTTAACGAATAAGTTCCCTATTCAATTATTTAGTCAATGGCCTATATACGGAAATGCAAGAAAATATGGAAATCACCTTTTTTAATTGATTTTTGAATAACTTTAACATTTTTTGTTCGATTTGAGCAAATATATACCTAAAATATTTGTAAAAGAATTGGTTTTCATCCAGAATCTTAAAAACTTAAAAAAAATTTTTTTTGACTTAAACGGACCAATTAAAATTTTGTGACTTTTTAAAAAGACCAAAAAAGTTACTTTTTTTTTGTACTTTGACCATCTCATCCGATTCTCATGAACAGCAAACCGTTGGACAGAAGATAAAATTACTTTTTGAATTGTGTGCAACTGATTTAGGTCGAAAAAAATTGATAGAAATATAATGACTGAGATATTCTAAGAAGATTTTTTAATTAGTGAAAAGATTATGGGATCCAAACTAAGTTGAAAAAACCATGCACTATATCTAAAGCAATATATGAACAAAGTTGTGAAACAAATGTACCATCTCAACCCTTATTGAAATCAGGCAATTTTTAAAGTTGGTTATTTTGGTTTTCTAAAGTCCATGGCGTTGCGTGAATATTTGCCGCCCGTGGTCGCAGAAGCCAAACTCCGCCAAAAAAATAAAAAATCTTTGCACTACTTTTTACTAAAAAAAGGTCATCAATTTATGTATCACAAAATCACTAACAAAACAAAAAGAGATTTTTTGAATTGAAAATAAATTCGAACCCTTTTCTTCAACAAAAATAACTTCTTCAAATTACTTACAAACAAAAAGAGAAAAAAAGTTTCATCAAATTTGTTTCATTAAATTTGGAAGTTATTGATCAGAAGCAGATTCTAATTTCATTGTATGAAGACCATTTTAGACTTTACAAAAATTACAGCTGAGAGTAAACATTAGTAGTTTTGTAATTATTGTCAGTATGTATTTTTAAAGCGCATTTTTAATTACTCAATAATTAATATTGTAAATTTTATTTCCTTTTTTCACAATTTTTATTTTTTATATTTTTTTAGTTGCTACTCAAACATGTATTTTCCCCATCAATATTCTTTTTACATAAAATAATGAATTTTAATTGCTAAGTACATTGTCATATTGATAACTGATTGCACTTAACTATTTTATATAATGTTATATTTTATAATTAGATTTTAATTATTATGAAATAAGTGAAAATTGAAAAAAAGTTTTAAAAAATTTCTATCGCACGCTACAAGAGCTTTAAATGCAGCAATAATCTCTTCCAGAAAATCATTCCAATTATATGGTATGGTACTAGATGATGTACTAAACAGGTGGGGTGGATATTGAGGATTGAGTCCTATAGGAACTATAGGAGGTCCGGTGGCAGACATTTGAATGATGTTGTATTTCATACGTAATGCTACGGTCCAAACAATATAATGTAATAAATGCTTGAAGATTTTAAGTGAATTTTTTCAAACGGGAATGGGAACACCAATTACCACCACAAATATTTCTTTTTATACCCTACACCGAGGGTATATTCACTTTGTCTCTCCGTTTGTAACACATCGAAGGGGGCGTGGCAGGTATGGAAAAGTGTATATATTATTGATCAGCGTCACCACCTGAGTCTATTTAGCGATTTCCGTCTGTCTGTCTGTCCGTCTGTTGAAATCAGGTTTACGGGAAAACCAAGAAAGGTAATTGAATAAAACTTTCACACACAGGTCACACCTTCTTGCAAGAATCTTGCTATTGAAAATGTGCGGAATCGGTTGACGGACACGCCTACCGCCCATACTCTATGTATATTTACCAAGGCCAATTTTGAAAAAAATTGCAGCGATTTTGATGAAACTTGATGATTTGGTGCACATGTAAACCAAATTAGGATTAGGCTGGGTTTCAAGTTTTCAAAGGGTCGTACAGGGGCGTGGCACAGCCCTAAATTTTATCATTTATACCACCATATCTTGTAAGCTGTTCAAGATATTGCGATGAAATTTGGCAAACGGATACATACCAAATATGTCTTGAATTGAGATAAAAGTAGGCAGAATCGAAAAAGTGGGAGCGGTACTTTGCAACTGTTAAAAATTTTGATTCCGTATATCTCAAAATTGGCACAAATGATTTTCATAAAAATTTTGGAGATGATGCCGCTGAAATCAATCATCAATATAAGCTCAGCCACTTTACTGAAAAAACTCGTTGAAGGGCGTGGCACCGCCCACAATATTTATAAACGTTATATTAAGAGAACTAACAACGTAATCGTTGTGAAATTTAATGAGGTAGATATACTTGCTATAAGGTCTCTTATTACAAAAATTTGGTCCAATAGTACCTGTAGGCGTGGCATCTCCCATACAAGCAAAAAACGTTTATTGCTATAGACAGTGTGCTATTAGAGTAATCTTCATAAAATTTGGTGTTTAGATGTCAGTTTCAAAATAAATGAGTTTTGACGGGACTGCATCAGTAGGCGTGGCACCTCCCATATTAACATACATTTGCAAACGCTGTTTTAAGTGAACTACTGCAGCAATTGCTATGAAATTTAATGTAAGTGGTTCAGTTGCTATTGAGTATATCTGAATCAAAATTGGCTGAAATATCACCAGTGGGCGTGGCACCTCCCATACAAATAAAATACGGTAAGTGGCATATTTATCGAAATATGTGAGCAATCATACTAAAATTTGGTGTAAAGGGTTTGCTTATGAAAAGCTATTTCTGGATTAAGACCAGACTGGATTGTACTAGTGGGTGTGTCACCGCCCTAAATTTTAAATTTGACTGCGGCATATATCGCAAACTATACACGCTATTGTGCTTAAATTTAATATGAGGATGTCGACCACAAATATATTTTTTTGAACCAAAAGTGGGCGGAATTGGAGAAATGGGCGTGACATATTTAAAATTTTTCATTTATATTCGATCTTTTTCAACATTTTCCATATTCTTTCGACTTTTTCAACCTCTTTCAACTTTCTTCATAAGTTTCTTTATTTTTTCGACTTTTTCATCAATTTTGAATTGTTTCAAATTTTTTCAACCTCTTTCAACTTTTTTAGAGTTTTTCAACCTCTCTCAACATTTTTCATATATTTTCGACTTTTTCAACATTTTTCCACCTCTGTCAACCTTTCAAACATTTCACATTTTTTTCGACTTATGCAACCTCTTCAACGTCTTTATAAGATTTATTGAAAAGGTACTTTCAGTGCAGTGTAGGGTATGTGAGTTTTGGCCTGGCCGAAGATAACACCTTAACTTGTTTTTTATTCAAAATATTCTCTATCTGATACAATACACTTTCTAAAGCGACTCAATAGTGATTCAAATGCCATCTCAAGCTCATTTTATTTCATTGCTTCCAAGGTGCGTGTTGAAGCTGTTTGAATGGTCTCAGTTTAATCGAAAACGTATCCTTTTAACTTCATTTTAATTTTTAGGAATAGTGCGAAGTCACATGGTGGTAAATCAGGTGAATGATTCAACGCACAGACTTGATTTCGTGCCACACATTGACGAACAATCAGCGATGCGTAACTCGGTGCTTTATCGTATAATATACACCAGTCGTCAGGATCGTAATATTCTGGTAGAATTCGACGAACTCTAACCGTTCATTTAACCAGTATTTTCGTGTTTTGTGAATCAACTCTGCTTGATGTTGTCCTTCCCAATCGTTCGTTGTTCTTCAGCCTGCCTTCCAAAAATCGTTTATGCCACTCAAAAGTCTTTGATCGTAATCGTAAACAATCATCCCACAAACTATTTGCATCATTGCAGTGGCTGTTGTGCCAAATTTTGCGTGAAATTCAATAAGAGCGCATTGTTCCATAATAATATTTTGACACGTAAACGAATTGGAGTGATAAATGAATGGAGTTGAATTTAATCAATTACAGACGTTATCACAGCGAATTTGATCTTAATTATCACAGTATATTAAAATTTTCTAGTGATTCTAAAATTGAAATTTTTGTGATTGCAGCAATTCGACAGTCTATACATATATAAAAACAAATGTACATTTTAATGGTGGCTGCAGAGAGTCACCATGTGAAATACGGTGTTATCAGTGGCGAACTATCAAAAAGTGGAAAATCAATGAGTGTGATTTAAATACCCCATTCCTCAGAAATAAAGTTCTGAGCAACATCATATTTTTTATTTTCTAATTGCATAGCGAATACACTACACTATTGCAACGGCGAAGTTACATTTGTCGAATGTCAAAATCGTTCAATAATGTAATCAGTTTAATCCAATGGCACATGTCATTTATCATTGTGATAAAAATAAAATCGAATAAAATTAATTAGCCGTATAACTTTTTGACAAGCATAATAATTGAAGTGTCTGATAAATATGTGTTATTTTACTCAAATACTACAATTATTTAATAGCTTGGGGGTATTTTGTGACGACTTTGTTAATTTATTTATTATTATTATAAATTATTTTTATGCTATTTGAACTTATGCACTTCCATTTTAAAAGTTTTTGTGAGTTGCAATCGTAGAAACAGATTTTTGTCTTCTGAATGACTTTATATGATTTGATATATTTGCGATTTATAATCATAATTCGATCATAATTCACTTATAAGATTTAGTACCATGGGGACCCTTTCCAGTTTTTAGTTCCGGGCCCCGAAAAGTCTTAATCCAGCGCTAGTTACTGGAGTAATATTAACTTCTTTGTTGGAAGTAAGCTACATTTATTGATATGAAAGTCAATGTTTCTGGTTGTGACAATCATTGATATGATACTTTTGTGCAAATTTCTAACATTTTGCACACATTATATTTATAAATAAATGATACGTTTTTCGATATGCTTCAATCTATAAAAAGTAGGGAAACTTACCACAGAAATGTAAAATCTTTTTATATTTTAGACGGGGAAAACCCAATTCGATTGAGCAACTATTTAGAATGAATCAAATTAAAAGCTAAAATTGAATGTTGGTAAATTCATTAGGATTAAGTAACATGATTTGATTTTGTCCCGGAGTTCTATCTATATAAATAAAATGATAGCCGTTTTCGATGTTCGCGCATCACGCAAAAATTAATGGATCAATTTTGATTAAATTTGTTTAGTTTTATTCCTCAGACGCGAGGTCTTAATTTCCAATTAAAATCAAATATCAAAATATTAAAGTCTTAAAATTGCTAAAAAAATTAATTACACACACAGAAACAAGCATGCAAGCATAACAAATCGTTTAATAAGAAGTTTATGTATTTGTGAGTGTTTTGTTTTTTGTCTTTCCCGTGGTAATACAATGGAATATTTATGAAAGAAATATTCAAATTTTACTCTCGCTCTCATTCTAAATTTGTGAATTTATATTGCAAACAACAACAACGCGGGATTTGTGAAGAATGATCAAAAATTACAGTAGGTCTACTAAAAAAATTTGAATTATTTGCCTTCGCAGAACAAACTAAAAACAGGCTACGCGCACAAAGCCGCAGGCATCAGCTTGTTGAAGAATAAAATCAGTATCAGCCTAATGTTATCTAGTGGTAACCTGAAATTATGAAAAGGATGTAAAAGCACTGCAATGATGCTTCAAATCTATTGTAACAGGTTAGTTGTGCTACTAGGGTAGTTGTGCCATTTTTAAAATTTTCAATTAAGACCACAAGTATTGCACTGAAAATATGGGTGGATTTTATAAAGTGGCCGCGATATATCTATTGACATCGAAGCAAAATCGGGACGTCTAGTAAGTACTAGTATTTCCTGAAGAACAAAAGTAACATTTACATATATCTAAAATTAAATGTCGTGTACAATTTTCAAGTAAAATACAAAAGGAACTGATTAAGTTTTGGCCAAAATACCAGAATACATTTTTCATGCATTATCCTTGCATATACTTGTGCAATGATTTATTATGCCAACACACGTGATGTATTACAAACTATTTACACGTGTCCGATTATTCATATTTGCCAAAATGAATTAAATAGGAAAACTCAAATAGAATTAAGTTCACTCTCAAGAGCAAAAGATAGAAGTGTTGGCTAATAACTCAACATCTTTCTTTTAAAATCAAATTTAAAAAGTTTGAAGTAAAATGTATAGGAAGAAAAATTCAGCATTGAATGTTTGGTTATATACGAGGACGGTATATAAAGATGAAATTTCATCAAGAAAATTACGAAAAATGTTCAATAAAAAACTATTTTCCAGCGCGATAGTAGCCGAATAAGTAAGCGAATAAGTTAGTAAGTAAATAAGTAAGTAAGCAAGGAAGTAAGTAAGTATTTAAGACTTTTTAGATCATCCCACTTGTTAAAATATGTCACAAAATAGTTAGTTTGGCGTAAGTAATTAGACCGACATAGTCTGTGAGCGTTGCTTTTTATGTGGAGAATGCGAAATTTTGCATTTCTTGGAGGTTGTGGAGAAGCGAAGCCTTTGAAGGATATCAATTTTAAAAACTCTTTATTAAATATGAGTGAATTAATTCATTTTTTCTCTAAACAAAAAACCAACCACAAAGTAGGGGTAGGAGATGGTTTCTTCACTAAGGTGTAGTTTGAGAAGAGTAGATATTGCGATATTGCGTGCATCGTTCTCCTCATTCTCGTAAACGGAGGAATACCTTGCAGTACATTCGGAACACTGAGTGTTTTACACCATTTAAATGAACTATTCTGTCGTACTAAGCGAGAAGGGCCTATCTCAAAAAAAAAAATATCTGAGATTCTTATGGCATCGGATAGCTTAAAAAATTACGCGTCTAATGAAATACTCCAAATGCAGGTATCTTAGTTCAAGCATATAAAAATCTACTAAAAAGATTTCCTCTATCTCAATTTAAAAGGTATTTCAACAAATTGACATAAACAAAACATCAATTATCACGAAACGGATTTTTTTGAGATACGTTCTTTTCGCTTAGTAAGACAGTATTGCTCTCCTCTAGAAAAAAAAAGAGCAAAAACTATCCCCACTGCTCTTTGTGGAGTATTTCCGAAAATTGCAACTTTTAAAATTTTTTTTAATATACATATGAACAGACGTTTGCACATGGGAGGAGCTTTGGAGGTTTGAAACCCCAAGGAAGTTTTCAAACTGTTATTTTCAAAATTTTCTAAATTTCCTGATTAGGATAAATTTGTAAGCTTGATTCACCATAAATCATCTTGATTCGTCATCAACCAACTTAAAAATATAATGAACGCCAATTATTTTAACGTATTAGGCAAGGGTTGACATTCCATAATGAATACTTGCTCTGAAAATTTACTAAAATTTCCATTTTGAATTCACTTAAAACTCACATGATTTCTTGGAATAATACAATTTGTGTGAAGTTTATGGTTTATGCGGATAACCCAGCAACGCAAGACCGTGTCTAGGTGTGTGCGGGCCCCTTTGAGGTTGTTGCCTAAAAGATGTAACGATATTTTTTGGGACACATGAAAAATTAAATTTTATTAAACATCAGATTGCTGACCAAAAAAAAAACGCAACAATTTTGTGGCGCAGGCACCCTTTTTGGCGCGGGCCTCTAGGCTGCAGTCTATGCTTAAACACGGTCATGCAGCAACTTTAGACCATTTGGAAGCCAACGTTCACCGAGTTATGGATTCAGAAAATAAAACCTCTAGGCTATGTTATTTTCGGGAGAGTGAGTTACTGCGCTCATACGACAGAATACCGAATTAAGAAAAAATTCTGTCGAAACAACGACACTCCATAAAAAAGATCCGATTTATATATTCTATATTTTTATATATAATATTGGCAAAATAAGCCTCTCATCGAAAACAAACTTTTGTTTTAATAAAACTTCAAAGGAACTACTTACTTATTGGTCCTGCTGTTGGAGGCGGATTATTGCTAGTTTTTCCAAAAGTCGTTAGAGCCGTCGAACTGACACCAAAAAGTACGATGAAGACGCCAAAGAGCATCGTCAGACTGCCGCATTGTGTAAAACGTTTAAGTGGTTGCATTTTTGAAAATTTTTAAATTTTTTTTTCAAAACTCTTTAACCGTTTCTTATAGTTTTCTTTTTATGTTGACACACCAAAAAAAATGTGACTTAACTTTTTATGCAAATTTGTTTCTGTTAGCGTTTGCTTTAACGAGTTAGTATGCAAATTAATCACTAGAACTGCTGCGGGCTTAAATTTAAATTTGCTTGTAGCCCAACAAGGTTATCGAACGTTTTCGAACGCAATTGATGGTAATCGTTCCGTTGGGTTCTACTGTTATACACTTTTCTTTGGAAACAGCAGAGTTAGATGTACTCGTCTTAGTTTTTTTAAAAACACAAATTGATTTGTTAAAACGTTCCCGAATTATATTCCAGATCATGAAATTCTATGTCGCTTTGTAGTGTGGCTTGAAAATGTAGAGCCAACTTTAGATTTAGGATGTTCAGCTTGTTTTTTTTTTTCAAGGCACGCAACTAATTTTTATACAAAACTCAAAAATTGTAGGTGTTCTTTTTTTTTAAATATACATGTATATGTATGCAAATTTTCTTTATAACTTTATGATCCGCTTTGAAACGACGACCCTCGTGCTTTCACGTTCCTAATGCAAGTGAGCGTACTTTCAAGCAGTTCAAAGCTTAAGTTTTGTTTTTTGCGCTGTTGTGAGGCATCACAGCACATAGTCGCATCGCATTGCTTGCCACCTTTTGTGACCTCCCCCCGCCCCCCTAAAACTAGGCTATAAATTCATTACAAAAACAAAAAAACGAGTGGCTATATGTAGAGTGTAGACTCTAAGATTTGGTTTCTTTGAGTTTTAGCTATTTTGAGTTTGTTTTTGTTTTTTAATTTTTTTGACTTAACAAACGAACGGCTTTCGTGCATTCGCGACCGAAGCGCATGATTCAAAATACGGCCTCGCCATCGTCCTCGTACTCAGCGAATATAAAACAATGACGAAGTTGACGTTAGCATTACGCCTCTAAGTTCATAGCCTACATTTAGGATTTTTAGAGCCATGCTAGAATAAGGCAACAACAAGAGCAGCTGTAGTAGTAGCTGCAACAACAACAACGAGTACCACAACTTCATAGCTGCCGAAAAAGAAAAGGTGTAAAAGATGAAAATGAAATGAAGTTTGTGTGCCTAGTACTAATTATATTCGTACTTTGCAAGCTCTTTTACTACTCGACTATATACTTTGATTTGTTTTCTTATTTTATTTTTTGGGTTTCTTTATTTGTTATTTAGTAGTACGCAAAAATACTTCAGCAGCAAACATTAGGGTGTTTTTTTATTTTTTTGGAATTTTTTTTTTTTCAAATTCTAATGATAACACAGGCAGGCAAATGTTTTACGCAGAAACCAAAATATACTTTTCCAACGGGTTTTGACGTACTGAACTTGATTGTGTGATCAGAGATTCTCTGATGGCTTCGGTTTTCGAGATATTTTAACGTAAATGTGGAAAAATCACGATTTTTTCGAGATATTTGAATCGAATGATGATTTTTTCATGAAACCATTAATGGAGTTTGAAGAACTACCCTTTCTCTTCCAAACCCACTTTGAATTATGTGTGCGAAATCTTTTTCTCGGAAATATCGTAATTGAAACAGGTCTACATACCGATCTACAAACATAAGTCTAAAACTGAAAAATTTCAATGCACGATATTTAGCCTTACATTTTAACCTTCGAATTCACATAATTTTAAAATGTAAGCTATTTCTAGACTAAGTACACTACAATAAAACTGAAGTGAAAAAAAATGTTTTAGTAAAGTTTAAGCTATATACTAAGTATATATTTAGATGAACAAAATATACGTTACCTCATTCTGGGGTATAGGCAAAATATTTTGAACCTTAAAAAAAGAATATCATTGACAAAACATGTCTCGACAACTATTCTCGACTATTACCATTAACTGTAGTAAAAATAAGAATTCACTTGACGATATACAAATCCGCCTCCAAAGTAGTTCCCAAATTCCAATATTTAGAGGTCGCTCAAGATCGAAGAAGTATTTCATATTGAAATGTATGAAAATATCATAATTTTCGACTACAGTTGTAGTCTTTCTCTATACAATTGTTCAGTTTTCAAAAGTATCACTCGACAAATTGCCTTAACTCATATATTTTCAAAGTTATTGGCTTTCAAAATCAAATTTTGGTCAGAAATAAACATTATGTGATTTATGTGGCCAGACGGTTGCCTAATTCAAATGTTGTGCTTTAAAATTCTCATATTCAAATACATGTATAGTGGAACCTCTTTAAGTCGAACCTCGATAAGTCGAAAAACTCCCAAGCTCGAAAAAATGTTGTATTTCCTTCCCTTCAAGCCTCAAAACCTCCATTGCTTGAAATCTGACCCCTCTATAAGTCGAAATAATTAGCGAGTCCCTACAAGTAAATTCAGTACATATTTTCCTTCTATAACTCGAAATAACAAATTTGACCTCTGCATCTCGAATATAGCAATGTTTGATTTAACAACCTTATCAACTCGATTATTTCAAACGAATTACGTCTATAGCTCGAAGAAAAATAAGATACCGTCTTTAAGAATGTGCCGAAAATTTACATCATTGTTTCTTAGAAATCAATGTAAAAGCCTACTAATATGACTTACGTTAACCAGTGGTTTCAGTTGAGCTTTAGCGAAGATTCTTTATTGTTGTCGATTGAAAAATTATCAGAAATAGTTTGGTCCAACTGCAATACACACCAATGTTATATATAATTAACACCTCTATAACTATGATTTTTATTTATTTCACCTCTCTAAAGTCGAACATTTCCTGACAAAATTCGCTTAAGCCGAAGTCCTACATAATTCGATAACTCTATAGCTCGAATTTTTTAGCGTCTCCCTTCAAGTTCGACTCATAGAGGTTCTACTGTATAAGTGAAAATTTTGGCTTTTAGTGTCTTCATTTTATGGACAAATCTTCACCGATGTTTAGCGGTCTCTAAATATTCAGATACGGAAATTTATATAGTATATAGGGCTGGCATTCCTTCTTTAAATGTTACACATGTAGCAAAAAATTACCTCGTGAATTTCAGAAAAGAAAATGCACCCTAATGTACATACATAGGTAGTATATGCCTTTAATTATTGTTCTTCTTGTTGTTGATACAAACAATTTCAGCTAATGTTTCGAAATATGGCATTAATCAAAGTGCTAATTGTATTAAACAAAAGTCAAAAGTATGATTAATTTTCATGAACCTCAAATGACTTTAAGAGCGTAATGAGCCCAAAATTGACTTGGAGAAAAATCACTTAAAGGCTGGGGAAAATTATTCAAATTTACGAAATCTAACTGACATTAGTCGCGCTTGACCCTGAGAAATTTAGTATAAACAAAGTATGTACTACTTAAATTATGATCTTAAATAATATGGTGGTGCGGGCCTGCCCTTAATAGATTTCTGTTTTGTAATTGCTATAAAAGTAGTATAATTAATATTTAGGTTAAAATTTGTGTTTAAGAAAACATTAAACCTACTTAGGTACACAGAGAGAAAAAGCAATGCTCAAATCAACAATGTTTAGTGTTTGATTCCACTAAGAATGCATTGTCAAACCATTTACTTTCAAGGTAGATGGGGATGAAAACTATGGACATATGGCATAACGAATCCATCAGTGGTATTCGGTTTTTTCATATCATCTCGATTAATGCGGAGTACTCGATTGCCTTCGGATAACGCGGAGCCTCGGTTGATTGAAAGCCGGATAAACGAGATTCTACTGTATTTGCATACAGATTACTCATACGACTTGTTGTAAGTAATTATCAAAAAAAAAAAAACTATGGCGCGCCTTTGACAAAAAAAAAAAATTTTTTATTAATTTTGTTTAATCAATACAAATTTTTTATTAACTTTACGCAGCAGTACCAATGAATTTATTTTTCGAGGATTCTTAAAGTAGGGGCCAACTTTCAGGAATAAAAAAATATATATACATATATACTATACACTAGCTACTTGTGTAAAAATAAAACAATAAAAAGATATAATGACACAAAAAAATAAATTCGTTTTTTTTTTTTCTTAAGCAAGTCGCATTCGACATTTGCCAAAAACTTAACCGAAAGGTGCTTCAAAATGTTCTCACGAACTTATACAATTCATGTATAGATGTAATACATTTTATTTGTGTTTCATGAATTTTCCGTTTTATTTTTGGCAATAATTTACATTTCACTTCCTAAACATTGTACTGCGACTTGTAGTCAAATTCTTAAACTTTTTGGCATTAATTTTTCATGTACACTAAGCATTTTGTTAAAAAAAAATATGAAAAATCCATGTAGCCAAGCCAGGAAATAGAAAAAACAAAATGCCTTCACCTTGCAAAAGGTGGATATATTATTAAGGTTGAAATTTACTCAAATCGATATTTTTAACTTTATAATGGATCTGAATTTTTGTCCACTTCAGCTTAATGCTGACAAATTAAAATGACAATATTCCACATATTTTTTACTTGAACACTTTTTTGTAAGTCTGACGTGTAATGAATTACACCAGAGAAGACAACAGTAATAATACTAACAAAAAAGTTACTTCGGTCTTATTTTTGACTTAAAGATATCGATATGTATGCTATTAAAAATTGCACTTTGAGCATCTTTTGGCTGGTGATGATGATATGGTAGATACTACTGACTTTTCCGGGAATGCCTTCAGAGACGAACGAATCAGTGAGCGCGCAGGAGCAATCTCCTCAGCATCATTAGGAACTTGCGACAGCACTGGAATTTAAAAATGGCTACGATTTCGACTAGTATATGTGGATGATAATTGTTCGAGTGTGTGGTTGACATTGGCTACAGTTTGCAGCAACAACTTTTTTTGTAAGGCCACCAAAGCTCGTAGAGAAATAAACTCAAACTACATGCCTTGACTTGCAACGAAGTTTTGTAAATGATTTTGGGTTTTGCGCATTGAAGAACTTACGTTTTAGCTATTGCAGCTCAGAGTTTGATCCAAAAAATTTCATCGCAATATCAGATTAAGTCTTACCTGGTGGCCCTCGTCTGCCGATAAATCTTTTTAAAAGTAAAATATTGTGTTAATTAATAAGTCTGATGAAACTTCAATGTGTGCAACTTCGATAAGAAACAACTAAATATAGCTATATACATTTTAAATGGATGCCTTCCACGTAGAGTAACTTCGGATACTGTGATATGGTCAGGTAATATGATGTGCCATCTCGACAAAAATTTTTTTGTCAACTTAGCAGTAACGGAAAAAGATATGTGCTGCTAGGTTTTGGGCGTTCGTATTCACAGTTTTTGGTCTCAGTGTGGTGAAATTGATTTAGCCACAAGTCGAGATTTTATTTGTGTGCATTTCATGTGTGAATTAAGCCAAAAAAAAAAGTAAGTATTATAGCCGAAATAACTTAATTTGTTAGTGGGTAAATATACTTCGTCATAAATAATGTGAGTTTTTTATTTGATGAAATGTGTTTTAATAAAAATAACCTGAGTTTATTAAAACTGAAATTCAGGTAATGTGATATAGTCCAATTTGCTCCACCTAGCAAGGAGATTACCTGTGCTTTTTGCAACGAATCCTTCCATAGGGATACAAAGATTAAGACCTGAGTTCAATGCCCGTAATGCGATTTAATTTGGGCTCACAATGATTGTCTTTCAAGACGGCAAGCAATTTGTGTATGTGAGTCATCTATCAGACTTTAATATTTTTGTATTTTTAGTTCCTACTGCTTTATACTTGTTATACTTTTCATGATGGTACTCGTATATCACATTATCCGAACGCTATATATCACATTACCCGCCAATTTCATTAAGGGGTTTCACTTGGCTTTTTTCCATTTTGTTGAAATAGCTTCAGATTGGCTTACGCTATAGAGCTCCGAAGTCGTAATATACTGCACAATGCATGAACAAACCATAATACATAAAGAAGCAGAAGCTATGCTATAAAAGTTACGTGTAATTTAAAATACAAAAATACCCATATCACAATACCCGAAGTTACTCTATTATATATGATGTGTAAACCAGACCGCAAAAGTTAATGCCTGTGATGAAAATTTACCTATAGTAATATGTTGAACACGAACGATGGATAAGTTACCCATTATAATGTTGTCTTCTCTGGTGTAATTCATTACACATCAGACTTACAAAAAAGTGTTTAAGCAAAAAAATATGTGGAATATTGTCATTTTATTTTGTCACCTTTAAGCTGAAGCGGACAAAAATTTAAACCCATCATAAAGTTAAAAATATCGATTTGAGTGAATTTCAACCTTAATAATATATCTACCATTTGCAAGGTGAAGGCATTTTGTTTTTTCTATTTACTGACTTGGCAATATGGATTTCTCATATTTTGTTTTTTAACAAAATGTACATGAAAAATTAATGACAAAAAGTTTAAGAATTTGACTGCAAGTCGCAGTACATACATTTTTGTTATGTCAGCAGTGATAGCATATATTTTGCATGGAAATTTTATTAGTAATGTATACAAGTCCGGCTGGATGGTAGGACCAACTAGTTATAAGCATGTCATTCAACGATAATTTAGATGAAGTTCGAGAAGAGGCCTCAAAAACAATTCTTAATTCCGAGGCGATACTTTCAGATGAGAAATGAAGTTCCTTGCAACGACATAATCAATAAGCGACATACTGTTAATATGTATATATTCTTTCATAAATTCCTTATACAAAACCTGGTATTTTTGTATTAGTCAAAATAGATCTTATTAAGCATTTTTTGCATGCCAATTCAATAATATCAATAGAGGCTTTCATAGCTTTTTGGCAAGCCATGTCAATATTATTCGTAAAATTAGCTTTTATCCAAATAAACTCCAAAATATTTTACTTCGTCCTTTATAAAAATAGTATTATGTATTATCAAAATGCCAACAAACAGTATTACTAGCAAAACCAAGTCATCTCTTAGGAAATTTTCTAAACAAAAAATTATGAACAGGTTCTTATCAAGATAACATGAAACAGATATAACTTTATAAAATATTTTTGACAAACTGCATGGCTTCTGTCCATTTTCTATACAAATCTTGGAAAAATATTAAATGCTGTAAAAAAGTCGATATATGTCGAATAATATCAAAAACTGTTGAATTATTTCGAAGAAGTCGAAAGAGTCGAGCGATTTTAAAATATCTGGAAGTGAGAGAATTTGGATTAAGTCAATAAATGACGAAAAAATATAGGTTTGTAATGTTTTTATGTATATCGATCTTAGTTTCTGCTTCACATAGCTATACTTTTGAAAAAATTAAAGTACTAAAAAGTACTTAATTGAATGTTGATGTTTTCCAGTATTTGAACTTTTTAGTATTTGAGTTTTTTATTTCTCCCGTTGCTACCTAAGAGTTTAAAGATAACGAAGAAAATCTTTAATTTTGAAGTCTTTCAAATATAAAAAAAACACTTTTGAGATGATTCAATAATATGAAGATTTTTAGATATTTTTACCGAAAACAGCACATTTTTAACGGAAAACAGCACTTATAACTGGGCACAAGAATAGTTTTATGATAGACCGACTATTTTTTTTTTCAAATTTTTTTTTAAGTTTTAAAAATGTGACAACACTATTAATATATGACATAAATATTTCTGCATTTAATTAAACATATTGAATTCTAAATGCTATTTTTTATACTTTCAATTATAAAAAAATTTTTGTGCACTTCTATTAAGAAGATTTACCCAAAACTAAAGCGAATAAAGAAAAGCTGACCGCATCACACTCTAAAAGCTAATGCACTGTGAGCCTGGACAAACTTTAAATGATAATATTGTTGTAACCTATCATGGCTGAAAATTGCATTGTTTCATAAGGACACTGATCTCAACAATACCTACGTATATATATATAGTATATATATATATATATGATATATGATTATGATCTAGTTATTAGACAGAAATAAAACGTTCACTATATGAAAGTTGTAACATAACTAGATCATAATCAGCCCAATTCTAAATAGTGTTCCAGGAAAAATTCTATTTGAAAAATCGTTTTATGTGTTTCTGGATTTATAAGTATTTTCTTTGAAAATACGTAAATATTGTGGGAGCACTTTTCCCAAAACAGTTTTCCCGAGAGTATCTTTACATTATTAAAAGTCTTATTCAACATGATTTCGCTTAGTTTAAAGTTTGCTACGGCACACCGTACACGCTTTATGATGAAGACGACGATTGACAATGCATTTGAAATTCAAAAATATTATTGAAGGTAAAAGCTTTTTGTGCCAAACAGATTGCAGCTATGTTTTCCGGTTAAATTAAACCATTCGTTGTTATTAGTTTCATTGCAAAATAAATATTTCCTAAGAACTTAATATAATTTTATTTTATTTTTAGTGAAATTAATGGGCAATGACTTTGAGTACTTATAAATATTTTTGTGCTGAAAAAAATTTAAAAAAAAAAAATACAAAATCATTAAATAAGTATCAAAAAGTAATGCGAGCAGCTTTTGACTTATAGCGTATTGCACACTCAACACTGAGTTATACCTCAGAGTTTAAGAAAAAACGTAAAACATCTTTCGGTAACAGGCTAATCTGCCCTCAGAAGCGAAAAGGCGTATCTCAAAAAAAATCATATTTATGATTCTTATGGCATCGAATAGTTTAAGAAATTACGCGTCTAATTAACTACTTCAAGTGGTGGTATCTTAATTCAAACATATAAAAAATTTTCTAAGAGAATTATCTCTATCTCGATTTCACGGGTATTTCAACAAATGACATAAACAAAACATCAATTATCTGGAAGCGCATTTTTTTGACATACGCGCTTTTCGCTTCTTAGGGCAGTACTACTCGTAATTTTTGACGATTTCAGTGTCGATGTAATTTTAAAATATAATTTGTCATTCATGGATTTTTGACTAAAACTGATTTTTTTTTTTTCAATCCAATACCCAAATATTCTTAAAAAACATTTTAATGAAAATTTTGTATTGGCGTCTGATATCATTTCATTAATTTTTTTTTTGTATAACATAGGATATAGATTTATGGCATGTGTGCGCCATAAAAATCTACATTTGGATTTTTGAAGCTGAAAATCTAGAGTACATGCTTTGATGACAAATTGTAGCTGATATAGCAATCTCGTCATATTATTTCTATGAACATGTTTAATAGATCGTTTAGTGTCTTTTAAGTAATCGTGAAGTTGATTCAATAGGATTGACATTTACTTATAAATGATATATGTTTAAAAGGTTATCTCATAACGACCCTAAAACTTATCACGTATTATTTGTAAGTAGAAAAAAATGTACTTATATAGAAAAATTTTATGTAACCTAATGCAGGGCTGAAACCCATAGAGATTTCATGCTTTGTTGCCATCTTTTTATATTATGTATTTTATTTCTATATTTATTTATTTTTCGACTGTGAGATTTTGTTTCCAAGAAAATGCACACCAAAACTATTGATTTGAAGGCGGCATTTGACATTACTTATTGCAAATATCCGAATTTTGCAGTTTGCAGCAGTCCTTGAAAAAGAAAATTATTTTTTCCCTCAAGCATGCTTTCACTATAGACCGTATTTATATGGCTTTTAGATATCACAGCTAAAATATTTCGATTGAGTTGATGTTCTCCCAAAACTTTTGTTGTTTTTTGAGGGTTCGATGAAATTAAATGTTTGGGAACAACTGGGTTGAACTATTGCTATGGTGGTTGTATGACTGTTTCTATGATATGATTTTATGTGATTGTACCATTTCTTTTGCGTTGTTTTTAGTGTTTAATATTTGCACTGTCCATAACTGCGCTCTTGGATCAGAACAGTTAATATGAAACATAATATATAATATTTTAATGTTATATACTATTGTATGTCTATTTAAAACTATATGTGGGCCCTAAAACTATAATTGGTGCCGTTCTGATGGTGTGCATTTAAGACCTAAATAAAATTTTTTCATTTCATAATTTTGTATCCTGAAATAGAGTCGACAAAGGAATAGTTTCGATTGAATTGAATAATAAACGTAATAAACTTTATCTGAAGCGCAACGAATTACTTATTGATAGCCAATTTGGTTTACGCAGAGTCTGCTCCATCAGAGAACTCAAGAAAAATATTCTCACTGAGTGGTGGAACCAATGTGGCATCGCGCAATCATTTTAAAACTAATTGCATATGGTATCGGTAATTCATTCGCTTGTTGGATAACGAGCTTCTTCAGTGGCCGCTCAATACGTGTTGCCATAAACGATTTCACTCACTCATTCACTCAACTCTCCATCAATGTTGGAGCTACCCAGAAGGTTCCGTTGTCTCTCGATCCCTATTTCTTGTTTTTAACGATGATTTTCTGTCATCGACCATTAACCCAATCTATTTCTTTGCGGATGACAGTAACAATTGTCATTCATATTGCCTTAAAAGGCCCAAGCTCTCTGGATATTGAGAAAAAAAAAGCGGTATATGAATGATACACTCTTAAATGACCAAAAACCAATCTCCGAGTGGAGTTGTATCACGTAAATTTCAATGCTAGCAAGACCCAATGTTGTTTCAGGTCAAACAGACGTATGGATTATTGCCCTCCACCCCTCAATATAGCTGGTGTAGACATTTCAAGATTAACAACTCTTGACGTTCTGGCATATCTGAGGTGTATCATGTGTTCGGTGTGTGTAAAGCAGCGACAAATGTCTTGGTTTCTTAAAACGGTGTAAAGAATACTTTACCCATGTTGACCGTCGAACTGTCTATTTCTTCTATATTAGACCTAAACTGGAGAGCACTTTGCACCTATGGGCCGGGTCTTCACAAAATACTTTGGAGCTGCTAGATAGAATCCAGCGGCATGCCATAAAACCAATAGGATATCGCATCCTCTGTTGATTCTCTTGAGCACCGTTGTAACGTAGGGTGCTTAGCCCTATTACGTATATATACATAGATATTGCTGTAGAAAAATTTATCAACTGTTTCTCTCAGTTCGGATATTCTTTCGTAGTACTCGGGCGTCTCATCAGGCTTATGCATTTTGTATCACGACGGTGCTGGATAGAACGTAGCATTATCGCGATAATAAAACGAATTATCGCGATTAAGTTGTACTTAATGGTACAACTTTTGGTCGTACCATTAAGTTGCGGAACAATTTCACTGCGAGTGTTTTCCCTGACCGCTCTGACATATATATAGTGCATAGCGTTTATAGGGGTAATTCCTTGAACGTTGGTTTGAGTTAAAAAATTAAATATAAACCGATAAGTAAACATTTCTACCCAAATTTGTGTGTATCATTTGTTTACTATTATGACGTTAAATAAGTAACTCTGTAAGATATGAGTCATTAAAATTAATCTAACTTTTTACTTTTGAATCGAATTTAGTTAACAAAATTTATTTTGAAGGTAACATATTTTGTTGATTTAAAGCAAAGAGAACCATCTTACCATACGGCTGACCACCATGAAATTCCTGGTTATTATGAGAGAGTTAGTCACAGTCATACTTAATCGATAACTGGCAATAATGCAATAAATAATTTCGGCAAATTCCCCGGTTAAAAGCAAGAGCGTATTACCAACCTTTTAAGAACTTATTTGCTCGCGAAAAGTTCTCAGTTCTGTGACATATAGGTAGCAGTACACAACGGATCCATATCTTTTCGAGATGTCACTTACGCAAATACTAATTTACCTTACTATTGCACTTATCTCTGCGGCTGTGTACTTCATACATCGTCATCTTAACTATTGGAAGGAACGTGGCATACCGCATGACAAGCCCTCCTTAATAGAGGGCAACATGCAAGGACTTATGCGGACGCGCAGTTTTGGTGAAATCTATAAGGAAATGTTTTTGAAATTTAAGGGAAGTGGACCTTTTGTGGGTTTTCATTTCTTTACACAGCCTGCAGCGCTGATATTGGACATTGGTTTGGTGAAGAATATTCTGATAAAGGATTTTTCAAATTTCATCAATCGTGGCCTTTATGTCAATGAAAAAAATGACCCATTGTCAGCACATCTCTTCTTTTTGGAAGGCGAACAATGGCGTAATCTACGCAACAGACTATCACCTACTTTCAGCTCTGGTAAAATGAAGTTCATGTATCCCACAATGCTGCGTGTTGCTGACTGTTTTGCTGAGGTATTCACAGAAATGGTCGAAAAGAATCCAATTGTTGAGATTAAAGAAATGCTGGCACGTTTTACCACAGACATCATTGGCACCTGTGCCTTTGGCATCGAGTGCAACAGCCTGAAAGATCCCAATGCCGAATTCCGTATAATGGGTCGTCGCGCACTGTCCGAGAATAAACATAACAAGTTTTTGACAGGATTAGCTATAAGTATGCCAAACTTAGCACGTAGAGTTGGTTTTCGTTTGACCTCTGATGACGTACATGACTTCTTTATGCGCATCGTGCGGGAAACTGTGCAGCATCGTCAACAGAATGGCATACAATCAAATGACTTCCTTAACTTACTGATGACGATAAAAAAGGGCGAAGCAAATGTTCAGCTGAAGGAACTGACCATTGAACAGATGGCAGCGCAAGCGTTTGTATTCTTTCTTGCTGGATTTGAGACCTCTTCGACAGCCATGGGTTTTGCGCTGTATGAACTGGCCCTAAGTTCGCAAATACAAGATAAATTGAGGCAGGAGATAAACGATTGTTTTGCTAAGCACAAAGAATTTTCATACGAATGTATGCAAGATATGCCGTATATGGATCAAGTTATATATGGTAAGTACATGCAGTTTGTATTTTCATATAAAGACACTGAATAGAGATTTTTTTTTATTTCTTACAGAAACTTTACGTAAGTATAGCATCATACCGCATCTAAATCGCCAGGCTATCGAAGATTACATTGTTCCTGGTCATCCCAGTTATGTCATTAAGGCTGGTATGCCTGTGGTTATATCTGCAATCGGCATACATAATGATCCAGAATTTTATCCAGAGCCACATAAATTCGATCCTGAACGTTTTTCGCCCGAAATGGTACAAAAACGTGATTCTGTTGAATGGCTACCATTCGGCGATGGTCCACGCAATTGTATAGGCGTGCGGTTTGGTAAAATGCAAACTCGTGTTGGTTTGGCATATCTGTTGAAACGTTTTAAGTTTTCAATCTGTGCGGAGACTGAGATTCCACTGATAATGAATCCTAAAATCTTCGTAGTTAACTCATTGAATGGCATTTTCTTGGAAGTGAAAAAATTGTGAAGTTTTTTTTTAATTAATTTCTAAGCTAGAAATTTTAGTGCCCAGCAGAAATAGCATTTTTAAGCGAAAAAATATGTCTCGCGATTTTCTTTTTGTAAAAAAAATATTTTTTTTAGCGCCAAGCTTCGAATTAATATTTAATGTAAGTAAAATTGGCTTTTTTCCCAAACAAATTTAAGAAAATATCATTTATCTAATGACAAGTACATCCTACCAAAGCGACTATATGACAAGGTCGGAGTTAAAAAAATATAGGTTTTTGAAGATTGGACAAATTGTAACTTTTGTATAAAAGCTCTAAGCAATAATAAGAAAAATGCGGAATAGTTTCAATAGATCTTCTTATTATCTTGTGTACTTCGGATTGTTTGAACTCCGGATGATTTAAAAACTTTTTCTGATAATGTTTATAAAGAAAATGGACAGTGAAAGGCTCATACCCTTGTAGCAAAACAAGTTTTTGTAGCCTTTTTTACAGGTCTTTAAAAAACAAGTATAAAGACAACCATTTGGCGTACAAAGCATAAAGTCATTTTCTCCTCTTTGTTATCTTTCATGAGACTTAGCAAAACATCTGTCTAAGGTGTCCAAAAGACACTTTACAAACACTTAAAAACAGATTTCAGTGTCTTTCTTAAAATATATTAGAGACTTCGACTTAGACAAATTTGATATTATTTAATGTTTGCTGACATACGCTATCTGATTCCTTTTTGTTCGACATCAGCTGGGTCAAAATATTTGTAAATTAAAAAAAATATTTTCAATTGGGATGTTACAGAATGTTAAATGAGACCTCAGCAAAAAGTATCCGAATTTATTGGCGACTCATGTGAGCATGTCCGCCTATTAAGCTGATGTCTCGCGATGACTACAACGTCAAAAATGATTTTCTTTTCGGTTCGAGAAAACTACGTGAAGTTACAATTTTGCCGTAAGAGCTTTAAGTTTCGCTTTGAGGTAATTTTGACCGAGATTTTCATAAAATATCTACTTTGAGTAGCTGAAAATCTGCTTGGATTCGAGAAGTAAAGTTTCTTCCTTAACTATTCAAATTAAGGCGCAAGGACTTAAAGGGAAGAATAATCAACACATATGACCTTTTATGTTTTGCTTTAAAAAAAAATAGTAACCAGAAAAATACTCACACCACTTTCATTTTATTTATTTTAATAAGAAAGCGAGTAATTAGCTCGCATATATTTTGCTGTTTAACTATTAATAACTTGATCCAAAAAATAAAACTTAATCGCTGCACCAACTCTTCAGGATGTTGATTGTGTGTTATTAAATATTTTTGTTGATGGTTATGGCAATAATATTTAACATAACATGGCCAAAAATATCCGAATATAAACAAAATCAAATATTCATATTTACGAGTTTACACGCGCTACCGGTATCGGTACCAATGAGCTGACTCATGCTCTTTGAAAAATATTACGTATTAAAACCTAGAAATAACGTAATGAATAATTATTTGAAACTCTCACGAATGTCGTCTTTTAATGCTCCAAAAGAAAATTGGTCACTTTACCCCCTATACATGGGTATTTTTCCGAATACTATGTCAACAAAGTGTAATTATTACAGAATTGTGATTAATTAGCGCAACAGAAAATACAAAACCTAAATACTGTGATTTAGCTAACGCTGCTCCAACTTAAATTATTTGTTGTTCCAAATCATTTGGCCAAGAGCCATCAACGTACAATGCGATGCAGAGCACTACTGGAGCGTGGGGCGCTAATCAAAACCATGCATTTCATGAGCAATTTAACATTTCTTAATTTCATATTGTGATACCTAATTGCTTCCTTACACTTATGCACCTAATGAATGCATGCTTTACCTTATACCATATGAACATACACACGTGGCTGGTGGTCGTTTGAATTTGCTTGAACTTGCACGTTACCAGCTAACCATTTGAAATCGGTGCATTCGTCGACCAAAAAAATTTCGTACTCATACTCTGCCAATGTTCCCTAACGATTTTGTCCATCTTCTTTCAACGATTACAATTGGTGTGAGCAAAAATTCCAATGTTTTGGTATGGTAGTTGTGACCCTCATTGCAGTGGCTAAAACAAATTAACCTTTCATTTGAGTTTTCCGTTTTAGAATAGCACTTGGTGTGGCTTTAATTTATCATTTGGGCCAAGTAGCTCAAGTGCATTCTTTGGTAAAGTTTTTATTGATTGCACTACTTAAGGTGCACTATTGGTAAACGAATCTATTAACAAAAAAAAAAATAATAATAATAATATTTCGGCGCAAGAGTCCCCAAAGGGATTAGGTCTTTGCAAAAAAAAAATACCATTTCCAATCAATTTTGTCTGCAGCAATTTTTTGATGGAATTATTTAAAAATGTTTACGTGCTACGAAAATTTTGTGTTCAGACTTGAATTCAGCATAATTTAAGTCCACAAGGAATGGCACATTTTAATCTGCAAAGGCTTACAGATCGTGAACGAAAATTGCGTTCTTAATACTTTGTGTTGAGTGACTTATGTTTTCGAACAAATTCGCTTAAAAGGGGACCAGAATTGGGCTCAGCGAGTCAAATATAATATATTTGTATATATAAAACTTATATCCCGACTGACTTAAAGTCATAGCCCATACTAAGCTTTTCAATCTAGAAACGCTCCTTTCCCTGACTAATTATCCTCGTGCAGTTCCTCAGACTTAACTGAGTAGCAAAAAACAAAACTTTCAAGCGCAGAATCCAGTCATAGTGTAGGTTTCATTTAGAAAAGGTTTATTTTAAATTCAAATCCTTAGGTGGTATTGTACCTACCAAATAATTTGTATTCGTTTTTATACAAAAGTTATACAATACATTGCACTAAGACTTGAAACTTGATCGTCGGGTCAAATGTGCTTACTAAAATTTAACGGAATTGGGTAAATGGGTGTAGCTCTCCCATAGAACAAATACTTTAAGTTATAATATTGTAGCAAAATTTGGTTTACGCCAGAAAATTCTCGAAATAAAAACCAACAAAAGAAAACTAAACGATACTAGCTAGCATCACTGGCTGTATAAATACTTTTACACCATCTAGCGGCAAATAATAAACCGAACATACGCTGCAGTACACTATAAAAGTCGATAACCGAGAGAAATTATCGCCGTCGTACAACGCCATATAGAGCATAATAGCAACATTTTGGATAATTGTGAACTCAACGTCGATACGCCATTTACTGGTAAATTATGGATAATGGTAGATTACACGCCATCTAGGAGGTAGTGGATTATTCGAGAAAGTGATGCCTATAGTATAAAAGGGTGTCATCTGAGTTTTCGGAGACAGTTGAATTAAAACAGTGAAGCAGAACAGTTGAATTCAAACAGTGAAACAGAACAGTTTATTTTAAAAGTAATACAGTGTGTTCCGTAATAAAGTAAAACAGTTGTCTATAAAGAGTTAGACTAATATTTGAATGTTAATGAGATAAACAATTGTACCGTGTAAAAACTAAATTTTGCGATTTAAATAAACCATTTTATAACTAAATAAGTTTGTGTGTTTTTAATTGTTACACAATCCAGTGATCGAACTCAGAAAAGTGTAAGAGATCGAAATTATCGTCAAAGAGACAGGAATTTCGTAACAATATTTATTGTATTTTTCATTAGATGCTATGCAAAGTAACGAAGAAATTGTTCTGACGAAAATAAAATGGGAATTGAGTAATATGCGAGGCAACTCCCATTGAAGCAATAACTTTTAGCTCTTATATCTTGAAAGTTTTCTTACAGATTGCAATGAAACTTTGTACGAGGACGCTAAGCGGCAAAAGCACCAATCAGATGAAAATTAGCAAAACTTTAAATCATCATGTCTGCAAAGTTTTCCAATATAATGTAATGAAACTATATGTATACACAATATACACACTACAGTGACAAGTGGATGGATATTAAATTGGCAAAAATTAATATACTTATAACAATACCTCTTAGACTAACTTTAGAATTTCTTGCGATGTATTCCTTTATTAATTGATTTTTCCCGACTTACATATAACAATTCTTCGATATTTTTGGAAACCATTCGATTTTGTTGTTTTCCTTCGAAATTTTCGATACATTTCTACTACTTTGGATGGTTTTCTCCTTCAGATTTTTGATACTTTTACGAGTTGTCCCGAAGTTTTTCGGTAATTTCAAACTTTTATCGGCATTTTCTATGTTGTCCTTTCTGATGTTTTTCTATTATTTCCGATCTTTCCACTTATAAAGACTTTTTCGATAATTTTTGGTAGTAATTATAAGTTCACACAAACTACTACTTGCGTTCACACATCCTATTTTCGAGAAATTATAAATGTTTTCAAATTTTTTTTAGTTGACTGATTACACAGGCCGACAAAAATTATACCCAGAAACCGGACTATATATTTCCGTAGGTTTTCGATGCGCTGATTCCGAATCTGGTCGCAGAATTACTCCATCACGTCAGGTTTTCGAGATATCCTAACCTAAAAGTGCAAAAAACATTGTTTTTGCCCATTTTTGAGGTTATGTAGCACCGTGAATTTTCTTTTTTTCAAAAAACTATATGTGTGATCTTAAAGAACTGTTCTTCTTCTTTCCAATGTCGTTGAGTTTTCTGAAATATCTTTCTGTTTTGCCGATCTATCGCATTTTGAAATTTTCATATTTGTGATTTTGCCTGTACCTGCAAGCTCATTAGGAACATTTGTGTGTCAAAAAATTTGAAAATTTCAAAATGCGATAACTGGACGATAAAGAAAGATATTTCAGAAAGCTCAAGGGCATTTTAAAGAAGAAGAACTGTAGTTTAAGATCCTATACATAGTTTTTTGAAAAATAGAAAACTCACGGTGCTATATAACCTCAAAAATGAGCAAAAACAGTGTTTTTTGCACTTTTAGGTTAGGATATCTCAAAAACCTGACGTGATGGAGCAATTCTGCGACCAGATTCGGAATCAGCGCATCAAAAACCTTCGGAAATATATAGTCTGGTTTCTGGGTCTGAATGTTGGTTAAATTTTGTCGGCCTGTGTTATTATTAATTAATTGAATATTATTTAACCGAATCTTACAGTCATTTGCAGAAACCGATATTCATGTCAAATTTCACAAATCGGTTAATGCTTTAGAAACATGACAAAGACAACAAATGGAACAATTTAACCTGGTAATTGGTGACATATGTTTCGGCTATTACCACATATCGGGCATTTCACGCGAAGCGGACAGGGGAAATGGGGTCATGTTTCCAATTTCAGATATATTTGAATATGTTGTACCTGTACATGACCTCGACATAGAAAGAAAACATTATTAGAATGGCAACACTAGTTTACAAAATATGGGTCTTTGAAAATTTAAGAAATCGTAAGGTATGTACTACTTCAAATGCCATTATTCAGCTTAAAAAAGTCTGGTGAAATGAATTAACTACTGGATTTTATACTTCATTTATTGGCATTTTTAACCTCATAATTGGATTTTTAAAATAAATAAAAAATACACTGAAATCTGATTCGACTCGGGTTTCGGCATTGCAATGCATATAGCTCCAAAACGGCTGGGCGGCCCACTATCAAACTTGGCACGAAGTATAAGCATACTATAAACTTTTTTTAATGCACTAAAAAAAATTATGTTAGGCGAACATTGAAAAAAACGATAAAGAAAACTGTTTTTTATTTTTTTCAGTGTATTTTTTATTTATTTTTAAAATCCAATTATGAGGTTAAAAAGGCCAATAAATGAAGTATAAAATCCAGTAGTTAATTCATTTCACCAGACTTTTTTAAGCTGAATAATGGCATTTGAAGTAGTACATACCTTACGATTTCTTAAATTTACAAAGACCCATATTTTGTAAACTAGTGTTGCCATTCTAATAATGTTTTGTTTCTGTGTCGAGGTCATGTACAGGTACAACTTATTCAAATATATCTGAAATTGGAAACATGACCCCATTTCCCCTGTCCGCTTCGCGTGAAATGCCCGATATATTAAATTTAATTAAATAATATTCAATTAACATATTTTTTAGTAATATTTTCTGAGGTTTATTAATTTTTCAATGCAAATAAAAAAATACATATCATTGTTTTCATCTGACGTTGTTTGACTAAAGGTATTAAAAATAAAAATATTGTTTTCAGAAACAGAAACTCACAGAATATGGGTAATTCCATGGTAACTCGCGTTACATCCAGAAAGTATTTTTGAGCTTAATGATGCCATAAATTTTAATTATTTAGGTTAACTAATAAAATTGGATTCTTTGTGAACACATAACATTCCTCATGTCCTACATTAGTCTAAAAATTCAGTGTTAACATAGTATTTATCCAGTAACATAATAAATTGTGTTGGTAACTCGTGTTACCATTTTTGGACAACATGTTCAGAGAGTAAATTTCATTTGAAAGTTTCTCCGAAATTTGTGAGTAAACTGCTTTATATTTGACATAAATCAATGAGCAATATATCAATAAGCTTACCATTATTAGAAACAGCGATAATGGATCGAAATTTTTAAATTAATTCAAGAATTATGTGGTAACTCGCGTTACAAAAGATTGGTAACTCGTGTTACCAAATACTTGTATACCAATATAAGGATCTTTTTCACAAGAATAAAAATAAAATCAAAGTTAAATAATAATAAGGAACTTTTTCAGTCTTTAATGTGCAAAAATTAAACAGAAATTTAAATTAAACATAAATTGAATAATAAATCAAATTACTCTAGAATGCATAACTCAGGAATGCAGTGAATTATGATTTAAGTACAGATAATGGTATATTATCCTCAGAACTATAAGTATCACTACTACATCCATACACATCTTCATAATATAAATGTTTTGGTAAGATATCCATGTTTACTTCTTTTTATGTTTGGGCCATTTGCAGTTTCTCATTTTGCCAGGTTTTGGATATTCCGACGTTCATTACGTATTATTTCTTTCTTTTCTGCTTCTGACAAACTATCAATTTTTGCTCTCTTCTTTGCTCTACTCTTTCGGCAAGCTTCCCTATATGTCTTTTTGAAATCATCGTATTTTCCCTCGACATTTTTTACGTAGCCGAGAGCGGCATTTGGTCCTAAACCAAAAACCAAATTTCATTCTAAAGAAGATAGATAAAAATTATCAGAAACTCTTGTAAAATGATGAAGATGCGAGTTACCGGTAACTAGCGTTACAAAAAGTACTTACATTTAATTTAGACTAGTAAGATCAAACGGAGGATGTTTTTAAAGTTATTCGGTACAAATTGAAACACAAAAAGAGAATCTAAGTATTTATTTGAATTAGACAACCAACACCTACAATACTAGAAAAAAATTTACTTATTGGTAACTCGCGTTACAAAAAACAAGGGTATCTTTTTTATTAATTTTTAAGCACTCAGCTTTCTCATAACGAGTGTTGCGACGCATTGTTGATAACATGAATATATGTAATATTTGGTACATGAAACTTACTTACCAACTAAAACAAGAAACTCAAAACACAGAGATTTAAAAAATGATTTTTTTTTCAAAACTGAAAGCACGCGTACATACAGTAACTAGAACAGAAAATAATGACGAATTTTATGGTCAAATCTTAAATTTGACACTTGGTGGCAAAACTACTATTATTGAACATTAATTTGGATATAGTTGAAGATTGAAAAACAATAAAAAAATAATCCTATACCGTGTCCACATTTACATGGAAATACCCATATACAGAAACAACAAAAAACCACATCATTCTTTTGTATATCACAGGCATTTGGCATTTCTGCTTATATATCATCATGACCATAAGTCGATAGAGTCTATCCGCATTGCTTCTATTTACTTCGCTTGGATTGAGCAAAGAGAGACTGTTTGTCGCTAGGTGTTTACATGCTTTTCCTACCTTATCATCTTGGTGCATTGTCTTCATGTACCATGTTCCAAATCGTATCTTTTGATTATAGCATATTTTCGTCATCGAGGAGTTGTACGTTTTCTTTTTCTTATAAATTTTCTGGGAATAATGATAATTCGTAAGCAGTGGTTTATCAGCCTAAGCCTACTGGCCGCCCTTAATTATTTTAGAACATAATATCTGAAAATCGAGGAATTTTTAGAGAGAATGGATGAGTTTTATGAAGGCACTATGCTCTGATAGAAGAAGAAGTACACTGCATAGGTTATTATCCCTGGATAAACAATTGAGCTTATTATTTTTAACTTTTTCCAAGCCTTATTACTAACCTAAGCTTTGTGAAACTAAGCATTTCTTACATTAGCAGTGTTCATTTTCATTTGCATCTAAGCGAAATGCCATAGTAAAATTCCTGGCCGTCGCCATATACAAAAAGTGCTTTAGTCAAGGGAATACTGTTTGTTGTAAAGCAACACCGCGTGTATCAAATGCAATATTTGGCAAATTTACAAAATTGTTAAGTATTTCATGAGGTGAACCCACACCAATCATTTCGATTAACTTTACCGATTACTAGTTGTAAGTCCTCTTACCACAACTTCGAATGACCTATAGGCTCCGACCAAAACAATTCAATGTTGTTGTTTGTATTTGTTTTGCCAATTTCCAAGTTAGACATTCCCTTTATGCAGAACTTAGAAAAAAAAGAACAAAACAAAAATTAAAGAAAAACATTGTACAAAAAGAAAACTTGAAAAACAATAAAAAAACAACTAAGAAAATTGATGACGGCTCACTTGCACGCAATCCATTGCATCATCAAAAAGTGAAAACAACAACAAATGTGGCGCCAACTCACAACAAACATCGTGGCAGGTGCTTCACTTTCTCCAAGCCATCATTGGTTCAAGTGACTGTAGCATTTTTTTTTATTTCTTTGCTTATATACAACAACTAAATCCAACTGGAAATCAGGTCGAAAATGACCAAATGTGCAAATCATAGTTTTTGGGAGCGAATGACTGGAAGTCAATTAAATTTTTAAAAAGTAAATCAATTTCTTGTATATTGCTATTACTAAACCGCTTGCTGTTCGATTGCAATCCATTCGGCAATTCTTTCATAGAAGCAAAAGTTACACAAAAAATATGTTTGTGAATGTGCGTAAAAAATAAAAACAAAACCCAAAATGATAAAAAAAAACAAACGAGAATAACAGTTGAGTAAAGTTTTCAGAAGTTTCTAGATTTCTGTCAAATCTAGGTAAAAACTGCCCTCTTGAAGATGCTGTCAAGAAACACAGTACCAATGTCACTGGCATCATAGGAGTGTAGCTTTTATCAGATCTTAGAACCAACGAAATAGAAGAAACAGTGTTATGACGAGTAGTGCGACGCCAGCTCTTCGAGATAACTCAAGAAATCTGCTTACGGACACATAGAAGACCGCGGATGCATGTAAGCATTATTTTCAATTGCTTCATAGTAGTCAACCAATAGATATACTCATAGAAAAATCAAGCAATATATCCTCCACTCTACGAGGAAGTGGCGTCACCAAGGCTATAAAAGGTAGACAAGCGCTAAAGGACCTGAAGAGCCTTCGGACGTGTTGGACTTATCTTCTGTATTTTTGGCACAGTGTATGCGTCGAATAATCACTCAAACTTGGATTGAATTGGAATGAATGCATTCATTTCATTTCAATATCGACATACATATGTATTACATGTTTACACTTAGACTTGAAGTAAACCGAATTACAAATCGGTACCTATGCAAGTAAGTAATGACTTAAAACGGAAGATGTTATATTTTAGAAATCAAATCATATTGATATCATTGTTCTCTCAAAACAATTTCCGTTGTGGTTGAATACATGGCAAAATGAGTTGGATTGTCAATCAACAAGGACCGAATAAATCAACATCTGACCACCGCCTGGTATCAAATGTTACCATCGTTAACTTTAATTTCGATTTATATAAGAACTTCCCCTTCCATGCAGTAAATGTCAACTCTACAAATGACATCTTGGTGGAGGTCTGAAAAAGGGTAACCTTAGACAATCGATATATATATATATAAATATAGTTTCTGGCCTCGAATCTCTTAATTCGAAAGACCAAAATAATTTTGCATGTTGTTCTATTCGCAACCAAGTGCTGAACACTAAGCAGCTTAGCGGAACAAATTATAGGTCCTTAAAACAGGGAAATTTGCATTCGAATCGCGTATTTGAACCGGTGTATGAGATGAAGACTCTACCGAAAATAAATGTATGAACTATATACAATGTTGTGAATGTAGTTCAATAGTTAAAGATCAGTAGACTCAAACGCAACGAACGAATGAAAGAATTTTGAATTTACAGCTGCCAGGCTTGAGAATAAAAGGCAGCCATAGTTTAAAAAAACAGTTGATCGGCGACACCAAATGTCCTCAGACAATGCATGTAAAGCGTTCTAAGCTGCTATCCTTCATTATGACTCTAGCGTCTTTTGCATTGTGGCAAGACAAGCTTTCTAGTTCTAAAAAGATGAGTGAAATAGTCATATGTGACCATCGATGTGAAAAGGAACCTTTTTTAAAGTTTTGCCTTCTGGAAAAATTGTTTTTAAGAAAACGTGAGAATCAGTTTTGAAAATGTTTCTCTAAATGTGACATCGCTTCGGTTTTTACAATTTTTCGATAACATAAGTTAAAAAAAAATTTAAGGTGATATCGAGTAAGAAAAAATAAGGTTCGGCTTGGCTCCAGACTTTGAGGTATTCAACCCGACACAGTCTAAAATGCCATTTTAATCCTTGATCTAAAAAACTTAACATTTTACATAACTTGAACTAGCACATCAGTTTTGTGCTGTGTATGTTATATGTATATTGATAAACAGACTATTAAAGTAGCGTCATTAATTGAACTGCTGCTGTCATTATTTTCCCGCTGGGTAGACTGGTGTTAGGTATATTTGTATTTTGAATATAGTCGTACATATGTGTTTGTGACTTTTACTAATAACATCAATTTGCAAAATCACGATTTTCTTGGATTTTCCTTCATTCTTTGCCAAAGGCAATGCTACTAAATGTTGTTGAAGGAAGAACTGCTGAAAAGTGAAATTAAACGTGAATATAAAGTGAGGTTAATGAATGTCCAGGTGAGTTTAGCCGAGTTCGGTTAAGTTTAGTTTTGTTAAGCTATTGCGATGTTATTTGCATGAATTATTCACTCGTGTTTGAATTGCTATAACCAACACAAATGCATAGCGCACACATATCCATACAAACCGTATATGGTCCAATTATATTGGCAACATTCACCATTCGCCACTCGTAAATGCAAATTTACATACTTAGAAGTTGATTTGTATATAAACACTACCTATAGTTTAGTGCAGGAATTCGTTAATTGCTTGAACTGAATAACCCAATAGTTTTCCAGAGCAGAGTATAGACCTTTCAACTTTTAATGTATGAATGGGGTTTTTTATTTTTGTGTTTGTGACACAGATTTTGCAAAACGAAAACAATTAAAATTAATTGAATTTATAAATTTCATGAACATGGCGAACGCATTGCTTAAACATTCAATTTTGGAATTGACCCCATTTAAATTTGTTACTTTTCTTTAATAGTTTTCCTAGCGACCTTTATGTTAAGTAATAAATATGTTTCTCGGGCACAAGGTCAATTAAAAATTAAAACATTTTTAATAAAAAAACGTTTTGGCATTAAAAAACTGATATAAAAAAGAACTATTTTGTGTCATCGCTTCAAAAAAAAAAAAGTTATGATATCATGTTGCCCTATCTCTATCTATATCCCTTCCTTGGAGTTCAATATATGTACATATCTCTGAACCAAATTTCATCAAAATCGGTCGACTAGTTTAGCTAAGAATATATATTTTCCTGCTAGGGGCGTTGCGCCACTCACTTAAAAACAAAAACCTTTTTTCAAGAAAATGTCTATGTCATTTACCAAACTTAGTCAAAATCGTTACATTAGTTTAGCCGTTAAAACGTTTTCCTTGTCCTTATTTGCATACCAAATTTCATTAAAACCGGTGTAGCGCTCAACTGTGATTATGTGTTTCAGAATAGGTGGTATGATCTCTGCAGAATCACCATTTTTTATACTATTTAACATAATAACCACTAAAAACAGCCACTGTAACCAACCATCATGAAACATCATGAAATTCTTACATCACACTTAGAGTGCTTGCAATCACCTACTTTTTATGATAATATCGCGCTTCATATTGCTCGGCCACTGTTTTCTTGATATAAGGCCAACTACTCGTTTATCAGGAGTGATTAAAAAATTAAATGAAATTTATCGGTCCCATATAATGAAAACAATGTGTCAAACATAAAAAGTATTTTTTAAATTTTTTGTATACAAAAGCACAACTTTTGGCGAACTAAAAATAATGTTCGACCAATAGGAAGCGAGATATGGAAAAAAGATATATATGACCTTGAATTCCATAAGAATTTATCGCGTGGTTATCGCGACTTTTGCACATAAATATTTAGGTTATAGATAGTTCTGCTTGAGGCAACCCGGACAAATAACTTTTGATGCAGTATTCTGCCCTCATAAGCACAAAAGCGGTTTCTCAGTGAAAGTGAGTTCCGAGAAAATTTATGTTTTGTTAATGTCATATTCTTTAAATACCTCAAAAATTGAGATAAGGGAAGTTTCTTAGTAGATTTGACGTACAGTTGCGGTCAAAATAATAGAAACGGGGTGTCATTTATGAATTGAAAGAAAATATTTCGAACAACTGGCTTTTTTTTTTCTTCTAATATTTTAAAGTATAGTTATTTGATAAGTTCACAAGATAAGCACATTCACGTCCCGGGTGGACATGGAAGGCTATCGTTCTCGTGTTTTTCGTTGATATGTGTATTTCATCGTATTCTAAGCCATTTTCATTGAACATCCGATAAAATTTTAAGTTTCCGTAGAAGTCTCACCTTGCGAAATGGAATTCTTCATAATTTTACTTTGCTCTGTCTTAGAATGCTTTCCACGGCCCACTTACTTACTTACTTACTTAGATATCCATAACAATCCGTTGTCAGGTTACGGCCGACCTCATTAGCTCTCGCCAGGCGCCTCTGTTTTGCGCGCGCCTTCTCCAATCGTTAATGCCAAGCGCGGTTAGGGCTTCCTCAGCTTGGTCTATCCACCGGAGGCATGGTCTCCCTCTTCGTCGTTGACCGGTGACCTTCCCTTCGAATACCTTTTTCGCTGGAGCTTCTTTATCCACACGATGGACATGACCCAGCCAGCGTAGTCGCTGTATTGTTATACGCTTAACTATGTCAATGTCGGCGTAGAGCTCATACAGCTCGTGGTTCATTCGAATGCGATAGTCGTCGCCAACTCGAACAGGACCAAAGATTTTGCGGAGAACTTTCCTCTCGAACACCCCAAGAGCGACTGCGTCTGTTGTCGAAACCACCCATGCCTCAGCGCCATAAAGAAGCACAGGTAGAATGAGCGTCTTGTAGAGTGTTAGCTTTGTCGATCGAGAGAGAGCTCTGCAACGTAATTGCTTACTGAGACCGTAGTAGCACCTATTAGCAATTGTTATTCTCCGCTTAATCTCCAGACTGACATCATTGTTGCTGGTTACGGCAGTGCCAAGGTAAATGAATTCCTTGACAGCTTCTAATTTACAGTTGCCCGCTGTAACATGAGAGTCTAGATCCCGTGCTCTCTTGTTGTTGTTAGTAGACATCATGTATTTCGTCTTGCCCTCGTTTACCGTCAAACCCACTTTGGCTGATTCCTTTTCAATAGCAGTGAAAGCAGCAGTAACATCTCTCTTACTCCGACCGATAATATCAATATCATCAGCGTACGCAAGGAGCTGAACACCTTTGAAGAAAATGGTGCCATTATGATGCACACCGGCTTTTCGTACGATCCCCTCCATAATGAAATTGAAGAGATCGCACGAGAGCGGGTCGCTTTGTCTGAAACCTCGCTCGGTATTAAAAGTTCCGGAGAGGTCATTCCCTACCTTGACGGAGCTACACGTATTGCTCAAAGTCATCCTGCAGAGCCTTATCAACTTTACAGGTATACCGAACTCAGACATTGTTGCGTATAGGCAATCCCGCACTGGGCTATCGAACGCAGCTTTATAATCGACGAAGAGATGGTGAGTGTCGATTTGATATTCATGGGTTTTCTCCAGGATTTGGCGTAGTGTAAAAATCTGGTCTATGGTGGACTTACCAGGTCTAAAGCCACACTGATAGGATCCGATCAGCGTTTCTGTATACGGCTTCAATCTTTCACACAATACGCTCGAGAGGATCTTATATGCGATGGAAATAAGACTGATACCCCTGTAGTTGGCGCAGATTGTCGGGTCTCCTTTCTTTATTACAGGACAAAGCACGCTGAGATTCCAATCGTCGGGCATGCCACGGCCCACTAAAATGCATAAACTCAAAAATGGAACTTACTTGTTACGATCAAATTTTTTTAACAAAAGTAAATACCTAGTCTTGAGAAGAAAAGTAGTTGAGCACTGCTATTATTTTGACCGCTCGAAATTACAAATTACTCAATATAATAGCAAACCTAGAAAGTACCGTTATTTTTTTGGAACGAAACGTCATGTGCTTATCTTGTGTACGTATCAAGTAACTATACTTAAAAATATTAGAAGAAAAAAAACGTCAGTTGTTCGAAATATCTTCTTTCAATTCATAAATGACACCCCGTTTCTATTATTTTGACCGCAGCTGTAGTTTCTTAAGCTATCCGATGCCATAAGAATCAAGAATGTACATTTTTTTGAGATGCCGCCTTTGCAGTATTTCTCTTTAAAAATTCATAATTTAGTCAGAAATATTTATTTCAGATATAATATTGGGAATGGAGTAAAAATCATGAAGTCTTTTTTGCTTGAAAATGCTTTAATCTTATAAGAAATTAATGATTTTCTTTAAATAAATTTATTTAACAGTAATTTTTTTATTAATTAAATTGTTAAATATCTTCGACATAGCAAATTTATTTTTTTATAAGTTATTATTCAATTAAGAATGTATCTCATTTCAAATCGAAATTCCCGACATAATTTTTGAAAATATGAATTTTCCAAAGTATGATTTTTATGATATTTTCCAAATTTTATCGGACTTATCACATCTCATTTGGTACATATCTGTGGCCATAAGGAATTACAACTAAAATCGATCTGCGATCACAAGGTAAAGCAACATAAGTTCTGTCCTTGAGCCTGTAACTTTCTTTGTTTCGCCTTGTCATCACAGTTCGATTTAGCTGTTATCCCTTGTTGCCACAGATATATTGCTTACGGTTTATGGAAGGCTCTTAGCATAGGATGGTTTCGAAAAATTGGGCCAATTTGCCAGTTTTTCGGTCCCCTAAGCCGATCCTCCAATCTTGCCAATGACCTATTCTGTCCAGATTTTCTTATACAAGGACTATAAGCACATTTAACTCATCGCGCCACCTACCGGTAAGAGCAGAGCAACGTCTACCACGCATGCCGGCATTGATTACTAAGTTCATGAGAACTTTAAAAAAAAGTACTAAATACTAATCTAGTACCATTACAGCACAACTGAAAAGAAAACCTAGGAAGGGTGTTATCTTTGGTCTCCACCACGTTAACAGTAAAAGTACTAAATTTTAATTAAAAGGAATCTCTTCCAAAATCTTCTTTGGCAAAACGTGCCCAAATTGAATTTGACAACTTCTACTGAAGTTGCTCTCTGTGTGGCATTGGAAAGCGCCACGCCCTCTTACAAAAATGCGCCAAATTTTTGTGTGACATTCGATTAAACTATTTCTTGAATTTGTGTGAAATTTCGTTTCGTTACCTCAAATAATTCTCTCAGTATAACGTTTTGGAGTCTCCGCATGGGAAGTGCCACGCTTTATGTTCGAAATGTTCGCCAACTTTTTGAACAGAGTTGTCTAAGGTTTTCGTGAAAAGTATTTTTGAGAAATTTGTAAGCTATATAAATAACTCTCATTTTAAATGTTTTATATTTAAATTGAGTCAGGTGAGGACGCTAATCAAGAATATATGCCCTTTTGTATACCTGTCACGCCCCTTCACATGCGTTACAAATGGAATGACAAAGTCAATATGCCCTATGTAGGGTGTAAAAAAGGGTTAACTTATTGGCAGAAGATTTGACAGCTATGGCAACAAATGTCAGATGATAGATTGAGAGTAATGAAAAGTCGCATTTTGTACTGCTAAATGTCACAAATCCAATATAGTGACTGTCCTAGCATAATGCATATAATAACCAGGACTCAAATCTCACTAAGTACAAATCAGCAAAAACTGGGCTATGTAGTAATAACCGAAACATATGTCACCCATTACCAGCTTAAATTGACCCAACCGTTGTCTTGTCATATTTGTTTAAGAACATTTTATGTTTAATTAAATAATATTCAACAGTGATTAACCGAATATTTACTTATATCTGAGAAGTCCATATTAAAATGTCTTATAAATACTAGTTGACCCCTTCTTCCGCCAAGAGTTTCCAATATTACTTAGTCTTTAATACAGGTATGATAGCACGAACTTACATTTATTGTCATGATAGTGACGTAATTGATTGAATTAATTCTAACCAACGTCATTGTTGACCATGTCGTCATAGACTGGCTAATAGCTTTAAGACTGCACACCATTCTATGATTTTCATCAACAAACAAATTTACAGTCGATAAAAAATGATTGGCAGCAATTAAGCAGCCAATTATAAGTTGATAAGACACAAATGCTTTTATCGAGGGGTAAACATTTTCTGTATTAAAATACTCGTATATATGGGACATTGCAAGTCAAAACGAAAGGAGCTGAAACTTGAAGTCTCCGATTTTATTGATTTTTGTTTTGTGGGTTATACGTAACGTGACCACTTATTTTTTGCATCAAAACGGGACACCTTATATATAGAAAAATATTTCAAATAGAATGCTCTAAAAATACAGCGAAAGATTGAATTCTTTAAAATTTCGGGTCTACTTTTGACTAAGTGTGTAGTTGAAGTCATTTTTTATTAATGTTCTTAATAATTAAGAACAATAGTAGTCTTTGAAACTGCAATCTCAATTTGTGTTTTATCACTGGTCCATATCTTATTCATCACCGAAAACATTCTTTCTGCAAATGCATTTGGAATGTGATGTATCTTAAAATAAGTGAGAACTCAAACAAAATCGACAAGACTTTCTGAACCTCATTCCATGTAGTTATCTTTATTAGATTCCCCATTCAAAACTTTCTTGTTCTGTAGTGAACTGGCGCTACTATGTTGTGATCACAAATCGAGATTTTTTTCAAATATGGCTGGAGAGCGCAAATCTTGTCAAATCCTGTTAACCATTAACTTAAAATAATAAAAATAAAGAAAACACTCTTTTTGGAATTTGGTCTCCGAGAGTTTGCTGGAATTTCAGTAAGTTTCAATATAAAAATTAAAGCTTTAATATAAAAATTATAACTTTTAAAATACTTAATTTCCGACAAAATGTGCGCTCTCTAGCAATTTTTGAATAAAAAATCTTGATTTGGGAATACTGTGCACTGATCGAAATATTCATTACATGATTTGTAAAAATCGATGATTGCAGTTTTGACGACATGATCGAATATTTAATACTTAAACGCCAGACGGTTAGCCACAGTTATCTGAGGCGGCTCAACCGTGTCGATTTCAAACACATATTACGAATGCCGCCACCGACGTGACGCGTGATTACGCTCGAATTATTGCACAGGTTTTAAGATTCAATGAAACATTTTGTGAAAACAGGACGATACTGCGTTCTTTTCGGACAACGGTACAGAAAGCTTGAAAACGGGACAGTCCCGTTCAAAATGGGACGCATGGTTAGCTTAGTTATACGCCATTTAACCAGTTGATGATAAACCACAAAACACGCTGCCATACAATGTAGAAGATGTGTAGAACTATAGTCAGCCAACACCGAATTAAGGTTGAGCTCGGGGCTATAGCCCCTAGGGGTTCCATCATGTAGCCTACTGGAGGCCTGACACTGCCATTTTCAATGCAATGATTTCAAGATTTCCAATAACAAAATCCTTGAATAACTTTTTTTTTTCGACACCAATATAACATTTTATGAAATACTGTCTGGTCTGTTTTTACTTCTAGACACCGCAAGGTCTTAGTCCGAAAGCTGGTGACCTTTTTTTTCGTAAATAAAAACTACTTACGGTGCAAGTATTGAGATAGAGGGCAGCATATTCCATTTTCGCCACGGGCAGCGAATGTGCACGGTACGCCACTGGTAAGATGACCGCCTTAAAAATTAAGAACAAATTTCTCCTCACTACAACTGGTAATTTTGTGAAATTGTAGCTATTGTTTTTTTATATGAAATTCGTGACTTCATGGGTTGCGTGAAATGCTGCGTAATATTGGTCAAACACGTAAATATTTAAATAAAAATTGCGTGCATTGTCTTCAAGTGACTGGGTAGAATGTTTTTGTTTTTTTCGTAACATTAATAGTATGCGCTGTTACAATAACGCAATTAACCCAAGCAAAAGTATTCCATTCGACCGCTTATATTTTTTTTTTTTTTCAAGCGGTTGCAAAAATAAATGTCCGCTTTCTGCAAAGGTTATTTATGAGTAAGTCTCCCAGAAATATCGTTCATTTTATATGAAAGCGCGAGCCACCCTACTCCTACTATATGAAAACAAAATATAAAAATAAACTTTTTGAAGAAATCGCCTAAAAGAAAAAAATTGTTCAAGAGATTAGTAACTCGTACCTCACTTGCAATCATTTAAATGGTCCCCATTAAGGTAGGTCGGTATTACCCGGAAAAGTCGAAGAAAATGTTTTTCGATCGATTTTTTTGCCGATTTCTTTTAACTCTTAATTTTTTTTTTGAAATGGTCTATTTTTTTGGTAGCAAGAAGAAACTTTAACAGAAATCAAATTGAATAAAATTTATCATAGGCAGTACCAATTTTATGTAATATATATTTATCAATCAAATCTTATCGTACAAAGACGTTTTCAAAGAATTTTTTTTTTTTTTTCTTATAAGTTTGATCTAATGTAATTCTTGATTAAAGACTGTTTTATACATAAAATAAATACATAAAAAAAATTTTAGTTTTTTAGATTTCAAAATTGCAGTGGAGAAAAGACCATACAGTTTTGTGGCCAAAAACACTTCGGTGTTTTGGGATTTAATTGAGTACTGATTATTTGTTTCTTACGAGCTCTGAATTTGAAAATGCGACATACTATATGCTCATAATATTACTAAGCTTCAGGAAAATTTTTTAAAGCTCTGGTTACATTGATTCCCAAGATTGTGTGATGTTTAAAAAGATACGGCGAAGAAATTACTAAGGTGACTACTTATAACTGATTGTAACTCTTAAAGTGTTTTAAATATGTCATTCATCAATATACCAATTGCACGACTTTTTTAATGAAGGGATGAATTTTACATCACATAAAACAATTCAAAATCATCGATACAAGTTTAAGTTTTCGGAAAAAAGAATGATGGTAGAAATAAAAGACATTTCAAAAGAAGTCAATCATTTGATTCAAAAACAGAGCCGGCTCGCATAAGAAAAGGCAGTTTCGTTACGAATTAAAAAATTTTGTCAATATGTGATGCTAAATTTTTTTTTTAATTTTTAAATTTGAATATTTAAATAACTAATTATATTAGATTATTGCTCCATTTATTAAGATATTTTATTATCTTTTGTATTTTTTTTTGCAACATTTTTTCAAAAGGACGGCCTAGGGTGGAAAGTTCAAAGAGTTATGTACCTTTCCAACAATTCTAAATTTATGTAAATCCAATCAGAAATACACCTTATATAAAGGTATAAAAGTAAGTATGATACCTGTAAAAATCTGATTACTGTGGCCAGATATTAAGGTATAGCAATGCATAATTTTACAATCATTTTTAGCCAAAATTTTAAATATTTTAGTAAGTTTGGACATGCATTTTGTGAAGAAGAAAAAAGTTGCCAGCATGCTTTTTTTTCAAAACCACTCCATAAATATTTCTCCGATCGAAAAAAAAAAATATGCAGAAATCGTTTTTAAGAGCCCCTCTAACTTTTCAGACCCTTTCCTGTAACTCTGTGAGTGGAAAGATTGATTATTGTATTCTTTTCTATAGGGAATGTGAAGTCACTAATAAATCTGGAAATTAACATAGCTAGCGTGATTTTAGATATAAGGCCAAAAGTAGCCCGAAATTTAACAAATCCAATGCGATTAACTACAGCTTGTCGTGTTGGACATACATGGGAAATAATTATAATAAAAAATGCTATTAAATGAAATACAAAATATTAAAATATTATTAATTAATTGAAATTTTTAATCGAACTTTACAGTCAATTGCAGTAACCAATATTCTTGTGAAATTTCACAAATCGGTTAATGCTTTATAAACAAACATGACAAAGACAACAAATGGAACAATTTAACCTGGTAATTGGTGACCGATTTGTGAAATTTCACAAGAATATTGGTTACTGCAATTGACTGTAAAGTTCGATTAAAAATTTCAATTAATTAATAACATTCAGTCGACTAAAAACAAATTAAAATTTCTAAAAAACCGGAAGAATACGTCCAACAATTATTCGAAGAATAAGTGGCGGAAGCCCTGAAATCCGAAATAATAAAGCTACATCATATAGCAAGTCCTTAAACCGATGGTTTAACAAAGCTATGCAGCAAACGAGAAATGACAATAAAATTACAACAGATGGCGCAATCGCATAATATAAATTGCACTTTGTACATGTCGTCCAGCACAACCTCCGTGGCTCAAGTGTTAGAGTGGTCGTCCACATATAATTCATGGAATGGTCGGGGGTTCGAATCACATTACAAATTAACCAAAACTGGTCTGATGAGGCTATGTATGTATATACATATGAATATGTGTATATATGTGGTAATAGCCGAAACATATGTCACCAATTACCAGGTTAAATTGTTCCATTTGTTGTCTTTGTCATGTTTGTTTATAAAGCATTAACCGATTTGTGAAATTTCACAAGAATATTGGTTACTGCAATTGACTGTAAAGTTCGATTAAAAATTTCAATTAATTAATAACATTCAGTCGACTAAAAACAAATTAAAATTTTTAAAATATTATTTTAATTTAAAATTGTAACACTCTTAAAAAAAAATCCCTTTACTATATGAGTCGCTTAATCCAATACGTGCTCTGATCGATTTTTTATAAAAACTAGTTCTTCAAGTGGGTTTCACGACCCCAGAAGTCCAATGGTGCAGGTTACTTTGTTCAAAGCTCAGCACAAATTCTTTAAAATTTGCTTTGTTGTAAAGTACACTTCTTTCCAAAACGCAATCGTTTTCCTAAACGTTCAGGTCACGTTTATTCTTTTTTTTTTTTTTTGGAGAACATCTTTCAGCCATAGTTTTTCTTGAAGCTAAGGCTGCCTTGAATTAATTGAATATTAATTCAGAATAGTCTTAACTTTAAGAAAAACCATGTTTGAAGAGTCTGCTTCAAAAAAAAAAAAAATTAAAAAAAAAATCGAAGCCATGGTCGAGCTAAGAATTAAAATTCGATTTTTTTTTTATTTTTTTTTTTTTGGAGCAGACTCTTCAAATATGGTTTTTCTTAAAGTTAAGGCTATTTTGAATTAATATTCAAGGAGAAACAATTAAAATTCAAAGGGAGACATAGTTAAAATTGCATTTTAGTTAAAAAAACATGAAATTTTACATATAAAGTTAAATAAAAAAATAGCTATCTGAATTTTAATTGAACAATCTTGAATATTAATTCAAGACAGCCTTAGCTTCAAGAAAAACTATGGCTGAAAGATGTACTCCAAAAAAAATATAAAAAAACGAGGCCAGCTAAAAGGCCTTTTTTGGTGTAAATGTGCATATGCAACTTTCATTCCTGAAAGTATTTACTATTCAAGGTAATTCAGGTTATTGGAAACCCCATTCAAAAATACCACTTTGTTTTGAATTTAAAGATTTTTTTTTTTTTTCAATTTAAGTTTATTGCTTTGATACTTAAAAACTTAAAAGTTTTATTATTTAATTACAATAACTTCTTACGATACTCGTTACGACATTTTAAAGAAAAGTAAGAGCATTTTTAACATATTTAATGTATATCATACGAGTGTTCCTTATCGAATTTATAACAAGAATTAAATGTAAACTTTTTACATAGTGTATGTTGGTATTTAGATATTTATGTTGTTTATGATTAAGAACAAATTGTGTAAGTTAATGTACATTTAGTAATACGAGTATGTAGGTAAAAAGGTAGGTACGTGTTGTTCTAACTCTTATGCGAACTTACTGGTATTTCATTTCATTGTTTTAATATTTAAATTTTACTTTTTCTAAAAACTATAAATATTTTTTAAAAGTTATTTTATCGATAGTACATATTTAGTTTAAGACATTTTTTTTAATTACGTGTTTTAAACTTAATAATAAGCTTGTTTAATCGCCGCACTTGTTATTAAAAAAGCTGATCCTATGAGTAAAAATGTGATTATTTTAAGAGCACTCGGCCTTCCGGAAGAATCTGTAAAGAAAATATTCGAATTAGCGATTGTTATAGTGACTGAAAATATGCTTTTAAATAATAGGAAATATCTATTACACTTGCTTGTGAAGATTGTTCAGAAAAATTTGTGTGTTTTTTTGGCTGGAAAACCCAGGAACAAAAATAATCAACTATAGCGAAAACTTTCAGTGCAGCATAAGAAACTGTCCAAACGATTAGTACCAATTACAAAATGAGTCTACAGCTACAAGCAGAAAACCCGGACTTTCAGACCGTAAATTAGTGACGAGACACTTCAGAGTGAGAATTGTGGCAAGACTTGGTACATCGAAGCTTAATGTTCACGATATAATGAAGAAGACCTGAAAGGTTCGTATGCACCAGTTCGTTCCGATGAAAAGCATTTGGTGGCTTGAAAGTTATATGAAGGCTACTAGTATTTTGACTGAACAGTTATGGAGCAAATTTAGAGAAAAGAAAATCACAAAATATCCAACGCTGCTAAAAGTAGTTGTATATTGGGAAGCAGTTTTCCCAAATCACAGTGCACAATATATTCCAAAGTTTATATTAACAAGTACCACTAAAAACGTTTTCTGCAATTCTTTTTTGGCGCATATTAGGGTACTCTGAAGCTATGTTCTGATTGAGCAACCTCTCATTACTTCAAAGCCACCATGAAGCTCTGCAAAAAGATCAAATTTGTACCACAACACAGCGAATCCAACTAACTGCTCAGAGCTTCGACCAATTAAGAGGCATTGAGTTCTGATCGGAAAAATTCTTCGAAAGACTAATAAGTATGCATAAGTGTACAAGATTTCAGAAATACGTAAGTAGAGAAATTCTCAAGGTACTATCTACGAAACAACTGTACAAAACTTAATGAAGAACTTAAGAATAAAGTTAAAAATTTGGATATGGTTGGGTCTAAATCAAAGTTTCAAAATTGCGGATTGGGGTGTTTTGCTTAAGATCGATTTCTTAATAAATTTGTAAAATTAAAACATTGGATGCAGGATTATATTAAATCAATTTCTTACAACGGATTCTTCATTAACGCCACTGAAAACTTACAAGTGATAAGTCATGATCTATTTTTGAGCATCCGCTAATTTGAAGTTTTCGAAAACTGAATTTCTTTTGAAATTCGGTTTTTATGTTATACTCGTACAAGCCAAAAGTGAAGACATGAAAAGTGAAAAATGTATTTTAAAAAAACACTGAATTTTTTCGGTAAATTTTCAATGGGAAATCTCAATAAATTGCTGGCACATGCTAATATTACTTAATCGAACTGGGATTTTGCAATTGAAACTAAGCTGGTGATAAGGAAAATTCGAAAAAACGTTTTCCCATGTACCTTACGGACAGCCTTGCTGTATACGCAATCAGAATCAATTTATATTGCCAAGAATATAATAGTCGTTAGAAAAGTATTTTTGAGAACACTAATAGTCACAAAGAAGCTGAAATTCCTGATGAAAAGTCCTCAAAGGTCGAAGTTTGTCAAAGAACTTGATATTTTTAGAGCTATGTATGTTTTAAATATTGGTACCAAAGCCAAACTTTAATTTTTATTTCATAACATCATTAGTCCGAACCAGCGAACTTCAGTAAACCCTAAAGGATCTAGAGTGAGCACTTTCTTGGTCAGCGTCTGAAGTACAATGGGCGATTGTGTAATTAAATCGTTAAGCACCAACTTTAAGAGTATCTATTTTGAAGGCAGATCTATCTGGTGATCTAACGAACATTGATTTAAAAAAAAAAACATCAAACTTACTTTTCTTGTTCGGTAACACACGTATGCAAGCCTTTTGTTCGACATCACTCTGGTAGCCAAATTTGCATTGGCAAACTGAATTGCGACATTCAACATTTTCTGGCTCCTTCTCAACAAAGCATTCACCAGCTCTAGCGCAGGGTTCGTTAATACCTAAAGCAGAAAACGAAAATTTTACGTATGGAAAATAATAAATTTGAAAATATCACCAGCCACATTCGACATACCCTTTTTGTCCTCACAACGTCCATATTTGAAATGTTGTTCCGCCGTACAGCTGCACTTCTTCTCGATGCATGTTCCCAGCAAAGGTTTGCACTGCTCCGTTTCCACACATGGGTCATCAATTTCTTCAGCTAAAAAAATCCAAATTATTATAATTTTTGGGTAAGTAAACAATTTGATGACAATTTAAAAATTTAAGACAAACCTTCTTTTAAGCATTCATCCTTGAAATGCACAAAACCCTTACGGCATTGACAAGATCGTTCTTTGTCATCACTATTACTGGTGGTTGCCTCACAAACACTGTTTTCTTGTAAGCAATCGTCATTATCTTCACAATCTGCTCCAACTCCTATACAGTAATTGTTTGGCTTTAAGCCCCTTTGTTAATAATATCTTGAAGCAACTAACCTGGCACACATTCTCCATCTTTTTCACTGAAGTTTTCCTTACAAACGCAAACGCGATTCGAACAAATTGAATTCGATACAGGACAGCCATCAGTTGAATCGCATTCAGCACCCAGACCCTGCTTGTACACGCACATTTGCTGTAGCTCATCATATTCCGCATACTCTTCACATGTGCAACGCCTTGGAATCTCTGGATGGCAATAGACCGCACCAAACGGACTGCACTGACTGCTCGATGTGCACGAGAGGTGATATTGAATGGCTACACATAATGAAAGTTACATAAATTTGTTAAAAAATTATAGTGATTTTAAAAAGAAAACCAAGTAATTTACAATTAGTACTGTAATTATAAAACTTTGAGAACAAAAATGGAAAATAAGAAATTCTAAAAATATCAAAAATTTTAAGCTTTAGGTTGGGTTACGTTAGGTTAGGTTAAAAGGTTCGCTTGCATATAGCATGTTTCACTCGGAGGCAGTTTGTCCATTGTGATACCCTACATCTATATAGTGCCCTCCTTTCTCCTTAAATGATCTCATTGAATGGGCGCGAAGGCTGCAGAAGCCTTGGTGAAGTTGAGGATGCTGGTAGGCTCCAGCTCGGCTAGTCCTTCAAGATTAACAAAGAACGCAGATCCAAAATACTTAGATCGTTTCGCAGAGTAGATGTTGAACCGTTTCGTCCTATTCTTCGTGTATAGCTTGGTCTACAGCTTGAAAAACGCTACAATAATTTTGTAGTCTAAAATATATCTCCATGCCCATAATATACGAGTAAACACCCGCTCTTATGCCAAATTCCATCCTAAGTCCATTCGTGAAGACCATTACCTCCCTTCCTTCCAAAGCGTTGCCAGAGTTTCACTCTTCTCTTGTTGGAAAGTTAATATTATAGGCAACGTCGAGGTCAAGTATTGGTACCAGATAATCACTTGCCGTAAGGCGAAGTTCCCGCTGTATATCCTGCAAAATTGACCCGTGACTCACAGAATTTTGAAGCTTGTTACATTCTCTTAACCTAAGGATCCCTTTTGTCACTTTATTCTTGATGTATAGGTCAATAGGAACGAGGTGCATTATAATTTCTAGGCCCGCCTGTGGTGTCGATCTTTGGATTTACTGACTTTTCAAAACTAAATAAACTAAATATCAGAATAGGTTTGGAAATTACGGTCATTCTATTGTAAATTTGGTCTTAGAAGATTTCAATTAACTACTTTGGCCCAGAAAAAACTGGCTCTTCTTCAAAAATACACACATATATAACAACTATGCATACAATTACTTATGTATGTACTTACGTTTTCTGCAGGCGCGTAAGCTGTGTTCGAAGAAGTAATTCTTTTGGCAAATACATTGTTTGGACAAATCGTTGAATGTGTACTCACATTCGTCAGCACTTTCGGCTATCTCGCCAAGTTCTAAAAAAGAGAAAACAATTTATTTTTTTAATATTTTTCAAAAATTTCGGACAAATGATATTAACCCGTAGTGCTACCAAAGCAACAAAAACCGATTGCAAACAAAAAAATTTGTTTGTGCCCAAAGAAAAACTCGTTGTAAAATAATTATAGCTTAAGAACCCGTGACATATTTTCGATATAGTCAGCCTGCTGTGATATATGGTCTTGAGACGGTCAACAATATTGAATTCACAAGAATTTTCAAGCTCGAAAATTCAGTCAACGAAAACATCATACCCGTTCCCCTCGTTAAATCGTATACTCATTTTGAGTTAAGTTTTGAGTGGGGCTTGATATTTAAGTTGAGGTTGAGGCAAAGTCATTGACACCTCGCTTTTGAGTAAATTTTACAAAAGACGAAAAGTTCGTGGTATTGCTCTATAAAAGTTTTTAAATATGCTGCGTGTTTCCTATTTTAAGAAATTGTTTTGTTAAATAAGTTTTTGTAACAGAAGTCAAAATCAGGAAATTTGTAAATTTTGTTGATTATACATATCATACAAAGTGTCATATGATGAGCGAGGGCTCAACGTTTAGCCATTGATCGATAGAGTCAATAGAATTTTGAGATCGTATAACAAATTTTCTTAATTTTTACATGATATGTATTATGTAAAAGATGTATTTTCAAAAAATACATAGTTGATACCCTTGTTTCCAACTTAATTTTAATAACTTTATACATTTTCTTTGAAGTTGGGCATATATGGGTAGTTTTTTTTAAGAGTGTCTTAGTCTCGAATTGATTAAAAATTTTGCCCATCTATGGCATAGAGTTTCCATTTTTGACAACTTTTTCGAGCATGTGGGGCTTAGCTATATAGATCAAGAGCTTGTCATGTTTTCGAAGAAAATAATCTTGGGACTAATTCATGTCATGTGAGATTTTTTGGAATTCAGTCCAAAATTTGCAAGAATTGTAGCGGTGTCGACCTTAATTAGCAGAAAGTGTAACACTCATGCTATAAACATAATATATGAAACACTTTCTCTTAGATCTGTGCTATTTATATTGCCGTCGAGGTGACAACACTTAGAAGGTGACAGCTAGTTACACAATACTTCATAAAAGTTTGTCAACAAGAGTCTTTTGAAAGTGAGGCGTAAGCTCTACGAAAAATATTAAATTTTGTTAGAGTTGTAGAAAGTGTTAACCATACATTAACTATTTCAATAGCTCGGTAAAAAAAATAGAATTCTAGATCATTTTAGAGTCGAAGTAATATTCCATTTTCCTAGTGTCTTAGAACGCGAAAAATGATGAATACTTTTCTAAAAGATGTCGATTTGGTCGCAAAGATGATTATATATCTGAATAGTTGCATCCTTTCAAGCTACTTCCCTGCAAATATTTTTTTATCGGTATATATCAACGGAATTATTTTTTTGGTGTTTTTAATCTAATACCTGACTTTAACAAGACTCCACAACATGTACGTCCCTGGTTGACCTAAACAGTTTTCCTAGCTATTTTTTTTTTTTTTTCGGAGTAATCCTTCATATTTTAATGAACAATTTTTTGTAATATATGTAAGTAGTTAACTTACCAGCAAAACATTTTGTGTTTTTATTATAGTAGCCCGGCTTGCAAAGGCAAATATTACTCGAACATACAGAATGAGGAAGGCCCGTGCATGGTTTTCCATTATCCGAACATAAACTTCCATCTAAAATAAACAAGATACAAAATTAATAATGACAAATACCATCTAGCTCATAGTGCTGATTTTAAATCTTACAGTTCTTATCATCTCCATCGTCATCAGTGTTCGACAAAGTCGATAAAGTCTTATTATCGTCGTCAGATCGGAACGTAGATTGTCGGCGTCTATAACGTCTCCATCTATTGACATCCGCTGATCCGGTTGATGTTGCAGCATTTTTCAATTTTGGTGCTATGGGCTTTAGCTCAAGAGAATCTATGCTAGTTTGTACGGCGATTTCACGTAATTTTTGCAATGGTTCCGTTTCAAGATCCGTATCTGTTAAGTCGCTGCGACCATTTACAAGTGCAGAGGTGCTGCTTGATTCAGATCTAAATGATTTTGACTGATTTAAAATTGTCGAAGATTTCTTCGACTTATTTGTTTTAGGTTTTGTTATTGATGATGAATCAGTTTGAATTTCTTCAACTGATTGGCACGATAAATTCACACACTTAACGTTGTCTCCTAGCTCATCACAATCGGTGTTAACGACGCAGGCATCGTCAATTTCTAAAGAAACATATCAAAAATGTATATATCTTAAAACTTTAACACTCGTACAAGTAATATAGGAAATTTTACTGTGATTGAAATTTCATTTAATTATGAAAATCTCCACGTACCCATTGATTTGCGACGACAAATATTTCCATATCTTTGATAATATCCATTAGCGCATTCACAGACTTTGTTCCTACAGGTAACAGATTGACGATCGTAACCAAAATAACAATCTGTATCCTACAAAATTTGATGAAAGTCAATAAATAAATCTGTATAGGTGTTAGATAATATGAAATAAGAACTAGAAAAGGTAATTGCCGTTAGGTTTGTTGGGAGGGAAACGGTAGTGGTACTTTCAGCTCTTTTCTAATGCATCAAATGTGGCCGTACCTAGTTTTTTGCAATTTATTTCAATAACTTCAACAATGTGGACTTAAGTTTTTTGTTTTTATGGTAAAACAATGTAAAGCGCTTGCTGGATTCATTAAACGTTCCTACATAGGATTTGGCACATTTACTTAAATAACTCTCGGTATAGTGATTTTTAGCATTTGCTTATATGGGAAGTGTCACACTTTATTTACTTAGGCGGCTCAATTTTGTTTAGTGTTAATTTTTTTAATTTGAAATTTGATTATATTACCCTAAATAAACTGGTAACCTCAGGGTCAGGTGTATTCAGTACAATAGCCCATTATAAATAGTGAATATTCATTTTATTTAGGTACCATATTTTCAAACATAAGTCTGAGCGCCTTCTTATTACTTACCGTATCACAAGATTCTCCAAGACCATTTACTGGTCTGCATCTTCCACGAACAAATGTTTGACCATCAGCACAATCACAGACCCCCGATTTACAAATAGCTCCCGATGGCATAAGATTACATTGAACTGACTCGTCACATGTGTCACCAAACTGTGACGTCTTCAGACATTTTGTGTAATCTTCCGAAAATACAGCATCAAATTCATTACATTCGCACTGAGCAATATCTAAGGAACATTCTGAGTCTTCTGCTAAACAATCGTCACTTGAATCACATGGCCAGTAAACACCAGTACTGCCTACAGCCGATGAAATATGACAGAAAGAAATGTTATAAAGTGCTTGCATTAATACTTACTAAATAAATATATCTATATACAAATATATAAATAAATATAAATATAGCTAGACAAGAGTGCCAAAAGAGCTTAAGTCCAATAAGCCAACGAAAGTTGCAGATACAAAGTCTATCAAAACAACTGAGGTAGCTAGCTTCAACAAAAACGCGATAATGCCAGTGTAAAAGGCACTGTCACGGTGTGACCCTGACTATAATCACCAACACGCCAAATAAAAGTCAAATTTATGATTGCGCTGGAGAGAGAGGAAGCTCAAAAGCACTAAGCTCGTTTTGTTTTATTGTTACAATCAAAACATGCAAGCACTGTCACTGAGAAACTTGTTTTGTCTTTTTGATCAAAAAGACTTTCCAGCCGACGATGTTAGCTAGCCGACACCACTGTTAACCACTGGTCACCTCATATTGATTGAGACTTGCTCGCTCCTAAAATGAGATGCTTATTTTTTCAATTTCAATTTCAACACAATTTTGCGAAAAGTTCTCTTAAGGTTCAAAATTTACACAAAGCTTTTGAAACTTCACTCTCTTTTAGCATAAGCATAAGCTTGGTTTAACTATCACTGTTGTAGGCTTTTATGAATTTCTTAGTTAGAAATTCCAGATTTTTACTTAAGATCTTTCATTTCAGATCCATGAAAAATTTTAAAAACTGTGTTTCGCTAAGACCTAATGAGTAATGAAGATTTTTAGGTACTAGTTTCTCTAAAGTTCTCGTTGGCTTACCCTCGAAAATTTGGTGCACGATCTTAATGCGGAATGATCATACTATTCTCTAAAACTCACTCCCCTCTCCGAAATATTAAAAATTCTGATAATCGACACAAAAATTTTCCTGAAATTTTTTTCTGCATTCTGCATTCACTCGAAATTGCTAAGTTCGTTTCGTTTCGATTAAAGTGAAAAATCTGAATTATGAAACATTTTCCAAATTAAAAAAAAACAAACAAATCCCCAAGCCGTGGGCTAATGTCAATTAACGCGATTAAAACTTTTTGCTGAAACTATTTTTGGAATCGCTTAAAGACCATAACATGAAAATGAATAATTATTGATCAATACTCTCGTGTGCCAATTTACGTGTATAAATAAATATATGTAATGTAATTTCATTAATGGAGAAAATAAAGTTTTCATGTGAGCAAAACCATTTTGACCCCAATATTTCCCATAGCTCAGCACTAATTGCAATCATGCATTTAACTACTAGCACTATGAGGTTTTCAAAAAAAACTCAACTTAAGACTGAGCTCGTAATAAATAATGCAAAAGAATTGATTTTAATACACAGCCATATGTACGTGTGTATGCATGTGAGCAAGCAAATATACTATATATACATATGTATATAAACGTAGATTTACATGGAAAAAATAATGATTTAAGTAATGATTTTTAAAGTAAAAGTTATTATATAGTAAATTCATTTGAATTTTTTCTATCGAAAAAAGTACCCGCAATTTAGGTTTTATATTTCGGTCAAGAAAATACAAAGGCGATTATCATTTAAAGTACATCAAAATTTAGCGTCATTTTGAACTGGAACATAAATTTTGGTTCTTTCTTTTTCGTTCAAAAATACTGAATTGTAATTTGAGAATCTTATGAGCCAATTTGCACCAATCGATGGAAAAGGTCAGTAAATGAACATCACTGGCATCATCACCGACCATTTGGGTCTGTTATCTGTCATTTTATATTTGAAAAAATTTTTTATGCCAATCGATAAATTAAAGACGAAAATGACTTCAAACCATTGCACCATTCGGCCATAAAACAGAACTTCACCCACAAGCATAATGCGTCCTTGTTCACACTTTCAAAGTTAATGGAATAAATATGTTGATTTTCAAGATAACATAAAGATAGGCTATTTCAATTTCATTCAATTCAAACCCCACGTGATTACAAACAGAGACAACTTTTTCTTCACACGAATGCCTGTACCCGTGCACTCAGTAGCTGAAAATAAAACATCTTGCAACTGACATAGTCGAGCGTAACACATTGAAGGAAGAACACAGCGGTAAACACTACTGGGGTATTTCACACCCCACCTCATTGACCGCGTTAATAGGAAACTTTGGAAAAGAATAGGTAAAAGCTCTGAAGAAATTTTGAGGTCATATTTTGAAATGGAAATAGTTAAGAATCAAACACCTCCTAACCCAAAGCTTACCCAATTTCTTAATTTTCATCTGAATAACAACATATTTCAATATATTGCATTTTACTAGACTTAACACTTGTGGATATTTCTCTCTATGTACAATACATACGATAAATGTATAAATTTATGAATACTAAATTAGCCTCCAGGATTCAACATCTGTCACAGGCCAATATTTGTAATGGCCACAAACATTAAAATAGAAACAGGCAGCGTGACAAAAATTGAAACAGTAAACACTATGATAGAAATATAGGGAAAGTAAAAAGAAAAGTAATACATACACACATACATACGAGTAATACATAAATGTACACTAGGGTGGTTCATAAGCAAATATCTTATTTATTTCTGGTCTTACACGTAAGAAAGTCAAAAAATAGCTCATTTGCTCTAAAATTACCGGTGCCTCAAGCTCGATATCTTCAATTTTGGTACTAACAAATTTGCCAAAAAAAACAAATTTTATTTGAACCGCCCTATGAACGTGTCTTATTTGAAAACTTTTTTGGGCTGATATTTACATATTAATTTCTTAGTATATATATTAAGATAAATCCACCCCGAATTCGAACATTTACTGGTCGCAAAGATCAATAATGTGTCTTATATTAAAATGTATGGAAAGAAGAGAGTTTTTGTTTAAAATGTGGAAACCCAAGCGAAACTCTCAGATAATTTATTGTTCTTTAAAAGTGTTACTGGACAAATTGTTTTCAGAGAGAAAATGTTAGGAAAGTTAAACTCAATTTTTGCTCACAAATCTGGAATAACTCATGTGACTATACAGTTAGACAAATCGGTTTTATAGCCACTTTATTTTTTAAACAAAATTTCCGAGAGTGAACAATGTCAGAGCAATGTCTCTGGAGATATTTAGATCTAATCGCTTGTACTCGTGTGATTTTTTTTTTTTTTTTTTTTGAGTCAAAATTTGTTGGTGCTTAAACCTAAATATCTTGAGAACTATTAATTTCAGGTATTCAATTTTGGAAACTTTTTTCTATAAAATTTTATTTTCTTTAAGTTGGCTATTAACATTTTTTTGATTCCAGTTACAGTAACTTCATGGCCATAATAATCAGTTAATGCTCATTTGTGACCGAAAAGTGACTTTGAAGGCCTTTAACATTTGTAGTAATTAATTTAGAGATATTTATCTCATAACATTTTTAAGGAATAATAAACTTTTTAAATAATGATTCAAATTGGAGGTTTACACTTGAGAACTTGGATCTGAATTTCTCATTTCTCTTAAAAACTGCACTGATGATTGGGTTATATTTAAATACTCTAATTTTAAAATTTTCTTTGGGGTGACTTTTTAAATGTATGCTCAAAAATTAACAATTAAAATTTAAATTTAAATTTAAAAAAAAAAAAAAAAAAAACACCCTAAAATACACACATTGCATGTAAAGATACGAGCGACCACGCTAAAGTAAATTAAATCAAAAAATTATATATTTTCCATCAAATGTATTGTATCTGAAGAAAATTTAATAACACACATGTACTCGTAAGTAATTGTATCTATTGAATTGCCTATTCCCACTGTACTTAAGAATCAAAAAAATATAAAAATGAGAAACTCAAAACCGCGATAATTTTTTTTTAGGATATATGTTTATAGTTTTATAACAGAAAAAGTTTATTAAGAATAATTATATTCAAAAGTTTCAACAAGAATAATTAAAAATTAATTTTTTCACAAAAACATATTTTTCAACAATTGCTATATTCAATACCCCTTCTCAATCGCTTAATCCTATCTCGAAGCACAATTTCTTGAAACGAATTGCTTCTAAAGATTTTGTAAATATATCCGCCAATTGATTCTCTGTTGCAATAGGTTGTACATCAATTAATCCATTTGCAATATGGTCTCTTATGAAATGATGTTTTACATCAATGTGTTTCGTGCGCTTGCATTCTAAATTTGTTGCCATTCCGATGCAGCCTCTATTGTCTTCAAATATTTGGATTGGCTCATTACCCATTTGTTTCAAATCAAATAATAGTCCACGTAACCAAATAGCTTCCGCAGCAGCAGTACTTAACGCTACGTATTCAGCTTCGCTAGTAGAAGTTGCAACTGTGGTTTGTTTCTTACTTGACCACGACACAGGACACCCATATACTTTAAAAAAGTAACCACTCACTGATTTTCTGTCTGTTGTATCGCCTGCCCAATCCGCATCAGCATATCCCACAATCTTTTTGGCATTTGAATTTCGTTTAAATATCAATTTTTTTCCTATCGTTCCTTTTACATATCGCACAACTCTTTTTAAAGCTTGCCAATTTTCTTCGGAAGGGTTTTGTTGATACCGTCCCATAAAGCCGACTGAGAAGCATATATCAGGTCTAACAGTTAGCATTATGTACATGAGACTTCCTAACATTTCCCTGTAAGGCTTGTCTAAGATTGTGCCATCTTTTTTATATTGTTGCTGTAATCCCTTTTCTATTGGTGTTCGAACTGGATTACATTCAGACATTCCAAATTTGCTTAGTAGCTTTTCAATACTGACTTCTTGTGATAATTTTAGCCATCCATTGCCAAATTCGATTTTCATACCAAGGAAATGCTTGAGATTACCACAATCTGACATTTCAAATTCTACTGTTAAGCTTTTCTTTAAAGATTCAATTTCTGTCAATTTATTTCCAGCAATCAACAAGTCATCAACATATAGTAAGAGAATCAGTATTTCATCTTTTTTCTCATCTATTCGGGTATACATACAATAATCATGTTTTGATCTTTGAAATCCCAAATTCAAAATCAAATCATTGAATCTCTGGTTCCAACATCGTGGAGCTTGCTTAAGGCCATAGAGTGATTTTTGAAGCTTACATGCTTTTCCTTCTGCAGCAATTACCCCTTCTGGTACAGCCATGTAAATATCTTCATTCAATTTGCCATGCAAAAATGCTGTCTTTACATCTAATTGATGGAAATAAAAATTATTGTGCATACCCACTGCTAAAACAACCCTTATTGTGGTCAGTTTTGCCACTGGCGCATAGGTTTCATTATAATCAATCCCTGCTTTCTGCAGAAATCCCTTTGCAACAAGTCTGGCTTTATATCTAGTAGGTACACCATTCTCGTTCTCTTTAATACAAAAGACCCATCTTGATTTTAGCAATTTTGCATTCTTCGGTGGTTGACATATTTCCCAGACTTTATTTTTCTGCATTGAATTAAGCTCTTCTGCAACAGCATTCATCCACTTGCTGGCATCTGGTCTATCAGCAATATCCGCATACTTTTCAGGAACATCTGCCAAAACATAAGCAGCAGAAGTTGCTCTATAGCCAGTAAAGAAATCAAGAAACTTACTTGGAAGACGGCGCTCCCGATCGCTATGCCTCACAGTTGATTCTCCTTGGAAATTTCTGTTTTCCTTCTGCGATGGGAGCGCAGCTGGTACATCGTCATGGTCAGCTTCAAAAACGTTATTTACCAAACTTTCTTGATTAGTAGCACCTTCAAATGTACAATCTATTTCATTGGTAGCATCCTGAAATGTGTCACCAACTTCATTAGTATCATCTTTTTCACTCACATCGTCATCGGACACAAGTATTGACTTAATATCTCCCTCTTGCTTGTGGTTTCTTGTAATTATCAACTTGGAATTATCTACTAATTTCTCCTGTTGCTTATTTTTGTAGGGAAAATAGTTTTCGTCAAATTTTACATCACGGGAGGTAAACAGCTTTTGTGCATCCATATCCCAGAGTCGATACCCGTTTCGTGCGTACCCAAGCATCACTGCCTTACGACTTTTTGGATCAAGCTTCTTTCGTTTCGCATTTGGAATCCATGCAAAAGCTTTGCAGCCAAATACACGTAACTTTCCCACATCTGGCTTTGCACCATACCACATTTCGGCTGGGGTGACAGGATCGTCCAATGACTTCGTGGTACTTCTATTTATTAGGTATACACTAGTTAGAGCAGCCTCACACCACATTCGTCTTGGCATTCCCGATTCAATCAGCATAGACCTAACTTTTTCCACTACTGTGCGATTAAAACGCTCAGCAACTCCATTTTGCTGAGGTGAGTAGGCCATTGTGGTCTGCAGTTGAATACCTTTTTCTTTGTACCATTGCTCCTGGTCACTTGAACAGTACTCTCGCCCTTGATCAGCTGTTATTTTTGATATCGATGTTCCAAATTGTACTGTTACCATTGCTTCATATTCTTTTAAGGCATTGAACACTTCAGACTTTCTTTTGATAGTATATATGATGGCGAAGTGTGTATAATCATCGATGAAAGAGATGAAATACTTAGATCCGTTCCATGCAATTGGATCTATGGGACCGCAGATATCTGAATGAATCCGCTCAAGAGGTCGCTGCGCTCTTTCTCGGGTTCCATTAAACGGATCACGGCAGTGTTTGCTCTCAACACATACATCGCAAAATCCGATTTGTTCAGAACTTACGTCTAAGCCGGTGGTAAGGTTATTCTTCACAAGCTCATCGAATGCACTTTGACCAATATGGCCTAGACGTTTATGCCATAATTCAACTTTACTCATGTTGCAGATGTTTGCTCTATACTTCTTAACGTTGATTTCCATTTCATATAGACCGCCACGCATATAAGCAACTGCAATAAGTTCAGTATCCTTGATGATTTTTGCTTTATTTTTACTAAATTGTACCTCAATTCCAGCACTTGTAAGTTTTCGTACAGATAACAGATTGTCTCTTAATTCAGGCACATATAAGACATCTTTCATAATCAGGTCCACACCTCTGTTGCTAGTACCATTTAAACAACCAGACTTCATTGCGATTAGACATTGGTTTTCCTTCGCAATATTAATTTTAACCGGTGCAGATAAATTATTTAGTTCGGTGAAAAACCATTCTTTGTTGGCAAGATGATCACTAGCGCCAGAATCTAACTTGAAAAACACACGCTCTTCCGAATTGTTTGCATTGTTCAAACCACTGTCTGCCATGAAGCATATGCTTTTCTTTTCAGAACTTCGAGCACTACGAGCTTCACTTAGACGACAATCCTTAATTCGGTGTCCAAATTTTCCACATTTGAAACACTTTCCTTGAAATTTGTAAATTTTCTTATGTGTCTTTTTCCCAGAAAATGCAGTCTTCTCACCGGACTCTTCATTTTGCCTATCGTTAAATCTGGTTTCTTCTAGCATGAGCCTCTCCTTTGCCATGTTGATAGTTAGTTTACCATCTTCTAAATTCTGTAACGCGGTTACTAGAGGGTCAAACTTTTCTGGCAGTGTCATAAATAGCTGTGTCAGCATATCACTTTCTTCCAAAATTGCCCCAGATATTTTAAGTTGCCGTATCAAATTCTCAAATGTTGTTAAGTGCGTTACCACGGACTCTCCTTCCTTCATACGAAGTTTTGTAAGCTGCTTTCGAACCAAAATCTGGCTGACTACAGATTTCTTTGCGAAAACCGACTGTAAGCTTTCCCACATAGCTCTTGCTGTTGGCTTATCTCTTATGTATCCCAAACAGTCATTGTGTACGAATGCAACTAATCTTTCCTTAACCTTCTTGTCTCTCTTCTTAAATTCTTCTTCTGCCGCTGCTTCCTTCGGTGAATCGCCCGTTAAAACGTCCACTAAATTTAGCGAGTCCAGAGTAGTTAGTACCCTAAACTGCCATTCATCAAAACCACAACCGTTAAACTGTGGAATACCATAAACTGAATCCCTTGTATCGCCCATAACCTTTTAGGATATATGTTTATAGTTTTATAACAGAAAAAGTTTATTAAGAATAATTATATTCAAAAGTTTCAACAAGAATAATTAAAAATTAATTTTTTCACAAAAACATATTTTTCAACGATTGCTATATTCAATATTTTTAATTGAAATTAAAATTTAATACTTAAATGCAGTTGTTACTATAGAAATCAGGCATAGTGTAAGAATTAGTCACGCTTGTATTTAGTACATATAGCATATTTTTGTACGGATATACATAGGTATGTACATAGTATGTATAAAGGTTTGATTAATAATTGATAAGAGTGTAGCTGAGCTTATCACAAATTCATCAATCGCTATTTATTGATTTTCGTTTCAGTTTTTGTTTTTTTTTTAATGAAATTGTTATTTTTGTACGGTAGATAGCTTATCGAACAGGTGTTTTGAAACATTATTTTTAGTCACAAATACTTTTATTGCTGTTTTGCTTGCGATTAATTTATTGTATTGGTCTAAGGATCTATGAAAACGTTGACGTTTGAAACGAGTGCTATGCCCTGCATAACTCTAACATTCTTGGGCAAGTTGAAAAAATGAATTAAGAGCATTTTAACTACCAACTCATTTGGATAGGTTTTGCGCGCCGGCCAAAATTGTGCAGAGTGCAATAAACTTTCACCTTGTAAGTTTTTTTTTTTTGACCGCAACAAATTACTCTACAAATTAATTTGTTATGGATTAGTCTCCTGGTATTAAAGTTAATTAATATAATATAGGCAAGATTTTCCAAAGTACCATCACTTACAAAAACAAAACAAAAATTATATGTCACTCAGAATAAAAAGGGAAAACTAAAAATGTTCTAAAAGTTTTTCCGTAATGATAATATTCACATGGATTAAAATAAAGTTTGAGAAAAGTTTTCTTTGATTTTTTTTTTGATAGCAATATAGCAATAGACATTTGAAATTTTTTTTTAATTGGAACTATGCTTTATCAAAATTTAAGTGATAATATTACTAAAAAACCTTTTCAACCTACAGTGGCGAATTAACGTATTGGCTGCGTAGAGAACAGCCAAGGGCGTCGACTTAAAAGGGGGTGTAAAATTTTGTTGTTGATGACTTTGTTTTATGTTTTTTTGGTCACAAATATTAATCGGAATTAAAATGTTGAAAGAGTTGAGGTTAGAAAAATTTTTTTGAAAAGCATAGGACGCAAAATCGTAAGTCCGCTGCTGTATACGTTTATTATAGGCCACAAATTCATGACCCATATTTTGACTTGTGCGTCTTTTGATAGAAAACTTATTATTTAATCCACTTAGTTATAATAAGGTAGGTTAACATAAGTTAGACAGGTTGTCCGCCACTCTCTTACTCATTCGGATTCTTTAATAAAAAGTAGGAGATTACATATTCCAGAACTAGATTATTGAGAAAGTAAACTCTCCAACGTCTAATTCTACTCGTACAAACAGTAGTAACATACAATAACAGAGGTGGTACTCAATTTATACTTCCTCCTCTCTACAGAAGCCATTGCAGAGAACACCTATACTCTTAGATATTTACAAAAAAGACCGTGGCTGTATTCCTTTCACCCATTTTATGTACGGCTTCTCTTAAGCTATGAGATTGTTCGATCGTTTATAATCCGATTTCGCAAAGAAATGCCTCCCACTTCATCTTCGAACCATCAGAGTAAATTTGACCAACGTCTTCCCTTAAAGGAAGGCATTGATCACATTCTTGACGACCCAGAAGGGAGAAAGTTGTAATGAGGCAAATATTGTTATTTACACAGTTTTTTCAAATGAAGTTAAGCAATGGTAGGTAAGAAACAAAGGAAAAACCAAGGAAAGTCAAATTTGTTTTTGTTCAGTAACTAGCCTGAAAAAAGGGACACTCCGACTAGCAGCGTAGCAACACGATTTGGTGTTCGGGGATGTTAATCTTTTCTCCCTTTGCCATGAATCTCTTTCTATACCTTATGTATGTGACATTACAAGCCGAAACGTAATGAGCTGAGCTTTGAGGTCACCAAATTAGTTGATTTGTTGATTGGTTGCGTTATAATTTTTCAAGATTTTTGAAACATAAATTCATTAAAATTTGAAATATTTCCTATCAGTATATATCAACACTCTGTGAAAATATTTATTGAGGCATAAAATGTTAAAAATTTTGGTTTCAATTTCCTCCAGTTTTGGCATCTATTATCTTATCGTCAATTATTATGAGTATATGTACAGCAAAAGCAAGAAAATTCTTTCAGAACTATCCACCCCTGTTATTTCTAATTGCTATGCCACATTTTTATTGGGGAACTATGGCGTTCAAAAGATCTTTAGTGCTTATCTGGATTAACTGGCCTATGTCGACGATTATTATGATTTTTGTCATAAAAATCGATCGATATGCGAATCAAACGAACTTCATTTGGCGGCCAACCATTCTTTTATTTGAACTTAAATTACGGAAAGACACTGGCAATCAAAAGACTATATTATCAGCAAATGTGCTAGAGAAAGTTGTCAGTTCTTTGATGAAAAGATCAGGACATGAGAAAAATCCAGAACTTCTTGTGACGAATTATAGAAAATTACATGCCAAAAATCGGAATGAACTGACACAGCATATGACACTCGCATAAAATATCGACAATGCTCTTCAATATCTTATGTTCTATATCGGAAGAAAATACCTAGTAAATTTTGAGGATAAAGCAAATCTTATTTTTTTTTTTACAAAACTTCCACTAAACTGAAAACTGTTAAATTAAACTAAACGTAAAAAACTTAAAAGCAGATTTTGCGGCTTCTGCCTTTCTTGCTAAAAAGATCTAAAATACAGCAAGTGTTGACTGTGTTAACAGACTTTCTGCTGAAAGGTATATTTGCATGAATCGCTGATTTGAGAAGACCTTCTAAAAGCACTTACACATGCAGCAATACTGGCGTGTGCATTGAAGCTGCTTTCAGTAGTTCTTCAGGTATTTTGCGGTACAAATTTTACTCAATTACTTTTCAAAAGCATTACATTTATTTCAGGAACATATTAGAGGTCTTCACACAAGATCTTGTTTCTGCGCTTCAGTGTCAAAGTGCTGAATCGAAATATGAACAAACTTTAAGATCGAATATTTTATAGGGTAGACCATTTATAATTTGGAATTTGATTTTGCTTTAAATAAAACAGCAAATATTTTTTTTTTTTTTTTTTTTTCAATGTACAATACCAATGCACATCACTAAAACGGCTAATAAAGCGATTTTTGAACTTCCCACGCAAGAGCTCGACTGTTGTATGGCTTGTGTGACACGACGCGCCATCCTGTCGAAACCAAATGTTGTTCAAGTCAATATCTAAATCACAAAAAATCTACAAAGGAAAATAGCTAAATGATACCGCCGATTCAGAAACCACACCAAACAGTTGCTATTTGAGGGTGCATTGTCTTCTCAACAATCACGTGTGGATTTATTGTGCACCTAATGCGACAATTTTGCTAATTACCGAGGTGGAAATGAGCTTCGTCCGCAAAGATTATTTTTCGGTAAATCATCTTCTTCCAAGCGTTCCATATGTCCTTAACCGGAGATATGAAACTTACTTTCTGTCATACGTAAAAGTTGTCACACTAAAAAACCAGCAGTTGAATTCCAAATGATAGATGGACCATGGACATGGTAATGTTGCATTCAGACAAAGTAAAGTTAACTACTGGAACCACTCCTGACATAAATGGCATGCGCCTAGAACTAATTTAAGTCATAGAGGTGTTTCGATAGAAATCCTATAGAATGCATTAGAGATAAGAATTCAAATGCGAAAAATAAGGCAAGCACCACGTTATATTTATTTTTCTATTTACAGTGCAAAATTTTATTAAAATGTCATAATTTTGATAAAGTCAAAACATTTTGCACAATACTAATATAGAATTCGCTCATTATTATTTAAACAAAAATCTGCCACATAGCTTTCTTTTGTTTAGTCCACGTCGTTTGACGACATACTCATTTCCGTTTTATAAAATATGACTACTCGTATGCCATTCAAATCGCAGCATGAACCGCTTACAACTGCAGCACTTTTCATTTGCATATCGTGGTCATCAGCCTAATTGCCAACTGCAACGAACCACAAGTGGCGGTACGAAAAGATTTCAAACTCACATGACTCTTAATTCAAAAATCCAAAATAAATGGCGAAAAAGTAATAAAAAACACTGTACGAGTATGAATATCTTCATGTGGAATCAAGAAATAACTTAAGTCGGCGTCATTCTACAGGCAACAAGGTGTTTTTGACATGACTTGGCCTTGATAGCACTAACTGAGTCAGTCCTCTTAGTTGTAAGGACTTTGCTTCAACTTTATTTACTGCTTTCGATTTTATTTTAAGGACACTCTCATGCACTTTTGTAAATACTTCTGGTAGTTTAAATTAAATGTAGGAAGTTTTCATTTTAAATACCTTTTAGAACAATCACGAATACCGTCACGAAAATTAATGTGATTTTTTTCATTTTCAGTCAAAACAATAAAAAAGGACAATGAAAGAACTAACCGTGTATTCGAGCACGACGCAGGCGAAACTAAACTTAATGAACAGTAGCATTTGTGCAAGACTTCCAGTAGGTGGCTGCTAAAATTTTAATCTATAGTACATTTGATTTATCCTTATCTTATCGATCATTTTGTTCAGCAAGTTTCTAATGGATAATCGAATAATTTGACTAACTGCTACTTGTATCAGTTAGTAACTTATCAATTTGAAATAATAATAAAAATAAAAACGGGTTTTGCACAACACCTGCAAGATCATAAAAGGAACACCTGTTATTGTTTATTGTGAGAATACCTCTTGAAATCACATTCGATCAGGTGAAATAAAACATTTCAGATAAGTTGCCTGACTACTCCATGTATAGTATATGGTATATATATATATATATAGTAATGGTTAAGGAATTCACTTTTATATTCGTTGAGTCAACGGTGTTATTTCATCCGTGTACGATCCTATAGCCCGAAAATATTCCATCTGCGATGGTTCCAACTGTAGAAAAACCAGAATGGAATTGGTGATTTGGCAGAAAAAGTTTGCCTTTACTTGAACTCTGCTAACTTGTAGGTTAATGTGAAGATGCCAACACAAAGCCTGTTCTATCTGGAAAATTAGATGGCAATTCCATCACCAAACTAGGTGAAATATCAAAGCTGCGGAGTTATGATTATCTTCAAAAAATTTGTTATAAAATGCAAACGATTTGACTCCTAGATGACGACAATATGCAATAATCAAATACTATTTGAAACATTGAATATAAGGACAGTATACCAAAATGAAGGGCTTAAAGAAGACTCTAGATACCTCTAATAATGCAGTCGCACTGCAAAAGAGTAGCAAGTGTCAGTGATATACTTCAATACTTGAAAAAGTCTCCTCTCCATTAAGGCTAATAAATTCGCTAGTACAGTAGAATCTCGCTAATCCGGATATGGCCTACTGTAATCCGAACAGGGTGAAAGAAGTAAAAATTTCCATTTCCGATTTTTTTAAATAAATTTTGAATTGCTGTATATCCATTACTTTTTACTTATCTCTAACGTTTATTTTGAATGGATTTTTTTTTTTTTTGTTTTAATACCTAAATTGCTATTATTTGTTGTAATAAATGAATTCGTATTTTTAAATATTTTTCTTTGATGTCTTTAGTAATCCGGATCTTCGCATAGTCCGGTTTGGGGTCGGTTTTAATTGATCAAAAATTATGTAAGATCGTATAATGCTTACTACGTTTAAGGACAAGAGAATAAAGTTAGCAGTCATTCAATGCCATTACACTACGGTAGTTGCTGAAGAAATGCTAAGGCCGCTTTCAACGATCAGCTAAACAGAACCTGGTTAGGAGTAACGTCGCAAGACTTCAGTAGTATGATGGACAGTTAAAAGGCCAAGTTGAGAACTTTTTGTCACGTTCCGCAGAAGAAAAGAACTGAAAATTCGTTGTACGACATTGACACATGAAAACAACGACAATTTTGTCAGACGGCGGTTGCCCCGGAAGCTACGGCTTAGGGGCCAAAAAATTTTCCTGTGTTTTAATTTTTTGGACCTTTTTTATAAATTTTGAAATTTTTTTAGGTTTGGGGCGGCAAATTGCATCATTGCGATACACCCCTAAATACTACCTAATCTAAATGCGCATAATCAATTTGAGCGCATACGTGCTAATGCAAAATGGAGCAACAACCATACTATAGCGAAATTTGGTTTACGCCAGAAAATTCTAGATATAAAAACCAACAAAAGAAAACTAAACGATACTAGCTAGATCACTGGCTGAATAAATACTTTTACACCATCTAGCGGAAAAAGTGCAGTTTTCTTACTAAAAATAATAAACCGAACAGACGCTGCAGTTCACTATAAAAGTCGATAACCGAGAGAAATTATCGCCGTCGTACAACGCCATCTAGATTGTGAACTCAACGTCGATACGCCTTACTGGTAAATTATGGATAATGGTAGAATACACGCCACTTAGAAGCACTGGTAAATTATGGATAATGGTAGAATACACGCCATCTAGGAGGTAGCAGATTATTCGAGAAAGTGATGCCTGTAGTATAAAAGGGTGTCATTTGAGTTTTCGGACACAGTAGAATTAAAACAGTGAAGCAGAACAGTTGAATTAAAACAGTGAAGCAGAACAGTGTGTTCCGTAATAAAGTGTCTTTAAGTAGTAGAGTAAAACAGTTGTGTATACAGTGTCAGATTAATATTAGAATTTGAACGTTAATAAAATAAACCATTATACCGTGTAAAAACTAACTATTGTGATTTAAATAAACCATTTTATAACTAAATAAGTTTGTGTGTTTTTAATTGTTACACAATCCAGTGATCGAACTCAGAAAAGTGTAAGAGATCGAAATTATCGCCAAAGAGACAGGAATTTCGTAACAATACTATATAATATGACCCAGAACTGAAATTACAAATAGTGCTTGGAGCTTACCTTTATATTTCGGAACTTTTGAGAAAATTTTTAAGTCATTTGTACATAAGATTGCTGGACTCTCTAACAAAATGGTTTAAAACTGAGAGATCTATGTTCGTAACTCATGTTAAACTCAATGCAATATATACACACCTGCTGAAAATAATAGGTACACAATTGAGTTTTTTGTTTAAGCTCTATTACAAAAATATTTTGGCAATTTAAAGGAAAAATCATAGTGGTAACGTGAAGTACACAATTTGGCAGCACGATCTTCAGTAAAACAAATCAAGTGATTGCCTTAAGTTTTGAGCATTTCTACTCACTGTGCATTGTTTGAAATTTTTCCTGCTTAAAATAATAGGTGTACACCTGCGCGTTGATTGAAATTTTAGTTCGAAATTTTATTTTTTTAATTCTTTTTTGAGCTTTCCTAGGAAGAACGTTAAGTTTTCTTTAATTAAACCTTAAAATACAGTGAATTGACAGCAAATATTTTAGTTGAGATGGGTCGTAAGCCACATTGCTCTGTTGAGGAATCGAGACTGACTTTAATCTTGAAAAAAAAGGAAGAAAATCTCATCAATGTATTGGCAGGTTGCTGAATATATCTCACAATTTTGTCAAAAAAGCATTTAAAAATAAACAGCAAAAAAAATCTCGTGGTAGACCACCAAAAACCGTTCCAAGAGTTGACGACTATGATTTTACCTCTAAATTGCGAAAATATTTTTGCAATAGAGCTTAAACAAAAAACTCAAAGATGTACCTATTATTTTGAGCAGGTGTGTACATACAAATACTTTCCCTTGCAACACATGCATACGTAGGTAAATGCATAAGTTTTTCTATTAACTTAATCTTGAGAATGTCCTTCACCGTAAATAAATAATTTTTTGCAAAAAAAAAAATCGACAAGCGAGCTATTTTTATATCCCAATTTTCCAGTTTTTAATTGGCAATGTTTGGCATTACAACCCCATAATTGTTAATATTTAATTTCAATATTTGATTGTACGCCTCAAAAGTATCTTGGCATCCCCAGTCCTCAGACTTGTTGTACAACAATATTAGCAAAACGCCTACTGTATGTCTAATCAATAATATTTAACGTATGTTTGTGTGTGTAAAGCGCGCCTAAAAACCATTAAAATAATGTCGCAGCACGAAAAAATCATCAACTTATCACGCGACATTTGCTATATCCCACCAACTACCTATTGTACGTACGTACTTGCCAGCCAAACTTTTCGTAGACAAACGAGTAAACGTAAAAAATTACGCTCTAAATAAAATACGAAAATTTGCATTGACATTGACGAGCGAGTATTTATTCAACCTGTGGAATTTTCTGCACCCAAAATATTCACAATGTAAACTCGCACATTTCAAATGAATTCTACCATACAGGGACTATTCACAGCTGTTCAATTAGTAGATTATCGGTAATGATAGATAATAAACTAAAGGATATTAAAGGATAACGCTTTTAAAAAAAAAAAAAAAAAAAAAAAACATTTTTCCTCTCCTTAAATGACTGCATTATTGTAATTATAGCGTTAAAAATTCCTTTTTGAACATAACTATTAAACTTTTTGCTGATATTTTTTTAATGCAGCCAAAGGTCATAGCAACCGCTAATGTGGATCGATTTTGATAAATATAGGGTGATTTTGTTTAGAGTTAATAATAGGCTTAAAATGAAAAAGAGCAGTAAGTTGATTAGGTTTATCCAGTTTTCCAGTGAATTCACATATCATAATTTTCTGCAGAACAATTTTATCCGATAGGTAATGACGTAAAATGGTATGGGACAGTTTTTTTATTATTTTGATCATGCGTAATACATAGTAGGTACTGAGGACAGATTAAGGCCGAAGAACTGTCTATTTATGAGTTTTTTTGTGTATATCTCATAATGTTTACGTATCCCAAAGTAGATTTTGATATCAAATTAAAGATAAAATTCTCTATAAGTCATATCTCAGGCGTATATTCCATAAAATCCATAGTTATTCTACTACAATGATCAACGTAACCTCACTTGTCACCATACGACTGGTGTCATCATTACTTTTGTAATCGATAGTTGGTTTTATTCGTTAAACGTTTAGAACATGATTTGTAGGGAATTCTTTCATTTGGTGCTAAAACCTTTTTCTGGAAAACTCAAACAATTCAAGACAGGCCCGTGCGCAACAATCATCTGTGGCGAGGGGTGGTTTTAACTCGGACATTTCATGTTAGGCTATGTTCATAAAAACCGTCAAAAAGCTGTTTACATTAGACCGGGTCTATTTGAATGAAGCATTAAGTCAGCTAGACACCGACTCAAAAGTAAGAAAGACCCTTAAAAACGATATCTGCGTCGTTTTGTTTTCGTTCCGAGAAAAACCACTTTTGTTGAAGGAATAAAAGTTACGACCAAAAATACGTTTTTTTTACCCAAAAAGGACCTTCAGAAGAATCAAAAGTGGTACTTCTAACTTTTGATTCAGTGTCTGGATGAATCTTAATTTCTACCCAGTCTAATAGACATTTAATTATAATTAAATACATACATACATATGTGCTTGTTTTTATGTTATGATTCGATATTCAGTTATCATTAAGTAGCTGCGAGATACTTGAAAAAACTCGTCCAAAACTCTTTCCACATTGATTTCGATATCACGATGTAACGGGTGTTTTTTTTAGAGGTTTGTTTTTCGAATAGAGATAAAACTGGCATTTTATGGTCAAATCTGGCAACTCTAATGTCATTTATGTTCATTTTGGTTTGCCATTTCATCATGAACAGGTTGACAAAAGAACAACGCTTGCAAATCGTGCAAATTTATTTCGAAAATAATGGTTCAGTTCGCGAAGTTTACCGCAAGCTCCGTCCATTTTATGGTCGACATAATCGTCCATCAGAGCAACTAATTCGGTTAACCATGGGTCGTTTTCACACTACGTTTACTCTATGTGATAATACGCATCCGCAGAGACGTCGAACAGTGCGCACCGAAGAAACAATTGCCGCTGTAGAGCAAAATGTTGAAGAGGACCCGAATGAATCGATTCGCCAACGTGCACAGCAATTGGACCTTTGTCCATCAACTTTATGGAACATTTTGCGCAAAGATCTTGGCTTGCGACCTTACAAGATCCAGCTTGTGCAAGAATTAAAGCCGTGAGACCATGCAATGCGTCGTGATTTTGGTGTATGGGCCGAAAATGAGATTGATCTCGATGCTGATTTTCATCGCAAAATTTTGTTCAGTGATGAGGCTCATTTTTGGTTGAATGGCTACGTCATCAAGCAAAATTGCCGCATTTGAAGTGAAGAGAATCCACATGAGACCCTTGAGACGCCATTACATCCACAAAAACTGACTGTTTGGTGTGCTCTATGGGCTGGTGGAGTCATTGGGCCATACTTCTTCCGAAATAATGCTGGAGAGTCAGTTACCGTTAATGGAGACCGGTATAGAGCCAAGACGGCGCTACATACCACACAGCGCACGTCACAATCAATTTATTGAAGGAAACATTCGATGAGCGCATAATTTCGCGGAATGGACCTGTCAATTGGCCACCAAGATCGTGTGATTTGACACCATTGGATTATTTTCTTTGGGGATATGTGAAGTCGCTCGTCTACGCCAACAAACCAGAAACGTTAGGGGACTTGGAAGCCAACATTCGTGGCGTTATTGCCGACATACGGCCCCATATGCTCGAAAAAGTGGTTCAAAATTGGACCTGTAGAATTGGCTTTATTCGAGCCAGCCGCGGCGGCCACATGCCCGAAATCATATTTAAACATTAATGGCATAAAATTATCCTTCCAATAAAGCCAAATTGATGGACATTAAAACGATTTTCTTGTGTTTTATTTCAATTCGAAGCTCTATACCTCTAAAAAAAACACCCGTTATATTTAGCGAGGCTAAGCCGTTCAGCCGATCTTCGGACATAGTTGATCTGAGGTATGTCTTTAGACGACGCACACTGTTGTATTTTGAGAAAAAATGGACAAAATCAAATTCCCGTCGATAGGAATGCCCAAAAAAAACGAGGTCGGTCTCATTCGAAAGGTGATTTCATGCTTTTTTTAGAAAAATTGTCCCGAATCGAAATCCCAGCTTTGGGCGTTTCTCAGAAATGCCCAAAATATGGTCTTTTTCAATTTTAGACAGTTTTTCCCAATTTTAGTACAATTTTGACTCGTATACATATCCGATGATAATTTATTTTGAAAGTCGAGAAAAATACCTTTAATTTGGTATTTTAAAAATTTTTCTAGGTGCTTGGTATCGAAAAATACATCTATATTTAATTAGGGGTAAATTAACGTTAATCTATTATATAAAACTCATTTTTTGTCTGTCCGTCTGTCTGTCTGTCTCTTTTGCACGCGGAAACTATCCAGCCGATTTTGATGAAATTTTTACAGTATGTTCGCATCGATCGGGCGGGTGTCATAGGCTATAAAACTTTTATTTAGGGTACATATTTAGGGTGGCCCTCATACACAAATATTTTAAAAATAGCGATTTCTCAAAGGCAGGCAAATCGATTCTCATGAAATTTACACAGTATGGCTTTTATGTTAAGGGGCACAGATTGAATGGTAAAAATTTTATTTAGGGTGCATACTTAGGGTGGCCCCCATACAAATATATTTTTAAATATCATTTTCACGAAGACAAACAAATCGATTCACACCAAATTTACACTACGTATCTCTAATGTTAAGAAGCATAGCTTAGACCACAAAACTTTTATTTAGGGTGGCCCTCATACACAAATATTTTAAAAATAGCGATTTCCATCTCCATATTTTCTCCGTATTTAGTTATAATACGCATAATAAGTGATTTTTGAAACTGCGTCTTAGCATTTTCATTCGTGTATACATTGTACAGACTAAAATTTAAAATATTTGTGTATGAGGGCCACCCTAAATAAAAGTTTTGTGGTCTAAGCTATGCTTCTTAACATTAGAGATACGTAGTGTGAATTCGATGTGAATCGATTTGTTTGTCTTCGTGAAAATGATATTTAAAAATATATTTGTATGGGGGCCACCCTAAGTATGCACCCTAAATAAAATTTTTACCATTCAATCTGTGCCCCTTAACATAAAAGCCATACTGTGTAAATTTCATGAGAATCGATTTGCCTGCCTTTGAGAAATCGCTATTTTTAAAATATTTGTGTATGAGGGCCACCCTAAATATGTACCCTAAATAAAAGTTTTATAGCCTATGACACCCGCCCGATCGATGCGAACATACTGTAAAAATTTCATCAAAATCGGCTGGATAGTTTCCGCGTGCAAAAGAGACAGACAGACAGACGGACAGACAAAAAATGAGTTTTATATAATAGATTAACGTTAATTTACCCCTAATTAAATATAGATGTATTTTTCGATACCAAGCACCTAGAAAAATTTTTTTTCAAATACCAAATTAAAGGTATTTTTCTCGACTTTCAAAATAAATTATCATCGGATATGTATACGAGTCAAAATTGTACTAAAATTGGGAAAAACTGTCTAAAATTGAAAAAGACCATATTTTGGGCATTTCTGAGAAACGCCCAAAGCTGGGATTTCGATTCGGGACAATTTTTCTAAAAAAAGCATGAAACCACCTTTCGAATGAGACCGACCTCGTTTTTTTTGGGCATTCCTATCGACGGGAATTTGATTTTGTCCATTTTTTCTCAAAATACAACAGTGTGCGACGTAGCACTGAAAAGGAGCGTTCATTTGTTGCTGATTTCACAGGCAAAGTTGCCATAACACGAAGCTTCTTTGATGTCATGCCCTGCAATGCGTTGACTTAGTTAGACTTAGCGACGCGCAGTGGTCACAAATTGTGTTTTTTGGTTCAAACACAGCAAGTCTTGACGAAAATGAAAAACTCGGGCTCCGACGATTTATTGACATTTTAGTTTTTTCATTTAAAAAAAAATTGGGTGCCGTGACATAATCCCCACTGATGCGGACATAATCCCCATAGCTTTGGGGATTATGTCCGCTTTTTTATGGGGATTATGTCCGAAAATGTTCGGACATAATCCCCATTTTTGCTGTGGGGGTTATGTCCGCAAAATTTTCGGACATAATCCCCATAAAAAAGCGGACATAATCCCCAAAGCTATGGGGATTATGTCCGCATCAGTTTCGGACATAACCCCCATTATGGGGATTATGTCCGTCACTGATGCGGACATAATCCCCATAACAATAATTTTTGTCTAGCTACAGTAATTCCACATAAAAGTTAAGGTAAGTGGGCGGCCTTCGGCCGCAGCTCAGGACTTAAAACTCCCAAAAATTCAACACCGGCTTCGCGGCGGCCTTCGGCCGCGGATCAGTCTATAAAATATCCAACACCTTGTTTGCTAGTCACAGTAATTCCACATAAAAGTCAAGGCAAGTGGGCGGCCTTCGGCCGCAGCTCAGGATTTAAAACTCCCAAAAATCCAACACCGGCTTCGCGGCGGCCTTCGGCCGCGGATCAGTCTATAAAATATCCAAAACCAACGGCCTTCGGCGGCCTTTTATGATCCCACTTACCTTAACTTTTATGTGGAATAACTGTGGCTAGCAAACTAGGTGTTGGATATTTTATAGACTGATCCGCGGCCGAAGGCCGCCGCGAAGCCGGTGTTGAATTTTTGGGAGTTTTAAATCCTGAGCTGCGGCCGAAGGCCGCCCACTTACCTTGACTTTTATGTGGAATTACTGTAGCTAGCGAAGCCGGTGTTGAACATGCGGACATAATTCCAATAGTGGCTTCTGAGGACTTACATCCTCCAAAATATGCAACTCCGGCTATGTCCATTCTTAGAAGTTGTTATAAGCCCAACACGAAGTGGGGATTATGACCGAAAAAAAAAACGGACATAACCTCCATAATTTAATTTATTTTTTCGGACATAATCCCCATGGAGATTATGTCCGAAAATTTTGCGGACATAAACCCCACAGCAAAAATGGGGTGACATAATCCCCATTTTTGAAATGGGGATTATGTCCGAAAATTTTGCGGACATAAACCCCACAGCAAAAATCCGAAAATTTTCCCCATTTCAAAAATGGGGATTATGTCCGTGGGGATTATGTCACGGCACCAAAAAATTGTTGTGTCTCTTTGATTTTCATTCAAATGTCAATAAAAACCTATGTGAAACCCCAAACCCCCCCCCCCTTGCGCACGGGACTGATTTGAAAGGAATTATGATGAAATTGTTAAAATCGATGCCTACTTTAATTCTCTGGAATGAAATCGAAATTTTTAATTCTAATTTTTTATATTTGAATGAAATCGACAGTAGAATATATTCCTCTTGTCATGCTATTTAAAAATTTAGTTCCAAAGTTTTAATTTCTCGAAAAGGAATTTAACTTTCAATTTAAAATTCTACTTCCCCACATGGAATGGACACATGAATCAAGTACTTTTCCCGTGGAATTGAAAAAAATAAATCTTAATTCCGATTTCGTTGAAAATATAAGTTTTTTGATGCCAAATTTTGATTACTGCAATGAAATCGTCAAGTGAAATAATTCCCATTGCCATGAAATTATAAAATTGAAGAAAATTCCAGTTCCAAATGTGTGCTTATATTGCATCCATGCTCTTTTTACAACATACACCTTCAAATGTATCTTGTAAAAAAAATATTATTAATAAAACCATAGACATCACCATTTTGTCGCACTATTTAAGAAAGAAGAAAGAGACCTCAACCCACAAAGTACGTTTGTTACGTTGAAGTATACAGCTGATAGTTTAGATTAAATTCATATATTTATACGAAGTGCAACCGAATCACAACGCATTCGTCAACGCAAGGAATGAAATGTGGCAACTTTTATATTTTGACAAACGTTGTGTACTTTGACAACTGTCACTTGTTGCTGTTCGTGTTGTAAAATTTATTTTTAAAAGTTGAACTATTAAAAATATAGATTTTTTTTTTAATCGTAGCTGTTTTTTTGATATTTTCTTTGACGCTTGATTGCTTTGTTGACGTATTCATTGAGTCGCCTATTTTCGTCACTGTCTCTGTTGTATACGGACTCTAGGGGTTGAGACCTTATGAAGGCCATACTGATACAAAACTGCTTCAAAATCTATACCATAACGAATACAATTTTTGTGTGGCTTAAAATTTTCCTTACTCCTAACTCAATAAACTTTAATTAAAACAATAAATTATGAATAAAGAATAATTGTTTTCTTAACAGCTACCCCAGGCAGCACCCGCCGGTAGTAATGTCGTCGTAACGTAATGGTTTGTCTAACTACCGGTCGGCTACACGACGATTGTCCAACGTCTGAAAAGCTTTGAGCCAACTGAATTAGGGAATGGTTTTTGAGTCGTCCCACTGTTACAATATCTTATTTCCAACCCCTAAGCGACTAGAAAATGGCAAAAGATACAGTCGTCATTTTAACAGTGAGGGAGACCATTCCTAGCTCATGTTATGGAACAAAAACGATAAGGATGAGTGACGAATCCTTGGAAATAGTAGGAAAATGAAGAGTAAAGTACAAGATCTGAAGTGCAAGCAAGAGACCAGAGCCAAGACGCCTCACAGATATATAACGTTCACTAAAATAAGTAAAAGCATCCTGCAAAAGCGACAGCCGGGAAATATACAGGTACTCGCAGCTAAAGCCCAACAAGCCGCAGAATTCAAAGAGCTTCGCACGGCTTATGAAATATCTCTTGAGATGGTAAACAAGAAACTTAGACAAAAACGACCAGTCGAAAGCAAAACCATTTGAATACATCAGATGACCAGTTAATTCTTTTTAAAGTACTTCAGCCTCGAACCGTTAGTATTCACCATGCGCCTATCCTTCAGGTTATACCACAGAAACTGGTCTCTTGCTCGCTTTCATTCATGGATAAGACACAAGAAATAAATAAATTCCTTTACAGCCTCAGAATTGCAGGATACGTGGCCTTCTATGTTCATGAAAATGATTGCCGGGACAAGAAATACGAATATCATGAAAATATTGGAGAGAGTCGAAGCCACCCGCTAGATAACCGTACATTGTGGAAACGTTGTGCTCAGTGAGGAGCTCGAAAAATATCTAAATAATATTGTTGTATTAAACAAATATTTGGTAATAATTACTAAATTAATAATAATTGGTAATAATTAAAAAATTACACTAGTTCAATTAAAACTTAATAAACTTATATATTAAGTCAATAGTATATATAATAATATATTTAGTAATGATTGTCAATTCATGTTTTGGTAATAGAAATATTTGTTTTTTCGGAAACATTCACTTTTTAATAAAAACCAAATTATGTATTTTGCGAGAAAAATATTGTTTGTTTAACAAACGTTACACTCGTAGATTTACGTATACTTATTAAAATCGATTAAGGTAAAAACTGATAGACATAAAATCGATACATGGATAAATCATTTTTTAAAATATCGATACATAAATAAATCGATATTTTCCTTAATTGTGCACTAAGTAGACGGTACTTCAGCAGAGTTTAACTTAAGTATGTTGAGAATTATACAATATTATAAATAACTTAATATTTATAGGACCCAACCAAATCTTTCAATGCCATAAGACAAATATCATGGTTGATATAATAAACAGTGGCGTACCATGCACATTCGGCGCCTACGTTCTCCTTACGTTCAGCTTAACTCAATTTTAATGACGAACAAGATAATTTGATATTTTTTTTTGAATGAACGTTTATGCTGCATGAGTCATAAAATAAATATATGTAGAGTTAAAAAACAAGTCTTTCTTCAAATACATAGCATGAACCGTACATACATACATACATACATGCCGGTATGAGAGGAAAACTGAAAAATTATGATATTTTAGAGAAAAAAATCAGATCTCGGTATAGTTCAGAGTTGGTTTTGAAGGCGAAGAGTAGTATTTTCGCACGCCGCTGCAAATTTTGATGCAAAACTTAATTCCTGGTGTTATATACTCCCGAATATAAGAAATGGTACGTGTCCGGGGTATTTTAACTTTTTTTTGTTGCAGGAAACTGGTCAGTGAGGTACCCCGAATACTTAACACCATGAGTTTTTGGAGGGATGCAACTTTTTTCCAGCAAGCGCTGATATGTTAAAAAGTGCGTTTTAATTTTTGCCAAAGTTGTTTTTAATGTTTTTCTGCTTCGTGATGCGGGAGAATAGCTTTTTTGCATTATCTCTGCAGCGCTACTATATCTTCTTATTTTCATTTGCCCAAATCAAAATTATTAAGTGCCACCGTTTCTTTCCTCGCAAAAATAGTCAGAAGCATTGTGTTTTTGATTTTTAATTAATAATTATAATCAAACAAGCCCAAAGTCACAATATACTCGTATTGTTAGTGTTAATATAATCGAATGTAAAAAATTTTGCTTGATAGTCGAAGTTCCATAAAACCAAGTTTAAATATAATCGAGAGTGTACTGTATGCTTAAACCAAGGACCATTTTGCCGCTCCTCAAGCTGTTGCGCCTGGGGCAGCTGCCCTTTTCTCCCCTGCCCCTCCTCTCTTAGCTACGCTACTGCTAATAAACAACACTTTAACTTTCAATTCAGGGCATGGTAACATCTAACAAAATTTGTACATTATTAATGTATATTTTTAAAATCTATCAAATTGCGGTTCATTAATAACGTTAAACGTTAAAGGGGGGGTGGTGTCATTTTTACTATAACATATAATAGGTAAATGTTTTAAACTATGATATCTTGCGTGGGAAAATGTTTTAAAACGATCAAAAAACGTCTCACGTAGTTAATATATAGTATCCAAACTAAATGCATTTCTTTGAAGAAAACATACTTTTTCTCAGTGTATAGCTTAAAAAGTGCACCTTAACGTAAAAACGAACATATTTTACCCAATTTCTGACATAAACTTACCAAAATATCGGTTGTGCGATAAAAAAATTTTAATTACTTAAATGTTTTTTCGTCTTAAATAAATCCATTTATTGTTTTTAATTAAAATTTTTAGTTTTCATTTCACATTCACATAACTTCACACATTGTTTAACCTGTATAACTTGCGTTATTGTAATTGTTTATTAAATTTTATTCAGCGAATCACTTGTTTCACTTTAGCATGTACTGAAAGAGAATGACGTAAATATATCCAATTTTTGTATTTTTTCATTTTCGACATATGAAAAATCCATGTGTGACAATAAAACTTTACTTTGTGCAGCGATGACCTCCGCTACCGTTTTTATATTCAATCAATAATCATTAAATTTTCCGAAAAGTTGTAATTATAATTAATGGCGTTTGATATTGCAGGAGCTTTTCACTCAAGGATTATAAGTATAGTGGTGTTTGGTATTTTCATTCTGTAGATGGAATATTTTAAAAGCGTTAAATCGACCGTTAAATCGGCTGTTAAACTTAAAGCGTCACTCAAACGCCTTCGTTTTATATGAGCGATTTTAGAAAAAAGATATCATTTTGCTTTTAACATATAAATTTTTATACTTTCACATTATTTTTTTAATTTGTTTTTATTTCCTTGCACTACTGCTAATGTAACTAAAAGGTTTCACGTTTAATGAAGAGTAAATTCACCGTTAGTGAAGTAATTTTTATTTAACAGCACCCAGGTTAATGATGTTAATTGATTTGCACTTTTTTTTTTAGTTTTCAACGCTTCAATTTAAAATTGCAGTTTAATTGAAATTGACCGTTTCAGAGCGACGTTACAGGCAACGCACAGCACAGCACAGCCCGACACACGGACAAAGTACAATTTACAACACAGCACAGCACAGGTCTGTCTGTATTCTGCCACATTTGGAGCGGCAGCGACCGTATAGTTGTTGCCACTTTGAACCGCTAAACCGTTATCTACCACTTTGACTTTTTGTGTCTTCGTTATTCTCACCTGAGTCACGACGGCGAAAGCAACAATTTTTTGTGTGGGCAGTTTGAGCATAACAACAAAAGCAACAATTACAATGTAAACCGCAAGAATGCAACAACAAAAGAATGTACCGTAAAAGGGACAGCTAAAAATTTGGGGGAAGAATTTTTCAAATATGCTGATTGGGGCATTTCAAAATATTCGAACTTAATGGTTTTTTTATAAATAAACTAGATGTCGTCGCTTTTCTCATTTCTTGCTATTCCACTTTGTAAATTTAAGGAGATGCTGCTAAAGAGTTATTCATTCGATTCATAAAAAAAAATATCTTGTCAAATTTAAAAAAAAAAAAAATAGGAAGCTATTTTTCCCTCAGAAGCGAAAAGGGTGTGTCTGAAAAAAAAAACTCGTGATTCTTATGGCATCGAATAGCTTAAGAAATTACGCGTCTAATGAACTATTCCAAATTTCGGTATCTTAGTTCAAACATATAAGAAATCTCCCAAGAGAATTTTCTCTTTCTCTATTTTACAGGTATTTCAACAAATTGACATAACAAAACATCAATTATCTCGAAGCGCATTATTTGAGATACGCCCTTTTTACTTCTGAGGGCAGTATTGATCAAAAAAATGCATAGTAGAAGAACCATTTTGTCGCCGTTAAGCCTTTGCGCAGCGGAGCAGCCAACCCCTCCCCCTTTCAAAGGGCTTCGAGCTAAAACTATAGCTCATAGTTTTTCTATAATTTTTCTAGCTACTTCCCTGTAATTACGAGCGAGTTGAACACAGACGAGTGGCTCGCTCTGAGTGTACGCACCCATATGCAAGTAAAATACATTTAGGGTGACTTTCACGTTTAAAAAAGTTTTTTTGACTCAAAGTCAAATTGCCAGTTAAAGTTTGAGTTGAAGTTTAACTGAACCAGTGTGTAACCAGCCCTAAATTTTGTATTTAGTGAATTAAAGAGCAATTTCATCAAAATTTGGTGCAAAGATGCAACCAGCTGTAATTTTTCAGTGAGTCAAAAGTGGGCAGGTTTCTATCAGTGGGAGTAGCACCTGTTACACGCAAAAACAAATTTTAAATTTTATTTTAATGAAATCGCAATAAAATTTGTGTCATGAGACTTTTTTTGGCATAAGCTTTCACTAAACGGAAACTGAGTGGAATTTTATTGGGAGCGTTGTACATTCCATACAAACAAAAGACCTTAAAAGTTATAGCTCCCATAATGAAGTATGAAGTGTTCTGTTGCTATAAGCTTTCACTGTAACAAAACATAGCCCATATGCACCAATTTGCGTAGCACCTCCTATACAAGCCCAGACTTTTCCAGGTCATATTACGGATATACGTTACGTGAGCAACTGCAATATTTGTATTAATTACCAAGGTAGTAATAAAAATTCACAGCACCAAAACTTAGTTGAACGGTATAAATAGGCATGACACATTCTACACAATTTAATCTTTTCGGACGGTCTCCTGGTACTTACGCTTGGATGAAAAATTTGGCACTGAAGCGGATTATTGCCAAGTGATCTCTTATCGGCTTTAAATCTATTTCTTTAAAACCGTAGTTCGTAATACCATTTACTCAGGATATGTAATATCTCATAAAAAATAATATATAAATTGGTGTCTGAAATAACATTTGACAATTTTCACAAAACTTGATATGCTTTTACTTTTTACAGTATACCAAATATTTGTATTTTCATAATAAAATTGGGTCAACTTGTAGAGGATACATGAGAATGGAGTGTGTATGTCCTTTTGTGTGATGTACGGGTAAGAAAACGAGTACTATACTGCCTGTCAAACGGCAAAACTACAAAATAAGCGTGTTGTCTGCTAGTGTCGCTGCAACAATGCGCCAACACAAGCGCAATTACTGATATTATACCCACCCGCACAAGGATCGTCTGTTAACGCGTAGTTGTGTTCTTTTTAGGGGTGACAATCCCAATATTCTCGGGCTTGCTTTATGTATGGAATTGTAAATATTTGAATTTTTTTACCATGATTATGCACTTTTTTTTAGATAACCATCCCCGTCTTTGCACGTTTTGTATGTAAAAAGTTGATTTTTATGCCTTAGGAGTCATCATCTTATATAGGAGGTGTCACGCAACATATTGGACATATTATAGGAAGTACTTAATTCCTGAGCCGCAGAAAAAACTTCCCACTTACCCTAACTTTTATGTAGAATTATTGTGGCTAGCGAAGCCGATTTTGGATAGAACTTCAGCGGTTTTCAAGCTCAAAAAAAATGAATGTATTCCTGAATATCATCTGAATTATTCGCCTGAATTCCAATATATGAGAATTTTGAATCATCGGAATTTAAAATTGTCTGAGTTTTGAATTATTTTAATACTGAAGCATCCCAGCTATAAATATCTGAATTATGATTATCTGAATTTTGATTATCTGAATGACATTACAGACATTGTGTGAACATGTTCCACAAATGGAATGTCAGAGCCCGGTATTGATTTCGAAAAAGTACTCACGGATTTCCACCCCTAGCGTTATTGTATCTTTTCAGTAGAATGTAAGAGCGCGCGTATAATTTGTATTTTCTGTTTTGAACGTTAGTTACTTAAGGTTCAGGTCGGTCTAGTAAACTAGTGTTTGTTGTGGTGGTGGCAAAAGTGGCGTATGATGTGTTAACCAGTAATACAATAGTGCATACATTTTATGGTCATATCAGGCCGCGAATTATACAACTGATTGTATCAGTCGAAATAGACGTAAAGCAAATACGTGCGTTTAAGTTGTAGCTAAATAAATAGAACAAAAAAAACGTGCCAAATGGTCCGACAAAACTATACTATCTGGTTGGCAAGTCATGACAAATTTGTATGTTCCAGAAAAATAGGAATTTTATATTAAAACACGAAGACAAAAGCAAAGAAAGTTAAATATGTAAGTAATAAATTTTTAGAAACAGCCATATGTCAGTTGATATTCCAAGTTACTAATGTTAAGACACCCAATAGGAATAGTCAAGGGTGAAACATTTTTGAATTGGTATTGTAGAAAAAAGAACAACGATAATGTAAGCGGTAAGTACACATAATATTTATGATGCAAGTTGAGAAAAGTAAATTGTTTTATCATAGCTGAAAATTTAGACATATTCTTATAGAAAACAGTATCAACAAACAAAACAAGCTCTTAATGAGTAAAGAAATCCAACAAATTTTAAAAGTTATGAGCTTTCGAGTTAAAAATCTGATTTTGCGAATATCGTCTTGAAATTTTCCAAGCATTCGGAACTTGCCATTATTTTGTCATTTCAAAAATTTTTGACTTAGGAAAGTAAACACTTTTTTTAAAAAAATACTGATAGACTTTTAATCTGCACGACATAAACTTCATCATACTAAACTTTCAGTCAATTTAACTGAATTAGACAATTTTTTATAAGGTTGTTTCGTCGAAAAGTTCAATTGAGTCAGAAGTTTGACTTACAAACGGTTTACAGCCTATGGAGAACGAAAAATTAAATATATAGCATTGACATAAATGGTGTTGATTTTTGATCAGGACTTTGATTAAACTGTGTCAAACTGAATTTCTAATCAATTTGGCATTTTGCAAATAAAAACTTTGCTGTGTCCGCTTTCTTGGGACAATCTTTACTCAATTCATGTTAACATTTCCTTTTACTGAAATAATGATTTGTTTATAGAAAATCTTATTTAAAAATAGAAAAGATTTTTCGTTCCAGCAATGGAACATTTTCAATTCCAATTTTTGATTAAGCAACTGTCCTTCCTTTTTTTTATAATTCTCAATTTGTTTATGTGAACTTTATAGCAAATAATTATTGCTTGACAGACAAAAATCAGTGCGTCACAGAATGAAGCAGTGAAAACTTAAAGGTTAAGTATAGGTACCTACCTAAAGTGTAGGTAAAGTAAAGTGAAGAGAAGATTGTTGCAATAAATTATATAGAAGATACTGACCATATGTATAAACAATAGCTATTCAGCAGCTTTGTTTTTGATTTTAGTTTTTTTCAGAAAAATTCTGCTTTTATTTGGCAACTTAAGTAATTCTAAATTTCTTTAACAACTAAAATTTTGCAGTGAAGTTTTTGTTTTCTTCTACTTTCTTGTTTTGTTCTCTTATCTGTCTTTGGGTCGGGAAATGTAGCAGCCTGTAAAATTTCATATGACAGGTTGTGGGTCAAAAATTTGAAAAGCAGCGTTCCGTAATAAGTATATGAACAGGAATATGCAAATGGGTGTGGCACAACCTCGCAAAAAAAAAATCATTTTTCCCTTATTGCAATAACGTTTCAATGGATTTCAATCAAAGTTTTAGACAAAAAACTTAAGCACTGATAAAAAAAAAACATAGAGATGCTTAGATGAACCATATTTCAGAAACTGCTGAAGAAATTTGTATGCATGTTTTTTGTGGGCACAGTTTTAAACACCCAATTTAAACGGCGACCAGCTAGAGCTGCCACCATACATATATGGAGGTACTTATTATCTAGTAATAAATAAATTTAAACAAAGTAGAAATCTCTCATTAGCTGGTTTACTTATAAGATATTTTTGCTTATAAATTTCCAACATGAGGCCGAATTTACTGAAACTTTAATATTTTTTCTTTGATTGCGTCTTATGAGTCCCGTATTCACTATCAGAGCAGATGTCTGGCTGAAAATAATTAATACAAATGCGTTGTTAAAAAATAGAATGGTTAAAGTAAATAAACTGTTTTCACATATTGAAAAGGGAAGTTAAACACAATCGTTCTGCTCGCATTTTTAATGTGGCAACTCAAGTCAATAGATTATATGTATGTAGGTACATATGTGAAGAACACGAATGTAACAATAATAATTATCCTATTTTTATACATGAGTATTAAAGAAAAAAATGCATATGCACACATTTAACCACATGGCAGCTTTCAAACTAAATGGCTTAATTTTCAATGACTTGCAGAAAATAGCAAATTAACACTTCGAGTAATATCATCGTACAACATTGATTGACAGAGCAGTCATTGAAGCAAAACTGTTCGAATTCCTCAAAATTGAGACCGATGATTCGTTTTGGTAAAAAACAAAAATTCAATTTGAACAATAACCGACCTTCTGTGTATTTAATGCAAATATGGCATCCATAATTATGGGAGACTTTCATAATTTGACTAAAATTAAAATCTATTAAAATATGGTTATGTCTTCGTATGCTTTTAGCCGATTAATTTAGTTTACGACATTTTTATACTTTAAATAAATAGAGAATTTTCTTATTCCAAAAAACAATATGAGTGGAGCATTTTAATCTCTATTAATTTTAATCTCCATTAATGCTATTTATGCATAATTTTACGCATAATTTGTTCTTAAAGGTCATAGTGATGGGCAAACTGTTTGAAATAAGTTGCATTTTATTGGTGACATAAGCATATGTCATGGCTCTCGGTTAAGCACCGCATATATTAGATCCCCAGAAATGATATTATTGCAAAAGACATCGACATTGAAAGCAATGCTTAATGACTTACAGTCTCTGTCTCTTGGTAACCATTAGAAAACTAAAAAAATACCTTTCCAGTAATATATATGAACATACATATTATTGATAAAGAACTTATGTGCTCCGATTTCGCTTAAAAGAATTTTATTTTTTTCATTTTTTAAAAATGATCATATGCATATTTGCTTGTTGGGTTTCTGATATTAAACTTATGACTTTCGACTAGTAGGGTCTTCCGAAAATACCATACTTTGGCTTGTGGGATTTTCGCTACAGAATGACTTAATTTCCTGAACAATGTATACAAAACCTTTCAAATGAGGTACATATGTTATATTGTGTGTATATAATATAACTTCATGATTACATATTAGATAGTTTAAAAATTGACCATATTGTGATGCTTCGCTTAAAGTTTTCTAACGTTTTTTTACCAATAAAAATGAAACCCGTAATAGACGAAATTCGGAGAAGTTTCTCCACTAACTAAGTTTAGTAACTTTATTGGAAAGTTCATAATATTGCATTTTAACGCGTCCATATATAAATAAATTGGCTTAAAACTTACCAAAATACGTATTTTTGAAGAGTTGCCATACATATTTTATCAGATAAATAGTAAACCGCCGCGGCGCCGCACAGTGGATGGATTTGTATGGAACGGCGGCAATAAATACATAGTAATAATTGCGCTAGACTCTTGAAATTTAGTGCAGATGTTTTCAAGATAAAGAGAACAAAAATTGGTGATTTTTAAAAAAATCGGATCAAGGACACGCCTACCTCCCATACAAAGGTGGGATGAAGTTGTGACTTATTTTCAAAATTGGTATCAATTTTCATTAATTTGGCAATGCTGATTTCAAAAATGTTATTAATATTTCAATATCTCTTATAGTTTTAAATTATTACTTACTTACTTAGATGGCCATAACAACACGTTGTCAGGTTACGGCCGACCTCATTAGCTCTCGCCAGGCGCCTCTGCTTTGCGCGCGCCTTCTCCAATCGTTAATGCCAAGCGCGGTTAGGGCTTCCTCAGCTTGGTCTATCCACCGGAGGCATGGTCTCCCTCTTCGTCGTTGACCGGGGACCTTCCCTTCGAATACCTTTTTCGCTAGAGCTTCTTTATCCATACGATGGACATGACCCAGCCAGCGTAGTCGCTGTATTGTTATACGCTTAACTATGTCGATGTCGGCGTAGAGCTCATACAGCTCGTGGTTCATTCGAATGCGATAGTCGTCGCCAACTCGAACAGGACCAAAAATTTTGCGGAGAACTTTCCTCTCGAACACCTCAAGAGCGGCTGCGTCTGTTGTCGAAACCACCCATGCCTCAGCGCCATAAAGAAGCACAGGTAGAATGAGCGTCTTGTGTTAGCTTTGTCGATCGAGAGAGAGCTCTGCAACGTAATTGCTTACTGAGACCGTAGTAGCACCTATTAGCAATTGTTATTCTCCGCCTAATCTCCAGACTGACATCATTGTTGCTGGTTACGGCAGTGCCAAGGTAGATGAATTCCTTGACAACTTCTAATTTACAGTTGCCCGCTGTAACATGAGAGTCTAGATCCCGTGCTCTCTTGTTGTTGTTAGTAGACATCATGTATTTCGTCTTGCCCTCGTTTACCGTCAAACCCACTTTGGCAGATTCCTTTTCAATAGCAGTGAAAGCAGCAGTAACATCTCTCTTACTCCGACCAATAATATCAATATCATCAGCGTACGCAAGGAGCTGAACACCTTTGGAGAAAATGGTGCCATTATGATGCACACCGGCTTTTCGTACGATCCCCTCCATAATGAAATTGAAGAGATCGCACGAGAGCGGGTCGCCTTGTCTGAAACCTCGCTCGGTATTAAAAGTTCCGGAGAGGTCATTCCCTACCTTGACGGAGCTAAACGTATTGCTCAACGTCATCCTGCAGAGCCTTATCAACTTTGCAGGTATACCGAACTCAGACATTGTTGCGTATAGGCAATCCCGCACTGGGCTATCGAACGCAGCTTTATAATCGACGAAGAGATGGTGAGTGTCGATTTGATATTCATGGGTTTTCTCCAGGATTTGGCGTAGTGTAAAAATCTGGTCTATGGTGGACTTACCAGGTCTAAAGCCACACTGATAGGATCCGATCAGCGTTTCTGTATACGGCTTCAATCTTTCACACAATACGCTCGAGAGGATCTTATATGCGATGGAAATAAGACTGATACCCCTGTAGTTGGCGCAGATTGTCGGGTCTCCTTTCTTTATTACAGGACAAAGCACGCTGAGATTCCAATCGTCGGGCATGCTTTCCGCTAGCCATATTTTGCTGATGAGTTGATGCATGCACCTTATCAATTCATCGCCACCAGCTTTAAACAACTCAGCTGGCAGGCCGTCAGCACCCGCTGCTTTGTTGTTTTTGAGTCGCTGGACAGCAACTCGAACCTCTTCATGGCTAGGTGATGGTACTTCCACTGCGTTATCATCGATTGGTGGTATCGTACTGCATTCTCTCTGGGCGGAATTGGTGGGATCATCGCCCGTAAGCAAGTTGGAGAAATGCTGCCTCCATAACCTCAGTACACTCTGTGTATCTGTAACCAGATTTCCATTTTCGTCTCTACAAGTGGATGCTCCGGGCTTGAAACCTTGATTTAGACGCTTAACTTGTTGATAGAATTTTCGTGCATCCTTCTTGCCCTGGTACACCTCAAGTTCCTCACGCTCACGCTTTTCCTGCTCCCTTTTTTTACGTCTAAAAATGCGCCTCTCTTCCTTCCTCTTTTCGCGGTAGTTTTCTCGCACGGCTCGCGTTGCGGCTGACTGCAGCGTCTTCTTGTATGCGGCGTTTTTTTCAGCAGTCGCATCGCGACACTCCTGGTCATACCATTGGTTTCGAGGTTGTGGGCGTCGAAAACCAATGACTTCCTCGGCAGCAGCACGCATGGAGTGGGAGATGTGTGTCCAAAGTCCACCGGCGTCGTCGGTTCCAGAAGTTGGTTGGTTGAGCTTAACCGAGAGTTGAGCGGAGTACGCCTCGGCAGTCCGTTGTGATTTAAATTATTACAGAAAAACCAAAAAAAGGTGGCCATAAACAGTAAGCATAGCGCCAGAGTCTTGAAATTTGGCACAGACGTTTTTTAGGTTAAATCAACAAAAATTTGTAAATATGAAAAAATCGGCCAACGTACACGCCTACCGCCCATACAAAGGTGGGATGTGATTGAGACTTGTTCTTCCAAATGGGTATCGATTTCCAATAATTTGGCAATGCTGATTTCAAAAATGTTACAAATTGTGCGATATCTTTTATAGTTTTCAAGTTATTAAAGAAAAACTGAAAATTCAATAAAAAACCTAATTTGAAAAATAGATAGACAAAAACAGCAATGTTTTTTTAAATTTATTTTAATCATCTTCTTCATAGACTTCAAGCATTTCTTGTGCCTCTGGTGATAACTCTTTATATTTTATATCTTGCCTTATTCGAATTTGGCTGGTAAGAGGATCAGAAGAAATCAGCAAATACTGAAAAACATCTTGGTCGTTTGCTACTCTAAAACACCTGATGTTGTGCAGCCTCGCGTTTTTAAAAACTTTATTTGATGCTTCCTGAGCTTCTTCAGAAAGACGTCCAATTGGAACTTCCAGTTCTTGCATAATTTAACTTCAATGTATTAGAACTTTGTGCACGGAAGGAGGCATGTTGCACCAATTGTAGTCCTTTTTATAAAGTTACACAGTTTTTTGGGTATATTTGTAAAAGCTTTCGAGACTTATAACTTCTCCGTAAGCCAGAACTTGTTAAATATTCTACTATATTTGTTTTGATAAAATAACTGTAAGATATTAATAGTAAAAGCAATATTCGGCCGCAATGACTTTTGAAACACTGTACGTTTAGTTTCTAATAAAAACATAAGTTTTTTCTTAACATATATTAAAGACATTGAAAACATAAAATAAATTTATTGGAAAATATAGAATGATTACTATCATAATTAAGGACATAAAAATTTAAAATAAATTTTTTTGGAAATATATTTCGATAATTATAATAACAAAAATGTTTATAATCGGACCCCCTAATGCGAAGATACACAAATATTTTTTTCTTCAAATATTGCAATAGAAAAAAATTCATTAAAAAAAAAGTTATGAATATGCGCAGCTTTTTTTTTTTTTTGTTTTTGCTAACCATACTTTCGCACATAATATACCTCTAAAAAAATTTTTTAAATCTGGAGATAAATGTTTTTGTTTTTTGCTGTTAAATATTGCGAAATTTTTGAATTATGACTTTTTCAGCCCTAATTTTTAAAAAATCAGCATAATTCACACATAGAATAAAAGATTTCAAACAAACAATTTTTGAATAGTTCAATTAATTAACTTTACGCCAGTATGCAATTTTGGTAAATTTCGATACAAACAAATTAGTGAAAGCATTTAATAAAAGTTGATATATTTTGTTCCATCTGTAAGGCGACAAGCTGGCGGCGTTAATAATGGCAAAATCAAACAAGTTTGGTTATTATGTTTAGTATTTAATAGTTAAATTCACTTTGATTGATATTATTAATATTACAGTTAAATTCTATTGTTTCTTATTTTTAATGTGTTTAATTATGTATACGGCTACGGCTATGGCTATGTTATGTTTTGTTCTGTTTCGGCTTGTTATGTTATTTTATGTGATGTTATTCGATTGTATTTTATGTGCGTTCGTGGCGGCTAACTTTCGGCAACTGGCTTCTATGAAAACGACGACTGCATAAATGTAATAGATGCACAGGGTGCCTCAACATTCCTCCCCCCGTGAATCACTCTCGGAGGATTCTCCATCAATTGTTAAGAGAGCTAGTTTTGTGGCTGGTCGACGTAGTAGTCCATGGGATGTACATACTTCAGCAAAACGTACCTGGTCATCTTTTGCTTTAAAAACCCTTGTTATGCGTCCTTTTTCCCAATGACTGCGCGGCTGGTTAGAGTCACAAATGATCACCAAATCATCAATTTTTAGCGGTTTTACCTTATCATGCCATTTAGATCGACGTATGAGCTGTGGCAGATACTCAACTGTCCATCGTTTCCATAAACGGTCCTTCAAATTTTGTGCAATTCTCCATTGCTTTCTCAAGCATATCTTCTCATCCACTGGATGCGGTGTCTGTGTTGAGTTTACACACCCCAATAAAAAATGGTTGGGTGTAAGTGGTTCATCTTCTTCAGATGATAATGGTATGTCTGTGAGTGGGCGCGAATTTATAATGTTTTCGGCTTCAATCAAAACGCTTTGAAGAGTATCAACTCTAGGTGTCACTTCTCGTAAAGCTTTGCGCAGTAATCCCTTTATTATTCGAATCAATCGCTCCCAGCATCCCCCTGAACTTGGGTTTGATGGGCAGTGGTCCTATTGGTGGCTTCATTAACTATGCTTTCTACATCCAATAACCTCTCGGCTTCTTTTAATTCTTTTTGCGCTCCAATAAAATTTGTTCCATTATCACAACGCAATCGTATAGGGGTTCCACGGCGATTGACGAAATTTCGCAGGCAGACAATGAAAGCATCAGTAGATAAGCTTTCGGCTAGTTCCAGATGAGCAGCTCTGACGGTTAAACATGTAAAGATGACGGCCCATCTCTTTTCTTTGCGGCGACCTATGGCAACATTGAAGGGTCCAAAAAGATCCACGCCTGTATAGGTAAATGGCCGAACGTAAGGTGTAACTCGGTCAGCTGGCAACTGACCCATCATCGGTGGCACTGGCTTCGCTTTGTCAATTTTACATTTCATGCAACTACGCTGAATGGTTTTCAAAATTTTTCTTATGTCAGGTATCCAAAATTTTTGGCGTATTTCGTTTATAATTACGGCAATATTTTGATGGTGTTGTTTCTCATGGAAATGACGAATTATGAGTTCTGTAACGATATGTTTCTTTGGCATCAAAATAGGACGTCTGGCATCAAACGGCATATATAACGCTTCATCAATGCGCCCATATACTCTCAACATTCCTTCTTTGTCTAAATATGGCGTAAGAGTATAGAGCTGGCTTCTTTTCGAAATTTGTTGCGAAGCACCTAAAGCAGCGATTTCCTCGGCGAAAGATTGCTCTTGGACAATTTTACAAATATACTTTTCGGCGTCTATAATTTCAAAGGCTGTCAGAGGACCGCCCATAATTGACAAGTCCTTAAATCTTCTTAGCGTGCTCTTAAAAATCTTGCTAGCCCGCAGAACCCATGACATTGTCCTCTTGAGCTTTAAGTAAGATGAAAAACGATTAAATTTAATTAAACTGGTACTTGCCTTAAAATCGATAACATGCAATGGCTTGATTTCTTCTTCTAGAATCTCTGGTGGCATTCCTATTGGTGAATTTGGCCATTCATTTTCATTGCATTTTAAAAATTCTGGACCACATATCCATTTGTTGCTGACTTTAAATTTTGGCGGAAAGGTCGGACGGGTTGCGACATCTGCTGCATTTTGCGCAGTTGGAACCCACCGCCATTGTGACTGATCTGATGTATTTAATATTTCGGCTATACGATGGCCAACAAATGCTTTATACCTTCGATGAGACGAATGTATCCAGTATAATACTGTGCGTGAGTCACTCCAGTAAATCACACGATTTATATCTACGTCGTGGTTATTTCTGATTATCTTGTAAAGACGTACACCAAGAACTGCTGCTTGGAGTTCCAATCTCGGAATCGACAACATTTTTTTAGGTGCACTACGGGACTTTCCTGCGACGAAGGTTACATCGACACTATTCGGCTGAACGATTCTGAAGTAGCCAACAGCTGCAAAAGCTTTTTGACTTGCATCAACAAAGACGTGCAACTCAATTATGCTGCATCTATGTAAGTGTGGCGAATAACAAAGATTAATCTTAAATTCCTTGACCTTCTGAAATTCCTGCCACCAAGCGATCCATTTCTCATTCAACTCCTGTGGAATATATTCATCCCAATTCAAATTGCACTTCCATGTCTCTTGAACTAAAATTTTTGAGAAACCCAAGAAATCAGCTAAAAGTCCAAATGGATCAAAAACGGCCATGACGATTCCTAATAACTCTCTTTTTGTTGGCGGGCGTAAACCTTGCAGAACTTGTGTTGGAATACGATGGAACGATGTTTGGAATCGAAATATGTCAGTGGCTGTATCCCAATACATACCGAGAACCTTTTCCACACTTGGCTGTCTCTCCATATTTATTGATTGGGTGCTAACATTTATTACTGGTTCAACATTCATAACTGCTTGTAAATTTCTGTGACTGGAAATAAAATTCCTCAATTCAAATCCGGCTTCAGAATTAATTTTGACAACCTGTTGGCAAATTTGTAATGCTTCTTCTTCGCTGTTGAAACTGCAAACTAAATCGTCTACGTAATGCTTTCTGACTATGGCATCCACGGCATCAGGATATTTCTCTCTAAATTCTTCAGCATTGCGATTTTTAATAAATTCTGCACAGCAGGGCGAACATACAGCACCAAAAATCATAGACTCCATAGCATAATGTTGAATCGGTTCCGATGTCTTACCATCTCGCCATAAGAAACGTTGTGCATGCTGATCATCTGGTCGTATCTTTACTTGCGAAAACATTTCGCGAATGTCAGCGGCTACACCAACGATTCCTTGTCGAAATTTAAACAAAACGCTCATAAGCGGCCTTGCCCTTTCACGCCCTTTAATCAGAACTGAATTAAGTGCTGTTCCATCAACAGTGGCGGCAGCGTCAAAAACTATACGCATTTTGTTTGGCTTGAATGGGTTGTACACGGCGAAATGTGGCAGATACCAAACTGGTACTTGGTTTTTATTACATAGTTCTTCAGTTGAAACTTTTCTAGCATATCCCTTTTCCAAATATTTCGATATTTCGATGCGATATTTTCCGGCAAATATTTTATCGTTATTCATTTTCTTTTCAATAGCAATTAGGCGTTTTGTTGCCATTTCAAGGCTGTTTGGTAGCATTGGAGGATAATTTTTCCAAAGTAAACCAATTTCGTAACGCTTTCCGATACGTTTCACTGTGTCATTCATAATACGTTCTGCTTTTTTGTTTTCTTCAGATTGTAAAAGTGTCTGAGAATTATTAATGCCAAAATTATCAGTTGAAAAATACTCGGTAACCAACTGATGAAGTTCATCTTGAATTTTCTGGCGTATATGAAATACTACTGGGCGTGACAGAGGTAGCATGCTGGTTGGACCATAGGCAACCCAACCCAATCTGGTATTTGCAACTATAGGTCTGGCCGACCCATCTTGAATAACCTCCGATGAGGTAGCTAAATAGGCATGATCTAATCCCAATAACATGACAGGTTTGACGTTGGCATAGTCATTTATTGGTACAGATTTAAAATGTTCAAAATTAGCTTTTACAAATGTCTGTCTTGGTAGATCCAAATTTCCGATTGTGCATACATTTTTCACATAAAATTTACATTGCTCACCTACTCCTTCGATTTCCAAATTGACACGTGACGAATTTTCAGTAATAGTGTTTTCTCCATACCATTGCAGAGTTAACGGCTGCGGCTGACCTTTTAGTCCCAATTTATTTGCTACACTATCTTCTAAGATAGAAATTGCTGAGCCCTCATCAAACATTGCAAAAACATTTACCTTTCCATTGGGTCCAAATAAAGTTACTGGCAAAATCTTAAATAATAAGTTGCTTGTTTTTTGTGTTGTACGACAACTTAACACAGGCTGCACACCAATGTTTTCGGGTGGTGGATCTCTTGAATTTGCGTTGCTTGACTCATGCAGGCTTGCATTATGATATCTACGACAACCATCAACTCCGCAGAATTTTTTGGCTCGACAATTGGCAGTGTTGTGGCCCTTACTTAAACAGGAAAAACATAGCTGCAAACTTTTGACCCTCTCCCATCGGGCTGGAACATTTAAGGACTCATTGAACACCTTACATTTGGAAATAGAGTGCTCTCCACTGCACTGATAACATTTGAACCTCTTCTGATTGTTATCGTTAAGATGCATGACACGACGTGGCTGTTGTGTTGAAACTCTTGAACCGGCTGGACCTGATTGTGACACATAACTTTTTGCACTGACTGGTACTAATGATGACATATTTCCTTTGGAACTAGCTGTACTGGATGGCGGCATTAAACTTATTATTCTGGCAAGGTCGCTGAGCCATGTCGAAAATTCAGCAACTGTGGGGAAAGGCCTGATTGAAATAGCGTGCTTAGCCCAATCGAACTGTATGTTGGCTGGTAACTTTGATATCAATTGGTCAAGAAGAGTTGTATTTGACAAATGCTGTTGGCAATTAGCTGACGTCATAAACGCTACGATATTACGAACTTTGGTTGAAAACTCAATTAATTGAACCAAATTCTTTTCACCAATATCCGGGAATTGCTGTATTTTACTTATTTGTGATCGTATAATCAAATCAGGGCGTCCAAAACGGAACTCCAATTCTTCAATCGCATTTGGCACATCATTTGGATAAATCAACATTGACGTAACAGCTTCTCTAGCAGGACCTACCAGGCATTTGTGCAGACGCATAAGATTCTGGCGATGACTGTATCTGCACATGTTAGTGGTGTCATTAAAACTGGCTATAAATAATGGCCACTCCTCGGCATTTCCTGAAAATATCGGTAGGTCGTACAATTTGTGCAAAGAATCACTCACCACTGGCAATATTGGCTGATTCTCCTCCTCTGTAGATGTAGAATTCGACCGCTGTTCAACTAAAGGATTAGGTTGGCCTGGCATGGCCTCTATCTGGTTGCGGAGCCTCTCTAAATCTAGCTGGCTTTCGGAGGTGCGACTCTGTAAAGATTCGACAGCATTTTTGAGTGCAGTTAGACTCGCAAGAATGTTGGCCAAATTATCTGCGTTAGTGTCGGTCATATTTTCAGGTGATATCGTTTCTGGTGTCAATGTGCTATCCAACGACGAATCCACTTTTTCTTTCAAATTTATTTAAATAATGAATTTTAATTTCACAAGGCAATTTTCAAATTTTCAACGGCTGGCTTCCTCCCAATATCTTGTGTATCAAAAAGAGATGGCATGAAACTTGTCCTTGAATTTGCAATACCAATAAATATCAATCGTGGCACTTTCAAACTGACACGAACGTACAAATCGAATAAACGATGTAAGGCGACAAACTGGCGGCGTTAATAATGGCAAAATCAAACAAGTTTGGTTATTATGTTTAGTATTTAATAGTTAAATTCACTTTGATTGATATTATTAATATTACAGTTAAATTCTATTGTTTCTTATTTTTAATGTGTTTAATTATGTATACGGCTACGGCTATGGCTATGTTATGTTTTGTTCTGTTTCGGCTTGTTATGTTATTTTATGTGATGTTATTCGATTGTATTTTATGTGCGTTCGTGGCGGCTAACTTTCGGCAACTGGCTTCTATGAAAACGACGACTGCATAAATGTAATAGATGCACAGGGTGCCTCAACACCATCTAAAACAACATTAGGAAAAACCTGATAAGAATAAAAATTATGAATATGCGCAGCTTTTTTTTTTATTTTGTTAACCATACCTTCGCACATAATATATAAAAAATTTTTTTAAATCTGGAATAAAATTTTTCAATTTTACCATTTTTCATTCTAATTTTTGAAAATTCCGTAAAATTCATATAAGGCCGATAAAAGAAAACTAAATTAAGTTTTATAAATTAGAAACAATGTACTTTCCGTCAATATGCTACATTATTGCATTTTGTTTCAAACAAGTTAACTAGAGCACCCTATCTAACAGTTGCTTATATAAAAAAATTCATAGAAAATTTTTGGAGTACAAAGTTCAACTTTGAGCCCACTGTCTAGCTAAATCCAAAACAAATTTAAAACTTTTATAGTTTTTTTTTCATCCCCTAAGTATTATCTGACGATTGTACTACAAAATCTTTCAATTCCAAGCACTTTCAAATTCTTCCTATTTATGGCTACAAAAATCCACTGTGCGCCGTAGAGTTCGTAAATTATCATGGAATGCCTGAGAGAGAAGAGAAAATGTATATAAAAAAAAATTGTGTGCACTGAATTCTAATCTGCCACTGACCTGAAGCTAACTTCTTTGAACACTTTACATGCATTACATCATAGGAAACCATATCGGCTTACGGCGAGAGTATTGCTTCTTAAAAAGACTTTCCGACTTCTTTGGTTGCAAAGTTCTCTAAATACTAATATTGCCGAATTTCTGAATTCAGATAATCTGCATATTAATATATGATTTACAATTTGGTATTTCCATATGTTTCTAAGCAGTTTAAGCAATTTATTGTTGCTAATTTGTAACAATATTCTAAGTTTTTCTAAACTTGTTAATTTTTTGCTAATAATGATAAGAGATTATGTATAATTAGTGTTAAATGACATTCCAAATTGTTTAAACAAAAGTTTGCTTACTTTTGTTGTTTCTTTTGTTAACTACTCTTGGAATTTAACCAGACTGAAAAAGATTTCTGTTTGCAATTTGTTGACCTATTGTTTAAGGAAATAATTGTTATTTTTTAGTAACTCTACTAAGAATTTACCTAGAGTGAAGAAGTTTTTTCTTAATCTTGTAACTTTTTACTACACCCATGGGTTTTTCAATAATAACAATATCACTTTATGCTTTCACCAAGAAATACATTATGCGTTGAGATTCCTAAATGTCTTTTCAATGGTGAGACTTTTCCAGTTATTTTGAAGTAAGGTTTTCAATGTATCCTTAATACCGCGATCAGACACTACTGATTTTATCAAAATCGTCAACAAATAAAAACATTTAGTTTAACGAATTTCGTCATCTTTGCCCGAAAAAAAAAACAAAATTTTTTTATCATACTTTTACATTTAAATATGCGTTTCGTAAATAAATGTTTACATAAAATTTTGTTTCATTAAAAAAAGGCATTGATAAGAAAACTCTCTTCTCTTTACACTTCTCACTTACTCTAACAATGAAATCGATACAATGCAAGTTAATTAGAACTCTATTGTAATATTGCAAAACTATTCAACTCCAAAAAAATTACAAGTTTACTCCAGGTATTATTCGCGAAAAATTTACTAACAAATGGTAATTATTCAGAAATTGTCCAAATGTACCGAAAATGTACTGAAAATGCCTCGAATGTACTGAAAATATGTCAAATATACCGAATGTACTGAAAACTTGTATAATGTACTGAATGCACTTTTTCACGACGCAAATGTACCGAAAAAAGTATAAATGTACCGAAAATGCTATCACTGGATATTATTAAAATTGGAAAAAAAAAATGACTGGCCTTGTTTTTTTCGGCAAAAATTGGTTAAGGGGCGTCCAAAAATTACGTGAGGTGTTTTTTTGAAAATTCGAACCTCTCTACCCTTGGTGAGGTTTGGTGAGTTCTGACGGGACCACCCCCACCCTTTCGTGAGATTGTCTCATAGTTTTCAGATGTAATCTGCTATAATAATGTATACTCTCTGCATTAAAAAGTTGACGTGATGTTTTCGTTGACCCCCTTTCCTCCTTGGAGAGATTTGGTGAGACTTTGCCAGACTACCTCCCCCCGCCCTATTTTGACTCACGTAACTTATGGATGGCCTCTAATAATAGTATATAAAAAAACGTTTCTTAAAAAAAGTTGGTCGGAAATTTAGAAAAATTTTTATATCTCTATCTAGATGCGTCCACCAATTTCTGATTACACTTTTATTATTTTCTCCAGAAGCACTATTTACTTAAAAAAAAATCGAAGTGGAGCTCCTTAAGTAAGCCTGTGCCTTTTTTTTCTTTGCTTATAAAAATTTAAAAAAAATCGATAATCCTGTTTTATTGTAAATTTGGTACAATGCGAAATTTCCATTTTCCATCCCTCGTACACAATAGTTGCAGAGAGCACTTTGCTGCGTATGGTCGCATAAACTAGTCATAAAAATCTCTCAAATTTGAGTGCACTCTCAGCCTAAGAAAAGTTCGGGGCGATCGAATCTAAGTAATCACCACCTTGGCTATGGGCTAGGCTATATAAATTTTGATATTTTACTTATGTGGACTTAAGTGGTTTTTACATGTTTGCTAATTGTATAAAATTTAAATTAAAAGTTAAGAGGGAAATAAAAAAGTACTACTTATTTTGCGAGCGTGACAAAGTGCATATTCTTAATACAAAACGTTGATTTATTAATTTGTAAACAAAAACTTTGTTTCTGATGACCAATTTACGGTATTCTTCACTAACTAACTTCAGTACTGATCTTGTACGTGTTCCGCGATCGACGCGTCAAATAACTGAGAGTAAAACCGCAAATATTTCTATGTTTTTTTTTTTTTAGTAACATCGTGTTAAAATTTTTAAAATATTACGTATACAATAAAATGGTTAAAGTTCTTAGAATTTCAAACAATTTGGATGGCGTTGCTGAGAATGGTGCTACTAAAATTTGGGGCTCTACACGACTTTCCTACACCATTTTTGCATTCACTGCATTGGTCGTACACATTTGCATGCGAAACACCTTAAACTTTGCCATACTATGTATGGTAAAACCCTCGGACATATCAGCGTTGGCTGCAGCAGCGAATATCTCTCAAGGACAGGCATCATCGGATTCTTGCAGTGCAGTACAACATCATATAAGGCAGCAGTCAATTGATGCAAGTAACGCTGCATTATGCATATAGTCTAGTGTTTTTAGTATTCCTTTGTAGATTTTTTCACAAACATAGCTATATCTCGGAATTGTAAAAATCGGGCTTAAAAGTGGCAACTTCGAAGGTCACTAAATATTTGTGTTTTTTTTTTTTTTAAGTCTAAATGACCATGGCTCAATAATTATTTATAAAATACAATTCAAATTTTTTTACACCAAACACAGGGCATATACACTTTGTTTTACATCGGCGGAATTTGACAGGTATAGAAAAGCACACAAATTCCTGATTAGCGTCAACTCATGAGTGGATATAGACAGTTCTGTTTGTCTGTCTGTCCGTGCAAATTATGATTACAAGAAAATGAAGTGAGATAAATCTACATTATTCGAACACCAGAAAATGGATGGTGGCTCCTTCCATACAAGCAAAAAACTTAAAAACGCTACACCATATGCGCTTCAATTCACACAAATGCCACAAAATGATTTAGGAGATTTAAAAAAAATTTAAAAAGTTTGAGACCCTACCAAATTTCTCACAAATACTAGGAAAAGCTTAGAGTACCTCTACACAAAAAAATCGAAAAATAGACGAATTTTGATAAGAAGGCGTACCGTGCACATTGGGCATCCGAGGCAAAGAGGTGATTTGCCGCCCCCCACTAACATCAATTGAATACTCGAAAGCCATGCCAAAAGGAGATATAATTCACATTGAATTACAAAATTCAATTACAATTATTTCCATTTCTTAAAAAAAGAAAAAAGGTCACTGGATACTTTCACAAAAGTTCGTACTTATGCTAAAAACAAAAACTTAAATTCCATATTACGAGGGTCATTTTGCCGTCCCCCATTTTGCATCTCCCATATAAGCAAAAGCTCTTAAAATCTATACTGAAAGAGTTATTTAAGGTAATGTAATCAAACAAAAATACTAGGAATGGCTTAGGCAAGCACTAGACAGTGGGCGGGTTTTAACATAGAAGAGCTATTGAAGTCGATGTTACAAAACTCGGTATGAAAATATTTGCTGGCCCAAAGTTGCATATGAAGAAGTGAGAGTAGACAGTACAGACCGCAAATCTTTTAAAAATTTAAGGCTTTCAACTTAATGTAGGGTAATTAATTTTTGACGATGCCAGAGAAAGCACCTTAACTCGTTTCATATTACTTTGGCAATAAGAATTACTCCTGTTGGAAAAGGAAAATGGTTTTTGAATGCTAAATTTCGCCTGTAATTATTGTAAGAACGGCTCAAGAGTAAACAACGGCGAGTGCCAAAAATCTGATATCTCTTCAAGCAAATCATCTAATGAACTTTTTTATAATCCATAGAATTACAAGTTTTTACGCACGATATTTAAAATCATAATCATTTTTATCTTTTACAGACCGCAGAGTTTTACTGGAATCGATCGCAACAATTAACTCTGCTCGGTAGTTTCTACTATGGGTTTTTATTTGCTCTACCCATTGGTGGAAGACTATGTGATAAATTTGGTGGAAAACTTTTATTCATTTACTCGATAATACTGCAAGCTCTAGTTTTTATCGCAACACCATTCTTTGCCAGAATTAGCTACAGTGCAATAACCGCGGCGCGTGTAATGCAGGGTTTCATTGCTGTAATTACAGACTTTTAGTCATTTACTTTATTCTTTTTTGTTGAATATCTAGCAAACTATACGACTAATACTCTTAGGGTCTTGGTAATCCTGCCATATATCAACTCTACTCTGTTTGGGGTCATCCTTCGGAACGCACTGCTCTGATGTCATTTGCATATGGCGGAATTCCAGTTGGTTCAATGCTTGTATACCCCATAACAAGTTACTTATGTCATCTTGGCTGGCCCATGACATTTTACTGTATCGGAGGTGTTGCATTAGCATATGGTATTTGCTGTCATTGGCTAATTTTCAGTTCACTTGCGGATCATCCAAGATTATCAGAAGAAGAGCATAAGTACTTAAGATCGTCTCAGCAAAATTCTAAGGTATAGATATACTTGATACCTGCATAAGTGTAGGGTGTGTTTTATGTTCCACGTCGATATTTTTCTTAATAACTTTTAAATGAAACATTTATTATATGTTCTTTAATATTGTGTACGGTACGGCATTTACAAGAAATTATAAAAATGTACAGTCTTCTTTATCATGCAGAAAAATAATGTGTTTATATTGAACTGAAACATAAAACGCACCCTGAACTAACAGTGTCAAATACTATGAGCTTAGGAGACTTTGCAATCTCTCATCTCTCTTAATACTGAAGCATCTGAAGTATTAGACTCCACTCAAATTTCACTCGGAAAATGTGATTGATTTGAAGGAGGGGCAATTGCATTTTTAAGACTGCAAAGTATCGTTAATTTACAGTCTTTGACCAAGCGATAAATATAAAACGATCATAACTCTGTGGGATAGAAGGTGAATGAGGGTGGATTTTAAGACTGTGGACGCAAGTTTCAGCCCGGTTGTCCGATTTTTTAATTTAAGCTACGGGCAATTTCATACCGCTTAAAATATGTTCATTTGACCAATTGGATTTCACAAACAAAGAAAATAGTGCGTTGCCGTCGCACTTGTGAAACAAAACTGAGATATGACCGCTTAAAAGTTAAAGGTTTCTGAATGCGCATTGACTGCATCTCAGCATATGTCAATTGAAGCTGAATTATACAAAATGCTAAAGCATTCTAGTGCAATCTGAAAATCTACAAAACTTACGAAAAATTCTGGAATTTACCGAAATTCCTATTAAGCAACACAGATGATCTCATCAAATATCTCGCCCAGTTACTCTTTCATTTGATATAGCGAATATGGTGGTGATTGTTTTGTTTGCAGCCTTTTCCATCTGTTTACTGGAATTGTGTTTATTATTTGAACTAAATTGCCCGTTGCAAAATTGTTAGCTTGCTAAGAGTTTTCGAGAAATTTCGTGTATTTACAAATGTATAAAATTTGGTATTTACATCTTTTTGAAAACCAATTTCACACAATAAAGTAAACTTAAGACTCCGAGTCGAAATTTGTCGTCTCACTGCATGACAATAGCTCCACCATTATCCACTTACTATCTCATAAAGTTACAGCAATTGTGTACTTAATGTAAAGTTAAAGTATAATTGATTTAGTAACTATTAAGTTGAATTTTTGTTTTTAGAAACCTGCTGTACCCTGGAAAAACATTGTAAAATCTATACCAGTCTATGCATTTCTCATAACACATGTTTGTCACGCTTTAGGACTTATAATGATTATGCTGTTAACTCCAAAATTTCTAAGCGAAGCCATTGGATTTACATTAGATGAGGTAAGTAAAATATTTAAAGAAAATCAAAAGTCGGCTCTATTCATAAGTGTAACATACAGATCCCACTTGAAAAAATGCACTCACTTTTCAAAAATTAGTAGTTTCAAATTGAAGGAACCTCAAAAAGTCCTTCTTAGTATAAGTGATTAAAAAAATAAACTAAAAAATGTTAGATATTCATTCATATTAATCTCTTTTTTATATATTTTTAGACAGGTATATTTTCAGCAGCACCCTTTGCTGGTGCGTGTCTATCAAAAGGAATTACTGTTGCATCCTGTACAGTTCTTGAAAAAAAGGTTGCTGGAAAATTAACTATTTTTCGACGAATAATTTATGTAACATGTGAGTAACACTCATTTTATATATTTATGTATGTAAGAAGAAAAGCGTCTCACCCCAATCTACACAAAAACGGATGCGGATCCGTTTCAAACCGATACGAGTCAGTCAGCGTGGATTTCGCTTTTTTATGTTTTGACGGATCCGTTTCGAACCGGTTACGAATCTGTGAAAACAATGCACAGAACGTTAACATAAAAGGCAGTTTCCAAGTTGTCATCGAAACTTTTATTTTATTTTCAATAGATCCTAGATAGTCCAGGAGAAATAGGGTTTGAACAACAAAATAATTCGTTACAGCAATCTGACAGCGGAATATGGTTGGACAAGCTCTTTAAAAAGCGGACAAAAAAATCGAACCGACAGCAGCTATCCGGGTGGAAATTATAGTGTATGAAGGTAAATACAGTGAAAACAACAAAGGATCTGAGCTGTTACACACGAAACACCAAAACTCTACTCGCGGAGAGACCACAGATTTTCAATTTTTCGGTAATTTTTTCCATTGCAGTATACCTTTTTTTTACCATTTATCTAAAGAAAACATACCAACGAGTAAATGAGCCAAAACAGAACTCCTTAAGAGGTGTAGTTTTAAGAGGAATCTCAGTTAAAAATTTCGGGTTTTTTAGCTTAAAAATTAAATTTAACAACAACCTCTAAATATTTCCGCCTGAAAAAATTACTGCCTTTGTGTAACACTGAAAAATATCTTTTATCCAAGTTTCAGCTCCATAGAAACTTTTTTGTCAAAGAAAAAAATTAAAAACCAAAAAACCGGTTTTCAGCCATTTTTTCGAAAAACTTTGAGGTTAAGGTGAAAATGATCAGTACAAAAGTTGTAGATCTTATTATTTCCTACAACTTTTGCATCGAAATTTATTTGATATGATGCACAGTTTAGCCAGAAATGGTGAAAAACTGTGTTCGACCTCTAAAATTGCACCCCATTCCACCCCGGATAGCTGCTGTCGGTTCGATTTTTTTGTCCGCTTTTACAAGAGCTTGTCCAACAATATTCTGCTGTCAGATTGCTGTAACGAATTATTTTTTTTTTTTTTCTCATTTTTTCGACTAATTCTACTGGACTAAGATACGAAATACAGTTCTGTACTTATTTTTAATTTATACTCTTTTTTTTATAACATTAGCCTCGTGCTTCTGCAGTTCATCTTCAAACCGAATATAATTATTTGACAGAATTTTCAAATAAGTGTGATGAGTGAATAAGTTACGTGCGGCTTTTATTTAGAAAAACGTGTCCATCTCGAATCCGTTTTATTTAAAAAACAAGTCTGTCTTGAATCCGTTTTACTTAAAAAAAAAACGAGTCCGTTACGGATTCGTATATGAAGTCCGTTCCGAGCTTGAGACGAATCCATAAAGGCGAATCGCGTTTTTGAGAGGAATTTTATACGAAAACGGAATCCGTTTCCAATAAAATATACGAAGAAACGAATCCATCTCGAATTCTAAACGGATCCGTTTGGCACACTGGGACGTTAATTTTGACAGAAACTTTCTCAATTTTCAGTAATAACTGCCTAATCAGTTCTTATTATGGAGGTGCTGTAAGTTTTTTGAACCTACGCTTCACGTTTCTCAAGTTACATACCGTGCTTCTTCGCGTTGAACTTTTTAAAAAATTAGTTTATTTAGCAAGTGAATTAGTTTGTTTTTAAGTGAATCAGCTGATCAACCATCTAGATGCGAAAGAGCGACATACGAATGCGAAATTTCAACTTTTTCTGATAGAAGGCATGACGCAATAAAACGTGCGTGCTCTGTAACTCCACTTTTAGTCAGTCATTTAAGCTTAAAGTTAAGATTAAAGTTAAGCGATTGCTAGTCATCATTTATCAATAGCTGTTAACCCTTTGATGACCGCTCCTGAACCGCTGGAAAATTCTCAAATCTGACACTGGATTCGTGTTAAAAGGCCCCAAATTACTGAACTGAAGTGTTGCGAAAAAAAAATATTTTACCTGCAAAGGTGTGAAAAATCGTGCGACCTATATGTCCCAATGGTCGTCATCGGCAAAAATGTATACGTCTGTTTTCTCACGTTGGAAGTTTTCAAACACATTCTATTACGAGGACTGAGTGTCACTAAGGCGGGAAAAAATAGTTGTTAACAGGCGAGTGTATCGAAGGAAATGAAATATGTTATTGCATTTTGTATGGAATTCTATCGGATTTTGGTGTGTTTCTTGCCTTTTTTTGTACGTGCTTTTGCACTCACAGAATGCCAAAATCGCGCTGTTTCTACCTTTCAGAGAAAGAAACTGCGATGTTCCGATTATTTACCAAGTGTTCAGTGCAGTTTTCAACTTAAATACGATGCTCAAATTGGTCAAACAACAGTCGCAAATAAATGCTTAGCAAAAAGGCATTGTTTTCTCGATTTCTTTGGCTGACCTAAGTAATTGAAACTTGCGGCGGTCGCTACTCTGTCCGGTCGTTATTGCTGCAAAAGTGACACGGAAGTAATTGATGTACTGTCTGTTTCAAACAAGACAAGGACCGTCGAAAAAATGCTATTTGTACCTCTTGCAAAAACCACCAAAAACCAAAACAATCGGCACCAATGATCGAAATTGCTTCGAAATTTATCACAAAAAATCAATTTCAATGTATCGATCAAAAATGTAAGGAAATTATTATTGATCCAAATAAGTCAACAAATTTGATTTTTACCATTGACGACAATTGGGACATTGAGGTCCGATCAGGTGGTCGAAGTGGACTATATTTTTTTCTTGCTTTTGTGGAAAAGAAGAGAAATGCCCGCAACTTCTCAAAAAATTTTGGATCTGAAGCTCCACCCAGCTTCAAAATATTCCAGCTAAAAGGGGTATTCTGTGTTAAGAAGCTACTCTTAAATATTATAATATTGCTATCAAATATCTAACCTTATATTTATATAAACAAGTTAAACCTTGCTCTACATAATTTTTCTTACACTTTCGAATATTGAGATTGAAGCAAAATTAAATTTGAATATATAAACGTATTATTTCTGTAATTCACATTTATTAAAATAATTATATGCTTCTTCTTTACAGGTAACCTTTTCACAATTTTCTCTCTGATCGGTATTATACTACTTGATTGCAAGCAAAGCGGTTTAATTGTTCTTTTAATATTGTTAATTGGTATATCTACCGATATAGCATTTTCTGGAGCATATTGGGTTAGTATGTTGAATTGTGCGCCTCCATTTGCTGGTCTTTTATGTGGCATCTCTAACTCAATGGCCACATTAGCTGGATCTTTGGCTCCATGGGTTGTTTCAAAAATAGTTATTGTCGTAAGTATTAATGAAAGTTACAAAATATATATTGTAGCGTGTACATATTGTCCAATCAGAGTATATTGTTGACGTTCAAATTATGGAACACTAACAATTTTAAAATTTGTCTTTCATATCGTACGAACTTTTTTTCAGTATTTTTGGCAAGATATCAAAAATTAAGAAGAAAAAATGAGCTGATGAGTTTAAGGCAGGAAATGCATAAAGTTACCTTAATGTGGATACGGGAACACACCTAATTTCAAATATTAGCTTTTATTTCATTCTTTACAACATTCATTTATCAAATTCATTGAAGTCAGAGAATTTCAGATAAGCTTAAATTCCATCTACTAAATATTTAACTCTTCATTGGCAAAAAAATTTCTTATTTTTGCTGAAAGTATTTTTGTCGTAGCACCAATTTACTATCACGCTCTCAAAAGAGTTTCAATTTCAGCACGCATGGCTCTCCCCAATAAATGCATTCACTTTATATAATTGCACCATAGAAAAAAAACAAAAACATAACGCACACACACAAATACATTAACTTGCCTTGTTTGTTATGTTTAGAAGTCTGCTTATATTCGTGCAATTAATTTATTTAAATAAATTTTAAAACTCTAATAACTAATACATAAATAATAGGAATATAGTGATAATTTTGGAGATTAAGACAGAGCGTCCAAGGGATAAAACTAAGCCAATTTTATGAATATCGGGTCAGTAGTTTTTGCGTGATGAGCGAACATCGATGGACATAGCTATCATTTTATACATATAAGTAGTTAAAGATTATGTGATTTTCTAAAAAAAGTTAGCATTATTTTTTAAGTTTACAAGTCACAGATCAGCTCTGAAATTGATAATCCTGTGTTTTCCAATATTTTCTACTGTTGTTGGCTTTGTATGAGTATCATGACAACAGCTGATCATACGTCAAAAGTTATTACAATATTTTTCTTTAGAAAACCATGTAATCTAAAGCTTTTGTTTAACATAACTTGGTGGCCGACCAATACGAAGCAATATAAAAGAAAACTTTTTTAAACGTTGAAAAATTGTCTTACATATATAAAACTTTTGTGCTATCTGAATTTCTGGTCGGTTAGAGCGAAAACTATTTTTTGTGAAGTTTCACCTTGAATATCTTCCATGAGGACAGCTCTGTGTAAGGCAACCCTTCCTATTTAACTTTTATGTATATAATATATTCTCACCTGAAAACTTCATCCCATAATTTTGTGCGCGCCACGACAAAACGATAGCACAACTAGTTTTTCGGTGTTTTAAAGGATTTACAACAATTATTAAAAATTTGTTTCCATAGTATAAATAAATAACTTATAAATAATTTGTCAAAATAATTAATGCATTTTTGAATTAAACTAAAAACTCAATTTTAACTTGCGACAAAGCGATAGCACAAAATATTTGTAACTTAAATTCTTCCTAGGTATTATAAAAAAATATAAAAAACATTTTTTTAATAATGGGTAGATCCTCCTTTATTTTTAACCACTTCAGTCATTCGCTTTTGTTAGGATTAAAATAGCTTTTTACTGTAATTTTGTTTTTCACTCGTCGATAGACTCATACTGCCGGTTTTCTGCATAAACTTGTCTAGCCAAACAACTCCAGCAATTTTCAATAGTATTTAGGTCATAAGAACGATCTGGCATCTTAGAAAATTTTTGTTGCTGTCCCGGAAAAACTCTTTTACCATTTTTGCTGTATGAACAGCCGCATTTTCCTGCTGAATTATCATAGTACCTTCGGTTATTTGTTGCCCACGTAGAACTACTTAATTTCCTATTAAATTTAAGTAGTTCTGGCTTTTAATTTTTAGGACACAAAATTTATTTCGGGTTGCCGTGATTCTAAGTACATGAAACTTTATTTACAATTGTTTTGACATCATTCAAACAAAATTAGAGGGTATGCATTTAAAAAAAAAAAAGCTTTTATTTTTTTGGGACATCCTAATGTACATACTCGTATATGTATGTATGTAAATTTTACTATTGAAAACAAAATTTTATTTAATATTCTTTCAGGGCTTAAAATCAGAATGGAATATTATTTTTATGCTATTGATTTCTACCAATTTTTTGGCGGCTGTCGTATATGGTGCGGGGGGAAGCTCAAAGCTACAACCATGGGCCAATATTGCACCGGAAAATGTTGATGATAAAGATAAGAAAACGGAAGAGACTTATACTGCACTTGAATATTATTAGTACTTAGAATATGTAATTATTATTTATTTGTGTATGTATTTGTTTTAATTTGTGTATTTTTATTTGTGATTTATTCAATATTTTAAAGTTTTTTTTTTCCCCCTGAAAAATAAATAAACATCATATCAAACCAAAATAAAATAATAGCATTAATTATAAAATATTATTTATTGAGTGCAAAAACTTTTGAAAAAAGTGTGGTCTGTTATTTTTAATGATTTGGTCCCTTGGCATTTGCAAACTTTGAAGCTATAAGCTCTTTTCGTGATAGAAAATCCAGAAAATCTACGTAAATATTTTTGGATGCAATTTTTTGCAATTTATTCTAAACATCTAGCTTCTTGATAAAGTATTAAGCAAACTTATATTCCCAGGATGAGCTCAATCTTATGAAATAAAATAAAAATTTTACTTCAATTTTTCTGTGTCTAATTTTTATTTCTCTTAAAATTTTAAATATTACTTACTTACTTACTTACTTACTTAGATGGCCATAACAACCCGTTGTCAGGTTACGGCCGACCTCATTAGCTCTCGCCAGGCGCCTCTGTTTTGCGCGCGCCTTCTCCAATCGTTAATGCCAAGCGCGGTTAGGGCTTCCTCAGCTTGGTCTATCCACCGGAGGCATGGTCTCCCTCTTCGTCGTTGACCGGGGACCTTCCCTTCGAATACCTTTTTCGCTGAAGCTTCTTTATCCATACGATGGACATGACCCAGCCAGCGTAGTCGCTGTATTGTTATACGCTTAACTATGTCAATGTCGGCGTAGAGCTCATACAGCTCGTGGTTTATTCGAATGCGATAGTCGTCGCCAACTCGAACAGGACCGAAGGTTTTGCGGAGAACTTTCCTCTCGAACACCCCAAGAGCGGCTGCATCTGTTGTCGAAACCACCCATGCCTCAGCGCCATAAAGAAGCACAGGTAGAATGAGCGTCTTGTAGAGTGTTAGCTTTGTCGATCGAGAGAGAGCTCTGCAACGTAATTGCTTACTGAGACCGTAGTAGCACCTATTAGCAAATGTTATTCTCCGCTTAATCTCCAGACTGACATCATTGTTGCTGGTTACGGCAGTGCCAAGGTAGGTGAATTCCTTGACAACTTCTAATTTACAGTTGCCCGCTGTAACATGAGAGTCTAGATCCCGTGCTCTCTTGTTGTTGTTAGTAGACATCATGTATTTCGTCTTGCCTTCGTTTACCGTCAAACCCACTTTGGCTGATTCCTTTTCAATAGCAGTGAAAGCAGCAGTAACATCTCTCTTACTCCGACCGATAATATCAATATCATCAGCGTACGCAAGGAGCTGAACACCTTTGAAGAAAATGGTGCCATTATGATGCACACCGGCTTTTCGTACGATCCCCTCCATAATGAAATTGAAGAGATCGCACGAGAGCGGGTCGCCTTGTCTGAAACCTCGCTCGGTATTAAAAGTTCCGGAGAGGTCATTCCCTACCTTGACGGAGCTAAACGTATTGCTCAACGTCATCCTGCAGAGCCTTATCAACTTTGCAGGTATACCGAACTCAGACATTGTTGCGTATAGGCAATCCCGCACTGGGCTATCGAACGCAGCTTTATAATCGACGAAGAGATGGTGAGTGTCGATTTGATATTCATGGGTTTTCTCCAGGATTTGGCGTAGTGTAAAAATCTGGTTAATGGTGGACTTACCAGGTCTAAAGCCACACTGATAGGATCCGATCAGCGTTTCTGTATACGGCTTCAATCTTTCACACAATACGCTCGAGAGGATCTTATATGCGATGGAAATAAGACTGATACCCCTGTAGTTGGCGCAGATTGTCGGGTCTCCTTTCTTTATTACAGGACAAAGCACGCTGAGATTCCAATCGTCGGCCATGCTTTCCGCTAGCCATATTTTGCTGATGAGTTGATGCATGCACCTTATCAATTCATCGCCACCAGCTTTAAACAACTCAGCTGGCAGGCCGTCAGCACCCGCTGCTTTGTTGTTTTTGAGTCGCTGGATAGCAACTCGAACCTCTTCATGGCTAGGTGATGGTACTTCCACTGCGTTATCATCGATTGGTGGTATCGTACTGCATTCTTTCTGGGCGGAATTGGTGGGATCATCGCCCGTAAGCAAGTTGGAGAAATGCTGCCTCCATAACCTCAGTACACTCTGTGTATCTGTAACCAGATTTCCATTTTCGTCTCTACAAGTGGATGCTCCGGGCTTGAAACCTTGAGTTAGACGCTTAACTTGTTGATAGAATTTTCGTGCATCCTTCTTGCCCTGGTACACCTCAAGTTCCTCACGCTCACGCTTTTCCTGCTCCCTTTTTTTACGTCTAAAAATGCGCCTCTCTTCCTTCCTCTTTTCGCGGTAGTTTTCTCGCACGGCTCGCGTTGCGGCTGACTGCAGCGTCTTCTTGTATGCGGCGTTTTTTTCAGCAGTCGCATCGCGACACTCCTGGTCATACCATTGGTTTCGAGGTTGTGGGCGTCGAAAACCAATGACTTCCTCGGCAGCAGCACGCATGGAGTGGGAGATGTGTGTCCAAAGTCCACCGGCGTCGTCGGTTCCAGAGGTTGGTTGGTTGAGCTTAACCGAGAGTTGAGCGGAGTACGCCTCGGCAGTCCGTTGTGATTGCAGTTTGGCGACGTCCAGCTTTCGTTGCATGCCCGTGCGTACATTCTTCGCATTGCATAGCCGCATGCGGATCATAGCTGCAACAAGATAGTGGTCGGAGTCAATGTTGACCCCCCGAAATGTACGCACATCCAGAATGCTTGAAGCGTGCCTTCCGTCGATCACAACATGATCAATTTGGTTTTTCGTATTTTGATCCGGGGATAGCCAGGTGGCCTTGTGAATGTCGAGGTGTTGAAATCTGGTACTACTAACTACCATGTTTCGCGCCGCGGCGAAGTCGATCAGTCTCAGACCGTTGTTTGAAGTGGTCTCGTGGAGACTGAACTGACCGACTGTAGCGCCAAAGATGCCTTCTCTTCCGACCTTCGCGTTAAAATCGCCGAGGACTATTTTTACATCGTGGGTCGGACAACGGTCATACACGTCCTCTAGGCTCGCGTAGAAATCATCCTTGGTGGCATCGTCCTTTTCCTCCGTCGGGGCGTGCGCGAAAATTAGGCTTATGTTGAAGAATTTTGCCTTGATACGGATCGTAGCCAGCCTTTCGTTTATTGGCGTGAACCGGGAAACTAGGTGGCGTAATTTTCGACTTACAACGAATCCGCAACCAAATTCACGCCTCTCCGCATGGCCGCTGTAGTAGATATTACAGTTCGTCCGTTTAGAGCAGCCTTGTCCTTTTCATCGCATCTCCTGGATGGCGGTGATGTCAGCCTTTATTTTTACGAGGGCTTCCGCCAGTTGGATAGTTGCACCTTCCCTATGGAGGGTCCGGACATTCCAGGTGCATATCCGTAAATCATTGTCCGTTTTTCGTTTGCAGTGGTCGTCATCGTAGTGGGGGCTATTATCCGAGACTGATTTGGTTTTCATTGGAAATGACGATAATGTGTGGTGGGACCCAAACCCTACGCACACATTCCAAGTTTTAAGTCTAGGAGAGACCCGCCTTCTCACAACTAGCTCACCCCCGGACGGGTGTCCAAGGGATCTCCAGAGGATACTTGGCCAAAAAAGGCCGGAAGTTTGTGAGCTGCTTGAACTGCTTGCAAAAGAATCATCTCTGGCCACTCCCAAGTGAGTGGCGATCAGGACTTTCCCCACTTACGTGGACTTCTACAAGCAGCCCCATCCCCCATTTTAAATATATCTGATATTTTAATGCCGAGTAGCTTCAACAGAATAGGTAAAAACTGCAGTCTATAGTCTCAAAAAAATCACTTGCAAATAGAGCTGCATGAAAAAAATAATTTTTTATGTGTTAAATACAGGCTTTCAAACCATGTAAATTTTGGGTGCTGGTACGGGTTCGGGTTCAATGCATTTAAATTTAGTGGGTCCGGATTCGGTTCGGGTTCAGGCTTAGGTTCAGGTTCAATTTTTTCCGAACAGTAAAAAAATTAAACAATTTCATTTAATTTTTATTTTAGAATGTTATTTTATTTATTTTTGGAAAAAATGTTGACTTAAACGCACAAGTAGAATATTCTTTAGTGATTCTTTGTAAAGAAGCACTCTTTGCGAAGCTAAAACAAACTCCAGCGCTGTCCTCTCGACACTGACTTGAGTTGCTGGAACAGCTAATATGACCTGAGCAGCTTCACACAATAGGTCTATCAATTTTTTTGTTACCAGAATTCTAAAATTTATTTTCTTTAGAAATCCTAGGATAAGTCTGATAAATTTCGAATTCTTTGATGTTGAATTGTTATTCTTGTTCTTTAACAGTTCTTCTAGCATGTCTGCTCTTTCATCTTCGGAATAAGATACTACTACTTTTGTGTCGTTAATATTTTCAGTTGTAAGTTCTATACTAGTTTGTGATACCGTCTCTGACTCTATGTATGTATGTATATGTCCATTTCCACGGAAATTGGCATTTTAGCTGTCCACGTTGTTAATTTTTCTGAGCACACTCTTCAACCATGATTTTTCTTCAACCATGATTTTTCTTGAAGTTAAGACTTTATATTCAAGGTGGAAAAATTAAAGTTCAATGACCTATTTTTTATGTAACATTATAAGTAACTTTTCATGTTTTTTTACTTTGAATGCAGTTTTTACTACATATATCTTGTTCTGAATTTGAATTGTTCCTTCCTTCTTTAATATTAATTCAAGAAGTCTTAAATTCAAGAAGAACTATGTTTGAAGGGTGTGCTTCAAAAAAAAAATTGAGAAATGGCCGGGCTGAAATGACAATTTCGCCATGGTTTCGACATTTTTTTTTTTTGGAGCTCACCCCTCAAAAATGATTTTTCTTGAAGTTAAAACTGTCTTGAATTAATATCAAAGAAGGAACAATTAAAATCCAGAGGGAGACATAGCTAAAATTGCAAAGTAAGAAAAACATTGTATGTACAAAGTTTTGTAATCTTATAAGCGTTGGAGCATATAAATAGTGGAATTCCAGCGGGTTGGACAATCAATCTTTGCTTTTTTTAGGCCTTATCTTTTTACCAAAGAAGCTTTAATAGGCGCTCCAGGCTTCTTAGAAATATCTCTGCACTCTTTAACATTAATATTTACTGTAGATATTGTGTCATAAACTGCCAACTGGGAAGTAAGAGCTATGCACCTAATGCCTAATTTCCATGTGATCTTTCTTGAACTTATCTTATCAAATATCAAGGAAGACATCACATGCTATAAAGATAGTAAATGTATGCTATTCACTCTCGCATTCTCCAAGCGCATTAGGTTCTGTTCGCATGCTTTTTCTTTCTTACAAAAATTTGATTTGATATCCCTTATATAGGATCAAGAAAGATAGCATGGAAATTAGGCTTTATATACAACATACATATGTATTAAGTCTCATTCGTCTGCGTCAAATAGTTGCTTCAATATAAAAATTTTTGGTTTTTTCTCATATGAAAGGCGTGTTACCGCCCATTTTTTCATTGAAGCTTATTTTTTACTGTATTTTTTATCTATGCATCAAATCTTATTAATTAATATGGAGTGCGTATCGCCTTTCAGTGCGTATGCTAGAACCTTTCACAATCCATAAGAAACATATGTACATACTAACTCTTTCGGCGATCGGTTGAACGGCTTATGGGTCCACACACACATTGAGCTTTTACAATCCGCACGGATTTCCAAAAAAAAATCGACTTCTTCAAATGCGATAAGAAATTATTTCTCGGTCTTTCAACAAATTCCACACATGAATTTTCGATAATTTGCAGGATCAATATCGGTTTTTAATACGTTTTATTTACGTTAGCTTTCGAGAAAAAAAATTGTGTTGTCATCAAATGAAAAATAATAGCAATTTAATTGTTCAAATAGTTCTATAATGCTGTTCCCCAATTAAAATTAAATTAAAAAAATAGTGGAGTCTCTATTAGATCGGAAGTTACTAAGTCAACGTTTATACGAGGAAACTCTTTCTCGACTGATAAATAAACTCTGCTATTCGTTGAAACACTGATTAGTTAAGCCTTAAGGCTTAACCAAAATAGACGTGACGAGACGGTAGCAATTGAACGAACGTTTGCACTCGTTTCGTCTGTTTTGAGATTTAACCCAAAATGTTACGCTAGCCAACGAACCGAAAAAGCTGTTATGACGAGTAGCATCGTTTTGAAGTTCGGGTTTTACGGAATAACACGTCTCGTCAAAAGATTTCGTTCACTTTCGATCAATTACGTAGGTTCATTTTGGCTATCAACATTGGCTTACATACACTCGAACTTACTCGTTATGTCTCGTCTCGTCTATTTTGGTTTAGGCTTTAGGCGCTTGTTAGCCAACGTTTTTAATATGGTCTCAATAAGCTTGGCAACAGCTCCCACTATTAACAAGTTTTCATAAATTTAATACCACACCAATAGTCTATTGAGCCAAAAAATTATGACATAAGGCAAAAAATATCTTGCACAGCTACCTCACTGGGCACTTATAGTGGAGGACCAACTTAAGCCGAGTTTCCATGCTATCTTTCTTGATTTCATATCAGGGATATCAAATCAAATTTTTGTAAGAAAGAAAAAGCATGCGAACAGAACTAATGCGCTTGGAGAATGCGAGAGTGAATAGCATACATTTGCTATCTTTATAGCATGTGATATCCTCGCTGATATTTGATAAGATAAGTTCAAGAAAGATCACATGGAAATTAGGCTTTACGCATGCACGCTATGACAAGCAGCGTTTGACAGTTCATCAAAGTGGACTTCATGCATTCATATCAAGCAGAGGCCACATGTGCCACATGTAATCGTATAAAAACTGGACTTCAATTTTACTTTTTGCGTGTGAGTGCTGCCGCGTGTGCGTTGTCGCAACTCATGCGACAATGCTTCTGAGTCAGTAATCTTTTACAATTTTTCTTTTCATTTTTCTCAAGCAGCGTTGCGAGTAGTTAAAACGTTGAAGTACATAGTCCAATTTAAAAGTTTTGTAGCCAAAATCAAAATTGTTCGTAGCCCAACACTTTAAATTATAAGAACATACATGTTGTTGAGATTTTAAAATAATTGAATATCTTATGATAACAGTTTAAAAAAAAAAAAACAGAAATAGTTAGCTCGAGCATGAACAAAAATTAATACATAAATATGAAAATACGTCATCTGCAGCCACCAAGCATTCATTGCATGACATATTATATTAGGATAAATCTCTCCGATTAAAGAAACTTGGAAAAATAATGTATAGTCATGTTAGACTTTTCCCTATGATTTAGTTTTTGAAGCGACCATGATTCATTTACTAAAATATGCGTTCGATAAGTCCATGCACAAAACGACTTATCATCCAACTTTGGTCATTGTACGATATGTCGTGGAGTATCCAACAAGTCCAATAGTTGGACGATAGTTGTTGTGTATGGGCGGCATAATTCGAAATTTGACATTAGTTGCTTTTTTCGTTGCAAGAACCGAATCGATTTCCAATCTCAACATAATTCTTACCTCGCACTTCATTCGCATTTCAGTTGTCTCGTTCGTTTTCGTGTGTACGAAAAGTTTGTTGAACACTTTTTTAATTTATTTGTACTTATTGAAGTTTATTAATTTTTCAATCAAAATTTTTTGTGTGCTTTCATAAATTCCCAGTGTTACGAATTTTTGCAAAATTTTCAGTGTTAATTAAAATAAAATTGTTTTCAACTTTAACGGAGAGCGGATCAACGAAAAAAGGACGCAAGTTGATTAAATTTGTGGGAACAGAAAAAATCATTGTAAGAAACAAACCTCCATATTGTATTTTTCGTGTTTAGTTCTTGAATATTTTTATAGATTTACGTTTTAAATTATTGTATTCTAAAAATAAAATGTACAAAAGCGTTAACAGTAAAACTACGGAAATGCGTTGATTTCAACATAACATTTATGTATTTCCTGTTTATTCGAAGGTTGCTTAATTCAAATAGAAATCATTAAAAAAATTTGTTATATTTTGTTGTTACAAAATGATCCTCCTATATTCGATGGGAAGAATGCCAAAAAAATATCGATAACACCTTTTCGGGATGATACTATAAGTTCGCTACAGCATTTCCAACGTCATTTTGAAATTATAAAAAAAGTAAAAACTAAAAGAATAATAGATTTAATTTAGGAGCCCCTAACCAATTCTTAATTTGTTTGGCTTAAGTTAACTTTAGCTGACATTCTCCAAATCAATTTATTTTTTTAGGGGTAATAGAGGGTTAAAAATAAAAATATATAAAATTAAAAAAAAAAATCGCTCGGATATACATTGTATCGGAGATATGGGCATCGGAAGTTGCGGATACAGCTTTTGGAAAAATTATTATAAGTTGGGAACCCCTGAATGGAAAATAAAAAATATGGGTGTCATAAGAAGTATAATTTAATGGCCTACAATATTGGTAAGCAAAGTTTTGAAATTTGAAACATAATTTTGGAGATATTACGATTTTTCTGAAATTTCGACCAATTTTTTTTACAAAACCTTTTTTCCAAAAAATGTGTCAATGACCTATAATTATTAAGAAAGCTTAATTTATTCCCTTTAAAATGGTATGTAGATAGTTCTAAATTTTTTCGTATTTACCCCCTTTTTTTGCCGGATAATAAAAATTAATTTTCAATAAATTCTTATGAAAAGTCTGTATTTATGGACAAAAAACAAAAACCATCCAAAACAACAACAACAATTATTATAAGACTATTCTCATTGTAAAACTTAAAAATTTTAGCCTGCGGCACTCCTTTCTTTCAACATAACCTCACATTTTAAAACATTATTAATTTTTACGATATCCTTATTATTTTATAATGAAAATCGTCTTATAATAATATATGTAGTTATACTAATCATTGTTGTTGTTATTTTCCATTGTTTTCGTCTACAAAAACATAGTTTTAATAAGAATCCATTCAATATTTTTTTTTATTTTTCTTTAAAAAGAGTGCAAATATAAAAAAATTTACTACAACCTATATATCATTCTAAAGGGAATCAATTAAGTTTTCTTAACATGCTAAAAAAGTTTTAGGTCATTAACACATTTTTTGGAAAAATAAGGTTTTTTCAAAAAAATTGGTCAACATTTCAGAGAAGTCGTTATATCTCCAAAATTATTGGTGAAATTTCAAAACTTTGCCTACCATTATTGTAGGCCATTATCTTTCTTATGACAACCATATTTTCCATTTTCTATTCAGGGGTACCCAACTTATCTTATATCTCCGATACTTTATCCAAGCGACTTTTTTTTAATTTTATATTTTTTTGTTTTTAACCCCCTTTTACAAAAAAAAATAAATAAAATTGGACAATGTCAGCCAAAGTAAACCTGTCCTCAAATCTTATATGTATTCAAAAAATCGATCTAGGTGTTTTGTTTTGGAACTGCAATTATACGTATCGTTTTTTTTCTGAATCAACATGACAGTCATGTTATTAAGTGGAGTCAATGCATTCGACGGGCTCGATCTGGATGCACTTCTGAAAAATTGGCAAGTATAAATGTAGAGAAAATAGAGCTGCTTCCAGAATCTAGACTAGGTAGTACCTTAGGATTCTTATGTGATAAACATGAATTCTTTATCAGACTTTGTTCCTGAAGAAGTAATACATCACATAAAGCAATATTTAAGAATAAAAAAAAAATTAAAATGTGGCAACTACAGTTACTTCTTGTGTGAATTTTGATATGTGAAGTTATTCGTGTAGAAATCGTGAATAACTAGTGTTAGTTTTTATCTAGGAACTATAAAAGGGTAAGTTATCGTTCAAGAAAATTTGTACGTGCTAGATTTCGGCTAGGAACGAACCTTGAAAAGTAAAAACCTTAATGTAGTGTATCTTTATGTTGATCGATCAATGTTTTTGTCAATTATTCAATTTTTAATCCTCTATTATATCATTTAAACTGTCCATTATTCCGATTTGCGACCATATAGAATATTGAACAGGACTGTCTTACTGCATTATTAATTAGATTAAGTATGATGTCCGGTCATGGAGGCTGGCACTGTGACCTAAAAAGATCATTTGTGCCGGGACGAGGTCAAGATAAATGCGGTTTCACTTACATAACAACATATTTAAGTTTCAGTCCATTTAAGCACTTTTCATGAAAAACTTGCAGTGTCTTTTTTTGAAAAATTTTGAGACAGAGCTTTTCACAATAAAAAACTATTTTAAAGGACTATGCCAAAATAGCAGATCTTCTGGAAACGCATTAAGAGTAATTTTGAAATTATTCTATTTTCGTTGGGATATCATCTCTTCTGAACTCTTGCTTAGACAGGTTCGATTGTACACAACTTTTAAGTTTTCTAAGTTTCGCATTTAAAAATTGGTTCATTGCACTTCAAATTAAATTTACTGACAAAAATAACTACTTACTGTTTATTATTAGAAACCAGTTATGTACAGAACACTTTTCCTGTAAATACATTTTTTTTGTATGATTTTTTTTTTGCCTTGAAATGAAACATTTACTAGTTATTGTTTATTCAATATGGTTATGTTGGTAAGCCATTGATTGTTTGCTTCTAGTTAATTTGATATTAAGTTTTGTGTCTAAAAATATATTTGCAAATGTACCTAAGTATATCATTTAAAGCGTAAGCCATTACGTGGTAATATTAAGTTTATTTAATATTGCTGTTGTTCATTTTTAATATGATGCCTTGTTTTCTTTTAATCAAGGCAGAGCATGTTTTACTCAAGTCTCCATGAACTCGTACTCAAATACATTTCAACTTGTTGATATAATATTGTATGGCTGGCTCATTCATATTGGTGGTGGTGAGCATGTAGTCGAAATCATATGATTATTGCTGATCGCTTTTGTTGGGATACGTGTTTAACGAATGCACACACAATTTTTATAAATATTGATTTAATTAAGTTTAAATGTTGCACAGGCAATTATTCAGATGACGAGTAAATTGACCCTCAAATTTAAAATTTTTTATATGAAGAATATATGAGAATTTAATTTTCTGAAAGTACATATGGGTGCGTTCATTGACAGCGGGTCACATGGCGCCCGAACATGCCATGTTAAAAAAAATAGATAGATCTTGATCTGCTCTTAGCGATGGTGCCATCAGTTTTTAATCAAAATATTTTTTTGTGTTGGTAAATGAGTTTGAAGCTCGCGAAGTTTCTCTGAAATCCGCCACATTTTCTTAAAATAAAGAATATTTAATTTTTGGCGAGGCTAGTTTTTATTTTAATAGTTCAAACATTGATATGGGCATTTCCACAGAAAAGTCTACCCTGACCGAAAAATGTATGTTAAGTTAACCAACAGTTTTTTCTTACTTGCATTATTAAAGAGAGATATTCAAATTTAATTAAATTAAAGAGTTCAAAGCTTTCCTTAGTTACGATGGCTATATATCGGGCTATAAAGTTCAAGTTCACGTTTTCGTTAATTTTTTCTTATTTCTAAGAGCATTTTCTCATTACAATTTACATTTCTAAGAGTATTTGTGCAATTACATTCTTATCGCAAAACCTTGGCTAGAACGATAACTAACCGTAAATTAAATGCAAAAGAGCAAACAAATATCAATTAATGGTAAAATTTTGGTTTGATTTCAATGAAATTCTAAGATAACGTAACGCCAGAAAAAATCCATTTATTCTCATTATCTCTACTCTGACGATCGCAAGTCCGTGAAATTTTGTATGTTAACAAAGGTTAATAAATTGAACTAATTTTAATAAAAAACTCGGTTACTAAACAAATAGTGAATTTTATAATAAATTTCGAAAGTGCGTAACGTAACGCCAGATTGTCAGTAATTTACTTGTATGATATTTTGTTTATTTTAAATTTTTCGACTTTTAACTTTTTTTGACGTTTTTTAACATTTTCCATATTTTATCAACCTCTTTCAACTTTTTAAGTGTTTTCCATATTTTTTCTATATATTTAACCATAATAATATTTAATTCATACTATTCAACTGATTTCAACATATTTCATATTTTTTCGACTTTTTCAGCCCCCAAACGAAATACAGTGAAATTCCCCATTACGGACAGTCCCCATAACCGGACAGCTCCCACAACCGGACATATTTCAGCGACTTTCAGCGACACTCACTAACTTTTCCATACAAAATACATTCCGATAGCTGGACGCTCCAATAATCGGACAAAAATACTGCGACGGTGGATGTCCGGTTATGGGGAATTTCACTGTACCGATCTCTTGGTAGTAATATATAATAGCTATATTAAATAGGTGTTTTATAGGCGCTAAATAATTTTTTTAAAACAATTTTTGCTAAAAATTTTCCAATGAAAATTTAAGTAACGTAACGCCAAGTAACGTAACGTCAGATACTAAGGCTAATAACTAATAAACCCACTTCTGTTTTTTGTAACGTAACGCCAGTGCACATTTTTGCTGATATCTTGAAATCCATATGGTCGATTGTTGTCAATTTTCTTACTTAATATACTGCTACTTAATTACTATGCAAATAAAAAAAAAAAATTTTAAAAATATGCCATTTTGTATTTTTTTTTAAATATTTTTTCGTACGAACGTAACGTAACGCCAGAATGGAAATGCCCATATATCAATTCCACAATACGAACAGCAACAAGTGACAGTACACATCGTACGTCAAAAGTAGCTCAATTATATACCTTGCATTAATCGGGATTCGGCTGCACTTCATTTACTCATTCTTTGAAGACTTTTCTACTAAATCTTTGTTCAGGACCCCATTCAAAATTTGACGGAGGGCAAAGAGATCTCTCTGCAAAATTTCCAATTTTTTTCAGTAGATTGCCAGTTGCGAGTCTTTACAAATTGATTATTTTTGATTAAATTGGAATTGATAAATTTCAGATAATCCAAATTGTATAAAAAAATAAATTAAACGCGGGTTAACGTCATTTGCGCTTTTTTATAATGAGTCTAATGAACTTTCTATGTAGGACAATAAATGCATACATACGTACACCAATCTAGGTCTGAAACGCAGATAAGAGAATATTTGTCATAAATGCATATTTAACTTGTACGAGTATATTTATTTATCTGCAGTCACAAACAAACGTGTATTGTTTATAAACCAAATCAATTGTATAAATAAATTGCTTCTTACGTATGTATGCTTATGTACATACATACATACATATGTACTATATATCTAAACATTTTTGGTTCTGCAGAGCTTTTGAGCATCAGTCAGTCAAATCTGCTTGATATCTGTCTTGTTTTTTAAAAAATATACAAATAGAACAAAAATATTGCACAAAAAACAATTACCAAGTTTTTGAGTGAATTATTTTTATTAGTTTGAAAAAACTTAACCGGTTAATATTTTAGTGAGTTATATTTAAACCGCAATATTTACTTTGCATATAAAATTATGACTTGCAGCGGTGGCTCCCATCAGAAGTCAGACAAGTGTTCGCAAAAAGTTACAATACGATTTTAAGTATATATCACAAGAAAATTTTGTGTCTTGAGTTTATTGATGCAAAAGAAAATGAAACTAACATATATTGACAAAATTTTGACATAACGGTATAATCTAACCATATTGTCGAAATTCCTTATAAATGTGCTCATATTGAAAGTCAGTCGGACAACGACTACGGCATGGACATCTTTTAAAAATCAGTTTTTAACATTATAGTAAGTTTTGGAACAGGATTTTTATGAATTTCGCGAATAGTCAATTTTTCGTCCTTCGGGCTAAACGTTTTTTTTTTGCCACCTTACGTTGTTTATTTGAAATTCGTTTGTCCTCTTTTTATCGACATTCGACATTATGGCTAGATTAAAGCGTTATATCAAAATTTATATCTTCTGCATTCACCAATAAATTGAAGAAATAAAAACTTTTTAAGAAAAAAGATTTTTGTAATATGTGCTTAAAATCTTATGGTAACTTTTTGCGAACACTTGCCGGACTTTTGATGTGAGCCACTGTACGTAGAAGATGAAAATTTTCATTAACTCAAATATTCATTTTGTATAATTTTCAATTTAAAATTATTGAAATTTATTCAATATTTTTTATTTATTTTAGCAATCAACTTTATACTTATAACCAAACAACAAAATGATTATGAAAGTTCCTTCAAGTGATTGGTCGGACCAATTCGAATATGTTATTGAAGAAGATGATTTATTATCTGACTTAGAAGATGAACAAGATTTCTCGGAGTACTTGTGGATGGAAAACGAAGAAGAGTTTGACAAAAACGTAATTTGCATAGAATTTCTATTTATACCAAGTGCTTTATTAAAAATTATAAATCTTGTGTAGGAGTTACAACGTCTCGAAGAGGAGGAACTTATGAATGAATGCATTGAAGCAATGCTTGAGGATGAGTATGAAGCTGAATATGAAGCCAAATATGCAGAGTGGCAAAAAGAAAAGTAAGTTTTGAAAATTAAAAATAACATTTTTCTTGATACTTTGATCTTATGCTATCTTAATAAAATTAGCTAGACTTGGTAACAAAATTGTTTTAAAAACTTTAAGAAAATAAACTTTATGGAACCCGCTCTGTCGACAGATTAATATTAAACAATACACAGAAATACGGAACATTTATTCAATTATTTTTTTAAGAGTGCTGAAAATCACACAATACTTTGAGGCTAGCAAAATGTGTGTCAAGTATAAAAATTCTTTTTTGAAATCTACCTAAAAATAGTAAAAAAAAAACATACCACAATTATCGAACTCAAATCAACAACTTTTCTGTATCCGTCAAAACTCCTCATTCCTTTTTGTTATTGCAATCAAGTTACAGTTTTAATTTAATTAATTATAAAGTTTAAATATTCATGAAACACGCCAAATTTTATGTATTCGTATAATGGGAATGGATAATAATTCCATCCAATAGTCGCTTCATGCACAAGACGATCCAAATTGACAGTAGTCGCTCCACAGTCAAGATCCTTCACTTAAAGGATCTGCGAGGCACCATTCACGGTACTCGGTTTTGGCGGATACAAGCGCAATTTACCAGTAAAACGATACGGCCAAGACTTGTAGCCATTTGAATTGGCGCTGTCTTAAATTTAGTTACAACTTCACCTAAACTTCGAAACTGAGTTGCGAGCATAACTACACTTTTTGGCAGTCGACCGTACTTTTTTCTTAACTCCCCCGCAACTTATCAAAAAAAAATATGTTCAAAGGCATTGAAAAATGTTGACTTGTAGGACAAGTTCTAAATAGAAGTATGCGATAAGAGATTAAGTTAAATTCTTTCGTACCTCACTTCATTTGTACCTCATCAATAAGCGTTTATATCATTCCCGACAAAGAATGTCGATTTCAAAAAAGAAAAAAGCTTGTAAAAATATATTCCGGGTCGGCGATTGGGGCTTTTTTTTCATATTTTGAGTATTTTCGGAGTTTTAAAACCTAATTATGTGATAAAAATTTATGATATGGCAATGCGTGTAAGTAGTAATTATATAAAACGTAGTCATGATGTGCCGTATCGTGAAATTCAATTCTGAAAAGAACTTAACGTACCATGACATATCGAATTTTGCAGTAGAAAAGAAAAGCAAAATAGAGATACTATATTTGTGGGATGAAAACTAATAAAAAACGAATTAAAAACTAAAATTACTAATAAAAAAAAAAGGTTATTGGAAGAAAATGAGACTTTTCAGCAAATGATAAGATGTAAGATGTGTATAGTAATTGCACCAATGTTGGCTACGGTACGCTATTTTTTTGTCACATCACATTACCAGCGCATAATCAGATTTACACTCAGTCATTTGACGTTCTAAAAAAATCTATGTCCAGATATGGATTTAGTATTAAAAAGAATAAGTTTTATTTTTTATTCAGATTCTTATGTAAAAAATAAATCTTTCGGCGCTGGAAGGTTAAATATCTAGATTGAAACATTTTAAAAGTTACAGTCAACTTAATGTCAGCACCTTTGGAACATGTCGATGATTTTTCAAATTTCAGTGTCCTTTATCTTGGAAACTACTAGCCTTTTAGTTCACATTAATTTTACAAAAGCTTTATTACGTTGAGGCAAACGAGAAACGTTTTTACCCCTTTCTTTTGTTTAAATTATAATAAAAATATACTATTAAGTTATGTTTCTAGTTTTTAATGATTTCCTTTTTAAATTTTAGGGCAGAAGAATTAAATGCAGCATTATCTTCACTAGTAGTTAGCGATTTAAATGTTGAACATTCTTTACTGAATCCCTTAGCCGATGAATTCATACCAAGGAGCCATTTCATAGATTTGGGAACATCGTAAGCAGAGCACAGAAATAACACGGCAAAGATTAAAGCACAGTATCTACTTAAAGAAACAAGACCATCACCATTATTCTTTACACCACAAATCAATAAAAGTAAATTTTTGCTTCAGGTGGAAAAGTGTATTAAAATAAACACTAAGCAAAAAAAAACAAACAAAAAAAAATTAAAACTACAGAAAAACAAAACATAAAAAAAGCCAAAAAGTTATATATTTTTAAATTACAATATTTTACTCTTCAGTTTTTTTACTTTTAAAGAAGAAGAACCAACAAAACTTTAAGCTTGACTTATAGTATCGTGCATGAGTAGCAAATCAACGTACAAATTGCTTTATTCTATTCTATATATCCTTTTACAGCAAGCTTTTAAACCCTTGTTTTTGCTCCTCAATTTAACTTAGTAAAACTTAAATGTTTAAATGTGATAACCTTTGTAAGAAAAAATGCAAGAAAACTTCAGGATTTTTTGTTGTAAAAAAGTTAACTCTAATGCATCCTTCAATTACATACATCAAATACTTTTCGATATTGAAATTATATTTATAATTCTCTTTTAATTTTGCTCCATAAAAAATGTAGTTGTAATTTTTTCTTAATAGTTATAAACAAAAAAAAAACGAAACTTACGAAAATTTAAATTGAATTGAAATTTTTTGTTGTAAAATAATTTATAAAAATATGTGTTTTTTGTTATTTTGTTGTACACATGAATCCTCTTTCATTTTAAGATATTATCTAGCTTTCAATTAAAAAAGCTTTAGTGAGACTTGTAAAATAAATTGTAATTTAAAACCTAAAAAAATAAAAAAATCTAAAATGTAATGTATAGAGAAAATAATTTTGATTTACTTCAAAAATGTTTTTGATAAAAAAAAATCTAATTAATAATTAATTACAAAATATTTTCATAATGAAAATAAGAAAAAATGCTGTTGAATAACGGATCCTTAACAATAAATATTTTTAAATAACTTTGTAGCAGAAGCTCTAGATATTTCTTAAATTATTATTTAACTCAATGGAATTTCTAAAGCAAGCGAGCCATTTTGTTTATGTTCGCTTAGAAAGTTAAAACAACTCAAATTTGAGATCTTTACTGTATTTATTAAGATAAGAAGAGAATTTAAAACTTAATAATCTTAATGAAACAATTCTACCTAAAAGACTTTGCTAAAACAGCAAACATGTAAATTTTAATTTCCTTAATAATTGCAATTTTATTGTAATATGGGAGCGATATGAAGCAGCAACAAAAAAAATATGTTGTGAGATAAAAGTAAAAAACCGAAAAAAAATATTAAAAAAAAATAAAAGTATTATAGTCTATAACCTGATGTAATCAACGTGTTTTAATTTTTCGCATACTTTGAATATTTCTGTTGAATGAGTTCAACATCCGAATCGACTTGACACAAATAAAGGAAATTATCCAATTTTGTTATCAACATAATTGTTCCTTTATTGCAACTTTTTATACACTTCTTTCGTTGATGAATTGTAATCACGACAGAATTGAAGCATCTGGATCATGAAAAACATAATAAATTTGCTGATTTCGATAGAACGACTTGAAAACTATGTTGTCTTTGCCAAGAAATTATCTCTCTGGATCGGCAAATAAGCAAAATGTTCTGGTCTCAAGATAATCTACTAATTATTCAACACAGTGTGTTGACCAACATAAACAACTCTGCTCATATTTAGTAAAACAATATGACAATTTTCAGTTTCGTAATAGGCAAAATAAATTATTCGTACTGATTTTTATTCCTTGCAGTAATATTTTGTAAATTATTTTTTTCTGTGTATTCAGTTTCTGATATTGGTTGGAAACTCCAAACCAAAATATCGGAATACATAAAAAAAGTTAAAATAAAACAAACTATTTTATTACAACGGTCAAAGCCCGAGCAATAATGAAAATATTCTTTTTTAATAAAAAATGTTTCATAACGATAAAGTGTTATTATGAGATTTAGTTTTTCTTCGCGTTGTAAATAATTTTTTTTTTATAGTACATACACATAAAAATGGTTTATATAAAAGAAACTACTTGTTGCACTCAACAAGGATTTAAACCAGGAGCCCACAGCCTTGCGCAATTATCCACTGACGTCAGTTTTAAAGTAGCTACATATTTATAAACAAGAGACAAATCGGTTAATATTTTGACTCGAACTTGATTCTGATAGTTGGCAACGACATATTCGAATCTAACGGAATCATAAATATCATTTCTTTCGTATTGATAGCAGCAATTTGAGTCCCGAGGGAAATTTCATCAGTATGAGGAATAAAACTTATTATTCACATAAAACTAACTTAAAAAAAGTTTTTGAAAGACACTTAGTCTTTTATTACTCAAAAACAATGTATGAATCAAGTACAATCTGTAATGCAAGCTGTAATACTCATCATGCAAATAAAATAATTTAATTCTTAAACGTCAAAGCATGACACTAAGCATTGACACATGCTGATTAGATGTGCAACACTTATCCTTCATCGCGACGTTTAGAATTATATCAAGAACTAAATCAGGTATAATGCTTTAAGCCTAATTTCCATGCTATCTTTCTTTATACCATATCAGGGATATCAAATCAAATTTTTCTGAGAAAGAAAAAGCATGCGAACAGAACCTAATGCGCTTGGAGAATGCGAGAGTGAATAGCATACATTTGCTATCTTTATGGCATGTGATGTCCTCCCTGATATTTGATAAAATAAGATCAGATAAGATCACTTGGAAATTGGGCTTTATTCGGCTCGTAACTACTTTAATTCATACGCATATCTCCTAAGCACATGTAGATCCTATTGTGAAACATTGAGCATATTGTCTATATACTTTAAGCTATAGGTGAAACTTTAATTTTCAACTTTTACTTTCGGTTTTCCACAAGGAAAAAACAGTTAAGTCTGGAGTGGTATCCGCTAAGGCGGTAGTTGATAGTTGACTATCGCACTTTTGCTTTTTGTAAGAGGATTGTCTACTTGATAATCGCTTGCTTTATATGATATATATTTAGGCGTCGTTTTCAAAAACCGACAGACCTTAGCGGATACCACCCCTGATTTCGAAAAACACGGTCAATATCTTTAAGAGTCACTATCTTTTAACATTTCATTGCAAATTTACTTATTTCGAAAAACTGCTTTTAAAAAATCCGTCTTCTAGCTTTAACTGTTAGAAGTCCATAACATGATAACTAAGCCTCATACAAAAAAAAAAATGTGTGCCTACATCTTCTAAAAGTACAATTGGATCAACTATGAACAAATTTCAGAATCTCATTATATTTCGTTGAACGCTTTACATGGAATGCCCCTTATGATGTAATAAATTTAGGAAGAAGAGATCTATTATAGAATTGAATCATAGCCAAAGCCACAAGCTTGTAATTTAATTTGGCACCACTGGCCAATAAACATGGCGTCGTACAAATGAAAAGTCACTTTAGTTTGTCAAATTTGTTTTGCATAATTTTATTTTTTCTATTCTGCAGTGAGTTTTCAATAACATTTTTTTGATAAAGTTCACTTAAATATGTGATAAAACTCTGGAGAATAAAACACAGATTATTAATATTTAAAATTGGTAGTTTTTAGTGCTATTAACGTTCCAAAAGAGGGGAAGCAAAACAAGAAAAAAGTTAACGAATTCGTCGTCGTTTTGGTTTTCAGTTGCTAATGCTGTTTTTGGTGCAGGTGCTTGCGGAATCGATGTAATCGAAGAATTCATGAGTTAAACAACATTTGCATTTTAAGTAACCCACAACTTTGCAAATAACAAAATTGCCACATGCATGCATTGCAATAATTGAAAGGAAGGAATAGTGTCTTGAAATGAATTTCAAATTGAAATTACAAAATTTCCGTGCTATATTATTGTTGTAACAATCAGAGATCAGGAAAAGCGTCCAATAAAAGTTGTTTTTTTTTTTGCTGCAAAAAAAAGGAGTTAGGCCCACATCAAGTAGAAGATGAGTACGTCTGCTGCTGCTTCTTCTGCTGGTAGTTCACTGCTTGGAGGCAATCGCTCAGCTTCGTTTTCTACTACAAGTGGTGCACAACTTTCCAATGTGAACACAAACGCTGCACTTTTCAGGGAAATACACAAAAATACTTGGTTAAAAAGATTAACAGCGGATGGAAAGAAGGTTACTGTTGGACCTAAGGTAAATAAAGTTGTTCAAGAAAACCATTAAAGGTCTTAGCCATCTCTAACGTCTAAGTCATAAAATCAATTTTAAAAGAAAAGCGCTCTAATTATTTAAAGAAAAAAATTGAAAAGTGTTTAAGTGATCCATAGAAGATTCAGAGAAAGCTCTAGAAAATATACCCTACCTGTAAATAGTGTCTTAATCGATGACTTATCTATTGCAAACAAATCCAATAACTTTCTGCTCTATAGATAGAACTATAGCCAAGCCACTGGTCGCTTATAAGTAGTTTTCCTTATGATGGTATAAATTTTTTCCAGTCTCTTGGTTCTTTGTCGTGTATGACGTGTTGAGACGGATTTCCGAGTTAAGTTCTCAAAAATTCCCTTAAACATGTCTCCGATATCGTATAACCCGTATTAGTTATCTATGATCGCTCAATATTTCTCGAGGTAATAATTGCATTGATAATATATCAATGCAAATTTGGCCACAATGGGATGCTAAGCTAAAAATTAGAACTAATACCACACACTAGCTGGGTTGCTTAGTGGCCGCTTTTGACGCGGCCAAGCCGTTAATTGAATATTAAAGCCGTTAACCTTGTAGCACAACATAATCGCTTAGTTTTTTTTTCGTTGGAAAGGTTGTGATAAAAAGGTGGGACATGTATGCTTTTCTTTCAATAGTAGGTGGAGCCACGCTCTATCGGAAAAAAACGTTTCCACGGCTAAACTATTGGACCGATTTTGATGAAATTTTGTTTGGTAATAGATTGAAACCTAAGAAAACTTTAAGTTCCTCAGGGGGACGTGACGCAGCTCTTAATGAGAAAAAACACCTTCACGGCTGAGCCGCTTCACCAAATTTGATGAAATTCGGTATGGAGATAGGTTGAATTGTTAGTAAAGAAATTTTTTCTGAGAGGGCGGTGCCGCGCCCCTAACAGGAAGAAAAGTTTATACTGGTAAGCTAATGGAACGATTTTGATGAAATTTGGTATAGAAATAGATTGAATCATGAGGATAGTATTTGTTTTAAAGTGAACGGGCCACGCTACCGATATATTTTTTTAAGTGGATTGCGCTATACCCTGAACTGGAAAATATTTTTTCTTAGCTAAACTAATCGACGGATTTTGTTTTAAATTTCTATGGAGATAAATATGTTTGTACATATGTATATTGAACTCTAAAGGAGAGATAGGCATAAGGCAATATGATACCATGAAAAAATAGTTATTTTATGTCAGTTTCTCAATGCCAAAAAGTATTTTTGTTTTGTCACTGTAGTGGTTGAATTTCAACCACTGGGCGAACACTAGTTAATGTTATTTAATTTTGGGGAGACCGTTAATTCCTTGCTTTTAACTTTTCCGCACTAGACATAGTTCGTCAGACGTTATAGTTATAAATGGCCACTGCCTCATCGGCAGACATACGGATATATTACGTGTTTGGTCTTTGACGACACAAAACACTTGGTTCGTTTTTTTTATAACCTACACCGAGGGTGTTGATTTTTTTCAAATATTTTCCATATTGTTTTGACTTTTAACTTTTTCCAATATATCCCAGATATATAGATATTCGTTTGACTTTTTCAACCTCTTTTCTTTTTCTTCATACGATTTTTTCAGCGATTTTGAATTGATTTATCATTTCTTAACCCCTTTCAATATTTTCCATATTTTTTCGACTTTTTCAGTCTTTTACAACTGTTTTAACATTTTCCAACTTCTTTCAACCTTTTTTACATTTTAAATTTGTTTCGACTTATTCAACCTTTCCAACGTCTTTTAACATTTATTTAAAAGCGACTTTCAGTGCAGTGTAGGGTATGTGAGTTTCGGCCTGGCCGAAGATAATACCTAAACTTGGTTTTTTTATGATCTGGCTTACATGTTAGTATAGGTCAGCTATTTAGCTTTGTTACGAAATCTGGTTGGTTCAATGAGAGGGTATAGTTAAATACCCTGTGATATCACAATGTTCAACATTAGTTCTAAGTGAGTCGGTTCTTAAACTGATTGCCACTCCTACCTTACCTAATTGCATTGATGAACTTAGACATAACATGAGAGAGACAATTTTAGATGAAAATGTTGGTACTCGTATTAAATGTAATTATGACAAATGTCATTTGTTTCCGAAGCCAACGAAAGATAAGTAACAATCATAATATTCTTTACAATGGAGTTACATAGCTCATCTAGTGGATATTCATTTCAATTTTTATGTGTGGCCATTAAAATTTATTAACAGGTTTCAGTTATAGTGTTCACTAAATAGCAAAAAATTTAAGTTTCAAGTTTTATAATACTCGATTTGTAGATATTTTATTTCTTGTTCTCGATCACATCGATATTAAATAAAATTTTCAAGTTCTGATCAATATAAATTTTTAATATAATATTATTTGCAAATCTAAATGAATACCATGTACCATTTTGCCGCTCAAGCTATTGCGCTCCGGGCAGATGCTTCTTCCCTTCTAGCTCCACTACTAAAATAAAAGATAAACAAGCGGTTTTCAAGTTATAAGCGATCTGAAAGACGATTAGATATTGTATTTTATAAGTACAACAAAGCCCGTCAATAAATGAAGTTATGAATCTATGATTTGTCGATCTATAGATGTCTGAGACAAAAATAAATAATAGCAAAAAATTCTTCAATTAATGAAATTATATATCTGTGATTTGTCAATCTCTAAATGTCTGAGACTATTAGTCTGTTTGTATGAATCTATGAATATCGTTACGTTTTACGTGGCTAGCTTTTTTTTAAATTGTGTTTTTATTGGTTTTAGAGCATTGTATAAAAAGTTTTGAGACGGACCAATCGTTTGCGCTGTTTTTCGTTGCCTTTTTCCTTCATTTCGTATTTTGTTAATGATAGCTCTTCTTTTGTACAAGGCTTAGGTCGGCCCATATTTTTCTCAATCTAATATTTGTTAAGTTAGAGAGTTTTGATGAATTTATATGATGGCGCTAAATTTAATTTTCTCTTCAAAAAATTACGACACAAGTGGTGAGACATTTTCTTGAAATCACCAACAATGAGATTTTCAAATTTACCAATTCAGAATATAAAGAATACCAATTTTTTTTTATTTGAGGTCTTTTTGTCAACACAGTTTGCTCGATTGTTTTAGGATAACACATATGTACCTACAGTTTACTTATTGCTTCCTTTTTTTTAGAAATCAGAAAGAAGTTGGGTCGTCTTCTGTGTTCATGATGATTCTAAAGCTTTACTTGAAGGTTATGCAGAGCCACGACAAGCAGCTTCTCATAATCCTGAGTGGGTTGTCTCTATGCAAGAAACTCAACACATCTCTCATGCGCTGATACCCAACTCGCATGAATTTGAGTTTGTGGTTACGTTGAGCCATGAAGTCGTGCGTTTTCATGCCATGTCATGGTAAGTTGGGCACGAGTTTTATTAATTACTTGACGTTGGCTTTGTTAACATTTCATTTTGCTTTTCTGCGTTTTTATTTTATTTTAATAAATAAAGGGAAGTTATGCAAGAATGGGTCGAAACTTTGCGCTCTAAATTACGTGAAATGAAAATTCTTTCACCGAGGGAAAATCTTTATACAAAGTTACCTGAAATACGTGCTCCACTTTTGCCAACAAGAGATCCTACATCACCTCTACCAGCGCCACCACCGGTGCCTGCAGCTTTGGTACCTGGTGTTGAACGTGTTGTGCCTCAAAGTGTCTTGCATTCCATTGATATGACAGCTTTATCAACGACAGCAGCTACATCTGAACCATGTGCAAGTGTAGCGTCAACAGGATCGACAGCAACTGCATCAACTGCAACTTCAACATCTTCATCAATATCTAATAATTATTTTTCCAATAATCAAACTATTCAATCTTTGTCTGCGATGACTCCCCATTCATCACAATTTTTTAATACATCCCCTCCTAATCTGACTTCAATGTCAAATACTTTATCACAAAATTTACTAAATATGCTTTCGGATCCCATAACTGCATACAGCGAACAATTACATGGCAACAATTTAACAAGTGACATAACTTCGGCGACAAGTTTTAATGAAGAATTATTAGATTCTCCCAAACACAATTCTTTAAACGGAGACCAAGCCACATCTATAGAATCAATTGAGTCGAACAATGAGATTCTTATAACAAATGAAAATAGTTTCCGTCTTGATGTTGGAAATACTGAACGAAACTCTTTTGGTATGTATTAGTCCAGGAAAAAAATTAACTATCGAAAAATAGCGAATTCGCTTGCAAAATTTTAAATTATACATATAATTCAATAAAATTCGATTTTCTTATAAAATTTATAAAGTATATACAAAGTGTCTCTCTAAAAAATTGAACAGAGTATTTCTCGAATATAACAAATATAGGGAGTTAAAGGCATAATATATAAAAATTTGATAAAACACGTTTTTCTAAGGAGAGCTGAAGCCTCTGACCCAAATGCACAAGAACTTAAATTTAGATTTAATGAACCGCTCCTGTCATTTCCTCAAATAAAATTGTAAGAATAGAATTTTGCAAACGAAATATCTCTTATTCCTGAACTTATTTATGGATAGAAATTTTTATAGATTTTAACTTTCTTTATTTCAGACCAAAATAAAGCTTTGGAAAATTCAACGCAATGCGAAAAGAAAGCTATAAGGTACGTTTTGAAGCATTTATATGATTTTTTAAACTTTCATGCAGATAAGATACATATATTTAAAATATTGCATTTTTAACAACGCAGTCTGGTGGAAAGATTAGACCCCATATCCTTCCATCAAATCGCATACACAAATTAGGCAGCAGAGTCTGATCTTTGCGTCTCAGTCTCAAAATGGAAAATGTAGCAAAATTGTTTCTATTTACACACACCAAAGTAAAGCGTCAAATTCCCACTTCGGAATATTTCTTTAAGTTGTGTAAATGCTAATTTCAATCTTCTTAATTAGAACAACTGCTGCGAAGCACTCCATTTTGTGTGAATAAAAGCGACGATGTAATTTGGCATCGTTTGCAATCTTAAAAATCTTTTATCAAAAAACTTCAGTATAGTAAATATAGAAAATTTAATAGAACAAAATCAAGATTGGGAAATTTAAGGATACTGTACTTTCCGGCATTCTAAAAACTTAAAAAACTTTGCGTCAAAACATTCATAAGCGCCTTAAAGTGTAAAAAGCGATCTGTAGAAGGAATTACTTTTCGGAAAAAAATCTTATGTAAAAGTTGTACTTTCATTAATCACTGCTGAATTGATGAATGCCTTATATCCATGTAAAGAAGTGATTGAGCTAGGTATGTCAGAAGCTCTAGAGAAGCATAGTTCAGAAATGAATGATATTTTATAAAAACCTCGATCTGAGTGAATTTTGAAATCATGAATACGTTTTATAAGTCTGACAACGCTGTTTAAAAAAAAAAAAAATTATAATAATTTTACGTTAAGAATTCTGTAGCAACAAGCAATAACAGCTTAAGTCGAACTAAAGCCCTCAACCTATAGAGTCCGTCATATTCGTTACGTTAAAGAATACAACTCACAAGACGAAAATGAAGGAAGAAGGCGGCCTGCAACGCATTTAAAGTCAAATAAAAAATCAAAAAAAAAGCTTTTTGAATGATTAATTTCATTATTTCTCCTTTATACTGCGCATTAATATATTTCTTAAACATGAAAACAATTTTAATTTTCTTATCTCTCTTTTTTTTCTGTTTCGCACAAACTCACATATGTCAAAGTATTCAACGTACATCAAAAGTTAAAAGTTGCCCAACTTCTTCCGTTGCGTTGACGGATAAGTTGCGAATAGGCCGCACTTCATACAAATGCATACATTTCATCTTAGCTGTCAGTTGTAAACTTTGACGCAACGGACTTGATGGACTCTATGGGTTCAGGCCTTAAGATGAAAATCCGAAACAGTATATAAGTCACATGCTTATTCACAAAAGCTATGTTGCTTTGCCTTGTGATTATATATCGACTTACTGTTCAACCTAAATTAGAGCGTTGGGCGTTGACTTTGCCAGCGCAACGCTTTGGAGTTCAGCGCTGAGCCTAAATAAGAGCGTAGCGTTAAATGTCATGTAGAGTTTATTTGTTTACTGTTTGTGACAAAACAAAAATCAACATATGAAAATAAAAAAATAGCTGTAAACGCTCTGTCAAAATTGGAAAATCGAATACGCTGGCGTTAGAGCGTTGATTATTTCGGTTGGCTTCATATAAAATGTATGTGCATGAGAGAATTTTGACAGCAAAACGACGCTGGCGCTCCAATTTAGGTTGAACAGTTAAGCTGTTATTGCTTGTGACCACAGAATTTACCAAGTTTTGGGGCTGAATACAGATTGTAAGTTTTGTCACTTGAAATGTTCACGAAATAATACGAACATTCGCTACTAAAAACAGGTATTTTGGGGTTTAACTCTTAAATTTAAAATCTCATTTCTTCATAAAAAAAAAACCAACAACCTTTTATTAAGTTAAATATCTACAGTAGCAAAATATTTGCATATAAATAAAATTTACAAAATTTCATTGACAATATTTTGGTATTTTTCCTCCAACACCTTCAAAACTTCCCACATTGTTTCACTATTCCCGTTTTGCGTATTTATAAAAATTTGTCGCAAAACTGAAAAACACTTCAGTTTCACCAGCTTTAGTTGCAGGCGTTGAGCCCAACTTTGCACCCGCAAACGTCGATCATATTTTTCTCTCAACTTTGTTTTACTCTTTGCGAATTTACCACTGACGTGACGTGCAATTAGTGATTTTCTTTTATTAAATTCCTTTTCAAAAACTTTATTAAAAGCCAGTTCAAAATTATGGTCGGATTTTTTTATGTGTTCATAAAAATCGGCATCATCGGAAAAAATTTTAAAAACTTTTTCAAATATCTTAAACGATAAATTTTGCTCATTATTATCTAAATCTTTTGAAATGCCTTCAATGGCTTCCCGAAATGTAGTTTTTAAACTGTTGAATTTGAAATTTTTTTCTAATTCATATTTTTCGGCAATTTCTTTTAACTTAAAATTTTCAATTTGTTTTTCTGTTAACTGCAGTCGCATCGTTTCTAGTTCATGTCGCAAAAGAGCGTTTTCTGCTAGAGTTTCATTTTCCAAACATTCCGAAATTGTATCAGCTTTTGTTAATTCTGTTTTGGAAATATATATCTCTGGTTTATGATGTGACGCGAATGTCTCCGTTTCAGTTTGTTCAGTAATAAAACTTCGACTGCTATCCAGCTCTCGCAATACACAATTCAGATCTCTATTACGATTTTGCATATCTGTAAAAGGTGAACCCAAATAGCCATATTCTTGCAATTGTTGTTGCATCAAAGAGCACAAACAGTTTCTTGCAATTTTTTCTGTTTTCGTGGTTTTACCAAAAACTTTCAGCCATTTGCGACACAACTCAAGATCACTCGCTTGATTTTGTTTTAATACTAAGTCCCGTAAAGTTTGCAATTGTTCTTTGTAGAGCTTATCTAAAGTGTCGTTGTTGATTTCATATTCGCTACTTTCATTGCTGCAGTATGATGAATTATTCATTTCTTTAAATTGTTTTGACTTTAAAATATATGTTATTGATTTATCTTTTGACTTGAAATTCAAATCAATATTTTTTTTTTTTGAGTGAGTAAAATTTTATAAACTAAAACTTTCCCAGGTTTCATGCATCCTTAAGATGGAGTTTAATTCCAACATATTGAGAATGATCTACATATTTCTGCACATTTGTTTAACCAAACAATTATATGTTGCTTCGTTAGAGTTCGATTAAATTTTATTTTTATATTGTTTTGACCTTGTCATTATGTATGAAACACAATATCATTCAATTGGTCGTGGCGCCTCTTTCAATCCATATAACGTTTAGATTGAAATTTTCAGCTAGTTATCATACGGTCATGGCTCTCAGCAGGGACGGTAACGGTCGCTCCCTTCTCACTTTCAAAGAAATACGAGCCAATGGCAAATTTTTATGATACTATAAGGGCTTCTCTATGGTCAGTGTGCGTTTTCAGAGTCTCTTATACGGAAATTTTTCTTATTCACTTTTCCACCGAGCGAAAAATGAGCTTAATCGCTGAAGGAAATTATCATTCAATACCTTTTATTGCAGTACCCAATCGGTGTATCTTCTGCGCGGTTTATGATCTTTAATTCTTACATAATATGAATTTTATATGGATGACGATGTACTTCGGTGACATGTACACTCAATTCTCTTTTTATGCGATTTCAAAGCTATGCGGTTTTTCTGTAAGATTTTTTTATGGAATTTATAAGTAGTTTTTATGTGAGCTGAGTAATTGTATTTCTGGGTAACAGGAACTTCATAAATAATTACAAAAAGAGTCGCAGAGTTTAATAGCTTATTTTTTTTTGTCAAAGCAGCAGACCCTTCAGCAATTAATATTAACTAAGGATCTATTGATGAAGAAGTAATCACGTCACATAATGCACTGAATATCTATAACAGTAGCGATAGAGAATTGGAACCAGTTTACAATCGGTTGCGAGCATTGTCAGAAAGCGAAGATAATGAACAAATACATATGAATAGTTTTCTTTCTTCAAAAGATGTAAAGTAAAGTGAAATAACTATAATGAATTAATAATACATATTGTAAATTGTTAACTCTTCCATTCTTCAAACATGTTTAGGTGTTCACCACGTTAATTTTTTGTGTATAGATTTCGACTTTTCTAAAAAAATTCATGGTCAATTGCCCTTAACTCTATTTTTTTAAGTTGCCTTTAGTTCTTTTTTTATTTTGCTGCAGATTTGTATATTCTATTTAAGAAAAATAAATAGATTCCTCAGTACAAAAAATACAAATTTTCTGATTTACTATTTAACTAAATAAGACTTCATTACATTTTAAATTACTGCGAAAATCCTTATGAAAATAAATGCAGTCTCTTATATTTCCTCTGTATTTTCTAAATGTTTTGATTAAAACAATTAGTCAACTTTCCGAAATTTTTAAGGCCGCAAACTTCACGCTCTCATTCTCTTGGAAATGCGGACACTACACGACAACAACAATTGGCTAACGATGCCGTCAATATCAAATCGCAAACGAAATCTTCCATTAGCAATAATATCACCTTAGAACCAGAAATAACCCAAGAATCTGAAATAACGCAAACAAATACAACAACTGCAACAGATCCAGAAACAAATATAACAATTATACAGGTTACTAATGCCCAAGAAAAACCTCTTACAGAATATGCAAACAATAAACAAAATAAAAATTTGGAAAAAACAATAGCAGGAACAGCAGAAGATATTTTTACATTTCCAGAAAACTCCGAAATTTCAAAGCATGAAGAATACAAAAGCAACGTACAAATAATTCCGTCCAATTCAAACAACAGTAGTACAATTCAAGTGATCGGACAAAATGTTACGACCGTAGCTAACCAATACTCAACGCCTGTAAAAAAAAATTTGCCACAATCATCGACTGCTGTAACAACTCTTGAAAGCTCCATATCTGAATCATCTGTGTTTTCAACTCCCGGATCGCATCTAGAAAATCATAAAATAACAACCGTACATGTTGGTGACTCCGTGACAGCTACTGCGGTTCCTTCATTATATGGTACTTGTTACACGAATCATGGATCTTTAGCAGCATCAACAACACCAGTGCTTTCAAAAAAGATAATACTATCAGCAAATACATCGGGCATTACTAATATCACAGTAAATACTACAGAAACCAGCACACTCGCAGTGACAGTCACAAAAAGCAATGCTACTGCTTCTGATAGCAATTTAAGATGTAATGTAGGAAATGTGCGCTATGAAAAAGTCTTTCTATCATCTAGTTTACCAGTTGTAAAAGCAGATAGTGAGGAAACTCCAACAACAACAACACTGAGTGCAGCTACTACAAGAGCTACAATACCGCCATTGCCACCAAAAATGACTACACATCTAAGTTCACCTCAGCGTCAACCGAACTCCATTCCGAAAATCGATAGACTGAATCTTACAGCTGCGTCCTCATCATCACTTCCATCTTCACCAACACCTATACTAGCGTTTTGCGCATTATCAATTCAAACACAAAAACCATCTACGTCTGGACAAGTGCTAACCCCATCTTCTCATGCATCTGTGATGCGAAATAGTTCTAAACAGTTGCAACCAGCACCTAAAGCAGATAATGGCAGCGAGAGTCCATCCATGCAACGTAAAATGTTAACACCTAATCACTATGGTGTTACCACTGCTGATACACCACCAGTTCCGACACGAACGAGATTTCTCACTCGTGGTCTCACAGAAGCTGTAATTACCGCGCGGCCAAGTCGTAAAGATTTTTGTTCACCAAAAACGAAAGCTGTAGGAAGAATAGAGCAACATATTAGCAGCAGCAACGATTGTAACGCAACAACTTCTAACAATAATATTGAAACCATAACTTCGGTAAATAACTGTGAAATTAGTCCATCACAAACACATTCTGTTGTTGGTCGCACAAGATCTGAATCGCTGGAGCTGCGCAGACGTAGCTCCTCTACATCTGAGGCACAAACTCAAAGAACACGGGCCGTCACAAACAATAATGAATTTATTCCTAATCGTCCTGCCTTGGGTGCAGCTGCAATGCGCATGCAACAACCTCCACACTCATTTCGAAATTTAGAGAATGGTTCTTTATCTCCATCAATTGCTGCTACTTCATCTGTGACAAAACGTATGACGTTACGTGAGCAACAAGTTATGCAATTACGACGTGAAATTATGCATCCAGGTGGTGTTAGATTGCAGCTGCGGCGCAAAGACTGTGTAGGGTCTATTGCTTGGGTCGATGCATTCGGTGCTATATGGTAGGAATTTCTTAAATAGCGTTTTAATTATTGTAAAAACATCATAGTTTTCTGTACAGGGTCGCTGGTTGGAAACAAAAAGAACATCCGGTTCTTTACAATGCATTACACATCGGTGATCAACTCTTATCAATCGCTGGTATATCGATAAATACAGCAGCTGAGGCGAATAAAGTTATACGCAATACAAACACCCTTTTTGTAAATAAATGAGATTAATAAAAACTTAAATATTAACAAATAATTTATTTTTCTAGGTAGAAGTTTTAATACGACGCATACCATTTGGACGAGGATATGCAATACGTCGCGATCGTGAAGGGCAATGTTTGGGCTTAATTAGAGACGGCAATACTTCTACTATTGTAGACGTTGTGCCAAATAGTTTGGCAGCTAGACATGGGCTACCACCTAAGGTAAGTTTTGTATTGTGTCACTTTGTTAATAAAAGTAAAAACAAATAGGGATGAGTATATCGCCTAACACCCCCAGCGGCAAATATGTTATACACAATATCGATGAATAGTTATACTCGTTGTAGGCAGTAATGCTCACAACTCCAGCCACAACTGTAAATTCTGTTTACAAAGGCTTTTGACAGTAGGCAGCTTGTCTACATCTCTATATACAATGTGTAGCAAGGGAAAGGCAGACTGCCTTAAAATATCGCTTACTAAATGCCTGTATAGTTTACTGAGTTGCCTACAGCACCATATACAAAGCAGGCAGCCAGCAAGCAAGCTGCCTACTTCTCCATATACAAAGCAGGCAGCCAGCAAGCAAATAAACAAAATATCACAGTAACAATTTCATTTGTAAAACGTACAACACAAAAGGTATAGCTTTTCATACATGAAAAATCAGAGTACTTCATCAATTTGCCGCTGGGTCCTTACGTGCTTGTAGAGAAGTTTTTTTTTTATTTAAAAACTTTCAAACTAAAGTCTGTCTTTTTATTTTCAAATGACTTTTTTTAATGAGAGAAAAAAAAGGACGTTAAACATTTCCAGCGGCAAATATGTTGGTAACAGCACCGATGTACAGTAAAACTCTTTGTAGGCAGTAATGTCCACAAATCTTGCCACAGCCTTAGCTTATTTTTACAAAGCGATGACCGCTGGACATCACTACTCTATTGAATTGAGCCGTTTATTTGTGAGGCTTATATGTTTTAAATTTATTATAGTTATTTGTTACTCTTATATGCATTTACGAATAACACTATTTTTAATTTTCGTTGAATAAAAACACAATTTACCTCTCCTACTAACTACAGACTGATAGTGAGTGCTGTGAGCATTATTGTATACAAAGGGTGTTTCAATTCATCCGTGTTGCTTATAATATATTTGCCACTGGGTATATTCCCAGAATGTCCGGCGAAAAGAGGCACATTTCAGATTTCTAACCGAAAAAAGTTACATACTCAGAATCAAACGTTTTTCTTAATTACAATTAAAATAAATTTTATCTTTTAAGGCTCAATCTTGTGATGGATCGACACTGACTTTTTGGATGCTTACCGAAATCAATGGGCGAACGTTGAATTTATTTTTTAAAGAAAATGAAATACGTGATCGTTTGAACTCAGTAGGTCGAGATATATCAATAATGGTGCAACCATCCGACCTTATAACAAAATTAAAGAAACAATTGAAATCTCTGCGCGGCTACAAGGATTATCTTGTGCAATAATTTATCAATTATTATTTCTCTTAATTAAGTCATAATTTTTAATATTGAATCAAACATAATCAAATAATGATGAAAGTGACTCATTTAATGCATGCAATCCGTTCTAAACACATATACACATTCCATTTACTCAACTTTTTAACTAAAAATATATACACACATTTATACATACATACATATGTACATATATATGAATATTTACTTAAATATTATGTATCTAGGCTTATAAAAATGGAAAGGAATTTATAACAAACTGCGAATATATAACATTTTTATATAATTATATATCAAATCTATTCACAAAAAAAAGACTTAACTTAAAAATATCCTGTTTCATATTTTTTTCTATTTTTTACTCCTTCAAGTATTATACGAAAACTTGAGAGGCATTGAAAATAATTCTCAAACGTTTTTCATATATATATATGTAATGTTTATTGTATGTACTTTAAAAGTATTAACAATTTTTAAAGAAATTGATTCGATTCTATATGATTTGTATTTTTTATTTATTTAATTTTGATGCAATATTAGTAGTGCCTATTTTTACAAAAATTTCCTCAAACTAATATACAAAATATCAAGTGATTTATTCTTGTATATTTTACTATCTGTATTATTTTTTCTAAATTTATGTTTACCAAGTAAGTTAATTTTTTTGTAGAAAAAATATTAAAAAATGTATTAGAGTAACTCATTATTAAAGAAAAAAGTTATGCTCCCAAATATTATATTCACAAACTGTATTCTTTGCCGCATGTACAACATTCTGTTTCCATACACGAAAGTTTACAACACTTGGATCCAATTCGGAATAAATAAAAATTGGCATTGAGTTCGACATAACCCAAATGGTTCCTTGTTCATCAATCTTAAAAAAATAAATAAATTGTATTGTGTACATATATTTAGTACGAGGGCAGTTCAATAAGTCAGTGAAAATCGCACGAAATAACATAATTGTAAAAAAGGAACCCAAAATTTCTGGTCTAACTCAGTTCGAAAGCTAATTATCTATAACTTTTTGAAACGAAAAAACACTTCTAAACCAAAACTAAACTGGATAAGCAATATGAGAGTTTTCACCGTCGATTGGAATAATTTTCAAGTGGTACAATGAATTTCATTTTGCCCGTAGAAGCACAAAAGATCCAAATTTTTCGGTACAGCCCAGAAGATAACTATACCAGAAATGATTTTAAAAATCCGCAAAGTGGTAGGAAATGATCAAAGATTGAAATTGTGCGAAATTTCTAGCGCTACGGACATCTCAGTCAGTATACTTACTTACTTGGGTGGCCATAAGAACCCGTTACCGGGTTATGGCCGACCTCAAAAGCTCTCTCCAGGCGCCTCTGCTTTGCGCGCGCCTTCTCCAATCATTCACACCAAGCGTGGATAGGGTTTCCTCGGCTTGGTCTTTCCATCGGAGGCATGGTCTTCCTCTTCGTCGTCGCCCAGCGGCTTCCGCATCAAACACCTTTTTCGCCGGAGCTTCTTCGTCCATACGCACAACATGTCCCAGCCAGCGCAGACGTTGGATAGTGATGCGCTTGACTATGTCAATGTCAGCGTAGAGCTCGTACAGTTCGTGGTTCATTCGAATACGGTAGTCATCGCCGACGTGAACAGGACCGAAGATTTTGCGAAGAATTTTTCTCTCAAACACCCCAAGCGTGGCTGCATCAGTCTGCGACACAACCCATGCTTCTGCGCCGTAAAGTAGCACGGGTAAGATGATCGTCTTGTAGAGTGTCAGTTTTGTCGGGCGAGAGAGGTCTCTACTACTCAATTGCTTACTGAGACCATAGTAACACCTATTAGCAAGAGTTAGTCTTCGCTTTATCTCCAGGCTGACATCAATTTGAGTGTTCACGGCGGTGCCAAGATAGGTGAATTCCTTGACAACTTCGAAAGTATAGTTGTTCGCAGTAAAAAAGGATCCAATACGCCGCGTCTCCCTGTTTGTGGACAGCATATACTTTGTTTTGCCCTCGTTCACCGTCAAACCCACTTTCGCTGACTCTTTTTCGATAGCAGAGAACGCAGCAGTAACATCTTGCTTACAACGTCCAATGATATCAATATCATCGACAACCCATGCTTCTGCGCCGTAAAGTAGCACGGGTAAGATGATCGTCTTGTAGAGTGTCAGTTTTGTCGGGCGAGAGAGGTCTCTACTACTCAATTGCTTACTGAGACCATAGTAACACCTATTAGCAAGAGTTAGTCTTCGCTTTATCTCCAGGCTGACATCGTTTTGAGTGTTCACAGCGGTGCCAAGATAGGTGAATTCCTTGACAACTTCGAAAGTATAGTTGTTCGCAGAAACAAAGGATCTAATACGCCGCGTCTCCCTGTTTGTGGACAGCATATACTTTGTTTTGCCCTCGTTCACCGTCAAACCCACTTTCGCTGACTCTTTTTCGATAGCAGAGAACGCAGCAGTAACATCTCGCTTACAACGTCCAATGATATCAATATCATCGGCATATGCAAGGAGCTGGACACTTTTGTAGAAAATAGTGCCATTACGATGTACACTGGCTCTTCGCAACACCCCTTCCATCACAAAGTTGAAGAGGTTGCAGGATAATGGATCGCCCTGTCTGAAACCTCGTTCGGTATCAAATGGTTCGGAGAGGTCCCTTCCTACTCTGACGGAGCTGGCTGTGTTGCTCAACGTCATTCTGCAAAGCCGCACCAGCTTCGCAGGTATACCGAACTCAGACATGGTGGCATACAGGCAATCCCGTATCGGGCTATCGAAAGCTGCTTTAAAATCGATAAAGAGATGATGGGTATCGATCTGTTTTTCGTGGGTTTTTTCCAGGATTTGACGTAGTGTGAAGATCTGGTCTATGGTGGACTTACCAGGTCTAAAGCCGCACTGATAAGGCCCAATCAGTGTGTTGGCAAACGGCTTAAGTCTTTCACACAGTACAGTCGACAGGACCTTGTAAGAGATGGCAAGAAGACTAATTCCCCGGTAGTTAGCGCAGATTGTCGGGTCACCTTTCTTCAGTACAGGACAAAGGACACTGAGATTCCAATCGTCGGGCATGCTTTCAACTAGCCATATTTTGCAGATGAGTTGATGCATACACCCTATCAGCTCATCGCCGCCGGTCTTGAACAATTCAGCAGGCAGGCCATCGGCACCAGCCGCTTTGTTGTTCTTAAGTCGTTGGATCACAACTCGTACCGCGTCATGGCTAGGTGGTGGTACGTCCACACTATCGTCGTTGATTGGTGGCATCGGGTTAATTTCTCCAAATGCGGGATTGGTGGAGTCATTGCCAGCAAGCAGCTTGGAAAAGTGTTCCCTCCATAATCTCAGTGTACCCTGCGTATCCGTAACCAGATTTCCATGTTCATGTTTACAGGTTGATGCTCCGGGCTTGAAACCTTGGGTCAGACGCTTGACTTGTTGGTAAAATTTTCGAGCATCATTCCTGCCCCGTAACACTTCGAGTTTCTCACGCTCGTGCCTTTCCTGCTCTCGTTTCTTGCGTCTGAAAAGGCGCCTCTCATCCTTTCTCTTTTCCCGGTAGTTTTCGTGCACGGCTCGCGTTGTTGCTGACTGCAGGGTTCTTTTGTAGGCGGCGTTTTTCACTGCAGTGGCTTCGCGATACTCCTGGTCATACCACTGATTTCGCGGAAGTGGGCGTCGGAAACCAATGACTTCCTCAGCGGCAGAGCGCATGGAGCGGGATATATGCGCCCAAAGCCCACCGGCATCATCGGGTAGAGAGTCAGGGTAAGGAGCAGTTCTGAGAGGCGAGCGGAATAGGCTTCGGCCGTCCGATGTGATTGCAGCTTAGCGACGTCCAGCTTTCGTTGCGTACCAGAGCGTACATCCTTTGCATTGCACAGCCGCATGCGTATCTTGGCTGCAACAAGATAATGATCGGAGTCAATATTGACTCCCCGGAACGTACGAACATCTAGCACGCTGGAAGCATGCCTTCCGTCGATCACAACATGATCGATTTGGTTGCGTGTTTTCTGATCAAGGGACAGCCAGGTGGCCTTGTGGATATCGAGGTGTTGAAATCTGGTGCTACTTACTACCATGTTTCGCGCCGCGGCGAAGTCGATCAGCCGTAGACCGTTGTTTGAGGTGGTCTCGTGAAGGCTGAACTGACCGACAGTGGGGCCAAATATACCTTCTCTTCCGACCTTTCCGTTTAAATCCCCGAGTACAATTTTAACGTCATGGGCCGGGCAGCGGTCGTATACTTCCTCGAGTCTCGCATAGAAGGCATCTTTGACAGCATCGTCCTTTTCCTCCGTCGGGGCGTGCGCGCAAATCAAGCTGATGTTGAAAAATCGAGCCTTGACGCGGATCGTAGCCAACCTTTCGCTCACAGGTGTGAACCTGGAGATATGGTGGCGAAGTCTCTTGCTTACTACGAATCCGCATCCCAATTCGCGCCTCTCCGCATGGCAGCTGTAGTAGATATCGCAACTTGCTTGCTTAGAGCAACCTTGTCCTATCCATCTTATTTCCTGGATGGCGGTGATGTCAGCCTTAATTTTTCCGAGGGCATCCGCCAATTCGATAGAGGCACCTTCCCTATTGAGGGTCCGGATATTCCAGGTGCATATTCTTAAATCATAGTCCTTTTTTCGTTTGCAGTGGTCGTCAACGTTGAGGGGTTCATATCCGAGGCTTTTTTAGTCTTCATTGGAGTGTTCTTTTTACGTGGCGGGTACCAAACCCTGCGCACAACCCAGTTTACTTCCAGGGAGGACACGCTGCACACATTCGCTCACTATCTCAGCGGATGCGGAGATAGCTACCCAGATGGAGCCGCGGGGTTGCTGTGTGTCAACTTGCTAATGGTTGGCTCAGAGATCGCTCTGGCAATCCCCAGGTGGAAAGCAATCAATCAATCGTAACGTATGTACGCTATATAGATCCATATCGAATATCTTGAAAAAGGCATAACGATTACAGACGAATATTATAACTTATTGGACCGTTTCAATGACGTTTTGAAGCAAAAAAAAATCTTGATTTGGTGAAACAACACAAGAGTTGACACTTGTCGTCTTCATGACGACATTTTGTAAATTGCGGTACGACTTGCTTCCACATTTAATGAATTTTACAGATTTCGCACCCTGTGACTTCCTGTTTTCAAACGTGAGGAAATGGCTCAGTGGAAAAGGGGCTCAAACGATGAGGTCATCATTTAAACAAACACATATTTTGTTAGGATTTTTCCAAAGGGACTCAAAAATTCGAGCTATGTACTTTTAATTTTCTTTGACTTATTGAACCTGCATATCATGTATTTTGTTACCGTTAAATCACTTGGGTAAATCATGCGTTGTGGGTCTTGTGCAACAGTACCATGATTAGCTGCCGAAAATGGTTTATTAGTGTTCCAGCAGCCCACGCCATTACGTTGAATTTCATCATAAAAAATAATACCGGTACTTGGATCATACTCATGCATAGTTGACTGGTGATTTGCACCGCGATTTCCCAAAATTTGAAAATCGTTGCCATGTTCAGAACGCATGGCATTAGCTTCATTTTGTAAAACCTCGTTAGATACCATAAATTCATTTGTGCTTGCCATTGCATGAAAATAAACGTTTTTGAATCCATTCGCATTAGGTGATCCAACAGTTACTGAAAAAATACCATCATCCCATCTAAAAGTTTGGCCGCCAACATTAAGATCACCACCAAGAGGATCAAAATTAAAGTAGTTATGACTAAAAGTCCAAATGCGATTCCCTGCAAAGCTAAAAATAAAAATTATAGAATTATTTAAATTTTTTGTAGGAGTAAATCAATTTCACACTGACCTGTAGACGGAAAGCTGACTACTGACGAGATCTGGTATGTAGGCGAAAGCTGCGTTGCAATTCATTCCTGTTATATCAACCGTTATACTTGCCAAACCACGACCAGTTTCAGCAGCACTTTGTGGAATTTCAAAGCGCCGTATAACACGATCGTTTCTTAGATCTATAACCCATATCGAAGGACGTTGAACTTTCATTCGATTGTCTGGAAAGAGCATTAGCTTACATTATGATTTTTTTACGCAACCGAAAAATGTTGGATAAATCAAAAGTCACAAAGGAGTTGTTGTAAAAAATTAAATTATTATTTCATTATTTTTCTATGTATGTACTTTTTTAAGGACTCCTCGAAGATAAAAGATGTTTAATATCCATGAAGCATTTAATTACACTCATTGTTCTTCAGGCTTAACTATTTACTCGATTATTTCAAGAAAAGATAATATCGAATAATATAGCGAATAATATAGCGAATAAATAATTTATATAAAGTAAAAACTCTGTTCTGATTTTTGACGTCAGGTGCAGCTAAAATACCTGGATACTCTAGCATTCCAGTATCAATAAACCATAAACGTTTACAAGCATCAACTGTTGTACGATAAACGGATATCAATCGGTTTGGGTTTGGTTGAAAATTTTGCTACGATTGAAAAAATAGATTAATTTTGTTAATACTGATCGTTCATGATTCATAATGTTTATAATTCAATTGCTTTTTCTCGTAAACTTAAATATGATATTTTTCATGCCGATATGAAGTGAAGCTTACAGTAAAGCAACTATTTTTAAAAACACAACTGCTTTTCTGAATAAAATCACTTCGCATATGTTTACTTACGTTTAATTGATTAGTATCAAAGTTAGGATAAGCATATAGCTTCGGACTGGGATTATTGCCATCTTTTCTCATATCGACATAGTTTAAGGTCGATGGCACACCGATGCGCCTTCTGGGTATGGTAACGAACAAACGGTCATTATAGTGGGTCGCGCCCATTGGTACATTATTGTATGGTATATATGTTGCATTTATGGAATCACCATTACTGCCACCCCAACGAGGTTTTGTTGTTATTGGTTCATCTCGGGATGTTACTACCTGTTTCTCCGGTGAACGCTTGCCGCGACTTAAACGTTTATTCTCTAATTGATCTGGGAACACGATACTTACTGTAATAAAATTTATGTCCAGCAAAATTAAAACTAATTTTTTTATAAATATAACAAATTTTAAATTGGCTTTTGATACTAAACTAAACAGATCATACTAAATCCAAAGTCATGCAATTCCTTTATTTGACCACTTTAATCAAACCCATGATAGAATTGCCATTTGACATTTGATATAAGGACTAGCCTCATCAAATTACACACATTTTTTGAGTGAATCTTAACGCAATCATAGATGCAATTGGATGCTGATGTTTTCGTGGGTGTGGGATAATTGCAAAATCTCTATAATATTGGTTTCACTGCCTTATTCATAAAGTGAAAAACGAAGACACAATATTGTTTTAGTCGAACTATGAGTATTTTGTACATGATTTTTAACATCGGTATCCTGGTAAAGCTTAAGCCATAAAAAATATCATCAAAATGAGGTATGTATGTGACATTCAAGGCCTCAGAGTTTCCCGAGAAATTCCAAAGCATTCGATAGTTACACTTGCAGGGATGCCATCTTCGTTTCAGGAAACGTCGCTAGAGCTCGGTTCAAAAGTCTATATGGCCAATATTCAACAGTCGGTGAATAGTTAGCATTCAAAAAAGTGGGTACCAGATACAACCCCTTGGAAGAAAGTAAACTAGTTTAATGAAAAAACTACCAATCTGACCATAATTTTTTATGTTCGCTTGCCGATTTGCTTTGCATATAGTGTCATTTTGCCAAGAAACAAACAAAAAATAAAACTAGACTTACAGGAATTTCAACATAGATCCACTACAATCTGGAAAAGTTATTTTCATTTTCTGCGGTTCAGAACGAATGAAAATATTTTTGTTTTCCAGGGTTCATAAATTTAACATTTAACCATGAAACCAATTCTTTCTCATACATTCTCATACATCTCATACGTCATAAACATGCAAACAGCCGTGATCAAAAGTATTAGGAACCGACTTGAGATGTAACGTTTCAAAAACAGAATGTTACGTACCAGAAATGTTTGCAAGCGTAACGTTACAGAAATCTATCTTATTTGTTTTAAATGTGAACCATTACATGCAATCATTGTGATGTGTTTCTGAAAGGTTCCATATTCAACGTTTCCTAAACCTTTCAAATTATGTAATTCTGAAACGTTATATGAAATTATTCACATGTAGTCATTCTGAAAGGTTCCATATTTAACAACAGTGCAAGTACCGCCAGGGCTATAGGAAAACCTCTTGTTAGGTTCGTGTTATTTGTTGCAATTCTTTTCTGTTTTAATTTTTGTTTTATATAAGATGCATTTGTGATAGCTGCGGCAAATGATCTTATTAGGCTGAGAGCCGGCTGTAGAAAAGTCGAGTGTATAAGATTACAGGATGAGATGTATGCCAAGTGATAGAGCTCAATGAGCCTAAATAGAATATCTAGGGTTGCCTTGCCAAAGCCTGTCCCGATGGCCGAAAATTCCCGAATTTTAGACAATTTTGTTGTTCTAATTAAAACTGTAGTACATAACAGCTTGAAATGTATGCCAAATGATAGAACTCGAAGAGGCCTAAATATAGTACCTGGGATTGTATTGTTAAATCCTGTCCCAAACATGGGTTTTCACCGGTTTTTTGGGTCAATTTTCATTAATGAAGATAGCAGCTTAAAATTCGTGCCAAATGATAGATATCGAAGAGCCTAAATAGAAAAAAGGGTTGCCTTGTCGAATCATGTCCTAAACATTATTTGACACCCGTTTTTGAGGTCAACTTTTCTTAAATGAGTGGCAACTCATGTTTGGGACAGGTTTCTACAAGGCAACCCTATATATTCTATTAAGGCTCTTCGATATCTATCATTTGGCACAAATTTCAAGCTGTTATCTTCATTAATGAAAATTGACCTAAAAAACCGGTGAAAACCCATGTTTGAGACAGGATTCAACAATGCAATTCCAGGTATTATAATTAGGCCTTTTCGAGTTCTATCATTTGGCATTCATTTCGAGCTGTTATGTACTACAGTTTTAATTTGAACAATAAAATTGACTAAAATTCGGGCATTTTCGGCCATCGGGACAGGCTTTGGCAAGGCAACCCTAGATATTCTATTTAGGCTCGTCGAACTCTATCATTTGGCATGCATCCCATCCTGTAATCTTATACACTCGACTTTTCTACAGCCGGCTCTTGGACTATATTGTTCGTGATGTTTTCGTGTTTTTCTTTTTGCATTAAACATTTTTACTATGAATAAATATGACTTTCAAATTTAATAATTTAAATAATTTGTTAGTTGATGTTGTTTTTTTATTTTTTTTTTTTGGTTTTTAGTTAGCTGCAGTTATTTAAGCTGTAGCTACTTCGGCAAATGTTGTTATTGTTGATGATGTTGTTGATATTCTTTTATTTTTATGTTTAATGGAGTTTTAAGGATTGGTTTGTTGTGCTAGTTAAGATTTTAGTATATGATTGTGTGTATTATATCTTAAGCCACTGCCAGAAACAACTGCATTATGGAGACTTCTCAATTACTCATTTTGTTGAAACGGCACTTGCCGGAAAGATTAGCCCCGGTGAGTCACATACATTTTTTGAGTAAGACTTGGGATAGTTACAGACCCATTCGGCATGTAGCGTTTCAAAAATAATACGCAAATGTACCAGAAATGTTTCATTTAAAATATTGCTTTCTTTTATGGGTTGCTACCGATAGTATATATTAACACTTGAAATGTGTGGCAAATTATAAAGCCTTGTCCTTGTCGATCTTAAACATGGATTGCCAATCGTTTTTAGGGCAATTTTTCTTACATGGGTGGCAATACATATTTGGGATAAGATTCGACAAGGCAACTCTATATATCCTATTTCGGCTCTTCGAGCACACATATAAAGCTGTTATCTTCATTAATGAAAATTGACCCAGGAATCCGGTAGCAACCTATGCTTGGGACAGGATTCAGCAATGCAACCCTTCATATTAGGCTTAGGACTTTTCGAGTTCTATCAATTGACATATATTTTGAGGTATAATATTATACATTTTCAATTGAAACAACAACATCGGTCATTTTCGGACATCGGGACAGGCTTTGGCAAGGCAACCCTGGTTCATTAGTTTCACCAAAATGGCTCACTATCTTTTCCGTACATCTCATACTATAATCTTACACACTCGACTTTTCTACAGGGGCTATCCGCCTATATGCCAATTGACCTCTAATGTCAACTGAATTGGGTGAATATCCCCATACATACTATGTCGTTTCGACCGCACTTACATATATACGCGGATGAGCGTTTCATGTAGTCGAAACAAAATATTGTTGCATAACTCAGTTTAATTTAATTTTGCAATAATTTACACATTTCTACATATTAAAGAAATGTTAAATTTATGTTCATATAATTTCAACAATTATTAAATATTTTTTATTTAACTAAGCAATATAAAATGAGTTTAAATGCTAGTTATAATCCCATTTTTTATATAAAATATAAATGCAATATTAATTTTATTAATTATTAATTTTAACAGAAGTATTATTTGAAAACCCAACATAAATACTAAATTGAAAAAGTGCCTTATCTGATATAGTTTATTTATATTTAAATATGCAATATAAAGAAAATATTTGGAATCATAAAGATTAAATATTATGAGAATTACTACTTAAAGTCTAAAAATTTGGTTTCAATCAGTAATATTGGGTTTTTACGTCAGGCATCACCTCTTTTATGGTCAGTACTGACAAATTTCATCCAAAAAAAATTTTGTATTTTGGTCATACATATGTTTATGATGGGTTTTCCATCAGTTCTAACTAATATTTACGTCATATCAGACTGGCAACGCAAGTTTATCGAATATAGAAATATTGCAAAGGTCTCAGTCAAAAATACTTCAAACTATTTCCGGCGCACCATGGTATGTCTAGAACAGGGGTGCCCAAAGTGCGGCCTTCTGGCCGCAAGCGGCCAGTTTTACTTTTTTGTGCGGCCATGATTAAATTATGTTTATCTGTATTACCTTACACTTTATTTTGAAAAAATTATAATTTTGAATTTATAATTTTCGATTTCCGAAAATCAATGTTATCTCGTTATCCGCTTCAAAAAAATTTCATTTAAGAAACAATAAAAAAATCGATTTTCAATTTCAATACGAAATTTTCCAATAAGAAACATGAGAAATGGAACAAAAAAAGAAACATTTCTTCCATTTCCCATTTAGAAAAAATAAGAAACACAGATATTATAAAATAATTGACGTTAAACTCAAAACAAAACCACTGATGATTTATTTCCAAAAAAAAAAACAATCGAAGTAGTAGGCTACTTTGTATTTTTAAGGTTATAGTTTTATTGTTATAACAAAAAGATTTGGAATTCTGTTTCTGCTTACAATATTTAATTAAATCTGCCAACTGTAAGTACGAAATAATTAAATAAAATGTAAAATAAATTCACCTCATGTATAGAAAAAGATGCAAAACAAAGAAAAAAAACGAAAGTTGAAAGACGAAAACCGTTCGTTTCAAGAATCTTGGACAAATGATATTTTTGCTGAACCAAAGGGAGCTGGTGTTATTTGTTTGATTTGTGATGCAGTTATCATTCTCAAAGGATGCAATATAAAAGAGCATTTCTCAAATAAACACAAGCGAAAATTCGAAAAACTTTCAACTGAGCAACGTGAATGTGAAGTGAAAAAATTGCGTAAACAAAAAAAACTTCAGCAAAACTTATTTATACGTTGCAATGATGATAGTTGGCTAGTTTAATGGTTTCTCAGCAAATAGCAAAAAGATTAAAACCACATTCGGATGGTGAATTTATAAAGGAGTGCCTAATTGCCGTTGCAGGTGTCTTAGTTCCTGACAAAGCTAATAATTTTAAGCAGATTAATTTATCAAGGAACACAGTTTGCCGTAGGGGATAACAACGGATGGTGCGCCATCTATGCGCGGCTCTAAATCTGGTGCAGTTACTTTACTTCTGTCAAAAATTCGAGAACTCAACGAAAATAGCGAAGTAGTCGATATTCATTATTTATTGCACATTGAAAATTTATGTGGGAATGCATGCATGCATTGATGTGAAAATTCAGCTGGAATTTCTGGAACTGCAAAATGACTTGTTAGCTAAGCAGGCATTTTCAGATCATAAAAACCATTTTCTTAAAATTTACTTAACTAAAGCCGATTATCTAAACATGAGAAATATTTTCTTAAAAATAATATCTTTTTTTGGTACAACCTATAATTGAGAATGTTTTTTTTTTCTGGATTAAAATATACTAAAAATATTTATAGAAGCAGATTAACTGACGACAATTTAAAAAATGAGCTTAGAATCTCCAATACAAAAATTGAATATGACTTAAAGGAATTAATTTAAATAAAAGGAATCAACTTGATTAAAATATTCAAATAAAAATTATGTTTTTATTTTGCGGCCAGTATTTTTCTTTTTCTTCAAAATTTGGCCATTCAATCTATGATCATTGGGCACCCCTGGTCTAGAATATAAACACACACCAAGATCTCGGTATACCTTTCGTTGAGCAGATACAGGAAAACATAAAACGATCGTATCAACAAAAACTACAGCAACATCCAAACATACCAGCTAGGAACCTGCTCCTAACATCGAATACTTCTCGATTGAAGAGACAAGACTTACCTGTAGCTATTATGTACAGATACGCATAATGGGTACTCCTTTCACAACTGAAGACAAAATTTGAAAAATATCATTTCTAAGCAATGGCTTGGAAAAGTCCGACGTTCTATTAGTTTCTTAAGATTTGTATGATTATTGTTAGTCTCCAAGCTTGTTGGTTCAATAAATAAATATGAAGTTTGAAAAAAAAAAATATCTGACTATTGAGAAACTCTCTCACTTGTCAGCAATGACGAAAAATTCAGTCATGGCTGGTAAGAATAAGCGTGATAACTGAATGTACGATGAAACTTAAAATCTCATGCAAAAGTTTCCATCAGATTTTTCACACTGCTCTTCAGAAACTAATAGAAACTACTGACCGAAAATTTTATCAGATGACCTATCATCTTACCGACAGTGTTGTTGTAGGGTAAGGATCTGGTAGTTGGTAATTTTTTTTTGGATTTGGCGAACATTGAGGATAGCATTATTGTGTTTACGTATACCATATACCTTTGTAAGCTTGATTTTCTGAAAATCGCTATCTGTTGCGAACCCATGCGCTATAGTTTTTTAAACAAAAAAAAAAAACTGTCAAATTTACATCTATGTTATAGAAACGCCATAATATCTGTGCACACAAGGAATAACGGCTTAAGTTGATCTGTGATCACAAGGCAAATATACATAAGTTCTGTGTATGAGCATGTAACTTATACTGCTTCGCTTTGTCATCACAAATCGACTTAAGCTGTTATTCCTTGTTGTGTTCTTATATCAAAGTTCCCTCTAATTTCATAAGAATCATAAATACATAAATAGATTTTAGCGTATGAAATTGATTTTCAAATACTACATGTTCCCAACAAATAGTGATTTTCAGAAAAGTTATGGTCAAACTTCCGAAGGTCTTTTTTCCCCACATCGTCAACTTTAATTCAATAATGCTATTCTGAAAGGTCACAAAATCTTAGAAAAAAAATTATATCCACTAACTACTGACACCGGATACCAGGATTTTTTTTTTTACTTCGCCCTAGTGTAAACAATTACATGTATTGACTTTTAGTTTTTTGTTTTTGGATTTGGTTGGAGACCAAAAATGTAATTTATAGAATTCAATAACCTGCATTTTTGTATTTCACGTCATTTTCGATATATTGGGTTGCAGATTTGCCACATATATACACATATATGTATATACCTTGTGGTAAAATTAATAACCAATATTTGACCATTGAATCTTTCTTATGAATTCTGATGTAGTGAACGAGAATGAAATTTTGAAAAAGTCATAGAAGAATTGAAAAATGTTGAAAAAGTCGAAAAATGTTGAAAAATGTTCAAAAAAGTTTTGAAAGGGGTAAGAAGGTCGCAAAATACTGAAAAAGTCGAGAAATATTAAAAAAAGTAAAATGTTGAAAAATACGAAAATGTTGAAAAGGGAATTAACAGAGTCAAATAAAATAATTCGAAAAGTTTTGAAAAGATTGAAATGCATTCATATATCGAAAGGGTCGAAAAGATAACAAATCAAACAAAAAAATCGTTAAATTCGAAATATGTTGAAAAAAATCGAAACTCAAAAAAAAAAATCGAGCAATATCGAAAAAGTTGATAAATGTTGATTAATTCGATATATGTAATCTTAAATTGAGAAGTTCAAAAAAAGTTAGAAAGTCGAAAAATTTTTAAAGAGTCCAAAAGTTTTGAAAAGATCGAAATAGTTGACAAAATCGAAAATAATAAAGAAGTCAAAAATCTTGCACAAGTCGAAAAGTGTTGAAAAGTCAAAAAATGTTTAGTAGTTGCAAAGATCTTAAAAAAAATTAAGAGGTAAAAAAGTTGGATAATTCGAAAAATGTTGAAAAATTCAAGAAATTATTCGATAAAAGTTTAAAATGAAACACTAGCGTGAGGCATTGCTTATTCAATTCACTCCAGTGCAGATGTTCTAGGATACACGATTTTAAAAATGTTCACTAATCTAAGAAATAAATTTCGAATTTGTAAATTATTTTTGCCTGAAATGAAAAAAATATTTATTTTGGTCATTAATATTAAAAATTAACAAAAATTTTAAGTATATGTCACAAAAATCGACCAATTCCCGGATATTTCATAAGTTTTTTAAATTTACCCCCACTTTGACATTAAATTCCGGGCTTGACCGGATCAATCTCGGCCACTTGGCAACTCTGTTAGGAAGGATTTATAGAATTTCGATATCTTGCTTCATAAGCCTGCACTGTATCATTATTGCCAGAATATTTTTTTAAATGAAATTTTACATTATATACATATGTATGTATGTACATATATGTACTCGCTTACCAACAAAAAAAAAAATTAATAAATCTTATATTCAATATTTCAACCTTTGTTCGGATGAATTGCAAGTATCTCAAACCTGAGCTGGTTGGTTTTGTATGTCGGACTCCACTATCACCGATACTATTTCCGCCGCTCCCTCTATTGTAAAAATCTATTTGCTTCCATTGAAACACTTCTACAATCCCATCACATTTCACAGATTGTGCAATGCTGATTATAATCATGAACATCACACATATTTTCGTATGTCTTATTATTTCCATTCTAAGTAAAGGCCAGTTGTTGTGATCCCAAAAAATATATAAAATATATGGCGATTTTATAAATGTTAGATCAGAGCTTAACGATAGTCAAATTAAAACTAAAGACTATACTCTTCTTTCAATAAAATAAATCGAAAAATGTTTAAATTTAACTTTTGACACAAGCTCTGAGCACACGAATTTATTCACTTTGCTTCGAAAGAGCACAAAGTTTGCTTACCTACATGTGCATACCCTACAGCTTAGGTATAGAAACAAAAACGAAAAGTATCGGAGTGTTGATAAAGAAAGTGATATCTTTTTATTTTTTTTCAATTATTTTAGCTTAAAAAGCCTCGACTCCTTTGGAATGCCATAAAGTCATAATAAAACAATGATGTTTGATTATATTAATAATTATAGTTAAAATTCGGATGTACATATTTAGGGTACCAAGAGGACCATAATTGCCGTCTGTTGAAAAATGCCAGCATTCTCTTTTGCATTGTTTAAATTTACATTAAACAAACCAATACGTTGAAACCGGTTTTAACACAGCAGCTTATCATTTGAGTGTTCTTGAAATATACCAAGTTTTAGGAGATAATCAAATATAAACGATGCGAGTGATGTGAGTAAGGACAAACGACCTTGAACCACAAGACTGAGTACTTGTTTCTTTCTATAAGGAAATTTTATTTATTATGACCGGTAATTTCTTAGAGGACTTTAATTTTTCATATTACATTCTAAATCGATCTTAGAGGCACAATGCTTCGTCAAAACAACAACAAAAATTATGAAAAAAAACGGCGTGTTGCACTCCGGGAGTGCCGACAGAAGTGAAAACAAATCGTGTAATGGCAAGTTAGTGTGTTAGTTGGTATGTGTGCGTTTTCTTTTTATATGGCAATGCAATGGGAGACAAAAACGGAATATGTATTCAAATTTTACTCTCCCTCTCATTCTCAATTTGTCAACGCAACAACGCGGACTTTGAAAGAAACAAACATGTAAGCATAACGATCGTTGAATGAGAATGGAATGTGTCAGTTAGTGTGTCTGCTTTGCTTTTTGTCTTCTACTTGGAATATTTATTTAAAAGAAACAATAGAACATTAAAATTTTACTATCGCATTAATGACGGGGAATCCCGATGACGGTCGGTGTCGCGAGTTTATACTTTTTTCCTCAGCCGCGCATCGTGCCATAAGAAGTTTTCACTTCAAAAATTGCTGGAAGAAGTATATTCGGCTCAGTAGCCTCAACTGTGAATAATTAAATTTGAGCTAAGTATTCCTTACGTTTGAGAACAAAAATTTATTCTGATTGCAGTAAGAAACATCATCGCGAATTATGTAAGCATAAGAAAAAATCAGGTAAAGAAAATACCTGAACCTGTGACTAAATATCTTAGACATAATTTTTCTAAAACTTAACTTAAAAATCTGCTTCTTCCTACAGACACTATGACACCACATTTATCAAAATCGGCTTATTCGTTGCTGAGTTATGGCTGCTTAAAACGCCATCTAGTGACAGTTTATCAAACACAATTGACTTCAAAAAAATCTGCTTGTTCTTAAAAAAACTATTATACCTCATTTGTCTAAATCGGTTTAGTAATAGCCGAGATATAACGTTTTAAAGTTTTTCAAAAAACCAAATTTGCTTGCTGCTGGTTCATGGTGGCCTGGTATTTCAGATTTTTCTCTGCTTTGGGCTGCTGGCTCTGCTTTCGGCTGCGCTAGCAGAGAAAAATTTTGCTAACTGAGCAACAGCTAACCGGAAGTCAACATATGTATGCTACAAATTTAAAAATTTTTTACAAAAAATTGCATATTTTCATAGGCCAATTTTTTCAAAAAAGTTGCCTACTTTTAGGTGCTATTAATAATTTACCCCTAAAAGTATGCAACACTTTCTGACAAATTTCAAAATAGCGCCTAAAAGTAGGCAACATTATCTGAAATTTTTAAAATATTTGCATACTTTTAGGCGCTATTTTGAAATTTGTGTTGTGTTATATACTTTTAGGGGCAAATTATTAATAGCGCCTAAGAGTAGGCAACGTTTTTTAAATTTTTTGAAATCGAGTTCGTTTTCCAAGTCTTCAAAATTCTAAAATCGAGTTCGTTTCCCAAGTCTTCAAAATTCCAAAATCAAGTTCGTTTCCCAAGTCTTCCAAATTTGAAATCGAGTTCGTTTCTCAAGTCTTCAAATTTCTGGAATAAGTTTTCACTTCAAAAAAATTTTTAAAAATTACATTTTTTATGTAAATTACATTTTTTATGTGAATTAAATAAATTTGGATCAGCTGTCACACTTTCGCTAACAGAACCGATATTTTCAATAGATCTAGATACTCAGGTTTTCACACATACACAACAGCTTCAGTTTTCTGAAACTTTCAGGCTGATTATGACGACCTTAATCTCCTCTTAAAGCGTATAATTATTACATTCACCATTTTTGTAGAAAATTTTAAAAATTTCAACACGTTCGGTATTTTACGATCCATAACGTGAAATGAAGACCTTAAACTAAACAAATACCACCTTCGATGACATGTACACTCAATTCTCTTTTATGCGATTTCAAAAATATGCGGATTTTCTGTAAAATTTTTTTATGGAATTCATAAGTAGTTTTTATGTGAGCAGAGTAATTGTATTTCAGGAACTTCATAAAAAATTACAAAAAGAGTCGCAGAGTTTAATAGCTTATTTTTTTTTTGTCAAAGCAGCAGACCCTTCAGCAGTTTATACTAACTCAGGATCTATTGATGAAGAAGTATTCACGTCACATAATGCACTGAATATCTATAACAGTAGTGATAGAGAATTGGAACCAGTTTACAAACGGTTGCGATCATTGTCAGAAAATGAAGATAATAACCAAATACATATGAATAATTTTCTTTCTAAAGATGTAAGATAAAATGAAATAAATATAATGAATTATTAATACATATTGTAAATTGTTAACTCTTGCATTCTTCAAACATGCTTAGGTGTCCACCACGTTAATTTTTTGTGTATAGATTTCGACTTTTCTAAGAAAATTCATGGTCAATTGCCCTTTACTCTATTTTTATACCCTACACTTTGTCCATCCGTTTGTAACACATAGAAGGAGGCGTGGCAGGTATGGAAAAGTATAAATATTCTTGATCAGCGTCACCACCTGAGTTGATTTAGCGATGTCCGTCTGTCTGTCTGTCTGTCTGTCCGTCTGTCTGTCTGTCTGTTTGTCTGTTGAAATCAGGTTTACGGGAAAACCAAGAGAGCTAATTGAATGAAACTTTCACACACAGGTCACATCTTCTTGCAGGCATCTTGCTATTGAAAATGGGCGAAATCGGTTAACGGACACGCCTACCGCCCATACCCTATGTATATATACCCAGGTCAATTTTGAAAAAAGTTGCAGCGATTTTGATGAAAATTGGTGATTTGATGCACATGTGAAAAAGATTAGGATTAGGTTAGCTTTTAAGTTTTCAAAGCTTCCTACAGGGGCGTGGCATAACCCTAAATTTTAACCTTTATACCACCTTATCTCGTAAGCCGTGCAAGATATTGTTTTGAAATTTGGTAAACGGGTACATTTGAAATATATCTTGAATTGTGATAAAAGTGGGCAGAATCGTAAAAGTGGGCGTGGCACTTTTCAACAGTTAAAAATTTTGATTCTATATATCTCAAAAGTGGCTTAAATGATTTTTATAAAAATTTTGGAGATGATGCCGCTGGAAGCAGTCATCAATACAAGCTCAGCCACTTTACTGAAAAAACTCGATTAAGGGCGTGGCACAGCCCACAATATTTATAAACGTTATATTAAGAGAACTAACAACGTAATCGTTATGAAATTTAATAAGGCAGATATACTTGCTAGAAGGTATGTTTTTGCAAAAATTTGGTTCAATGGAGCATGTGGGCGTGGCACCTCCCATACAAACAAAAAACGTTTATTGTTATAGATAGTGTGCTATGAGAGCAATCTTCATAAAACTAGGCTTAGAGGTATCGGCTGCTATGGGCTTTGAAAATAAATGAGAATTGGTAAGATCGCAGTAGTGGGCGTGGCACCTCCTATATGACCATAAAGTTGCAATCGCTATATTGATTGAACTATTGCAGCAATTGGTATGAAATTTGATTTAGGTGGTTTACTTGCTATAAGGTATACCTGAATCAAAAGTGGGCGAAATAGCACGAGTGGGCGTGTCACTCCCCATACAAGTAAAATACCTTAAGTAGCATATATTTCGAAATATGTGATCAATCATACTAAAATTTGGTGAAAGAGTGTTGATTATAAAAAGCTATTTCTGGATAAAAATCGGATCACATTACACCAGTAGGTGTTTTACCGCCCTAGATTTTAAGACTAATTACGGCATATATAGCAAATTATACAACCTACTGGGCTAAGATTTGGTATGTGGATGTCAATGACGAATATGATTTAGTAACCCAAAAGTAGGCGGAATTGGAGAAGTGGGCGTGGCACATTTAAATTTCTTAGTTTTTATTCCATTTTTTCAATATTTTTCATATTCTTTTGACTTTATCAACCTTTTAACTTTTTCCAATATATCCCATATGTATTCGTTTGACTTTTTCAACCTCTTTCATTTTTCTTCATTACATATTTTCTTTGTTTTTAAGACTTTTTCAGTGACTTTGAGCTCTTTCAATTTTTTTTAACGTTTTCATATTATTTCGACATTTTTAAGCATTTTTCAACATTTTTCATATATTTTCGACATTTTGAATTTCTTTCAACTTTCTTCAAAGGTTTCCATATTCTTTTGACCTTAGAAATTTTTCAACTTCTTTCGACCTTTTTTACATTTCAAATTTTTTTCGACTTATTCAACCTCTTCAACGTCTTTTAACATTTATTTAAAAGCGACTTTCAGTGCAGTGTAGGGTATGTGAGTTTCGGCCAGGCCGAAGATAACACCTTAACTTGTTTTAAGTTGCCTTTAGTTCTTTTTTTATTTTGCTGCAGATTTGTATATTCTATTTAAGAAAAATAAATAGATTCCTCAGTACAAAAAATAAAAATTTTCTGATTTACTATTTAACTACATACGACTTCATTACGAGTACATATTGAATTTCTGCGAAAATCCTTATGAAAATAAATGCAGTCTCTTATATTTCCTCTGTGTTTTCTAAATGTTTTGATGAGAATAATTAGTCAACTTTCCGAAATTTTTAAGGCCACAAACTTCACACTCTCATTCTCTTGGAAATGCGGACACTACACGACAGCAGCAATTGGCTAACGATGCCGTCAATATTAAATCGCAAACGAAATCTTCCATTAGCAATAATATCACCTTAGAACCAGAAATAAGCCAAGAATCTGAAATAACGCAAACAACTACAACAACCGCAACAGATTCAGAAACAAATATAACAATTATACAGGTTACTAATGCCCAAGAAAAATCTCTTACAGAATATGCAAACAATAAACAAAATAAAAATTTGGAAAAAACAATAGCAGGAACAGCAGAAGATATTTTTACATTTCCAGAAAACTCCGAAATTTCAAAGCATGAAGAATACAAAAGCAACGTACAAATAATTCCGTCCAATTCAAACAACAGTAGTACAATTCAAGTGATCGGACAAAATGTTACGACCGTAGCTAACCAATACTCAATGCCAGTAAAAAAAAATTTGCCACAATCATCGACTCCTGTAACAACTCTTGAAAGCTCCATATCTGAATCATCTGTTTTTTCAACTCCCGGATCGCATCTAGAAAATCATAAAATAACAACCGTACATGTTGGTGACTCCGTGACAGCTACTGCGGTTCCTTCATTATATGGTACTTGTTACACAAATCAAGGATCTTTAGCAGCATCAACAACACCAGTGCTTTCAAAAAAGATAATACTATCAGCAAATACATCGGGCATTACTAATATCACAGTAAATACTACAGAAACCAGCACACTCGCAGTGACAGTCACAAAAAGCAATGCTATTGCTTCTGATAGCAATTTAAGATATAATGTTGGAAATGTGCGCTATGAAAAAGTCTTTCTATCATCTAGTTTACCAGTTGTAAAAGCAGATAGTGAGGAAACTCCAACAACAACAACACTGAGTGCAGCTACTACAAGAGCTACAATACCGCCATTGCCACCAAAAATTAATACACATCTTAGTTCACCTCAGCGTCAACCGAACTCCATTCCGAAAATCGATAGACTGAATCTTACAGATGCGTCCTCATCATCACTTCCATCTTCACCAACACCTATACTAGCGTTTAGCGCATTATCAAAAACCATCTACGTCTGGACAAGTGCTAACCCCATCTTCTCATGCATCTGTGATGCGAAATAATTCTAAACAGTTGCAACCAGCACCTAAAGCAGATAATGGCAGCGAGAGTCCATCCATGCAACGTAAAATGTTAACACCTAATCACTATAGTGTTACCACTGCTGATACACCACCAGTTCCGACACGAACGAGATTTCTCACTCGTGGTCTCACAGAAGCTGTAATTACCGCGCGGCCAAGTCGTAAAGTTTTTTGTTCACCAAAAACGAAAGCTGTAGGAAGAATAGAGCAACAAATTAGCAGCAGCAACGATTGTAACGCAACAACTTCTAACAATAATATTGAAACCATAACTTCGGTAAATAACTGTGAAATTAGTCCATCACAAACACATTCTGTTGTTGGTCGCACAAGATCTGAATCGCTGGAGCTGCGCAGACGTAGCTCCTCTACATCTGAGGCACAAACTCAAAGAACACGGGCCGTCACAAACAATAATGAATTTATTCCTAATCGTCCTGCCTTGGGTGCAGCTGCAATGCGCATGCAACAACCTCCACACTCATTTCGAAATTTAGAGAATGGTTCTTTATCTCCATCAATTGCTGCTACTTCATCTGTGACAAAACGTATGACGTTACGTGAGCAACAAGTTATGCAATTACGACGTGAAATTATGCATCCAGGTGGTGTTAGATTGCAGCTGCGGCGCAAAGACTGTGTAGGGTCTATTGCTTGGGTCGATGCATTCGGTGCTATATGGTAGGAATTTCTTAAATAGCGTTTTAATTATTGTAAAAACATCATAGTTTTCTGTACAGGGTCGCTGGTTGGAAACAAAAAGAACATCCGGTTCTTTACAATGCATTACACATCGGTGATCAACTCTTATCAATCGCTGGTATATCGATAAATACAGCAGCTGAGGCGAATAAAGTTATACGCAATACAAACACCCTTTTTGTAAATAAATGAGATTAATAAAAACTTAAATATTAACAAATAATTTATTTTTCTAGGTAGAAGTTTTAATACGACGCATACCATTTGGACGAGGATATGCAATACGTCGCGATCGTGAAGGGCAATGTTTGGGCTTAATTAGAGACGGCAATACTTCTACTATTGTAGACGTTGTGCCAAATAGTTTGGCAGCTAGACATGGGCTACCACCTAAGGTAAGTTTTGTATTGTGTCACTTTGTTAATAAAAGTAAAAACAAATAGGGATGAGTATATCAAGCTTAACCTCTATCGCCTAACACCCCTACGTACTTGTAGAGAAGTTTTTTTTTTATTTAAAAACTTTCAAACTAAAGTCTGTCTCTTTATTTTCAAATGACTTTTTTTTAATGAGAGAACAAAAAAGAACGTTAAACATTTCCAGCGGAAAATTTGCCACTGTGTATATTCCCAAAATGTCCGGCGAAAAGAGGCACATTTCAGATTTCTAAATTTTATCTTTTAAAGCCCAATTTCCATGTGATCTTATCTTATCTTATTTTATCAAATATCAGGGAGGACATTACATGCTATTAAGATGGCAAATGTATGCTATTCACTCTCGCATTCTCCAAGCGCATTAGGTTCTGTTCGCATGCTTTTTCTTTCTTACAAAAATTTGATTTGATATCCCTGATATGGGATAAGATAAGATCACATGGAAATTGAGCTTAAGGCTCAATCTTGTGATGGATCGACACTGACTTTTTGGATGCTTATTGAAATCAATGGGCGAACGTTAAATTTATTTTTTAAAAAAAATGAAATACGTGATCGATTGAACTCAGTAGGTCGACCATCCGACCTTATAACAAAATTAAAGAAACAATTGAAATCTCTGCGCGGCTACAAGGATTATCTTGTGCAATAATTTATCAATTATTATTTCTCTTAACTAAGTCATAATTTTTAATATTGAATCAAACATAATCAAATCATGATGAAAGTGACTCATTTAATGCATGCAATCCGTTCTAAACACATATACACATTCCATTTACTCAACTTTTCAACTAAAAATATATACACACATTTATACATACATATACATATATGTACTAGAGGTGGCAATCCCGGAGCTTTTTTGAGTTTCGGGATTTTCGGGATCGAAGTTTCCAATCCCGGGATCCCGGGATTGATAGTTCGTAGTAAATGCATACAGAACTACAAAAAAAAAAAAAAACGAGAAGTTTATACTATTGTATACGAGTATATAAAATTTAAATTGCTTTATTTCACAGTGTAACAATGAAGAATAAGAACGCAAAATAATAGAAAAAATAATAGCTTAAAAATTGACTTAGAACACTTCGAGTGTTAATACATCTAAATCACATTGACTAGTAGAAGATAGCCACTATTAAAAGGAGATGATAGAGGATAATCAAGCATTTATGATCAAACTATCAATTTCATTTTTACATTTAAAAATTCGTGTACCACATTTTTTACTTGATTAATACTTTATCACCTTCTTCAAATGTGACAGTGATGGCATTTTGTGGCACCAAATGGCTCGCTCTCAGTAGACGCACCCATAAATGTTCTTCATTTAAGTTGTCAAAATCTTTAGATGCTGATTTCAGAAAAAAAGTTTCAGACAAAAGTTTAATTATATCTTAGAACTTAAGTTTTGGTAGGTCTAGGTATGGGTCAAAATTTCAATGTCAAATCAAGGTCGGCTGTGGTTTTTTTTTTTTTTTTTTGATGACAAACCTATATTTATTGTTGCAGATTTGTATTTTATTATATGAAATAGATATGTTTTTCTATTGCATTTTTAGTATATCCGTTATTGATAAAAATAATTTTAGTCTAAATAGGTCTGTTTGTTAACTGAAAATTTGTACGAATTTGTAACAATTGTTACTGGATTGTGTTTGTTAACAAAAAATATCCAGTAACGAGAGAGGCAGTGAGAGAATAAAGTGACAATTTGTTGCGAGAGAGCCTGCTAGTTTTTACTGGATAAAATTTTACCAGCAAACATTTTTCAAAAAGAAAAACATATGATTTTGAAATATTTTTTCATAAATAAAAATGCAAATTGTTTTGAAAAACTTAAATATTTTTTTTCACTTGTCAGCTTGTACGAATTTTTACTGGATTGTGTTTGTTTACTTTTATGAATTTTTTTTTCTCTGTGAGCAAATACCTTCTTACTCTCTAAAATTTCTTTACTGGATAATTGCTACTGGGAAAGTAAACAAACACACTAATTTCACATTTTATCATTTTTCTCATGAACTATCAATTTTCAATACTAAGTAAAAAATTCTTAAAATTTGTCAAAGTATCAAAAAAGATTTTTAATAAGAAAATCTTAAACAAAAAATTGCTATACCATGAACTATCAATTTTCAATACTAAGTAATAAATTCTTAAAATTAGTCAAAGTATTAAAAAAGATTTTTAATAAGAAAATCTTAAACAAAAAATTGCTACAATAAAAAAAAATATTTTTACTCAATTTAAGGTTCAGACACAATTGAAGTGCATTTTGCAGGTTGATGCAATAATGTTTCTTGCACATCAAATGTATTTATCTTGCAGACTTTGTACTTAAATATGTCATATAAAAGAATATTTATTATATGTATAATATAAAATTTTTTTCTAATCCCGAAAATCCCGGGATTGTCTCTTTGTAATCCCGGGATTACTTTAGCCTATATTTAGAGCAAATCCCGGGAACCCGGGATTGCCACCCCTAATATGTAGATTAGGGTGGTTCAAAATATTAAAGTTGCTCCAAACTTCGCTCCCCGGGCACCAAAAGTTTCGTATTGGTGCCAATAAGAACCACGTAAAATTTGGTCCATTTCAGAAAACATTTGATGGACCCGCCACCCTTTTGAAAACTGGGAAATGGTCCTCAATCTATCAAAAATGATTAATATCTGTCCGAAGCTGCCCTCTAGAGGGATCAAATGTATAACAAGGTCCCATTATTTATTCTTCTCCAACATTTTTCCTGAACATACTTACCCCCTATCACAAACCCTTAGGGATGCTCCCCTGCAAAAATTACATTCTTGTGAAATTATAAAATTGACTTCCCCTTCTTCTCAGTTGCCTCAGAAGGGGTAAAACGCAAGACGAACTCGCATTATTTTTACTCTCCCAAACTTTTCCCTGTACACATATACCCCCTATCAGCCACCCTTTTGGGGGTCCCCCTACAAAAAACACAAAAAATTTCGAAAAATAGTTCATAGCTCCCCCGGAGTGACCCAAAAAGGGTTCATATGTATCACTAAGTCCTATTATATTTTTTTTCCAATATTTTTCCCGAACATACCTACCGTCTATCTGCCACCCTTTTGGGGGTTACCCTACAAAAAACACAAAAAATTAAAAATAGTTCATAGCTTTCCCTGAGTGACCCGTAGAGTGGTCTAATGTATTACCAGGTCCTTCCTAAATGTTTCCGAACATACTTACCCCCTATCTCAACCCCTTTGGGGGGATCCCTTTGAAAAAATGAAAAAAGTTTCGAAAAATAATTCATATCAGTACTAGGTTGATTATATTCATTTTTATTGCATTCATTGTTTATATTAACTGGCTCTTTTCACAAAAAAGGATACTTTTTGCGATATACTTCTACGATTTGTAGCATTAGTTATTTTTTTTCTTTATCATTTGACAAAATTTAGTTGTAGTCTTTCACAAACGCAATACCTCTTTCAGCGGTGTCATTTACGACAGCTAAGCCTTTGCAAAAAGAGAGCACATCTCTGATCTCATCATCAGATTCCCATGATTATTGAAAATTCTGTATTCATTTCAAGGAAAACAAAAAAGTTTTTGGTTCTGTGTGAAACAAAGTAACTTAGACTGTGGTTTAGTAAAATTTTGACGTTTTCGATGTTCCTGCCGTTTTTCAATTTCACGACGGGATGCAAGAATTTGAGAAGTTCAACTGTTTTTCCCTTTTCTGCATAAGATACTCTACAATCAAAAAATGCGAGAGATACTGCTTCCTCTACCAAATACCACAAATGATTTTTAAATTTTTCTGTATTGTCATGAAAATGGTTGGATCAATATTTTCATATGTAATCGAGTCTCTTACGAAGGAATAATCAATAAACGGAGCTTCCACAGCAGTGGTACATCCAAGCCATACTCGAATATATTTTAGTATGGGTTTGTTTGGAAATGCAGCAAATTCTGGCATCACTGCTGCATAGATGCAAGCTGATGCGATGCCAGCTGATGCAAGTTGCTGCTTCATAAGATTCCATTTTAATTTTTAATTTTTCCGCCAACACAAGTAATTTTCTGCAGTTCCTTTTTGGTTTATGCGAAGTTTGCGCATCTACTTAATCAGAGTTGCATTTCCAAACATTCAACTTTTGCAGTGATGCCAGATTTTGCTTTTCAAAACATTATGCTCATCAGATGCGACGCATCAATGCATTTCCGAACAAACCCTATTATATAATACAAATATGTATCGCGGACTCAATTTAATTGTTATGCAGCCAAAATGAATTGATCACGAAACATAACAATTAAAAGATTGTATGTCAACCGCGCATAACTCATTGCCCCAGGCTTAAAGAATTTCGCACTCCCCCTGCACCAAGAAATATTAGTGCTAGCTCTAAAAACGCCTTATAATCAATCATCTCTGCTACGGTTTTGATAACAGAAGCTTCATATACATACATATGTATATCATCGCATTCATCGTTTGATCGCACGAAATTTTCTTCCAGGCCGTTTTTATAGGATTTTTGATTTAATTTATTCCACTCATATAAAAACCGTTGAAAAAGGGTAACCTTAATAGTACTTAGTACTCGAACCAAGCTTTATATCAAAAACACTTCGAAGTACAATTTCATTTACATATATGATGGCAGCATGGAAGATTTATTGGTTTACGTTCTAGTCGGTTCTGCAATACATGCTCCAGATCTTTCGCTTGTATCATTGGGAGTGGTATCAAAACCCATAGCTGCAATATCATCGACTATATTCCATTGTAGTAATACATTATATACTGCCATTGAAATATTTTCACCAATAGAGCTGCTGATTTTGGCTGCACCCAGAAACTTTTTTGTTTTGTTTGAATTGAATATAGAATGTTCAATAATCATGGGAATCTGATGATGAGATCAGAGATGTGCTCTCTTTTTGCAAAGGCTTAGCTGTTGTAAATGACACCGCTGAAAGAGGTGTTGCGTTTATGAAAGACTACAACCAAATTTTGCCAAATGAAGGAGAACAAAAACAGCTTATACTACAAATCGTGGTAGTATATCGCAAAAAGTATCCTTTTTTGTGAAAAGAGCCAGTTAATATAAACAATGAACGCAATAAAAATGAATATAATACAACCTAGTACTGATATGAATTATTTTTCGAAACTTTTTTCATTTTTTCAAAGGGATCCCCCAAAGGGGTTATGATAGGGGGTAAGTATGTTCGGAAAAATGTAGGGAGGACCTGGTAACACATTAGACCACTCTACGGGTCACTCAGGGAAAGCTATGGACTATTTTTAGAAATTTTTTTAATTTTTTGTGTTTTTTTTAGGGAAACCCACTAAAGGGTGGCAGATAGACGGTAGATATGTTCGGGAAAAATATTGGAAAAAAAAATATAATAGGACTTAGTGATACATATCAACTCTTTTTGGGTCACTCCGGGGGAGCTATGAACTATTTTTCGAAATTTTTTGTGTTTTTTGTAGGGGGACCCCCAAAAGGGTGGCAGATAAGGGGTAGATGTGTACAGAGAAAAGTTTGGAAGAGTAAAAATAACGCGAGTTCATCTTGAGTTTTACCCCATCTGAGGCATCTGAGAAGAGGGGGAAGACAATTTCATAATTTCACAAGAAAGTCATTTTTGCAGGGGAGCACCCCTAAGGGGTTGTGATAGGGGGTAAGTATGTTCAGGAAAAATGTTGGAGAAAGAAAAAATAATGGGACCTTGTCATACATTTGATCCCTCTAGAGGGCAGCTTCGGAGAGATATTAATGATTTTTGATAGATTGAGGACCATTTTCCAGTTTTCAAAAGGGTGGCGGGTCCATCAAATGTTTTCTAAAATGGACCAAATTTTATGTGGTTCTTATTGGCACCAATACGAAACTTTTGGTGCCCGGGGAGCGAAGTTTGGAACAACTTTAATTTTTTTCATATATGTCTGAACCACCCTAATGTACATATATATGAATATTTACTTAAATATTATATATCTAGGCTTATAAAAATGGAAAGGAATTTATAAAAAACTGCGAATATATAACATTTTTACATAATTATATATCAAATCTATTCACAACAAAAAGACTTAAAAATATCCTGTCTTATATTTTTTTTTCTATTTTTTACTGCTTCAAGTATTATACGAAAACTTGAGAGGCATTGAAAATAATTCTCAAACGTTTTTCATATATATATGTAATGAGTAAGTTTATTGTATGTACTTTAAAAGTATTGACAATTTTAAAAGAAATTGATTCGATTCTATATGATTTGTATTTTTTATTTATTTAATTTTGATGCAATATTAGTAGTGCATATTTTTACAAAAAATTTCCTCAAACTAATATACAAAATATCAAGTGATTTATTTTTGTATATTTTACTATTTGTATTATTTTTTGTAAATTTATGTTTACCAAGTAAGTTAATTTTTTTGTAGAAAAAATATTAAAAAATGTATTAGAGTAACACATTATTAAAGAAAAAGTTAAAAAAGTTATACTCCCAAATGAATCTGATATAATTATTCACAAACTGTATTCTTTGCCGCATGTACAACATTCTGTTTCCATACACGAAAGTTTACAACACTTGGATCCAATTCGGAATAAATAAAAATTGGCATTGAGTTCGACATAACCCACATGTTTCCTTGTTCATCAATCTAAGAAAATAAATAAATTGTATTGTGTACATATATTTAGTACGAGGGCATTTCAATAAGTCAGTGAAAATCGCACGAAATTACATAATTGTAAAAAAGCAACCCAACATTTCTGGTCGAACTCAGTTCGAAAGCTAATTATCTATAACTTTTTGAAACGAAAAACACTTCTAAACCAAAACTAAACTGGATAAGCAATATGAGAGTTTTCACCGTCGATTGGAATAATTTTCAAGTGGTACAATGAATTTCATTTTGCCTGTAGAAGCACAAAAGATCCTAATTTTTCGGTACAGCCCAGAAGATAACTATACCAGAAATGATTTTAAAAATCCGCAAAGTGGTAGGAAATGATCGAAGTTTGAAATTGTGCAAAGTTTCTAGCGCTCAGTCAGTCAGTATAACATTTATAAAATATACGAACAAAAGAAAATGGTAACTTTTTTTCGTATGTACGCTATATAGATCCATATCGAATATCTTGAAAAAGGCAGAACGATTACAGACGAATATTATAACTTATTGGACCGTTTCAATGACGTTTTGAAGTAAAAAAAAAATCTTGATTTGGTGAAACAACACAAGAGTTGACACTTGTCGTCTTCATGACGACATTTTGGAAATTGCGGTACGACTTGCTTCCACATTTAATGAATTTTCCAGATTTCGCACCCTGTGACTTCCTGATTTCAAACGTGAGGAAATGGTTCAGTGGAAAAGGGGCTCAAACGATGAGGTCATCATTTAAACAAACACATATTTTGTTAGGATTTTTCCAAAGGGACTCAAAAATTCAAGCTATATACTTTTGATTTTCTTTGACTTATTGAACCTGCATATCATGTATTTTGTTACCGTTAAATCGCTTGGGTAAATCATGCGTTGTGGGTCTTGTGCAACAGTACCATGATTAGCTGCCGAAAATGGTTTATTAGTGTTCCAGCAGCCCACGCCATTACGTTGAATTTCATCATAAAAAATAATACCGGTACTTGGATCATACTCATGCATAGTTGACTGGTGATTTGCACCGCGATTTCCCAAAATTTGAAAATCGTTGCCATGTTCAGAACGCATGGCATTAGCTTCATTTTGTAAAACCTCGTTAGATACCATAAATTCATTTGTGCTTGCCATTGCATGAAAATAAACGTTTTTGAATCCATTCGCATTAGGTGATCCAACAGTTACTGAAAAAATACCATCATCCCATCTAAAAGTTTGGCCGCCAACATTAAGATCACCACCAAGAGGATCAAAATTAAAGTAGTTATGACTAAAAGTCCAAATGCGATTCCCTGCAAAGCTAAAAATAAAAATTATAGAATTATTTAAATTTTTTGTAGGAGTAAATCAATTTCACACTGACCTGTAGACGGAAAGCTGACTACTGACGAGATCTGGTATGTAGGCGAAAGCTGCGTTGCAATTCATTCCTGTTATATCAACCGTTATACTTGCCAAACCACGACCAGTTTCAGCAGCACTTTGTGGAATTTCAAAGCGCCGTATAACACGATCGTTTCTTAGATCTATAACCCATATCGAAGGACGTTGAACTTGCATTCGATTGTCTGGAAAGAGCATTAGCTTACATTATGATTTTTTTACGCAACCGAAAAATGTTGGATAAATCAAAAGTCACAAAGGAGTTGTTGTAAAAAATTAAATTATTATTTCATTATTTTTCTATGTATGTACTTTTTTAAGGACTCCTCGAAGATAAAAGATGTTTAATATCCATGAAGCATTTAATTACACTCATTGTTCTTCAGGCTTAACTATTTACTCGATTATTTCAAGAAAAGATAATATCGAATAATATAGCGAATAAATAATTTATATAAAGTAAAAACTCTGTTCTGATTTTTGACGTCAGGTGCAGCTAAAATACCTGGATACTCTAGCATTCCAGTATCAATAAACCATAAACGTTTACAAGCATCAACTGTTGTACGATAAACGGATATCAATCGGTTTGGGTTTGGTTGAAAATTTTGCTACGATTGAAAAAATAGATTAATTTTGTTAATACTGATCGTTCATGATTCATAATGTTTATAATTCAATTGCTTTTTCTCGTAAACTTAAATATGATATTTTTCATGCCGATATGAAGTGAAGCTTACAGTAAAGCAACTATTTTTAAAAACACAACTGCTTTTTCTGAATAAAATCACTTCGCATATGTTTACTTACGTTTAATTGATTAGTACCAAAGTTAGGATAAGCATATAGCTTCGGACTGGGATTATTGCCATCTTTTCTCATATCGACATAGTTTAAGGTCGATGGCACACCGATGCGCCTTCTGGGTATGGTAACGAACAAACGGCCATTATAGTGGGTCGCGCCCATTGGTACATTATTGTATGGTATATATGTTGCATTTATGGAATCGCCATTACTGCCACCCCAACGAGGGTTTGTTGTTATTGGTTCATCTCGGGATGTTACTACCTGTTTCTCCGGTGAACGCTTGCCGCGACTTAAACGTTTATTCTCTAATTGATCTGGGAACACGATACTTCCTATAATAAAATTTATTTATTAATTTTTTTATAAATATAACAAATTTTAAATTAGCTTTTCATACTAAACTAAACATCATACTTAATCCAAAGTCATGCAATTCCTTTATTTGACCACTTGAATCAAACCCATGATAGAAATGTCTTATGACATTTGATATAAGGATTAGCCTCATCAAATTACACACATTTTTTGAGTGAATCTTAACGCAATTATAGATGCAATTGGATGCTGATGTTTTCGTGCGTATGGGATAATTGCAAAATCTCTATAATATTGGTTTCACTGCCTTAGTCATAAAGTGAAACACGAAGATAAAATATTATTGTTTTAGTCGAACTATGAGTATTTTGCACATGTTTTTTAACATCGGTATCCTGGTAAAGTTTAAGCCATAAAAAATATCATCAAAATGAGCCAATATTCAACAGTCGGTGAATAGTTAGCATTCAAAAAAGTGGGTACCAGATACAACCCCTTGGAAGAAAGTAAACTAGTTTAATGAAAAAACTACCAATCGCCAATATATTCGCTTGCCGATTTGCTTTGCATATAGTGTCGTTTTGCCAAAAAACGAACAAAAATAAAACTAGACTTACAGGAATTTCAACATAGATCTAGTACAATCTGGAAAAGTTATTTTCATTTTCTGCGGTTCTGAACGAATGAAAATATTTTTGTTTTCTAGGGTTCATAAATTTAACATTTAACCATGAAACCAATTCTTTTTCATACATCTCATACGTCATAAACATACAAACAGCCGTGATCAAAAGTATTAGGAACCGACTTGAGATGTAACGTTTCAAAAATAGAATGTTAAGTACCAGAAATGTTTGATTTAAAATATTGCAAACGTATCGTTACAGAAATTTTTCTTATCTATTATATAAAATTAATATATTTTAAATGTGAACCATCACATGCAATCATTGTGAAGTGTTTCTGAAAGGTTCCATATTCAACGTTTCCTAAACCTTTCAAATTATGTAATTCTGACACGTTTTATAAGAAATCATTCACATGTAGTCATTCTGAAAGGTTCCATATTTAACAACAGTGCAAGTGCCGTCAGGGCTATAGATAAGCCTCTTTTTAGATTCGCGTTATTTGTTGCAATTCTTTTCTGTTTCAATTTTTGTTTTATATAAGATGCATTTGTGATAGCTGCGGCAAATGATGTTATTGTTCGTGATGTTTTCGTGTTTTACTTTTTGCATTAAACATTTTTATTATGAATAAATATGACTTTTAAATTTAATAATTTAAATAATTTGTTAGTTGATGTTGTTTTTTTTTATTTTTTTTTTTTTTGTTTTTAGTTAGCTGTTGATGATGTTGTTTATTTTCTTTTATTTTTATGTTTAATGGAGTTTTAAGGATTGGTTTTTTGTTAGGATTTTAGCATATGATTGTGTGTATTATATCTTAAGCCACTGCTAGAAACAACTGCATTAAGGAGACTTCTCAATTACTCATTTTGTTGAAACGGCACTTGCCGGAAAGATTAGCCCCGGTAAGTCACATACATTTTTTGAGTAAAACTTGGGATAGTTACAGACCCATTCGGCATGTAGCGTTTCAAAAATAATACGCAAGCGTACCAGAAATGTTTCATTTAAAATATTGCTTTCTTTTATGGGTTGCTACCGATAGTATATATTAACACTTGATATGTATGTGTTCCAAATTGTAAAGCCTTGTCCTTGTCGAACCTGATCTTAAACATGGATTGCCAATCGTTTTTAGGGCAATTTGTCTTACATGGTGGCAATACATATTTGGGATAAGATTTGACAAGGCAACCTATATATCCTATTTCGGCTCTTCGAGCACACATATAAAGCTGTTATCTTCATTAATGAAAATTGACCCAGGAAACCGGTAGCAACCCATGCTTGGGAGAGGATTCAGCAATGCAACCCTTCATATTAGGCTTAGGACTTTTCGAGTTCTATCAATTAACATATATTTTGAGGTATAATATTATACAGTTTCAATTGAAACAACAAAATTGGCTAAAAATCGGCCATTTTCGGACATCGGGACAGGCTTTGGCAAGGCAACCCTGGTTCGTTAGTTTCACCAAAATGGCTCACTATCTTTTCCGTACATCCCATACTATAATCTTATACACTCGACTTTTCTGCAGGGGGCTCTCCGCCTATATGCCAACATAAGGTATTATACCTCTAATGTCAACTGAATTGGGTGAATATCCACATACATACTATGTCGTTTCGACCGCACTTACATATATACGCGGGTGAGCGTTTCATGTAGTCGAAACAAAATATTGTTGCATAACTCGGTTTAATTTAATTTTGCAATATTATACACATATCTACATATTAAAGAAATGTTAAATTTATGATCATATAGTTTCAACAATTATGAAATATTTTTTATTTAATTAAGCAATATAAAATGAGTTTAAATGCTAGTTATATAATTCCATTTTTTATATAAAATATAAATGCAATATTAATTTAATCAATTATTAATTTTAACATAAGTATTATTTAAAAACCCAACATAAATACTAAATTGAAAAAGTTCCTTTATTTATATTTAAATATGCAATATAAAGAAAATATTTGGGATCATAAAGATTAAATATTATGAGAATTACTACTTAAAGTCTAAAAATTGTACACATAAAAATTTGGTTTCAATCAGTAATATTGGGTTTTTACGTCAGGCATCACCTCTTTTATGGTCAGTACTGACAAATTTCATCCAAAAAAAAAAATTTGTATTTTGGTCATACATATGTTTATGATGGGTTTTCCATCAGTTCTAACTAATATTTACATCATATCAGACTGGCATCGCAAGTTTATCGAATATAGAAATATTGCAAAGGCCTCAGTCAAAAATACTTCGAACTATTTCCGGCGCACCATGGTATGTCAAGAATATAAACATACACCAAGATCTTGGTGTACCTTTCGTTGAGCAGATACAGGAAAACATAAAACAATCGTATCAACAAAAACTACAGCAACATTCAAACATACTACCTAGGAACATATACGCATAATGGGTACTCCTTTCACAACTGAAGACAAAATTTGAAAAAATATCATTTCTAAGCAATGGCTTGGAAAAGTTCGACGTTCTATTAGTTTCTCAAGATTTGTATAATTAGTGTTAGTCTCCAAGCTAGTTGGTTCAATAAATAAATATAAAGTCTGAAAAAAAAAATAAAAAATATCTGACTATTGAGAAACTCTCTCACTTGTCAGCAATGACGAAGAATTCAGTCATGGCTGATTAGAATAAGCGTGATAACTAAATGTACGATGAAACTTAAAATCGCATGTGATAGAAAGGGATGTAATGCAAAAGTTTCCATCAGATTTTTCACACTGCTCTTCAGAAACTAATAGAAACTACTGACCGAAAATTTTATCAGAGCTATCAGATGATCTATCATCTTACCGACAGTGTTGTTGTAGGGTAAGGATCTGGTAGTTAGTATTTTTTTTTTGGATTTGGCGAACATTGAGGATAGCATTATTGTGTTTACGTATACCATGTATCTATATAAGCTTGATTTTCTGAAAATCGCTATCTGTTGCGAGCCCATGCGCTATAGTATTTAAAACAAAAAAAAATGTCAAATTTACATCTATGCTATAGAAACGCCATAATATCTGTGGACACAAGGAATAACGGCTTAAGTTGATCTGTGATCACAAGGCAAAGAAACATAAGTTCTGTGTATGAGCATGTAACTTATACTGCTTCGCTTTGTCATCACAAATTGACTTAAGCTGTTATTCTTTGTTGCCACATTCCCTCTAATTTCATAAAAATCATACCAATTAAAAACAATACATAGCTTTTAGCGTATGAAATTGATTTTCAAATACTACCTATTCCCAATAAATAGTGATTTTCAGAAAAGTTATGGTCAAACTTCCGAAGGTCTTTTTTCCCCACATTGTCAACTTTAATTCCATAATACTATTCTGAAAGGTTACAAAATCTAAGAAAAAAAAATTATATCCACTAACTACTGACACCGAATACCAGGATTTTTTTTTCGCCCTAGTGACAATGACATGCATTGACTTTTAGTTATTTGTTTTTGGGTTGGGTTGGAGACCAAAAATGTAATTTATAGAATTCAATAACCTGCATTTTTGTATTTCACGTTATTTTCGATATATTGGGTTGCAGATTTGCCACACATATACACATATATGTATATACCTTGTGGTAAAATTAATAATCAATATTTGACCATTGAATCTTTCTTATAAATTCTGATGTAGTGAACGAGAATGAAATTTTGAAAAAGTCATAGAAGAATTGAAAAATGTTGAAAAAGTCGAAAAATGTTGAAAAATGTTCAAAAAAGTTTTGAAAGGGGTTAGAAGGTCGCAAATTACTGAAAAAGTCGAGAAATACTAAAAAAGTAGAATGTTGAAAAATACGAAAATGTTGAAAAATTCGAACAATTTTGAATGAAAAGCGAAATAACAGATTCAAATAAAATAATTCGAAAAGTTTTGAAAAGATCGAAATGCATTCATATATCGAAAGGGTCGAAAAGATAACAAATCAAACAACGTTAATAGTTAAATTCGAAATATGTTGAAAAAAATCGAAACTCAAAAAAAAATTGAGTAATATCGAAAAAGTTGATAAATGTTGATTAATTCGATAAAATCTTAAATTGATAAGTTCAAAAAAAGTTAGAAAAGTCGAAAAATTTTTAAAGTGTCCAAAAGTTTTGAAAATATCGAAAAAGTTGAAAAAATCGAAAATAATAAAGAAGTCAAAAATCTTGCGCAAGTCGAAAAGTGTAGAAAAGTCAAAAAATGTTTAGTAGTTGCAAAAATCTTAAAAAAATTAAGAGGTCCAAAAAAGTTGGATAATTCGAAAAATGTTGAAAAATTCAAGAAATTATTTGATATAAGTTTAAAATGAAACACTAGCGTGAGGCATTGCTTATTCAATTCACTTCAGTGCAGGTGTTCTAGGATACACGACTTTAAAAATGTTCACTAATCAAAGAAACATATTTCGAATTTGTGAATTATTTTTGCCTGAAATGGAAAAAAATATTTTTTTTGGTCATATATAAGTATACGTCACAAAAATCGACCAATTCCCGGATATTTCATAAATTTTTTTGAATTTACCCCGACTTTGACATGAAATTTCGGGCTTGACCGGATCAATCCCAGCCACTTGGCAACTCTGTTAGGAAGGATTTATTGAATTTCTATATCTTGCTTCATAAGCCTGCACTGTATCATTATTGCCACCATATTTTTTTAAATAAAATTGTACATTATATACATATGTACATACATACATACATACATTTTGCTTACCAGCAAAAAAAAAAAACTTTATAAATCTTATATTCAATATTTCAACCTTTGTTCGGATGAATTGCAAGTATCTCAAACCTGAGCTGGTTGGTTTTGTAGGTCGGACTCCACTACCACCGATACTATTTCCGCCGCTCCCTCTGTTGTAAAAATCTATTTGCTTCCATTGAAACACTTCTACAATCCCATCACATTTCACAGATTGTGCAATGCTGATTATAATCATGAACATCACACATATTTTCTTATGTCTTATTATTTCCATTCTAAGTAAAGGCCGGTTGTTGTGATCCCAAAAAATATATAAAATATATGGCGATTTTATAAATGTAAGATCAGAGCTTAACGATAGTCAAATTAAAACTAAAGACTATTCTCTTCTTTCAATAAAATAAATCGAAAAATATTTAAATTTAACTTTTGACACAAGCTCTGAGCACACGAATTTATTCACTTTGCTTCGAAAGAGCACAAAGTTTGCTTACCTACATGTGCATACCCTACAGCTTAGGTATAGAAACAAAAACGAAAAGTATCGGAGTGTTGATAAAGAAAGTGAAATCTTCTTATTTTTTTTTTTTCAATTATTTTAGCTTAAAAAACCTCGACTTCTTTGGAATGCCATAAAGTCGTAATAAAACAATGCTGTTTGATTATATTAATAATTATAGTTAAAATTTGCATGTACATATTTAGGGTACCAAGAGGACCATAATTGCCGTCTGTTGAAAAATGCCAGCATTCTCTTTTGCATTGTTTAAATTTACATTAAACAAACCAATACGTTGAAACCGGTTTTAACACAGCAGCTTATCATTTGAGTGTTCTTGAAATATACCAAGTTTTAGGAGATAATCAAATATAAACGATGCGAGTGATGTGAGTAAGGACAAACGACCTTGAACCACAAGACTGAGTACTTGTTTCTTTCTATAAGGAAATTTTATTTATTATGACCGGTAATTTCTTAGAGGGCTTTAATTTTTCATATTGCATTTTAAATCGATCTTAGAGGCACAATGCTTCGTCAAAACAACAAAAAAATTATGAAAAACAATTTTTTAAAAATTACATCAACGGAACCGAATGAGTCAATTTTTTATGTAAATTACATTTATGTCCAAAAGTATCGTTACAAAAGGTGGTTTCTTATCATGACTTTGTTGCGTCATAACGTTACCTATCTATGTACATACATGTCAGTAATAAAATGGGAAGTTAAATATTTAGAAGTGGGCTAATATTAGAAGTGGGGCTTCAGCCCTAATCGGCTCCAATTTTTTTTTTTTTTTTTTATCTCTAGAGTTTTTAATTTTATAGTGTAATAATAGGTAATTTCAGGTGGGGGAGGGGATTTTTATTTATATTTTATAAGTTTGGGTAAGTAGGCGGACTTTGTCTGCGGCTTAGGGTTCACATTTAATAGTACATGCAACACCACCTTCACTAGCCACAGTAACTCTATATAAAAGTTAAAGTAAGTGGGTGGCCTTTGGTCACGGCTAAAGTTTTACTTCCTATTAGTATTTCATATGTTCATAAAATTTACTTTGATGAGAGAGTAATTCAAAACAAAATTTATATAAACTTTTTTTTTAATGTTCTCCATCATGAATTTACTATTTTTTCGGGAGAAGATCGGGAATTCTTTCCATAAGGCTTTCTATCATGCTATAAAAAAACAACTTTTTTCCCAAAAAAAAATTCAAAATTTTTACCAATTTCAGGAAAAATGTTTTTATTTTGAAAAGACCGCTAGTCCCTTGTTTTCAACTTGGCAACCATGCAGATATATCTTTTACGAAAATGGATGAGTTATCTATCGAAAGGTAATTTAATAAGCGGTAAAAATGCTGCACAAAACTTAAAAATCCGTAAAGTAATATTTGAGTTAGAAATAAAAAATATATCATTTACTCAGTGGCGTAACTAGTGGAGCGATATACTCGTTAATCATTGAAGTTAAATTTTAATGTTATGATACACTTTTCAATATTAAATAAAAAATGTGTAAATAAAATCGGAATGACTTCATTTTTCTAAGACAGAGGGCTTCTTTTTAAATTTCAGTTTATTTTAATCTTCATATATTCAAATAACTTTTTTATGAATTTAAGAAAATAAATAAATTAGAAGATACAAAATGGCCTCAATTTAGCATTGTGAATTCGTTTGCTTCACTGTAAAAGCCGAAGATAATCACAAATAAAATCCAATGGGACTTGCTTCGTAATTCCGACTGGTTCTATGGCTCGCACGGCGATGCATAATTTAATACAGGGAAAAAACTCGGAATGTCGTTCTTTGATGTATATGTACTTCTTTGGTTTGGGTGATGTAAAAAGTTTAATCAGCACTCTTTTCTTCTTGACCATTTTTACAAGCAGAGTAATGATAGTATTACACTGAACAGATCCACCAGAAATTTGTTTGGAATGAAAACTTGACTGAGAATGAAAGCAAAAAACGAAAACGACGAAGAAAACGAACAACAACAACAACAATCGCTCGAAAACGACGAATAGAGAACGAAAGAAACGAAGAAATTCACACACACTTTTTACGAAAAATAAAAAAGGCAGAAAAAAAATCACACAATAGAAATTTTTGCAAGTGCAAGAGAATTAATTAAAGTTTTTAAAACACGGAAAAAAATTTCGATTTCTAGTTTTGTTTTTACATATTTTACTATTCAGAATATTAAGAAAGAGAAATGCCAAATAAATTTGGTACTAATTGTGCTTTGAGTAAAATAAAAAGACAACGCAAGTGAAGGTAAAAAAGAATAAGAAAAGACTGGCGAAGGTGTCTTGCGGAAGAGTCTTTTGCTGCATCCATCTATCGAACAACGCAACTTCGCTAGGAGCGGTGGGAAAATTAAAAAACTTAAATGCAGTAAGTGTGCACACATTTAACACAATTCCGAAATCTCTAATGAAATAATAATTGACGTCTCCAAGTGCAGTTCATTGTTAAAGTCAAATACGGTGCTTCCAAATCAGACGCTTTAGATCGGCCACTTAATTGGACCAAGATCAATAGCGAAAACTAATGGAAACACAAAAGTCCCCTGAATTGCGTGTTCGACTACGTAGACTTAAATCTGGCACTGAAAAATCACGCACCGGAATGTCCTCTACATCCACCTCCAATGTGCCGAGCAACAATGCGACGACAACGGCAGCCTCACCGACAGCGTCAAATTTGGTTCCCCAACAACAACAATCTTCTGATTCGGAAGATGACGATTTTGCAACAGTTCATTTTAAATTAGCGGCTGCATTGGAAGCTGCTGCTGCGCATGCATCTGGATTATCGTTTGATTGGTGCAAGAGTCCGAATTCGGATGTGATTGGAGATAGCTGCTTAGAAGCGTCACAGCCATCTCAACCAAAGATGCTAGAAAAAACACCAGTTGAAGAACAACAAAAATCAACATGTACAGGTTCACAGCAGGATAATGTAGCTGATGTTGCCAAAGAGCTAGTACAATTGGTTATATCAACTCCACATCATAGTAGCAGTAGTTCGTCAGTTTCTGATGAAAGCACCGAAGATTTGGTCAAAATAATGATTGTCACTCCCTCTAATAGTGCTTGCTCCAGCGAAGATGAAGCTTCTGCCGCTACTGCTACTAAACGGCCCTACACAATGGATAATATACTAACTACAGTTGAACCTACAAATGTTTCTAATGATATTCATAGTTTTCAATCTCCTTTAGCACCATTAAAGGAAAATGCAGCTGTTTTACCACATGATACTAGTGATGGTGCTGATGGTGGTGCATCTGCAAATCTTATACATAACGACATGGACGAAGAAGATGACTTCGTTAGTCCTACTACCGTTGTAACAAATATTTTAGCGTTACCGCCTTTTGATCCTTATGCGCCACAGTCAAAAGTTCAGCTTATAATAAAGCAAATTGTTTCGTTGGCCCAACTTAAGCAGCGTATTTTTGACAGCTCCAAAGGTGCTATTAGCAAGAATGGCCCCTTGTCGGAATGTGAACGTTTGGCTGAAATGGTACGTCAATAAAAGCTAAATAATTTGAAAAAAGGACATATAATGATAGAAAATTGTAAGAGTAGAAAAAATTACTTTATTTTTACAGCATTATGCTTCTGTAATTAATTACCCATTGGGTAATTGGGTTGATACTACATCAACTATAGCAGCGATATCGCTTGTAAAACATTAATATTTCAAAATATACAAAAAACATCGTATATGTACCAAATAACGATAGCGGAAACAATCAATTTTTTTAGCTCGCTTGGTATGGGTTAAGATTCGGCTTTGTTACCCTAAACAAATGTTCTTTTTCATTAAAAAACCACATTTTCGATATGCCCCATTTCAAATTTTGAAATATTTCTCCTTAATTTTTAGTCAAATAACCCAGGCAATTAGAAAACGTTAGGAGAAAGTTTCCTAGCTAGTTAAAAATTTCCAAATAGCTTTTAAAATATTCAATGTCAAACGTCGAAAAACTTTTATTCTCTTAAAAAATGTGGACAATAACACAGTTCGACAAAATTTGGTTAAACCTCAATCACATTGTTCAAAAAACCTTAGTATCTGAAACCCAAATATACTTTTCCGAAGGTTTTCGATGCATTGAATTTTAATCCGATGTCAGAATTTCTCTGATGGATTAGGCTTTCGAGTTATTCTAACCTAAAAGTGCGAATATCAAAGTTTTTCAATGTATTTGAGGTACATATATTACAACGAAATGTAGTTTTTATTTATGAAAGGAACTACTCTTTCTCTTCAAACTACACTTTTAATTATATCGATATCTTTCTTTTTCTCTCAAATATCGTAAATTGAAATTTATTACACTTTTTCTGCTTACTAAAACTTAATTTGATTTGTATGGAGATCTACATATATAATAATTTCAATTTGCAATATTTCGGAGAAAAAGAAAGATATCGATATAATTCAATGTATTTTGAAGATAAAGAGGAGTTCCAATTAATAAAGGACCCAATTAAGGGGACATGACACCTTAAAAAAAATGTTACCTTACGTGTTTTAAAATGCGTATAACTTTTATAAAAAACAGATATTTGAAACTTTCCACATATATTTTGACACAAAACAATATTGAAAAAAAAAAAAATTTTTAATTTTTTTATGAAATTTATAACCACTAGAATTTTTTGAAAAAAAAACACCAAAAAAATCACGGTGGGCATGATTGCAGCTCACTGGAACATCTAAAAAAAAAAAGAGGTTTTAATCAACATCAAAACCGCCAAAAATAACAAAATGGCGTCGATTTTTCGAAAATTTTAAATTTTTCGGGCCAAAATCGTGCCAGAAATCAAAAACTATAATATCAATCTTTCTGTCCGTAGTTCATTCCCTGCATTTATATGTGCACAGCAGCATATTGAAATTTCAGAAAGATCGGTCCAGTTAGTAGTTTTTTTTTTATCATGCCCACCAACTTGAAAAACGTGGTTTCGAGAAAAACGCGTTTAAAGTTTTTTAACTATAGCTTTTCAAGTACTATAACTTTGACACGATGTTACTAAAATGCTCGCTATATATTTTGTAAACCGATTTTGAGGTTTTTTTTTTATTAAAAACGTATTTTACAATATTTTTTAAACAAGAAACAGTCAAAAAAAAATTTTTTTAATTCTTGAAAATTTGAACGTGTCATGTCCCCTTAATGGTTTCATAAATAAAAATTACTTTCGATGAAATATAACCTCAAAAAACCAAAACCACCCGCCATGCTATTATTTTATTTTTGAATTGAAGATGTACAGCTGCGGTAAAAATAATAGCACCGCGGTGTCATTTATTGAATTGAAAGAAAATATTTCGAACAAATAACGTTTTTTTTTTCTTCTAATATTTTAAAGTATAGTTACTTGATAAGTATACAAGATAACCACATGACATTTTGTTCCAAAAAATAACGGTACTTTCTAGGTTTGCTATTATATTGAGTAATTTGTAATTTCGAGCGGTCAAAATAATAGCACTGTTCAACTCCTTTACTCCTCAAGATTAGGTATTTCCTCTTATTAAAAAAATTGGATCGTAACAAGTAAGTTCCATTATTTTTGTATAATACTCCAATACTTTTTTCGAGTTTTTGCATTTTAGTAGGCCATGGAAAGCATTCTACGACAGAGCAAAATAAAATTATTAAAAATTCCATTTCGCAAGGTAAAATTTTTCAAGAAATTTAAAATTTTATCGGATGTTCTGCGAAAATGGTTTCGAATACGATAAAATACACAAATAAACGAAAAACATGAGACCGAATGCCTTCCATGTTCCCCCGGGACGTGAATTGTTCGATACGACTTTCGATACATAATCCGTTTTACCTTGCGAAATGAAATTTTTAATAATTTTACTTTGCTCTGTCGTAGAATGCTTTCCATGGAATGCAAAATGCAAAAACTCAAAAAAATTATTGGAATATTATACAAAAATAATGGAACTTACTTGTTACGATCAAATTTTTTTAATAAGAGGAAATACCTAATCTTGAGAAGTAAAGGAGTTGAACAGTGCTATTATTTTTACCGCTTGTAATTGCAAATTACGCAATATAATAGCAAACCTGGAAAGTACCGTTATTTTTTTGGAACAAATTGTCATGAGCTTATCTTGTATACTTATCAAGTAACTATACTTTAAAATATTAGAAGAAAAAAAATGTCGTTTGTTCGAAATATTTTCTTTCAATTCATAAATGACACCGCGGTGCTATTATTTTTACCGCAACTGTATGTATAAATCAAATTTATATGGAGATACAAAATCATTTCATCACCAAATTACAACACAAATAAAAAAACTTAGGAAAACTGCATAATATTTTAATATTGAGTATTTGTTAGTTTTTCAATATTCAGCATCGTTACATTTTTAAATCAAACACACCATTGTATTATCTTCCGTTAGAATACACTTATAGTATGTACCTTAATTGCAAGAGTTGCAGAGTAATTTAGATCATTACAAAAATTGTATATTATTGTGTGTCGCTTGCGGACTTATTTATACATACATTGTATTAAAACACTTTCTTGTAATTCCTTATATATAAATTCGAGTTAATTTTCGTCGTGATGAAGATATGAAATCCTCCCCAAATTATAACATTACCTACAGCAAAATAACAATTCGATTTTATTACGCCATGCTCAATTAATCATTTCAGAAAATTTCTTACCACTTCTTTACATCTTCAATATCTCTTTTCTTTTCACAACTTAGCCACTGGCAGCTCTTAAGCTTATTTTTCGGTTTGTTCACAAAACGGAATATGTACAAAAATTTGCAACTAGTTAATTTAGTTGAAATAAAGGTGGCCTTTTTCCAAAGTCTTCCTTAGTCTGCTAGAAATTGTAGAAATATTTGATTAATTCTTGGATTTTTGAAAAACAACTTTCTCTGTTAACTACCGCTTTTCAAAATGTCCAATAGTTTATGTCATTTAAAGATGTAAAGTAAAACAACATGAAAATTTAAAAAAAAGGACTTTAAACTACTAAAGTTATGGATCAACAATTGAATATACGGCTAATTATAAAGGTTTTGTTGATTTTTGAACGTCCCTCTATATCTCCTAAAATGGCCACACAATTATTTTTACTCATACATACTTTTAATCGGAATGAAAGAATTACAGACTTATAATCCGTATTATTTAGCGTACAGGTCAAGGTGTCAGAGTGCTACTCATTTCAATAAAAACTTATGAAAATAATAAGAAGCGCCGGGACTCCAAACTTATAGAAAAAATCCCGGGATGTTATGCTAACTCGACTTGACCTAAAATTTCACTTTACCCCACTTTGGCTTTGTTTAACGGTCAAAATTCAAAAACTTGTAATTTTATATAAAATATTTTGTTTTTAGTACAAACATTTTCCCTCCACATATTTTATGGTTAATTTTATTTTCAAAAAAAAGGAATTCGCAAACATTCACGTCAAGCATAGTTTGGAAGAATTTTTTACGTTTTGTTCCTGCAAAGATTGTCTCGAATATCGTGAAATTGTTGTTCATCTTATGGTGGATCAATTCAAAGCACAGCACATGGTTGTCATGTTAGTAGATGCTCTCATAAAAGCATACAGCCCAATGTTAAAGTAAGTGTCAAAACTAAATAAATATGTTTGTTTTTACCTACTTAATTTGTAATTGCTTTCATTTCAGAAATGGAACTGCTTACAATAAATTTGAAAAATTACTAGACGCCAATAAGGACATATATTGGATGACTTGTGGCTATATTTATAATAAGATGGCTGAACATATGTACTTTATATACGATGAAACGCTATCAGATAATATGATTCTTGTACTATTTAGTGCAATGTAAGAGTAAATAAACGATTTCATAACACAATTTATATATTCTCTTGTTACTTTATTCCAGTTTACTTGTTAATAATCCGCTGCTATTGCTACAGATTTTATCATTTCAAGTTGAATGCGTTGTTAAGGCTTATGCAGAAGGATTTTTAGAGATTGTTGATCCTGATAATAATAAAATTCCAGCGGAGGAGATGTTGACATGTAAGTGTAATGTATTGAAATGGCTCGATAAAAACGATGAGCTCGATAAGAAAAGATTAAGATTAATTATTCGTTATTGCAGATATTTTAGATGGATATGACGACTTGTGCCGCATCTCAGAACATATATCGTGTTATCTTTTTGCTTTCGAAAATGATTTCTTGCGTAAATTTTCCCTTACTTGGACTTTGCTGTGTCAACGTTTATATCAGCAGCATGTCTATTTAAATTTAACCGATACTATGCTAGCGTGCATTATAACTGTAAGTTAAATAAATTTAAATGGCATTTGATTTTGAAAAAGTTTTTAATATTTTTTATTTAGCTGAAAGAAGACGAACTCACTGCCCGTCATGCAGCTCTTATTAAGAAGTATATTCAATTTGATGACAAAATGATTTACGTTGATAAGCGATGGACTGATGTTTGGATGGAATTAAATAAATTTAATTTAACAGAAGTAGAACGTAAACGACGAACGTGTTTGCTAGATGTTCATCGTATTTTTGAAACTGTCGTCCAAGATGCAATAGAACTTTCGCTACGCGAGAGTAGTGATGATAATGACTTTTATGATTTCCAAACCCTTGAGAATCGACAATTAGCATGGCAAAATATTATGGCGTATATGAAAATGAAATGGCCCGACGGATTTTTTGAACCACCAAATATTCTTGTTTGCGAGGACAAGTGTAAAAGTTGTAATGTTTTGCTTGAATATCATGCGGAGTAAGTTGTGCTTTTAATCTTTTACATGTAGTGGTTATCATACCATACACTTTCTTAAAGGGAGGGTAACGGTAATTCGTACAAAACAGGCACATTTTTGTGAATTTTTTTCGACAACACAGTTAAAATCTATTTATTTAAACCAATGGTAGATCAAAGTATAACATTTGAAGAATATCTTGAAAAATGTTCAGGTAAAAATATTGAAAACTACGGCAATGGCAGCAATTATTTGGAAACGTCTTAAAAAAAAGGAGAATTGCGGTGACCCTTATATCTCGGTGCTGTATCATCTGAAATCAAAAAAAAAAATTGTTTTCATTAGATAATCGATTTTTTCAGGTAACGCTGGGAAATTTTCGAAATTTTATTTTTTCAATTTTTGGGAATACTGAAGTGAAAAACGCGATTTTTTCAAAAAAAAAATCGGATAGTTTGTTATTATAAAATAATAAATATTGACAAATTTGAAAAAAACTCTACAGCGTTACCTCGTAAATTATGTACAGAAATAGTGTTCATAATTTCAAAAGAATCGATGCAGTAGTTTTGAAGATACGGTGGGCACCGACTTTGAAAACGTGAGCTGTGGGAAAAACGTTTTAAAGTTTTAAACGTGCACTGAGTCATGTATGAGGCATGGTTGCTTAAATTGCTGTATCTTTGTCGTTTTTGCTCCGATCCGTCATAAATTTTCACACAATATTCTTGAAAGGTTTTTCATTTAGATAAAAAAATAAAAAAAATGGGAAAAAATACGTTAAATACATTACCCTGCCCTTAAGTATTTTAAACTTTGCTTATTGATATTATTGGGTTGAGTTTTGACCAATATTTTCTTATTTGAATTCCAGTTGTATCTTTTTCCGGGAAACGAACTTTATAATTTTTTTTTTTTTAATTAATAAAACTACTGTATATTCATTATTCCAACGTTTCGCTGGGGGTTTTATCAATCAAGTCTTAAGCCAATCAATAAAAAATTGATAAAACTCCTTAAGTAGCTTAAATCCAATAAGCAAAACGTCGAGTGAAAACAATGAATATTCAGTAGTTTTATTCATTCCAAGAAACAACATTGATTCATCGCCCACAGTGGAATTAAGATTAATCGTCATGGGACTAACGTTACCGTTTATAGTTATGTTAGTTGGTTGCTTGAAGAAATTTTATTCAGGCTAGCAATTTTACAAGCAATCCCGGTTGAGTCCTTAGAAACTCAAACCACTCAATGCAAATCAAATTTGATGTTGTATTTCACATATACATAGAATGGACTTAAGCATCTCGCTGTGAAGGTTAGCGCTTTCTACTTTCCAAATTTTTTAGCTGCAGAAAAAATATGTCCAACTGGCTCTGAAGTGCCAGTAGAAACTATTCGACAGTTTGAGAGAACTAAATGAATTACACATTGCGAGCGTTGAAATACTTGAACATATCAACCCATCGATCTTCGGTAGACATTTTATTGTATTTTCATTCTTTCGGCCTTCGACCAAAAATCAGTATTCAAACTCAATAAGTATCTGTGTCTGAAAATCAGTATGATGCTGATTAAATCAGTATGATACTTATTAAATCCGTATAGTTGATATCGTTATTCATGGACACTGTGCATTCATTCATTCTAAAAATGTACAAAATTAATTTGCGGCAAAACTTTCTACAATAGCTTAAGAAGTTTGAGGGCTTTATACATAACTTAAGAAGGAACTAATTTCCTGGAAGAAAAGCTTGTTGAGTTCCTTTACTTCGAACAAAAAATTTGAAGGAAATGAATTTGATGGTCTATTTATAAAAAGAAAAATGGATATTTCTCCATTTTTTTTCGCCCAAAGCGCTACACCATTCCTTATGGGCTAAAGCGAACTGTTTCCTCATCTTCAAATATTTTGTTCGAAATAAAAGACCTCTACGCGCCTTTCTTTCAAGAAGATCGACATCCACCAATACTAATCTTTGGGAGCTGATCTGTGCAGCAATCGTCTTCGAGGACTAAAGGAGTCTTCTTTTGCCAACAAAACTATATGTCGATCATCTCCATCACTCGTTAATTTGGGATGCACACGCGTTTCGTTGAAGCTTTTTGGTTTCAAGGCATTCTTAAAAATACTCTGACCTTCCTATAGTGCCTTTGCAATAAATTCATACGTCTGGCCCTAAAGCCTTAGCTCTTCCACAAGCCGCCTTTATTCTGAAGTGCAGTGACTTTTTCGACTTATCTAAAAGCCGAGTTTTTTGCATCACACTATTATCAGACACTGTTCATTATAGAATATTTTACTAACCTTTCGTAATTACCAATAAAACTTGAAAATTATGCATATTTAACAATACACTCAATAAATCATGAAAATCACTTAGGGGTATCCGCTGAATTCAATCACAACTTTGCACCATTTTTGAAGGCTGACCACGAAATTGTGGTAGAGTTTTTATAAATTTTTTGGGTGTTCCCTCTATGGTCTGGAACAGCTCGTCAATATTATCCAAAGCCATCTCCACATCATACCACAAGTTTTCTATGGCTTCATGGTCTGGTCCTTGGGCAGACCATAGCAAAATATGGACATTTTCCTCTAAAAACTACATATTTACACGTTAGGCTGTGTGTTTGGGTCGTTGGCATAGTTGCATCAGCAAATAAAGACGGACTACATATTTTTGTAAAGAATTGGGAGGTGCAGAAACCAACTCATAACTCAACAATTCGACCTATACAAAGTTTGAAAACAATATTTTCTCAATGAACTACTGCATACTTATTGTCGCATATAATTTTTTAACAGCATGCAACTAAAAAGCTGCAGAAGACTACAATCGAATTGAAGAAGCTTAACAGATGTGGAATGAAGATAGAACGATTAAGAGGAACTCACGCTCAGTTCCGTTGAAACATTTTTATTCTCATGCCATTCAGACGACGAACCTCTTCTGTCACTTACCTTTTTAGCAAATAATATAAGAATAATGTGAAGATTACATTAAAGGAAATCTCTTATAGCCAACTAAGGCCAACGGTAAACTTATCCCATAAGGATATACTTTTGTTAATTGGGGTACCAAGGTTTCACCATAATATCGGAGATACAACGAATTTTTTATCTTTCGTTTTGCTGCTTTTTCGTTTTTTCCATATAAATTGTAATAGGAAACAAAGTGATCGCGCCGTTCACAGGTTTGATCTACGAAGCTGAAATTTTGAGAGAATTTTCTTCAAACCCGATTCTATAATATAGGCACATAAGAGCGCAAAATTTTTCAAAAAAAAATCCTCTTCGGGTGTGTTTTGACCGCATTTTCAAACACACGAAAAATGTGGGAGTGGTTTGACAACAATGGCTGGCGACCCCCATTCAACTAAAAATCCCAAAACGCTATATCTTTGCACCTAAGTCAGACTTTTTCTACGTTTTAGTAAGTCGGATTTTTCGTTAAATTTCAACGAAGTTAGACATAAACTCTGTCCGCGCCGTTTTCAGGTTTGAGCTAGGAAGCTCAACAAATTTAAAAAAAAAAATGATGTCGAAGATATTTTGAGAAATAATAAAAATTCATATTTTCCAAAATTATAGCGGGAGTTTCGATATGAAAGCAGATACATTTTAAGGATCGATTGAAGAATAGTATAACGGGTGATTTTTTTTGCTATTTGTTTTTTCAGTGTAAATTTTTTGACACCTCACGCTTGATTCGTAACATGTGTCAACGCCAACATTTTATTATAAAAATTCGTGCTCTGTGAGAAATGTGTTTTTCTTCAGCGACGAAGCTCTTTTTTGGCTCAACGGGTACGTCAACAAACAAAATTGCCGAATTTGGTCTAAAGAGCATCCAGAGGTAGTTCAAGAGCTGCCAATGTACCCTGAAAATGCACTGTTTGGTGCGGTTTGTGGCATCATTGGACCGAAATTTTTCAAAAATAATGAAAGTCGTAACGTTACAGTCAATGGTGCAAGATACCGTGCGATGATTTCCGGATTTTTTTTGCCCAAAATGGAAGAATTGGACTTGGTTGACATGTGATTTCATGGGCCGGTGGCATCATTGGTCCGTACTTTTTCAAAAATAATGAAAATCGCAACGTTAATCGCAAGGTACCGTGCGATGATTACCGAATTTTTTTTTGCCCAAAATGGAAGAATTAGACTTGATTGACATGTGGTTTCAACAAGACGGTGCCACATGCCACACGGCACGCGATACCATAGACCTATCGATAGGCGAATTTGGTGATCAATTAATGTCACGTTTTGGAGCAGTCCATTGGCCGCCAAAATCATGCAATTTGACCCCACTAGACTATTTTTTGTGGGGCTACGTGAAGTTTCTCATGTACAGGGACAAGCCAGCCACAATTGCAGCCCTAGAAGGAAACATTACAGCTGCCATTAGTGAGATACCGGTAGAAATGCTGGAAAAAGTATGCCAAAATTGTAGCTTACGGATGCACCACTTCAGGCGTAACCGCGGGCAACATTTACATGAAATAATCTTTAAAAAATAAATGGCAGAAATTGATGTATCGCTCCAAATAAATATTTCATTCACAAATCTTCTGTTCTTTTTTCAATTTTTAAAAACCAAACGCTCAAAAAATCACCCTTTAAAAAAAATCGACGATATTTTGAAAAACATTTTTTTTAACTAAAAAAAAATTAATGTTTAAACAAATTTATTTAAATTTTTTTAAACAAAAAAGATTAAATGTTTTCTTATCCTATCCCCTATAGTTTTTGAAATATTTCGTTCAAATGTTCAAAAAGGTAAAAAAAATCAACTGTGCAGTTATTTAAAGAATGACTGACATATTTTATATCAGGAACACGGTTAGTAGCGTTAGAGAAACGGTTTTCCCAAGACGGTCTTCTTGGAAATAATTGTTTAAAATTGGACTGACTTAAAGGTACGAACATGTTTGAAGGAAAGTTGCTTACTATCTTAAAATTAGGTTATGAGTTTTCGAAACTTTTTTTTTTATCTGCTACCCACTTGACCTTAAGATCAAATTAAAGTATGTGTTTACTATATGTAATACATATCAGGGGTCTACAAACAAAAGTAGACAAGTCCCACAGATGTGATTTTACACAAACTGAGAAAAACACTTTACAAACTTGTTAACGTGCTATAGCCAAGAAAAAATCCATAAAATAAAAGAAAAGCATGTTTTTAATATTTTAAGAACATATTTAGCACGGTATCTTTTAAATAATAAGAGTTATTTTAATAAAATGAATGGACATATCTAACTCTGTTTCCAAAAGGGGGAACAAAGCTAGACACATAGAAATATAACATCACGGAGATATCGGTTTTGATATGCGGTTTTGGCATTCTTTTAAGCAAATAACAATACATTAACAATAATGTACACGGGACCGAAGGTAAAATAATATGGGACGTGTTGCAACTAGAAAGTGAAAAATCGGAACGTTTTAATTTTTTCCGGTCAATTTTCAATTTTTTTTTACAAGAAAGAAAGAAGGAGAAGTTAAACTAATCATGAATTCGGGTTCCTCGATCGATAATTGCCCGAAAACCATACCCACTTTGTTGGAAAATTTGATAACTTCTATAACTTGCACCATTTTTCAAATCAATATTTTTGAAAATGGGTAGACAACTTAAAACAGAAGGTGCTAATCCAGTTTTCAATATTAACCTCAACCCTAGTAATGTGCTTTGTCCAGACATATGAGGCTATTGTAATCCTCTGACACATCTCTAAAAATTAAAAAAGTTTTTATTTTGAACCGCTCTAATATACATTTATATAAATAATTTACCATGACCTTTCTTTTTCATATATAACTTTTTTTTAACTTGTTTTTTTTTTTTTTTTTTTAAGCAAGAATGATATTTTAATAACCCTAATAAAAACGCGCACGTAGTTGTATTCACAACTCTACTTAGAAAACTAAACTTTTATGGTTTGCTGGTAATCTGTAAGTTAGTATTTACAAAAACAAAGTGCATTTTTGTTTGCTTTGAAGCATTTTCTATTATATTGCAACAACAACAAAACAATACAGAGTGTGACAAAAATAGGTTTTGACCAGCAAAATGGTCAGCGAGCCCATAGTGCACTGGTCGCCGTGATATATTTGCTACAACGATTTTATGTCACGAATTTTGAGGGAATTAACAGGCAGCCCTTTATTTGAATATCTAAAACAAAACAAAAAGTCACTTGTTTTGCAATGTAAACAAAGATCCGGCCCTGGAATTACCTCTCTTTCTTCGCAACATTTGTCTTCTATTTTTCCGAATGTGCCTGCCTTTTTCTACCTTTATTTGGAAGTACATCTCAAGCATTATAATTCATTTTGCATTTGCAATTAAAATAAGCTTAACTGCTTCAATATTTCCCTAACTTTTTATTAAAATACCGAGCACCGACACTCACAAAAACGTTCGAGCGCAGTTGCAAATGGAGCGTTCTTATTGGCTAATGTGGGCTTAACCAGCTTTGTAAGTGACATCTGAGGACATATCCAATTCTGTTGCTCAACTGTAATTTTAAAGCAAAATAGCTTTGGAACGTAGCGCATTTAGTCTGATATTTAATTTAAAATTTGAATCTGAATGACCGATGAAAGTGTTACCATAAAAATTTCAAAAATTTACTATTTGTGACTTGTCTACTTTTGTTTGTAAGCCCCTGATATAAATATATAATACAAGAAAACTTTAAGCCATATATGCAACATCTAAACAGTTTTCCTCCAAAGATTATTTATTATTTTAAAAGTTTGTTCCTCAATCCGATCCATGACTTAAGGCGATCCCGCATACTATTGAGACACATAGTCCTCCTTTATGCAGCAAAATGATTTTTTGTTTGCTTAAATAGATCTTTGAATTAAAAACAATGAAAGAAAAAACTAAGCAAGGTAGTTCAGAATATATTATGGTATAGAATTTAGGATCATCCCAATACATAGGTATATATTATAATAAATTTTCAATAAAAAACACAATTCATATTTCAAACTTATTCCAAACTGCCATTTTTTTCTTCAAGTACTTGCAAATGCATCACTTGCTCCATAGCTGGAGGTCCTCTGCCACCGAAACGTAATCCTGATAGTACATGTTATAAATGCTTAGCGCTATTGCTTGTCGATAAAGAAATAACATTCTATGAATCAAAAATTTTAAATGTGTGTGCCAGCGATGATTTTTTGCAATTTATAAAAAATAACGAAAAACGTAAAAGCACTACACTGGAAGAATTGGGTGAAGAAGTATGCTCCACATTAGCTACAGAACTCAATGCAAGTGAAGATGGTGATAAAAATTCAAATGGGACGTACCATTTAGCATGGGCTGTATTTCGACACTTGAATAGTAAGAAAGAAAAAAAAAAACATTTTTTTAACCTTAATACAAATATCGTACTTTTGTTATAGATCGTAAACGTTATAAAAAGTCAAGCATTGAAGAGAAATACTTTTGCAGTGAGTGTGAATTTCAGGCATGTCGCTTAGCACGTAAAATTCTTAACAATGAAATTGCGTTTGCACTATCTTTACATTTAATACGATATTATCAACCACTTTCAATGAGTGGTAAAGAGTTGCGTTCAATTTTGCCTAATATTATGATGTATAATCGTAAAATGGTTTCCTCAAACATTGGTCTTGACCTTAATGATGTACATGACTTGGTAGTTAAAATCTACTGGACATTTGTTATTTCGGTGTACGCAACATATTTCATTGAATTCGATAAAGATTGTCCTTTAAGATTAGAATATTTCGAATTGGTCAACAATGATATAAAACTACAAACAGAAAACTTAACTGGCAATAAGGATGATACAAAGTTCGTTCAGTTTTTGAACAAAATTAGATGGTAAGTTGTTTCTATGAATTTCTATTTTTTTTGAAAAGTAATAAATAAAAAGTCAAACTTTTAGCTTATCTTGCGAAAAGGTTGAGGTGGAATCAGAGTAAGTGGTCATAACATTAACTTTATTGGGAATATATTAAGTATTGTCAAATATTTGTTTTTTTTTTCTAGAATGGATAATTCAGACGATGGGCATTCGGATGATATACAAAAAAAGTTGGAGGAAATTCTGAAAATAAATGAAACTGTACTGTAAGTTATACATGTTATTTTAAAATAACTTGTTATGATTGTATGAAAAATATTAATAAAAAAATTGTTTCTGTTTTAGAAACCCACCGCTTCCAGAACAGACACTCTCAGCTGAATCAAGCACACCTACTGCAACTACTGCTGCGGATAACTGCAATAAAAGAAACATAAAAGATAAGTCGAAAAAATGTAAGTTAATATAATAAATAGTCTATATGTGATAATTAAATGCTTCAATATATGCATAGGTTGCTTTGATCATTCTGATCTAGGAGATCATTGTAAAGAAAATCATTCTAGCAAGAAACGAATCAAAAAAGTAAGTATGAAAATTTTCCTTCGCTTTTGCTATAATAAATTTTTGATTTATTAAATGCAGGAGTGTAACCATGCGCGCATGAACGAAACCCGTGAGAGACTACGAAAGAAATTATCACAGTTAGTTAATGCGCGCAAGAATATGAAAGCAACAACCGGCGAACAGCAAGTTCACCAACTGACCAAAATAAATCAACCACCTTCATTGAAAACTGCGGCGACAGCAGCTGCTTCTAATACTAACCTTAAAGTAGAGGACGACGATAGTTTAGAGTGCCTTAACACGCTGTGTAAGCGTATAAGCCACCTAAACACCAACAAACCAACTGCAACATTAACAGATACAGCATCATCAGCAGCACCTGTCAAAATAGTCAAGCGATCCCAATTAAAACCTGTACAAAGCAAATATCTTACTATCGAAGACTTAGCTAAGGAAAAGTTTATTAACAATATATCAAGTAGCAATAACGTGAGCTCGCAGGAATGCGAACGAGATAAACGTATTAATGTGAATACAACGAGCAGCATTTCAAGTTCCTCCGCTTCCACATTGCACAATGCACGCGATTATGCTGCAGCTACTACAATTAAGAAGACTGGAAATGGATTAGATATGGTCAATGAAATTTACGAACTTCTCGGCACATACTCAAAAGATCAATCTAAAGTCAAAAAATGGATTAATGAAACTCTTAGTTATATAGAAGGATCCAATGGAAATAGTAATAATAAGCAACAACCACAGCCAACAAGTGCTAAGAAGGCGGCAAAAAAAGCCAAACAAAAACAACGCAAAGAGGAGGAAAAACGTATTACAGAGCTGCAAGATTTACGTTCCCAATTTCATGATATATACTTCAAAGAATTCGTAGATAAACAGGAACTTAAAGAACTAAAGGCTAGCAAGAAACGAGATAAAAAGAAAATTGCTGAACTAGAAACAAATGTTAAGAAACTTCAGCGGGCAAAAGCCAAAGTAGAAACCGCTATCCTAGAATTAATAGCTACAGTTAAACAAGCAAATTCGGAATTTAAATTTTCATACCTGCCAACAAAAGAACAGCAAATTGATAAAATTAAACAGTTAAAATCAGCAAATAATGCAGATGATGCAGTAAAAGACGTGGATATTAATAAAAATACCTCAAACTTGCCAACAACATCAGCAGCGAAACCCTCAAATGAGTCCTTTCATCAACAGCAGCAATTTATGATATCATCATTACAATCTCCAAATAATCTTAACGCAACAGCAACAACTAACATTGCCACTGGAAGCTACAGTCTACCTTATGCTCATGCAAATAACTTTCCATATCACATTGATTTACAAGCAGCAGCTGGTGTTGGTGTTCCTGGTACTTCGTCCGGTGCAACCTTTGGGATGATACGCCCACCACTGCCGACACCAATGTGCTATGCACCGCCTCAACATCAACAACTTTCGCCTGACGTTGTGGCGGCAATGGCTGCAAATGCCGCATGTAATACTTCAAATGACCCTTCTAAACGAATCGTTACAATACGTCGCGTTAATTTACCAAATGTACCAGAGCCACAGGTGACGGTCACTGCAAAAGGCAGTTCGCCTGATAAGGATAAACTTTTATACACATTTGTTAACGGACAACTTGTACAAACAGGCACTGCGCTGCCACCGCCACCACCACCAATGACGCAATTGCCAGGAAATACATTATCTTTGCAAATGCAGCCTACTGCCTCATCTTCCGCTACAGGTGCTAGTGGTGGTCATAATCATCTTATATCGCTCCCACCACCGCCATTATCTAAAACACAAATAAAAAAAGAACGTAGACGTTTAGTGCAGAAAAATGCTGAAGATGCCGCTGCTGTTGAAGCTGAGAGACAGCGTATGTTGGAAGAAGAAATTAAACTCCTAAAACAACATGCCGAAGATATCGCTGCTGCCAAAAAAGCAAAACGCAAAGTAAAAGTCAAGAGTAAGGAGCATGAAAAATTACCGGCTGTAGCCGATCTAACACTACCCTTAAAGCTTCCCTCTATCACAACTGCAACTGCGACGGCATCAAAGTCTAAGAAGAGAAATTCAAACTTACCTATAAACTCTTCAGCGTCAACAACATCCGTTTCAACCGCAGATGCTGCGGAATTCACTGTTTCAACATCCTCTGCAGCAAGTACACAACGTCGCTCCTCATCAGTAACTTCATTTTCGGCAGCTATTCCATCTTCGGGCACATCTTTGAGTAGCCAGGTTAATACGCGCGATAACTCCGTCTGTAGCCAAAAACCCACGTTAAAAGGGAAATCTGTTAAGGGCAAAATGCAGCTTCAAAACAGTGAAGTCTCTAATCCTGGCATACAAAAACCACAGCCAAACAAAAATGAAAATAAGGGAAAACAGCAGCAGCAGCATCAATTGCAAATTCAGCAAACTTTAAAGTCGCCATTACCACCAACGCCTATAATTCACACAGCTGAAACTCAATCTGTTTTGAGCATTAAGAAAAAGAAGACTAAGCGGCACAAATTTATTGATAATGGACAATTTGACAATAATCCATTCAAGTCTTTGCATATGACAGATTCTACATCAGACTCTGAGTGTTCATTTTCATCATGTAATGAAGAGGATGAGGAAGAGGAGGAAATAATATCTGTACAAGTAAAAACCGTTACAACTAATAACATAGCAGCGAAACAACTAAATAACTTAAAACAAACCACTGCAAACTCTGTGCAACAACATGCAACTACTAATAAACAACCGCAACAACAAAAGAAAGAGCAACCTAAAAAAGATAATCGAACTATGCCCGAAAAAAGTGATAACAAAAAGTTGCAACAATCAAAAACATTAAATGTAAGTGAGAAAGGATTACAACATCAGCAGCGAATTGAAAACGAGACACTTGATCGAAAAAATCCACCTTCAAAGGCAACAACAACAAACCCACAAACAAAACACGAAATCTCTCAAAAATCAAATAAAAGTCTTACCAGAAGCCAACAGAAACCTTCTAATCCAGTCAAACAGCAGCAACAGCTGCCACAGAACTCTACAAAGTTGCAACAACGCCAACTTGAACAGCATAGCAAAAACAACAACATCAACATTGGGAACGATCCTCAAATTCAATCACAACAACTAACAAACAAGCGTAATTCAGTTGGAAATATACGTTATGATCGTTCCTCTAATAACCGTTCCAATACCACAGCAACTGCAACATCATCTATTACATCTTCTACCTATGCACCAAATCGTAATAATAACCGTAGCTCGAATCGTAATTCTGCTAACCAATCCACCGAACAACCAGCCCGAAATGCAGAAACCACCAAACCTCTCTCGAAACGTGCACAGAAGCAAGCACAACGTAACAAACATAAATCTCAAAAACAACAACAGCAATATAGTCAATCTTCATCCAATGATGATTACTATTCCGGTATACCAAACAATATGGGATATTTCAATGCCAATGAATTCACTATTCCGTCACAGCAAATTAAGCAACAACAAAAACAATTCCAGCAGCTTAAACAATGTCAACAGCAGCAATACAAGGCTATGCAACAGCAAATGCAGAATTTGAACATTAGCAACAACTATCAGCATTCAAATGTGGGGAGTGCAACCAATTATCCTATTTCACCTTCGGAGGCTCAGCAACAGCACCATGATATATCCTCCTCTTACACAAGTGGTGGCACCATTAATTCAGCCAGCACCACCACCACGCCTGCCGCATCTTCAAATGTTAGCATTATGGATCAATTAAATCGTGGTGTACAAGTGGAAAATCTTTCGCTGCCTCCGGGCATAACACTAACTAAAGTTGATCCGATAAAAAGTGAAATGTTGCGCAAAAAATCCGAGTCAATTAGAAAGTTGGCAAAACCATTGCAACCACAACAACAGCATCAAACGCAATCATTCCATCACCCAGGTGCAACTATTATTGCACCACCTGTAGCTTCTGTTTCAAGTTACTATGGGGCTCCATATGCAGGCGTCGCTGCTGCTGCAGCATTAGGGCAAAATGGTGTAATTATGTTGGAAGCAATGCCACCATGTGCTGCAAAACATCAGCAACAGCAGTCGACAATGAAACCTAATGTAGTTGCTGCTGCTTCAAATACGAAATCTACAAAAAGCAAGAAACGTCGTAATAAATCTAAGCTAGTTAATAATTTGCGAATTCCTGGAGGAAATACGGCGGCCGGTTCGGGACCTAGCTCAACTGGTTCTGTAAACTCGAATTTGAATGGTCAGCCAAAGATGGTGACACTGCGCAATCCTATGTTTCACAGTGGGCCGCCTGGTGCGGCAGCAGCATTGATTCAACAGCCTAATTTAATTCCAGGTAAGAATAAATCAAAAGATAAAACTATCGTTATGATTTCATATACTTCATACAGCGTATATTCATTTTGTCCTACCGTTTGTAACGCATAGAAAGAGACGAGACAGATATTGGATATACATATGAAGCCCTTAATAGAACAAGGAACTAAATAAAATTTTAAATATTCGAAAAAACGATAATTAGTAATTCACTTTTCTCAGTTTTGCCAAATGATACCTTTCTTTCTACTGGTTCAACTATAAAAGAATTTCTTTAAGTCGTTTGACATCAAAAGTTCTTTGTTAAGAGTTTCTTAGTTAGCTCTTTGTTGCAACAAGATCGTCATATATTTTTGATCAACGACTACTTCTAAGTTGATCTACTTAGTAATATGTCTGTATATCGACTTTTCTGGGAAGCGCAGTAACCCAGAGATTAGCGTGTTCGCCTATTACATAGGTGGTCGTAGAATGTTTTTATTTACGCCTCTTCCTCTCGCCAGTCACTGACAATGTTTCGAGAGTACGATTTGCCACACAAGGCTTATCTCAGTTATTGCCATTTGAACCCGACACTTAACTGTCTGGTCTTGCCATTCTATTAAATCCAAATGAATATGACAGAATGGCGGTAAGAACTAGACTAGCTCGAGGCTCTTTAAGAGATGATGCGTCTGATTATAAATATAACGATAACGAAAAATTGATATAATGAAGAGTCGACATATGCAACTCGAGAGGTTGGACAAAAAAATACTCTTTTGATGAAAGTTTAGACCACTACGCGCAGTTTTCTGATCGTGTAGTGTATGTAGGGTGATTACTTTTTTGCCTGGCCAAAGAAAACACTCTTACTGATTTATTTTGTACTTTATTTTGTATTCTCTAGGTCGTTCAGCTGGTGGTATGCCACTTGCAGCTTCTCTGCCAATGGATCAACCAGCCGCTATTATCAAAAATGAGAACGGCATGTTTACCATACGCAATCCAGCATTGCAACAAGCTGTTGCTAATGGCCTTACTATGGGTGGATATCGTCAGTTTGGTAACGTTAATTATTATACACCACAAGAAGCTGTAGCTGAAGCAGCCAGAGCAACACAAAATGCAGTAAATGCGAAAGCAAATATCAATGTTCATCAAATCTCCGCCAGTGAAAATTCGACATTTTCGTATTTCTCGAATTCCTCCAATGAGCAAACACCACAGGGTATAATAAATCTTGCCGGTAGCAGTGGCAATCCAGATGGGTATACTAGAGATACGCATAATAATATTAGTATAAGTTGTACGAGAGTTGTTGGTGGTGCCGGAGGATTGGTTGGTGACTCTGCAGTTATAGCACGTCCTCCACAGCCTTTAAAATGCATAAGCGCAATTGGTAGTGAAATCAAAAATGCACAACAACAAAAGCAAAAATCTAAAGAGAATCAATGGACTAATTTTGGCCAAGAGTTGTCGAATACACCGAACCCTAATGATGCTTGTAAGTAAAACTTACACTACCCCGCCATATAATTAAAAAAGACAGTAATTTACGTAGGCAATAATTTAACGTTATAGAAAATGTATGGTGCACGGTAGATCAAACAGTGAGGCAACACTTTTCTTATTGTTTTGAGTGTGCTAATCCTGGTATCAAAGCTACCCTATCAAGTCAAAATTTTAAGGATTTGCCCACAGCTGCCAAAACAGCCATTTGGTAAATGGTCTGTAAATCTGTAGCTTTTGCGTAATTTAATGAAAATTTAGTCAGTCCTTACGGATTTTAAAATGCTAAATTCTAATCTGGCCGTGAATTTTTCTAGCATGTCAGAATTTCGATATATTCCATCCTATGTTTGCAAAAGAAAAAAAAAGCTATTAATAATTCTTGCTCATCAGATCAGACAGCACTTTTTATGATTTTGAATGTACTAAATTCATATAATTACTCCATCACTTCATTATATTGAGATATTTTATTCATTAGTGCCAAAAATGTAATTTTCATATTTTTATTGATACTGGTAAGCTTAAGATGAAATATCTCAAAATTCACAGAAAAGTTAAGGCTGGAAACAATCTGCTGCCAAATTTGAATTTCATATTTCAAAAATCTGTTAGAAAGCAAAATTTTTATTTAGATCATAGGCTTAATATTAACAGATCAATTAAAAAAAACAGTATTTCTCGCGCTTATGTATTAATTTCTCAAAACTCGGAAAATTTGGATAATTCTGCTGCTAGAAAACTATGTCTCCTTCTGATTTACCGTGCACTGTGATTTTTTTTCACAAAGTCTGCAAAATCTACAATTGTTTCAAATTTATTGGTGGTGTAATTTGTGATCACTACTGTACAACATTTATATATTTTTTTTATATTCTTAAATTTTCAGTGGCTTGTGGCGCATCATTCCTTAGTGGAAGCGGGCGTAGTGCTATTTCCAATTCACCTCTCCAAGAAAAATACCATCATTCAAATTACTATAATGGATTCGAAGTCTTTCCAGCTAACAGTAGTAGTAGTCAAATATCATCTACTGGTGGTCGTTCAAGCAATACTGGGTCATTATTTGATAGCACAGATTGCCATATGAATCACAACTGTGGAGATGATTCACCGCCGCCCACAATAACTGGATTCAATCATTATTTGGAGGGAATACCAAACACAGGTGTTATACTCTATGACGATGCTTCATTCTTAAAGACTTTAATGCCAGGACAAAATCTTAATAATGAGGTAAGATAAACATAATTGCTATAGCTTGTGTGTATATTTTTAATCCAAAAAAAAAAAAAATTTTTTTCTAAGGTATCAATTCATAACGTTAACGACTCGAATTTTACTCGTAATGCTGCGTCACCAGTAGCTCATCGCGTTGATATATCTCCAGTGTATGCAAACAGACCTACGTCCGAAAATATGTACGAGCATTGCTCTGCTGCTCCACCGAATCCTTCTACAAATTATCGTGATAATATGAGCGAATACGGAAATGGTAAGTTAAAAATTACTTGAAGGGAAACTTATTAAAAATTTTTAAGTTATAAGTGAAATTGATTATAAAATTCAACCAGACTGTGTCTTATGAATTCTGATACACTGATTCCGATTTAGTAAATGTTTCGCTCCATCATGTCATGTTTTAGTTTTAAAACTTTTAGATGTTACACCCAGTTGCAAACCAAAAAAGGGTTAATAAAGGCCAGAAATCGGACATACTTACTGGAAAATATTTTATAGTCCACTTTTTAAACACTTTTCGCGATATAAATCTTTTGCATCCGAACAGCCACGTATTTTTAGTCGTATGTATGTATGCGGAGCCTTTAATATTTTTAGCTAATTTGTTGTTTTCAATACATAGTCAATAAAAGTTTCCGCAAAGTATGAAAAGGTTATAAAACCTTTCCTTTAAATAGGATTGCATTTTTTGAGAGAATGCTCTTGAAAATGTTTCATGAAAAATCAAAGGGGCTATAAAAAATGTTCATTACTTTAATAAATTACATAGAACATTTAGAAGGAAAAACTAGTGAGGGTGTTATCTTTGATCTCGCCAAAAATTCAATACCCTACACCTCGTTAACAGTAAGTCTGCTTAAGTCTTAAGTTTTCATTCAAAGGGACGCTGACTAGTTTGACAAAACGTACCAAGATTGAATTTTACAACTTTTACTTAAACATCGTCCATCTTCTATCAATACATGCCTTGTGTAAGGTATAAAAACTGTTAACATTTAAAGAATGTAACGATAAATTATGTTACATAAATTAAGTATTTCTTTGCAACCCAAATAAAAAATTACATGTCCTAAAATCTTTGAATGAATACTATATTGAGGTGGCACAACGCGCGCCGCAGGAAAATTATATTGTCTTTAGTTTAGGAAAAACGTAATTTTTATTTTTATGAAATACTTTATCTTCCACTTGAACCCATACTATTTATAAAACTTCACTTTTGTCGTTTTTTATGGCACTTTAGTGAGTAAAAGTATTCTTAAACCCATAAAATATTATCAAGCTCGTAGCGCAACATCATAACAAATTATTTCCACTTTTATGACCTTTTTGCAAAGCAAAAAAAATTGTTGACAGTATATCAAAAACGGGCTAGTTACAATTCAATTTTGTAAACTAAAAATTTAAACATCAAAAACCATGCCTTAAGGAGTTATAATATAGTTATTATCGATATCGAAAGTATTAATTAATGTTTATAACATTACAGCGAAATTGATTTATGAACATTCAGAAATTTTTGCTCTATGGAATGATAACGGTGTAAGAGATCTTTTGGGTTTGCCTTAATTAAATTTTTATTTATTATGAGAAACATTGCGCTGAGCTGTAAAGAAAATAAGCAAAATACAAACGATTTTCTAAAAAAAAAAAGGTTATTTTTGTAAAATTACTTTTGGTTCTTGCATTAATTGATACTTCTGGAATCGATATGATATATTTTATGATAGCTCTTCAATTTTATTGTTTGATTTTTCTTCTTCTTCTTTTGCAGAAACCAATCTCTTTGTACCGAACAGTCTTTTAAACTTAAACGAACTAGAGTCTAGCGACCGGGAAGTGAAATCTTTTCAACAATTTAATTTTGATTTCCAAACTCCAAAAGAAAAACCAAAAGTCAATGTATCTCTTAATGATTTACTTAAAAACAAAAATTCTGCCAGTAATCGCACCTCACCTTATATGGATGAGAATGCGTTGGATAGTTTTGTGCAAAATATCAACTCTCTGCAAATTTCAGCACCTACAACAGAAACGGAAGAGCAGTGCTCTCAATTAAATAGTGATGGAGGAGGAAGAAACGGTGGATGTAAAAACACTCCAAATGGTTGGTGGTAAAATAATTTTCATATACAGAAGGAAAAAAAGAGAAAAATAAAAATGACAACTTATTTTTTTGTTTACTTTATGCTACTGCATAAAGACATAAATAACTTACTTGAAATGTCAATTTAAGTATAACGTTGTCTAACACATACATCTGCTTAAATAGATATTGTCATTCAAAGAATGTAGCAAAGCTATACAAGCCGAGACACAACATTGTTTGTAGAATAAACAAAACAATTTTTGTAATAATATTTAAAGTACTATATACCATATGCAATACATGTAATACATCAGTAACAAACTTAAAATATTATTTTATATTTGTTCGAAAATTAGATGGTCAAAAAACAAAAATGAAACAGTATTTTGAAATTAAGCGTGTGAACATACACATGTTTTAATTGAATATAAACAAATATCCAGAATTAAAGTGAAAAAGGTTCAAGAAATGAAAATGAAAAAAATGCTTTTTATTTCATAATAGCATATATCCCGGGTTTGCAGTATTTGAATATTTCAAGCAAATGTAAATAATAAATGTAGATTGTAATAAATAAAAATCAAATTGAGTTTTACTGAATTAAGTTATTAATTTATTACTTTTGTTTGATTGATTTATGTATATAATTTTTTTAACGGCACAGGCTATGACAATAAATAAGGAACTTGCGCCTAATAAGGTCAATCCGGTAATAAGGCAAATTAATAAAAATTCGTATTGAAAATGCGTTTAGTTACAAACATGCCAAGCTCATAAATACGCTCTCCTTCCAAATTCACGGATTCAAGGGCTAATTACAGAAATTAAAAATCTGACAGATGAACATCAAAATATGAAATGCGCTAAACGCCCAAAGGATTCTTACCGCATATTTATTCTCGTAACTTTGAACTCTCCGCAGCAAAGTTTATGGAGACATTGTTCTCCCTCATTGTTCTCTCTTTGGATGAAAGATATAAGACACGCACTTGATGATATAGATAAGTTCTGAATCAAGCCGCTCTCTCTTATAGACGCTGTTTGTCAGTGAAAACGGCTGCAAGAGTGCCAAAACGTAGTCCTGCAATTCCCACTTGCTCTCACTTATGTTGAAACGAAGAGCAACTGCATGTTCAAACCATGGCACTATAGGTCAAAAAGCCCATTTCACTGGCCAAAACCTAATTTATACAAGTGTTGCTATTTAAGTTTTGTTGTTGTAGTGTAACGGAGAGTACTTCAAAACAAACAAAATTGTATTTCTTGTTTTTGGAAAAATTAATTTACCGTTTTTTAGCGTTGCGTCAGTGTTGATGCATTTGCATTCTGCTGTGATAACACAAACAAGTGGTGATTTTTACATCTTTTTTAACTATTGTGAAATAATTGAAATAATTTGTTTTTTTTTTAAATAAAAATGGAAAATATTGATGATGGTATGTGTAATGTAATTTCACTTAACACATTTAAGTATATTTTGGTTTTCTGTGAAAAAAATCTAAAATGGAAGTGATACCCCTGATTTGTCAAATTTTTTTAAATTTCCAACTTTGTGTCTTATGACACCCTTAATTACTTAGATGTTACTGTTGTTAATGTTATTTAGAAATTTGGATGCCCGATTTTGCACGTTTTTTTAATGAATTTTTTTTGTCAGGTGACTTATTCTTCCGCAATTCTGATTTATTCGAAGTCTGGTCGCAAAAGACAGACAAAAAGGATAAAGAAGAGGCTGTTTTCAAATATTTATTGGAAAATACTGAGAATGCTACTAGTCTAAGTTATTTGTGGCAGAGTGCGCATAATTTTTGCATTAGAGCTTACGAAAAATAAGTAAAAAGCCACTGGAAGTTGTCTGCATTCCAACAGCAAAATATTACTTGGCTGAAGTCCAAAATATTGATAAAAAAGCAACAACCGGCATCAAGCACGTCTGTGGGCGGCCGTCCGCAACTCTCTTTTAGGGAAAAATCGGAACGTTCTAAAGGACGGGCCGCAGCAGAGCTATCTAATATTTGCAGCAACGACACCAATTTGCTTGTAACAGCTGCGACTATATCTGCTCGAAAAGAAGGTCAAGTAAATATGGAGGCAGTCCTACGGGATTGTGCGTAGGGTTTGGGTCCCACCACACATTATCATCATTTCCAATGAAAACCAAATCAGCCTCGGATAATAGCCCCCACTACAATGACGACCACTGCAAACGAAAAACGGACAATGATTTACGGATATGCACCTGGAATGTCCGGACCCTCCATAGGGAAGGTGCAACTATCCAACTGGCGGAAGCCCTCGTAAAAATAAAGGCTGACATCACCGCCATCCAGGAGATGCGATGGAAAGGACAAGGCTGCTCTAAACGGACGAACTGTGATATCTACTACAGCGGCCAAGCGGAGAGGCGCGAATTTGGTTGCGGATTCGTTGTAAGTCGAAAATTACGCCACCTAGTTTCCCGGTTCACGAAAATAAACGAAAGGCTGGCTATGATCCGTATCAAGGCAAAATTCTTCAACATAAGCCTAATTTGCGCGCACGCCTCGACGGAGGAAAAGGACGACGCCACCAAGGATGATTTCTACGCGAGCCTAGAGGACGTGTATGACCGTTGTCCGACCCACGATGTAAAAATAGTCCTCGGCGATTTTAACGCGAAGGTCGGAAGAGAAGGCATCTTTGGCGCTACAGTCGGTCAGTTCAGTCTCCACGAGACCACTTCAAACAACGGTCTGAGACTGATCGACTTCGCCGCGGCGCGAAACATGGTAGTTAGTAGTACCAGATTTCAACACCTCGACATTCACAAGGCCACCTGGCTATCCCCGGATCAAAAAACGAAAAACCAAATTGATCATGTTGTGATCGACGGAAGGCACGCTTCAAGCATTCTGGATGTGCGTACATTTCGGGGGGTCAACATTGACTCCGACCACTATCTTGTTGCAGCTAAGATCCGCATGCGGCTATGCAATGCAAAGAATGTACGCACGGGCATGCAACGAAAGCTGGACGTCGCCAAACTGCAATCACAACGGACTGCCGAGGCGTACTCCGCTCAACTCTCGGTTAAGCTCAACCAACCAACCTCTGGAACCGACGACGCCGGTGGACTTTGGACACACATCTCCCACTCCATGCGTGCTGCTGCTGAGGAAGTCATTGGTTTTCGACGCCCACAACCTCGAAACCAATGGTATGACCAGGAGTGTCGCGATGCGACTGCTGAAAAAAATGCCGCATACAAGAAGACGCTGCAGTCAGCCGCAACGCGAACCGTGCGAGAAAACTACCGCGAAAAGAGGAAGGAAGAGAGGCGCATTTTTAGACGTAAAAAAAGGGAGCAGGAAAAGCGTGAGCGTGAGGAACTTGAGGTGTACCAGGGCAAGAAGGATGCACGAAAATTCTATCAACAAGTTAAGCGTCTAACTCAAGGTTTCAAGCCCGGAGCATCCACTTGTAGAGACGAAAATGGAAATCTGGTTACAGATACACAGAGTGTACTGAGGTTATGGAGGCAGCATTTCTCCAACTTGCTTACGGGCGATGATCCCACCAATTCCGCCCAGAGAGAATGCAGTACGATACCACCAATCGATGATAACGCAGTGGAAGTACCATCACCTAGCCATGAAGAGGTTCGAGTTGCTATCCAGCGACTCAAAAACAACAAAGCAGCGGGTGCTGACGGCCTGCCAGCTGAGTTGTTTAAAGCTGGTGGCGATGAATTGATAAGGTGCATGCATCAACTCATCAGCAAAATATGGCTAGCGGAAAGCATGCCCGACGATTGGAATCTCAGCGTGCTTTGTCCTGTAATAAAGAAAGGAGACCCGACAATCTGCGCCAACTACAGGGGTATCAGTCTTATTTCCATCGCATATAAGATCCTCTCGAGCGTATTGTGTGAAAGATTGAAGCCGTATACAGAAACGCTGATCGGATCCTATCAGTGTGGCTTTAGACCTGGTAAGTCCACCATTGACCAGATTTTTACACTACGCCAAATCCTGGAGAAAACCCATGAATATCAAATCGACACTCACCATCTCTTCGTCGATTATAAAGCTGCGTTCGATAGCCCAGTGCGGGATTGCCTATACGCAACAATGTCTGAGTTCGGTATACCTGCAAAGTTGATAAGGCTCTGCAGGATGACGTTGAGCAATACGTTTAGCTCCGTCAAGGTAGGGAATGACCTCTCCGGAACTTTTAATACCGAGCGAGGTTTCAGACAAGGCGACCCGCTCTCGTGCGATCTCTTCAATTTCATTATGGAGGGGATCATACGAAAAGCCGGTGTGCATCATAATGGCACCATTTTCTTCAAAGGTGTTCAGCTCCTTGCGTACGCTGATGATATTGATATTATCGGTCGGAGTAAGAGAGATGTTACTGCTGCTTTCACTGCTATTGAAAAGGAATCAGCCAAAGTGGGTTTGACGGTAAACGAGGGCAAGACGAAATACATGATGTCTACTAACAACAACAAGAGAGCACGGGATCTAGACTCTCATGTTACAGCGGGCAACTGTAAATTAGAAGTTGTCAAGGAATTCACCTACCTTGGCACTGCCGTAACCAGCAACAATGATGTCAGTCTGGAGATTAAGCGGAGAATAACAATTGCTAATAGGTGCTACTACGGTCTCAGTAAGCAATTACGTTGCAGAACTCTCTCTCGATCGACAAAGCTAACACTCTACAAGACGCTCATTCTACCTGTGCTTCTTTATGGCGCTGAGGCATGGGTGGTTTCGACAACAGACGCAGCCGCTCTTGGGGTGTTCGAGAGGAAAGTTCTCCGCAAAATCTTTGGTCCTGTTCGAGTTGGCGACGACTATCGCATTCGAATGAACCACGAGCTGTATGAGCTCTACGCCGACATTGACATAGTTAAGCGTATAACAATACAGCGACTACGCTGGCTGGGTCATGTCCATCGTATGGATAAAGAAGCTCCAGCGAAAAAGGTATTCGAAGGGAAGGTCCCCGGTCAACGACGATGAGGGAGACCATGCCTCCGGTGGATAGACCAAGCTGAGGAAGCCCTAACCGCGCTTGGCATTAACGATTGGAGAAGGCGCGCGCAAAACAGAGGCGCCTGGCGAGAGCTAATGAGGTCGGCCGTAACCTGACATCGGGTTGCTATGGCCATCTAAGTAAGTAAGTAAGTAAGTCCTACGGGAAACAATTAAAAGCCCAACGAGGTCAAGTAAAGTGAGAAAACTTTGTTTCGAAGAAAATACTCGTAATAAGCCAATACGTATGTCACCTGATGAAGCGTTAGCATTTTTGCTTGAAAACAACTTCACTAAAGAGCAATATTGTAACATACGCCGTGGAAGCAAACTTCGTAACTGTGTATCCACATTATAATGAAATAGCGAGCAGAAAAATCAATTGCAGGCCAGATGGCCTCGTAAAAAGTGAGGTATTTGTGATAGTTCCATTACAAGACCTTCTGAAGCACACTACAAGAAGAATAGTTGAGATGCAAAAAGAGGTTATCAGAGCACAGATGAATGGAAGTCAAGATAATATTTTAAAATCACAATTTATTGTTAATTACGGATTCGATAGCAGTACAGGACAAGCCCAATATAAACAAATATTCAAAGAAGCAACTGATTCTCAATACCTGGAGTCTTCTCTTTTAGCTACAACGGTTGTTCCTTTAAGGCTCGTGGACTCCTCGGGAAATATTCTTTGGAACAATCGCACTCCGCAATCAATTAGATTTTGCAGACCTCTAAAGCTCGAATTTGTGAAAGAAACATCAAGCGTTGTTCTAAAAGAAGATTTTGAACTCAAAAGAGAAATATCACTCTTGGAAAAGATTAAAATACACGTTGAAGGAGAAAAATATATTCAAATTGAGTGCAAGCTATTTTTAGCTCTTATTGATGGCAAAGTTTTAAATATTCTTACTGGAACAAAATCGACACAAACATGTCCTATATGTGGAGCTACGCCAAAGAATTTTAAAAATGTTACCGACTATAGCGACGATATATTTAAAGCAAAAGACAACACTTTAATCTATGGTGTAAGCCCTTTGCATTGCTGGATCCGTTTTTTTGAATTTGTATTACATGCAGGTTACAAGTGTGACAACAAAAAAGAGGCAAATCAGAAATGAAGATGATAAAAATACAGTTTCAGAAAAAAAAAGAAATCAATACAAGATTTATTTTTCAAAAAACTTGGCCTCATAGTATATAAACCGAAAGTAGGTGGTTTTGGGAGTACAAACGATGGCAACACTGCGCGCCGAGCTTTTGCGGAACATGAAATGTTTTCTCAAATTATCGGCATTGACAAGGACTTGATATTTCGGCTTAAAATAATTTTAATAAGCATGTCTTAATTGGTTATTAGTCAAAATTTTTTAATAAATAAAAACTAACAAAAATTATAGGCAATACCGCATGTCTTGTCAATTTCCTTTAATTGTAAACAAATTTAAAATACTGCTTTGAAACCGCAAAAATTATTCAAAACATGTATTCCTGGCTGCCAATGACAGCAACTTTACACAAAGTTCTTATTCATTCAAAGGAAATTATAGAGGGTTTAGTTCTTCCTGTTGGTTATTTTGGAGAAGAATCAGCAGAGTCTCGACACAAATTATACAAATCAGATAGACTACATCATGCACGCAAAAGAAGCCGCGTTAATACACTTTTAGACGTGTTTCATAGTAGAGGTCTGCATAAGTATAATCGTTAACTTACGAAACTGTTACCGAAGTCAATTTTATTGATTTGAATGCGTATACATAGCGTTTGCTTGTGTTACTGTTACCATCATTATAAGTTTCTCTTCTTACTCGTAACCAACTGTACGTAGATGAATGCGTCATGTGTACGGATAATATGCATGTATGCTGCGAGTACAACAAGTTGCGCGATTACTACGCATTTGATATTTTGTACTACGCAGTAATGCACTTTAACATGCGTAAGAATGTTTAGTGAGGATCAGTGAAAATTTGATGTGTGCAGGTGAGTGAGGTCTTTGTTTTCTAAATAAATTTATATTATACAGTTTTTGAAAACAAATATGAGCCATGTAAGATTATACATATGTACACAAAGTGAAATATTATATTAAAGTGAACATGTTTTATTTGCTTCTCCTTTATTATAACTTTTGATATTGTTGGCAAAGTTGCCACTTTGTTACTTTGTTACTTTGTTAATTTATTTATTATTTTTTTTTAATTTGGTCTAGCATTGGTAAATATTTTTAAAATGTGATAAGTACAGTGGAATTAGACTTTAAAAGTGATTTATAAATTTATTCATAAAGTGTTTCTTTGTGAAGCTTGAGCTTTTTGCATATACTTACATATGTATGTATATCAAAAATCTATATAAATCTTTGTTTGATATTTGTTAAGGGCATTCGGGAGTTTTTCGAAAAACAAAGACATTTTTTAAAATTTTTTTTGAAGCTGCATTTCATCTTAGACCAAATTTGTTTTTACATTATTAAAGTACAACTATTCAAGACTTATCTCTGAAATTTTGGTCCAAAAATATTTATCAATAAGTTAGAAAAGTGCAATGCCATGAACGACCTCAAAATTTGCGGTCAGCAAGATATCTGGAGACTGGACTGGTTCATCCGAAAAAAGAAAATTAACTTTTTTTCGGTTAAGCAAATAGTTAGGGGGCGTTTGATCAAAATTTCAGAGATTAGTCTTAAATAGTTATACTTTAATAATGTAAAAAAAATTTTGCTCCATATAGTTTTTGAGATATTTCGTTACAAAAAGCGTATGTGATTTATTTATGAATTATGCTTATTTATATATTTTGTTATTTATTTTATATGAACTGAACTAACATCTTTGTTTTATCGTTGTGATTAATAAATTATTCTAAAAAAACTTTGGACTTTGCAAATGTAAATATAGGGCAGTAGCTATAGTCATTTTTCTAGCATCATTCTAAAGATAAAACTACCAAAAAGTATTTTAAACAGATCCACAATGATGTTAAAAAATTAATATAATCCCGGACATTCGTTTTATTTTAGTTTTTAGATAAATAAATAAAAAAGTTGCGCATTTAAATCTTCTGGCAACGCCTTGGTGCATAAATGAATTCTCTCTTCCTCACTTTCATCGAATAAGTAAAAGAATAAAGCACGTCATTCAGTTCGATTCATTACCTTCAGTTTTGTTGTGCGTACACATACACGAAGCTTATTCAACTTTTTTTACTTTACGCTATGGTACTCAAAGGAAATGTGTACTTGTAATTGGAGGAACAGAAAAGTGAACGAGTACTGAAACGAGTAAATTTTTGGTATCCGTGCAGACCTCTATTTCATAGAGCAATGGACACATCAAATCCAATAATTTATTCGCTGACTTTAAATAGACGCAATTAGACTAAAAAGCGTCTCCAACTTCCGACAGAAGTGATTCAATTATTAAGGTGTAAAATCCCAGTCGAAGAACTTAACCTAACAAGCTATGAAACACGCGAGAATGAAGAAGAGGAAGATGAAATTGGGGAAACCGAAATTTTAAGTTCAATGTATTTAAACATTTTAACTAATTTATCTTGAGAAAGTGATGCTTAAGTAAACGTTATGTATTTCTTAACCTAATATTACAATCTATAAATAAAAACACATCTTTTATTTCATTAATTATGGAATTTTAAAAAATGTAGTACGTGCCATTTTTGACCCGGTAGCACAAGGCTTAAGATTTTTCTCAGAGTTCTTCTTTTAGCCTAGAATCAACATAAAAAATACATTTCCAGTTAATCACCATGATAATATAGCCGTTATTAGTTTTGGCCAGTGAAATGGGCTATTTGACCTATAGTGCATGGGTTCAAACCAAAGTGCCTGAATTGCAGTTTCTGCTTATCTGCCTTCAGCATCTCCACCCTAATAGAACATTGATGTACAAAGCCCTAAATTAAAGTCTGGTGCATATTCATACATATATGAAAACGAAACTTATAGTATAACGCTTACGTGACCAATCAGCATACAACTACATTCGGTGGTGTCAACTCAACATCATTGCAGGTCCCTATAGCGAAGAGGATAGACAGCTGCCGATAAACACAAGGACCCAGTACCGATTAAGTCTTTATGGCAACAGTTCTGATGTATAGAATATTAAAAATTTAATGTACGGTTAAGTTATATGGGTTGCATTGATTTTTGGAACCATGGCGGCATAAGCTACCATAGAAATCATTGCACATTTCTCAAAGGTACAATTTAACTCTTGAATCAAGAGTCTTGATCACCCAGCAGGCAAATGAGCAAGGCCTGACTCGGAGAAGGCCTGCTAGCACTGCTGCGATTATATAAGGACTTCTCAAAACTAGATTTTCATGCAAAAAAAAAATACAATCACAGATGGCATAATGAGCCTTCCCACAACAGACGTGCTATCAGGCCTGATATTAGAAGGCAAAGAAGAAGGACCCCATTTACTTTAAAGCATTTGTTTTTTTTTTTTATTTCATGTATTGCAATGTTTTATGATTCGGCATTACTTTTTTGTCATATGCATTGTACATATACGACATGAAAAGTAAACACAAGGACCCAGTCCCGATTAAGTCTTTATGGCAACAGTTCTGATGTATAGAATATTAAAAATTTAATGTACGGTTAAGTTATATGGGTTGCATTGATTTTTGGCACCATGGCGGCATAAGCTACCATAGAAATCATTGCACATTTCTCAAAGGTACAATTTAACTCTTGAATCAAGAGTCTTGATCACCCAGCAGGCATGCATGTTGCCAGGCTAGTCTTCTGTTCTTTCATGTTATGTTAAGGAGGTAGAGTTTTGTGTATTCTTTGTCAAATTGTAAATTAAGAAACATCACAAAAAAAAATCATTAAAAAAATATCAACGCAAGTGAGATGGCGCGGATAAAAAAAAACCAATTAATAATTTAGTCTTTAATTTTTGCAAGTACTTCTTAGAGACCTACTACGATAAATGGTCTTAGAAAGCCTGCTTAGGAAGGCCATTTAGGAAGAGACATTTCATATAAAAAAGAAAGTAAGTTGGAAAGGAGGGTGGCAGGCCTTATACTTACCAAGGAAGGCCTTCTGGAAGCACTGTTAGCCTCCAGCTTTTACGAATCAAGTCTAACTTATGAGTTAAGTAAAAAGGTAAGAAGAAATGTCACAAGTTCCTAAAATCTCGACATAAGAATCTTGAATGAGAATCAACGACGTGATTCGTTTGATCAGGATTTTTTTCTTCTTTCAATTGCAAAATTGTTCAACCGTCGTCGATTGGAATAGCTCACAAATGGTACAATAATGATGATGCAAAGGAAATCTTATGAACCATAGACGAAGCTTGGACACCACACCAGAAATCAAGGGGGACAGTTGAAATAGTGGTTTTCTTGTGTTTTCCTTATTCATTTCAAGAAAAGCTATTACGTTTTCGGTCAACAAGTAAAATTTGAAGAAATTATTGGACCGGTACCACGGCGTCTTTAAGTGGGCAGACGCAGTCATTATTTTCCAAAAAAAATTTTTTTTTGCATTCTCTTAAAAGTTAGTGTCTTAAAAATATATCCTGAAAATTTGAAGCCAATCCGAGAATTACTTTTAGAGTTATTCGGGTGTAAAACTTAAAATGCGTTTTTCTCAAAGCTCTATTTTCTGAACTGGTGACCACTGTAACTATCGAAGGTTTTTTCTTCTTTTTTTTTTAAGTATCGATTTTTTATGAACTATTAATTATTGGTATTTTCCCGAAAATCTGGAAGTAAATTTCCTGAGGCAGCCATTTTGTTGATTTAAAAAAAACCATCGATCAGGCACTAGATTATTTATTTAAATAACTAATTTTTCTTATCCGATTGATTTTAGATGATTTTCCAAGAATTTGTGATGGTCACCGCAAGGAAATCTGTATGGGACAGAGTTCAACACAGCCAGCTATAACTTTTTTTAATTTTTTTTTTTAACTTTCGTCAAGTCAGGTTGAAACATAATGTAATGATGCCATATTATCTTTTATTAAATAAATTAATACCAAAAAAAAATTATTGAAAATGCTCTATTTTTCACGCCTCTGACTGCACCTCCCTCCTTAAGGAAAATCGTCCGAATTTGGCGAAGAAACATTTTGCTGAGGATAGCGAGAATTCATAAAGGTTTTGAGCTTTCATTGCTCGAATTTTGTGTTTCATCAATGAACAGATATAAAAATTAGTAGTTACCGAAATCATCAAACAAACGATGAGCAATTTTTTTCAATGAACTAACAACAAAGATTCTTAATAAAAAAAAAATATTATTATTATTAATATATTTAGTTATAATTAATTATAAAAAAATATTCAAATGCGCAGCACTGGCTGCAGAGGCCTTAGGTAGTCCTGTAATTACTTTATCAAAAAAATAAAAATAGAAATGAAATTTATATTCATTTCCGAAAAAGTAAAGTAAGTTGTGTATATTCTAGTTAAGACCCTTGCTTTGGACGCTGGACACGAGTTCGAATGCATAAGAATCACTTAATTTTTTTCCCACTTAAATTTATAACAATTTATATTACTTGAACAATGCATTTGATTCGATAGGGCTTTGAACTAGTCAATTTCCTTACACTGTTTGATGTCGGCTACGTTTATTAACTAGCTTGGCAACGGTTGAAAACAACCGTGTAAGAAATTTCTGCGAGGAATCATGCATGAAAGTTCGTTGAGGAAATTCTTTCTAACTGGGTATGTTCGTAAGCTATCTGCAAAATAACGAAAAAAAGTGCATGAAAATTGAATTGTTTTCAAAAACTTGATGTGATAGGAAAAATATTAGAAATGTACTTAAAATTAGCTCAGTAAGATATAATTTTATTTGGGTTTAAAATCAATCAAATTAAATCAATTAAAATCTCTCAAAAATCTTGATTTATTACTATAACTTAAAAAGGATTTCTTGTCTGTACAATGGTTTATTGAAACATATTCAGAGGCACACGGTTTTAAGCAAGACTCAGTGATTTTGGTAGATATTAAAACAATCCTTAGTTTCTTAAATAATTTCTATTTTTTATTTATTTTTTTTTTAACTTCAATGCATTATACACAATATATATATCTTTTGTATTAAGATCATAAAAAATTGATTTTAGTTTCAGAACGCAAGACTATTTAGTTATTGTAAATTTTAATATATGTATGTACTATGAGGCGTTCAGAGCCATAGTGGATGAAGTCCATAAAATATAATTCTGAGAAATTCTGGGCTTAAGTTAACAAGCTTACCTGCACATCTAATATACCACAGCAATTTGATTCCTGTCTAAAACTCTTCTCAATAATCTCACTTAGGTGTTTAAAAAATAAACATTACGTTACATACAGTTGTGTTCATAAAAATAGCAGTGCGTGCTCGATTATAATCGGAATGCAAATATTTTCAACATTTTAATTTTGAATTCCGTTAAACCTGTTTTTTCCCCTCATTTTATTTTTTCTGAATAACGGTTTATTAAAAAAATTCGTGCACTGTGCAATATGTAATAGGAGTGCTACAATTGAATTGGTTAAAAAAAATTGTGATCAGAAGAATTGATTTTGCTTTATTTTTTTTACAACGATTGGTAAGTAAATAATATTTGTACACTTTTATAAAAATTTAATTAGCAAAAGTTTTAGAAAATGAGTCGGTCCAAACACTGCACAGAATAGAAGGGAATAGAATAGAATTTGATCAAAACACTACGAAACGATGGAAAAACATGCAGCGCAATTCAAAATATCATCGAATGCTCTGCCTAAATGATTTCAAATGCAATGAAACTGAAAGCCAAGCCAGAAAATCGTGGCTCAAAAAGAGCTACAGATGGGCGGACAGACCGCAAAGAGTACCACTTTTGAGTAAAAAACATGTGGCAAAAAGTTTGCAGTTCGCCAGGGCGCATATGGATTGGACCAAAGAGAAGAGACACGTTTTATGGGCTGATGAAAGCAAGCAAGATTGGTCTTTTCGGGTCCAAAGGTAGTCGACAGGATGTTAGAAGACCACAAAACACTACACTACGTACAAGCCGCAGTATACTGCTAAGACAATTAAACATGGTGGCAGAAAACGTATGGTATGGACCTGTTTTCCATATAATAGTGTAATGCCTATATATCCAATCACAGGTATTATGGACCAGTTCCTGTAAGTTAAAAAGAGGAGATCGTGCTGCCGTATGATGAATATGGAATTCTTCTGAACTGGGTATAATAGATAATGACCGCAAACATACCAACAAGTGAGCAAAATCTAGGTTTGGAGAAAATCATATTAGCGTTATGAAGTGGCCAGCACAATCGCCCGACCTCAACCCGATTGAAAACTTATAGGGCGATGTTAAATGTGATGTTAGTTGTGGAAAGTGGTACGTGAACCCATGAACGCTCCACCTGTTGAGAGCTGCCATCTGCAACGCAGATGTGCGGCTGTAATCCGTAATAGTGATTATGCGGCAATATAACCTAAGTATATGATAGATTTTTCCTTTTTTTTGATTAACCATATTATCACTACTATTTTTGTGAACACCATTAACTTACTTGCCAAAAATTTAATATTAAAACAAATGCTGACTTAATTTTTATAATTAAAGAGTCAACTATGAGGCACAATTCCTTGACAAAATTTTTATAAAATATGAATATAACATACGTTTTTTTCAATTTTTTTTACACAACTGTACAAAAAGTGTAAATGATTGGGATTAAAAAAATATTAGTTTTAAAAAAAATATTTTTATTGCAAAATAAAGAATAGTATCTGTGTCTTCATTTGCCTCGGTTGATATGTTTCCAAGAACTAAAAATTGGGTAATGGCAAAGAAACATGATATGCCTAGCATGTAAGAATTTCGCGTGTATGACTTAGGACAGTTGTTTGTTGAGATATTGCTGTCTTTCAGACATATCATATTGAGGGCTTATATGCAATATCTTCTTTCTACAAAAACATAATTGTTCAGGACACCAAATATAATTGCTTAGAGCTAAGTTAGCTCTAGAGTTTGAAAGTAAATAACATTAGTTATTAAAATGAGGGGTACGATTTTTTCGAATTTGAAATGTAATTTGTTTCAAGCTGTTATTTTTGCTCTCTTGAAGAACTGTGTTTTACCGATGTTTTGAACGTGAAACTTTGAGTTTAGTTTGTTTTGACTAAGAATATATTGCTGTGTAGGGAATAAGAATTCACGTCAAACTCAATTTGAGAGAAAAAATTTACTTCATCTGCTATGGTTATAAACGCCTCAAATGTTCTAACTAACATTCAAAAAGTAGTGAACCTGATGCATAACTAACGCTTGAATCGCCCATATCCTTGCACTGACTACTTTGAGCATATTTTAAAAACTTAAAACTAATAACATAGCCTTGTTTTTGTAATACTTTGACAGCACTCAGCATAACACCAATTGGATGACGGCCACATATTGTGTTATTGTATTTACGTAAATATTCTGTAAATAAGCTGGGATTTAAAGTTTCTATTATATCCATTCCCTAAAAACAAGAATTACAAACATTAATAAAGTATACCAAAATACAAGTAATTCCACTTACTTGTTTGTCTAATTTTTCAATAGACTTATGTATTTGGCCACAAGAACGATCATAATATGTATAGCTAAAACGTTGACCCCAATGGCAGAAATCGGATGATATCACAAATAAATTTTGTGGATCAGTAAAATAATTAGCTAACAATCCACCATACAAGTCCTCTTGTTCAGGATTCAAAGAACCAACAAGTATCGGTAAAATAGTAAATTGATCTTTGAAACTAACAAATAAATAAATGAAATAACATCCTAGGTTAATGCAAAGCTTCTTACTCTTCCATAACTTTAGCAATATACGGTAAATGCATCTCAATGCTGTGTTCATCTTCATCGGTCTTTATATCCATCCAAGAAAAGTGTCCCGTTTTTTCCAATTCTGCATTAGCTGTAATTTCAAATAAATAAAATAATACCGACAGTATCTACGTATATCGTTCTAAGTACAAAAAAAAACACACACACACACAATTTTACAGGGCGAGATAAAACCGATTAAAACTAGAAAGAACTTTAAAATTTTAGTTTCAGCAGTTTTTAGTACGCGTGTTGCTCATTTAAAATCAATAATTGGTTAGCTTAGGACGATATACCATAGACTGTTGATAGATATACCTTATTTGTATAGTTATTAAAATTCTTACTTTGGGTATCAATTTTGAGATCATACAAGGGTGTTTTATACTTTTTCGCCACTGATAGGGCGCAACCACGCAGTCGGACATGATGAGATGGACCCAATATAAATATGCGCTTGCTAATACAATAAAAAAATAAAAAATATTCGTCTATTGTTTATGCAGAGACACCTTAATTATAGAGACTTTCCAATAACTCTCTTGTTGAAACAGGACTTGCCGGAAAGACTAGCCTTGTAATCAGCATATGTATACAAAAAAAAATTATATTCTATCCGTTCGAGTCCACTTAACTCACGAACCGCATGACAATTTTGCTTGATTATTGTCTACAGAAAAAAAAAATCAAAAGAAAAATCGAAGAAAAAAAACCGAGCGTTCTGTATGGTAGTTTTGTATGTATCGCGATTGAATTCAAGCACGTTCGGCTGAGCGCACGTGCTAAAATAATTTTGTACAGGACAACATCTGCTACTGATGGGTATGGAGCTGCAGATAGGGACAGGGAGACTAGGACAACGTCTGACAGCTACACTAGTATCACATATTTTTTGAATAAGACTTGAGGCAGCTATATAGTTGGATGCTAATGTTTCCGCGAGAGGGGTGGGTTGATTGGAAAGTCTCTGCAATTTAGGTTTGCATGATTCAGTGCTTACACAACAGCTGGACTAACTTGACGATAAGCAAACGCCCCACATGCCCCACAGTAAGTATATCCTGCGTGTCTTAAAAAAAAAAAAATTATATTTTTGAAGATATCTTGTCACAAAAGTCTTACGGCGCAATTATAGCTCGAGCTGGTCCATGCGATAATTCAGCTGCTCCAAGCCAACGGTCGAGTTGTCTAGATAATTCTGAACCTAAAAAAATAATTTCATAGAATGTATAAGTTTTTTTTTATTGGGATTCAAAAGAAAAAAAGTAATGAAGGCTTTAGTGTTCTTACAGTTAGTCACAGCGAAATATTTCATTAAGGTACTATTAGTTAAGTCAAAAAAAATACCCTTTTAATTTTTTTTTTTATTTTAGATCTAAATTTTTTACATATGATAGCTTAGGAACGATATTTTAAAAAACATTTTTTTTTAAATTACAATTTTTTTCTCTGATATAGAAGGCGTTGAAGTTGACGTACAGAAAAGAACCCAAATGTGCGGAAATATGAACTCACAATAGGCATAATAATAAACAAAATGAGCAAAGTTTTATTAAAATCGGATAATTAGTTTTTGAGCTAGAACTTGCGTAAATTTAGAAAAATATCATTTCGAGAAAAACGCGTTTTAATAATAATATAACAAGCGTCGTTTGCAGCGTCGTCAAAACATGATCACGCAAGATTCGGTATACTTTTTTTTCTATTTTGAATTTTGACCTGATATTTTAAATACGGAAGTTTTTGTCCCGTGCGACACCTTGGTTTTTAACAATTATCTTGAAAACGAAAAATTACCCAAATTCAACCATAGCACCAATTATAAAGCTAATTATGAGCTATAAGTTAAACCTATTGTCAAAATAAAAATCCGTTATATTTTGAATTTTTTTTACTTTAAATGTGTTCGACGGTCGAACGGGACCCATGGAAATGCCCATATTCTCGCCACATTTTTTTATGAAAAAAAAAAAATTAAATCGCTAATATTATCTTAAAAATAACAAGTCGGTTCAATTTATTAATTTAAATTTATTCATCCTAAATATGTGCAACTATTTCATTGCATTGAAAGTGGCATGATTAATAAATACATTTTATTCATCATCAGCTTCAATATTTCCTACACATTGGCGAATACTGTGCCTTCTAGTTCAACCGTTCAAGAGTCATAACGAAACACGCTGATGATAAGATAAAAGAGTCAGTTTTCTGTAAGCGTTAGGCATCAATATATGTAACCTTAACTAATATTTCAAATGGCTATATACATTAGAGCGGATTAAATTTTTAAGTGGTCCAGAAACTCTATTTTTCTGAAAATTCGTCAAATTTCAAGCAAAAAAGTCCACTACACCATATGGATACAGTGAATTTCGAGCTTGCAAGTTTTTATTTGAAGTAGGTAAAACTATTCAAACTGCTCATAGCGCCATCTGGTGGCAGTTTTTAGAACTTTAAAGTTTTTCATTCTTTTTCCTAGACTCATAAGCAATAAAATGACGTTTATTCAAGTTAAAACAAAATTGCATTGAAACGCATTAGTAAACGAAAGCATTATTTTACTACTCTGACACAAGCTAACAAACAATCGGTTACTAGGAGCCTTGCTATAGCAATCGTTATAAGCTTTGTTGTTTTGTTAATTTTGTAGAACATTTTCTTTTCAATCAATTAAAAATTGAGTCTGATAAACTGCAAATTGTATATTGATACGATAGATAAGTTTTTGTTGATTTACAATATTTGTACAATGAGTATAACAGATTCAGACGATACAACCAATCAACTTTTTGACGCGATACGCAAAGAACTAAATGAAATTATTAATGACAGGTAAGTTAGCACAATATAAAATGCATATACAAGCTTTTTTTACATTTTTTTCAAAATGGTAGAACATCTTCGACGGATGATACAGTAGTAACTGACGATTTGGAATTTTCCAAAAAGAAAAAAGATGACGCCAATTCCAGAAAACCGCAAGTTTCGAACTTACGAGGCCGTTCATCTATAAGATACAATGGTTTTAAACAAAGCAACAACAAAACATCTTTAGATAATGCTGATATAACAAAAATTAAGCCAACAGAAACAATTCCGGCTGCATCATCTCAAAATATTGACATTGAACTTCAGAGAATGCAGTTGGATTTGAAGCAGAGCTATGAGTTATTTCAGTCAATCGGTGAAAAATTCGAAGCAATCAATTTTGGTTGCCTAAAAAATCGCATCAAAGATTTGCATTTAAGCACAATAAGTGCAACTGATGCTGGAAAAGCAACCAGAAACGAGTTGCAAGGTTTATTTGAAAATAATTATGTCAACAATCGTTTGAACAAGTTAACGTCCGAGATGGGTGAACAATTTCGTAAGCATCCTGGTGAATTTGGAGATATACCTGAGGTGAGTGCATTTTTTACAGCTTGCACTCAACTGCAAAATGGTCTGGAAAAATTAAAACGTCAACGTAATGAAGTGAGCGAGCTGGGAAAGCGCATAAGCTTGGCTTCGGAGGCTTCGTATGATCGCATTGAAGAAATAAAGCGTGCTTTAGACGAAAAAACTGAATTGAAGAAGACTGCGGAAAAATAATTATTTTGCTAATGGTCAGTTATTCTTTAAAATGTATGTATGGTTTTAAAAATTTTATGTAAGAAATTTTATTTTAAGTATAGGTACATTGAAAATATATATTTTGGTTTTCCTAATTGTAGAACGATTTTTGTTTGATTTTGTACATACATAGTTCAGGAATATTTGGTCTGTTCCGTAACTTTTGAAGCTGAAATTCGCAAGTTGCATGATTTGTGAGCATAAGCACATAACGCTCAAAAATATTTGTCATTGAGTCCTCCAGATTTGGGGATTATGTCCGTTCATAGAAGTGGGATTTACTTTTCGACAAAAAAAGGGGGTAAATACGCAAAAATTTAGAACAAGTTATATACCATCTTAAAGGGAATAAATTAAGCTTTCTTAATATGCTAAAATAATTTTGAAAAATTGGTCGAAATTTCAGAAAAATCGTAATATTTCCAAAATTATAGGTCGAATTTCTAAATTTTGCGTACCATTATGGTAGGCCATTTAATTATCCTTCTTATGACACCCATATTTTCTATTTTTCATTCAGAGGTTCCCAACTTATAATAATTTTTCCAAAAGCTATATCCGCAACTTCCGATGTCTATATCTCCGATACTATATCCGAGCGACTTTTTTTTAATTTTATATTTTTTTATTTTTAACCCTCTATTACCCCTAAGAAATAAATTGAGGAAAATGTCAGCTAAAGTAAACTTAAGCCAATTTGGACAATGTCAACTAAAGTAAACCTGTTCCCCAATCTGTTCCAAATTTAGTCTTTTAGAATGTCGGGATTATAAATTATTTTATTTCAAATCTCAGGATTGTCAAAACCTTTAGTGATATACTGACTAGCAGCACCCTAGTACAAACTGACTTGACATTTCATATTAAAAAAAAAAATAGCTGTTGTTGCAAGTTTGACAAGTTGTCCTTCTGAACGGGCTAGTTATTATAGGGATCCAATTTTATTTATCTTTAGTGTTTTCATTTTGAAAACGAAAAGCTGAAAAACTTAACAGAACACACAAGGTTACTGACCTGAATCCGAATACCAACTTCCAGCATGAGATGCACTCCTAATCGACATTTTTTCAATTTTTCACCCTCAATAAATATTTCTTATATTAAATTAATGATAATATAATTTATGTTAAACCAGGCGATTATGAAAATAAGCTAAAAGCAAATGAACGAACGACCGAGTTCCAATGACGAAAAATAAAAACATTTAAAAAAAAAATCAACACATACAATATGCTAGAGGGTGATAGATATTGACTTCGTGTTCCTCTCGCTCAATTCTCTTGAAACATTCCAATGCATTACACGAAATTCAAAACGAACTTTTCAAAATTAAGAGTATGTTAGAGAGTGATAGCACTGTATATATCAATTTTAGCATGTGGCTTACGAATTTGGTTAATTGACATAAGTTAAGTGTCAAAAGCATATTCAATTAAAAATGCTTCTTCTTTCTCATAAATTTCTTGTGCGTCTAACGTCAAAATTTGGTAATATGTAAACCTAAGCCATGGTATATTTGTGCAATTCACAGTTCATTGTAAATTGGATGGTAAAATCAAAAAGTTACAATACTTTTCAATTTCACTATGAACTGTGAAGCAAAATGCGATAATTTCAAAATTCAAAAAATTCACTTTCAAGAAATTGAAATTAGAGTAAAAAACAGTTTCAATTTCTGAGCATGTTCAGTATATGAGATACCTTTAGTCGGGAAGCCTCAAACCATTGAGTCTATCACGTCCATTAGTCAACGTTTAGACGTGGAAAGTCTTGCCGCAAAGTTTCCTTGTTTGTAGGCAAGAGGGAAAAAGCGAAAGGGACGAGGTAAAAAATTTGTCATATGTTGCAAACTCGAAACGAAAATCACAAAAGAGAATGGACAAGAATTTGTCTCTCAGACTTTTCTCGTGTAAACGCCGACTTACAATAAAGTATTTCAATGAACAGGACGGAAGTTGGTCTTACGCTCTATCTGTTAATGAATTCAGACAAGTTTTCGGATATAGTCGTGGCCCTTAGCGTCTGATTTCCTCTGATTTCTCCTCTTTTTCTTATAACAAACTTTTAAAAAAAAGAAAATAATAAATCACAATATTGATTAAATAATCATAATTCCAAATGATAAGAAACGTTTTATAACATTAAAAATTAAATGGTGATTTCACGTCGAGCAATGACATTTTTAAAATTCATAACCTTCTAAAAGAAAAATCAAATAATTAATGAAAATAATCATCGATTATTCAAATAAAAATTTAATCATACTCAAATAAAAATAATAAAAATTAATTTATTAAAAATATCTGTAAAAAACGACTAATTAGCCTTACAAAATGTATTCCATGCTAATAACAACGCTTAGGACTATAAGAAACATAGGCCCATAATTATAGCCGCAAAAATATTTATTACCCTGCGTTTTTGACCCAAAATAATATAGACACAGTGAACAAAAAGAATATGTAATAAAAAAACTCGAGTATACAAGACAGCGTGCCGAAATGGCTAGGACTGTGAACTCATAGCACACAGTGCATCTGACCGTCTGTTTGTTAAAATTTGACATTAGTTTAAGCTAGTCTATGCATAGTTTAGTTATTCCTCAGTGATTGGTTCAACAACCTAAAGCAATTTGCGTTACCGGATCGTTCCAGGCCTTAATAATAGGGCGGTTCACATTATCACACATGTTGTCCTTCATTGCTTGACAACATGTGTGACTGTCAATATTGCTTTTCGTTCACATTATCGAGCATGTCATCAAACATCAATTTCAGTACAATTTATTTGCGTCTACATCGAACATTGATGTTGTCACACCATGTTGGACAACATGTGTGATAATGTGAACTGGGCTAATGTTATTTATTATATTTGGAAGTCAAGTTTTTAAATGAAAATTTAAACTTTAGTATTAATGGCGCGCTCAGTTTTCATTCATAAAGCCTCCATGTGATCTCTCTTGAACTTATAAAATATCATGGAGGACATCACATGCTATAAAGATAGCAAATGCATGCTATTCACTCTCGCATTCTCCAAGCGCATTAGGTTCTGTTCGCATGCTTTTTCTTTCTTACAAAAATTTGTTTTGATATCCCTGATATGGGATCAAGAAAGATAGCATGGAAATTAGGCTTAAAGCCAAAGACTGTGGATCTCTTACAAAATCGGGCAAATAATAAAAAGAAACTCAGGCATCAATTGTTGCAATAACGAGTAACAAAAAAAAATTTAAAACAAACTCGGGTTTATACTCGTTATTTCTTAGCGAGTAAAGAGTTAGAAAAAAGTAGCGAGGAAAAATATCGCGTCACTTCTGACTTCTGTACTAAATTTGTTGCCGTCTTCACCGTCATTTTCCGCCATTTTGAAAGCTACGAGTTGGAAATTTTTATGTTCGTCAATGAGACGCGTTGCTCGTGGAAATTAAGTAAAAAATCGGATTTTTACATAAAATAAACTCAAAAATTTGTGATAAAAATATTGCAAAACATGTTCGCAAGTGCCAGTGTATATTTTTGAAGTGTTTTCAAGTGTTTACGTGTAGTAAAAAATTGATTTTGTGAAATTACAAAAAGTGCACATACTGAGTGCCAGGGGAAACATTTTGAATAGGCAGCAGCACCAGAATAAGAAGAAGCACATCACATAGCGCACAAGACTCCAGACCGACCGACCGAACGACCAAACGACTGACCGACCTAACCACACGATCCATGAGAAAAGAAAAATAAAACTATTTGCAAGGAAGAAAAAGTATCGTTTACATTTTCTTTTCCTTTAATTTTCCTGATTGATTTGCTTAAATTTAAGATATTCCGTAACCCGTTGCCAGCCATATTCGGTACTGAATTCTTAGTGGTGCTCCGTCGTAGTCGTCGTCTGTCGTATGTTGAATTGTAAGAAAAAAAAAAAAACATTAAAATATATATTTTTTTAATCTAACTTCGGTAGAAATAAAAGGTTTTTCTTGAAACTCGGTAAAATGGTGAGTAAGAATTAAATATATTGTATTCAAATACAGTGTTTATTTTGCATGCATAAGTTTGTGTGTATATGAAAATAAAATACGATTATATGTAAAAGTTGGAGTTTATTTTGTGGTTTTTTTTTTTTTCCATAGATATTAAGATTTTTTTTTCGTTGGCAGACATTTCGCGCAAGACACTCGTTTGCTCATACGAAAAATTGAATAACGAGTAAAAAATTGTGGCAAAAGTAACGAGAAAATGGATTACTTTGTAAAATAAAATTAAATTTTTTTGAAAAGTAAATTTTAATAGTTTCTTAGCTGCAAAATAAAATTTCTAGCTTTAGAAAATTATTTTGTATTTATTTGTGAAGCCTAAGTAATTGCGAAGCAAAAGCAAACCAACGAGTAATAAAAGTAAAGAATGATTGATTTTTGTCCTCCACCCTCCTGCTTTCACTGATTTGTCGAACGTTTTTTAATTTAATCTACCGCTCACCCGCATTTCTTAAAATCAAATAATTCGTAGTCATATTTATTAAGTAGTATGTTGACCGTCGTTTTTTTGTATTTTTTGATTATTTTTTTTTTATTAAGACCCTTACAAAAACGTAAACAATTCGAATTCCATTTCGGGTGTGTGCAATTAAATTTGAATTCTATCTTATTAATTTGATTGGATTTTAAATCAAATTTTATATGGTTCTAAAATCTATCGTGAAAATTCATATCAACATCAATCGAGAAAAGTTACTTATGTGAAAAATGATTGACTGATGAAAATGTTATTTTATATCAACGTTTGGGCCCGAGCTTACTGTAGGCAATTTTCTATTTTTTTGATCAGGGCTGACATAAGCCACATTGTACTAAAATTCTAATCAATCTCACTGAAACCCTAGTTACAGCGAAACAGGATCAGGCTTTCCAATAATTTTCCCTCAACAAAAATAAATCTCCTTAATGTTATCTTCTGTATTATTACCCACTATTTACTATATTTTAGATCAGTTATGACATTTTTGGTAGATTTATACATTTTTGTTATATAGCTGCGAAACACATGCGTCATTATATTCGAGAAAGCTCATTTTCAGCATATTTGGAATATTTCTAATAATTACCTTTTTTTTAGTAAACATTGATAAAATATGTGTAAAAAACTGGAATGACAGTTTTTGTTTATAGTAAACTCTGCTGAAATATGCGTAAAGCAAGTGGAATGACCAAATGCCATCACTCTTTTAGATCCGTAAAAGTTGCATTTATGATTAAAACTAAATAACATGTAGTAATAATATTCACATAAAATATGAGTTTCTTTATATAGGACACCATAACTACAAAATGCTCTGCAATATGTAAAAGAAAAATGCATAGTTCTAAAATTATGATTATGAAATATGAATGACTTCAAAAACAGTAATTATTTTAGAGCGTTATGTATTTTAAAAGTGACTAAGTCTTTATTAATGAAAAAAGTTATGGTTATATGTAAGAGTAGCAACAATTAATATAAAACATGAAGTTCAATACGGGAATAACTCAAAATGCAAGCTTTTAAATTTTTATAAAAAAAATTATCTTAAGTCAACTTAAATAAAAGGCTTAATAGTTATAGTCCTTAAACAAATAAAATATTTTATAAATTTTTCGAGATTTGTACCACCATAGCTTACTACCATAGCTTATTCTTATTACGCATTTGTTATATATTCAATCTTTAATCTGGGCAAACTTACTCTTGATTGAAATGTTTAGGTCTCCTAGTCTGAAACGGTTCTATATCACCTTGAAGGTTTTAAAAATGTTTATAGTCTTTTGATGCTCTGACAATTCGCACACATTAGGCTAATGAGGCACAACTCAAAATTTTCAAATCTTCAGAAAACGCAAAAAACTGTTTTGAGCTTGTGAACTATTTTTTATAAATAAAGTGTGAATTATTTAGATGCAGGTACTAATAGGATATGGTTGGAAGCCACGTCGCAATCACCACAACTTGAACTCTCCGACACTAAAAATAGGACATTTTTGCATAATGTAGCCTAATTTCTATTGCAACATGAAGAAAGACATAACTGTTTTTTGACTCCAAAGTACAGCAAAAAACGAGCTAATCTCTTTTGTGCTGACAGATATGTACAGATATGTGTATGGTGAACAGTATGGAGTTTACAAGTAAACTCGAAAATGGGAAATTTTGAGTTGTGCTTCTTTAGCTAAATGTGTGCGAATTGTTTTAATGTACAGTAGACTCGCGGTTGAGGGAACTAATTCGTGCAGAGCCATTCCTTTCTACCCAGATTTTCCCCTCAATTGAAATTGAAAATTAACCCTTAGAATTTAGTTAAACACATTGTATTACTTAGTTGCATATTTGCATATAATAAATGCAGGAATCATTAAAAACATAAAAAAATAAGACTTACCTACACTGCCTAGTACAAGAACAAATTATTTTAAAAAAAAAATCTCTATAGAGTAGTCAATGGAAAAATTTGTGCGGTACCCTCGATCGAGTAGTTCTCTTAACTAAGGGTTCCCTCAATTGCGAGTCTACTGTATTTTGATTCGCTGAAAACGATGGAGCCACTAATTTATCCAATATATGTTATGTACGTTTTTTTGTTCTATTCACAATTTCTCATGAAAATATTTTTATTGGTCTTTTGTGGGCTTTAAAAGTATTTTTGACAACAAAGCCAAAAGACAAAAAATAATTTAACTTTGGTTGTCGTATTCACCATATTTCAAGGACAAAAAAATCGATAAAAAACCAAAAAAAAGAGCTCTTCGGCCTAAAATTAGTGGAAAGCAATTTGTATTTTTCCTTTTTTTTTGTCTTTGTAGTCAATACTTTTGAAGCCCAGAATACAAAAAATATAGAAATCATTTTCAAGTTTTATTGCGAAAAGATTTATTAGTTGTTTTTTTCGATTTTCATGAGAAATGGTAAATGGACACAAAAAATGAAAGTTTTATAATTTTTTTGTTGGCTTTATAGTCAAAAATACTTTTAAATCCCAAAAAAAAAAAAGATTTTATACTCAAAATAATTTTTTCGACAAATCTTTTTAAAAACATTTAAAATGAAGCTCGCGACCTAAAATTCCTTATAGAATTTTTACTGAGGATTACTTAGGTGTTGTAGAACCGTTTTAACCTAGGAGATCTAAACGTCTCTAACAATCGATATTTTCATGTCGCCGTAATGATTAAGGAATAGATAATTATAATAAAAATTATTTTGATATCAAAAGAGTTAACAAAGCAATTACATATAAATATGAAAAAAATTCAAAGTTTTGGCGCACTACATATGTTTATATTTTGCTATGATTCTTAACTGGTCAATGTAAAAAGTAAAATATAGTATGCTTGTGAATTCTGAAACGTCGGCTAACAAAGCTTACTGATGATACCAGTAACAGTGGTTAAAACTAGTATGAAAAACTCGTCCTTTTTTTTCTCGGTTTTAATGCATTTTGCGCTGTATTTTTTTTGTTTCTTGCACTTACAGTACGGAACAGGAGACTGAATAAAAAATATAAATTTAATAAAAAATGTTTATTGAAATTTATGCCAACAGTAGGTACATATGTATGTACATAAAAGACAAAAATTTTTTTTAAAAAATTTGTTTTTTTTTCCAAAAAATAGATACTTGATTGTTTATTTTGAGTTAAAAAGGATCAACCTTCTTTAATTTTTTCAGAACCTGTTAAGAATGTTTCAGTTTAGGTAAAACCAAAAAGAAATGGTGAGAATGGAAAATGTAGTTCCAACTGAATTAAGAAAATCGAAATCGAAAAAGATTGAACTTTGCAGAAACTTTTGAATTGAAGGCTTAAATACCAATTTTTAGCTCTAACTTCCTAATAGGACGTTTATGGTCCTAATTTTATTCCCTTCAATCTATTAGAAAAGGTCGAAAATAGATTTCGGTCATCAAATTTTATTAATGGATGCAATAAAATTTGCTATTGCAAATAAGGGTGACTCAGGGGGACTGCTCTGGATAAGCCCTTAATCTATTTTCAACTTTATTCATTAAATGGTGCCATGTAAAACTTCTTTGAAAACAGATATCAAAACATACCCAAATTTTAAGGTGCAATAGCTTATTTTGTTTGTTATTGTACATACTACTCAAATATACAAAAAAGTTATAAAACTGATCAGCTTCGATCATTTTAATAATTTAGAAAACAAAAACCCCAAAATTTAATTTAAAAAATGAGTTGCTGCTGCGGGATCAAAAAGACCACAAAAAATTGGTGCTAATGGGTTCAGATGTTTTATAAAAATGTTATTTCTCCTGTTTCATTATAAGTTTCAAAAAACAAGATTCATTGCGGATTTATAAATTGTACAATGGAGACAAATTTCGAAAATACGGGACTTAATGGTTTTAACTTTTGTTGTAAGACATTAGGCGTGTTTTTTGTATGAGAATGACAGTTCATTTAGTCGGCGATACTCATCGCCGACTAATTTCTCATACAAAAAAAATTTTTAAGCGGACAGCCGCGTCAAAAAAAACACGCCTATTAAAATCTTATTTTTTACGTCAAAAAAAAAAATATCTATCTTTAAAAAAAAATCTTAAGTTTCTTTAAAAGTACACTCAAAAAATCTATTTGTTATTTTAAATATTTTTTGAGATTACTTTGTAAAAAAAACTTTTAAAGTCTATATAAATTTTATATAAATTCTTCTTGTGATGCCCCCTCTGCACTAATGCTTCAAGCCGATTTGGCCTATCTGTAAATCCCCCCTGTTTGTATGCAACGATTTGGTATGGAGCAGTTCGAACGTTTCATACCGTTCGAGTGCTCGGACGTTCGGTGTACAGTTCGAACAGCAATTTCTGTTGAAATTGATTCGAGCCTCGAGTTGGATCGAGCAAACTGTGCTCGTTGCACAGCTTTAGTGTTCACTAAAAATAGTTGTTTATTCATATTATCGAGAGAAAAGTTAGAAGTAAAATTGTTTGAGAATTACACTTGCATGTATACTAGACATGTTGAAAATAAGTTACATGTTCTAGAATTTATCGGGAATGCTTTAAAAAACAAAAAAAAACTTCTAGGGTTGTGATATTCAGAAAAACTATGATCTTTCATTTGAAATTTGATTAACAATCGTCATTAAAAAAAATAAATGAAAAAGATTTTGAAAATATAAAAAAATTAAGCAAAAAATATTCGTAATAATTGTTGGGGGTGGTGGTGTTAAAACGTAACAAAGAGCAATATTCGTTGCTATAAACTCGTCGCTTACTCAACGGAGGCACAGCGAGTTATTAAAACCAACAGATTACAACTGCGACTAAAACGTCATTCGTTATAGTCAGTGAACCCTCCCGCAAAAAAATATATAAAATAATACATCAATTATAAACATAGCACGAACATTTAAACTCATCAACATAGGAAATTTCACAAGTTTTCTGCAAAGGAAACTTAAGCTTCTACAAAAAATTGTAACATTAATCAACAACGCAGAAATCATCAATGTACTTCAGCGTTGGACAAGACGAATTGAACTCAAACAAAAAAAAAAAACAAACGCACACATAACACGAAACAACACATATTTCATACATAAAATTTATTTTATGTATAGTTTAAATTTGACTTATGCCACTTTTTTTGGGATCCATTTTTACCATGATCCGAATTCAATTTGGGATTGCAGAAAAATGGGTATTACTTTTCACCGACGTACATTAGTGCCAAAGTGAGTTCCTTTAGCTGCAGCTTTCCGAAACTTAGTACCTACTTGTACTTTAAGGGTTTAATAATCGCTGAACACAACTTCACTGCAGATTTTTTCATGAAATAAACGCTCGATTCAATGTGGCAAATAATCCTCGAATAAAATCAGAAATTTTTCAGTTGAGGTATGTCGATTTCCTTAACTTTCATCTGCTCCTCAGAAAAAATTACGTTGGTGTGTAGGTTTCTACGCACATGTACATTAGACATGTTCAAATAAATGGCATGTTCTAGAAACACTCGTGTAATTTTGCTGGCCAAATTCCGAAAAATGAAAATTTTGCAGCTGTGGTAGCAACCCGAGGACTATTTTTTTTTTATTTTTTTAAATGAGGATGTACTCAAATATGAATAAATTTTCGAAAATCGAATGTTCTTGAAGTATTCTAGAACATGCCGTTTATTTGAACATGTTTAATGTACATGTGTGTAGAAATCTACACACAAAGGCCAACAACGTAATTATTTGAATAAATTCTCAAAAAAAAACTTTTATTTAACGGACAACCCATTTTTGCTTGTGAAATAATGTTGGTGACAAAGTCAAAAATTTTGGTAAATTTTCAACCGATGGTTTTAAAAAAAATCAAAAATAGATTTTCAGATGTGTAAGTTTTCTACACAAGGAGCAGATGAAGGTTAAAAAGTAAGTTTTAAATCAAAAATTTATCAAAATAGTAATTGTAAATAAGAAAAAACAAAGTTTTGATCAAAAAAATCTTCCTACTCTTACGATATTTTTTTTTTTAGAATCGGTCGAAATTTATCGTAACAAGTTCGCACCAACGCTGCGATTTTAGTTGTAATTTGAATACACTATCCGAAGCGTCGGTTTGCTCACACAAATCATTTCGGATGTAAGTGTATGTTGTGGTGCAGTTCCGCGCGGTTGCAAGACTTCGCGTGTCAAACAGTTTCATGATTGTCCTCTCAAAACATTGGTCCATTGTTAATCTCAACGTTACATGTCACGTTGTTCTAGTTTCTGCAGAAAGGTTAATGTGAACATAACCCTAGCCAATGTTATGACAAATTATTGTTGTTGTTGCTCTCAATATGCATCTCAGCGAAAACAAATCGTCTTTAAATAAAACTTGTAGCTTTGACGTGCATATTTTACGTCAAATAATTGATGAACATCGTTTAAAACATTGACAAGTATGACGAAGTTACTTGTATAAACCCGTTGCTAGTTCTTAAAAAAATCTGTATGCCAGATAACGTGAGAAACTTTGATCCGTCTGGACTTGTTCTCTGTCCGAATGAAATTGAATAATGAGTGAGAAAAATCAGTTTGCCTTCCGATCTAATTCTGAAAAGTGTTACACGGTTACAGCTCAGTATCTGTAATACCTTTCTGTCCTGAAGTACAGTTTGACTAAATCTTTTTGGGTGCTAAAACCTTTTGAACTATAAAGATCTCATGCAACTTACAGTTCTTTCAAGATTAATAGATTTTTTCTTTAGAATGTACTGGAGAAACTTCCATTTCATATTCCTCAAGAGAGAATTGATCATTATTAGAAGAAAATATTTGACTCGAAGAGCAGCAGCAATGAACCTATATCAATACCCACTTCTAACAAAGGTATTCTCTTAGGCTTCACTTAACCTTAGAAATAGATAAATGTTTTGCTTGGTAGCAATATAAATTGCGCTTTGTTTAATTTCAATTTATTGAATTAAAGTGAATTAATTTCACTATTACTGCCTTTAAATTGATATCATCTCTTAGACTTCTTTAGCAATGACTGAATGAGTATTTTGGTGGAAGTCTTAATGATCCTCATTCTGAAATTCATTACAATCCAATCCAATGCACGAAATCGCATCGCATTTGAATAAATTGTAGAGTTATTGATATATTGATGCGTTAAGGGGACATGACACCTTCAAAAAATTTTACCTTACGTGTCTTAAAATGCGTATAACTTTTATAAAAAACAAGATATCATTTTGAAACTTTACACATATATTTTGACCACTAGAATTTTTTGAAAAAAACACAAAAAAATCACGGTGGACACGATTGCAGCTCACTGGAACATCTAAAAAAAAATAAGAGGTTTTAATCAGCATCAAAGCCGCCAGGACATGAACTACAGGCAATAATTTTGGTCCAAAAATAACAAAATTGTCCGTAGTGTCAGAAAAACGTGGTTCCGAGAAAAACGTGTTTAAAGTTTTTTGACTATAGCTCTTCAAGTACTATAACTTTTACACGAGTTTAGTTTTTTTTTTTATTAAAAATGTACTTTTTAAACAAACAGTCAAAAAAAATTTTTTTAATTCTTGAAAATTTTAAGGTGTCATGTCCCCTTAAAATTCAGTTGAACAAAGGTTCATTTACTAGCTGAATTTTGAAGATTTATATATTTGTATGAAAATTTCGAGTACGTACATGGACTTACAAATAATGCCCAATATATGAGACGTTCAGAACCTTTGCTGATTAAGTTCATGAAACATAATACTGTGGAATTATGAATCAAATTTGCATACTTTCAAACAACATACATTAACTGAACTTTATCTGGTGCCATTCGTCATTCACTTTTTTAACTTTGGGCTTAGTTTGTCTTGACACCGAATTCATAACTGTCTAGAGAGTAAGTTTCACATCAAACTAAGTTAAAAAAAGGACTTGATTCACTACGACTCTGAACTAGAATTATCCGTATATAACAAAAACCGTCTCGAAAATTAGTTTTTTTTTGCGTATATTTCGTCTCTTTTTGCTCAGATAGAGCGAAAGTGAAGTGGAGATAGAATAACTGTTCAGACTAGGTTGTTTACTTTCTTCACATACCACCAATTTTTCAAAAGTGAAAAAAAAACTATTATTTTAATATCTAGCATTCTATTTGGCCGGACATTAGCTTGGACAATTTTTCGGAAAATATGTTCTATGCAATTTTCACGTACGACTAACCATATTCCTTTTTTAATTTGATAGTGCTCGCCAATATACAATAAAGACGAGATAAAAATAAAATTCATAACTGCGCGTATTTTAACGTTATCTCCCAAACTAACTACTGATAAACAGTAATTTGAAAAATGATTTGCTCATGATAACGTTTGACTAATGTTCAACAATATCGCATTTTCTATTTTATTTATTTGTTTTTTGTTTTTTTTTTTCATAATCACAACCTGACGAATATGAAAAAATGCTATATAATAAAAAATCTAGTATATTGCTTGGGTGTTGGTTTGAATTTGTAGCATTAAGGGAGGGGAGGGAATACCATTGGCACATTTGATAAGATTCGTAGTCTAATCCCACGTATACTTGATAAAAAAAACAAAAAAAAAAGAAAATCAAAAATAAACGACAACGAACAAGTGCGCTTCTGTTTGTGAAGTTTGTTAAGTCATTTGAGTGTACTCTTTGAACTGTTTGCTTGCGATTGGCTTATGGTGAGGAGCCAAGGGGGAAAATGCAATGGCAAGCTAAGCTCTTTATTGTGAAACACTTTTGATTGTAGTTCCGCTTAAATTTCTTTGCTGTCTGTCAAGTTGTTAAAATTCTATTGTAAATGAAAACGAAACAAATTCTTGCTTATTGTTGCTGATTAAGCAAATAGACCGATCGCCGCGTGTTATCAAATTTTCAAACTACATACATACTTGTATATTTTTTACTCAGTTATTTTTAACATAATTTCTTTTTTTTTATTTGCTTATTTCGCAGATATGGACAAATCAATATGAAGGAATTTAAACGCCAAATCTATAAATATTCAATTGAATTACTGAATTGAAAAACGTGCAAAACTCATTTAATTTGTATTCTATTGAAATAAAAGCAAACTAAAATAATCATCACATTTATCTTTAAGAAGAAAAGTATTTAATAAAACAACAATAACAAAATATCAGCAACATAAGAAAAATAAATTCAATAATTTAAACATTGATCTAATCAAGAGAGGAAAACCGAAAGAATTCAATTGATTTAATATCTAGATTGGAGGACATCAAACGGTGCATAAAATCGGGCTGGCAATATGGATAAAAATATGATGTTACCGAAGCGTACGCGCTTGGATGTTAAAGGAGCTTTTGCTAATGGCCCCTTGCAGGCCCGCCCATTAGTGGCTTTACTTGATGGTCGCGATTGTTCAATTGAGATGCCAATACTTAAGGATGTTGCCACAGTTGCTTTTTGTGATGCTCAAAGTACATCGGAGATTCATGAAAAGGTGAATATAATTTGATGCACTTATTCTTACAAGTAATATTTACGTTTGTTTTCAAAACCAAAGCTACGCAAAATACTACTTTGCGTGAACTTTTTGATGGTTAGATCCGTTCTTTTCTGAATTGTCTAATCTTGTAATTGATATAAATTTCTTTATCTATAGTGACTTCAATGTTAACTTGTTACGCCATGATAATTTTTCAAAATATTTGTATGAATATGTTGCTTCAGTTGGGATGTCGGTTTTGAAGGATTCTGTACCCTCGTTTTTTTGTCTAATGCCTGTCTCAGTTTCTTGGATTGCTATATTGTGTCTGGTTTGTCATCTAATCTGTTGTTTGATCAAATTTATTTAATATCTGACCGTAGTCCTAATGTACATTTGTATATCTTATAGTGTGCGTTTAAATATGTTTTCGTGTCATGATTTCAAGTCATTAACCTTTTAGCTTTTTATTGTAATCTCTGTCTAACTTTGTGGAATGATGTATAGTAAAATAATACCGTCTACGCCTTAATGTAAAACAAAGTTGCACAGCTCAATGTCAAACAATATGCAGCTCTTCTTAAGCTCCTTCCGATATTCAAGTTAAAAACTTTCAGTTCGCAATCACCGCATGTTTTTTGTTTGTGTAATTTTTGATAAGGCGCCGACTCGTTCAGCTCTTTCCGTTACTCGAGGTAAACACTTTCGGCTCGCAATCGCTGCCTGCTTTTTGTTTGTGTGATTTTTGTTCAAGTCACTTGCTTCTTCAGCTCTTGCTCTGGCCGCAGCTAATTACAAATTTTCATCAACACATTTTTTGTAAAATTTTCATCAACACAAAATTTTCAAAATAATTTTGAATCTTTTACTCAAACTGATGTTGTTTTAACCAGCAGATTTTAGTGTAGATCTCTAGTGCAAAGCATGTCCCCATATAAACTGTTGTACAAATACGGTTTGTCCGTGATTTCGTTCTATATGCAAAATGCAACAAAAATGAAAAGTGTTACTTAAATCTTGAAAAAAAGAAATTCAATACTGTAAAACTGAGCAAAATTTAGACTAGATAATTATATTCAGCTCTACTAATCTGAGTCATCACTCCCTTTGAAATCGCGTTGGATAAATTTAATGAAATCGTGCATTCGTGATTGAAATTTTTGTCCCAATGTTTTCCAGTTCAATTGATTTTGAGATTATTCAGGTTCCGCTACTCAGCAAACATCTTTTTGTGAGAGAGATATCAGAAAAATCATCTTCAAAATTAAATCGAATACCATTGGTGAAAAATTTATTCTGTCTTATGTTCTTAGACCACTAATACATACATTTATATCACGGTTTGACCCTGTCAAACTAAGCAACACTCATGGAAAAATATTAGTTTACAATTTAAAATAAAGTTACCACTGCAGTCTGTCCTAAATTAGTGACCACCACTGTATGTTGGGTAGAAGTTTAAAAATTACCAAAAAAAACACCTTACGTAAATAATTTACAACCCCTAACCTATTAATTAAACTTTTTTCAGGCACTCTTAACTTGTAACTGCCTATAAAAATACTTAACAATATTTTGTTAACTAACAAAAAGAAAAGTAAAAATATTCTTATTAAAAATATATACTATTTTCTAGGTTTTAAATGAAGCTGTTGGGGCATTAATGTGGCATACAATTATTTTGACAAAGGAAGATTTAGAAAAATTTAAAGCGCTACGTATTATTGTACGCATTGGTAGTGGCACTGACAATATTGATGTGAAGGCAGCTGGCGAACTTGGTATTGCCGTATGTAATGTACCGGGTTACGGTGTAGAAGAAGTTGCTGACACAACAATGTGTCTCATACTGAATTTATATCGCAGAACTTTCTGGTTAGCAAACATGGTGCGAGAAGGCAAAAAGTTTACTGGACCCGAACAAGTACGAGAAGCAGCTCATGTACGTATTAAAAACAATTGAAAACAAAAAATAATAAGCCGTTTATTTTGCGAATGATGAACCTCAAAATTAGGAAAAATCGGAATATGTGAATTAATATAATTTTTGGAAAAGAAAATTTTCAAAATCTTGAAACACTCTACATACATACATATAAAATTTCTCCTTAATGATCTTAAGCAAAATTTCATAAGTTATGATACCAAAAGCGTTAATGTTACAAAAAAATAAAATGTTTTAACTGAAAAAATCGTAACTGATTGAAACTGCGCTCAGGAGTATAGAGATTAAGATCAATAAAGTTCCCTCCATAAGGACCAGAACTGATATAAATTTAGTTTAATTCACCTTAATTCTACACATTAAATGGTACAATAATTATTCCGCTAATCTTCATACAATTCTTAAAATCTGCGTTAAAATCGAAAAAATCGAATCGAATGCAACAATTTGACCATTGAAAATATTGAAAACAGATTTTTAACTAATATGTTTATTCTAAAGTTTAGCCTTATTTACCATAAACACTTTTTGAAAAATATCCCTAATATTCATTGAATTTCATAAAGTGGGGTTATCTCAACACTCGTTCACAGCTCTGAAGCTTGAAAATTCGCTTTTTTAATCTTTTTTTTCAACGTGGGGTCGTGAAAGACCCCAGTGTGCCGGATTGTTATAAAATTGAAGTGGTGCCGCTAAGGGTTAACGTAAAATTGGTTGTATCTTTTGTGGATTTCGTGAACAAAGGTATTAACACAATATTTCACCATTGAATATGATAGATCTCAATGAACTGAACAAAATATACTGAGTAAACTTTTTAATGTGTATAGATTTTACTAAATATATTTGATGATGAAGTTCGTATTTTACGTATAGTATTTGTGTGGATTTTTCAAATATTGTATTTTCAAACAAAATTATCTCATAACCTAATAAAGACATTGAACAATTTTATTTAATCTTTATGTTGAGTACATTGAGTTCCATTGGATGCTATGGTCAAATATAAAATTACAACCTTTATTCATATGGTTACTTGTCGAAAAAACGTAACTTTGAACCTGTTTTAAATTTTAGAAACTATTGTTTAAATGGTGACACTTTCGACATGCTCTTGACCTTTGAACGCAAATTGCAAGGATATTTGTTAAATTTCACTGTGCCGAAATTTAATTTGAATGTTCTTTCATGAAACTCTTTAATTTAAGACCTTTTGAGAGATGTTCTCCACATATCTAAGGTGTGAACTTTTTGGATCTTGAGAGAGAGTTATTTAAGTAGAACTGTGCTGAGTTTTTTCTTAATTGGTCTTATATCCTTTAATCTTAATGCTGTGTGAAAGTGTCTCAATGCTAAAAAGGTGGAATTATAAAACTTTCAAAATAAACGGCTCTAATTAAAAGTTACATATTTTTTAATAAATTTTTAGATTTGTTATCAAAAAAGTTAAAACTATTTAGCTCAAGTTGTGTTTTATTTTAAAATTTATTTTCCAATAATCTAAGAAGTTAACATACCTATACCTATACCAGTACTATATATAAATAATCACAAACAAAAAACACAATTTAACTATACATGAACAAAAATAATCCAGATAATGACACTAACTTGCATTTATGAAACTTATGACACCTTCTGAATTCAGTAACTATATAAAGTAAAATAAACTTAACTTAATCCATGGTAAAAAAAATATGTGGAAAAGTCAGAATTAAAATGCAAATTAAATTAATTCATTCCTTTATTTATAAAAAAAAGTTGAAAAGGAGAAATAAAATTAAATTTCTGCTAGTGACAATGGCGAACGAGAACGTACTCTCTTCGATTTTGGTACGACTCTGGATGTCGTTGGTCGATTGTCGTCATCGCTGTCGTCATCATCAGATAGGCCAATGAATTTGTTGAGATAATATCTTTCGCACACCTTGATATAATGCTTTGTGCAGTTGGGCACTAAGCACAGGTGGCACACTGAGCGGGTTTTTACGTCATCTTTACCGGAGCGGACGCTTTTACAAGCCACGCATCGTTGCAGCTTGTTCTGAAAATAAATGAAAAAGGATAAAGTGAAGAGAATTATATGAACTAGATACATACAGGAAAGAAAATGATATTCGATTATCACCTGTTCACCAGCACGAGGAGTTATCGAAGGAGGATTCGATGGCTTGAAACTGATTGAATTAATCGCTGTCGAAATCGATTTTTTCATTGCATCGATCGTTAAGATGTGGTTTTATAAGCTCCAAGGCCAGCTCCTTCAAAAACACTTTGCGTTTGTTGGAAGGTCGGATGGCACAGTTCAAACAATCGATAAGCACAGAATGATCCCACTTTAATCATGTTATAAAACAAACACATTGGCCATCTGTTGCTCTTACGTTTGCACGTATATCAACGAGTCATTTGGTGGAAGGTATCGACTCCACCCTTGAATTTGTTGTAATCCAAGATAACAACAGGCTTCTTGGTTCTCAAATTTGCATCAATAAGTTCTGTCTGATGAGCTGTTGACAAAAGCACGACATTTTTCAGCTTATTCGATGTGTTCATTTGATCTAATTGGGCTAACTATTGTGGTGTTATAATTGGTCCATAAATCTTTTCCCAAGGCATAGCTCGTAAAAAAGTTGTCCATCGTTATGTTGGCACTATTATTCAGCCAACGATTTGCCAGACGAATCACCAATTGATGTGCAATGCCAGTTGAACGTGCTTCGTTAGGCTGTGTGCCAAGATGAATCTCGCCAAACAGCGGAAAACTAGTGGGAGCATTAACGACCCAATAGATCTTGATCCCATATTTTCCTAGTTTCGAACCGAACCGAACTGAAACTAATGAATACAAAGCTAAGCGTGCTATATTCAAAAAATAACGGTATTCCTAGCACGATTGCGCAAGAAAAAAATAACGGTACTCGTACATTTTGTATGGCAAAATTGACGTGGTACAAATGTTCCCCGAAGACGTATGGCGAATATTCGATTGTTTTGCTCAGTGGAAGCTAAATATTTATGAAATTCACTCGCAAGCAAATCTTACACATACAGAAAGGATTAAAAAGCAGAAAAACATTGATTCAGTGTCAATGATGTTTAAATGTGTTTTATATTCTACTTTGAAATTGGCTTGGGGTACAAATGTACCCCGAGGACGGGTCTAGGGTTAAGCAAAAATGACACTTGGGCACTGCCCAAACTTTGACGCTATGAAGATTTATGAGAGATGATTCATGTTAGAATAATGCAATAGTAATAGTAATTTTTGTTTATATTAAGTGAAACTGATTTTAGTTTATTGTAAACATTTATGATGTTGAATAAAGAACTTCTTCGAAATATTGGCGAATAATTTTAAAATACTGCTTGACTGAATAGTGAAAATAAAAATTCTATAAACTTTAAACATAAAGGTAGAATAATTTATTAACAACTTCATATTTTTTAATGTAATAATATGTTTTTCTTTTAAAGGGGTGTGCTAGAATTCGTGGCGATACGTTAGGTTTGGTTGGACTTGGTAGAATTGGTAGTGCTGTTGCACTTAGAGCTAAAGCATTTGGTTTTAACGTAATATTCTATGACCCCTATCTTCCGGATGGTATTGATAAATCTCTTGGACTGACGCGCGTCTACACATTACAGGATTTACTATTTCAATCTGATTGTGTTTCGTTGCATTGTACACTAAATGAACACAATCATCACCTTATCAATGAATTCACAATTAAACAGGTAATATATAAGAATATTCTTTTTTATTTGCTAATTTAACTAAATAATTTTTTTTAAGATGAGGCCTGGTGCATTCTTAGTAAATACGGCACGAGGTGGTCTTGTGGATGACGAAACATTAGCGCTTGCATTGAAACAAGGAAGAATAAGAGCTGCAGCTTTAGATGTTCACGAAAACGAGCCCTATAATGTATTCCAAGTAAGATTGTAGTAAAAGAACAAATTTTACGCAATCTTTTTCATTCTATAACTGTAGATGAAATAAAATATTAAAAAAGGAAAAAAGAAATTGAAATGAGTTAACGAAAGATATATTAAAGTAAATTTTCTTATGTATGTTTGCTTTGCAAGCTACATAGTTTTATTGTAACCGTTTATTTCATAGAAAGATTCACATTCATTATGGTGCATATACATAGTAGTTTTTAAACCCGGTTGGCAGTGGACTTATGTATGCTAAATACCCAAAAGCTGTGTTTAAAAATAACTATATGCGCCTATAAGTTTTAAAAATTAAAGTTAAACAAATATTTATTTTATTGATAAGTTTAATTACGCCCACAGGCAAGTTTCAAAGGCATTTAATGGGCAAACTCCCAACATTACTTCCTTACAAAGTAAAAATTTTAGAAAACTTAAAAGCTGAAGGAAATATAAAGATCAATACCAAAAATAAAATGATCGACTTCATAGAAATACAATTTTTATAAATCTTTCATTGAGTTATCATAATAATGTACTAATAATACAATATTTTTAGTCATAACTCGCACAAATTCGTGCATCCGTACTTATGGAAAAGTAAAAAAATCAGTTAATGCGACACCTGGATTTAACCTTTTCTGCCTTGGGACTTTGAAGACACATTTTTTTGATTTTTGGCGAATTTTTATGAAGTAAGCGCTGTATTGAATTTTAACTTAAATAAAAATTCTAGCTGACTTAGTAACACCATCTCGATTTTGCCAAAAAAAGGGACTAAGTTGTTCCAATCTTTGTGGTCACAAGCAATAACAGTCGATGTATGATAACAAAGCAAAGCAACATAAGTTTTGTGTATGAGCATGTTAAAGCTTCAAGCTTAATAGCTAAGAAGGCTAATAGCTGTAGTAGCTAAACTCTCTTATTATTATTATACTGTTTCGGACTGTCATCGTAGAAAGACTTAAGCTGTTATTGTTTGTTGCCACAGACTTCGCTCTTATACAAAATTTTCAAAATGCTTGTGACTCGATAAATCGCAACATTAATCTTTAACTTTGTATTTAGATTAATTTCGATATAACGTTTTGTCGAGTAATCCCCAAATGGGAAAAGTATGATCCAGGTTTCACATTATTGATTTTTTTTTTTTACTATATTCCTTTTCATAAATATACGAATTTGTAGTAAGTAGTAAACTTTCTGTTTCTACTGCAGCATGAAGTAGCAAAACTAGCGCTAGGAATTCAAAGATATTGAATAAATTTTAATTTGTTAAAACCATATTGCTGAATGTTGGTTTCTTACCTTTTTTAATATTTTGATTTGATTATCTTAAATTTAGTTTTCTCACAAAACCATGAAAACTGATATTATTTCTTTGCTTTTGTTTAAAGGGAGCCTTGAAGGATGCACCAAACCTTATATGTACACCACATGCAGCCTTCTTCAGCGATGCATCTGCAACCGAATTACGCGAAATGGCAGCAACTGAAATACGGCGAGCAATTGTCGGCAATATTCCAGATGTTTTGAGGAATTGTGTTAATAAGGAATATTTTATGCGAACACCTGCATCAGCTGCCGCTGTAGCTGCTGCGGCAGTGTACTCAGAAGGTAAACTACAAATATTATCAAATCCAGAAAAGTGAAAAAGGAAAGAGAAAACCTAATCTAAAGTTTAAAAATAATGAAAAAATTTACCATAACAATAATATAAACAAAAAAAAAATAAAAAAAAATCAAATTAATTAAGTATAATCCCTTAAGCATACAAAACAAAAATTTAGTTTAGTTTATGACAAGAAGAAAAGAAAAAGTAAAAAAAATCCACTAACACACAAAAAGGAAAAGAAAAGAAAATTTCCTCATGCAATATCTTGACACAAGGAAAATAAGTACTTACGAGTATAGATGGCTAATGGATATATTTGTTCTCACTCTCAATTAAACGTTTACTTTTATCTCGTCCTATAACTTTTTCACAAATTTTGGCATTCATTTACATTATTCTATCACTATTGAATCAATTGCCATATTGAAAGTTTGGAGGTATCTATGAGAACACTGTAGACTAATAATCAAGCTTAAAAATATTTCAAAATCAGGATGCTAAACCAATCAAAAAATGGCGTTAGTTTTGTATTTATTTCTTTGGAATTAATTCAGGTATATTTTTTGTTTTATTTTTTTTTTATATTTTATAAATTTACTGACCAAATTTTTTCAGAAGTTAATGTACAAAGAGTGAAAAATTTCTGATTGGGATATTCGCAAAATTTGTAAAATTTAAGGCTATACATAACATTGATTGTATTAGATTTCAAATTTAAATTTTTGTTTAAGTGAAAATTGCAAATACAAATAAAAGTTTGACTAAAAAATTTTTATTTTTTAGCTTAAAGGGCGAATAATGCTTAAGCGATTATAACTACACAAACACATTTTAAATTTTGTTGTACACTTTCTTTTAGTTTTGACATGCAACAAATGTTCATTGTACGACATTTTAATTTTTAATTCACACAGCAATTTGAAACCGCATATTCAAATCATAAATATGTTCTTATTAAGCAATTTAAGTGCTGAGTACTTGTATAACCGAATTAGAAATTCATTACAAAATAGCAAAAGAACGCATTCGCTTTTTAGTACATGAAAGCATTTTTTCGTTGTCATAAAAATTATAAATTGCAACAAATTAAACATAGACTTTTAAATTAAATTTGATTAAATATAACAGCAACAATATAACTAAAGGTGAAAGTAAACCATATTGATGACTGGATTATTCCGATACATTTTCAAATTGTTTAAAAATTTGTATAAAAGAGAGCATTTAAACAATTCCATTGTTTGATAATTAAATATTACTTTGGTTAATTGAATTAAGTTTTTTAAAATTGTTTGAACAAAAAATAAAAATAGAAAAATACTAGACATGGGTGTATAGATGCACTGCCAATGATTTTTCATTAAAATAAAAATCGTAATGCAATTTTCAATGTCAATGGAAAATTAAAATTTATTGGTGCAAATAATTTTTAATGTAAACGGCTTTAGAGAATTTAATTTTTATTGAAAACTTAAATATATTTTTGTTAAATTTCACTACCATCGAAAATTTCTGTTGCAGTAAGTATGTTGCAAATAGCAACATTTTTCAGTGGTAATAGCCAAATTTTTAATCATACTAAAATAAATGTCACGTTAATGGCATGTTACTTTAAATCCTTCAGAATTCTAAATTTCATTGCTCACGCATACTAAATTTCGTTACTTTAAGAAATTTATTCCTTATGCTGGTAGAAAATGTCAATTCTGAGGGAGAAAACGGAAAGAGTGCTTGCTACTTGTGTTTGTTACTTCTTTTAATAGAAAATACAAAAAGGCGCTTGCTTGCATTTCAAGTAACTTTCTGAAAAAAGTAACAAGTGCAAGTAACAAGTGTTCTATATGTTTTCACCCTAATGCTAGATTTGGTTTTCATGTAAGAAATTGATATTTGTTACTTTCAGTGATACTTGTATTATTATTAGTGCGTGCGGGTAAAAAAATATGTTCACGGTGCCATGGTAAAGTGTGCATCTGGTGTCAGTAGTTTGTGGGTAAAATGTTACATTTAGTCAACTCTTAAGGTTGGCTTTATTGAGTTAAAGTTGATCGTGTGAAGTAAAACATTTAAAGAAGTGGTCTATTACAAAAAAAAAAAAACTTCCACACTAACTACGGACACCAGATATCAGCTACACCGAGGGGGCCCGTCAGAATTTTTTCACTGCGTTCTAATTAATACATACATACATTCATTCGTACTTGTACTTACAATTTTTATTTGGAACAAAAAGACCCAACATTAGTCAATGCAAATAAAACAGATATTTGGATTAAAATTTTTAATGAAAATTAAATAAGATTCGTAACATTAACATTTTCAGTTTCAATGAGCAGGAGTCTAGAACTGCATTCTTGATGAGTGCATTATTTTCAGCAATAAAAAATCGCCCTCTAACTATTACCAATTTACAAATGTTCTTTTTTATATTCGTGTTTGTTTTTCATATTTGTGTTTTATGTCTGTCTCCGTACTAATTAGTGTGATATAGCAGTCTTAAACTACTTTACTTCATTAATTAATGTCGTGTAGTCGTGGTCTCCAAAAAAGCAATTTAACTGTCTTACATTATTTTATGTCAAGTAGGCCTGTAACTCACTGCGACAAAACAGTCTCAAAACAGTTTTCGCCACGTTAGTACATTTGGGTGTGCGCTCACTGTGTTTTGAGACAAAAACAAAGCTTTTTATGCTGAAGCCGTGGAACTTTTGCGAAATAAAACTCTCTTGAAACTGTTTTGTCGCAGTGAGTTATAGGCCTTACATACTATTTGACCTTGTTTCTAAGACGCCGCCCAATGTTTTAACTAATATCCATAGATGTGTTAAACTGTAAGGTGCCATGCAGCATTAGAATAACTACTATTGCTTCAGCTTAAAAACTTATTAAAATCTCCGTTATGTTAGTTTTCATTGAAATTATAATTTTTATGACAAAACTGCAATGTTAGAAAACTTTAGGTAATTAAATATGTTATATGAAATCATATAAAATTACTGACTTTCTTTTCGTACGGAACGGAATAATAAATTTAAGAAAAAGGAAAAATATATATACATATATATATATATATATATATATATATATATATATAAATGCAAACACTAAATAACTACATTAAAAACAAAAAATAACAATTGTATGAAACTTAGATAAAATATTGCTCTAAATGATCTCATCATCCACGTTTATTTTCGCCTTCAAAAAATGAAACAAAACAAAAAAAGTAAATAACTCCTTAACATTTAAACAGTGAAAAGTTAAATTTTTGAAAAATAAATTTGCAGAAAGTTAAATTAAATTAAACAAGGAAATGAAATTAAGAGTAATCCGTTTAGATTATGTACATTATATATGAAAAATATATATACATATAAATAAATATAATTTTAGAAATACGTTGATAAAGATTAAATATACATAAAAACTAAAAACAATTAAAATTAACTGAACGTTTTAGTATGTAGTTTGAAAGTGAAATTTCAATTGAAAATAACATTAAATGTACGCCGGTTTTATTTTTTTTTTATAAAATATGCGTACAAACAACTTATTAAGTAAAACAAAAAGAATAACACAACAACAAAATATTAAATGCACAATGAAATTTCATATTTTCGATTTTTTTCTTTGTTTTTCGTTTTAATTCTTCAAAACTCAAGTTAATAATGTACCATCTTGTTTGATTTGTTTTTAAAGCTTTTTGTCCTTGTTTAAAAAAAAACTAAACAAAATATGAATAGAAATAATTTACAAGTAAATTTTTAAATTCCCTTAAATACATATTTAACACCTAAAGCAGTTTAACAGCAATTAAATAATAAATTGTTTTCATAATTACTTAATATAAAATAGTATACTAAAACACACTTAAGTTTTAAGAGATAAGTAAAAAAAAAAACAAAAAGTAAAAAACAAATCTGTTATTTTATATTGTATAAAATATTTTTAATAACTGTGAAAGCTAAATAAAAATTCAATTTTTTTTTTCCAGAAAAATGAACAAATAAATAAAAATTAAAACACAAACGCGATTTTTTTTCTTTATGTTCAGCTGGTGTCATTTTAGCCTTTTAATATTTTTCGTTAGTAGTACAAAAAAGTCAAACAAAAAAATCTAATTTCATGTTTATTTAAATGGGATGATGGAATCATTTAAACAAGAGCACTATCTATTAACATTAAAGTATTTATGAAACGAATTTTTATTTTTTAAATAATGTCATATAATTAACAAGTGTTATTAAGTGTTTTCTTATAATAAAATACAAGTGAAACGGTTATTACAAAGAAAGTCGGTATGTTTTATGTGTGTATTTTACTATATTTAGTGTGTTATTTTATTCTCTTTAAAATGGAAAACTTAATTTTCAGAGGTCGTTCATATAATTATTTCTCATCACAATTCCATCATTCCTTTTTTTATTATACATACATCAAAAATTAAAGTTTGGATTTTTATATCAACATTTTAATATACATATATACGTATTAACTGAAATGCGATTTTGAAATTTAATATTAATTTAAATGCGAGTATGACCTAGAAGATAATCAACACTTTTTCACTCTTTCTACAAAAAATTGAGCAGGCTCATCTACGAAAGTTCGCTGTTTTTTCTATTTTACGCATTTATTTGAATGTAGAAAAGAAATATCGAAAAACTGTGTTGAAAAAAATGTTAAATAAATTTTAATTTCCTTTTAAATTATTAGGAGTGTTGCAAAGTTAAAACATTGACTTAGAGGAGACTCTTAAACATTTACGTTCATACATTAGGGCCATATGCAACGCTTAATCGTTTATGGCTGCTCATAAATAAAATATCGGAGCATAATATGAACATAATTTTTTGCTGCTGGACATGTTTTTTTTTTATTTTAAAGTGTGGTGCTCGTATCGAAAACTTAAACGTTAATGCGTATGTTTTATTACTGTCTTGATTAGAACATAAACTCTAGTCTAGAAAATAACAACTGAAATATTTAGCTTAGAGCCAGCTATATAATACAAATTGAGATCAATTTAAGTTTGAATTCTTAACCTGATTAAGATCGTGTTTTTTTAGTGGCATAAAATAAAAGCTTAACATAACCGTTGTAGATATACACTCAACTCTCTTTTTTACGCTGTAAGTTTCATATATTAATTACATGCTATTCAAAAAGCGTGTAAGATGTAATAGATAGCTTTAAGCTTAACAGTGTAATTTTTCAAATATGTGTATTCATTAAAAGGGTTATTAAAAAACGATTTATTGAATTTTAAGATATGCGCCCCCTAGAAACCATGCAAAAATATAAAAAACGTCCCTGCAAAATTTGAGCATGATAACACATGTTCTAGAAACGTTGAAGATTTGCATGGAAAAATTTAAACTTTAATTACAAAACATAAGTTACAACTATGTATTTGAAAACAGTAAAATTTTTTGATGAAGTAATCATTATATTAACAACACTTCTAATAATTTTTAGTGTGAAATTCAACTCATAAATGCTGAACTTTTCATTTTCTTAAATTTGCTGCAGTAAATTCCAAAATTTCTTAGAATGAAGGTCATACATAGAGTTTTAAAAAACCGTAATATTCATAACAATATTTTAATTATGTATTTGAAAAGTGTGTTCTTCTAGAGATTGCTTATACGACCTGTCATCCGTAGTTATTACGTGGGATTGACCAAACACCACTTTTCTTATGGTATTTATTGCACTGCATCAAACAATTTTCTTTTTCAAAAAGATGCAAATTTTATAAATATAAAAGTATTTATATACATATGTATATAAAACGGGGTTTTATAGTTCACAAAATCGCCTCTATGACCTTTTCATCTAAATTTTTTAGAAGAAACGGTCAAAATTCATTTCTTATCATACTTGGTGGCTTGACACCCGATTGTCAAATATAAAATTTACATTTAGTTAACTCTCCATTAAATACATTTTTACTTGTATTTCTGAAATTTCATTTTTACTTGTATTTCTGAAATTTCTCGTCAAAACTGATTTTGAAATCATGTTATTGAATATTAATCGAGCAAACAATGGAGGCAATTTTTTCTCGGCCGTTTTATTTCAAAATCGTGTAAAAAATACTGCAAAAAAAGGGTTGGGTTGGATATTTCCAGGGAAATATGGCTTATTAGAAAAAAATAACGAAACAGTTTATAGTTGAAATTGCGTAGAGCAGTGTTTTGAAACAAGTTTGAACAACTTGAATTACGTTTAAAACTTTAGAGGCCTATAACCAGAGCTGGGTAGGAATGATTACTCTTCGATTCCAATTCCATCGACTTTACCAATTCCATGGCAAAACAAATTGATTTATGTGTCGATTCCATTCCTGCAATAAACATTTCGATGGCTTACAGTCACAAAAACGTAACTACACATCCTGAACATTTTCAAAATTTCAATTAATTACATTACTAGCTACATTTCGTTTTCACTAAAAAAATTATACGTTATATATAAATTTAAAAAAAAATATTGGTTTTTGTGACTAAGCCATTAATTTGAAATTGACAATTTTAAATTCCATCCCATGGATTTTGGATTCGGAACTGATTCCTTTTGTTGAATGAAATTTTTATTAATTTAGTGGAATTGACAGAGGAGGCACAATTCATTTTGTCATGGAATTAAAAGTCAATTTTTACCATGGGGTTGAAACCTATTTCGAGTTCCCGAACTTTGGAATGGAATTACAATTTTTCATTTTCAAATTTTGATTCTGGAATGGAAATGGACAAATGAAACAATTCATATTGCTTCTATCGTTCCTTTTGACGATAAAGGCTTTTTTACGTGTTAGTCTTCCGTTATACCCAGCTCCTATGAAGCACATTTTAGGGATTTACAACTACGTTATGACACTGTGCTTAGTTAGTAGATATTTTTGAACCTGATATATCTGAATTTTTCTGTACCTTCTATAAGATAGAATATTCCTAACGAAATGTTAATGCTTTTTTGTAGCAAGCATACGCTTTACTTGTCTTTTTTGACTCTAATTTCGTATGCCCTTACCCTTCTTTCTTTTATACTCTTACGGGCAAGTTTTTTGTTTTAAGTTTTGTCGTTGATTTGAAAACATAAAATTTTTTTTTTAACTTTCAAAGTTTCTAAACTTTTTTGACTCACTGTATTCGCAATTATTGTTTTATACTCTGCTGAAATTCTTCAGCATTGGTTTGGTAGAGAAATAAATAATGACATTTTTGAATTGGCTACTTCTTGGTACTTATTTTCTGCACAACTTAGACTTATTCACATAATTAATACTTAAAAATGCTAGGATTTTTTAAATATTTTAAACAATTGTTTAAAAATATTAAATAAGTTGTACTTTCTAAAAATTTTAATATCACTGCCTCGGCTTGTCCTAAAGACATTTTTAATAACGTTATTGAACGTTTTTTGTCTTGTTTGCTTAATAATAGTTGAGTATGTTTTAATAATAGATGCTAAATTAAATTGCGACGCCACTTCTAGTTTTAACGGTCAAAAAGATTTTTAAAATTCTCACTTGTTCTATCAAAATTTTTGCAAATTCTTTGTATTTTTAGAAACGTATCCTAATTGAAATAATATTCAGTAAAAGTCGCGAATAAGCTTTCACAAAACTGAAATTTTTTACATAAAATTTTATATGTCTCACAGGAGCATGGTGTGTATGCATTGCAGTTATACGTTTTGAATGTGAGTGCTACAAGGAAGTTCTAATTAAATAGTAATTTGCTTCTAATTTTTGTTTTTTTTTTTCGATAAATAAGAATGATAAGATTATTCGATCTGCGTATAAAACAAAAACATATTTTATTAAAAATTTCATAAAATATGGCTTAAGTTGTTAGTCTAACTAGGTAAAAACGTGTATACCATTTTTGTTCATTGCATTGCAGGAACATAATTTTTGAATCTACAGTTTATAATGCTTACATACGAATTCTTCTTTATGCACTGAAAGTTGCTTTGTTTTTTAAAGTTTTGTATACATACATATGTTATGTATATACCACTTCCAAAAACATATGTACACTCGGAAATACCCTTCAACACTCAACGAAAAATCAAACGCTTTAAGAAAACTTAGATTGTAAAGAAAAAAATTAATATCTTTAAAAATCTTTTAGAAATGTTTTCATGCACTGTGGGCTTATGTTAAGAAAAATAAAAATTTCAGTTTTGGGATGAACTAATATCAGGAATTTTCACTTTTTGCTGAAAACGTTCTTACTATAACAATACTTCATACAGTTAACACAGACAAAAAAAAAATCAAAATATTTACATTCCAAAATGCTATAAAATACTCGTATGTACAAACAGGATTAAATGGCGGATATTATACAGGCTCACTGCAACAGGCTCACAGCACAACAGCACATGATGCACCGCATAGTGCAGGCAGCGCTCTAGCTCCACCTCCACCTTCTTCAACAGTTAATCCCTCGCCAGTTCCTTCAGTACCGTCAGTACAATGTGTGCCACCTCAGGTTGGATTACAGCTTGGACTTGTGAGTAGTAAATCGGTAGGTACTACTTGTGTTCTTGTTGTTGCTGTTGGTTAAATGTTGATTTGTCATATTAGAAGTTTTGTTATTATGACATTGAACTCAATTGTATTTACTTCATACTAGAACTTGTAATATTAGACTCATAAAAAGATGCCACCGCCAATTTATTTATTGCATATATAACATATTTCGACTGCCTCTATGAAATAATTTAAATCAATGCATATCTGTTTAAATTATATTAAAAAACAAAAACAAAAAACCAAAAGCAAAATCGTACTACGAGTATTGCGAAAATAGTTTGATAAATAGCACGAACAACAAGGGCATAAAAGCTAAGTTTGCAAATAATTTTTCATGGAAATAATATAGTAATCAGCTATGTTTTTTTTTTTGTTGAATTCATTTGAAATACGTAGATTGTTCTGTGATACATAAGAACGGACTTAGCTTTTCATAAATATCTAAAAGATCAATATCAGTAACTAATACAAATGTTGCAAACATGCCTTTCTAAGTGGTTATGTCTTTTATTGATGGTGACATTTTAAAATCTTATAATTTTGTGTTTTGCAGTGTATTAAAAGTATATAAGAACATATTGTGATTTATTAGTTGCGTTTAAAGTTGCATTAGAAACTGATTTAGAATATTTAGCGATTCTGTCTTTACATTTATTCATTATTATTGTATATTACGTATGTGTACGTGTGGCAAGTAAAACATATATTTACCACCGTGAATATTTACTCTTAAAATATACAGAGCCCAACCTTCGATGTGTCGACTATTTTAACATGTGTCATAGGTTAGTTAGAATTAGTGAATTTCTTACTTAATAAATAAATAATACAAGATACTGTTGCAGATTTCTGTCATCATCTTGAAAGTACTTATTAAAAACGATGTACATATTTGTATACATGTACATTAGGGTGGTTCTTACGAAAAAAAATATTGGGGACGCCATCTCAATCGGTTCGAAATAGGATAAAAAAATTTTAAAATTTAATTTAAATTTTTATCTTTAACCCTTACGGACCCTATTTCAAAATGAAATTTGACCGTTCTTATCTGTTTTTTTTTTTTTTGCGAAAGTCAAATGGGACGCCCCTCAATCGGTTCGAAATAGGGTAAAAAAATTTTAAAAATTAATCTAAAATTTTTATCTTTAACCCATACGAACCCTATTTCAAAGTGAAATTTGACCTAAGCCGACATTTTTTAAACTATTTTTTCTTGAGTGGCTTTTAATTTTGAGAAAGAATGTACTAAAAAACGTATCATTTGATCTAGTTTTCGAGATATAGTCATGGGAAATTGCGGATATAGCTTTTCTAAAAATCATTTTAAGTTGGAAACTTTATATTATGTTCGCAGCTTTATAAGTATAAATGATAAGAAAAATTTAAAAGCCTGATGTCGGTACTTAAAAAAATATATCCACTTCTGAGTAGACATAAATTCAGTAGATGGCCATCTTTAATAATAGAGTTTAGCAGCTGCAGCTTTTAACCATTCCAGCTATTTAGTTTGGAGCTTTAAATCAAGTAAAAAGATTGTTAAATAAATAGTGAAAATTAAAAAGTAGCTCTTCCTTAAAGTAACCAGTAGACCATTCATTAGAGAAGTGTACATTAGGGTGATTCAAATTTTTTTGTTTTTGCTTGAAACAGGTTTAAAAGTTGCAGGCACACGAAAGGAAAATTCTGGTGAAATTATAGCTCATAATATTGATATTTACTGGTGGCTCATCGAGCTTTTTTGTTTTCCATACGATTTGTATGGGGAAAAATGCTTGACAAGACATTTGTCTCTATATCTCGTGAAAAAAAAATTCTACATAAACGGGACCTAGCCTATTGAAAAGATCATAAAATTTTCTATAAAAAAGCACCTTGAATTTTTTTCGTGTAGAAAGCACTTCGTCAGTTAATTAGTTTCAAGCTCGGCAGTCGACAATAAGGCGAGTACATAGGAATCCATGTTGATTTTAAGCTTCGCTTAAGAGTACATTTGCTGTGTTGAGTTTTTTTATGAATTTATGTTGCTAATTAACTAACGAAGTGGTTGCTTCACGAAAAAATGCAAGGAGCTTTTTTATAGAAAATTTTATGATCTTTCCAAAAGGCTAGGTCCTGTTAATGTAACATTTTTTTCACGAGATATAAAGACAAATGTCTTTACCAGCATTTTTCCCCATACAAATCGTATGGAAAACAAAAAAGCTCGATGAGCCACCAGTAAATATCAATATTATGAGCTATAATTTCACCAGAATTTTCCTTTTGTGTGCCTGCAACTTTTGAACCTGTTACAAGCAACAAAAAAAAAATTTGAATCACCCTAGTGTACATATATGCACATATATTAATTCGAAAGTGTTCGACACCACCAATCAATTTAAATTTTTGGGAACACTTTGAAGTGAAAAACGCGATTTTTGCAAAAAAAAAAAAAAAAAATCGGATAATTTGTTGTTATAAAATAATAAATATTGACAAATTTGAAAAAAACTCTCCAGCGTTACCTTGTAAATTATGTACAAAAATAGTGTTCAAAATTTCAAAAGAATCGATGCAGTAGTTTTGAAGTTATGGTGTTCACCGACTTTCAAAGCGTGAGTTGTGGGAAAAATGCTTTAAAGTTTTAAACGTGCACTGCCCTTAAGAAGAACCACTCATTTTAATTTTTAAAAAATCTCCGGTCCTATCGGGTGGTAATCCATGTAATGCAGATAGTCAATTGCACTTGAAACAAATTTTTTTAGATCAAATCGCCTTTTACAGTTATCCAGACAAAAAATTAGACTAGATATTTTTGCAGAAAAATGGTCATAGTAATTTTTTACTTGCGACAATCCGTTTCCATGATATTCAAGATGAAACATCAATATTAAATTTTTTTAAATACTATCACCAGCCTTATCTTTCCCAATATATTCATGACTTAAGTTATTGATTATGATTAATAGTGGATCTCGTAACCTGGCCGATTTTTGAAAATAGAGTAAAACTTCCATTTAGTTTTTGAAATAGTTATTTTTGGCTCTTTGAGTTGGCGTCCTTGGCCCAAAAAAAAAAAAAATAAATCTTATGGGTTCACATCACGAATTTACGAACATTTGAGCCAAATTTTCACCTTTTTGTGTAGTGTATTTCAATTATTAATTCAATTCATTAATTTTCATTCACCGGGTAGCTTTTACTTGCCTTTGGCAGCTCAATAGAAGCGGGCAGTTTAAGTTGAACGCTTTTAATCGAAAATCGCTTATTAAATCGATTGTGCAAATTAAAAAAAAAAACAACAATGAATTTAGACTCTTACGGTTCACAGTGTTGCGCCATCACAAAGAAAAAGTGCAATAAAAAGAATTGGGTGAAAATGGCAAATATAAGAATGGATGGTCATTTCAACTGATTGTTTTTTTTTAAATATTTTTCTGCAAATTCTAAGCTTACAAGATATTTGACTGGGAAAGTTAAAATTGAACTTTTCCCGATATTTATCTTATGACACTTGTTAAAATCGTTTAAATTGAAGAATACTTGCAGCTTTTGCTATAAATATCCAATTATGTATGTTTGTAATAACATTGAGAAAGTGCGAAAAACGTTATAAGATTAGGAATTATGGTTAATTTTTGTTTTAATTGGCAGCTGAATTGTATAACAAATGGGAAGGAAAAAATACAGAAAACTAACTAACATAAACATATTAAAAAGATACAGAATTTGTTTTCAAACTTGATTATAATTTGACGCGAAGTTAATTAAAAGTAACTTATTGTAATAAGTATGATAGCAAGCAAGTAGCTTTTGTTTTATTCCCAGATGATTATCGAATGAAATCAATACTAATCCAAAGTATATCACTTAAAATACCACCCTCTTATCTAATAAAATTTTAAAGCAATATCACAGAAATTACTCGATCGACTTTTTAAAATTTTTCTCAATCAGCTAAGGCATTAACTTTTGACTATTTTTCTGCAATACAATTTTTTTTAACGGATTGAACAAATATATCGAAAACTAATCGAAAAATTTTCATCACATCTTTTTAATTATATTGTTGAATGTTATAGTCCTAAAATTGAATGGTTAGATATAGTCTTAAAATTCGATCATTATGTTAGAGTTTAGGTTTCGATAAACGAAACATTAAAAGGTATGAAAAATTATTTTAATACGTTTAGTTTTCGAGACTGGATCCTTTTGTTTTAAAGTCTATTTCATACAAAATAGAAAAATTTAAACTTCAGCAACAAATTTCTCAAAAATATATCAGAATATTGAAATTTACTTATATACATACATATTTTGTTCAATTAATTAAAATCTATAATATTCGATAATCGAACTAGACCTTCGTTGTATTTTACACCTCTACGAGGTGACAATGCTTTCCTGCACAACTATTACTTTATTTCAAAAATTAGTACAATAAGAATGTATTTATTTTGCTGTACAGCCGGTCCATGCTGACCATTTTTTGTTTAACATTCCTTTGTACATCTATCATCCGTAAACCAAGTCTTGTAACAATTCGTTAAAAAGCTCACTGCTCAACTTTTAATGTAAGTCGCAGAAAGTTTTCATATATGTATAATAATTTTTACATAGTACTCGTATACTTTTGATCATTATTTTTTCATTCGGTAATCTTGCTTCGTCGCTTTTTCATTTTGCAGACGACATCAAACTTTGCTGCAGTGTCATATTTTTTATTTTTTTCATTCGTTAACTTAAGCCGGTCGACAAGTCTTTCTAGATAAAGATAATTTAAGGGCTTCTTAGTATGTTACAAATTAACTATGAGTATATGGTGAAAACATTTCTGTCTGAAATAATCATTTTTTAAAAATACTTGTCGCCAGGCCTGACTCTTCATACGCAAAATTAATGCTGGTTAAATTCAAACTTATGTAAACTATCTTTAAAACAGTCTACTTATTTGGTATAGCTACATATGTGTATGTACATGCATTTAAAACTAAATATATACTTGCATTGTTTATTTTTGTTTTTTCTTACAGTAAGTTTTTGTTTAGTCCAGTCAATGTAACTTTTTTATCTCCGTTTTAATTTATTGGTATATTGTTTCTCATTTTATTTAATTTTAGCCCCTGAGTGCACCAGACCCTAATAACCACCATTCGTCTACTAAGCCCGAGCCTTCGGAGGTCCAATAGTTCAAAACATAAATTAAATAAAAGTCGACAAAAAAGAAACCATCTAAGAAAAAGGAAGTAGAAAGATTAAAACAACAACAACTGCTACTTACCAGCACAACAGCAACAATAATAATAATAACAACAATAACAACAAAAATTGCAAATTGACTAAACGAATTTTACGCGCCTCCCCAATTAAATTAGAGAATAACATAAGTAAAATTTTACTTTAAATGAAGATTTAAAGTATATGCTGTTGTTTAAATAATCCAGATCGTGATTTGGTAATATTGCACTCAAACTACAAGTACTATACTGCTTTATATGATTCTTTATCTAATGAAAAACAATTTTCTTATGTTTCCACAACTAGAAGCGGAACTCTCCAAATACATTATATAGAAATAACTTATGAATAATGTTGTAGAGTTGTCTAAATTGTTTTATTTTTATTTTTCATTGATTTTATGTAATTTAAACTACTGTTCAATACTTTGCAATTATTATATAAATATATTTAAATGTTTACCATAATCAATATATTGCCACAGATGTGTAAAATATGCTAAGTAATAAATATGGACATTTGTCTCAAAATGAAACATCAATTTTAACATTAGACATTCAAATACAAATTATCGTCGGTGTAACTGAAAAATATGCTATTATAATTTAAAATTTTTCAAATTCTATTCTAATAACAATTGTTTATTGCAAGCGACATTTCTAAAAAAAGTAAAAAGCTTATTAGCATTTATTTTCATTTCATAAATGTTTACATCAAATATACTCAAAAAGTTAAAAACAACGTTTTTCACTTACAATAAAATAAGTTTTCTTCCTTGGGTATTGAGAGGCTTATATTTTTGATATAGACAAAAACTTTGATAACTTTTTCAAAATTGACTACTGCTTAAAAATTTTATTTCAATTGTATTTTTTTTGGCGCTTACGAAAATCGAGCTGAACATACAAATATTTACTTTATTTTCTTCAAAAAAATTTAATAAAACTTATTCTTCAAGCGCACCGTCGACTTTGAAAATAAAATAAAAAAGAAATTTAAAATTACAATATTACGTAGTATATAGTAGACACACACACAAAACAAAATATGTGACTAAAACTATACTATAAATATAAACTCTAAAAACATGTTGCATCAAATTTGTAGTATATGTATTAATAATTTCCTTAACAAGTCATGTATCGTTTTGAGTTGCAGTTCTTATCAATCATGATACCATACTCTGATAGAATATCTTTTGTTACGTTTTTCAATTTGCTTTCTTTTAATTTAGCCTAACGAAGATCATCAATGTTTTTTTTAATTTTCTTTAATTTAAATTTTTCAACAACTGTAAAAAATCAATCTGCTGATTTTTATTCATATTCAAATTTAAACTTGTAAGTATTTTTTTTCTTATTTAAAAATGATTTGTGCTAAAATGTGAGCTCAACAATTCATACCATTCTACATTAAATTAAAAATTATAAATTTTGATTCAGATTTTATTCTGTAGGTTTTAAGATATATAAACGATACTATAAATATATAACAAAAATGCAATGCAGCAAAATGTATTTTATTATTATCTTATTCGTTATGGGGCTGGAGGGAGGGTTTTTAATGCCGGAATGCGTACATTTTTTTTACCAAAGCTTACACTGACAACAAGCGCACCATTTTGTGTTTTTTTTATGAGGCAAAACCAAATAAGTGATTAGTTGAGGTATATTTGACATGCCTTGATTCTTGTAATGTTACAATCAAAATCACTCGAACGTAATTAGCCCTTTGTCTATTCCACTCCTGTGTATTTTGATGTGTATTGTACGACATAATTATTAAGAAATTAGCAAAGAAGCAGCGGGCGCAGATCGTAGAGTTACCGAAATGTCGAAAGCTTCTTAGGAGCTCACCGCTGTACTTACATACAGTGGCGACAATTTAAATAGCACAGGTAATCTAACTCTTATGGTTGTTGAAATTACTACTTCTACATTTCCAAAATCAAAATAACGAAGTCGCAAAAATTAAGCATAACTATTGTTTATTGCATTAAAGTAAAAAAAAGTTCAGTTCCATTGCTTATTGAAAAAATATGTTATAAAAATGAAAGTAATATTCAATTTTACAAGACAAATTAAATAGCACACTTCGCGTATTTTTAGTAATTTCCTTAAAAAAAAAAAAAAATACACATTAATACAAATGCAAATTAGTATTTTGTTGAAAATCCCTTGTTTCGTATGACAGCATTACAGCGGCGTTCCATTGATGATGCCAAAGCCTGGCATCGCTCCTTCGGTATAGCTGACCAAGCACGCTGCACTTCGAGCCAAATTATTGACCGTGAATCGATTAATGGTGCGACCAACGTCATTCCACAATTTCTGACAATTACGTCTAACGTCTTGAGTAAAATCCTACTCGCCAGAGTATGAAAAAAATATCCATTTATCTGGAAACAACAGGAAGGTTTTCGTCCGACCGAATTGTGCATTGACCAATTGACTGTTAAGTAGATAAATGAGTGGCATGCATCGTTACAGCTAACTTTTATCGACTACAGCACAGCTTTTTACATCTGGTACTCATTGAACATACGAGGTGCATCATACAAGATCAAAAATATCATGAAAACTCAATACTGATGTTTCAACTGTATAGTATTACATAACGAGAAACTTTGTGATTCTTTTGAATCTATCTCAGGTGTGCGCCAAGGTTGTCTGTTGTCACCGATTATGTTTCCGTTAGTACTGGACTCTACAAACCGTGGCACTTTTAGCGAGACCAACCTGGCTTATGCCGATGGAATATGCTTCCTCGTCAGATCTTCGTAAGTGTGAAATCTGGTAAACCAACAGCATTCTGCTACACAATGTACAAGTAAGTGATAACCAATTGTCTTCGCCGAATTCTGAAAATTTGGTAGCCCGATTTCCATTCAAATCAAACGGTAAAAAAGGAAATAAAAAATGGCGCACGTTGCTGAAATCTCGGTACCCATCATGCACGTTTTGTGGAGGTCCCATGCTCCGTGAAGAGGTAAAGAACAAAAGAAGAATACTATTTAGATGTAAATATAAGTTTTCTAAGCTGTAACTAATCTTGAAACAATGTAATAAAGTTGTGGTGGGCAAAATTAAACCAAGTCCTTTTTTTTGCAGGATGAGGGTTAAAAATCATTTATGAATTTGCAGAAGCTTCTTTTGTCCTCCCCTAAATTCGACCTTGAATAGATAGTACAAATTAAAATATATATATATTTTTTTTAATTTACCCGAATATAGATTTTGAGAAGCTGAAGCCAATTTAATAACCGTTGCGCCCTGTCTGGGTTGAGCATGAATAATAAGAAGTTATACTTCTGCGTCATAGTATAAAAAGTTGTCAAGATGGAATTATCTCAAATCTTAAATAGAGATTTACGAAAAATGTTTTTCAACACTTAAATGCAAGGAGATTATCTGGAGATAATACTAGTGATAGTCCGGAAGGTAGTCTTGCATTTTTCATGGTCGCTTACTTTTTTTTTGTATTTGTTAGCTTAAATATGGCTAGTAATCGAATTAAGCATCAGTCGCCAGAATCATGCTGAGGCGGGTTGTGAGACCGAAAAAAGATAAGTAGCTCAATTACTTTGAAAGTAAGCCCGCAAGCAGAAAAATATATTAAGACCAATATTGTAGAAGAGATCAAAACACTTTAAGTTCATGCCCAAAAATTATCCGCATAACAAGATTTGACCCACCATAGTTCATAGTTCAAAGATTAATACGGTTTTTATCGACAATTTTATAGTAACATTACATGGTGAAATCTGAATATCGCATTTTTGGCCCAAAATAACTACATATTTTTCTTCAAAATTGCAGTATTTATTCAAAGTTTTAAAACGGTTGAAGGTAGATCAAACCGGTGTCGCATGGAGATTTTTCGAATATGAAAACGATGGGCTTTTATTTCTTCTACAATATTGGTGTTAACATATTTTTCTGCTTGTGGTTTACTCTTCAAGTTATTGAGCGACACCTTTTTTTGGCCTTCCACTTGCAGCCCCACCACTAATAAAGCAGCCAACTGACGCTTAGATTATCATATTGCTACCCGAAAGGAATAATTTAATATAGGAATCATGCGGGATGAAATGATAATCATTTGCTACACTGCCCTCTCGACTATAAGTAAAATCAGCTATAATCGCATAAGGATTAAAAAATGTAGTAGTGTAAACTTTTCATAACTGCGATTTTAGCATGTAAGCTATCTTTTAGATGGTTAAAACAAATGGCGAAAACCAATGAAGTCAGTAAGTTAATAGATTAATTTGGTCACCCAAAGGAAAATTAAGTTTAGCACGTTACTGAATATTTTGGAGCGTTTACAACAAAAGTTTTTTTTTCGAACCTTATAACTTGTCCAGATCTATAAAAAAATAATCAATTTAATTTATCTTTTATGTTTAACAAACTCAAGGATTTATTCAAGTTATTTTAAACTTAACTTTATATAAATACATAAATATTGATTTCAAAATATCTTAAGATTTAAAGATCTAATTTGATATTTCATACAAGTAACTATGTTAGTGTATGAAATAAAATAATTTTTTTTTTCATTATCAACTTTTTATAGACATCAATTCTTTCTTTCATTAACATTTAAAGTTTCATCACTTAAAATAAGTATAGGTAGGTATTATTTTTACACTCATAAATTCTATCACTAATTGCGAATCACCTAAATAAATATGTACGAATATCAAAGGATACCTTTGTAACAAAGAAATTCATTGATTTATTCACACACTTAACTTTTGATTTTATGCATAATTTTTTTTTTCTCATAACTGCTATTTTCTATATTAATTCAAAGGAATGACGACAGCACAAAAAATTAAAATGAAACTCCCCAACTATTGTATTAAATAGAATCGGTATATTAATACACATCTTATAAAAAATAAGCATATACATTTAATTAGTTTTTCTTTAAAAAAAAAAACGTTTACTTTTAATTTTAATAAATTTTCGTTAGTCCACAAAATAATTATGTATTTTAAAGTAGTCCACAAAATAATTATGTATTTTAAAGTACATACTTCCAAGTAAAAAATAAAATAATCAAAAGAAACGTGTTAGACGCGGTCGCAAGACTTTAAACGCTCCAAACAATGTCAGACCGATTAAACCATACTTAATGGTATACTTGCATACACGCGTACTTGTACTGGCTGGCGGGATTTCCAAAATAGCTGGAATCTTCTGCGGATCAACATGTCCCCAATTTTGTGCTATGCCATTTGCGTGTCCAATACCAACAACACCGACAACACGCACCGGGCGCACAACACTTGACCCATCAGCAGGTGCATGAGGCAATGCAGCCAATTGCAATGAATGACAGAGGAATAAATCACGTTCTTTTACAAAAACATCTGAAAAAGCTGGAAATTCTCCAGCCATTTCTTGCATTAACTTTTCAAGTAAGTCACGCTGTTTGCACTCCTCTACCTCTTCAATACTAATGGTGTCTGAAGACGTTAGTCTCCATACCAATTTAACTGTTTGCCATAGTGAAAGTGCACGTAGCGCACGTTGCAATGTAATGCGTATTGGGCGATCGCCTAGATGCAGCATACATCCTGGAAGCTTGTGAATTTCTTCAAATGCTCTTCGGAACTCCCCACCTGGAGCCATTCCAAGATCTTTAGCGATTTGTGCACTCATTTGAAGAAGTAGTATAAAGAAAATACCGTTGATATAACCATTAGCTTGAATGATACTCCGAATCTAGTAAGATTTAAAATATAAATAGTTATAGTCAGTTCATTGAAATTCGGTAAAATTTCAAGTAGTAATACATACTTTTGTAAGATTAAAATTTTTAGCTTCTTCAAGTAGAGTTTTCTCATCCAGCTTTAAAATATGTATACGCGATGGACACAATTCTACCATAACTACATCTGGACGGACATTACGTATTACCTGTAAAGAAATAAGTGTCAAAGTTTGTAAGCTATAAAAATATTGCATTTAAAAACTAAGCAACAAATAGAAGACAAATCAAAACCATAAAATTTTATGTATTTCATACATAGGAGGTCTTATGGATACTTCTTTACAGAAATAAAAGCTACATTCGTTTAGGTTGTTGTTTCAATTTGTTTACAGCAGATCCACAGTTCTTTAGATATTGCTATTGTTTTGATTTGCTTGCATGTGAAAAATTACAAAAAGAACACCAAATCACTAATTTTTTATGATAGCTAAGAGTGATAAATTCTTCTTCACTTTGAGCTACAAATACAGCATCAAATCTCTTATTTGTTTTATAAATAACCTAGAAAAATCCTTTCTGTTTTTAATTTTCCTTAATTTTCTCGCAGCTTATGTTTGTCAATCGTAAATGTGCAGAAGATTTACATTTTTGCGCACTTAAAAAAAAGGTTATTTATTCATAAAGTAACAATGTTTTGCTCCACTGCAAGTCACACAATCATAATGAGACACCCGGTAGTACTGTATATTGACGGGGTGATCAATTAAAAAAGTTTTTCTGTTTCGTTTAACACAGAACATCCACAAATCAACAAAACCTCTCGTCATTTAGGGGACCCCTTGAGTCCGTGGTCCGGACCCTAGCCCTATCAAAACTCCTATCAAATACCTTAAACCAGTGCTAGTTGGACCCTAGCCCTATCAAATACCTTAAACCAGCGCTGGTTGGGGGCTCCCATAAGCTCGGGAATATACCCTCTTCAGCCCTACCTTAATTCATAGCTGGGCAATCTGTAAATCATTGATTTAGAAATCAAAACTAAGAATGTTAAATCTAATGCTAGTCAGCTTTCGTAGTATCTCAGCGACAATGAACAGGGTACTCAGAAAAATCATCGATAAAAAAGAGCTAACTTGATTTGTGCGCTTCATGATTCGATTTCTTTTTTTGTTTTTATCCATTTCCCGATATCCAGCCATGTTCTACGTTTCACTTCCGAGTGAAATTTATGTGAAATTCATATAAAGTGAAATGTATAACATGCCTGGTCATTTAAACTATTCAATTTTGACTTATACTTATAACAGCAACATTCTGTAGCCGAGCTAGCTAAGGAATGGAGTCGCATTTGAATTCTAGAAACAAGGAAGGTACAAACCGCAGTTGAATTATGAATGCCTTATTTAAATCATTTAATAAATAAAAATTACATCGTTTTGTTAAAATAAGCTATAGCTGTGGCTTGAGTTGTAAGTAATACATCCTACAACGAGTGTAATGGTTTGTCAGTATTGCTTATAACATATTTACTGCCAGGATTAATGTTTTCTTATACCTATCCACAAATTTTTTAAAAAAGTTTTTAGTGAATACATTAATTTTTTAAAAAGCAGACTGAAATCAGATTGCTGTTGAGAACTTTGTTTTATTTCGAATGGAAAAAGATTGTAGCTGGGGATGTAGTTTCATTCAGAATGAAAAAAGATTGCAGTTACAGGCAGCAGACCGTTATGACTAAATTCTTGACTGAAAAAGATTAATTTTGTTTGGTGACTGAAAATCATTTCCTTGAAATTGTCTGATGACTGTAGTGTATTTATTTTTTTTGAATGCTATAAAATTACTACAGTTGACTGTTGACATAAAAATTTTCCAAAGGATTGCAAGGTATTATAATTATTTCAAAATTTCTGTTTTACAAAATTTTTGTATGAAAAATTCATTTTATGCTTAAAAATTGTAGTTTGTACTTACATATGACACATCATCTTGCGACTCTTCGCTGAAATGTGCTGTACCCACTAGATAAACTTTGCTGCCAAATGGTGTATCTAATATAGTCACAGTCGATGGTAAATTTTTTTCAAACTCATCCAGAGAATCGTAAATTTTTATTTCTCTCTTTGTTTCTGGTTGTTCTATTGAATTAGAACTGAATTTAGCATTTCCGTTTGGTTCATCTCTTGATGCATCACCAGCAGCACATGATGCCTCCGCTATTGCGATATTTAATTTTTGTTTACTGGAATGAATTAATGTTTCAGCTTTTTTTCTACGTTTTTCGTTTGCAACGTTATCAATAGCTACAGTTGAAGCTACTGTTGGTGTTGAGTTAGCTATTGGCATTGCTGTTTGCGATGCACTTTTACCAGGTGACTTTTGCTGTTCTTTTCTCTCTTGAACTGCAAAATTTGTATATGTATTTTCATCATCAGATGTTGCTTCAATTAAAATAACAGAGTTTTCAAGTTCAGTTTCTTTACTTGAACTATCACTTATTTCTATAATTGACAAATTTGGATTATCCGTCTTAAATATTGTCTTATTCGCTAGTTGTGATTTTGGATCAACTTCTTCTTGCGAATTATTTGTGTCTGTACTCTCAGATTGTATTAAAAGCATGCTCGAATTGATGTTGGTATTAAAGTCAGGTTTATGGAACGATTCAGAACCGTTTAAATTAAATTCGATACTTTGATTAGGTGTTACATCAAAATCGGTGGATGTATTATTGTGTTGGTTATTTAAACTGGTATTCGAAGGAGTATTGTTATTGGCACTTTCTAAAAATTAGATAAACACATTTATTAACCAATTGCCTTATTACATTCATACAATTGTAAAAATAATTTATGATTACAATTCATTCCCTAAGCTTGGTACAAATTATCTGTAGGTATTCAAATGAGTAGGGACGATATCGACAGCTTCTATTAATTTCATCGCATTGAGCTTAATCTAGCAGCTCTAACTTAGTTTTAGAAGTTTCGACACACAGTTTTTATTATATTTTAGTTCAGGTCTAATATAAATGTGTTACCAGTACAGCACTTATTGTAAGAGCAAATTTTATCATTTAGTAAGAAAGTTGAAAAAGACGTTTTCATTTGTTTACGAAGCATAATGAGTTTTCATAATTTTTTTTTTTAAAATTTCTTCATTATTTTATGGGTTTTATGAAAAAGTGACACAAAATTATTCCAGCTGGTGCTCAAATTTTTACCTGCCACCGACAATATGCTATTTAAATGGCGAGCCGACTTAACTATTTGATTCAGGTCAAACGACGTTTGACCATTTATTTAGGTTAATGTATGCAGATGCCCTTAGAATGATAGTTGTGATAGCATGCAAGCAGGAAATGATTAGTTAGCAATTACTTTTGTTCGCTGACCTATTAGCTGACAATCAGAAGATATCAGCAGGTCATAGTTCAGGACTGCCTGTTAGTGCTTCTAACACATTGTTTCTACCTATTAGACAATTGCGTATTTTTCCAGTATTAACTTGTTGGCATGACTTTTTTTTATTACAATGTCAAGTACTTGCTTCACCTTTTTCGTAAGTGGACTAGAGCCCTACTCAGTAAAGCGATGCGATTCGTAAGCAAATGCAGTTGAACTTCGATTATCCGTAATTCTATTAGCCGTGAACATCTATTATCCGGGGAGTTTTAAAAATTTTAACGTTGCTCATTTTGCTTCTATTAACCATAATTGACTCTATTATCCGTGATGAGAAAAGTCTAACTGCTTCATTCTATGTGTTTTTAATTGTTTTTCATACGACATGCACATTAAAATGGAGAAAGAGAATGATAATATATTTCGGAAAATCCCATTTTCTGCATGCCTATAAACTCTCGCTGCACATATTTTCTATACAATGCCGTCAAGAAAAAGAAAAGTTTTTACAATTAAAGAAAACATTTACTTGATTAACGACCATCCTCTAACACAGGATGATATTTGGGAGGGTATTCAAAATCTTAAGCCATCTACACGTCCAGATGCTGACGGTTTTTGTGGTTTTTTCATTAAAAACTGTGCCTTCAATTTACTTCTACCTTTGACGTTAATTTTTAATAAATCGTTGTCGTCAGGTGTATTTCTTGATTGCTGGAAAGTAGCGTACATTACACCTACGTATAAATCTGGTTGTAAAAATAACATTACCAATTACAGACCTATATCCAAGTTGTCTGTAATTTCCAAACTTTTTGAATCCATTGTTAAGGATAAACTGTTCTTTGCTGTTAAAAGTATAGTTTCTCCTTATCAACATGGTTTCGTGAGTGGACGCTCAACTATCTCTAACTTAGTCTTGTTTAGTGAGTATTGTGTATCGGCGTTTTTGCAAGGTTGTCAGGTGGATGTAATCTATACTGACTTTGCTAAAGAGTTTGATAAGATTTCGCATGCACTTTTAATCAAAAAGTTTGAAGCTTTGGGTTTTCATTCAAGTATTTTGAAATGGCTGGAATCTTATATACACAATCGCCCATGTTTTGTAGTTTTTGATAACATTAAGTCGATTGTCTATTTCGCAATTTCTGGTGTTGCTCAAGGGAGCATCTTAGGACCACAGTTGTTTATCATTTTTATTAATGATATTGTGTCTTTATTTGTCAATTGTAAATGCCTATTGTACGCTGATGACCTTAAGCTCTTTTTACAAATTAGAAATGTGACTGATTCTGCACTTCTACAGTATGATTTAAACAAACTTCATCAATGGTCTACTAATAATTTACTTCCTCTTAACTTAAATAAATGTGTTTATATGTCTTTTTCCAAGTCTATTATCTTTCTTTCAACCTCGTATCATATTGCCAGCTTTCCACTTATGTCTGTTGTTGAATTTAAGGACCTCGGAGTAGTATTTGATTCAAATTTTTCTTTTCGTCCCCATTTGGACTTTGTCATTCTAAAAGCATACGATATGCTTGCTTTTATAAGGCGTAATAGTTCTTCGTGATCCGTACAATCTCAAAGTTTTGTTTACTAGCCTTGTTAGATCAGGTTAGAATATGCGTCAATTGTATGGTTTCCTTTTTATGAAATACATAAATTTAGAATTGAAAAGGTGCAGAAATCCTTTACAAAGTTTGCGTTGCGCTCGTTAAACTTTGAAAATGGTTCTTCTCCATATAATGCCCGTTGCCTTTTGATTGGTTTAAAAACCTTAGAAAGTAGAAGAAATATTTTGTCTTTACTATTCTTACATGACATCGTCTCTAATGCAATTGATTGCCCTGAATTACTTGGTCTGATTCATTTTAATGTTCCAGCAAGAGCTCTAAGGAATCAAGTTCCTTTTTATCTTACAACTCCTCGTACTAATTATGCCGAAAATGCACCTATTTTTAGAGCAATGAAAATGTTTAATCAAGTTAGTGCTACGAATAATTTAGATTTCTCGGCTACTAAAACTGTTGTTAGGCATATTTTAAATAATGTTTTTTGAATTGATGTATTTTATTTTATTCTAGTCTGTAAGAATAGCTATGTTCATAGACTTAATTATTATAAATAAAAATATAAAAAAAATATAAATATAAACAAAAACTAAACGTAGTAGAAACAATATTAAATGAATACTATAACTAAATACTTTTGTAGAACGGTGCTGTGACCAATAAAATAATATGCCTACATATTTGCGCATACATATTATGTATTTACGACTTTAAAATTTGATAAGGAATAATATAAAATAATGATCCTATTATCCGGGATGAGCTCGGTCCCGACCATCACGGATAATCGAAGTTCAACTGTATATAATAATTTATTCGCAATAAAGACTAGGGCCCCAGGTTATTATGTAGTCTAATGTAAACTTGGAGAAACCCGTCATGTTGTTTGGTGAGGGTGGAAGTTAGACAATGATAATGTCGAATTGGAGGTATTATCACTGATTATGCTTCATTTGAGCACCTTTTAGATTCATGTTGGACAAAGTAATCTTCCAGTAGCATACATTTTTTTCTAAATAGTTAAATGTTGGAAGTCGATCAGAGAAGTCTACATTATCGCAGGTATTTTTTAAATTAGAGTTTCCATAATATAAACAATGTAGAATGCTCAGACGACATTGTGGATATATAAAACGAGAATCTTATGGGCAGAAGACGTTGGCAGTTAGAGCTACTCCGGTACATGAAAGTCTAGTGAATCTGATTTTCATGCGCAATAATTAAAATCTTAATTTTGAATGAAAACTTTAAGCAGTTGCTATTTTTACTGTTAGATGACAATTAAATTCATACCATTGAATGAAGTGAATGATGTTGTTAGATTCTCCAATGCGCTGTTATATAAACTGCTGCTGCCTTGTGTTGTTTCGTTCACCGATGCATTCGATCTCGCTGATGATGGTGAATCCTCAGAAGACGGGGTTAATGTTTCGAACTTGGTTCTTGATATTGAGCTCATTTTAGGAAACTTTGGAAGATTGGATTGCCGAGAAAAAATAATCAAAGGTATTTTTACTTGATGGATATACTCTGGTTATCTCGTTGTGTAATAACTGCAAAACTGTGAAAAAAAAAAATTATTATTTAATTTCTCGGAGGTATTGTGCAGTGAATAATAAATCAAAGCATTAACTTGATATCAACTGATAAAAAGTTCCAACTTCTCCCAAGAAATTAGCACTTGCTCGGTTATCATCTACTGCAATAGCAGCAGATGCATAATCACCGTGACTGCAATCAACAGAAGCGCGCCATATAACTTTCACTTTTGGAATTTCATATAAATTAGATTTCATGCATTGAAAGTATGTAATTGCAACGCAATACGAAGTAAATATAGTATTTGATTTTTTAAAATAATTATTTTCAACTTACAAAATGTTGTTATTTCTGCTTGCGGTAATATATTCCCTTGGTATATTTTTGAACATATGTAAATAAATAAAAAATATAATGAAAAATTTCCAAAAAATGAAAAACCGAATTAAAATTTTCTTTCTTCTGCCGTTAATTCCTGTCCGTCTATCCGTTTCTTAAGTTTTCTTTTGCAACAACACGTACACAATTTCTTGACAGTTTCAAAATGTTGGCAGTTGACGGATAGAAAACACATTGAAATATCCCAGCGGCAAAAAAACTGAGTACATCAAAAACTCTATGACAAGTAATGCCTACAACACAGTTACAAATCAGCAAAATCTGTCAACACAAAGTCCAATTTGTTATACATACTTTTTTTACAGCACAAAAAATTAAGTATCTGGTTCAAGTAGAGTTCTGAAATTCGATGGATTGTGCTGCTTTCTGCTCTATTGTATGCCATAGTGGGCTTACTTGCCTACTGCCTTGCTGCTGCTGCCCTATTTCAGCCATAACTTATTTGTATGATGTGTATCATCAATTCGATTTAATTTCGCTCATATCAATTTCTTGATTTAATAAAAACTAATTAACTTTAATTAAATGAAGTATGTGATTTTAAGCCATTTAATAAATAAAAATTGCCAATAAATTTACCATCTGCCACAGGACTTAAGCAAGTGCGTTCATCGTCCAAGTCAAACATTCTAACAACCGATTTAAATGTATAACACTATCGTGCGAATAAAAAATAGATTTCGTTTCAACTTTTTTGCTAACAAAAATTTTAATAACATTTATTTTGTAAAATTTATACATTTTATGTGTGTATATTGGCAATCTATATACTTATTGCTAACATTATATTAGTAGATGTAGGCAACTCGCCAAACTACACTGGACGCAAAGCCGAGTATATAAAGGTTTTGTAGTGAAACTGCGGATACATACATTAATTGTGATGCCTTCGATCACAGGATCGTAGATGAGTTCAACCATATATCGCATATGGATATATGTGCAATTCTGGGTGTCAACATTATAAAATAAATTGTATCTTCACAAAGCTTATCTCCTTCAAGTTTACAGAAAATTTTCCTACCCATGGAAATCGTATTTTAAGTAATGTCAAAAATATTATCATTAAGTTGTACTCGAATGTAAATAGTATTCAATAAATTTTATCTCTCCACAAAGTTTATTGTTTGATTATTTACATCTTGTTTTCAAGATATGAATAATTTACGTGTTTTTGCTGCAAGTTAAATAGCAAACAAAGGTTTTATAGCTTATTTTACAGGCCTTTTGAAGACAAGTAGAAAGAGAACATACGGCTTTTGATAGCCATTTGGTGCGTGAAGCATAAAGTCATTTTTCCCTCTTTGTTATTTTTCAAGAGACTCGGTAAAATGTCCTTCTGAGCTGTTTAAAAAACATCTTATGCTAGATACACACGAGGCATCCGTTGCAGCAACACAGTCATGTTAAAGCAACCGTTGCTTCGTGTGTAGCTATTTTGCCCATTGATTTTCGTGTTGCCGCAACCGTTGCCTGAAATATGGAAATATTTTGATATTTTTGGTCGGTTGCTGCAACCGTTGCTTCGTGTGTATCATTGTTTACTGCATTTACTAGTTCATTTCGTCGGAAACAAGCGAGTAAGAAGGTTCGCGAGGAGTAAAAAGAAGTGAATAAAAGAAGAAAGGAAAATGGCAATTTCAAATAATGAAAATTGTGTTAATAGTCCAAGAGCCGGATGTAGAAAAGTCGAGTGTATAAGATTACAGGATGGGATGCATGCGAAATGATAGAGCTCAACGAGCCTAAATAGAAAATGCCCGAATTTCAGCCAAACATGGGTTGCCACTCATTTAAGAAAAGTTGACGACAAAAACGGGTGTTAGGACATGATTCAACAAGGCAACCCTATATATATAAAAATTTGAGAGAGCTATGGGACATATCTTGTGAAATACATTTAAACAAAAATCTTCCGCTTGTGTCTTTTCTGTACCATAGCTACACACAGTACTGAGGTTGCGGCAACAGTTGCCAAGTGTGTTGTAAACAAACAAAACGCGTTGCTGCAACACGTTGCTGCAACGGTTGCCTCGTGTGTATCTAGCATTAGAACACTTAAAAAGATTTCTATGCCTTGTATGCAAATTGTAGAACTTTATTGCACTTAATTTGATTTAATTATCAAATTTAATTTTTTGCTTATAATTTACAAATTTCCAAAGTCGATGTCGAATCCATGTCCCAGCCACTCATAGTCCTGCACTCTACCAACTAGGCTATCTTTCATATATTATATTATTTGTCAAGGGCGAATCATATCCCTCACATTTGTTTTGGTTAAGCGACAAAAAATGGAAAATAATGTGCCCTATCTCGTATGTCTCTGAAATCGTGAGACGTCATGTCTTTAAGTGAATTATATGTCTACAGTATTAAGACATAAGAAGCATGCGGTCTCTTGGTCATAATTTGATATTTTGTTCTATCCACCAAGATATTATAAAACCAAATTTCACTTCTATACAAAGTGTCTTATTGATTACAATACAAAACTATTTTAAAGACATTACAGTTACATAAGCTGGATTTTTGTCCTCATATATTCCCCTGATGCTATTAGGGTGGTTACACTAAGGTTAGTTACTTTTTACACATTCCTACTGAAAAGTGACCTAGTGTTTCACTACGCATCGCCATACATGAAGCAGCACTTAAAATAGCCACAGCCAGTAGCTTAAGTCTCTGAAGGAAATTTGTCATCAGTGATTATCATTTTGTAACCTACTACGCATCACTCGTCGATAGAGCTTGGTACTCTAGCTATGACTCGTCTGACAGAATATAATCTGATTCAGGTTGAAGATTGTGGAATGTAGTTAGCTTGAAGGCCCAAAATTTCATTGAATAACTATATGAAACTTTTGTTGATAAATAACTGAAAGCATTCAAAGCTATATTGAGTAATATTTGTTATAGGTTCCTAAATTAATCGTACCTAACGCAGTCCACCGCGGCTAACTCCGGACTTTCAGGGGGTTCTTAACCCGCTGCGTTAGGTCGAGGAACAAAACAATGAATTTCACTTCCGACTTCCGCCGGAAGTGAAATTCGAAATATAAAAGAAAACCAACCACATTCAACTAGAATTCAAAAATTAATTAACAAAATAAAATACTCTGAATTAAAAAAAACTGACCATTATCAATTCAAATTCAAAATTTGAATAACAAAACAAAATACTCCGAAATCGAAATCTGACAACTTAAAACAAAGGTAGTCGTAGGAGATGACTTGATATACCAGCACGGGAATAGCTGATCGCTCCTTGCGCTCCCTCCCATCCTGTGTCGCCTTCATGAGATTTACGACGACACCCACATGTAGCGCCTTCATCTATCACTACCCCAATTACCACCCCCCATCGGCCACATCCTTCAGCTCCCCCCCTTTTTATTAACTTAGCACATCATTGTTTTTATAAAAGTATTTCAATACATGATTTTATTAATCCAAAATAACTAAAACTAATACAAGATTTTTTTGGTCTTTTCAGAACACCCACTTCCGCAGATTAAAAACCCAATCGACAACAGAAAAACAGAATTCGAACACGACTGACAATATAATTCAACTCAGATTAAGGGACAAGAAATTAGAAAAAAAAATTATGTACGGATATAAATAAATATGAAAAATTATGTATGTAATAAATTATGTTAAGAATTATATTAAAATTATATGGAATTGTCACAAACTAATCTATACAGAGGCAAAACCATTAAACAAATATTGCTATAGGAATAGTAGCAAAAACTCAAAAAAAAAATCTTGTTACAACGCAAACAAAACGCTATTTTCACTGCACAAAACTAAATGAACTTTAAAATAAACCGAAATTTAAAATAATAAAGCAAACTTTTTTATATTGAAACAAGATAAATTTGTGACAACAACAAAACAAAAGAATATATAAATGTGATATGGCATGGAATAAAATAATGTTCCAATATGTATATAAAAAAAATATGTTAACTTAAAATAAAATAAGGGGTATTCGACACAAAATTTTACAATTAACCCCTATAAGAACGTTTTTAGTTAGGTATTGCGGAGAAATTACGCCATTAAAAATCTCGAAGTTTCAAGATCAAAAACAAAATTTTTCTATATTTCGTTAACGGCCTGACCTATAAGAGCTCTTGTAGTAGGGACAAAAAAAACTTTTTTTATAAAATTTTAGTATTTCGTATCACGCGAACTTCTCCGTGAATAACTTTTATAACAAACTTTCTTAATATCGAAAATTGCTATCCCCCTGATTTTCTTGATATTTAAAAAACACAAATTAGATGATTTAGTACAACAAAAAAAAATATCCCTAAATTTATTACAAATTTGCACTTTTTGTGCCACCGTTTTGGTTCGATCGAACCCTCAGTGCAACTTCTTCAAACGCGAACTTTGTTGAACTTGAAACAAAATGGTTTGCTGCTTGCCCGAGCCGTTCACAGGGCTTCCACCATTTTGTTTTCCTTTTTACAAAATGGCAATATTAGTTGGACGCGGTCACAAACGCGCGAAAAGTGTGCTAGCTCCCCTTTTTCAATCGGCTTTCCGGAATTTCTTTTTTTTTTTTTCTTAAATTTGCGTATATGTATTTATATATATATAAATAAAGAAATAGAAATTGTGGCTGACTTATCTTGAGGTTGTGGAACTTTCTCTGCGGTGTCGTCGCTTCCCATGGGGAGTCAGCCACACTAAAAAAAAATAAATGTATTTAAATATGCCTACAATGTGCACAAACACAAACAAATTTAGTTCTTTCGTGGGACTCACATTTCAATCTTATGCTGTAGTTTAAAATTCAGTGCAACAGGACACAACTGTTTAGTTCGGCAAATCTTCGGCTTCCAATCTTCTGGAAATTTCTATCCTTTATATAAGTTACTTCTTAAGACGAAAATAAATTACCTGATTTAAAAAAAACCTTTTTTTTTATATCTGCCCTTCTCGACAGTAAGCGGGATCTTCCCAATTTGTACGCGTTTATACGTTTCGGCACAACTTTACACTTTTTATTTAAATTATATTTTTCAAAAAACAAAATTTTTAAAATTTTTTTGCAAAATTTAAAATAAAACTATTTCCTTTTTTTTTTTTTTTTTTACACTGAAATTCTCAACCGTTTGCACCGACACGAACTTTGCTTCTAAAAATTTGCGCCTGGTGATACCAGCCACTAAGCCTAATTTTTGCCAAATAAACAGTTCTGCCTCTGTACATAATATACCCTAATCCATGTCATTTCTCCTAAATCCTACACAATTGAATTTTATCCTAACACAGTTTAACCCTAATCCCACTCATACCACTTTAATCAGTATCGTCTTCTATTCAAATTCGCTTCTCTCGTGCCCTTGAGTAGTCTAACGAAACTTTCGTTGCTACTATCGGTCAGCGAACTTTGATCTTCCCATGAACATTGTCAACCCTAGTTGGAAAGACATCGTCAAACCAACTTATCGACTCAAAAAAAAAAATGATGATGTTGACGTTTGACACTTGTGGAATTTGTGTTGACATATTTTCATAGAGCTTCATAAATGGAATTACATGAGACAGAACGAAGTTTATTTATCTTAGTTGCAAATTTTTTTTTTTTCGTCCGCAAAAATATAAATTTTTGAAAAGCTGACATCTATACAGGATGGATCTTCCGCTAACCAACACAACAACTTGATGCGTTAGTTTCCTCATTTTGGTAACCACCAACAACAACTTTTACGACCAAGGGCCTGATAGTTTGGGCACATAATGATGACCACCCGCAACAAAACTCTACGTTGCCTCCGGACTCGTAGACGACGTAGTGTGCTGGGTGGTGCAGTAGATTGGTGAGCCATTTGTATGTATTTGGATAGCGGTCATTCAAATCCTAATAAAAATTGTGAAAACTGGGGGAACTCGATGTTGGAATCTGCCATTGTTCAAAGAGCCAAAAATTGTACGTACGCTTGTTTGTTTGAATTACATGTAAATTATCTATATCGCATAACTTAATCAAACATACACAATTCAATCTTGTTTTGAATTTCCAGAAAATATAAAAACTTGTTTTGATACTCCTGAATTATTTTTCAAAATTAAAGTGTGGATATTTTAGAAGAAAACCTTAACCATATAATTAGAAACCACTCGTAAAGGCTTGTTTTTATCATCCGACACAATTAAAAATGAGACACTTTTAAATATCGCAGTCTGATTTTCATGGTAACATGAAGAGAGACAAAATATAACTTCTAATAGCAAAGTACAGCATAACAAAATGAATTTATTTCTTTTGCGCTGGTAGGTACGTGCATCAGTTCCATTGGGTAAACGCGACCATGACAAACCTCGAGCCGCGACTCCTCAGTCAAATGCGTGTGATATGTCCAACTTTGCCTCAAGAAAAAAACAATGGCTGCAGTGACTTTGATGGATCTGCAGACTCGCCTGTCTGACAAATTTAAAGATTTAACTTTCCTTCAACACTTAAATTGAGATTTCGCAAGAATATTTAAAAAAAATTCTCAACCAAAAAAAAACTTCTTTTTTTTTTTTTTTTTTTATTATTGTTTTTTTAAATACTTAAGAGGAATTATTCGAAAATAAAATTTTCAAAAATTGATAGAATCCACTAGAAAAAGAATTTTACTTTGGAAATCTCGGCATCACTTACAGATTCCGAATTTCTTTTTCTTTCAAACTTTTCACCCTTTTGCTCTATTTACTCAATTTTCTGATCTTACTAGTTTGGTGCCCAACGTAGGCAATCGCCCACGCCCTGAGACTAGGAGACTGATGCTTATCGATGGGCTAGCCGGGCAATCTTTTTGCTACCTTCATATTTTTTTTGAAATGTTTTATTGATCTTTTCTATTTTGTTTATTTTACTTGCAGGATTGTGCTGACTGGAATTTTCATGATATGCTTATGTGGCGGTTTTCTTCGTGTTTATTTTGCGGGATGTATAATTTATTTTATCGTTTATCATATGAATTTTACTTTGTGAAAATTTTTACTCCTCTTTTTTTTTTTTTTTTTTTTTTTTTTTAGATACTGTGGTGCACGCAGTCCTAGGATAATGTTGTTTCATCGTGAATTGAATGGATTTAATGAAGAGTTTCAAACACCTGCAAGGATGAAATCTCATTATCGAATTAGCGGTAAATATCGCACAAGTCTATTATTTTAGTATAAGTATTTCTTTTACCTACATACACGTATACATTTAAACATTGCACGTGTATATTGCTGTAATATTTAGTACGTTTCTTGCAATTCATAATCCAATGTTTTAAAGAAAAATCGCTTCTTATTTAGATGAAGTTGGCGATAATGTTAAACAGATGCTTAGTTGTAACTAAAATACTTTGACTTAGCTCACTTTAACATTTACTAATTATAATTTAGTAAATTTTTTTTTTTTTTTTTTTTTTTTCGTACTTTGCCCCTTTTTTTTATTGTTTAAGATCCTTAACATGGAAGATCCCTATTGGTTTGCCAGCCAGAGTTTCGAGCTCGTACATATTGTTGCCTATGGGCCGTACGACTCGACACTTAGTAAATTTTTTGCAGAATTTTGCGTTCACGTTATTTTTGAAGTCGCTTATGCTGAAGTTGCGTTTGTAAATTTCTTGACCAGGGACAAATTGCACATCACGACTGCGCTTATTATACAGCCTCGCACTTCTTTCATATGCCTTATGTAAATTTTGTTTCACCTTTTCCCTTATGTAGGCCATTCTGTCTTCGTTGTTTGTTATGTACAATTCTGGTTCATTTAAGGAACATAGCTTTCTTGCCAGCTGGTAATCTGAACCACTGGTAAACATGTTATGTCCAAATAAGGCAAAGAAAGGAGTTACTCCAGTTGCTGTATGGATTGAACTTCTAAGCGCACACTCAATTTCCGAGAGATACAGATCCCAATCTCGATGATCTTCTTCCATATATGCGCGAATTGCGGCCAATATGGATTGATTAACACGCTCTGCTGCGTTGGATTGAGGTGCATAATAGGCAGTCTTCAGGTGTTTGATCTTGTACTGGTCCAACATCTTACAAAAGTCCTTGGCTATAAATTGCTTGCCATTGTCGGAGTGTATCGTTTCTGGTACTCCAAATTTATGATACACTTCTCGGGTTAGAAAATTCACAACATTGGCCGTTGTTGCGTCTCGCATTGCCTTAAGCAAGGTAAATTTGGTAAAGTGGTCTACAACTATGAATATGTACGCGTTTCCGCCCTTAGACCTCGGATATTTACCCAGAAAATCAATATAAATTTTCTGAAATGGTCTCTCTGTCGTTACTTCCTCACCAATTGTAGGCCTCATTTCTAGATTTGAATGTTTCGTTTCTTTGCACACCACACAGTTTCGGACAAAATTCCTCACCTGGATATTCATTCTAGGCCAGAAATACCACTGCCGTAGCCTATGTATGGTTTTAGCAACACCGCCATGAGCAACTATCTCAGGGCTGTGCGCTTTTTCAATTAAAGTTGTCGTTAAAGCTTCGGGAACCCAAAGTTTCCGTTTTATTTCGTCTTCTTCACTGATTCTACTTCGTTTAAATACGACCCCATCTTCGACCCGAAGATCTGGCAGTTTTTCTGTGTTTTCAGTAATTGTAGCTACCAATTGTAAATATTCCGGTGATTCAAATTCAGTGGTTTCTAAATCTACCCAAGGAGTATGCGCTAAGTCAATTTCTTCTACAAAGCGTGACAGAGTGTCAGCAACTACATTTTCCGAGCCTTTGCGATGCTCTATCTCAAAATCGTATGCTTGGAGTTGTAAAGACCATCTAGCTAGCCGTCCCGCCAGGTCTTTTAACGACATCAACCACTTTAGACTAGCGTGGTCGGTGACCACAGTGAACGGCATCATTTCGATGTACGGTCGAAATCTTTTCACTGCTAAAACCGCTGCTAGGCACTCCTTCTCTGTAACGCTGTAGTTACGTTGACAGCTATTTAGCTTTTGCGAAAAGTACGCAATTGGCCTTTCGTTGCCCTCGCGGTCCTTCTGGTACAGCACCGCACCTACGCCCATTTCGGACGCATCGCACTGTACCCAGAACCGCGAGGAAAAGTCTGGATGTGTCAACACCGGTGCTGTTGTCAAAGCTCTTTTCAAGCTATTGAAAGCCTCTATCGCTTCAGTTGTCATACTGAACTTCGGACCTTTTTTCAAGGTGTCACTTAATGGAGCTGACAGCGTCGCAAAATTTTTTATGAATCGGCGATACCAGCCTGCGGTGCCTAGGAAACTTCTTACTTCTCTCGGGGATTTCGGGATTGAAATTCTCTGGATAGCAGAAACTTTATCGGGATCAGTTTTCAAACTGCCGCCGCCCACTACGAATCCTAAATATTTTAATTCCTTAAAACAGAATTTTGACTTTTGTAAGCCAATGGTTAAATTTGCCCTTTTAAGGCATTCTGCAACCTCGCTCAAAACCTGAAGGTGTGTATCGAAATCTGGCGCAATGATTAGAAGGTCATCCAAATATGTGAACACATTTGATTTCAGCTTCTGGGGTATCACCTTGTCCATGAGCCTGCAAAGTCTTTGGGCTGCATTGCAAAGTCCGAAAGGCATGACCGCAAATTGGTATAGGGGTCGTCCAGGTACCGTGAAGGCCGTAAATTGTTTGCTTTTTTCCTCCAAGCTGATTTGCCAAAACGCAAACTTTAAATCGACACTACTTATGTAGTGCGTATAATCAATTCTGCTCAATATGCCTTCGATGTTTTGTAAAGGATACGCGTCCTTAACCGTGCGATCATTTAATTTACGAGCATCTAAGCAAAATCTGTTTTTTTGTGGCTTTCGAACTAAAGTAACGCGATTGCTCCATGGACTTTCGCTTTCCTCAATTACCCCTAAATTCAACATTTTATCAACCTCTGCATACACCAGATCCTGCACTGCTGGTGATATCGGATAGTGCCGATCTTTCACTGGTGTCGCATTTTCGGTCAACTGAATGGTGTGCGTTTCCAATTCTGTTCTGCCTAACCCGTGTTCCTCATAGGTTCTGAATTCCTTTATTACTTCGTCTAATCGCTGTTGCTCTTGTGTATTTAAAACGTGTCGCACAGGTTCTTCATCCGTACCTTCTAATCTATCTGTTTTTAATTGATCCCTTATTTTTTCTATATCGATTTCTTCTACGCCAATTACTTCTGTTGCCAATTCAAATCTCCGCCAAAAATCAATACCCAGATATATCGGCTGTAGTAAATTTGGGCAAACGTAAAATTTTATTGTTTTTGTTCTATCTTGATAAGTCACGGGAAGCGTAACTTTGCCGATGACCATATGTTTTTTTCCGCCAGCAGTTTTGACCGTTGAAAAATATTTTTCCAAATCCACCCCTATTCGTTCTATCAGTTCTCGGCAACCGCGCCCAAGAATTGATACCGAGGCTCCTGTATCTAGAAGTCCTTTTATTTTTACGCCTCCGACTTCTACTTCCGCATAAGCCCGTGGATCTTTACCGCTTATTTTCCTGACCGCTTCAGCTACCTCATTTCTTATTTGCTTGCGTTTCGCAAAACTATCTCTCGCTTTTTTTACTTTCCGGGATACTTCTCGCATACCCTGCAACTGGCTCTTATTGAATATTTTTTTTCTTGTATCATAATACGTTTTTATGCGTTCCTCAATTGGTTTTATTTCAAATAATTTGGTTACGTTGTTCGCAGTACAATTTTTATTAAATTTATATATGGCTTTTAAAATTTGAATTTTCTTCTCCTTCACAGGTTCATGTGGATCATTGCTTCCTTCATCACTCAATTTACCGCCTTCTGTGGACTCTTCACCGGGAGTTGTTTGGAGCGTGATTCCCCCGTTGGAATCACGTTCCTCGTGGAGTTTCCCACAGTACAATTTGGACACTTTGGCGTGACTACATCGGGTGCTCCGCATTTGTAACAAAAAATTGATCTCTGCATCATGGAACAGTCCATGTAAACGTGCCCCTGTTGTTTGCAGTTCCAGCAAATTACAATTCTTTTCGGCTGCTGCTGGCCTGGTTCCTGTGGCTGCTGAAATGGATTTCGATGCATTTGTGGTGGCTGGTGTGGTCTTTGTGACGCAAACTGCCTCGTTGCTTGAACTTCATCCAGTTGAATTTTCTCATAATAATCGGGCAGGCACTCTTCGTCTTCAAAATTCACCTCGTTCAATTCGTGACTACGCTGCGGCCTTGGGTACCTCTGGCTGGGATGAAATGAGCCACGTACTTCTCGGCGAGACAAGAACTGCTCCGCTTCAATGCATTCCGCTCGTAACTGGTCGACTGTGTAAATTATCATGGGGTATACCACCTGACCCAAACCTCCTCTCAAATTTTGTTTAACGATTTTAATAATGTCGTGGTCTGGTACCGGATTTCTCAATTTTGCACGGATTTTCATCATAGCATGAAAAAAGGAATCGACGCTTTCATTCGGTTGTTGCTTGCGTTCGTATAACTCACTCATTACTTGGAAATCGGAACGATTACTTTGATATTGCCGCCTCAGCGCATGTCTCAGAGTAGGCCAGTCAAATACGTCATGTGTTTTCACCTCCAACCAGTACCACTCACGGGCATTTCCATCGACCAGCAAATGAAATTCACGAAGGATTTCATCCCAGGAACAGCCATACTGGATTTGCAGACGCTCCAGCCGAAAAATGAAGTCCTCCACAGACAATTTTTCGGGTCGTCCATCGAACACCAGGCCCCAACGATCTATTTTCACGTTCGAGCGCCAACCACCTGGTACTGTTGGCGGCATCTCCGGAGTACTTTGCTGATGGCGTGTTTCGGTTAATGGCTCTGAACGGTCACCGGCACCATGATGGTTTTGTGGACCTGAGTATGGCCCCTGATGTTGTCTTATCTTATGGATCTGTATTTGCTGCTGATAACGCTGAGAATAATGTAGTTGTGGATGTTGCCAGGATGAAATTGCCTCTTTCCTTTTTTGATGAGTATCTGTTGAACTTTTGTTAGCACTTGGTATAAAATTTCTATTTTCAGGTTCATTTCCATGATCTGATAGCAATGAAGAGCCGGCGTTTCGCCCACCACTAGCTCTATCGATCCCCGCCCTCGGACTATCGCTACGCTCTACTGGTTTTCCTGGCGCCGGAGCTGCACCTTGAGTAAGACTTAATTGTTTCATTATTTCCTCTAAACCTGCCCTCATACTTTCCCTAATACTTCTTTCCATGGAATCCTCTAAAGATTCTTTCAAGTCTTGATTAGACCGCATCACGATTTCGTTAATAATCGCAATATTTTCACGATCTTTGAAAGGGTTTGATTTGGGATTCAATTTCATTTTCTGCCTATCCTCTGTCTGATTCAGTGGCGGGGGAAAGGAAAGATCGGGTGGAAATGTTTTGCTAACTTTTGGGAGCTCGGTTTGCGCACGCTTGGACACAGCGCCAGTCGTGTTACTCACCTTAGCCCCTCCAGTTATGGGGTCTTGCCTCATAATACTTCCCGACAAGTCTATGAAATTTCCTTCTTTAATGTTGCCCGCACTCTGTTCCACAAGGTCTTCATGCGCCACATTTTTCACAGGGCTTCTTATCATAGCCATCTCTGGGCTTCGATTACGTATTGGGTTCTCTAAATTATAAAATGGGGTTCTCTTGATATTTGCTTTGCTAATTTTGGTTCTTTTCATGAGTTTATATTTTAACTAATTTTTTTATAATTTGTATTAAAACGTAAAAGGGGGGTTTTGGACGACCAAATTATTTTGGGGTGGTAGAAGGGTTAGTTGGCGTTATCATTTTCTGCGCAGTCTCTTCGAGCAGTCTGGTTATCTCCTACGAATCTCGTTTTACAACAATTTTTAAGTTTGATTGCGGCGCTACACATTTCGTGCAACTAATTTTATGGTTAACTCTTTTGCGGTCTTTTAGGCCACGAAATTTACAGCTATTTCGACTAAGACTGTAGAGCTTAAAGAAAAACCTTTTATGTGTTCAACACTTCCTTAAGGCAACAGTGCCAAAAAGAGCTCATGCCTTCCTGTCAAAGTCTTGGTTGAATTTATTATCTACCACTAACTTGCTGCTCTCAACACGTTTCAATCCCAATGCAATTAGGTCCAAGATTTTTACCTTCCTCCTAAGCCACTGGACCCAGAACGTCGTGAGAGGTAGCGCCACTTTAGCAAAAAAAAATTATTTACGTTTTTTTGGTGTTAAGTTTTTGGATTTATCGTGCCATTGATCTCTCCACACACGGTGCGATTAGATCTGCAGTGTGAGTTTTTAACTAAGTCACCGCCCTGATAGAGCTCTCAAAGGGACCATTCCAAAATGTTTCGATTGTTGAGTCATCGATCACTCCCACATCTAATGCATTTAGCTCTTTCGGAATTTTGAGGCTAAGTCACCACGCTGGAGTAATCGATGAATTTCAATCGGCTCTGAACATGAGTGGTATTATTTTTTTTTTTTTTTTTCTTTTTTTTTTTTTATTAGGGCGTTGATGTTATCGCCCCCTTTCGTATGATGTTTTTTTAAAAGTTGGGCGCCATATTGTTATAGGTTCCTAAATTAATCGTACCTAACGCAGTCCACCGCGGCTAACTCCGGACTTTCAGGGGGTTCTTAACCCGCTGCGTTAGGTCGAGGAACAAAACAATGAATTTCACTTCCGACTTCCGCCGGAAGTGAAATTCGAAATATAAAAGAAAACCGACCACATTCAACTAGAATTCAAAAATTAATTAACAAAATAAAATACTCTGAATTAAAAAAAACTGACCATTATCAATTCAAATTCAAAATTTGAATAACAAAACAAAATACTCCGAAATCGAAATCTGACAACTTAAAACAAAGGTAGTCGTAGGAGATGACTTGATATACCAGCACGGGAATAGCTGATCGCTCCTTGCGCTCCCTCCCATCCTGTGTCGCCTTCATGAGATTTACGACGACACCCACATGTAGCGCCTTCATCTATCACTACCCCAATTACCACCCCCCATCGGCCACATCCTTCAGCTCCCCCCCTTTTTATTAACTTAGCACATCATTGTTTTTATAAAAGTATTTCAATACATGATTTTATTAATCCAAAATAACTAAAACTAATACAAGATTTTTTTGGTCTTTTCAGAACACCCACTTCCGCAGATTAAAAACCCAATCGACAACAGAAAAACAGAATTCGAACACGACTGACAATATAATTCAACTCAGATTAAGGGACAAGAAATTAGAAAAAAAAATTATGTACGGATATAAATAAATATGAAAAATTATGTATGTAATAAATTATGTTAAGAATTATATTAAAATTATATGGAATTGTCACAAACTAATCTATACAGAGGCAAAACCATTAAACAAATATTGCTATAGGAATAGTAGCAAAAACTCAAAAAAAAAATCTTGTTACAACGCAAACAAAACGCTATTTTCACTGCACAAAACTAAATGAACTTTAAAATAAACCGAAATTTAAAATAATAAAGCAAACTTTTTTATATTGAAACAAGATAAATTTGTGACAACAACAAAACAAAAGAATATATAAATGTGATATGGCATGGAATAAAATAATGTTCCAATATGTATATAAAAAAAATATGTTAACTTAAAATAAAATAAGGGGTATTCGACACAAAATTTTACAATTAACCCCTATAAGAACGTTTTTAGTTAGGTATTGCGGAGAAATTACGCCATTAAAAATCTCGAAGTTTCAAGATCAAAAACAAAATTTTTCTATATTTCGTTAACGGCCTGACCTATAAGAGCTCTTGTAGTAGGGACAAAAAAAACTTTTTTTATAAAATTTTAGTATTTCGTATCACGCGAACTTCTCCGTGAATAACTTTTATAACAAACTTTCTTAATATCGAAAATTGCTATCCCCCTGATTTTCTTGATATTTAAAAAACACAAATTAGATGATTTAGTACAACAAAAAAAAATATCCCTAAATTTATTACAAATTTGCACTTTTTGTGCCACCGTTTTGGTTCGATCGAACCCTCAGTGCAACTTCTTCAAACGCGAACTTTGTTGAACTTGAAACAAAATGGTTTGCTGCTTGCCCGAGCCGTTCACAGGGCTTCCACCATTTTGTTTTCCTTTTTACAAAATGGCAATATTAGTTGGACGCGGTCACAAACGCGCGAAAAGTGTGCTAGCTCCCCTTTTTCAATCGGCTTTCCGGAATTTCTTTTTTTTTTTTTCTTAAATTTGCGTATATGTATTTATATATATATAAATAAAGAAATAGAAATTGTGGCTGACTTATCTTGAGGTTGTGGAACTTTCTCTGCGGTGTCGTCGCTTCCCATGGGGAGTCAGCCACACTAAAAAAAAATAAATGTATTTAAATATGCCTACAATGTGCACAAACACAAACAAATTTAGTTCTTTCGTGGGACTCACATTTCAATCTTATGCTGTAGTTTAAAATTCAGTGCAACAGGACACAACTGTTTAGTTCGGCAAATCTTCGGCTTCCAATCTTCTGGAAATTTCTATCCTTTATATAAGTTACTTCTTAAGACGAAAATAAATTACCTGATTTAAAAAAAACCTTTTTTTTTATATCTGCCCTTCTCGACAGTAAGCGGGATCTTCCCAATTTGTACGCGTTTATACGTTTCGGCACAACTTTACACTTTTTATTTAAATTATATTTTTCAAAAAACAAAATTTTTAAAATTTTTTTGCAAAATTTAAAATAAAACTATTTCCTTTTTTTTTTTTTTTTTTACACTGAAATTCTCAACCGTTTGCACCGACACGAACTTTGCTTCTAAAAATTTGCGCCTGGTGATACCAGCCACTAAGCCTAATTTTTGCCAAATAAACAGTTCTGCCTCTGTACATAATATACCCTAATCCATGTCATTTCTCCTAAATCCTACACAATTGAATTTTATCCTAACACAGTTTAACCCTAATCCCACTCATACCACTTTAATCAGTATCGTCTTCTATTCAAATTCGCTTCTCTCGTGCCCTTGAGTAGTCTAACGAAACTTTCGTTGCTACTATCGGTCAGCGAACTTTGATCTTCCCATGAACATTGTCAACCCTAGTTGGAAAGACATCGTCAAACCAACTTATCGACTCAAAAAAAAAAATGATGATGTTGACGTTTGACACTTGTGGAATTTGTGTTGACATATTTTCATAGAGCTTCATAAATGGAATTACATGAGACAGAACGAAGTTTATTTATCTTAGTTGCAAATTTTTTTTTTTTCGTCCGCAAAAATATAAATTTTTGAAAAGCTGACATCTATACAGGATGGATCTTCCGCTAACCAACACAACAACTTGATGCGTTAGTTTCCTCATTTTGGTAACCACCAACAACAACTTTTACGACCAAGGGCCTGATAGTTTGGGCACATAATGATGACCACCCGCAACATATTCCACATCGAAATATTTTATTGCGTGTATATGGATCCACCCAATACATACGTGTATGAAAAAAAGCAGAGAGAACCAAGACGTTATCTTGAAATCAACAAATATTCGAACGCACCATTTTCTGTGCTCTCACTGCTCATACTCTCAACTGCTGTCATCTGTCAGTATCAGCGGATTGCTTCGGTGGGTAATGCAAAAAATTGATTTTATGAAAAGATTTGAAATTATAATTTAAATTAATTTTTGTTATTTTAAGAAATTGAAAAGGCATTTGAAGATAAAAGTAGTATTACATAATGGCGATGCTAGCAAGAACCCTTGGCCGTACGTTGATGCAGGTGAGTGATAAGGAAATAAAAAATAAAATTGACTTGCACGATGCTTACATAAACACCAGCATCAGCAGTAATACCAAAAAAAAAAAAAAAACTGAAAAAATTTGATTAAGAAGTTTGAGGTTAAAATCCTGGGAGGAAAAATTGCAATTTAAAATTGGTTTATTTGCTTTTCTTTATCTTATATAATAGGCAACAGCTGTACGCTCCGTTCACTCGACATCGACAGCAATACCCGTAAGTATATTAAAGGAATAAAAATATCGGAGGCTACCATTTGCTTACTTTTATATCTGGTATGACTAGGATGCTGGTGCCCATGGTGGCAATAGAACGACTTGTACTTTAATTCCAGGTGACGGTGTTGGGCCCGAGTTGGTTTATGCACTGCAGGAAGTATTTAAAGTGAGTATAACCTATTAAGGTATATTCACAATTCTTATAATCTGATAATTCTTTCAAATGCAGGCAGCTAATGTTCCAGTTGACTTCGAAGCTTATTTTCTTTCGGAAGTTAATCCAGTTCTGAGTGCTAAATTAGAGGATGTTGTTGCATCGATCCAAAAGAATAAAGTTTGCATTAAGGTAATGTGAAGTGGTAAATTATAATTTTAAAAGATTTTAAGGTTTAAACTTTAAATACTGTCAGTGAAGCTAAAAATTTCTTACATTTTAAATAAGAATTATAGCTGTTAAGGTAACAATTTTTTGCACCCAAAATTTTGGTAAATTTTCATTTTCTTCAATTCTCACGGGCCGCTTTCTATAGGTAAAATGAATTTAAGTATACAATTTAAATTTTCCACAAAATTTGTTGCAATAATTTTTTGCGTAATCTTTACCCAATATTTCCAATACTTGTTTAAAGTGTAGAAGAATAAAAGTGGAAAAAAATTAATTAAAAAGTGGTCATAGTTTGACCATAAAAGCTTTTAGAGTTTGATGTATGTTCAGAATGCCCAAGAATTTATTTTCAGCATTTTAATTTAGTTCAAATTAAGTTCATTGTTTGATATATCCGCTTTTAACCTTGATAATTTCGTTGAGGCGTAACAAATGAATTAAACTCGGACCGAAATTGAAGTTGATGAATCTTGTTCCAATGCCGAACAAGCGCTGACTTGAAAACATTCAAACATTGGTGTTTTTTGGCGTTGATCATTGTCTCAAAAATAGCCCGGACTTAAATCCTTGAGCAGAAATGAAATGCGTAAGTTTTGTCTTTAACTTTGTGCGACGATGCTGAGTATTTTTGGACTTCCGAGGCCTGCGGCTAAAAATGGTTGAATGTTTTAAGATCACTTGGAAGCAGATTTGAAGTCTTGTACACTCAAACTTTTTTTTGCCGCAGGCCTTGGAAGTCCAAAAATACTCAGATTCACACAAAGTTCGCGAGGATCAAAAATAGCTAAGAACCAACACTTACGCACTTTTAGCGGTAGCTAGTGCCATTTACCCTAATGTCAATCTTCGAAAATACGAGCTGCAGCCGTGTTTAAATAGGTCATTTGAATACGTTTAAATAAGTCTGTTGATCAAACGAACGTTAAATTTCTCGTACGATCGCGAAGTCTTTAATTGCTCTCTACTCAGTAAAGCTCAGGATAAAACTTTTCCTGTATCAAAATTCGCTATACATATATTCGTTTGAGAGAAACCAGCCGGCTGCAGTCATATGAGACTATGCTAAGAAATGTTCTCAAATGTCATCAGATACTACATAAGAAGCACAAGCAATCAGATAGTGTAGTTAAAATTCGAAGAAAGTATAAAGTAAAGCTGTGTGTTAAGTGCCTTAGTGAAAAATTAGTATTTAAAGTGTGCGATGGATTTTGTGATAACTTGTAATTGTTGTGAGTGTGAATGTTTTTTTTGTAAAACAAGTAGAATATGTGTGTTTTTGAATGTATGTTCAGTGATCAAAATTGTAAAAAGTAAGGACGTCAATTAACGTACATATGTATGTACTCATATGTAAAAGTCGCTTTTGTTCCATATATTGTAAGACAAAAATCTACTCAATTATCAATTTTTTGATCAACTGTGTCTGACATATTTAACCCATATCTTCCTGCTGTTTAAATTTTGAATCAATTGTCATTGTACGTTTTTACGTTACTGTGAATGCAAAAATATTTATTGGATGCTTGTGTGTCTAGTTTGTTTAAAAAACATATAATAGAGTATAGTGTAACAATGTCTATTTTGTTAATTCATTCATTCATTTACTAAAACATAATTTTATCTATCATATGATCCCTTTATTTTGAAAGTGGTACAAGCCTCTCTTCGTTGAGAAGAAACAATTTTATTTAGTTCTTTTCAAGTTATTTAATTTTTTCTTCTCAACGAAGAGGGTCTGGCATCACTTTTAAAATAAAGCTCTCATATATTCAATTGCTTTCGTAAATCTGCATTTTAATGACTAATGATACAATTTCCGCCGACCTGTTAATTCCTGAAACTGTACGAAGCGGAAATACGTGTGACTGAATGTCTTTTTTCGACATAGAACTTAGTTTATTTTGCAAAGAACATCTACTTAAATAATTTTTGTTTTGCACATACTAACAAGATTACGACTTTCGGAACATATGGGTTAAGATACTGTTTATATCTTGTTTTCAGGGTATCTTAGCAACGCCGGATTACAGCGTTGTCGGCGATTTGCAAACGTTAAATATGAAACTGCGTAACGAACTCGATTTATATGCCAACGTTGTGCATGTTCGCAGTTTGCCTGGCATAAAGACACGCCATGATGGCATAGATACTGTCATTATTCGTGAACAAACCGAGGGCGAATACTCTGCACTCGAACATGAATCGGTGCATGGCATTGTGGAATGCCTAAAAATTATCACTGCCAAGAAGTCTATGCGTATCGCGAAATTTGCCTTTGACTATGCCACAAAGAATCAACGTAAGAAGGTAACCGCTGTGCACAAAGCAAACATCATGAAGTTGGGTGATGGTCTTTTCCTTAAATGCTGTGAAGAAATGGCTCAACTGTATCCACGTATGGAATTTGAAAAAATGATTGTTGACAATACTACAATGCAAATGGTGTCTAATCCCAATCAGGTAAAGCTAAAGTTAAAATTAAGATGAAAACTGGTTTCCTATGGACAATTTTATTTTAGTTTGATGTCATGGTCACACCAAATTTGTATGGAAACATTCTAGATAACTTGGCCTCAGGCTTAGTGGGCGGCGCTGGTGTAGTTCCTGGTGCATCATACTCTGCCGAAGCGGTTGTCTTTGAGCCTGTAAGCTGTTTATTTCGTAATTTTTCAATTTGACTTACCTCTTTTTTGTATTTAGGGTGCACGTCATACCTTCTCTGAAGCTGTTGGCAAAAATGTTGCTAATCCAACCGCTATGTTGCTTTGCGGCGTTAAAATGTTGCGCCACATTAATTTACCTACCTACAGTGAAATGATTTTTACTGCCATAAACAAAGTTTTGAAAGACGGAAAAGTAAAAACCAAAGATGTGGGAGGGCAATCAACCACACAAGATTTTACACGCGCCGTTATCGCTAATATTCATTAAGCAAAAAGTTAAAATAACAATACAACCACAAATTTATAAGCAGTTGGTTAAGATTAGCAGAATTTTGTTCAATTTAAAATTTACAAAAAAATTACCGAGCAAGTGATATATGCGGCCAACATCAGATATAAAAAACAGACATACTTAGCTGTAACAACGGCAATTAACTTCAGTCATCAGTGTTTCAAAACTTATATTTTTTGTTATTATTTTATATTTTTACTTTCTTCCTTTTGAGTATTACTTTGGCGAATATTTTTTGTTATTAAGTTTAGTAATTGAATAATTGTAAAAGAGATAACCGCAATCCGTCTCAAAGATTTCGAAATCTTTTATTTAATCAATAAGTTAAAAACTGTATTTAATTACATATTAACTAAAAAGTATAATGTCAACTGTATGCGAATTTAAACGCTTTTCAGTTCAGTTTGTATTATTTTATTTCATTTGATTTACCAATTTAATTAGTTCAATTTATTTTTGTTACTATTAAACAAAGAAAGCAAAAGAAATAAACAAAATTAAATTTTTTTATTATTTAAAAGATGATAATTTTAAACAGTTAAATATTTACAACAATGCATTAACGTATGTTTTCTTTATGTATGTAACTTAAATTAAAGTATAAAGTTGATCAACGTGTAATAAACTCATTAACTTATATAAAAATCTGTAATTTCTTTAACAATCTAATACATTTATAGGTAGGTTGAAATTTTAATATTTCAGGAGGATAGTTTTTAAGTTGTCATAAACTGCTTATGGATATACTACTATAACAATAGAATCGTTGACAGCATAAGGCAACAGCCATAAAGGTACTTTGGCATCCTGTTTAGAGTGCTTAACTGAGAATCCGATTTTGATTTTGAGATGCGTGGTTAAGCATCAAAAACATTAAGCATTTATTTTAGGGAGATAATTTTTTTAAAAATACTTTTGGCTCTCATATAATCATTCAACGAAAATTGGAAAAATTTACAATTATGTATTTAAAATTTTAATCCTAACAAAGTTTGCTTTACAGGGTTAAAACCTATTTCTAGTCGTTTTATTTTTTAACCGAAGATAAATAAATTTCAAGTGTTAGAAACGTGATATTTCGTTTTTATATAAAAATATTTTAAAAGTTCGAAAGCACTACTAGCCGCTTTACAAGGTCGAAAATTAAAATTTTTATTAGGTTCAACCTTTTTTTTCATACAAATTAGATAGTTTTGCCCTTCAGAGCTTTAGACATTGAAACATTTTACACCTCTTTACTTTTAATAATGTACTTCAATATTGCCAACATTTTATTTTCAGGGTATCTTAGCCACACCAGATTTCAGTGCTTCCGGCGAATTGCAAACACTAAATATGAAACTGCGCATCGGGCTCGACTTATATGCAAATGTTGTGCACGTGCGCAGTTTGCCTGGTGTAAAAACGCGTCATAATGGTATCGATGTTGTCATTATTCGTGAACAAACCGAGGGCGAATACTCTGCTCTGGAACATGAATCAGTGCCTGGCGTTGTGGAATGTCTCAAAATTATCACTGCCAAGAAGTCTATGCGTATCGCGAAATTTGCCTTTGACTATGCCACAAAGAATCAACGAAAGAAGGTAACCGCTGTGCACAAAGCAAACATCATGAAGTTGGGTGATGGTCTTTTCCTTAAATGCTGTGAAGAAATGGCCGAACTATATCCACGTATTAAATTTGAAAAAATGATTGTTGACAATACCACAATGCAGATGGTATCTAATCCAAATCAGGTAAAGCATAATAGTAGGCCGTTAGCCTAGTGGTTAGTATGTTCGACCATTAGGCTGGTGGCTGGGGTTTTGAAATTTTACGTACGGTTCCTTCTCCCGGAGATTGTTTCTCAATTATTGCCAATTCGAATCGCCAGTAAACTGTAGCTCTGTAAATCGAAATGGACACAACAGAATGGCGGTGAGAAAAAAGCTAGGCTGCACAGTGGTCCGAAATTAAATTTTCTTAGACAATATGGGATAAAGCTAGCTGAAACTTCTTATGTCCTTTATCCCCTCACATAGGAGATAGGGCCTCCACAAAACTCTTCCATTGTAAGGCCATTTTCGAATGCATTCAATTCTCTCACACCTTTCACCGATTCATTTATCTCATTTAAGAGATAGTATCCACAATGATTTAAGACGGCGGTTTGATTTGGATAGATATTAGATCTAGTCGACATCTATGACCAATCTGACTTTGGAGACAATTGTTGCTGAACACTTGTGAATTGTGTAGCAAAGCTCTGTTTGACAGCAGCGAAAATTGGCAGACATTACGAAGCTGAGCGAATATGCTTTTCGCTTTGTCGGTTCTAGGTAAAGTTGCTCAGCTTTTCATTGCTGGATTCACTTTTCTTGTTCGTCATCTTGGTTCTCGTCTTTTGTTCGCGCTTCATCTCTTGCGCGTCCTGCAGCTTTTTTCAACGATCTACCAGATTGTGTCACTCATCCAGAATTTTTTGTTTCGTGGTATAAAGCCAATTATGATCTTATTCGCTGCTAAAAATAATAAATTGATGTTTGGAAATTTAATTTCGATTTAGTCCTGAGGGTTAATGTGGCTGATCATTTTTTCTTTGGCGAGGAAGTTTTCCAAAGGCCTTCATTCATGAGTCGATCAATCTTAGGTTGCTGTACGAATGTGTTTTTTGTATCTTGAGCCGAGTAGAAGCCACAGAGAGATGATGATCGTCGAGAAGGCTATTCTTCGAGTGTCTCTTAAGTCTTCGTTCGGCCTATCCGATTTTCTGTCATGAGGTGAATTCCAATATTTTTATGATTTAGTTAATGCTGAAACAATGTTCATGCAATCATATAAGATTTTTGCCACGACAGAACTGAGTTAGAAGTTGGCTCGATCCAAAATGGCTGCTTGAACTTGAACTAGATTACTTGAATCTTAAAACTTAAATCAAAAAACTGTAATTTCTTTTGAGTACGACTCAAAATTGCGCTAAGGTTGTTGGTTGTCCAATCTTGTTCCTGATGACGATGTCCTCAGCAGAGCTCTAAACTCTACAAATCGCTGGATTCAATGAACTTTCAGCGTGCATCTTGAAGACCTCCCTCGTCATATCTTTGGTTGAAATAGGTCTGACAATCAACATTAATAAAACATGTCTATTCGCCCAACCTACGGCATCCATAGCTTCATGATAGGCGAGTCCTACTTCACTTAATTAGGCGGCGTAATAACACCCGATGACGGTAGCAATAACGACATGCATGCCAGAATTAATAAAGCAAAAGGTACCTTCGCACAGCGAAGCAGTCTTTGTTTTTATCAACGACAACGAAGCTCAAAATCTTTGAGTCAATTGTGAAAGCAGTTCTTTTCTACGGCTGTGGAACCTGGTTAACAAACAGCACCCTGCTGCACAATTAACAAGTGTTCACCAACAATTGTCTTCGCCGAATTCTGAAAATTTGGATAATTTCCAATGTCGAACTGCTTACCTGTCAAGATCCAATTTCCATTCAAATCAAACAACGAAAGTGGAAATGGATTGGGCACACGTTGCGGAAATCAACAGTTGAACTCTGCCGGCAAACATTGGAGTGAAATCCTCAGGGTAGCAGAAAACGCGGTCGTCTTAGACCATTGTGGAAACGCTCTCTAGATCAGGAAATACGTGAACCGGGGAAATGTTGGATAGAATTGAAGGCACTCGCTAATAATCGTGCACGTTACAAGAGTTTTGTTGAGGCCCTATGCTCCGTGAGGAGATAAAGGACACAAGAAGAATATTGGATTGAATTCAGGTTCAGCGATTATTAAAATCATTAGATCATTAATACCTTTATTGTATCAAGTTTCAGCTAGTTGCACTTATACTGAACTGTGATTAATTTTGTAGCGGTGAGAAAAATCTAGGCGCTTTATGGGCTGTTGCGCTTAGATTTCATTATTAACTTGATTTCTTTTCATCTTTTTCATTCTTAGTTTGATGTCCTGGTTACACCAAATTTATATGGCAGCATTATAGATAACTTGGTTACTGGCTTAGTGGGCGGTGCTGGTGTAGTTGCTGGTGCATCATACTCTGCTGAAGCGGTAGTCTTTGAGCCTGTAAGATGTTTGTTTCGTATTTTTTCAATTTAGTTTACTTCTTTTTATATTTAGGGTGCACGTCATGCTTACGTTGCAGCTGTTGGCAAAAATGTTGCAAATCCAACCGCTATATTACTTTGTGGCACTAAAATGTTGCGTCATGTTAATTTATCCGCCTACAGTGAAAAGATTTTAAATGCCATCAGTAAAGTTTTGAAAGATGGAAAAGTAAGAACCAAAGATATTGGAGGACAATCGACCACGCAAGAGTTTATACGGGGCATTATCGCTAACATTCATTAAGCAGTTATCAATGTTTCAAATTATGATATTAGTTTTTGTTATTTTGAATTTTTAGTTCCTACCTTTAGAGTATTACTTTGACAAATATTTTTTTAAGTTATTTCGTTTAGTATTTGATTAATTCAAAAACTGTAAAAATCTTAAAACATTAGCACTTAGAAAAGATGCAAGTTCGTTATGCGGAAAGATCAGACCTGTTACAATCCGTCAAATCTCATGCATTGTCTAATTGTTACATGACAGTCTTTGAATAATTAAAAAAGAGATAGCAGTTAGATTTTGTGATATTGTACTCTAATGAATTTGTTATAATCTTTATTTTACTTTTAATTTTATTAACTAATGTACATATATGTTTGTACACTGCTTGCGAACTCAAACCCTTTTCAGTGCATAATTTTTATTACACCAGTCATACGTTAAATACTGCATATTTTTTCGATGCATAAATAATGTCGACTTGGAGTACAAATGCTAAGTCCATTTTTCTACTTCGTGGAAAAAAATTAAAAAAAAACTTTTATAACTCTTTTGATCATTTTGACATAAAAAAAAAATAAACTTAGCAGGTTTATACGCTGAGCCAACGATATTTAATTTATCGGGCATTTAATATGAAGTGGACTACGAAAAAAATTGAGATTCCGAAATTTGTTAATGTTACTGCTAGAAGGTGTAAAGATATATTTTTTTGTTGTGTAAGGCTTAGTCGTCAAGTTATGGCCTTCTAAAAATAGAAGTAATATGAAGAACGAAGTTTTCGGAAGCAGTTTTTCGAATTAAACATATTGACAATAAAATATTAAACATATTGGTCTTTAAAGGAAATTTACTGCTCGTTTCAATTATAAAATGAGATTCGAAATTTAAATTTTTTTCCTTGTAGAAAACCGAAAGTAAGAATTTCAAATCAAAATTTCAGCAATTTCGGAACTTTTTATTTTCTTTTGTTTTAATTTCAAAATATAGCTTAAAGTATCAAGACATACTAAAAATTGCAGTATAGGATCTAAATTAGCTTAGGAGATGTATGAATTGAAGTACATACATACCCCTTCCAAAAATATGAGCCGTGAGTGTGCCTTTTGCATGCAAACAGTGAGTGTGAATTATACTTACACTCACTAATAGTGAATCCGTAGATGACATGCTGCTCATGAATCTGAGCTTGTAGTGGCTCTGGGCTCATGAATGTGAATGCGTGTAAAGCTCACACTCACCTGGATTCAGATTCATGAAGCAGTGAATAGCGTGAGCCGCTTATGTTGAACTGTAGTACAGAAAAACAATTTTTTTCCTTTCCAATCGATTGGGAAAGGTCGAAAATGGATATTGGACATCACTTAGGGTGACTCCGAAAATGGTTCAAAAACGGTCCTTTCCTGGATACGGAGCTACTCTAAATTATGTCAAAATACAATTTTCCACCTTTCCCCATATTTAAAAAACTTTTCAAAATGTTCCACGCGAGTATCACAAACTTTTTTGATACAATCTATGCCTTTGATTCATGAGTAGCTCATGAAACACTCATATACTCATACGGAATGAAACGAAATGAATCAGGATTCACTAGAAATAATGCAGAAACACACTCAGATTTACAGGCTTTGCCGTGAGACGGAATGGTTGCTAGATTCACTAAATTTTTTGTGAGTGGTGAATCTGTCTGAATCAGCTAAAAGATTCAACAGATTCATGAATGGAAAAAATGATGAGCTGCTCATTGACGTTCTCTGATACATACGTGTTGCACTAATCATGGTACCAGACCCTTGCTTAAGTACTTTAATTCATCTAACTCCAAAACCAATGTAGATCCTATTTCGAAATTTTAGTAATATATATACTTTAAACTATATATTTAAATTAAAATAAAAAATATAAAAAAGGCCGAAATGGTTGAAATTCTGATTTGAGATGCTTACTTTCGGTTTTCTACAAGAAAAAAAAAAATCAATTTTCGAATCTGATTTCTCAATTGGAAATTGCTAAAAGACCATTTTTCAAAAAGCTGCTTCCGAAAAATCCATTCTTCATATTACTTACTTCAATTTTTAGAAGTCCATAACTTGAAAACTAAGCCTCAAAAAAAAAAAAAAAAAATTAAGTGCTTACATTCACACCTGCTAGAAGTACAATTAGGGCGAGTGTGAACGAATTTCAGAATATCACATTTCTTTCCTTGTCCGCTTCATAATGCCTGTTATGTTACTTTTATTTTTTTCAAACTGAATATCTCAAAAACTAAGAGAGCGTTACTGTAAAGACACTTGCAACCATTTTTATGTAAAAATGTATGAAATTTATTAATAAAAACACTTTTCCACAAAAAATTTATAAAAATATCAAATTTTGTTTGTATTTACGGTAGTCATTCTGAAAACTTTATTAACCGCACAATTTTGATTTTCATATTTGGAGTTTAATGAACCCATAATACTTACTACAAGCTTAGGTGCTATACAAAGTTTTGACCTCAGATATATTTCAACAATGAAATTTATTTTAGTAAGTCAAAATATTTCTTTAAAAAAAGGTCCTCATTTTACATTCCCAAAACCCTAGCAAAATGAGATATATTTCATACAATGAAAACGTGGACCGCGCGGGACGGAAAATCAAAAACGCGGACTTGTCCCGCGGATCATATGGTCACGTTAGACTAGATGTATATATGGGGCATTACATGCCAAATCACCGAGTTTTTGGCCCGACCCTCTTCGATTTCGCTCATTTTTTGATATGTTTTAGTAGGTACGTATTAAAAGCAACAAGCACATCAATTTCCAGCGATATCAATAAAAAGTAGGGTATCATGTTTTTCGTCTTTGAACGTAGTTTTAGCAAAATAATAAATTATACACTAATTGAACAAAACAAATTTTCCTTTTTATTTGAAAGACCTATTGACATCATTGTCAAGCAGATTTGACCCGTCCAAATTGCAGGTCAAAGCCGCCCTGCCCTGTAGGGATTGACAAATTTTTCAAAAATCACGGGAAATCGGATGATTTTTGTTGTTACAAGTTTTTTTGAATCACCATAAAAAAGAGCTCATCAAGATTTTCACATTAATTTAATTTGTTTAATATTGGCGGCTAAAAATAAGATCATAAAGTTTTTTTCCACACAAAAATTTAATTTTGGACGATTACATTAATTATTTGTTAATATTGCTGACCAAAAACTTGGAAAAATTATTTTATTTTGGAAGGCCGGAAATTCCTTCTTTTCAACTTGGCAACCCTGTCTATTGATGACAGTATATGCAGAATGATGAGAGGGAGCAAAATCTTTGCTGGGTGGCGCACATCCGAGAGGGCCTATTTTTGATAACTGACGCATATATCAGGCTGAATTTGAGCGATGACACGGGTTATGTTGAGTTTTAGGGAGCCGGTTGCTTGCAGTTTATTGACATAGACCTGTAACTTAAGGCAACCCCACAAGAAAAAATCTCACGAGGTTAAATCGCACGATCTCGATACACAGTTTACGTCGCGTCTGCGTGAGATAACCCTGCTGTCAAATCGCTCGTACATAATGCTAAGTCTGGCATGAGCTGTGCAGCACGTATCGCCATCCTGTTGGAACCACATGTCATTCAGATTCACATCATACAATTTGGGTCAAAATGTCGACTTTGACCTTCAGCACCCTTTGGAAATTAACGTATCCGTTGTTGGCATTATTTTTACAGTATTTATGTAACTCGCTTTATTGGGTTGTGATGGTATGCCAACATCAATTTCTAAAAGCTTTGAATTTAAACTTGACGTCTCAAAACTCATATTTATAACAATTTCGGTTGACAAAATTATAAGTAATCGATTTTTAATTAAAAAAAAAATAATAATTTAGAAGAAAAATACAAAAAAAAGGGGTTCCGATAATAACCATAGTCCTTTGTTAAATACGAGCATTTGCATGAAAATCAAAAAAAAAAAAACAGAATCTTGCTGACAATCTTTCGTTTAACAATTCTAAAGTACGTGGTAATCATCAATATACCTCTAACTAAAGGGCGGGAAAAATGCGTCTGCCGCAATACAGTCCAGAATGTTGTCATCCAGATCCATGCATTTGTCCGGAGACAATTTGTAAAATGTTGCCTGATATTAAGAAGGATTTCATAAGATTATACCAACGACATAGTTGCATTATGACTAAACGGGAACGTATCCATAGACTAGCGGAACCAAAGCCAAGATTAACTGAATCAAAATATAAGCAACGCTGTCCATGTCGGGATGGTGACTCACGTAAAACTGAAATAATACGTATGGAAGAGCCGCAGCATACGCGGACCGAACAATTGGCATATCCACAAGCAAGGTCAGTTGGAATGCTACTGCGGTTTTGTCGCAAACGAACCACTTAGCTATTGAAATCTTTAACATTACCAAAATCCTTACTTAATAATATAATTTTTTTCACTTATTCATTCCAATTTGATTAGTAAATTGTTGGGTTTAAAGAAAAATCCAGTGTTTGACCTCTTCGATAACAAGCGTAAAGTGAGCGTTAATCGATTATTACATCGGAGTCTGCATTCATTGTATAGTCGGCTTACAAACGTGCATCCACCAACAGCACCGTAAGTTTAAAAAAGCTTTTTTTCGTAAATAAGTACAAATATGTATCTTTAAAATTTTTACTGCTTAGCGTAAAACAAACCAAGTGGACTAAGGAAGAGCGTCTGGCACATAGCGCCTATGACAAACTTTTAGCAAAGCCTAAAAAATTACATCCGCCACCACGAATACTGGTAAGTTTGTCTTGATTTATGCTCTTTTGGGTTATAATTTTTTAGCATTTATGGATTTAAGTGTAAGTAGGATTTAAAAAGGTGTTTAAATATTTCATCTCAGGTCCTCAATTTGTGTATCATAAGAAAGAGGAAGGTTCTTTTAAAGGTTATTTATCTAATTCTAAGCTAATTTTTAATTTTAAATGAACAGTTTTTAGATAAGCTTTTATTCTATGCAGAAGAAAAGTATCATAAATGGTTTCAATACTATACATACTATGAAAAAGGCATACGCATATCAACCAGAAATATTTCGTCTACATATTGCAGATATCTTTACCCCTAATGCGATTTTCACTTCTTGCTATATCTCAATGAAATCACTATCCGAGCAATTCGCTAAAGTCTCTTACGTCATCGGGGGAAAAGTCTACGTGGCTACAGGGAAATGTATTGCAGAGTGAAAACTAAAAATTTTATTAATATGGTTAACAAAAGGATAAAATGCTCTGGCATGTATACTTTAGTCCTCAACATATATTTTTTTAAAATCTTGGCCGAGATCTTTACGGAATTTTAAGGAATAACATTTTGAAATGACGTATTTTCATCCTGATAGATAGTTTTTTTTTGATATTTCTAGAGATTCTCCTCTTTGATTTGATATCCTTGGTTCAGTTGAAATATTTAAATATTTTTTTTCAAATTTTACACGTCCTATGAAAGTCCTTTAAAAAAATATTGTTGCATTTAAGTAAAACTGATCATAGAGCTTACTACATTCGGGCTCTAGTTTCTGAAGGCGGATATATCTAAAAATGAGCACACATTTCAAAAGCAAGGTGTATTACTAACAATTTGCGTTTGAATTATGTAAATAAGTAAGCTATTAAATTCACTATTTAGCGGGTTTTGAACTACCAACAGTCCTGTGTAACATATACATACATGTACAGGGTCATCCAACAAGAGGTGTCACTTAAATCTATAGAAAAATGGAATATTTTTGTGAAAAGTGATTTTTATTTTAATCTAAAGTACAAACTCTGAGGTCATTAATGGTAACATTTTCCATCATGTTTTCTCATAATTTCGGCTGTATTTCGGGAATAACAACACTGATATTTTCGTTTAGTACTTAAATCTTTGGTGGTTTAACATAGCTCCAAAGAAATGAGCCTAATTGTACGATCTAGGCGTCCAATCGAAGACTCCATTTCGAGTAATCTGACGTCTAGGAAATTTGTCACGTAATAGAGCATTTGTTTCGTCATTTGCGTAGTATGTGGCACAGTCTTGCAGGCACAAACGAAATACGTCAAGACTGTTCTGTAACAATCTACTGGAATGGTCGCACCTGCATCATTTTCGAAACAATGATACCGCCAGCACAAAAATCGCACCAAACTGTCACTGGTTGTGGATGGGGACGTTTTTCCACTATTACTTGGGTTTGCGGACCTAGGCAGATGGAAATGAGCTTCATCATTCAGAATAATAGAGGCATTGGCCTCGTCCAAGGATCTGGTACTTTTAACTAATTATCGCATACTTTTAATTGAAAATGTCATATTAATATGTCATTTAAACTTCCGCCCACCCAAGGTTTTGGTGAAATAACTGGTCCCAGACGTTGAAATTTATCGATTAAATTCACTATAGTTGCGCGAGAAGACGCTTGATGATGACCAAAAGCAGTTCGAACTTTACAAAACCTTTTCGTGGTATTCTCACCGTTTTTGGAGTGAACTTTCACTCCTTCAACACGACTTATAAATTAAGAAACTTTATTTATCAAAAATCATTTCAATGAGTGTTGAAATGTAATGACACCTCTTGCTGGATGACACATTATATGGATGCATTATTTTTTTTGTAAATATCTTTTAATCTTTACTTTTTAGCCAAAGCAAGCTCCGGCAGGCGGATTAAAACGCTTAAATAAATTATGCAAACCAAAATCGGTAGTCGATTTATCTTTACCTGAATGGCATTTAACAAATGAAATGCGTTGGTATGAGCCCACACAGCGAATATTGAAGATGTCAAAGCCTAAATATTATGACAAATTCGATCCCGATAGGCGAGACCGTGATATGATGGAAAGAGCACTAACATACAGAGGTAAAAAAAATTGCTTAAGCCTTTGAAAACTCAATTATATATTCGTGGTGCATCATTTGGACATTTCTGCACAAATATTTAGAAAACTGACGAATTTCAGAAAGTAGATCTCAGGCAAAATAAGTAAATTTGAGTGTCGTACACCTGAAAAATTTATAGTCAATAATGCATAACATACATAAATAATTATGAATGAACGTAAAAAAATCCATTGAAAAACAATTTCTTATAATAATTATCAGCAATTAATATAATATTTCTTTAAGACATAAAAGTTGCAGGTTTTGCTAGGGAAAACTATAATTTTGCCGGTAACATATACACACCATAAATACATCAGTAGCGGAATTCCCAAACTTGTTAACGACGATTGTTGTTAACGTTAACTGCTCATAACAACATTGTCGTTAAATGGTATTCTCAAAAACTAGGTTAGTCAAACTTGTCGTTAAATTTGACAGTTCCTTATCGTTACTGAACAACAATTGTAGTTAAGTTAAAGACGTTTGATTTGGTGTCGTTAGTTGTGAAAAAAACGTTTTTAACTGTAATTAAAGCAAAAATAATAATAAAATTATAAATTGTGTTCATTATATACACATAAAAAAAAAAAATGGCAATGCAATTTCTAGCAATGGACTTATCCACTTTTGGTGATGAGATTGCCTTGCGGGGCAATGCATCAGAGGGGGTTGTGTGATGTAAAGAAAAGCAAGTTTTGCAATCTGTTCCGCTAAACGCCCGACTTGGTCCATTATTTAATAGTCAATTGGTAGCTGCTTGAAAAAAAAAACAATTTCAGCATTATCGGCCAAAAATCAAGTTAGCAGTTCAGGCAGTGTAATAACGCACAAAATTGTCATGAACTTTTTACAGATTCTTGCAGCGTACAGTGGTCCCAAATCGTCTTTTTTGGTGCAAAAATCGCTAGAGAGCGCAAATCTTGTCATAAATGAACATTTTTTTTTTTTAAACAATGCTTATTTAGATTCCAAAAAATCCTTGGAGTCGAATATGGAATACAAAATACTGTTTTTTGGAAATGGCTGAAAAAAATTTTTTTAAAATATTTTTTTCTTCTAAAAATTGCTTAGGACTGAAAACTAAAAATTAAAAATGTTATTTTCTAAATGAGAGCTAACTTAATTGCCAACAAATCAGCGGACCCTGAATTTTGAAACAAAATGTTAGTTAAGGCCTTTCTATATTAAGGTAAAGATATGTAGGTGCATAAATGTTCAACGTATAAGTACTAAATAAACTATTTAAGATTGAAACCTTTTCTTCAATATTTTCAATTGGACCAGAAGGTTTATATACGGTAAGTGCTTTGAGGTACTTAAGCGAGACCCGCTTAAATGCCTAGCCCGCTTAAGTACCTCAAAAAGCTGACATTTTGGTTGAGGTGCTTAAGCGGGATTTACTGTACAATAGAATAAAAAAAAAAAACAAAATGAAATTCGGGTATTCCCCCAATTGTATTTTGTTGCTAAAGACACTGCAAAAATTTGAATTAAAAAATTTTTCTCATTTCTGATCCGGGTTTTTTCAAAATCGGGTAAAAAAAAGTTTGTTAGTTAGTTTTGAAAGTTTTTTTTTATAATAATAAAAGTAAAAAAAAAAATAAAAAAAAAAGTTGCATCAACGGTGACTCGAACCAATGACTCCCATGATTATACGCTAACTCGTTACCCTCTATAATACTCTGCTAGTTAAAATAAGGCAAACTTTTTTTGTATAAAACAGCTAGGAAAAACTTTGAACGCGCATTTCTCACATTTCCTTGGAAGTGCGAAAAACGGTAATATGTGTATGGGTTTTCTTATATCATGTGACTACCATCTGGAAAAATTTGAGCCAAATCGGTGTCGCAACGGTGGTTTCCTTGTTAAATTTGTATTCAAAAGCATTCAATTTTTCTACGGCTGTTTATTTTTTTATTTATTTTTTGGTTGTCAAATGACTGTGCTGCCATGTTTTCAAAATTTTTTAACGATGTTTGCGTTAGCATTATTAACGATATGCTTGTCGTTAGCTATTACTTTGGGAATACGACTTTCGTTACCGCAAACAAAAAAATTGCTAACTAACGATGTCGTTACTTAACGACACTTTTAATTTGTGTTTTTGGGAATTCCGCTACAGATCTGTTAAAACAAAAACAAACATTTTATTTCATCTCAGAAATTCTTAAGAAAAAAAAAAAAAAAAATTCAACAATGGAAGCCATCTTTTCTAAAGAAAAAATATCAAAATTTAATGGGAGAAGGTCTAAGGGTATATTAATGTATATTGTATACATGATAAGTATATAATATTCAAAAAAAGTTCTATGTTTAGCGTGACGTAAAATTAATAGGTTACGAACATCCTATGCAAAGCCGTTTGCGTGTATGTATGTATACACAATTTGTATTACAACTGATCGATTTCATTCCACAAAATTATTCATATAATGAGAAAAATTTGATTAGAAACAGCAAAATCACCTAAAAACCACTTTTTTTTATTTAAAACAATGCAACATTTCTTTTTAATAATAATGTTTTTCTTATAACCACATAGCTACTGGACGGGTGAAACTATTAGCATATCCCAGAAGATTTTATAAGAAGGACGTAGTAGCGGACGATCCCTTTAAAGTCAGTAGAAATGCCCTTAAAGCAAAGGCTACAAAACGCATTCTCGAACTTTCTGAAGCCAAGGAGTACGACGACATACATACTCGCAGTCATCCGTTTGCTGTTTCACGCAATGCCTTGAAGGCAAGAATGACACCACGACTTCTTGAGTTGTCTAAACCGAAGCAATATGCCCGGTGATAAATGTTTAGTACTTACTTATTTATTAAGTTAAACATTTGTGAAAAATGGTTATTTAAAGTGAAATATTGAAAATTTTGTACATATACATACTATGTGGTATCAACTTTGATAATAAATTGTCAACTTTGTAATTTTAATTTCGAACAAAAGCCCCTCTGACCTGACCTATCATGTTCAGGCGTCATCATGTTCTTCGAGATGATGCGTTGTGGTTATTGTTCGAAATTTATTTTACAAAAGTTGCTTGCTTAATAATATTCAAAAATAACATAAGATTGTGTATTTGTAGAAAAATATGGGTCAAATCTGGTCGTATGGAGATTTTTCGAACATGAAATCGTTGGGCTTTTATCTGGTCTTAATATACTTATGTATGTAGTTACTTACTTTCAGAGTTATAGAACGAAATTTGTTTCTTCAGCTTCTCACAACCAGGCCCATCACGATTATGGCAACTGACGCTTATTTCGATTATCATTCATTCCTAAACTATTAATAGCAATTAATAATAAATGAATGAATAAATGAATTAAGTAGCAAAGTAGCAAAGCCTTGCAAAAGTAGCACATTTGCTACTAAAGTATGCCATCTGGTAGCCCTAATCAGGAGGGCGGATAATTTCGAAACTATAGCACTAAAATTTACTTGCTTTAAAAACTTTCTCAGAAATACTTAAATAAAATTCATTGTTTTTTCAATCATTAAAATTTAGGTTTTAAATAAAATTCTATTAAGCTAGATGACAAAATTTTAGTGAATCAAAAAGAAAATAAAATAAAAAAATAATAAATTGATATAATAATTCAAAAAAAAAAAAAGAGAAATTTTTAAATATGCCCGAAAACATAACGAAACTTAAGGATACAACTCTTGCTAGATGTTGTGAGCGTCATGAGGTTATGCCCAAGGAAGTCTGCTGCTTTGCGCCCGACATCTATGCCGAGTTGAAGCAGCTACAATGTCTGCATAAATATGCGTTTACCAAGCGAAAAAGATTACTACGCTTGGCTATACCGAAAAGAAGAATTGTACGTTTCACACCAAAATGTGCCTGTAGATTTGGAAAGAACATTGAAATGGTGCAGCTCGAGAAGCCAGTGTATACACGAACAGAGCAACTGGCATATCCACCGATCAGGTAAAGTTTTCGATTATCCACATTTAGTCATATGTAATTGTCATTTTCCAACAGAAAAATATTACTTTTCAAAGAAACGTTTAAGCACTTGTTTCCAGAGCAACGTTTGGAAATTATAAATCGTCTTGCAAGATATAGCTTACTTTCGTTATACAGTCGCTTACAAAATATTCATCCACCCATAAAAAAGTAAGCTCACTTTTGTGCTATTAACTTTTGTTGCAATCATAATTTGTTTTCTATTTTTCTTCTAAGAATACCAATTAAAAAATGGGATGCCGCTGAATGGAAAACTCACACTAAATATCTCAAGAAATTGGCAAAGCCTAAAAAAGCACCAAAGGTTCCTAAAATGGTAAATGAAATTCGCGTATGCTCAGAAAGTAATAAACCGCATTAATTATTTATTTTCCCAAAGCCCAATCCAACAATGCCTCTCAAGAAAATGAAACGATTCAAAAATTTGGCACATCCGAAGATAAGAGAAGAATTCGAAAAACTTGCTTGGGCTTTAACGAATGAAATGAAATACTACAATCCAACTCCACGCGTGCTCCTACTATCAAAGCCTACCGTACATGAATCTGAGGAGAAATACAACCCATTCTCGGTTGAGCCCGCAGCATTGAAGTATAAAGGTTTGTTTCAACTGATATTCCACTCTAATGCTTAGAAATGTTAAGAATAATTTTTTAAATTCCAATTCTAAGACGGTTACGATGCCCTAAATTTATTTTCTCAATTATAAGGGGAAAACATGGGAATCCTCAAGTCAGCCAGAAACAGGGTTCACACATGAAATCGTGTGAAATAGCTAGGTTTTCATTAAAACTCTTTAAGTCTCGAATAATAGAATTTGATTTGGAACGTTAAAACTGAACATATGGTATACTTAGTACTTAAGATACATATATACTCGTATTTGCTTAAATGTAAAATGTTCACCACATGTATCTTTTGTTTTTAATATATATAGCTTCAAAACGTATCAAAGAATTAGCAACAGCAGCTGAAAGACGTTTAGGGGAATCCGATCTCAAAGAGAATCCATTTGGTATACCGCCTAATGCTCTTAAATATAAAGCCTCAAATCGTATTACTGAGTTGGCTGAGCCTAAGGAATATGAAAATATTCACATACGTGATAATCCACAACTGATATCACCAGCCGCTTTGAAAGCTAAGGCATCACCAAGAATCATAGAGTTGGCAAAACCAAAGGGAAGCTAAATGGATCTGGTAAAATGCCATAAAAGCCTCTCTAGGTGTTATCGCGATGCCTAAACTGACGGGAAGTTAAATGGGCACAGTAAAAAAAATTCATAGTAGTTTGATATTGTAATAAAGTAAAATGTTTTGTTAAATGAATTTTGTATAATAAATATTATAAGCATACTCGCACTATTTGTTTTATGAAAAACTATGTCATATGCACACAAGTCTTGAAATAATCGGAATACAAAAGGTAATTTAATGGATGAATAGAATACAGCTTTATGTTAATTTTCGATAACCTAGAAAAGATATATTTTGTATTAGCCAGGACATAGAGTATGTCATGGTTATTCTGGAATCCAATCGAGAGAGCTATGAAAACAAAAAATTTGCTATCCTGTGGAATTCGATCGAATCAGCAGAGTTTTTGTAATTAAATTTCTAATGTTTTGATCGTCCTCTCCTGAGGAATTGTCCAAAGCGCACACATTTTTCAGACCTATCTAGTCAAATAGTTATTTCTTACATACATATCTGTGCAATTAAACTTTCATCTAATACAAAAAAGAATAACACTTTTTTGTTAGAATTTTTTAAAAATATGCGCCGAAAACGTGCTTAGAATTCTTCGAGTATACTGAAATTCATTCTTCTTCAAGACCCACGCGATAGAGAAATCTCCAATTAAATCAATATTTTTGATCACTAGCGCTGCCTCGAACTCAAAATTCTTTTAAAATTAAACACAATTCAATTATTTGTATTTTCATAATATATTTAGTTTTGCATTTATATATATTTTAAATATTTTTCTTCAGTATTGTTAAAAATACTGTGTTTGATGCTCCAAGTTCACATTTCATTACAGAATAAATGTTATTTTTATATTACAAATTTTTTTTGTTTTTTATTTTCTTAAATTGTTCTTCTATGCATTTTAAATTTTTACAATCATTTTTATTGTTTTCAGCAATTTTCTGTATTTAGTTACTTGTTTTTTACAATTGATAAAAATTTTTTTTTTTTTTCAAAAATTTTATTTTAATAAAAGAACAACTAAAAAAAAAGTAAATAATATAAACTTAAAATTACAAAATACTTATAATTTTTAAATTTGCATAAGATTTTAAAAATTTAGCTAAAAATACTTGATTTTTTATTTAATATACTCGTATATATTTTTGATACCCACTTAATTTTTTTTTTTGTTAATTTTTATTGGTTTTTTTAATTATACGCATTATTCAAATTTATAGTAATAATTAATTTGGCTAATTTTTATTTATCGAAATATCAAAAGCATTTCTTAAGCATGTAAGTTTTTATCATACCTTTTATCTTTGGTACTTTTCTGGTAGTTTTATTATCGTATACTTAATTTTTTTTAACGCACATAATTAATACATTCATTTTAATTTATATAATTTTTTTAATTCCAATGTGTTTTTAATGTGAAAAGAATTATTTTTTTCTTTTTAAATAAGTAGCGGCCGCAATATGGCATACGTGTTAATAATGTACTCAAATAAAGCTCTCAGTTGTTGTTGAGTGTGCAAGCTTTAAGCTCACACTGGTTGTTTGTTAGTTTCTATCATAAGAGCTTTGTTTGTCCAAAAAACTCATTTATATTAAATCTAAATCAATTCATGTATATAATCTTTTAGGCGCATAGTTATTGAGTTTAACATTGAAAATTTAATATTGTTACCCATATTTTGATTAAAAATTATGTGAAGTATATTTTTAATGTGCAGCTTTAATAATCTCGTTGTAATCTAATGAAAAATCTGATTTCGATCTGATCTGTTAGGCTGAACTTTTTCCATATCAAACACCTTTCTGATATAGTTAGGTAAGATTTAATAAATGCATAATGAACTTGAACACAAAGCTCCGTCATAAATCTAGCTCCAAAATTAATGAGCCAATTTTGGAAAGTTTGGCGTCGTGATATTCCGTAGAAGATGATCTCTGGGATATTTGAGTTATCAAACTTTGACGGTAGAGGTCGCAGTTGGCAAAGACAACATAGTAACTCTATGAGATATAAGGAATATGAGGGACCCTTCATAAACTCCATATGGAACGGACTTGAAATTGCGTCAGGAGAGTATTGCAAAATCTATGACTTAGGGCATACTATAGAGTACCTGATTTGCTGAATTTCTCAAGCTTAGTTCTTTGTAATTTTAAAACTTACTAGTGACTTTAAGTTATCGCCAGCAAATCTATAGACTCAAATTAAACTAAATCTGAATTATCTTTGAAATGAAAAACAGCTCTCGTAACTTATGCTGACACACTGGCACGGAAAACTTAGTTAAGACCTGTGAAACTACTTAATGAACTAATTCTAGATAATCTCAATTGTTGACGTATATGTTATTACATCAAGGTCAATTTTACCATATAGACGAAGTTCATCTGTGAATCCTGACTAGTGTATTAACTGGTGAGTATTTTATTGGCTAACACTCCGCTGAGCTTGGTTAGCCCAACATCGGAGACAGGTGTTGAAGAGAGTTGATGAAACTACATATTTTACATTTACTCTACGAATGCCCTACATTAGTAAAAAGGCGCATGTAGTTTTTCGGCAGTTATTTATTTCCTCGACTTTAGGTTGAACGACTAAAAATATAAAAATAAGCTACACGATTTGCCTGTTGTATAAGTATTGATGTGGCGTAATTTTTCGGGAATTTTTTTACTGTACCCCCTTCCTCTTCACGCAACTTATAAATAGCCTCTAGGCTTAAAACTTGTTTTTTATTACAAAATATTGAATTGCGTTGAAGTTATTTTATTTTTATTTTTATTTTGCTTAAAAATTCTAAGTTCAGACTTCTCCGGACCGCCTCGTGTAGCCATACGCACAATTGCATTGGTTGTTTTAAGACTTTGAGTAAAAAGCTTCTGATACTGCATGCATGTTCATGACTCAGACTTGTGCCTACATAGGATTTTAATCAGTATTTTTTATGAAAAATAATCTCCGAAACTAATTGAAACTTAAGTGTAATTAAGTTTATATGGGCACATTTTTCAATTAAGCACAGTTTTAGAGATATAAATGAACCTAAGTTCAGAATTTGTTTACTTTATTAAGCTTCCAAGTACTTTTGATCGCCTATATTTGCAAAACTGGCTAAGGGATGGTTTATCCTGTGTCTTTTCCTTAGAATGCAAAGTCCAACATAAAAATCAATTAAGTCAACCAACATCGAACTTTCATTAGATTCTAGCTCTGTTCTTTTATGTATAACTATGCGTCTTTAATTTCAAAATTTTCCTTATTTAAGGTAAAAATTCAATATTTTGTTTCTTTTATTTACCAAAGTAGTCATTAATCAATTTTGCTTTAATAGGCGGGATGATATTGTAGAAGTTGCATTAAATTGTATAACTAGGGTATTCACAATAAAATTTAAAATATTTCATTTATAGAGCTAACGTGTGTGAACATTTTATTTCATTGAATGTATCATTTGTTTCTGTTATTTTTATTTTTTTTTTTAGAAAACAAACTTGAAAAATTCCAACTCCCGTAAATTGTGAATACCCTAAATTAAATAAATAATTTTAAGCTAATTTTTTTTGAGTTTTCTTCTTCTTATGTAAGTCCTTTTCGCTTGAAATGTTTAGATATGAATGAATTCCTAGATATTTTAAGCTGAATTTCTATATTTTCTTTCAATAGTTCAGCTGAATTCTTTATGGTTTTTTAAATATCAGTTGATTTTTTCATGTTTTAAATTTGGTCCCTGAATTTACTTTTAAATAGCGTTTTATATGCAAAATTTCAAGATATTTTTTTTTTTGAAATACCGTTGCAGTTAAATTTTTAAGTGGGTTATAGTTCCAGGCCTTAGAATGCAAAATATGTTTTGGTTTTTTTTTTTGTTTTTGAACGCAAAATGCAACAAATTAATTAAGAAAAATTAAAAAAAAAAATTAGTTCATGTTGATGATAATCATTTAACTATTGCTTTAGTATTCTCTATTGTTGTTGCTGTCGGTAGTTGTTGTTTTTTTTCTTTTGTAATGAAGCCAATTTTTGTTTTTATTATTAATGTGAAAATGGAGCAAATTATGACGTTGTTAGGAATTTATTTTAATTTTTAATGAAACATATTGTATTTTGTGAATATTTTAGATGAATGCTATTTTGAGTTTAGATATCCGATACTCATAAAGCTTTTGGGAATATTATAAAAAACAATAAAACTGACCTACAAAGCGGTGCTATATTTCAAATATATAATATGTTCTTTATCATGGAGAGGTTGAAATAAGTCGGCAAAATTTACAAAAATTTCAACTTTAATTTCAATTGAAATTCACATGATATTCGCTATATTCGGGTGATTCGCAGAAAGCCAAAATTCAGGTCACTTGGGCACTTGTAATTTATTTCAATTCGAAACTACGACACTCTAAAAAACATTCGTCAACTTTTAAGAAGAAATTTTCTTATTGAAAAATCAGACGTAAAAGTAAAAAAAATTGTAAGAGTTTTAAAATGGATTTTGAAGACGAAGAAATAATTTCATTAAGAGTTGTCAAAAACATTCGAAAAAATTGATGTTCATAATATAAATGTTGGCCAAATTCGAAGTCTTTGACATATTCAACCTTTAAAGTTAGAGCTAGTTTTTGTTTGATTTACATTTTCTTGTTCAGCGACCCCGAATTAGTTAATGGATATATGATTTATTGAGCGACAAAAACTTTGTAGGTCAGGGTTGTGAATGGATTCTGCGTCAAAAATTCGTTGTCCAAATCTTGGAAATTGATGTAAATGTTAGAGCCTTTCTGATAGCATCCACATTTTTGAGCACATTACATTTACATAGATTTGAGGGATATTTGAACTTGATTGCACTAATGTATGTATGTGAATATCTCTCGAAAAAATTCTGTTCTTTTTTGAAAATTTATTTCTTATTTAAAAGCATCTTATGTATAATTCCTAACACGTACAACATTTACTTTGGTCTATTGCAGAGAAAAAATTTTTATATATTTTTTAATAATTCTTGCTATTGTTGCTATTGTTTTTGTTGTATAATATTTATTTATTTAAGTGTTGATTAAATATTTTATTTGTTGCTGTGGATTAAAAATTAAATATGTATTTTTTTTTTTTGGATTTTTTTTTAAATTTTCACTGCTTTTGCATTCCTTGTGAATTGTTAATTTAGTAAGTTATATTTTAGTTTGTTAAATAATTAATTTTTTTTTTGAAATAAAGATTTTTTATTTATTTACACTTAGTAGAACATGATATATTTCAAAAAGTGTCATTACCCCATATGTATTTTATAATTTTTTAAAGTCAATATCTCTAAAACCATGAAAATATCTTTAAAACAGACCAAAAAACAAAGAACAAAAAAAAGATTTCTCTCACTTCATTTATTAGGTTTTATAGCATTTTGATAGAAAACTTCTGGCGTAGGTGAGTTATAGGACAGGAAATTCTATCTCTAGCAATTAATGAGCTAAGATGTTCTAAAGGCATCATGTTTTTAATTAAACCTATACCACTGCGTATTTCACGAAATCTTTCACTACCATGGGGATTAGTTAAAATTAAATGCTCTTGAGTTTAGTGTGTAGATTATGACTGACTACTTCACGAAATATAGCGTTAAGTGTTCTTTAGAATTGATTTTTCTAAGCTTCGCTTAGTCTTTATGGTTAACTGTGGACTGAGAAACATTTTTATCAGGACTTAGCTTTGGCAACTCTGATAATATTTTTGTATATTTTCAAGCACTCTCTACTTTTAGACGAGGCTTGTGTTAGAGTGACCTTCTTGACCTTCTCAAGGGCCTCAAAACCTCACCTCAAAAGCTCAAAAATATCGGGGGATAACTAATTCGGCATATAAGTTATAATATTACACAGGCGAGCTGAAAGCGCATTTTCTCATATACATAGGGCTACAAATGTCTGATTGAAAAACCTCTTCACTAATTTGGCAATAACGTTCAGTTTTTAATAAAATGTCTTATCAAATTTATTAATGAAAAACCTATAAGGTTAGCTTTGGAAAAATCCATTACATTGCAAAAACTCCTATCGTTACCAAAAAATTACTTTCGATAGTGTGCACGAAATTAAAAATGTGAATCATATTTTACTACTAAAAAAATAAAGAACTAATGAGTTCATATAAATCGTTGAAACGATGTGAGAAAAATTTTAAAGTTTATACTCGAAATGCAATAAGTCCAGTAAAGTTGTTGATAGAAAAATAACTAAAACTTTAAATAAAACAAAGTAAAGCATAAGAAAAAAAGCAAATATGTTGTATTTTTTTATTTGAAACTTTTATTTATAGTAAAATGTTATTTATTTAAATGTATATATATTTATAGAAGTATGTAAATTATGTTCTAATTTATTAATTAATAAAGTAAAACGAATTTAACCAACAATTTAGAATAAAACATAATAAAATCGTTAAAAATAATAAAAAAATTTTTTACTAATATGTTTTTTTTTTACTTACATTTATATATTAAAGTAATTGTATTGTTCAATAGAAAAATAATAATTATGATATTAAGATTAATATAAAATGTATAAGATTAAATTCACTTAAAAATTGTTTATTTTAAACTTAACAGTAACATTAAAGTAAAAATAATAATAATCTAATATTAAAAATTTCTTTTTGAAAGTTTATGCATATTTTTACAAACGAATAAATTTGCATTGCAAAAATTAAGTTTAAAAAAAAAAAAATCAATTTTATAATATAAGATATTGGTATTATACATATATAGGCAAAAGAAAAACGAATTTTATGAACCATTTAATCAAATAAATTATTAAGAAGAAGTTTGGAAAAAACATGTGTATACATGCTGTCATTTAGAATCTAAATTGTTTTTTGCTCCATGTTTTCTAAAGTGAAATGGCTGTTTTTTTTTCATTTTTTCAGTAGAAATATTTTCAAGTGTCTTTGGGTTTCATATAGAAATGCACTTTTAGCGTAAAATATTTGAAATAAGGTAATTTTTGGTAATTTCTAAAATATTTCATGTTCTCTTTAAGCTTAAAAAAATATTTTTTAATTTTCTTGTAATTTTCAAATTATTATGCATAATTTTTGAAATTTGTTTTTTTTATTTTCAAAATTCCTGTTTTATATTTTCTGTATTTGTGATGTATTGTATTAAAAAGTATTTCAATAAACGAGAAACTTCCTTTCAGTTTGTTAAAATAATTTTTCCACAAAAAAAAAAAAAATAAAAAAAAATAGAAACAATTATGCAAAAAACTATAAAAACGTTAAGTATAAATACTATTTTTTTTTGTTGTAGTTTTGTTTTTGTTTTTGAAAAAGTAGTGGTTTTTGCTTTGACAAATATTTTTTTGTTTGTTTTTCTTGTTCACTTAACTGCTATTGTTTTAGTTGTAGTTGTTGTATTTGTTTTAGTTTAAATTTTTCTTAAATTTAAACATATTTTGTTGTTAAATTAGTTTGGTTCTATTGCTATTTATGTATTTACTTAATAATTTTCACTTATTTTTTAAGAATCAACCACAAAATAAGGAAATTTTAAACAAAATATTAAGAATAATAATTAAAATGTAAATGATTTTTGTTGTAACAATTCATAAAAACTATGAAAATAGGCCGCAATGTTTAACAAAATTTTGTAATTCTCTTAGAAATTTGTATGTGGAGTATAGCAAACATAATCGTAAACAAAATTTATTATATGTCTATGCTGACATCAGTTAATTGACAATCATTCAGACATTCAAATTCAATTTGACATTAAAGAATAATTCAAAATTTCTTAAAAAACTTTTGCTTCGATAATTTTTTAAGTGATTCAAAGCTGTACTATTATTATTCATAATATTCTATGTTCCTATGATTGAAGAGAATATATGATTTTTGAAAAAAGCAAAGCCGGAGTAGGTGTCCCCCGAAAAATGCATGAGGTCTGCTCTTTCGGAGTGGACAGATAATTTATTTAACCAAAATTAATTAGGTCGTATCGACACAAGGATATATCATGGGTGAAAATTTACAAAAGTGAATAAAGCACTGTTGTTGTTAATCGTTAATCATGCGCAAGTAGGTGGAGCTGGCAAGAAATGCAAACTCTATTGCAGCGAGCTGCGCTGTTTGGCAGCTGAACGGTTGGTGGCTTTTCAAGTATGTTTGCGTTGATTTTGGATAACTGAAGCTGGTTAGAGCCCAAGCATGTAGTGGCTAACTTCCATCTGACGCAGCTGATTTGTAAATATGATGGTTTTCACGCTTTAAGCGCGAAAACGACTGGACTACTCTGGTGAGCAGAAAAGTTTGATCTTTTTTTTTAGGGAACTGTAACCAACAAATTAGTATGTATAGCAAATAGCTTTATAATGCCAATGAGAATCTTTATCTACGAATTTTGATACTTTGAAAGCTTTTTTGGAAATTTAAAAGCATTCGTTAAAATACTTGGTAGAATAACATGTGATACAATTCAGCGAAAACATTAAAATGCAAAGTCCTGTAAATACCGCATGAGGCAGTGAAATAAAAATCTTAATGATCAAGTTGACATATATTTAATTTTTAAAAATTAAAAAAAAAAGTTGCATTTGAAAGTTTTGGAGCATATTTTGACCTTTACAGATATTATTGAACTTGACATATACATATGATGGATGTATGGCCATGTAAGTATATATGTGTCTATGGGTCAGTATAATTAAGCGTTCTTGAGATATAGCCACTTGAAAATGATATAAATGATATATTGTAAGTATAAATTGCAATATATCTGAAGAACTAATTATTTAATTATTGAAATTTAGACTTCATTTTAATGACACTGATAAAACCTTTTATGTGATATTTTAATTGTAGAAAGCGAAAAAGTAGCTTTTAAGTTAGAACAATTTTTAAAAAAATAAAACATCTAAACATAGTGTGGCTTCAAAATTTTTTATTATATAAAAAAATCTTTGCTAATTGAATTTAAATATCTCAAATTTGTTTGCCAATCAATTTATAACACGAATGTTTTTGTTACTTTTTTAAACTGCCTTGTTTTTATAAATTAAATACTATTGTTAAGCTGTTCATATTTTTTCGGATTTTATTTTTTATAGTATTAATTGTTATTACAATACCTTAGAATATGAATAAAAAACATCAGTTGTTGAAATTTTCTTTTGTTATTGTTTTTGTTGTGTAGATTGCTATTGATTTATTTGTTGTTGTTTTATCCATTACTATTGTTGTAAACTATTGTATTTTGCTTTTATTTTTATTTAATTATTTTTTGTTTTAAGTACTGTGACTGCAAACTGTGAGAAAAAGTAGTAGAAAAAGTAGTAGTTTCCTATTGAATGCATGTATGTATGTATGTTATGTATGACTGATTGATTGATTGGTTGATTTCTTTTACATATACAATATAATTTTATATTATTAAATATTTAAATATATTTGTAATATTAATTATATTGAAAGGAAAAAAGAAAAAAACAATCGACTGTCGGCTTTGATTGGTTTCTTTGGGGGGGGGGGGGGGGGGGGGGGGGGAGGATTTATGTGTTTTGATTTCTTTTTTTTTTTTTATAAAATATCTGTTAAATTTAATTTTCTGCTGTTGTTGTTGTGGTTTAGTATTTGGGGTTAGGGGGAATTGAAAATATTTTTATATATTTCACAACTAGATATATACAAAATAAGTTTATTTCATTTATGACTTTGCATATTTGTATTTTGCGCAAATATATATAAGATATTTTCTGGCTGTTGCTATTGTATGTATGTTTGTTGTTCTTTCTTCTTTTGTTCGCTGTTGCAGGGTTATGGTTTGGTTTTATTTTCGGCTATTGTTGTTGTTGTTGTTTTTGACTATTGTTGTTGTTATGTATTTTATTCATTATTCCTGGTATCTTATTATTTATATTTCATTTTAATTTTATTTGTATAGAAATTTATTAAAAAAAACAAAAATTATTTTTTTTGTCAAATAAATTTAAAATTGAAATTAAAATTAGCAGTTATTGACCTGTTAACCTTGACATATAAAATAGCGCACTTACTGCTGAGTACACATAGATACAATTATTGGCCGATATTATTAGTTGTTATCGAGTTGTAGCCAATTATAAATGATATATTATTGGTACAAAAATTAATATAATTCAAAAACTAATTATCTGATTTAAATCATTAAGCTTTCATTTTAATTATAATTATAAGTGCTTTTAAATGATAGTTTAGTGACGGAAATCGAGCAAGTAGTTTTTACGTTATAGCAGTTTTTACAAATAACGCGTCGTTTTTAATTTGCCAACCATGCGCTTTTTACCCATGTAGAGCATATTTTCACTTTTTGTGACGTCAATAACTGCAATTTAATGAGTTTTTTTAATCCCTATTATCGGCAATTGCTTGTGAAAATTTTGTTTCTCGTTTTTTTTTATGTGTAAATTTAGTTGTGATTTTGTTTAAAATTTTAAAATTTCAAAATATACTTAAATTATATACTCTTTTGAAAATTAATATGGTGGTTTTTGAATTTATTGTTCTTTTTTTTTGCTTTACAAATACGGTATAGCTAACATATTTTGTCTTATGTACTTAAATACAATATACAAATAGAATTTTTATTTTACCAAGTTTTATTGACATAAAAATCAAAAAAAAGTTTGCATTAAAAAACAAAATTAAAATATCGTATTTACTCGTATAATATGTTAATGTTCTATAAATGATAATAATTACTAGATTTGGTACCAGAGGTCATTGCAACGATTTTTTTTGTTTAGTTTAGTTTTAGTTTTGTAAGGATTTCTTAGAAGACATAGAATAGAAAAATGTTTTGTGTATAAAATATAATGTAATATAATATTGTAGAAGGTATCTGGGTGAATGTATATAAAAAAGTATACTTTTAGTATATATTTTTTAAAATAATTTTTATTTTTTGTTGATTTGTTTTTGATTTCATTTGAACATTTTATGCACTTGTTGTTTTTAAAAAGTTTCTTATTATTATTAATTTTATCATTTTACAGTCAAATATATTCTGGTAAAAGTTTTGTTAGAAAATATCGGTTAATTTAAACAATGTTTTTCCTATTGATTTAAGTAATGTGAATAAAACAATATTTTTTTTTTTCAATCTAAATACTGAAAAAACACTATTCCAAAATAATTTTTTTTCTAAATTTTAAATAAAACTTTTCGAAAGAAAATGCAAATTTTATTGCATGTGCAAAGCTTTCTGAGCTGAATTGCGCATTTTCAAGCTTCGTAAGCTTATAAAAACAAGCTGTATAATAATTATTGCCAAAGATTTGACTATCTATATACATATTTGTTATAAGCAGCTGAGTTCTAAATTATTTTTTTTCTCAAAAATATTTATTAAACAGACTATAATTAGTGACAAATATTTTTTCCACAATCTAAACTTAACATTTATTGATTTTTTATGTAAAAACTAAAAATAATATAATTGCTGTGGCTTTTTAGAAAATTTTAATGAAACGAAACTAAGCTCCATTTCCTTAGAATTTTAAATTCAAGAGAAAAATACGGTATATAAAACTTTAAATTAAATGCACTGTGATTCTACTGTTTCATAACAAAGGACAAAAATCTCAATATTTTTTTTGGTACAGCATTTGCCTTTTTGTTTTTGTCAACGATAATAAAGTAGTGAAATCTCAGTATATTATTGTTCGTGCCTGTATAGAAAAGAAAATTATAGCTGGGCTATATTGAAATACAGTAATTTTTTTTAGATTTTCGAGGACTGAGAGAATGTCGCTTAATCTGGCAACACTAAAATTTGTTAAAAAAAATATAGAAATCATTTTGTTTTTAATTTTTTTGTAAAAATTTAGAACAGATATTGGATTTTACTATCGGAAAAAATATGTACTTTTAGCTTAAACTTTATGAACTAATACAACAAATGTTTTTTAGTTCCTCATAATTAATTTTTGACAAAATAAGACTGCATATATTATAACAAATAGACAAATAAATATTTTCTAATGAAAATGTTTTAATAAATTTTTCAAAAAGTTTTAAGCTTGTAAAACTCATAACTCAGTTCAGTACGCCTTGCCCAAACGACTTTGACCTAATGCAGTTGTAATAAACTTGGAATATGTGTTGATTTAAGATCCTTTAACAAAACTTTTTCCAAAAATGTTTCCCTATTTTTATCATTCAACATAAAATTAAAAATCAAGCAACATTTCAATAGAGTATAATAAAAAAATTTATGATACTTTTACTTTCAAATAATTGCACTATTCATTCAATTGGAACTATATATACAAAGTAGTAGCAAATATTACAGACACTCAATGCCATATATACCCAAAGTCAAAACAGTTAGATGATTACCACTGATCATTTACTGAATTTTTTGGAATATTTTGCACATATGATGAATGCATTATAACCACTACAAGTAAGAATCTAAGGTTATGCTTTAACTTAGCAGTATACCTGCTATATATTACAGGAAAATATTATTTATTCAAAAATTGAAAAATAAAAAAAAAAAATAAAATTACAAATCCGTTTTACATAATTAATGTTGTTTTTACTACGTCTTCATCACATCATATTATTATATATCATTTGTATTATTTTGCATTTGTATTATGTACTTGCCTATTTCTACAAATATTGTTACATACATACGCGTATTTGAAATTATTTTTTATCATTATTATTATAATATTTGTATTTGTAGTCAATCTTTTTTCTCTCCGAAAATAAAACACATACCTGAGGGATTATACACTCTATACATCTCTATATATCTGCTGGTTCTCAACATCTGACTTGAAAGTTATCAATGTCTGTCTGTCTTACATTACAATTTCTATTCACTTTGTAAGCAAATTATTATCTATGCGGCATGCTTTCTTTCTTTCACAATAGTTACGGGCACAACATTGTGAATATATGCTGTCTTATGTATATAAGTGGCATATTCACAATGTTGTTTGGAATGCCTTTACTATTTTGTTTAAAATATTTTCTTAAACAAATTATTCAGTTTTACCTCCTCCTCCTTGCTGTACGATGAGTGGAACACTATGAAACATTTTTTTGGTATTATATATTGTCAAAAAATTGTAATATTTTGAAAAAAATAAAAATATATATTATGTTCGGATAGCTGAATATACTACATATAAAAGTATTTCTAACCGAACGATGTCATTTTTTTCGTAAATATATACAAAAATTTAACAATTTATATATTTGCTGTAGTGCTTTTGGACTTGGGAACGCTATCACTTTTTCAGGGAACTTGTTATACGTTTAAAATTTCGTATTGTCATCATACAGGGCTTTGAGTTTTTAAGTTACAATGTTGCCAGCTTGCGAGAAAAATCGAGTTTCCGGGATTTTTTCCACGTTTAATAATTATTAGAAAAATCTTTGCAAGCCTAAAACAACTCTCGCAAAATCACGCAGCGCTCGGTTGCTCCGATACGCAGTTCAGAAATAATTGTCGAAATCCATTTTTTAGTAAATTTTTTTTTTCAAATTATATTAAAATTTGTATAATATTGCGCTTTCTTACAAAAATTTAATAAACAAACAAAAAGAAACGTAATTTTTTTTTAATAGGGCTGCTATGAGATTCTTGTAGTAATTTCAAGATAGATGTTTTTTAAGGTTAGCAAAATACTTTTTGTTTGAACTCGGATATTTAATGTTAAGAAGTTCATAAAATAAGACAAGTAAACTATGTGTGAAAGTCCCCTATAGGGGGGTTTGAACCAAAACCAAACTCCCCCTTTTATTTACTCCAACTTAAAATGATTTTTTCTTTGATTTGATTAAAGTCTTTTGAGAAAAGTAACAGCTTTGATCCAAAATCCAAAAACTTTTTTTTACCAACATTTCTTTGTGTTCTATCTCTAGAATTTCCCGGTTACCCTCTATTCTTAAGTATAGCAGTAGTAGTTCTTGTTGTAGTTGCTGTTGTGGTTGCTGTCTTTTTTTATTGTTATCTTGAACTTTATTATTTTTAGTATTATATTTTTAATTAAGTTTTTATTTGAATTTTATTGTTTCGTACGTCCGTCTTGAAATTGAAATTATCGTATTATTTTGTTTTTCGAAATAAGAGTTCTGCAAAAAAGTGAGCATGATAAAAATCAATTAATTTAAAAACAAATTATAACGGATCGGAAACATTTTAATATTTTGCTATAATTTTTTTTAAAGAATTAAATTTTTATTATTATTGTTTCAAATTTAATATAAACATTACATAATTTTTTTATTTATATTAAAATTTTATTTTCTTTTTTTCATGTTTTTAATTTAGTTCATTTTTTTTTTGGAATTTGGTTTTAAATTTTTAATATTTTTTTTTTTTAATTTTCCCTATTTCAATTTTATTTTATTTAACGAACATGTTTCACCATTTTTCCACATAATTGCACTTTTAATTTTGTTGCTTTTTAGCTATAATAATTTTTAACTTCTTTTTTTAAGTTTTTATTGGTATTAAAATATAAGTGTTTTTATTTTTTATTGTTTTTGTTTGTTCTTCGCAAAGTTGACTGTTACAATATCTCTGTTAGTTTTCTGATTTCTTATTGCATATCCTTTATAAATGTCTGAACATTTGTATTTGTTGTTCTCCTTGCTGTTGTTGTTGAAAAGTTGATCAATGTGCGGGCATTATCTAACGCTGTTTAACTGTGTGTGATCAATATATGTATAGTACAAAAAATGTTTTCTGTTACGTTTTATTTACTGACGCCTTTTTTTTAGCAGTTTTTGAAAGATTTAAAAAGATAGAAAAGGAAAAGTTGTATGATTTCAAAGTCCACATATTATTTCCTGTTGTTTCCTATAGCTTTCGCGAGAAAATGTGAACTCAGGATAAAACTATTTTGAATTGTGATATCGCTTATGACGAAATTTGTTTATTTTTCGAATTCAAAAATATCAAAATAAATTGTACGATTTCAAAAACAAAAAAAAATTTTTTTTTGTTTCCGAAAACTTAATTTCGTAAGGGTAAAACTTATGTTGAAAAATGACTTCCAAAAAACTACTCAGCCGAACCGTAAATTTTTCAACAGCCGAATTTTCAACAGCTCTTCTCATAAATTTAAAAATGTCACCATTAATTTAACTTTTGGAGACTGTTTTATTAATATATTTTATCAAAACTTAATTTAATTCTTATGAATATAGCAAACTTTAATTTTTTTTTTAAATTAAAAACTATCGAAGGTTTTATGAAAAAGTCTGCATCAAAAAAAATTATTTGTTCAAAAAATTATATGAAATTTGCTTCCGAATTTTTTAAGAAAATAAATTCTTATGTGCAAAATAATACGTTTTTCCTTGTTTTCCAATGTTTCATTATGAAATTTGCTAAAAATTGGTAGTTTCTTAAATTCATTAAAAGAGCTGAACAGTACTATAAGTATTCTGTTAAAATTTCAGGACGTCGGAAAGTTTTCGCTGCAGTTGAGAAATTGTGTGTCTGTACTTCACAGCTCTCATATAAAACATAAGGAAATGTAGCCTGAGCATAAAGTTGTAAAAACATTATTTTCTCTTTTGAGTGCCCCTCTGCATTCATCGAAAGATTTTCAATAGAACATGATAATATTCGGAGATGTTTTAAAAAGTTGTCAAAAGTATTTTGCTTATAATTTTATTTCATAGCAATTTTTACGTTTTTAACTCAAGACTCTTCAAAACTGACTGATTCCAGATTTCATGTTTTGTATGTGCGCTTTTTCTTTCCGACACAGAGTTTTTCGAAATCAAAAAGAAAAAAATCGTCACATTGGCCTGAGATTTTCATATGAACCTTGATTTCAAGTCTGGCGCATGTGTAGAAATAATTTGTTTTTGAAATATTTTTTAATTTTGAGCTTTTTCAACACTATTTCGCTTATAAGTTTTGAAGGGATTAAAAATGCTAACTAATAGAAAAACATTTTAAGTAATTTTTGAATTGCAGTTAATTAAATCTTTCAATGGCACTAACAGGCGTTCCGTAACTATTTCCACCCAATTTTTTTATAATTTTTTTAAGATCATAATCACTTCTGGTAAGTGTTTTTTAAATTAAAATGAATATTTTTTTTTATATATATAAGTTACAGTATAATTTTTACCAAGCATTTTGCTATCCGATCATAATTTGTTTGATTTTTTTTTTTTTTAAATTCTATACTAAATAAATTTCCAGTCGTTTTTTTAATATTTTTACTAAAAATTTAATAATTTTTTTGTTTTTAATATTATTTAAATTTTTTTCTTTTGTTTCAGAAAATATACATCAAAATTTTGGATTATAAATCACAGATAGTGTTTAATATATATAATAAATATGTTTTTGTGTTTTTGATTTTCTTACTATATATTTTTTTTTTAAATTAAATTGTTTTTTTTTTATGTATCAATAATGTAAAATTATTATATTTATGCATTTTCCCAAAATGATGTATGGTTTTTTGTTTTTTTAATGTGTCTTACAATTTTTAATTTTAATTTAGCAACTTATCCCTTAAAATCGAATAACTAATAAAGAACATGCGGCTAAAAATATGCAATACAAACAACTATTGAAAGCGTTGTGTAATTCTTATTAGTTTGTCTATGAATTATATTGCATACTTTTAGACACTTTTTTGTATACGTTTTACTGAAATGAGTTTCCAGTGTGTAGCGATTCAATTTCAAAGCATTTTGTGTAAAATTTTTAAACATCAAAATAATATTAAACTTAACTGGCATTAACATAATTTACAATATATTTAATTTTTTCTAACGAAGACCATAATATTACAAGATTTTGATTTTTTAAGCAAATTCTTATATAATTTTTTTTTTTTTTACAAATTTTTTGTGATGTAAACTAAAAATGACACATATGTTTTACTTGCATTGTACATAATTTTGACGTCTTATTAAATCTATGACCAAAATTTTTTTTTGATTTAGATTTTTTTGTTAAATTTTTGACACTTACTCGCACACAAAATTCTTATTTATTAGGTACATTTAAAGTTAATTTATAATTTTATAAATATGCAAAATGGCTTTAATAGGTTTCTTAAAAATATTTTGTTTTCAATTAAAAAAAAAAAAATAATGTAAACGAAAATAAAATTAAAAAAAAAAGAAAAATAGTAACCAAACCACTTACGAATTTATACACACACTTGTCTCAACTGTTATGAAAGCGTTTGCCTAAAATCATGCTATGTTGCCTTTCTCTATTGACTGCTTTTTGGCTAGTGACGATTCTTAGTATATTACATTGCATAGTTTTAGTGCGCTCATTATTACAATTGTAAAACAGTTAACACATGTGCCTATATAAAGAGGAAAATGTTTAATTTTTTGTATAATTTTGTTTAAATCGAAAGTTTTTTTTTTCATAATTCTGTTTTTGTTTTTCTTTCTTTTTTCTTCTGACTCTATTTGATGATATTATATTTCTTTTCTTGAGGTATACGCGACGTGAAGACACACACATACATACATAAATAGATTAAAAAATTTATAAGTATACGTTTACTTTACAATGTAAAAATTGTTTTTTTTTTGTTTTGTTCAAGATTTAAGTTTATCTAAAAAATGTGTAATAGTATAATTTTGCCAAACATTTAATTTTGCTTAATTTTTTTTTTCAAACATCAAAACATTTAAATATTTTATGTAATTTTGAGTAAAGTATATATGTTAGTGTATATTTTTTTTTTGCTAAATTATTATTTTAGTCTAAATTGGTATGGTCACGAGTTGTTTTTTCATAATGTTTTTTTAATCTTTTTGGAACATCAAATATATGTATTTTTTTTTTTTTTAGTAAAAGTATTAGAATTTATACATTCAAATATGTTTTATAAATTTTTTTGTCATCTAAATTTTATATATTTTTCTAAATAAGAAAAAACCTCAATTTAGTCAGTAAGAACTCAAAACTACTTTGAAAAACATCGAAAGTTGTGTTAAAAGTTATTTATTTAAAATTTAAATGCAGTATCATGTGGTTGAGTGTCTTTAGGTAGAAGATGATTAAGGTTTGAAATGTAAATCAGAAAAATAAATGCACAAAATTAGTTCAAGTCTATCCTCCCACATGTACATGCTTTGGATATACATACATATGTAGCACTCATCATAGATATTATCACATATACATATGTATATCTGGGGTAACTGATTTTGGCGCAAGCCGCAAGTGTGTTTGTATACAAAACTGACTGCATAGAAGTGTGTGTTTGGGTGCTACCACGATGTTCTTTACAAGTTGCTAAATACGCTGTCATCAGGTTAAGTTATTCTACAACATGTAAACTCGGACGTTAGGGCGTTAGGCATAAGCCGTTGTGATGAAAACTAACTGAGAAGTGTCCACTGCTTAAATTACTAGCAGATAATCTCGGTTTCAGCATTAAATTCAGTAGAAAATATTAGGTAAATTTCCCTAAACGCCGTTTTTGAAGCAATACGAAGGAGATCATAGACAGTTGATGGTACGAAGTCACACTGAGCCTAGCTGGTATCGAGGCGAACTAACCACAAATACCATTGTAATGTGAAGTGCGATGATAATCTTTCAAATATTAATTCATGCTTGCTGGATTACCAAGAAGAAAGTCAGACTACGCTGAAGAATTTTTAATGACATCTCAATGAAATCCCGAAGGGATATCGATGGGACTAAAACTAATCGTTGCTGTGAGTTTGGTAGTAACTGTACACTGAATATTTTCCTTCATGAACAATGTTCTAGGTATTCCCTGCCTTATCACAAAATGCTTTATGAAAAGTTGAGCTAACATTCTTCGTACAAGCTCCTATTGAATATTCTTAGTTTCATTAAAGAAACGAAAAAACTCAATAGGGAGTAAGTGTTTCCCTTTTTTTATATTTATATACTCTAAATATTGTAGAAATTTGATAAAATTCAAATCTATTTGTTATATCTCCATATCTGCAGAATCGATTTTAAAGTTTTTTTTTATAGTTTATTAAATTACATTTTAAATTTGTCGAAATTGAATCGATTGAGACCTTTCAAACTTGGTATTTTGAACAATTTTGTCTTAAAATTTTCCATTGTAAGAAATCCCAATATTTTTGTTTTACACTAGAGATCAACCACTTGATACTTTATAAAAAAAAGCTAAACATTTTTTTCTAATGTTTTTCATCATAGTTTTTTTTAACAAAAAAGAAAAAAAAATTTATATTAAAATTTTAACTCAATTTTTGTTATATATTGAAAATGCATAACTATAAAATCTTGTGTGCAAATTTTTTTCTTGACTTTTCTTTAGTTTTTGAGAATGTAATTTGATTTTTTTTTTGAAATAAATTTATCTTGTATTTTATCAACTGTTTTAGTTTTCACTAAAATATGAAGGCAGCTTCGTTCAATTATTAAATTTATATATGTTTTTGTATGTACTCGTATGTTGCTGTTTTTATTTATTTAAAAAAAAAAAATAAGAAAATCAATTTTATTTCAAGAAAAATTTAATAAAAAACTTAACTTTGCATAATTCCTGGTTATTGTAGTTATAGATGTTTTATTGTTTATTTTTTCTTTGTTGTTGTTCTAGTTGTTTTATATTTTGATCGGATATTGGTAAGTTTATTGTTGTTGCGGTTGCTGTTGCTATTGCAAGTTGTAACAAATTATTCTGTTGTAACTATTGTTGCTGCTGGTGTAGTTGTTGTTGTTGCTTTTGCTGTTGCTATTACGACTGACTGTATTGCGGCTGTTATAAAGTATTTACTGTATTATCGGTTTTATTGCGGATTATTATTTTCATGAGTATGATTTTTTGTTAAAATTAAATTTAAAAAATTATGATTTTGAAATTAAACAATATGTTTAATAAAATTAAAATAAAATTTAGATATTTCTGTTACAGTTTATTTATTTTTTTTTTGTTTTTTGTGTAAAGTTTTCAATATTGTTAACAACGTATTAAGTTTTGCTGTTATTTAGTTTAATTGGAATTATTGTTTTTGCATTATTTTTGTTTTTAAATTATTGTTGTATTGTTGTTTGGTACACGTAAGCTTCAGTGATAAATGCACAATTTGAAAAGTTTTTAAATTAAAAGTTTCACGCATTTTTTCTTCGAATTGACTGAAATATCAGTGTGATGTAGCTTATGTTATTCGGATCAAAGGTCATATGGACACAAGATCATTTATGCCTTGGCTTAGAAGTTGTGAGGCATCAAATATCAATGAATAATAAGTTGTGATCCACCATATTTCTGAAACTGTCCTTAACATAGTCTTATGCTTTTGTAGATTTATGATCAAGACGAAATAATACGAGATCATCAAAATTTCAGCCTATTTGCCCAGAAGCCATTATTCGAACAATAGACTAAGACATTCGAGCTTCCGTGTATTTTAGCTACACACAATTTTTTTAACCAGACCAATCCAAAGGACTATTCTAAGACTTTTCTTAGATACAAGCAGAATATTTCAAGACATGATCACTTCTAAAGCATTCATGATTTTAAGATTTAAAAAATTTTCAAATTGTTGCACCCTAAACTTTGTTAACCTTTACATATATGCATTTATGTATATATGTTGTTGTTACTGTTTTTGTTTTTGTTGTATTTATTGTTTTTGTATAAGTGCCTATTTGTCGATTGTCAAAAAACGAAACATAAATACTTTGATATATGTATATACATATATATATGTATGTATATCTTTTCAGACTATTATATACTGCATACATACATACATATGTATTATGTATTTTTGTATATAAATGAAATGTAATGTTTGTTTTTTTATGCAGAAATTTTGTTTGTTTTAGTATATACATGTGTATATACTATATGAATATAGCATGTATGCCATCGTATATAAATTTTTGTTTTATTATTATGTACAGATCTTTCTAAGCATGCTAGTTCTAGATAAAAATAATTTTTTCTTCAATCTTGCATTTTGCTATATGTATTAACGTGAGTTTTCTCTTGTGAATTATATAGCATTTGATGAAGGTTTCATGTTGTATACTCGTGTCATAAATCAGATAATTTGTTTTACTTCAATTTGTTTTTCATTTGCAAATCGCCACATTTCTTTTGGTTTTTATATTTTATCTTATACTGCTGCTTTTTTTTTTGTTTGTTTATATTTGGGTTTTCTAATTTTCATGTAAATTTTTACTATATGTTAATGTGGCAAAGCCTACATAGAACATCACACTCGATACCTTGCTAATTTTTACTCGAAACTTGTATACTAACATTTTGCATGAGCGTACCAATATATCAATAACACTGGGGAAATCTTATATGGGTGACTAGAGAGTTTTGCTTATTCTGCAAGTTTTCGAGAATGCTCATCATATGTTCTCGCCTTAAATGCAAATCAGGACATATGATTTTATTCACAAATCTCAAAAACTAAATTTCTTACCTCTAGACACCATCATATATACGAACACTAACAATATATTTCCCGCTTTGATAAAAAATGGATCTTATTTATGTACACGTATGTGTTATATACTATCAATAACTCAGATTGTGTAACAATCCCCCAAAATTGTCCAATACAAAATGACTGCCTTGACAATTGTACGATGTCGACTGGTTTATTGACGCTGTGTCACTACTGCCGCCGCCTGACCAATGCATTTGCTCTCTTTCTCTCCACTCCATTGTGTCCACTTTCATTTGTCTCTATAAATTCTCTTCACTTTCTTGTTCGGCTTTGATTTGATCAAGTTTCTCTTGCAATATCGACATTACCCCACTTTGTTCAGCTTTCAGCGGACCACCACCGCCACCATTAATGTCGCTACTATTGTTGTTGTAGTGCTGACTAGAAAACTGCTCATTGGTCAAGTTGATGCCGCCACTTTTTAAGCTGCCACCATTACTACTGCCACCATCTGTATCGGAATCCCGTGAAGTCATGCGACTTCGCTCTAAAGCGTGTCGTTCTCTCCTTTCCAATTTGTCACTATTCATCAGCGCCTTATTGTTGTTGTGTTCGGTGTGCTCATCTGTCTCACTAACGGATGCATCGCCATCACCCTCCATATCACTGTGCATTGGACTGCCACGTTCTCGTTTGATATCAACGCTGCTATATGGTGGAAGCGGGCTGCCAGATCGCTTTAATTGCGATGCACAGGCAGATGAGGTGGACGATGTTGCCGAAATGTTTGGCGTTATATAGTCTGTACTACCTCGGTTATTGGTGAATGGTAGCGGCGTCTTCTTTGTTAGCAGCTGACCCAGCAGTGCATCGCTCACGGGCGGTGGTGCCACATCGTTACTCTTTCGATCAAGCCTTTGGCGGATAATGCCTTCGAGGAAACCACCACCATTTTCAGCGGCTAAGTCATGTGAACTTTTATAATTCAACGCATGATGATTCTGTCCGGACATTGGACTAGCAATAGGACTGGGTCTGCTGGACTTCATTGAGCTACCAGCCGTACCAGGCGCACCTCGCATTGATTTCTCTTGATAACGTTGCATGTGTGACTTCAGAATTTCAGCACTGACATAGGGCAGTGCCGAAGTGGCAGCACTCGCAGATACAGCATTGGCACCTGCACTGACACCGCTGGCACCACTTTGTGTTGCCGCTCGATTAAAGTCCATTTGCAGTGGACCAAAGGCGGAGTGTTGCCAAAAGAGATGGGGCGCATATTGCAATTGTGCCGCTGTGACACCCTGATCGAACATTGAGAGCTTCATGCCGTTCGGTGAATTGCTTGGGAACGCTGCTGGGTTCGCGTTATTTTTGAGCGCTCCGCTAACTTTGGAAGCGCCCGCACTTGGGTTCGCTTTTGACAATTTGTCTAGATTGTTCGCGGTTCTGTCAAGACCTGGAATGTTTGAGTTGGTTTTTGAAAGAGATGACGATGTACCACCTCCATCGAGTGGCTGTGGCTTGGGTTCACGCTTGCGCGGTCGCATCAGATGTCGTTCCTTGACTTTGTACTCTAGTGTGGAATGCGGTACACCATAGTAACTGCCCGCACGATGCACTGACATTTCACCACGTTGCACTGCCTTAACTGCTTCAACGAGACTATCGCGATCGTAGTTGCGGTACTTGCCACGTTTTGGTCGTGTGCCCTTGCCAGCGGCAAGCGCGGCGGCTTCTTGACGACTTAGGTGATGAGATGAGTGATGGTGATGATGCCCTGGATGTTGCAAATGCGAGTGATGGTGGTGGTGATGAGAGTTGTGAGGGCCACCAACGCCAGTTAGTAGATTGGGTGCTTCACCAAAACGAGACGTATCCGTTCCACCGATGTTTTTCACTACCGATATGCTGGGTTTCTTGTAGTCATTGGAAGCGTTACGCTCTGAGTCAACACCAAGACCCAGCATAGATGCATGAACATCTTTGTTGGCTTGTTCGTTCATGGTTCGCTGAATACTGTTGGCGAACACTTCACGCAGTGAGAAAGAGGGTGGCGACTGCGAATCAGTTCCCATTAGTGGTGGCGAGATAACTGAGATATTGTTGCTCTGATGATGTGCTGCAGTATTGTTTTTACTCCCACTGGCTGCAGCCACAGCAGCTGCCAGCATGGACGTAGCAATGCGCGGAGATTGCGCCGAATGATGAGAGTGCGGACTATCGCCGTTCCGATTCGAGTTGGAATTATTGCTGCAATGCATCGAAGGCGAAACTGCCGAGCTTGACGTTGTCGCCTGACTTAATTGTGCAGCGTTGGCGGATGTCGAAGATCCAGCTACTGGTTTGTAGGACGGAATTTTCAAGATTACCGACGGATCGTCACTAATTTCGTTTAGGTCCAACGATGAAGTAGTTTCAGGCGTGTCAGACTTTGGCAAACGGTGTGAGTAGTGGGCTGATGTCGAAGGAGATGACTGCTGGTGTTGACCACTTATGGGATGCTGTTGTTGATGTTGTAGTTGTTGCAATAACAAACGCTGATCATTTAGGTTATTTGACTTGCCACTACCATTGTTAAGAGTATCACCTGTATTGGAGGGAGGATTGGCTGCACTGGCACTTGCCAAAATGTCTTTCAGATTTATACCCGAATTGATTAGAATCGCACCAAAGAGATCTCGCAGCGTCACTGTCTCATCGAGTTTGGGTTGCAAGGCGGCAGGATTCTGCAAAGCACCAGTTGATAGCAAGAGCGTTTGCAGAAAAACATTTGGGTCGATCATAATTGGCGGTATTTGGGGCTGCGGGGATGGCGCAGACTGTGAAGGTTGTGTACCTCCAGATGATGGTTTTCGCTTAAGTTGTTCACTTAGCGCAGATACAAGAGTTGTTGCAGCAATTTTCGGTGATCCGGTGGCGCTGCTTTCCCCACCCACATCCTCCGCTCGGGTATTGTTCTCACAAAGCTTACGTAGTGTTGCCGTGGCAAGATCATCATATGTCTCAGGTTGTGGTGTAGAAGCGTTACTTTCTTCACCCTCATCACCAGAGAGATCTTTCTCTAGTTCGAGTGCCTGCTGCAGATGAAGCAATTCGGCTGGGGCAGTGGCATTGGCTCTCTTTGCGTCCGTGGTCAATTTATAAACTTTGTTTCGTAGCGTGGAACGTGGTATGTTATAGCAAACGGATGCTTTTCGAGTACCTAGCTTGCCGCTGATTATGTCTTGTAAAGCGTTGTTCAAATCATCGTCAGTGTACGTGCGACGGCCGACTCCTGGGAGAATGGGCGTCGATCGTGATGTCTTAGATCTAAAAATAAAAAAAAAATATTTTTTTAATTGATATTTTTGTTTACGTTTGCAATTTCTCAGGAGACATTTTTGATTCATTCATTTGATACCTTGGGTAGTTTAATGTAATTATGAAACCAAAGATCTAATCGAAAAGTATTTGAAAAATTGCAGAGCTCAACACGTTATAGCCTTGCAACAATTTGAGCTGGTTAAGTCCTAAAGACATTATCATGTTCAGCAGACTCTCTAATTTGGAAATGCATCAATAACTTAGTCTAGAGGCAATTAAAAGTAATTTTTTCAACGTACGATCACATAAAAATTAATAATGGTTCGTAGCTTCTATGCTACTACTGTAAACGTGAATAACCAAGAATACTCAGCGTAAACGAGACGAGAGCAATCAGATTCAAAATTTGTCGTCTCGTCTCGTGACAGTAAGATAATTTTAAGCTATCGTGTCGTTCTCGTATCGGTGAAGGAAGCACTATGTAATTCCAGTAATGTCACTTTTTGCTAAATGATAAATTTAAAAAAAAAAAAACTATATTCTTAAGTAATTAATTAATTTTCTGACAAAAAGCACATGTGGCACATTCCAAAAATCTATTAAAGTAGATATTTCAACAAAACGCCAGACTAACGCCAAAGCTCCTTATGTTGTTCCCAATTTAAACATTTCAGACTAACGCACACATACTCATCCAGAAGGAGAAGCGCTAAGAGCGTAGCTTGATTATTTCATACTGTGTAATGGAAAGGATGTTGCTTTGTTTTTCCCAACATTTTCACCAGTAGAGACGAATTTTTACTCCCGTTCATTTTCAACTTCTGCAAGTAAGTTGCATGCTACGATAGTTTTAGGGGACACCATTTACATGTAGCTACTTTCTTTTATTCTCAAGTCGGGCGCTATCATCATTCATTCTTCTTGTCAATTTGAGAGACAAGACGTTGGGTGCAAGGACAAGGGTTTTTTTTCTTAGTTTTTATGGTACATAAAAATGAGAAGATCCTTAAAATGTAAAGAAAATAAAACTCAAAAAAAAAATTTTTTCAAACGCAAGCGCATTTTGTAATGCAGTATGCAACAGGCTGCTAATCCATGCAAGTACGTAGTGGTGTCACCCAACTACCCACACTTGACATATCTTCTTTGATGCACCACCTGCAGTTTTGGTGTTGGTTCGCTATATACGATACAAACCCATACTTTTCTTGGTTTTTATTTTTTGGAAACCACATTGGGGGTGACCTCAAGTGAGGCTGAGTAGTAGGTTTATTTCTGGTTGGAAGGAGGGTTAATGTGCTGCTGATGCTGCTGGTCCATTTGAAGGACGTATGTATGCACGTGTAAGTGTGCGTGCTTGTGACTTTGTTGGCATTTTTCTTACCATATGTTTAGTTTAATGTATCCTTGTGTGATTTTCTTTTAATTTTTGAATTGTTACCCAATGGGCGCCATATGCCAAAATGCGATAGACAACGTTTGAAAAATTGCTGACTTGGCGACAATGTAGTTATCTTTGCGGCTATGGCTCCGATCTGCTTTAAGTATTTTGATTAAGGCAAATTTTTTATTCTGCAGTTTAAGAATTAAATATGAGAAAAAATTCAATAGCTACATATAGTCGAGAAAAATTTGTTTCATTTTGGAAAAAGTTCCTACTCTTTTTGGGAGCACTGTTAATGAGGTACTGGCTTTTGCAAATAACCACCTTAATACGTATGGAAAAAGTTTATATATGCGTTTTCGGTAGCAATTCGAAAAACGCATGCGATGTATTTTTATATGTGCTTATTTGAAAATTTTTTATACATATTTATTACTGGCTAAGCCTGCGGTTTTGCTCGCGCACTTCCCCATGTACAACCTCTCATATGTTTTACGCATAACTTCATGCAGACACAACTTCACACCTTGATAGAATAGCAATTTAAGTGTTTTTGTTGCATGGGAGGAACCACGCCTCATTGTCCAAGCCCATACACATTTTGCAAGTTGCTTGGCGCAAACAATATGCACTCACGTATCAAGTTTCATAACTTTTGCTGTCATAGATGCCAAGATAAAGCGTTATAAGTGTTTTTGTTGTATGGAAGGTACCACGCCCTGTTGACTAATATCATTTACATTTCTTGAGGTGCTTAGCATATACAATGTTTATTATAGCATCAAGTTTCAAATTGCCTGCTACTATAGATGGCAAAATATACATAAGTATTTTTCATTGAATGCCACGTTTCGTTGTCCAAAACAGTTCAAACTATGTTCCGAACGTTTCTTAAATCGAAGCAAATATAGCGTTTAAATTTGAGCTCAATAGGCTCAGTAGTTTCCATTTCTATAGTTAACATATAGACAGACATTCAGTTTATACAAAATCATAATAATAAAAAGTTTAAAAACTATGGTGTATGGGTGTTGTTTACTTCTTATGCACTTTTTACTGTGTATATACGGGCTTGTTCGAATACCCTTAGTATTTATTTTCGATGTGCTCTGAGTTGACAAGAAATTGCAAAATGTTGTCAGTTTATTAATTCGGTACTTTTCTACACTATAGCTCATTATATGATTGACTTTATATTGAGAACTAAATATTATCTAACCGAAAGTACCATACATTTTCAGATGTAAATCACCTAACGATTATGCAAAAATGAAGCAATAGCAGCTGTAAATCGAAAACAAAACTACCCCAACCGCAATATCGCAAATGATTCACATATATTCACGCTAATGACCGATACGGGTTTGTAAACATGACAAAAATTTCTTTTATCAAACCATATGTTAAAATATAAGAAAGCCTAAAAAAAAGACCATAAAATCTTAGTGGCTCATATAGCTGATAAGCGCCCAAACCTGAAAAGAATATGCCAAAATTAATCAGTTCATTTGTTTTTGTTGTTGCAATGAGTAAATCGCATTGATTCAGTGCTGAAATTTGTAAATACGAAATATGAACTTTCATCGTACGCGACTTTGCCTTGCGGTGATATCGATTAACAAAAAAAAAAAAAGAAGGGAATTAATCAGCTATCAAAATTGAGTTGACACAATCATGGCATTGCTTAATTTTCAATTGTAATTTATAAATTTCATACGTTTCGTTTGCGAATTGACTGATAACACGTCAATGTTATGATGAATCGAGGCAACTTCAGTGATGGTCGCAATATTGGTTCATTGTGCCATTTTTTTTATGTTTTTCGTCACACATTTTGACATGACTTTGATAAGCTGAAGGCATTAAGGGTTTTTTTGTTTTTTACTTTTTTATAAAAATGATTTCATAACAGCAAGTCAACCCACATGAAATTGTGTATTTTTAAAACATTGATATTTTTGTTGTCTTTCAGAATAATAATTTATATATTTATAATTGTAAATTATTATCAAACTTTATTTATTTTTAAGTCAATTATAATTAGCATTAAAACGAACTCTTTCGGACACATGTTATTACGTGGGAAATAGAAATTTGTCTTAACAAGAGAAACAATTGCCAAAATATTTCAATTTTTTAATTTTAAGCTAAACTTCATATGTAGCGTCAGAATACGTGTTCCAAGAAATATTTTTTTTGATGAAATCTTTGACATTTCATTCTAATTGAAAAGTATAGCACTCTAAAAAAAAACACCCTGAACAAAAATCTGTTCAAATGTTTCATGTTTTAGCATTTATCGTTATTTTAATAGTTTTCTAAAGACGCGTACATTGCGCATTGTCCACTATTTGCTTTATAGCAATTCTCCGTTTGTCATCATTTTATTTATTCATCTGTTTGTTTTCATATTTTGCCATTTAAAGCGGTTTTGATAAACTAATCTAAAAATCAATACGGGTGACCTCAATAAAAATAATTGAAATTTTATATTTGTATCTTGCGCTGTGCTCTAAGTTTGTCTTTGCCTGTGTCTTGTGTTCTTAAATTGTCTCTTTCTTTCACAGAAATTTGCAAGAAAAACCACATGCATTAATTTATTTCTTCATAAAATATTTTTTAAATAAAAAATTTTTTGAATTTTTCTTTTTTTGCTTAGTTAACGCATTTGCCAATTCTTTTTTAGTTTGCTATCATAGGAGAACATTTTAGCCCCTTTCAATTGCGTCAAGAAGATGCATTCACATGAAGTCGTAATATGCCATTCATACAAATGTTTAAAATTTCTTTCACATTTCAAATTAATTCTCTGGAATAATGGGCCATTATTAGCCTTATTAGAAAAAAAATCTCATTATCCGTTGATTAACTTAAACACTTATTAGGAAGTTAAATAGCAACTAATTTTTTGAATTTACAAAAAATTGAGCTAATGTTGACTAAAAATACATTGAAAAAATATGACCAACATGACATTGCATTTTCAGTGATTTTTAAAGTTCTTGGATTTTTTTTTTTTAATTTAAATTTCATAAATAACTTATTTTATTTCTTAAGTAACACGTTCTCTGAATAATTTAGGAAATTTGTCTAAATATGAGCATTTCTCTGATGTCGAACGCGACGGAAGTACATTTTTAAAGGGAAATGAAAGTCAAAGTAAAACAATTTTATTTTCTTCTGTTACCTTAAAGAATAGCCCTTTGGTAGCATTATATTTAGTGATAAAGTTGGTGCCAGACGTAGTACTGATTCCAAGGCCATAAAAAAGCAATTCGAACGTTACGAAAAACGGAAGTATTTTTCATGGATATCTATAGAAAAGCAGAAGTCATCGAAACCTGGCAACAATTATTAATGCGACTAATCTTAAAATGTTATGGAATAATATCACTTTTTATTAGATTTCGTTTGAATGAAAAAATTTATTAATTTTTTTCTTACAATGCATAATAATCTATTCGAACGGGACATACTTTTCCATTTTGGTTCTCTTGAGCAATTTTTCAAAACGACTTTAATATATATATAAATAATAACATTTAAGGTGTATACAGTCATTACAAAAACAAATTTAATGTTTATATTTATCGAATTAATTGGTGAGATTAATCTTAACAAAGAAAATACGAAACAATAGATATTTTTCTTAAAATAATATGAAAGTTTTCTTTTTGCTGTTAAAATGTTTTTTCCTGTAAAGGGCGTGACACCGCCCCGTTAAAAACAAAATTTTCTTCTCAGGAATCAGTTTGTCCCCATACTAAATTTGATCGAAATTGGTGGAACGACTCATCGTGGCAACAATTTTTCCCATTAGAGGCGGTGCTATGTCCACTTAAAGCACTTAGAGTCTCTACTAACTTTTTTTTATGGAATAATCTCCTAATCTCTCCTAACCAAATTTCATTAAAATCAGTTTATTAGATTAGCCGTGGAAAGGTATTTTCCTGTTAGGAGCGTGTCACCGCCTACTATTCGAAAGAAAATTATATTGTGCACTGTCGTTTTTCCCAACTTCGCCAAAAAAAAAATTATGCGATTATGTTGAGTTATGGCAGTTAATAAGTGGTTTATCCGTTTTGCAACTGCCTATTTATTACACTTATGTTTACGAACGTGTCCAACTCCAAACAGCTCCAAAACTTAAAATCTTATTCTTTTTGCACACGTTGTTTTTTTTTCAATTATGTACATGAAACTCTGTTTCAACAAACATTTTAACACACTTACTGCTGTTATCAATCACGAAATGAGAACAAATGATGATTTTCTATGTTATTTGTGACATTAGAACATTAGCTGAAGCAAATAAAAAATTTACAGTGAATAGAGATTGGTTTGATGTACTCGTACGTTGCCTTACTTCTTAATCATTATTCTAGCCAATCAGTCGCAAACGTGTCATATTTTATTAATGCCGCTGTAAATGTTAATTTCACCCTGTGTTAAGTAGCTGCAGCTTGCAAATGTCGCTCATGACAAAGTTAAAAAAAAAAAAATGCAAAATCAAAAAATAAAAAATTTCGGCAAAGAACATTCTATTTTTTGAATCTATTATGAATGCATATGAACAAAGGACACGAAGTCCTTTTATATCCTGCTCCTTTTTTTTTGCTGCTCCTCGTTGACTTCCTGGATGAGTGCTTTCAACTGTCTGCTGCAGTTAGAGTCAACATTCTGCTGCAGACAAAAGATGACAAGCGACAAGATATCTAGCGTGTTTTTGAAGTTCATTAGACGAATTTCAAAATCATTTTCACTTAAGAAGGAGACGTAGCATTTTTTGTGCCTGTGATTTTTTTTTCCGGAGTGTTTTTCGTTTTCTTTTTTTACTGACAAAATTTTTTCGTCATATCCTTTGTGTAAAGAAATGCACAGAGGAATGAGTAGTGCGGGGAAAAGGGAATAAAGCCAACGAAATCGAGTGAAGATGAGAAGCTGAAAAAAAAAACTGCAGACCAAGCCAAGTCGAAACTTCAGTTGCTTTATGCAAACCAACCGGAAAGGGACCATTTTTCTCGAGCTTTGTTCTTGTCTGGAAAATGTCTAAAAAATAAAAGTGAAGCATGCAAAAATGAGTAGAGCAAAAAGGTGTATATGAATAGCATTACCATCGTACAAGAAAAATTATGAGAAAATAATTTTTGAGTAAGTTTTTTGATCAAAAAATTCTGTTTTAAATTGATGGCAACGCTAGCTCAAGCACGCAGCAAGACCGAAAAAAAAGAGAACAAGAGCAAAGGATTGTGAAAGAACAGAGACGTTTAGGAGAAGGAAATCCTAGATGTGACGTTAATGACAGCCAGGTGTGCATCTTCGTCGGCTCGCCTGGCAGCAGTTGGACAGACACATAGACGTTTTTTTGTGTGGTGTTTGCATGCCAAACCTGCAGTATAATGCATTTAGAAGTCGCTGGCAGTGTTGCATTTCCCTTTACAGTTTTTTCGTCATTAAAATGTTTATGCGCTTTATTTTGTTTTTTTCTCTCTTCTTTTTGTCCTTAAAGGGAAGTGCAACATTGCAGTTTGCATTTTATTTTTTTTGTAATTTCAAGCGCGTGTCTGTCGAAAATACTCGCGCATAATTGATCAAAATGTTAAAAAAAAAAAATGGTAAATTTAACAAAAAACCGAAATTAAAAAAAAAAAAACGAAAAGTCCCAACTCATTTGTGCATCTTTTGCAATTGCAATTGCATTGCAGTCGTGCATTCTGCCACTGCTGCAATCGATGTTGCATTTTATGGCATGCATTATGAGTACCTATGTTGTTGCTATTGTTTTAACTTTTGTTGTTGTTGTTGGCATTAAAAAGCACGCATTGGGGATTTTATTTTGTAATTTTTTGTTGTGGTACATTTTCTGACATTTTTGTTTTAAAAATTTATACAAAAAACTGGGGTTGATTTTTCGCTTATTTTTATTTGCTTTCATTTGGGTTGCATTTTTTGACGATGCAATTGCAAATTTTGCGCCTCATACCTTTATTAGTCCGCATAAAAAACAAAAAAAAAACCCCTACAGTGTAGAGCAAATAGCGCAGAAAATTGGTGGAGGGGGTCTTAAGTGGAGGAATGGTTAGGGAAAATTTTACTGCAATTTAGTGTTGCTTTGGAATGGGATTGAGAAACAATTTGGCATTTAAAATTTTTTGCTTACCGTAAAAGCTTTGCACATTGATACCGCAAGTGCTGTATATATTCAAAATAAGAAAAAATAGATATTTCAGATCGTTAGGTTTCGAAATAACATTTCTCATTACCATATCCTTTAGAATTAATATTTCACGTTTTCTTTTAGTTTACAAAATTATCTTACATTTGATACCAATAGTATTGATACAGATACAGGGGCTTCAAAGTTGTTATTGTTCTTCATATACATAGACCAAACTTAGGAAGCCGTCAATGGATTTAGGTATCAATTGAACTATAGTTTTAAAAGCTATATGTAACAAGCATGAATTTCACTGTCTTGAATTAAAAAATGCTAATAAAATACAAAAAAAAGTTTTTCTTATATTTTTTAAAAATTTTGCGAAAATTTCTCTTTCAGCCGAAAAAAAAATTTTGATGTTATAGAAAAAAAAAAACAAAGTTTTTACAAAAAAAAAAAAAAAATAATAGTTTTTGAATATTCAAACCAATTTGAAAATCTTTTTACTCAGTGCGATTTTTGCTGAAAATTAAAAGTTTTAGAGAACAAATTGACTATAGGTGAAATTTTCACCACGGACGGAAATACTCTGGCAATAATTTTTATAAATAGAAAATACTATAGAAAGTAATCTCCTGAAATTTCATTACTGATAAAATATCTAAATTGAACTTTTCAACAGATATACATGTGTATAAGATTTAGTGTTAGAGGAAAAACTAAAACTTCAAGTTTGGTGCGCTGGACAACGATGTAATCAGAACTGCATTATCACAACTCCTTGGCTTATCACTATGCGCATACCAAATCGAAATTTGAAAAGACCCACCTTAATATACAATTTTCGAACAAATTGACATAAGCTGAGAAAAGGGCGTTTTTTTTTTGTACAACCTAACTAAGTGATTAAAGAACCTTCGACAGATGCAGCTAGTAATATTGCACTTTGTTCTGAGCGTTGAATTTTCCCCATGAAAACTCTATTTGGCTGCGCCTCTGTTCAGACGATTGTTAACTATTTATTTAGTTTTTGTGACGCTACCGCCCCTAGTAATATGAATGTTTCAAAGATTCTGACTTTGATTTTAATTGTTGTCATTTCAGAATGGGCAACAACCAGTATCGGATACAGCATCGATGATGTACCGGAATCATTCTTTTCTTCGATTGTAACTTTTTCGGCAGCGTCGCACAAGCTCTATAAGACGTCTACTCAATAATTTTCATTATAAGGTACAAGTTACAATTATATTCTTGTATTCAGGAACTTTTACTAATTTTCAAACTGCCTATTCGCTAGTCTCCCTTCGTTCAGATACGGTAGCGCTACTTTAACTAACTATGAAAAATGCCATTTTTTTGGAGCCAGAAAAATGCATGCAATTTCTTTGTTGAGCAAAAATACATAAGCCTTCGTGTCTTTGTACACATACATACATATTTAAGTTCACATGTGTTTGTAAAGGTGGCCCTTAAAAGCAAACACAAAGCTACTGAGTGGACTCTGTTGATTTTTTTTGGAAACAAAACTACTAGAGCTTTGTAGGGATTATATTTTTGATATATGATATTTTTCGGATATTAATCCAAATATATATTTTAACATTCTATAGCCATATGGCATAAGTGTCTTATAGTTCTAACAGACGATTTTGAATAATTACTTCACATATTAATACCCTTAGACCGAAAATGAAGGGCAGTTAACTTTTTAATATTTAAACCATTTTTTGGTCAATTTCTAAGCTAAAAACCTATGTAGTATTGAAATATTGTGAAAACTAAACTTCTTCAAAAACTGTACGATCTGCCGAAGAACATTGAAAATCCATTGTTTTGAGGTACACCCTAAAATATGTGTGCATGTAAAGTACATGTGAGTATTTATTGCTGCATTTTTTTGTTATAAATGCAATTTTTTAAATACCTTTTCGCTCTTGTTTTTTCTATCTCATTCTATTTGGCTGTTTTCTTTTTCTTTTTTTTGTCATTTTAGGGCCATATATATTTCACTTACTCATACCGTAAGAGCACAATGCAATGTCAAAAATACCATACCATAAAAAATTATAAAATTATTTGAAAATAAGTGAATTGCTGAAGGATTTTTACTGTCAACGACTTTTTTTCGGTTCGCTTTTTTCTTCTCTTTTTCGGTGTACGTTTATATTTTCGCACGAAAGCCAAAACGTGTGGAAATGAAAAAAAAAAAAACTTGTGAAAAGTGCAGTGGAAAAATGTGTAAAAAACGTAAAAAAAGCGATCGATATGATGCACTCATTTCTGTCTGGTGCGCAGTTAAAAAAAGTGCGACACTTCGACCACCCCTACAAGCTAACAAACGTCTCCCACTTTTCTCCGGCGGGCCCGCACTCTCCCTTAGCTGCCCATGAGCTTCTGTGGCAATGTGGTATGTTTGGTGCGGCAGAGCGGCGTGTGCTGCAGTTTGGGACATGAAGCACAAGGCGGTACTCAACATTGTTTTTGTCGGAGAAGAGGCACATAATAAAAAAAAACCCCAAAATTGCAACGTCAGATTTTTTGTGAAGGGTTTTTTTTTCGATTGTGTCCTTATGTAATTTTTAGCTATGAAAGCGCTTGAGTCAGCGTTGGGGTGAGAGGATATTACTGAAATAGGGGTATATGAATGTTAGAGGTGAAAATAGGGGACAGTTGGCGTTTTAATTGGTGAAAAAATAATAATAAAACATTAAAGCATGTGAGGAAATGTTAATGGGAATTTTTTTTGTAGATATTAAATATTTAAAACTCAAAAAAAAAAAAATTTAACATAAAATAAAATTTCAAGATTTTTGAGCGGAGAGTTTTTCAAGTTGGAATGAGTCACAAAGGTTAAGCAAAATATTGTTCGTGACGTAGAAGCAGCAATCAAGTAAAAGAGATGTACTGAGGAATAATATTAGAGAACTTTTCTTAAAGATTTTAATGAAGACATAGTGCCTGGATTGTTGTTATGCTTCCTAATACATTCATGCAAACAGAATGCTTAATGATTATTTGACTACAGGTCTTCAGTTCAAGCAAAAATTATAAATGCAGTAATTTCTTCCAAAAAGCATATTTTACTGTACACTCAATCATTTTCATGATTTTCAAGGCCAAACTTTTGGCATTATCTTTTTTGATTCCATTTTGTTGAACACTAGTTAATGTTAAAATTAATGAATGATTCAATTGATATTTAGATTTAACCGAATAGTAGAATTATAGTTTGCAGTGGTAGCATCCTTTTTAGACTAAAAGTTGTTGGAAAGCAACCTAGTAAATGGAACTAAACGTCTACTAAAAATAAATCTCCAAAACATTTGTGTGGCGGAGCTGAGTCTTGATTGAATGTTAAGGGTCTGCGATGAAAAGTAGCTATTAAGATGACTTCTCGGTAGTTGGTAGCGATTGCCAAGCTGACGAACTTGTTCGGAGAGGATCAGAGTTATTAGAGCGAGCTTGCACTCACCACTAAAAGAATTATATAGAGAACTAGATTGTTGAATTTGGAACCTAATCAACCAGAGGTGGCCAGTAACATCTGAATGCGAATACCAGAAAAAGACTAAGGATTTTTTATGGTTTTAAAAAAGGATGATTGACAGTATTATCGTTACCTCGGTGACACAGCGTTTCAAGACTTGAGCATGATAGCAAATATACCATTGGAGAAAATTCCAAGATTCATTCGAACCATCGGATAGTTTCAATTATCCCATTAGCATTTGTTAATTATCACACTTTTCCATTACCAAAAAACAAGAAATCGCTCAAAAAATTTTAGTTTTAGAAAACAAAGAAAATGATTTTCTCCCAAAATAAATGGAAAAATGGTTCAAAAAAAAAAAAAAAAAAATTAGAAAACTAAAATTCCTTTCGAAAAATTGTTCGATGTTTCATATCTTTTTACAGAACTTTTGCTTTGAATGAATTTTCCTTTATAAACTTGAAGCGTAATATATTTATGAAGGAAAATCTACCAAATGCAAAGAAATAATAGTAAATAATTTGAATTTTTCAAATGAGGACTAACCCAAATTTGAAAAAGAATATTTCTGTGTATTTTTGTGCAATTTTGCTAAAATTCAATAGATTGTCATACATATGTCCTGTTACATTTTTATCCCCTACAGTCAGGATATGTTCCATTTGTAACGCATAAAGAGGAGTGGATTCGGTATGCATAGAAAAGTAAATTAAGAAAGATATTTGATTCAATGTAGCCAAATTTCTCACAAATATTAGAGATAACTCAGTCAAGCTCTGAAAAAAGTTGAAGACTCTCGAAAAAAAGGCATGGCATCTAGTTTGAAAGAAAAAACTTCAAAACGGTGAATGATTCCGAGAAGCTATGGAAAAGAGCTAGACGAATTTTCACAAGTGGGTGTGACACCCTTTTAGAAATAAAAATTTAAAATTGCTATATTGAGCGAATTACTTAACCAAATACTTGAAATCAGGATATGTCCTGGACAAGAACTAGGCGAGTTTAGAACATCCCGTGCAAGCAATACATTCAAAATGGTTTACTAAGAGAAGCACTAAAGATTATGTTACCGAAATCCATACAAATACAAGACATAGTTCGATCAGTCACTTTCGGCCTTGTCGAAGATAACACTTTAATTTAGAAATTTATAAGTAACTTAAGCAATATGAGGCACGCAGTTGAAAAACCAGCCTCCCTTTTTCATACTTTTGGACAAACAACGAAAAAAGTTTATCTTCATCTATATTCATTGATAAATTAAAAAGTATTTTCCACATAAAAGCTTAAAAAATTTCTTACTCAAAGCACGACAGATCAGACATTTCAAGTTTTATTTGCGTATGTTTTTGATAAAACAATTTTGGACTTGGCCGGTTTTGATAACAAAGAACTGGACTTCGCCGGTTTTGACATAGTAATTATTAACTTTTGTTTGAAAAAAAAGTGGACTTGGCCGGTTTTGATTCCAAGGCGTTGGACTGGCTTTGAAAGCAAGTTCATAGACTTGGCCGGTTTTGAAATCCATGCATCAAAAAAAAAAATTAAAAAGTGTAGTATTTCTTTCAAAAAAATTTTTTTTAATCTAAAACCAAAGTGGAATGATAAAGCATGGTCTAGATTTTGGTATATGAGAATGTCTCAAAATTTGATTTTTTTTTGACTTGGCCGGTTGTGCAACTGGGCGCATCATATATATGTATGTATAATAATTTTGGGTCACTTTTTCTTTTTCTGTCTTATGTTTGATGCGGTAATAGTTTTCAAACTCATTACGTTCATATATAGGGTGACCTATCGTCTTTTATTTGAAAGGACAGAACTTATGTTTTGCCATCTGCCCTTTAATATTTTTCGTCATAAGCGTGGTCTTAGTTTTTTCATTTTTGAAAGAGTCATGAATCTCAATTTTTAATTTCATGTTCAAGGCCTTTAAAACCTGCTTATATGCGCTGTTATAAGCAGGACCTACATTATAAGAAAAGCCACCAAATAAATTTTTCTTTTTTGATTTTATTTTTATAATTCTCAATAAGCTTATGGGAAATTTGCCTCAAATAAAATTTTCTTGGCACTTCAAAATTACTGAATATCTGCAATACGTGATATCTGATACATGATGTAAGATATTCAAAAATATAATAGTCATTCGTGCATATCAGTGGTGGGCACGTAGTGTCCCTATCCGCCCTCATTGCCCGCACCGTTATTCGACGCACAAGCAATCGAAAATAAAATCGCAGAATTTCAACGCTATCGAGGCACAGCGTTGAATTCAAATGAAAACAAAAACAAAACACAAAGGCAATTTGTGTTTTTTTTTGTGCTGTTGGTGAGTTTGGAAATGACAGCAAAAAAAACTTTAAAATTTTATTTGTTGTTGCTTGATGTTGTTGTTTAGCCCTTTTTTTAGATTTCCATGCCCACCACTGGTGTATATCGTCATTTTTAAATATCAATTTCATGCAGAGAGTTAGTTTCACCTATTCATTAACATCCCCATTTACTCCTATTTATTTGGAAGTAAACGAGGCAGGCCTACATATTTCCCTTGGAAACGAGAATTTCTTTTCTCTCTTTTTTTAGGAAGCAAGAGCGATATGTTGATGCACTGTGATAACGTGTGTAAGAAAGGTGTATCGAAAAAATATAATACTGCGACTAGTGAAGCTCAAAGGAGGTACAGGAACGTATCTATTTGACTAATACGTGTTTTTTTTTGCTTAAGTCAACGCAAAAACAATATTAATTTGTCTTTTATTTTGCTTTGGTCGCCGTTCTCATATATCATGTAAATAAGAGTTTATTTCAGGTGTAATAAACACCCTGTATAGGTGTAAATTAATGCACATTTTTCGACTTTATGCCTTTCCCATGGCATGCAATACAACAGAACGCGTTCCGACGCGACTACAGTGAAATTAATGCATATTTCATATACAACAATTTAACGAGTGTGCCGAACATATACTCACACTGCAGCCAGACAGCCAGGCACATACCTACACCGACACTCTCAACAAGGATCAAGGTGTGATTTTACAACACAACAACAAAAAAAAAAGTGTTGCAAAAGCTAAATATGAAGCTGCAATAAAACACTCGCTCATATTGCCAAAATAAAAGAAAAGCTGAAATTAAAAAAGCGTAAAAGGCAAAAAAAGTGGAAATGCTAAAAAATTGTGCAGAACAAAAACGTAGCACTAAATGCATAAAAGGCAGGTAGTAAGCAAAAAAACAAAAAAGAGAAGCAGCAGTTAAAAGCGCAGACATACAAACATTCAAAAATGAAACACAACAAACATGAAACGGAAGTGTTTACTCCGGCATTGCAAGCGAACATCCGCTGAAATGCGGGATTAAAAGTGGATGCTGCACATTTAAACAAATTGAAATGCAACACTCGACACTCGACGCAGATACAACGAAATAAAAGAAAACGAGGAGCAAACAAACAAAAAAGAATTTGCTCCCAAAATTGCAACAAAACACTGCGCAATTTTTGATTTTTTTTGGTTGTTGTCTACTCATATTTTCGTAGTATGAGGAGCACAGGTATTGGGGGGAATGGGGTTAAATAATGAATCTGTATGTTAATGGATTTGGCTTTGTTTAAATAAAATTTTTATTTTCATTTTTATTGTTGGAATATTTGTTTTTCTATGCAAATATTTGTCTTTCTTTTTTGGTAGGATTTCGCAAAAAGGTTCTTAGGGATCAACGGAATGTGTTCCTTTGAAGCGGCTTAAAAATTAAGCGCTGTTTTAACATGAGCCCCTGCCAGAAATTCACTTGTGTTATTATTCCATATGGATGTGTATTTGTATTTATTAATTTTTTTTAAATTTAATGTTTTGATTGTAAAAAGTTCGCTTGCCATATTGATGAGGTTTTTTTAAAATTCTCAAACAGAAATTATTTTCTTTGGAAAATCTATTTTACCAAAGATGGTATTTCCGATTCTACAAAAAGTTTTACATTTTCTGTTTTTTTGCGATCTCTCAACTTTTGCAAAATGATTCATATTGAGCCTACAATTAGAAAAAAATAAAATCTTTTGATATTTGCTCAACACATTTTTGCACAATTATAGAAGAAGGAGCAACGGCTTAAAAAAGTACAGACATATGAATATATTCGTGATCAGTGTCATCACCAATATCTTCTCGATAAAGCCATTTCCGACTGCTTGCGTGTAAGTCCATGGAAAGACATCGCGCTTAAGGGAAATATGGCGAGCTTATTTATATATAGCTCATATGATTAAAAACGGATCGAATCGGTTCACTGCCACACCTACCTCCCTTGCAATTAAAATATCTACGATGTACTAAATGAGTCATTTATTGCAATGAAGTTAAGTTTTCAACAAATATTATGAATGGTTTGCTGATTTTCCCGCAATTTTAAGCAGAGGTGCACACAAGGATCAGCTGTTTGGGTAAAAAACCCAGAACAATTTTGGGGAAAAAACAAATGGTGATGACGAATTATTTTTTAAGTAGCTGCGTCAAGCTAATTGCATACAAGAAAAAAATAAAAGCTTAAGGAGCAAGTGACTTGAAAGCAATATCACACAAGCAAAAAGCAAGCAGCGATAGCAAACTGAAATTATATTATTTGTTGAAGTTGATGATAAAAATTACACAAACAAAGAGCATGCAGAGATAACGAACCAAACTTATTTAATAATTAAACATTGTTACAATGAACTTTTCCAGTGATTTTAGCAAGGATCAATGATTCTGTAAGTTCTTACAAATTGATCAATGCTTTTTTATTCAACAAACATGACAAAGATAACAAACTTATTTAACTTGAGTATCAGCAAGAGTTGAACGAGCCGTTGTGTTGAAGAAGAAAATTACACTAACAAAAAGCATACGATGTTTGCGAACCAAAATGATTTAGCTCGAATATCAGAGACCTCACGAAGAGCTGGATATTTTTAGTTATTAATGTAAGAACTATACTCATACAATACTAAGTTTACCGATGTTTTTATTTGGGAGTGATGTTCTTGTCAAATAACTCGTTGACTAGTTTATCTCTCTTTTATTAGACATAGCATAACGGAATGCCCAGGTTCAAACCCCAGTGGATATAGAATATTTATTTTTTTTTCTGAATTAAATAGAATTCCTTACAATAATTATCAGGTTAACATGTAACTTGACGCAGGTTAGAGCAATTTCTTTGAGTGTACAGAGAATAAAGCGGAATATGGTTGGTGTTTCGCTTGCTGCGTTTTGCAAGACAAGTTTTGTGGATTTAATTTACTGCGCTCTGTTTGGGTCGATCGTATTGTTTTTACGCATATTAGAAATTCTATAATATCGTGGTTATGTTTGTAACACCGACTTATATTAGTAGATGTAACAGTAATTTGGCACATCTCTAAGGTAAGTGCAGTGGTTCAGGGTTCAGTTCCCGAAAATCGTTACAACAAATCAAAATTTTTTTCCACTCTGCAACACTCGCAAAGCAAGAAATCATTTTTGCCTCTGCAGTGCACCCTCTCGCAAGTTGTCAGCCTTGCTAATATTGAACGCATACAAACCAGGGTCTTCAGGTACGAGTTCTAGTTCAGGCAAAGTAATGCACTTTCCATATTTCTTAAATATCTTTATTTCCTACTCCTCTACTTAATTTTCTAGGGCTTTTTTTTTTCTTCGATTTTTATCCAAATTAAGCTTTCAAAAATAGAAATGTTCGGAGGCCCCTCTTGGCTCAAGCATATACTTAAATATGCATTGCTTTGATTTATGAGAGGATGCCAATTCGTTGAATACTCAAAAATCTGGCGTTCTAAAGACAAACTATTTGGTTACTGTGATAAACAATTGAAGCGCCCAGTTGCAAAACTGGCCAAGTCCAAAAAAATCAAACTTTGAGATATTCTCATGCATCAAAATCTAGACCATGTTTTATCTTTCTAGTATGGTTTTAGATTAAAAAAAAAAATTTTTTTTGGCAGAAATATCACACTTTTTAATTCATTTTTGATGCATGGATTTCAAAACCGGCCAAGTCCATGAACTTGCTTTCAAAACCAGTCCAACGCCTTGGAATCAAAACTGGCCAAGTCCAGTACATCGGTATTAAAACCAGCCAAGTTCACTTTTTTTCCAACGACTTGGAATCCAAACCGGTCAAGTCTAGTTCTTTGGTATCAAAACCGGTCAAGTTCAAAATTATTTTCTCAAAAACATGCGCAAATAAAACTTGAAAAGTCTGATCTGACGTGCTTTGAGTAAGAAATTTTATAAGCTATTATGTGGGAAATACTTTCAAAATTTTCAATGAACATACATTGATGAAAATAAAAGTTTTTCGTTGTTTGTTCAAAAGTATGAAAAATGAACTTGGCCGGTTTTGCAACTGGACGCTTCAATTGATTTTAAGTCTAAAGTTAAACTGAACTTTATGTCTGAGCTTAAATTGAACTCCGATTTGTATTCATAAGTTAACAGTTGGTTTTTAAAGCTTTTCATTATTATCTATTAAATTTTTAAGAATTTTTTTGTTATATTTTTTAACAATTTTTCATTTTTATAATAAAAGCAAATATTTAATGCACTCACCTAGCAGTTGATAATTTCAAGTCACCGCTAATTGAAGAATTCGGTGATGGTTTTGAACTTAGATCTAAAGGTTGTTCACCGGTTGCATCACTGGGACTGGGTGAGTCCTTTGGTGTGGGACTAACTGCGGCAGCCGATGTATCTGAGGTAGTTGGTGTGGCCGAATTATTTTGCTGCAATTGTTGCAGCCAATGAAAATCTGAAAAGAAAGTTTTCGAAATGATGAAATATATTTGGATTTGCTAAACTTTATGCATTTTATATTTGAAACATTGGTTCGGTTACTTACTTGGATACAATTGTCCCGATATACTTTGTATTGCAGCAAATTGTGCTGCCATCGGATTCATTGAGGTCATATTCGCTGGCAAGTCTCTTAAACGTGATGCCAATAGCTTGTTTACATTGACGCGTTGATTGCCAGCTGTTCCGCCCGTACCGCTTTGCACTGACAGCGAATTCGCTGACGTTGAGTTGTTAGCGCCGATGCGACTATCGTTTGAGTCGCTATCGCTGTCAATTAATTGCTACAAAGAGGAATTATAAATATAATGACTCAGCTTTGACATACGTATATGTATTTATGTGTATGTGCATGCAATTGAGACGCTGATATTCAAAAATTTGTTTCAAATTTCGTCCAAAACAGTACTGAAGTTCTTCAAAATCACATGTCAAAATGAGATTTTTTCCAAAATGTTGTAATATGAACAGAATATATGTATCTATATTATGGATATAGCACCTTTTGGGAATCAACGTTTCAATTGTAAGCATAGTTTTTTAGTTGTACGTAAGTAAGTATATAATTTTCAAAAAAACTTAAGCAACAAACTTTATTCTTTTGGCTCTCTTCAAAAAAATTTTGAAATATATATTATATAGTAGTACTATAAACATTTGCAAAACTTACTCTTTGGGCGTGGTCTGCCTCGGACAATGCCGGGCCCGACTCTGCCACTAATTCTCCTTTGGAGTTCACCGTGAGCAGTTTACCGTCTACACAGAAGTAACACTTCTCATTCGGTTTCCAATCGATGGGCTCAGGCGGTGGCGGCGTTAATGCCGTTGAGTCTTCCTCGTCTGGCGGTGTTGCCAATCTTCTTAAATTTGTAATTTTATCACAATTTTTAGAATCGGTACTTAGGACAAGTGTCGACGACTTAAGATTCTCGTTTGTGATGCTGTTGTTGTTTTCTAATTTAACTGATGTGTTGTTGTTGTTGTTGTTATTGTTATTGTTGTTAATATGTATATGTGATGTTGTTGAGTTATTATTACCTGCAAGATAGCATTTGCAAGAAGTTGTTAAAATAGTTATACCAGAATAAATTGATCATATTAAGGCCAAGTAATATATAAAATAGTAAAAAGTTTAATTTCCTACCTTCTTCCTCTTTCCCCTTGATTGTTAGTGATGATTTTAGTGCAGTGTCGACTTTGTCTTCTTGTTTTTGATTTACTTTGATTACTGCTGCTGCTGATTGATCTAGATGATCCCCTACTTCTTCTTCTACAACTTCCCTTTGGCGGTGGTTTTCTTCGTAAAATTGTTGTTTCTGCTGTGTTACTATTTGCTCCTTGATCGCTTCTAATCCTTCTATTTGTTGCTCCGTTTTTATACTGCAATTTAATTTGTTGTCGCTTACGCTTGTCGTCTTTTGCGGCTCGATATTGAGTTGATCGATGGTTGCTGTCAACTGGTCGGTACTTAAGTGGGTTCGCGTTAGTGAATCTTGATAATGCTTCCATTTCCTGCGCCCCATCAACTCCTCAGCGACCCGCTCTAAGCCTGTAAATGTAAGAAAATGTTTAATATTAAACGATGTAAATAAATGAAAAGTAATTGAATGTTTTATTATGATAGCTATGAGTGAGTTGGTGTCTCATATATTACATTCATTCAATCTTAAATTAATTATAAATCATTGCATTAATTATAAATTAAATTAATTCTTAATCGATTCAGTGTAGCTATGATACTAGATAAGTGATAAGATAATTAAACATACATATATGAATTTTGAAATCTTGATTTTAAGCTTATAGCCAAAAATGAGTTACCCATCATAGTTTAACTCTGTCACCAAAATCATTATCAACGCCTCAAATGTTATATAGTTGAAGAACTCAAATCAATGCTTATTTTTTTTCCGTTTCGTGCGCATTAAAAAACGAATTGAAATAATTAATAGCTTGAGTAACAAATGTACCCAATTAAAAATGTCACTCAGAAGGCATATTCTTAGCTCTGGAACTATTTGTAAGGAACGCATTCTTCAAGTGTAAGGCATTGCCTAATGATATATTATTTGTGAAATAATATCTTAGAGACTGGGTATTAAAAATTTACTATGAAATGCGATACAACTTGGCATGCACTTCAGTTATTTAATATGTAAGCAAAGGTACCAATTTTGCGTAAGTGGCAAATAAGTACAAAAAAAAAAACAAAACAAATTTTAGGTTCACTGTGTTCGAGTATAGAACTTTGTGACTTCATTGAAAATACCACTTCAATATTTACAGCACTAAAATTTTTTCTTGAGAAACATAGTACCAGCTAGCGTAGATATATATAGGTGATATGTTGAATAATTGGAAACTATTCTAGATTGTGAAGTTCTCAGCGGCGAAAAAATTTAAGACGATATAAGCCGGGAGGCACTAGCATTTTTAGGCCTCAGACTGGCAAACTTAGCTACTAAATCGAGTTGCCAAACGTTTATCTTTATAATGTGCAGAGTTGGAAATATTATATGCGTAAAATTTTTAATTCACAAATGAGGTGTAGACGATTTTTAATTTTTCAATGACTGGCCCTCTAGCAGACGAGGTCAATGACCGAATTGAGTTGACAGTTGACTGATTTCGAAAACGGCAATTGTTTTCATTTAAACAGTTTCGAAGAACGAGATGATTTTAAAAAAATTATCCCTCGTATGACCAAGGACCAAGTGATAATGTAGTATTTATCGTACGATAAACACTTATAATATTGAGCGTGTAGACACGTAGTCTTCATAAAATATAAAAATATCCCAGCGACAAATCGATGAAGTACTCTGATTTTTCATGTATGAAAAGCTATACCCTTTGTGTTGTAGGTTTCACAAATGAAAATGTTACGGTGATATTTTGTTTATTTGCTTGCTGACTGCCTGCTTTGTATATGGAGCTGTAGGCAGTCTGTTTGCTGGCTGCCTGCATTGTATATAGGGCTGTAGGCAGTCTGCTTGCTGGCTTCATGCTTTGTATATGGAGATGTGAGGGGTCTTGCCTGTTGGCTGCATGCTTTGTATGTGGAGATGTAGGCAACTCGCCAAATTATACAGGCACTTAGTAAGCGATGTTTTAAGGCAAGCTGCCTTTCCTTTGTTACACATTGTATATAGAGATGTAGGCAAGCTGCCAACAAAGCGGCCATCTCTTTGTAAAAAGAATTTACAGTTGTGGTTGGAGTTGTGAGTATTACTGCCTACAATGAGTATAACTATTCATAGATGTTGCTTATACTTATCATATTTGCCGGTGGGATGTGTAAGAAAATTAATGTCTGTCTGTATGTTGATTATAGATCTGGAAACTACTGAGCCGATTGGGTTCAAATTTACAGGCTAACCTTGTTTTGATATCGGAAAGACTCCGGACATAATTTGAACGTTTTTAGCCAATGGGGCGTGGCACCTTCCGTACGAAAAAACATTTAGATAGCTATATCTTGCTATTAATGAGAGCTAAATTTGTGAAACTAGTTACGTGGTTGAATTCGCATAACTTAAACAGGATTGGACAATGGGGTGGGGCTCCAACCATGTGAGAAATTGGGTACATGAACCCAACTGTCTGCAGTAAGGACTGTATAAAGTTTGGGCCCCGTTGTACAACGGGGGGTGCGCGGAAAATACCGCGGGTCCAGCTAGTTATAAAAATATAAATATGATCGACACTAACCGAGAAAACTTGGCGACAACAAGAAGAGAACGATACTGATGCGAAAATTTCTCGTATAAGAACGAGTACGAGACGAACAATTTTTTTAAGTTTGCGGTGCTCTTAAGAAAACGACGTTGAGCATTAAAGCTGGCGGATTAAAGTACAAAAGTAGGGAAAAATAGCGAAGGTGCAACCGTGGTACAAAACTCTCTTAAGATCCAAGAGCTCGTTCTATAAAAATTCGCTGAAGAATATTTTATTCTTTTAGCGCCACCTATGGTCAAACGTTTGAAGCTTTAATAACAATTGTTTTAATGACGTAAAAAAAAAAATGCCAAAATTCATTCAATCTTCATCTGCATAACAAACCCAAATAATATTTCAGTGGGAAGTGAATGCGAAACCCAACAGAACTTTTCCAGAACATCATTTAAATGCGGGCTTAAAACAGCTATTGATTTCTCGGTAAGACAATTTTGCGGGCTTGTGCAATTGCCAAGAAAATGTTATCTTTTCTGTGAAATGCACCACAAAGAATTCGCTGAGACAACACTATTAATCTACAATCAAAAATATTTATTAAAGAGGGTTAGACTCCTATTAAACAAAAACAAATCGAAGTACGAACTGAAACTTCATGTGTACAAAATGACATGCAGCCATTAACCGGGAGACCTACAATATGGCAGTGCATAACCTAGTTGCGTCTAATACGACAACGGAGCGTTGCATTGAATGAATGCCACCATGGCTGCCACCATCATTAGACATTTTTGTTTAACTTGGTCTTTGTGCAGCAGTTTCTCTCAGTCTACCTACTTTCTTTTCCGACATAACTAAATTCAACTGGCGCACTAAGGCTGACGTGAATATAGTTGTCTATAACTGTAAATATATACCATTTTCACAAAAAAAAAAAAAATATTGGCGGTTAAAACTTTAAACTTCCCTGCACCCTACTTCCTCAAACTTATACGAGCGTAAGAACCCTATTTTCAACTCTATTAAAGTTATTGAAGGAGGGTAAAACTTTATTTTTTTTCTTATTTTATAGCATACATATAGGCGCAACAAAATAATGCACAAATGTAGGGTGCAGTATTTGCCATGTTGTTGTCGTTGTTGTTGGGGGCTTGGTATGAAAGTTGTTAGTGCAAAAAAAAAAAATTAATGTTCATACGTATGTATGTCTGTGCGTTTGTTTGCAGTACATGCGTGTGTTTTTTTGAATGCATATCCGTGTGTGTGCGTAAATCAACCCCCATTCAAAATGCGTTGCCTATATGTATGTAAGTTGCATTGCAATGCGTTATGTTGCGTTGTACTGCACTGCACTGCATTGCATTCCATGCAGGTTTTAACACAAAAATTTCTGAAGTTTGAGTTTCGACGAAAGTCTCTCGAGGCCGTTCACCTTTTTTTATGCAACGCGCCATGCTGCTGTTGCTATTGCTGCTACCGCTGCTGGTGTTTTTAAGTTTGTTTAACAAACCTTTTTTTCAATGTGTTTCTGTCAAGTTGGACTGGAAAAATGTTGAAAATTCTTTTTTTTCGCCAGTTGCATTCATTACAAACTGGTACAAAATATGAAAAAATGCCTCAAACTTTTTCTGCCGTCAGGAATGAGCAGTAGCGGTAGCAGCAGCAACGCAATGTGGCGCCATTGTTTTTTAATTTTGCAAGCTTTTCAAACCAAATATGGACGCACGCACATGTTTGGCTCACGCACAGTGGTTTGGTAATGGAAGAATAAATATGCAGTAAACTTCATCATCAAAATTTTCTTCGTGTTCTAAATGCTTCGCACAAAAGTATCAATGAGTTCAAGGGCTTTCACACTGGTATCAAAAGTGGCTCGTTTTCACTTATCACGTTTTTGAGTCAAACAACAGCCAAAAGCAACTAAAATGTTGCTATAATATATATTGTGCACTTTACAAAATAGCTGGCGACGCGTTGCGACGGCAAAAGAGTTAACAAAAACGGGCCAGTGTAAAAAGAATTTTCAAAAACGCGATGCAAAAACTAGTTGATGCCAATGTTAAATCTTATTAGGGGGAACAGATCAAAAGTGTCTCTAAGATCTATCACATATGTAAGTTACCATAATTTTAATATTAGAGAAAATAGTGTTATATTTATAGTCACAAAATACTGTGCGCCCCATAGTGGGCGTTTGTGCGTGTAAGGAAGTTCCATACGATTCTATATATATATTCTCTAGTTCCCTTTTTTTTGCGTAATCAAGTGTGCGTGTGTGTGATAGTGTACCTGTGCGTGCGCCTATGAAAATGCAAAAGAAAACAAATAACCGGACTTTTGCAGGTGGTTTGGGGGTAGTATCGTACTAATGGGTGTTACCAATCTGTTTCAGGTGAAACTAGCTTTCTCGACAGTTGCAACTTTTGCTAGACGAACAAACTTTCCGCTGTTGAATTTCAACTGAAAATTAAATACGAAAAATTTCTCTACAACAACAGCTGCAGCAACTAATATAAAATTAACAACTCAAACTCTGCGTCTTTAGCTTTTTGTTGCATTGGTACTGGTGTAATGCATCAGAGTTTTAATTTGTATGTATGCGTATATGTGTGCGTTTGCATGATGCGTAAGCGAATTTTTTTTCTAAATTTGCAGTTGAAAACATTTACTTTTTAGTTTTATATAATTTTGCAAAATTTTAGTCCCCTTCAGCTTTTGCATGTGGATTAGGGCTTAAGAATTCAGTGGTCTGTTATTAATCATAATTTCAGAAATTTCTGGTTTCTCTTTGATCGAAGGAATTTAAGTTGAATATAAATTTCGTTTTACCTGTATTATTACATATTTGTATGTATATTACAAGTTGTATTATTAAAAATTATTTTCTCAGTTTTGTTATTTTATGGAAATTATGTATAGATTAAATTATATGCCCTGCGAATTATTTTCTGTTAATGTTTGGAGTTACGTGTTAGTTGATATTACCAATGCGTAATTTTTCGAGCTCTTTTAGTCGGACTATTTTTTTTGTCGTTTTAGCTTGTGCTCCTTATTTAAATAACGAAAAAACGTCATAATTTTTGAAAAATTTTTGAAATGAAATAAATTTTAAGTGTGTTAATTATAAAAAAAAAATAACTTAAAAAGTTTTTTAAACTAAAATATTTTAAGTAATAATATATACACTGAAATCAATAGCGTATTAAACTAGGAAGACAAATTTATTTGAGACCATACATTTTTGGTAGTATTTGATATGTGCAGCTCATTTTTGTGCCTTCAACATACATACATATGTATGTTGTATGTATATTATGCAAGGTTCAATTAAAAGGTGTTACCTACACAAATATGTGCAATCAGACATACTTTCATATGCTTATCATATATTAGGGTGTTTCAAAAACTATTAAGGCTGCTAATGCAAGCTTTTTTTTTTATCAAAAACTTATAAAATTTGTATGCCTACGTTCAAGAATTGTTACTACAGATGGAAGAGCTGTGTACCAAGCCGAAAAATTCTAATAACACAAGATACTTATATTGTTATCGGCTTAAAAAAGCTAAGATTTTTTAATCGCAATTTTATTGCTATCAAAGTAGACACTTTGCCGATTTGTGAAAAAAAGTTTATTCTAAAAGGGTCTGGTGAGAAAATTAAATTTAAATAGCGTTTAATCTTCAATATCCAAATACTTTGAAACTTAGTTATCTCATATTTATTTAGTTAAAAATTGCTTTATTTTAATTTTTGTTAAAGAAAAAGTTTTTCATTATTAAGTCTGTAAAAATAAAATGATAGTTAGGTCTGTCGATGTGCGCGAATCACGCGAAAACTACTGAATGGACTCTATTCAAATTTATTTGGTTTTATTTCTAAGACCCTTGGACTTTACCTCCAATAAAAATTATTATGACAAGTGAGCATTGCATTGCTCATAGCGGCAAAAAACTTAAATGTCATATGACACGAATGCGTAAGTAGAAAAGCCGCAGGACTTTGATGGCAATATAGGTATAGAAGTAGAGATGCAGATAGAGATACTGAAGAGAGAAAGAAAGGAATTTATATGAAGTTAGATATCAATATTTCAAAATGTGTGGGAGTCTTTGAGACAGGAGACAGGCTACTCGTACAAAGTCGCTTACAAAGCCAACATATGAAATGTTATGAAAAAAGAGCTTGCTGATCCGTATATCATTTGAAATTACCTAATGGGACTTTTTATAAATAAATAATATTTTTTTTTTCACTGAGAGCTTTGTGTATTTCAATATATGTATGTATATAAATTATTTTCATAATTTTCATCCGGGTTCATTTTTTTATATGTATATATCACTAAGATGTATTTTCTTCCACAGAAGAAAACGCATATTTTGATCAAATTTTTGGCTTTGATTTCATTTCAACACATTGCAGCATATATTATATTTTTACGAAAAACCATTAAAATAAGATGTAGATGTTTCAACAATAAAAGAAGTTAATATTCTTTGAGTTTTTGGCAAATCACTAAAGTTGTAAGTTTTTTTTTGCATTTTTCAACTTAAGAAGCTAACCTAGTTATCCAGCCTGACAAAGAAGCTATTTTTCAGAATTTATTATGCCAACCCCAGTAGTAGATATGATTATAATTGTTTTTAGGATAAATAATTACACTGTTGAAATATACAAAAACAAAAATTTTTCAATTTATTTTAAATGATATATCATATATGTATATGTATATATAAAGTAGCGCCATCTGCGTAGCCATACAAAATTAATTGGCGTCAACGGTGCCCTTAATTTTGCAGCAAAAAAATGTTGGTTCAGTATGACATTGCCTGAACCAGGATTATTAAATTTTATACAAAAATGTTTAAATCTCGGCTGTTTAAGCAAAAGTGTTCGAAAAATGAGGATTTTTGGGTGATTTGTTGGTTTAAAAAAATAGAAATAATAAAATGTGTTTTGATTTTGGCTCACGTAATTTCCATACATGTGATGAATATGTAGCTTAAACTTCATAATGATCGGCTCAGTTTCAGATGAAAGAGCGGCACCTTATGAAAAAGGTAGTTTCGAGAGAAATGTGAAGAGCTGATGCGGAGCTCAAATAAAGTTGACAAAATATGTGTGAAAAGCTCGGATCCTTATGAAATTTTTACACAATGTTTTTGAAGTGGTCAACCTTCGAAGCCCGTAAATAAATCGAGTTGAAAAACTAGGTTGGCTTCCTAAACCACTTCTATGCGTACATGTGTCTGCAAGAAGTCTAGTCAATTTTTTGTATTCTGCTGATTTTAATAGCAATTCATATATCAATAATTCAAGGGAAATACTTCAACCAAGGGAGAGAAAAACCAACTTCTTAATAAAGATACTGAATGACTTTAAGAAATGCAAATTTTCAAGCGGTCAAGCGGTGTATGTAATTTTTTGACAGCAAAATAACATGTTGACTGTGTTGAGAATCTTGTCTGCCTTTGGGGCCTCTCAGGCTTTTCCTATGATTCCCACTCGTCATAAGATTATAGAACTCAAAAATACCTTTAAAGTGATAGACTGATGAATTTTTGCAGTCTCAAAATTTTAGTAGATAGCCATTTTCGGAATTTTGCGTCTTTTTTCAAAAAACCCTGCACGACAGAAAGTTTTAAATAACATTTTTTAGGGATACACAAAGCTATCATATTCAGGGTATATCGTCATTTTTCTAAGCAATGCCACTGACTTTTTCGAAAATAAGACAAAGATTGTTGAGCTGAAATTCTTAGTATTTATTTGAACAAAAAATAATAAAAAAAAACAAAAATTTAAACTGTAAGTTTTGATCAAGAAGTACAACAAATTAATAAATAATTTATGAATTTATGAAATTTATGAAACACCCAAAAGCTGCAACGTCAACGTTACTTTGTGTTGGTGTGAGTTTTTTTTTTTTTTTTTCGTAACATTAAAATGCCATGTCAGCAGAACGAAGGACTCAAACAGAAGGACGACAAGCAGACATTTTTTTTTCAATTTTTCATTTAACTGGCAGATATTGAAAATTTGATGGAAGCAAGAATTTAAGCTCAGCTATTTTTTTTTTTAAAAATACGAGAATTTTATGAATTCATTTCCAATAACAAGTGCAGCAACAACAACAATATAAATGATAATGCAGTAAATATATGTACACTTAGTGTGGTGTATGTGTGTGTGTGCATTTGAATGTACGCATTAATCGATAATCGATTTTATTTTAAGCAGGTTTTTCGCTTTTGTGGGCTGCGTGTTAAATGCAATTTTTTTTTTGTAAGCTGTCGAATTTTAATTTTATTTTTGATGTTTTTTTTTTGTTTGCATAAAATTAATCCATTCCCATTTCGTGAAGTGCAAAATTTCGTTTCACTTTAGCTTTGCATTATAAAATTATGCTTTCGAGTTGTACGTTGTATATGGAATATTAATTTTCAAATTTTGCCAGCAGGTTTATTTTAATTGACTTTTCAATTTTAACCTATAAGAGAAGCAGCTGATATTACTGAAAGCATATTAAGTAGAGGAAAGCAAAAATATTTATGTTTTTTTTATACAAAAAAGTTTGATTATTAAAAGAACATTGAAAAATAATAAGCGAATTCTAAACATTGAGGTTAAACTTTTATTTGAAATGTTTGTTAAAACACTATTAGTATTTATGAAAAAAAAAACAAATTTGCAAATATATGATACACATTTTCAAAAAAAAAAAAACATGATGAGTGTTGCTTTCTTTTACTATTTGCAATAATTTTAGGCGAAAATGTATTTTCGTCATTAAGTGATTTTTCTTATAAATGAAGTTTGAACTTTTGATTTTTCGCGTTAAAATAAAATGTGCAAGGATTTGTGAATTCATTCGAACAGTGAATAAATTTTTAGACACTAAAAAGTGTGTTTTTTTTTTGCAAACACAATCCAGTGTTCAAACTCGTCCTTAATTTTTAATTAGAGTCTGTACTTAGTAAAAATGCGCATAGTGCACTGGTGCGAACTTATTTCTTACAGTGTAGATATTGGCATTAACTTTAATTGGAGTTCAAAATTGCCCTTAATATGTGTCAAAAACCATCTATAAAATTTTAATAAGAAAATTTAGGCAAATTGCTGAATCGGTTGAATTGAAAGGCCCCATATATTTATCTATCAATGCAAGTTTATGAGTACTTTTAATAGTGTTCTTTAAGTGAAAAATATTTAAAAAAACAAAAAACTTTTTTAAATTCATCCATCCACTCAACAAGTATCCAATGTAGCGTATAACTCCGTAGATTTGAGGAAATGCATTTGCGATTCTTGTAACCATTTCGTGTTTTCGAGTTTTTCTGTTTCGTTAAGTCATCAACTGATTCATCGTTCGTAAAATTTCTTTTTTTTTTGTAACAAAAAATTTAACGCACACACCACACACGCATACACAGAAACCTGTGTTATTCTGCAAAAGGATTTCGTCCACGTAGTCATTTTTTGCGTTGTCGTCGTCGACGCTCTTGTTATCGTCATGTCCTGACACAACAACAAATTGCTTAGAAAGGAAAGTCATTTAAAAATAGCAAACGAAATAAAATGCAACAGCAACAACAACAAAAAAAAAAGCAACAAACTTTAGAAATATAAGAACGTACAGTAGATAAGAAGGTGGAGAAAGCAAAATGAATAAGTAACAGAAGAATAAAAAGAAAAGGAAATAGAAAATCCTTTTCGCATGCGAATCATGAAACCAAATGGAAGGAATTTCAAAAGCTAAAAATGTTAGTGCCGCTTTTTTTCGTGACTTTGTTGTTGTAAGAATACGAATGTGTGCGTGTATGCCTTTTGATTGCAATGACCAAGTGTCCAACTTCAAAAGAAAACACATGCGAAAGAGTCAGAAACAAAAGCGCGACCAACGCAATTGGAAAGCAATGCTGCCAGGTTTAAGGTCTGATTGAAGACCACAACAAAAAAAAATTTTGATTAATATTTATTGCGCTGAAAAACAAAAAATAACACAACACAATGATAGTAGTTTAAGGCTCCACAAATATTTTCTCTTATGATTTCTTCCCAATCGATTGGGCCTGCAAAAAGTGAAATACTGATTTTGAGCAATCTATTTCAGAGCTTTTCAGCGCATTCATTTGAGCTCAATGCACCAAATATATTTTTTTTCCAAAATTAATTCTTACTTTGGTTTTGTTACCGAAAGAGTTTTCTTCTTCAATCACTGATTTAAAGGACATCTGGCAACTGTATAATATTTTCCCATTGATATCAACCTTAGTCGCCTTATCAGGCGTTAGACAGGACTGCTTATTCTCGCCTTAACACTTCCTCGTCATATTTGACGATATCTTGGATAATGAATAACATACAGCCAAAAGAGATATTCGTTAGAACTTAAGCAAGCACTTAGATGTCATAGACTTCGCTGACGACATCTATCTATTATCATGCAAAGATTTAGATATGCAAAACCAATTGGAGCAATTGGCCGGCTTGTAAGTCAATGGATCCATAGCTAAAAGCATTAAGTATTAAGGGTTGACAATAATGGCATCGAAAACATCAACAGCTTAACTTACCTAGCAAATATAATTTCCACAAAGCTTGGTTAAAATCAACAAAATAGTCCAAAACTTTGTCGACCAAGTATCACGTGGAAAAGGCCATCACAGAAAAATTTTCACAATTCAGGAAAGTGGTGAAAGAACGCTAAAGTCATCGCTTAGAGTGTGCGATGCAGATGAATAATTTAGGTTCAACGCTTCTCCATTGAAGTTCTAGGACATAAGAAGTATGGGAATGGATAACAAATAAAAGCGAATAGTGTTGCTACTGATGAAGAACAGACTCATGTTGATAGAGCTTAAATGCATATATTCTTAAGACACAGAGCTTTACGTCGTAAGCAGTTACCTAAAAACTTGAGAATTATTGCGAAGAATAAATAAAGCATTAACATTCACAAGTTAGTAAAGGATTGTAAAACAGTCCAGTAGTTGAAGTTTATATGAGATTTAATGAAGGTAGTAGTGAATTGCGCAATATCTTTAAAAATAACACTTGAATTAAAGTGCGGTAAATGTTTTATTTTAGTGCTCATTACTTTTGAAGAATCGACAGACATTTTATGAAAAACTTTCTGCATACATTGGAAAAGAAGTTTTTAAGAAAATTGTAAGTTTTTTCAATTAAAATAGGCGCCTTCATTTCAGCACAATCAAATTGACTTTACAAGGCGTCAACCTTTCAATCAAAGAAAAGGCGTCAACAGCTTTAGAGAAGCCAAAATATGTACATAACCTTAAATGCTGCATTTAACTGAGGAAACATGCCACATTATTAAATACTTATGAATACATATATATGTAAAGATATGTAGATACTAATACGTACACACATTTTAGCATATGTTTGTTTACCAACGAATGAAGTCATCAGCAATGACAACGTCAACCAAACGAATGTTTAACAAAACAAAGAAAATGCACAAAGTTCTTTGCAAAAATACAATTCCCTTTTTGTTGCAATCGTTGTTGTTGTTATTGTTGCAGCTACACAAAATCGTGCAACAAACTATTTGTATATCTACTATGACTTTAAAATGAATCCCAACCCATTCATTCGTTTCTCCTTCATTGAGGAGTAGCCCATGCCGCCGCTATCGTTGCACATGAAAAATTTAGTTTCTGCCACTTGTTGCTGTCGTTGATGTCCCAACAACGCAGCTCATTCTATTGTTGTTGTTGTTTCGGTGCAAACACCAGTGCTGCCAAACTCCAACAACTAAAACGATTTAGCTTATGCTTTTGAATGCATATTTTTCCCACTAGGAAAACAAGCGCCAAATTAATTTAAGTTTACTAAACCAAAAAATAGAAAAATGCAATTGAAACTTCGTTAAGTTTTGTTTGTAAGCTGAGACTTATTTCTTAAGAGGCCAATAATAAGACTATTTGTTAATTGTAGTCCATTTAATAGTGAGTTAGGTTACACTTAAACTGAGTGCCTATGTTGTATCGAACTTGTTTTATAAAATTGCGAGTTGCTTATTAAATGTTACTCATACGTCGAGGTTACCAAAACTTAATTTGATACCAATTCTCACTTAAAATTATATGTTACAGTTTTTCTTCAATGTGTGTCACCAAAAATATGAATTCCTACTGAGACATCATTTCAGTTGGGCACTTGCTACATTTTAAAATCATTTGTTTGTCTGTCTCTCCCGTATGTATGCATGTCTGATTGCTGCTGTTAGCGCTTAGCGCACTTCGTTTAAATCAGGCAACTAAATGGCTTCCCACCGATTCCCGTTGGTCTTAAATGCTCAGCCTCCATTGAAGTTCCCACCGTAGCCCGCTTTTATAGCATCACACAAAAATCTATTTCATGAATGAATTGTGTGCAGCAACAGCAATAGCGTTGCAGCAAAGCGTCAGTTAGCTAAGCAGACAGGCGGACAAGCAGGCAGGCAGGTTTTTTTCAAACAACAGTTGGCAGCATGTGCACATCGAAGTGGAGCATTGGTGCTGACGCTTTTGGTGATGGTGTCAGGAATTTAGAGTTGTGCCACTATAACTGTTGCTTGCCAACCAACCAACACCGACAGGACAGAAATAATCACGTTTAGTAAATTGAATTTCCGAATTCAATGAATGAATTTGGATAGTTTTAGTTTTTATGTTGCATGCTTTTAGGATTTTGCTGCCTGTTGCATCTCACTGAATGTTGTATGTGTGTGTGAAACTATGCTTACGTGTTTTTAGCATTTGTGTTTGTGTGTAGTTCTTTGGTATCAATTTAACTTGTTGGTTTTATAACTAACACTGATAGTTTGTGCAAAATATCCGTATGGAAAATTTCGATATTAAACATTTTAACTTAAGGTGTATTTGGTTTCACAATTTTATTTAAGTTTATCAAAAACTCTTTCTTAAAATCATATTTTTAAATTCTGTTTAATATTTTTCAATTCTGTTTTTTTGTATAAAATCATTTCTATAAATATCTCGGTAAATACCAAAGTGCCTCTCGATATTATTTAATATGCTGGCAGAAAATAAAATGAACTTAAGTTTTGTCAATGAAAGTTTTGATTTCTTTTGCCCACCAACAGCACTAGGACTTAGGCAATTTCGATGTTCAGAGACTCAAATATTTATGTTAAAATATTTTAGTTTTTGACGCCCAGTATCATTTAAAATTTTGTACCAAACTTTCTGCTATGAAATATATCATATATGATTCTCTTTGTATTTATAAAATGTAAAGCCTTAGTATAAGCATTAACTTGTTTCATTCCTTAGCGGCATCAGGGAAGCTTATATGTTACTATAAATAACCCATATGTTAAATTGTTCAATATAATATATGAGTTCTGAAATCTATCGAACTTGAGATATACTAGTAAAAGTACAAATTATTTAGATCTGTCGATTGTTTGAAAATTAAATGTTACTCATACGCCATGTTAAACGAATTCAATTTTACTGTTTCATTTTCATACTAAGCTCACTTAGGCTAGCTTGGATAAACAGTCAGTTTTAGAATAATACACTGTAATACAATAAGATATTTAACTAGTTCCTTTAACAGAACCAACTTGATTTCGTAGTGAAACTAAGTTGCTGACCAATATCAAGATGTACTAACTAGTCCATTAAATTAGAACTAACCAAACGTTTTGTGTCATTTTTTAGCAAGCACGGGGCAGGTTGAAAAGGAAATCTTTAGTGTTCCTTTCCTTTTCAATATCCTTAAAATTCAAACAAAACTCTAAAGGCTGAACACCTTATATCTTCACACTTCTACTGATGAGTCAATTTTCAGTTAAGATGAGCTCGCTTAATATGATTTATATTTATTACTAACACAAATTTTTCCTAATGTTTTGTTGTCCAACAACTTTATAAATTCCCGTTTGAAATGATTGTATGGGTGGTGCCAGTTTTTGAGTTATATATTGTTAAATTATCCTGTTTTTCTAAATCCAGATTTTTTTAGATGATTACTTGACAAGAACTCAGAAATTTCAGGTTTTTGCATACCTCTGAAAGCTTTTAAGGAGTTTTTTTTTCTCTTGAATACGAGTAGATTTATTAAACTTAATCGACATTGACTATACGGGATCCCCAGACTATACGGGATAGAAGATTTTTTAATATTCTGGCATTTCTACGCAGCGCAATTTTTTTGCATCTTATTGGATTTTGGCATGAATGAGACGGTGGCCATTAGAAAAATCTTTCTAGTATTGTTGAGTACCAAAACCTGAATTATAATCACAAAATATAATTTAAATAAAATGTATCCAACTGAAGATAGCAACGTTTAAAATTTGTAAAATTATTAAATGTATTAAGGTTGAATATTGCGCATACGACATGTAAAATATATTAATTTTTTAGCTCTCTTTTTATGCTGCCAACTAGTACCGCGGCAATATTGGCTCGAAATCAGTGTTCTGTTATAAAGTTCGTAACACAGAATGTTTGACTCTAGTTAAGTTTTCATGTTTTTTTTTTAAATTTCTATGATTTTGCGATAATCTGATACTAAATTTTATAAAGACTCCACAACATTTTTGCATGCTCAGTTTTATCTTCAGCTTAGGTGCGCAAGGCGTAATGCCAAAGTATTATCTTTAGGCTTAAGTTTGAAGTCATACATTCTTCTGTCATAAATATGCCTAAACTAAGAATTTGAGAGGATTCTTGGAATTCTGTCGAGATGAAATATTTCAAAGAATTTTATGCAATTTTAAATTGAATTAAAAATAGTAACTAAAATAATCCTCACTTAATTTTACCCAAGATAACAAACAGACAAAGAAAATTTTCCAAAATAATAGCACTTAATTTCACACTTTCCCCAAATGGCACCAAAAAATCATTCCCAGACAACCAACCAACCACTTAACATGACCAAATACAGGCACAAAATATCCTTCTTTCAATGGCTATTCAGATGATTACCATATGAATAGCAACACGCATAGTAAAAACTGCAATCAAAGTGCAGCGCCTGAAAGAACCTTAAACGAGCTTCACCAACTAGGACAACGATGCCATAACCCCCAAAAAAAACGGAAAACTGGAACATAAAAACCACATTGAAGCAAACAACAAACTCCAGCGCAGAGTTGGCAACACTACTAAAAGTCAAGTTGAGTTGAAAATGATTTAACTAATTGAGCTACAACAGCAACAAGGGAGCAGCAGCAACACATGTGCCAACAACAACAACAACTGCCTTAACTCTAGCACAGTTGATAGCAATGCTGCCTGCCATAACACGATGCAACTTGTGCAACAACAACACCATTACCACAACGCACCGAATAATGAAGTGAAAGGATAACCAGCCACAGATCGCCTTAATCCTTTTAAACGACTTAAACAGCCCAAACCCATTCCAAGCCACACACATATGACCTAACCTCACCACACATTTGCCAATTACTTTGGCCCAACATGCAATCGAACACAAGCAAAAAAAGTGCATGCAACGACTACAAAAGAGGACGAAATTGCGCTGTTGGTAAAAGGATCATTGGTGCATTGCCGAAAATTTAAATATTCACACTGATTGTGAGTTCAGTTCCCAAAAATGAAAAACAAAATTGTGTAACAGAAAAAAAAGCAGCGTGGAAAAAGTGCACTTCGCGCTGGTGAAAGACACGAAAAAAGTGATACAAAAACTGTTACCAAAGTGCCGAAAGTGTTGCCTATAAAAATCAAAATTCACACACAAGTGTTGCCCACTTAAGCCATCGTTTGCGTGTCGTGTCTGTTTTTCTGTCTGTCTGTCTGTCTGCTCCTCTGGAAATCTGAATGCATTGAATGCGTCGTGTGAGCCGCGTCTACAGTTGGCGCTGCATCCAAATAATTCAACCGCAAGTCGCATTCGGTAGTCTCTTTTTTTTTCAGAATGCTTGTAGGAAATACCGAAATGGTGACTTTGCTTGTTTTTTTGTCGAAGTTTGAAATATGTGCGCTTTTAGTGAATAATTCCACATCTACAAAAGACTCTGTTTAAATCACAGCAATTATTCCAATGTTTGCTTTTCAATAAAAATTGATTTCGGTCAATTATCTCGTCTATGTTGTTTACACTTCTGTTAATGAACATTTCTGTTATATACATTTCTTTACATTAGCTTTGTCATAAGTCTGCTCACATTCGCTTTTTAAAATTATTGCAATTTTTTTTATAAATTTATATTTTTTCTATAATAAAATTTAAAACTGTTACCATATGTCACATTTTTCCTACTTGCATCTATCAGTAGCACAGCAATCCAATTTGCACATATGCCCACATTCTAAAATCCAGCGTGTCGATGGTGCTTAAGCGAGATTTCCCAGACACGTTGCGTTTTTTGTTGTAGTTACCATTGCAAGGATCATTTTTGTGCAGCAGCAGCAGTGAATTTTTTGCCGAAAAAAGTAAATTGCAAAAACTACGCATGAAATTGCATGTGTCAAAATATGCATTGCCAATTTCCTCCGTTTTTTTTGGAGATTTTTGTCCTGAATTTTTTTTTTGTTTTTTTGAAGACCTTACTATAGTAAAGTGGCTGAATGTATCATGGAACAATGATACTAATAAATGCTAAATGGATTCTTTAAATGTTTTAAAAATTTCTGGCATGTCGAGTTTCATATGATTAAAAACTTTAGTCGCAATGCTTACAAAATCGATTAATTTGAACTCCAATTCTTTAACGATCATACAAATCCTTTCAAGTTTGGTGTTATTTAAGCTATATAAGCGCTTGTTTCTTTGCTTATACTACCTTTTTTTTAAGAATATTGCGAATGTTAATATTCACCACTAATAAGATATTGTCCCACTGCCATCAATTTTATCAACACTTTTCGACGAACATAACGGATCCCATAATATAATTCAGAGTTCACTTTGGTATGCAATCAGTATTGACCAAAGTATCTAATCACGATGACCAATTTTTAAATTTCATTGAACAGGAATATATGTATATATTGAATATGAGACCTCTTAGCTGTTGCCACCCTGGCCCTCCAAAAGTATTGCTACGCCACTGGGTGGGTAAAAAAGTTTCAGAAAAACATACAATTTTTGATTCTATTCCTTTTTGGTACTACATATTTCATCTTCTTGACAGATATTTTAGAAATATTTTAAGCTAAACAAAAAGCTCAGACTATATAGATTACAGTCAAACTTCCAAATAGCGAATGCGCACGGGACCAGAAAAAAATTCGTTATATAGAAAGTTCGTTATATAGACATAATTTTTTTTTTATTTTACATCTTGAGGATGCGCAGTGCAGTTATCAACAAAAAACAAAACGTTTATTCCTTGAGAAGAAACCCCACAAAAGGTCTTTTGAACTATGCCATTCCGTTTTATAAATTTATCCAGCCATCCTACACTTGCTTGAAATCCGGCGTGTCCTAATGCATCAGCAAAGGAATTTGGAATCGTGCGGCGGTTTTCGATTTCAGCATCGCTTCATCAACATCCTCAAAGAGACAGGTTCGCAACCTTTTGCATTTAGTCAAGAACTTCGCACCGTCTACACTTTTTAAAATTGTTGATAAAATGTTGCCAGGAATCCCAAACTCCCTTGCAATATCTTTCTTTTTTGTCACGTCTTTTCCACCTTTTTTTTCTTCAACTGCGACATGCGTATCAGAAAATTCGCTTTAAGGAGATCAAAAACGCATAAAAGTTTCAGCAGCAAAATTTCTTGGCTTTAAAGAAAATCTCGCTATAAAGAAATTCGTTGTAAGGAAATCCAAATACACTGAAAATAGAACGAGAAAACTGTGTAATTGAACTCAGTTCGTAGTAGGGAGAACTTCGTTGCATAGAAGTTCGTTATAAGAAAGTTTGACTGTATATAAATTATATAAATTTAGCAAAAGCATTATACAATTTGTAAATGTTCATCAAGACTTATCTTGGCTAAAATTTGCCCCAGCACTATCTCCATTGTCGAATTGCGCACCAGATGCTGTCAAAATCCGATTTTCATTCAAATTTCATTGAATGGGACAATGGAAATAAATTGGACACACATTGCAGAAATCATCAATTGACGTCTGCCAGCAAGCTTTGGAATAGAACTATCAACACAACCGTCCTAAATCATCGTAGAAATGATCGTTAGAATTGGAAATACATGAAATATTGGAGAGAGCTGAATTCACTCGTTACTAATCGTTTGTGTTGGAATAGTCTTGTAGAGGTCCTAAGCTCCGTGAGAAGATAACATAACATAAGAAGAATTAGTGCCCGTGTGACTTTTTTTTTCAAAACTTGTCTACTCTATAAGCTATAAAATTGATAGTTGAAATTTATTATTGATAACTACTCTTTAAAACCTAACATAACATAGGGCTACAGCCTGGCAAAATCGTCATTGTTCTTTGCTTCTAAACACTTATAAACATTTGATATCGTATATGTACAATGTAAGTAACAAAAAAGTAATATCGAATCATAGCACTGCAAATATGAACATGACAAGCTTATAAGTGATAAATCGTTTGTTGAAATGAATAAGTGTTTGGGACAAAAGTCAAGTGTTTGTCGAAACACTTCCATAAACTGAATTGTTTGACTGAAATATTTTGACGATTTGTCGTAAATAATTTCATCATTTAAAAGCAACATTTCATGAAATGTTTTTTAAATTTTCCTTGAGCCAATAGAGCAATTCTGACCCCGGATTTGGATTCAGCACGTCAAAATACATCGGAAAAGTATAGTCTGGTTTCTGATAAAATTTTTTGTAGGCCTTTGTAATCTAGAAATACTTATAGCTTAAGACAAAAGCTAAGTGTTTGCTTGAAATAATAAGTGCTTATATTAAGCATTCGATAATTTGCCACAAACGCTTTCTAAATAATCCTTTTTTTGAGTGTATTTTCGGTTGCCTAAAATAACTTAAAATATCGGCCTTGCTAAAGTAACGAGCATAAGAGATTTTGGCAAATTTGTTGTTTGTTTTTCACGAGGACAAATTCCATAAGAGAAACACAACGAAAGTAACCGACTTTATATTGTACTTATGTAAGCATACTTTGATGCATGGTGTAAATTAATAAAGGTGGAATTATTAGAAAATGTAAGCTCATAGGCGACGGGTAAATGGATTTTCCATTTATATTGAAATTTATTGTCAATTCGATTCATCATGTTTCGTTTCGTTCAGTCAAATTCAACATTTATGAAGAGTTTTCAAAGTTTATCTTTACTGAACGCGTCCATTGTTGACTGACAGCTTCAATTGTAGATAAATTGTGTTAAGCAAATGTCAAATTTCAAGTAAATAAGATGACAGCCGATTGCAAATCAATATACCCTCACGCTCTCAAAACGGCTTCAATTTCAGCACTAATGACTCTCCCTAATTATTTCACCTTTATTATTACACCTTGCTTTGATGCTCATATCTTAAGACACTTTGATAGCATAATGCTCTTCAGTCAATCTATTGAAGACTTAATTAAAAGCATTTTTTGAACAGGCAATTTAATGTGGAAATATCAAATCTCAAGTTCATTTGCAAATATTTTAAGCAAATTAATTGAATTATTTATCTTAAAGTAATTTGTTGGTACGCAGTTTAAGTTCCAAAGGTGCAAAGGCTCTATGAGGAAATCGCCAATAGTGCAAAAACTTAATGATCCGAATTAATGCGGTCAGTCAGTCAGTCAATTGAGGCCTTAATTAAAAGCAATTTTCGAACAGACAATTAAATGTGGACATATCAAATCTCAAGCTCTTTTGCAAATATTTTAAGCAAATTAATTGAATTATTTATCTTAAAGTAATTTGTAGGCATGCAGTTTAAATTCCAAAGGTGCAAAGGCTCAATGAGGAAATCGCTAATAGTGCAAAAACCTAATGATCCAAATTAATGTTGTATTTTTCTAATGAGATATAGTTAAGTGGTAGCAACTTTTTTTTCTCTTTCTTTTTTTTCTTTTAGAAAAAAATTACTAAGAATTTTTTGCTGTAGCTGTGAACTTTTTTTTTTTGTGCAAAAACAAAAAACAGGTTTTAATGCATTTCAATAAATTATTTCGTTTTATATTTTTAACGCGGCAACGAACAATTAGAGGCAATTTGAAAAAATGAATACAAAAGTAAAAAGTTTGCGAATGCTAAATAATCCAGTTTAATAAATTTTACGTCAACTCTCGTCGCAATGTTAGTGCGCCATCACATGCACCCCACTATACCCTATGCGAACGAACGACAGCACTGTATGATATCTGGCTGGGGTGCAACATGCAACGTTCTGATTGGCTACGCCACGTATGCGGAATTGCCAACTAGCGCGTTGCCACTGCCATTTATGGAGCCATGCTTGTTTAAGTATGTTGTTGTTTTTGCTAGTTTTTGTTGTTGCGGTTGTTGTTGTTTTTTAGCTGTTTTAGTGTTTTTGGTTTATATTGTTGTTGTTGGGTTCATTTAACATTTGCATTTTTCTCAATTTCAAATCAATTCCATTCGATTTCAAGGTTTTTCGCTAAGTGTCTTAATATGTGTGTGGTTTTTTTTTGTTGTTTATACGTACTATGTACATATGTGTGTGTATATGTGGAATTTGGTTTTTTTTTACAAAGTAAATTCTATGAAAAAATGAAAATTAATTGTAGAAATTTATTATTATTTTTTTTAATCATTTGTTTTGCTTTTTCCAATTTGTGACTTAAAGTGTTCTTGCATTTACTGTAGTAGTGAGGAAGAGGCTGAGCCGATTGCGATTGGGAAATCAGTTTAATGCAATTTTTAGTAAAATTCATGTATGAAAAATATTTAATAACGTAACTACAATTTCTACAGTGATTAATTAGAAAAAGTTGTTGTTTGTTGGAAACAAAAGCTTCAAGGTTCAGTCAATACCAACCAAGTTTCTAACGAAAGTTCTCCTAACCTAAGTCAGCGAGAAGCTGAAGCCACATTTCAAAAAACAACAGAAATGTTTTTCCACTATGAAATCAACTATTAAACAAATAAATATCTCACAAATTATCATGGAGCAGTTAAATGAGAACAGCGGCAAAATAACAAGCGAAATCTTTTCATTATCTCAATTTCATTTGCTTTTTGTTTGATTTAAAGCTTCAAGCTAAATAGCTAAGAAGGTAAATAGTTGTAGTAGCTTAACTCTATAATAAGCGGTCACAGCATAACTTTTGATGGCATTGCCCAGAATTATAGCTGCAATGCATTGAACAAGAGTGGCGCAGCACATTGGATCATTAACCTCATCGATAATTTCAAATATTGAGTCTTATTTAAAGAGACCTTTCAGCTCTATAACATTCAATAATTTTGCGTAATTACGCCTAATATACAATTGCCCAATAATTTTGCGTTCAAAAATAATTTCCAAATGAACAACTACCTGAAAACAAATATTTATTTTGGTTGGTTCCTCAATTCGGAAATTCTTCATAATGAGAGTTTTCTCTTAATAAAAAATGGCAAAATAAAACTATCCTAAAACATTCGAAGCAATATGAACATTTGCCCAAAACAGCATAATTTTTAAGAAATTTTACATGATCAATGCTACATAATTTGAAGAAGGTGGAGCTCCCGAGTATTGATTATTTTTATTTATAGAGCCTTTTTCAAAATGTGTTATCTTTAAAATGTTTGAGCATAATTTATAATAATTTAATTTCAAAAATAAAATATTTTTCCAAAATAGACTAGTCTCGGTATATCAACAAATGAAGAGCTGAGATGCAAAACTCGCCAAGTCCAAAAAAAATAAAATGTGTGATATTGTAGGATGGGACAGTAGTAGTTTGTCTACAAGCCTACATACTCTATATTGTAAAAAAACGGCGGGTTGCACTCCGGGAGTGCTGACAGAAGTGAAAACAAATCGTTTAATGGCAAGTTAGTGTGTTAGTTGGTATGTGTGCGTTTTCTTTTTATATGGCAATGCAATGGAAGACAAAAACGGAATATGTATTCAAATTTTACTGTCGCTCTCATTCTCAATTTGTCAACGCAACAACGCGGAATTTGAAAGAAACAAACATGTCAGCATAACAATCGTTGAATGAGAATGGAATGTGTCAGTTAGTGTGTCTGCTTTGCTTTTTGTCTTCCACTTGGAATATTTATTTAAAAGAAACAATAGAACATTCAAATTTTACTATCGCATTCTTGACGGGGAATCCCGATGACGGTCGGTGTCGCGAGTTTATACTTTTTTCCTCAGCCGCACAACGTACCATAAGAAGTTTTCACTTCAAAAAAAAATTTTCCTTCACTGACTTTAGACTGCAAAAATTTCTGAAAAATTTTTTTTCTCAAAACCCGCCAAGTCCACATTTCGCCAAGACACATTCATTTGCGAAAAAATTATGGATATTCCAAAAGCTGTCAGAAGTAATCCAAATTAAAATTAATCAATTTTCATTGTAATATGTTATAAGAGTACTTAAATCATAAAACCACCTTAAGAATATTAAAATCACAAAAATATTGTAAGAATAAACGTTGTTTTGAAATGAATTTAAGCTTAGCCATTTTTAAAAAAATTTCGAAACCTTTTACTATCATTATTTTTCAAAGTCCGCCAAGTCCCGAGGTTTCACTTTCAAAACCAGCCAAGTCCACGTTTTCAATTTCAAAACACATTTTTTGTTTCAAAACCCGCCAAGTCCAAACGTTTTTTTATTATAGTCTATATAGATTAGGTCATAAAATGTAATGAAAAATCAGGATTTTAATAACTTTTAACAACCATAGTATAGATCAATATCCTTTTTAGTTAAATTTCAGTGGAATACAGTTGTCTCGTTTTCTCAAAAACGCAAAATATGGACTTGGCGGGTTTTGCATCTCAGCTCTTCAAATATTGATGTATACCAGCATTATAGTACTGGTTCGAAACACTGAGATGTCTTATGACAACTTAATGTGTCCATGGCCGCATTATGTCCCAGGTCACCGATGCACCGAAAAAAACATGACCGTAATATTGTGCGTAAAAAGTTGATGACATTTTTATATTTCCCTGACGCTGGTGATAATGCGGCCCTGCATATGCCTGTAATTTGTTCAACCCCCTTTTTAGTTCACGAAAGTGTCTAAGTCGAGGCAAATGTCAATCTTGTTGGCCACAAAGTAAAGGTATCACACCTCAAGTATTGCAACAAAGTGCAACAGAGTTGTGCTCAGCGTACTGCAATAATGTTTGTCTAACGACCAATTAATTAATTTAATTTAATACGAAATATTTAAATTATATTGTATGTTCGAATTCAAATTGGATGTTATTTTCAATTGCAATTGACATTTGCTCTGAATTATTCGTTTGTTAATAAGTTATATTAAAATGAATTTGGCATAGATTTTTTACGCTCAACATTAGCAAATAAACGAAATTGACTTTTTTTTTAATTCAATAGTAATTGTAATTAAAGCAAATTGATTTTAATTAAGCAAAAGAAAATATGAAAAAAAATATATAAATGATTACAATATGTTTATTGAGTGTGGAAAAACCTGTTGCCGATATGTGAAATTACCAGCACTTAGTTTTATTTGCATTACATTTTTCACCGCTGATATTTGCAATTCTGACACTGTGATAGTGCGATTAGTTCAAAGATCGACTAAGCTTTTTTGCCAAATAATTGTTTGCTATTTTTTTTTTTAACTAATTCAAAAATATTTATTCCATTTAAATGCTGTGTTGTTTTGCACACAAACGTAATTAGTTAATGCAATTAGAATTCACCTTGAATTTAGTGCATTTAGAAGTTACCAGTCGAAGAAAACTGGTTTCTACGAATGTGATAAAAGTCATATTGCAATTATTGAATTGTTTTTCTTTCCTTTTGAATGCGCAAATAGTTCGCTATATTTGACTTAATTTGGGCATTAAAAATATAATTTGTTGGCCTTACAGAAGGACAAAAAGATACTGCTCATATAATTGCATATAGAAGAAAAAAATGCTCTACTTTTAGCACTCAACCTGTCATCTTATTAAGATCTTCAAAGTAGATATTTTATTTAATTTCCAAAGTATTTGCATCATATTGCAACAATTTCATGATTTTACACAGAAATAGGAGTTTTGACATGAAATATCTTAAAGAGAAGAACTAACTGCTCAAAATGAATGGCATTTTAGTGAATCAAAAGCAAGTGCTTATGATTTTTTTTTGTGTAGAACAGTGCCATTATAGATCACAATCATATCACATCTAAATGGTAGTAAAATTTAAAATCTTGGTTTTTTTTGAGCATTTAACAAATTTTCTAATTATGAAATGGCATACATATTATAAACATTTTATGTTTAAATTTTTCGACGACCTCGATTTTCTTAATCTCTAACGAATTGAATTAATTACAAGTAATATACTACACAAATTCATAATCTTTTATTAAAAATAATTATAAATTATTTGTTTTTTTTTCGGATTACTGTAAATATAGGGAAAAGCTAGTTAATGTAAGCATTCACGGCGTGATGTATCTTCATGATTTTTCTGTTAAGTATTGAAAGAAATCAAAAAGTTGATAGATATCAAATAGTACCGAATGACATAAAAAAGCAATACAACTCAAAAACTTTTAGTTGTAATGAAAAGTATCGAAAAAGTTGATGAACGCCGAAAGGTAACCAAAATACCGAGAAAGTAAAAGAATATTGCAAACATCAAAAGGTTAATTAAAGTCGAAATTCATCGAAAAATATCAAAAAAAGCCGAGTTAGTTGAAAAGTATTGGATTAGTGTTAAAAAACTGATTTACATATATCGAGAAACTTCTAAACGAAAAAGTCGTTGATATTCAAAAAGCAGCGAAGGACATTGAAAAATTCGGCAAAAGTAGAACATGTTTCATTGAATTGTTTCCGGAAACATTGATAAAATCGATAAACCGATACGAAAAGAATGGTGTCAATTAGTAGATACAACACGTTAAGTATCGTAGAAGTCGTTAGATGTCGAAAAATATCAAAAACGCTATAAAGTATTGGAAACATCGATAAAAAGCGACAAGTATCGAAGCGTTTCAAAAAAGTCTAAGCAGTATTGTATTGTAACGATGTACATAGAAAAATTCCATAAAAGTAGAAAAGTATCGAAAAACATTGAAGCAGTCCTTAAATTTCGAAAAATACCGAATAATATAGAAATATGTATATTGAAAAATTGATGTAAATACATAAGTAGGTATAACGAGAAATAGCAAAAAAAGTTGACAGAAAGCGATTAGTATCGATTGAGCCGAAATGTAGCGCAGAGTGTCGGGAAGTTCCACTATCGTAGGAAGACATCAAATAGTCTGTCAAATGTTGAAAACAGCCTTAAGTTTTTAATAAGTTGACAAAAGTATATATTGGATGTATGTTGAAAAGGTCAATAAGGCTTGAAAGTATCGAAAATTATTGAGGAGTTTTAAAAGCGCACTCTAAATATCTAAATATGGATGTCTTAATACTTCGGAATTTTTTATACATCGATATTGTGAAATATCGTGTTTTTACTTCAAACTCCAATTTAATAACAATTTCCATACATTTATGGGATGAACTAAAATTTCAGAAAAATTTCAAGTCTTACACAGCAAGATGTAAAAATTTCACTAATGTTATCACTCTAAGCAATTTTGACAAATGAATTGTGTAAAATTTAACAAAGTTTCTGTTGAATTTCACACAATTTAATTAAGAGCAGAAGGCGTGTTGAGTATGTACAGAGGGTAAAGTATGTCAACTATATGAGGTACATAAAGTATTTAAGGTCAGGAATATACTTGTGTATATGTGTAATATTAAAAATTATGAAAAGAACCGAAAAATGTCTCATGTATCAAAATATTTTTAAGAAATTGAAAAGTATTGAAAAATGTTGGAAAAGTCGAAGAAAGTCTAAAATATCGAAGAAATTTAAAATTTAGATCTTATAAAAACTATACAAGTCATTTCATATTGCTTATTTTTTTGTAATTGATAGCTAATAATCAAAATAAGTGTCAGTCATTAGAATCGTGCAGGAGCTGGTTGTGAGAGGCCGAAAAAAAATGTTGCTCAATAACTCCGAAAGTAAGACAAAAGTAGAAAAATATATAAGACTAATGTTTTAGAGGAGATGAAAACATATCGATTTCATGCTCGAAAAATCTCCGAATGACATGATTTCATCCAACTTTTATAGTTTTAAAATTATAAATAACCAATGCCATTCTCGTAAAAATACGGTTTCTATATAAAATTTTAAAGTAGTATTACATGTTCAAACCTGAAAACCGCATTTCTTGCCCAAAATAACTATTTTTGTTCAAAATTACAGTATTAATTGGAAATTATAAAATGGCGAAAAGTGGGTCAAATTTTGCCGTATGGAGATCTTTCAGTTATGGAATCAATGTGCACTTATCTCCTCTCCATCTTGTCTTATGGAGATGGTTTGGTTATAAAATGACTGTGCTTTTATCTGCTCTACAACATATTGGTCTTGATATATTTTTCAACTTGTGGCATATTTTTCGAGTTATTTAGCGAAATTTTGTTTTTTCGGCCTTTTACAACCACGATTCTGACAACTGACGCTTATTTCGATTATCAGCTATATTTAAACTATCACTTAAAAAAAAAATAAAATTAAGTGGGATGAAATGACCATGAAAAATCCAGGACCAATTACTCTAGACAAACATTATGAAGTGAAATTTGAATGATTTCAACAAAAAGGCCGAAAAGAAATCACAAAAAGATAGAAGCAAAAGCGAAAAAGACCAAACTGAATAGAAATCATAAAAATAAAGTGGAGCAATTTGTTGTTGCTGCTTTCGCAGTTATACGGGTACTTGCAATCACATAGAAAAACAGTTTTAATCAAAATAAAAAATTATTATTATTATTTTTCTAAAAAAAAATTGTGAATATATGCAAAAGCAACAAAAAAGACAACAATTGTAAATGCTTCCTAAATACCAAAATGGAAAATTATTCATTCGTTCGCTTTTCAATTTCAGTTTTGTAACTATTCTACTTCTTCTTCTTGTTGCTGTTGCTGTTTCTCCTACAATTTTGATTGTTGGCAATCGTGCAATTTGTTGCTGTTGCTGCCAGTGCTGCCATCATATCTACTGTTGTTGGTTATGCATTTAAATGCGATTCTATTACTTTTGTTGTTATTCTCATTGTTGTTGTTAACTGAGAGTTTATTTACTTAGAAACTAATTCGGAACATGTTTCGCGTTGTGAATTCTTTGCTGACTTTATTTGCCTTTTTTTTTTACATACGTAGGCACCTAAATAGTAGTCGCTTTTTTTTATAATAATAATGCCTAATTTAAATAAAAAATAAAAACTGGTTTGTGTTGCTTGCTTATATTATATACTTTATGTTGTTGTTTGATATGTATTTTTTGTTGTTGTACATTTTCATTAACAACATTCGCGCATAAATGTAAATCATTTGTTGATATCTGTGCTGTTCTCCGCTTTGGTTTGGATATTTTTCACTCTTGCGTTTGTTCTGCGTTTCTATGATTTTTCGCAGTTTTTAATCTTTTTTGTTTTTTTATTTTTAGAAAAAATATTACAATCAACTGTATTTGTTTTAAAAATTAGTAGCTTTATTTTTACTTGGGAATGAAAAGATTTTACTGCTAGTTTTATTTGTAAGAGCGATGTGTGCTAATTTTGACACCTTTTTTTAGTATTTTCACAAGAATTTTTGTTTGGTCGCCTTTGATTTTCACATAAATGTGCTCAAAATAAAAATGGGCTATGCCAAAAGATATGTTCAAAAAAATCTATTTAATATGTATTTTGCTGTTTCTCATAAATATGACCACCCGTATAATGAGTAAAATTTATATGAGTTCAGAAATAAGTTTACGCCTCTGAAAGGACTAAATTTTTATGTGCTGAAAAATTGTCCGGAATGAAAAAATTTCTCAATCTTTCCGTTAACTATATTCAGCTAACGTTTTCCAGACAGAAGTTTGTGCCATTCTCGAAAGCTATAGGCCAGTGAGTAGTATTAACTCAAAGCAGATAGCAATTTTCTTCTATAGCCAATCCGCTATTAAAGCGTTGAGCCCGGCACAAATAAAATCGAGGATAAGAAGAATCAATGCAGAAAATAACTAGTTTGGCATGGGCACCAATTTGACATTACTCTCATGTGGGAGAGTAAGTTTAGTTAAGGAGCAACTTTTTTTGCATTTTGTATCTGAAGCAAAATCAATTTGGTCACCTCATAACTAATTGAGAACTATTTACTTACTAAGTAGAAGTCGCTTCAATATCGCGAGAAACACCGTAACCTGCACAGGGCACTGTGCAATAGGAAAGCATGCAGAAAGATTAGTGCTCCTACCTCAGTTGCTTGAATGAAAACGAGAATAAATCACTGGAGCACTTTCTTTGTAGCTGTCCAGCCTAACCCAGTACCAGGCTTAGATATCTAGGAAAGCCTGTTTCGAACGACCTCAGCAAATTTGCTGAAATTAAGATCGGCTCGCTGCTCAATTACGTTAATAAGGATAACTGGATAGGGGTGTTTATCATTACCAAGGAAGTTACCACTAATTCGTCAGGTCTTAGAGTTTCAAGCAGGGTAGTCGCAAAATCTCTAAAATATAAGTGTCTCTGGTAATGCTAAGCGCAAAGTTTCAACAATATCAAAGAGCAAGCTCTTGAAAGTTATCAAAATGGACTGGCGGTGAATCCATTCAGAGCAATTAGTTAGTAAACTAACTGTGATGAAAGGACTTAAAGGCTATAGTTTTTTATGTATATCTGAGGTAGCGTGTGATAAGGTTATGATTGTGAAACCTTATGAAATTTTATAGTCAAACCAATCTTAGCTTACGGTATGATAAATTCACTGGAGAAATTCGAAGCATACTATGTACAAGCGGGCTTTTAAATGCTATTACATATTCCAGCAAAAAATGTTTATGTATTGAATCTATTTTATTTTTTTTTTTCAATAAGCTTCTACATCGTTGGTCTTACAACTTAAATGCTAATGGTAAACTTGAAGCAGACAAAAAACTCTACATATGTGTAACAAAGTAATATGAAGAATTTTGAAAACTTTGTTGAAGACACTAAAAAAAATGAGAGCATTGTTAATTCTTTTGTTTTTTTCCTCATACATTTAATAAAATGTGCAGAGAAAACTTTAATTTTCGGAGTGGGTTATGACCTCTAGAATCTATCCCTGTGTATAAGTACGCTTATCAAGTGGTTTTTTATTCTATGAGCATGTTCGTTAAAGATTGCATTAAGCCACTGCAAACAAAGCAAAACATTTTTATTTCGTCAATTGCTGCGAAATTGTAAAATTGTGGCTAAACCAAGCCGATGTACAAATTTGTTTTTCCAGATATATAATACAAGATGAATAATATTGACGTGAATATCATTGAATTTTTTGAAATACATTAAGAAGATTTTTAATTTTCAATTTATTCATGAAAAATAAATATTTTTTGAACAAAAATAAAAAAATTCATTTTAGCAAACAAAAGAAATGTCGATTTTGAAACAATTTTTTTTGTATATTTGTACTGTTCATATCTTGATACCATAATGTATGTAAAAGCTAAGGTTATTTTTCGGAAAAAATCTCATTCTCAAATAGCAGTTTTTCATATTACTCGCTGCAGTCAATGCTGAAAATGTTCATTTATTTCTAATTAAAATCTAAGTTTAAAAACAAAGTTTGTTACTTCCGGCTGCCAAGCAAAAGACATTTAATTATATCAAAAAAATATGAGCATATGCACATATACAAACATACTCTTATGTACATGTGTGTATAAGCGCAGTTTTAAGTGCAGGCATGCATGTAAGTGTGTGAATGTTGCATATTCGCATAACTAATTTACTGTAATAAATGAGAGCAACAATGAAACTCAGAAAGAAGCAACAGTAGCGGCAATATATGTTATTCCTATCATACGAAATTACATTAAAAACGCACGCAAATTGAACAAAAAGAATGTTGTACCTTTTTAATTTAGTTGCAGGTAAATTGAAAAAAAAAAACAACAACAAACGAACGCTGCATAAACAACTTATTTTTTTTTTTTTTACAATTTGTTTCATTAATTTTATGCTGTTTATAAAAGCAAAAACTAATTAACAAAATCAAATTCTTCTTCAGTTTTTAATAACAACTTTTTATTTTACGCAAGTTAAAAAATAAAGCAACAACAACCACTTAATAAAGACTTCAAAAATAAATCAAAGCATAAAGAGAGTGCAAGATGAGGTGGGACAAATATTACTATTATGAGATAGAAAATAGTGTGGCTTTACTATATTTTTTAATTTATTAAAAAACTGTTTATATATGGGCTGATGGGTTTCCGAAATCAAAATCTGATGAAATCTTGCAAAAATATTACTTTTTTGACAACATAACACTGTTTCTAAGAGGCCAGAGGATCATGTGGGTAGGTCTCTTCCTAAAACCGTTTTTCTTAAAATGAAAAATTCGATCTTTTGACTCTTTGCATTTTTTTTTAAAAAATACGAAATTTTAAACATCTTTTCCATTTTTTTGAGCAATAATTATGGAAATGTTTTGTAAAATCCAAGATGTTCTGTTTTTTCTTAAGTAAATAAAATTTTTAGTTTCTTAAGTCCGGTAAATTTTTGCATATTTTACAATTTTATTGAATTTTTTCATCCCACTATGCAGCAGCAGTTGAAGGATGCGTAACAAAGATGCGTTTTTTTTTGCTGCGCTAGCGCTGGCAACAAGCAGCTACAATACACCTGTTGGGAGAGGGAGGAGAAGCTACACGTTAAATGCATAGAGAATAAGAGCACATAGAAAGGTAGATTATAAAGCCCAAGAAAATAGTGGCTTAGAAAAAATTGCATTTAATGTTGCGTATGTTCGTGGGCTAAACAGTGCCAGTCCGTATAAAAGGGTCATCAACAAGAGTGTGGGGGTGCGGTGGGCATCATAGTCTGGAATTCTTCAAACAATGACATGAAAGTATAGACAAAGATAACAGACACACTTATACATGCCTGTATTAGTTTATTCCATAATTAGAGTAAACTGCATGTTACTGACACAAATGTGATGTAGAGATGGCTCATCTTGTGAAAAAGACGCAGGTATAATTGTCAGCGGCAACAATTGCGAAAAAGTCTGGCTTTGCTACTGCGAGGAAAATCTCCATGAGTGTTACATCAGGCATGATCTATGCAAGTTGTCAAATTATTAATGCTTCCCTACAAAATGTATACATTACCCACAGACCAAGAAAGTGATTTTCCTAAACATGAATTTTTTAAAAAATTAAGTTTTTGTTCTTGTTATGAGATAATCACCCCTATCATGAATATCCGGAGGAAAATGATTCTTTCGGATTTTTTTGTTTCTCGAGAAGAGTATTTTGCGATCATAAATAATTGCGGAATGGAAAACTTCATATCCAGTCAGTGCTGCCAAAATATTTCCAATTTCTTCCAATCAGCCAAAAATCACAGTTGCATTTTTCATATCTGACATTAGCTTATCTGTAATTTTGCATATTTGACACTAGCTTATCTGTCAGCTGAACAATTTTATAATTTAAGTGCATTTATCTATATTGCAAAAATAAATTACCTAGAATAGAGTATATCATAGCTTGATAGTTTGCCATTTACTCCTTTTCATGAAGATTTTGACTGTATCCGAATTGGAATCCATGTACTGAACCAATATCAATAATTGCTCTTTGTTTGTGTTGCTAGATCTTGTAAAAATGTTAAAAAAATCTGTTTATCCTATTCCTCGCCAAAAAGTTAGGGAACAAAATTTGCGTGAAACAACAAAGAATGTTCCCCAAAAAAGTATTGCCGATAACCTCATTTTCCAAGGAGTTTGTTCCCATTTCCCAAAAATCTTCCACGATCGCAAAACAGGGGATTGGAGAAAAAATCCGAAGAAATGTTTATTCATGATAGAGGTGAATATATTTCTTAAAGTTTTTGGGGCACTGAATCTATGTCATGAGACCATTTTGTCACTTTTACACCAATAAATAAATAATTCTGTAGAACTTATACGAAGGTTGCTATTTATGTATCCGGACTCACAAAGGTAAATTTTCATTAAAAATTGTTTTATTGTTTTCAAAGTAATTTGCACGAAGTTTGATGCACCTTTACATACGGTCAAATCAATTTTCGTTGCATTTTTGGCATTCCTATTGAGGTATCTTCAAGAGATGGTTTTTTAACGCATCAACTGTTTCTTCTGGTGTGAAAAAACGCTGGCTACGTAACGTATTTGTGATAGTCGGACAAAAAGACATATTACTATGTGCCAAGTTAGGACGGTATAGAGAATAACCCATCAATGCGTTGTTTTAACCAATTAAATATTGAGCTATTTCGGCCGATGTAGCATTGTCATGGTAAGGATGATACTATGTCGCTTGTTTCCTTATTTCGTTGAAGACTTCTGGCAAAATGATGTTTGTGTACCATTCAAAATCGACTGATGTACGAATTTCGAGCGGCATTTTACAAAAAAAAAAAAAAAAATAAGGCCAGCATTTGCTTCGAAATGCTTCTTGCACGAACAATCTTGGTTGGGCTTGGCGCTTCTTGGAGGAACCACACAGTCAACTGCTTTTTACTTTTCGGTTTCGTCACCCGTGTAGTAGATTTTGTATTTTTTGAAGACTTCCTAGCACCCAGGGTTACCGGTACAGAAGCAATTCCGGGCTTTCTGACAAAAAAAAAAAAAAAAAAAATTATTTTGCACTGAAACGGTAAAGAGTAAAATATTTTTTAGGGAAAAGTTGATGATTTTTTGTTTTTGTCAGCAATATTAAAAAATTAATTCATAAAATGGTAAAGTTGTGTAAGAAAAACTTGATGATCTCTTTTCTTTAATCGTTACACAAAAATTTGAAGTTCATCTCACAAAAATCGTTCGATTGCCGGAAATTCAACAAATTTTTAGATTTCGACCAGGTCCCGTCTTTGAGAAGAAATGCCGGGCTTGTCAGGGTCAATCCCGCAATCTCAGTCACCTGATAACCCTGCTAGCACCAATCAATGCTGGAACTTGGTCCCACAAAAATGAGGAAAATGTGGTGCTATTTGATTGTCCAATAAATGTCACTGTTTTTGTCAAACCTTTTTAACGTTTGTATACCTTCAGTAAAGAGATATTGAAAAAGAAACCAGAACAAAAAATTAAATAAAATAAAATTAAAAAGGGAGAAATGCATTTGTTTGCCATATTTCGAACAATATCCACGAAAAGTTATCATAAAAAGTTTACTATACAAAAAAAAAAAAAACTAAATTTTGGAAATGTTCCGTTTTGATCGCCAACTTTTTTTTACTTTATGTAAGCGCTATAGTTTGAACAAGTTATTTTACTTCAGTAAATATCTACATTCAATCCCGGCAGTAAAGATGTAGAGATGACTACGTATAATATTCCAAAGTTCCTATAAATATTTCGATCATTGTTTTATGACGTGCCAGTTTCAATGAATTTTTGACATATCACAAAGGTCTTGCTCTGCATCAGTCACCAAAACGCTAAAAGTTACCGATGCGGCGTTCTTTAGAAATACTAGGGTCAGAAAACTGTTTTTGTGTCAAATCAATAGCAATTCCGTTAACTCAAATTTCAAATGACGTTTTAAGAAGATAATTTTTTTTTTAATCTTAAGCCAAACTGTTATTCAAAATTGTAGTCCATATCTGCGTAGATATTGTGAAAATATTCCATAGTAAATTTTCAGAAAAATAACAATTCGCTGATACATCGAATATCATCGATTAAATTGAAAGAGAATATTCAAGAACAAAATGTGGCATTTTCATATAACTTTTTGTTTGAAAAATTGCATCTATTTATAAGATGCGAATAATCGCATTCGTAACCATTGACGTGCATTGCAGTTTTTGAGTATCTGCACCATTGCTGTTGCTGTTGCTGCTGTAACATTTATTGTGGTCTATGTTGTAATTGCAGTTGTTGTGCTGTTGCTGCTGTTACGCCGAACATAGACATGCATTTGAAATTGCATCCATCAAACGTAGTTGTATTTGAAGCAGCCGCAGCAGCAACAGCAGCAACAAGCAGCTTTTTTCAAGGTTTTCCAGTTCATGGATGCATTTGCAAGGCGACGGTCGCTGACGACGACGACAACGACAACGACTGAATGCACGTGAATTGCTTTGTTGTTGTTACTCTGTCTTATTGTTGTTGCTGCTGCTTTTCATGCATATATTTTTATTTCTTTTTAATTCTTTTTGTCTTGTTATTTTTTTTTCTTTATTTTGTATCAATTCGTGCAAACAAACGCTAAATGGCGCTCCCCATATTTTAATTTTTTTTTCGCTTTGCAATATTTCTTCTTCTTATTATGTTTAGTATCTATGCATGTTTTCTTTTGTTTTAGATATTTTTCTTAATTTTGAAATTTATAAAGCTTTTACGTTTTTTGTATTAACGTGTCGAGAATTTGATTTGTTGCTATTTGTTATTTTCTATGCTATTAGCTACTGTATATATTTTTCTCCTCCATTTTAAATTATTTATTTGTTTTCTTATTAATTTATTTTTTATTGCATTGCGTTTTTCCTCATACTTTGTTGTCAGTATCAATTTAAATAAATAAACGATTTACACAATTTATTAATTTTATAAGAAATTCCATTAGTTATAAATAAAAAAAAATGAATTTTTCTGGAAATTCACTAACTATCGTATATGTTATTCTATTGGAAGTTGTGGAAAATACTATAATTATATTGGTAATACATCATAAAATCTGAAAACTTTGTTTTGCATTCAACTGAGGCCTTAAATGCATTATATTTAAGTACCTTAAAGTTATAAATCAAAATATAAACCTTAGACAGTTGTTAAAGTCAATTTGCTTGCATTAAGGCTTTTTTATTAGACATTTAAGCTCGTTACTTAGATGAGTCTGTAGTTCATAACCATTCCGTAGGTATTCTTGAAACAAGAGCAAATAGTAGGAAAAAAAGTAATATTTTTTTCAAAAAATTTGCCCAGTTCCTCGAAATCTTCACGCCATTTGAATATTTCTGAGAACTGAACAAATCCGTAGCTAGGTGTGGCATCAGTACTTTAATATCCTTTAGAAATACGTTATACCGAACATACTCAATTTTCCAAATTTTTATATATAAAATTTCTCAAAGAAATGTCGATTTTTAAATATATCGCATAATCTTGAGTTCTGAAGGCTAGAGGATTGACTGCCCGAAATTGTTAATTTAATTAAAAGTCACAATTAAATTTGTGATTTCTTTTTAAGAAAATAAAAACCGCTAAGTACAAAATTACAAGGGCAAAAGAGTTGATAACTTAATATATAAATTAATTGTTTCGCCATGCAAGCCAGGAAATTCTTATGAGTTTCTGATATCGAATGAGAAAAGCTAATTAAAATTGCAAATGCAATAAATCGATCGATTTTCTTGGCTTGTTATTACTACAAAAGAGTGAGAGAGTTACTTTATTGTCAGTGTTGCCATATTTACAATTTTAACTGCAAATTACAGTTTTTGAAATTACCTCCTAGTTCAAGTTATAGTTTTTTTAAAATATCAAATTTTAAAGAATAAATTTAAATATTTTTGGATACACAATAAAAGTTTAAATTTTTCAAGCTTAGTAGCTCGCTTCGTTGTGTCAAGTTCTTAAACATCTTTTTCTTTAAAGATGGAAATCGATTTTTTTCAGTTCAAACATAGGCAAGCTCCTATCAGAAAGTGGTACAAAAATGATTGGAAAATAGTATTGAAATTTTTGTGCTTGCTTTTATAATAGACTAACTGTACCCCCAACTCTGTTCAAGTTTCACTACCAAAGCTGACATAGTTGCCAAGATATAGCGTTTAAAGTGTTTTTGATGCCAAGCCCTATTTCAAATTTCATTAATATATCGTAAGGTGCTGAGCATACACAATAAACATCTTAGTACCAAATTTAAAAACATATGTAAGTGTCCAGACATACAATTGTTGTTGTATGACATGTGCCACGCCCCGCTGTCTAATCCTGTCTACATTTTTTTGAGGTGCTAAGTATACGCACTAAATTTTTTTTATATAAATATATTTATTTCAATATTAATTAATTGATTTTACTGACTTCAAATAAGAGTTAGAAATATGATAAGAAGTTTGAGTGATAGTATAACACTTCGAAAATGTTATATGGAAGCATCTGTTGATATTTGAAGTTGGAAGATTACTACAAAATCAACCTCCTGCCTAAAACATTTGACCAATCAGTGGTTGTTTTATCACAGAATTAATTTTGAGATTGTTGGCATGTAGCAGAAATTTAGTAAAAAAAACAGCTGCTAATATCAATGACAAATAATACAAAAAGTAAAGACCCCAAAATAATTCTTTCCGGAACGCCCGAAGATGCAACAAAGAAATTTGTACATTTCCCAAAGCTACCCATACACTTGCGATTGCTTAAAGAGGACTTGATCCATTCTGGAAAAAAAGAATGAAGTCACATGGATGCTAATTTTTTAAAAAAGATTACATGAGGAACCGCATCAAAAGCTTTGGATAAATCAGTATATACTGCATCATCCTGGAACTATGTTCCTCAATTAAATTGTTACTCATTTCAGACAGCTGCCAAACTGTTTATGCTATCATGCTCAAATTTGAAAAACAGTTGAATTCGTCATGGATTCCAAAAGTAAAATTACAATTGAAACATACATATTTGACAAAAAGATAGTTGAGGCTTTTCTGCTCATAAGCAAAATCGCTTAAGTTAATTCTATCATGTGTTCATCAAAATTATAGCACATTAATTTTTACAGTGTATGAATATAGCTAAATTTTTCTTAAAACAACAAATAGTTTTCTTTTCTTGTGCAGCGTAAAATTTTAATTGCAATTTAATCATAGCCAGTTCCTAATTAAAAATTAAAAGGTCATTTAGATAAAAAATAAAATATATTTAAAATTAGTAATAATATTTATACAATTAGTAATATGAATTGCAATTTGTTTCGTTTGCCATTTAAAAACCAAAAATATATAAATTTTTTTTTTTGGTTACCAATTTATTTCAGAGAATTTAATTGCCATAAAATTTGTCACGCTTCGCGAAAATCAACAATGAACACCTTAAAAAAAATATACAGAAATTTGACATTCTTTCCATAAACAATTGGTACATGCGTCAGTGTAAACAACGCAGAGGCGCTGAATGCATTTTTGTATCCATATTAGATTGCATTTTAGTTTCGCAAAATTACACTGTTTCGCAATGATAGAATAATTTGAGATGTTGCGGATGACTTTTTTCAAAGCACTGAGGTATAAAATAATATGTATAACTACTACATGATTAGGTTGTTCAGAATATAGCATTTTTATTTTAATATATAAATCTTAAGACTGAATGGGAACTTGACTTGAAGCTGTAGAAATTTATTTCCTCAAAGTTCAGTGTCAATTTAATAATTTTTGGCCACCTCGAAATTATCATGTACTAATGATATTTGAATATTTTACAGCCTTGCAAAAGCTAGTCAAGTTTTTGTTTTTTATTTCATAACAATCATGTTAAATTGGGACGTCTATATTATTCGAACACTATCTATGTATCTGCATTTCTGAAACCTATCATTACTTTGAACTTTGATAAGTGTGACATGAACCATACCACGGCCACCGGTCAAAAAAGTATGTTGTATCATAAGTCAAATTAGTATGCCATGGGTGGGCATAATTTTGGAAGCAGAAGCCACTTACATCAAAAACAACGAAAACAACAACAGATAAATAAAAAAAATAAATAAAAAAATCATCAATAAGCCAAAAGCTAATTCCAAGACTCAAACCAGAACAACATTAGTGTACACTGATCAAAAAAACAAAAATCGAGCGAAGCTGTCCTCAATATGAATATTGTTGTTTCCTTGTTCGCTCACTTTTTTTTAATGATGCAACAATAACAATAATACAAATTGCGTGTATATCGCGGGGCACAACGAGTGATGAGTGCATGTGTTGCTGTTTCATTTACTTTTTCTTAAGAAAAGCGAAGTGTTTGTTGTAATGAACCACAAATGTCTTATTTTTCACATTTGTGAGTGCCTGGCTTCAAAGCGTAATCTTTTGAAAAAGGTATAAATCAATATAGTTTTAAATGAAGTATTTTTCATAGAAGTGATCCTCCTTTCACCATTTCAAAATTGATAAAGGGTGCAGCGTATTCAAATTAAACATCTCAAAAGACATAATACTTGTCAAATTTCATCAACTTGAATTAAAAGTTGAGGGCTCGACAAATTTTTGTACAAAAATTTACCGGAATCTACGCGTAACCCACTGGAACTTTAGCTGTACGGCATTTGTCGGACAATATAGGTAAAATTCTACACTGGGCACTTCCAAAGTGAAATCACTTTTTCTATAACTTATAAAGTGCTAAAATTTTGTGACATTTTCACTATTTTTATTTAGATTTAGATTCTAACTATGTTGGGGTTAAAGTGGGCGTAAAAAATAGATCATGACCTGTATTCAGCTCAAAAGAACCCCAAAGCCAGTGAGTGAGAGTGCTTTGCATTTAACGCAAAATAATTGAAGATATTCAATTATAAATTATACTACAATTATTATATATCTATGCCGCCTGGAAGCGTTGTAAGATTACACCATCGGCCAAAATCTTAAAGACTTAATTTATAAATTTTCAAAAATATCCGTTTAAAATGTATACTTTAACAATATAAAGGAGGCATTTCCAACATTAATATCCTTAGCATTGAAGCAAGATTTTAACATAAAGAACTTTAATTTAAAGAATTTAATTTTTAGTATACTGAAATTGGTAAAAGTTCGAACTTTTTTTTTGAAAAATTTAAAATTGCATAGCATGTTTTCTTTTTTTTCCGACTTCTGTAAACAATGATATTACTGTACTAAAGTCGCAAATATAACTTTCTAAAATTTGAAAATATATAGAAATTTGTTGTATAGTGTAATATGTACGATTTCCGCGCAGTTACAACAATTCTTACAGTGTAAACAGTAGTACCAATGAAATATTATTAATTTCTTTTGCAATTAATTTTATATTTATTTACTTTTTTAATTGCTTTCGTGCGTTTTTTTTTCAATTTTCTTATGATATCGAATCTTTGAATTCTTGAAAACTAAAAATATAGAAATATCAATAATATTTATAATCATAAAAACAATCAACAACTACGACCCTGAGTGTTATTTGCGATTTCTGAAAATGAAACTTTTGTATTTTGTTTTTGCCTTTTTTATTTAATTTATGTTATGAAATGTTGTTGTTAGTAAATTGATAACGCATTCACTTTAAACTGAGTGTTTAAACAATGAATTTGTTTTTAATTTTTTTTTGTATAGTGTCTCAACAATACCATATATCGTATTTGTTTGCACAATTAGTTGAAATTTTTAAAACTTTCTTTCATTGTGTCCTAAGGAATTTTTGAGTTCAGTAAAGAATATTCTGCTAAAAAAACATTGGTTTTTATTACATTGTAAATTCAAGAAAAAGGCTGTATAAAAACAGAGCTTTTGTAGGCCCTTAAATACTTCCACCAAACAAACCTAGCATTCGATTTATGTAGAAATCCCGATAATGGTATTGTAAGACTATTTGACCTTTAAGAAAAAACCTTAACTTTAACGAAAATTTCTTCTTTGCTTTAGTTGAAAAAGTTTTCTGAAATGGCTGTGCCCAGTCATTACTTCGAATTTTTATTTTCATACCCTGCAGTCAGCGTAAACTCATTTTGTTATTCCATTTTTAAGGCAATGGAGGTGGGGCTGATACAGCTTTGTCCATCTGTCTGTTTTTCTTTGTTTCTGTGGAAATTGCGATTACGGAAAAAACAATGCTAGATGATTTACACTTTCAAACATAAAGTGGTTCGTGGAATTCAAAATGGGTAAAATCGGATGCCGGACACATCTACCATCCATTTTTGAAACAGCAAAATTTCATTAGGTTGAAGGTACCATGCTTTAAGGAATTCTTTCTTAAACGGAGTTAATGCCTTTTTGCAGTGTATATATTATTTTAATCCATGTGTAAAGCATAGTAAGCTTTACCATTATATTGATATATATAATTTCCAATAATTCGTATTGACAACATTTTAATTCATAAACTATTCAACTAATGACTTTTTCAAGCAATTACTAATTTTAAAATTTCAGGTTTAAACTTAAAATCAGCCTTACTCTTTTCAAAAAGAGAGTGCTCAATAAATTTTCCCTCAATTCAGCAATTTATTATATCCATTTTATACCGAATTATGGTATACTGTCAGCTATCAGTAATTACAACTTGGTTACACTCTGTCTTGATCAAATTACACAGATACAGTGCATAGAACATGGAGTACGACTACTACTGGAATAGAAACTGACTGTCATTTTAATTGCCACTTGAGTGATAATTCTTTTCAAATAATCGTTGTTGTTGTGATGCAATGATGACAGCGCAAAAAAAAGAAGTAAAATAAACTAACGTTTCTTGACATGCAGCATAGTTTGTTTTGGATCATTTGGATTCTTTCTTTCAGGGTATTTTTTCTACTACACAGTGTTATTGTCGCTGATACTGCACATAAGTTAAATGCACTTTGGGGCAAAAAATTGCAATTTAAATAATTAAAAATAAAACAAATAAAAAATTGTACGCTGCAAATACTCTTGATGATTAAATTGAAATTAGAAATACGACCATTGCTGAGGGTATAATAAAATTGTGAAGAAATTGTCGTAAATTCTAAATTCTCAACAGCAAAATGGTATAACTTCTGGAGTTTTGTTTATGACTTAAGAAGAAGCGCATAACAGATAAAGCAACGACAAAAAAAATTGTACAAAAACAATAATAAATTGAAAAATACGTTACCGTACTACTTTTAACCCTAGCAAATGCAGCAACAATTGTAGGAGTAAATTGGCCAACAGAATATATTGTGCTGGTGCTTTATTTGGGAGAATCCGTGTGTTACATCAAAGCAGCAAATGTTAAAATATATTCTTTGTGCAAATGAAGATGTTAAAGTGAGCTTTAAAATATGAAAAATAAAACGTCACCTGGAAGCTTAGGCATCTGTCAGTCCATATATTTGTGTAGTTCTATCGGTGTAAAATGTTCAAACATTGGCCAAACAAGCGTCATTTCCGGAAAGTGTTCCTACCTGCCTTCAATTTGAAAAAAATCTGCTGCTGAGGGCAGTGCCGTCTTTAACCTATTGGAGGCCCTGGGCATATGAGGATAATGGGGCCCCTATGGCTTTGACAGAACACTATTTTGTTAGAATAGACAAAGAAAGTAGATAAGCAAGGTTCTAGAAATATTTTTATTGACAACCACATTAAATGAATAGATAATATAATATAATCCACAACAGTAACTCTTTAGCATTCACAGATTAGTGCTTAAAAATCTATATTGATTGAAGAGGAACCCTTCTAGATTTAAGATGAGCAAAATCGTTAATGACTTCTTCAAAATCTATATTTTTGAGCAGATCACATTCTATGGACATCAGCGATAAACTGGTTAATCTGTCTTGAAGCATTGTACTTCTCAATTAATTTTTGATTCTATTCAATTTGGAGAAGAAGCGTTCCCCACTGCAGCTAGAAATTGGTGTAGAACATGAGGATTCAGAAATTCCCGCGATTTATGATCGACACAACTTATCATGTGGAAGATTTTTTGTTAGATTGCTACTTACAGAAGTTTCTCAATAAGAATTTCGTTTAATTCCTATTTCAGTTTCGCAGAAGGTTTGATGCTGCTCAAAAACGCTGCTGCGTCGGTTCTGAAACTTCAAATGTATACGGTTCTTAACTCCGTAAGAGTTAGCCATCAACATGAGTCTGTTGTGAGAACCAATCTTTCTCTTCCATTATATATACTTTTTGGTTGGTATTGTAGTCAGTAATTTTGGTTCGATTTATACGAATTAAATAAGTTTTTGGTAATAAATATAGGTTATCGTTAAGTGATCTGGCAGGAACTAAGGGTTCGATCGCGGGGCCCTGGGCACGTGCCCAGAGTGCCCAGTGCGAAAGAGGGGTCTGGCTGAGGGGCGTCGAGTGTTTGTGGAAACTTATGGTGAAGCTTCTGTTAGCGAAAGAACGTGAATGGTTTTAACGCTAGAAAAGTGGTGATTTCGACTTGGTAGACAAGGAACGTCCCGGAATGAAAAAGTGAAAAAGAGAGAAAATGCATAATAAAGAAAACACAACAAGAACTTGCGTATTCGTTGGGCGTAACTGAACAACGATTTCCCATCATTTGAATGCCTTGGGAATAATCCAAATGCAAGGAAATTGGGTGCCATATGAGTTGAAGCCGAGAGAGGCGTTTTTAGAAGTGTAAACAGCTGCTCCAACGGCAAACAAAGCAAGGATTTTGCATCATATTGCGACTGGTGATGAAAAGTGTATTCATTATGATAATCAAAAAAGAAAACAAATCGTGAGGTTGCCGCGGTCAAGGGAAAAGGGTCAAAGATACAAAAAAAAAAGCGTATTTTTGTGATTTTTTTTCTCACAGTACCTACTTTATTAAAATTCTTAAAATTTATATTTTGCTTAAGCACAACTTCAAAAATTTCTTCGGTCCTGTTCACGTCGGCGACGACTACCGTATTCGAATGAACCACGAACTGTACGAGCTCTACGCTGACATTGACATAGTCAAGCGCATCACTATCAAACGTCTGCGCTGGCTGGGACATGTTGTGTGTATGGACGAAGAAGCTCCGGCGAAAAAGGTGTTTGATGCGGAAGCCGCTGGGCGACGACGAAGAGGAATACCATGCCTCCGATGGAAAGACCAAGCCGAGGAAACCCTATCCACGCTTGGTGTGAATGATTGGAGAAGGCGCACGCGAAGCAGAGGCGCCTGGAGAGAGCTTTTGAAGTCGGTTGTAACCCGGTAACGGGTTGTTATGGCCACCCAAGTAAGTAAGTAACTATTTCAAAAATATTCTGCTAAATTTTCATTAAAAAATAAGCCAGTGGTAGTGGGGAGAACTAAGTAACCTAAAAAAAGTCAACATGCGGTAGGCAGGATAACTCATGATTGCTTCATCTTATATCAAAAAACAAAAAAGATTTCTTTAGTATATAAGATCATCTTGGATTTGAACGAAGGAATAAACAAAATATTCATTTTTGAATTTTTGGTATAGGTTTAATCAAAAAACTCGGATTTTTTTCCAAAATTTGCTCCTTCTGTTTAATAAAAAAATAAGTAGTAATGGAAGAAAAACAAAATCCTTCGTTCTGATCCGAGTACTTAGTATCGTAAAGAAGTATGTAAAATTTTGGCAAAATCGATCCACAAGTTTTCGAGAAATTTTGCCTACTGACTTGAAAAAAAAAGTTTTGAGAAAATCGTGATTAAAGTTTATACATATGTATATGATTTTCATATGACCGCTCGGACTCTATTGCCTGGAACTTAAAAAGTTTTGCTCCTAATGACTTCAAATTTTCTGACAATAGGTATTCCTTATGACTTGTAGTATCAGAAAACAAATTAAATTTTTTGAAATTGATTTTTTGACCCTTTTCATCCTTTAACATTGACAGCCAAGCCAAACATCCATGGCTCATACTCATGCAGGCGTGGTACATTATGAGCTGTTGTTATTGGATGAAACCATCAACCAGCTGTATTCTCCAGACATCACAACTTCCGGCTACCAATTGTTCCGATCGATGGCGCATGGCCTGGCTTATTCATATGTATATGTCACCGGCCAAACTAGTTTTTAGGACAAACTAGTTTATCCTAGGCCAAACTAGTTAATTTGAAGGCCTAAAAGTATGCAGTTTAATTTTAATGCAAAAGAACTATGAATGGCGAAGTCAGTGTTGAACATATTATAGACTGAACCGCAGTCAAAAGCTGCCGCGAAGCCGAAATCGGACATATTGGAGGATGTAAGTTCTGAGCCGCGGCCGAAGGCCTCCCAATTACCCTCACTTACAACTTGTCAAGTATATAATGAAATTGACAAATTTTTGTTTTCTTACTTTGCTACTGTCGTAGTCTTCACTAACCACAGTGCTTTTGCATTAAAATGTCATTGCACATCTTAAGGCTTAAGCTAACTAGTTTGGCCTAAAAACTAGTTTGGCCGGTAACATATACACTTGACCGAAAGCTTAACTTATTAAGATACATTAAATATTATAAAAAGTTGTTTCATTAACTACCCAGAGGTGAAACTTAATTATAAGCAGTAATAAAATTTAAAATAAAACAAAAAGTAAGCTATTGACTATGTATTTGAATAAGGAACTAATTCGATTAATTGTACCCTAAAAATGATGAATTCAAAAGTGCGAATGAATTTATACTTGGACTGTTTTCAGTTTTTTTATCTTAACTCAAAAGCTTTATATTTTTAGTATGTACTTATACATCATCAGAGTAAAATTTCCTATCGAAATAACATTAACTTAACCCATAACATCTTATTTCAGGGCTTACTATTACCGTCAATATATTATCATTCTTTCGCTTTTCAAATTTGATTATTTTTCATCTTGTATTCTTGACAATAACTCGAATTTACCCTACCACAAAAACAGGAAGCTATGCTCAATACAAGATATACAAAATATAAACTAGTTAGCTTGCCGACGGCGATTTCTAAGTATGCGATGCGCAGCGGTGCACTTTTTGCGATTATTGTTGCTGCAGTTGCTGCTGCTGCTACTGCTGCTTTAGCGTGAAATATGAATGCAATTTGGAAAATTATTTTCCTTTTAAGTGATTATTAAGGTGCGGTCCATCAATCCATCCATCTATCTATCTATTCGCTCAACCATTCATTCAACCTTTCGACCATTCATCCTTTGTTAAATGTGCGTTTTAAGTTCGTCGTTTTTTTGTTTGTGTCTTGCGTTGTTTTGTTGCTTTACTTATTGTTATTAGTAATAGTGTTGCTGTTGTTGGTAGTCTTGCTGTTGTTGTTGTTGTTTTAATTTTCATTTTCATCATTTCAAATTTATCCAGCTATTATCCAATGGTTAATAATATTGTTTCAACAACAATGGCTAAAAGGCGCGCACTTGAATTATCAAAAGTGATATTTAGTCATCAACAGCAACAGCAGCAGTAGCAGTAGCAACAACAATATTGTTGTTCTTCAATATAAACGTCTATGTCGTTATTAACATCATCATCAGCTTTAGAGTTAGCAACAACAACAACAACAAAACATTAACACCGCAATAAGTGTGGCAGTCGTTTAATAGAGCAACAACAGCAGCAGCAGCTGCAGCTGTTGGCGACCTGTTGTTACTTTTGTATTTCCGGACGTAAAAAGTATTTAGTTAAATTAATTTTTGTTGCACCTCTTTGTGGCACGTATAGGGTGGATGCGGTATGGTATTGCTATGGGAGTTTAATTGTTTGGTTTAAGTCTTGCTGGCATCATTTGTGTGTGTTGCTGTTGCAGCAGCAACAGTAGCAGCATATTTTATTTGTTGATTTAAGATATTTTTTTGAGAAAACTTCAAAACACAAACTCATAGAGTTTATTGTGGCAACATGATATATCGAAGTGCTTGAGAAATCAAAAATAATGAAACACTTGAAGGTTTCTATACACAATATGGTATTGAAACTTATACATTAGATAGTTTATCTAAAACAATTTATTTTGATTTTTGAGACGTCCTAATGCATGAAATGATAGATTAAAAAATGTTATTAATTTTATTCTTAGACTTTTGAGAACCGTACAAATTTGTCCGGAAGCCTGCTGTAGAAAAGTCGAGTGAATAACATTACATGATTGGATGTACGGGAAAGATAGTATTTCATTTTGACGAAACTAACAAACCAGCCTGTCCTGATGCTCGAAAATGCCGGAATTTTAGCCAATTTTGTTGTTTTAATTGAAGCTGTATAATACTATACCTCAAAATATATGTCAAATGATAGAACTCGAAGAGGCCTAAATATAATATAAAGGGTTGCATTGTTAAATCCTGTCTCAAACATGGGTTGCTACTGGTTTTTGGGTCAGTATGTTAGCAATAGTTCCTCTTCATGTGTGAGATATCAAAGGTCAATGGTCACCAAAGACAGCCTCACTTCTTACTAACCGGACGGAAGTTTAGTCTGAATATAAGTTGTAGATCAGATAATTTTGCATAAAGAGTGTTACGGGATTAATTACGTAAGCTCAACCTTTCTAATGATATTTAAGGTCAAAGATTTATAAAGTTTTTTTTTGTGACAAACAAAAGTTGCAAGCTATGTGGTTTTTTCTAAAACAAAGTAATTGACAAACACGTATGACCAGCTGTTTTCATTAAAAGAGCCGACGCACTCTAAGCATAAATAAAAACCTCAAATAATATTGTCAATATTTCCAAGAAAGTTGAGACATACTTTGTATAGCCCACACTTGACAAAAAGTGGGTAGATCGGAGAAGTAGGTGGATACTTTCAAAGTAACAAAATACTAAAATGAAATATATTTAAAGTTTGGAAAAAGATAAGTGGTACAGGATCTACTGGAATAAATATAAAGTGGGCGTGACATCAAAAATCTTCAAACTTTAGTTTGATGCATGGGTATTTTTTGATACTTAAAAATTAGCCGATACTTCATTGATGTTTTTCAACGCTTTACAACAAAAGTTTTAACCTGTTCTAGGGAGTTCTAATGCGTAATTTTTTGTACCAAATGATACATAAGTGACGCTAAAAATTAGAACTTCAAGTTGATTTTACACTTATAAATAAAATGAAACAAAAATCACTAAGTTGGACATGTTAAAAACTAGAGAAATAAAAGCATTTAAAAGCACAAACTTCAAAACCGTCACTCACGTTACACTATTGTGTGTGTGTGCAACAAAAGCCTTAGCTCACACGTAGATATTTCAAATGCTGCCTGAAACATTGCTGTTGAACAAATTGCTGCAATATTGCAATTACATGCAAACGCCCTATTTAAGTGTTGCCAACCAGTGGCAATCAGTGTTGTCATAAGGCAGTGCAGCAAAAGCAGCTAAAGATTATCCGCCGACATGAAGCAGCAGCAGCAGCAGCATGAACCAACTAACTTGTATGGAAGATGAAGAAGAAAACATTTATTAAGCGCACTTGCATCACTTTACATCAAAGGCACTTGAGATGCAGTCAGCCGGGCAACGAGACACAACTCACGAGCAGCGAGTAAGACATTGCAGCAGCATTTTGTTGCTTCTGTTGGCTGGCACACGCTACATTTTACAGCTGTAAGCGACGACACAGAATTGCAGCCTTCAATTTCTTTGGATGCAGCAGTTGCAGATGCTGTTGCTGTTGCAATGTGATGGTGTAATGGTGCTGCTGTAGCATGAAGGTGGTGATGGTGGTTGCCGATTATTGTTGTTGTTGTGTTGTTGCAGGTGAATTGCACGATTTTCAATGCAAAAGTCAAGATCGACATAAAAAATCGTTGTTAGCTATGGTTGTTTTTGTTTTTCTTCTTTTTCCTTTGACAGCAGTGAATGCAGCTTCCTTTTGGCAGCAGGTTGCTGCCGCCGCAGTTAGAAACTATGAGTGGAAAAGTGCACCAACAACAAGAATAATCATACTAGACAGATGTTTCCGTTTGTAAAAATCTTTTGGTGCTATCAAAGGATTGAAAACTGAATGGAAAAAGACAGCAGTGTGAGTTTTTGGTTAGAAGTTGAAGTTGAAAGTTTGGTTTGTTGCCGATAATAAAAAAAGAGCAACTAAAATCTGTTGAACAGATGTTGCAGTGACGTTCCTTAAATTGATAGTCTTGAGTTTCAATTGAATTGGAGTGACTTCTTTGCTTTTTGATTTTCATGTTCTTAGAAAATTACCTTAGATGTATTAGTGATATCAATGTAATTTGGATATTCAGAGATTGCGAAATTGATTCATTCTATGTAATCGAAGATTATTCTAGTAATCTATATATTTTTTGATTAATAAGGCTTTGTTCTAAAAGGAATTATTGGCATGTTTCTCAAAAATAAGTACACTTTCCAGTATTATTTATATGTTTAATTAAAAATTTCAAGTTAGGAACTCGATTTTATCAATTTAATTCTTTGTTTCGATTCTAATGATATATGTACACCAACTTTGAAAGATAATTTTAAGTACATAAATTTTCAAGCAGAAATTAAGGACGATGTTTTCAAACTTCACTTTATACGTTAAAATAATTTAATATCATCAACAATTTTGCTAAGAGTTTCATTGAAATCTCATGTAACAAAAATATCAAGAGCTAGGAATTCAAAAAGAAAAAAAAACTTTTTTTTTTTTGTAATATAAGAATTTTAATATTCAATACTTAATATTTCAATTTACTTTCATCAAAAATTTTAAATAAAATATTGTAGGATTACGGTTTCATAACCTAACTTACATAAGATTTCATAAGATAAAAATCTCATGTGATAAAAATCTTTTTAAGAAAAATAACACAATAAAAACATAAGATAATTTTATGTAACATTTCTATATTTTCATTTGATTTCATTAAAAAATTTGAGATAATAATCGCAAGTGAGAAAAAATTACTTGAATCAAATACTTAGGATTAAAAATCTCATGAAGCAAAAGTGTCATGAGAGAAAAATCTTAAGTTTAAAGAGTTTAATAATACTTTTATACAAATGTGTTAGTCGAATTAGATATGTTGGTCTAACTGTATGTTTACGAAAATCACAAACGCGGCAAAACCAATCACGATAATTAATTGATATTCGCCAGACTGGCTACAACTTTCAACAAGCTTGTTAGCATTGAAAATGGGCGAAATCTACTTGATGTAGAGTAATTAATGAAACCAAATTTCACTCAAATACAAGAAATGGCTAACATTCGATTTCTTTAAGACGCGATTCGAGAAAAATTCGAAAATTTGCCATATACTTACTGAAGTCTTGAAAGTAAGCATATGCAATTTGATTACATTCATATAAATATCTTATTTAAGAGTTCTGTGTTATTACTACAGCTCAAGAGAGCTGTAAGAGCGAAATACGACACAATAAATCTCACTGCTCACGTAATTTTTCCTCGAAAAAAGAATGCCTTTGTCAAAATCGCGCTAAAAAATCTGTTATATAAAAGTAGCATGAGATAAAAAGCACGTGAGGCACCACGAGACAAAAATTACATGGGAAAAAAGTCTTAATCACCAAATAGTTCAAATAAAGCCACTTATAATTTTCGAGTTTCATGGAGCTCGCCTCAAGAAAAACTAATCCAAGAGTTTGAAAAACTTGATGTAGCAAAGTCTTGAAAGTGAAATTGTCCTATATAATGGAAATACATTATATAGATGAAAAAATTCTTTAAGTTTTCATTATCCAAAAATTTTTGTTTCACATTTTAATTTTGTTTATATATAATCACATATTTATGTTCTTAAAATATTTCGCAGCCCTTGGTATTGTATAATCTTGTTTCAATGTTAAATTTTTTAAAACATTAATTTAGTAGATATGCCAGTTTTCAGGTTCATTTTTAAACATTTTTCTTAATTAATTTGAAATTTTTAATCAAATTTTAAAGTCAATTGCAGTAACCAAAATTTATGTGAAATTTCACAAATCGGTTAATGCTTTATAAACAAAAATGACAAAGACAACAAATGTCACATGAATATTGGTTACTGCAATTGACTGTAAAATTCGATTAAAAATTATAAATTAATTAATAAAATTCAGTCGACTAAAACAAATTAAAAATTTCCATTTTTCTTAATTTTAATTCCAAAAGAAAACTTTTCCTGACGAAAATTATTTACTTTACATGTAGATCAGTAAAAACTGTTGGAGATTATCTTAGTTTGTTTCTTATTAATTTTACAGCCAGTATTTGTACTAATAAAGGATAAAATATTATTAAAATCAATCCGCACGAAAAGTAATCATTAACTTAATTTTGATTTACTCCAACTCATATGCTATTAAATTAAAAAAAAAAATTTCTTAACAAATGCAATATCTCACCAATCGTATCTTAAATTTTGTATTTTCCGCAACCACACTTGCCTAAAAATGTTTTGACACTAAACTGAAAGTCATATTGCGAATTCGATTCAATTACTCTAAATAATTTATTCATTCTGAAAAAACGTCAACCGAAGTGCAATATTTCGAGCAGAAATTTGCATTAACAAAAAGAAAATGCACAAAAACTGCATTGCAATATAGCAAATTTAATCAACAAAAAACACATTTTATTTGTTGTTATTTCAGTTTAATTTACAAAACGTCCCCTTCGTTCGTATGTTTGTACAGTGTCAAAAATGGCTTAAAATAAACAAATAGAAGTAATAGTTTATTAAATGACAAAGGTAAAATTGCAATAACAAAAACCTTTTAAGTAAAAAGAAAAAAAAAGCAGAGAAAAAACAAATTTATTTAAAATAACAAAGCGAACGAATATTTACTTATATTTTATTTCTTATGATATTAATTTTGACGTTTAACACCGCCCGCTTATTGTTTACACATTTGGTTTACTGCGAAAATGTACGGGTATTTGTTTCTTTTGATACAAAATAATAAAACATATTCCCAAGTATGGCATTCAATAACATGGTTTTCATTCAAATATTTAATATCTAATTTGTTTGCATAATGAAAAACAAAGAAAAAAAAGGAACACATTTTAACGAATAAAGAGCTTATTGGAAATGTGGAAAATTGAGTCTAAGCAAAAACAAAAAAAAAAAACTTTAGAATATTTATTATTATTATTAAAATTATTTTAGTACAGCTATATGCTATTGAATGAAAAATTCAAGTTTTTGAATATCGAAAGTGCTCAGATCACTGATGATCCTGCTAAAAAGATTAGTATAGTAAACTGGAACAAGGGATCAAGCTCCTAAAACACGATTTTAAAAGTGTGAATGATTTAGAACAGAATAGTTGTAAAATTTGCTTAAGAATACTAAAGAAAGTCAACTTCAGTGGGATTTACCGAATTTAAGGAAATTGATATGTCGGGTGTTTGCCAGTTCGCAAACAGCTCTCAGCAGAAGATTCTCAACGGATAATATGAATGAACTTGTTTATATGAAAGCAACATAATAGCACTTTTTAATAATGTTTCAACACCTACTATACAATCAAGTCTTTCGAGTAAAACTTGGCTAACTTGAGCAAATGGGCATTGTACTACCTACTCAATATACACTAGCGAGTTCGCAAAGTGTCATAAAGTCATAACTCGTTAGTCATATTTTGGAAAAAATATGACATGTATGATACGATTTTTTTTTTGTGACTCTCTTTTGGTATACGATTCTCTCAGCTTAAATTTGTTGCTAGTTTATGACTCTCTATCCCTATACAATTTTCTCATAAAAATAGAAAAACTAAGGGTGCAGAGCTGTATGGTCTTATATTATTTTCATATGGAAAACAACACCAAAATCTGTACAATTTTTTTAAAGTAATATGACAGAACCATAGGAAATAAACGAATTTCACTCAAGAAACCATTGGAGACAATTAAGCAAAGAAGAAGCCACATACAATTCGTAAAGACACATGCCGGTCATTAAATGAAAGTATGCCCTTTTGGCCATTTTACATATCTTCTACCATCTGGGCCAAGGCGGTTGATCTTTGTTTTGTCGCTCCAGTCTACATAGATCCATTTAATGGACGGACAACTGCTATGCGTTTTAGCGAATTGTCGCGGCTTTTTCTCTGCTTAACTCTCATCCATGTGTTTTGCGTGAAATTCATTCATGGATTCCAGCCTCAACCAATCAACGAGTCACAGTTCATTTGGATATTTGTGCATCGTATTGATCAATTATTTCGCTTTGCAGTCTTACGAGGATTCAATTTTGCCCTGCGCACAATCTGGCGATCCTTGTGTTCAGAAGTCTTATGAGTTCGCTTTTTGCGAGGAATATTTTTTGTTGTGTCATACTTATTGAAATGATTAAGTACTATCTTTTTTAAGCAATTTAGCTGTTTTGCCATTGCCTGATATCTCATGTCCGTCTTTCGAAGCTCAGCAATTGCCTTACGCATGGCCGGTGTACAAGTTTTGGCCACTACCCATGATTAAGGATATGCTAATAATCAAATTCGGTCAAAAAGTGTTCTTACAATCAATGAAAATATCATAATATCGTTTCTGAAGCATTTTATTAAGATTTTCTTTAAGTTTTTGCTAATTATTTTTCTGTTTCCAATTAGTTGTCTCAGTAGAATCTGAAGGTTGAACAGAAAATCACTCATGAGACTTATTTATGTTAAAAACTTAAATTCAATTATTTCCTTTTTTTAAGCATAAATGTACCACATTTATATTATGCATAAATTTTCTGGTACGTATACATAGAAAAATAAATGAGAAAAACTACCAATCTCACAACGATTGAATTCGTTTTCAATTAGTTGTCAACAGCTGTAGGTATATTGTTTATAACAAGCACCTCGCAAAATACCGATTTTGGTATATTCAGGCCTGTTCTGATTCTGTTACGGATTTTCTTCGGGAACGGAATTCGAGGTTCATTTCAGAATCATAAAATAAAAAAAAATTCTTAGCGAATTCCGACCGATAGACTTAAAAGATATATTGAAATTCAATTCCACTTCCGAACTACTATATCGGAATCAGAGCAGGCTTGATTTTTTATACTGAGCACCGCATACAATGTAGGCGGAAGTTGACAGTGAGGCGTGCGCAGGCGAAGTTTCGGATATAGCCAAATAAATGAAAATACTTCGTTTTGAGCGCAAATTCTGTGAAAGTTTTTTATTTTAATGTATTTTTGCAGCAAACTATTAAAATGGAATTGCTTAGTTTTGATAGATCTTGCGGGAATTATTCCTTTTCGATAGAAATGTTCGTTGCATTTTTTTAATTTAAAAGTGTCATCACGTGAAATTCAATGATGTCAGTGAGATGTAATAAAAAATGTTACAAAATAGAAATATGTTGTTTTGATTGCTCACTCCTCACTTATGGTATCATATAATTAAAAGAAAAAAAAAAACGTTTTCCCGCCCATGTAACTTTTACGAAAATTATTTATAAAAAAAAACACAATTTACAAAACAGCGAAATTGTGCAAAAAATAACATTTTTGATAAGAAAATAAATTTCCGCTTATTTTGTGATATTTCAGTTTTTGTTGTTGTAAATTTTTTTTTTCGTTCGTTGTAATTTTGTGCGCAATAAATTTTTCATAATTTTTTGTGCAATATATATGGTATATGTATATGTATGTTTTTTTTCACAACAAATTACAACAAAAAATACTTAATTTTCTTTATCAAAAAGCCGAGAAAAAAAATATTGTTACTGTTTGTTTGCTGCTATTTATGTTGTTGTTGTTGTTGTTGTTGTTGCTTTTGCTGTTTTTGCGATTTGGGTCATTATTGCACACATGGCTGATAATAAATATTTGAATCACTGGTGAATTTTTATTGAAAAATCAGCAGAATTTCAGTGCTGTTTAGTAGACAAATAGTAGGCGGCGACTCTGGTGGTCAATGTAACTGCAGCGGTGATCAAACAAATTCTTGTTATGAGAGAAAACATTGCAAAAAGATGAAAAAAAAAAACAAACAAACAAACACTGCAACACTGCGAAAAGGGCAGCTGCAGTAGCAGCAGCAGCAGCAGCAGACAGTAGCAATAAGTGCAATGTTCTACCTTGATTTGCCTTCGGTTGTTGTTGTTGCTGTTGTCATTGCTTCTCATTAACTCGACAACTATGTGAGCTTTCAATGATGACGTCGATTTCTGTTGTTCCGTTTTTTTTTCTCTCTACACATTTCTTCCTTCCCCTCCCTGCTGTACAATAACAAATATATTGCTGATCTTTATACAATATAAGTTTTTATGCAGCAATTATGGTATTGTTGTTGCTGTTGTTGCTGTTGTATGTAATTGCAAACATTCGAGTTTTTTGAACTGTATCTTGTCCTTTACTGTGGCAAATATTTGCCGCAGATTTTGTGTTGATCTCTCTGTAATCATTGCCACTGTGCTGCACTGTGTGTGCGCGCGCTGTGTTTATTATCATAAATCTTAAGGTTGTGTTTAATATTGCGTCTGCTATGCAAACGTTTACCTCATAAATTTTGATCTTGGCACATTTTGAAGGACACACAAAGATGCGTTCACTGGACTGACTCATTGTTAAAATTGTTGGCTTTATAATATTTGTAAGGTGAAAAGTTGTTCCAAAAATAAAACTCAAGCGCTGATTCGATGAGTTATTTTTTGCTCTTGAATGAAGTTTTTTTTTTTGTTGTTTTCAACTTTAAACATTGAACTGAAAACAATATATTTTTCGTTTTTTACGTGGATGAAATTATTGTTATAACTAAAAACAATTTTCCGTTATTTATCTCAAAGTTATCTGTTGTTTCTATTCTAGGAAAACTTAACGACACTCCTGGCAAATATTGGGAAGTTGATATTTTCCGGACCGCAAATGATCAATTTGAAAAGAGTTATAAATTTTTATTGAAATATCGTAGAATATTTTCAGTTATTATAATGCCGGCCAGACGAAAATAAACCTTCACACAACTCCGTTTATGTGATCAAGATAAATCAAAGCATACCACAAAAATAAGGTTTGACCTCTGACATGCTGATGCTGAAGAAAAATATTTATTTTTTAATTCGAGCCATTTCTAATCCAAAGCATCTTCTCTAAGTGTGCGTTGAAACGTGAAGATTGAACGAGTTTTCGTGAAAGAAATCTCGTTTCAATACGGGGCCGTTTAATGATTTTATATCTTCACAATGCCGTCAGCATTAGCATTGCAAAAAATAAACAAATTTTAGCTCTAGTGATTTTTGATGTTCTAAGTTAGAATGATTTCAATCTTCTAGTTTCAAAGCTCATTTCGATGATAGTGCTTTAGACAAGAAGCTAAGAAGTACTATATATAAAGAGCGATAGTCCGAGCTTGGAACCGTTTGAATCGTAAAGTTTCTTGTTAGGAGATATTTGGAAAAAGATGTTTTAAAAAAAAAAAAACTCAACGATGTGCCCACTTTGAACTTTTTACTAAGCAGTTTTTTTGTTCATTCGAAATTATAAATAAAGTAACTAATTATGAAGAGTGATTTTTTAAGCATTTGGTTTTTTAAAATTAAAAAAAAAAACAAAATATTTGCAAAAGGTAATATAATATTTATTTGAAACAATGCATTGATTCCCACGATTTACTTTTTAAAGATTATTTTATGTAAATGTTGCCCGCGGTTACATCTGAGGTGGTCCATTCATAAGCTCCAATTTTGGCGTATTTTTTCCAGCATTTCGGCCGGTATCTCACCAATGGCAGCTGTAATGTTATCTTCCAGAACTATAATTGTGACTGGCTTGTCCCTGTACAAGAGAGACTTCACGTAGCACCACAAAAAATAGTCTAATGGGATCAAATCGCATGATCTTGGCGGCCAATGAACTGCTCCAAAACGTGAGATTAATTGCTCACCAAACTCGCCTTTCAATAGTTCCATGGGATCGCGTGCCGTGTGGCACCGTCTTGTTGAAACCACATGTCAACAAAGTTCAATTCTTCCGTTTTGGGCAAAAAAGTCGGTAATCATCGCACGGTACCTTGCTCCAATGACTTTAACGTTGCGGTTTTCATTATTTTTGAAAAATTATGGTCCAATAATGCCGTCGGCTCACAAGCCGCACCAAACAGTACATTTTACAGGGTGCTCTTCATCTGCCTCTGGCTGCTCTTCAGACCAAATTCGGCAATTTTGTTTGCTGACGTGCCCATTGAGCCAAAATGAGATTCATCACTGAAGAAAATTTTGAAATTTTCAAGAAAAAAAAACCAATTTCTCACAGAGCACGAATTTTGATAGTAAAATTTAATAATTTCCAAGTGCTGTTCATTTGTAAGTCGAATCATGATAAAATGGCAAACAATATTGAGCATTTTTGGTGGTAACACATGTTACAAATTTGGCTTGAGGTGCCAAACAATTTGCACTGAAAAAACAAAAAAAAAAACCCTTCTTGAGAGTGAGGTAGCAGCGGCTTAAGCATTCACCGGGACAACTCATGAATTTTGCAATACGACCATTTCGCATAAAACCATCAAATGTTGCCACATTTTTTTTTTGTCAAAAATTTAACGAGTGTTATGAGCTATGCACCGTTTCCACATGATATAACCCAGTCTGACTTCCTGTTGCTTTCTAAGTTAAAATGACCACTGCAAGGAATTTGCTTTGAGTCGATTGAAGCCAAATAGGCAAAGTAGCTGAGGACTTTCTTCAATCAGCCTAGGGAAAGGGACTTCATCAAGCGCTGTCGTAATTTCTATTGTGAGGACTACTTTGAAGGTGACAAAAAACGTTTTGATGAGTAAATAATTTTGTTCCGTCTTATTGAAGAATCTCGGATAGTGTCTTAAAGAAATCTTATTCATAATGCAAATACGGGAGGAATAAAAATAAATATAGAACATTGTTATTTATTGAAACAGATGTCTCCGAACTATTGAAGCACAGAAATGTTTCCTGAAATACGGTATAGATGGTGATCGCAGTTATATACAGCATAATTTTAAAAGTTGGTATTTTGTTTCACAGATATTTAATCATATGCTACTTATTTAATGCTATCCACATACATAATTTTTGGATAAGGAACTATGGCTTTAAAATACAAAATTTTAAATGAAAGCATAAAATGAAACAATGCATAAATTAAAAAAAAAAAATGAGTAAATTTTTTCAATAAAATAATCACCCAACTCCGTTGAGTAAATAAATGCTGCTGAATTTCCATATATGAGTTAAAAAGTATATGTATGTAATTGTTATATATGATATATATATATATATATTTGTATATAAATATAAATAAAATTGTACGTACATACTTCATAGACGCTGATGAGCATAGCATTATATAATTTTTATTCAATAAATTCCGTTAAAAACTGAAGAGTATGAGAAGGAAAAAAGCGAGCACCAAAAGGATAAAAAAAATCCTTGTTTTTTTCGTAAATCTTTTTTTATTGTTGTTGCTGTTTATTTACAAACCAAGTAAATAATGTTGCATAATGCGCATATAAATATGCAAGTATGTTGTTGTACATATATATTAGTGATTTATATATATACATGTAGTATGTACATAAGCATGTGTGTATGTAGTGCGTTGATGCTATTGTTGCAGTTGTTACAAATTGGCGGCGTTTGTTTTTAAATTTTGTGTAATGAAAAATTAAAAACGTGTTGGCGGCAACACTTGACAGAAATTGTTGTTGTAATTATTATTATTTTGCTTCTTTTTTTTGTGTTATTTGAATGCGTTTGTTATAAATCATTAATATTTTTGTTTTAATAGTTCAGTGGCTGTTTTTTTCTTATTTTGCTGTTGTTGTTGTGATATGCGTTTTGTATTTAATTTTTTTTTTTTCAATAACTTTTTGTAAATTTTTATTTTGTATGTAATTTACATACTTGCAAAATAATTCAAAAGTAAAAAATCACTTTTTTAATTATTTTTTTTTTTATTTTGACTATTTTTTGTAAATAATTTTAAATTATTTTCTTTATTTTTTTTTTTTTCAATTAATATGATTGCACTTTATGTTTAACGTGTTTTTTTTTAGAACTTTTTATTTTCTTTCATGCAAAATTCAACAAAAATATTTTAAACAAGAATTTTTTTTGCTGTAAAATTTTTTTTTTTAGTTAAGAAAACCTGCAAATGTTGAGAAAAAAAGCGTAAAGATTATTTAAATTCCACACGCACTTCTATGATTATTTTTGTTTTTTCGTAAAACGCAAATTAATCACGTTATTTTTTGCGTTTTCAAAAAAAATATGCGTAAATTTTGTCAGAAATTTAGCAAAACACACGTTTTTCTGATAAGTCTCGCATGCAGTTTATGTAAAAAAGTTAAAAAATTTTGCAAAAAACTGCAAAATTTAAGTACCTACTTTGATTTTTTATGTCACGTTACGTTTATATATAAATGTGGTATGTATGCAATTAAGCTGCTAAAAAATTTTCCCAGACATTTGTTGTATTTCTTATGCTTTGTACAGCTTATCCACCGCACGCACCCAACTGCATGCACCTCTGTTTTCACAAAAAAACCCCAAAAAAGCTGGACCAACAGCTTTAGTTGTTTTCCACCCAAAAAAAAAAAAACAAAAAAAAATTATCAGCTCTCAAAAGGGGAGAAAAGTAATTTACCTTAAAAAAAAAATCTACGGAAAAAAGGGAAAAAAGCAGCGTTTTTTTCTTATACTTTTAGTTATTAACGCAAAAGACTATGCTCGAAATATGCCGTCGGTAAAAAGCAAAAAAATACAAAAGAGTAGACGAAAAGTTGCAAAAATAATAGTGAAAAAAAAGAATAGAAATAAAAATAAAAATTGATGAATTTCCGTCGGTGTTTTTGTCTATTTTCTTTCTTTTCTTTTTTGTTATACCAATTTTTCTCATTTTGCAAGTTTTTATCTGTTGCAAAGACAAATTTATTTTTTTCCTGCTTGTTATTTTTATTTTTATTTCCTTTTAATTAAATTTTAGCCTTGTTTTTTTTTCGTCCTTCCTCAATTTGTTCTATTACTCATTATTTGGTTTTTAAGGTATGCGAATATTTAATTAATGGCACGAGAAGCGCATATCTATGTTGTTTCTATCTGGTATGAAATCTTCTCAAATTTTCAGAAACTTTAACTTAATTACGCTAAATTGAGGTTTTGACCATTTAAATGCCAAACATCGTACGTTTATTGGGTTTTTCGCGAACTGAAGCGGATCTTGACTCGGGCATGCTTTTATTGAAATTCAGAACTGGGAAAAAACCTTTTGAACGTGCTTATTTAAAATCATCAAGAGATAAGGACAGATTGGTGAAACAATATTTTCATTCTAGAGTTAAAGAAATATTTGAATAAATCGAAGCTGGATAAAATTCACTTGGACTATAAATGATGTATTTGCAAAGTAATAAAAAAGTTATTATTTTCTATTTTTAGAAATTTCATTTTTGAAGCCAAATAACTATAATACAGTAACACTGGCTAACAAACGAAAAATATCAAAGAAGATACTCAACAATGAACAATAAACACATATAGTTCCACAAAGAAGGATTTATATGCACATTTTATAGATCTTGATCATCTAGAGCAGTGATGGGCACATAGTGGCTCTATTTGCTCTCATTGCTCTCACCGTTATTCGACGTACAAGCAAGCGAAAAAAAAATCGCAGAATTTCAACGCTATCGAGGCACAGCGTTAACTTGAATTCAAATGAAAACAAAACACAAAGGCAAAGGCCACATTGTGTCTTGACGAATGTAGCAATTGTTTTTGTTTGTAGTGGAATTTGGTTTTTTTTTTTGTGCTAATGGCAATTTTGGAAATGAAAGTAAGAAAAAAACTTTAAAATTTCGTTTGTTGTTGCTTGATGTTGTTGTTTTGCTCTATTGTTAGATTTCTATGCCCACCGCTGATCTAGAGTACATATCATGTAAAGTTCTTAAAATGATTGGAATCATCAAGTGGAAAGAAGATATTTCATAGAAAAATGGAACATTAAAAAAAGGCAGTCTGTGAAATTGTTTTCGCTCAAAATTGAGAATATTTTTGAATGAAACAAAAAGTTTATATCCAGGGAATTTCTCTGATATTTTTTGCTATTGAACAATATACAAATATTGATGAAATTGTTAACCAAAATCATTGTAGCAGATAAAATCAAAATGCATGCCATACATTGACTGTCCTTTGGTCTTGAAAAATAGAAGAAAATTTATTTAATATCAGCAAAAATGCTCCAACAAATATAGCTGAAAGCATTTCCCATAATTCGGTCTGAATAAAATCGAGCACAAATATTTTTTCGTGTTAAAAGGAACATCGTTAAACATACAAGTACTTAAGGATTTCTCATAAGTAAAAATTACAAAAAAAAAAAAAAAAAAACAATATTTGTTGGCTAATATTTCGATAAAAAAGTTCAACGCCAGTTTAACAAAAAATTTTTGAGACTAAAATAATTTTAAAAGAAAAGAATTTTATAAACTTTAAACAGCTGTAAAATATTGCCATAAGCTTAAAAAAATGACTGACAAATTCAACTTGAAATTGGCCACACACCATTTCTTCCTCATTTCTATCCATTCTAATGGCTTAAAAAACGTTTTTTCTTGGAATATTCTTTTTAAAGACTTCTTAAATCAAAACCTTTTTTGATCGCATATTCTTTACTTAAGAATTATTAGAAAGCTACAGAAGACTACATTTTTTTTGAGCAACCGCAGCCTCGGCCTTTGACGTATAATATTTCTTTAAATTTTTTTTGTTCTTGAGCCATTTTTTGAAAAGTAATAGCTCTGAAATATTCGAATATAAGTATTACCTTGTTGCTGAATGAATAAAAAACAGTTTTGTAATTAAAAAAAAAACATCTTTTGACACATTCAAATTTACCTGGTTACAGGTTTCAGGATAAAAAAAAAATTATTATGAAAAATTTTTCGTCTAGTATATGATTTCAAATTTATTTTTTGTGCATTCAAATAATATGATTCAAAGTCCGTTTTGACCTATTACGTAAAAGTTTTGTGAAATTGTGAATATAACATTTAAAAAATGTTTTTTTTTTGTACTAAGCAAGAGCTAAGCGGCAGGAAAGGGTGACTACTATATTGATTTTTGAAGGGAGATGAATCCATCTATGGCAAAACATATCAATAAAACTTTTAAATACTCTGAATATAAAATTTGGAATAAAAGAAATGTGTCTTTGTTTCTGCAGTGTACACCTGTTTAAATATTATTTTCCCCAATTTAGGTACATATTTGTTGTCGCAGCCAATATTTTCCACAGGATATATGCAAACAAAACGTAAACTATACGAGAGCATTTACTTTTATAGCATGTCTTTAAAATTTTAAAAAATATATCAAAACTTAAAAAAAAATATTGTGTACTAACTGTACATATAGTAACTAAAAATATAAAATTGGGTATAAGTTTTTATAAAAAATAGTTCTAAAAAGTTTAATTCTTTGGATCACAAGTCATTTAATTAAGAAATAAAAAGATTATACATAAATGAATATCACAGGAAAAAAATGGTGAAAATATAGTTTTCCATAGAATTTCTTGGAAAAAGGCTTTTATATAAAGTAAAGGATCAGGATAAATCGAGCGTATTCTGCGGTATATAGTAAATATGAATTTTTGTCACAGACGGTCTATGAACAATACTGAAGCATATAGATTGCGACATATTCAAAACGTCTAATATAAAATTTTAGAATTATATGTTATCATATATAAATCTGGTACGTTTTCCTGACACAAGACACGGTGCTAGAATGTGGGAATATTGCAAAAAATCTAAATAGAATTGTCATTGGGTTCTTTGGTTCTAATACCAAACATAACGAATCCACAGGAAAATATTTTAGTAATTTTCTAAAGGAAAAATTTATATGCCATAGGAATATGTTATCTTTCAGCTTTTGAAATTATATTCTAACAATTTATTTTACAATTGTTAAATAAAATAAATTGTAAATTATATTCAAAATGGTCTTGAACAAACTCAGCACATATTTGAAATTCTGTGTATTCCGCATACATAGGCCTGGATGGTAAAAAAATAACTGATAAACTGCGAGAAAAGGCGCTTAGTATTTAAACAGATAAGATCTATAGTTCATCGTTGAAATAAATATTACAACGAAAGGAAACGCAACTACAACAAAGAAAGGAGCTTTTAGGAAACTATTGATTCAAGGAATATATTGACATACCAAGGAATAAGATGATAGAATTGTAGGTTCACTAATAGACCATTGTAAATTGAACTACAAATTGCTAAACATAGGCTAAGAACAATGACTGCAGATATTTTCTGAAGAGCGAGAATTCATCCGAAGATACACTGGGAAATTGTGATCCTCTTGTGCGAACTAGAATGAAGCTTTTCAGAAAACACCACTTAGAGAGGTACAAATTGTAGAAAATCTTAACGTTAAGCAAATTTTAGCCCCTACGCATAGTAAGCGACTTATAACTGAGACTTAACTTAATCATCTACGTGGGGTATGCGATTTTAAATAACACAATTCAGTCTTTTATACGAGAACTTTCTACCATAGTTATGCTAATTTTAGAGTTCAAAAACTATGCTTGAAGACTCAGTCTCAACCGATTAAATGTATATCGGGCTTTTCAGCCAAAGCGCATAGTCTTTTAAAGTGAACTAATTTTGGAAATCCTGACTGCAGCTGGAACACTCAGATATCTATAGCTCTGTTATTTAGCTGATGTTCAATAGATCGATGTCACTATCTTGCACAGGGACAGGTCTGCGTAACACAACTCTTGCTAGTTAATTTCGAAGTTATGTTTCCTAAAAAATGTGTTCCTCGTTCTAACACATGCCGTACTTTTGCAGACACTTTTTGGACTATAATAATGTACTTAAAAAAATGATATTCATAATACTGTATGTTCCTAAAGTAACTTCACTATGAAGTTCTACGTTCTTCAACTTTTTATTAATTTAACAGAATTTATAACAAATAGAGCGAAAATTTGGCGATACTCTGATTGTGTCCCCGATAATTTCGTGCTAATTATGAAAGATTCTGATAAACAATTATAAGGTGATATATTATGGATAGATAGTTTCCGATTGCCCTTAGCACTTATTGAGATTGAGTTATATTTTTCAAATTATTTTTATTTCGGTTCCTCTATCTCACTTGTCCTTCAACATGCAATAGAATTTTGTGAAAATTGAACTTTATCATAGATCCGGAAATTGCGCACAAGAAAAATATTTTTGAAAAACTAAAAAATTAATATTTGCATATTAAAAATAGTTTTTGTTTAACAAATCATTAAGTTTAATTTTCAAGTTATATTATTTCAGAAAATATTTTTTCACCACCAAATATTTTTTTTTGTCACATATATTTTTATTGTTTTATTTAAAAAAAAAACACTTTATTTATTTTTTTTCTATAAATTGGATTTGTTGTGGCTCTCTTATGTTTTTGAAAATTAAAATTTGAAAACTTTGTTTTTTAATGTTAATCTGATTTTTAGTTCTTATTGTATTTTTTTTTTAATTCCCACAGAGTATTTAAATTTTTATTTATATTTTTATTTTAAGTTTGAAGACATACACTTTTTTCAAAAACGCACTTTTTTTTTGTTTAACACTTCCGCTTCCGTTTTAAAAAATTTGTTACTTATTTTTGATTATTTTGGTTTTTGTTGAAAAATTAATTAATTTTATGAAAATTATTTTGCACGAAACTCAAAAAAAAATTATTATATCAAATTTTTTTTTTTAAATACAAAAATTTAAAAGAAATTTCAAAGAAATTCACACGAAAATACGAAAAATCCAAAAATGGAAATCAACGCAATTTAACGATTTTCTTCCGCGACGCTTACGTTACGTCGTTGCATGCGGTCGCGTTTTAACAATGTTGTCAATAAAAGTTCTACCAAAACGACGTTTGACAAACGAACGAACGACTGACTACCAACAGCAGCAGCCGTAGCCGCAGCAGCAGTAGCAGCAACAGCAGAAATGTTGCCGACCCGCGCGCGCTTAACGCTGTCAAATAACAACGAAAAATTATTGTTTTTTTTTTAATTTACTTTTTTTTTTTTTTGTTTGCAAATGCAACGCAACGTAACGCAGCGTAATGCAATCAATGTAACGTAAATTATTGTTCTTGCTATTGTCGTTGTTGTTGCTGTTGTTGCTTCAATTTTTAATCACAACAAAAACAATATTTTTTAATCATAGTAGATGATTAATAATACAACAAAATATATAATATAAACAATTTGTTGTTTTTACTGTTGGCGGACGCGATCGGACGCTACTCGGATCGACTCGGGCCGCGTCCGAAAATGCGTTCCGTTGCATATCGGATGCGTTGTGTTTATGCGACTGTGGAGCGCGACTGCAAAATTGAAGCGCAACGAAATTCAAATTGCAAGAGAGCGCCGCCAACCAACATAGCTGTGCCAGCACAATAGACAGAGAGAGCGAGCGAGAGCGAGTGCATGAGGAATGCAAGTGTGAAAGGATGAGCGCGCAGTGCATGGACGCAAAGGATAGCAGCGCAGTAGAAAATGGTGTAAATTAATAAAATAGCAATAAGCGAGCAAAAAAAAGAAAATGTGAAAAAATGGGGTGGATGGAGGTCAAATCTCACGACGACATGCTGTTGCTATTGTTGTCAGACAAAATTTTTTGTGAAAAACTTGGCGCCCTTCAGCGCTGAAAAGGACGCACTAGGAAAGAGCATAGAGTGACAGAGAATCAAAAAAAAAAAACACATTTCGTTAAATGACAATGATTGCATTACAAGAACGAAAATAAAAAATTGCGATTACAAAATGTTGTAAATTATATGTGCGAAAGAGCAGACAATATCCACAGCTTGTGTGCGAGAGTGAGATGCTAATGTTGTTCGAAACATAAGCGCGATTTTTGAGTGATTCCTATGAAATTTTTTATGACTTTATTTTTTAAGGATTTTTAAGTATTGCGCATGTATTAGTGCATTCGACATAACAACAACAGCAGCAGCAACAATAGAAGTCAACAACACTTTTGAGCGCAAATGAGTAAAAAGTTTTTCACCACATTCGGTACTCACTGTAAGCGCGATTAAATGCATTTTTTTCGCAAAAACAACAACAAACATTCTCATTAACCACTTTTTTTTTGTGTTGTCGCTAACGAATTTGCATTGCCGTGAAGTAACTCACACCAACATACAATCAACACGAAGCAGCAGACACAAGAACTCACTCACTAACACACTCATTTACGTAGAAACTTCTAAATGAGCGAAGCAACAATTGCTGCTGTTGTCTTCTTAAAAAACTGTTTTTTAAGAGAGCATAGACAGGCTATACACACCACCACCCTTTTCTATTCCCATGGTCACCTCTTTCACATTACTCACTCATACACGTTTTTTTTTTTCTTCAACATCATTGACGAAGACTCAGCGCGCGACATTTTGTGGCTGATTTTCACGTCAAGCTGCAGTTTTTCACATTACTCTTGGCTACATTCATTTATTCGAAAGAGTGTGCTTGCTGGAGCATAAGGCGCCTAAGTGGCATGAGTAAGGTTCTTAAAATTTTATTTGTGTTTGCGATTGTGTGATTAATACAAATTGTGTGTGTGTGTGTGTTTACGTCGGGCAGGGATTTTTATTTTGCGCTCTGTGAATTTTTTGGCATGCGAAAGCTCAAAGAACCTTTGTTCTCAAATGAGAACTGTAGCAGTATCAACTTTTTTACTTTTTCATAAAAGTAGCTAAAAATATTAGATTTATGCATCAGTAATTTGATGCCAAAGTGTAGTGAATATTAAGTAGAATCTAGAAGAAGTAGCAACATTGATGGTGCATTTCCTAATAGATGAATTAACCATATGAATGGCAAGACTTGAAGTTGTCCAAGATATGTATTTGCTAAACTTTTTGATCATAATATATTGAAGTTTTTTGTTAAGTTTTTGATAACGGTTGGAACTTTTATAAAAGAGATATGTACGTATTTTATGAAAAAGCGTGAGTGCATTACTCTTGTGCTTATGTGATCAATTGCTGGACTTAAAAAAAAGTGTAACATTAATATGTCGTATGACTAGATACTCTTTGCATTAAGCATCTTCGCGAATATTCTCTACTCCGTTACACATTGCGCTTATGCTTCAAAATTACTGTTCTTTAGCTCAATTCAAAAGTTTTCAGTGTACCTTCTGGTCTGATGATTGTGACGACAAAGTCAGGTTTATAGAAATATTGCTAGTGCTTCGGGCCATTTTAAAGTTGAAAAGTAACGTTGTTGTGCTGCATTTGAGCAATTTTGCCAAACCCATTAGCTAAAATTAGATAGTACTGAAAGGCTTTCAGCTAAACCTTCCACAAATGTCGGGATTGCATGCGAAATCTTGAGGGTTTTGTATAAGCCAGCATTAGCTGATATGAAAACAGTACGGCTTACTCAAAAAGTCAGTTCAAGTTTTTGTTTAGTGAAGTTTAAGGCACCCTAAGTTCATGAAATTTACAGGTTTTGTGTGCTTCAACTTTTTTATAGCATGTCCGGATTTTGCGATATTCGATCCAAACAAAAAACAAGCACTGGACAAAAAATACAAAGGTATACAAAGGTCCCATACAAACAATGACTTAAAATTTCCAAAATCACTCTTCACCATACATGTTCAAACATTTCAAGTGCATTTCTCGAAAATTGCATTAACTTTTTCCCAATATTTACTGAGAAATAGCAATTTAAAAAACACCCACAAAAAATTCACTTGTTCATAACTTCTTAAAAAATCCGAATTTGAGGCGTTAATATTAATCAATAAATCTTCAAAGTTATGGGAAAAAAGTTAAAGATCAATAAGTTGGTATTTTCTGTGCCCTCTTGAGAAAACTTTACTCAGTTCAAGAAGGACAATACATTTTGACTTTTGATCTAACTGTCTGACTCAAATAAAATTGGTAACACGGCAAGCCAATATACCAAACGATTTATCAAGCATTGGTCAGCATTTAATAAACATAACATAATTACTATTTCGCTATAGATGGCAACACTGTTGCCTGCACTTAGTATGTTTGCTACTATCAATGCAACACAACAAAAACAAGCCAAAATATTTTTTAACACAACGCTACTCAAACATGCACTTCACTAGACCAGCCAAATGCACACACACACACGCAGACACTCTATTTTCACTCAAAGTTTTTTCGCGTAGAAAAAAAAAGAGCTCAACTCGCGCAAAAATGCATTTCCTGCAGTGAGTGCGTGTAGTTGTGCACTCGCATTCATTTGAGCTCATAAGGAGAGTCAATGAATGAGTGAGAGTTTAATTATGAGCAGTTATCTTTTCTTTATTGCTTATGTTCTTCTTCTCTCCTGCTACTTAACGATAAAGAAAACTTACATTAAGCCAGCGTAGCTGAGAGCATAAGAACAACACATACAATGACAAATATTTTATATTGAAAATTGTATTTAGTTTGTTCTTTTCATAAAAGAGCATTTTTACTCTTTTGAATTGTGCGCTCGAGTGTATGAGCGCCGCTCTCTGCTCTTTTTTTTTTGCAATTACAAATTTTAAAAATGGAATACTCGCAGTTTATTCATATATGTATGTATTTTAATATGGGTTAAAAAAATTGCGTAAGTGTGTATATGTGTGTGATGCCATTGTCTATGTATGCGCGGTGCACTCATACCAATTCAAAATACACTTGTGGCTCCAAAAAGTTGGCGTTGTTTACGTCGCGCCATTTGTTCTGTGTTTCAAATGAGTGGCTGCTCTGCCGGTTAAAACGAAAAACTGTCGCTGTCGTTTTAATGATTGTCTGCTGATGCACGAGCGAGTGAATGAGTGTGTGTGTGTGCGTACTAAAGACTTTAATTAATTATTTTCCAAAAATTGATTAAAATCTGTTTTAAATATTGAAAACAAAAATGGTGGAATTTATTTTGTGGGGAACAGCGTTGAGAGAGTGAATCGATTTTTATTCAAGGGAGTTTTCAATTTTTGTGTCACAACCGTAACATAAAAGGAACTACAAAAATTTTGAGATTGGGGGGAGGGTGTTTTTCCCTGCATCCGAAATTTTGAGCAGTTATTTATAAGTGAGAATCTTGTGTTTGTTAATCAGACGAATTAAACGACGGAAATTCATCGCCTTGACGTAATTCAAAAGAGAGTGAATTAACCATTGATTCTGAGTTTTTCTTTTGCGACCCGCAATGCAGAACAAAGTTAATAATACTCTCATGTGTATAATAACATCAGCGAAATCGCTGAAAAATTTGACTTTAATGGAAGTTAAAAAAGATGAAAGGAAATTGCTTGTTTTTGACCCAAAGCTATCCACATATGATACCAAGTTTATCTTAACATATCATATTACCATGGTACCATGGTCCTATGGTATTTATGTAAGCTATAATAATGGCAAACTTGAAAGCAGTCATTAATATAATATAAGTCACTATACTTATAAAATTCGTTAAAAGGCGTGGCACTGTCCACAAAATTATTCGACAGAGTACTGAAGTATTCGTTTGGAATCATAACACTACAGATATGCGCGCTAAAAGGAACATTTGAGTCTAAAGTCGCCGAAACATTGCCAATAGGCGTGGTATCTCCAACACAAGCAAAAACCCTCAGATGTTATATCTTAATAAACTTTGGTGGAAAAATTGCAATTAACTTCTATTCTAAAGAAACAAAATTGCATGAGCAGGCGTGGCACCTCCCATATAAACAAAAAATTTCAAATTTTTTTTTAAGCGAACCATTGCAGTTGTTAAGAAATTCAGTGTAGAATGCCTACTTGCTTTAAGATAACTCTGATTTAAAAAAGATCAAAATAGTAACTGTGGGCGTGGCATCTTCCATATAAGCAAGAAACTTTAAATATTATATTTAAAGTATTACGAAAGCGATGTGAATAGAATTTGTTACGTAGATGTCGGTTACTATTTAAAATGAACGGCATCGAAAAAGATTGCATCAGTGGGCGTGGTACTTACCCATATACACAAAATATATGAACGTTAATTCAAGTGAATTGTTGTAGAAAGTGTTATGAAATATAATGAATAAACTCTATACTAAAAGTGGTCGAAAGTGCACTGGTGAGCGTAGCACCTCTGCCTATCTTAAGGAAGTTTATTGGAACACCTTAGTATATATTATTTAATCGCAGAATATATAAAGCTAATTGAAAGTATTTTGTCTGATTGTGTAATCTCTAATTTGTGTAATCTACCTAAAATAAAAAAATTTTTCTTTCTTGCAATAAAAAAAGTAAAAATAACCTTTGGAAAAATTTCCAAATTTTTTAAGTCTCCTCTCAAATTTCCTTATAATAATATTCCATAGGAATATGCTCTTTAGATTTTGTTAATTTAGATAATATTCCATAGGAATATGCTCTTTAGATTTTGTTGAAAAATTTCATTAAGGAACTTTGTATTTTTATTTCAAACTTTTCAGCGCTCTAAAATGCGCAGCCTTAAAAAGTTCATTCATATCTGTTTGTAACTTTTTATCAGCACAGTTACGTTATTTTTCTTTTTAAATTCGTTTTAAAGGTGTTGAAAATTAAAAAAAAAATGATATGGCTTTGACCTGCCTGATGCAATTTCAAGGTATTTTCAACAATTTTTTTTTCGCTGTTGTTAATTTTTTGTTTTGTTTTAACGACAAAACGATACAACTCATATCAATCCATAACAGCAGGCAATAATCAATCCTATACGGTAGGGTAGGCACCCAATAAGATCACAATTTGAAGTGCCCCTTGAGTTATCGCTAACTTTTAAACGATAAGCGTAATTGCGATTGCGATCGTCATACGATCGTTGACATATGAAAATGAATTTGTTGTTTGCATTTTCCCTAACAGAACTTTCAGAAAAACCCTTAGATACTGAAATCATGTAACATTAGATTGCAACTCTAATGACTCATAATCAAACTAACGTACAACAAGCGCTAAAAAGCTGAGATTTTTGCTATTGCAACAGACACCTGCTAAGTACGAGTATTGTAGAACAATGTTGATTTATCGTATGCATTTTGAACAAATTAATTAGTTCTAGCGAATAGCAGTGATTATTGTTAGTAAAACAATAGACAATATCAAATAAAAGATTTTTATAGTTAACAAGCGTTAATAATTGAACATTTTAAAAATGTATTAGTCCCAGTTAAAAACTAATTAATATAAGTTATTTCTTTTTGATTTTGTAGGGTCAGAAATGAAATAAGCAGTGATAAATCAAATATTTTTATATATCACTATTTTTATGTGAAAAATGTTAAAATTTTAAAATAAGTATCTGAAAAAATTGCCTCAAGATTTTTTAGATTATCGTTTCTGCTTCGTTCTTATGCCTTATTATTTGTGGCTTATATATTCATGGCCAACAGACGACAAGTGCAATGAAACTTTCTTGAGAAGCCATATAATCGTTTCAAGTTTTAGCTACAAAATGAAATGATTGCAAATGCGTCACTTCCATTGGCTGACTGTAAGGCGTTGCTCTTTTATTGTTAGTCGGTCTGTGATTTTCAAATCTATTCACATACACACACACATATATCGAGTTTTGTTTTTTAAATTAATTTAGTTTTAATTATTTCATATTAAATTGAAACATTGATCTATAAGTGTACTGACTGATAGCGATTTGCAGTTTTTTTCCGCTCCACTTCCCAGTAGGAAATTAATTGTAGTTATAAAGGTTCACATGAAGCATATTGGTTGTTGTGAAACATTTCTTTTGAAAAAAAAAAAAAAATTAAGTTCCTGGCTAATGAAATTAATTCGATCTTAGTGATCGATATTTCGAAGAAAAAAAATATCGATATAATTCAGTGTGTGTTAAAGGAAAAAGTTAAGCTTATATGTAAAAAGTCAAATATACTCGGAAAAATTTGGTGTTCCCAAAATATATATATATATCAACTTGATTAAATTTGATGACTTCGACATATTCAACTCCTTAAATTTTGAAAATAATAGCTAATTTTCAAATTTGTGATCAGCGACTTCAAATTAGTTAAGTAAGGTATGATCGATCTCAATTTAATAAGATAACATATACTATAATTGTTCTGAAAAAGGCAGCGTTTTGTTCATTTGATTTTGATAAGTGTCCCATCAGCTTCATTGGCAAAAATATTCGACTTCTACAAATGCGACAAAAATTTTTTTCCTGGATCCTTCAACAAATTCAACTGACACGTAATATAACTGAATTTTAAAAAAAAAAAAAAAAAATTTACTTCGAAAATATCCACACATAAATATTCGATAATTTGCAGAATTTTTTCAAATCCTCTCATGCTTGAAGTTCATTATCTCTAGTTTTACTGATCGCATCAATGTCGGCTATTTTTTATTAAATATATTGTTACACAAGCTTACGAAATGCATTTAAAAAAAGTTGTTTAACTGACGACAAATGATAAATAATAATTTAATTATTTAAAAAGTTTAAACATACTGTTCTTCTAACTAAAAATAATTTTAAATGAATATTCTTTTATTTTTTATCCATTTATCTATAAAACTCATTTTCGGCTTTTAACTTTAAGCAAAAATTTTATTTTTTAAATTCGACCTCCGACGATCTATTGATATTTTGATAAGATTTAGTTAAAAACAAAAATGGTATATTTCTGAGAATATCAGCGATCTCTTTCCATTTTTGAACCAAAAAATATTTAAAAACTAGTTAATACCCGCGACTTTGTACGCGCAGCCTGTTTTTAATTAAGTTATAATCGAAGTTATTTCGGTCACTTATGAACATAAAAGTATCGGGCAACAAAATTTAATGTGCCATTACCTTATTTACGTCCAAAAGCACGTTAACGCACTAGGTTATAATGATATGGTGCATATTAGTACGAAATATATAAACCATTAGCTCTAAGTTCCTTCTAAATTTATTTGATAAACCTTCGAAAACAACTTTAAGATTTTTCAAATATTTTCTTCTTAAACAAACAGCTTTTATTTTCAGACATATCAAAATTTTTTTCAACATTTTTAGTAAACAATTTATTTTTTTTTTTAAATTGCCAGGGGAACGACAAAAAGCACATTCAATTCCCATTCAACGACTTGTTATGTTTATATGTTTGTTTCTATGTGTGAAATTAATATTTTTAGCAATTTTAAAACTTAAATATTTCGATATTTAACAAGAATATCGTGACAATTTTAATTGGAGATTAAGACTAAGCGTTTAAGAAATAATCCTAAATAAGTCTCATTGAAATTGATCAAGCAGTTTTTGCGTGATATGCGAACATCGAAAACAGCTTTCATTTCATTTATATAGAAATATTTTTTTTTTACCTTTGACTTGGAAATTATAAGGCAAAAAAATCTGTTTTCAATATTTGGGCTCCAACGATTTGTTGGTATTTTTGTAAGCTTTATTTAAAAAAAATTTTAGTTTTCGACAAGATTTGCGCTATCAAACAATTTTTGAACCAAAAAACTCGACGTTAATTTTTTTTAAGTTTTACAGAGAAAATATTTTTTTTAGTGGAATTAAATGTTAAATAAAAAGATAATCCACCTGAATTCACGATTAATTAAGTAGTTAATTGACTGATGATTCACTTTTCATGCTCTATTTAGATCTGGTTTTCATGTTCATACCGCACAAGGTATCGCCCACAACAGTTTCCTACTGGGATCGCATTGTTCCTCTATTTACTGCTACAAATTGTATGCGTTTATCGTTCGTTTACTAATGTTGTCGTCGTTTAGAAGTCGATGGTGAGATCGTTTTAATTCGCTACCCAATCGGCCGTATGATAAATACAATAAATTTTTTTTTTTTTTTGCCATATTTTATTATGATCGTGTTATAAGTTGTTGTTGTTGCTGCTTTAGTGAGATAAAAGAACGAATAAAAAAAAATAAAAAAGAATTAAAACAGATGCGCGTTCTCTTTTTATTTTACTTTTAATTTGCTTCCGCGTAAGTGTCGCACAAGTCAACAAGTTGTTGTTGTTACTGGCGTAGTAGTTGCGCTCGCTGCTTTTACAGCAACTGCAGCTTTAGTTCTAGTTGTTGTTGTTGCTGTTGCCATAGCTGCCACTTACAAGGCGAACGTGTGGCAGTTTACAATTTTTATTACGATTACAGTTGAAAGCGACGTAAATGGTCAGATTGAGACATTTATTACGTACGACGTAACATTTGCCGCTAAAATTAATTTACAGTTAATTTGTTGTTAACAAGGTTAACGAGAAAGGAAAAAAGCTTAAACGCATTTGATTTATTTGGAATACCACAGACACAGAAGTCTTTAGCCCACCGGTCTGAGTTAGTAGGTTTTAAAGGTTTTTTGAATGGTAGAGTTGAATTGAACAGATTGAACAGATTTTCAACATCACGTCAGTATTCTTTTACTTTGAAAGTGCCCACAATACAGTTCATCTTAGGCTTATTGGATATATGTATGCATTTTTCTCCCTCCCACTTCTATATTTCCTTAGACCAACACTTTATAAATTTTTGTGTTACTAAAACTGAATCATTAAAGACAAAAACCCTATATGAGTCATTCTTCATTGAAAACTTAGATTTCTCAAAAAACAATTTTTTTTCGATACCTTGTCAAAAAATATTCGATACGTGTTTTTGGAAAAAGTTTTTCCGGGCTTATTTTCGAAAATACGGGTTTTTGAAAATCACAAGTTTTAAAAATAAATGTATTTTTGGACGCTTCTATTTCAAAATGTGCGCGTCATATAGAAAAACTGGTAATACATAAAAGTTAGCATTTAACGTTGGGTGAAAAATTGACTTGATGAACTTTTAAGTGCAATTGTAAAACATTGGTCAAAAAACCTCCTTAAAATTGAATAGTTAGCATTTAACGTCTATTTTCATATTATTGTATTAAAAATTTTCTTCTCTTAAGTTATAAACAAAAAATTTTTCAATTTAAAACTTAATATCGAAAATTTTCTTATTTGGGTATGTTTGATTTTTTTGATTTTTTTTAGAGAAAAAACAAAATCCTTGCCATTTTCAAAAAATCGTATTTTCGAAATTAAGTCCGGAAGAACTTTTTCCAAAAACACGTATCGAATATTTTTTGACAAAGTATCGAAAAAAAATTGTTTTTGAGAAATCTAGATTTTCAATGTAAAAACGAGGTAGAATCACCCATATATTGTTTAAATTTGAGTTGACGGTTAGTTTTAATCATTGATTAAAATGAAGCTCTTTAAATCAAGAAGAAAGTATTTAATAAAAGATTTAGGATAAGTCGCTTAAGAATGTGAAAATATTTACTCATGTAAGTTTGAACTCCATGGCTTAATTTCAACAAAATTATTATCATATGAAAAGTAATTTTCTTAAAATTCGGCCATGGCTTAGGCAGTTCCAATCTACAGTCAATGCAGGCTTCGGACACATTTTTTTATTAATTGTAGCTACACTTCAAATAGAGACAGTATCGCTTTTTAAGAAAATTTTCTCAAATTTATTTCAATAAATTTTTTTATGTTACCTGTGACAAAAATTTAGTAAAGAATCTATCATATTTTAAGAAAACTGTATTAGTTTTCGACAGATGAAAATAGGTTAATAGCTTAAATATGAGTTATTATTATCAAACAAATTATGAAAAAAAAGAATGTCAGATCATTTGAACTGAAAACTCTCACATTATATTATTGAGTTTCTCAGGAAGTGAGAAAGGTTTTACTGAAACATTTTAACAAAAACCAGAATACTCATATGTACAATTCTTAATATATAGTTTAAGCTCCATATAACGAACTCAATTTTAACGAAAAACTTTCCAAAACGTAGAAACTACCTAACATTGGTTGGTTTATCTTATTACCCGTACATTGCTACTCTCTGTAGCGTAAAACCCACACTCAAAAGCTGAACAATACGTCATCATTTAGAAGACAGTAAATATTTATTATTAGATGAAAATGAAGAGGAACAAAAAAAGGAATAAAGAAGATCAGGAAAATGAGCCTGAGACACCACCAAGGATTCAGCAAGTACTCGATGCAGCGATACGATTAGAAAACTTCTTTTTGTTCAACCAAGATGATTCCAAGATATGAATAAAATACATAAAAAAATACAATTAAAATTCTGAAATAGCAAAATCCGTCTGGCGGAATTAACAGCCAATACGTAATAATGTTGTTATGCAAACTATTACACTTAATTTTTAAATATTTTGACGCATGACATAAGAAGTGTTGACGCTGATCAATAATATATATATATATAATTTTCTAAGCCTGTCACGTCGTCTTCTACGCGTGGACTACAAGTGGACTGACAAAGTTAATATACCCGGGTGTAGGGTATAAAAACCAAAAGAATGCAATAGAAAAAGAACGAAAATAAATGGCGATAAAATTGAGTTTTTATGGTTCAGTTACAGCAGTGGAAATTTTTTTTTCCTTCAAAGTATAAAAAAAAAATTTGGGTGGGGCAGCTTAAAGTAAAAACCAGAAACAAAGGAAGTAGGAACGGAGAAATCTTCATCTAGAAATTCAACGTTCTTTTTTTTTGGCTTCTTTAACTTACGCGTATTGAAAAACTTTATTCATGTGATAAAACTTTAAATTACGTATATTTCGCAACCATATGTTAGTGGAAAACTTTTAACAAGTGACGTCATTGCCAGCGCAAAATGTAGCTGTTCCTGTTGTTGCATCAAAACAAAACACTTGTTGAGTGCGTTGTTGAGGCAGGACTTGAATTTTAGAAAATGACGTCGAATTGCATACAAAATTAGATACACACGTACATACATACATACAATAACAAATACAACAATAGCTACACAACAAATATATAAAACATTTATATAAGCATTTTCACTTATATATTAATACATACAAACAGACGAACATTGAATACATTGCGCATTCTATGGAGCGTTGCATCCCCAATTTCAGGGCAATTGGAAGCTGCAACTGCTGTGCAATGTGTATCTATGCTTTATGTATACTTTATGTGTGTGTAACTATGTGTATATATATGCGTGCAGCTAAAAACACACCTGTTGCACAACAAATTAGAAAACTAAACCATATTGTGTTGCATTCAAATGCCGAAAAAGCCATAGTGCGTTAGTGTAATCTGCGTGTGTGTGTGTGTGTGTATCTGTGCGCGTGGCTACACATGTGAATTGGCAGTGTGTGTGTGAATTGCTTATACAACTTTCAATTTCACTTTTTAAACGTTTCACAATATATTTGCAACAGTTCTCCCCAACAGTTTTAGCTACATAGATTTCCACAGTTGTCAACAAAATTGTATAGCATATGTTTAGGCGCCTTACATTTTGAATTCAACTCGTAGTTTCAACTTCCCCTTGGCGTAAGGAGTTTGCCTGTGTGTGTGTGTGTCTGTGCTTGTGTGCAATGGAGGAAGCTGTTTGCATCTGTTGTTGTTACTGTTCTTGTTAACACAAATGCAAACACTTTACGCAGCAGCCACCCAAAACTAAAGTGAAAACTTGTGGCATTTGAAAAAAGTTTTCACTGTTTTTTCGTTGGATTCGTGTACTTGCACGTTAGTGCTCGGTAAGTGTTTTTTCATGCTGCGCTCACAACTTGTTGCACGTTTTCGATGTTATTGTCTGTACTTTGTGTGGAGTTATGCTTTGATAAAATGTCAAAATAAATTTTTTTCTGAATATTTTTTTTAAAAGGAAAACTTTGTGGTAAACATACCTACATACAGGTACATATGCTTAATTTCAAAAGTTTGTTTTTGAAAGAGTTCACCTTGTGATGAGATATAGAAAATCATTGTTAAGCTTTTGCTTTAAAAGTTTTATTTCCAGAGATATATTGATAACTGATAATTTGAACAGAAATCATTTAAGCTCACATAAAACATTCAGAAGAAATCATTTTAGCATCATTAAAAGCAAAAAAACTCAAACTTTAAATAAATTCACTATAAAATCCTTTCTGCTTCAATTAGAAACCTTTTTGATTTGCTTTATTTTTTTGATATTTTAAATAGTGATGCATTACAAACCTTCACAGAAATTTTATTTTTTATAGAGTAGCAGCGTTTTTTATATTTAAAATATTTGTAAAGTAACTCTATTTTTAATATGAAAACTAATATACATATATTTATATTTATGGCCACGTATTTTATTGAAAATATTTGTGATTTTTTATAACAATACGAAGCTAAGATACTTTACAAAACACATTAAAAAACAGAAAATGTTGTGACCCTAAAATAAAAAAGACCTATTATAAAAATGAAGATAACTAATTGAACCCCTATTATGATAAAGAATATTGAGTTATCTAACTGTCCTTGATGTCTTTTATAAAAACTTTTGTGTGAGTTTTGGTGCATTTAAAAAAAAAATTAATTTGTCTGTATTTATTTTCTCTTATCCACATTAACTCTATAGCTAAGGTTTTCAGGAAAAAAAGGAAATAGTTTAAGTGATTTTTCTGCAAAGGGACATACTGCATTTGAACCGAATCGGCGAAGGTCATGTTCATAGACGTTTTAGCCAAAAAATTATTAAGAAGTTATCCATTGCCCTTCCTTACTGAGCAATAAAAAATATTTTCATACACAAGTTAGTTGAACTTTAGCAAAAATGTGACAACACGACACATAGCTACAATGCAATCTATAACATTTTGTTTAAACTGTCGTAAAAAACTTATAAAGTTTTTTGTGTATTTCAATTTGAAATAAATAAATAAATTTAATAAAAATAAAATCAAAAATATTTATTTTGTGTAAGTTAAAGTTGGTTGTATTTTTTGGACAGAAAATTTTCAGACAATTCTTGAATTTATTCGCTAAGCAGCCTTTGGACATGTCAAAATTATTTGAGTGCTCGCTAATCGTCAAACAGTCGACTGTTAAAACACTGATTTAAGTTGGGCGATTGCTAGGAGTTGTTTATTCATACAACCATTGCAGTTTAAATTTTATGCGAGCAAGAAATTTCTTCTTTCTTTATATATTTTTTCAGAATTGCAACAAAAAGGCGAAAACCAAATTACTGCCTACCGTGTAGTTGATACAACTTTGAAGATTTTTTTTCAAAACACTACTCGATTTCTTACTTACAAAAATAATTTTTCACAATTTTTGATAATTTTTTTTTAAATTTAATAAAACTATAAGAATTAATAAATACAAAAATTGTATCTCAACTTTATAAATATAAAATATATAAATAATATTATATTTGAAATTTTTATTTTCTTAAAAATTGATCATAAAAGAAACAGTACTTGTTAGAATACACCAAAAATAAAATGAGATCTCAATAACTATGATTTCGGTGAATAGAATGTGGCATACTAAAAATATGACATTTAAGTAAAAACTTTAAACTTAAAATTTATTATTGACGCACCCCTGCTAATTAATAAACATATTTTAGTTATTCTGAAAAACAAGTCAGAATTGTGTTAAGTAAAAAATTTGGCACTTCTAATTTTCTCTTTTTGTTAGCTGAGTTTCCTGGAAGAATAAAAGTATATTTTGTAATATATGTAGCTCTGTAAAATTTTTAAAATTTGAATAAAACCTTATCACGTTAAGTTTTCAACCGATTTATTCATTTGTGGGTGGGCTGGAAAGATATTTTGATAAATTTTGAGCTTCAAACATGGTTTTTCTTGAAGTTAAGACTATTTTGAATTGATGTTCAAGGAGGAACAATTAAAATTCAAAGGGAGACATATGTAGCTAAAATTGCATTTAAGTTAAAAAAACACGAAAAATTACATATAAAAATACACAAAAAAATTACATAAAAAACTTTTAAAGATATTTTATTATTTTTATACAAAAAAAATTTCAAAAATTGACACAAAATAGAAAACTTAACTTTTTTCAATTTTTGAAATTTTTCAATTTTTAATATTTCTTAAATTTTTGAAATTTGCAAAAAAAAATAGAGAAATTAAAAAAATTGAAAAACTTTAAGAAATTGAAAAAAGCTGAAGATTTTGAAACTTCGAAAATATTATAAAAATTGCAGAAAGTATCGAAAAATTAACAAAAGTATCAATGGAAAATCCAAACTTTATTTTTAAGTTTCATAAATCTTTACTAAAATGCTTGTCAAATAAATAGGGTAAAAAAACATGGATAACATTTTCAGTGATGGGGCTCCAATATGTTTTGAACATTTTGAGTCTAAAAAAGCTGAAATCAATTTTGGAGTATTTGAGAAATTGATGTTTTCTTGAACCGTAAATTTTTTTTATCTCTCAGCATACATGTGTATATATAACGTTTAGGCGTTAATTTTTCCAGACTTGCAGTTTTTTTGTCATCTACTAGTAAACATCTACGTAAAAATAATATGCAAGCGAATTTGAATTGTGTTTGTGTGTTTATATTAATCAATGAATTTTTTGTGTTATTTACGAGCGATTTTGAACAGAGCTAAGGAATTAATTTTTTTATCAAAAATATTGGTCGAAAAAATTTTATCTCATTTTTTTTTCTATCTTCTACGTAATGGTCCAATCACTCAAAAAATTTCAGCCAATTTAAAACACCTCAGAGTAAAAATAGGCAAATTATAGATGGAATGACCCATATAGTAATAGTTACAAAATCATATTCGATTGAATAAATTATTTGTTTGTCTAAATATCTAAGTTTATTGATTCGAATTTTTGGAATTATCAACACATGTTTGGAAATTTTTATATATTTACATATCAATATTATGCAAAATTCATAAGTGTACTTTTGTGAATTTTTCCTTGAAAATATCTGTAAATAATGTTAAGATGTCAACATAAATGAGTGACAAATCAACAGCTGTTAATATTGAAAAGCTTTGTGGAAAACAAAATAAATTCTTGATTTGAATATTATGATTAACATACCTGGATGCAAATAATAAATCGCAACACATGCTTCCTAAATGATCCTTACTTTAATTAACTCATTGAACTCTATGCTCTGCATGTACATTTTCTACACTCCATAATTTTTCACTTATATGCCATGCCACAAATATTTTGATTTACAAAACGTAGAAAATCCTTCCTTTTCTTATATCACCATTCACAAAAAAATAAATTGCACTTAACGCATTTCAAAATTGTTCCACACTAAAGAAGCAACAGTTGTCCACAGTTGTTGCTTGCAGTTAAAGCAACAGTTTAATTTGTTGCACATGCACACCAGTCACTTGAGTAATGCACTAACACACTGTTGTACATCGAAATGATATCACCAAAATTTCAAAATTCTACTTTGACCATGAGCTTTGAATTCAGAAAAGAACACTCCTCTTTTACAACCAATCGCACAAAATTGTTGTCTTTTGAATCCTTCAAAACAGGAATTTTTTGGAGTGCGCGTTTTTTGTGCTCAAAAAATTAGTTGTCGTCCTGGTCGCAGTTGCTGCCAAACTCACTTGTTGCACAATTCGAATAGCACCAGCACCGTACACTATGAATATACTATGCTGCGTTGCTGTTGCTGCTGCTGCTACTTCTGCTGCTGTTGCTTTTACTTGTCCTCCTTATTTTCGTCGAAAAATGGCATCGCCCCCCAAAACGCTGCAACAGAAAAGTCCACAATTCGCATCCGCACAACTCAGCCCACGAAAATAAAGTGGCAGCACCCTACAGAACTGCATGCCGCTTCATTTCTTTGCAACCTACCGCCCATTTAACTTTCTCCCGTTCCATAGTCGACAAAACTTTTTTGAGCACACGAAACTTTTTCAAAAACTTTTATGTAGTTTTTTGCGCCATGTTGATTTTTTTATCGTTTTCATCTTTTTTTGTTGTGCCATTTTTATTTTTCACCATACACACACACACACACACACACATGCAGGATCTGTAATGAACACACACACACATAGACTAACACAATTCTTTTTTATTTTACAGTGTGTTGCATTTTTTCGCCTCTGCATTCTAACGCTGATGCCAGCAGCATGAAGTTGCTACCCCCCTGCTACCCTAAATTTACACAAAACCGGCTGGTTTCGACCAACAACTGGCCACCCAATTTTTTCTTTTTTTTTTAGTTGTTGCTGGATTTTGTGCGCTTCCTCTTTAAACATTTTTAGCTTCCTCATTCGGGTTTTTTAATTCTTTTCTTTTTTCTCTCAATTTTCTTTTTTTACTTGAATAGTTTTCGACGTCCACTGCATTTGCTTTTTTTTTGTGTGTGTATGTAGGTATGTCTAAGTATGTGTTCGCTTGTGCGTTTTGTCACTTGCTTTATCCTGTCTTACCTTCTGTTTATGATTTTGTTTGCTTTTTTTCTTTCGTCGCCATGCACAATTTTTACGTAAGTTGCATTACCACCTTTCTATATTTTCGTCTTCTTCAACTTAATGCAAGGAAACGACATACACACTCACGTTAATGGTGAAAAAAACACGCTTCTGCACACCAATACCATCGACATCTCTACATAATGTCTCAAAGTTAAAAAAAACCAACCCACTACAACTAATACTCCACTTCTATTTTGCCCCACCCCACTACACTACACTACAGTGTAGTGCTACCAAAAAGCCAAAGTTAAACGTTCGGCAATGCACCGAAAACCGATCCGATCGTTTCCAATATGCTGAGTGGCGGTCACACTGACTTACTTCATCTCACCTCGACTCAACTCTCTGCAGCACACCTCACTCACCATCTCGCTCTCACTCTACAAGCGACCCTAATATTTCAGTGAAAAATTGGAACGAGAGCACATAGTGCAAAAAAAAAAAGTCCAACCAGAAAAAACCATACCAAAAGAAAACCACCCAAAATTTTCCAATTTCTGCACCGAAATCCGCACACTAAAAAGAACCGACAAGCACAACGACTATGACGACGTCGTTGGCATCCTAGTTGTGCACCAGACCAAACGCCCACTTGTGGCTCAACAAGGCGTCGTCGATTGGGTCGCCGTCATGTTTCACAGTGGTACGATATTTTGCTAGAGAACACATTTTGTATAGATTTGCAATTTAAAAAGAAGATTGAAGACTCGAAGACACTCGAGTTAACCCAGTGGTTGAAATTCAACTATTAAAGTGAAAAGAAAATAAACTTTTTAGATTAAAAAAAATTATATAAAAGAGCTATATTTTTGTCATAAAAATCATGGTATCTCGTTGCCCCATCCCTATCTCAATATCTACTTTAGAGTTCAATATGCATGTCTCCTTGCCAAATTTCATCATATTCAGTCCATTAGTTAAGCTGTGAAAACATATTTTCCTATAGTGGGCGTGGCACTGTCCGCTTTAAAATAAATATCTTTACTCAGGATTCAATCTATTTCCGGAACAAATTTCATAAAAATCGGTCATTAGTTTAACAGCGAAAACGGTTTTTCTTGTTAGGGGCGTGGCAGTGCCCACTTAAAACAAATATCTTATCCCACGAATTAAATCTCTATACTAAATTTCATCAGAATCGTTGTAGCGGCACAGTCGTGCAAGTCTTTTTCCTCATTAAAGGCGGTGGTACGCCCACTTAAAGAACTTAAAGCTTTTAATAACCTTTCCTTATGTTCAATCCATTTCCAAACTAAATTTCATCAAAATCAATGTATTAGTTTAGCCATGGAAACGTGTTTTCCTGTTAGAGGCGTGGCACCGCTTTCTATTAGAAAACAAAATACATTCTGCAATGACCTTCTTCACAACCTTTCCAACAAAAGAAAAGTTAGGTCATAGATTATATAAAACTGGGTTATTCTACGAGAAGGCCATTCCAAGCAAAATATAAACTTATTGCATGCATTCGTGACATATGGTGTTGTAGGCAAGAAGATATCGTTGTTTCGAGGTTGAAAACTTAGAAAAAGTGGAAAGCTATTGAAAACCATCGAAAAGTTTTCGAAAAATTCGACTAAGTTTATAAAATTTTTAAAGTATTCAGAACTCGATAAGTATCAAACAAGTCGAAAAACGACAAATAGTATACAAAAATTCGATAAAAGTTGAGATTAGCTCCACGGGTTACGATAAAGTCTATTGAAGTCGAATAGTTTCGAAAAGCCAAGTTAATGTTAATAGTGGTATTCACATTGGCTTCGATAATTCGTTAGTTGTTATTCGTTATTTTTTTATGCGCATTATGTTTTTTATAAAATAATCGAATTGTCGGACTAACGAAGTATAAACTAAAAAAAAATTTTAAAACTAACGAGGCTGGTGTGAATACCAAAAATAAATGTAGATAATATTGAGTAAATTTGGAAAGTATCGTTAGGTACTCTACTGATTTCGATTCTTAGCCCACGAGAGAGAAAGAGAAAATCATTACATTTCTAGGATGCCTTACTTCTCAAAATCACAAATAGCTCTGCCTTAACATATTAGAGACATTAAAAGACTTTTGAATTTATTATTATTTTCCGAATTCTTACTAAAATTTGACCCACTATGCATTTTGCTCCTTCACATTTTAGGAGTCAAACTTGCAGTTTTAGTTTTTCAGCTCCTGCTGCTCCTTCTTTTTTTTTTCTTCTTCGTCATTACTTCCTTCTTATGCCGTATCACCACTGTTGCTGCTGCTGCCTTGGTTGGTGCACAAGTAGCAAGAAGCAGAGTGCGAAAAATATAAAAAAAAATTTTTTTTTTGTTTTAATTTTTTTCTTTCTTTTCCTCTTTAAAAAATGTAACCTAAAAACCAACTGAAAAAATTCGTGGCGCTCAGATACAAAAAAAAAATGTAGAAAAAGCAAAAATGGACGTAGAAAACTTTATATAGCCAATACAAGCATCTACCACACCTCCTAAGGCAATGCAGTCCAAACAAACCACCCACTCCGTCCGTCACCATCATTCTGATGATGTTGGGGGGTAGCAGCACTGTGCGGTGTTGGACGTGGCGCTTATTGCATTGCACCGCAACGATTCTAAAGCAAAATGAAGCCGAAAGCCCAAAAATAAGGAAGAAGATGAGATAATGTTGGTGGCAACAAAAACAAGGGCAGCTGCCGTAATCGCTCTTTCGCTCCTGCCGTAGTCGACGTCGTCGTCGTCGTCGTAGAATGTCGTCGTTGCCGTTGTCGCCAGTCGTTTTCGTCCTCGAAAGCGCATTTTTTAGTGCTACTAAACTATGGAACCGTTTCTTTTATTTTTTTGCTTTTTTTTTCCATTTCTTCTTCTTTTTCATATTTCTGGCTATACCAAAAAGTACTAAAGTAGTTTGTTGCAAGGATAACGTCCTAAAGTCGATGGTATTGGTGGTTGTTTGCAGTGGCGTTTGAGGTACAAAAAAAAACAATTTTTAATTCTTTTTTTTTAAAATTATCTGATAAATAGTATCTTTATTAAAGAAAGTTTAGGAAATATGTTTATAATAAATGTTTATATGCATTTTTCTTATACAAAGTTTGGAAACCATGTTCTGTTTTTAACTATTTAAATCAAGAAACTTGTCATTTAGTAGAGAGTGCGTCAGTGCAGTTTTTTCACTTATTGTAGAATTTGAACATGACTACATGAGACTACACTGAGAAAACAATTTTAAGTATATTTGACATATTGCAATCAAATATTTATTTGAGTTTTAATTTACTCGGATCAATTAGTGAAAAATGTTGTCTTTTTTAAGCATGATATATTTGACTCAAATCAATATTTAATTATTCTAAGTATATCAAATATACATACATTATATTCAAATAAATCGTTTCGTCAGTGTAGCGTTGAATGTTATTTACTTTCAGGAGACCTACTTTTTAATTTTTTTATTTTCATTTTTAATTACTGATGGATCAAAAACAAATTCATCTCAAACTTTATTGGATTTTTAAAATATTGTACGCGTGTCCACAATCGTTTTGTCGAAAATAAATTGCTTTCACACGACATAGGCTAAAACAATTGAACTGGATCAGCAGGTGTGGCTGCCAAGCTCCACGTAGAGTGTATTTTTCGAAACACGAATTTTCTATGCAAATCAAATAACAACTGAAGTTATTGGATTTTCATAAGCTGTCGCGTGTGACGTCACATAACATATGTTGTTTGTTTCTTACTTCATTTAAGGTTACGTTAGCTTTATTTCACAAATGGCTTTAGCGAATCGGAAGTAGTTGAAGCTTACTGCCCTGATTCAGGTCGCAAATGTCTTATGTAATGCGATCCGAGGAAAAAGACTTAATGTTGCATGTGCAACATTTTCAGAAGAGCGCAAAAATGTCATTTAGTGTCGAAATTGGAAACTTTCAGGTTTGGCTAAATGATGACGCTGTTCATCCTGCTCTGCAGTTCCCAATCGGTTTGGTTGAAAACGCGCACTACAGGCCTTTTTCGTTTCAAGCTATAGCCGTAAAAAAAGTTGGTTGGAATTCCACTAATGAGCGTAGCACACGCAATACAAATACTTATGTGTCTCCATAGAAATGACGCGAGCTGATTAAGATTATCATAAAAGTTCACTGATTCATAAGTTAGAGGCACAGGTAGGCGTGGCATCTCCGACAGAAGCTTATTTGCTTATAAACCAAACAATAGACAGTTTCGTGGTACTAATAACAAAAAAGTAACTATGTATGTATACGAAATGCCTCTTCGCTTTAGCAACATTTCCAGCAACATTGAATCTAGCGCTACGCAATGGAGATACATAAATATACCCTGCACACATATCCCAAATGGGACAAATTTCAACTATGAATTTTAGTGCATGATTTTTTCATTTGATCAATAAATTTTACCTTTATTTTAATCGTCATTGAATAATACTACAAAGTAAACATTCTAAAGTCTCTGTCGAATTAAATGCATGTGCTTTATTAAATGTATTATGTCCCAGACAAGGGTCCAAGCAATCATATATTTTCAAGTCTCCAAAATTGAATAATAATTTCATACTTTTTTTCAATGACTTTTGTTTTTTATTCTTCTATGAAAAGTTCAGTATCGTTTGTTTGAGGATTTTATTTAGAAAATTTTCTACTGGCCTCTTGAACGATTCTTTGGAGAATTTTTGGACATTTAAATGAAAATTTCAAAAAAAATATATTTCAGTTTTGAATGCATAGTTTGGATGATTTAGAAAGCTCATATTATTGGATTTAAAAAAATTTGAAAAAACTTTTAGTTTTTGCAATAGTGATACAAATAGTTAAAGCCAAAAATTCCACTCTATAAGTAAGTAGTTGTCATTCGATTAGCTTGCAAAAATCAAAAGAAAAACGTTGTAGGCTTTTCTGAATGTTAAGTCTGCTCGAAAATGTTTGCCATATTGTGACCAAATAATGTGTTGTTTTTTTAAAAAATTTTGCCTGTATCCAGTTAAAACATATGGTACACGAATTTCTAGATACTAACCGACACTGCTGCCGCCAATATTGAACTCAAACCAACATTGGCCCATTATAAACGAACTCACATTTTTAGACTGAGAAGCTACAAGTGGGTGCTTGTTTTGGTTAAAGACCTGCGACAACGACAACGGCATCCACATTGTTGTATCAGCGAAAATACAGTTTTTTTTTGTTCTTCTTCCCATTATGTGCAACACCCGCCGAAAAACAAACGCAAAATAGAAAAAGAAATGAAAAAAGATTGCGCTTTCCTGGCGCAACGGATCCTTTTGGCCATTCCACAACTACTACCAATGTATTTGATTTTCGACTCCCAATATTCGTAGTACGTATACCAATGCAAGACTCACACCTAGACATAATTTTTCTATATATTTATAAGTGTGTAAGTGCATGTGTAAGTATGTCAATGTATTTGTCTCAACACTTTCATACTTGAACACATTTTTTTTAAGTATAACGAAAATTGTCCTTTGGAAAAATGTGTTTGTTGCCGCCAAAGGTTTGAGTTAATGGTGGGGCTAAGCAGTGCAGGGTCCGGAGCTACCATTCCATTAACGACGAAAACGACGACGACGATGATGATGATGATGAAGGGTCATACGGAGTGAGGCACGAACACAAATAACGACAATGACGACGGCAACGAAGACTATGAGGACAACAACGCACAAGGACGATAAGCATTATTGAGGAAGTAGTTTGGAGTAGAGAATAAAAAAAAAAAACTAAAGCGTCATACTGAAAGTGGGAGAGAGAAGAAAAGAAAAAGGAAGACTAGGAAGAAGCGACCGTAAAGGAAAAGCACGAAAATAAATACGAGGTTTTCTACCAAATCTGTACGTAAAAAAATGCACATTTCGGTGGAGAGCAGCAGGCGTAAAAACGGTGGAGGCGGCTAAGGTGTTGCACTTGCATTGGTTTGAGTATGAGCTAAGTCACTTTTACAAAATCATGCTCAAAACCGAAAAAATTATTGAGAGCACATGCTGAGAAAACGCGCGTCTAAGGACACAACGAGAGAAAATAGTACGTACGCGTATGGTAAAACTGAATGGCTTAGTAAAATCTCCTGCCTGAGTGAGTGGTTGGATGTGGATTTGGCTATGGCAAGTGGAAAAGAAAATTACAAAATTTGTTAAATTTACGGTGGACTTTGAGAGGTGGGGTAGCAAAGGTAGGTCGGCATTTACTTAGGTAGTAGGTAGGTGGATGTTTCGCTGAACTGTTGGTAGCATAGCGGAATTTCTTAGGATGCAGAATTCCTATTTTGGTTTATTTATCAAATGAGCGTACACTTTTTTTCGCATTGTTTCTGTTATTGTTATTGTAATTGTAATGAGAATTTATAGTAACCAAAGCTACTCCGTCTGCCGGCAAGGTACAGTGAACGGGCTCATTTAATTTAATTTTTTTATGCTTCCCTTACCCACCACAGTTACTATTTAGTAGTTTCATTTAAATTGTAGATCAGGGTTTTGCATAGTGCATCCATATTTCACTGACATGCGGCGGGCGTTTAAATTAAAATTGCGAAAATGCATTACAAATAAATTTTACACAACCACAGTTGGTCGTTCCGAATGGTGGGAGTGTCAGTAATTAGGTGGGGTGTTTGTTGCAATTGTAAATTAAATTTTGTCTGTGGGAGACCTAAAACCATTTACAAATGAAAGAACATCACGGATATCAATTATTCAAAATACAATTTTATACATGCATAAGGTTTATTTTGAATACACTTTGAGTCAGCAGGTCTCAAATGAGAACTTCTTTCTTTTATATTAAAAGGAGTTTACCACAAAACGTAATTTTATTGCTTACGAGTTAAGGAAGAGAATGAGAAACTATTAAGCTCTGAAAACTGTCACCAGATGGCAGCATAAGCAGTTTGAATAGTTTTAACTACTTCAAATAAAAACTCGCGGGCTCGAAATTCATTGTAGCCATATGGTGTAGTGGACTTTTTTACTTTAAAATTGACGAACTTTCAGAAAAATAGAGTTTCCGGACTAAAAAATGTTTCTCCATACAATTTAATCCGCCCTTATACTCAGTGCTATTTTATCAAAGATTTCAAGAATATGAGCTTATGGAAGTCATGATAGTTAACTGTTAAGGGAGTACATTTCTTTGAAACGTGATGTTTTAGTCTTAACAGGTGCTGTGGGTATAGACACAAAAATAGTTCTAGACCTCTTCTTCGGGAACGTAATGAAAACTCCACAAACAGTCCAGACGATGACTGAATAAGCAAGATTCCTGAGAAAGTATTGTATTATTACGAAATCAGAAATCGAGCTTAGATCATATGGAATTTTAATGCGTAAACTTGAAAATTGGGTAAAATTTCTACAGCTAAATTATGCGAATATCTCAAATTATTTAGTGGACAAAGGATCTATATGAAGGCATTGTTTCGAAATCATATTGCATTGCACTTACTATCCAGACGTTTTGAGTTTATCTCCTGTGTCGGTAAGTTAATATATTTTCCTAATCTTGAAAAGGTTTTTTCCAACCTACTACTTATATTCAAATTAATACCATATTGAGGATTTGTTGATCAATGTTAGAGGTAATGATAGAGGTTCTGAGTAATTTTTACATATAAATTTGTTCAAATTTCTTAGCCTTCTTGCGATCAGATAATATATTTTTTAAGTTTTTCGGAGAGATCCTTTTTTAAAAGTTTTTGATCTCGTAAGACTTGCGCCATCCATATTAAGGTGTACGGGTATCCGTGACACCTATTCGAGGATTATTTCAAGGCAATTTCAGTGTGTGCTTAATCTGTGGGTTTTTTTGTTTTTATTACTTTAGTTTTTGTTGTTGTTTTGTATGTTTTTTGTATATGTTTTTGTTTGTGTTGTATGTATTTATTTTAGTTTTTTTTTTTTATTTGTGGTTTTCGATTTATTTTTGTTTGTTTTTTTTTTATTTTTGTTGTTGCAGTTTTTGTTTTTCTTTGTGTCTTTATTTTTATTTCTGGTTCTGATTCTGTTTATGATTATATTTATTTTTTTTTCAGTATTGTTTATGGTGGTTTTACTTATGATTTTGTTTTTTGCTCTTGTCTTATATTCTATTTGTTTTTGTAGTGTGTTTTCCTGTTTTTATTTTTGTGTTTGTTTATGTATTTGTTAACACGTTTTCATTGTTTTTGTTTTTGTTTTTGAATTTGTTTCTGATATTGTTTTTTTTTTTTTGTTTTCGATTCTGTTTTTTTTTTTTGTTGTATTGTATGTTTTTATTTTATTTATGTTTTTGTTTATGGTTATGATTTTCTCCTAATTGTCTTTAGTTATTGTTTTTTTTTTTGACATTGGTTTTGTTTTTGCTATCGCTTTTGTTTTACTATTTTATTTTTTATTTGGTATTAGTTTTGCTTTGTTTTTTGATTTTTCCAGTAACTCCTTGTGCTCCAGTCAATTCACGAAGATACAAAAATTTTTGAACCTCAAGAATTTTTCAAATTAAATGCTATACAAATAAAACGTTTGTAGGCAAAACTGCTCAAAAGTTTTACAAAAAAATTGATGCTTAACTTCATTTATTAAAAAGGACTTTAAATATTGAACTGTTCAAAATTATTATTTCAGTATTTAACGCTAATAAGTTTTCCAGTAAGTGACTAATTAAGTTTGGGTGAAATCGATTATGACCTAATTATAAATTATATTTTTCTAAGACGAGTTTAAAGAAATTTTTATAATTTTTAGCCTTTAAAGTCGCTGCTTATTTCATTTAAAGCTTAACGCCATAGTAATTTAAGCTCTGCGCCTTAAAGTAAATCAGCTCTGAGAAAGCTCATTAAAAGCGTATCTGATATAATCAGTTTTTTATTGAATTTGTATGCAACGTTCGGTAGACATCTACCTCATTGCCGGAGCTTGCAAAATTTATACTCATCTCATTACTTTTTTTTGCAAGGCTTTCCACCTACTGCTCTTCCCTAATACAACCTACTACTTAGCCCCAGCAGCAGCAGCATAATCAAAATGGCGTGGCGTTTATTGCTACTTTTCTACACCTTCTACTCATCGATATATGCTCAATATTTCTTAATTTTCTTTACTTCTATGTGTAGGGGTTGCCATCATATCGTCATATAATTCAAATAAGAAAAAATCACTAGAAAAGTAAATTGAAAAAAAAAAAAACGTATCTTGGAGAAAAACATTTAAATCAAAATATAAAAAAATTACATGTATGAAAAAAAAAAAACATTTTCCTTAGCGTCCTTCCATTTCCAGAATATAAACGGACATCTTTGTCGCCATCTTTTGCTTTATATCGAAGTTGTTTTTTTGCATTTGTTGTTTTTATCTTTTGCCACGTAGATGTTGGATACAACAGCGTCTCTCAACGCTTCGCTTTAAATTGCATTAGTGTAAGTGCATTTTTTTTCTATTGCCTCTTATATTTATATTCGTAAAATAAAAAATTCTCTGCAAAAAACTTGTGTATTTTTCTCTCTATATTTTACAGACTCAAACCATAGGAAGGACCGAACTAACATGACTATGACGGGGACATTCAACATCCTGTTGACTCAAACCCAAGCCGGGCAAAATTTTAATGTTAAAAAAAATATATATGTTAGAAGAAGAAGAAGATTGTTTCGTTGTATAGGATTTTTTCTTTTCGATAAAAAATATAGAATATCTACAAGAGCAACAACAATAACGATGATATTTAATACTCTCGTATATATGGTATACGTGGAGCTATCTATTTAGCTGTATGGGAGTAGGAAAGTAGGTTGCATCTTTGGTTGGGGTCTGCTTTGTAATATAATTTTTTTTTTATTATTATTTTATGATTTTTCTTGAGCAGAGATTTTGTTTTTCTTTAGCTGTTGCAATATGTTATAACGCACAGAGCAAGAATAGGATTTAGCTCTGAGATTTTCACAAAAAATTAGAACTGATTGCTAAAAATCGCAAAAATTAAACCTCCAATATCCTCCAATATTTAGGGTTCCATGCCTACTTGCGTAGTTCCAACCAAATATTGTTCAATAGGATATTTTACTATTTGTAAAGATATTAACTTTTTTTTATGGAAGCAACCACTTCCTGTTGTTATAGCTAACTCAATTTTGTTTTGAGCACGTTTTTAGATATCCTTATATCAAAATCCATTACAATTCATTCTAGACATAACGTATTAAGTTTTTGTCTTATGGTCAATTTGACGCCCCGCACGAGCTCATATTTGAAAAATTGCTACTTAGGACTTGCTTAGGTCTAAGGGGTAATATTTTTTTCCAAAATTTTATATGACAAAAATCAACAGTTTGGTAAAAGCGATAATTACCTTTGCATTTTTGCAAGAAAATTTAGCAATAAAGTTATTTTATTACAATTCTAAAGTTACTTTATTATATTCCCATTCAAAAATATGTTCAATAGATTTTTGAAAAAAAAAAACGGAATTTAAAAAAAAAAGTCGATTATCATCATAAAAATTTCATACTTAGAATCCATCCGCACGAGAAACACCCCGTTTATACCGATTCGATCAAAAACTTATTTGTATGAATAATTCCAGGGAAGTGCCTATGGCGTTTTGAGTCCACTGGACCTTTAACAAGCTTCGGTAGCTAAATATGTAAGACAGTTCTACTTGCAAAAAGGATATTCAGATTTTTTCTATAATATTGTGCGATTCGCAAAAAGAAAGAATAAAATTAAAAATAAGTAAAATTTCATTGATTATTTTAAATAGCTAAATACAAAAAGTATTTAATTAATATTTAAATACAACTTCATTACTCTGAGTCAAAGTCAAAAAAAATATCGTTTGACAAACTAAAATAATTTTTTATTTAAGACAACTATTTCTTAAACAAAAAGAGTTTCGGAAAAACTTAATTGGTCGATAAGTATGTTTCTTGCTTCTTCACCCATTGTATTCTTCAGATTTTCCTGCGAGATAATTTTTTGAGTTTTTAAATGTAATATTGCTACCTAAACTGCTACATTTGAAGAGGAGAGCTGAATAATACTACACTGGAAGTATTAAGAAATAAAATTTCTCGGAATAAGTGTATTTCAATATACAGAGGCTACAATCAGCAGCAAAGCACTATCGTTGCAGAAATATTTTTTTCCCAATTTATTTCTGACTATAAAAAGATAAGCCTAAGCTGCCCATATGCTAGAATTTCTAATCTATTGTCCCTTGATAATATTTTGAGTAGGTATTTACAATACTTTTTTTTTCAAATTATTCATTTTTCTCCAAGTTGCATCCTCGTTTTCCAATTTTTGTTTTGAATCAATAATTTTAAAAAAAAAATTTTAAGAAAAGTTGATAAAAAGCTAACTAAATATTAATGGTAAATCAGCCAAAAACTGGTATTACTCAAACAAAATTCATTATTTTCAAATAAATTTGTTACTTTTTATAAAATAATAATGATTTCAGACACAACTTTGCGTTACTAAAAAGTTATGAAAATACCTGTGCAACATATGTATATGCGGAAATAGACTTAAGCTTAAGCTATTTTTAAAAGTTTCCTCAACTGTCAAAAAATTCAAGGTTTTATCTTTGAAACGATATCTAAATTATTAATTTGTCATAATTTTAACAAAAGTTAGTCTTCTCCTTAATAATTTTTGGACAACACGTCGTATGAGCAACCTCTAATTAGCATAGAAACTAAGAGTCCATATGTTGGTAGAAATATACTATATGCTATAACTTCTGTAAGAATTATGACAAATCAATGAAATTTAAGAAATGTAACTTTGTAATCTTAGACAATTGCGATAAATATCAAAAAAACATTTCCAGTGGATATAGAATAAGTAATGAGTTTTTAACGAAATCAAGGCAAGCGCATTTCTAGCAAAAATCATTGCGGCATTGCTTTTCTTGATACTAGGAATTGATAAAGAATGCGCTGTCATATAGCTTATAAAGCGCCTTTAGGAATCAGAATTTAGCATTTCACACATCTTTAAAAAACAAAAATGCGAAAAAATAGCCCCATTAAAGCGCTATTTTTGCCATTCCAAGCAATAAAGGCACTTTAAAAAATTGTATTGGTATTATTATGAATGTGTTTTTCAATTATATAAATATGTATAACAAGTATTTACGTTTGTGATATTTATTGGCATTTATTTGAACGAATTTACTTCTCTTTGATTTTCATGAAAAATACGTGAATTTTTTAATATAGGTAATATCAACTACATAAATTTCAATCAAAAGCATTCTTCCAGAATTACAAACTGTGTGCGAATAATAATTTTTCGACTAGTTTCTTCTGAAAGCCTTAGATAAATAATGCGCCTCAAAGTTTCTTTATATTTATACATTTTTAAACAATAAAAATAAAAAAAATTATATCAAAAAAATTTATTAAAATTCATATTTTCCATTTCGCAATAATCCAACATTTTCTAAAGTGATAAAAAAATGGTTTCCATGGTTATTTATATTATGAGCTTTCATAGTACTAGTTCATTTTGCAAAATTATTTCCCACGTATTGATATATAATCAATGTTGTCCGAATTAATTTCCTTATTCGAATAATTTCTACACAAGACTCATGTAATGGCGTCTTCAGAGTTCGATAAGTGAATTGCATTTAAGCATCAACAGCTAAAATTTAACCAATAAAAATGAATTTAACAGCGAGAGTGCTGCAGCTTTTTTTGAGTTTAATTGGCCTAAATATTATAAAAATAGCTAATAAATTGCAGAAAAATATGTTTTACTGCATTGGTATTTTTCAGCAAAGGTTTTGATTTTAAGAGCTGATTTATAGCCAAGAACTAGAGCAGTGCGCATCAGAATAGAGAGCAATAATTTGAAGTATGCATGCGAAATAAAAGCTATAAAATATAGAAATTGCTTTTACTGTAAATCAATTTTAAAGTGCTTTGATAAGAGCCACGAATCTATGCTATGCTCTGTGATTTCTTTTAGCTATAAATGCCAAATCAAAACAATAAATATAGTTGCTTTTGTTTAGCTGTAATCTTTTTGTTTATAGCTAAATAAAATAACAACGAAGTTGTGCTAGTTCTCAACATCTATTTTGGCTGTATAAGAGCTAGACACAAGCTGTAAAAGCGTTTTTAAAGGATTAAAATTTTCTTAAGTAAAACTTCAAAACTAGCTAGTAAATGACTTGCCAATAGCATTAAAAGCGTTTTTACAACATACTCTTAGCAATTGTTGCACCCTAGTATTTTAATGCTACTTGGAAAGAAATCTTAAATCACAAAATAAAGTATTTAGAGAAAAAAGGAACATGTGACCCTTACTTTTTTAGAAAAAGTGCAATATAAGAAATTATATTTTTAATCCTTTAATCCAAAAAAACTCGAAAAGTTATGGGTATTTAGCCAGTTATTATGAATTACGCAGGTACTAAAATTTTCGTAAACTTTAAAATTAAAAACTTAGTTACTAAAACATCAGTGATGGCATTTTCAGAATATTTGTGCTTTTTTCAGTACATTTACGTCGTGAAAAATCGTCGTCAGTACATTCGACAAGTTTTCAATTCATTCAGTACATTTGGCCCATGGCCCATTTTCAGTATATTCGGCTAGTTTACAGTACATTTTGACAATTTCTAAGAATTACCCTTTTTTTAGTAAATTTATCGCAATAAATGCCTGTAGTTAACTTTGCTGACCTTTTCTATTTTATTTTTAGTTAAATTAAGCTTGTGGTGATTTTTTGTAATTTTAGAAACTTTTTTCTTGCTATGTCGAGAAAAGTACATTCGGCATCTAAAAAGTACATTTCAAGTCTCCATTCGGTACATTTCCACAAAAGCCAAATGCCATCACTGTCTAACATAAGGGTTTTAAGGGATTTTATTATTAAGATAATTGAAGTTACTACATTTCTTTCTTAACTTACCAACAATATGCAGCATATCCTTTGACCATTTCATTAATTCGCGTTTGATAAGACGACGTTCCTGAAGGCACCTGGCATATGCACATTCCGCCATTTTCTATCACACACGTGTACAAAATAACACATACACTTTAATATTTTTTTCTTTTTTACAAAAATTTATTATATTTCATTTTCAGGGATAAAAAATTGAGTAAATAGTGAAAGTTTTTATGAGAAAAATTAAAAAGTATCACATGGAGCACACTTCTCAAAGTAACATTAAAGCCAACATACAGTAAATGCAAAAATATTTCACACAGTTTTAATTATTAAATATTTGCACTCTCTCTTATTAAAAATATATATGATATAATTTTTTTTTTTATTAATTATCATTGAACACAGTGATGTTTCGGTTTAATAAAATTTATTCAAAACGTTTTCTATTTTGTATCAAAAATAAATACGGAACGTTAAGTTGGAATGTTTGTTATTGTTGTTGCTGCAATTGTTATGTTAATTGATAACAGTTTCAGAAAATGTGCAATTGTTAATTGTTTTTGTTGTTGTTGTTGTTGTCATATTATTTTCACTGCAAAGAAAAAGAGAAAAAGTTTTTGATTAGTTCTATAAAAAGAAGAAAAAAAATATTTCATTGAAAAATTATTTTTGTGTACAAAAGATTTTAATTTATGAAAAAAAAAATATAGATTTTGCATTCGGCTACGTCCATGTAAATTCTTGTTTAATGAAGTTTACAGCAGACTACTAGAGTTTGAATTTGAAAATGAGAACAAATATTTATTTAATTTCTTATATGTACATAGGTAAAAAGTTAAGTACTGGTTATTATTAAATAGTTAATAGTTTTTCTATAATTTGCACTTTCAGAAAACTTATTGAAACAGACAGAATTAAAAAAAACAGTTTGAAACAAATACGTTAACAAGCCCAACATTTTGAAAATCAATCATATATAATCTTCAAAAAATGATTGCACTTTACACAGCTTTGAGCCATATGGGTAGTTATGGTATCACAATAATAACAGAAAAAGTATTATCTTTTGTACATGTAATTGACTTCGTCATTATGTTCCACAAAACTTAGAAGTTATAGCTATGGTACATCCTTGACTCTCTGTATTATTGAAACCAATTCTAAGCACCTAGCACAATTTTTCTTATATCAATATTTGATTGCAGTAAGTCGTTTGTCGAGTAATTTTCTTCTTAGTTTCTAGGTCTAAGTTCATACGTTAATTTTGGTTGTTTTTTTTTTTAAATTATTTTTACGAGATTCTTCATGAAAATAAGAAATTTTCTTATATTTCACTAAATAACCACTAAAAAGTAACATTTCTTAAGACGCTTGTTCGAAGTTTTCTTATAAACCTATAACTAAAATTCAGATTAAGGCTGATTGATCAAAAATATTAGAAACGACACTTCCTTGCATCAGCACGCTAAGTTTTTATATGGTGAATTTTTATTATAACCTCACAGAAATTTTTATTTATAAACATATTCATTACTTGTTTTAAAGCAATATCTTTACAATTAATATTTGAGCGAGAATAGTTAGTGACTTTATTATTTTCAAATCCAAATAGAAATTAGTGTCACTTTGTTGTGCATAACTTAAGTACAAATACAATTAATTACACTTACAATTATTATTCAACTAGATGTAGAGTTAACATTTAATGAGCTGATAAAAAAGCAGTAACAGGTATAGGCCAGTAATACTTTTATAAATTAAACAAATCGTAGATTAAATACTAAAAAAACTAATTGATAAATACAATATATTGGATTACTATATCAAAAGTGTAATTAGTACAACAAAGTTTCGGATTTTCTAGCATCAAAATTGAGAGGCCACGATTCAATGCGATAAGTTGGGTAAGCATACATTAGAGCCTAAGTTACATCATAGGCTGTACGCATCACATAAAGGATTTTGCAGTTAGACTCCTTTCACAACGAACTGGTAGAGATTTTCCACTTCTGAATAGCTCTATCAATTAACATAGACGAGAGCAGTTACAAGTTTTTTTTTTATTGAATCACACTTTCGCAGTACAAATACCTATTTCACTTTATTAAAGTATGCAGCTTCCCGAAAACTCTTTGCAAACACCTAATAAAAATATGATTGATAAAAATTATAGAAAAATGTGTAAAAAATAAGCATTCCGTGACAATTCGTTCAAACTTTGTAGCCAAAAATTGGCATACTGTGAAAGGACTCATGAGGTAACTTAGTTAAAAATTGAAGAAAGTGACGCCCACCGTGTTTGTTTGTAGCATCTCTTGGCACATGTATTTTTTTGTAGCATAAACCACTAGTGACCACGATTGTCAAATTTTTGCCAAGCGAAAAATATCAAAAAGATTAGAGAATTTAAAAATTAACAGCAAAAACTCATAAGTAAAAAAAATTCGTAGTTTCGATTTTCGCAAATGTTTTCATCTCAAGAAAAGTATCATAAGTATCATTTTCTTAATTTTTTATATTGAAATATTTCCTCCATAATCAGGGAAAGTTGAAATAAAACGCTGTTAAAATTAATAATTTATCATTATTACTTAGAAATGTTATAGTCATTTCAAATTTACTTTCAATTAATTTTCAGTACACCTGGACGTATGAGTAACGTCTAATTACGAGAAAATTATACACTCGTGCCTATATTACAAGGGCTATAATTTTTAAACGGCCATAACTTTTGCAATAATACCGATATATCTATAATTTACTCACCATTTTACAAATAAAGCTTTATAATTTTAAAAAATTTATAGGTTGCGGTGGCTACACAGTGTTGGGTTTTAAATTATTGCGTCAACTTTTCAGTAATTTTTTTAGGTGTTATGCCGTCCTATTTCATCCAATGTTGGATATTTTAAAATGCACCATGTGCTGTTAAGACATCATTTTTGAGTTAGTTTACCATACGTGTGTTATCCCACAATTATTGCTTATTAAGGAAGAGTACAATTATTTCTCAATTTTATTTATTTACTTGGAGTATTTGCATTATAAAACAGCAAGACAGAGTGATATTTGGTTGATAAATAGTTTTAATTTATTTCAAGAGATAAATAATTTAAAGGAGTTTCAATAGCTGCAGTAGATCCAAATTGAAATCTTTATTGTGTCTTTGAAGTCATAGACGCATATCTGACAAGTTCGTCACTGACAAGGTACTTCACTTGTCGAGCATGTCTTATTGAAAAGATCGATTAAAGACAAATGTTTCATGTATCGAATGTTTTCTAAAAAAAAACTTAAGATCCTTAAAAATTCGAAAAATGTAGAAATAGTTGAAAAATTGTTAAAAAGAAAAAGAATGTTGACAAGCCAGGAGATGCTGAAATAATCGAAAAATGTTGAAAAAGTCGATAAAAGTCTAAAATGTATCACTAGCAGACGATTTATAGGCACCAATTCTCTCTACTATAGATTTTCTTCCATACTCGTCAATAGAAATGTTCACACGAGTTTTGAGTTATTCGTTCACATATCAAAAACTTCTAACGGACATACAAACTTTTCGTTCCGACATCGCTGATGTATTCTGCATTTTCCTATTTAATTTATTGCAAATATCTTGTTTTGATTTCTTTTTTATTATTTACTTATTGTGTTAATATAAATAAATGACAGTTTTTTTTTTCTTAAAAAAAAAAAAAGAATAATTGCACAAGATTTATTCAAGGTGAGTGCAAAAATATCAAAAGTTGTAATTGCATTGTAATTTTGTTGCTGTTGTGGTTGCATTGCTGGATTTTATTATTCCGTCAGTTTCTGGTTTTGATTTAGCAACAACAACAACAAATTTCTTCCTTAATAAATAGCATTAGCTTCAGTTGTTTTTGTGCATTTTTTCGCTATTCCATTATAAATTCTTAATTTTTTAACATTTTGTTTAAATTAATTTATGCTAACTAAATGCAATTCTATGTGCTTGTGTGTGTGTGTGTGATTTTTATATATTTTAATAGAACGTAGGTATTCAGTGATTTTTTAGACTCTGTTTTTGCTGTGGTTTTCGTGTGTGTTATTTTGTTATTTTTTTTTTTAGCAACCAGTTTTTGCAATTAGTTTTTCTAGAATTTCCGCATTTCACTAGAAGCCGTCGTTTATCAATTCAAAATTGAACCTTGAAAATTTTGTTGCTGTTGTGTAAAGAATAAAATGTTGTTGTTTCTTAGATTTACAATAAATTTGTTAAGAATTTACATTTGAAAAGATTTATGTATGAAATTTTGTATAAGTAGCAAGTAGCTGATTGACTTCATTTGTATGAGTATTTGGCAAAAATAACAAAATTGTGCTCGGACTAGAGCTAAGGCGAGTTCGTTATTAACGTTACCATTTAAATTTCTAAGGCTCTGACTCATAATTATAATGTGCTATGAGTTAAAGTAAATATTTTCAACTTACTGATTATTATAATACAATAAAAATTATAGATTATTGATGATTATTATTGTAATTTATCGATATTTCATGAAAATTCATAAAAATGTTATTATTTCTAATTTATTTGTAAATAAAAACATGCATTACTGAGCCTACTATTTTCCTTTCTACTTGGCAGGTTTTCGAATTATTTTCGTTTCAAAATACATCAAAACTGGCTTAGCTTTCTCTCATCATTAAAGGCCTACTTTAATCCATCGCACGCAAAACTCCCTTCCATGGAAGGCCTACATTTTCTCTCATTACATATAAAATAAAGTAACATATGAAAGTGGATGGGAGTGCATTTTAGCAGTTTTCTTAATACCTGATTATTCTTACCGCGTATTTACTTTGTTAACTAAAGTGAAAAACGTACTGAAGACATTCTCATATATATAAATGTCGAACTTGTTGTACTTAGTTTTTCCAACTTTCACAATATTTAACCAATATTCACAATGACACATTTCTATAAGTTATCTGCAATTTCTTGTTTTAAAAAAAAAAAAAAATAAAATTAAAGAAGAAATATTCTATGGTTTTTCTAAAATTTAAGCCCACGGCATAGAAAATAACGAAATCATTGAACAAACGATAAAATAAAGCTAAATATTTCCACTATGTTTTTTATGATTTTATTACATTACAGGATATTCCACTTACTTTTTATTCTTTTATGAATTGTAATTTTTTTGAAAATTATATTTAATTAATTATATTAATTATAATACTTTCTTTCATTATACATTTGTTGTAGCTTTTCGGTGCAAGCGACGCACAGTGCTTTGTATAATGATTAAAAATTAGAAATTTTTGTTCTCCGAATCATAAAAATTTAGTATCATTCGACAGGTAATATCTCTATTAAAATAAGTCTATAAGAAAATAATTTAAGAAACTGCGATAACAAAGGAGAACTACGGTTTAATCCACTCACGTGGCGTCTCGCTTTAATGATGTAAACAAAACAAAGAAAACGGTACAGCTAATTGAAAAAATTCAACGCAATGGTGTGATCTTAAAAATTCACTTAAAATTTAACCACATTTGCTTGAAACTAAAAATTACCTTTTCGATTGTTCTTCATTAATATGGCGTGTGCAATTTGAGTGCTGACGTAGACATCAACCAAAAATATACTGATGAGATTTTAAGAATCGAAACATATGTCTATATTCTAGAGTTGTTGTTGTTTTTTTTTTTCCTTTGTTATCAAAGTTTGTTTAATACATAAAGCATTGTATCAACTTATGAAATTTTACATAAAATGTTGATCGCTGCGAAAAATGGCTAAAGTTCAATAATCATTTAATTATAAATAAATCTATAATATTTTAGTTCAAAAATTACGAATTCAAGCACGGCATAGTTTCAAAATTGTCTAATTTTTCAGGAATTTCAAAGATGGTGTCAGTAATTTTTTGCGGCTCGAAGGAATGGTTCTTTTAAAATACATTTTTTTAATGGGTTTTTGGAAAATGCTGATAAATAGAGTTTTAATGATGCAAATCCACAACACTATGCGTTTACGTGAAAAAAATTTCAAAAAGTTTTCGAATGGCTAAATTTCTGTCTGATACAGATCTGGTAAGGATTTTGGTAGCTTGGAGCGACAATGAAGATGATTTTGATATTGGACAATAGGATGACATGGCCGATAAAGACGATTACAAAAATCACGGAATTACTACCAGCTGAAGATTGATGATATCCTCACAAGTAACTAAATATCTTGGAATGATCCAAAAGTAAATGTTAGTTAATCAGGTGCACAATCTATGGCATTATTGGAGTTCTGTTGTAGGAAATACAACATTATCGAATAGGTACATTGGCCGTTAATGTGTATAAAAAAATTCAAGGATTTCTTCATTTTAACTGAAATAATGCGGTGGTTTCAAGAGTAAATCCAACTCATGACAGGCTATATTAGATTCGACCCGTTTTGATCCACTTCATAAGTAAATTTTTGTTCATTCCAAGAATAGAATGTCTATCTCTGGTTGAAGAAATATGTGTTGCGAATAATCGCTGTTATCTAAAACAATATATGCCAGCTCAACCCAATAAGTGGAGGTATAAACAATCTGTAATGAGTGGAATATCCGGATTTACTTACAATTTTGAAATATGCCCCAAAAAAACAAAAAATTGGATGAAATATTACTCTGTGGCTCAGCACTTACATACTCCAATATATTACACACCAACTTCATGGCGGTCTTCACTATAATACGTCCGAGACCGGCTTCGCTAGCACAAAAAAGTTAGTGAAGAATGTTATTATCAAGGTCAAAGTAATTAAAAAGGAAGTCCGAGCGCGCCCTATGCACAAAGACTTGCTCAAAATAATCACTCGAATAACATATTTCAAGGTCATCGGTCACGTGTTGCATTTTCGGAATAATTTCCAAATACTCTGCTATATTAAACAATTGTTTTATTTTTTAGAATAATAAAATTCCTTCTTAATGCATGGCATTGCAGATATGTACCATGTGGAAAACACCTATTTTTCTGGAAAACCAAGGCTCGAATTTTTTTAAATTTTTTTTTAATGATTGGATTGAGGGATTTGTTTCAGAAAAACTTTTTGTTTTTGAAACTAGAAATTCATGCATCAAAGGGTTAAATTATAAAATTAGATAACTTGCTATGAAAGAAAAAGTTTTGCTTTTCACAATTTCTTAAAAATTGAAGAAACCTCTTTAAAAAACACCCACTTAAATATGTTTATTTAAGGTACAAACTTGGTGAAAAAAAGTAAAAATATTAGAATTATAAGTGAAGTAATTTTATATGACAAGTTTTTCTGCGTGTAGCAATTAAAGGTATCCACTAAAACAGAGATGCGCAACCCATAGCTCAATTAGCTCTTTTAGCTCTTACAAAAATAACGAAAAATATTGAGCTCATCTCGAGCTCTTTCCGTTATTCGAGCAAATTCATTTTAGAACGCAATCACCGCATGTATTTTGTTCTTGTAATTTTTTCTTTAACGCACTTCATTGTTTGTGTGATTTTGTTTTCAGTCATTTGCTCCTTTACCTTGAGATTTTTGTTTTTTTTTTACATGCAATTAGCTTGCCGCAGATATTTCAAAATATTCGTCAATACTAGGAATTTTTGGTTCCCACTCACTTTCCGGAATACGTTTTCCGGAACGACCAAAAACCCGAAATTTTCTTTACGGAATTCGTTTTCCGGAATGAACATTTTCCGGAACGACAAAAAACCCGAAATTTTTTTTTCGGAATCGGCCTTCTGGAGTGTATATTTTCCGGAACGACTGTTTTCCGGAAATAATAATTACTAACTTATGCGTCATGAGTAAAATATTTTGTATTTGTACGAAATTTGTATAAATTTGTTTGTATAAATCATCGTACACAAAACTTGAAATTTTCACAGAACTATGTTGTGTGCGATTGAGCGCAGAAATCGTAGGTCATCCCCCCGATCTGCATATTCCGCGTAATTTTGAAGGAGTTATCTGATTCTACGTTGGAAAGGCGGAAGAGAACCCGGAGATGGCTCCCGCACATATACTCCGAACGGGATTGCAAAGTTTATCTGAAGGTATAAAATGTATTCTTACACGGCAATTTATATCGTTTTCTCGAAAGTTGTTCTACAAAAAATTGGTGTTCAGGCAAAAAATTTGGAAAATAAAAGACGTTACAATATTAAATAGGAATAGGAAAGTAATAAACAGATTCCGTTACTATAGCAACATGAGTTGTGGATTTTATGTATACGAATAATTATCATTCCGGAAAGTGTACATTCCGGAAAACCGATTCAGGAAAACCGTCGTTCCGGAAAAAAAATTTCGGGTTTTTGGTCGTTCCGAAAAATGTCCATTCCGGAAAAAGGATTCCGGAAAGTGTACGGTAATCGGAATTTTTTGGCAAAATATTTTTGATTTTTTTTTTTACCTTAATTAATGTTGTTGTACCCGCCAGCTCGCGAAAAAAAATTTTGTGCACATCCCTGCGCTAGAATCAAAGCTATAAGTATACAGGTTACAAAACCATCATACAAGTTTTAAAGACTTAAAGAAAAAAATGCGGTAAAAGGTCTTAGTTAATTACGACTTCGAAATCTTTTCTCCATAATATACTTCAAATGATATCTATAAATAATAACAATAAATGTACATCCCTTTATTTTGGATACATAAGTAGTTAAGTAAAAATATTGAATACTCAGTAGCTTGCGTTTGGAGCAATAGCGAAATTGATATGAAAAACAGTGCCATACCTTAATAACAACAATATTGTGACAGCATACAAACACATATGCACACGTGATGGCACAAACTTACAACACAAATGCAAAAAAAAATACAAACAAGATAAAATTGTGCACATGGCACGGGATGAGTTTGATTCGTTAAAGAACAACAGCAACAAGCAACAGGTTGCTGTGATACCTGCAGAAAGAAGTTGTACGCCAAAAGGAAGCCACAAGGATATGGAAATTTTATTATTTCAACAAGCGAGTAGCAGCTAAGCAACTTTTCTTTCAGACCCTAGATGTTATTAAAATGGATTTTTCATGTCATCGTACTGTAAAGTCACTTGTAAATATTAGTTTTAATGATTAATTGCCATTAAACTTTGACTATAATTGAATTGCTTTATATGCACTAATCATGTAGCAGGGATTTCTATTATAAAAAAATCAAATGTTATATATCAACAGCAGAAAGAGTTCTGATAATTTAGTAAACATACTTCATCGGTATGATGGATTGCATCTGAATTCCTGAAAAGCATAAGAATTTCATGAGCAGCAAAACTTTTAAAGTTTCTCAAAAAGTATCAGGAATTTGGAAAATTATCGCAATACCATGTTTTTCAACATTTTTCCTTCATAAATTTTTTCTTTTACGTTATCAACGGAATTACAAAATTAATAGATAAACGATGTGCGTAGTTTATAAAAAAAAACATATATTTCGTATGCAATTTCCTGGCTGTTTCAAATGTTGTGAAATTTTGTTTTTTACAATCCTTAAGCAAACAATATTATATACACCTATAAGTTCATAATCTCTCAAAACATTCTAAGAAATTGCTCCATAAGACATTATATAGCAACAATTTTCGGGTTAGTCTGCTGCAATGTGTATCATGTCACGTTTCCAAAAAACCAACACATAACAAGAGCCACAAGAGCCAAAGGAATGTAAATGCTTACCAAATGTTTCAGTTCCTTCTAAATGTGACCACCCTGCATGCCCCACAATAATAAAGAAAAAGGAAGGAACAATTCAGTGCAATGCGCAACAAGTCGTTGCCCTCGAAATAAAAGCCACTACCGACGATGATAACGACGTCGAAATCGACAAAAAAAAAACGAAGCAAAACGAAGCTATCACGAATACAATGATGATGAAAGCTAAATACAACAACAAAGTGAATAAGGAGTGAAAAAAGGAAGCCAAATAACATCATAAAAACTGGGAAAACTATAGCACACTGTAGCGTCAGGAACCACAACGAAATGCAGTGTTTTTTTTTTTTGTTTTTTGAGTTTCCAACTCAAAATTATTTCTCCACTTCGACCAACCCAGTTAACAGCCACCCATTTGATAAATCCTTGCATGGGCCATACGCCCATCAAACACGATGCTTACTGGTACGAAGCAAACAAAAGTTGCCAAGCGATTTTCACATTTCCTACTTATGTCAGCACCAACGTGCAACGACGACGATGACGACAGCTAAAAGGCAACAACAGCCGTTAGACAACGACAGCTAACGGGCAGCAGGCAAGAGGCAACATTTTGGGTTCATTTTGCTTGTGTTGCCAAAAAAGAAGAAGCTGCAAAAAGACGAAATTACAAAACTACGATTGTGTGGAACATACACAAAACATTCAACAGTTTTGTAGACAATAAATGATGCAATGAATAAACGATGCAAAGTGAAGAGCAGCAGCAGTGATAAACGGGTAAATGACGGCAGTGGACAGTGATTTAAAGGATGCTGCAAATTGGGCGTAGCTGCAGTTGTCCAAATTAAAAATAAAAAAGTACTGAATGTTGGGCGATATTTTAAGTGACAGAGAACTATTATGTAAAATAACAATATTTGACTATGACTCGCTTTTCATACTTTGGGCAATATTTTATATTGCCCAATATCAATATCATATTTTATGATGTGACCTCAAACGGTGAAGTCGTTCAGAAATTACACGATCATTAACAAACGCAACAAAGATTGTAAGAGGACGATTGAATGTCAAGTCAATGTCAAGTCAATGTCAAGTCAATGTCAAGTCAAGTCAATGTCAAGTCAATGTCAAGTCAATGTCAAGTCAATGTCAAGTCAATGTCAAGTCAATGTCAAGTCAATGTCAAGTCAATGTCAAGTCAATGTCAAGTCAATGTCAAGTCAAGTCAATGTCAAGTCAATGTCAAGTCAATGTCAAGTCAATGTCAAGTCAATGTCAAGTCAATGTCAAGTCAATGTCAAGTCAATGTCAAGTCAATGTCAAGTCAATGTCAAGTCAATGTCAAGTCAATGTCAAGTCAATGTCAAGTCAATGTCAAGTCAATGTCAAGTCAATGTCAAGTCAATGTCAAGTCAATGTCAAGTCAATGTCAAGTCAATGTCAAGTCAATGTCAAGTCAATGTCAAGTCAATGTCAAGTCAATGTCAAGTCAATGTCAAGTCAATGTCAAGTCAATGTCAAGTCAATGTCAAGTCAATGTCAAATCAATGTCAAGTCAATGTCAAGTCAATGTCAAGTCAATGTCAAGTAAATGTCAAGTCAATGTCAAGTCAATGTCAAGTCAATGTCAAGTCAATGTCACGACTCAATGTCGTGTCTTTCAATGCCTGGACTTTGATATTGCATGAAAGATGTTTTGTTTTTTTTTTTCAACTACTTTTGGGACAATTCTTATACCAGCTTTGAATATTTTAATTTGGATCCAATGTATATGCGCAATTTTTTTAAAACTTTTCTGATGATTTTTATTTTTCTTTTAAAATGTGTGAAACCATTGGTTGTCAGTAATTTTTAAACAGAAGATATAAGAAAAATAAAACTTGTAACGGTGCGTATGAGTAACATTTAAATACATTTCAATAAAATTTACAGAAGTGATGCATTTGGCTACAAACTTTATTTGATATTTTCATTAAATGATTTATGTAAAAATATCAAAAATTTTAACTTTAGCTGATCATAATCCATAATCAAATCACTGTGCAGCGCAACAGTGCTATAAAGTTGACTGTTTGCATATAAGGTTGCTAAAAGTTACTGGCGTTATAACAAACGAGCAGCAACATTTTGGTGTCACATCCAAAATAGTGATATCCAAATAATGGATGCCAGTAGCACACCTACATATACATACGAACATACGACATATGTATACATGTAAGTACGTGCATGTGCTCAACATCCTGTTGCTGCTGCCGTCTGTCTGTTGAGCTGTCGGTCTGCGTGTCTATTTGCATCCTCTTGCGCCATTTGGTTGCAGAATCCTTTCAGTGTATTTTTCTATTATTTTCAGTTAAGTTTTTCATTTGATTTTCGTTCAATTCGATTGTTCTGAGTTCTAGTTTCGTTTCGTTTGAGTTCATATTGTTCTCATGGTGAGTGTTGTTGTTGCTGTTGTTCCTCTTGTTTTTATTGTAGTAGCGCTTAGTTTTTATTGCTGTTGTTGTTATTTTTGTACTTGTTGATGCTCAACTGGCAGTCATTGCAAGCTTGATGACGTAGACGACAACACGAAGGATGATATCCTTTTGCTGCCATTTAAGTTCACGAATTGTTTTTTTTTTCTCTACTTGTGTCAGCACAAACGAACGAACGAACGAAATTGCAGCACAATCGCATCCACTTTTGGGTTAATTCAGAGCAGTAGCAAAAACCTAGGCTTTTGTTGTTGTTGCAGTGGAATAACTTTTTCCAAAACTCAAATAGGCAACAAGTGGTGTGTAGTGCGCATTTTTGCACAATCAAAAATTGAATAGCTCTTATATTATACTCAAAGTTGCAGCAACTGTTATTATGTTCGTAGCAGCAATAAATAAAGAACACGTAAGCAACTGTTGCTTGAGGTGAATTACGTTGGTAATAATTTTTTGGTGTAGCAAAAAAGTAAAAAAAATTATGTCTAAATTGAAATTTAAATTCGCCCGAATAAAAATTTCAACAAAAATTTTAATGTGTCCAAAATTATACAAAACTTTACTGTTCTAAAAATTTTCTGAGCCATGTGCAAAAACTTGCAAAAAAATTAGTTCAATGAAGCCTTTTGTCAAGAAACGAATAACGGCTATATAAATTTTAATTTTAATTAAATTTTATATGTTGTCCAAGCAACCTTTTTTGCTAGCTCAGCAGACTGTCAATGTTTTACCAAAATTTTTAAAAACTTTTCGTATAATGATGGTTTAATCTATACTATTATATAAAGAGGTAAGGTTTGTTTGTTTGTTTGTATGTTCCGGGTAATCTCTGGAACTACAAAACCGATTCCAAAAATTCTTCTACTAATAGAAAGCTACACTATTCCTGAGTAACATGGGCTATATTTACTTTGATAAAAGCAAGGGGCGTGGCACTTTACGTGCAATTAAAACCTTTAACTCGCTATGTCTTGGTTCATATGATAGCAAGAGTCTTAAAATTCGGTGTCAGGATGCACATAGCCTATGTTAAGCACTTCACAAAATATGAACGGGATTAGACACCAGAGGCGTGGTAGCTATATGACTTTAATTTAGGGTGGCCCTCATTTGCAAATATTTTTAAAATAGCATTTTTACAAAGACAACTTAATCGATTCACATGGAATTTACACCACATGTCTCTTACATTAAGACGCATAGCTAAGATGATGAAACTTTTTTTTAGGGTGGCCCTCATACACAAATATTTTAAAAATAGCGATTTCTCAAAGACAGGTAAATCGATTCTCATGAAACTTACACAGTATGATTTTTATATTAAGAGGCACAGATTAGATTTTAAAAATTTTCTTTAGGGCGCATACTTCGGGTGGCCCTCATACAAATATATTTTTAAATATCATTTTCACGAAGACAGGTGAATCGATTCACACTGAATTTACACCACGTATTTCTTATGTTAAGAAGCATAGCTTAGGCTACAAAACTTCAATTTAGGGTGGCCCTCACACTAAAATATTTTTTAAATATCATCTTCTCGAAGGCCGCTAAATCGATTCTTATGTAATTTACACCACACGACTTTTATATTAAAAAGCACAGATAAGATAGTAAAAATTTTATTTACGGTTCATACTTAGGGTGGTCCTGATACAAAAATATTTATAAATATAATTTTCTCGAAGACCGCTCAATCGATCCTCATGGAATTTACTCCACATGGCTTTTATATTAAGAGGCACAGATAAGGTAGTAAACCTTTTATTTAGGGTGCATACTTAGGGTGGCCCTCATACAAATATGTTTTTAAATATCATTTTCACGAAGACAGGTTAGAAGATTCACACCGAATTTACGCCACGTATCTCTTATGTTAAGAAGCATAGCTTAGGCTACACAACTTTTATTTAGGGTGGCCCTCATGCACAAATATTTTTTAAATATCATTTTCTCAAAGACTGTTTAATCGATTCTCATGGTTTTAACACCACATGACTTTTATATGAAGGGGCACAGATTAGATAGTAAAAATTTTACTCAGGGTTCACACTTTGGGTGGTCCGCACACAAAAATATTTTTAAATATCTTTTTCACGAAGACAGGTTAATCGATTCATACCGAATTGACACCAAGTAACTTTTATATTAAGAGGAGTAGCTAAGGCTTCAATACTTTTATTTAGGGAGCATATTTAGGGTGGCCTCCATACAAATATATTTTTTGAACATAATTTTCTCGAAGATCGCTTAATCGGCTCTCATGGAATTCACACCACGAGGCTTTTATATAAACATGCACAGCTTAGAATAGAATGGGTGATGCCACGCCCCCTTATCTAAAAGAAAATAAGATTCATCATATCTTATCAACTATTTGATGCAGATAAATGAAACTTGGTACATATATAAAGAGTAGAGAAAGAAGTAAGATTCCATGCAAAAATGGGCGGTACCACGCTTCCATATGAGGAAAAATCAACTTTTTATGTATCAACAACTATTTGACGCAGATGGATAAGATTTAGTACACATGTTTCTTATTGTTTGTAAAAGTTTCTTAACATATTTTGGTTTGGAAAAAATGAGCCAAAAAGAAAGAAAGTAAGATTCAATGAAAAAATGGGTAGTGCCATGCCTCCAAAATAAGAAAAAACTATGACTATGAGACTCGGTACATATATAGAAGACAAGGACTGTAACCAAATTAAACTCATTCAAAGGTGCTGATTCTACGTATTCCAATCATTCCCGCCAATTCAATTCTTCATTTATGAGCCAAATAGAAAAACCAACAACGTTATTTATCCACTCGCAATAAGATAAATATCAATAATAATAGTTTTTACTTATTTAATCCAACTAAAATAAAAACACATTATGTTTTATTTGTTGAGGCGTAGCAATGCGCGCCGGGTTTTGCTAGTTAGTAATAATTGCTCAATGATGTCGTTTTTGAGCTGTTGTATAGTTTGAAGACTATCCGTATAAGCTTATGTCTTCAAAAATCGCCACACAAAGCAATCCTGTTGTGTTAAATCACAATTCAAAAGATCGATTGATTTCGTTTGCAGTGTGGCATGTTGCATTGTCTTGTTGAAACCACATATTCCATAGGCCATAGCATGAAGATTTTTGTATAAAATATTAAACAAAGTTGTAGGTTTGATGCATAGCTGCCATGAACGACGACAAATTCATGTTCTTGACTATTCAGCAACATTTCTGCAAATAGTTACAACATTTTGACTGGAACGACCAGTACGATGGTGAATTCTGTTTCTCTGATTTTGCACTGAACCAATTTCTTCAAATCCATCAATGATTAGTTTAAAAGCATGATTTGTCGGAGCATTTGCTCCACCGTATTTTCAACGAAATTTTCATCCAACTTTTGAATAACCTTTACCATATTTAAAATATGTTTTAATAATGAAAACACGGTGTTCACTATACATGAAACGATCCATTTGAACTATTCGGAATGTACAAACAAACAACATCTTCATATTCAGAGATAAAAAAATCATTTTTGCTTAGAGTGCCATATTTTCAAAGCTACAAATTACTGCTTCAATCTTCTTATTAAAACAATACAAAATACAAATAATTTCATAAAAATATTCTGTAGCTTAGTGACTATAAGTCTTTATTTTTGTAAGGTTTGTAGATGCAGGTCCACTTTTGTATGAATGACATTCGTTTATATCTGTCCGTTAAATTTCAATTCAGCGGTTCAAGAAATCTTAAAGCCCTCCAAATTTTAATGTCATGTTGAGTGAAGAAATTTTCCGGTAACTATCATTTTACATTTTTGTTCTGTTCTTCAATGTAAGGAATCAAGTTTTCTTGATGTCACTTAAAATAATACTTTCAAAATTTATTGATAGAACACTCATTTTCTTCATTCAAGTAGAAAAATATTGAATAATTTGCAGAAGTCTTATGTTATTTTGTATAGCCACGAAAACTGACTGAACTTTATATTTGAATGATTTTTTTAAAAGAAAAAACTACCCAGAATCAAAACAAAAAATTTCCTAGAAAATTCGCAGCAAATTCCTTTAAAAAAATATTTCATTTTGCTAAGATTTTCCTTTAAAAATTACCACCAACATCATTTATTTCCTATAAAGCAGATTTTCCGAATATTTTTTTCTATTTTTGTGTAAAATTTTTAATTAAGTTTTGCTGATATATCTAATAAAGTTTGAGTTATTTTGGGCGATTTTCCTACATCTAGTTCTTCAAATGGAGCCAAGCACTCAGCAAAACGTATTTCTTAAAGTTTTCACTAAGCTCATTTTATTATGCTTAATCCATTAATTCTATAACTTTTTCAATGTAAAAATTTTGTCAGGAATCTAACAAAACATAACAATATCCATATTGCTCGATTTTATATAAATTTCTATATAATGAAAGGAAAAGCCGATGGCGTCAACACACAAATGCAAAATTGGCCACTTGAATAGATCGTAAGTAAAAGTCGCAGAAAGTCCAAAGTCAAAGACGGAAACTTACAGCAGAAGCAGTAGCAAAAGTTATTGCAACAAATGTTCTCGGCAGCCGTATTGCTTTATATTGGGAACGTAAAGTCTCTTCGCTGGAAATGGTTAAAGCAACCTAACGATCAAGCAACATAAAAAACATCAACAAAATAATCAAAGACAATAGTACAGCAACAGCAACAGCGGCAGCTACAGCAACACATTTGTTTCGAAAAAAAGAAGAACAATCACATTGAATCTTGATCCACCAACGCAACTTAAAGAGCTGTAGCTCATTCCTAGCAGCAAGTGCAGAGGTAAAATAGCAACAACACCTGCAGCAATGATCGCACCGCATGTGTTGCATTTATGGCGCGCTATATTGTTGAATTTGGTTTTACGGCACCAACTACCACTGACATAACTAAATGCTAAGAAACAACAACAACAACAACAACAACAACAACAACAGCAACATCATTGCGCACTGCTTTGCCACCACCAACATGTGCCTTAGAGATCCAGTAACACACATTTCTCTGTTGCATCGCATTTCCATTTCTAAGTTTGATGACGAACGCTCGCGCCACTCTAGTAGTAGCAATAGCAGCCAATTGCAATAAAACCAAATACAACATAACAGCAACAGTTGTGGAAAAGTGTTTTGTTGTTGTTCCTGCTGCTGTTGGTTGGTGACTTATACCCACGATTTTCATGAGAGATTTTTATTGCTGGACTGATTTTTCTACAGAAGGTCGCATGTTACTGTTTTGCTCTTTCATTGGGACAAAAAAAAAAAAAAACAGTTGGCAATGGGAGGCTTTCCGAGCTTTCGACTTTATCTGTAAGTGGATTTTTCTTTCGGAAAATCTCTAGAAATTTTAATTACTACAGACTTTTTGATATGTAAACAATTTTACTGGGAAGTAAATTTCTTTTAAGTGCAACGTAACGCTCTTTCGACTTTTTTAAACTTTTTCCACTGTGTCAACTTTTTTTTGACTTCTGAAAATTTTCTTCTTTATATATGTGACCTTTCTGCAAATTTTGCTAATTTTTCTGACTTCTTGAACACATTCTAACTTATTCCGAATATTTAAAGCATTCCAATCTCTTACGACTCTTTTCAACATCTTACAACTTATCCAATTTTTTAAATTTTTTTAAACATTTTTAATTTTTTTTCAGTATTTTACAACTTTGTTTGACTTATTCGGAATCTTTTTCCGACGTATTGAATGCTTATGACTTTTTACCATTTATAACTTTTTTCGACTTTGTTAAAAATTGTTGACTTTATTCAAATTTTTCAACACATCCCAATAAATTTCAACTTTTTTGACTTCTGCAATCTTGTTCACTTCCTTTTGAAGTTTTTTCGGCTTCTTTGCCACACCTCAACTTTTTCGGTATATCAATATTTACTGAGTTTTCCTACATATTTCAACATTTTTGAACATTTTTCGACTTCTTTCGAACTCTGCAACCTTTGAACTTTTTTGATTTTTATCTTTTTTTTGTTGACTATTCAACATTTATGTTATTTTCCATCATTTCTCAACTAATTTCAGCTCTACATTTATACAGAATTTTTCAATATTTCAATAAACTTGTTGTTTTTGCAACTTTTTTCAATATATTTCAATTTCTTTGAACTTTCCACCATATTAAAGTTTTATTGACTTTTCAAAAAATTTTCAACTTTTTCCAATTATTCAATATATTTGAACTTCATTTTATTTTTTTTATATCTTTTAAGCTTTTCAACTTTTTTCAACATTCTTCCAACTTTTTCAATGCAGCCAAATTTCTCAACATTTTTCGACTTTTTTTCATCCTTGTCAATAATTTTAGTCTTTTCAACGTATGTATTCAAATCTATATATTTGTACGATAATTATTTTAATATTTGTAGATTAATAAATATTATTAAAATTTATTAAAACTTTTTATTATTTTTCTAATTTTTCGGATCGTCTTATTTGGACATTTAATGACTTTTTGCACATTTTTTTCTAACATAACGAAGTTTAAATATCTCAGCACGAGTACTTTCACTTACGTGCTTTTTATCTTTTAGGGGATAGAAGGTCAAAAATGTTAAGAGAATTTGTATAAAAAATCTTTGACAGACGGGTGCCAGTACCGTAGCTCTTTACGACTAATACGACTTAAATGTGCAAATAGAATGTGACCATTCATCTACCCATTATTGTATAATATGATCCCTTATTGCAAAGAATAGATTTTTGTCTTAATGGATATTACTTTATTTTTCATTAATTCATTTATACGGTTGCTCCTAATTTAAGAAAATTGGTTGATGAAAAATAAATTTGAAACATAGATATAATTTGCATTATTTTTCTTGCAAATTAGTTTTACTTTTAAAAAAATAGCCAAAGTAATGATAACCACATAAAATTTTAAGGCCATAACTCTTTTATTATTTGTGTTACAGCTCAAGCCTGACCTCCAAAATAACAGCAGAGGATGTTGTTGCTGCTGCTGCCCATTGCAGGTAAATTACTGAAGGTTAATTGTAGCTGCCGTTGCTGTTGGCACGGGAAGTAATTTTTCAAATGTCGAAAAATTGCTGCAACGTAAAGTGCTACCTTCCCATCATCGATCACGTGTGTTCGATCACGGATCGTGGTGAAAATTTAAAAATTTTACATACATTCAAAATTGGTAAATTAACAAAAAATTATGCGCAAATTATTCAAAAATGTTCAACAAATCACACACAAAAATACCAAACAGCAACAGACATTAGTGAAGTCAAGTTAAAAGTCAAGTCAAACTTCATGCGATACGTTGCCACATTCCAAAGCAGTAAATTTGTTAACACTCAAAGTCAGAAGCAGCAACAGCAGCAGCAGCAGCAATAAAAATCCAGCAGAAATAGAAAAAAAAATTGCTAGTTACAGGCCATGCCCGAGAAAATCTTTGCAAAGACCTTGACTCTAAAACATTCACACAGCCGCCAGCTTAGCCTACAAATACAAACATCCACGAAAAACAAAAAAAAAAGTTGTTGCTGATGTTGCTGCTGCTGCCAATTTTCAGCACAATTTATGTACAAAACAACAATAAAAACAACAACGAATTGTCGCTGCCAAAGTGTGTAGCTAAAGCTTTGAAAATTCGTGACAGTGTTAGACAAACAAATAGAGTTTTCTATGTATGCCAGTAATGAAATTTATGTTATGCAAATGAGAGATCATTGGAGTTGGAAAACATTAGAAATTTTTTTAAGAAGAAGCAATTTTCTTTTACTCGATCGATTGTACAAACTGTCGAGGAAACTTTGTCTCAAGCAGATAGGTGTTTCAGTATATTTTTGGCTTCTTTCACTACATGAAGCTTCTTACACAAATTCCTGATATGCCTTGCATCTCTATATCGCTGTACACCAAATTTTTCCTCAGTTAAGTGACAGCAGATCATGCTGCTCTGAGAGGCTTTGTGGTATAATTTTTTCAAGCTCCGAAGGAAAACAAATGCTATTTTCAGGGCAAAATGTTATTGTAAAATTGAAAGTTATATTTTTTTTCTTAAAGTCGCAAACTTTTACATTTAAAATTGTAAAAATAACAATTTTTCTGTTTATTTTTAACAAAAGCAACTTTTAACTAATCTTAAATCAGAACAGAACTGAAAATAACATTTTACTTCTAATTCAATCGCAGAAAACTTCATATTGAAGTTTGAAAATATACATAAAATCACTTTAAATCAATGTGGATTATTTTTGAATCCAAATCAAAAATGTTTATACTGAAGTATAACTGTTTAATTTTTTTTATTTAATATTGTTTGTTCATTTATCGCCAAACAGTATTTAAACTTGGAGTTATTCGAAATTATTTTTGATTAAGTAGAAATTACACGTTACTCATACGACATGTGCTTCCGACATAACTATTGTATGTATGACTAAAAAGCAAATCTTCGGAAATGAATTACGAAAAAGTTGGTAATCCGTATAACATACAAAACAATGTTTGGAATAATCATTGGTTCTTAAACATTTTTTCTTTGCAAACATTGTTATTCATGCACAATGTTATTCACAATAACGCATTGATTGTTGGTTTTATATTTTTAAAAAAAAAAATCACACTTTCGTACTTTGTATTTATCTATTGAATAGTGTAACTAGTCAGCAAGCTGGCTGTTTGTTTGTTGCATGAGATACCAAATTTTGCACACACACATACACACTCTCATACGCCTAAGCACCGCTATGCATTTTTGAATCGCATCGTTGCACTTTTCAACCGTTGACGATAGATGGCGCTGTTTTTCATTCTTGTTTTGTACAAAGTGTTTGATTGCAATTTTTTTCGCGCATAGATATTATTTTGTTGCTGTAGTTGTTGCTTTTTTTCTAAGGCTTTTGTTTTGTCTTTTGTTGTTGTTGTTGTTGTTGTTATCTTTTGACTGCAACGAATTGAGTGACCTCCACTTTTTTATGCCGCCTTTTGTACAATAAAACGAAAATGTTGTTAAAAGTCGAGGTTTGCGTTAGAATTTGTTGCTGTTGTTGTTGTTGTTGTTGCTGCTGATATTTGTTGTCAATTTAAGTCTTTATTCTATTTCTTTTTGTTATTTGAAATTGCATTTACTGCTGCTGTTATTGCTGTTGTTGTAGCTGCAGTTTTGTTACTGCTGCCACTGTGAGTTTTTGTGCGCGCCTGAAAAATTTAATTTTTTATGGTTTTACCTCGAACTTTATATTCGTTCGTTGCTTAGCAGCAGTGATTATGAGAGCGTGTCGAATTTGTATCTAAAAATTGCTTTTGGAAAAATAACACATGCAAAGAGAATCTCGATTTATGCAGTTGAAATGCGATTTTATTCTACTTTATATTCATTGAATGTCATTGGGTGTCGTTTGTTAATTTTAGCAGAATTTGGTTAAAGCTTTAGCTTCGCAGTTGATTTTTTATTGTAATTAGATGAATTTTCGGTACATTTACTGCATCAGATTCTTCACACAGCAGAAAAAGTTCTTTAGAATAGAATTTTTTTCAGCTTCTGAAAGAATTATTTTGCATTGGATGTGTGCACATCTTAACTTGGGGCTATGGAAAATAAATCTATACCGCAGTAAAATTGACGGTAAACGTTTTAGTATTTTATCGACTTCTTCAATACATTTCCTTTTGTTCGAAATTTTTCTTACTTTTCAACTTTTTTCAACTTAATATTTTGGGCTTTTTACGGCATTTCTTTGCTTAATAAACATTTTTTCGGTACCAATTCACAACATTTTTCGGCCCTTTCAAAATTTTTCGACTCTTTAAAATTTATGAATTTTTTTTTCGACTTTTGCAAGATTTTTAAAATTTTTTGGCGCGTGTAACATTTAAATACCTTATTAAAATGAAATTCAAATTTTTTAAAACTTTTAGTGCTTTTAAAATTTATTGATTTTTTTTAAAAAAAATTTTCTGCTCTTTTAATATTTTTTGAATTTTTTAACATTTTTCGATTCAACATTCGATTCAATATTCAACATAATGACCAGTAGCAAAACTAGGGCGGATGGAGGGTATAGCCAACCGGGTGTGTTGGGGCGGCAAAATGATCATAGGCATTCATTGATATTTGGAAATAATATTGAATGAAAAAATTTTGTAGATCAGAAATTCAAAATCCGATGATTTTGTTTTTAGTACATTTTATTTTTTTTTATGAAAATTTTAACAATTTACTACGACTACGACACTGATAATAAAAATAATCGAATTTTTCGTTATTAAATTTATCAACATATTTCAACTTTTCAACATTTTTTGACTTTAGCAACATTTTTGATTTTGTCAACTTTTTAACTCTAGCAAATTTTTTTACCTTTGTCAACGTTTCACGAATTTATCAATATTTCTAAGCTTTTCACACATTCTTATGTATTCACTTTGTCATTACGTTTGTTACACATAGATGGGGGCGTGGCAGGTATGGAAAAGTGTATATATTCTTGATCAGTGTCACCACCTGAGTTCATTTAGCTATGTCTGTCTGCCTGTCTGTTGTAATCAGGTTTACGGGAAAACTAAGAAATCTAATTGAATGAAATTAGTTCACTCAGGTCACACCTTCTTGCAGGCATCTTGCTATTGAACATGGGCGAAATCAGTTTACGGACACGCCAACCGCCCATATTCCTGTATATTTGCTCTGGACTATTTTGAAAAAAGTTGCAGCGATTTTGATGAAACTTGGTGATTTGGTGTACATGTAAACCAAATTAGAACAAGGCTAGGTTTTAAGATTCCAAAGGTTCGTACAGGGGCGTGGCACAGCCCTAAATTTTAACCTTAATACCACCATATCTCGTAATCCGTTCAAGATATTGTGATGAAATTTGGTAAACGGGTACATTTCAAATATATCTTGAATTGTGATAAAAGTGGGCGGAATCGTAAAAGTGGGCGTGGTTCTTCTTTTCAACAGTTCAAAATTTTGATTCCATATATCTCAAAATAGGCTCAAACGATTTTCATATGAATTTTAAAGATGATGACACTGAAAGCAGTCATCAACACAAGCTCTGCCACTTTACTGAAAAAAATTGTTAAAGGGTGTGGCACAGCCCACAATATTTATAAACGTTATATTAAGAGAACTAACAACGTAATCGTTATAAAATTTAATAAGGCAGATATACTTTCTAGAAGGTATGTTTTTGCAAAAACTTGGCGCAATGTAGCATGTGGGTGTGGCACCTTCCATACGTGCAAAAAACGTTTACTGTTATAGATAGAGTGCTATGAGAGTAATTTTCATAAAATTTGGCTTAGAGGTGTCGGCTGCTATGGGATTTGAAACTAAATGAGAATTGACAAAATTGCAGTTGTGGGCGTGGCATCTCCTATATCACCATAAAGTTCCAATCGCTATATTGATTGAACTATTGCAACAATTCGTATGAAATTTAATTTAGGTGGCTCACTTGCTATAAGGTATACCTGAATCAAAAGTGGGCGAAATATCACGAGTGGGCGTGGCACTCCCCATACAAGTAAAATACCTTAAGTGGCATATCTGGGCGCGGCACATTTAAGTTTCTTAGTTTTTATTCGATTTTTTTCAATATTTTCCATATTCTTTTTACTTTATTCAATATATCCCATATGTATTCGTTTGACTTTTTCAACCTCTTTAATGTCTTTTAACATTTATTTAAAAGGGACTTTCAGTGCAGTGTAGGGTATGTGAGTTTCGGCCTAGCAGAAGATAACACCTCAACTTGTTTAACTTTATTTTGCTATAACATTTCTCGACGTTTTCGGCATTCTCAACTTTGTCAACGATTTCTGACGTTTTCAACATTTTTGTTGAATAACTTTAAGTAGGTGAAATTGAGGTATGACGAGATATGGGGAATTCTGAGAGACGTCAATTTTTCTCCTTATTTAAAGGGCTTGACACTTATATCGTCTTGTCTTTGATCGCTTATTATTAAACAGCATATTATTTCAGTACAGCTAACTTCAGTCAAAAAAAAAATTGATAGGAGATATGGGCAAATAAATGAAAAATGTGCAAAAGAAAGAGTTTTTTTTGGGGATATCTCGAAAACGATTCTTAAGAAAAAAAAAAATGGGTGACAATTTTGGAATCCACGCAACGTCAATGAGAAACCAGATCTCGAGATGAGGCCGAAATTTGGTAACTAGTGTAATTATCGTGTGGCTTTGATATTTCGACTCGCAAAATGAATTCTGCATAAGCCTACAACGAGTGAATCATACACAGCGATCTTGTTAACCAAAGTGTTTGGGGAATTGTCATATACTTTTTTTGGGGGATTGTGAGACGCAAAACTTTTTTCATAAGTCAAAGGCCTTGAACCATTGAACCAGAACAATTGCATTCGCTGCAATTCCTATGATCGAGCTGTTCATTTAAAATGTGTCACTACAGCCTAAATTTATATGCCCAAATTACGAATCCTTATAATTTTAATCTCTTTCTTTTTAATTTCCAACCATTCAATAAACATTTTACAACGATATTCTTCGTCTTTGATTAAATCGAGAAGGTGTCCCACAATTCCCAAACATTTTTCAAAATCTCCAACACTCAGATTTTTTCAGCAGCAAATAATTCTAAGCAGCTATTTATGCTATTCTTCTTAGTAATACATACGATTTTAAAAATTTGCAAAAATTTTGATTTTTGTGGCAGTTATCGAATTGTGAAAAAGTGTTTCTCACAATGCCCCGTTTTCCCCTACATTACTCAACATTTTAATATTTTGCGACTTTTTCATAATTTTTCAAGTTTTTTTGTTGACTGTTGCAACATTTTCCAGCTATTTCAATGTTTTTCCAATATTTTCTCTGCTAACCCAATGAAACATCGTTGAATTCACAACGAACGCCCCGAGCGCTTGCACTCATCTAATTTTTTGTAGAGTGCAGTAGTGCGGCTGCATGATTTCTGCTTACAACTGAATTAAGGAGTGGTTAGGTTAAAGGATATTAAAAAAAAAGGAAAGAAGTATTCACGTAAAATTTCATTTTTATTAAAGACAACCAAAATTCTAATGCACCCAAAGCACGGAGCAAACTGTAGTTAATCTGTTTATATTTAAAAACGCTGGTACTCGTACATGTGCAGTGCGTGAAATTGAATATGAATTAATCACTGATTTCCGCATTGAATACATAATCAGCTGCGAAAAAAAAACTTGAGCTGAGAAAATGTATTAATGCAATAAATTTAGTTAAATTGAATAATAAAACGAGCGTTTAGAATAAGCAATTAGTAATTTTTTATTTTCCTAATAAAATAATGCAAAAATCCGATAATCGTCTACATTGAGAACAAGTTTAGTTAATTTACAATATTAAAAAACAAGAAAAACAAAATAGCAAAAAACTTCATTTATATAAATAATAATAAAAAATGGTCAACTAATGAAACCGTAAAAATACAGCCACATGTAATGGTTACAAAATATAAAAAAAAATCACAAAAAATATGGATATTTTGTAATGCGCACCAAATGTGCACAAACAAAAGGTCCAACTGGAGGAGGCGCAATTCTGTGCATGCGGCGCACACGCGGACAAGCGAGGGATCTCGCACCGCAGCAACAGCTACAGCAACAACGGATAGAAAACGAGATTTCAAGGTAAACGTAATTTAACTGGTTGTACTTGAAATTAAATTTCGATTTGGAAAAATCGTTCTGACAGTGCGACGGCGGCGCTTGGTTGCTTGCTCGCTCGTGGCTGGCTGTTCTAAGTGCATCGGTGCAGTTGTTTATGTGTGTGCGTGTGTGTGTGTGGTGTACTTGTTGATATGGTGATTGCAGTGGAGTGCAACTAAATATTTAAATTTTATCGTAATTTGGATTTTTATTTTATCTACATTTCATGTTTTTGTACAAGTAGCTACGTATGCAGTTTTTTATTACTTGAGGCGATCTCTTCATGTGGATAATCAGCCGAATCGATATGGAGTTGCCTAATTGTGCCAAGTATTTATTTTTTTTTTAAAAGGCTACGGCTTTTTTCGATTCAGTTGCTTTTAAAATTCTGTTCTTTTTTTGGCAAGAAAAAGAAAGTACTTACATAAACGATACAACTGCAATATCGTCGTGACGTTTAACTATGCTGGGATTGTTTTGGGTATTTGCTCAACGATGAAGACAAATGCTTTTATAATTGCTTTGATTTGCATATTTAACTCTATTTAGTATTCAATTCTAATGCTAAACAAAATTTTCGGCACAAATAAATGCATTTTGTTTTCCATTTTTCCCACGCGAATATCCTTTTTTTCCATTATTTCTGAAATTTAGTAAATTGGCTAACATTTTCTCGATTTTTATGGTGGTTTTGGATTGTTCTTGTTTGCAATGTCTAATTTGCACTCAAAAAAAAAAAAAAAATTGTCAAAGATCACGTTGGGATCATGTCGGGATTATATTCCTCTTCCTTTATTTAAGTGCTAATACTACTTACTTGCAGTTACCAACTATCAGCCGATCTGAGGAAATCTATGAAGGCTGTCTGTAATTTCAGCAGGGTTTCCAAGTTCAAAAAAGCAATTTCCGGCTATTTCAGAGTTTTTGTAATTCATACCAGGCCACCGACTTTGGCATGAAATTTCGGGATGGGCCGGGTTAATCCCGGTCATTTGGAAAATTTGTGTTTTACAGACTTTCAAACAAAGTCTACACTTAGTTTCATTGGATTTGCATATTTTTCTGAGCAGATATCCCATTGCTTCAGCAAAAGTTATTCTAAATTTTCTTCACTAAAATCCAAAAAGTTAGGCTTAAAAGACAAAGGGAGATTTTTTTTGCAGAATTGAGATGCAAGTGTTTGTACACCAAGACCACAGTCAATCTTACAGCCATCGGTTTACTACTTATGGCCAGTAATAATTTTTTTAATTAATTGGTTTTAAAGCTAAAAAACAATAATATCTACCTAGAATTGCTTCTCAAAGATAATAATTCGGAGCATAGTCTAGAAACGTAAGTTCTCTTTTAATGTTTGGTATTTCGGTAAAATTTCTATATCATATGGTTCAATGTTTTGAAATAATATGAGAGTCGAAATTTAATGCCACTCTCATCTGATAATTTCATAAGCATGATATGAACTCGATAGCACTATAGCTTTTGGATTTTATCCAGTTGTGCGATAGCAGAATCCTGTTGAGTCTTAGAATACCAAACAAAAAACGCACATGATATAAGAGAGTATATCATCACCTTTTACGTCCAGAAAATCACTTTTGGGTACATGGTCTGAATAGATGGCGAAAGGATTGAAGTCAGGGATTCCAAGTTAGTTTCTTCCTCTATGTGTAAAACTAAGATTCAGTTTGGAGGAATATCGACTGAAATCAACTTAGGGATCGAATATGCTTTCAAAATTTAGCCGAAACGTCAGCATTTCGAGATAACTGTAAATTAACCGGTAATTTATAAGGTTATAAGCGCTACCGTACGACTTTTTTGTTTCAAGTCTGAGAGGTTTGGTGATTGAGGCAAAGTTGAGAAGATAAGCAAATTTTCCATTCAAACTACCCCTGCTGCACCATTACTAAGCCCACTTATGGAGGACTTAAGAAAAATTTTCTGTAAAATTTAAATTTTCGTATGTATATTTTCTTGGGAAATTTTACTGAAACGCTTCATAAAGAGTTAACGAGTGGTTGTGGAAGGGTAGCAGCGTAAGTTGAAAAAATGTTTACTTTACCTCAAACATTTTAGTCTCTCAGACTTGAAACAGAAAAAATTATAGAAGACCGTTAGTAACCAGGTCAATTACCGGTTAATTTACTGTTATCTCAAAACGCTGTCGTGTGACCTTAAATTGACATTAGTTGACTTTTCTTGAATTTCACTGCACGCAGTATTCTTATCCGGAATAGTTTCCACATTTTTGACTTCGGACCAAAGCATAAAAGTGACTTCGCTGAGGGATATATTGTAACAGTCAGTGTAAGTAGCTTTCTAACGTAATATTTATTTTTTGCATTTAGATGAATTTCCTTAGAAAAATGAGTTCTACCGCGGACATCAAGCAGAGTTAACATTTACGTCTTTCAGTGCAGAAACCTTAAGTTTTAATATCACTATCACTTAATGCTAATTAGAATAATCTATAAATCTACGAATCTATCGAATTTCAATTCATCAAATGCACCGCTTTTTGCTTGCTATTCAAAGTACATCTACGGACGTCCATTTTGTTTTTGTATCATTTTTTAGATGAATTAATTTAACTAAAATGCAAATAACATTTTTAGCTCAATCGAAAAAATGAAATAAATTACAAGTCTTGTTGTTGCACTTTGTTCTTTTTCATATTTAATTACAAGCATTTAATTAGCTGCTGCTGCTGTAGTTCATAGATACTTTTGTATCTTATAAATGTGTATTTTTTTTCTTTTAATTTTTTAGCAATTCGCGTTTTTTTTTCTGATTTATTAGTTTTTGCTTTTTGCATCAATTGTGCAATGGAAAATAGCAATGGAGCAGAGCCAGAGCAGAGCAACAAAAACAGCGACAGCAACAACAACGAAAATTGTATCTGATAGAAACGTGTACGTGGCCTTGATATTTGCAAAAATTATTTATGAAATTAAATACAATTCGCTCAATTCGCAGATACAATTTGTTGTTGTTGTTGTTGTTGTCGCACTTTAAAATGCAGCAACAGCAGCAGCGTTTCGTACACTTAGTCGCGTATCTATGCGATACAGGAAGAAATAGACGATTGCTGTTGTGTTTTTTACTAAAAAGAATTGCTTGCGCTGCAGTTGATTTGATGTCTCTAAATGCTTTTGTGTGTGTGTGTGTGTGTGTGTGTGTGTGTGCGTTTGATTGTTTGTTATTTGTTACGAATTCGATTTCTCAATTTATTTTTTGGGCTCGGTTCGAGATACTATTGCACACACACACACACACACACATACAGCTGCACGCACACGTTGATAGCATACGGCAATTGCAATTTCTGAATGCTAAATTTTTTTGACGTTGTTGTTTTTTCTAATGCATTTTTATTGCGCTGCAGCTTTGTGTGTTTTTTTTTTAATTTTTGCTTTTTTAATTTCGTTTTGTGCAAATTTAGTTTTTTATTTATTTGACTTTGCAATTTTCGTTCATTTTTTGTTTGTCAATTTTTAGCTGCAAATAGAAAAGATAATAAAACTTAGAGATAAGCGTAGACAGACAGTTGTTCAAAATAACTTAGATTCGTTGAAAGCAAAGTGTTCATTTTGTGGGTTGATTTTTTTTTTTTACAAACTTTATCAACAGAATGAAAAAATTATTATATTTTAGCTTCGAATTTCATGCTTTTTGTTGATTTTATTCATTCACTCCGTAGTGCCATACGTCCGCATTTTTGAAATATAATTAGGCCACAGCATTTCATATACTATATGTATACATATAGTGCTTTGAAGCAGACCTTGAAACTTATACTTTCACTCAAAAAATCATGAAAATAAAAGTTTCTAAAAACTTTTTTGTTAAAAAATTTATTATTAGCTTTTTTTAAGAACTTTTATTCAATAAAAGTTAAAAAAAAATTATGTGAAAGAAAACATTTTCCATAAGAAAAAAAAATTATTGCACCAATTGATTAGAAAAGATTACAAATAGATTTTGGTAGAGACAGGAGAGATTCCCAACCCTTCTAAAAAGGCATTGTGGTATCCAAAGTCTAATGCAAAGTGTTCTTCCTTGAGTTTTCACTTCAGTATTCCAAGATATTCTTATCGAATATTCTGTATTTATTCGAACAAAAGATAATTTTATCTAAGAATTTTGCAATTTTTTAAAAATAAAAGTCAAAAAAAAAAAAAAAATTTTTACATGTGACCATCTAAGATAAAAGTTAAAAAGAAATTTTAATAATATAAGGGTCCTTGGTATGCATTAAGCCTTGCAAATCATATTAAATATTTGTATTGATCAGAAATTTTATTCAATTTTATACGAATGATTTTTGTTTCATAAATTTTAATGTGATGATTTTTTCAAATATTTGATAAAACCTGTGCAAACAAAATCTAAGACTTTCTTAGCAGATTTCTATTTTTTTTTTATAAAAATTTGAATATTTTATCAAGCCAGATTATTCTTCGCCCCAGACGTCAAGTGCTCACGCTATGCCACTGACCGGGAGTATTTTACTCTTTTTAGTATCATTTTGACACAATTAGTGCCTTGTGATTACTTTTTTGTGCTGTGATTACTCAGGATTATTCGAAACACCACTACCAGTGTAATGTCTTGTTGCCGCATTTTTGAATTGTAAGTACGTGCGTTGTTTTCCATACAGTACTCTTTAGGTAGCTGCTTGACACCTATGAAATCTTGTGACTAGTTTGACACCTTTATGTCTAGAGTCTTAAAGAGAACTATGTTGTAAAATAAAATGTAATTGACCATTTATCATAATTTATCACTGACTTTTGAAACTGTTCTCGTATCTGCAAAAAGAGCTACATAAGCTTTCTCACTTCCTTTCATTATTGCTTTATTGTTGGAAATTTTTTTCCCATAGCATGGAAATTTTTTCTTTTGAAGCTAATGCTATCGATGAATTTTCATATCAAAATAATAGATCGCATATTGAAAAATGATGGTTAATTCTCTAATCTTGATTCAAATTGCGAACAAAAAAAAAACCTTAACAATATTATACCACAGAATTGCACACAAAGTATAAAAAATAGCTATCTCAAAAAAAAAAAAAAAAAAAACATGAATTTGAAAGCTTTGGTATGTTAAGTTTATGTATAAGGGTGGTTCAAAAATGATAAAGTCTTGGCTTTTTTCGTTTAAAAACTTTTGATTGGGTTCTCAACAGATATATGCAAGAAAATGAACATAGTAGACTTGCACACCCTTACTAATTGGCTTAAAAGTTACTGATCCTAGCCCATTTTTCCTTTTTATTTATCTTTTTAAGTTGTAATTTCTTTGGTCTTGACACTCACATATATCGAACAGTAAGCTCAATAAAATAATATCTATAAAATATTTTCTGTTCAAACAAAAACCACAAAGAAAATAAAGTCTTAAAATTTTTGATCATTTTTGCAAAAAAATAGAAAATTAGCAAAAAATTTTAATCCATACTAAGAAAAAATTCTCACAAAATGTCATCTTCCTAGATCAAACCTGCGAACGGTGTAAACAGAGCTTGTTTCCCATATAATTAATATAGAAAAAAGTTTTTTCGTAGAAAAAGCTAGAAAAAAATGTTTTTTTGCTTCTCTGTTGAGAATTTTCTTTAGGTCCAATGCTCCAACATAGACATATGAGCCCGAAAAAAACCAAACTTTTTTCAATAAAAACAAATGGCTTGCGCCGTTTAACCTTTGACCTCAAAGCGGCAGTGCAAGACATTCTTTTTTTCAAAAAGAAGTAATAATTTCCAGTACGCCAATGCATTTTCAAAAATTCGTAATTTTTGAACCACCCTAATATTATTTTTTGTTATTTCAAGAATTTTTTGAATGTGCACTAAATACACCCATGCTGCACTACAAATTTCTAAGATTAAAAAATGAGTTGCCACCTTTAAAAGCAACAGCTGAAAACCAGTAGCCGCTCAACTGCTTTTCTTTGCTGATTTTTGAAGATTTTCATCAAAATTGCATTGGAAAATAAGTGTTTTGTACGAGATGAAAAACAAAAGCCACATAGAGCAAAGACTCTAATGCCTTCAAGCTAATGCTTGATGGTATTAGCTATTAAATTTAATGTTTTTAATGCAGCTACGTTACGGCTGCAATAGAAATATGATTCATGATATTTATCTTCAACTCTAATTTTGATATTATTCCCAACCCAATATACTTCGACTTCTTATAGTGTTACTATCAACTTAGACATAACAAAAGACTTTCCTCGTAGCGTAATTCAGTCTACATTTATCATTTTCCTAAAAATTTTAATTTGCTTTTAGTCAGCTGAACACACTAGTTTACAAGAAAAAAGATCTGGTTTCTCATAGACTTTTTGCGATGTATTTTGGGGCGTAGATTCCAAAAATGGCAACCATTTTTTTTTTCTTAAGAATCGTTTTCGAGATATCCTCAAAAAACCACTTTTTCGGCACTTTTTTCATTTATTTGACTATATCTCAATTAACTTTTTTTCGACTCAAAAACGATTTTCAGCATTCGAAAGATATTTTCATTCCCTTTCTAACGATATGCTTTTTGCTTGAATCGGATAAGGTTTGATGGAGTTACAAGCGCTCAAAGTCCAAAAAAACTTACTTTTTTGGACTTTTTTGAAAAACACTAAATTTCAATTGCTCCATTGATAAATTCCTTCTTTTTTATATTTTTAAAATTTCAAATGATAGACTATCCTTTTACAAATATTTTAAGTATAATTTTGCGACAATCGGACAAAAAATGTAGAAGTTATTCGAAAAAACAGTAAAACACTTGCAATAAAATTGAACGAAATTTTTTTGGAATTTGAGCGCTTGTAACTCCATCAAATCTTATCCGATTCAAACAACCAGCATATCGTTAGAAAGGAAATACAAATATCTTTCGAATGCTGAAAATCTTTTTTGAGTCAAAAAAAAATTTATGGAGATGTAGTCAAATAAATGAAAAAATTGCCGAAAAAGGGGTTTTTTGAGGATATCTCGAAAACGATTCTTAAGAAAAAAAAAATGGTTGCCATTTTTGGAATCTACGCCTCAAAATACATGGAAAAAAGTCTATGAGAAACCAGATCTCGAGATCAAGCCCAAATTTGTAAACTAGTGATATTATTAAATAATTGAAAATTTAATCGAATTTACAGTCAATTGCAGTAACCGATATTCATGTGAAATTTCATAAATCGGTTTAGGCTTTATAAACAAACATGACAAAAATAACAAATGGAACAATTTAACCTGGTAATTCGTGACATATGTTTTGGCTATTACCACATATATACATATTCATATGTATATATATATATCCTCATCAGACCAGTTTTTGGTTAATTTTTGTAATGAGATTCAAACCCCGACCATTCCATGAATTATATGTAGGCAGCCGCTCTTAACACTTGAGCCATGGACGTTCTGCCAATGATATGTACAATGTGCACTTATATATGCAATTTTTGCGCTATCTGTTGTCCACTTTGTCATTATGTTAATTTCCTAATACATGACTAAGCGATAAAAATATATCATTCTCAGCTTATCCGAAATTCTCGACTTTACAAAGTTCAATATATTGAAATACCTTTACCACCTTAACATAACATGCATCAGAATACTAGCCTGGTAATATGCACACGGCTTTGCACTTCTATCCATTTGTATGCCTTTTGATGTCGTATATGTACAATGCAGATGACTTAAAAGTAATGCCAAATCATAAGACCTATTTAAAATAAAAAATACCTAAAAAACTTTGATATAAATGGGGTCCTTTTTCTTTGTTTTCTTATATCAGACCTACCATGAGTATATTTTTATTTGCATGAAAATCTAGTTTTGAGAAGATCTCATGTAATCGCAACAGTGCTAGTAGACCTTCGCCAAGGCAGTCTTTGCTAAGCTGCCTGCTGGGAAGAGAGTGTCACAAACCCACTGTTGAAAAAAAATTTCTATAAAAGGGACAAAAGAAGGGATTGTCAAAAATGCAGCTCAGTAAATGTAAAGAGCCAACTATCACCCCTGAGGTCTAAAAGTTATCTCTACAAGAAGCTACAAAAAATGTCCTCAATGTCAATGTCGCTGTCCTTTCCTCGAAAAAGTCGACAAACTATGATACAAATCTCGAGACGCATGCTAATCCCATTGCACAAAAAAAGCTGTTTGAACCGCTTTTGCGCTTCAAAAAGAGAGTAGCGGTATCAGCAAAATAGTTGTCTGACCGCGGCGTTCCTTGAAAATTTAAGAACAAAATGTCACCTCCTCATCTACTATCTTTTGGAAATAAGCTGCTATGAAATTTTATTGAATAAAATTGTAATCAACTTCTAATCAATATAAATTTTTAAAATCATTTCCAATTCTCAATGAATACCAAGAACAACTTTGTCGTCTCCAAAAAAAGCCTCAGCGATGTTGCGACGATTATGCTACTGCCTGACGCAGACTCATAAATGAAACTGAATCCTGTCACGAAAAATAACTTAGTCACTGGTTATTCTTAATTACATAAGTGATTCAGAAACCAACACAGTTAAATATCTAAGGTTACTAGCTTAGATTTAAGCTTCATCCAACTTCTTTTTCTTCATTTACAACTACTTCCATCTTTATTTTTCCTTCTATGATTTTGCAACATATTCGTTAGGTAAAATGTGATATCTCGTGAATTTATGATTTGGATGAAGCATCTTTTGGCAGATTTTCAACTTTAGCGCATTTTTTTTTGATGTGTCACATTAAACGTTGATCCTTATGACTTTTAATATTTAATTGCAAAGTGACAGCACCAACAACAACAGCAACAACAACAGCATTGGAAAACAGCTAAAATCTTACACTTGATCTTGTGCACTGCAACCAAAGCTATCTGCGAGAGTGGTCGCCGGTGGTGGTCTTGACCAGACCAAACCAGAGCACTACACCAACAGCAACAACATCGAATTATAAAAAAAAGAAAAAATCAAAAAAAAAAAACGTTATCAAAATTGTACGGAAATTCAAGCATGAAAATGGTGCAGCTCACAAAATCAGTTAAGTTCGTTCGACTTGTTTGCTGCTGCTGCAGTTGTTGCTTTTGTGTTGCGGTTGCTGCTATAATTCGCTTTAGGCCAGTAAGCAGCGTCTGCATGGTTTTTGTTGTTGTTGGCGCATAGCTATTGCTGTCTTATGCTCGCGCGTATCTGGGCCACGATCAATGGTAACATCGTGACTACGCTGACACTGTGCGGAATTCAATGCAATTCATGCAACATGTTGCGGTGCAACAGCGAAATGTTGTCCAGTGCCATATTGGTGTATGGTGCAACGTGTGCTCCAGTGTAGCGTGGTGTGGTGTTCTTGCTGTGGCCAGAGCACAAAACAGCACACTTGTTAAGCGACAGATATATGCACGTGCTTTCGGCGGGGAGTCTAATGTTGGGTGCTACTGACACAGCAAAGGTTGCAGCATTAAGATGGCGTTTTTATTTTTCTTTTGTAGCAACGCAGCGTTTAAGTGATTCAGCGAATGACTGACTGATTGTGGGAGTGGGTTATGTTATTGGATACATTTTATTAAATGGCTAAGAGTTGCAAAATAAAGTTTTCTTATATTTGTTTTTTCGTTTAATTAATTTTAATTTTTTTAATTTGTGGGTGTAATGAATTTTTTTTAAAGTATGGTCATGAGATAAAAACATCTAATAACTAAATTATTTATTTTTTTCTAATATTTGTGGGTTTTATTTTTATGAAGCAAAAACTCTAAAAGAAGGAAATATCGTCGCAAAAATAAAGTACTAATAAAAGTGTCATATATTTTGAACAGCCTTTTCTATCGTGTTGTCGTTGAAACACAGATTTTTTGCAAAATATGAATTGGACTATTTATTTTTAAGGAACTATGGGGTCACAAATTTACTTCCAGAATTTAGTGCGCAAATGCCATGGCTTAAGGTGAAAAATATCATTAAAAACATCATATGTGTCATATTTTATTTTCAAAATTCAATGCACTAACTTTAAGTTTGAATTGTAATTACTTATTCTTCAACCGCGCTTTCGACCTCTTCTGTTCAGACTTTCTTATATAGGGACTATAACCAAAATAAACTCATCGCGCCACCTATCAGTAAGGCCAGAACAACGTCTGTCATTCTCCCAATTAGAAATTTGTACACAACCACAGCGTGGTTAGTGTGACTAAATTTTGTGTAAATAAAGTCACTATTCCTGTATTGAGACACATTAACCGATTATTAACTGCCAAAATACTGAAATGGGCAGTTTGACTTTATGGTAATATTTCAGTAATTTTTGTGTACCAAATTGATCCTATTTGTGTCAAATTTTAGTAACAATAACTACACAATTCTTCTTAAAAGTAACTGTTAAAAGTAACTGTAACTAAAATATCGTGGTTACATATTTTAGTCATAAAATCAGTAAAATTGACTAAAAATATGACCATTTCGTACACAAATTTAGTTAGAGACACATTTTGGTCACATATGTGTACATAAAATTTTGAAAGTAGAGAGGTTCAAATAAATATTTTTGGATATTTATAGCGTTACATATCTTGAAAATACTACTCATAGGATTCTCATCATATTGAATACTGGACTAGAGCCGCCTGTTTGAAGTTGTCAGCTTTTAAAGAAATAGATTAATTTTAAAAGTTGCTCAAGTTATACACACACGAACTACTTGGTGTAGTTATTGTGTTGGTTTGAGAACAATTGTGTAAATTAAGTCATGTTAACCACACTGTGTAGGTACCAGAACATAAGTTTTGCACTGAATGGTTACAGTGTAGACACAATCGGTCACAACATATGATAAGGTCACAAATAAGCCTGACGCCATTTTTCACATGACATCCATTTTGATTTATAATTGTAAATAATTTCTAAAAGAGTTATTATGCAAATTCAAGGCTCAAATTATCTCAATAAGGTTATAATCATACATTTAAAACACCTAGTAAACGTTATAAGATCATTTCAGCATTTTAAAAATCATTTGATTCATACATTTTTTTTTAATATTTTTAATTTATTAATAAATATTCGATATTTCTTAAGCGCATAACTTTTTTGTTCAACAGAATATTAATATTTACAATAAAAATGAGCTTTGTTTTAATTTCTACGCATAATATTCAGAATTAAGTTCATATAAAAAGTTGGGGAACAAAATTTATAAAAAGTTAAAATATTATAGTCATAATATTACACATATGTACATATTAATGCTTCTTACCATTGTATTCATTTATGTTTAGAATACTACTGCAATGAAAAAAGTAACTTAAAAGTTAAGTAATAAAGTCGCTATAACTTCAAATTGTGGTCACAAAGCAGTAACATAATCAGTAACAATAACTACACATATTCCTATATCATGTATTCTCCACTTGGTAACGGTTACGTGCCATTTACGAAATAAAGCGGGATTTGAGTTTATCTACACAAATACTAAACCGAAACAAACCGAATGTGTGGTCACATTGACGGAACGTTGACTGAAATTTCTACTTGGGCTTGTGACGAATTACTCAAAATGTTGAAGAAGACCTACGGCAAGAGATTGTCGAAAATACTGGCATATGAATGGTATAAAACATTCAAGGAAAGCCGATACATGGTAACTGACTTGCCACATTCTGACCGACCTCGAACAGCTACGAGCGACGAAAACAATGACAAATTCTGAAATTTGATGATCCAAAATCGTCACACGAGTGTAAGAGAGTTGGAACAAGAGGCTAAGATGAGCTTTCAGACAAAGTTATTTATGCGTCATGAAACGATTGCTTGAGAATTTCCGTCTAGATTTATGGAGGCCAACTCCAAAGATTCAACGAGTAACATCGACCAATGATCGTTCTTACCTGATAAGGCCCCGCCAGGCATTTGTTCCCCAGTTAAAGTAACCACATCGAGGGAAGATGTGGTGCTCTGTATCGGAAGAAGCCATAAAAGCAAATTCACTGAAGAAGCTGAAGTTTATTATTGTATGGAAGACTGTATCAAGCGTTGACGTGCATGTATTGCAAGTCTTGGGGCCTACTTTAAAAATGAATTTTGATGAATATTGAATTTTATTTCCTTTTATATAACAATTGCGTACACTTTTTACACAGAAGTCTATACAAGATAAGAATAAGGGTCAGATTTCCATCTCTAAAAAAAGCTTTGTGCAAAATTTTAGTTTAAGTTGCGGTTTTTCACTTTATGTAGCCTATACCACTTTGGGTACAACGACAACAAGAAAAGTCAATAGATTTTGTTAATTTTTCACACTTACTTTTTTGAACCACACCTTAGCCAAAACAGCGAACGAAAAACCCCAACAACAATAATAAGAAAAATCAATAATTTGCAGCTTGCAGTTGTAAACAATTAAGCAAATATTGCAGCAACAAAAAAACGAAAAAAAGTAAAACAAAACAAATACAAAAACAACAAAACGAAAAAATGGCGTGGCAACATTTTAACAAACGCAGCAGTGTTGCCACACTTGCTGCGTTGTGTCCTTGAGCTTATCACCCCTTGAATAGCAACAATATTTACAGTAAATACACGTACACATATGTACATATACACATGTCTACACATAAACGAATTGCACAAAAAAATGCATTTTATTAATATTTGTTCGATTTTCGTTGGTTTTTCCAATTTTTATTTTTTTAAATTATCATTTATTTTTAAAAAAAAATTGCAAAAAATGTGCACAAAAATATGAAAATAAAAATAGCTAACACCAACGAAATTGTGCCCGTATTGTTAGGTAAATACCAAATGCATTTTGAAAGCGATTGAAAACGCGCACCAACTAAAAACTGCAACAAATAAATCATATTGACGATGTTGATGACGCTGGTTGACAGCAACAATTGTTAGCTGTAATATGAATTATTTTTGTTTGTCGTTGTTGTTTTTGATGTTTTTTTTTTTTGTTTATTTCTTTAATACTCGAATTTTCTATTGCTACTCATATTTTCGCAGAATTTAGCGCAACCAACAAGCAGCTGCAATTTTTTGTTTTTTTTTGTGCACTAAAATTAAGAAAAAAAAAACAAAAAACTTTAATTTTTTTTGTCTGCCTTGCTGTCGCTCAATTGCAATTTAAATTACTTTAGTTGTTTATTTTGTTGTAATTGATACGCACGTTTTTTTTTTCTTTTTTGCACTGTTGTTAGGTTGAGGTGGCCCCTTTTTTAGTGACATTTTCCCTTGTTGACTTTTTTTTGATAAGAAAAAATCTTCATTATTAAAAATTTTTTCGTAAACATTTACAGCTTCAATTGTGCACAGAGATGGAACTTTTTTTACACATGTTGCATAGGAAATATAGCTACTTAGGTTTTTTCTTTGTGCACAGTTAGCAAGTGCTTTAAATTTTCTCCAACATTTTGCCTTTTTCTTAAAAAATAATGAAAATTTTAGAAAAGATTACAAGTTAAATAATGTTGAATGATATGAATAAAGTGGAAATATGTTGATAAGCTATGAAAATTCTAAAAAATTTTAAAGACGACGAAAAATGTTGGAAAGAGCTTATAAATCGATTAATGTTGACTAAATCGAAAAATTTGTTAGAGACGAATGTTGCAAAAAGCTTATAACTCCAAAAATGTTGACTAAGTCGAAAAGTTTTTGAAGAAGTCAATCTTGTTGCAATATTTAACGACGTTGAAAAATTCGTAAAATCTTGAATAAATCGAAAAATAATGAAAAACTTAACGAAAATAAAATGTGTCGGTAAATGCTGATATGAACAATTGAAAAATGTCGCAACTGTTTCTGAAAAATGTTACAAATGACGAAAAGTTTTGAAAAAATTTAACTTCTCGCCATTTTTTAAGTAAATTTTTTTTTTTTTTTTTTGAAGGCCGTGAAATTTTTCTATACGATTTGGACTAAGGTAAGGGGACGTCCATAAATTACGTGAGGTGTTTTTTTGAAAATTCATACTCCCCCCTTCCCCGTTATGGTGGGACCCCCCGCTCTTTCGTGAGATTTTCCTTATAATTTTTAGATGTAATCTACTATAATTTCGTTGATTTTCGATGACCCCTCCCCCTTTGTGATATTTGGTGAGATTTTGCCGGACCTCCTCCCCCCTTATTTTGACTCACGTAATTTATCAGTCTTCTTGCCATCTCTTACAAGGTCCTGTCTACTGTACTGTGTGAAAGACTTAAGCCGTTTTCCAACACACTGATTGGGCCTTATCAGTGCGGCTTTAGACCTGGTAAGTCCACCATGGACCAGATCTTCACACTACGTCAAGTCCTGGAAAAATCCCACGAAAAATAGATCGATACCCATCATCTCCTTATCGATTTTAAAGCTGCTTTCGATAGCCCGATACGGGATTGCCTGTATGCCACCATGTCAGAGTTCGGTATACCTGCGAAGCTGGTGCGGCTTTGCAAAATGACGTTGAGCAACACAGCCAGCTGCGTCAGAGTAGGAAGGGATAGGAATTCACCTATCTCGGCACCGCCGTGAACACTCAAAACGATGTCAGCCTGGAGATAAAGCGAAGACTAACTCTTGCTAATAGATGTTACTATGGTCTCAGTAAGCAATTGGGTAGTAGAGACCTCTCTCGCCCGACAAAACTGACACTCTACAAGACGCTCATCTTACCCGTGCTACTTTACGGCGCAGAAGCATGGGTTGTGTCGCAGACTGATGCAGCCACGCTTGGGGTGTTTGAGAGAAATATTTTTCGCAAAATCTTCGGTCCTGTTTACGTCGGCGACGACTGCCGTATTCGAATGAACCAAGAACTGTACGAGCTCTACGCTGACATTGACATAGTCAAGCGCATCTCTATCCAACGTCTGTGCTGGCTGGGACATGTTGTGCGTATGGACGAAGAAGCTCCGGCGAAAAAGGTGTTTGATGCGGAAGCCGCTAGGCGACGACGAAGAGTAAGACCATGCCCCCGATGGAAAGACCAAGCCGAGGAAACCCTATCCACGCTTGGTGTGAATGATTGGAGAAGGCGCGCGCGAAGCAGAGGCGCCTGGAGAGTGTTTTTGAGGTCGGCCGTAACCCGGGTTGTTATGGCCACCCAAAAAAAAAAAAAAAAAAAAAAAATGTATGGATGGCCCCTTACCAATATATCACAATAAAGTTCATAAAAAATTTTTCTAAAAACAAACTTTTCAACTTTTTGTAAAAATTTTTTTGGCTGCCTGTGCCTTCCAGTCCATTCTGAAATCCGCTTAAATTCATGTAACACTGCACATTAGGCTTGGGCAAAATATATCGACTATCGAAAATTCCGATATTTGCTTGTGTAATGACGTCAGCTAGCGCTCGTTGAAAAAACCACTCGTGGGGTACCAACCTAACAAGATAGAATTTTTTTGCTTATACTCAAATAAATGCAACCGTGAAAAGTCACACCATCGCTAGTAAGAATAGATTTTTTTTAGCGAAAATATCGGTTTTCAATTATCGATACATCCGATATTTTTTATCGATATATTTCGATACTGTTTCGAAATATGGATCATCGATTTTTCGATCATCAATATTTAGATAACATTTTTGATTTTCCCAACCCTATTGCACATGAAAGAGCTAAACCAAAATGTGATTAGTCATTTCGAAGGGTTTCTTAAATGGACAGTGAAGATCATTTTGAATTTATTTTTCACTTCCTAATTTGAAGATGGTGGCAGCTAAAACATGCTCCAAAAAAGTTTTTTTTTTTTGGAAAAAGGCGTCTTTGCGTTAGGTCCTATTGCTAAAGCTGATTTGTCGTACTTTGTAAAATTTAACCCCACATTCTATGTTGAATAATTTTGACAGTTCTTAATCGATCGGCGTTATCAAGCTCCTTTTAGCAATGTCAACTAAGTACAATTGTAACCATATATTGATTTACACCTAAAGAATAAACCGAAATAGGTCTTTGCATTGAAAGTAAACGCAGTAATCGTTAACTCAGCATGCATATCTTCATAAATCGTTGTCGGAAAATGGAGACATTGACTGACCATCAAATTTTGCAGATTTCTAAGCAACGGACTTAATTTTTGGTGGTTTTTGAAAGTAAAGTTTATACCAACAAGCCAAAGACGATAAAAGAGCTAAAAGACATGACCCGAGAAGCTGACGATTAGATTGATATAGTTTTCAAAAACTAGTTGAAATAAATTGTAACTTAACAAAAAAAAAATTTCCTAAATCTATTGAGAAATGTCAAAGTCTTACAATATTTCCATTGATCAGATATAGATGGTGCACCCGTTTCAAATTGTATCTGCACGTAGAAGTATTTAATATTTTTGCTGCGGGTGGATACAGGGCAATTCCTGTGAATATTTTTTGTTCGAAGACTTAGAGCAGTAAGAGCACCTCATTTATAAACAATAAAATGAAAACAACTTTTTGAGGGACTTTTCAATGAAAATAAAGCCTAATAATTAAAATAATATTTAAATTAACGTTTTCTTTCAACTTAACTCGGTTGCATAGAATTAATATCAAAAGTTAAAACTGTGGGACACTCTGAAAAATTTTTGTGTATGCTGTCAGTGTTTATTCCAAAAAAATGCAGCTCAATTTCGCTTATCTAATACCAGACAGTTTCAACGACAACAACAATAAAAACTAAATTTTTTATGACAAAAATTATTGCTGTTGAAAATTTTTCTATCTCTTTTTTTTTGTCGTTAAAATCAGGGCACTCACAAAAAAGATAAGCGCTTAAACTAAATATTTGTATTTATTTTGATAAATTCTGAGTTGTTTGTTTTCGGTTAATCACTTATACTCGTAAAAAAAGGAAAATTTGATATGGCATTGCTGACCCAAATATTTTGAAAAATTAATGCGAAATTTGAACTGATAATTGATAATTTCGCACATATGGTATCATTACAAGCTTCTCGAATATATAGAACAAAAAACCTATTGAGATAAATTAACAAAATAAACAGCTTTAATTAATAAAAATAGCTACAGTTTCAATTCTTTTGTTTTTGCTCAAATGTTTCAGTTGTTGGAGGATGGGCACAAAGAAGCCTTGATTACACAGTATAAGCCTGAACTAACACTTGCTCGTATCTCGAGTCTTTTGCTGAAATGTTTAAATATTGGAAGGAACGAGTCTTCTTCTACCCATTAAAAATGACAAGCCCAGGAGAACCTTGCTCATGCCTTCACCTTTGCGCACATTGAGCGCTGCTTCTTGCGTTTTGTTTGATCAGTGTTTTTCTTGAAAATGGCTTTTGCTTTATTGCAAATATTTTTTTTTGCAATCGAGATCGAATTTTAGAAAAATTTTCCTGCTCCAACTAGCTTTTCAGACACTTCGTCGTATGCGAAACTTTTAAAAACCGTAAAGCAGTTTACCAACACATTTTTATTTATGTAGGTATAACTTATCCAGCTTAATCTTATGTACCAGTAAATGTCTCAATGTAACCCAGTGCACTTAGCGTAGCACTAGCGTTACACCGTTTTCTGTACCATAATAAGTTCTCTGAGACAGAGATTCACCCTAAAATCTACTTCGGGAATTGGTTAAAACAAATTGAAATATAAAACAAATAGCAAAAGCTAAAGGAAAACAAAAGCATTGCGAGCTGAAAATGCTTAGCTCAAGTAATGGAAAGAGCTAAACGAGCAGATGCCTTTAAAACAAAACTTACACTAACAAAAAGCATACAGCGATATCTAACCGAAATTGCTAAACTTGAGTAAGTGCGTTGAAAAAAAAATTACACTAACAAAAAGCATGTAGCGATTGCGAACTGAAATAATTTTGATCGTATAACGGAAAGAGCTCGAGAAGAGCTGGATATTTTTTGCTATTTTTGTACAAGCTGGAAGAGTTAAGCCAACTTCGAGCTGTGTCTGGAATATTAAGTTCCGGAAAAACTTCTGTGTGATAATTGGGTGTCTTTCGATAAATTTTTCTTCGTACGAGTCCTGTTGAAGTATTCACTAACTATTGCTGAGTAGCATGACCAATTCACGATATACAGTTGCATTCTTTTTTGACGCCATACTTTAAGGAAACGAAATGGGGATAGTCACTGCAGCTCAAACCATTACATGAGTTGGCACCTGTATTCGAGTGTCTATTTTCGAAGTTCCCGCGCATTCTCAAGTAACCAGACTCAATAATTTTATTTCTCTATAAACTTAGTCAAATTTTTTCAACTGAAAAGACGATATTTGATTAGTGCCGGCAGGTGTGCCAGCGCCTCAACTCTCGAGATTTTTCGAGTCATTTTGCTTCGGCCTTGATGTAAGATGATATGTCGTTAGAGTTTGTAAGGCTTGGCTTCAAGCATACTTTAGAATAAGTCCGATTGGATACTTCGAGGTCAACAATTTTTTTGCACTCTATTTGGGATCTAATGAAATCACTTTAAGGAACAAATGTTAAAAAATTAAATTACATTTTAATATACACAGATCGTTTCATAATATAATTATGCTGATATATGGAAGCTAATTTTGAACAATCCGATTTTTTATAATTGACTAATAATTTTTTTATTTTAAAGTTTTTAAAAAGACTAAGGTTAGTAAGATTGGTAGGATACTTATTTTCAAAACGTCTCTCGAAAAAATAATCTTGTCGAAGAACTTAAGCATTCTACAAAAATTTTTGATATGAGAAATTATGTGCAAAATTTTAATTAATAAATGCACGTAAGTTTACATTTTTCTCTGCAACTTAATGCCAATTTATTGAAATTTTTTTCCAGACTTTAAATATTAATTTTATATAAAAGAAGAACGGCCATGGCCCCTAGACGTCCATAAGCAAGCAAAATAAAAGAAAATATTTATATCGTAGTATAACAAAAAAGTGGTAAAAACTAAAGTATATAAAGGCAATAAAGGCAGCAAAGCATACACAAATAATAGAAACCTGAAAAGAAAAGAATGGAAAATGAAAATGAAGGAAATAAAAAACTTTAATAGTTCCAGCTCGCGTCCTCATAGAAGACGTGAATGAAAATTGCAACAGGTGCGCAGTTGGCTCATTTTTATTTTCTTTTACTCTTCTACTGTTGCTGCAGCCGGTGATGTTGGTTGATGTTGCTGCCACCATAACTACTCCTGCTCTTGCAATTGTTCTTGCTTCCATTCTTGATGTTTTGTGTTGTTGTTGAATTTTCTTCCTTCACTGCTGGCTGCATCTTTAAATATGATAATAATCCTTCCTTCCGTTCGTTCATGTTGCTAGTAGCTATTATTTTTGTTGTTGTTGTTGTTGTTGTTCTTGTTGTTGTTGTTCTTGTTCTTGTTACTGCAGCCACCATTATAGCAATAAATGGCTTAACAAAAATTTCCTCTAGTTGAGCGCAGCAGCTAGCAATAGCAGCGACCATTATGTCGACCATCAGCGCCACCAGCAATGAAATGGTATAGACAGCAACAACAAAATTGTAATCAACTTCAACACATTCAACAGTTGATTTTGCTGCTGCTGTTGTTGCTGCTCAAGATGATTATGTTCGCCATTGTTTGGATACCTTTTTTAAGTTATTGCTATGAAATTTTGGTATATCAAAAGATTGTTGACGATATGTTCCAAAAAAATAATCAGGCAAATTTATATCAAATAAATCTACATTGATCAAATCTTGATAAAACTTTCAGCAACTATTTATGTTTTCTTGGAAAAATATATTTGAAGTGGTAAATAAATAGTAATAAAATTTGTATAGTAGATAAAAAAAAATAGATTTTTGGTAAAAAAAAAACACTTCAGATGTTGAGAGTTAGTTGAAATATGAAGCTTGAAATTATTATATATCCATTGAAGATCGAATAATGTTTTTTGAATTTAAGTCCGGCAACAGTTTCATCCTATCGTTTTCTTATGCTAACTATAAAATCGATATGACATAGCAAGTTCAAAGCAAAATAACTCCCTCAAATTATATTCTAAGTTTTCGCTCTAATGCAGCGGTGGGCATAGAAACAAACGAAATTTTAAAGTTTTTTTTTACTCTCATTTCCAAAATTGCCATTAGCACAAAAAAAAACCAAATTGCACTACAAACAAAAACAATTGCTACATTCGTCAAGACACAAATGCGGCGCCGTCGTTTATGCCCTTGTGTTTTGTTTTCATTTGAATTAAAGTCAACGCTGTGCCTCGATAGCGTTAAAATTCTGCGAATTTTTTTTTGCTTGCTTGTACGTCGAATAACGGTGAAAGCAATGAGAGAAAATAGAGCCACTATGTGCCCATCACTGCTCTAATGCATCGGTGGACAAAATTTTGGAAGCAAGAGCCACTTACAAGAAAATCAACAAAAACATTAATTACAACAACATAAAAAACCCCACTATAACTTTGATAACAAAAAATACAGCAAAAAGCCGAAAGCCAATTCAAAGAATCAAGCAAAAACAACAGAAGTGTAAAAATAAAAGTACACTAATCAAACGAAATAGAAGATGCTGTCCTCAATGTTCACTTTGTTGTTTCCTTGTTCTCACTTGCTTCATTGATTTTTTTTGTTTTTTTTTCTGAATGATGAAACAAAAGCAATAATAAAAATCTCGTTCATAGCGCGTATAAAAACAACGATAAAAATGTGCGCATAAGAGGAGAGTGCATGTCATTGTTGTTTTGGTTTTTTTTACTAAGATAAACGACGTGATTGTTGTAAAGAGCTAAAATGAGCACATTTTTGCTACTTTACCCACCTATGCTCTAGAGCAGTGGTGGGCACGTAGTGACCCTCTCCACCCTCATCGCCCAAACCGTTATTTGACGCAACGGCAAGCGAAAAAAATTTCCCAGAATTTCAACGCTATCGATGCACAGCGATCAATTGAGTTCAAATGAAAACAAAAACTACACACAAACTCACAAGGGCCGTATTGTGTCTGGACGAATTTAGCAATTTTTTTTTGTTTTTTTTTTTGTAGTGCAACTTTTTTTTTCGCAGTTTTGAAAATGGATGAAATGAATTTGAAAATGGCCGCCAAAAATCTTTAACATTTCTTTTGTTGTTGCTTGATGTTCTTGTTTCGCCCTTTTGTTAGATTGCCATGCCCACCACTGCTCTAGAGCGTAGTTTTATTTAATATTAAGCTAGAAAATTAATTCTGTTGAAGTGAGATGGAAAAAATAGATTAAGTTTATCATAAATTAACAAAATGTACATTTTTTATGAAACCTTTATTTTGTAATAAAATTTTTATGTTAGATGCTTTTTTAAGTATTTTCCATTTCTGAGACTGTAAGATATTGATTTTCTATATTAAATATTCATGCTCGTTCAGAGCTATGCTATTCATATTCATGAAACTTAGCTGAAAATAGGTACAAATTGAAAATGTTAATTAACATAAGCATTTGAAAATTTTTCACATGAAATTTTATGTCAAAATACTGACTGCTGAGGGAGACTCACTTTTAATTAATTTTTAAAATTGAAAAGAATTATATTTTTAAACAACACAAATGTCCAGATTAACGTCTTAAGCTGCAGCTAAAAGAACTTCCATATCCACTGTATACCACTAAAAGCAAAGAATTTCGATTTACATATGGCCAAATTAAAGCATCCACTCCATAACTTTACAACACCGAACAACCACAATTGTTGCACAAGAGCAATGGCAACAAGTTGTAGTACAACGTCTATCGAAGTATTGGCTTACAAATTGCTGCTGCTGCTGCTGCTTGCAATGTACAGCACAAGTATTGAGGTTGCACTTTATGAATGAACTTCAATTCATTGCAAGGTAAATAAACCGGTTCATTAATGGCTGCTCATGTAGCATGCACATCGCTTACAGATTGTAGCGCGCAGTCAACGATCGCGTCGTCGTAGTAATGAAAAGTGCAATAGCAGAAGCAGATGCAACAACAAATTGCAAGTGTTGTGCGAATATGCAAAAGTGCTCGCATATAATACAACAAACAAACAGACAGCGCAGCAACATTTTTTTGTTTAATGAATGCAACAATTGAGCGTTCAACTGTTGCTGCAAATGACGCAAAGCGCCGGGAGGAGCAGAAGCAGCAGCAGCACCCTGTTGAATGAAATTTTCTGTTGCAATTGTAAACTGATTTTTATTGCGTATTAAGCAATGTTTATCTGTCTATACAACTAAATCTATTTGTGCGAGTATGTATGTCTGTCTGTGTGCCAATGCATAATTCATTTATTTAGTAATGCAGTCTTTCATCACTTACATAACATAGAAACATCGGAAGTATTGCCACTGCTCGGCTGAGAGCAATTGCTGTGCCTTTAGGTTTTAGACCTCAACGTTATTAACGTAAGAATTTATGGTACATCTTTCTCAAACTAAATTTCTGTATTTTGGAATTTTAGCTAAATATTTCATTTGTGTAGATATGTATGCATGTATTTGTGCTCTATATAAAAGTTGTCGATGGAATTTTCAACTGCCTTCCTTAGGTTCTTTCCTTATCTCTTACTTTCTGTATCCATTTACTACGCAACCGCCTGTTGCATCTCGTCTGACTGTCAGCAGTGCTGCACAGACTCCCTCTATTTCTCCTACTCCAAAGCTTCTACTGCTTATGTATTTCGGTACACTCGACAGGTTGTTGTTGGTTTATTTTTTTCTCAAGTTTTCCTATTTTTATGTTGCACTCCTCCTTTTACCCAAACTATTTCACAATTTTTATGTCGCAAGCGCACAAGTGTGAGTCCAGCAGCAAAGGCAACAACCACGAATTTTCCAACTATTCGTGTTTTTTTTTTTTTAATAAAAATTTTACCAAAGAGGAAACGAAAAATAGCAGTGCTAAAAAAACATGCGAAAGAAGCACGAAAAGATGACAGTAAAAAATATACCCTAAATTACCCTCCAGTTCGGGTAATTTTGTTGTTGGATTACTTAACCCTATTTACACTGCAATAAATTTTTTAAGAGTTTAGAGTTTATTTCGGTAGATTCCAATCATCCACCTTTGAGTATTGTGTACCAATCTGACAATGAAAATTTGACTAATGCATGTCCATCCATTAGAATTTACAAATTCAATTTTAAGAAAGCTGACTTTTTAAAATTGAATGAAAATTTAAGAAATAAATTAGACGACTTACTTACTTTTTTTAATAACAATACATTTAATGATTGCATTAAATTTTTCTATGGTGAACTTTTTTCTGCCATAGCATTGTCGGTTCCATATACAAAGGATTTGAAAAAAGTTCGCAATTGCCGTAATAGGGCATGGAATAAATACGTTTGTAGCCAGGACCGTAATGACCTTGTTGCTTAACAGCGACTGTTTCTTGAATTTAAAGATAAGTCAGCTTTGGTTTATTCTGAATATTTGAATAAAATTAGGCTGAATATTCTTCATGACCCCAAGAATTTTTGGGGTTTTATTAATTCTAAAAAAAATCTGACGGGTTTCCATCTGAGTTTAAAACAGTTGATGGGCTCACTAGCGACCCACAAGTTATAGCCGGGTTGTTTGCTAATTTGTTTAATGAATAGTTTTCTACGGATTTATTTAGCCCTGAAATCAACTATTTTGAATATATGGATAACGACTCTTTAGTTTCGGTTTATGAGATATCTTTCTCTCCTGACCTCATAGAGAAATATATTTCATCTGTTGATGATGACTTCAACTCCGGGCCGGATGGTATTCCTGCGACAGTTTTAGTAAACTGCAGCTCTGTGCTGAGTCAGCCCCTCAGTATTTTATTTAATAAATCAATTCAAGAAAGCTATTTTCCTAAATTTTGGAAAAATGCATACATTAGCCACATTTTCAAGAAAGGGTGTAAAAATGATGTTTCAAACTACAGGCCCGTATCTAAGTTATCATCAATACCGAAAATTTTTGAACATATTATATACGATCAGGTTAAGGTGAGCTGTAGTGAATTCACAACAACTCGTCAGCATGGTTTTGTTAATGGCAGATCTACAGTTTCTAACCTCCTTGATTTCACTTCTTTTGCATTAAGCTCTTTAGACTCTGGTGGGCAAGTTGACTGCATCTACACTGACTTCAGTAAAGCATTTGACAAATTACCTCATAATTTGATTTTGTTTAAGTAAAAGAAGCTTGGATTTCGCTTAAGTTTTGTCAGCTGGATTGAATCTTATTTATCTGATCGCACGTATCAAATAAAATTTAGGAGAGTGTTTTCCTCCCCATTTAGCGCGACATCAGGTGTTCCACAAGGAAGACACCTGGGGCCGCTCCTGTTCATTTTAGCAATTAATGACGTTACACATGTTATTAAAAACTCCCATCTGTTAGTACATGCAGATGACTTGAAAATTTACAGGAACGTAAAGGGGGTTGGTGATACTATTCCACTTCAGTCTGAATTGAAATCCTTTGAAGTTTGGTGTTCTAAGAATAACTTGCATCCTTATAAATGCAAAGCTATGATTTTTACCAGGAAGAAAACTATTGTGGAATTTGATTATAAATTTAAATCATGACAAATAAGCGAAAGAACTTTGATATAGTTAGTAAACTTTCGAAAAATTTCGAACATTTTCAAAGGCGCCACCCATAAAAAATCTCAAAGGCTTTTCAGATAAGAGTGATATTATTTCAAATCAAAAGTGTGGTCATATTTGAAATGGCGAAACCTTGTGTCACTATCAGCCTGAATAGCGTATGCGTAATCTTTTATTGCCTAATATTCGCGTGCGATTAATACAAAGACCTGGTCTAAGTGACGAAAATATTGATGTCATTGAGGCAAGTGTTGACGAAGAACCAAGTTTATCGATTCCAAGCATTTTCAGCTATAACAACATAAAACTGGGCTTAAGTCCTTACAAAGCTGTTATCACGTAAGAATTGAAGCGATTGTATCAATGAAAATGCCGTAAGTTGTTTAATGTTTCTCTGGAAGAACTCAAAAATGGTGCTGATTTCACTATTTAATATAACTTTTAAAACATGATAACATCGATTGTAAGTAGTTTTAGATAAAATAAATATTGTTGCTCTTACTCAATTCGATTTAGTTCTATTAAAAAAAACTATAACATTCTTATTGGAAAAGCTGTAATAACTTCTATATCCACTTGCTAATCTGTTAAGTAATCAAAAAAAAAAAGAAGATGTTTTACTTTTTAATACTAGCACCGCAGTTTTAGAACTATAACCCCGAAAATCCCTTAAGAACATTAGGCGAAAATCACACAAAAAAAATTTTCTCTAAAGAACAGGTTTTCTGAGGAAATCAAGCACCATGATATCCTTTTTGCGGGTAGGCAAACTCACCCAAGGTATTGACAAGTCAATATCAAAATAAAAAATTCTCCAAGAAAAATTACTTAGGAACTTGGATTTGATATCATATGAACGATACACGAACTTAAACGATTACTTTTTCTTTCATTTAATTTATTTTCCTATTACGACCTTTCGGCAATTTTTTCCAGCGTAAAATGGTCCAAAAAATAAAAATGCAAACTGATATTCTTTCTACTTCCTTTGAATTAAAGTTTATTTTCGCTCTAATTTCGTTTATTTTGAGGCTTTTTTACAAGTCAGAGTATGCTGGAATATACAAAACCCATATATTTACGAACAATTCTGAAATTTACCGATTTTTTTATTTGACAATGCTGGTCTTCTCAATTTACTCTTTCGCATTGCTTAGATTTTTCGCTACATTAGCATTTGATGCCTGCATAAGATGCAGGCTTGATGTTGGTCTTCAAGCCACGAGAATTTTAAACAAAAAATAAAACAAAATGAAACTGCATAAGAAACAATGTTTATGAGAAGTGTTTCACCAAATGTGTTAGATTGCTTTACTGGCTCAATAATTTTGGTTGACCAAACTAATTTTTTCTATACTATTAAGACTTAATATTTATGGTATTATGCAGAATGTGATTTGAAAGAATATATAAAGTTTAAGCACGTGGAACTCTCTTTTCAGTGATCAGTTTATTTCTAGCGTAAGATAATTTGGTCTAACATACTGGAAAGATATCGCCGATGATCTTAGAAGATAAACTGCTCCAATGACATTGTGTGCAAAATGATATCAAAATGCTGGAAGAACTTCATTTGATAGCAACTTAGGGTAATTTTGGGTCACTGAGCTCGAATCTACCAAAGACCGTTATTGAGGTAAAGGTACTTTTAAAATGTCTCTGCAGGAAAGTTAAAAGCGACTACTCGATAGTAAAATTCTCTCAATGTAAATTGCCCCCCCCAATTTGACTCAAACTTCCATTTGCAGTTGTTGCTGAGCTTTATCTATCATTTGCAGTGTCGCTGCACTTTCATGTTTCTACAGCGCTGCTCTCTGCTACTTTTTTCCAATAATTTTTTTATGTTTTTTTCTTTTGTATTTTCTTCTCCCCGTTTTTCTTTTTCACTACACATTTTCTTATGATTGTTCCAATTTTTTTTTCTTTCTTTTTTTGCATTATGTTGTTTTTGTAATGTTAGCTCGTTGCCGCTTTTTATGAATTTTTTTTTTTCGCCAAACCATTTGCTGGTACCAAGCGCTCGGTGCGCAGTTTAGCACAGGGTTTCACATAAAATTATGTAGAAAATGTAATAAAAACAAAAAGGAATTACTTTGATAAAAAAAAGAAGAAGAAGTAATGGTTGTATCAAATAGAAAAGTCAAATTCATCAAAACAGATGCCAGCCAAGCAGTAGCTACCATATCCTCGTCCCAGCCCCAGCAACAGTTTACCGAAACTAAGTGCAACGAGTGTAGATTGGTGTTCAGGGTGGCAACACTGGCGTACAAACGCATAAATGACACACACACAATGTCAGTTTTTGTTTGCGTCAAAATGCACGCAAACTATACGTAGGAAAAATTTAAAAAAATTAAGTTCAATCTAAATTGTTTTCATGTTTTAGTGTTGGAATTTTTTTTCGTAGCATTTAAAACGACAAAAAATGTCTATGATGTCATGTGATAAATTTGTGTGTCTTAAATTTGGCTTAGAAATATTCCCGTTTTACTGCCAAGAGGGATATTTTAATTGTAGGACATAAATTTTCCATTACAACTGCAAAGTTTTCACTCAAATATTGAACAATTCTGGAGATGAAATTTTAAGTGAATTTAATGTAAAGGACCAAGCAAAATTTTTTGTAAAAATAAGATAATGAAAACATGCGACCATACTTAGTTTCTTGAAATATATCCAAGTGCCAGATAAAATTTAAATGCGGAAAAAACTCTATTGAGTTACCTGAGTCAATATCTGAGGCTTTAGTTTTGATATATCGATTTCTTAAAACTGCGAACCTATCTGATTTGATAAGCGCCAGACACTTGGCTAAAACTTTTTCGTCCAGACATGGACTGGCCAATTGGATATTCGATTTAGTTAATTTTTGTTAAAATGCAAAAGAGGATCACCTTCAATGTCTGGTAATTCAAGTCCAGATTAGAGTAAGACAACGTTCATTTCTTATGTATTTTTTACTAGAAAATTCACAGAAAAAACAAATAATAACTTTCTTGTTCATTATTTTATGAAATTATAAAATTAAAATGTTAAGCACTATATAAAACATTAATACATTTTTTACAAGAATTCTTTTTTTTTTTTGGAATATACTACGCACATATATTTTTCTTTTCCACAAAAAAGCGAACGAATATCTTGAAAACGTTTAAGGATCTTAATGACTTCTATCATTTCTAAATTTTTGAACAATTAGAAAAAAGTAGCACGTATTGAGATCACATTTTGTATTTAATTTCTTTTCTAGTATTTGGTAGAAATTTAAAAATATACTGATAATAATGATATTTAATTTATGGCAAATTTTCAAATTTAAATCAATATACAATTTTTCCAAAGTATCAACTAATTGCTATGCTTATTGTTTAAAAACTTTATGAGTGGAGTTAATATTTACAGAAATAAAAGATATATTCAAAAGTTATTCCTGTGTTTTTCATACAACTAAGTAGTCGAATGTTACTCACAAAAAATAAAATCAGCAAAATTGACGACATTAAGATTCAATTAATTTCGTTTTGGCAAAGAAATTCCCATATATGTATATTAGAGCGGTTCAAAATAAAAACTTTTTGATTTTTTGTGTCAGCGGATTATACGAGTAGTAGCCTAATGTAAATGTATGAACAAAAACCATTACTAGGATTAACGTTAATATTGAAAATTGGATTAGCGTCCTCTGTTTTAAGTAAACAACCCGTTTTCCAGAATATTGATTTAAAAAATGATTCAAGTTACAGACGTTATAAAATTTTCCAACAAAGTGGATATGGTTTTCGGGAAACTATCGATCTTCTTTCTTTCTTATAAAAAAAATTGACAATTGACCGGACAAAAGTAAAAGTGAACCGATTTTCCACTTTCTAGCTGCAACACCTCAAATATTATGTTTCCGCCGATCCCATGGTACATCATTTTTAATGAACTGTTATTTACTTAAAAAAATGCCGAAACCGCATGTCATTATCTTATTTCAAAACCAAGATATCTGCATTTTTCTAAATTAACAGACCTGATTTTTTTCGAATCGGAGTCGACAAATTTGCATATTAAGGTGATTCAAGTTTTTTTTTTATTTCAAACAGTTATTATCAATCGGGAAATTTGAACGTCAGTTCTGTTAATTTAGAAAAATGCAGATATCTCGGGATATATGGTCATGGTAACTTAGGTGCTAGCCTAAATGTTACTACTAATTACATGGTCTCTACTATGTTAATTAACAGGAAATTTTCAGAACAGTCTTACAATGCTTTAAAGTCTTGTGTACACAGTATATTACAGTATTGCTTCAGTGAGTACTAGACATTACGAAATGAAAATGATTTATATTACTAATAAAACAAGGTGCTCTCAGTTGCACAACTCATGAAAGCCTTAGCACTCATCTAATATTATTAAAATTCCACAAGTAGAGTATCAAAAAATATTTTTGGCTCCGTTTCCATAAATTGGATTCAAAATATTGGTTAACCCCTAGTCGGAGCTTATTGACACCAAGGTTGTAACTGGCCACTGCCTTATTTGGCTCGCCGAAAAGGAAACCATGAAAATTATTCTTTGCTCTTGCTCCGCCTTGTCAAAGAGTAGATTAAAGTACTACGCAACGCAACTAAGAAAAAGTTCACAACAGATTTTACTAATAAGATACAGAGAGTTCTTGGTATCACTATGAATCGCTGTAGTCTACGTGAAGCTATCCAAAACTAGCCTAATTGTAGTAAATTTTTAAATAAAAATCTCTTTTTTTTAGTTTGTAAAATATCACCTTCAACCACTCATATCTTCAATTATGCACATATTGTTATGTTAACACAGAATATAGTTGAAATAACTAAGTATTTTTTTATAGCTAGCCCGTTTTTGCTTTTGATTTATTTATTATTTTCCATAATTTTTGGCCAAATCACATGATTTTTACAATAACAGGGCGTTTTCCTTTTTTTAGGCGATAATAATCGCAGCGATTTTTCTTAAGAAAGTTTCATATCACAGAAGATTTTCTGGGATTAATTGGCCTTATGCTCTTGGGACATTCAATTATTCGGAGGAAAATGTTCCTATCGTTTACAGCAAAATTTTATATAAGCTAAGTTCTATTTTTCATATTTTTTTCAAAATGACATTGTTTTCTTTGTGGCGTCCAACTAAACGTTAGAAACGCCAGGTAAAGCATCAAGCTGTGACAGTTTACTCGCAATGCAACCAAGTGACGAAAAGACAAAAAAAAAAGTAAAAAATTCGAGCGTGAGTCAAATTACACTTTTGATGATGATAAGCGCAGCGAATTGTATGCAACGGACAATTGGGTGGGATGAGTTCGTATTCCTAAAATGTACTTTTCCGTTCGCCATGTTTTTCTATACATTGTTGCTGTTGTTGTTGTTGCTGTTGTTGTCATTTTCGTGCACTCTTATTACTCATTGTCAGTGCTGTGTTTTTTTTGTTCATAAGCTTTTTTTTTGAATTGGGTTTTTTTTCGCTGTTGCACTTTTCTTTGTTGCTACAATTTTTTTGTCATGGTTGTTGTAATTTTACCCGCACTTTATATTGTTGTTGTTGTTTTTTTTCTAATTTTTTATTTTTTTTTGTTTTCAGTTGCTTTTTTCGTTATGGAGTTTTTTTTTTTATTTCGCTAGTATTTTTTTGACTTGTGGTCGTTGTAATTGCACTTGCCTGCTGTTGTTGTTGTTGTTGTTTTGGCTAAAATTGATATCTGTAATTTACCCTGAATGCACGCTGCACTTGCATGTCAACCCCGCGAGACGCACCCCTTATACTTTATAGCGCTGTCTGCGCCTCTACCTCCCTTTTTATCGTATATTCTACGCCCACTCATTGTCAAATGGTTTTTCGTTGCTATTTTTGTATGGTAGTTAAGATTTTTTGTATCCACAAAATGCATTTTTCGTTGCTACTTTTTTGGAATTTATTTTATATTTTATTTTACTTTTGTGTCATTGTTTTGCCACGGTCGCGAGATTTTATAGTTGCAAGCGTGCAGGGTGAAGTGGGTGATTTTGTTTTTTTTCGTCGTCGGACTCGGGTTAACGTACAAATTGTCACTGGCTTGCGTGGCTTTTATGAGGCCATGGATTTTGTCATTATTAGTATTTTTTGTAGTTATGCATCGTTTGATGAAAAAAAGCCCAACGAGTGCAAAAACAACAACAAGAAAAGCGAAAAACTTGCTATCATTATAAAATGTGAAATTTTTTCGCAATTAAAATTCATTTTATGCTGAAAAAGAAAATGTGCACTTTAATAAGAAAGACCCAAAATGAATGATATTAAAGTGCACATTTGAGCAACATAATATAGCAACTATAAAAAGAAATTTGATGCACGGAGACCTAGAGCAGTGGATTAAGGGCTAGTTATAATTTAACAAAACATTTTTCGAAGTTTTCAGTAAGGGTATTCCTTTAAAAGTGAAAACTCGCAAAACTTACAAAATTCCAAAGCTTCGAGTTTGTTTACGGGAATGCTCATATCTCTGAAAACGCGCACACAAAAAAAAAAATGGCAATCAGTGTTGTTGCTGTCATGAAAAAAATATATCACACCAAGAAGAGAAAATATATCAAATTAGGAAGAATTCAGAATATATATAACAAAACAAATATACGAAAATAGAAACTCTTATAATCGCGCTTTTAATATATTTAAAAATTGCAATGTTAAATTTATGTCCAAATTTCAAAAGAATTTGAGATTAGCAGCAAATTTTTTAGACAATTGGGAACACTGACCCATCTTTCTTCCGAGGATGTTTGCTCATCAATATTTTCTCTATCGATTGGTGCAGTGCAAAAGTATTTTTTTAGCGATGCTTTGGCTTAAAAGCCGAAATTGTTTGAAAGCAGCTACAGCCTTAAAAAACTTTTTAATAAGTAATACCCTTTTATTAATTCATTTTTTGCGTTATCCATTATTTCCATAAAGACTACTACCGAAAAACAACAAAAAAGTCAATAGAAGTGGTATAGTAACGAAAAAGTCAATAAGGGTGTAAGTGTATCGGGCTTAGGCTTCAAAAGGCATCAAAAATGTTGTTAAAAGTTGGTAAAATCAGTAAGAATCGAAAAGTATAGAAAAAAATCGAAAGTGTGTCACTAAAATCTGAATACTATATTTTTGTACAGCGCCACTTTTGATCAAGTTTTTGAAGCTTTAATATCCACATATTTGTCACTTTGTTCATACAAAAAGCTTCAGGATTCGATCTTTGGCAGTTTTCACACTAAAAGGTTAAAAGATTAGGGTACTCCTTGGGCTCTATTCTGTAATGCGATGAGAAAGCTATGCGATAAGCAATTGAATAAATCGTACTCTAAAATGCATTGAATTTCGAATTGCATCGGTTTACAGAGTGGGGTCACTGATATTCATTAAATTGGTATAGAATTTATTTTTTTGGGAAAAGAGTTAACCCTAAAATTCACTACTCTGCCGTACTAAGCAAAAAAGACGTATCTCAAAAAATGCATTTCGAGATAATTGATGTTTTGTTTATGTCAATTTGTTGAAATACCTGTAAAATTGAGATAAAGGAAATTTTCTTAGTAGATTTTTTATATGATTGGACTAAGATGCCAACATTTGGAGTATTTCATTAGACGCGTGATTTCTTAAGCTATCCGATGCCATAAGAATCTCGGATATTTTTTTTTTTTAAATACATCTTTTTCGCTTAGTACGGCAGTACTGTGCTCTTTAGTGACTAATTTTATTTATAAAATGTATATTTCTTATAATAATGGAAAATTCCCAAACTTATATTTAAACAACACAAAATACATGAAACTCTTAGTAAATTCTATACCTATGATTACCCCAATTATTAATGACTAATTTTAATTATTTTTCAATTTTTACAAATGAATGTGAGTCACCTATTTCTCAAATTCTTTATATTTTTCTCCTCAAACAGAAACCGTCTCACCGGCTCACCGTTTCATTGACTCACTGTCGTAGTGTTACAAAAGCTTCCGCGGCATCGATGAATACCAGAAAATTTAGTTCGGAGACTTAGCGCTGCGATTTGCATTCGCAGTTTGTTGCGGCGCAATGAATCTGATTACAATTGTTATTGTTGTTGTTGTTGTTTTTGTTTTAGCAATAACAACAACACAATGGCTTTCTCATACTATTCGTATGGTTCGGTTTTTTTTTTTCCTTGTTCCATTGTCTTTTCTTTAATCTCTGCTGAAACGGTTGCTGCTGCTGCAGAAGATTTTCATCAACATCGTTTCCCGGTTCCATATGACATTCATACGCGCGCTACCTTTGAGAATTTGCACTCTCAATATGATGTTGCTGTTGTTGTCGATATTATTGTTGCAATGATGGTCAAGGTCATGAACCTGTTTCAATAACATGTTTCTTATATTTGTTGCTCTTTTCTTCTTCAATCGTCAGCAGTAGTTACATTGCTGCTGTTGCATCGAGAGTTGAATTTAATACGAGGACGAGTTTCATGCAGCAGCAAATGTTGCAATTCACAATTTATACATTGCAATTGATATTGTTGGGCAGCTGATATTCCTCGACTTCTTCTTCTTCTCATTTGCATCTCTATATAGTAGAATGCACGCACATAATTCTAAGTTAACTTCGATGTTCATTGAATCTATTTATTAGCTGGTGTGCCAGGTGTCTGCTATATACGCAAAGTGCAGGCAAAAGAAATCCACTGCCCTCTAATATTATTATTATTATATTTCTATACTCGAAAAAAAATATATTACGAATATAATTAAGTAATAGTCGAAAAAAAAAAACATATTCAGGACTATTCCGATTCCGATTTCGTTCGGAAGTGAAATTGAAGTCTGAATTTGAATTACAATAGCTCTTCTAAATCTAATAGTCAGAAATTAAAATGGATTTTTTTTTTTGATCTTGAGCTCTTATATTCCCAATAATTTGACAGATTTTCGGTTTTTTGTATGACCCTGAAATAAACTTTCAATTTCAATTCCATTTCCGAAACAAATCCGTAGATCCCATCGTTTGCATATTATCAAACTGGACTTAAAACCTGGTGAATGAATAATAGTTTTTCATAAAAAAAATGAGGAAAATCGATTTGCACATACATTGTTTAAAAAGATGATTTATATCTGAAACCTAAGTATGTATAAGCCTCACATTAATGTCGTTTTAAAAATTTTTAAATATTTTGTATAGAATCTATGTTCAAAATTCAAAATTTTGTAATAAAAAAAAATTAATTTATCTTATTGTATGCGAAGCTATCAGTATTTAAAAACAAATAAACGAAATTTACTAAAAATTTATATCTCTTGAATAGTTTGATAAAAAAAATTTTAAAATCATTTTCAAAGTGCACTAAACCTAAAAAGATTTCGAAAAAATCAGAGACTCAAAAACAAAATGCTGTCCGATTTGGCGTGGGATGCCGCACATATTTACACACATACATATGTATATGGCAAAATAAAAGCACATAAAAACATTCTGAAAGAAAAAAGGTTCTTTAATATTAAATATAGGCATTTCTCTCATGTTGAACGGGATTGAACGGGACGGAAGTACACATTTAAAGTGTAATAAAAGTCAAAGTAAAAAACTTTTATTTTTTTTCTGTTACTTTAAAGAATAGCCCAAGATGCCAGACGTAATACTGGTTCCAAGATAAAGACAATAGAAAAGCCATTCGAACGGGACAAACAACGGAAGTGTTTTTCGTGGCCATCTACAGAAAAGCAGAAGTCAGTGAAAACTGGCAACATTTTTTAATGCGACTAATCTTAAAATGTTATGGAATAATATAACTTTTTAATAGATTTCGTTTGACTGAAAAATCTTATTTATTTTTTTTCTTACAAGGCATAATAATACATTCGAACGGGACATATTTTTCCATTTTGTTTCACTTGGGCAATTTTTCAAAATGTATTTTTATATTTATATAAATAATAATATTTGAGATACAATACAGTACTTAAATAAACAAATTTAATGTTTATATTTATCAAATTAATTAGTGGGATCAATTTGAATAAAGAAAAGAAGAAGGAGTAGATATTTTTCTTAAAAGAATATAAAAGTTGTCTTTTTGCTGTTGAAACGTTTTCCTGTAAGAGGCGTGGCACCGCCCACTGAAAAAAATATTTTTACTCAAGTTTCAATATATCTACAAACCACACATCATCAAAATCGGTGTAGTGGCACAGCCATGATACTGTTTTTTTCCCAAATGGAGCGATGCCACGCCCCTTTTAAAAAGTCAGGGTTTCTAATAATCTTTCTTAGGATTCAATCCATCTTTAAGCAATATTTCATTAAAATCGGTCCATTAGTTTAGCCGTGGAAACGTTTTTTCCTGTTAGGGGCGTGGCACCGCCTACTATTGAAAAAAAAGTATACATGTCCCTCCTTCTCTTCACAATCTTTCCAACAAAAAAAAAATTATGTGATTATGTTGTGTTTCGGCAGTTAATAAGTGGTTTAACTGCCTATTTATTACACTTATGTATATATGTTTGCGAACATGACCAACTTCAAACAGCTCTAAAAATTTAAATTTTTATTATTTTTGCACTCGCTTATTTTTTTTTTAATTATGTACATAAAACTCTGTTTGTGCAAAAATTTTGACACACTTGCTGCTGTTATCAATTTTGAAATGAGAACATATGATGTTTTTCTATGTTATTTGTAACTTTAGAACATGAACTTAAGCATATTGAAACTTTACAGTTAATAGAGATTGGTTAGATGTTTTTGAATTGCTTAAAGCTAACTGACGTTGGAAGAGAGATTTTTCGGAAAGACTATCATCATGTATCACTTCTATTACACACTTAAACATTTAAGGCAAAATACTATTCAATATTACAAAAAAAGAGAAACCGCATTTATGCAAGTTTGAAGGTGGTTTGCTCAATGTGATAAATGAATTCTGGTGTAAATTGCTTAAATTAACAAAATTTGAATATTTTCCTTAGATAATATCAGATAGTAACGCTTTTACAATAACTTTTAATTTTTCTGTCACGGTTGGCCTTTTGGCAGAAATGCTCATATATATGTAATATGTAGTTGTCAAAACATCATCAGGAATCACGTTGGGGGTTCGGAAGCTTACAAAAGAGTCACGCAATTTATGAACACACCAAAAAGAACGTTGCCAAATTTCACATCGCGGTATCCATTTCGCTATTCCACTGAAAATTATTTCGAGACATTTTGGCTCGATGTCGGTTTTCCGATTCATCTTTTCAATTAGGTTTTAGTGGACATTTTATTGAGCTGCATTATATGCACTAATATTTTGAATAAAAACCCCAATAGTAAACTCTCGCTTTTACAAATCAAATGCCTTTGTGTAAAATTATACATAAAATTGAAAAATATTATTATTTATTACTCACCAATACTTTGATATATTGCACTCGCCGAAAATATAACGAATTTCCCTCTGTCCGTTAATGTTTTGGACAAACGACAACCAACAACTTGTACTAAACAGCGCTGGATACAAAACAAAACCAAAAGTGCACGACACGCAACTCAGTTGTTTTCAACCGCGACCAACCTCAAAGCGAAATACATTGCCCTCTACAATGGGACGCACTGAAGACAAACAAAAAAACTAAAGTCCCGCAAAAACTTAAAATGTTCAGCAAAGAATCTCGCATTATTTAATTATTTTTTTTTTTTTTTTTTTATATTTTTTATATTTTTTGTGTTGTAATAAAACAAAGCGGTAGCAGCCTCTTCAAAAAAAAAAAAAAAAACAAAATACAATGAGTGCCGAAATTTAATACAACGGAAGAAGCAGCATGAAGAGGAGCGACAGAGAAGACACTGAATGTTGTAGAATTCACTTCACTTTAGAAGTGCAGTCGCTTACACTTTTTGGTGTTGCTAAGTCGCTCAAACTGTAGGTTTCAATTCACATTTTGTCTACAATAGCATTTTTATTTTAATTTCTTTTATAATTTTTGCATTTTATTGTTTTTTTGTTTCTTATATGTCACCTAAAATCAGGAAGTAAAAAATTCGCTTTTAATAAAAACACCAAATGGAAAATTTCACAGATTATAATTTTTTTATTTTTTCTTTTTATTTCAAACGGTGACACACGCTACTGACAAGGACACGCGCCAGTTTGATTTGTATTTATTTTTACTTTTTATTTTTGAAATAACATAAATTTCACGGAATTTGCTTAATTTATCTGATATTTACAAAATCGTGCGCATTGTTTTTAAGTGCATTTGTGTGCAGTTTCAAAATAAACAAAGAAAATCTTTAGCATTTATTATTTTTTATGTAGTTTGTTTCGTTTGTGAATTTTTTTTGCAATCATAGATATTTTTTTTCTTGAAATTCCTCAACGCTGACTTAAGTGCGTAATTTTTATTTATTTCAGCTTTAAGTAAACTAATTTACTTGCATATCTTTCATCAGCGCTGTAAAAGCTTACATGCGCTAAGAAATTATTTTGATATTAAAGCAAACTACTAAAGCTGCATAAGATTAGTGTATATACATATATATTAGGGTGGCCCAAAGAAATTAAAAGTTGTCATAGAACACACGACACCTTGGAGAACATTACCCATATTTAAGACTATAAGCGCACTAAAATTTCAACATTACTTTTCCCAAATGAACTTGTTCTCGATTTTTGAGAAAATTGACAAAAAAACAGAGCGATTGGCCAATCTACACTTAAAAACTTCAATTGTTATATGGTTTTGTCCTTAACCTCAGAAACATTAGTCAAGAGAAAAAAAGCATTTTGAAAATGTGCTAAAAATTCTCTATTTTTTATTAAAAATATTATTAAATAAGTTTTATTCATGGCAGCCACTAAAAGTGTTGTTGTCCCGGAGCCTTTTAGTGCAGTCGCCCGATGGGTATTGCAACGCCACTGACTTGAAGACTGAAATTTTGAAAATAAAATATATGCTCGTGTATAAATATTTGGAGAAATTTGGCCAACGAGAAAGACCTGTTGTTGAAAAATTGCATATAAGTACTTAGGTTTATGTACAGGTTAAACCAGAAATAAAAGAATATTTTATGTTACCCAATTTCTTATTTGCAGAAGCTATGTATGTACCACATAATATTTTTGCTATGTTTTCAAAAGATACAGCAATCTAAAAGTTACATCCTTTGTGATTTACGTACACAGAAACGGATAGGTGATAAACTTTTAGTTTCTGTTAGAAATCAATTATAGTCACTCATACGTCATGTTAATTGTAGACTAAGTACAGTAATAAAATGCAAGTTAATTTTTAAGTGGGTATAATATCTACTTTACTGCTGAAAAATTGAATTAATGAAAAATTTTGCTATGGCAAAAACTAAAGCTACAAAAAGGTAAATATTTAATTAATTAAAGATTCTTTAAATAAGGTAAAATCTTTAGGTTTTTGATTTTTCAAGGAAAAAAATCAATAAAGTTGAATTGATCAGATTCAGAAAGCAGAAAAAGAGGTTTTCATCTTTTAGCCGCCACATTGGGTCCGCTACATAATGTTTTTTTCTCAAGAGCTTTTAGGTTAAAAACAGATTCACCAATTTATCTTTAATAATGAAATAATTAAAATATTTTCAGTTTCTCCAGTCAAGGGGTAGGGGTCAATAATTTAAATAATGACCCATATATTTTTACTGTTTAATTTTTCCACGGTGATATCAGTAAACCGGAGATATATATTCTTATTTATCAATGAAATTTCAGTTTAAGCATGGGTGAGTATTATGTTACGCCTAATTATTTCCGGTGCCATATTTGAATGCCATATTTAAAAATGACCAGCAACCACATCGACAACACCCTCTTTAGCTGAACTTTTCGTTTTTGTCCACAAAATTACTTAGTGCAAATTGTGGTTTTTGTTTCGTTTACTGCGCTTTATTTTTTATAAGAAAATTGTTTATTTTTTTTTTATTCTTATTTTCGTAAATTAAACGAAGCATAATCGTCAACCTTCGGAAATTTCATATTTTGGATTCGTTAGTTTCATTCGATCGACCGCATAACCTTCTAACGTACGAGTGTACACAGTGGTTTGAACAGTGGCTAAAAGCTACTTTTTGTTAAAATTGAACATTTTTTGCAAAAATCGAATGCAAACAAAAGTTCAATTTAGTGAAATGTACACTAAAAGAGATAAATATTAAATTTTTATATTTCGTAAAAGTGCACAACAATTATGACATTGTTGTTGCTATAGCGTAATTGCAATTGCAGAGTTGGGTTAAAATTATTTGTCGTTGGCATTGACGCAGTGGAGGGCGGCAAGGGTGATAAGCCAACAAACGTGTATATTTTTTTTTTAATTCTTGTTGCTATCAGGCATAGTATTATGTACAGCGTGAATTGTTAATTAATTAGTCGTTGGTGTTAGTGTTCATTTATGTGTATTATCGTCAAAATCTTGCTGTTTTTTTAATGCATTTTTTGTCATTTTTTTGTTATGAAAGTATTATTTTATAAAAGAAAGTTTCAATGTTAAAAAAAAAATTGTGTAGACGCATAAATTAAGCGAAAGTTTGATATAGTATATAAAATAAATTAGAAAAAAATTAGATTTCATACAATATCTTTAAGAAACATTAGAAAAAGTAGCAGTTGCGTATAAGTGGGAATATGACGCTCTAAAGATAGTCAGCCGATCAAAACAAATGAAAATTATTTAATATATTTTTAACATTTTAAATTTTCTTTACACATATTTCGATTAAAATAAGTGGAAACTAAAAACTCTAATGAAACTGATACATAGCGTGCAGTGTTGCCAGATCGTTTTCGGATTGATTGAAAATTTTGCAAAAAAGTTATCTACTAAAAAAAAAAGGATTATTAACACATGCACTGTCAGTGCTTTCTATGGCATTCAATGACCTATGCAATTTCATTAATTATGTACACTGTTTTTGTACCCGAATAATCACGAAATATGTTATCCAGAAAGAGGACGTTCTCTTTATCAATTTTTCCAAGCAAAGTTATAATCGATGACTAGATGACATTTTCATTTTTTTTTGTTAGGATATCTCAATTACATGACGTGATGGACTATAAATTCGTTTGGCAAAATTTTTCAAGACAACCATTTGGAAAAGTGATCGAACATCGATAGAAACAAGGAGTAGGATCGAGACTAAAGCATTGATTAACTTCAACGATGATATTGTGTTTATTGAAGTGAATTCCACACGTTTTGAGTGGCTCAAAACTTAAGGAGCGATGAAATTATTGACGCCATATGCAATTAGTTTTGATGTAAGGACGGAATGCCAAACTTAATGAAATGCCTTTCCAATATCCGGAGCAACATTTACACGATAATTGAGAAAGTGAAAAGATTGATTCGATATTTCGGTGAGAAATGTCGTCAGATTATAGCTAGAACGCCAGAGGCTAAAGCAGATCAGAGAATTTTTTTACACCCATACTGATATTTTTCTCTTGCTTTCCAAGACTTTTCGATGTCTTTTAGTTTCTAAAGAACATACTTTTGTTACACTCGACATAATTTATTAAATGGATGCTTTTGATAATGTCTTATCCCTATGTATCGGTGGTTAATGTGTGTATTGACCAGCTGTCTATATACAACCGTCAAATGAAAATTAAAAAATCCCACTATTACAAAATTTCTAGGAAAGACTACGTAATAGCCAAGTTGAGCTTTGCTTATGTTGAGGGTTGTTAGGAACTTTTTCAATACCATAGTTCAAAAGTAAATGCTCAGTATTGTCGAAAACTTACTCGCTAACTACTATCTAAGCGTAGAAACTTTTTATCAAAAATTCGTTTCAAAAGGTTAGCTTTACTCGTTTCAGCTTGTTCAGTAAGCTTTCATTGAAAGAGTTTGAATTGACGTTGACATCTGATTCATTATTCTTTTAAGAAATTATCTGAATTGTTGCAACTTTTCGATAGCAAATTAATTAATTTTATTCGTGTAGGTACTTTCATTTTCGTGGTATTACAGTGATATACCAATTTTGAAATGCTTCTTTTCTTAAGCTGACTATAGCTTAGCAAGTTTGGAGACCGCGGAATTTTTGTTTAATTTCCAACTAAAATCATGCATTCTAATTTGCGTTTTCATAAAGCCATGTACATAGTTCATTTCGGGTCTTCAGGTATATGAGTCGAATTACCCAGAAGTACATGGACACACAATATATTTTTCATAGCATAACATCTGACAGAGGTCTAGTCCATCATTTATACTAGGGGTCATTTACTCGTTTTGAGTAAGTAAATTCAATTTGTCAATGCGCCCATCCAGAGCCAGAATGTGGCCGTGAAGGCTCTGAACTTAACCCAGATGGAGTTAAGCAGTTATTGAGCAATATTAACGCGGATTTGAAACGAGACCGCTTTGAGGAGATAACAATGCCATTAGGTGATCTGCTGGTATGTGGGAAAATATACACGCATATCTGGGGCTCACCCAAAAGTATGAAAGTATGGCTGAATACGTTGAATACAATAATTTTCTACCAACATTTGTAATCAACAATAATTGCAATGAAGTGGCAACACTGCTGCCCAGTGAGAGAGAAAGAGAGGACAGTACATTTCTGAAAGCGAGTGGAAAAAAGAGAAGGAGAGAGAGGGAATAACATTGAATGAACGAAAAACAACATAGTAAAAGAATTAATTAAAGTTTACATTTTGTGCGGTTTTTACTTAAAGTTCAATATAAAAAGTTCGCCAAAAATTTCTATGAAAAAATATTTTTCGTATTAAAGTTTAAGGTTCATGTTGAGGTGAAAATTCTTCGGAAAAACACTATATTTGCACGAATTTTTAAAATATAAATTCTTTTAAGTAAAAAATTTTGATTTTTGCATAAACGTCACTAATTCACATTTCACTGTTTCAAGCGCAACCAGCTCAACCACACACCGCTGTTTTTCAACCCTTTGAATTAATATCCCCCGCCCCCTCCACTGCACTCTCATTGCTCTCTTGCGCTTCGTTAACATGTATGAAGTGTCGTCATCAGTAGTTGTCGCCGTTTGAGGATTTCAAGTTTTAATTGATTGCACTTAGAATTTGGTAAAAAAAAATTAACTCACAAAAGCTAAGAAAAATTCACTTGTTTTAAAAAGATTTTTTTTAATGAAAAAATTGATTTAAGTTGTGATGTTTTTTTTTTCCAAAAAACTTGGATAAAACACTAAAAATTTGTGCACTACTTTTGATCTTTTTATCAAAGTTGATATAAAATTTTCACAATTATTTTGTTTTTGTTTTTGAAAAGAAATCACTAAAATGTAGCAGCAACAGTATCGGTGGCAAAGTGAAAAAAAAATATCGCCGTTTTCTTGTTTTTTTTATTGCATTTTTTTTCTGTTGTTTTTGTTTTTCTTGTACCGCATCCACTGTCACTATGGACCGACGACGAACTACGAGCTACAGGCGACAGCCAGCGAACGAGCGTACGATGGTGCGAGCGAGCTAGCGAGCACAAAAGCGCAAGCGAACCTAACGAATAGCGTCCGCAACGAATAAAAATTCCTCCATGAGCTGCACCAAACGAACGAACGAATGTCAGAACGATGGATGGAGCGCGATGCTGTTGTCGCTGCTCAAGTCAGTATTGTCGTCGTCGTGGTGTTGGTGCCGCTCACAAAAAAAAAGTTGCCAAAGTATTGTGTCCAAAATTCAACAACAGTGGAGCACCACACCAACAACTACCGCTGCAATTTTCTTACAACAAACGAAACTTTTTGAGAATCTTGGGAGAAAATGCCAATGGAAAAATTAAGAGCGAAATTAAAAACAAACAAAAAAAATTTCGCAAATATTGTAAATAAATAAATAAAAAAATCTCTCTCTCTCTCTTGCTTGTAAGTTATGTAAAAGAGCGTAAACATGTGTTTTTCCTTAGAAAGTGTGCAAGAGACTGAATACGGAGTGAGTGGATGAGCGCCAAAAGGGACAAATGCCGGTTAAATTCAACGTAACCTTCATTCATGCCAAATGCAATGCTACGTTCATTTTTATTTTGCAACACACCCCCCGCCCCTTTAATTTTTTTTCTCTCTGGCGTTTCATTTCACTGTGCTCTGGCTAGAATATTGGTAAGCGAAAATTCTAAAAAAAAAATCCTTATATTGGAAAAAATTTAAAAATATGTCGTGCATAACTACCAGCATGGTAATGACGACAATACAGCGTAAGAGTAGCAACAGAAGAGCGATCGACCGACCACCAGCTACAAAATGCATTTTTCTCCAGCTGGGATGGTTTTTATTTATATTTTTCAGCTTGTTTGAGTTAAGCTCCCTGTCAAGTCGAGTGGCTTTCAACGTGACTCGACAACAACAGACAGAGCAACAACATCAACCATTATGACGTTGCACAGTGTCATTTTTAGCAGTTTATGGAAACCTAGCACATACAGATACACAGATACTCGCTGTCTATTTTAGGATTTCAAAAAAAACAGTTATGAGGGAAAATAATAATACGTACTCCTTTTTGAAATTTATGACTTTATTCTGAGAAGAAGTCAAGTAGTGCTTAGTGCTGGCACTGAAGGCAGCCGCTGTAACGAATTTCTTTGCCAAAATGTCTATGTTTATGAAAAAATAAATTTCATTTCATTTGTGTTTTTTTAACAAAATTTAATATTATGTTTTTTACTTAGTTTTTTTGTGCAGTACAGTTCTTAGTGCAAAAACCCCAAAAAAATTACAAGCGCAAAATGGATTGCTCGTACACAAATATGATTTTATTAATTGTGTCAAACACAGACACTACAATAAATCGTTTTGATGTACCATTAAGCTTGCAAGTGCACCAATTGCCAAGAGGAGTCGATGTCAGGAGCAAATAACGATATACTAAAGCCTCCTTAGTAATTTAATTGCAGCAAGATTATGGAAGAAACACAATTCGTATCATCATACATTAGCCATTAGAAAACATAAATAAGGTTTGTTTAATTTTAGAGTAAATTATATTTGATTACACAGACTTTTCAAATTAAAAAAAAACGTGGTGCACAGTTGATCAAATAATGCGACAAAACTTTCCTTATTGCATTAGATGTGCTGAATCTAAATCTGGTAGCTAAATTGCACCATCTTGGTAAGCTTAAGATTAATATGAATAAGTGAAGTTAATAATGAAATGTATGCTGGTGTGTTTGAAAAGCTTTGTGAGCATATTTGAATCCATCATAAAATGGATTTGTCCGTTTCCAGCGAAAATTCACACGCAAGTGCTTCTTGAAACCTAAACAATATCCTTAGAAGTCAATTTTAATGAATAAAGAATTGCGTTTCATTTTTCTTTGAGGTATATAACTGTGGATTTTTGGTTTTATTGCAAACTCTATAAAATGAATTGTTTTGTTTTTAAGACATTAAATTTTTGCTGATTTCTTAATTTTAAATTAGAACCTTCTCTGGACTCTCTAGTAAAATTGGTTGCAGCCGCTGAATGTGTGTATTTGTGCTTTGTAGATTTCTCAGGTAAACTTTATTCCGTTCCTATACAAAAGTTCTACTGAAAGTCTTCCTTGCATCAATGTCTTCGTCGCATCACAGCTTTCGTGGTTCTTAGATTATTTGGTCCAAGTCGAATATTGTTAAGTTTACAATCTCTATTAGAGTTTTCAGGTCGTGCATAAAGCTCTGGATCCTACGCGGCAAATTGTACACCTGTCAACCCTATTCGTGAAAAGATCACATCAATGTACAATCAAAATCGGAGCTTTGGATCCAATGCAAATTTAACGCTTAACGTTCACCTCTCCTCAATATTACAAATATAGCACAGTTGGATAAGAGCTAGCAGAACTTTCACATTAATTTGGAGTTCTGGACTTAATACTACAATTTGAACGCTTTAAAAAACCTGTCGTAGAAGAAGTTTTAAAACCTATTTTGAGTAATAGTTAAAGACGCAATGCAACAGATTGGCTTTTTAGCCAATGCTCTTTTCCGCTTTAATTATTTTCAGAAAACTCATTCAAACTCTAATCCTGTCAATCTTTTAATGCAATTCCCATTGCAGGATACAACTATGTAGGTGTAAATGCTGATCCGGATGCTGCTGTGAAAACTTCTATCAAATCACACCTCTCCATTAACTTCGGAATCACATCTTAATCGTTGTAAGTTCTGCTTTCCACACTGAGTTCCACATTTTTACCTCGTTTTTTATAGCCAAACATTTTGTAATGATTTGATTTGCGTTGCTACTGCTCGCTTTAGTTTCACAAAAAACTTTCACGACGCTGCTGTTGGACGATCTTTCGTAAATGCAAAAAATTTCTTATGAGATCAATTCATATAACGGTACGGTCGACATATATCGGCTATTTGTACAAACGAATGATTCTGCTATCATGGTTGTCGCTTGTGTGTTTGTTGATAAGGTGTTTTCACGGCTGTTGGATTGTTTTGAAGTAGCTTACGGAACTTTTTGTATGCAATCGGTATTATAGTAATAATGAGATCAACATAGGGGGCGGTCCGGTAAAATCTCACCAAATCTCACCTTGAGGTAGGGGGGTCAACGAAAATCTCACGTCGACATTTTAATGCAGAGAGTATACATTATTATAGCAGATTACATCTAAAAGTTATAAGGAAAGTCTCACGGAAGGGAGGGAGGAGAACCACCAGAACTCATCAAATCTCACCAAGGGGAGGGGGGGGGGGGGGGCGATCCGAATTTTCAAAAAAGAGCCTCACGTAATTTATGGACGTTCCCTAAAAAGATATTATCGTGTCAGAGCAATATTTTCAGCAATATCGATCTTGAGATTTCACTGAATTATGATACCGGATACACAATATCCGTTTGGTCTTAGTTCATAATTCGCGCTCAAGGGTGCGCTAGCGTCAATTTAAACGTTAAAGTAACTCAAGTTTCATATACTTGAGAATATTGAACTCCTTCTTCTTAAAGTCGATTTTTTTGAACTCCGACGTCATTTTTCGCAGATTTTTACACATTTATTAAAAATATATGTGGGCTTAAAATTCAAAGAAGATTTCACACTCCCATTGATTGAGTCAGCAGACTATCAATACGAGAGCAGGAGGTCTGACGCACCGATCGAAATTGGGGCAGAAAAGTGGCCCCCGGTATTAATTTGATGAATATCCGATGTATATTTTATTCAAAATATGTTACACCGTAGGGGCGGTAAATGTGTCTTTTAGCCCCAGGCGCCAATTACCATTACTGAGTCACTGCTGCTTATGTAAGCATGATTTTTGTTGTAAAATTCCACTTTAAAGCTTACTTAATGCAAATTTCAAACATGAGCGCAATCTACTACTTTCTGGAATACCCGGCATAAGCTCTCAGAAACACAACTATAATAGGCAATGTTTTCTAAATATTTTGATTTTATTCGCAAACATACACGCAGCTGTCCCCTAAACTGGGAATTTCAACTACTGTGCAATGATGACGAGGGGAATATATAGAACTGCAAAAAAACATAAAATTTTTTTTTTTAACTCAAATATTAACCAAAAGAGTGAAATAAAATGAGAGTGAGAGGAAAAACGAAAATTGCATAAAACTCGCAAGTAAAATTAAAAGTTACAGTGGTGTGCGTAAAAACTCAAACACAAATATCAATTCAAAAATTAAAAAAAAGACTCACACTCACGCTGGCACACACACACACACACACACGAAAATGCACACAAAAAGCAGACCGCATTAAGAGTTCTAAACTTTTTTTGTTTCATTAAAAATTTTCGAAGCTTCAAGCCACAGTTCAATTCTGCGCTGTTGTTGCTGTTATTGTTGCAATGCATTTCGCATGCAATTGCTGTGTCGTTGCCGCACGTTGCACATTTTAAATGCGCCTCCAATGCAACAGTAACAACAAGAACAACAACAATACGTCCGACGCTTAAAACGCACTCATTTGCAATGCAACGAAGAACTTTTTCATTCACTTTTTACCAGTAACTTTTACGTTATTTTTCGGTATTCCACTATTGTTTGTTGTTTTTTTCGTACGCAACAAAACGGCAGGAAAAAAAACAACCGTTTGCCGTCGCCAAACTGCAATTGCAATCGACAACAAAAGCGAAAAAATTACAACAACTAAAACCAACCGGCAGAACGTAACCGAATTCTCACTTTTTTTTTCTGCTTGAGCTTCTCGTAACCGAAGCTCGAATGCAACTAAGCGATGACGGCGACGACAATAAACTGAAATTTTTGTTGTAAGCAACTAAATGGATTTTTCGGCTATGGCGTTGACATACAGTGGGGCGGTGTTATAAAATAAATTGTGGAAAAGAAGGGTGTTTCAATTTTAGAAGAAAAAAAAATTAAGAATCGACGTTTCTCTCTGCAATTAACCCAAAGTTCAACTTAAGTCACAGCAAAATTCGAGTATGCAATTTTGTTTCGTATTCATTGGAGTACAGGTAAGCAGGTAACCGCGAAATCGTACCTAACTGATTTTTTGAAAAAGGTTATTCAAAATTTGATAAAAAGTCTAATCAAAGTTTTAAGCTTTGACAAAAGAAATTGTTTATCAAAATACCAATAATATATGGTGCATTCCACGACAAATCGGCTTTTGCAACTCTGATTTTCTGATCTTTTTTTTTCTCTTAGTAATGATTGCAAGTACATTTACTACATAATTTTTTTCAATTTTTTTACTAAGCTTCACGAATAAAAAAAATCAAACGTACTTCTTATAAAAAAAATCGAAAATATTTTAAAATGACATTGCTCCGATCGATTTTACGATTTTCTTTAAAACTTTGTTTAAGAAACTGATTTTTTACTCACGAAATTTAAGGTCTAGTCAGATAATGTGCAAACGATGGAATCAATTTTTTTTTTTTCAAATTTTCATTGTTCCTTGTCTTAGTTATCCAGACATGGCATTTTGAATAACAATGAAGGAAAGTTATGCATTCGAAATTCTGTAATAAGATTAATTGTGCATAGGAGACAACATAAAAGAAGTATGGGAATACCATCATTAGTAAATGAAACATTATTATCTTATTTTTATAATTGCGATTCAGTGTTACGTACATATTTTGAAATATATCGCCTCTTATGTACAATTTACGGTATTGACTTGTTCATAAAGAGTTTTGTACTTTAAAAAAGGCTTTCAAATGATATAACCCCAGTAATAATAAAAAAAAAATTCTATTTATTTTGATGAAAAGACACTATAGCGTAAAGAAACATATTGTGAAACCTTTTTCAACCTGTATGATCGAAAGCACCAAAAGTATTTCAATGGTTTTTTGATTGAAGTTAAAAAAAGGTCTTACTTGTAACATTTTATTTCGACTTAATTTAATATTTATTTGCTCTTCATCAAACATAATAAGCTATATTCAATCAAATCGTTTTCTTAGTGTACTTATATGATCCCAATAACTTTTGGCTTAGTGAATTTTCTATTACAACCTTCGTACCTAATTGTTTTATCGATTTTACACTTAATCGATTTGTTAGCAACAAAAAAATTGTTCCTCAGGTCGAAAAGTGCATGTTTACAAAAAATGAATATTAGTTTCAATCAAAATTTCTGTTTCAAATATGCAGCATTTTAGACAATGTCAACGCATATTATCTATATAAATACATGATAGCTATGTATATCCATCGATGTCCGCATATAACGAAAAATTTCTGAACAGATTTTGATCAAATCTACTTAGTTTTATTCCTCAATCACCAATAAAAATCATCACGATATTCCTATTAAATATGAAGTTATCAAAGTTTTAAAATCGCTTTAAAAATATTAATTGCACAAATTGAAACAAGCATGCAAACATAACAAACCTTTTAACGACAACCTAATGTGTTTGTGTTTTGTTTATGCAAGGTGAATTCATTAGAGAGAGCCATGCGTGCCGAAATTGGAGATATTTTAAGAGCGAGAGTAATCGATTTTCAAAACGATACTCAATAGAATAAAAAGAATTACCAATAAGAGAGGAAATTTTCTCATGACTTCGCTTTCATGGTTTGAGAATATGGAATTGTTTTGAAAAAATTTGCTTTCAATTAACTTCTCGAATGACAATAATATAATTGTGTACTTAGGAGCAAGAAAATGGATAAGTTCAGGCAAAGAGTAAGCTTTTACCTTAAACTCAGGTAGAAATAAAGAAAGTTAACTATTTTGAATTTTGTTCTGCTTTGGTTATGAAAAAGAACATTGTATCGAATAAAGTTCTTCAAGAATGCATTATTTTTATGTATACTTAATATGTAAATGCAACCACTGTGCGACGATGTCTTTTTCATATTGTTGTTGTGGTCGAAATTTTTGCCATTGTGCGACCAACGATGAATGTCAAAAACAAAACAATAACAACAACAGCAAAAACAAAAGCAAATGCAAAAAATATATGCATACGTATGTTTGTGTATGTGTATTTTACACCAACAGCAAATGCATTGCATTGCATGTCATCACAGTGTGTTGGTTTGTATGTGCACTGAATGCACTTTTTTTTTTTTGGAAACTGCCATGAATCGTTGATTGATGTTAAGTATGTTAGAAAAAAAAATAAAAAAATTGGGGTATACAAGAAGGGGCGGAGGCATGTTGGGTGCCAAGCTCAGATACCTGAAAATATCACATGTTTAAAAATACAACGCCACAATAGCAACCCCTAAAATATGACACACAAAATTGCATGGCACGCAATTAAAACAGTGCATTTAAGGTTCGTTAATTAAAAACAAAAGGAAAAAAAGTTAAAAATTATAACTACTACTCGTGCAAAAAACAAAGAAGTAAAATATTTAACTAATGTGATGATCAGAGTTGCCATTCGAACTTTTTGCATAATATAGTTTATCTCAAAACTTTTCAATCTAAAGAAAGTAGAAAATCGTCCAAAAGTCAGTAAAAAAGTTTTCGCACAAAATTAATAGAAAAATGGCTCAAAAACTAAAAGGAGAGCAAAAATATCACAAAAAATTTTCTGTAAATGGGATATCAGTTTTTGGGCGTAAATTGCTCACGACGAGAAACATCTCTTTTTCAAGAGAGACTTAAGACTGATTCCTCGTGCTTAATTTTTGTGAAAAGACCTAAGGGGCCGTTCAAGTATTACGTAACGCAATTAGGGGGGGAGGGGGGGGTCTTGTGAAACGTTACGATGCGTTACAGGGGAGGGGGGGGGTTCGAACAACGCGTTACGTAACATTGTTTTAGAAGTGAAACTACTTTAGCGGGTGGTGATTTGAAATGAGGTATGTATAATGAAACGCTTTTTTTATGTGTATGCTTATTGAATAGCTACAGCCAAAAAATTTTATTATAATGATAAAAGTTGATGGGATCTAGATAATTTACAGCAATAAATGATATGTTAAATTAAAGCACTTATCAAGCAGAATGTTCTAAAACTATCATCTTCGAGATTGGTTAACCAAAACCAGAGATGTAAGCGTGGAAAGATTTCCTATTTTTCTCATTTATTGCTGTAGCTGTTCTAGATCCCATCAACTTTTATCATTTTAATAAAATATGTTCGTCTCATTTTTCGCCATTTTAACATATTTTAAGCTTAAGCAAATGTTTATTACATTATGTGTGATTTTTATTAAATAACAATATGAACAAGTTAAGGTGTTATCTTCAGTCAGGCCGAAACTCACATACCCCACACTGCACTCAAAGTAGGTACATATATTTCAGTAAAAAAAGACGTTGAAGAGGTTAAATAATTCGAAAAAAGTGTGAAATGTTTAAGAGGTTGAAAACTGTTCAAAAAGTCGTAATTATATGCAAAATGTTAATGTTGAGAGAGGTTGAAAAAGTCTAAACAATTTAAAATCGATGAAAAAGTCGAAAGAATAAAGAAATTTCATCACAATATCTTGCACGGCTTACGAGATATGGTGGTATAGAGGTTAAAATTTAGGACCGTGCCACGCGAATCTTTGGAAACTTGAAACCTAGCCTAATCTTAATATAGTTCAAATGTACACCTAATCACCAAGTTTCATCAAAATCGCTGCATTTTTTTTCAAAATGGGATTGGGCAAATATACATAGAGTATGGGCGGTAGGCGTGTCCATGAACCGATTACGTCCGTTTTGAATAGCAAGATGCCTGCAAGAAGGTCTGACCTGAGTGTGCTAATTTCATTCAATTAGATTTTTTGGTTTTTCCGTAAACCTGATTTGAACAGACAGACAGACGGACATAGGTAAATCAACTCAAGTGGTGACGCTGATCAAGAATATATCTATATACTTTTTCATACCTACCACCGCCCTCTTCTATGCGTTACAAACAAAATGACAAAGTGAATATACCCTCGGTGTAGGGTATAATAAAGAAAATAAACAACATACGCATGTATTTCCGGTACTTTTCGCAACATAATTGTGACTTTTAGGTAAATATGGTCACTTGGGTGTTACGTAACGTTTAAGGGGGGGGGGAGGTAGAGGAAAACGTTACGGCGCGTTACATAGGGGGGAGGGGGGGGTCAAAAATCTTCGAAAATTGCGTTACGTAATACTTGAACGGCCCCTAAGCTACATATAGCCTCCTACGGACCCATTGAACCAATAAATAAAAGGTTTATATGCGAAAAAAGTGGCTCAGGGATAAAACTTTCGTAGAAATCTTTGACTTATTTCCAAAAAGCAATGAACTACTGAGCTATTCAAATATGAATGTGTTTGATGGAAATTCGCACTAGTGTAGGCTTAGAGAGGCCAAAGGATCATTTTGCAACAGAGACCGTCACGATAATTTATTAATAATCTAATCTATGTTTTCCAAAATGCCTCTAATTATGAATTTCTATGTTTTTAAATAAAAATTAATTATGAATTTCTATGTTTTTAAATAAAAATTAATCCTAATACATACATACATGTATGTTGATATCAATTTTTCTATCAAAAGACATACTCTTTCGATAACTTTTGACTTTTGTGGATGTATTTCGATAGCTTTTGAATTTCCTTGCTTTTTTGAATAATTTTAATGAATAATTTGATGGCTGAACACCATCGAAAAAATAACACAAAAATGTCGGAAATTATCGAAAAACGCAGAAAAACATCGAACAAATCGAAGCTTATCGAAAAACATCAATTTGGTCGAAAACAATTGAGAACAATTTAGAGACATGAACAAATTCAGAAATTATAGAATAATATAGAAAAAACACTAATATTCCAAACCGATCGAATAAGTCCATCAATTACGAAATTATCCGAAAAAATCAAGGTAAGTCTAAACTTATCGACAACTATTGAAAAAAATAATCACTGAAATCCGAAACTTTTTGAACAAATCGAAAAAAATCGATTCATTTCAGAACTTATCAAAAAGTATAGGAAAAACCGATAAATTTCAAAAACTATCACGAAAGTTGAAGTATGTATATCAAAAAATATCGAGGTATTGTGGAACATCGAAAAATGTCAAAAAAACAGTCGAAAAGTCAAAGGGTATCGCACAGTATCATAAGGTTTCGCTTAAGCTGAAAAGCAGTGCAAAGTGAGTGATAAACAAAATCCATTTGCGAGCTTCATAGATTGGTGAAAAAAAAATATGAATAGGGCCAAGACACCTCCCACTGATAGAAATAGAAAATAGATCTAAGAATATAAAAAATCTAAATACATCTAAAAATATAGAAATCCAAAATATCAATTGTTTTTGATCAAAGAAATAATATCACGAAATTACGATTATTATGGAATTATTAAATAAGAATCGGAAAATTAAAAATAATGTTATAAGAGAAGGTTTTGAGAATTTTTTGAGATTAATGAATTTTAAGAATTTGAGCTTCAATTTTCGTAATGAAAAATTCCTCAACCATCTGACTAAACTCAACTTTGCCGACAATAATTTCTTACCGCTTCTAGAAGTTATTGGTTACTTGCACCGTCTGGCGTCTTTCACTGATTGAGAATATTCGTATATCGAAATAAAAATAAAAATCTTCTAAGTTTTCAAAGCGTTTAAGAAACCCTACTTTTGGATTTTTGAAATAAAATATCTCATTTTAATATTTGTTGGAAGCAATATTTTCCCATAATTTCATATTGCTTCAATTATGTTTTAATCTGAAAAAATTTTCAAAAAATAAATATTTATAATAAAAGGATTTTGGATTTTTTTTTTTTTTCGTGGCATAGCCAATATTCTGTCTCAAACAGACAGAACTTAAAAAAATGTAAAAGTCCTAGCTAAACCTAAATCTAAAAATAAAGAAATTTATTTAAACTATTGCATTTTGAATGGATCATACCTACTTAATTTTTCAAACATTTTTTTTTGCTTAAAAGTCGTTTGGACACAAAAAAGTTTAAGTTTCCCATAGAAAAAAGTGCAATAACCAGTACTTTCAGTTGTTTCTGACATCTATTTAGCAGAGTCTCAAAGTTGTCCTTCACAAAAAAAAAACAAACAAAAAAATTCAATAAATTGAAGACAGACCTCAGTAGCATAAGAAAAAAAAAAGAAGAACAAAACTCAAGGACTTTATTGGGTTAATTGTGAACGATAAAAATCTCTGTGCTATCGACACAAACCTCACAATCTTAAAACCAGAATTGGTGACAACACAACAATTATTAATTTATGTTGAAAAGAATTTTGATAAAAAAAATCACAAATCCACCCTAAAAAAAAGGTTAAACAAAAAAAACTCTAAAAAATGCATCTCGTCTGGTCGAAAAAGAACGAGAATAAACGGAGAAAAAAACAACAAAATTCAAAAAACTGCAACCAAAATTGAATGCAGTTTTTAGACAGACAAAATTTGCAAGCTTCAGGCAGAAAATTAAGGCAAGAAAAGAGGTATAACCCAAAAAAAAAAAACCAACTCCGCTGAAAGCAAAAGGGGATTAAAACAAAAACAAAATCTACATTCACTGCTTTTATCTTGAAGATGCATTTTGCAGACACCGAGTAGGATGATTTTGAATGCATCTTTTTTTTCGCTTAGCTTTGATTTAAACGTCGACAACTGTTATGATGCATTTTGGTGAATTTTTCAATGAGGTGAATATACAGTGGTTATTCCATAAGTGATGAGCCGAAAATTTATACAAAAAGAATTATCGCCCAAGAGTAATACATAAGAAAAAAATGTAAAACACAATGATTGGAAAAGTTTAAAAGTTTTTTTTTTATACTTAGTTCTCAAACCACGTATCCAGATATTCTGAATCTATTTTTCACATCGATAGGTGATTTTTAAAAAATTTTCTTAAAAATGTGCAAGAACATCTTAAAGGCTTTTTTTTTTTAAAAAAAGTTTCTACACAAATCGATCAGAAGCAAATGATCACATAATACTTAATTCTATGATAAAATACATGATATACAAATTTTAAGACGGATTGTTTAATGTAGTTCGGCTTTCCTAAATACTGTTTAGCATTTAATTTTTTTTTTAATGTATTCCAAGCTACAGACCTTTTTTAAAAATCTGAAAAATTAACATTTTCTCGAGCCGATTACTGCACATTTAATTTTGAAACGTTCAAAATAAAACAAAAAGTTTCTTACGTGCTTGTCTCAAGAATTTTATTCAATGAATTCGGCTTAAGTGTCGGTAAATTTTTAAATTACACGAGATAGTTCGAGAGTTCATATAATCTAGCATTTGCCAATTCACCGAAAGAACTTTAACACATCAAAATTAGTGATTTTGGAAGATATGCTAATGTAACAGACACATCATATTAGTGCCTTTCCTACTCGGTATGTAACGTTTTAGAAGTATTAGAACTAGTATGTAACGTATCAGAAATGTTTCATTTGAAATGTTGCAAGCGTATCGAAATCGTACAGAAATCTTTCTTATAAATTTAAAATTTCAAAGACTCTAAAAGAACTAATATTTTCTGAATTTCTTTTATAAATTCCATATTTTAATTGACGCGAATAAAAAAAAAGCAAAAATTTTAGATTTCGATGATGAAATAAAAAATTTTTGTTATTTATTCCCCATAATCTTACAAGGTTTCTGCAACGCTTCCGAAACTTTTCAAATGAAATAAAAAGGTGGACATTGCAGAAAACTTTCTGAAATGATAATGAAAGATATCTGAAACGTTACTGAAACTTCGTAAGATTTCGGAAAGGTTTACGAAACGTTACACATCGAGTGGGTACATGAAAAGCACAAGATTTCTCAAATAACATTCCGGCGACATGAAACCTTATCATTACTACGCCAAGTCTGGTTGGTCCCCGTTGAAAATAATAGTTTCCCCAATGCACACTGTTGCTATGTTTCTGTTTAATGAATGTTTTTGAGGGTTTTTTCGGAAAATTGTTTGACTGCTGTACTTATATGGGATTATTAGTGGGGTAAACCAATTTCTTTCAATAAGATTGGTATTTGGAACTCTTACTTTTGGAATTTACTCCATAAAAAAAAACGTACCCAATCTCGTTAGTAGCATCATCACCAAGAACCAAAACCTGCTGTCCTATGTCACCATTTAGTTACTTTTCGATGCCAACCTCCCTTCGGACATGATGGCATTCTATGGAAACCACAGATTATTATACTATAAAAACTGATAAAGAAAGCTAAAATAAGTATATTCCTTTGATTTGAGATACGTCCTCTTCAGCTGAATTATTCATCACTAAAGCGAACTATAAAGGAATGCAGTTGATTGTGGAACTTGCACTATGCTTCTGTGGTGAGTTTTAATAGACACATGAGTAAAAATGGTGATATTTAACCAGAAGTTTTTATGTGTGTGTGAGTACAAATACCAATAGCATGGTATTAGTAATTTGTGCACACACCAATGCACTCGTATGAAGCGCGGCTCAAAAAAAAGCATGCGAGCATGAACTTAAGAATTGCACTCAAGCAGTTGGTCACTGCTCTTGTTTTTGTTGTTGTTATTGTTGCCACTTTGCATGCAAATTCTGAATAGCAATGCAACTCAACGTTGCATTGAACTTAAAAATGCATTTCGGCATTCGGTTGTTTCGACTGCAATTAAGCGTTGTTTCTCTTATTCGCGCGCTCTTTTTTTTTTTGTATTTGCCGCGCGCTCTTAGCGCAAGAAGCTCAACTTTAGGTTTTTCGTAGGCATTCAAGCGCAAATTGAGAGCAAGGTTCGACTTGAAAAATGCAATTTTTTTTTTGTTTTGTATTTTTACTTTTGCCAATATCAATTTTCTGTGCATTTTTTGTAATTTATTGCTGTTTCTATTGTGGTTGTTGTTGTTGTTGCTGTTCATGAACGAAGTTCGTTGTTTTATTATTCGTGAAAATGCTGAAAAATTATGCTCAAGGTTAATGTGGCTTTGTTGCACTGACAGCAAGCGGCAGCAACAAAAAGATTGCTCGGCGATGTTAGTTGTTAGAGTTAGCAAAGAGTTTTATTTTGCAGCTCTGATATATGTCATAGATAGGTATCAGATAATAAATTGTAGAAATATTAGTATTTATACCTTTGAAATATTTTTTACTTTTTTTTTAGAAAAATCAACTTTTCATGTCAAAGTCATCATGAAATGAAACATGGTTGTGATTCCGACATCCCAACTATTCGTATTGTATGTGCTGTAGGCGTGCTCCAAGTTCGATTTTCTTATCTGCACAATATAACGCCCACTTTGCGTCAAAGGGAAAGTCAGCCTGGCACAATATTTAATGTAATGGATCATACTTAGATGACCACAACACAGTTTGGATACTTTTTATCTCTAAGATCTGATGTCCAAAGTTTAAAAAACTTTGGTCGATTGTCAAGTAAAGCGGCTTATTGAAAAAGTAATTTTAAGCGCATTTAAAAAATTTAAAAAACCTCGTACATTTTAGAAATGAAGTCGGTCAAAATTTAGCTTCACCTTTCGACTGCTTGAGGATATAATCTTACTTGCCATTTTTTCACAACGACACAAAGTATTTCTTGTATACAATTGCAAAACTGTTGGAGATAATCAGTTAGAGTCTTTAAAAATGTTGTTGGTCTTGACAGGATAAGCAATATGCATAGAATTAAAGGACATTCAAAGTGACTTTTGATCAATTATAGGCACCACCATGCACTCAAATTTTGTTTCCATGTAGTGGTACAACAACCATATGGAGTTCTACTCCTGCTGAAGTAGAACCGAATTGTTGTTGTGCGCTCACATTTGTATACGTATACACAAATTCTCTTTCGTTACTCTCAATTGCGCTCCCGTTAGAACTTGCTGAAGAACTTGTGCCCATCTATGCTTTTGATCTCTAAATAGAAAAGACATCTAGAAGTCAAAGGTCATTTCGTAGGACCTTGACAGGTTGATGGGAAAAAATGTGTTTTTATGCTTTCCCAAGACAAGTCTATGCACAAGACATAACGAAAATCATACATGATGAGCTAAAATATCAATTAACAAATATCGTAAATTTGAAGAATTGCTTTTTACAGAAAGCTATCAAGCGAAGTAACAATATCAAATCAATAAGCTCATTTCTTCAGAAGCTTTCCGAATTCTTGTATGTCCATCTTTAACAACACTTAAGCCTACCCAAGACTATGACAGAAAGTCATATCAAGTATATGATTTTGAAATGTACGAACTCTTCACACATATGTATACCTGAAGCTATTCAAAAATTTTCCAACTTTCATAATGAGTAAATAGCCGACTTTGAATAGTTCTTGGTTGGAGCGCAAGTCAGAACTCGGATCTACATTGAAACTGTAAAAATTATAAAAGTTGACACATTTCGTTCTGATCGCCTAGTACTTAAAAAATTGAGTTTAATTTTTTCTCTACAATAAAGACATTCTCAATAGCGGTTTGGCATAGCCTATAAATCAAACCATTAACTGACCGAATTTACAACTTCAATTAATCTATCATTAAGCGGATATGCTACTATTTCTACTGCCGCTGTTGTTCCTGTTGCTGCTCACCTTCCACTTACATCCGGCGAGCAAATAAGTGTTATTCATTTCCTACTTTTATTTGTTGTGTTCTCGTATCTACAATACTTCCACTTTGACTAAAACTTGAATTCGCAATAAAAGCTAACAGCGTTATGAGCTACCAAATAAAATTCTTGCCAAACTTCTTTCCATTTAATGGGTTGTTGTTTCAATCTCACGGTTCCACTTTAACTTCCGTTTTAAGCATCTCAGGTAAACACCAACAGCAACCGCAACTAAATTAGCCCAGAAAGTGTTCTTGTTATTAATTTAGTGGGTTCGGTCTACTATGAGTGCAGTGCAGCAGGAAGCTATTAATTGTAGCCTTAATTTCACTGTAACTTCCGTTTTAAGCGTCCTAGGTAAACAGCAACAGCAACAATAACATCAGCTGAAGTAACCCACAAAGTGTTCTTGTTATTAATTTAGTGGGTTCGAACCGCAACGTAGTGTAGTGTAGCAGGAAACTATCAAATTGTATGCGCTAAATGCTTTTGTTTGACACTCGCTGTCAGAAAACTGGAAATTTGTTGTTCAATTTAAATTGTGTTCTAACGGAAGATGGAATTGCCGACTGGTATGCGTTGTGGAAGCTAATAGCTTTTATGTAAAGACTTCATTAGAGTTGATTAGAGATGTTCGATTAGAAAGGAAGCTTTATCGGTATTTACCAGAGACATAACATGATTCGCTTGAATTTCGCTTCATTGCAGCAATTTACATATTTAATTAATAGTTCTTGAAATATTTTGCCAGCAATTTAGAGTAAAGTATGAAGTTCTGGGCAGCATACATTATCGAATTTATTGAAACATGTTAGAATAAAAAGAAAAAATTGATTAAATATTTGATGTGTTGTTGAAAGGTAATTGTAGCAAGACTTGGCTATAGTTTCTAAGTTGACCACCCACTTACATTAACTGTCATGAGTAGCATCAATCAATTTACAATAAACAAATCAAGAAGAGAATTTACCACCTGTTCTTGGAGCTCTCCCAAAAATAAATTTTGGACGAAGCTCGATCAGTGCTGTCGTTTCGAAAAAAATGTAAGTGCTCAATTTAATATTTTTGGGTAGTACTTTGTGAAAATGGGTAGTACTTTGTGAAAATGGGTAGTACTACACTAATATAGTTGTACTTACACCTACTCATACTATGATAGTAAGAAAGTACCCTGCAAGAACGTAATAACCGATTCTCTAACATATTTACAAAAAAATTCTTATCGGTACAAAATATTGACATAATTACTGAAAAAGATGGCAAAGACAAACAATTTTGAAGTTAAATTTAATTCCGATTTTTTTGGTCAAATTATTTGTGCCTGCAAATCAATTTGACAAATTTTGTTAAAAATTTTAAGTTAAAGGAAAAATAATTTCAAAATATGAACGTTGAGAAATGCTTTAAATAAAGAAATGAGAAATTTTGTATCAAATAATAGAAAGTATAGGAAAATTAATCAGTTTGCTCAAGTCGAAGACAAGGAGTTATTTATGAGACATTACTAACCTATGTAGCTTGCCAAAATCATAAGGTATCTAATTGATTATACACTAGTTATTAATGACAAGTACGAAATAGATCGTCATAGTAACTCACTGTAATAACAACACATGTGACAGAAAGGGATACAAACTCACACGTATAGAAACGTATGAGTTAGATTTGTCCTAACGCTCTATACAAAATAATTGAATGTTTTTAGATTTATAACCAATACTTTCAGCAAATAACGAATTATATAATTGAAACGTTCTTTGCAGGGTATTAATGAAAGTTAACAGTATTTGTTGAAATTCATTTATTATGGTATGTATTTATTGCATGAAGCTATTTGAAGGACAGATTCATTTTCTGTGTTGGTACCAGCTTTGGTTAAGTTGGCGGCTTCTGCTTTCGACTTTATTAGAAACCTATAATAAAAAATAAATCATTTTCCTATCAAGTTATATCTTGGTAAATTTGTGGCATACTTTTCCATAACAGCAAAAGAAAAAATTATATTAATTATGTATATTTAAAGACGCGCACAAGAAAAATTAATACAAGCGAAACTAAGTAGTCGCGTTCTAAGGATATGAATCTTTTATAAATCATATATACTACGTTTATACGACAACTTAGTTCGTTTTGACTGAGTTCGTCCTGATTGAGAGCATATTCATAAACAAAATTTTAAAGCGTTTTGAACGCACGAAGTGTTTTGACTCGTTCACGATTTCAGATCGGTACTTGATTGTTCGAACCGTTTTGAAAGTGTGCATAAACACCACACAATTTCAGAGCGAGTTGAAAATTAATGTCAAATAGTTTAGAAATTGAATTCATTATTTTAATTCTTTTTCTTTGAACTGATTTTATTAAAAAAAACAGAAAAATATTTGAATTGTTTTTTTCCGCATCCATTTTGATTTTCTTTAATAATTTTATTTGACATTTTTAATTTTTACGTTTACAAACGTTTTGAGTCAGCACACAATAAAGTCGCAAGCATAAACTGTATCCAAAAAAGCGAATTTAGTCATGGGGAACTCAGTCAAAACGAACTAAGCTGTCGTATAAACGTAGTAATAAATTATGATCGTTCATAGTTAAATTGTAAGGGTTGATGCGATGCTAAAATTTTTCTCCTTTCTCATAAATTTTTGAGCGACTAATGTCAAAATTAGTAAACCAAAATAATGAGCGATGATTTGGACATTTCAAGAATTAAATATTTCAGTCTCAGGCAGTTGCATGCCATTATAATTGAAACATGAGAGATCAAAGAATGGTGGGTAGTGCAAATTGCGGATTGGTTGGAACAAATTTTGGGTAGTACAAATTAAGGGTTGGGTACTAGAGTAGTACGCGTGGCTAAAGGGTAGTACAAAAGCACTATTGTAGTACAAACGACTGCACTGAGCTCGATGTCAAAAATAAAGGGATGTAAGGAGAGGAGAGGAGAGGAGAGGAGAGGAGAGGAGAGGAGAGGAGAGGAGAGGAGAGGAGAGGAGAGGAGAGGAGAGGAGAGGAGAGGAGAGGAGAGGAAAAAAAATACCAAAACAGGTTCCAAGAAACTGTCTACTCGTACGTATAGGACGAAAACATGAGATACAAGCGAGATACCTCTTCTTTGAGTATCTTAAGGTTCTTCATCTTAACGCCCAGGCATGTTGGGTTATAATATTGTGCAAATGTTTTCCTCAGAGGTCCTTAAGTATCCTTAAAAATATTGGAATTCAGTACTAAAAAAGTTACTGAATGGCTACGCTATACACAGGCTGAAACAAAGTGACCTTTATTACTTGAGTTTTTTATTTCAGAGTAAACTGTAACTTTTTTTTAGGAAAAGTTTTCAAAAACCTAAAGCTTTAATTTCGTAATTTGTAGGCATTTTCAGCTTTGCACTTCCTTGCTTCATAAAACACAATTTTATTGATCCTTCAATGGCACCAAATAGTAATCTTAACTGAGTATTATTATCGCTGATGAACTGTTCCTGAATTCTCTATAGAGGATATCCCATGGTTTTAATTGTGAATTGTGAATGAGTTCCCAAAGTCTAGTTAACGAATTTCTGAAAAATTATTAACTCTAAAGGCAATTTTGCGCCACCCTGTAAGAGTATTTATTTCGCTTTTATAAGTACTCAAACAAAACCCTTGCCTTTAGCGTATACAGCCCCGCCCAACGTTAAAAGCTCCCGCACATTACGCAATCATCTAAATAAAACAAAAGTAAAAAACAATTGGAAAAGAAAAAATTTCAACGCACATATACGCGGATTGTGGATTAATTGTGAAAAAAATAATGCGAGCAGATAAAATAAATTTTTAATGCCATGACAAAAACTGACAAAATAAAAGAAATCCAAAAGCACATTTTTTTTTTTATTTTTAATAAAATTTTGCCAACGGCAAAATTGTTTTATACTCGTAATGAACGAACCAACGCACTTTAGCTAGTGCGATATATGCGGTGACGAGGTGACATGTGTCGGGTAGGGCGGTAGACGGTGCTGTAGTAACTAAATAGGTCTTCCGCAATTTTTGCACTGAGTACGCAATTTTCACCCGGAGGTTATTTCACTTTTTAACACCATGCACTCGCTGTGGCTTCAGCTGCGCACTTTACACCCACGCATTTTATGGCTCGAATTTGCACCCAAATCCGCACCGCATTTGTAATTTTCATATTCAGTTTGTATTTTATTTTTACACATTCTGCTGACTATTTACTTGCGTACACATATGGTTTAGTTTGATTTACTCTTTGGCTTGGATTGGTTTTATTCTTTTTTTGAGTTGTGAAAAAAAGATTAAACACAAATCCTTTGTTCGGAATTTAGAAATCGTTAGCAATATGGCGGCTTTGCTATAGTTGCTAACGCATTTTTAATTTTGAATAATACACCCGATACAATAAGACTTATCCTCGGGTAGGAAAACTCATTTCGCTTGTAAGAGGTTACATTTTTTTTGTATAGAAACAATTGTTTGAATATTAATGTACAAATTTAATCCGATTTCCTCGGAAATGACATTTTTGAAATTTAGCAAAGTTTTAGACAGTTGTTTGTTTCATTGAAAACAGTTAACATAAAAATTAAATAAATAAGCCTTACTGCTAAATTAGTAACAACTTAAAAAACAGAGCAATATGTTTATATTTTATACTGAAAGTAATAAAATAGAGTTAAAAATAGAAAACATAAGAAATTTTGAGATAAACCAACTTTGAAAGTCCGGAACAGGTTTACTTAAGCTGACATTGTCCAATTTTGTTTATTTATTTATATTTATTTTTTTTTTGTAAAAGGGGGTTAAAAATAAAAAAATATAAAATTAAAAAAAAAAGGCGCTCGGATCTAGTATCGGAGATATAGACATCGGAAGTTGCGGATATAGCTTTTGTAAAAATGGCTATAAGTTGGGAACCCCTGAATAAAAAATTAAAAATATGGGTGCTATAAAAAAGATAATTTAATGGCCTACAATAATGGCACTTAAAGTTTTGATATTTGATCAATAATTTTGGAGATATTACGACTTTTCTGAAATTCGACCAATTTTTTTTTAAAATAACCTTGTTCTTTTCTAAAAAATGTATTAATGAACTAAAACTTTTTTAGCATGTTATAAAGCTTAATTGATTCCCTTTAAAATGATATGTATGTTGCAGTAAACTTTTTATATTTACACTATTTTAAAAGAAAAACAAAAAAAATTTATTCAATGAATTCTTATGAAAACTATGTTTTTGTGAACAAAAACAATGGAAAACAACATAATAATAAGATAAGATAAGAAGACTATCATAAAAAAATTAAGGTTGTCATATAAATGAATAATTTTTTAACATCTTAGGTTATGTTGAAAGAAAGGAGTGCTGCTTGCGAATCGCGCGTGCGATTTTTAGTAAAAATGTTTAAGTTTTACAATGAGAATGGTCTTATAATAATTGTTGCTGTTGGTTTTTTATTGTTTTTGTCCATAAAAACAGACTTTTCATAAGTATTTATTGAATATTTTCCGGCAAAAAAGGGGGGTAAAGGCGAAAAAATTCAGAATAAGTTATATACCATTTTAAAGGGCTTAATTTCAGAAAAATCGTAATATTTCCAAAATTAAAGGTCAAATTTCAAAACTTTGCAAGGTATTATTGTAGGCCATTAAATTATACATCTTATGACATCCATATTATCCATTTTCTATTAAGGGGTTCCCAACTTATAATAATTTTTCCAAAAGCTATGTCCGGAACTTCCGATGTCTATATCTCCGATACTAGCTCCGAGCGACCTTTTTTTTTTTGATTTTATATTTTTTTATTTTTAACCCTCTATTACCCCTAAAAAAATAAAATGACTTAGAGAATGTCAGCTAAAGTAAACTTAAGCCGAAATTCCTTTTACGCAGATCTTTTCTTAAATCCAAATTTGCAAAATTTAAAAGTTTTAGAAAAAATTCATACATACTTTTTTTTTTAATATGTAACTTCCATAGAAAAAAATGTACTATTTTTCTTTTTCTCGAAAAAAAAAATTATGATGAATTTTTACACAAGAACACCACTTAAGAATTGTGGTCTTTCAATTTATTTTTAGCTCAATCACTTGCAAAGTTACGGAGTTTAGAAATTGTATTAATCTTCGAAATATATCGAAATTCGATAATATCTCGAAATTTAGAAGAGAATTCAAAACTATTCTTGACTTTTGGCTTTCCGGAGAAACTTTGTGTAAGAAGATATGATAGCTTTTCCCAAGGATGGCCACATGCATAACACACATTATGCTGGCTGACATATCAGCCACATCAATCAACTCATCCTAGAAACATTAAATTTTTAAAATCGTAATTCTTTTACATTTGAGATATCACTTAAGAAAGAATTTTTGAAATTCGAATCCTAAGGGATTATGAAAAATTTTGCATGTTCCGAGCTAACTAACTACACTGTCGCCCAGATAAAACTGACATTTGTAGAACATTAAACTTGGAACACCGTTATTTCACATAATATAGCCCTCATTTAGAAAAAATGTTGGCCAAGTTCTAACGGGCGTAGCACCTCCCGTGAAATTTCAATTGTTTTGTTTTTTTCAAATGCAGTGAAACTTGGTATCACTATGGTCATTAGGTGATGTACATATACGTGCACGGTACGAAAACAGGGCGATATTGAGTAATTGGGAGTGGTACCTTCCATAGAAGTGCAGAATTTGAAGAGAAAGAATTTATCTTATTGAGAAAGGTTTCCAATGGAATGTCGTAAAACTTCGAACAGAGATAGATAGAGATGGCATGGGGTGGATTGCAGACATTGGTCTATAATCTTCGGTAGAATTAACATTTCAAGTTATATCTAAGTTTTTTTGTAAAGATACAAAATGACAAAGTTCCATTGCATTAGACATTTTCCGGAAGTAAGAAATTTAAGCGAAAATATCCCAAAAGTTTTTAAGCAAAATGTAAGAAAACTTTGCAAAAGGATATAAAGTGATGAAGGTATTATTTTGATAAATCTGAACGGAATCCAACAAATGGGCGTGGTACCTTCTATAGAAGCACAACCTTTAAATTATTTTATTTAGATAGCATTGTGAAGATGCCAGCAGAACGAAAATTAAGCCCAGTTTCCATGTGATCTTATCTTATCAAATATCAGGGAGGACATCACATACTATGAAGATAGGAAATGTATGCTATTCACTCTCGCATTCTCCAAGCGCATTAAGTTCTGTTCGCATGCTTTTTCTTTCTTACAAAAATTTGATTTGATATCCCTGATATGGGATAAGATAAGATAAGATAAGATAAGATAAGATAAGATAAGATAAGATAAGATAAGATAAGATAAGATAAGATAAGATAAGATAAGATAAGATAAGATAAGATAAGATAAGATAAGATAAGATAAGATAAGATAAGATAAGATAAGATAAGATAAGATAAGATAAGATAAGATAAGATAAGATAAGATAAGATAAGATAAGATAAGATAAGATAAGATAAGATAAGATAAGATAAGATAAGATAAGATAAGATAAGATAAGATAAGATAAGATAAGATAAGATAAGATAAGATAAGATAAGATAAGATAAGATAAGATAAGATAAGATAAGATAAGATAAGATAAGATAAGATAAGATAAGATAAGATAAGATAAGATAAGATAAGATAAGATAAGATAAGATAAGATAAGATAAGATAAGATAAGATAAGATAAGATAAGATAAGATAAGATAAGATAAGATAAGATAAGATAAGATAAGATAAGATAAGATAAGATAAGATAAGATAAGATAAGATAAGATAAGATAAGATAAGATAAGATAAGATAAGATAAGATAAGATAAGATAAGATAAGATAAGATAAGATAAGATAAGATAAGATAAGATAAGATAAGATAAGATAAGATAAGATAAGATAAGATAAGATAAGATAAGATAAGATAAGATAAGATAAGATAAGATAAGATAAGATAAGATAAGATAAGATAAGATAAGATAAGATAAGATAAGGTCACATGGAAATTGAGCTTTATGTTTGAGCAAGAGCGCATACCGCCTACCATTGAACGCAAAACCTTCAATTATTTTAGTTGCAGATTTATTCAACATAATATAATAAATCTTGGCATAATTTTTTTTTTAGAAAAAAAAATAAAATTTTGGAATTTTGATTAACTTTTTTATGTTCATGACGAAAAAGTACATTCGCCATCTAAAATACATTTTCTCAAAACCCAAATGTCATCACTGATGTGGAGTACAAAAACATATCAATGGGATGATGTAAACAAAACTTTCTTTTTGTAATAAAATAAACTCCAAAAGAATTTGTGTTTTGCTTTGGACGAGGTAAATAAACTGAATGTTGGACCTTCAACTTTTCGAACTGCAAAAAATTTAATCGAAGAAAGAAAACTAAATACACGCGCGTATGAGTGCAAAAAAAGGAAAATATCAACAAAATATAAAATGTTTTCTTTGCATTTAAGAAAAAAACCTTCAGCAACGAATTGAGGAATTGAAATCTGTGAATTATCTGAAAGTAAACAACTGACAATAATAAAAAAAAAGCGACGCGATACGAAACGAAATGAAACGCCTGCCTCAACGCAGATGAAATTGTCGTATTGCTGAAGTAGCAGTTGTTCTTGTGTCAACAATTGCGCACCAAGTTCTTTGGCTGATTCTGAGAGGCCTTGAGTCTCAAAATGAAGTCCGAAATCAAGTCAATTCTTTTTTAATAATTTTAATTTTTTTTTATATTTTTGTGCTCACAATTTGACGTTGAAAATGACGGAACGCAACGTAAGGCGGGGCGATGCATCGCATCGCAGATTAAGACTTTTAAATACGCATAAGCAAACTAAATAAGCGAAATGAGCAACAACAAAAAAAGCCCCAATATGAAAAAAAAATATGATGAACATTTAAATTGCGAAATGTGGCGATTGCCCGTCCATTTCAGCAGTAAATATGCGTGCGTCGCACTTTAGCAGCATTTACATATGCACATACGTGTATTTACATATATACATGTGTATACTTACATATGTAAGCATATATTTTCTTTTATTTTTTGCTTTAAATTTTCTTAATTTGTTGTTCTTAAATTTTATGAAGACAAAAAATGAATAAATAGCAATTTTCGTCAATTTAATGTATGCTTTGAAAACTACAATGTGCAACAGAAATATTTGCTCAAATCGAGGAAAATTGATTTTTCCTTCAGCCTAATTTTCAAGTTAAAACGACGTCAGTAGTTGCGAGTATGTACTTGATGACATGTCTACAACACATTCACCCCTATCATGAATAATCATTCCTTCGGACTTTTTCTCCTCTCCAATCCTCTGCTTTGCGATCGTGGAAGATTTTTGGGGAATGGGAACAAATTCCCTGGAAAATGAGGTTATCGGCAATACTTTTTTGGGGAACATTTTCTAACGTTTCACGCAAATTTTGTTCCCTAACTTTTTGGCGAGGAATTTAATGAGATAAGTGACAATGCTAGCAATATTCTGTAATTTCATTTGATAAAAAGATTTTTTTTCACATATTTACAAGTTATTACTACGGTCTCAGTAAGCAATTACGTTGCAGAGCTCTCTCTCGATCGACGAAGCTAACACTCTACAAGACGCTCATTCTACCTGTGCTTCTTTATGGCGCTGAGGCATGGGTGGTTTCGACAACAGACGCAGCCACTCTTGGGGTGTTCGAGAGGAAAGTTCTCCGCAAAATCTTTGGTCCTGTTCGAGTTGGCGACGACTATCGCATTCGAATGAACCTCGAGCTGTATGAGCTCTACGCTGACATTGACATAGTTAAGCGTATAAAAATACAGCGACTACGCTATCTGGGTCATGTCCATCGTATGGATAAAGAAGCTCCAGCGAAAAAGGTATTCGATGGGAAGGTCCCCGGTCAACGACGAAGAGGGAGACCATGCCTCCGGTAGACCGATAGACCAAGCTGAGGAAGCCCTAACCACGCTTGGCATTAACGATTGGAGAAGGCGCGCGCAAAACAGAGGCGCCTGGCGAGAGCTAATGAGGTCGGCCGTAACCTGACAACGGGTTGTTATGGCCATCTAAGTAAGTAAGTAAGTACAAGATCTAGCAACACAAACAAACAGCAATTACTGATATTGGTTCAGTACATGGAATTTAATTCCGATACAGTAAAAGTCTTCATGAAAAGGAGTAGATGGCAAACTTTCAAGCTATGCTATACTATATTTCAGGTGATTTGTTTTTTGCAATAAGGACTTCATTTTTATTTATAAAATTGTTTAGCTGACAGATGAGCTAATGAAAAATATGCAAAATTACTGATAAGCTAATGTCAAATATGAAAAATGCAACTGTGATTTTGAAGAAAATATTTTGGCAGCACTGACTGGATATGAAGTTTTCCGTTCCTCAATTATTTATGATCGCAAAGTACTCCTCTCGAGAAACAAAAAAATCCGAGAGAATCGTTTTCCTCCGGATATTCATGATGGGGGTGATTGCCTCTACAACGTTATGGACAGCTGATATATGAGAATGTGCAATGCATTTGTAGTTGTTTACTTTTCTGTTGAATGTACCTTTTTGTTTACTTTTTTGCGACAATAGAAACAGTATGATGATTTGTAGATTGGTTTTTTTCTTTAAATGAAGCAAAAATACGGCGTTGGCTCAGTTGCTCGAAATATATTGGTGTTCATAAAATAAACGCAATAGCTAATAGACAGAGAGCTAGCAGCGTATTTTAAGACATTATTTCAAGAGTTTTGAAAAGTCCAATATACGTACCTGCTGAATAATAAAAGTCGCTTCTGGAAACCCCATGCTGCTGGAGTGTATTACCCTAAATTTACAAAGAGTTTATATAAAAAAAAATCAAATTTAGCTGTTTTATCAGTCATCGAATATCAGGAGATTACTTTCGATAGTATTCTCTTTATAAAAAAAAATTATTGCGGGTATATTTTCGCTTCTTCTTATTGATGCCAGAATGTGATGAAAAAAGTTTAGGTCAAGTTTCATCTTTTTTCTCCTAAACTATCAATTTTAAGTCAAAATCGCGCTGAATAAAAAGTTCTTAGAACTAGTTTTTTATTGTACCAATTTTTCTTTTCTACTTACGACGTCATGAACTTAAAAAACAGTAACATTAAAATAAAAATAGAATTAGTACCGAATACCTTTGTCAAGTGAACTTTGACCTCAAGAGATTTTTCAATTTAGAGGTCAAACTTTACTTCGGGAGACCTCGACATCTATAAAGGTATCATGGATCTAACCAAGAACATCAACATTGTTGAAGACTGTAAGCAATTAGTGACAAGTGATAGTAACTAGGGTTGCCACGTTAAAAAAAAAGCAATTCCCGGAATTCTCAAGTCTCTGGTTCAATTTTGGTGTGCGAAAAACTTCAAGACTCCTGCGTTTTTTTTTTTTTTTTTTTTTTGTTATACAAAAATTTAGTACATAGCACAAAATTCATTGAATTCTGGACTATTTTAGAAATTTTTGAGTACCTATAAGGACGTCATCTTTGTTGGATTAATTCTGGCCACTTGGCAACCGTTTGTAATCATCTTGAAATTATGGACAATTTGTGTTCAATGAAGTCAAAGAAGACTTGTACATTTATTGCAAAAGTTCGGGAATGGCATGCATATGTTAGAAGTATAATATATCGCTTAGAAGGTTGAAAACTGTCGAAAATTTGAGTTTCAACTTTCAACAATTTTTTGCTTACTAGGTTCGTTCATTTTTTTAAGCGCGTAAAATTATCTCTAAAACAAGCCGCTAAAGTTGAAAAATGGCTAAAAGACAGCGAAACTTTTAGTTTTTTTTTTTTCTGAAAACTAGGCCCTAATGAACTCCGCGCAGTATTTTGATTTAAGCCATATGTAAAATACCACGTAAATCAGAGGTGTAGTACCGGGTCGTCTTTAGCCTTGACGGGAAACGTGCAGTTACATGAAATTCCGGGCTTGGCCGAGAAAATCACGGTCACTTGACAACCCTGTTTGTAACAATCTTGGAATTGTGCAATCAAATTAGCAAAATAGCAGCACCATTTTGTAAGCCAGTGTTACTGTTTTCACATTATTACTGCCATATCTTAAGAACTATATAGTTGATAAATCAAAACCAGCTTATTTTTGAATTTTTGATTCGACTTCATAAGCTCTTTAAAAAATCTATAAAAATCAACAAAATCCATAAAATAAGAAAGAATTTCAAAAAATAAGTTCAAAGTCTGATAAGACAAGCGCATAAGAGGCCTACTAATGCCTTGGCCTGCGCCTTGGTAGAATGTTGACTGTATTGGGTATGGTAGGAAGTATAAGTGCCTATACCATATATATTTTGCTTCACTTTTACAATTTTACTGATAATGGCAAAACTTTTGTGCGTCAAATAAACAAAAAAAGCATTGCAAAAAAAAGCGCATTTTGTTGACTGACATTCCTGCGTGATTAAAGTGTTGCTTATTTTTATTTACTTAACTTTTTCCCTCTTTGGTTTTTTTCTTTGCCCGTTTTTGTGTTTACGCTTTTGCAGAAATTATAAATGTTTATCGTAAAAAATATTAAGTTTTTTTTTTGTTTTTTTGTTTTTATAACCAAAACATTTAACAAAATTATCGCACTCAGCAAAGCTCGCATAAGCTGCCTGCGTCTTGACTGCAACTGTGACTGTGCCGATTCGCCCCGCCTTGCGTTTTGTCACTACTGCTGCTGCAGACGCGTAGCGATGAAAGTTTGTTGCACTCCGTAAAATGCGTTGCTTTGCTTTACTTTGGAATTGTTTTTTTACTTCTTACTTTAAAGCAGAAAAAAAGAACAATTTTTTTTTTTTTTGCTTTTAATTTTTTGTAGTTTACTTAATGCCAGACTTTGCCTACCTCAATGCATTCTCGGTGGTTCTTCGCCAGCGCTGAGGGAAGGCCCGCAGTTTGACTGTTGCGATTTTCATGCGCATTTCTACTTCAGTCACTTGTTGCTGCCTTTATTTACTGAATTTATTAATTTATTTGTTGCTGACAATGTTTGTACAATGATTATTAAGTTTAAGTAGATTTTGTTTTTTTTCGAGTTAATATGGGTTTTTTCCAATTTTTGTCAACCACTTATTTTTATTTATATGTAGGTACTTTTTTTAGTTAGAAAAAAAAATTTTCCAATAATAATTGTCGATTAAAATTGGTTTCACTGTTTATCAGCAAAATTTCTTGATAAAATTATAAACATTTTTCTGTTGAAAATTAGATTTTATGATTTATTGAAGTTATTTCTAGGTAATAACTAATGCTACATGGATGTGTTGAACCAAATTTCTAAGCCTGATATTTTTCCTTTTTGCATAGATTTGTTGAGAACCGATGCAAAATGTGGAACGAAAAAAGGCCTAAATTGTACTGTACTGTACTGTACTGTACTGTACTGTACTGTACTGTACTGTACTGTACTGTACTGTACTGTACTGTACTGTACTGTACTGTACTGTACTGTACTGTACTGTACTGTACTGTACTGTACTGTACTGTACTGTACTGTACTGTACTGTACTGTACTGTACTGTACTGTACTGTACTGTACTGTACTGTACTGTACTGTACTGTACTGTACTGTACTGTACTTTAATGTACTGAACAGTAAGCTCAGTACTATTTTCTGTTCCGATGTACCAAAAGCTTTGGACCAACATACTCAGATTGTCAAACGTCTTATCGCAAAGGAAATTATAACGTTCGCTTCGTAGTACAAAGTATTTGCATAGGAGCTACTGTACAAATCTTACTTCTTTCTCAGCTCGCAGAATTTTTGGCTAATGTGCCAATTGCGCAGTGACTCGTTTAAACGTCTCAAGCCAAAACCAAAATAGACGAGACGAGACGTAACGAGTAAGTTCGAGTGTATGTAAACCAATGTTGATAGCCAAAATGAACCTACGTAATTGATCGAAAGTGAACGAAACATTTTGACGAAACGTAAGAGTTCCGTAAGAACCGAACTTCAAAACGTTGCTACTCGTAACAGCTTTTTCGGTTCGTTGGCTAGCGTAACATTTTGGGTTAAATGTCAAAACAGACGAAACGAGTGCAAACGTTCGTTCAATTGCTACCGTCTCGTCACGTCTATTTTGGTTAAGGCTTTATTATTAAAAGTTAGTCATCTCAATATCATGCAAATGAATCGCTTCGAGTTAATTAAGTACCTTTATTTGGTAATTTAACTCTGAATAGAATACCCAAAAAAGCATTTGTACGTTTGATGCTACTTATAACTCCTTGTGATTTATTTGATCTTTTTGACAAAGTTTTTCGGCACGTTTGGAGTTCTTGCAGTTCCGTACTTACAACTTTATGATGCAATTGACTGCTACCAGACAGTCAACATGACGATTGTATTTCATGGGAAGAAATACCGCACTGCAATCAAATACGCAACCTCTGCAATAGCATAAATCTTCGTCTGAAGCTAACTAAAGTTCAGTGTAGGCGCACTTGATAAGATCCCTGAACCCGTTTCGCAATTCTGAAGACCAAAAATGACAACAATGTTCTAATTTTCATTGATACCATATAGTATTTAGCGTCTCCGTCCCTGTCTCACCTAAGTATATTGATTACCTTAAGCTAAAATGGTACCTTAGAGCTTAGGTAATGTATGTAGATATCCAGGCAACTGCTTTTTACATTCAAGGAAACATGTTTTATTGCAAACTACACTTCTTTGCAAACGTTAGTCGCTGTTTTCATCCTTATTTTAAAGGTTTTATTTTTAAGAAAGTTTTAATTTCAGAATGATACGAGTAGCTATAGTTTTTTTCGACAGATTGACAGAATCATCCATTCATTTTAGAAATTCAGAAGCTGGTTGCTTTGTATTTTTGCTTATTACTACGCGCATCAATTTATTTAGGTTAACCTTTACTCGGTGTCCAGTTTCAAAGTTCAGAGAACCATTAGTTCAGAAGAATTTCCGACATCACTTACAATATATCGTAGCTATGTACCATATTAAATAAGCCTTTAGTCACATCATCGTCACGATTTTATTTTTGAAAAGTTCCGCAGCGGTGGGACATGATATCTTCCTGCGGTGCTTATGTGGCCACTTACTTTCAAATCAATATGATGATCAGGGCCAACTGATGATCTAAATGATGAACTTTGCCTTGTAAGTATGTTGTTGAAAACAATGTTTCTCATAGCAGTGGATGCGCCTAATATTTTGTTTGATTTTACTGATGTGACAGCTGTCGAGGAAAACTTTCGAAGAGAGATTGCTCCACATCTTTATCATGAGGCCAAAGAATACGAGAGTGCGATGTTCTGTTGAGCACATGCGTAATGCAAAATAGACGAGCCTGATTACCTGATGAGAAAATGTCGGCACACATGGAACGAGAGCACATATATTTCCCCAGCGTGCTATGGTGTAATATCGTTATATACTATCGGATTAAACATGAAGTATTTCTTACATCATTTAAACAAACTCATATACTTGGACGAACTTGAGTTGGTGATCTCGTTAAAAATCTAAGTATGATCAGAATTGTGGAATATTTTTTTTTCTCGAGGAAGGACAATGCCTATACGGTAGTGTTCGAATAGTCGATGAAGACTAATTATTCACTCTTTAAACAAGCGATTACGAGTTTATGCTGACTTACAGTGACGATAATATTTGCGTAGGTTTTGTTCGCAATGGAACCTTTCACGACGACGATTTGGGACATTACAACTATTTTATCTAAAAATACAGAGCAAAGTTCAGCGAAATAATAATGCAATGGAAGGACTTCCGTTATAAATCGGTTCAGCGCTACACTAACTTTCCCTGCTTTACCTTAGAGACTTTATAAAGCAAAACGCAGAACTTAGCCAGAGCATAAAGTCGTCATATAGTCCCAAATAAAATGTCTGCACATAGTCTTCAAGTTTGATATACTTATTATTCCCATTCTGCGGTGTTGTTGCCATACGTCCGTATATTGGCTCCAAACAAATCAACAGTTCCTTTTGCAATGTACCACAGTTTCTCAGCTCTTCCTTCTCCGCTCTTGCTCCTACGTTCTCCGCATAGTTTTGCATGCGTTGTTTCGTTCTGTAAATTTCGTCTGGCTATTGTTTTGCTCTTTTACGTTTTGGTTTCAGTTTCAGTTTCGGTTATGGTCAACGTCGGCGTCATCACCACCATCACCATCGCCAGCTTTGTCGTTATCAATGGTTCAATGAACGTGCGCCGTTTGACGACTACAACGACGACGACGCATCGTCCAAGTTTTCTTTGCATTGCTGTCACGTGACAAACGAACCGCACCGAAATCGAAATCGAAGTGACTGACGACGACCAACCAAAGCAACAGGAAAAATAAACAGCAAAACAAAATTTAAAGAAACAACGAGACGAAAACAACAACAACAAAAAAACGCACTCATTGCACGATGCCAATGACCAGAGTACAACGCAGATGAAGGACCTGCATCAGCCAAAAAATGTTTGGCCTTGGTCAGGGATTTGCGAATTCACATTCACGAGCGAACAGACGGCAATTGTACAAGCGTGTTAGTAGACGTTCGACTTTAATGGGATCATTTTTGAGTTTGTGTGCACGCTGTACATTTTACTGCAGTCCGCCAATCAGCCTCTATTTTAATGGCTTCTTGATTATTGCGCCAGAAATTAAATATTGAAGAAATAAAAAATTTTAATTTGTTTCGAAAAGATACTCAAATTCTTTTATATACCTTAGAAATCTTCAAGTCTCGTTGCTATTGTTGTGAGTTTATTGTAATATTTTGCTTCGGCATCATGAATTTTTTTGATCGAACGAGAAGTTGAACTGTAGTTCTTCGTAGTTCTTAAAGAAAGGTCAAGGCCAAGAACTAACTTACTACTCAACAAAATTTATAAGAAATGTTCGATATATAGGAAAGAGTTTAGCTTTTAGTGAGATAGTTCGATTACAAAGTTGCAACATATAAATAGCGTTGAGATAACCGGATCATACTGTCAACTATGAAATTGTATTAGAAATAGACTTCGAAGCTACCCATGTGTATGCAATAAATATCTACTAATAATCATTACATTTGACAATTGTTAACGACTTCAGGTAGTGCAGTGGACGACACCTCAATTCAACTTAAACTCTGCTGCTGAAATGCCAATGATTCAGCCTGTTTTCTGATTTCGTTGGCAATGCTCTACCAATCGGAGTTATCACTAATAAAGCTTATACTCTTTTACAGTGGAAACTGTACGCTGAGAAAACAATTTGTTTAAATATATCAAATTACTTAAGATACAAAGTAATTATATATTTGCTTGAGTCAAGCATAAAAAGCATCAACCAACATTTACTACTATTCGAACTAAATACAATCTGTTTGACTCAAATAAATATTTGATTGAGCTAAATCAAATATACATTTGTTATACTAATTTTTAATCAGTATGGGGTGGGTGATATCGGGACCGAAAGCTGAAAAGATTTTTTTTTTTTGAATTCAAAACTATGGCCCGTTATGCAAAATGTGGAAAATAGTTAAATTGATAATCCCTAGAAAACGTGATCAAGTTGTGCCGTCGTTGAGTCTTGCGACACTAGTTTATAGTAGTCAGACATAAACTGCTTACTAAATTTTTATAAATTGGTCCGAATATACATATTTTGTCTTATACTCTCCGTTTTTTTGATTACTCATATGCATACAGCTGTTTCAAAAACATTTCTTTTAATTTGACTATCAGCCATCAACTGCTTTTCTTCTTCAAAGTGCTATGAAATACAATTGAAAGTTTGTTGCCACTTATATTGAAAACAGTAAATCTTCCGAACTTTTTATTCTACTGGCTACCTCGGATGTCTTAGCAGTAGTTTGATATGCCAACTAAATTTTGGAGAACATTTCGAAGGTTGGAGGCCTCATTCCGTGAATAGCTTTATCAATATTTTTTACGTGTCTAAATCGATTTTCAAAGGCGACTAATCGCAGCATTGTAATTTTAAGAGAATTTACCAGGTGGCTCGCCCTTTTTAAGCAGCTAAGTGTATTTTTATTAGAGCTGAACAACAAAGTTTTCAAATCGTATAAAGAGTGATAGTTTCATCTAAGCAACGGGAAAGAATTAGTTATCAGTAGCAAAAAATCGTAAACTTAATTTTACATTTGAACTTAACTTCCCATACTAAGTACGACCACTTTCAACATGACATGGTTGATTACAGTGATGTTATGAATACATGTGCTTTTCTCAAATCTACTGACATTAAAAATAACGAGATATCAAACAATGAAATCCATAGGTTACACAGGTCTACGAGATTATGCTGTTGGCCAGATGTGGACCATTTCCAAAAGAATTTTTCGCGCTGAATCCGAATCCGGTCTCAGAAATGGTCTATCACGTCAGAGTTTCGATACATGTATATCCGTTTAAGTATTAAACAAAAATGGCATTTTTGTCTGCTTTCGAAGTTATGTACACTGCCCTCAGAAGCGAAAGGGGCGTGTCTCAAAAAAATGCGTTTCGAGATCATTGATGTATTGTTTATGTCAATTTGTTGAAATACCTGTAAAATTGAAATAGAGAAAATTCCCTTAGGGGATTTTTTATATATTTGAACTAACGTACCGTAATTTGGAGTAGTTCATTAGACGCGTAGTTTCTTAAGCGCCCGATGCCATACGAATCAAGAATATGCATTTTTTGAGATACGTCCCTTTTCTTCTCATTTCTTATAAAAAGCAACATTTAGTATCAGCCACCTTTTTTAGTTTTCAAATGGTCATTTATAATGTTTCCACGAAAAGTTAGAGCCATTTTAAGGTGACATGAATCTGAAACCATGGTTCCCTACTACCCAACAATCTTATAAGAACTTAAAACCATCAGACTCGATTTACAAAACTCACGATAAATACAGTTTAAGCAGTGAATTCTACTTTGACTATGATTAATATTCAATGCTTTTTTTAGAGCGATTTAAAACAAACAGTCCCTTTTTTCGAGTGAAATTAGAGTAGACTCTCTTAACACAAGTTCATGGAGCTAAGTACTTTTTGCAAGCCTTGTACTATTTTAAGTTCATATGGTTTTGGATTAAAGTTACCTTTATGTATGTATGTACTACTTCAAATGCCATTATTCAGCTTAAAAAAAGTCCTGGTAAAATGAATTAACCACTGGATTTTATGCTTATTTATTGGCCTTTTAAACCCCTTAGTTGGATTTTAAAAATAAAATAAAAATAATTTAAAAAAAATGAGAAATATTTTTTTTTATCGTTTTTTACAATTTTCGCCTAACAAAAATTTTTTTTTAAGTGCATTAAAAGCTTATAATATGCTTATACTTCGTGCCAAGTTTGATAATGGTACGCCCAGCCCTTTTGGAGCTAAACGACGCCATATTTTTTCCCGCTCTTTTAACATTTCTCTTCAGTAAAGTTTGCCATTTCATCATAGAAAGATATACGATCCAACAACGAGTCGAAACTATTAAAATTTACTACCGAAATTTGGAGTCAGTAGCCTCAACTTTAAGAGCGCTACGTCCAATTTATGGTCGTCATAATCGTCCTGTCAGATCAACAATTGAGCGTCTAGTGGAAAAGTTTGAATCCACAGGCACAGTACAAATTGTTCCCGTGCCAGTGAGACAAAGAAGTGCCCATAGTGTCGAGAATATTGCTGCCGCTAGCGCATTAATTGAGGAAGACCCTAATCAGTCTCTCATACGTCATCTCTGTGACGTCGTTGTGGCGAATTTTGCGAAAATATCTTGGCCTACATCCTTACAAGATCAAATTGACGCAAGAACTGAAGCCGCTTGACCACCAGAATCGTCGTATGTTCGTGAATTGGGCTGAGCAACAACTTGAAAATGATCCGGATTTTCATCGAAAAATCATCCTCAGCGATGAAGCTCATTTCTGGCTGAATGGCTTCGTCAATAAGCAAAATATGCGTTATTGGTTAGGCAGCAATCCACACGTACTCCATGAGTCAACATTGCATCCCAAAAAAATTACGGTTTGGTGCGGTTTATGGGCCGGCGGCGTCATTGGGCCGCACTTTTTCCGTGATGATCAAGACCGGCACGTTACTGTGAATGGGAATCGCTACCGCTCAATGATAACCGAATATTTTTGGCCCAATTTGGATGATATAAACTTGGACAATATGTGGTTCCAACAGGACGGCGCCACAAGCCACACAGCGAATGTCACAATCGATTTATTGAAAACCAAGTTTGGTGAACGTGTTATCTCACGAAATGGCCCAGTCAATTGGCCGCCTCGGTCGTGCGATTTGTCGCCGTTAGACTATTTCCTGTGAGGCTACGTCAAGTCTATGGTCTGTGCCAACAAGCCAGCGACGATTGATGAACTTCGTACGAATATCGAACGTGAAATTGCAGCAGTATCGGCCGATTTATGCTTGAAAACCGTCGAAAATTGGGTTCAGCGTCTGAACTTCTGCAGGCGTGCCCGTGGTGACCATGCAAAAGAAATTGAGTTCCATACATAATGGCATCGAATCAATTTCATTGATATCCCAAACCGTTTTTGTTTCATTTAAAAAAACTTTTGTAGCGCTCTTATTGAAAAACCCCTTATATGCACTGCAATGCCGAAACTCGAGTCGAGTCAGTTGATATTCATAAAAATAATAAGATATTCATAAAAATAACATGTTACTTTTATGAATATCAACTATATGTCCGAATTATATTTAAACTTTTCTAATAATTTTTTTTACTTTTGTCTTAAATAAAATAACAACATTTTAGTTTAATTTTTTGTGTTTTATTTTTGTTTTTATTGTGGTCAATAAGGAGGAAGAAATCACTCAAAAAAATAATTTATATGTCCGAAGATCGGCTGAACGGCTTAGCCTCGCTAAATATACATCACGATATCGAAATCAATCTGAAAAGAGTTTTAGACAAGTTTTTTCAATTACCTCGCATAATTAGCTACTTACGTAATGATAACTGAATATCGAATAATAACATAAGCACTTGTTTATATCGTCGCTCTCGGATAGAAAGCCCCTAACTCTTGTTTTTGCAATTTTACAGGAGGACGAAAAAACTGCATAAAAGCTTCAAAATCCCATATAAGGGTCTTTTTTCAATTGCGTGTAAGTCCGCTATGGTTTTAAATATCACGTCAAAATTTAGAGTGGACATGTATTTAAGGGTTATCTTTTAGGATCGACAAAAAAAGTAAATTTCGAAAAAAAATGAGTTAGGGGGTTTCTACCCGCGAGCGACGATATGTAAATATATATGTATTTAATTATAATTAAATGTTTATGTATGTTTATTTCGTTTCGAGAAAAACCACTTGGAGCACTTTTGATTCTCCTGAAGGTCCTTTTTGTCTAAGAAACTTGTTTTTTGCTCGTAAAGCCTTAACCAAAATAGACGTGACGAGACGGTAGAAATTGAACGAACGTTTGCACTCCTTTCGTCTGTTTTGACATTTAACCCAAAATGTTACGCTAGCCAACGAACCGAAAAAGCAGTTATGACGAGTAGCAACGTTTTGAAGTTCGGTTCTTACGGAACTTTTACGTCTCGTCAAAATGTTTCGTTCACTTTCGATCAATTACGTAGGTTCATTTTGGCTATCAACATTGGTTTACATACACTCGAACTTACTCGTTACGTCTCGTCTCGTCTATTTTGGTTTAGGCTTAACTTTTATTCCTTCACAGAATGGATATTCGAACTTAGTCGAAAAATAAAGACTGCGTTCTTGCAAAAAATTTGACGATAAAAAATTTTAAATAATTTCTCTATTATAGATAATATTCAGTCCCAAAATTCGATTTTTTCACATTTTTTATACGGATAACTTATTTTTGTAACGTTTTATTTTCTACTCAATAAACATTAATAATAAAAATCTTTTATCCCAAAAGTCTTTTGCAAATGTACTGAAAATGTATCTAATAAAAGTCGTGTGTTGTATTTTCTTACTTAACAAAGTCCCAATGTGCTGGAAAAAGTACAAATGTTTTAAAAATATCATCACTGTTTGCGTTTGACGCTGTTTCCCGCATGCCAGCAGCGACAACAACGCAACCCGTGTTCCTGACCTACACCAATGCTGATTATATTGGCGCGTTATGTATTCAAAATGTTGGCTGGCGTGACGCAAATAACCGAAATTTAACGATGTCGTCCAACGAGAGCCAAGTACGTACATACGTACATACATACATACATGTGTACAATGGAAAACCAAATATTGAGCTTGACGAAATTTTGTTCAAATTTGTTGCTTACATACATACATACAATGGTGTACAGCTAACATGTGTTGTTGTTGTTGCTGTTTTATTTTCGTTGCTGCTTTTCGGCTTCTGCCATGTATGCGATGTTGTTGCTGTTTTGTATTTAATTTTGCTGCTATCCCAAAAAGTGTGCGATAAGTAGGTTGCTTTTGTTGCTGGTTTTTTTCGTTTGTTTTCATTTGAAATTTTTTGGCAAATGAAGTGGTGAAATATCGCACGTGCTTTACATAAGTCCAATGAGTTCTCAAGATGGCTACATATTGTTTTTGGATTTCTGCGAAGCTGCGTAGTTAACTTACAATTGAGACCTTTAGTACGTATAGAAAAGAAGCTCAGCACCTCAAAAGATAAGAATTTGCTTACGAAATTTCAGAGGAACACTTATTTATAGTCTGAAATATGCTATGGCATAATCGCCATCCACACACATTCAACTTTTTCATACCGCCAAAAGACAAAAGCTCTAATTTCTGCATATATAAAAATGTGTCCGTATTGATTCAGAACCTTTCAAAATTTTTCAAAAAGTAAATTGAAAAATATTTTATTGCTAAAGGTGGTGCATTAATACCACTTTGAAGTAACCTTACAAGTGCTTATCAACGACACTATAACACCCTCCAACCACTTACTCCTGCAACGCCAACTTTACATGTGTGTATGTATGTATGCATGTTGATAGCTAAATTACCAAAAACACAAGCTTCACTACTGTCACTACCATGCATCCATTGCACCCTCCAGGGTATATTCGTGCGTTCATTGGACGATTTTGAGATACGCCACTACTGTCGCACAATGGACCATTTTGCTGCAACTGCTGGTAAAAACGAATTTTTGAGTAACTTGATTAAACAGATCTGATATATTCATATATGGGATGCAGAAATATTAAGAGCCAAGGATAATGAAATTTTTAACTTGTTTGAATATATGATTTCTGAGTTGAGCAAAGGTCTTCAGCGCCTTTAGCAAAATTATCTCAAAAAAAATTAAGCCTACAATTCACAAAGGTCTGGCTCATGGTAGAATTGCAATAGAATATCAATCCGATATTTATAGTTCATTTGGTTCAATACTCAGATAATGACAAAATTTGGAATTCTGACAAGTCGAAATAACGATGTTTCAAAATTCAGATTAACAATTTCAAAACTTTTTGTTTAACTCTACGGGAAAATGATTGAAGTTCAGGTTTTAATTATTTATCAAAACTCTTATCTGCATTTTCGTCTAAACTTAAACATATCAGAAATTTAAGTGATCCGAACATAAAATCGTTTGAATTTTAAATTATGTGAATTCCAAGTCATCCGAATTATAAACGTTTGAATAACGATTATTTGAATTCTGATTATCTGAATAACATTGCAGATCCTTATCAATTACACGGGCCAACATAGAAAAAGTTTTGGTCGGACAATCTTACCCACTTATTCTTGTGTACAAATCTTCACTGAGTTCGAAAAAAAAAAATTATCGAACCAATTCCCTTCAATCCTCCCCAATTTCTCATTTCCCTCACTCTTGTCACCAAAATATTTAGAAAATCCGATTTTCGTTTCTAAATATACATGTCCCTTGTAAAATTCTTGAGGAGAATTGGCACGGTAATTTTTTTTTTTCGAACTCAGCGAAGAATCTTACTCAAGAATAAGTGGGTTCGGTTTTTCGACCAATAATGTCAAAAATCTATTGCGTTGCATAATACTTGAACGCCCCCAAAGTTAGTTTTCAAAAACACAGAAAAGCACAGGGAAATTAACGAAATGTGCCACCGTAGAAGATATGAACATTTTTTGTCGATTACAAATATAAATTAACTAGATATCTTTATTCCTCAGCAGTAATAATTTTTACAATGAGAAAACTCAATATAAGCCACTGCGTGTCGTCTGTCTACCAATGCTTCTAACGAAATAACAGTAACAACAACAAACATCAGTGCATAAAGTAGCAACAATAACAACAACACCACCAAAAACAATACGGTCCCCAAATGAGTTTGAATAGCTTAAAAAATGAGTTAAATACAGCTCTCACATAAGCACACACACATACATAGATATTTATAAATATATTTATGCAATTAACCCAGTGGGAATATGCTGGATGATGTCATTAGTGATGATGAAGGATAACAAGGTACGACAAAATTCAGTTTTTTTTTTTTTTGTATACTGAATAAAACCTATCACACCGACTGCTTACCCTAAAAAATGTTGCACCCATCTAAAGTTTAAAAATAACTTCAATACCATCTCCTTAATCCAAATTTAAAGTTACAATATTTCTAGCAAAATCAAATAAAAATAAAAAGCGTCCGTACTGTAGAACCAGTAATGCATTCCATTGAATTTCAAGCTTGTTGAGCGGAATCAGGGGTCAACATGCATTTTTGACCACGGTGAATTCCTATAGACTTTTCAGTGCTGAAACCACATCTGGCTACAGAAGTTTTCTCGCGCGTCAAAACTCATTCTTAATTTGCCTGTAGAAATTGCCTTTATTGCCTATGTTGAAAATGCCTTTATTGCTATTTAGGATACTGGATCCCAGAGTTTTTCAAACGTTCATTCGCGAATTTTGATTAATAATTTTTTTTTTTAATTTGTTCGTAGATAGATTTTGGGTACGAAAGAATACAATTACTGAACTGAATTGGCAGAAAAATTAATATATCATGGTTTGTGCCAATGTTAAATTTTCGATCTTTTCGAAACTTTTCGCTGTAAAGGATTATTTCAAAATGTATCGACTTTTCAAAATTTCTCAACACAAACGACATTTCTTCGAATTTTGCAACATGACAGGTCGTTACGATTTGTATTGATTGAAAACTGTCAAAAAAGTTCACACACATCACTCCGTGATTCTTTATTCCATAAACATAATAAATAAATTTTGGTTTTAATGGCTTAAATAACGCACAGAGTCGGTGAACAGCAAAAATTCGATTGAGAGCCACTATCACAATTATATACATAGTATATATCATTTATTCTCAGTTACCCACTTTGGTCATGAAAAGCCAAAGTTTCTATTGGGGGCGGCAATCATATGAAACAGTAAAACAAGGTTTTTCTATGCTACGGAAGCGTCAAGTGGTTATGTATGTCGACTTGTCGTTTTTGTCGCTCAATTCATTTCGTCTGTCGTCACCAATGCACCGTAGACGTCTACAACATTTTCGGCTTTACTTTAACTACCATTCGCTTTCGCCTCCACCAACGTCATCATCATCATTATCGTCATTAACATCATCATCTGCTTAAACATTAACGTGTGTATGGCTTGACTGGCTCAGTTAACTGTCTGCGTCTGGGCCCGATTCTGGCACTCGGTCTGAATGCGAATATGTGTAGTTGTGTGGGGACCCCTAGCTGAAGTACAGTGGAGAGCTTCAAGTTCTTTTTTTTTCTTTTTTATTCATTTTCTATTCTCCATTTTTTCGTTACATTATGTTTTGGAGGACGTTAACCTCATTGGAGTTGAAGTTGGAGTTGGCAACATTTTGTGAAACAATTTTTTTTTTGTGAAAGTAAGTGTGCAGAGAACGTTAGAATTTTGTTGTGTTGGGTTGGTCGGGCGGTTGACTAGCTTATTTGCGGGCTTTCTGTCTGCTGGAAAGGTGCAAAGCGCTCAAAATTTGGGTACAGGGGTGGGTGGTGGAAACAGCTGGAGGGCTTTTGGTGCTTTCATATTTTTATGTTGCATACTTTTTTATTTTAACTGCTTATTTTACATGTATTTGTTAGTTGTTTTTTTCTTTGCTTTTGCCTCTATGTTTGTGTAGGTGCTCGTAAATGGAGTGTCGCTGTCTGTGGCTGATGCAGTTAATTGTTTTTAGGGGATTTCCCTAAGTTGTTGTTGTTGTTGCTGGTTGGTAAAGGGCTATATCATTTTTAAAACCATAGTATATATTAACTTTTTAATTTAATTTGGGTAAGAAAAACATAAAAGATTTTCATTAAATATTATACCTGATTACTATGACACAATTTCGAGCAATCGGTAAAGTCTTCCCAGACCAAGCAAATATTTGTTGTTTTACGTAAAAAACTTATGTTCAGACGTCATTCTCCTTTTGCATCTTTGAAGAACTTTAAGAACAAAATATTTACCATGTAATAGAAATATCTGTATTCTAGCCTTTTTCCGAAAACCTTAGCTTCACTCATATATTTTGCCACCAAAGTAGGACAGTTTAGACAGTCACGTTTAAGTCGCCTTTATCGCACCAGAAAGAATGTATGCAAGAAGTTGAAGGAGATTGTAAGTCAAAAAGGCACACATCTTCATGATTCCGAATTTCGGCAGCTACAGCAAAACTGCACCAACAACATGCAATGTTTGACATATCATGTAAGTGCGTTGCATGGCTCTTTTTCAAAAAAGTACCTTTGTCCCAAGTATTCTCTTCCACACAGTCGACCCCACGTAATCACATCCAGACAGTAAATACGATAGTGATGCTTGGATATTGGGTTGAACTTATGTGGGAGTGTGTCTGCAGCTTTGCATGATTACGAGTACTGCATAAGAAAGCAGCAAAAGCATTGCTTTACTGCAAATTAATGTGCGTAAAAGTAATTTAAGCACGCGTGCACTTCTATTTAGGACGGCCATTTTAACCCTCAAGAAATTAAGATATTGGCATATGGTGCGCCTATTCGAAGCGCAATCAACGATTTTTATTTGATACCCGAAACAATGCGAAAGATTAGCTTTAAGCGGGATCTATTTCCCGCCCGGACCAATAAGTAGCATTGAGCCCTGATTTCTGTGCACGTAAGTCTGTCCTAAAATCTTTCGGAACTTTCGAAGTATCACGTACTTAAAGAGTTACGTGTACTAGGTATAGAAGTCTGTCCCAATTCGTGAATCAGCACTGACAACTGTGTTGAAAAATGCTGTCCTTTAACTCCACATTCCGAAATTTCGGGGTTTTTTCTCGCCTTCTTCGGAGAAGTGGCAGCAAACTCCGTAACCAAGTAACTTTTTTTAGATATAAGATTATCATGACAGATATTCTTACCAGCTTACACCTTCATTAGAAGTCATCGACATATAAGCCTCGATAACAAGCAGGCATACAAAATAAATACTAACCTTAAGGACTTTCTTAACTACAGTTGAACTTCGATTATCCGTGACGGTTGGGACCGAGCTCATCCCGGATAATCGAAATTCCCAGATAATGGAATCACTATTTTATATTATTTCTTATCAATTTTTGAAGCCGTAAATACCTAATATGTATGCAAATTATTTTATTGCTTACAGCACCGTTTTACAAAAGTATCCAGTTTGAATATTCATTTAATGTTGTTTGTCTACTACGTTTAGTTTTTGTTCTTTCTCTTAGAAGATAGTCGTTAATCAAGTCATTTTTTTCTTTAATTGTAAGAATTTTTCTTTTTCTTGACGGCATTGTATAGAAAATATGTATGTGCAGCGAAAGTTAGTAGGCAGGCACAAAAGGGGATTCCCCGTATTATATCATCATTCTCTTTCTCCATTTTACTGTGCGTACTGTCGTATGAAAAACGAACAGAAACACAGAGAATAAAGCAGTTAGACTTTTCTCATCACTGATAATAGAGTCAATCACGGTTAATAGAAGCAAAATTAGCAACGTTGAAATTTTTAAAACTTCCCGGATAATAGATGTTCCCGGATAATCGAAGTTCAACTGTAACTAACTAAGGACTTCCATATGAAATCGATATTCGTAGATGCATTGTGGACATTTAACGAGAGCTTTTTTGTTTTCATTAACAAACAATATGTCGAACATTTAAAGTCTAATACTCAAATCAACAAAGTTAACACTTTAATTATGACAAATTGTCATAATCCGTCAGACGTACACCCAAGCGAATGCCAACAACAACCACACAACCGGTAGGTATGCGAGTGCATGCAAGTGTGCCACTTGTGGCACGCTGCAAATGTGCGCTTGATGACCCACTACTCCACACTCGTGTAAACTTGAACATGATGCCGATGCCACAAGGTGTTAGCAAGCAACATTAAATTAAATACAAGCACAAAAACAGGAGTAACACCAACAACTACCAAAATAAACAATTCAACAAATAGACATCAAAATAGCAACATCTAAACAGCCAGAGAGAGGCATTTGGTTTTGGCCCATAAAAACAACAACAAACAAAAAACAACTACACCAACAGCAGCCAAATGCATTAGAGATAGATGCCATGATAGTAATAGCATCAGCAACGACATGGGCAATTTGCATCGGAATAGACAACATACGATGTTGCACCCAACCAACGCATCGCATTAGTTGGCAGACAGTATGTGACCGGGTAAGGAAGATAGAACAGCAAGGATGAGGTTGCAAATGATTCTAAACCTGTAGCTGCAAAATGCGGCTGTGTCAGCTAAAAATACTACGCACACCAAACAACAGCCACACTAAGCGGCATCCAGCAATGCCAGTGCCAATGTCAGAATTAGGAATTTTAAAATTTCAATGCGTTTCAATGTCAGCGCGCGTGGCACCAAAAATAAAAGCGAAAATTCCATAAAACGCGTCAAAATGTGGATGGGGTAATGTTGCTATGGATATGACCGAAAGTGCAACTAACCGAACGAAGGTCGACCATGTTGTAGCTTCCCTACTTTCCGCCTTAATTTTTAGTGATTCACGCGTCGTACGTCCAGTTTATTTGTTAGTTCTGCTGATGTTGTCGTAAATGGGCTGTTACACTAGAGAACAAATTTCGCATTTGTACTGTAAGATATTGAAAAATATTTTCCCCAGCTTCAAGCCTTGTGAGAAAAATGCCTCATGACAAACAGTTTTATCCTTATTTTGATACAAAATTAATTAAAATAAAAGTTGGATGTTAAAAGTCAACACTTGAAAATATGCTCATCTTCACAAAAATCTAAGATATAAAAGAAAACTGAAATTTTGTTGACCCGTTTATTGTAATTGTTGCAATTGGCCTAATGCCAAACCAAAAATTTCAAATCAACAACCAAATGTATGGTGATGGTAGGGCGGAACGCCACAGCGCAGTGCAATGTGGATGCATTACCCCGACAGCATGCCTAGTGGAGAAGCGCACGAAATGTAACAGGCGATGGAGACATAGAACAGAAGTTGACTGAGAAGTCGACCAAGCTATGGACCGAATCAAATGAAAGTAAAAGTTTCACGACTTATGCCGCATCGTGTAATCCATCGACTCACCACATTTTGTTGTACGGGCCTTTATTCACAAGGTTAACATTTGGCCATTATTTCATTCATGCCCCAGCCCAACATGGACCAACTCTTGGCAATGCAGAGCAACAGACTGTTGTTGTTGTCGTTGTTGCTGCTGCTGTTGCCATTGAAATGAAATTGAAAATAATTCACTTTCATTCTCGGGGCTTTTTGGCGTGGCGTGTGCCATGTTTGTTTGTGTTTGTGTTTGTGCGGTATTGGCGGGCGGCACAACTTGGCAGCTCGCTGTTTGCCGGTATTGCCAATGTGAGTGAACTCATAAATTTGGCGGTCAATGTTATATTTTTTTAGTATCCGCTAATATGCTGCATGTACGGATGTTCGTATTTCTAATTTGTGTGGGATGCTTGAAGGCCTAAAATCACGCACGTTTCCATGTAGCAAAATTAATTTTTGGAAAACAAATTTTATTGCGTTTAGTTGGAATTCAACGTACGTGTGAATTTTAATTTTGTTTATGTCTATTATGACTTTGGATTGCAGTTTTGGCATTTAAATTTCAATTGATGGCAATTTGTAGAAATTTGTTAGTTAATTTGTGCTGCTGAAATTAATGGAGTGCAGTTTACTGAGTTCATTTAATTTGAAAGTTTTAGTTTTTTTACTCTACACTTGAACATATATCGTCATATGTTATCATTCTGCTCAGTGCTATTATACTTTTTTTCTAGCTCTCCGAGTTTAGTTTCAATAGATTTCTTATTTTCCTCAAGTGAGCGTTCCACAGCACTTGTTTAGTTCAACATGTTCAAGGCATATTCCATATGATATGGTAAGACATGCGGTTGACTATTTTAAATTAAATATGATACGTAATTTTTCTGTTTCAAAAAAATTAAGAAGCTATAAAATCAATTACAAATAAGGTGGAAAAATATATTATACTGGTCAGTGCCTCATTCAAAAAAAAGTCTTTCTTGCAAAAGGAAATACCTTCAAGGGAAGAAAGAGGGTCTGTAGCGTATAGACACAAGCTCAAACCACAATATACTGCAAATCGACTAATAATATTGCTGCTATTCAAGAGAGAGCTCAAAGCAATCCATCACCGTGCTCAGGTAACTGTCACTGCAGAAAAATATCGTGATTGAACACTTTTTGACGCCAGAACTGCATACTTTGGCTTGTTTAAAATGTGACTCTAACAAAATGGTGCCACATCGCATAAAGCCAGAATTACTATAAAACCTCGAGACCTCTTTCCACAAAAAGTTATCTCAAAAAATGCTGCGATATCTGAAGATCAAGACTTATGCAAACAAACCAAAAATCCTTGACCAACTCAAACCAAATATTCGAAATAAAATTAATGAAATACTGTGAAATCTGTTAAAATATAATATAAACAGTGCTTAAAAGAGGCCGCACTTGATGCTAACAGGGGTGGACATTTATATAATATTTTAATCCATACATTTAACGAAAATTTATAATCAAACAGGGTAGTGTGCCTTCCCGGTGGACACCCTGTACTTAGGGACTTACATAAAATTTCACTAGATCTTACATTTTGTGCACTAATTGATGAAGGATCGAAAACAAAGAAAAAATTTAAAAATATCGAAAAACATCGATAGCAGTTTCGAATAAAATCGTAAAAGTCAAACCATTGGTAAAGAATGCCATCGAAAAACATCAATTCAGTCAGAATATATCAAAAAAGTATTGAAGAATGTCGAATAGTATCAAAAAAGTCAATAAGCTCCGACTATTTTTGAAAAACATCGAAGAAGTAATTATGTCAAGGTTAAAGAGTAACGAAAAATTTGGTAGGCTACCAAAAGATTAACGAAAAAGTTTGTATAAATCAGAAAACAATCAAAGAAGTTGATAGAATTTAAAAAAAAAAAGTCTATAAAATGCAATAAAAATCTTAAAATCGATGCAAGACGAGTATTAGAGAGCATCAAAACATTCGATAAAAGTCATTGAACACTGAAAGGATGTACAAATGTCGAAAAGTATCGAATAAAAGTCAAAATGTTTTGAAAAAGTTGATCAAAGCCAGAAAGTATTGAAATATATGGAAGAAATTTAGTCAAGAAATATTGAATCGTATCAAAAGCATCAAAAAAAATCATAGACGATAACTATCGATAAAGTTTGAAACGGTCAGAAAAAATCAAAACTCAGCAAAAAATGCAATTGATATACGAGTAAGTCGTAAAACTCGTCTATAAAACTTAAAAAAAAATTTAAAAAATTCGGAAGGGGAAAATAAATATCAAAAACATCGAAAAGTTGGAAATCGAATAATTTTTTAGTTCTATATTGCATGGTTTCTGGGGTTTTCTTTCGAGCTTAAGAGCGATCCGAGTTCAATCGTAATCTGATCAACTCTAATCTATACATGTTTTTTCTACACACAGAGGAAATATTTTAAAGCAAACCACGAAATACAGCCTAGTCAGTTCAATTCGTCGCATTGATAACAACCTCGAAACTTCAACTCTTACCACTCAGATTGGAATGATCTGCACTTGCTTTAATGTAAATTGGAATTGTCGCCCAGTTTTTCATAATCGCAGCTCGCTTATGCAGTTCAAATTCAAGAGTTTGCTAGAGAAGAAAATGAATTCGTGCCTAAGCTGAAAGTAAGCGATGTTTATTTTCATCTAAACAGAATCATAAACAAACAAATCTGCATAATATGGGTCGGTTATTCTCGTAATCCAAGGATTGCATCATATAAAATGTGCAGAACGGTGCTTAGAGGAGCGCTAGAATTCTCCAAAATGATGAAGGCGCCGCGGTAGCTGTAAATGGAGAAAACTTTTTGTGGCGATTGTTTCTGAAATTTGTTAAAACACGTATGTATATAAAAAGCTTGTCAAATCAAGTCCTTAAAGAGGTGGTTGCATGTTTTTTTTTGTTTTTTTATAAGCATACGTCTTCATGTCGGTATATGCTATCCATAACTTACTTATCTTTCCCAAACTAAATTTCAAGTTTCACCGGAAATTCCGTTAAAAATTCCTTTAATTAATATAGCCGCTAGGGCAATTTTACTACAAAAATTTGATAATAACAAACCATCAGATGAAGTTAATGCTAAAGTTCAATAGATGCCATATTGACGTTGTGCTGAAAAAGCAAAGGAAATTGCGAATAGAGATGGATGAACTGACAAGTTTAAGGTCTCGAAAATATTTACAGACACACAAGCCTGCGAACATACATGTGTATGTATATATGTATGGAACTGACAGCCAGATAGATCGACAGACATGCATGCCAAAAGACTTATAAATGCAAGCATGCATTGCATATGGATAAAATTAAAAATGAAAAAAATACCAAATAAAAATCGAACATTAAACAGATCATTCGAAAACATGTTAAAGAATCAAAAGAGTGAGAAAAAAATACAGATTTTTTCCAGAGACAAACTGCCTGAAGGGGGTATGCAAAACGAAAAGTCAATAGTGCAGAAACGCAATGAAATTCTTCAAAGTTATGAGCAGAAGCACAATAAAACCTAGAAAATAACAATTTTTTGCATGCAGCTGAAACGAAATCTTTGCACAAATTCAAATTAAAATCAGAGTAAAATTCTAAACGAAATATGATGACTATGATGGTGATGACGACGACGTCAAATAGCTGCGCGCCAGCCACAGGTTTACTCCGTACGAATTCGTATTGGTTATGAAATGCAAAAAAAAATTAAAAAAGGAAAAAAAAGACTGCAAAAATACCATATACAGTACGAGTGTATGGCAAAAAATGTATCGAATGAAAACAACTGCAAACTGTTTTTCAGCTTCAGCCGCCGCTGCTGCAGTTGCCAGCCACCACAGCCACAAATGCAAAAACGCACTTGAAATCTGAAATCGTTGGAAATCGGAAACTTCAAAAGTCAAATAACAACAAAAAAAAAAAATATAGCAAAAACAACAAAAGGAAAGACAGAGGGAAAAAGTATTAAAATAATAATATTGTAATAATAATAAGTTTAGAACATGCAGCGATGCACCGATGCAGCCAAGTCAGCCCAGGTTGGTATTAATCAGGTACGAGTTTGAGTCAAGAAAGAACAACTATGAAAATAATTAAATTATGCCTCAAACAGCTTCAATGGCTGGCTGTCCATATTTATGTGGTTTAAATGTGTTAGGGCATTTGGTTGTCGTTGTTGTTGCTCTCGTTGTATTTGTGTGAACTTTGTAGCTGTCAAATTGGCTGTCATTAAATTGTCACATGATGTTGAGCGCAACGATGTGTAAGAGAGATGTTGCGAAACCTTACAAGCATCATTCTGCATATGTTATATCGTAGAACTGTAAGAGAGAGAGATAAATCAATGACCTTAACATAGAAGAAGTAATAATCGTACTTTAAGTTTTATGTAAAATCGGTACAATTTATTTTGTATACCAAAAAGTGATTAGTTTTGAAGGTAATAATATTTTAAATTTGATTTGTGGAACTATTAAACAGCTCTGCAAAAAAAAGCAAAAGCTTCAGAGTTCTAAGTTCACTTTCTCAGACAATTTCGGCACACGGATTCCGACAGGGAATCCCTTTGGAGATAACGATCTAATGAACCCAGATTCAAAGTTATAGAAACTAAAAAAAAACTCAGTAGTTTCATAATTTCCAAAATTCTCGATGAATGGTTAGCTTCGCATTGGCATATCAAACAAATACAAAAGACTAAACATCAAAATAATAGGGATGTTGGAACGCAGATGAAACTGTTTAGTATAAGTTCTAGTGAAAATTTTATATAGTCCCAAAGTTACTAATGAATAGAACTGATCAACTGATAGAGAAATAATATTGTGTGTTGGCTTCCAAAGCACTGATAACTTTCGATTTATCCCACCTCGATTTTATGTTTTTACTCTTGCTGAAATTGTATGTACTGATTCAAGCAACACCAAGTCCCAGTATTAATATTTATTGTTGATATATCACACAACTGGAACTAGACTTACCAAAATTAGCACTTTAGGGTCAACAACAGAAAAAACATTCAATTGAGATACGACTATTCAAATATTATGAGTTCATATCCTACTTTATAGTTGATATATGATTTGAGAAAAACTCTTTGAGATATTGGATTAAAAATCGCTTAATGGCTTTACATACTGCAGCATGGACAGTATTTTAAATATAAAGCGGAAATCAATAATCAGAAACAGCATTTCTAGGAATTTTTAGGATCCTACATTGAAAGGAAAAATAACTGACAAAGGTTTTGCATTGAAATTTTAAGACTCTTTCGGGTCTACATAGACTGATCTTTAGGTCTAATCAAAATTTATGTTTGCAACTGACTGCCACTCCTACCTGTGCCTGTGTTGTACTTAATTGAAAGCTTAATATAATATTTTTAGATTTTGTTAAGTGAATAATTTTAACGGAGTAATAACCGAATCGATCGAGTCAATACAATTCGATAGATTTTAAAAAATACGCAAAAAGTTGAAAAAATTTTGAGAAAGTTAATAAAAGTCGAAAAGATAGCATGTTGTTACAACAGCATCATAAATCATGGGTTAACTTTTCAAACAAATTCAGTTTCGAGCTCACCAGTTTGGCCTGAGAAACGATTTGACTGAATATAGCAAATTATATTTGACATAGAGCAATTAAATATTTGTTTGAGTTAAACCTACAAAATCTTATTCAAGATTTGCCACTATTCATTCGAAATAAAATATATTTGATATAGATATTTGATTCCTACATATCAAATATAAATTTGTTACATGCAAATATATGGATTTCTCTGTGTACGGTAGATACACTTGAGGCGTTACCTTCGCCTCCGCAAGTTTAGTCGGCTATTCAATTTTAATGTTAACCAACAATGGTTTTGATGTTCAGAACTGACTCACTAACTTCCCAATTTTTCAATTATTGGTTGAAGAACCATGGCTGTAGCTTTTAACAACACCCTACGTAGACTTTTGTAGATGGTAACTGTCTTTGGAATCCAACTCCCAAGCACACCTCTTCTATCCTATTATCATCAAAAACCAGCAACCTGAAAAACTCTGTTGGCAGCAAGATCAATTTTCATCCACACTCAGAAAATAAATTTGGTAGATGTAACCAGATTTTTACCAAATCTCAGGTTAAAATTTTCTAACCTGGTGGCTAATGTTGTTGAGCCTGGGAATCAGGTTAACCATAAAATTTTCTCAAAGAACGAAACCGAATATTTTTTTGTTTTTTTTTATCGTATTCCCCTCCCCCTTATTACATTGCTTATTAATTGGAACTTAATTTATTTATATTGCACTTTAAAAACGTCAAAGAAAATTTTAATTTTTATGTGTCACCGACGAGATTCGAACCCAGGCCTCCTACGTTATGTCACTGTTCAGAGGCAATATGTGCGCGCCAACCAACTGAACTACTCTTATTAATATATTGCGTGAATCTAAAAGCATATAAGTATTGCGCATGTAACAACACAGAATGCCTAGGTTCGAAACCCACTGGATGCAAGAAATAAATGTTTTTTTTTTTAATTAAACATAATTCCATAGAAAAATTTATCAGGTTAATGTGTTACCTGACGCAGGTTAGACATTTTTTTGTAAGTGCATTTCCAATATTCTTGGTGTTCTTTTAATGACCGCAAACCTTGTCAATCTCGTTAAAGGAAACTCCTGGGTTGTTGTGAACTTTTTGCTTTTTATCAATTGGTAACTTTTCAGGAATCTTTTACATTTCATAGAATTTCGGCATAACGACCAATATTAATAAATTTTTTTTAGTATTTCTTTAACTGAACTGAATATGCATAGCGATAGACGGAACCAAAGCGGCCAGAATTTCTAGTTGCAGGCGGACTATCTAAGTGTGCCTTCTTTGAGGAACGCAAATAATTTCCCACGATACATAAATATGCCCTACTACTGCGAGGGAAGTTACAGGAGAGGAACTGTTAGGTATTTTTAAAGAAGAAACTTTTACAGCCGGCACTACTGAAGTAGCGGCTAGCGAAGAGCTGCTATGGCCCGAACTGAAAACACTTTTAAGTGATCTGAACTCCTTTTACAATTTGAAATTTGTCATTTCAATGCCAAAGCTTATTTACGCCTTTGCCAGAAGTAACGCTTAAGACCCGCTTTAGTGATTATCTGGCTGAAGTTTTGTTAATGTCCCTATTCCTTTGCCTTTTTGTCCAATGAGTACGTCGCAAATGAGGTCAGCCCATTCAGCGGTTAAGTTGTTTAATGCCGAAGATTGTCAGGTTGCTATTTTAATGACTGGATCCTCCAGCTTGACAGATCATCGGCAGGGCACGCATAACACCTTCATGCAGCTAAGCTCATTATTGCTTGTTAAACTTATGACTAGCAAGTACTTCCCTAGCCAGAGTACATAGAAGTACCCATTAATACATACCATATACTCGCACGTTTTAATATTCATACATACACACATACACATGCTGAACTTTTGACGGTTGCATTTAATGAGCAAATATTGACAATTTTGACAAAGAAAACGAATTAATAAATTAAATTATAGTCGTTTTAAGCGCAAAAACCACTTGCGTAAATGAAACAAGACGAGAAAAACAAAACAACAGAATTTTTTCTATAACTACACATACAACTCTTCAGCGCTCCCTTCTAAAATAAAAGGCGGCATACAACATTAACCCTTGCACTACTTACCCACAGCCAGTTTTTTGCACTCATTAAGCTGCCCCAGAAGCATACACAGCTGGCTGGCAGGCAGGCAGGCAGGCCGGCAGTAGACCCCAATGGAAAACCGAAAAACACACAAAACTTCACTTTTGTCAAAAGACAGTGATGGCGTCGAACGGCAGGAGGGGCCAAGTGTAGATTTTGTGGTAGCGTGAGTCAAAGTCAAAATAAGCATGACAAAAATGAAAGAAGCAGAAGCAAAGCCAGCAGAGTCGGAGTCAAAAGAAGCAGAAGAAGCACAAAATATACAATTTGCGCACATTACACACATTGACACACACATGTACACTTATTTGTATAAAATTTAACATACGCAAACACCACATGCACAATGAATTGTTTGTTTAATGGACGGGACGGGACCAAAACGAACCGAGAACCGAATGGCATGAGAAGGTCACTGAACCTGTCCCAATGCATTTTTGGTTGACGTAGGTTAGGGACGACAATGACGGCGGCGACAGCAACAGCGACACAACGCACAAACGACGAATTGCAAATTACGACGAATAACGAATAAATATTTATCACACAGGCACACACGAAAAAAAATAGCAACAACAAGAGCAAAACACAAAAACAATAACTCGAATTGTTCAGAAAAGAATAGGGACAGAAAACAAAATAAAAACAAAAAAAAAACATTAAGTAGCGAGAGTGAGACAAGCAACAAAAGGCGATAACAACAAATATACAGCAGCAGCAATTTTGTTTTGGCGTGGTGGTCACCGCGGCTAATGACCTGATGAGATAAATAAAAGTTGGCAAAATTTGTCATTAATTGCGATCATAAAATGGCCAGTGTTTGAGTTATGGATGCGACAGACAGATGGAATTTATAATAACATTGGAGCTCTATGTCTTTGCATTGAGTGTAGCTAGAGAAATAATAAGAGTTGTCAAGCGTTCAGTTTTCGATCAGTTTTGACGTAATTTTTTTCTGGGAAGCAAATTTTTCGACAGTTACTTAAAGTAAATAATTACACTCCGGCAATTACGAACGAGCATCTAAAATTTTCTGAAATATTGGGAGCTAACGATGTCCACCAAATAAATCTGAGCTCCAATAGTACTAACTCATAACCAGCGGTTCCCACTACCACAAGCAACGATAAACATGTATTGATAATTCTGTATACGTGCACGGTTTTTTACGCTCTTTGTCGCTATTTTACCCTCTTTAAGCGTCTCAACGATCTCATTTTTACGCTCTTTGAGCGCCTGCTCGTTCTCTGGGCAGCACCGCTCATAACCAGAGCTGGGCACCACCACACGTGTTCCTCTTCAATGTTCTTCAATGCATGTGTAGTTGTGCTTTGTTCGCTTTTCAAAGCAAACTGAATTAATTTTTGCGCTCTCTGCTTTATATACGTATATGAAAAGTTATTCTCTTTCTGCCTCAGTCGCGCGCGCGGTACGTTTTCCCTATGCCTATAGTAGTATATCATTTTCAGCATGTTAGATGGTTATTAAAGTGCTTTTTAGTTTGCAAGAGGTCAGCAACCCAAATAATTACCAATTCAATGGGATATACTCTGCGGTAATCAAAGTTATGGGAGAGCATAACAAACTTTCATCTTGTGAATTGTCTGGAGTGTAACTATTTACTTAGTGATTGTAAATACGGTTTCCACGTTATTTTAGGAAACACATTTATCTTATATTTTTAACCATTCAAGTTAGGGAGATTATTCAAATTCCCGAATGAGCTATAATATACATATCTGCCCTAATTTCAGTGGCAGACTATGGTAAGGCTAGATGGGGCTATATCCACAGGCCCGTACTCAAGGGGGACAACAAGTAACAAGTAGTAGCTCCTCACGGAGCATAGACCCTTCACGAAACCCATCCAACGTGCACAATCAATAGCGAGTGCCTTCAATTCTCTCCAACATTTCCCCGATTCACGTATTTCTTGCTCTAGAGAACATTTCCACAATGTTTTCTGCTATCCTGAGGGTTCCATTCTAATCAGTGCTGCCCAGAGAACGAGCAGGCGCTCAAAGAGCGTAAAAATGAGAACAATCAGGCGCTTAGAGAGCGTAAAAAAGCAACATGTCTACAGAATTGATAAAGAAATCATCAACACATGCTTATCGTGATATCGTTTGCTTGTAGTAGTGGGTACCACTGATTCTAATGCTTTCCGGTAGACTTTAATTGGTGATTTCCGTAACGTACGCAAAATTCATTTCCATCTTCATCATTGTTGGATCTTGACGGCATCTGGTAAGCAGTTTGACATTGGAAATGATCTTAGACCACTGAATTTTCAGAATTCGGCAAAAATAATTGTTGTTGAACAGCAAGGTGCTGTTTGTTAACCAGGTTTCACAGTCGTACAAGAGCACTGGCTTCACGTTTGAGGTGCCATTATGCTACCCAAGTAAGTAAATTTATCCACTTTTTCTATGCTGGATTCATCTATTATGATGCTGCTGGTTGGGCTGATAAATATGCTTTAAATTTTATTAATGTTGATTTTCAAACCAACTTCTTCCGAAGAAGATTTGAAGGCATTGAGTTTTTTTGGTGGCGAGGAGTCATATGTCATCGGCATGAATGAGGTCTTCCAGATTCTCGCTAAAAGTTCATTGAATGACGCTATTTGTAGTGTCTAGAGCTCTGCTGATGACATCTTCAACTACCATAAACATGATTAGTGACAGCAAACATAGTGCTCACCTGAGACGGACTCAAAAGGGTTAGAAAGTTGTCCGCTATGTAATATTTGAAACCTTCGTATTGAGCCTTGATGAGATTAATGATCTTGGGTGGTGCACATAAAATTTCAGTAGTCGATAAAAGATGTAGATATAACAAATCAACGATAATTCGAAGAGTATTAATTTGATCAATACACGACCTGTTTGGGCAAAACCCTACCTGTGGTTTTCGGATAAGTTGTTTTGCTGCTGCGCTGACTCTGGCAAGGAGTTTTTTTTTGTCAAGACATTGGATGGAATTGATAGGATCATGGTGCCTCTGTAGTTCTGGCCCATGCCAGTCAATACTTATCGTCTCCTTTTTTTGGAAATAATATATTTGCAATTAGTTTAAGATTGGACAAGGGTGTTCTGGTGTTTTCAAGAGAAACTATACAAGATAACTTTGTTTTTTTTTTTTGGTCACATCGTTAATAAGTACGCATAAAAAAAGCATTTTGAATAACAAAGTTTTTCCAATGCTTTATTAATTATTATTATACTTTATAGCAGTGGTGGGCATGGAAATCTAACAAAAGGGTGAAACAACAACAAATTAAATTTTAAAGTTTTTTGCTGACATTTCCAAATTCGCAAAGATCACAAAAAAAAAAAAAACAAATTGCACTGCAAACAAAAACAATTGCAACATTCGTCAAGACACCTTTGTGTACTGTTTTGATTTCATTTGAGCTCAACGCTGTGCTTCGATAGCGTTGAAATTCTGCGAATTTTTTTTCGCTTGCTTGTGCGTCGAATAACGGTTCGGGCAATGATTGCAGATAGGGACACTACGTGCCCACCACTGCTCTATAGGATAATTATGCCATTGATATTCAAAATCTCGCATCTGGATATTTTTCAAACACGGAAAATTAAAAAATATCCACTATAAGTTAAAAAAAAATGCATCCCATCGTTTGCACATTATCTGACTAGACTTAAAATTTGGTAAGTAAAGAACAGATTTGTAGAAAAAAAATTTAAGAAACTTGTACATTGTGAAATTTATAATTTCCTTTTAAAACTCAAAAATTTCATGCAATATCGTTTTAAAAAACTGTTCGTTTTTTTATGAAAATTACGCGTAAAAACAAAAATCTTAAAACAAAAACAAGCAATTTAGCTGATTGTTTGAGAAGTTATGAGCATTTAAAAAAAACTATACAAAACATACATAAGTCTCAAAATATGAATAACTCTTAAGTAGCTTGATTAAATAAATGTTAAGAAAATATTTCAGCCAGTACTAAAAGAAAAAAAAAATTAAAAAAGAGAAGATACAAAAGCAAAATGGTCGATTTGGCGTGGAATACCCCATATATGTGTATTGTATTCACGTCACTCTCAGAAAAAAATGTCTAACCTGCGTAAGGTAACACATTAACCTGATAAATTGTTCTATGGAATTATGCAGAATTAAAAAAACATTTCTTCCTTGCATCCAGTGGGCTTCGAACCTAGGTATTCTGTGTTGTTACATGCGCAGTAGGTACTTAAATCGTCACCTCAGAGTGTAAGTGTCCTATCAGCAAAAACATGAAACTGAGAAAACAGCGTTTTAAAGTTATTTACTCTGCGATTTGTTATTTAAGGATTATTAATGTTTTTTTTATTATTTTGCCTCTGTGTAATTGTCTATACGGTATTTGAAAAAAAATTTATTCAAACTTAACTTTGATTTTTCTGTAATTAAAACTATCCGGATTTGTATGAGTTTGGACATTTGCATTCTGAAACTCCATGTAAAAGGTAAATTACGTTTGATCCAAAACACACAAAAAGTCTTCTTTTTTTATTCGTGATCATGTTTGATGGGGGGCATAGGAAAATGGGTATGTAGAAAAATCTATTTTTAAGTGTTTTGGCTGAACCGTTACGTCACGCGTAGTACTAACTTTCACGGCACGCTCATGCTAGTGATATATTTTAGACCAAAACTTCTAAACTACTGAGCCTATTTTGACAAACGAAATATCGTGGTTTTCATATTATCAAGAAGAGTATAATAAAGCTACTAGTACTTCAAAAATCTGTTCACAGAGGGCGCTGTATTAAAAAAATAAAATATAATAATTTTACATATAATTTTAGTCACATAATTGAATAAGTCACAAGTCATCAATTGGTGCAATAATTTTTTTTTTCATCAAATGAGGCCTAAGCAAATATAAGAAAGTACCATTCGTACTTCAAAATCCATTTTCGGCCTTTTTGCAACGATTGGTGCCAGAAATTGTTTGTCTTTAAACGAGGCCAAATTACCGCCTTTCTTACAAAAGTCCATTTTCACTTTTGACCTGAGAGCGATTGTTTACTATCTAATGTTACTTCAAAGACAAAAAAAGCAGTTAGGACATTTGCACACCGAGATTCTATTTTGAAAGCTGCAGTTAGGACATAACGCATACTGAGATCTTTGGAACGGGAAGACGTAGCCAAATTTCGATAACAACAAACGGAAGAGTGTATTTTCTTAAGTTGGCGTGTTAAAAAAACTTTTTAAAAAAAAAGCGATAGGAAACTTACACTCTGAGGTGACGATATGCTTTTAGTTTCACGTTGGTTAAGATGTGCGCGCCTCTGAACAGTGACATAACGTAGGAGACCTAGGTTCAAATCTCGTCGGTGACAAATATCAATATGAATTCTCTTTGAATTTTTTAAAATGCAACATAAATAAATTATGTTCCAATTAATAAACAAAGTAATAAGAGAGAAGGGCGAATACGATAAAAAAACAAAATCAGTTTCGAGGAAACTTTGTGGTTAACCTGATTCCCAGGTAGGTTAGTCTCAACAACATGAGCCACCAGGTTAAAAAATTCTAACCTGAGATTTGGTAAAAATTTTTCTTTCTATCTATCTTTCTTTCTTTCATTTGCTTATGCAGAGATTTCTAATGCATAAAAAATATTATAATGGGTGCTAAAAATATGTGCAGTGTCAAAACTAATTTATCAACACAAGCGTCATGACGTCATAAGAGGCTTTGCCCTAGGCATATCACACTTCACCAATACATATAACATGCACCTAAGAGTTTTCCCCTCAGAAACACCCCAACTCATCAGGCTTCATTGTCAAAAGTTGTTGAGAAGCAGCTCAAGTGACATTGAAAGCCTTTGAAAGCATTTTCCTAGACAAAATTTTATGCTTTCACACAAAAAAAAACAGAAAAAAGGTGAAACAAACAAAATAAAATGAACAAAATTTCTGGTTAAATCAGTCTGTGTTAATGTTAGGCATGAAGCCTTATAAGTTCGTTTGTTAGTTAGGTGAGATAGAAAAGGATGTTAGAAGTGAAAACTAAACTAAAGTTTTGTCTAGTTTGTAAAAAAAAGAAATTTTTACTGATTCATTTTTAAAATTTTTATTGTAAAGCAATTAGTTTTGAAAGTAAGCTAAATAAAAAATCCAAATGCATCTTTTTTTCTTTGCAGAATCTACTTTATTTAATAAAAATACAAAATTGCTAAATAAAATCCTATTCCTAAGAACCTATACTGCCGTACTAAGCGAAAAAGACGTATCTCAAAAAAAAATATCCGAGATTCTTATGGCATCGGATAGTTTAAGAAATTACGCGTCTAATGAAATACTCCAAATGTCGGCATCTTAGTTCAATCAAATAAAAAATCGACTAAGAAAATTTCCTCTATTTCAATTTTACAGGTATTTCAACAAATTGACATAAACAAAACATCAATTATCTCGAAATGAATTTTTTTGAGATACGTCTTTTTCGCTTAGTACGGCAGTATAGTGCATAAATATATTTTAGCGACATCGATTAGCCTAAACTTACAGCTCTCGTATCCATAATTTTTTAAGCAATTGATTCACAACGCCTACAACTTTACGCTAGTGGTTAAAACAAAAGGTTCAACGACTATTTATAAAATGCAAATTCCACATTTGGTTGCAGTTCCGTTCGGTCTACGTTTAGAATTTAAAAAAAAATAAAAAATACAAAAACAAAACGTGGTACCTACCTATACAAAAATTATTTTGTTGGTTGAGTTAACACTTTGTCGCGATGGCAATGACATCAGTGAATGTATGCATACATATGTGTATGTGTAGTTGATTTACAAATGTGTGTTGGTTTGTTATTTTTTGTAATTTGAGAACCTTTTGGCAGAAAACAGAAACGTCAAAATTCAAAAGCTGCAACCGACCGACCGACCGACAGAAAGTCTTCGGGGGCTTCTTTCATTATCATAGGCTCCCTCTTGCTTGCATTGAGTAAGCAAGAACGAGCGGCTCATTACATGATGTAGTTTTTTTCCTGAGCATTTTTAGTTTTTTTTTTTTGCAATAGAGCGAACGACAACGAAACCTGATGAATTGGGAAGTAATTCCTTTGACATCGTTCTAAAGAGCAACGTGAAAACACGTACGAAAAAAAACCTTAAAAATACGTATGGAATATACCGACAAATGACAGTCGACCAGCCAAGGCTTTGAACGTTTTTGCTTCAGAGTTTCTTATTTTCTTTTTTTCTATTCTATTGTTTTACTGGTATTCGATATGATTTTTAAAAAAAAAAGAAGAAAAAACCTCTTGCAAAAATATGACAAAAAATTAACCAAAACAAAATAAAAAAAAAAAAGAACGTGACGCCGTTGACTGCTGCTGGATGTACTTGTACACGTACATCAAAGGGGCGTGTTTATGCTGACTTAGAGTGGGTCAATAAACTTGTTGGTCATACGAGCAACATAAATGTAAACAGATGTTTGACAAGCGAAACCAACAGCAAAGAGGACAACTTCGATGTTATTGGTGCAGGTCAGGGATTTGTTTTGTTTTGATCCTTTTCCTTTGGCACTATTTAATTTTATTTTCTGCACTTTCTGTAAAATAACAAAATATCACTTTGTAAACTTGATAAAAGTTAGTTTGAAAATGGAAAATTTGATGGTATCAAATAGTTGATGTTCCTCACCGGTCTTCTCAGCGAGCGCGTAATTCAACTTAGGCCACAGCAAAATTTGATGTACATACCGTTTTGAAGAATAGCCTTTGAACAAAAATGAACAGGAAATCATGAAATCAAATCTGATCTTTTGTTTGAAAGAAAACTCAATAGCGCGAAGTTAAAAAATCATCCAAATGAAAGTTTTAAGCCATAACATATGATATAATTTGAAATAAATTTTCTCGTATTAAAGTTTTTAATCAGTTAAAACTAAGATATTTTGCGCATATGTAGTCATACCTTTTTTAAGATTCCGTGACGCCAATTTTTAACATCCACCCTACATATTAAAACAAGTTCCATACCTTAATTATTTGAGTTACCTTGTTATCAGTAAGTAAAATTAAAAATACGTTCTCATTACTAATGACATGTATGTATGTATGTACTATGTATGTATATCATTTGAAAGTTCGAAATACTCGAAATTGTGTCCAAGAGTCAAATATGAGCCAAACTTTTGAAACATTACTATGAGAAATGTTTTTTTTTTAATTAATGGTTTGTAAAAATGGAATAATTGTACGAAAATGGCAAAAATAAATGTTATTGATTCCGCCTAACTCAAAACCATTGATTCGAATTCAGTGCCAGAAATTTTGTAGGAAATATTTTAAAAAATTAATTTTGTATTATGAAACAATGATAGGATTTCAAATTTTGCTGCTCCCCAATTTAATCACTATTCCAAACATTTTTCAAAGAGAAGGTGTTCGTTTGTCTTAAATCAATATTTCTCATAAGAACATCGAGTATAATTGTAAAATACTGGCGAATATGAATCAAGCAACAAGTCATTAATACCAACTAAGTATCTCTGTTTTTATCACATTCGAATGTCTAGGAATTATACTCGTTTGTTAGTTAAATTGTGGCAAAAAAAGAATTCGTCTGAGTACTGTAATGTAAAAATTTCTATGTACATCCAATGAGATCACTGGGAACACTCACCACTTCTACGCATATTTTTATCGTTATTCTTTTTACAGACGGGATTTGGGCTTAAGTTTACCGTAACTCCCGTTTTCCAATGGGAATTAAACTAAATTTTTCTTATGTGCTATTTTATTCTAAGCACAAATGTGTAAGCTTTCGTACCATGCTAAAAAAGTTATAGGTTAATAACATAGTTTTTGGAAAAAATAACGGTTTTTAAAAAAAAAATTGGTCAAAATTTCAGAAAAATCGTCATATCTCCAAAATTATGGGTTAAATGTCAAAGATGTATTCACCATTATTGTAGGCCATTAAAGTATCTATGTTATGGCACCCATATTTTTGATATCCATTCAGGGGTTCCCAACTTATAAGGATTTTCACAAAAGCTATATCCGCAACTTCCGATGGCTATATATCCGAAACCAGATCCGAGCGACATTTTTTTTTTGCTATTTTTAATTCTATTTTAAGGGGTAAAACAACAAAAAAAATAAAAAAGATTGGAGCATGGAAGTCACGGTAAACCTGTGCCGGGATTTGTATTATTGTTATTGTTGCATCGTTCAGAAAAAAACCGAAGCGAGTGAACAAAGAAACAACAATCAAAGAAGTAGATAGGAAAGAACTAGACTCCGAGCTTTGTGCCTGTATTAAATTTTGGCGAGAAGAATGAAAGCTGGAACCAATGAGAATTACGAAGCAAAATCCAATTGGATTTATTTCTGATTTTGTTCGGCTTTTGCAACGAACCGAACGAATTCACAATGTTAAATTCAGACCATTTTGTATTTTTTAATTTATTTATTATCTTAAATTCATAAAAAAGTTATTTGAATATTAGAAAATGAAAATAAATAAATTGAAATTCAAAAATAAGGAAAACTTGTTGAGAAAATTATTCAATTACGATGACTTACATTTAAACCTGCATTTGAGAAAATCAATTTTTATATCTACCAGGCAACCAGCAAATGCAATAGCATGATTTTTATTTTGACTCCTTCAAACTTGCAAATTTGCAAGTGATCCCGCGTAAATTTTGTTGTTGGTTTTTCTTCAGAAAAATTCAGTCGAAAAAATCCTAAAAAAAATGCGTGTATTTGTTGTTGCGTTTTTGTAGTTTACAACCGATGCCGTTAGTTTCAATTTTGTTGGTATTTTTTCGGCAGAAAAATTGAGTGGAAAACAACAAAAATTATATTCATGTTGTCTGCTTGTATGTGTGCTGAAATTATGCTATTTTTCGCAACTAGGATTTTTCCTTTGGGGGCTAATAAATATATAGAAATTATGAAGTTATATTTTTCAATTTTCTTGTTTTACTTCAAACGAATCATTAGTTGAAACAAGTTAATAATAAATAAGTTCAATTAGAATAGCTTAGTCACTAGAACTGATTCTGCATTTAAAAAAACACGAAAATCATATTTTCAAAGATAAAAAATGGAGATTTCTTTAAAATTAACATAGAAACTAAGTCAATGTGTCAAAATACACTACTACTATCGAAGTGTTATCTTAATTTGGGCTTAAACCTTTCCGAATCCAAAAATATTCATGTAAGGGGCTTAGCACCCTTGATGCCTTGATCAAGTACGTACATTTTTCGGTTCAAACTGAAAATAAAAATGATATTCATGTTGTTTTATTTGCTGAGCGCCTGCTTCAAACAAAATTTCATTTGTCTTACGGATTGAATTGAAATTATTTTACAAAACTCAAAATATTTCTATAATTTCTATATTTTTCAATATTATCATGGAAATAAAAATAAAGGTTGTACGAAACTGTCACATTAAAATTTGACAGCAAAATGTGGTTTCATAGTTGTCAAAATCCAATGCAAAATGTAAACAAAAGAAATTGAGTTGAACAATTTTTTGACAGTTACGAAGCCATATTTTGCTGTCAAATTTTAAAGTGACAATTTAGTATAACCTTTATTTTTATTTCCATGATAATGTTGAAAAATATAGAAATTATAGAAATATTTTGAGTTTTGTAAAATAATTTCAATTCAATCCGTAAGACAAATGAAATTTTGTTTGAAGCAGGCGCTCAGCAAATAAAACAACATGAATATCATTTTTATTTTCAGTTTGAACCGAAAAATGTACGTACTTGATCAAGGCATCAAGGGTGCTAAGCCCCTTACATGAATATTTTTGGATTCGGAAAGGTTTAAGCCCAAATTAAGATAACACTTCGATAGTAGTAGTGTATTTTGACACATTGACTTAGTTTCTATGTTAATTTTAAAGAAATCTCCATTTTTTATCTTTGAAAATATGATTTTCGTGTTTTTTTAAATGCAGAATCAGTTCTAGTGACTAAGCTATTCTAATTGAACTTATTTATTATTAACTTGTTTCAACTAATGATTCGTTTGAAGTAAAACAAGAAAATTGAAAAATATAACTTCATAATTTCTATATATTTATTAGCCCCCAAAGGAAAAATCCTAGTTGCGAAAAATAGCATAATTTCAGCACACATACAAGCAGACAACATGAATATAATTTTTGTTGTTTTCCACTCAATTTTTCTGCCGAAAAAATACCAACAAAATTGAAACCAACGGCATCGGTTGTAAACTACAAAAACGCAACAACAAATACACGCATTTTTTTAGGATTTTTTCGACTGAATTTTTCTGAAGAATAACCAACAACAAAATTTACGCGGGATCACTTGCAAATTTGCAAGTTTGAAGGAGTCAAAATAAAAATCATGCTATTGCATTTGCTGGTTGCCTGGTAGATATAAAAATTGATTTTCTCAAATGCAGGTTTAAATGTAAGTCATCGTAATTGAATAATTTTTCTCAACAAGTTTTCCTTATTTTTGAATTTCAATTTATTTATTTTCATTTTCTAATATTCAAATAACTTTTTTATGAATTTAAGAAAATAAATAAATTAAAAAATACAAAATGGTCTGAATTTAACATTGTGAATTCGTTCGGTTCGTTGCAAAAGCCGAACAAAATCAGAAATAAATCCAATTGGATTTTGCTTCGTAATTCTCATTGGTTCCAGCTTTCATTCTTCTCGCCAAAATTTAATACAGGCAAAAAGCTCGGAGTCTAGTTCTTTCCTATCTACTTCTTTGCAATGCGCACATTGAGGATAGCTTTTCTCATTTCTTTTGATCAGTGTACTTCAATTTCTACACTCATATTGTTCTTATGTGATTCTTGGAGTTGGCTTTTAGTTTATTGCTGAATTAACTTACTTTTTTTTTTGCTATCGAAAAGATGGAGTTTTTTCTGTTCTTGTTTTTATTTCATTTGCTGTAAGTGGCTCTTGCTTTCTAAAGTTTCGCCCATCTATGCTCTAAAATAACCCATTAATGAAAAGATCACACAAGCTGTCGCATATCATCGCCAATTTACGATCTACAAAAGTCAAAATTTCTTATCAACAGATCTAGCGCCAAAATGTTCAGACCCATTTCAATCGGTCACTGATACATTTGTAAACACACTGACCGACACATCTAGGGCAAAATTTAAGTTTTTGGGCAGTCCTCTCTTAAATGTTAAGGGTAATCTAATGCATCGAGCTTAGAGCACTGCCATCTTAACAAAATATGTAAATGTATATTTGAGGCGCCCAGTTGCAAAACCGGCGAAGCCCAAGATAACACTACTCAACAAAATTAACTTTTTTTTTTGTTGCCCTGTATATCTCTGCGGATTTCTATAGTTTCAAGTTCACAGTTTACGAATATATTCATGAAAGTGCTGGATTGGCTCTAGTTTTTATGATATTGAGGTATTTATCTCTCATATATAAAAATCTAGTGTCACAGTGTTTGTTACCGAACTCCTCCGAAACGGCTTGACAGAGTTTTATGAAATTTTGTGTGTATATTTGGTAGGTTTAAGAATAGCTTGCAGGCTATAAAAATTTTATTTAGGGTGCATATTAAGGGTGGCTCTCATACAAAATTATTTTTAAAATAGCATTTTCGCAAAGACCACTACATCGTTTCACATGGAATTTACAAATTTATCAAAACCTAGACCATGCTTTATCTTTTTACTATGGGTTTAGATTAAGAAAAATTTTTTTGACAGAAATATTACACTTTTCAATTTAATTTTGATGCATGGATTTGAAAACCGGCTAAGTCCATGAACTTGCTTTAAAACCGGTCCAACGCCTTGGAATCAAAACCGACCAGGTCCACTTTTTTTAAGCAAAATTTGATAATTTCTATGTCAAAAGCGGCCAAGTCCAGTTCATTTGTACCGAAACCGGCCAAGTCCAAAGTTTTCTCAAAAACATTCCCAAATAAATCTTGAAAAGTCCGATCTGATGCTTTGAGTAAGAAATTTTATAAGCTATTATGTGGAAAATACTTTTTAATTTTTTAATCAACAGTTAATGTTTTTCATTGTTTGTCCAAAAGTATGAAAAAGGGACTTGGCCGGTTTTGCAACTGGGCACCGCATTTCTTGATATTCGTACGCAAAAACAACGCTTTCCCGCTATAATTTGGGAGGGGTTGTTTTCTCAAAAAACTTTCAGTGGAAATAAGAAAAGTCGGTTCTATTCTTCACTTATATAAAAAACTATATAGAAGTTACATGATGATATAGATATAGAAGAACTATGATGGAACTATATATTTTTATATGAAAAAAATTTATAATATTTTTGAAATTCTCGGTATCGAAAATTTCACAGGAAGTGAATTTCTCTTTCATTCATATTAAAAAATTATTCTGTCCGTTTTAGAACAGAAACTAAAATCACACTAATCTGAATTGACTCAGTCATTACGCACTTTTCGAGCATATGCAAAGAAGAAACTTTCCACACAACTTAACTCAATGCAGCTTGAATGCATTTCTTAAATTGCACCAAAAAGGAATCAAGCAATCCAACTCTTCATCCGGGTTAATGCACTAATTAATTTGCAGGGGTCAAATGTCAACAAAAGGGGAAGCATTAAATAAAATACGCATTACAGTAAATTAAAGAAGTGCAACAAACAAAAAGAAACGCCGCCTTAGTAAAAGTTAGCAGGGAAGAGAATAAGTAAACAACAGCAACATAAAAAATAAAAGAAGACAGGTATAATCATATGTAAGGAACTTGCAAAGAAAACTAGTAAAGGGTGTTATCTTTGGTCGTGCCATATTTTAAATACCCTACACGACATAAGCAATAGAAGTGCGTGAGAAAGTCTTTAATCCTTATGTAACTTGTTGTTTTGTTATTAGGCATCCCTCTTTTCGTTTCGACTTTTTTTTAGCTGCTTGTGTGAAAGATGTTAGATCTTTTTTACGCCTCTGAGACCTGACACCAACATAGTTAAATCGACTCAGAAAGTGATTAAAAAATGTGTATTTTTATATATTAACTACGTCCTTCTTATGCGTCATATGCGAAAAAAATAATGTGTAGTGTAGGGTATTAAAATAACAATTTTATGAACCCTTGATAACGCACCAAAAAGTTCAATAACCGACAAACTGTCAGTGCTGACATGTACTGTTGCTGCTGCTGCTGCCGCCAATAAGAGCCAGACACAAGACGCGCAAGAGACGTAGTACAACATTTGCCAATTCTCCATTCAAGTGGGAATTCGTCAAAAACGTCCTGCAGCACTGCCTAATGCTTGCTATCCTCTATTGATCTTTTATGTGTTTATTTCGTCCGCCGCTTTACCGTAGCCTGCTACTGCTGCTTCATCCAGGATCCCTTGTAGTACAAAAAAAAAGCCACTGACCATAGAAACTCATACACACATATCCACATACAAAGCTTTTTAAGTATCGTCCTTACGCACTTTATTACCTCTACATATACTTTTTTTTCGTTTTAAACACAAATGCAGTTTTATTTTTTCGTATGCATTTTTTCAATCTATGCACTTACACACACACAAATTCACACACAAACATGCGTGTGTACCCAATAGGAAATACATTCAGATGGTAACACTCATTGCCTGCCATAAGAAGGGCCATGGTAGCGAAAAGTGGATCAACTTCCACTTTTAAGTCTAAAAATAGACCGGACTATGTTCATAGTCAATGCATTTTGAGCTTTACTTACTGCTTGATGATTGCTAAAATGCATCTTTAGGGAGTATCTCTCTGGATATGTTGAAAAATCCTTTCCGATCATCGATACAAACAGAAATAATATTTATTCAGAAAAATGGTCTACTACTTAAAGTGGCCAGCGGTACCAGGTTTATATATGTATATATACAATTTTGACCTTAGCAGTTATGTTATGTTTTCAACCTACTTTTCCGATTGGTGTGTTAAATCCTTTTTTTGGGCATTCAGTTATGTCCAAAATTGATTTTTTTTTCTTTCCCTCTTGATTGGTGCGGTGCCGTTGGAAAAAACCATCTGCTCAAGAATTTATTTTCGACTTATTTCCATTTCAAAAGTAACCCAAATCAAAACCTTTAAGGAACATTTGGGCGACCATGGTCATAAATAAATTTTCTTTTTGATCTTGTTCGTACAATTGAGGGAATATAAGCTTACATAAATGCATTGCTGAAGTAGTCATTCACTCCGTCGTTTTCTACTTGGTAGCACCATAGCACACACGCACTTTGCATAGGATACAAATATTTACGTACAAAAAGGCTATTGATCTGCTCGTCCCCTTTGTTAATTCTAACTTGGGACCATTGAATATTACGGCCGCTTTGTACATATTGGTTTGAGTTTTAAATTAAAACACATGCTGTCTTTTTCTATTCGTCCTCCACCTACCCTTCTCCAAAGTGCGTCCTCTTTATTTACCTACAGTCGCCCATCGTCAGTTACGCATTTTGTGTGCAAATACGAATATCCCTGTTGCGTTTATTCTTGCAATTCTCTATGTGTGTGTGCAAGTCCTTTGGAGTGAGTCCATTAGTTGAATGTGTGTATGTGTGTTCGTATTTACGCTCCTATTTGTATGTGCCCGTAATTTGTCGACCGACCCCTTTTTCTAATGCATTCGAAAACTTTTCCGTTCAAATGCAACAGCAAATTTATGGATGAATTGCACTTTGTTTTTATATCTCCACTTTATTGGCAAACTTTTGATGAATAAACAATTTTGAGAAGTCAGGATATGTAAATAATCTGCTTGCGAACAACACAGAGTTATTTATTTAATGCCAATTTCTAAAGTATACCAAAAATATGGTAACGAAAATGTATTATAACTTTTAGTTTTTACATAATTGTTGAAAAACCGCGTATCAGAAAATATAAACTTTCAATATCTTTTCTGTTTTATCACGTCGCACGATGCCCATAGTTTTGTTCAGTAGTCCGAACGGGTTTGTATGTCTAAAATTTCATCTATTTTAATTCTAGAAATCAACGACTTTTCCGTTGCCTTCAATACCATGATGATCAGGCATCCAGAAAACATATATTTTGAATTAATTGCTTAGGATTAATTGCGAATTATCGTATGGAAGAAGCGATTTGGATTTGATCGTAAAGCCGACGAGAACATCAAGTGCTGCTTTGCTGTGTACCTAGAAATCAATATTATTGATAGTAATCTAGCGATCATATGTTCCATTGCAATACTTATTGCAATTCTGCCTGACAGAGGCTGCAGTTGAAATTTAACCTCGCATTTCTGGTCAGTTCCATTTAGTCTAATTGGGCTTACTATGGAGCTGAACTAAAGAAATTTTTGTAAGCATAGAAGACATAGCTTGCCTTTTCGTGATCTTGTATTAAATGTTTGCAGTTTAATTATGAATCTAAGCTTACTCCCTGAAACTTACCTATTTGAGACAAAGTTACTGTAATGCCTTCGATGCAGATACACGAATTAGGAGCAATTTAACGTATAGCTTTTTCATTTCTGAGTCATCAATTTATCTTACTAAAATTGAAAATTTAAGCTTTTCAGGACCGTATAAACTTGTGAAAATATGATTTATTCGCCGTTGCTGAGACATGAATTAGGCAGTATAACTTTGAGTTCAAATAAGAATCGACGCAGTGGATGGAGAAAAAATTCTCAAGAAATGGCATCGATGTTCATAGCTCACAGTATTAAAGGACTCCGAAAAAGTTATTTTAATGGTAGTTACTCAAATTCAGGTGACATCATTTGATTTTGGTGAGATGACACCAGTAGCAGTACATTCATTTATCTAGTATTCTTTGATATTGGTACGTGAGATGGAAAGGAGGCAGAATGTTACCCATGCAACACAATTCAAGTGTAACTTCACCTCCTAATGTCAAGGAATTTCTTAAGCTAAAAATCTGGTTTGGAAGTCTGAATCTATTACAGAACAGTGGAATTGAATATTCTAAAGGTTCTGAGTATTGTATTCTCCAAGCTGGATTAAAACTTTAATATATCTTCCGTTTGAGATTAAAAAATAGGTATTCCGTCTACAAGCCAATGTATAGCTGAACATTGTGCAGATGACGCTCTTTCACTGTTTTCCATAAAAAATCTATATTAGTCGGACAGGCTGGTTATAGTCCCTATTTCAAGAAACTCATACTAACCCAATATGTCATTCAAACTTTGGTGTCAGGCTGGGAGTTTGCTGAGAGTTAATTTTTTCGTAATATATAAGAGCTTGCACTGGAATAGTTCTTAATTCCTAACTTTTGAGTCCGTAGTAATATTTTCAATACTGAAGTTGTCAAAATCCTTAGCCAAAAGCAGTATACATTAACAAATCGGAAATTTTCCTATTCTCTAAAGTGAAAGAATTAAACCACTTTTTTGGAAGCTACCGTCAGGCTTTCGACCGAACAGATCATGTATTGATCATATTAATACATTTTGCATTTTATTATAGTAAATAATATCGACGTACTTTCCGAAGTATTTTTCTTTCATTACCGCTCACAATGTCGTGATTCCTTAGAAAATTTTTCAATGCAGCTATAATCCCCGTGTGATTTGCTACGCTCACTTATTAAGGTTTACTATAACTGGCACATGCTTATTCTTAAGGAATAAGCATAAGCGCTTCAAGCAACTTCTTAATGTCGGATACTTTGTATTCAGTATCATTAGTAGTAATTAGAAAAGACTAAAGCTCTGCCTGCAAGCTGCTGCAAATACCTTTGTATCTTAGAATAAAAATTTGACCCCGCTAAATTTTCACATCGTTAACATTTCCTCATGCTGAAATTGTGATAGATCGACAGCAAAAAACTCACTTCCTTTCCAAATCTACCAACTTATAAATCAAATCTACAATTACAGTATGAAAACTACATACGTCTGCAGCAGCCAGTGTTGCCACAGAGGAATTTATTTTCCTACCAAAATTTTCTCGAAAACCTACCAAAATCGTTTGTAACCTACCAAAACTTTGCACATTAAAAAAAATCTTTTTGCAGCATTGAATGCGTTTATTAACATTTAATGCTGTTTAAAATACCTATGCTTGTATGTCGTCGTTTAAAATGCTTAACCGCATATAGCACAAATTGTCTGTTGCAAAATCGTTACAGTGGTTCACATCAAAAGTCAGGCAAGTGTGCGCAAAAAGTTACCACATGACACATGCAGCGTACAATTAAGCGATGAACGTTAGATGAAAGAAAAGTTACAAATTTTTTTAAAAAATGAAAGAAAGCGGTTCACGGTATTATTAAATGACTAGCATTACCCTGTGCGCATCGCCTCACCTCAACCGTGGTGTAGATTCGATGTGCGGTCTGCTTGAAAATTCTATTTAAAAATACTTTTGTATGAGGACCACCCTTAGTATGCACCCAAAATAAAATTTTTACAGCCTAATCAGTGCCTCTTAATATAAAAACCATGTGATGTAAATTTCATGAGGATCGATTAAGCGATCTTCGAGAAAATGGTATTTAAAAATATTTTTGTATGAGGGCAACCCTAAAGTTTTGTAGCCTAAGCTATGCCTCTTAACATAAGAGCTACGTGGTGTAAATTCGGTGTGAATCAACTAACCTGTCTTTGTGAAAATGACATTTAAAAATATTTTTGTGTGATGGCCACCTTAATTATGCACCCTAAATAAAATTTTTACAATTTATTCTGTGTCTCTTAACATAAAAGTCATATGGTGTAAATTTCATGAGAATCGACTTAGCGGTCTTCGAGAAAATGATATTTAAAAAATATTTTTTGTGAGGGCCACCCTAAATAAAAGTTTTGTATTCTAAGCTATGCCTCTTAACATAAGAGCTACATGGTGTACATTCGGTATGAATCCACTAACCTGTCTTTGTGAAAATGATATTTAAAAATATTTTTGTGTGAGGGCCACCCTAAGTATGCACCCTTAATAAAATTTTTACCATAGAATCTGTGCCCCTTAACATAAAAGCCATACTGTGTAAATTTCATGAGAATTGATTTACCTGTCATTGAGAAAATGTTATTTTTAAAATATTTTTGTATGAGGGCCGCCCTAAATATGCACCCTAAATAAAAATTTTATAGCCTATGGCACCCGCCTGATTAATACTAACATACTGTAAAAATTTCATCACGATCGGCTGGATAGTTTCCGCGTCCATAACGGACAGACACACAGACAGACAGACAAAAAATGAATTTTATATAATAGATATAAAGAGGACAAAAGGATTTCAAATAAACAACGTACGGTGGCAAACAAACGTTTAGCTCGAGAGACGAAAAATGGACCATCCGAGAAATTTTTAAAAATTCATTTATATCTACTCAAAAACTTACTGTAATGGCAAAAGTAATTTTCATTAAGAAGTCCATGCCGTTCGAAAAGTTCTCCGGAAATAAAATTTTAATGGCCGAGTCGCACAGGATAAGCCATGCATCAACAAAAAAATTTCGCTTGAATTTCGCAAAAGAGCACATTTTAATATATTCTCATTTTGAAGCATAATTAACACACCCTAAGTGGTCGGGGCTCTGAAAAAGAGCCATATTTTGGCCTGACAATAACCGTTTACCTACAGTCCGTTTTATAAATGATATTTATTAAAGCCCACAAATTCAAATTTATTATTATGGAAATATTTTTTTTTATTATGTCATCTTATGTACATAAAAAAAGTTTAGAAGTTTAGAACTTAAGACCTTTTTTAGCGACCCGATTTTGATCACAGCTGTGATCAAAAAAATGATGTTATTAATAGTGCTTGTAACTTTTGTTTCTAATACTGCGGGTCGGAGCACACATGCAACAATTTAGATGTGTGATCAGTCACAACACTATTTCGTCACATTGTACATACTTATGTACATATGCGTATTCCCTTAACGTAATTTGTATGCAAGAAAACAGATACCATACCCACTTGTTGAAGATAGGGTTGGCAAAAGCTTATTTCCAGATGTAAATATTTGCTTCCTGATTCGAAAAACTTTACGAAAAAAATTTCAATTCTCGATTTTCATAAAAATTTATCCTAAATCCTACCAAAATCAGGCTTAACCTACCAACCTACCAAGAAGAAAAAAACCTACCCGATTTGGTAGGAAACTACCAAAAACGGCAACGCTGGCAGCAGCAACAATAAAAACGATAGATATTTTCTCATGTCTTTAAATTGTGAAATTTTTTGTCAAAATCAACTCGAAAACAAAAAACGCTTCCATGAATTACTATGACAAACATACAAACAAAAGCAACACACAAAAATTTTCTAACCTAACGCATTGCCTCTCGGTGGCATAGGTCGGAAGAGCTCTCTCCATGATGTGAGAGAGAGGAATAATATACTACGCAGCGTTGCCGTTTTTGGTAGTTTCCTACCAAATCGGGTAGGTTTTTTTCCTCTTGGTAGGTTGGTAGGTTAAATCTGATTTTGGTAGGATTTAGGATAAATTTTTATGAAAATCGAAAATTGAAATTTTTTCGTGAAGTTTTTCGAATCAGGAAGCAAATATTTACATCTGGAAATAAGCTTTTGCCAACCCTATCTTCAACAAGTGGGTATGGTCTCTGTTTTCTTGCATACAAATTACGTTTAGTGAATACGCATATGTATGTAAAATAGAGCGGTTCAAAAAACAAACTTTTTGATTTTTTCACGATGTGTCAGCGGATTACAATAGCCTTATATGTCTGGACAAGCCCCATTACTAGGATTAAGGTTAATATTGTAACTGGATTAGCGCCCTCTGTCTTAAGTAAACAACCCATTTTCAAAAATCTTGATTTAAAAAATGCTGCAAGTTGTAGAGGTTATAAAATTTTTCAACAAAGTGGGAATGGTTTTCGGGAAACAATCGATCGGGGAATTCAAATCCGTGATTGGTTTTTCTTTTTCTTCTTCCTTTCTTACAAAAAAATTGACAATTGGCCGGACTAAAGTAAAAAAGTACCGATTTTCCACTTTCTAGCTCCAACGCCTCAAATATTATGTTACCGCCGATCCCATGGTACATCATTTTTAATGAACTGATACTCCCTTAAATGAATGCCGAAACTGCATATCTTTATCTTATTTCAAAACAAAGATATCTGCATTTTTCTAAATTAACAGACCTGATTTTTTTCGAATCGTGGTCGACAAATTTGCATATTAAGGTGATTCAACTTTTTTTTTATTTCAAACAGTTATTATCAATCGGGGAATTCGAATCCATCATTAGTTTTTCTTCTACTTCTTTTTTTCTTACAAAAAAATTGAAAATTGACCGGAAAAAAATGAAAAAATTCCGATATTGTGCTTTAAAGTTGCAAAATCATACCATATTATTTTGCTGCCGATCCCGTGTTACATCATTTTTAATGTACTGTTATTTGCTTAAGAGAAAGTCGTAAACTGTATATCATTTTCTTATTGCGAACCCGAGATATCTGAATTTTTCCAAATTAACAGAACTGCCTGCAGCATTTTTTAAATCAATATTTTTGAAAATGGGTTGTTTACTTAAAACAGAGGGCGCTAATCCAGTTTTCAATATTAACCTTAATCCTAGTAATGGGGCTTGTCCAGACATATAAGGCTATTGTAATCCGCTGACACTTCGTGAAAAAATCAAAAAGTTTTTTTTTTGAACCGCTCTAATGTACAATGTGACGAAATAGTGTTGCGACTGATCGCACATCTAAATTGTTGCATGTGTGCTCAGACCCGGCGTATTAGAAACAAAAGTTACTAGCGCTATTAATAACATAATTTTTTTGATCGCAGCTGTGATCAAAATCGGGTCGCTAAAAAAGGTCTTAAGTTCTAAGAACTAAAATTTTTTTATGTACATAAGATGACATAATAAAAAAAAATATTTCCGTAATAATAAATTTGTATTTGTGGGCTTTAATAAATAGAATTTTAAAACCGGACTTTATGTATACGGTTATTGTCAGGCTAAAATATGGCTCTTTTTCAGAACCCCGACCACTTAGGGTGTGTTTACCATGCTTCAAAAGGAGAATATTTTAAAATGTGCTCTTTTGCGAAATTGTCTTGTTGATGCATGGCTTATCCTGTGTTACTCAGCCATTAAAATTATTTTTCCGGAGAACTTTTCGAACGGCATGGACTTCTTAATGAAAATTAGTTTTACCACTACAGTAAGTTTTTGAGTAGATATGAATGGATTTTTAAAAATTTATCGGATCGTACATTTTTCGTCTCCCGAGCTAAACGTTTTTTTTTTTTGCCACCGTTCGTTGTTTATTTGAAATCTTTTTGTCCTCTTTATATCATTTAATAATACCGTGAATCGCTGGCTTTCTTTTTTTTTAAAAAAAATTTATAACTTTGCGATCGGTTTTACCTTCAAAATGATTTTTAATTACTATTTTTCTTTCCTCTAACGTTCATCGCTTAATTGTACGCTGCATGTGTCATGTGGTAACATTTTGAGCACACTTGCCCGACTTTTGGTGTGAACCATTCTACACAATTTTGCAACAGAAAATTTGTGCTATATGCGGTTAAGCACTTTAAACGACGACATACAAGAATATGTATTTTAAACAGCATTAAATGTTAATAAACGAATTCAATGTTGCAAAAAGGTTTTTTTTTAATTTGTAAAGTTTTGGTAGGTTACAAACGATTTTGGTAGGTTTTCGAGAAAATTTTGGTAGGAAAATAAATTTCTCAGTGGCAACACTGATACTACGTGTAGGTAAGCGGCTTGAATCAAGCGATGAAAAGATTGTAATGCCAAGTTCACAACGGATCCGATTCAATCGGATCGGATCGGATCACATCACGTCGCATGCATCGCAGTTGCAAAAATGAAAAACCAACAGAACGCAACGATGTTGTCGCCATCAGCGCGGTTGTTGTTATTATTATTGTTGTTGTTGTTGGTTTATTGTTTTTACCAGCATCGATACAATAGACATCAACACTACGCACAATGAAGCCAACTGACTGACAAAAAGAGAACAGGAAAAAAATCGACAGACTATGATGCAACTGAAAATATGATATAGTTGACCGATACTTTCAAAAGTATCGATGTTCAAGAAATGAGCGAGTACTACCTAAATAGACCATTTGCGTTGGACAACTCATTTATTGGGAAATCGCTATTTTGTCTGAGTGAAATTGTGGCGAATGAGCAGTGAACACTGAGTAGTCACAAAAGATTCTCTTTAAGCGCTCTTTCTCAGGTATAAGACGTGATCAGTACTGGGACAAGGCTTACTTAGGGAAGGTAGTAATGCCTAAGGTCGGAAAAATTTCATGATAATTAAAGGTATATATTTTTTTCGCAATTATTGTTAACGGTTGTAATTGTGATCTTAACCGCCCTTAGACCCGTATTAGCAACCTGGTATTTATGGTAATAGGCAAATCGCCCAAACAGATACTTGAGGATGGCCTTGCCATCTGTCTGCAATTTGTTTCGATTTATATATTTCGATTAATGCAAAAATACTGTTAATAAATGAGCTCCAGGCAGGCGTAAAGGTAGTGAAATAGTTCGGCCGAGAGTGCTGGCGTTCTAACCCAGAATCTATTTCCGATCTCTTCCCATTGAGTGAAGGAAAGCAGATTTTTGAGTTAATAGGAAAAAATCCGAAATCGACGAATAGGGTCAGTAAACAACCCTGATCATGTCCAAAATCAATTTTTCAATTTTCCCATTCCGAAACTTTTCGAAAAATATTTACTTTCGATCGCTTACCCATTTGTCGAGGAGAAGCTCAAAAAGTTATTTGTGAGTTAGGAAGTCGCCTTAAGTTATCATATCCGAAATCCAGCAAAAGCTGATGGTCAAGACGACCCTGATTTCAAATTTTCGAATTCTCCACATTGATTGGCTTAAAATGTGTCTATGTTTTTTTCCAAAAAATTGCCAGTGTTATTCAGGCACCATTTATTTTTAGAAATCATTTTACTAACAGTTAGAGTTATTCGACTACTCATTAGCTAAATTGATACAGCTCTTCAATATCAATCTCTTATTCCAACCTAAACCGTTGATGGCATCAAAGCGAGCATGAGGGGCCACAATGGAAGAAGCTACTAAAAAAAAGCAATAACAGCAGAATTCATAAGTAAATAGTTGGCCAAAGACAAGAAAATACTTTACGACTAGGTTGAAAAGAATAATGACTGGTTTTTAAGAAACATAATCGGTCACTGATTCAGTTCGCCATCCCCACACTTCAACTGCAAACCACGTTGTGTTCCAGCAATGAACAAATGAGTGACTTAGTGCAATTTGAGAACCCCAAAGAAAAGAACCCCGAACCGAGAATCCCAACCAAAGCCAACCAAACTGAACCGAACCGAATCAAACTTAAACAGAAAGATACAAAAAATATGTTGATAATAATGCGATAGCTCGCAGAAAAAAAAAGTCTCAAAAGTACAACAACAAAAAACACAGCAAGCCAACGAATGAAGAGTAGATGGCAATGATGATGAGGTTACAGCAAGCCACTTGGTCGGACGTACAGAAGAGGTGGATAGAGATGACAATGTGATGCGATGCCAACTCGAACAGCGTCAAACGGCGGCTCTGTTGATGTTGACGAAGTTTTGATGACAAAAAAACCGAAAAATAAAAAAAAAAGTTGTTGCGCAGAACCGATTTCTCAAACGCGATGAAAACCAATGATCAGTGCAACAGGTGAAGGGTGAATTAGTGCAGAGACTTGAGGTTTTTTGATAGTAAAAAATGAATTGATTATCGTTTTTTAAAACAAACGTTCTGGTTGGAAAATAATCGAAAGAAATCACGCTTCTGAGACTTTTCGATTGGAGTTCATTCGAGAAAAAGTTCGAAAGCCGAAAAACGTTCCATACCGAAGTATTTTTACTACCAGAACTTTTACATTCTAAGGACCGCGTTTCATTTCGAACTCAAAAGTGTAGTAAATTTATATTGAATTTTATTGCTCTTGCCCGAAATAGTCCAATTTCAGCTCAGAACTTAAATTTTCACCCTTTCAGTCATAAAATTTTATACAATCTCTTTAATTTTTAAAGAAGGAAGAATACGAAAAGATAAGTGATGACTTTCGTTCACAATCCTCTTAATCAAAGCTCCAAACTAATTTAAACACCGCTCAAAGTTGTATAAACCACCTCTCATTTAAATACAAACCACTAGAAAAGTAATTGTAAATATAGCTCAGTATTAATAAATCATTATTTCTATAGTTGAACATGATAAATATTTGAATGAAAATTACTCTTGTAAGGCACTCCAGAGATTCCAAAACCGTAAACGGAAAAAAACTCAACGCATTTTGTAAATTTCAAAACTTAACTCAATTGATTTTAGATTGACCGATAGATATTTATTGAATGAACATTATTAAATAAAATAATATGCATACTTAACTTATAGGTACACTCAAAAAAAAAAAGAAGAAAAAATAATAGTACCTACTTAATAAGACATCACAAAAATGATAAATATTTAACTATAGTCCTGCAGAAAGCATCATGAACCAAGTATCACTTGCGCACTTTTCAATAGACCTACTTAATAAGTTCATGAGTACACAAAACCGCCAGTCTGCCGCTCTGTTGGTGCGACAAAATTGACAAAAAAAACTGAAAAAACGTTTGTTGTGTTCGAACCTAAGCAGAAATCGTTCGAGGATCGAGTGTTATCTTAATAAAAAAACTTGCTGAAGACTTATGTCCAGCGATCTAAAAACCTTAAGAGTACCAACTTTCAGCTTTTTATATTTCATTTTGCGATGGAGAATGAATTTTATTCAAGAATACTCAAATTGGATTCACTATGCAGCCCTGTTTTACCAACTGAGCGACTGTTCTTGAAACAATCAAGAAATTGCTAAGTCCTCTTCAAAAATATGATCTTGTCGATAAGACCATACCTCAAATAAGTAGTTGCCGAAAAAAGAAGAACATAAAATATAATTTTTGAAAGTGTTATTTGAAAACTACATGCATACATTTTTAGCATAGGGCTTAGGAACTTTGCAAAGATACAATATTTTAACAAAAATTTATGAAAACGTTTTTTTTTTTTTTTTGCTTAAATTCTGAAGGTATTTATTGAATCTTACAATAAGTTTAAAAAATCTTAAAAAACTGAAAAACTCATATCTCTTTTGGAGAGATGATGGATAGGCGGTCCCCATTGTCACAGGGCAGGTAAATCTTTTCTTCTAAGACGCGATGTTTGCGATATATTTATCAAAAATTTAGCCAGTGGGCTTGAATGGTAGCACTGTCTTATGAGGATAATTTCATCTATAACCATTGGTATATTAAGGTGTGTATGTTGTCGTTCCTCGTGTACCAAGGTGCTCCAGTAATGGTTCTGAGTATTTTAGACTGAGCCCTCTGTATAAGCTATATATTACTTTTAGAAGCATTTCTCCATTGTTTCGCACCATATGTCTATATTGGCTTCAAAACACTTTTATACAGGAGAACTTTGTTATCTAGGCTTAGTACTGAACGGTGGTTAATAAGCCCATGAAGACTATTCGCTTTGAGCTTTGTTTTGTTTTCTTAGCCTCAATGTGTTTTCGCCACGATAATCGTTGGTTCAGATGAATGCTGAGACATGTGAATTCATTGGTTTGCGGTATAGTGGTACTATTAAAAAGGACCATGGGGCATGTACCCGAACGAGGTGTAAATAAAACATGCTTGCATTTCTGCTCGTTTACTTTTATATGCCATTTTGACAACCATGATTCTACAAGTTTTAAGTGCTCTCCTAAATCTCTTGAAGCTTTTATTGGACATTTATTGCAGCTAAGAATTGCAGTATCATCCGCAAACGTTGATGTTAAGAGATTCATGTTTGAAGGAATATTCGAAGTAGACAGCTGTTTCTATAGTATAGTCATTAGTCAGGAATTCCTTGTATCTTACTTTAAACATACGATTTGTAAGGTAAGATTTCAGGATCTCGAGTGGCTTTCTAATCTCATTAGTCATACGGTTTACTTGTTCAATGGTACCATGTTGTTTGCGAAATCCAAATTGGTGAGAGGGTATGCTGTTATTTGCAATAAGGTGTTCTGAACGTTTTACTTAGAAGTAATAACTTTTCGAATAGCTTTGATAGGCACGGAAGCAAACTTATAGGTCTATAAGAAGATGGTAGAGTTTTGTCTTTACTCGGCTTTGGAATCATTATTATAAGTGATTTCTTCCAAGCCGATGAAAAGTGGCCTATTTTAAGAATCGAATTAAAAAATTGTATAAGAAACACAATAGCTATACTTGGCAGTTCGTTTAACATTTTGGGAGTAATAAGATCATATCCAGGACTCTTTGTAGGTTTAAGCTCCTTAAATATTATTTACCTAACTCATTCTAATAATAATCGGTGGTATTTCTTCATTGGAACTATTTATTATGGCTGTGATCTCGAATCCGGAATTAGATGGATTTGGTTTGAAAACAAGGTTCAAATGATGAGCGAGTACGTTCGATTTTTCTTCTTCATTGTGTAAAGTGGGTATTTTGAAAAGCATCACGCTGCATAACTTTAACAGCAAAATATATATTTATATAGTATTTATATGTAGTTTATTTCTGGAAACTAATAAATTTTCTATAAGCAAATAAAAATTTAAAAAAACTTCCAGAGTTTCTTCTTAAATTTTAATAATACCAAATTAAGCATAATTCTTTAAAGCTTTAAATTCGAAATAAAAATACTGCAAAAATGCACTGCGATTCCTCTCCTCATGTATGTCCAGAGTAAATTGTTTTTCCGGATTGTTTAGATGTGAAAACTACATTTTATGTCAGAGCTGCCGAAATACTTCCAATCAGCCAATTTACCTTATTTGAAATTGGTTCCAGCCGTCAACTGATGAATAAAATTTCAAAACCAAATAAAGTGAAGTTGCAAAAGACCAATTTTAGAACATCGAAAAAAAGTGAGTTTGTTGGAAAATTGTTTATTTCCCTTCATTTTTGTTAACATGAAAAACTCATATGAAAGAAAAATTAACAAAAAACGTTAAAGTTAATCCTGCAGACAACCTAATTTTCAGAGAACTTATTCTCCTTTCCGAACAAATTCTCAATTGTAATGCAATGACTTGTCAGAAAGATGCAATTTTCATTCAAAAATCCTTCCACCACTTCTTTTGAAAAAGTGCTGGCTTTGAAGTAAAAAAGAAATTAAATAAAAAAGCTGACTCGTTATACAATGATAAGTCAACTTCTTAGCATCAAAACTGTTCTTATTTTGAGCAAATAACATAAATAAGCCGAATTCTTCGATAAAGTAAACCTGGGATGTAACGGACACTCTAACATACGCACATATATCGAACAGTTTTTGCCAAACGAACAATCCAAGTCTGCCAACATTTTTGATTTTTAAGTTGTCAACTCAAATGACTTAATAATTTCATGTGCGATTATATTGATTTAGTTTTTTGTATATGGTAAACCTTTTTTAAAAAATCAGGTAATCTAAAAACTTTACTCGAATGCTTATCTGCAGCCAGTTTTACACAGACACTACAAAGTTTTTTATATACATACATATGTTTTTATATTCTAAAATTTTTATTCTAATCTCTGAGAGCATTAACTATTAATTTATCGTTGTTTTTTTTTAAGTTATAGCCATTTAAAAATTACTTCCCATGTAAATAAGCAATTCGTTTTGCATTTTAAATATTTTGTTTAAGTGTAGAAAAAAAATATGTTTACGCTTTTTGACTTTTAAATCAAGTATATACAATATAATAATATTATTTATAGATTTCAATGAATTTGAATTTATTTAGGCGTAAAGTATTTCATACGCACAAGTTAATAATTTCCCAGTAGGTACCTAGTTATTGTCTTTGTACAACATGTTGAAGTCAAGTGGAATTAGAATAATAATGTTTTCAATGATAACCAAGTAGCATTTCAAATGTAGTCTTTCAAAAGCTGAGCTACGATTTGAAATACTATGAACTTACAGTAACCTCAACTGGCTGCTATAATGTTATTCGAGTAATATGTAACATGTTTCAAAATACTGACTACAATATATAATGTTTACATTTCCTAAAGTAGTAAATATTTTAAGCAGTTTTGTGCATAAGAATGATGTTCGAATATACCTTCGAAGAATAGTATTCATGAAAAGCCAAGAAAGCATAAAAAATCATACATAATTTGTACAACAGGTCGTATGTGTAATCGCTACCATCGATGATAAGTCAAAAAATCTTGCAGCTCAATTGCAAAAAAAAAGTAACTTTGAATGAAGGAAGTAAGCATGTTAAACTTTCAGCATGGCAACACAGCGACAACATCAACGGCAGCAACTGTCGCAATGCAATCGAAACGCATTTGCTTACACGCATTTCTATACTCAGCAGCAGAAATAAATAAAAAAAATTGTTTATATATAATATTCAGAAAAGTTTCATACTGTAAAACAAAAACAGCATAAGCAAAAAAAAAAAAAAATTATTTGGAAATTGTAAATATTTATTAAAAGGAGATTGCTTCATTTTGGCTTAAGTACTTTTAAATCTTAGTAACAAAGACAAAATTATTATAGCTGCTTTTTTGAAGTATAAAGACATTATCAAATCTTTGTTATCGGTCAAAAGACTTGGTAAAGCATCTCTCTGAGGTTTTTAAAAGACATCTTACAAAGACTTTAAAGAGTTCTTTCAAGGAGACTTACGGACTTAATAAAGAATAAAAGAACAGATAATATTTAATTTTATTTTATCATCGAATTTCATTTTAACTTAAGTTTTGTAACGTTAAAGGTCATATCAGATTTTTCAAACATTAGTCTTGGTAAATCGCCTTAAAAAGACAAAAATGGCAAATGGTACAAAAGCATGATGCTGCATGTCTTTAAAATGACTTCTATGACTACAGTATAAAGATACACACGAGACAAGCAACATTTTAAGTTTAAAAAATACACCTGAAAACATTTTTACATCTCAAGCCATAAGTTTGATATTTTGCTCTAGCAAGATATTATTAAACCAAAATTTTGCTAAAATGGCAAAATATTATTTTAAATACGATATCAAACTATTTTAAAGACATCACTGCTTTGTAAGCTGGATTTTTGTTTTGAAAACTTCGATTAGGGTCATCCGCAGGCAGCTTATTATAAGAAAAATCAAAAGAAACTAAGAATGATTACATATTTCATTTAATTTTTCATTAATTTTTTTTTTCAAATTGGGTACATTTTGATAGATAATCTCGAATCCAGCTGAATTTTAGACTCCATCAAGTTCTTTTTACAGCTCTAACTTAGCCTCATTAACATTTAAACTCAAATTACCTGTTTTCGTTATTTTAGATGATGATGTCTGAACTAAAGTTATTGTACCAAGAACACATTGGCATAGGTCTGATTTGTAAATAGCTTTGATCAAAAATCAAGCAATCTCCTTTGCAATTATCGCAGTTGTTAATGCTGATTTTTTTCATTCAACTTCAATTGCGTGCATTAGCTGTACCTCCTCAGTTCCTTCAGTTTTCGCGCGTGTGCATCATCATCATATGTACGTGTGTGTATGTGTTCTTTTTTGGGTGGTAGGCGCACGACTGCACATAAACAATTTATTGGGCCAAGCAGCAACAAAAAACTGTACTTTTAGTAAAAAAAATTCGAGTGCACTTTAAGCCAATTTAAGGATTTTTTTATTATATTTTTTTTGTTTTTTTCATAATTATTGTTTCTCTTCTGATTTGCGTGAAATGTGTATGTTTTATTTATATATTTTCATTGAAAAAAAAATTGAATTTTTAATTTGTTTTAATTTGTTGATATTTATTTTCTGGTTGAAATTTTCAATTGTCCTTCATTGGCAATAAAATTCAGTGCAAACAAATTTTAATTGTATTAGTAACGCTTAAATGGCCTATCGAGTGTTGCGTTAGTGTTAAGGCACATACTACGGAAGTTCTTTTAATTTTAAATTTAAGAGAAAAAAAATAGAAAACAATTTAAGATGCTTAATTTAAATGAAAAAAAAATTTATTTAAATGTCGAAAAAGTTATTTAGCTAAATATAAAGATTTTTTTGAGATAACAGTGCGTATGAGTAACATTTAATTTTCTTTTCAAATGAACGCAAATGTAATTTGAATTGACAGCTATAACTGACAATACATTTAATACGGAAGGCTGTATATAAAATAATATATAAAATTTATAGTTTTTTCCTCTGTTGATATAGTACAATTCAATAAGAATTTAATTACCAAAGCACAGTGGGTTGAAAATTGTCAAAACTACGAATTAATGCACACAAACGACATAAACTGAATTAAGTTCTGTAAGCAAGCTACATGCGCTCATGACAAAAATCTTAAGAATTAAAAAAAGCTCATAAAAACTGAAGGATAACTAGAAGGTTCTACTCTTGCTTTCCCACGGTTATGCCTACTTAAATGCTGTTTCCACGTAATAGTTTAGGAGATGGATGAGCAAAAGTTTGGAAGCAGGAGCTGTTTACAATGAAAGTAACAAGAACAACAATAGAGAAAAACACACCGTAAGTTCGATCCTGATTGCAAAAAAAAAAATCAGCAAGAATGCAAAAGCCAATTCCAAGAATCAAACAAGAACAACATGAGTGTATTAAGGGGTTATATCTCCCTTACGCTTTAAAAAACAAGGCTGTTTTAATTATTTTTTTTTAAAGGACATTTGAGATCAAATGTATACAAAAAAATAAAACATTTAGTTAAGCAACTCTTGAAGAAGAGAAAAAAAAATTTTATTGTTATTTTTTTTACAAAATGGCGGCTGTACAGTGATTACCGTGAACCGCTTTTTCACAAAGGTCTTGAGCGACGGGCAGTAGAAGTCTCGTCCAACTCCACCTATAACAAAAAAAAAAATTTACTTTATCAACATAAATTTTTCTGTTGAAGTCGGATGTAAGCTTTTTGAGTTATACTGCCCGCCGATTTTGAAAACATGGTTTCGAGAAAAACGCATTTGAAGTTTTTAAATGCTATACATCTTCATCAAAGTTTCTTGGAAAAAATTGATTTAAAAAAATTTTGAGATTAAATCGGTACTTGGGCGCTGTAGATTTGGATTCTGGGATTGTTTTGGCATGATTTAAGCCAATAAAAAAAATGGTAAAATAGAAAAAAAATTAGGGAGATATAACCCCTTAATGAAAGTACACTGAAATTAAGGAGCACTTCTCCTCTTCTGTTGCTGTGAAAAATTTCTATTTCTTTATATTTATTATAAAAAATCTATATGGTGTCATTAATTTAACTTCAATAAATCTGATTTGACTTTATGAAATTAAGTGACAAATGCTTGGTAACACGAAAATTAATTTTTTCAAAATTGAATTTTTTGAATTCCGATCTAAAAAGCCTGTTAAAACTTATAATTTGGGAGTATTGTCTAAATAAGGGTTTCTTTTAGTGATTAGACTGTCATCCAAAATACCACGGTTGAGTTTTAGATTACATCACTGACCAAATAAGGTTAGCTTACGCAGTTCGCATCACATACAGGACCACATATAGTTATAATAAAACGAATAACAGTATACAGTTTGATCCATTTTAATTTCTAATATCTCTATAACTAAGTAAGATAGTGATAAATCTTTTAGTTAAAAGCTATTTTTTCTAGGGAAGCAAATAACAGTAACATTATAATTAAGAAATATAAGTTACAAGGAAAAATTCTTCATACAAAAGATATATTTTTTTCCCATAGTATATAAAACTGCAATAAAAAATATAGGTAGCCATATAAAAATCTCAGTTAACTGCAAATTGGCCTTGAAAATTGCATTCAAGGTCACAGGCAAGATAACCATCTTCCGATCCCCTAGAAACCTTATAACGTTGTACACTTATCGCTATCTTACTTAGTTCTCGAGATATTGGGCCTGGAGAAATTAAAATTTATCACCCGGCTTGTTACCGATATATTCCAACAAAAAATAATTTTTAAATTTTTCAATACATTTAAAAAGATTTTAAATGTTTACTTGTAATCTAAAGTAATCTTAAAACATTCAGATTTTAATAAGTTCAGGCCATATGAGCGCCTGTACTCATATGTGAATGCTAGCACCACAAAGTATGTGGTTTCATTTTGCACATTTATAGTTAATTTAAGTAAGCAGTTTGTAACTTGGTACATAAGCACTTTATTGAAATATTTCAATATTTAATCTGCAAATAATGGTAACTAAGAGTTTTCAACTTATTTTGCAGATTGGGTCAAACAATGAAATTTATTAAAAAATAAGTTCACTTAAAAGTTGAAAATTGGCAGCTGAGCATGTGATGTGTTTGGTTGAATTAACTCGAAGCACTATTTACAGTGCTTAACTCATTAAGTCCCAGCGATCGATTTTTCGACCAGTGACTTTTGCATTGTTTTCAGGTAAGCCAGAGAGAGGTAGCGCCTAAGAGCTTAGTTAATATGTTAGTTTGGATCTTTGCCAGCATACATTTTTTTTATTTGGCGTGATTCAGTTATGTAACTGTTTTTTCTTGTCTTGGAGTGGAGGCATTCTCCTTTTCTTTTTTTTTTTGGAAAATTCGGTAAAAATTTTTGCAATCAGGTGAAATAATTTCTCTCAAATGTAACTACTATTCAGGGTACATTTGATGTTAAAAATACTACAGGTGCAACATGTCAGAAATGATTTTCGTTCATATCAGAAAGTATTACATTTTTTGATATCGTTTTTGGCCAGTGGTCGTTAAATCGAACACACACCTGAGCCCAAACCTGAGTAGATAAAAAAAATTAAAAATCAAAGCTCAGACCTACAATCCAAATGTAGCCTCTGGGTGAAATTTCATTGATTTTGGTCTAGTAGTTTAGGCTTGGGACTTAATGGGTTAATGCAATTACGTTACAAACTTCGCAATGCTGATGTATTTATACTATAACAACTGGGTCGCCGAGAGGGTGGGGTAAATGGTGCAAGTGTTCACAATTGTAATTGTGTACATTATTCTGAGTCCGAACATTACATCAAAAAGCGTGGATTAAAACTTTGAAAAATCGCCTATAGTTTTCATATAATTATGTGAAACAACTTAACTATTTTTATTGAAAACTACATGATATTTTATGAAAGTTTTTCACCAATCAAAAATTTTATTTATTTTATGAAGGCTTGAATTAAGCCATAGAAAGCCATAGTTTCGAAACTACGGATATATTTATCCTAGTAAATTTCACCAAAAGTAAGCCTTTACCATTTTGCGACAGTGGCAGTAGGGTGGGCTTTTGCTGCTAAAAGTTTCATAAATAAATTGTCGCACTTCTCCTCACATAAACGTTACTCATACGACATGTTTTACGCAAGTGTCCGAATTTTCTCTCTCGTCTCGCGTCGTAATTTGGGATCGAACCTGAAGATTATTAATCATGGATTCAAGAGTAAAAACATTACCTTCTGCACTTGTTCAACTTCTACTTCATCATTCGCTTTCATCATAAATAGAACTAAAAAAACACGTTCAAAAAAAACCATCCCATTTGAAATTAAAGATTCATTTAGAAGAAAAAACAAACAGCTCATTTGTTTTACTCGCCATAAAAGTGAGAATGAAAAAAAAGGCTGCATTTGGGTAAACAGTCACGAATATTCGCCATGAATTTTAATGATCCGCCAAACGTCAAAAGTGCAATGTTTATTTGTTTATGTAAATGTTGCAAGCATTTTTTTTATGACAACTTTAAGGGCACTGTTTTCCATTTCTATGCGTCGTTGTACGCTACATCATGTAATGACGAAAACTTTTACGGAGATTTTTGTTTTGTTTTATTCCACTTTAGTACCTAAACATGTCATGTTTAGCACTAATTACTGGCCGCATATTTAATTTTCATGTATTTTTGGGGGAAAAAAAAGTAGAAACTTTGAGGCGCAGTGCTACGAAACAACAAACAGCCACACTAAATGTGACGCTTTTTTAAAAAAAAATCCATTGAATTGATAATTAAAGCTATAAATGAGTTTGAGGTCAGAATTTCGCATTTAGTGTTGCCGTGTTGTTTTTTTTTTTTTAATTTTTGCTGAATTTTTCGTACATTTTTTCTCTCCTTTTGTATGTACTTTGATGGAATCAAAATTAAATTATTTGTTTGCTTTGGCTTATTTTTATTTTGTTGCTGTTTTTTCTAACATATGACAAAAGTATGACAGTGGAAAATGAGAAACAACAAAAATTTATGACAATTATGCACACAAAATGCAGCAATGTGTATTTTTCTTTCTTTTTTCTCACTTTTTTTTTTTTTTGAGTAAATTAGTATTATTGCCATCGAACATGCATTTTCGTTGTTTTAAATTTTTGTTATTGTTGTTTTTTGAAATTTTTAACGTCGGTTAAGCGACTGCATGTGTGATGCAGTCATTTCAGGCCAGCCATACGTTCATATCCGCATCCAACTCCAGCTCAACTCAACTTTGTATTTGTAAATCATATTTAATTAGTATTGCCCATAATGTTGACGATATTTTTGTGCTAAAATGCGACGATGTTTTTGTTGCTCAGCATTTTAATTATTGCCAGTTCTTTTTTTTTTTGTGTGGGTAAAACTTAGAAAATTGTTAGGTTCATGTTAATTTTTGTTTAAGGTTTCATTTGGCTTAATCAGCAGAAACTTCATGAAAAAGCTTTGAAATGTTTATTGAAAATAATGACTTTATTTTGGAGTGAAAGATTTGATTTGGAGAGCAAATTTTGGATATGAATTTTTGGATACAGCGCTTATAATAATTTCCCCAACATTAATAAGAAAACTGTATATTTATGTTCCACAGTTTTGTGTTTATGACAAAATAATAAACATTTTTAAGAATACTTTTGTCTTCAGATTATCATATCTCCTTGACAACTATGAATTATGGCATAAATTTGGTAGCTATAAAGAACAATTTACTTCAGGGTTGCCAAGTGGCGGGCTTATTGATTTTCGTTAGGTAAGGTTAGTACGGGAAATGATAATTGTCATTATAACTTAGGCCCATTGTATACCCGGTTTATAAATTCGTTGTCAACCTATGTAAGCCATTACGAAACTTATATAAATTTTTAAATAGATCTTGATCTTGATCAATAGAGTCGAAGAAGTGGCACTCAAATACCTTGAAGTGCCGGTTTGGCAGCTTTGGGCATTCGCAAAGACAATGAAAGACAGGCTCTAAGGGTTTGCTTGTCTAATGAGATCACTTTTCGCCGAGTTAATACATTTTGAATCAATTAAGGATAGTGGTCTCATAATATGAGGTTCAGAAATTTTGTCAATTTTAAAGCTTTTCCTTTTCCTTGCCTTCGTTGCCAATGAAGTCTCTATGTTTAGGATCCCAACATAAGATTATATTGAATTTAGGGCCAAGGGTCTTAATGGATGCTTGTCTATCGGCGTGTATAACAAAACAATCACTACGTTTAAACATTAAAGATTTCATAATTTAGGCATGTCTTCCTGACAGCTAAAGTTTCCGCCTGAAATACACTGCAGTAACGAGGTAAAGCAAAAGATGGACCCTTGCTTAAGTCACGGCAAAAAAATCTCCTGCTCCTGTACTAGAATCCACCGTCTGTCTATATTTCTTTCTAATTTGAAATGGGAGTCCAACATGTATTTTCACTTGAAAGTTGGTTAAGAACATAAGTGATATAATCAGTACCACTTTGAGTGTCGCAGCCAGGAGATGAGATTTGTTACATGTACTTTTATTTTTTTTTAATGAGCAAAAAATAACCAAAGGTCATCAAGTTTTTCCCACACAAAAAATGTTATTTCCCCTTTCCAAAAAAATCTTTTCCCAAAAAAAAAAATTGTAATTTTAAACCATTTTAAAGGAATATTTATTTTAAGATGGTCGGGAATTCCCTTTTTCCAACTTGGCAACCTTAATATACTGAAGGGGACATGACACCTTCAAAAAATTTTGTCTTATGTGTTTTAAAATGCGTATAGCTTTTATAACAAACAAGATATCATTTTGAAACTTTACACACATATTTTGACACAAAACAATATTTAAAAAAACAATTTTTTTTATTTTTTTATGAAATTTAAATTTATGACCAGTAGAATTTTTTAAAAAAAACACCAAAAAATCATGGTGCCGTCAAAGAATGAACTACAGGCAATAATTTTGGTTTAAGAATAGCAAAATGGCGTCGTTTTTTTTCAAAAATTTTAAATTTTTCGGGACAAAGTCGTGCCAGAAATCAAAAACTATATTACCGATCTTTCTGTCCGTAGTTCACTCCCTGCATTTATATGTGCACAGCAGCATATTGAAATTTCAGAAAGATCGGTATTGTAGTTTTTTTGTATCATGACCACCATCTTGAAAAACGTGGCTTCGAGAAAAACGTGTTTAAAGTTTACTAACTATAGCTTTTCACGTACTATAACTTTGACACGATGTTACTAAAGTGCTCGCTATATATTTTACTAGCATTACCCTGTGCGCATCGCCTCACCTCAACCGTGGTGTAGATTCGATTTGCGGTCTGCGTGAAAATTCTATTTAAAAAATACTTTTGAATGAAGACCACCCTTAGTATGCACCCAAAATAAAATTTTTACAACCTAAGCAGTGCCTCTTAATATAAAAACCACGTAATGTAAATTTCATGAGAATCGATTAAGCGGTCTTCGAGAAAATGATATTTAAAAATATTTTTGTATGAGGGCAACCCTAAACAAAAGTTTTGTAGCCTAAGCTAAGCCTCTTAATGTAAGAGCTACGTGGTATAACTTCAGAATGAATCGACTAACCTGTCTTCGTGAAAATGATATTTAAAAATATTTTTGTATGAGGGTCACCCTGAATAAAATTTTTTTGACCTTATCTGTGCCTCTTAATACAGAAGCCATGTGGTGTAAATTCCATGAGAATCGATTTGGCGGTCTTCGAGAAAATGATATTTAAAAAATATTTTTGTGGGAGTGCCACCCTAAATAAAAGTTTTGTATCCTTAGCCTCTTAACATAGAGCTACGTGGTGTAAATTCGGTGTGAATTGACTTATCTGGCTTTGTGAAAATGATACTTAAAAATATTTCTGTGTGAGGGCCGCCCTAAGTTTGCACCCTAAATAAAATGTTAACGATCTAATCCGTGTCTCTTCACATAAAAGCCATAACCATATGTAAGTGTAAGTTTCATGAGAATCAATTTGGCGGTCTTCGATTAAATGATATTTAAAAATATTTTTGTGTGAGAGCCACCCTAAATAAAAGTTTTGTAGCCTAAGCCATGCTTCTTAACATAAGAGATACGTAGTGTAAATTCGGCGTAAATCGATTAACTTGTCTTCGTGAAAATGATATTTAAAAATATTTTTGTGTGAGGGTCACCCTAAGTATGCACCCTAAGTAAAATTTTTACAATCTTACCTGTGTCTCTTCACATAAAAGTTGTGTGGTGTAAATTTAATGAGAATCGATTTAGCGGACTTCGAGAAAATGATAATACATATTTAAAAAATATTTTTGTGTGAGGGCCACCCTAAATAAAAGATTTTTAGCCCAAGCTAAAACATAAGAGATTCTTAGTGTAAATTCGGTGTGAATCGATTTATTTGTCTTTGTGAAAATGATATTTAATATACATAATATATTTGTATGAGGACCACCCTAAATAAAATTTTTACCATCTAATCTGTGCCCCTTAACATACAAGCCATACTGTGTAAATTTCATGAGAATCGATTTGCCTGTCTTTGGGAAATCGCTATTTTGAAAATGTTTGTGTATGAGGGCCACCCTAAATATGCGCCCTAAGTAAAAGTTTTATAGCCTATGACACCCGCCCGATCGATACTAACATACTGTAAAGTTTCATCAAAATCCAGACAGACAGACAAAAAATGAGTTTTATATAATAGATAAGCCGAGTTTGAGGTTTATTTTATTAAAAACGTATTTTTTTCAATATTTTTTAAACTAGAAACAGTCAAAAAAAAATATTTTTAATTCTTGAAAATTTGAAGGTGTCATGTCCCCTTAAAAAAAAACATTTCATGCACAAAAATGATAACATTTAAAAAATTTGTTTTAAGGAATTTCTCAAAAAAACTGTATGACTTTCAATTCCTTAGATGGAAACAACCTCAATGAAAATGTATTTCTTGGTACAACTTTTACGAAAACATCAGGGTCATAAGTTTTGTGCGGAAGCTCACAAGTTGGTATATGTAAAAATGTTGACTAATTTTACGCTGAGACTATTATGTTCATATACAACTTATGATAACGGTATCTGAACAAAGTTCTTGTACTAAGAAATAACTTTTAAATGGGGTGCATACGTATATTATTTTTGTAAATAGTTTTTGTTTCAACAGCTTTTTATAAAACATTTAAAAATTAAACAGTTTCTTGTGAAATTCGCGGATTATATCATTTTTTAAAATGTCACATACACATATTTGAAGGGAACTTTGGTGCAAAATCAAGCAACTTCTTTTATATACTATAAAAACTTAAGATTCTTCTCTAGTTTATGCTAACTATTGAGTAGTTGCATGCTACGACAAAAGGTAAGTATTGCGTTGAAATAAGGAAGTGGCAGCCTTCATTATACTCGCATGTAGCTTGCAAGGCATTTCCGGAAAAGTTTTAGATATTTTTCCACTTAGATTATGGGAATATGCACACCTTGAAACCACACCTACTGCGATATGTCATTATGTCAATAACTTGTATCATATGGTTACATCGAACAACTGTTAAATCAGCAAATCTGATTGACAGTCAAAAATCACTTTGCTTGTATTGCAATTAGCTGCACTTTTAGATTTTATTATTAAGCAACGTCACGTGCTCTCTAGCGTTATTGAAATCATTAAAAGAAGCCGCCTATGTTCACATTTCAGAGAATCCGCAATGTTTTGTAGTTGAATACATTATCTCATTCCCTGCTACCCCAACGTGCTGTCAAATAAACATCGATCGTGTTGGACAACAGAAGGCAAAGAAATCCTTAAAAAGTTCAATAGCGAAAAGAATAAAAGGAAGAACTAAGTATTTACAGTAACGTAAGCAATTGCCTAAGGAAGCCTTAACTAACTCAAGATAAGTAAAATTATTATCTAAAGAAAAGGTATTATTTTTAGAAAGTAAAAAATAAATTCTGTAGGAGTTGCAAGAAAGTGCAAAAGGTAGGCATGCATAGATTTGAAGCAGTTAGTGGAACTCACCTGGAATGCTAATAGTTATTTTTGTCAGCTGCAATATAAATTTTACACTGTAAAATAATTCAGAAATTAAAATCGAAAATCTAAACATTAGGAGCTTCTTCAAATTGTTTTTTGTTTTTTTATTAGTTTTAAGAAAAAAACCTCCAGTTAAGATCTTTTTCGGTGCAACTTTTCTTTAGAGACATTCCAAAAATTATTTTTACCAATTTGAAAATTGCCGGAATTCGGACAGGTAGCGAAAGAAGTTAAGTTAAGTTACCGGCCAAACTAGTTTTCGGCCAAACTAGTTACCGTTAAGCCTAAAGATATGCAATGAAATCTTAATGCAAAAGCACTGTGGCTCGTGAAAACTAAGGCAGTAGCGAAGTAAAACAATAAAACTTATCAATTTCGTTGAATACTTGGCAAGTGGTCAGTGAGGGCCGTGACTCAAGACTAGCATCCTCCAATAGATCCAAAACCGGCTTCACGGGGGCCTTCGGCCGCGGTTCAGTCTAAGACATATGCAACACCGGCTGCGCTGTTCACAGTGCTTTTGTATTAAAATTAAATTGCATACTTTTAGGCATTCGAATTAACTAGTTTGGCCTAGGAAAGACTAGTTTATCCTAAAAACTAATTTGCCCGGTAACGTATACATTTTTCAAGCCCTATCACACTCATAACAATACAGTTATAGTAAAACATTGTAATAACGCATAAAAAATCTGCATATTGAATAGCTTTTATTTGTTTTTGCTCAGTGTAACAACAGACTTCAGCCACCGCTAAAAAAGAATCAATTCTCTCTCTAATGCAAACATTTAAGTTATTTTTATTTTCTATTTTTGTCAAATGGAAACGCAACAAAGCGGTGATTTTTGTATGTTGCTAAAAATGACATTTCCTCCTGTCAACTTGACAGCTATAAACTGACGTCAATTGTCAAGAAATTTATTGCGTAAGTAGCTGTTATGTAATAAATAAATTTCCTGCTTAAAGCTAAGAGAATCTTTAGCTGCTTTAATCAGCTCTTAGTTGCACAAAATTTTATTATGTACAACTCATATTTCTTAGCGAATTTTAGTTTTCGTCAACAAGATTCTTATCTCGAGCTATTTGTATTTTGCTTTTCAGAAACCTTCTAAAAAAGAATTGAAAAAAAAATAGCAACAACTTTTCGTATTTATTTGTAGTCTTATCCAGCTACTTTTTATGACTTTACCAGCTATGCTATGGCAATTCAGGCAGTTAAACTGCATACCATTTTGACCATTTGTTGACTAAAAGAATCGTAATTATTTATCTGGAAATTTATTTGCAACAACGAGAAGCCAAGTGATGGAGAGACGACAACAACGACAAGTGCTTGTACAATAGTTGATGGTGTGACGATGATGATGGTGACGCTAATGATTATGAGATGATCACGTGATGATGCTTGTAATACCATTAAAAATTACGATTATGGGTTTGGTTCAACGAAAGACTTAAACGACACAACTCAAATTTATTTGATCTTTGTCACACCCTACGCTGAGGATATACTAACTTTGTCATTCTGTTTGTAACGCATAGAAGTGGGCGTGGCAGGTACAGAAAAGATAATGTATTCTTTATAAACGTCTCTGCTTGAGTCTATTCAGCCAAACCCGACTGACTGTGTGTATGTGTGTCTGTCTGTCTATCTATGGAAATCACGTTTATGAGAAATTCGGAAAACAGGCCATACCTATAAGCCAGCTTCTTGGGATTAAGAATCGATGAAATCGTCCGTCCTACCTACCGTCCATACAAACAAAACATTTTAAGCGCTATATTGAGAGAGTTAGTTGATGTAGTGTAGTCAAATTTTTAGAAAATACTAGGAAAAACATAGACAAGCTTAAGGGTCTCCGGGAGTTTTTTTTTTTAAAAATTAAAATTTTTTTTTTCATTTTATCTTAGACCAAAATTTTTTTTACACTATTAAAGTATAACTATTCAAGATTTATCCCTAACATTTTGTTTCAAAAAATTATCGTCGGTTGGAAATATTCGGAAAAGCTTTGAACAAGATCTAGGCGAATTTCTAAAAGTAGGTGCTTTAGCCTCCATGGCAACAACAACTTTGAAACGATATACCGAAAGAGTTATTTAAGGTAATGAAACCAAATTTTACACATATACAAATACACATATATAAATATACATAGCAAAAGATTTTCGAAATTTGAAAAAAGGGCGTGGCACCTCCTACATAAACGTTCGCCTCAAAGCACTACACAGAGAGCTATTTAAGTAAATGTTACCAAATTCGGTGTGGGCACGTTTAGTCAAATCTGTCAACACGTACCGGGGTAGAATGAGTATCCTTTTCAGAAACTTAGGACTAAAGCGCACTTATGGAAATATATTCGATATTTAGAAGCTACAAGAAGCCAGACGATTAAAATTTCCTACATTTTTTGCATCGCCTGATTAACTCACAACAAAACGTTGAGAAGTACAACTCTGGTATGTTGGTAACTCATTAATGTACACAAAAATCTGTAATGCTTCCTAAATCGCGTCCATTTCAGATGCCAAGGCTACATATATGCGTAGATCTCTCAAAACGACGTTAGAAATCAACTTAAAGTGACGAATTCCATAAATAGTGAAGAAATTAACATTGAATATGCGAAAAAAAAGAAACAAATACTCAAAAAAGCATTGAAAAAAGAGAACAGAACAGAAAAATCAGAAAAGAAAATTCTTACAAAAAGATCAACGAAGAATGTTGGCGAACAAACGTTTGTTGTTTGTTGCTGGCACAACTCTGCCTTTTTTTATTTTGTTTCGATGCGTTTTTCACATGAAAATAACGAAAATGCAACCTAGTCGCGTTAGGCAATGAATTCCTGATGACAACAAAAAGTCAGCAGCAGCAGCAGCAGCAATAACAACAACAACAATAGCAAAAATCAGCAGCAAAGTCAGCAACATCTGTAACTTAGAGAAAAGAAAAAGAGCGACCAGTGCATAAGTTAATAAAGGAACCATAGTCAACAGTAGGTCTATCTACTGGACACACAACATAAAGCAATGGAGCCTTCAATGAAGCCAAGTTATGCGTTGATGATGATGATGAATAAACATGGAATAATACGAGTAGATGTAATAAATAGAAGAAAAGACAAATTCACATCCATAGTCAAAAAAATAATTCATATATTTGTGCACTGTACCGATAATGTAATGGGTTGGCAATTAAGGCTAAAGTGGTCGCATACATTTGTATCTACAAAAAATATGATTGTATGTGAGGAGTGATTTTCGAAAAAATATTTTAAGGAAAATAACAAAAACTTCAGAAGACACAAATTAAAAATATTAAAGGACATATGCCAGCAGGGCCATCCCTTTGAAGGGAATGACTGGAGAACAGGGATTCCAGAGAACTACTAATCTGAATTACATACTGATGCAAAATAAAACAAGAGAAGGTGTTATCTTCGGCCAGGCCGAAACTCACATACCCCGCACTGCACTGAAAGTACCTTTTAAATAAATGTTAAAAAGACGTTGATGAGGTTAAATAAATCGAAAAAATGTGAAATGTTAGAGAGGTTTACAGAGATTGAACAATGTTGAAAAAGTCGAAAATATATGCAAAATGTTGAAAAAAGTTGATAGAGGTTGAAAAACTCTAAAAAAGTTGAAAGAGGTTGAAAAAATTTGAAACAATTCAAAATTGATGAAAAAGTCGAAAAAATAAAGAAACTTTAAAGAAAATTGAAAAAGGTTGAAAAACATATATATTGGAAAAAGTTAAGGGGTTGAAAAAGTCGAAAAAATATTGAAAATGTTGAAAAAAATCAAATAGACATGAAAAATTTGAAATATGCCACGCCCACTTCTCCCATTCCGCCCACTTTTGGTTCAATAAGTTATATTCGTGATCGACATCCTGATCTTAAATTTCAGCACAATAGATTGTATAGTTTGCGATATATGCCGCATCTAAATTTTGGGGCGGTGACACACCCACTGGTACAATCCAGCCCGGTTTTGATCCAGAAACAGCTTTCTATAAGCAAACCCCTAACACCAAATTTTAGTATGATTGCTCACATATTTCGATAAATATGCCATTTACCGTATTTTATTTGTATGGCAGGTGCCACACCTACTAATGCTATTTCAGCCACTTTTTATTCAGATATACTCTATTGCAACTGAACCACTTACATTTAATTTCATTGCAATTGCTGCAATAGTTCGCTGAAAACAGCGCTAACAAATTTATATTAATATGGGAGGTGCCACGCCCACTGAAGCAATCCAGTCAAAATTCATTTATTTTTAAATCTTATAGTAACTGGCATCTATACACCAAATTTTATGAAGATTACTCTCATAGCGCACTATCTATAACAATAAACGTTTGTATATATGAGAGGTGCCACGCTCACATGTACTATTGGACCAAATTTTTTTAATAAGAGACTTTATCGATAGTATATCTACCTTATTAAATTTCATAACGATTACGTTGTTAGTTCTCTTAATATAACGTTTCTAAATGCTGTGAGTGGTGCCACGCCCTTCAACGAGTTTTTTCAGTAAAGTGGCTAAGCTTGTATTGACTGCTTTCAGCGGCATCATCTCTAAAATTTTTACAAAAATCGTTTATGCCAACTTTGAGATATATGGAATCAAAATTTTTAACAGTTGAAAAGTACCACGCCCACTTTTCGATGCCGCCCACTTTTATCACAATTCAAGATATATTTTATATGTATCCGTTTACCAAATTTCGTCGCAATATCTTGAACGTCTTACAAGATATGGTACTATAAATGATAACACTTAGGGCTGTGCCACGCCTCTGTACGCTCCTTTGAAAACTTATCCCAATTTGGCTCACATGTGCACCAAATCACCAAGTTTCATTAAAATCGCTGCAACTTTTTTCAAAATTGGCCTGGGTAAATATACATAGAGTGTGGGCGGTATGACCCGTGTGTGAAAGTTTCATTCAATTAGCAGCTTTCTTGGTTTTCTCGTAAGTCTGATTTTAACAGACGGACATCGCTAAATCGACTCAGGTGGTGACGCTGATCAAGAATATATACACTTTTTCATACCTGCCATGCCCCCTTCTATGTGTTACAAACGCAGAGACAAAGTGAATATACCCTCGGTGTAGGGTATAAATACAAAGGGACATCTGCCAGCTGGGGCATCTCATTGAAGGGAGATAATGGGACTAACGAATGCCTGGAGAACAGGGATTCCAGAAAACCATTAATCTGAATTACATACTGATGCAAAATAAAAAAAGTCACTCAAAACATAAATAACTTTTCTCGCTGCAGTGCACAAAATATGGAAGGGAATCCCGAGCTCGCTTTTGTTATATATATTAAAGGTGTAACCAAAAGAAAGAGGTCCTACCAACACCACAAGGCCCTTGCGCTTTCTTATGTCCCCCAGCAAACAGCTTAATATTCCGATACTTGCAGCACCTTTGAACTCGGGGTCAAGCACTATAACCCTACCTTAACCTACCGATGGTATATGGAAGGTTCCATACTCCAATCCTCCGTACATTTTTTGTAGGCTAATCAGCTTCGTCAGCGAATTTGCTTCTATGGTTTTAAATGACTTCAAGCGCCTTCCTCGAAGTGATAATTCTAGCTCCGGGAGAAGATACAAGACAAACGGGGCCATATCAGGTAAATACGCTGCTTGGACGATGATATTCGTTGAGTTTTTGGCTAAAGACTCTTGCACAATGATGGCTCAATATGATAGTGCCTTTACATGAGTGGCTCTTACACATATCTTGCCGTTTTGGGGGACAACCTCACGAGGCAAAATAAATATTGATGAATAAACTCTTTACTCAGTATAGCATGCTGAAAAAGTCGGAAACTTTTGAAAAAGTTGAAATTTGTTGAAAAATTTTGAGAAATGTTAAAAATATTGAAGAAATTGGAAAATATTAAGAAGTCGAAAAATCCTAAGAAATCCAAAAAATGCTGAAAGTATTGAGAGGGTTGACAGTTTTGAAAGTTTTCAGATACCCCGGAAAATGTTGAAAAAGTCGATTGACATTGAAAAAATCGACAAATTTTGAAAAACCCGAAATAACACAAGTATTTTGGAAGAGTCGCTACAGTCGCAAATTTGACAATAGCATTACCGTTTGCGCGATGCTCTTTACCCTTCAGCCTATTCCTTTTAAGCATATGTTTTCTTGCATGGCTGCCGGTAAATCTTTTCAACCATCAAAAAGATGAACAATATCAGACTTTATGCAACAAATTTGCTGCCCAAAATGCAAAGGCAACAGCAGTAGCAGCAAAAACAACTGAGAGAGTAGCAACGGCAAAGGCAATGGCAACAGCAGCAAAAAACTAACTTAACAACATAAAAGATTAGATAAATGTTTGTTTGTGTGCGTTGTAATGTCATTTCGTTGAATGTTGCTACCGATGACAATTCAAAGACGCAACAACAGCAATGACATTCGTAAGCGTTGATGAGCAAAAACTAGACCTTTACCTTGGTTGGCTACAGCAACAGTAGCCAGAGCAACAAGTCAAAGTAACAACTTTTTTTTGTGCGCATTTTCCCCGACTTTAACAACTACAACAAACATATTGATATCGTCAGAGGAAATGACGACATATTTTCAAGTTGGCAAGAAAATTTGCGACAACATTCCGCATGTTGTTGCTGCTGCTTCGAAAAAAACATTTTTGTGAACAAAGTTGTAGTTTTGCTAAACAATTTTTTCATATTAGAACAGAACAACAACAAGATGAAGATGAAACAGCAGATCAAGCTGAGCATAAATACCAACAACAAAAGTAACAATGGCAGCAGCAGCAGCACCAACAGCACAAAAACGAGAGCAGCAGCAGCATTAAACAGTAGCTGCTAAAAATGGCTGCTGCAACAGTTGCAGTTTGCTGTTACTACTGTTGTTGCTGCACATGATAGAAATCGATGTGCCTCCAGGTTGAAGAACGCCCATCTTTTTTTTCCGCGTAATCTTCACAAGCGAAAATACAACAATGTTCTATTATCTTTTAGGAAAATATGTTTCGATAGCAATTGTTGATGTTGCTGCTGCAGTTTTGACACGGAAAAAGATAGCCATTGAAAAATAAGTTAATGGGGGTTTTTTTGAAAATTCTGTTTTCGTTTTTTTTGTTATTCATTTACATATATGTATGTATGTATGTATGCAGATACATTGTACATAGGTTCTTAAGCAAAAAATTCATCAAAATCTAATTCCATTTGCTAAGTTCATGTCTCAATTCACCTTCCTGAGTGAGGCTTTTCCATTTTAATACATAAAACCAATCCGTTCGATACAGTTCTGTCATGAATCAAGGGTCTATGGGGTTCTGAACGCAGGCTTCGACCGGTGACTGGCCCAACAGGGGAACAGAAAGACCCGTTTCAATCAATCACTTTTTCGATTTTTAATATAACGAACTTTTTCATTTTGATCATAAAATTTTTTGGAAGCGACCAGAGCCACGCAAAGTCTAAGGATGGCCTTGATATCCATTGCATTCTTCTCTACTCACCAGTTACAAGTTGAATCTTTAAACTCGAAGTCTTTTATGGAACATATTTTCGAAAATATGAATTTTTCGCAAATATAATGCATTTAAAGTGGGAATGTATTTTTCGGAGGTCGAGCACATTTTTATTCAATGAAAAAAGAGTTTGAATCGTTTTCAGCACTAAAAGCAAATAAAAAAAAAAACAACTTTTGAAAACTTTTGTCAGACAGGAGGTCGTTAAAAATTATGTAAAAAGCGATAGATTCCAAATAAGAAATTTTTTTGTTTTGGAAAATTATTCATTTGTACCTCATTTATAGCATTTATATAAATTATCCATCAAGGAATGTAGGCATCAAACCAAAAAGATCAAAAATGGTGGCTCAAATTCAATTCTTCGTTAATTTGAATCAGCGAACATTTTCGAATGGTATTTCTTATGCCTTCAGGAATCTTGAGGATAATAAATATAAGTCTTTCCGCAAGGCCTACCAGTTACACTTAAGTTTTCTTCTAAGCTTATGTCATTAAATAAAAATCACTTACAATATCCAAATCTATGAACTCGGTATATTTACAGTGTGACCCATAATAACTGTCAGTAATACAAAGTGTTATAAAAATCACAGTCGTCTACAATATTTGTTTTTATTTATCACAAGCGCTTAACAACATTCCAAAATTTATTAAATTAAAGACACAGTTCGAAACTATCACTATTTTCTTTGCTTACAAGACGTAAACGTTTGAGAAACGATTCACAAGCGGCACGCACCATTTTCTGCTCCATTTCGTCCCAAATCCTTGTCAAACGGTGCTTGAACCCATCAATTGTTAAGCCTTTTGTTGACCTTAGTTTACGTAGCATATGGCCTCATACGCAAAAATCCAATGTCATGAGATCCGGTGATGATGCTGGCCATTCTTTCCCAGAGATGAAATCAGGCAAATTTTTCGGCCCTTTCCCTATTTGTGATACTGCTCCCTACACCTTGATTTTGGTCACGTTTTGATATCGCTCAACAGTCAATTCATGTTTTGGACATTCCCAAAACATCTTGCGTACACACGGTTGTTCTGCTGGTTGATGCTGTCTTGCAGGAAGAACAAATTTTCATCCAAAAAGATTATTTCGCTCACTTACTTCAAGACTGGCACAACTCAAAAAACGCGATTTTTGAGTAAATGATGCAGAAATATTTGCCATTTCATGTTTTATTTTGTGTGATAAAATCAAAAAATTATCTTATAAACTTGACATACATACTTTTCATTATTTTCATATAAAAAGCAACTTATTGGAAACTTTAAATGCGTTTTCCTCCCACTTTATGTTTTTTGGGTTATGCCAGTCTTGAAGTAAGTGAGCGATTTCATCTCCACCGTGCCAGTCAAATAGCTCCTTACTTTTTGAAACTGGTAATTGATTTTGCTTATCTCTTAGCCCATGAAAGCGTTAGCTTTTATAGGTCTTGAGTCGTAGATCATTCCTGATAAGAAGCTGCTTGGAAGTTTTTTATATTTTCATATCCTTTTCTACAGAACGGGCTGATTGAGCAGGATATCGTCCTCTCACTTGTTTTATGACGTCATTTGTTCCCACAGTCCGACTGCGTCCAATTTTTTTTTTTTCAATCTTCGAGCCTCCTATATCCTTATATCGTTTTATTGCCTAATCATTAGGCCCTAATGTATGAATTTTTCTTCTATTCCGAGTGGTTGTAGTGTTTTTATGATGTCACAATTTCAGTTTTTTTTACACCCTACACCGTGGGTATATTCACTTTGTCTCTCCGTTTGTAACACATCGAAGGGGGCGTGGCAGGTATGGAAAAGTACATATATTCTTGATCAGCGTCACCACCTGAGTCGATTTAGCGATGTCCGTCTGTCTGTCTGTCTGTCTGTCTGTCTGTCTGTCTGTCTGTCTGTCTGTCTGTCTGTCTGTCTGTCTGTCTGTCTGTCTGTCTGTCTGTCTGTCTGTCTGTCTGTCTGTCTGTCTGTCTGTCTGTCTGTCTGTCTGTCTGTCTGTCTGTCTGTCTGTCTGTCTGTCTGTCTGTCTGTCTGTCTGTCTGTCTGTCTGTCTGTCTGTCTGTCTGTCTGTCTGTCTGTCTGTCTGTCTGTCTGTCTGTCTGTCTGTCTGTCTGTCTGTCTGTCTGTCTGTCTGTCTGTCTGTCTGTCTGTCTGTCTGTCTGTCTGTCTGTCTGTCTGTCTGTCTGTCTGTCTGTCTGTCTGTCTGTCTGTCTGTCTGTCTGTCTGTCTGTCTGTCTGTCTGTCTGTCTGTCTGTCTGTCTGTCTGTCTGTCTGTCTGTCTGTCTGTCTGTCTGTCTGTCTGTCTGTCTGTCTGTCTGTCTGTCTGTCTGTCTGTCTGTCTGTCTGTCTGTCTGTCTGTCTGTCTGTCTGTCTGTCTGTCTGTCTGTCTGTCTGTCTGTCTGTCTGTCTGTCTGTCTGTCTGTCTGTCTGTCTGTCTGTCTGTCTGTCTGTCTGTCTGTCTGTCTGTCTGTCTGTCTGTCTGTCTGTCTGTCTGTCTGTCTGTCTGTCTGTCTGTCTGTCTGTCTGTCTGTCTGTCTGTCTGTCTGTCTGTCTGTCTGTCTGTCTGTCTGTCTGTCTGTCTGTCTGTCTGTCTGTCTGTCTGTCTGTCTGTCTGTCTGTCTGTCTGTCTGTCTGTCTGTCTGTCTGTCTGTCTGTCTGTCTGTCTGTCTGTCTGTCTGTCTGTCTGTCTGTCTGTCTGTCTGTCTGTCTGTCTGTCTGTCTGTCTGTCTGTCTGTCTGTCTGTCTGTCTGTCTGTCTGTCTGTCTGTCTGTCTGTCTGTCTGTCTGTCTGTCTGTCTGTCTGTCTGTCTGTCTGTCTGTCTGTCTGTCTGTCTGTCTGTCTGTCTGTCTGTCTGTCTGTCTGTCTGTCTGTCTGTCTGTCTGTCTGTCTGTCTGTCTGTCTGTCTGTCTGTCTGTCTGTCTGTCTGTCTGTCTGTCTGTCTGTCTGTCTGTCTGTCTGTCTGTCTGTCTGTCTGTCTGTCTGTCTGTCTGTCTGTCTGTCTGTCTGTCTGTCTGTCTGTCTGTCTGTCTGTCTGTCTGTCTGTCTGTCTGTCTGTCTGTCTGTCTGTCTGTCTGTCTGTCTGTCTGTCTGTCTGTCTGTCTGTCTGTCTGTCTGTCTGTCTGTCTGTCTGTCTGTCTGTCTGTCTGTCTGTCTGTCTGTCTGTCTGTCTGTCTGTCTGTCTGTCTGTCTGTCTGTCTGTCTGTCTGTCTGTCTGTCTGTCTGTCTGTCTGTCTGTCTGTCTGTCTGTCTGTCTGTCTGTCTGTCTGTCTGTCTGTCTGTCTGTCTGTCTGTCTGTCTGTCTGTCTGTCTGTCTGTCTGTCTGTCTGTCTGTCTGTCTGTCTGTCTGTCTGGGTGTCTGTTGAAATCAGGTTTACGGGAAAACCAAGAAAGCTAATTGAATGAAACTATCACACACAGGTCACATCTTCTTGCAGGCATCTTGCTATTGAAAATGGGCAAAATCGGTTGACAGACACGCCTACCGCCCATACTCTATGTATATTTACCCCGGCCAATTTTGAAAAAAGTTTCAGCGATTTTGATGAAACTTGGTGATTTGGTGCACATGTGAACCAAATTAGGATTAGGCTGGGTTTCAAGTTTCCAAAGGGTCGTACAGGGGCGTGGCACAGCCCTGAATTTTATCATTATTACTACCATATCTCGTAAGCCGTTCAAGATATTGAGATTTAATTTGGTAAACGGATACATATAAAATATATCTTGAATTGTGATAAAAGTGGGCGGAATCTAAAAAGTGGGCGTGGCACTTTTCAACTGTTAAAAATTTTGATTCCGTATATCTCAAAATTCGCACAAACGATTTCCATAAAAATTTTGGAGATGATGCCGCTGAAAGCAGTCATCAATACAAGCTCAGCTACTGGACCGAAAAAACTCGTTGAAGGGCGTGGCACAGCCCACAATATTTATAAACGTTATATTTAAAGAACTAACAACGTAATCGTTATAAAATTTAATGAATCAGATATACTTGCTATAAGGTCTCTTACTACAAAAATTTGGTCCAATAGTACCTGTGGGCGTGGCACCTCCCATATAAGCAAAAAACGTTTATAGTTATAGATAGTGTGCTATGAGAGTAATCTTCATAAAATTTGGTGTATAGATGGCAGTTACTATAAGCTTTAAAAATAAATTGATTTTGACAGGATTGCATCAAAGGGCGTGGCACCTCCCATATTAACATAAATTTGTTAGCGCTGTTTTAAGTGAACTATTGCAGCAATTGGTATGAAATTTAATGTATGTATTTCTGTCGCTATAGGGCATATCTGAATCAAAAGTGGCTGAAATAGCATCAGTAGGCGTGGCACCTCCCATACAAATAAAATACGGTAAGTGGCATATTTATCGAAATATGTGAGCAATCATTCTAAAATTTGGTGTTAGGGGTTTGATTGTGGAAAGCTATTTCAGGATCAAAACCGGGCTGGATTGTACCAGTGGGTGTGCCAACGCCCTAAATTTTGAATTTTTGTTGCAGCATATATCGCAAACTATACAAGCTATTGAGCTAAAATTTAATATGAGGATGTCGATCGCGAATATAATTTATTGTTCCAAAAGTGGGCGGAATTGGAGAAGTGGGCGTGGCATATTTCAAAATTTTCATTTCTATTCGATTTTTTCCAACAATTTCTACATTCTTTCGACTTTTTCAACCTTTCAACTTTTTCCAATATATCCTATATGTATTTGTTCGACATTTTCAACCTCTTTCAACTTCCTTCATAAGTTTCTTTATTTTTTCGACTTTTTCATCAACTTTGAATTGTTTAAAAATTTTTCAACCTTTTTCAACTTTTTTAGAGTTTTTCAACCTCTCTCAACTTTTTTCAACATTTCGCATATATTTTCGACATCTTCTAACATTTCACATTTTTTTCGACTTACTCAACCTCTTCAATGTCTTTTCAACATTTATTTAAAAGGTTATTTCAGTGCAGTGTAGGGTATGTGAGTTTCGGCCTAGCCGAAGATAACACCTTAACTTGTTTTTCTTAAATTTATAAGTCACGTTTTTCTTCCATGGCGCTTCTGAGTTTGTTATAAGGAACATTTTTTTGCCGTGCACTTTCTTTGTGTAGAATTAAATTTTGAAAAGCAATACGTCCTTAGATTATAAAAAAAATCAGGTTTTCAATTTTTTTCGGAACAGTGAAATTTACTGACAGTTATTATGGGCCACACTGTATACTGTTCAAGGAGGAATATGTAATTCTGGCTCAAACATTTTATGGACAATTTGTAGACTTATAACAATATTTTTTGTAAGGTTTGTTTTTCTAGAGTACTAATATAAAAATGAATTAATTTTTCACAGATTCAGTTGTCGATCTGGCTGGCACATATATGTTGTTTTTGATGATGTATTCACATCAAATATTGAGCAGAATTTTTGATCAAATCTAATTATCTGCAGTTAAAAATTACTTTCCAAACTCAAAAGTCTAGAAATACACGCACAGACAAAGTTTGCAAAAGCCGATCTTTTCTGTGTCGTTATATATACATACATAGAAACTTCCTCCAAATTTTATTTCCGCTCATGTTCACACTTAACGAAACAGACTGTTTGCGCAAATCGAACAAAAAATTAAAAATCAGCAGTTTGCACAAACACTGATTTGCGCAAACGGTCTATGGACCTTTAAACAAATTTTTGGTCAAGTTTTGTTTTAAATTTATTGACATAAGTATTTGTTGACGTCATTGCTATTATGTTAATATGTAATATGAATATGAATTTAATTTAGAGCTTCTTTCGTTCTATTCAAAGTGATATTCTTCAATGAGATTAATCTAAATACTTATTAGGGATGCACAGGTAAGCCCGCAAAAAAGAATTCTATTTTGACGTATATAATCCCTCTCAAGACTGTTCGCATGGCCTTTCATCCACATTTTATTTTCAGTCTGTACCAATTCTTACAGTATTTTTGCGTTAAGTGAAAAGTGCGAGTTAGATTAGACTAAAAAGTGATAGTGAGATTACTTACAACTTCTGCTTTTTGAGATGTATAATCTTTTCTTATTTTCATAACGCTCGAAGAAAATATCTAATTTTTTCCATGTTTCTGAGTACTTTTACCTATAAGCGTAAATGTGCTAAAATTTGTAAGCCAGCAATTGATTTTCGGAAACAAATATTCATTCCTACCCCAATGTGTGCTATCTTTACGAATTTTTGTAACTGTTTAGTCTGGTGTCTAAAAATTACTTGCAACAACAAGAATTATATGCTATGTTGCTATCTATTTGATGAATACAATTTTTCTTAATTGTTTCTCCATTTAAAAAAACACTATTGTCTTTAAGTTAGAGACTTCTGTACTTGGACTGCAGTTTCTGTAGTTACAGCAGCAACATCAACCAAAACTCTTTGGTATCAACTTGGATCCCCTGCTTTTCTTTTTGTTGTTGTTGCTGTTGCTGCTCTGTATATTTTTGCTGCTGGCATGACAAAAGTTTTTCACTTCTAGTTGGCTGGAATTTTTTTTTCTTTTTTTTTATTTTTGTTGCTACACTTGTTGTTGTTGCTGTTGTTTGTCTAAATAACGCAGCTGTCTTTGCGATTTCATCAAAATAATTACAGTTGTTGTTGTTGCTGTTGTTACTATTTAGTTGCTGGCTATTGCTTTTTTTTTTCTTTAAATTTTCGTCCCTGCGTTTAAATAGTTTGTTGTTATTGTTGTTGTTTTTGTCTTAATTTTTTCATAGTAAGTTACTGCTTTTGTTGGCTAGAAGAGAATGTGGTATCACCATCGCCACCACCACCGTTGGCAGCTTAAAACCACTCGTATTTTTTCGAAGGTGCTTATTATGTTGATTGCATTCAGTGCGTGTTATGGAAGCAGAAAAGTTTTTGATGGTTTCATCGTTGTAAATTGGTGCTGATGAGTTGACGATGGTCGATGGTCGCTGATTGTTGGCATTTTTGGTGGAATTTTTAAATGCTGTAAGCGATTTTTATCTATGAATTCTTACGAAATTAAATTAAGAAAAATTTCTAAAATAATAAGAAAAGGGTATTTATATTTTAAATGATTTCATGGACTGAAATTGGCGGAATATAAATATATAAAAAATTTTCGACTTTTTTTAGATATTTAGACATATTTATAGACGCCTCTTACCCTTCTTTGACTCCATGTACTTAAAAACTTTTATTGCACCAACTTATGGGGAAAAGTCTAAAAAATTAAACAGTGGATTCGAAAAATATCAAGATTTTAGTGTTTCATTTAAAACTTCTAGCATACATACTTTAACCTTCCACACTGAGAAAATAATTTGTTTGAATGTAACAAATGTTTATCTCACCGAATTCTGAAATTGGTTGGCCTTGGATCATTTCCAATGTCAAACTGACCACCAGATGTAGTCAAGATTCGATTTCCAATCAAATCAAACGACGATAGTTGAGTCCAAGATCATCGTGAAAATGTTCACTAGAGTATAATACATGAGTCGGGGAAATGATGAAGAGAATTGAAGGTTATCCCAACTGATCGCGCATGTTTGAAGGGTTTTATGGACGCCGTATGATTTGTAAGACGCAAGAAGCATTTTTGCACTATTTTTGCTTTGCTTAAAGACTAAAATAGTAAAGTAAAAGCTTGAAATAAAGGTAGGGCATATCTGACATGGATGACTTGAAATAATCCTCAAAAATAACAGTTTTATTAACACATTTTTTATCGTAGGCGGTGTTGCCAAGTTTGCAACTTTTCAGTAAAACTACAGCTCTTTAATGCCAGAAAGTAACAAAATAGGCCATTGATTTTATATTATACGGGATTTTTAGAAAAATTAAAAATTATCTGACTTATCGCAGTGATTTTAAGCAGTGATGTATCCCTCTCTGCACTTAAAAACATTTCAATTTGTATTTCCCAATCGCCATCAAGCAGAAATTTTAATAAAAAAATATGAAATTTGCTTAAAGTTCATGAAAACGATAGCAAATGCTATGAGTGGCAATAAAGAAGGCGAAAAAATCACCATTTAAGATTGATGTTGGGAAGTGAGTGTGCTCTAAAATTTCTACAGCCAGGGCAGCAAACTTTACTGCTCCCTTTTGCACTAAATTGCGTTATGTACTCAGCTGCATGAATTTATGAGATTAATTAAAAAAATCCAACTATGGCAATTTTGTATAGCTGCAGATAGGAAAAAAGATGGAAAAAGGAAAAACGAAATAGTGGAAAGAAATCAAATTGAAATACTTTTTTTTTTTTTTAAATGCAAACTCTTATTGCCAACGAGTTGTATCTGTAGCCTGTAGTGTTATATCTGAATTTTTATCTTATTTTCATATTTCCACTCAACTTTTATTCTTTCTTACGCTATGTATGTGTGTGTGTTTGTATATAAATGTACTTTTTATATTTTAATTTACTTAACAGATTTAAATTTAGTTTACACCTGCAACGAGCTTATTTGATTTTGCAGCTGTAATTGCTGCTATCTCAATTTTTAAAAGCAACTTCTAACAATATTTTGTTGCACTAGTCGACAGAAATATACTCCTATAATTTTTTTTATATGTCATGCATAAACATAAGACTGACAAACTCTATAAAATATGGAAAATGTTGAAAAAAGTTGAGTACTGTGAAGACGAAAGTCGGCAGGGCCTTGTTTTCGTCCACAACCAACAGCAGCGGTAACAGGACTGAATTTCATTATTTTTACCCATGTTTATTTATTATTTTTATTACACCTGAAGTATTATATCCCAGTTTTTTACATCTTATTAAAATTTAAAAGCCATGAAGGCATCTTAATTAAGATGTTATTAATTATTAAGTATTAAATTAAGAATAGTAGTAAGGAAATGAAATCGTATGAAGTCGCACGAGCATCGGACCTAAGTTGCATCGAACACCCAGGTGGCAACCTAAGTCGGCCATGTCAACGTACCAGCGATGTCAAGTACCAGCGATGTCAAGCGGTGAGGATATTAAACTCAGCTAATGGTGCGAACGATCAGCTGTTTCAGCCACTGGTGTGGAAAATTAAACGCAGCTACGAGGTATAAAAGGGCTTGCACCACTAAAAATCGGGTGAGTTGTGAAGAGCCGCCAGCGCAAGGAGTGCTAAGCCAACAGCCAGCAGCAGTGATCGCAGTGCAAGCAGTGGAAGCAGAGGAAAGCAGTGGGAGCAGAGAAGCAGTGAAGCGGAGAGGCAGCAGCAGAAGTACGACCAGCAGCGTGTAACTCAGGTACATTGTTGTTATATACCATATAACTTATACCGTAGTGAGTAGAGTAGAGGGTGACTGAGTAGGCGATATAGTAGCCATTGCGAGCGTTGGGACTAAGTTTTGCGAATGTACGCGCTCCCGTATCAGTGCATTCGTAACCTGTGAACCAACACGCATACGACAAGCCAAAACTCAAAGGTTTCCACGGTGCTTTCGCTCTCCCGTATTCGTTAGCATTGGTGAAACTGAGAGCTCGGCAGTGAAGTAATAGGGTCGTAAAAGCCGTCGTGAGCGTCGGATTTTAGGTCTACGTGTGTATGCGCTCCCCGTTGCCGTACATTCGTGGCCTAGAAACTGACACGCATACGGTCCGCTAAAACTCGAGGTTCCACAGTGCTTTCGTATTTGTGGAGCGGAGAGCTCGGCAGTGAGTAATAGGGTCGTAAAAACCGTCGTGAGCGTCGGATTTTAGGTCCACGTGTGTATGCGCTCCCCGTTGCCGTACATTCGTGGCCTGGAAGCCGACACGCATACGGCCAGTTAAAACTCGAGGTTCCACGGTGCTCTCGCACTCACATGCGTGATCACAGTGAAATTGAGAGCTCTGCAGCGGATAAAAGGGACATAGAATCGAAAGGCGTCGTGAGCATCGGATTTTGGTTTGCGGGTGTATGCGCTCCCCGTTGCCGTACATTCGTGACCAGGGACCCGGTGCGCATTAAGGTTTCAGTTAGCTCAGAAGCATGAGAAAGTAGGGCTGAGGTATCGCATAGGCAGAGAAATCAGTCACGCTCTTCTTACGAACCTCACTACGACGACGGAATACAAAACCGAGGCACGCTGACGTGGTAACGATACACTTTCCATTGTTAAACTTTATTTATATATATATATACACATATTTTTGTCATATTACTGAATTACAAATAAATATTTAAAACGAATTAATTCTGCGATCCCCCCTCATTTATTAAAGAGCCACTCCTTGCAAAATATAAATTTTTTGTGACCGAACCTCTGGACTCCGGCGAGTCAAGACCCCCCAGCCGTAGGTTCGTTACAATGGCGCCCGAGCAGGGACTTTGGCTTCTTTAAAAGAAAAAAATATATACATATATAATAATTTTAACCCAGCACCAGCAGCGTGGAATCCCAGCACTAGCAGTGTGAATCTCAGCGTAGATACAGCAGCGTGAATCCCAGCACCAGCAGCGTGGAATCCCAGCATCATCGGCGTGAATCTAAGCACCAGCAGCGCGTATCAGAGTAAATACAGCAGTGGGAAATCCAGCGTGTGTTGCAGCTGCGCATATACATCAGCGGAGATTCCGTCAAATCGTCAAAACCAACCAAGAAAAATTGTGTGCTACGTCGGCGGCGGAAAAATTAAAACAATAGTGTGAAAATTACATAAAGTGAAAATAAAAAAAAAAAAAAAAAACATTGAGAACCATCTGGGTTAAACAAAATAAGTGCATAAATAAACTGTGAAAAAAAAAAGACCAAAAGGGAAAAATCTGACGGTGAAAACCGAACGGTGGAAAATCTGACAGTGAAAACCGAACAGTGGAAAATCTGAACAGTGAAAAATCACTTAGACACAGTGCACGGTGAAAAATTTCCCTAAAGGAAAGTAATTTTTTTTAAAAAAAAAAAAATATATATAAATCAGTGACAGTAAATAAACTTTAAAAAAATATAAATCAGAGAAAAAATACTATAGTGAAAATGGTGAACGTGACATGGATCCACGGTTTGAAGAAAGAGGAACTCACAACTTATTGTGAAGAGTTTGGCGTTGATACTCAAGGCACCATGAACGAAATGCGGAAACGTTTAAAGATCTTTTTATCGGACGAAACTCATTCGGCAGCTCAACTACAACGGATCGAAGAACTACGGACGCTACATAAATGTGCAATGTCGCCAAGCCCAGGTGACCAGCTCACAAAAGAACCAGGTTCGACTGTGCCCCACACAATGTTACCACAACTTATAACCCAGCCTTCATGCGTCAACGCGGTACCCGCGGCTCACGGTATCATGGTTATGGAACAGGTGCGTAAATGGGGATTAAAGTATGACGGAGTGAAAGAACCATTAATGTTCGTGGAACGAGTTGAAGAATTGGCGGAAGCATACGGCATAGATATTGATCATGTTCCTAGGACGATGCCAGAACTTTTACGTGATAAAGCGTTAGCCTGGTATAGGAATAAATACCAACAGTGGGCTACATGGAACGATTTCAAAATAAGTTTTCTAAAATTCTTTTTACCTCCAAGATATCTGGAGAACTTAGAAGACGCAATAAGGGAACGACTTCAGAGACCCCGCGAACCATTCAAGGAATACGTGCTGGCCTTACAAACGATGATGCGGCAAGCGCACTTTACGGAAGAGGAAAAAATCGAACGTATTTTCCGGAATTGCTCGGCGGAGTACCAGTGGTACATTAAGCGGAAGGATTTCGCTTCACTTGCTGACTTAATATCTTTGGCAGACGATCTGGAGTGTATTCGGCAGCGAGAGCCAGAGAGGCCATCCGTAGCCAATAACCGGGCTGAACGACATCGGATGATGGTGCCAACAAACGAAAATCGAATCGACGTTCGAGCCGCCTGCCGACGCTGTGGGCAGGATGGGCATTTCGTAAGGGAGTGCCGAGCACCACAGAAACTATTTTGTTGGGTTTGCGGCCGACAAGGGATCAGAACCATTAGATGCTGCCGTACAGCGAGAAACGAACACGGAGGCCGCCCAGAACGAGGGGAGGCGAACGCTCCAGTGGTATCCCCCTCAACAAACGTAATACAGGTATCATCGGATCGCAGACGAGTGTACGCCAACATCATAATTGGCGGAGAGAGTGTGTCGGCCACAATCGACACCGGGGCGACGGTGAGTTTCATACGAGAATCCTTTGCGGCTAGTTTACGTGAAAAACCCACCCAGGTACCATACCGAGGCGAAGTTGTGCTGGCCGATGGATCAAGTCGACGATTGGATGGTGCAATCCAGACCGAGGTAAAATATGGGGATCACCGGGGGAAGTTCCAGTTCATCATTATGCCCGACGCTATAGAGGATGTCATACTAGGACTCGACTTTCTAGCGCAGAGCGCCGCCACCATCACCATCGGAGGTGACACGCTCAACTTGGGCAAGCCACAGCCGAATCATGACCACCGCTTGCCGTCAAGGGATTCCAGGACAGCACGGAGACGACATACAAGGGCCCAGCCAGACCGACAACAAGAAACCCACTTAAGCTTGAAGCACATTCAAAAACCATACGCTCAATCGCGTAAACAAATGAATTCTCAGCCACCATGCCCGGACTCAGAAGAAAATCAGCAGCAGAACGGTCCACAACAACATAAACAGAAAGCTCAGTCTACTTACCGCCGCAGATTGCGCCGACATCAGCGCCGACATCAGCGCCGAAAACTACTGCAGACTAAGACGACAATTTTATCAGCTGAATCTACTAAAGCCATCGGGGCAGAAGCCCTAGCCCTCGCAGAAGCGAAGCCAACAGTTCCGATATCAGGGCAGCATGGAGATGAACAGATAATTAAAGATTTTCTTGCAGATGAACTCCAAAAATTTGAAGGACTACAAGGCGTCACACAGCTTACCGCGCACCGGATTGTCATGAAGGATGACAGGCCGGTCAAGCAAAGATATATTCCGCGGAATCCGGCAATGCAAACGATTATCGATGAGGAGATCAACAAACTACTGTCTAAAGGATGCATTGAACCATCTCACAGCCCGTACAGTGCACCTATCGTGCTTGTGCGGAAAAAGACCGGAGCCTGGCGGCTGTGTATTGACTACCGTCAGCCGAATAGTAGATCGGTGCCAGACGCGTATCCGCTTCCCCGAATTACGCACATTTTGGACCGCCTGCGCAACGCCAAATACGTCAGCAGCCTTGATCTAAAAGATGGATACTGGCAGATCCCGATGGAGGCAGCAAGTAAGCAGTATACTGCTTTTACGGTTCCGGGGCGTGGACTCTACCAGTGGAAGGTCATGCCTTTTGGCCTCCATTCAGCCCCAGCAACTTTTCAGCGGGCCCTCGATAGTGTCATTGGCGCGGAGATGGAGCCGGTTGCATTCGCCTACTTAGACGATATTGTTGTCACTGGAGCTACCCTAGAGGAACACTTACACAACCTGCGCGAAGTATTTCGGCGATTGCGGGCCGCAAATTTGCGGATAAATCCGGAAAAATGTGAGTTTTTCAAGACCCAGATTAAATATCTCGGTCATGTGGTAAGCGGCGAAGGGATCCAAACGGACCCGGACAAGGTAGCCGCAATCCGCGATTTAGACCCACCACAGAGCGTGCGCGGAGTGCGGCGCTTCCTCGGGATAGCTTCTTGGTATCGCCGTTTTGTTCCCGATTTTGCATCAGTGGTTCAACCCCTGACATCATTGTTAAAAAAAGGTAAACACTGGAAGTGGGGTCAAGAACAGCAAAACGCGTTCGAGATCCTCAAACAAAAACTTACAGAAGCGCCGGTGCTAGCTTGCCCGGACTTTAATCAGACCTTTAGCCTGCAGACCGATGCCAGTGATTTGGGCCTCGGAGCCGTTCTGACGCAGACCTGTGATGGAGGGGAGCGGGTGATCGCCTATGCAAGCCGAAGCCTGAACAACGCGGAGAAAAATTATTCGCCTACCGAAAAGGAATGCCTGGCTATCGTATGGGGCATCCGTAAAATGCGTCCCTATCTAGAGGGGTATCAGTTCGTGGTAATCACTGACCACCTTTCGCTGAAGTGGCTGAACTCTATTGAAAGCCCCACAGGCCGCATAGCGCGTTGGGCCCTAGAATTGCAGCAGTACCAGTTCACAATACAATATCGCAAAGGTAAACAAAATGTGGTGGCAGACGCCCTCTCACGACAACCCCAGGAGACGCTAAGAGTTGCCACGGTCAGTGATATTGCAGATGGCGATTGTCTCTGGTTACGGAAGAAAAAGAGTGAGGTACGGCAACGACCCGAGAAATTTCCCGACTACACCGAGACCGGAGGCCAGCTATACCGGCACCTGCCAGGTCATCCCACTGACGAAGACTGCGCCCAGTGGAAACTCTGTGTGGCTACCCCTCTACGGAAGAGAGTACTTGAGGAGAACCACGACAGCGCCAGCGCTGGGCATTTGGGGATCCGGAAGACGATTGCCCGCATCGCGAACAGGTATTACTGGCCCGGGATGTTTCGAGACATCAGTCGGTATGTAAGGGGCTGTGAGTCGTGTCAACGTTACAAGCCCAGTCAACAGGCTCCAGCAGGAGAAATGCTGATCACTATCCCCGAAGAACCATGGGCCACAATCTGCGCAGACTTCGTAGGACCCTTGCCCCGATCAACTCATGGCAACTCGATGCTGCTAGTTTTCTTTGACCGGTTCTCGAAGTGGACCGAACTGATACCACTACGAAAAGCTACCGCAGAAGGTGTGGTAAAGGCGTTCCGTGAAAGAATACTGGCGCGGTATGGGGTACCGAAAGTGCTCATCACGGATAATGGCACACAGTTTACTAGCCGAACTTTGAGGGCCTACCTTGAAGAGATAGGGATCCAGCAACGGTTTACCGCACCCTACACGCCACAGGAGAATCCCACAGAAAGAGTCAACAGAACGGTAAAAATAATGATAGCACAGTTGGCTAATAACCACCACAAAACCTGGGATGACAACCTGCCGGAGATATCCTTGGCGATCAACACTAGCGTATCAGAAACTACAGGGTACAGCCCCGCCTTCCTGACCCAGGGTCGACAGCCACGGCTGCCCAAGGCGCTGTACGATGAAGTCACCCCAGGCACGGGAGAGACAAGGCAAGAACCCAAGCCAGGAGCAGTACGCCTGAAGGAGGTATTCGACATTGTAAAGATCAACTTGTCAAAGGCCGCCCAAAACCAGGCTCGTCATTACAATCTTCGCCGACGTCCATGGAAGCCCACAATCGGACAGTTGGTGTGGGTCCGAGAACACCCTCAGTCAAAGGCGATTGAAAGTTTTGCGGGCAAACTTGCCCCGAAATATTCCGGCCCATACTCTGTGGTTGGGTTTACCTGCCCCGTAATAGTTCAATTAAAAAGGGACGGTGACAAGCGAACCAGGACCGCGCACCTGAGCGAGCTCAAAACTTTCCACCCACAGTAGGCGAGAAAAAAAAATTAACTTGATTTTATTTTTCCTTCTCATTTACAGTCGAACTCCAACAATGACCAGCGCACCCAGGCCCGGTTATGCCATTGACCATGAAAAGTTTAGGCGGCTCCTCTAGAACAGAGTCAACTCGACGCTGCATTCATCGCCGCATTGCGGCAAGAAGACTCCACATTGGAGATGGGCAAGCGGTTCGGAGTAGTACGGAGCATCAACGGCAGGAGAGTTCGACTTCTCGGAAACCGTGATGGCACCCTTTGGGTCCGCGAACTCCATCCTCCCCCGGAGTGAGGGGGTAGTGTGAAGACGAAAGTCGGCAGGGCCTTGTTTTCGTCCACAACCAACAGCAGCGGTAACAGGACTGAATTTCATTATTTTTACCCATGTTTATTTATTATTTTTATTACACCTGAAGTATTATATCCCAGTTTTTTACATCTTATTAAAATTTAAAAGCCATGAAGGCATCTTAATTAAGATGTTATTAATTATTAAGTATTAAATTAAGAATAGTAGTAAGGAAATGAAATCGTATGAAGTCGCACGAGCATCGGACCTAAGTTGCATCGAACACCCAGGTGGCAACCTAAGTCGGCCATGTCAACGTACCAGCGATGTCAAGTACCAGCGATGTCAAGCGGTGAGGATATTAAACTCAGCTAATGGTGCGAACGATCAGCTGTTTCAGCCACTGGTGTGGAAAATTAAACGCAGCTACGAGGTATAAAAGGGCTTGCACCACTAAAAATCGGGTGAGTTGTGAAGAGCCGCCAGCGCAAGGAGTGCTAAGCCAACAGCCAGCAGCAGTGATCGCAGTGCAAGCAGTGGAAGCAGAGGAAAGCAGTGGGAGCAGAGAAGCAGTGAAGCGGAGAGGCAGCAGCAGAAGTACGACCAGCAGCGTGTAACTCAGGTACATTGTTGTTATATACCATATAACTTATACCGTAGTGAGTAGAGTAGAGGGTGACTGAGTAGGCGATATAGTAGCCATTGCGAGCGTTGGGACTAAGTTTTGCGAATGTACGCGCTCCCGTATCAGTGCATTCGTAACCTGTGAACCAACACGCATACGACAAGCCAAAACTCAAAGGTTTCCACGGTGCTTTCGCTCTCCCGTATTCGTTAGCATTGGTGAAACTGAGAGCTCGGCAGTGAAGTAATAGGGTCGTAAAAGCCGTCGTGAGCGTCGGATTTTAGGTCTACGTGTGTATGCGCTCCCCGTTGCCGTACATTCGTGGCCTAGAAACTGACACGCATACGGTCCGCTAAAACTCGAGGTTCCACAGTGCTTTCGTATTTGTGGAGCGGAGAGCTCGGCAGTGAGTAATAGGGTCGTAAAAACCGTCGTGAGCGTCGGATTTTAGGTCCACGTGTGTATGCGCTCCCCGTTGCCGTACATTCGTGGCCTGGAAGCCGACACGCATACGGCCAGTTAAAACTCGAGGTTCCACGGTGCTCTCGCACTCACATGCGTGATCACAGTGAAATTGAGAGCTCTGCAGCGGATAAAAGGGACATAGAATCGAAAGGCGTCGTGAGCATCGGATTTTGGTTTGCGGGTGTATGCGCTCCCCGTTGCCGTACATTCGTGACCAGGGACCCGGTGCGCATTAAGGTTTCAGTTAGCTCAGAAGCATGAGAAAGTAGGGCTGAGGTATCGCATAGGCAGAGAAATCAGTCACGCTCTTCTTACGAACCTCACTACGACGACGGAATACAAAACCGAGGCACGCTGACGTGGTAACGATACACTTTCCATTGTTAAACTTTATTTATATATATATATACACATATTTTTGTCATATTACTGAATTACAAATAAATATTTAAAACGAATTAATTCTGCGATCCCCCCTCATTTATTAAAGAGCCACTCCTTGCAAAATATAAATTTTTTGTGACCGAACCTCTGGACTCCGGCGAGTCAAGACCCCCCAGCCGTAGGTTCGTTACAGTACCTAGAATAGCAAATTCATTGTTTTTGTTGTTTGGAAGGTGCCACGCTCTGTTGTCTAATCGCGTCCACATTTCATGAGGAATTTAGAATATACAATATACACGAAATGTTAAAACTCTTGCTATCACAACTTACCAGATATAGCATTTTAATTGTTTTTGTTCAATTAGGGTTACCAGATGACATACTTTAGTAGTAAATGTAGGGGAGAAGTGGGGGTTGTGGGCATGGGTCGGTTGTGGGCACCCCTACGTATATTTTCACAAAGTGAAGATTGAGTTTCGTTGGTAATGTCATTCGCAAGCAATTACCCTATGTATGATTCATGCCAAATATCAAAGTAAACGGACGCGTTTGCTTTTGGAAATGAACGAATTGGTTTTTTTTGGGCTTTGAAAAGGTGGTGAAACTTTTTTCTAACATTTTCAATAGTGTATCAATCAAGTGGATCGATTGGAAAGGTAAGTGTAATGTATTTTTATTTAGTCGAAGTATTATGCTGAATGGAACAATATCGATTTGAACCAAAAAATTTATGCATAAACATTTTTTCATTACTTTTTAAAATGTCTGCTAAAGTTGGTTGTGGGCACAAAAAATGGGTGGGTTGTGGGCACCCGTTTTTTTTAATCAAATTTCAAACCAAGCGCGTAAAACCAACTTCCGCTAAGCATGACAAGGCAAAGGAGTCCACGCCGTCTGACGAGGATGTGGACTTTTGTCTCATCTGCTTGAAATTTTTGCTACGCCAATTGACCGCAGCCCACAACCCCCCCTAAAAAAAATTTTAGCTGAAAGTCCATGTAAAATTTTTTTGCATGACGGAATCGGGTATGTTTCTTTATAATTAGTTAGCTTAGGTCTCTAGCTTTACACAGATACCCATATGTCCAAATAATATGCACTAGGTCGGTAATTATAAGCCGAAAACAAAACTATGCCCACAACCCCCACTTCTCCCCTACTACTTTTGCAAGGCAAAAATACTTTAATACTTTTTACCTGAAATGTACTACTCTTAGTTGAAATGTCTTATTTTTCACTACTTTTGAAGTTTTCATTAGAAAATAGTTTTTGAATGGAAATGTTGGAGTGTATTTCAAATATTGCTATCATTTGGCTAGTGTTTTTCGTATAAAACGAGGACCTTTTTTTTGTTATTTTGTTCATCAAAAATATCTTTATGGAAATCAAAAATAAAAATAATAAAATTTTTGTTTTTTATTCGAAAATAGTAATTTTTTCAGGTGAACTACTTTCGTAGGCTGGACATCTGGTAACCCTGTGTTATATGAAAGGTGACATCCCTCGTAGTCTAATCCCATCCAAATTTCGTGATATGCTTATCATAGGCAATATCCTTCCTAGTACCAAATTTCTGCTATCATAGGAACCAATATACAGCGTTTTAAGTATTTTGATTGCTTGGAAGGGGCCATGCCTCTTTGTCTAATCCCGTTCATATTTTGTGAAGTGCTTAGCATAGTCTATGTGCATTCTAACACCGAATTTTAAGACTCACGCTGGAATAAGAACGAAGATAAGGCGTTTGTTTTTGTATTATGGGTAGTGCCATGTTCCGTTGCCTAATCGTGTGCAAATTTTGTGAAGCGCTTCTCATAGATAATAGACTCCATAGTACCAAATCTCAAAAATTCTCCTATCATAGATTTCCAGATATTGCGCTTTAATTTTTTTTGTTGTATGAAAGGTGCCACGCTCCATATGCATCCTAATACTAAATTTTAAGACTATTGCTATCGTAAGACCCAAGATATAGAGTATTTAGGGCTTTTATTGCATCGAAAGTGCCACGCCTCTTACTGTTATCAAAATAATATATAGAATATGTTGATTAGAGATAGTGTAGCTTTCTATTAGTAGAAAAATTTTCAGAATCGACTCAGTAGTTCCAGAGATTACCTCGTACATACAAACAAACAAACTTTACCTCTTTATATATCGACTGTTTTGCTTTGTGGTCAAAGATATTCTAATATTTTTAACACAAATATCAAAAAGCTCTATTTATGCCACATAATGAACATAAAATTCCAAAGATCAGTACAATATGGGCAGAGAAAACTAAACAAAGCATAACTTTCATTTTGACTCCTACCCCATAGGATTATGAAACATCCTTGCTTAAAAGGGTGAAAATGTTTTCTTAGGGAATATTTCAAGATATCTAACATTCACAGGCAGTTCATTTAGTTATCTTTTGCGAAATCATACAGCAATAACCCTTTTCTTTAATTTTTACTTCTTGGAACTTTCAATAGGATGCTTTCTTTCAAAGGTATGACACACTAAAGCTTCAATGTTATCAATTCATATAAATACTGCTAAGTCCTTTGTGTAGAGTGATCAATGGGTGATGTCTCAAAAATAAGTTGAGCTTGTCTAGAAGATAATATTTTGTAAGTTTTTAGTTCCGACAATCTCCCTATCAAAAAAAAGAGCTCGGGATTAAATGTCCAAGTAAGAACTCATTTTGTAAAAAAAAAAAAATACTTAAGTCGTTGGTACGATACAGATTTTTTTGTTTTCTTAAAAATGCACATGATGAGAATAGCTACTAAAGTAACAAAGTGAACATTGAACCGAATATTCATACAATTTATGGAATTTCGGATCATGGACGCACCCTAAAATGCACTAAAATTTACACGACGCACAAAAACCCAGGGCAAGCATTGCGATCATTGCACTTGCAAATGAGATCGTGCGATCGTCGTTCAAGTGCGTGTGCATCCCAACAGATGATTTTTCAACTTGGCAATAATTCAGCGATATATCGAAAATACGAAAGCCAGCAATAACCATAACAATAACAACAGCAACAACAACAAAGTTTAATTGTACACTTAAACTTTTCTTACAAAAACAACGTCGTCGTCGTCGTTATTGGCTCCCCTACTTTTTTGTGCAAAAACAAAAAATTTAAATTTCTGCCGAAACGCACACAACAACAACTACGACGACGACAGCAGAATGACGAAAACCTCATTCCTCTGCGCAGCCGTAAAACGCATGGAGTTCAACGCACGCGTGGCCTTGACAGATGAAAATTCAATATCAAAAAAACAAAAAAACAAAAAGTAAATAAATAAACAACAAAAACAATAACATCAACAAAAATGAGAATTATTGAGTAAATTTACAACAAAAAAAATGCAACAAAACATGCAGCAGCAGTAAAAGCAAAATGCAAAAATTATGGCAGTGGAGTAGATTTATGGACCTACCCTACCAACAGAAACAACATCGGCAGCAATAACAATAACAAACACAAATGCAACGCCAAAACCAAAAAACCGCAACCAAAAACAAAAAATTTTTCTCAGCTAAAAATAAATTTTTTTTTGCTTTTGTGTTGCACACAAAAAAAAAACTTGTTTCATGCATATACAAAAAACAGGAAATTTAAGTAAAACAAAAATTACAACAACAACAACCACTAAAATGCTTAAAAGTGAATTCTCAAGCGAAAATTTTTAAATTGCTCTACAACAACAAAAACAACAACAGCAACACTACAACGCATCCCAAAAAATGTGTGCAACATCATAAAAAACTGGCTGCCAAAACAAAACCAAAAAAGAAAAAAAAGACAAAAAATCACAAAAATCAACAACGAAAAATTGCAACAAAAGCAACAACAATTATGCCAAAAAAATATAAATAAAAAAATGAAAAGAAATATTGACGCAACCTAATGCAGGAGAACCACCGCCACAACAACAGCAGCAGCAGCAACATTCAACCACATCCTTCGCGTCATACGCCGCATGAAATGCAGTTGTCGTCAACGCCGCCGCGTATGGACACGTTGCACAGTGGTGCAAAACTAAAGAGAGAAAAAAATCATAAATAATTTTGTGTAACCATGGTAAGTTGCTCATTGCCTATGCCAGCGTTGAGCATATCATACAAAATGGAGCCAAAGGAAGGAATGTTAAGTCGAATTTGAGAGCACGTAATTCAACGCTAGCCGTTTTTCAAAGCAACTGTTTTTTTAATTCAAAATTTTTGGTCACAAAATCCTAGATATAATATTTTTACCATTTTGACATTCTTTGCACTCCTGAGTGTTGGTCTTATCTTCTAAGTCACTTCCTTTCCGTTACATTCTTTTTAAAATAAAGATCCGTCGATATTGTCTGGTTCAATTCCAAAACTTTGGTTGTTAATTTTTTTTTATACCCTACACCGAGGGTGTAGGTTTGTCTCTCCGTTTGTAACACATCGAAGTGGGCGTGGCAGGTATGGAAAAGTATATATATTCTTGATCAGCGTCACCACCTGAGTCGATTTAGCGATGTCCGTCTGTCTGTCTGTCTGTCCGTCTGTTCAAATCAGGTTTACGGGAAAACCAAGAAAGCTAATTGAATGAAACTTTCACACACAGGTCACATCTTCTTGCAGGCATCTTGCTATTGAAAATGGGCGACATCGGTTGACGGAGACGCCTACCGCCCATACTCTACGTAAATTTACCCAGGCCAATTTTGAAAAAAGTTGCAGCGATTTTGATGAAACTTGGTGATTTGATGCACATGTGAACCAAATTAGGATTAGGCTGGGTTTCAAGTTTCCAAAGGGTCATATTGGGGCGTGGCACATCCCTAAATTTTATCATTTCTACTACCATATCTTGTAAGCCGTTCAAGATATTGCGATGAAATTTGGTAAACGAATACATATCAAATATATGTACCTTGAATTGAGATAAAAAAGGGCGGAATCTTAAAAATGGGCGTGGCACTTTTCAACTGTTAACCATTTTGATCCTGTATACCTCAGAATTGGCACAAACGATTTCCATAAAAAATTTTGGAGATGATGCCGCTAAAAGCAGTCATCAATACAAACTCAGCTACTTTACTGAAAAGACTTGCTCAAGGGCGTGGCACCGCCACAATATTTATAAATGTTATATTAAGAGAACTAGCAACGTAATCGTTTTGAAATTTAATGAGGTAGATTAACTTGCTATAAGGTCTATTATTACAAAAATTTGGTCCAATAGTAGCTGTGGGCGCGGCACCTCCCATATGAACAAAAAACATTTATTGTTATAGATGGTGTGTTATGGGAGTAATCTTCTTATTAAAAAAGGGTTGAAATATCTATATATATATATCTATATATTATATTATATGTATATCTGAATCAAAAATGGTTGAAATAGCACCAGTGGGCGTGACACCTCCCATACAAATAAAATACGGTAAGTGGCATATTTATCGAAATATGTGAGCAATCATACAAAAATTTGGTGTAAGAGGTTTGCTTATGAAAAGCTATTTCTGAATCAAAACCGGGCTGGATTGTACCAGTGGGTGTGTCACCGCCCTAAATTTTAAATTTAACTGCGGCACATATCGCAAACTATACAAGCTATTGTGCTGAAATTTAATATGAGGATGTCGATCACGAATATAGTTTATTGAACCAAAAGTGGGCGGAATTGAACAAGTGGGCGTGGCATATTTAAAATTTTTCATTTCTATTCGAATTTTTTCAACATTTTCCTTATTCTTTGGTTTGTTTTGAGACTAATAATTATTATATTAATGTTGGTTGTATAAATGACTAAAAAGTTCAATACAAAAATTATTAATATAATAATTATTAGTCTCAAAACAAACCAAAAAATTCTTAATATATGGAGAACCCGCCAATTTTTCAATAATAAAAAAAAAAAGTAGCTGGAAAATTTTCCAGAACTTTGAAATTATATGAAAATAAAATTATAAAAAATCATAGCACATGTATAAGCCAAATAAGCTTAAAAAGAGCTATGTCAACTGAACATAACTCAGAAAGATAACAAGAAAAATGGAACAATACGTGCGAAATCCAAACACGCACTTTGTACACATCAAGGTCACATACCCAATAGCTCAAGTGTTAGAGCGGCCGTCGCAATTCAAAAATGCATACGGTCGGGTGTTCGATTCTCAGTACAACTTAACCAAAACTGGTCTGATGAGGCTATGTATATGCATATAAATATGTTTATACGTGGTAATAGCCGAAACATATGTCACCAATTACCAGGTTAAATTGATCCACTTGTTATCTTTCTCATGTTGGTTGTATAAATGACTAAAAAGTTCAATACAAAAATTATTAATATTTTCCTTATTCTTTCGACTTTTTGAACCCTTTAACTTTTTCCAATATATCCTATATGTATTTGGTCGACTTTTTCAATTTTCTTCATTAGTTTCTTTATTTTTTCGACTTTTTCATCCATTTTGAATTGTTTCAAGTTTTTTCAACTTTCTTAGAGTTTTTCAACCTCCCTCAACTTTTTTCAACATTTTGCATATATTTTCGACTTTTTCAACATTTTTCAACCTCTGTCAACCTATCTAACATTTCACATATTTTTCGACTTATTCAACCTCTTCAACGCTTTTTTAACATTTATTTAAAAGGTACTTTCAGCGCAGTGTAAGGTATGTGAGTTTCGGCCTGGCCGAAGATAACACCATAACTTGTTTTTTTTACGTTCGGTCTTGCGGTCCCACTTATCCGCCTAACCACGCGACAGGCGCATCATCTTGCTTTTTGTATTTTATTTCTTTTGTTTACAATTAAAAATTTCCATCAACATTAGCATTTTTTTCGCAATATATATACATAAGTATGTATTTCTGAGTTTTTTACTCAACTGGTTGTTTTAACCAGCTCCCGAAGCAGATTTTTGTATGCTTACTTACTTACTTAGATGGCCATAACAACCCGTTGTCAGGTTACGGCCGACCTCATTAGCTCTCGCCAGGCGCCTCTGCTTTGCGCGCGCCTTCTCCAATCGTTAATGCCAAGCGCGGTTAGGGCTTCCTCAGCTTGGTCTATCCACCGGAGGCATGGTCTCCCTCTTCGTCGTTGACCGGGGACTTTCCCTTCGAATACCTTTTTCGCTGGAGCTTCTTTATCCATACGATGGACATGACCCAGCCAGCGTAGTCGCTGTATTGTTATACGCTTAACTATGTCGATGTCGGCGTAGAGCTCATACAGCTCGTGGTTCATTCGAATGCGATAGTCGTCGCCAACTCGAACAGGACCAAAGATTTTGCGGAGAACTTTCCTCTCGAACACCCCAAGAGCGGCTGCGTCTGTTGTCGAAACTACCCATGCCTCAGCGCCATAAAGAAGCACAGGTAGAATGAGCGTCTTGTAGAGTGTTAGCTTTGTCGATCGAGAGAGAGCTCTGCAACGTAATTGCTTACTGAGACCGTAGTAGCACCTATTAGCAATTGTTATTCTCCGCTTAATCTCCAGACTGACATCATTGTTGCTGGTTACGGCAGTGCCAAGGTAGATGAATTCCTTGACAACTTCTAATTTACAGTTGCCCGCTGTAACATGAGAGTCTAGATCCCGTGCTCTCTTGTTGTTGTTAGTAGACATCATGTATTTCGTCTTGCCCTCGTTTACCGTCAAACCCACTTTGGCTGATTCCTTTTCAATAGCAGTGAAAGCAGCAGTAACATCTCTCTTACTCCGACCGATAATATCAATATCATCAGCGTACGCAAGGAGCTGAACACCTTTGAAGAAAATGGTGCCATTATGATGCACACCGGCTTTTCGTACGATCCCCTCCATAATGAAATTGAAGAGATCGCACGAGAGCGGGTCGCCTTGTCTGAAACCTCGCTCGGTATTAAAAGTTCCGGAGAGGTCATTCCCTACCTTGACGGAGCTAAACGTATTGCTCAACGTCATCCTGCAGAGCCTTATCAACTTTGCAGGTATACCGAACTCAGACATTGTTGCGTATAGGCAATCCCGCACTGGGCTATCGAACGCAGCTTTATAATCGACGAAGAGATGGTGAGTGTCGATTTGATATTCATGGGTTTTCTCCAGGATTTGGCGTAGTGTAAAAATCTGGTCTATGGTGGACTTACCAGGTCTAAAGCCACACTGATAGGATCCGATCAGCGTTTCTGTATACGGCTTCAATCTTTCACACAATACGCTCGAGAGGATCTTATATGCGATGGAAATAAGACTGATACCCCTGTAGTTGGCGCAGATTGTCGGGTCTCCTTTCTTTATTACAGGACAAAGCACGCTGAGATTCCAATCGTCGGGCATGCTTTCCGCTAGCCATATTTTGCTGATGAGTTGATGCATGCACCTTATCAATTCATCGCCACCAGCTTTAAACAACTCAGCTGGCAGGCCGTCAGCACCAGCTGCTTTGTTGTTTTTGAGTCGCTGGATAGCAACTCGAACCTCTTCATGGCTAGGTGATGGTACTTCCACTGCGTTATCATCGATTGGTGGTATCGTACTGCATTCTCTCTGGGCGGAATTGGTGGGATCATCGCCCGTAAGCAAGTTGGAGAAATGCTGCCTCCATAACCTCAGTACACTCTGTGTATCTGTAACCAGATTTCCATTTTCGTCTCTACAAGTGGATGCTCCGGGCTTGAAACCTTGAGTTAGACGCTTAACTTGTTGATAGAATTTTCGTGCATCCTTCTTGCCCTGGTACACCTCAAGTTCCTCACGCTCACGCTTTTCCTGCTCCCTTTTTTTACGTCTAAAAATGCGCCTCTCTTCCTTCCTCTTTTCGCAGTAGTTTTCTCGCACGGCTCGCGTTGCGGCTGACTGCAGCGTCTTCTTGTATGCGGCGTTTTTTTCAGCAGTCGCATCGCGACACTCCTGGTCATACCATTGGTTTCGAGGTTGTGGGCGTCGAAAACCAATGACTTCCTCGGCAGCAGCACGCATGGAGTGGGAGATGTGTGCCCAAAGTCCACCGGCGTCGTCGGTTCCAGAGGTTGGTTGGTTGAGCTTAACCGAGAGTTGAGCGGAGTACGCCTCGGCAGTCCGTTGTGATTGCAGCTTGGCGACGTCCAGCTTTCGTTGCATGCCCGTGCGTACATTCTTCGCATTGCATAGCCGCATGCGGATCTTAGCTGCAACAAGATAGTGGTCGGAGTCAATGTTGACCCCCCGAAATGTACGCACATCCAGAATGCTTGAAGCGTGCCTTCCGTCGATCACAACATGATCAATTTGGTTTTTCGTTTTTTGATCCGGGGATAGCCAGGTGGCCTTGTGAATGTCGAGGTGTTGAAATCTGGTACTACTAACTACCATGTTTCGCGCCGCGGCGAAGTCGATCAGTCTCAGACCGTTGTTTGAAGTGGTCTCGTGGAGACTGAACTGACCGACTGTAGCGCCAAAGATGCCTTCTCTTCCGACCTTCGCGTTAAAATCGCCGAGGACTATTTTTACATCGTGGGTCGGACAACGGTCATACACGTCCTCTAGGCTCGCGTAGAAATCATCCTTGGTGGCATCGTCCTTTTCCTCCGTCGGGGCGTGCGCGCAAATTAGGCTTATGTTGAAGAATTTTGCCTTGATACGGATCGTAGCCAGCCTTTCGTTTATTGGCGTGAACCGGGAAACTAGGTGGCGTAATTTTCGACTTACAACGAATCCGCAACCAAATTCGCGCCTCTCCGCATGGCCGCATGTAGATTTTTGTATGCACCTCTGAATTATACTAAGAAACTGTTTACACGTATGGCTTGCATTCTTAAAATAAAGAACACAAGCAAATTTAAGGTCTTCTTAAAATATTTTGGCGGCCACTTTCAGCCGACCCTGTTGAAAAGAATTTGCATTTCCAAAAAAAAAAAATCCTCCCTCTTTTACTTCTGCTTTTTAGCCACTTTTTACATTTCTGACCCCACTTTCACATTGCGATCACACTGTGCACTGCTAACGCTGCTTCATTTTTCAAGTGCATCAAGCAGCGACGTTAAATTTACAAACCCTTCGTTTCTTTCCCCATCGTATTGTGATCGTTCGTTTATTTGGCTTCGTCGGTGTGCACATCGCGCGCGTCCCAAAAAACTGCATAAAATAATTTTTGTACACAAAAAAACCAATGTTTGTGGTCACTGACCGTCCTCAAGGTTTTTCGTATTTTTCGTTGTTGTTCGGTCGATTGCCTGCTTTTTCGGTTCTCGTCTTGATCCGCTCATTTCGGCGGCGCAAGACTATCCCCAAACTCCATAAAATTTAATGGATTGCACACTGCGCTCTCTCTGTGTGTGCTGATTTGTTCTGTGCTGTTCTCTTACACTTTTACTCCCTTTTGAATGTGTATGGCTCTCACCATTCGCTGTATGTAGTTGCAATTTATGATCCTATTGCTGCACTCAAGCGCAACGTCGACGTCAGTTGGTGCAGTGAGAGCTACAACAACAAGGAGGCTAAACTGATGAATAAGCGAAATATATAATGGAGAACAACAACAACAGCGATGACGACAAAATGCCGAATAAAAATTTTCACAGACAAAATATGAGTTCAACAAAAGGCAAAAATGGCAGCAACAACATTAAATTTTGCAATTTGGCGCTGAGGCACGCACGCAGACGCGCACGCATGCACGCACTCCTCTCATTGACTCATAATCAGCGCAACGCATGCGCGCAGATGCAGTTGGATACACAATTAAAGTCAAAGCTATGAAAATAAGTCTTTTTAAAATTTTCTGTTGTTTTTGTAATTTTAAGTGCTGGCTTTTTTTGTTGTTTGATTTTATGATGTATTAAAATTTGTTAAAGAACTAAAATGGTCCTCTTAAGGCAAAAAAAAACGAATTTTGGTATTGAAAAGTTGCAAGTTGAGGCTCTGTTTTGAAATATGTATAAGTATTCTACAGCGAAAGTTTTTACATATTTTAAAATAGAAATTTATACTCGAATTGAAAGTTCTTATTTTTTTATTTAGAAAAAAAATAGTTGTACAAAGACTTTAATACATCATTACTGTATTTTTAGTACATTTATTCAATGGAATTATTCTGTTGTATTTAATTAAATTTTAAAGTAGAAGCTGAACTTTTGTTCAACAGATAAGTGCAGAAACTATATATTATAAATCTGAGATGAGCCTGATTTCAATCTAATATAACCAGGATGAGACGAGCTAAGATCATCTGTGATTTCGTTTAGTTTATTTAGAGAACGTGTGCTGGGTTCCAATCTTAAATTTTGTGACAGGGGCCTTCTCTTTAACTCTTAGACTCATATGATTGGTATGCATAAAAAAAAAATCATCAATCATCGTATTCAGAACATAAAGAAGGCGTTACATATCGGAAAGATTTTTGGAGTCTCAGATTTAGTTTGTACAGTGGAACCTCTATAAGTCAAACCTCGATAAGTCGAAAACACCCCAAATTCGAAAAAAAGTTGTGTTCCTTTCCCTTCAAGCCGCAAAACCTCCATTTCTCATAATCTGACCCCTCCATAAGTCGAAGTAATAAGTGTGTCCCTACAAGTTAATTCAGTACATATTTTCCCTCTATAGTTCGAAAAAATAAATTTGACCTCTGCATCTCGACATAGCATATTTCTTGGGAAAGAAAAACTGGGTGGTAAGGATATCCCAAATTATTAGTTTTGTACATGTTGACTTCTTTTAAAAATATCGATCCATTTAGCTTCAAAACATGCCTTCAAAAATTTATAATGAACTCGATCGGCTATTACCTCAAAAACTATCATTCAGAACAGGCCACAACTTCTGTCCCAGATTCGGTACACTACTTATTCAAATAAATTAACGTCACATTTTGATACAATTAATATTAATTGAGCATTTTATTGAAAGTGTACCATATGTCTTAATGATCTGATTTATACAACAAACTTAACAAATCTTTGGAAAGACACAAGTCACATAGGGAACACTTCTTTAAAGGGTTACCAGGTGGCCATTATTGACTCTGTCAATCCTGGAATTGCATGTAAAAGTCGGGGGCCATGTAGAAATTGAAAAATTTCGGAAATTGCCGTTAATTGGAGGATTTTTATTTTTTATTCTTAAATTTTTACCGACAAAAAACTTGAATTTTGTAGGATTGGGGAACAATTTTAAGGAAAAATTATTTAATTTTTAGAAAGCCAGAAATTCTTGTTTTCAACTTGGCAACCAAGGTTCTTTACCATTTGTTTTGTTATTAATAACGTCGCCTTTCTCTAAAAACTTTCAATAGTAATATTAGCAGAATTTTTTGATGGATAACACTCTTTGCAGCATCAATGTTTGGAAATAAATTGAACACGAGATCTATACTCTCTGCCAGGCTCTAAAGATTTAAATTTTGACAAAGTCACAGATCAAACTTTTGCATAATACATTTTTTGATTTAGATTCCACAATTTTCGTCATAAAATTATTATTTCTTAGCAAAATTCTGCATTACAATTAATAATTGAAGAGCTGAGATGCAAAACCCGCCAAGTCCATATATTGCGTTTTTGGGAAAAACGAAAAAACTGTATTCCACTGAAATTTAACTATAGTAGAAAAGTAGATTGATTCATTGTAATAGTTGTCAAAAGTTATTAAAATCCTGATTTTTGATTGGATTATAATAAAAAAATGGGACTGCTTGTAGAAGTACACGTTAGTGGGGAAAGTCCTGATCGCCACTCACTTGGGAGTGGCCAGAGAAGATTCTTTTGCAAGCAGTTCAAGCAGCTCACAAACTTCCGGCCTTTTTTGGCCAAGTATCCTCTGGAGATCCCTTGGACACCCGTCCGGGGGTGAGCTAGTTGTGAGAAGGCGAGTCTCTCCTAGACTTAAAACTTGGAATGTATGCGTAGGGTTTGGGTCCCACCACACATTATCATCATTTCCAATGAAAACCAAATCAGCCTCGGACAATAGCCCCCACTACGATGACGACCACTGCAAACGAAAAACGGACAATGATTTACGGATATGCACCTGGAATGTCCGGACCCTCCATAGGGAAGGCGCAACTATCCAACTGGCGGAAGCCCTCGTAAAAATAAAGGCTGACATCACCGCCATCCAGGAGATGCGATGGAAAGGACAAAGCTGCTCTAAACGGACGAACTGTGATATCTACTACAGCGGCCATGCGGAGAGGCGCGAATTTGGTTGCGGATTCGTTGTAAGTCGAAAATTACGCCACCTAGTTTCCCGGTTCACGCCAATAAACGAAAGGCTGGCTACGATCCGTATCAAGGCAAAATTCTTCAACATAAGCCTAATTTGCGCGCACGCCCCGACGGAGGAAAAGGACGATGCCACCAAGGATGACTTCTACGCGAGCCTAGAGGACGTGTATGACCGTTGTCCGACCCACGATGTAAAAATAGTCCTCGGCCATTTTAACGCGAAGGTCGGAAGAGAAGGCATCTTTGGCGCTACAGTCGGTCAGTTCAGTCTCCACGAGACCACTTCAAACAACGGTCTGAGACTGATCGACTTCGTCGCGGCGCGAAACATGGTAGTTAGTAGTACCAGATTTCAACACCTCGACATTCACAAGGCCACCTGGCTATCCCCGGATCAAAAAACGAAAAACCAAATTGATCATGTTGTGATCGACGGAAGGCACGCTTCAAGCATTCTGGATGTGCGTACATTTCGGGGGGTCAACATTGACTCCGACCACTATCTTGTTGCAGCTAAGATCCGCATGCGGCTATGCAATGCGAAGAATGTACGCACGGGCATGCAACGAAAGCTGGACGTTGCCAAGCTGCAATCACAACGGACTGCCGAGGCGTACTCCGCTCAACTCTCGGTTAAGCTCAACCAACCAACCTCTGGAACCGACGACGTCGGTGGACTTTGGACACACATCTCCCACTCCATGCGGGCTGCTGCCGAGGAAGTCATTGGTTTTCGGCGCCCGCAACCTCGAAACTATAGTATGACCAGGAGTGTCGCGATGCGACTGCTGAAAAAAAACGCCGCATACAAGAAGACGCTGCAGTCAGCCGCAACGCGAGCCGTGCGAGAAAACTACCGCGAAAAGAGGAAGGAAGAGAGGCGCATTTTTAGACGTAAAAAAAGGGAGCAGGAAAAGTGTGAGCGTGAGGAACTTGAGGTGTACCAGGGCAAGAAGGATGCACGAAAATTCTATCAACAAGTTAAGCGTCTAACTCAAGGTTTCAAGCCCGGAGCATCCACTTGTAGAGACGAAAATGGAAATCTGGTTACAGATACACAGACTGTACTGAGGTTATGGAGGCAGCATTTCTCCAACTTGCTTACGGGCGATGATTCCACCAATTCCGCCCAGAGAGAATACAGTACGATACCACCAATCTATGATAACGCAGTGGAAGTACCGTCACCTAGCCATGAAGAGGTTCGAGTTGCTATCCAGCGACTCAAAAACAACAAAGCAGCGGGTGCTGACGGCCTGCCAGCTGAGTTGATTAAAGCTGGTGGCGATGAATTGATAAGGTGCATGCATCAACTCATCAGCAAAATATGGCTAGCGGAAAGCATGCCCGACGATTGGGATCTCAGCGTGCTTTGTCCTGTAATAAAGAAAGGAGACCCGACAATCTGCGCCAACTACAGGGGTATCAGTCTTATTTCCATCGCATATAAGATCCTCTCGAGCGTATTGTGTGAAAGATTGAAGCCACATACAGAAACGCTGATCGGATCCTATCAGTGTGGCTTTAGACCTGGTAAGTCCACCATAGACCAGATTTTTACACTACGCCAAATCCTGGAGAAAACCCATGAATATCAAATCGACACTCATCATCTCTTCGTCGATTATAAAGCTGCGTTCGATAGCCCAGTGCGGGATTGCCTATACGCAACAATGTCTGAGTTCGGTATACCTGCAAAGTTGATAAGGCTCTGCAGGATGACGTTGAGCAATACGTGTAGCTCCGTCAAGGTAGGGAATGACCTCTCCGGAACTTTTAATACCGAGCGAGGTTTCAGACAAGGCGACCCGCTCTCGTGCGATCTGTTCAATTTCATTATGGAGGCGATCGTACGAAAAGCCAATGTGCATCATAATGGCACCATTTTCTTCAAATGTGTTCAGCTCCTTGCGTACGCTGATGATATTGATATTATCGGTCGGAGTAAGAGAGATGTTACTGCTGCTTTCACTGCTATTGAAAAGGAATCAGCCAAAGTGGGTTTGACGGTAAACAAGGGCAAGACGAAATACATGATGTCTACTAACAACAACAAGAGAGCACGGGATCTAGACTCTCATGTTACAGCGGGCAACTGTAAATTAGAAGTTGTCAAGGAATTCATTTACCTTGGCACTGCCGTAACCAGCAAAAATGATGTCAGTCGGGAGATGAAGCGGAGAATAACAATTGCTAATAGGAGCGACTACGGTCTCAGTAAGCAATTACGTTGCAGAGCTCTCTCTCGATCGACAAAGCTAACATTCTACAAGACGCTCATTCTACCTGTGCTTCTTTATGGCGCTGAGGCATGGGTGGTTTCGACAACAGACGCAGCCGCTCTTGGTGTGTTCGAGAGGAAAGTTCTCCGCAAAATCTTTGGTCCTGTTCGAGTTGGCGACGACTATCGCATTCGAATGAACCACGAGCTGTATGAGCTCTACGCCGACATTGACATAGTTAAGCGTATAACAATACAGCGACTACGCTGGCTGGGTCATGTCCATCGTATGGATAAAAAAGCTCCAGCGAAAAAGGTATTCGAAGGGAAGGTCCCCGGTCAACGACGAAGAGGGAGACCATGCCTCCGGTGGATAGACCAAGCTGAGGAAGCCCTAACCGCGCTTGGCATTAACGATTGGAGAAGGCGCGCGCAAAACAGAGGCGCCTGGCGAGAGCTAATGAGGTCAGCCGTAACCTGACAACGGGTTGTTAAGGCCATCTAAGTAAGTAAGTAACAATAAAAAAAAACGTTTGGAAAGGTTTCGAAATCATTTCTTAAAAATGGCTAAGTTTAAATTACTTTCAAAACATTTGAAGAAATGTAGATGGAAATTTTAATTACACAATATAATTTCCATGTTAAAATAACACAAAACTATTTGTATTTATGAAAGCCGAATCTTTTTTAATGAAAAATTTGGCGGGTTTTTAAAAAAAAATTTTTTTGCAATTTAGAGTATGTAGGCATGTAGACAAACATTTTTTCTGTCCCCCTTACAATATCTCACATTTTAATGTTTTTTGCAGTGGGTTTTTTCTAATGGGTTTTGCACCTCAGCTCTTCAATTATATTTGACCACAAGTAGCAGTTTGTAAATTTTACGATTTTCACTATGAAATCTGTTGTTCAAATTATTTATCAATCTCGGTATATGAAATGTACTCTGTTGGTCAAATTTAAGTTCTAGGAAATATTATCGACAAATCCGAATAAACATCAAGATTACTGAATAGAAAATAATGCTGAGTAGTCCCACTAAATTTCTAAAATTCGGAAATAAAAAATAATAATGCCTAAATTAATTTGTTTAAATGCCGAAGAGTGCGTCAATCTTCTGCTAGTGCCCATTTCGCACCAAAGTGCACGTTTCGGAAGAGATGCTAAGCACTTTTCCATGAGTGTAAGCAGTACCGGTAGCTAAACTATAATGTACAGTAAATGAATTAATTTTGATAAGACTTCCATTACAGTTTATCTTCCAGCATTGCAAAGGGCAATCAAAATATTGGCAAACTGATTACAGACCAAATGCCCTGGCACAAATTTTAGTAGATATTACTTGACTGAATTTTTTCGCTGTTCAAAGTGTGACTCTTGATAATCATTTTGCTAGCGATCACTTGCAATTTTTATCTGTGAAGTGTAAGGAATTATTCCTATCGACTAATTCAACAATTAATCTGAATCTGTATTTTTTCCTAAAATCTTAACTAATTGTCAAATCGAGCCTCCTGAGTTAAACGTTTTATTACTGTACCTTATCGCAGGTTTTTGGCCATTTTATAAGCCAATATAGTCGCTATCAACTAAGTGGCCCTCCCCAAATAATTGAAAAGCAAATACATAGAACATAGGCAAACACTTAAACATTTTAGGCAACTGCACATAAAACCTTCATCAGATGTGAACGCACAGATGAGCTGTTGTCATCCATCCATCGTTCATCTTCTGTTCGGCGATGCAGTCTCTTTTTTTTTGCGTATTACAACAACAATGACTACTGGCTGTATGTAAGCGAAAAATTTCACCGACAATACTATCATCATCGTCACTATCGTCTCAATCCGTAAAATATCAACGAAAACACAAACATCACTTGTTTGCCACAAAGCGCCAAAATGATGGAGCGAGCGTCAGCATCAGCAGGGACGACAAAATGAAAAGAAGAAGAAAAAAAAAGGCGCATAGAACGAAAATCAACCAACTACGATGACGATGATGGTGACGACGAAGTAGCTACTCTGCAATTTTGCAGCTGCAGCTGCTGTGAACTAATGACAACAACAACAACAGTAACAACAATATCGGACCACAATGCACAACAGCAACACAGCGGCGGACACTGACCTTTACAACAACCCCGCTCTACACTTCGGGGGCCTAGTTTTATTTTTTTAACCCCTTCACAACATTTTTGTTCCCTGCGTACTCCTGCCTGCGTCCATCAGTGCAGTGCAGTGCAGTGCATCATCATCAGTAGTAGGCCTTTAATGCCTTCAGATTCGCAACGATTCGATCGTACAAAACAAATTTGCGCCAACTTGTGAATTGCACACACAAAAAACATAGTGCAATGGCATAGAATTACGTACAAACAAAATGATCGAGCTGAAGAGACCGAAAGAGACAACTGCTATTGGCCAAACAGAGATGATAGTATGGTAAAAAAAAAAAAAGTTGCAGCTGCTGGTGGCTGCCATCGTCGAGGTTTGAGGTTCTTGATCTAAGATGGAAGTAGTTAGGCGAGTAAAATTATTGAAATTCACAAAAAATGGTCCGAAATACTCGTAATAATAGGAGGCAACGATTTTTAAGCTGAGCTGCAGCAGCAGCAGCACCAGCAGCAAAAGCAACTGCAGAAGCTGCAACTAACTGCCACCGACATGTAATGGATGGATGGATGGTGTACTCGTACGTACGACTTTAGAATATTTCGAAATAAAGGCATAAAAATTAAGAAGTGTCAAGAAGCAGAGAACACTTGTGCAGGTTAAAATTAAGCATATGGAAAAACTCCATTCAGCGCTTTTCGTCTTGCTGTTATCAAAGGTTAATGGTCACGAAAATAAGTTTTCACAAATATCCACAAAATTCTCCAGTTTTAAGAATTCAAAATATAAAACAATTGAACTTAAAAAGTTAATCAAGGAAAATCTGGTTAAGGCTGAGTTCTAGAAAGAAAAACCTTCTAACATTTTTTCATCCCACTCACAGTGTAAATTCGTTTTGTCGTTTCGTCCATAACACATAGAAGACTTAATGGCAGTTATAGAAAACCACCTAAGTCGATATAGCCATAACCGTCTGTCTGTAAGTCTGCGGAAATCAAAATTACAAAAAAACGAATCGGGAAAGTTGCATGAAATTCAGTACACTGATTACTTCTGCAATAATTACTTTTGGGTTAAATAACTGACAAAATTATCTTAATGAAACTGCCCACACAAATCTATGCCAACTTCCATACGTTAACGTTCACGAACTCTGGAACTACTGAGTGAGATTTAAGAAGTTAAATGCCATAAGAAAGCGAACTAGATATGTAGAAAATCTAGTTGTAATATATTTTATAGAGGCGTGTCACCTCCTCTCTACACGATAATTTTAAAATGCCAATACCGAAGACCAAATGGGTAGATTTGTACAAGAGAGCGTGGCAACTTCCATATTTAAAAAAATTTTAGCGCTATACTGCCCTCAGAAGCGCAAAAGTGGTATATCAAAAAATGCATATTGAAGAGCTGAGATGCAAAACCCGCCAAGTCCATATTTTGCGTTTTTGGGAAAATCGAAGAAACTGTTTTCCACTGAAATTTAACTACAGTAAAAAAGTAGATTGATCCATTGTAATAGTTGTCAAAAGTTATTAAAATCCTGATTTTTCATTACATTTTATTACCTAATCTATAAGGACTACAATAAAAAAACGTTTCGACTTGGCGGGTTTTGAAATTGAAAACGTGGACTTGGCTGGTTTTGAAAGTGAAACCTTGGGACTTGGCGGGTTTTGAAAAATAATAATAGTAAAAGGTTTCGAAATCATTTTTTAAAAATGGCTAAGTTTAAATTAATTTCAAAACATTTGAATAAATTTAGACTGAAATTTTAATTACACAATATAATTTCAATGTTAAAATAACATAAAACTATTTGCATTTATGAAAGCCGAATCTTTTTTAATGAAAAATTCGACTTGGCAGGTTTTGATTTTCAGAAATGTGGACTTGGCGGGCTTTGATAAAAATTATTTATCAGAAATTATTGCAATCAAAAGTTTGTGAAGGGAAAAATTTTTTTTTACAATTTAGAGTATGTAGGCTTGTAAACAAATATTTTTTCTCTCCCCTCCTACAATATCTCACATTTTAATTTTTTTGGACTTGGCGGGTTTTGCATCTCAGCTCTTCATATTCTGATGGCTTTGGATAGCTTAAGAAATCATGCATTTAATCAACTATTCTAAGTGCCGGTTTCTTTGTTGAAACATATAAAAAAAATTTCCTACGAGAATTTCCTCTAACTCAATTTCAGAAGTACATATTTCAAGAATACGACATTAATAATCATTATTTTTCGGACATGCACTGAATAAAAATTGGGCGAATTTTTACAAAAGGGCGTGGTGCAAACTACCACTGATGCAAATTTTGCCAAACTTGGTACAAAATCATTTGGTGATATAGGCAAGCACCAAACAAAATGGTTGCGAAGTTCAGCAAGAGGGTGTGGCACCTCATATGCAAATAAAATTTTCGAAATGCTGTGATAAGGAAACTATCCAAATACATTTACCGAACTTTGTATGGCATCTTTTGGTATTGCAGATACTTTTTCGACAAAAAGTTGGTGTGTCACATTCCATACATGATCATTTCTCATAAAGTCAGAAAAATTTAGACTGAGCTTAACCATCGCAACCATCGATGCCGAGGCAGACAGCTACTACATGTATCAAAAAATAGGTATATGAGATCACATCTGGTCGATTATGTATATTTGATGAGTTTCTTTCAAAATTTCAGAACCAAAATTTATACACTTGTACTTGGGTGATATAAAATTCAGAACTTTTTTTATGAATTTCAAAATGTTATTTGTGGTCCGATTACCACAAAGAAGTCAAAGGAAGCAGTGAATAATAGTTTAAATTTTGATCAATTTGTCAATGTTTTCTCTGGCCAACGTTCGTTTAATAGCGCCATTCAGAAGCTCGCTCATATAAGGCCCGCCTTTAATGGTGAAGAACCAAACAATGTTCTTGCCTTATTTTGAATCTGAGGTTTGTGCGAAGTATGAGTTGTCGCAACATATCTCATCCAAACTCTAATAATTTTACCAAACTAAAGCTTGATTTCTCTTTGAAAGCTTTTAGCACCGTTCCAGTGCTGACAGTTTCGAATTGATTGGAAAGGAAAGTACGAATGTTAAATTTCGATGTTGTTTAATGCAAATCGTTGGGACCAACAGCAGTTGCACTTCAACTTATTATAAGAACTCTAAGCACCAAGTGCAATTCGCTTTAGAAAAAAAGAAACGTTCTCTAGACTTTTATTGAGCAATATTTTGATGTCGCTTTTGAGACCTTCGATATCATAAATGCGATGATATTAAGAACAATTATACAAATAACTCAAATAAATAAAAAAACAAAAAGTATCAATTTAAATGCGATTACAATAAGTATTGCAGAGCTAATCATCTGCTTCAATTGCTGTCAACAACTTAATACACTCGAAAGCATCGTAGCATCGTTACCCAGCAACAAATGGATTTATTACCGTTGTTAACAGATTGTTAAATGGCACTTTGTGTGCCACGCGACCAGACTAGACCGGGCCAAATCGACCAAACGACCGTCCAACAGACAAACAGCACATAAAAGCATTGACTACACCAGACCCGAGACGGGCAGCGGAGAAATGTTGCCGCAGACATGAACTGAACACCAATGTATACCAACCAACCAACAACAACAAACAACGTGCGCGGGTATGCTGGAAGGTCGTAAAGGTGATATCGCGCGCGCTGATTGAGATATGTAAACATTATATAAACAGTAGCAATAACAACAACAACAACAGCAACTGCAGCAACAGTCATAGCAGCAACAAACAATAACAGCAACAATCTTATTGCCTAAGCGCCGCATATCTCAATGGTTTTCAATGGATTTAGAAGCGAAGAAAAATAAAAAGTCAAAAGAATACGACAACAGCAATGAGGAATACAACAACGACGACGACGTATATGATGATGACGCCGTTGACTTGGAAAAAGAAGATGAGTCTTTGCAACAACAGCCAGCGCAACAATTGTATAAAGTGAATAGTAGCGCGACTTAAAGTGCGCAGGCGCAAAAGTCTTCAACTTGCCATAAACTTGCGAATACAATACGACGATGACGATGATGACGACGACGACTACGACCAATAAGATAAAACGCTTCGGGCTATTATCAGTGGTCCAAGAGCCATGCTTAACAATGAGCAGCATTACGTTTCAATTTCAGCAGTTTCGAGCGGCAATTGCGCCGTCTGCACACAGAGAATTTTGCAATTAGACATGAAAACTTTTGTGGCTCATTGCAAGTGGAATTTGAACTAGGACTTTATTTTAATAATCAAAAAGCTGAGTAAATAGACAATAGCCATTTTAAGGCTTTACGAGGGCTGAGCCAAAAAACTGGAAAAAAAATTCAGTTTCAAATAATTTTCTTTCTTAAAAATGCCTCCATAAAACTAAATATTAATGACCAAAACACCATTTGTCGAGGTCTTCAAAATAAGCATTCATTTCAAACGACGACGACCTTTTCATTTGATTTAAGTCCCATTCCCCCAAGCTATTTTCTTATGCTTGGAAAAATATAATAATCACAGGGGCCAAATCCGGAAAATATGGTGAGTGTGCAAACGGTGGTGGTGCCGGTGCGTTGTCATGGTGGAAATGGTGGAGATTTTTTTGCCACGTACTGTCGTTTCTACTTCAAATCAGCGTCGAATCGGTCCAACGATTCGCATCATATTGTCCAGTGATCGCTCTGATCAATGTGAATTATACTACAGGCATTATAAAAAACAGTCGCCATCACCTTGTCAGATAACAGATTGATTTTGGCCTCCTTCGCACTCGATTCCTCAGGAAAGTCTACAGCTTAGACTATTGTGCTAGACTCTGCAGTGTTGTGTTGGATCCAAATTTCGTCCATAGTTGCGAAACGGCCCAAAAACTCTTGCTTATTGCAGTTGAACTTCGCCGAAAACTCTTTCTGCACGATATCTAATTTTATTCATTTTTGTGAAAATGTCAAATTTGTTGCTTTAAACACTTACCAAAAATACACAGCGTGACGCAGATGTCTGGAAATTTGACAATAATCAGTTGATGGAAAGTGGTGCTTCCTTGACTAGGCTAATAACCTTTCCGCTCTCGTATATTTGGTGTAATTGATGTTTCTTCAGCTTTCTTACTGATAGATTGCATAGCTTCACTGATTATGGAGTTTTATTTTTTTTTTTTTTTTTTGAAATATTCAACCCTAAAATATCAAAAATTCCATTTTTCCTCATCGTTTAAGAAATGTATTCGTCAAATTTGTAACTTTATGTGGAATTTTTGCATGTGACTCCAAATTTATTTACAGGAACTAGTAGATTTGAGACATTTCATCTTTACCTTGCCAGTGTTAAAAAAAGCTGAAATGTTATATCTGGTATACATGAGTTAAATGCGTCAAAATACTGTAGGCTCTGTGACCGAATTTAGATTCAGCATCCAAAGGCTAATAAGAAATTATAGATTTCATTTAGTTTGTAAGAAATTTAACATTTTCAGATCATCTCAAATTCTAAGCCAACCCGAAGCAACTGCTAACGTTTTCAAAACAGTCAATCGTGTCCGATATTTTTAAAACTTCTTTTCCAACGGATTTACTTCTTTGATATATTATCTTGACTATATAACGATTTTTTCCAACAATTTTCGACATTCTTTGATTCCTTAAATATTTTTCGAATGTTTAAAAATTTGTTTATTACTTTTGTCTTTAACGACATTATTTGGCTTTTATCATTTTTTTTTTACCTTATAACTATCAGTTTCTAACAGTTTCTTGCTTGATATTTTTGGATAAATTTAAATATCGTAAATTTTGACGCACATATTCAAAAAATATTTAAAATTTTTTTTTTTTCAGTGCAGACGATCACGTTTCGCGGCAGAACATTAGAAAACCAAAAAAAAAACCAAAGACAACTCGCAAAGATTGCCGCTAGGTAAGTGGAGTTGATTAAGAAACACAACTTGATGGTTATTGGGGGCGGCCACTTAAGCTACTTGTATTTTTACAACCCACGTTGCTGCTTAATGCTGAACGTTGCTTAAATCATAGTGATTGAAGTGATGGCAGTATTGAATGAACTCATATCCCAACAGAACTCTTAACCCTTGGCAAGATTCAGGCAATGCAAAAGTTTGGTATCATAGCAAAATCAGCAATAAAACAAAAATGTTAATTTTATGGCAAGTTGTCAATCGCGAAGAGGAAAAGAGGAATGTTTAACCAGATTGGTGTAAGAATCTATAGGCTTTTCAACGAAAAAAAAGTAATCCTCTACTAATTTGACATATGGTGAATCTGGCAAATAAACTTTTCGACTTGTTGGCGCTAGAATTTGCAAAATGAAAAATGATCCACTGATGAATATAGTGCTAATAACCATCAATCTGACTTATGTGACAAATGTACTAATCTGACACTAATGCAAATACAATTAATAAATTCGTTTTCTTATTACTACTCAGTCTACGATGAATGTAAATTCGAATAGCTCTTCAAAGATAATTCAACTCTGAGCCGGTTTTTTGATTGCCATAGCGAGAAATTTTGGCCTGGGCTAACTAGAAAAAAAAAACAATAATTTCTACTCTTCAACTTCTCCATTGTGCATAAGTTCCAATTTTTATTGACTTCCACTCAAGCTGTCATTTTGACACATCTCATTCTTAAGTCAAACAACCAATTTTGATTGTCTAGCTGTTCTTTGTAAGAAGTTAGTAAATGAATTACCAAACTAACAGTTACGGCTGCAGTCTCACACATCTCACTTAGTGTACAGACATTTGTTAGATTAGAATTGCGTTGATGGCAACATGTTTGTCGTAGCCATTTTAACAATTTTTATACAAATTGAAAGCATATTGAATTTATGAACAATGTAAGCTTTATCGGTGCTTGCTTATTTATCTTGACGGGCTTGAAATTCAGCTGCTACTTCTATTACCGTATAATTACACAAATCTGGGCTTGAAAGTTCATCATCATGGCGTATGTTTTTTGAGAAAATGGATGTTGAAACATCCAACAAAGGCGTTTTTGGATAACCGTGGAGACTAAGTGCAGAGTGCTTCAAACTTCCAAATTATCTTAAATTGCAGTTTGTCGTTTCTCTTTTCGACCTCAATAAGCAAAAATTAATCACGTCTGACCATGAAGCCCTTGGAAACACAGAAACCTCAGCTCTGTGACTTAATGATTTTTCGCTTACGAACTTTAAGCGTCACAATTTAAAGTTTCTTTGCATAGGGTGCAATGCACGCTGATTCATCCAAGGCTTATTCGTTGGTGGCCATACAAACGATTTTCAATCAAATCTAGCACTGCTAGACCCTTTCCGACTCGGAACTTTTCAAAATTTATAACCAAAAAAAAAATGTACGAGTACATTTATCAGTATATGGGTTGTTTTTGTAGAGTGCGAAGTTTGTATATATTTTATTATGGAATGTTCAGGGTGTCTTTAGATTTGAACAAACTATAATTCACGACTTAAATCGGATAAGTTTCCTATTCTCTCTTTCAAATACGCACATGGCTTCAAGTTTAGATAGAACTAAATTTTAGTTCATTGGAGTCAAAAGAAAAATTAACAAGCTTCAATTTGAGATACTTCCGATGATTTTAGGATTCCGTGCTTCGTGCTCACGGCAATCCAGAAATGGCCAAGAACGGGTTTTTTTGAGAGGTTTCAATCCCTATTTTGTCTTAAGCTGCATGCAAAAATCTATTGGAAACAGTTATTTCCTAATAGCAGACCGAAAGTTGAAACTTGTAGACCAGTGTTGTAACTGAAGTTTATTTAATATATGTAAGTTTTCCATATTTTAAATCGTGCTAATCTGTTAGGTTTTTACCGAAAAGAATAAATATTATGAAATCTATTGACTTTGTTAATTGGTTTCGAGGTCAAAGACAAGGTGACTGTTATTTGACTCCTTCGAAGCCGTATAACCTTTGCCTAAAATATTTATCACTATCTTACTAAGCTCTCACGATATTGACCTGGAGAAATTAAATTGGAGCACCCGGCATATGCTAGCGAAGACAATTGTTGAGTTAAGACATATATTGTAAATTGTAGATTATCGGCGTGTTTCGTTACTTAAATTGTAATTGTTTTGGGCTTTCACCGTAGAATAAAACAAAAGTATAATATGTTTTGATTTTTAATTTTCCCGATGTTTCGAAACATCTATTAAAATAAAAAATTAAAACAAATTAAACTTCTGTTTTATTCTACGGCCAATGCCCAAAACAATTACAAATGTCAAAAGATATATGTATGAAACCTCAAACTTTTTGGCACTTCAAAAGTTAATCTGCTGGATGTGCAACTGAAGGTCACAGCTCAAATTATATTTCATTAAATGTACCGACTAATATGTGCTCAAGAGGTCAATCAAAATTAAAGCCTAAAACTGATGTTGCGGGCAAAACAAATACCATAGCCTTGGTTCTGGAAGTTTCTGACGTACTTTGATTGCCTTCATCTATTTATTTGCCAAAATGAGACTAATGTTGATGGTCGCATACACTCATCGCCAGACATCCATCAGCTTACTCTGCTGTCTCAATTGAATCATATGATTCCTGAAGAACTTTTGGTCTCATTCTCGACAGTTTGTTCCTCATACTTTATTATTTATTTACTCTGCAACTTAGTTTGATTACATTGTGATTGAGTTTAAAATATGCTTCATCCAACATGAGAAGATTGCTCATAAAGCTATCAACATTACGACCCTTTGAATAGTCTCATACTCGTCGAGAAGTTATACGGTCTCATTAGAGTCCATTTTCCCAAATAAATCTCCAGGGAGTGGCGCACTCTCTACATCTTCTCTCATTATCCCAATTGTCCAATTTTACTTATTCCAAATATCAATCTGTAAAAAAACAAAAAGAATACAGTCAAAAGATAGCCTACAAAAAAAAATTAGAGATTTCTTTTTGGCCGCACGGTATAATGTAATATTTGTACAATGAATTGTTAATATGACGGAAATAAATTTATTCAGTGATTTTTTTTCAGAATTTGTTAAATTAAAATGCAGCATTATAAAATCAAAATAAAAAGAAATCAAAAACGTTGAATGCATTTAAATGGGTTGGGCGGAGCAAATCTTAGTTCAGCTAAGTACATTTACGAACAACTAAACGCTTTTCTACGAAATCCAGTTTTGGTTTTCACAGGAAAATCATTTAAACTGGATTTTAAGCGATTTTTTACATTGTCACCATATCGTTGTTGCTGCTGCTACTGCTGCTGTTGCATGCGGTGTGGCAATTTTTGTTGTTGCTGTTGTAATTATTTCTGTTACTTTTGCGAATTTCTGCACAGTGTCATTAAAATACTAAATCCTTCAAAAGTATCGATATACAACAGTTTCTCATGTAGAGTGTATCGATATTTTGAAATATTGGAAATATTATCAAATTTAAAGTGACATCTCTCAAAGATTTTTAGAGTCAGATTAAGTAATACTTGCACATGCTCAATATTGCAACACTTTGAGTATGGATGAATAAGCGTTATTTGCTACCTGCAAAAAGATTTTTCGGTTATCCCTGTAAACTATGCAACCCCTCCATATTCGATTAATGCAATAGACACCTTCAGAATTCTGCTTTAGGACTGCATAAAGCTGTTGACAATTCCATCAATCATAGAGGTTAATATTAGACTTTCCTGTCCTTTGAGAAATATAAGAAAATATCCCCGATATCTTGAGTGTGGTTCAAAAGTACCTATGAGAACTATTGGATCTAATCGCATACATATTGACGCGACAGAATGACATCGACCAAGTGAGAAAAAATGAAAAATAGAATGATATATAGGTAGATAGATATATGGAGAGATAGTTGGATATAGGGATTGATAGATAGAAACAAAGATACATAGACTGATAAATAAGTAAATGGATAGATATATAGATAGATATATAGATATAAATATATATAGATATATAAATGAATAGATAGATGTGTAGATAGATTTAGAAATAAATAATAAATATTGAAAGAGAAATATATGTATTTTTATGAATAGATGGAAAAATAAATGAAAATACAAATAAACAAATAGATAGATTAATAAATAAATAGATTGATTGAAAAAAAAAATGGACAAAAAGATCGATATATTGATAGATAGATAGAGAGATACAAAAATAGAAAGACATAGAAAGATAGAAATATAGAAAGATAGATGGATACAAAGATAGAAAGATGGAAAGATAGAAAGATGGAATGATAGAAAGATAGAGAGATAGAAAGATAGAAAGATAGCAAGATAGAAAGATAGAAAGATAGAAAGATAGAAAGATAGAAAGATAGAAAGATAGAAAGATAGAAAGATAGAATGATAGAAAGATAGAAAGATAGAAAGATAGAAAGATAGAAAGATCGAGAGATAGAAAGATGGAAAGATGGAAAGATAGAAACATAGAAAGACAGAAAGATAGAAAGATAGAAAGATGGAAAGATAGAAAGATAGATAAATGGAAAGAAAGAAAGATGGATAGATTGATTGACTGATTGATTGAATGATTGATTGATTAATTGATTGAGTAATTGATTGATAAAAAAAATATATAGCAAGACATTTTTAGGAATCGAAAAAAATACAATACAATGAAGAATAAACTGCAATAATATCAACACAAAGCAATTACCACTTTTAGATATCGACATTAGCACATTTTTAATTTATTGCAAAGCGATACCATGTCTCTACATTCACGTTCACGAATGTGGCTGATGACGTTGTTGCTGTTGTTGCAGCTGATGAATATGGAACTCAGCTTTGGCTTTGACTTTGAAACATGACTTAGGCAATTGTATGTGAGAGCGCATGCGCACATTGCGTTTTCTAAGCATAGCCCAACTTTGGTCAGTTTTTGTTGCCACCGCTTCGACTTAATGTGGTCATCTGTTGTTGTTGCTGTTGCTTTTATTTCTGTTTTTGTCACTCGCACTCGTGATGTAATGCATCAGGAATAAGTGACGTTCTTTTCATTATTGATGTTGTTGGTCTCTGTTGCTGCTACTGTTTTTTTGTTGCCAGCCTGCCTGTTTGCTTGCATTAACAAAAAAATGTCATAAATAAATTGCCAGCAACATTTGTAGCCAATATTCGCTAAATAAATGTCCATAAACGATTGACGTGATTTCTTGTCACGCTGAAACAAAACAACAGCAACTGCAACTGCAACAAGAACAGTAGCGACACAGCAACAAACAAAAGCAACAGCAAAAGAAAAAAACAAACATTTTTTTTTTTTAGAATTTCAAATGCTTTCCTGGTAAATTAACTAAAAATGCTGAAAACGCATCTAAAGTATCGACTAGACACGCCAACCGACCAACAAAAACCAAGAAAATCTTTGCAGCAACAAAAAACAAATAGAAAACTCATGATGATTTCCTATTTTACTAATGTCGCCATTAGCCAACGCTTAAGCAACTTAAATGCTTTTCGACTTGGCTGATAATTATGCTGCAGCGGCAATAACAACAACAACAACTGCAGCAAGCAACTAGCAAGTATTGACTAGTTTTGTGATTTTATAATTAGGATTTCATTAGAAATTCAACAAGAGTTGGGTATTTGTTCGCCTGGAATGTGTGTTCAAAATTAAATAACAAGTGTTTTAAAGTAAGTCGCAGCATACCGGAATTTTCATGTTTTCTTAAAACTTTGTCGTATATTAATTAAGTTTTCTTTTAAATAATTTAATAAGAATATATTGTGAACCTTTTGGAAAAGTAATTCCTGATCCGTGAGGGCATTTTCGGTACACTTATACTATTCTTGAAAAAATTTTTTAGTACCTTTGGTATAACGAAGTCTTGATTCAGAATATTTCCACAAAAACCAAATGCCACCACCAGGGCCGCCGAGAGCGAATCCGGGCCCGAGGGTAGCCATGCTAGGGCCTCTCCTTCCCTCCCCCTAACAATGGGGAGAACACAAGCACAAAATCAAAATTCAAAGCTCGCACGAAGTGTGTCTACTCTTGCACGATTTCCGATCAGTGTTCGACGTCAAATAAAGCAAAATAGAAAGAAAACATAGGAAATATTTCCACGCTTATATCTCGGCTTTTGGTTAATCCAAAGCTGACAGTTTCAGCACACTCTGCTCGATGAGAAATTTAATTTGATATGTATATAGTTTATTGATGTAGCTATTCTAGATCCCGATTAAAAAAATGGCGTCAACGTTTTTGCGTTTCATTATACACACCTAATTTTTCAAATCACCTAAGAAGTTTCACTACAAAAATTATAATATACGTAGTACTAGCTGTCCCGGCAGACGTTGTTCTGCCCTTTCCGGTAGGTGGCGCGAAGCTGTATGAACTCGTGCTATGGAATGTTAAGGCGAATCAGCCCATTTTTAAAGTGAAATCAACTTCTGTCCCTACTCTTTTACATATGGGGCATTTCAGGCGAAGCGGACAATGCAAAAAACGAGATTTAGAAATTTGTCCATATTCGGCTTAATTGCACTTCTAGAAAGTGTAAACACTTAATTTTTTTTTATATAAGGCTTAGTTTTCAAGTTGTGGACTTCCAAAAATTGACGAAATATGAAAAATAGATTTTTCGGAAGACGTTTTTCGAACTTAACAAAATTTCAATAAAATATGAAACATTGTGGTTTCAATAGAAAATTTATTGCTCTTTTCAATTATGAAATCATATTGGAAATTTGATTTTTTTTCTTGTGGGAATCCGGAAGTGAACATCAGAATTGAAATAATTTCGACATATTTTATTTTTTTTATTTTAACTTTAAAATAAATCGTAAGATATACCGGTAATATGCTAAAAAATTTTTAACGTGATCTACATTAGTTTACGAGACATATGAATTGAAGTGTATACGTGCCGCACTTTGTATGGGACGTCGCACTTTCTTAAGTACTTTAATTTATATATCTCCTTAACTAATAACGATCACGTTAAAATTTTTTTTTGTGAAACATTTATATTCTTAAGGATTTTTTTTAAAAATAAAATATTTAAAAAATATTATGAAGTTACTGAAAATTTGATTTAAAATTTTTACTTCCAGCTAGATTTAAAATTTTTACTTACTGTGCCTCTTAATATAACAGATACGTGGTGTAAATTCCATGTGAATCGATGCAGAGGTCTTTGTAGAAATCCTATTTAAAAAATATTTTTGTATGAAGGTCACCCTAAATAAAAGTTTTGTAGGCTTAACTATGCCTCTTAATATAAAAGTTACGTGGTGTAATTTCGGTGTGAATCGGTTTACCGGTCTTCGTGAAAATTAATTTTTTAAAAAAAGTTATGTTTGAGGGCCACCCTAAATAATAGTTTTATAGACTAAATCATGTCTCTTAATATAAGAGACACGTGGTGTAAATTCCATGTGAAACGATGCAGTGGTCTTTTTAAAAATATGTTTGTATGAGGGCCACCTTAAATAAAAATTCGGTGTGAATCGATTAACCAGTCTTCGTGAAAATGATTTTTTTTTTAAATATTGTTGTATGAGGGCCACCCTAAATAAAAGATTTATAAATTTAGCTATGTTTGTCTTCTCTTAATATAAAATAACACGTGGTGTAAATTCCATGTGAATCGATGGAGTGGTCTTCGAGAAAATGCTATTTTAAAAATATTCTTTTATAACGGCCACCCTAAATATGTACCCTAAATAAAAGTTGTGTAGGCTTAACTATGCCTCTTAATATAAAAGCTACGTGGTGTAAATTCCATGTGAATCGATGCAGTGGTATTTGTGAAAATGTTATTATAAAAAAAAATTTGTATGAAGGCCACCCTAAATAGAATTTTTCTAGTTTGCCCCCTATTCTCAGACCTACCAAATATACACAAAAAATTTCATAAGAATCGGTCACGCCGTTTGGGAGGAGTACGGTAGCAAACACTGTGACAGGAGAATTTTATGTATTAGATTTAATTTTTGAATAACGATTTTAAGAATTTACGGGCCCCTTCGAAGAACTGCGGGCGCGAGAAGAACCCTCCCGCTACCCCCCCCCCCCCCCCCTTCTTTTGTCAGCCCTAGCCACCAGTGTTCTTGATTATTGTTAATATAAGACTTCAGACTGTAAGACTTAACAAAATATTGAGTTATCAGAAGTGAAGCACATACACATGTAACCAGAGTCATGACCAGCGCCGGATGAAGACTCTATGCGGCTTAAATCTGCAAAGAGGCCTTTTATTGCTCAACATTTAAAAAATTTCAATTTCAAACTAAAACTAAAACAGATAAATTTGTTTCGTCAAAATGCTATAAAAATGTAAAATTAAATTACATGCTCACAGTTGGCTTTTAGATATACATATTTACGGTGTGATCAAAAAACCTGACCTGTTTCGATTACCACAGAACATCCGCAAATCTACACAGCCTCTTGTAATGTTGTTTCCCCTGAACACGGGTTCCGGGCCCCCATCGAGTGTCTTAATCCAGCACTAGTTGAGGGCCCCCTTGAACTTGGGGTCCAGTGCTATATCCTAGAGGAGGATCTTAATCTTAATCTAACTCTTGAACTTTCTAATTTTTTTTTTTTTCCACATTTTATGAAATTTTCTTCACATATATCGACTTCTTCTACATAATTCGATATTTTCAATATACTATTAAGATATCTATCCACATTTTCAACGTTTTTCCAATTTAGCTACATTTTCTGATATTATTTCACCTTTGATCGACTTCTACGATATTTTCATAAGTCGACAATTTTCAATAGCTACCAACTTTTCGGCATTAATCGACATTTAAGGCATTTTTTCACATCGTTCAACGTTTATCGTCTCATTCGAAATTTTCAACTTTATCGATATTGTTCGAATTTAAGGTACGTCACAATCTTTGAAGGTCTTCTCAGAAAGACATTAATAAC